>JASDDO010000001.1:410781546-413265966 GCA_030015575.1 Agapanthus africanus
CGCCGGCAGCAGGTGATGATCATATCAAGCACTCACAAGCCGTAAGCGGTCTGCTAAACGTAACGGCCACCCGGGTATTGAGCGATCAGAAGATCGACGAGCAAGCCCGCTCATACTCCTGTGAATCCAACCAGTAACACTACCGTACAGTCCGGTCTGATCGTCTGATATGTCGCATATCTCGCTTAGGGGTGGTAAACGTCAGACCCCAATAGCTCGATAAGTCGTGTCGATATGAGGTCTATAACAATTCGAGAAACTACTGGTAATACTTACCAGTAAATCTCAGCAACTCTGGCCAGGGATTTCCTGTTATAGCCAATCGAACACAGCGCAACATCAACCCCCTATACCGGGAGAGACGAATCCCCTCCTATCGCTCATTGCCTCCATGTGATTCGGGACTGTACCCAAAAACCACCGTTTTGCACGCCCTCTTGGACGTGGTAAGATGGAAATCAAAGCACAGTGGGAACCACACAAGATTCTATGACGATCTCGGGTCAACAGACTACTCTGTACCAGTGTCACCAGAGAACTGCCATCTGACGTCAGGAATAATACCATCTGGGAGTTCTCGGCGAGTCCGTCCAGTGTACCCAGTCTCTACTGAGCACCCGTATATCATCTCCGATGTCAAACACCAATGGATATGGGATCATCCATCGCCCATCTGTATGGGTCGAGAAGGTATACGCTAGTCTACTCTGGTATATCGATGCCCCGTCTCGATACACACACGACTAGGGACTTTGAAGGATGTACTTATGGACTACCATGTCCCCACTAGTATGATCCGCATCATAGTCCAGGTAGTCAAGTACAGATCCTAAGGGCTTTACCAACATGTAACAGGGAGACAATCAGCGTACACGTTAAGGTAAAGATCAACCAGATAGCGTACTATCATGTCGAGCAAGAAAGTCCTCCCTATATATGTCCCAGCATCCACTACAATATACATCCTATGTATAGTAATGGCCTCTAAGGCATACATATAACTAACACATCATTCCAAGGCTGGCCTAGCCTCTAAAACTGATCAGAATAAGTAGCGAACTGTTGAGTTACAAGTCAGGTTTAACCTTTGATTTCCCCATACCCCCAAGTTATATGTGTATGTCAAGTCAGGTATCCCGTAATCAAGAACTAATGCCAACACAGGATCAGGTAAACAGGATTGTCTGGATAGACAACAGGAACGGTCCATGAGGACTACATGTCAGGTTTGTTGGCATTAGATACAAGATCAGGTAACGAGTCAAGTCATGGTATATCAGGTCAAGTTAAGCAGTACACGGTACCATGTCGGGTCAATCAATATGTATGTAGCAAGTTAGGTCAAGATGTAAACGATATCATGGGTGTGCTCATACTCAGTTACATAATCAAGCATGGTCATCAACAATATAAATTTAAGCAACCAATTAAACAATAAAGAAGCTTCAATTAATTAGCAGCACAGTTATCAGTTGTGTTTCAGAGATGATTTTACGTTATAAGAATACAATATGACAGCTATGGTCGTTAAATCATGTTAACAAGTTTAAGAATTTTATGGATACAATGATATATATATATATATATATATATATATATATATATATATATATATATATATATATATATATATAGGTTCAATGGATGAAATCACAGTTAATACAGGTTAAATGTACACGAGTGCCCGAATGAAGTAAAACTATAGAGAAAGTGTCATAGGCTACGTCAATAGTGAAAGTGTGATTTAAACATGTAAATGTGATTATTAGGTTTAATTGCAAACGGTAGGTTTCACGTTTGGAAGATAAAATAATATATAACAACATTGAACACGAAAATGGGAAATTATATTGCTAAAGTTAAACTGCAGGTTTAGGGTGTCATCAATATATATGTAAATATTATTTAGCATGTAGCAAGGTGTACTTGCCTCGACGGGTCGTGAATCGGGAAAACGGAACGTTAAACGTCGACGGGAAAAATCTCGCGACGGGCGCACGGTTCACGGAATGAACCCAAACGACAAACAGTGGAACTACACGGCTCAGAGTTCCTCGCTGGATCGTCGGCAAAGCGTCATCGGCACGACGGAATTCCGGCAACAAAAGAACAGTTAAACAAAATGGAAAGCAAGACATAAAGCAAGAAGAGAAAGAATGGAGAAAAGGAATGAAGGAAGAGAAGTATGAGAGAGGGCTTACCGTAGAGGTTTCCTATGGTTGCAGAAGGGTGATGTGAAGGGGTCAACGTCGGCGAACGGAGCTCCGGCGATGGGATCTTGCTGTTAGGGTTCGGTTGAGTTATACTAGGGTTTTCAGGTATAGGGGTGCAGGGTTCACGTAAAGGGGAGAAGAACATAAAAGAGAGAGAGAAGAGAAAGGAGAGACGGCGATGGCGAGGGTGGTCGGCGGCGATGGGATGAGGCGATGCGAGTAGGTTTCCTTAGGTGCAGGTGAAGGTGAGGTTGGCTCGGGTGATGGAGAAATAGAAGAAGAAGATGGTGACGCTGAGGAGGAGGTAACAATGGAGATGATGGTTGAGGCGAGGTCGGGAAGAAGGAGGCAGAGGAGGCGGCTAGGGTTAGGGTGGAGTTGTGGTCATGGGTTCGCACGGCTCGGGGTTTTGAAGAGAGGAGGAAGAAAAGAGTAAGAGGGAGGTGACGAGAGCGCGAGGCGGTGACGAGAATCGAGATGCGCACAGTACTCGTGAGAGCTGAATGAGAGGGTGCGAGAGGAGAGAGAAAGAAGAGAGAGAGAGAGAGAGCTGCGCTCTGGGGAGAGAGAAAGAAGAAAGAAAAGATTTTTGGGGAAAGAAAAGAGACGTGGGGCCCAGTAATCCAAAGGGATTCCTCGTATTGGCTGAAGGGAATTTGGAGTTGGTTTTGGGAAAAGATATAGAAGAGATACAAAGGAGCGGTGGGGCCCGGTGAAAGAAATGAAGACTTCAGATAGGTTGATGAGAAAAATGAAGGGAGATAGAATATCTTGTGCAGTTAAAGAAAAATCGTAAAGATTTAAAATTTTGTTTTAGGAAATCTTTGGACTGGAAAAATATTTAAAGTTAAGTTTTAAAATCCAGATAATTGAATTTTTTAGCGGAATGTAAAATATTTCCAAATTGCGCCCGGCTTGGGTCTAAAAATTTGAAATTGAAATAAGAAAATTTTAGGCGGGATCCAAAATTTAAAATGAAGTATTTTACAATCAAAAAATCATACCCCCAAAACGGACACACGTACGTGCGCGTAGCCGTCCAAACTCGCCTGTTTCACTGAACGGGACGAGAACACGATGCAAAGACGCTACCACAGGGTTAGGGGTGTCAAGCAGGCCATGACGAATATTTTTAATTTTATTTTAGATGCCCTAAATTGTTATATGCAGAAGTGAATTGTCGGGTAAAATTTATACTAGCAACAGCCAATTAGGATCAATGAAATAAATACTATACACCATTCATACGGTAACAGAAACTAGTAGTATTGGGCTCGGTTGTTACATTATACCCAACTACAAAAAGAATTTCGTCATCGAAATTCCAAGAATACAAAGATAGACGACAAATAACTACAAGAAAAGATGAGGAAACTTCTGCCGGATTTCATCTTCCCGTTCCCTAGTGGACACTCCATGCGAGCGATTACCCCAAGAAACAAGTACAAGAGGGATAACCTTGTTCTTAAGAACTTTTTCCCTTCGATCCACGATTTCAATCGGTCGCTCCTCAAAAGTCAAGTCTTCTCGTACTGTTAACTCCGAATGATCCAATACATGCGTTTCATCTCGAACATACTTACGGAGTTGAGATACGTGAAACATATCGTGCAAATTCGCCAAGGACTGCGGTAACGCCAAACGATATGCCACCTCACCAACGCGCTCCAAGATCTCAAAGGGTTCAACAAATCGAGGACTAAGCTTTCCTCGACTTCCAAAACGAATCACCCCTCTAGTCGGTGATATCTTCAAGAATACCAAATCACCCATGGCGAACTCTAGAGGTCTTCTCGACGTGTCTGCCCAACTCTTCTGTCGGTCTTGAGCTGCCTTCATATGATTTCTGATAGTGTTAACCTTCTCAACTGTCTGCACAACCAAATCTGGTCCCAATAATCTTCGTTCACCGACATCGTCCCAACAAGCAGGTGAATGGCATTTACGACCATACAAAGCTTCAAATGGAGCCATCTGGATAGTTGCCTGAAAACTGTTGTTGTAAGAAAATTCCACCAAATGTAGATGATCCTCCCAAGACCCCTTGAAGTCCAACATGTATGCTCTCAACATATCCTCAAGAGTTTGGATTGTTCTCTCCGACTGACCATCAGTTTGAGGATGATAAGCGGTGCTAAACTTCAATCGAGTCCCCAAACTTTCCTGTAAACTCCTCCAGAAGTGTGATAAAAACCGAGTGTCACGATCGGATACTATGCTTACCGGTACTCCATGGAATCTTACAATCTCCTGCATATACCGCTCCGCCAAAGTCTCTGTTGATTGACCAACCCGAAAAGGAATAAAGTGAGCTGCCTTGGTCAAACGATCAACAATCACCCATACAGCATTGTTGCCTTTTGGACTCCGCGGTAAAGCCGTCACGAAATCCATGGTTATATGTTCCTACTTCCACTGAGGAATCGAAAGTGGTTGCAATAAACCAGCAACCCTTTGATCTTCAGCCTTAACTTGCTGACATACCAAGCACTTTGCCACAAAGCGAGCAATCTCCCGCTTCATGCCTTTCCACCAGAAATGCTGTCGAATATCTCGGTACATCTTTGTGCCTCCTGGATGTACAAAATAAGCTGAATTGTGTGCTTCTTTCATAAGCTCTTCACGAATATCTCCCTTTGGCACAAACGGCTACCATACCTCAACGAACCATCTTCATGGATCAATAAATCTGTTCATAGTCTGGCTTCAACCTGTCCTCGAAACTTTTGCAGTCTAGGATCCTGCGATTGCACTGCTTTAATATTCTCGATCAACGATGAATATAGTTACAGCTGCATCAACTGTCCCGTAGAATGCGGTAGCACAACCTCCAAGTCAAATCTTCGAAAATCTTCAACGAGCTTCTTTTGCGTAGTTAACACCTGAATTGCTGGTAACCGACTAAGCGCATCCGGCACGACATTAACCTTCCCCGGATGGTACTTAAGATCAAGATCGTAGTCAGCCATCAGCTCCAACCATCTACGTTGCCTCATATTAAGCTCCTTCTGCGTGAACACATATTTCAAGCTCTTATGATCTGTGAAAACTTCGACCCTTTCGCCTAAAAGGTAGCGTCTCCAAATCTTCAAAGCGAAAATCACAGCCGCAAACTCCAAGTCATGAGTTGGGTAATTCTTCTCATGGGTCTTCAATTGTCTTGATGCGTACGCTACAACGTTCCCATGCTGCATCAAAACACATCCCAATCCTTTCCCAGATGCGTCGCTGTGAATTACCAATCCTCCGGAATTGTCTGGCACGGGCAGAATAGGGGCGGTTATCAATTTCTGCTTCAACGTCTCAAAAGCTAACGCACATTTGTCCGTCTATACAAAAGGTACCTCCTTGCGCGTAAGCCTGGTTAACGGCTCCGCCAGACGAGCAAAGTTCTCCACAAATCTTCTGTAATACCTGGCGAGTCCAAGAAAACTTCTTATCTCCGCAACATTCCTTGGAATCGGCCAATCTCGAACTGATGCAATCTTTTCTGGATCGACGGCAATTCCATCGCCAGACACAACATGCCCTAAAAACTTTACTTCCTCCAGCCAAAACTCGCACTTACTCATCTTCGCATATAACTTCTCCTGTCTCAACGTCTGCCGTGCGATCTTCAAATGTTCAGTATGCTCTTCAAAACTCTTCGAGTAAACCAGAATATCGTCAATGAATACCACAATAAACTTATCCAAGAATGGTGAAAAGATTCGGTTCATCAAGTCCATGAATACTGCCGGCGCATTCGTTACTCCGAAGGGCATCACTAAGTATTCGTAATGTCCATACCGAGTTCGGAACGCCGTCTTGCAAATGTCTTCTGCTTTCACTCGGACCTGATGATATCCGGATCGCCAATCCAGCTTCGAGAATACCCTCGCGCCACTAAGCTGCTCGAAAAGTTCGCCAATGCGAGGGATCGGGTACTTGTTCTTAATAGTCACCCGGTTTAATTCTCGATAGTCGATGCACATCCTTCTTGTGCCATCCTTCTTCTTTACTAGAAGAACTGGAGCTCCCCAAGGCGAGTTACTGCTTCGAATCCAACCCTTCTCAAGCAATTCCGCAACCTTTTTCTTGACTTCTTCCAACTCTACTGGTGCCATTGGATAATACGCTTTGGATACTGGCGCTGCACCAGGAATAAGATCAATTGCGAACTCCACGTCTCGCTTCGGCGGTAATCCCGATATATCTTCAAACACGTCCATAAAATCGCGAACAACAGCCGGCTCTTCACTTTTATCAACTTCCATTGATGCAAGAATATTGTTTGTTGGCCTAGCCCTAAACTCGACTGGCCCGACAGAACTGCTTTCGCCAGTGAAGCTAAACTCGGGATGTCCGGGAATTTGGAAAATTACTTTCCTTGTCCTACAATCAATGTGAGCGTGGAAAGTGCCAAGAAAATCCATTCCCAAGACGATCTCGTAGCTGCCCGTATCAATCACCAAGAAATCTGCAAAAAGCTCCCGTCCGCACACAACAACTATACAATCTTTACATTTCCTACTAGCTATGATTTTTCCATTCCCAGTGTGTATGTCCCAGAAACTAGACACGGTCGTGCAGGCAATCGAGTGTGTAGTTATAAACTTGGATGATATAAAACAATGGGATGGACCAGAATCAAATAACGCTAATGCGGGAAAACCATGAACGAGTAGAGTACCTGAAACAACTTCTCCTGACGCCTTAGCTTCTTCAGCTGTCAAGGTAAAAGCTCGAGCCTGATTAGGTCCTTGAGTCAGCTGTTTCTGTCCCTGGAACGGTCTCTGCGGAGGCTTCTGAATATCATCCCTCGTACGAAGCTTCGACGGACAAGCACTAACAGCGTGATCTGCCGCTCCACAAACTAAACAGAGTCCCAGCCTCCTTCGACAATCCTTTTGCACGTGGCCAGGTAAATTGCAGTAGTTACAAGTCATGCTCTTTCTTCGATCGATGACAACAGGCTTCTTCATGGGTGCTACGCCTCGACGGTCCACTGGAATACCTCTGCGACCATGAGCTCGGTTTGGTACAAATGCTGGCTTCCTTACCGCAACTGCTGTCTACTGCAAACTCCCCTTCATCCTAGATAAACTCTGCTGCTCTCAGGGCTGCCACAAGTATTTGTGAGAAAGTGGTCAAACCCAGGGAGACAATCTGCCTCTGGATGTCCACGTCCAAGCTGCGCATGAACCTCCGTGCCCTGTCTGCATCGTTGGCAACTAAAGGTCCAGCGAATCTGCTGAGTCTTGTCCATTCTGCTGCATGCACATCCACGGGTGCTCCATTCTGCCTTAACCCAATGAACTTCTCTTCCATTTCCTCCCGTGCAGTCCGCGGGAAGAACTTCTCTAGGAAACTCTTCGAAAAATCCGCCCACTTGATCGGCTTGGGCAAGCGGTTCTCCTCCACAAGCCACCATTCTCGGGCGTAGTCCACTAACTGAATGCGTACCACATCAACTCTTTTCTCATCTGGAATCTGTGCCGCAATAAGAAAGTTCTCTGTGTCAACTAGCCACTGCTTCGCTGGCAACGGCTCCTCCAAACCAGTAAATGTAGACGGACCCAAAAGCCTGAAATCTGCTACGGTCCCTACTCGGTCAACTGGTTTAGCTCCAACATTGTTCACAGACTACTGAACGATCTGCAAACCTTCCTGAAACGATTCCGCTTGCTACTGGATCAGCTCGGTCTGTTTCTTTTGATTCTCCAGCATTCCCCTTATCACTCCAAGCATGGCGGCTTCGTCCACACGCCTTTGGTACGTCTTTAAATTCTTACCTGCCATATTCCTGAAATCAAAACACCCAACATTAGCATGATGATAGATTCAAAATATAGATCAAGGCTAGAACTCCCAGTTACTTAAATAGAGTGCCGTATTGTAACTATGCCGCGGTATCATAGCTACAATTACATAACTCCACCCAAGTCGCCTAAGTCCTAGAGATAACAAGGAATCAGGTTTCGAGTTGATATGCAAAGGAAGTTTGCACATCGTAGAAGATATAATCAGGAAGAGCTTGATTCAAGAACGGTAAACGGCAAGGTGGCAGGACATGTTTCCTAAACACGGGTATTCTGATTCGTGTATTGGGTACAATACCCAACTACAAAAGAATCAACCCGATTAACCTATGGCTCTGATACCAAAAGAACCATGTCACGCCTCGCTTCCCAGAGTACGCTAAAGTGGGCATGTGACATAGCCAACCATGCTACCTGTGGGTAGGAAGTATCCATCCACAGTCACATTACGGCTGTAGAGATATCAAGAACAAAATAAAACTATCTAAAACATGTCCATAATCCAAGATAACATGAGTCAAGAATAATAAAATGCGGAAGCGAAAGATCCAATACAAATAACTGGAATGTATGTCCCATAATGCAGGCTCACATCAGGAATAAAATGCAGGAAAGAAAAACTAACTACTGCTGACACTCACAGCTCAGCCTGTTGGCTGAAGTACTCCTGCTCGGACTGCAACAGCGGTACAGAATCTAGGCCATGCAAAACCCAGACGTCAGCGCGTCAAGTCATCAAGTAATAACATATAAACAGGGTAACAGGCAATGCGAATATAAACATGAATAAAGCAAGGGTAACAATAATATAAATCAGAGCAGTGCAGTGGGTAAACTAAACTGTTCTATCAGGTTTTCTGTTCTAAAGTCTTTGAAACCAAATTGATGAATCATCGATGTAACTCAATAGTATCCCGTACATACCCGGGACCACGGCCCAGATTCTCGGGCTGAAATCGAGACATGCCGCTAGGCACTAAACAGGAATGTGTACAGATGAATGATGTCAGCAGCATCATTCTAAGGCTGGCCTAGCCTCTAAAACTGATCAGAACAAGTAGCGAACTGTTGAGTTACAAGTCAGGTTTCACCTTTGATTTCCCCATACCCCCAAGTTATATGTGTATGTCAGGTCAGGTATCCCGTAATCAAGAACTAATGCCAACACAGGATCAGGTAAACAGGATTGTCTGGATAGACAACAGGAACGGTCCATGAGGACTACATGTCAGGTTTGTTGGCATTAGATACAAGATCAGGTAACGAGTCAAGTCATAGTACATCAGGTCAAGTTAAGCAGTACACGGTACCATGTCGGGTCAATCAATATGTATGTAGCAAGTCAGGTCAAGATGTAAACGATATCATGGGTGTGCTCATACTCAGTTACATAATCAAGCATGGTCATCAACAACATAAATTTAAGCAACCAATTAAACAATAAAGAAGCTTCAATTAATTAGCAGCACAGTTATCAGTTGTGTTTCAGAGATTATTTTACGTTATAAGAATACAATATGATAGCTATGGTCGTTAAATCATGTTAACAAGTTTAAGAATTTTATGGATGCAATGATATATATATATATATATATATATATATATATATATATATATAGGTTCAATGGATGAAATCACAGTCAATACAGGTTAAATGTACACGAGTGTCTGAATGAAGTAAAACTATAGAGAAAGTGCCATAGGCTACGTCAATAGTGAAAGTGTGATTTAAACATGTAAATGTGATTATTAGGTTTAATTGCAAACGGTAGGTTTCACGTTTGGAAGATAAAATAATATATAACAACATTGAACACGAAAATGGGAAATTATATTGCTAAAGTTAAACTGCAGGTTTAGGGTGTCATCAATATATATGTAAATATTATTTAGCATGTAGCAAGGTGTACTTGCCTCGACGAGTCGTGAATCGGGAAAACAGAACGTTAAACGTTGGTGGGAAAAATCTTGCGACGGGCGCACGGTTCACGGAATGAACCCAAACGAAAAACAGTGGAACTACACGGCTCAGAGTTCCTCGCTGGATCGTCGGGAAAGCGTCATCGGCACGATGGAATTCCGGCAACAAAAGAACAGTTAAACAAAATGGAAAGCAAGACATAAAGCAAGAAGAGAAAGAATGGAGAAAAGGAATGAAGGAAGAGAAGTACGAGAGAGGGCTTACCGTAGAGGTTTCTTATGGTTGCATATGGGTGATGTGAAGGGGTCAACGTCGGCGAACGGAGCTCCGGCGATGGGATCTTGCTGTTAGGGTTCGG
Source organism: Agapanthus africanus (assembly GCA_030015575.1). Lineage (NCBI taxonomy): Eukaryota > Viridiplantae > Streptophyta > Magnoliopsida > Asparagales > Amaryllidaceae > Agapanthus > Agapanthus africanus. Next base: position 410,791,840 of record JASDDO010000001.1, read on the forward strand.
TTGAGTTATACTAGGGTTTTCAGGTATAGGGGTGCAGTGTTCACATAAAGGGGAGAAGAACATGAGAGAGAGAGAGAGAGAGAGAAGAGAAAGGAGAGACAGCGATGGCGAGGGTGGTCGGCGGCGATGGGATGAGGCGATGCGAGTAGGTTTCCTTGGGTGCAGGTGAAGGTGAGGTTGGCTCGGGTGATGGAGAAATAGAAGAAGAAGATGGTGACGCTTAGGAGGAGGTAACAATGGAGATGATGGTTGAGGCGAGGTCGGGAAGAAGGAAGCAGAGGAGGCGGCTAGGGTTAGGGTAGAGTTGTAGTCATGGGTTCGCACGGCTCGGGGTTTTAAAGAGAGGAGGAAGAAAAGATTAAGAGGGAGGTGACGAGAGCGTGAGGCGGTGACGAGAATCGAGATGCGCACAGTACTCGCGAGAGCTGAGAGAGAGGGTGCGAGAGGAGAGAGAAAGAAGAGAGAGAGAGAGCTGCGCTCTGGGGAGAGAGAAAGAAGAAAGAAAAGATTTTTAGGGAAAGAAAGGAGACGTGGGGCCCAGTAATCCAAAGGGATTCCTCGTATTGGCTGAAGGGAATTTGGAGTTGGTTTTGGGAAAAGATATAGAAGAGATACAAAGGAGCGGTGGGGCCCGGTGAAAGAAATGAAGACTTCAGATAAGTTGATGAGAAAAATGAAGGGAGAGAGAATATCTTGTGCAGTTAAAGAAAAATCGTAAAGATTTAAAAAAATTTTTTAGGAAATCTTTGGACTGGAAAAATATTTAAAGTTAAATTTTAAAATCCAGATAATTGAATTTTTTAGCAGAATGTAAAATATTTTCAAATTGCACCCGGGTCGGGTCCAAAAATTTGAAATTGAAATAAGAAAATTTTAGGCGGGATCCAAAATTTAAAATGAAGTATTTTACAATCAAAAAATCATACCCCAAAACGGACACACGTACATGCGCGTAGCCGTCCAAACTCGCCTGTTTCACTGAACGGGACGAGAACACGATGCAAAGACGCTACCACAGGATTAGGGGTGTCAAGCAGGCCATGACGAATATTTTTAATTTTATTTTAGATGCCCTAAATTGTTATATGCAGAAGTGAATTGTCGGGTAAAATTTATACTAGCAACAGTCAATTAGGATCAATGAAATAAATACCATACACCATTCATACGGTAACAGAAACTAGTAGCATTGGGCTCGGTTGTTACAAAAGTATTGACGAGTCTTTAGAGTCCCCCACAGACAGTTTCTCAAGTTTCGGACGAAACGCTGTAGAGGCCGTATGGAGATATGGCAGGGTTCGATCATATACGTGCGGTATTGCACGGATCATGATCGGACGGATAATATTAGCGTGCTTTGGTTTAAGCCGGATCCTAGTATTGTACAGTGAAGATTTTGTTGTTGCGCCACGGCAGCGCCCCGGCCGTCAATCCGAGGCCAAAATGCGGAATCAAAATTTTCTTAACTTTTAAACTGGCGCTACCGCGGTCAATATACCCGGATCGTAACCATTAACCGATACTAGCTAACAAGAGAAAGGGTGAGAGATATACCGAGTGATCCGAGTCCTCCGGTCTTCTCGTCATTGTCCCGATCTCCCGCGGAAACTCCGGTCATCGCCTCCTTGCCGGAAGGGCACCATATCGTTTGTATCTTTTACGGGCTCCCGCCTCTATACCGAGGCAACTCGGGCATGAAGCTGGCAAGTCGACATGCCCAAGATGTGCTGTATAATGTAGTGTAGATGATACTTGTCTCTTTGGGGTTATGTTGCCTTGATGGAGGAAAGGATTGGAACTTTCAAGTGGAACTCTCATTTATCAAGCATGGAATGAGATGATGAAATTTCCTCACCAAAAATGAAACCTCTCATTTTCTCACTTCTCCAAAATTGTGGCCGGCCATACATATGTGGAAATGGTGGAGGGCAAAAACAAATCATGAAGGGAGGTGAGTGTAGGATAAAGCAAGAGGTGACCACAAACAAAACATCATCATAATAAACTTACATCAAACCCATACCCACTCATATCTCAATTAATGCACCATCATGGATGAAAGATGCTAAACATATCATAATGAATACATTTGCAAGAAACCCCCTCCACAAATGTTATTTGCAAACTTGCAAATAACCCCCTCCACCTGAAAAGTCCGGCCGGGAAAGAACAAAGGAAAACCGGCCGGAACGGAATGCAAACTGGCAACTCCAGAAAACTGGTCCCGTAATAAATTACAGGAAAACCCCAATACTGTGCATACACACCCGCATCTGTATTCCGACCGGATACAAATGCAATGAGACAAAATCTACACTGTACTAAACTAGGATCCGGCTTAAACCAAAGCCGGCTAGTATTATCCGTCCGATCTTGATCCGTGCAATACCGCACGTATTAGATCGAACCCTGCCATATAACCATACGGCCACCAGTACAAACCGTCCGATCCTGATCCGTGCAATACCGCACGTATCTGATCGGACCCTGCCATATCTCCATACGGCCTCTACAGCGTTTCGCCCGAAAGCTTGAGTAACTGAAAGTGTGGTGGACTCTAAAGACTCGTCAATACTATGGTTGTGGATTTAACCACCAGCACGTCAGAGGTATAAGCCAATACGTGACGGGCCACCAGCTATTGACCAAAAGGGACGTCGATGAGCGAACTCATCCTGACACCCTACAGAGCCTGTCAGTGACAATATCCGTACAGTTCGGTCCGTTCGTCTATGAGCATCGCATGTTGGGCCTAGGGGGTTGGTAAAAGTCAGACCCCCAAAAGCGGTACAAGTCGTGTCGGAGTGTAGCCCAGAACACCCTGAGATACTACTGGAATACCTACCAGTAAATCTCCTGCCTCGGCCGAGGGCTTTATGTAATGGCTCTCCTAGACACAGCGCGACCTCACCCCCAATACCGGGAGAGACGAACCCCTGAAGATCCGCTCACTGCTTCCATGTGGCTCGGGACTGTACCCAACTAAAACCTGTTTGCACGACTCATTTGAGTCGTGGTAGGGTAGTAATCAAAGTACAGTGGGAACTCACACGAGACAAATGACGATCTCAGGTCGATGAACTAACCTGTACACATGTCACCAGGGAACTGCTATCTGACGTCAGGTATAAGACCAACTAGCATGTTCCCGGCGAGTCCTGTCCGGTGTACTCATAACCTAATGAGCACCTGTATACATCTTAGGTGAACCAACTGACACCAGTGGCTTGTGAGACCGGCCACCGTCCCTCGTCGGGGTCTCGACTGTATACACTAGTCTACTCTGGAGAATCGATTCCCCTGTCTCGAAACTCTCACGACTAGGGACCTTTTAAGGACGTGCTTATAGACCACCAGCTCTCACGTATATGATCGCCCTTATACTGCTAGCAGTCAAGCAAGAATCCTAGGGGCTCTATCAGCGTGTAATAGCGACCTGTAAGGTCACCTGAAGCAGTACACGATGATAAAGGTAAACCAGATAGCATACTATCATCTCGAGTAAGACTGTCCTACCGGGATAGGTCCTCCCTCAATCATTGCAATCACGAGCCTGTGATCCAATAATTGACTCTGAGGGCACTATCTCCAACAATCTCCCACTTGCACTCAAGGCTAATTATTGCGATGTCGCATACTCACAGCCCGTGTGATACCGAACACCCAACTCCTCTACTAGTCAGTCTCACAAAGCTCGTTTGCGAAACTATTGCGTTCGAGGAATAGCCTCAGTGAGTGGATCCGCTGTGATGTTGCTTTCTATGTCTCTCTATATCTCAAGTTCGCAGAGAAAACCATCTCCCGAAATGAGCAATACCTGTCTTAGAGTATGTCTGGATATCTGATGGGACCTAGCTCATAAATGAACTCCAAATCCAAACTTCTTAGACTGTATCGATAACTGAACTTAATCAGTACCCAGCGCCATGCCTCCCTCAGTATTGCCTTGGACCACCTGTCCAAAATACTGCCCCTCGTCAGAAGGAGAAACTATAACTCTGACAGCCACTCTGCCATCCATGTCACCTTGGAAGCCTGCAGTGATAACCGTCTCCTAAAAGAGGCTGTCGTTATCACATCCCTAGAACATCAACTTATGTTCTAAAACTGCTTCCGACTGTTTCTCCAGGATTGGATTAATATCAACTTATTGCACCTACTGCAAGAACAACATCTGGTGTGGTACTTGACATCTCATGATTGACTCAATTGCCTAAGCAAGTGATCTGTCAATCATGCGTATCCCTCTCCCCTTCAGTCTGTAAGACACCTTTAGAGAGGGTGACTCCATCACCTGCAGGTGTACTACCGTGCCAGGAGTCGTCCATTCTAAATACTCATAGAATGCTGTCAAGGTACCCAGATTAGGAAACCACCCAAATCTAGATCTAAAACCATAGATCTAGTAACCAGAATGTCTGATATAATATCCAAGTCCCATATGGAGAAACCACTGTGTGACGACCAAAGTATAACCGATCGTAGTATAGGAATGTCACTTCCTACTTTGTGTATGTCATCCAAAACCCGGATATCACACCCTACTACCTTCTCAACAGATCCATCCCCTATTCTGATGAAGTCAAACCTATGACTGTCACATCAGAAATAGATGATCTATCTCCGCTACATCTGCTTTAGTCTATAAATAGACATAAGCCTGATGTCCACCAATGCTTCCGCTGCTCCCACTGACTGCGACAACCCTCTGGCAGAGTCATATACACGTACACTTCTAAAGATAGTTTAGAACGACGCTATACTCATCCTCCCGCCGGGTCTCGCAACCTGGAACAACAGCAATGGCAATTGTGGGTAAACAAGAACTTCCCTGTCACCGTCCTTGAGGCTACCGGAGTACCTTTCGGGTGCCTGAAGTTACCCACCTTATATGCGGAGTGGCCAATGGAATGTCAATCCAAATTGAATCTTTAGGTTCCTTATCAAATCTTCAGTAATCGTTTGTGGTTCTGGAATCACTTCCAGTTCTACCATACTCCCACTACTGTTTTTCTGAAAAAAAATTCCATTTTTATTAAAACTGTGGCGAGTCTAGAACAATATCGCTATTGATCTTCCAGATGGTAGAAAGTCAACCCTCGTCATAGCCTGGGTCAACCCACAAACAGCCATTACAGAAACGTGCCTTGAGTTGTCCAGTGTCTGGTTTTAATCATAAGCCGGACAACTCCCCGTACCATAACAACGTTAAGATATGAACTGTTCTACATCCAATATAGAACCAGAGGCATTGATTTAATTTAACCAGATTCAAATCATGCAGCTGTCTCCAGTGCATGTCAACTAAATGGAGAGAGGCCGATCAGCGTTACTCAACTTAGGAATGCTTCCAATTATGAGTAACCTGAAAGAGAAGCAATTTCTCTTTATCATTACTATCAACTGAATACCATACACAAGTATCTACATCTTCGATCACCTTGAAGAATCCCGATACTTGCTACACCTGGTTCTCTACTCTATTCAAATACCTATAACTCCTCAAAACTTAGACCCTGTGTTTCTACGAAACACATGTCTAAGAACTAGAGAAGTTAAAAGTAAACAGAATATAGTATGAGGACCAACCCCTCTGTCCTAATGGACACTGGACAACATACAATACTCTGTATAAGTCCGCCGAGTCTAACAACTCTTTCACTGTGTGTCGTAGGTTGAAAACTGTACTTATGGTTAAGAAGAATTACACCGCTGTTTAATGCTCCTTACCTAACCATCCACTGATATAGGTAAATGTCATCGACATAATATCAAAAGGTATATCTCACTCTATGAAAATAGACGTACAGATATATCAATTTGAAATTGGTGCACAACAGCGGATATTCAAGACCAAATATTTGCCGACCGGCAAACAGCCCAGGTGATCTCCTCAAATATCACCGATTACAACGAATCCCGATATAATGAGGATGATCACCCAATTCCCAATAACTTACTCCCACTCATCATCTGTAAAACCACACAGATGTGAGAATCAATCTTGGTAAATACATACCCTGGAGCAAGTGTCTAATCGGGAAATCAGTTTTCTTTTAACAGTACACAGTTGAACTGAAACATTGAAATGTTTCGATGGGGTATCCTGGTATTCCTAGTAATGCCTCTACCATTATCCAGATTCACAACTATAACCGTATAATTCTTTGCCACCTCTCCAAATCCCTTTATATGTCTTTAGTCATTACCTTCTGCACACCCCTTTAGGCCAATTGGTTTTCTTCCTTCCCTACCGTTCGGCACCAGCCTATGGTTTGGAAGAAGACTATCCAATAAGCATAATGGGTGTACTGTCCTAATCCTAGGAGCACTCGCAAAGCGAGAGAAGGTGAAGATAAAAGACAACCGAATAAACCTTATTCCTATTTCACCTGAACCAGAATCCATCCCCGAACTGGAACAAGTTCCTTTCGAGTTCGTATATAACCATACGATGGATTATCCAATAAACTTGGGATCTTCGTAGTGATACGGAGTGTTCTGGAGAAATACAAAGGTGATTTAGGATTGGCAAAGAAATACTTGGTTTGGTCATGAATAGCAGTCGCAATTTACTTTGCTCTCTTACTAATCCCTTTCTTTGTCTTAACTTAATACCTTCTGTACACCATCGTTATGCTAATTGGTTTTCTTCATTCCCCACCGTTCGGCACCAGCCTAAGGTTTGGAAGAAGACTATCCAATTTGCATAATAGGTGTACTATCTCCTAAACCAAGGAGTACTCGCAACCTGAGAGAAGGTAAAAGGAAAAGACAACTGAATAGTCCTATTCGTTTTCTCCAGAACCAGAAACCATCCTCGAAGTCCTTCGAGTTCGTATATAACCATACGATGGTTTTGTCCAATGGAAGTGGACGTTCGTAGTAATACGGGGTGTCCTGGAGAAAAGAGTAAAAGTAGGAGTGGCAATGAGGTTTGCAACTCTGACAATCCAAAAGCCAGTGTTAAGAAGGTTCGGTCAACTTGGTCACTGAGTCATAGTCCAGGGTCGGGTCAATGGTCGCTGCCAAAGAGAGAGAGAAAAGAAACACTCAGCGTGCACTCTAACCTAGATCAGAATGGTTATCACTTTATCTAATCTGGAAACCTCCCACTGTAACCTCAAATTCTTCCCCAAACCTGAAAGAAGAATTAGTCGGGGTCACCCGAGGAGTAAACCAACTCATCAGTGGGAATCGGGATCCAACTATCATCGCATGATAACATGACGGAATCCACTCACGTCACCACACTCCAGAAGGTATGCGCATGTCTGGCAAGTTTCAGTTCTTTTGAAAATCCCGATGTGATTTTTACCCCTAGGACCCAAGTGACCTTGACGAATAATCAACAAATCAAAAGGTCCTAGTCAAGTTCAGCCCGTCATTATCTTGATTGCGTTAAACCCACCCACATGACCCTTGACGAATAATCAATAAAGTCGTACGACTGTCCTAACCAATCCACATATCCATGCGACAGAATAGCACAACAAAGCTACCGCACACTACGCCTCGGCGAATAGCAACGACAAACGCAGCGCGAATACTAAGCAATACTGATCTGAAATGACGGAGGGCTACGACTGGTTTTTGGCGAAAAACCTTTAACGTAATGAACTTGATATCGTTGAAGGAACTGGATAACTTTTTATAAAAATATAGTGACGAAAACCTTTACTAAAGAGGTCACTCCCGTGAAGGGATCTCGGCTCTTTCCCCGTAGAATGAGGTGCAGGATATTCCAACTGAATACCACGATGCAAAGCAAAAGTAATCGGCTATAGTGAAGTTAATGCCCTGACGCAAACTTCTGTCCAAGGGGTCACTCCCGGTGAAGGGATCTCGGCCCTTGCCTCGTCGACTGAGGAGCAGGATATTCCAAATGAATACCACGATGCAAAACAAAAGTGAACGTCCTTGCAATAACAGCTTTTTGAAAAGTGTTCCAACAACATCAGAATAGGTTTGTTTATCTTGCATTGATCCGAATCAACGCAGTCCCATCAATTGATCACACCACAAAGAACGAAAATATACTGATGTACGTATATGCCATCCGCATTCGCCACTGGGTCCCGTCATTACCCGTTAGGTTAGCTAACTAACGACAGAGCGGGGACTGGACTAGCGCGGATGCAAAACATATACAACATCTACTAATATATATACCAATATATTATATTCGTTCAAGGTGTGATAAAATGCAACATCACAGAAATGAACAGCATCACAGAACAATACAGATATCTGGAAGCCCCGGGTTTCACAGAGCCGCTGCTGAAACCCGACGTTCCCCTGGTCGTGTGGATAGCCTGTGCAATGAAAACCTAGACCCCTACGGGCGCGGCAAGTCACCCGCCAAAACCTGAAGCGAGGCAGCCCCCTTCAGCGCCGTGAATGGACCACCCAGCACTTCATGGAATCCGGTAACTTGGGCACCCCTCCTGGGTCAACCTGTACTCCCTACGAGTGCGGCGAATAGCCCGCCAATCCTAGAGTGAAGCCCCCTCCGTCTCAATGCCATGAGATGCGGGCCCGTTGCCCTCTAGAACCCGGCTATCCGTGCACCCCTCCGCGGGGTAATCCTAGTACAGAAAGTAAAATATACATACAACGGGTACATCGACCGCAACCAGGTCGTGCCCCAAAAGAATAATACAAACAGGCAGTGACGGCAGTCCACATGTCGGACGCTCGCCCCGCAATATCAAATGTACATATAAAACAAAACTGTACTAGCATTGCATCCAGGTTATCCCCCACGACCGATCCGCAACAACACAGCATAAACACAGAACATCAACGTGAAAGTCACGTTCGCAAATCCGTCTAACCGGGCTATAGCAGTTAGACAGGATTTACCGATCAAGTGACATTCACGGTCGCAGATATAATGTAAATACTGTGAAATAATGTGTTTAAAATATCCGATCGAACAAAATATACCAAGTGGGCCCCAAAGCATTACTGTAGCACTTGCAGAAAATCTGGGCCCAAACAAAATATACCAAAACCCTTATTTTCAGCCCACAAGCCCACTGTAAAAATATGGCGAAGTGATCCCAACTTCCTGCAGCGGAACCGCGGCCAATGAGGGGTTAAGGCCGCAGTTCCGCGGTCGTACGGAAGAATTGGGTTACCAAATTTTTTCAGTGTTCTTAGGTTTCTCTGTACATCATTCTGCAATAACCTGAAAAATTTTTCGAGCCCGGAAAAAATCGACAGAAAACTGACGTGAAGAAAACACGGTTTTGGAATTTTTGTTCGATCGGAAAAGCAAAACACACTAGAACAAGCTAGACTAGGTTAATGGCGTGGCTCTGATACCATGTTGCGCCACGGCAGCGCCCCGGCCGTCAATCCGAGGCCAAAATGCGGAATCAAAATTTTCTTAACTTTTAAACTGGCGCTACCGCGGACAATATACCCGGATCGTAACCATTAACCGATACTAGCTAACAAGAGAAAGGGTGAGAGATATACCGAGTGATCCGAGTCCTCCGGTCTTCTCGTCATTGTCCCGATCTCCCGCGGAAACTCCGGTCGTCGCCTCCTTGCCGGAAGGGCACCACATCGTCTGTATCTTTTACGGGCTCCCGCCTCTATACCGAGGCAACTCTGGCATGAAGCTGGCAAGTCGACATGCCCAAGATGTGCTGTATAATGTAGTGTAGATGATGCTTGTCTCTTTGGGGTTATGTTGCCTTGATGGAGGAAAGGATTGGAACTTTCAAGTGGAACTCTCATTTATCAAGCATGGAATGAGATGATGAAATTTCCTCACCAAAAATGAAACCTCTCATTTTCTCACTTCTCCAAAATTGTGGCCGGCCATACATATGGGGAAATGGTGGAGGGCAAAAACAAATCATGAAGGGAGGTGAGTGTAGGATAAAGCAAGAGGTGACCACAAACAAAACATCATCATAATAAACTTACATCAAACCCATACCCACTCATATCTCAATTAATGCACCATCATGGATGAAAGATGCTAAACATATCATAATGAATACATTTGCAAGAAACCCCCTCCACAAATGTTATTTGCAAACTTGCAAATAACCCCCTCCACCGGAAAAGTCCGGCCGGGAAAGAACAAAGGAAAACCGGCCGGAACAGAATGCAAACTGGCAACTCCAGAAAACTGGTCCCGTAATAAATTACAGGAAAACCCCAATACTGTGCATACACACCCGCATCTGTATTCCGACCGGATACAAATGCAATGAGACAAAATCTACACTGTACTAAACTAGGATCCGGCTTAAACCAAAGCCGGCTAGTATTATCCGTCCGATCTTGATCCGTGCAATACCGCACGTATCAGATCGAACCCTGCCATATAACCATACGGCCACCAGTACAAACCGTCCGATCCTGATCCGTGCAATACCGCACATATCTGATCGGACCCTGCCATATCTCCATACGGCCTCTACAGCGTTTCGCCCGAAAGCTTGAGTAACTGAAAGTGTGGTGGACTCTAAAGACTCGTCAATACTATGGTTGTGGATTTAACCACCAGCACGTCAGAGGTATAAGCCAATACGTGACGGGCCACCAGCTATTGACCAAAAGGGACGTCGATGAGCGAACTCATCCTGACACCCTACAGAGCCTGTCAGTGACAATATCCGTACAGTTCGGTCCGTTCGTCTATGAGCATCGCATGTCGGGCCTAGGGGGTTGGTAAAAGTCAGACCCCCAAAAGCGGTACAAGTCGTGTCGGAGTGTAGCCCAGAACACCCTGAGATACTACTGGAATACCTACCAGTAAATCTCCTGCCTCGGCCGAGGGCTTTGTGTAATGGCTCTCCTAGACACAGCGCGACCTCACCCCCAATACCGGGAGAGACGAACCCCTGAAGATCCGTTCACTGCTTCCATGTGGCTCGGGACTGTACCCAACTAAAACCTATTTGCACGACTCATTTGAGCCGTGGTAGGGTAGTAATCAAAGTACAGTGGGAACTCACATGAGACAAATGACGATCTCAGGTCGATGAACTAACCTGTACACATGTCACCAGGGAACTGCTATCTGACGTCAGGTATAAGACCAACTAGCATGTTCCCGGCGAGTCCTGTCCGGTGTACTCATAACCTAATGAGCACCTGTATACATCTTAGGTGAACCAACTGACACCAGTGGCTTGTGAGACAGGCCACCGCCCCTCGTCGGGGTCTCGACTGTATACACTAGTCTACTCTGGAGAATCGATGCCCTGTCTCGAAACTCCCACGACTAGGGACCTTTTAAGGACGTGCTTATAGACCACCAGCTCTCACGTATATGATCGCCCTCATACTGCTGGCAGTCAAGCAAGAATCCTAGGGGCTCTATCAGCGTGTAATAGCGACCTGTAAGGTCACCTGAAGCAGTACACGATGATAAAGGTAAACCAGATAGTATACTATCATCTCGAGTAAGACTGTCCTACCGGGATAGGTCCTCCCTCAATCATTGCAATCACGAGCCTGTGATCCAATAATTGACTCTGAGGGCACTATCTCCAACATTTGTGTCATTGCATTTGTATTCGGTCGGAATACAAATGCGGGTATGTATATACAGTCGTGGGGTTTTCCTGTAATTTATTACGGGATCGGTTTTTTTGAAGTTGCCAGTTTGCTTTCCGTTTCGGCCATTTTCCTTTCTATCTTTCTTTGGCTGATATATGGTGTGGAGGGAGTTATTTGTAAATGTGATTTTAATAATGGAGAAGACTTTTAGTGGCTCATGGTTTCTTCATGATTGTGCACCATCCCTTGACTTCTTTGTTCATGATTGCTTGACTTTTGGTGATGAGATGGTTGATGAGGATTGGACTTTGTTGGTGATCATTATTCCTTATCATTATAACCCTTTCTCTATCTTGCATTATTCCCTCTCTCCGTACACAACATTTGGCTCACTCCCTCTTCTCCTTCTTGAAGCTTGGCCGGCCATTCCTTTGATGGGGGCTGTCCCAATTTTGCAAGGTGATTTTGGTTCTCATTTTCTTGCAAAAAGGTTCCTTATCCATCACAAAATTCACATCTCATTCCTCCACCAAAACCATGGCAACTTCTTATAACCTCATGAGACATATAGTTCTACACGATTCTACAGCAATCTTGGACACGTCGGCTTGCCAACTTCGTGTCCGAGTTGCCTCGGTCCAGAGGTGGGAGCCCGTAAAATAATTCGGCTATGTGGTGCCCTTTCCAACGAGGAGATGACGACCGGAGATTCCGCGAGGAGATCGGGATGGAGGCCGAAGACCGAAGGACACGGATCGCTCGGTATAGCTCTCTACCCATTCTCTAGTTTGCTAGGAGTAGGTTAATGGCCCGATCCGGGTTTTTAGTACGCGGTAGCGTCAGTTTTAAATGTTAAAGAAAAGTATCGTTTCCGCATTTTGGCCTCGTTCAGACGGCCGGGGCGCTGCCATGCACTTATACTGGTATCAGAGCCATGCCATTAACCTAGTCTATCTTGCTCTAACGTGTTTACAAGTTCGATCGAACGGATTTTCCAAAAACCGCGTTTCCATGTCAAGTTTCTGTCGAATTTTTCCAGTGCTCTAAAAATTATTTGGTACATTGTAAAAATACGTGCAGGGTTTTTTATGCATTCTGTGAAAATTTTGTAGCTCGATGTCACTGTTCCACCGCGGAACCGCGGCCAAACCCATGCATTGGCCGCTGTTCCACCGCCATCTAAACTGTTCACTACACCAAATTTTTTCAGTGGGCTTCTGACATGGAAATAGGGTTTTTGGTATGTTCTGTTTGGGCCCAGATTTTCTTTGAGTGCTACAGTTGTGCTTAGGGCCCACTTCGGGAAATTTAGTCGATCGAAAATTTTAAACATGTTAATTCACAGTATTTACATTATATCTGCGACCGTGAATGTCACTTGATCGGTAAATCTTGTCTAACTGCTATAACCCTTTTAGACGGATTTGCGAACGTGACATTCACGTTGATGTTCTGTGTTGTGCTGTGATGTTGCGGATTTGTCGTGGTGGATAGCCTGGATACAATGGTACTACGGTTTGGTTATTTATGTACATTTGATATTGCGGGACGAGCGTCCGACATGTGGACTGCCGTCACTGCCTGTTTGTATATTATTCTTTTGGGGCACGACCGGGCTGAGGTCGATGTACCCATTGTATATATATTTTACTTTCTGTACTAGGATTACCCCGCGGTGGGGTGCACGGATAGCCGGGTTCTAGAGGGCAACGAGCCCGCATCTCATGGCTTTGAGACGGAGGGAGCTTCACTCTAAAATTGGCGGGCTATTCGCCGCACTCGTAGGGGGTACATGTTGACCTAAGGAGGGGTGCTCAAGTTACCGGATTCCGTGAAGTGCTGGGTGGTCCATTCACGTTGTTGAAGGGAGCTTCCTCGCTTCAGGTTTTGGCGGGTAACTTGCCGCGCCCGTAGGGGTCTAGGATTTCATTGCACAGGCTATCCACACGACCAGGGGAACGTCGGGTTTCAGTAGCGGCTCTATGAAACCTGGTGATCCCAGATATCTGTATTGTTCTGTGATGCTTATTACATTTCTGTGATGTTGCATTTTATCACGCCTTGAGCGAATATTATATATTGATATATATACTAGTAGATGTTGTATATGTTTTGCATCCGCGCTAGTCCAGTCCCCGCTCTGTCATTAGTTAAGTAACCCAACGGGTGATGACGGGACCCAGTGGCGAATGCGGATGGCATATACGTACATCATTATTTTCGTTCTTTTGTGGTGTGATCAATTGATGGGACTGCGTTGATTCGGATCAATGCAAGCTAAACAAACCTATTCTGATGTTGTTGGAACAATTTTTCAAAAAAAGGCTGTTATTGCAAGGACGTTCTCTTTTGTTTTGCACAGTGATATTCGGTTATGAATATCCAGCACCTCAGTCGACGAGGCAAGGGCCAAGATCCCTTTACCGGGAGTGACCCCTTGGACAAAAGTTTGCGTCAGGGTAATAACTTCACTATAGTCGATTACTTTTGCTTTGCATCATGATATTCAGTTGGAATATCCTGCACCTCATTCTACGGGGAAAGAGCCGAGATCCCTTCGCCGGGAGTGACCTCTTTAGTGTTTTCGCCTCTATATTTTTATAAAAGCTATTTAGTTCCTTCAACGATATCAAGTTCATTACGTTAAAGGTTTTTCGCCAAAAACCATTCGTAGCCCTCCGTCATTTCAGAAAGGTAGCACTTAGTATTCATGCTATGTATGTTGGCCTACGTTAAGGCATAGTGCATGGTAGCTATTTGTTACTTTTCTGCAGCATAGATAGATGCGTTGGTTTGGGACAGTCGTACTGCCTTATTGGCCAAAGTCAAGGGTAGGTACGGATGGGTTCAAATTAACCTGGATAATGACGGGGAGAACTTGACATGTGACTTATGATATGTTGGCCTACGTCAAGGTCATAAGAGCATGGGGTAAAAATCACGTCGGGAGTTTCTAAAGAAACTGAAACTTGCCAGATATGCGCATACCTTCTGGAGTGTGATAACGTGAGTGGATTCCATCACGTTATCATGCGATGATAGTTGGATCCCGATTCCCACTGATGAGTTGGTTTACTCCTCGGGTGATCCCGATTAATTCTTCTTTCAGGTTTGGAGGAGAATTTGACGGTACAGTGGGAGGTTTCCTAATTAGATAAAGTGATAGCCATTCTGATCTAGGTTAGAGTGCACGCTGGGTGTTTCTTTTCTCTCTCTCTGGCAGCGACCATGGCCCGACCCTTGACTATGACTCAGTGACCAAGTTGACCGAACCTTCTTATAAGAATGGCTTTTGGATTGTCAGAGTTGCTTACCTCATTGCCGCTCCTACTTTTACCCTTTTCTCCAGAACACCCCGTATTACTACGAACGTCCACTTCCATTGGATAAAACCATCGTATGGTTATATATGAACTCGAAGGAACTTGTTCCAGATTCGAGGATGGTTTCAGGTTCTGGAGAAAACGAATAGGACTATTCAGCTATCTTTTCCTTTTACCTTCTCTCAGGTTGCGAGTGCCCCTTAGATCAGGGGATAGTACACCTATTACGCAAATTGGATAGTCTTCTTCCAAACCATAGGCAGGTGCCGAGCGGTAGGGAAGGAAGAAAACCAATTATCCTAACGATGGTGTACAGAAGGTATTAAGTAAAGACAAATAAAGGGATTAGTAAGAGGGCAAAGTAAATTGCGATAGCTATTTACAACCAAACCAAGTATTTCATTACCACTCCCATTTCACCTTTGTATTTCTCCAGAACACTCCGTATCACTACGAAGATCCACAGTTATTTGGATACTCCATCGTATGGTTATATACGAACTCGAAAGGAACTTGTTCCAGTTCGAGGATGGATTCTGGTTCGGGAGAAATAGGAATAAGATTTATTCGGTTGTCTTTTATCTTCACCTTCTCTCGCATTGCGAGTGCTCCTAGGATTAGGACAGTACACCTATTATGCTTATTGGATAGTCTTCTTCCAAACCATAGGCTGGTGCCGAGAGGTAGGGAAGGAAGAAAACCATTTGGCCTAAAGGGGTGTACAGAAGGTAATGACTAAAGACATATGAAAGGATTTGGAGAGATGACAAAGAAATATATGGTTACAGTTGTGAATCTGGATAATGGAAGAGGCATTACTAGGAATACTCGGATACCCCTTTGAAACATTTCAATGTTTCAGTTTCACTATGTATTGTTAAAAGAAAACTGATTTCCCAATTAGACACTTGCTCCAGGGTATGTATTTACCAGGTATGATTCTCACATCTGTATGGTTTTACAGATGATGAGTGGGAGTAAGTTATTGGGAATTAGGTGATTATCCTCATTATATCGGAATTCATTGTAATTGGTGATATTTGAGGAAGTCACCTGGGTTGTTTGCCGAACGGCAAATATTTGGTTTTGAATATCCGTTGTTATGCACCAATTTCAAATTGATATATCTGTACGTCTATTTTTATAGAGTGAGATATACCCTTTTTTGAAATTATGTCCATGACATTTACCTATATCAGTGGATGGTTAGGTAAGGAGCATTAAACAGCGGTGTAATTCTTCTTAACCATAAGTACAGTTTTCAACCTACGACACACAAGGAATGAGTTATTAGACTCAAAGGACTTATTCAGAGTATTGTATGTTGTCCAGTGTTCATGAGGACAGAGGGGATGGTACTCGTACTATATTTTGTTTACTTGTGACTTCTCTAGTTCTTAGACATGTGTTTCGTAGAAATGCAAGGTCCAAGTTTTGAGAAGTTATAGGTATATGAATAAAGTAGAGAACCAGGTATTGCAGGTATCAGGATTCTTCAAGGTGATTGAAGATGTAGATACTTGTGTATGGTATTCAGTTGATAGTAATGATTTTGAGAGAACTTGTTTCTCTTTCAGGTTACTCATAATTGGAAGCACTCCTAAGTTGAGTAATGTTGATCGGCCTCTCTCCATTTAGTTGACATGCACTGGAGACAGCTGCATGATTTGAATCTGGTTCAATTAAATCAGTGCCTCTGTATCTATATTGGATACAGAACAGTTCATATCTTGACATTGTTAAGGTACGGGGAGTTGTCCGGCTTATGCTTAAAACCACACTCTGGATAACTCAAGGCACGTTTCTATAATGGCTGTTTGTGGGTTGACCCGGGCTATGACGTGGGTTGACTTTCTACCATCTGGAAGATCAATAGTGATATTGTTCTAGACTCGCCACAGTTTTAACAAAAATGGATTTTTTCAGAAAACAGTAGCGGGAGTATGGTAGAACTGGAAGTGATTCCAGAACCGCAAATGATTACTGAAAATTTGATGAGAACCTAAAGATTCAATCTGTTTTGACATTCCATTGGCCACTCCGGAGATAAGGTGGGTAACCTCAGGCACCCGAGAGGTACTCCGGTAGCCTTAAGGACGGTGACAAGGAGGTTCTTGTCTACCTAGACTTGACACTACTGTTGTTCCAGACTATGAGACCCGGCGGGAAGATGAATATAGCGTCGTTCTGAACTGGTTTTAGAAGTGCACGTGTATATGACTCTGCCAGAGGGTTGTCGTAGTCAGTGGGAGCAGCTTATGCCTATTTATAGACTAAAGCAGATATAGTGGAGATAGATCATCTGTTTCTGATGTGACAGTCATATGTTTGACTTCATCAGAATAGGGGATGGATCTGTTAAGAAGGTAGTAGGGTGTGATGTCCTGGTATCAGGATGACATACACAGAGTAGGAAGTGATATTCCTATACCACGATCGGTTATACTTTGGTTGTCACACAGTGGTTTCTCCACATAGGAATTGGATATTATATCAAACATTCTGGTTACTAGATCTATGGTTTTAGATCTAGATTTGGGAAGTGTCCTAATCAGGGTACTTAGACAGCATTCTAAAGGTGTTTTAGAATGGATGACTCCAGGCATGGTAGAGTACCTGCAGGTGATGGAGTCACCCTCTCTAAAGGTGTCTTACAGTCTAAAGGGGATGTGCATGATTGGCAGATCGCTTGCTTAGGCAATTGAGTCAATCATGAGATGTCAAGTATCACACCAGATGTTGTTTTTGCACAAGATGCAGTAAGTTAATATTGATCCAATCCTGGAGAAACATTCGGAAGCAGTTTTAGAACATAAGTGGATGTTCTAGGGATATGATAACGACAGCCTCATTCAGGAGGCAGTTATCATTCCAGGCTTCCAAGGTGACCTAGATGACAGAGTGACTGTCAGAGTTATAGTTTTCCCTCTAACGAGGGGCAGTATTTTAGACAAGTGGTCCAAGCAGATACTGAGAAAGGCATGGCGCAGGATACTGATTAAGTTCAGTCGTCGCTACAGTCTAAGAAGTTTGGATTTGGAGTTCATTTATGAACTAGGTCCCATCAGATATCCAGACATATTCTGAGATGGGTATTACTTATTTTAGGAGATGGCTTTCTCCGCGAACTTGAGATAAAGAGAGACATAGAAAGAAACATCAGAGCAGATCCACTCACTGAGGCTATTCCTCGAACGCAATAGTTTCGCAAACGGGGTTTGTGAAACTGATTAGTAGAGGAGTTGGGTGTTCGGTATCACACGGGCTGTGAGTATGCGATATCGCAATAATTAGCCTTGAGTGCAAGTAGGAGATTGTTGGAGATAGTGCCCTCAGAGTCAATTATTGTATCACAGGCACGTGATTGCAATGATTGAGGAAGGACCTATGCCGGTAGGACAGTCTTACTCAAGATGATAGTATGCTATTTGGTTTATCTTTATCATCGTGTACTACTTTAGGTGACCTTAAAAGTCACTATTGCGCATTGATAGAGCCCTTAGGATTCTTGCTTGATGGCTAGCAGTATGATGGTGATCATATACGTGGGAGCTGGGGTCTATAAGCACATCCTTAAAAGGTCCTTAGTCGTGGGAGTTTTCGAGACAGGGCATCGACACTCCAGAGTAGACTAGTGTATACAGTCGAGACCCCGACGAGGGGCGGAGGCCGGTCTTACAAGCCACTGATATCAGTTGGTTCACCTAAGATGTATACAGGTGCTCATTGGGTTATGAGTACACCGGACAGGACTCGCCGGGAACATGCTAGTTGGTCTTATACCTGACGTCAGATAGCAGTTCCCTGGTGACATGTGTATAGGGTAGTTCATCGACCTAAGATCGTCATTTGTCTCGTGTGAGTTCCCACTGTACTTTGATTACTATCCTACCACGTCTCAAAGGAGTCGTACAAACAGGTTTTAGTTGGGTACAGTCCCGAGCCACATGGAGGCAGTGAGCGGATCGTCGGGGATTCGTCTCTCCCGGTATTGGGGGCGAGATCGCGCTGTGTTTAGGAGAGCCATTACACGAAATCCCTGGCCAGGGTAATCGAGATTTACTAGTAGGTATTCCAGTAGTATCTCAGGGTGTTCTGGGCTACTCTCCGACACGACTTATACAGCTATTGGGGGTCTGACGTTTACCAGCCCCCTAGGCCCGATATGCAATACTCATAGACGAATGGACCGGACTGTACGGATATTGTCACTGTCAGGCTCAGTAGGGTTTCAGGATGAGTTCGCTCATCAACGTCCCTTTTGGTCAATACCTTGTAGCCCGTTACGTGTGGCTAATACCTCTGACGCGCTAGTGGTTAAATCCACAACCAAAGTATTGACGATTCTTTAGAGTCCTCCACAGACAGTTTCTCAAGTTTCGGACGAAACGCTGTAGAGGCCGTATGGAGATATGGCAGGGTTCGATCATATACGTGCGGTATTGCACGGATCATGATCGGACGGATAATATTAGCGGGCTTTGGTTTAAGCCGGATCCTAGTATTGTACAGTGAAGATTTTGTCTCATTGCATTTGTATTCGGTCGGAATACAAATGCGGGTATGTATATACAGTCGTGGGGTTTTCCTGTAATTTATTACGGGATCGGTTTTTTTGAAGTTGCCAGTTTGCTTTCCGTTTCGGCCATTTTCCTTTCTATCTTTCTTTGGCTGATATATGGTGTGGAGGGAGTTATTTGTAAATGTGATTTTAATAATGGAGAAGACTTTTAGTGGCACATGGTTGCTTCATGATTGTGCACCATCCCTTGACTTCTTTATTCATGATTGCTTGACTTTTGGTGATGAGATGGTTGATGAGGATTGGACTTTGTTGGTGATCATTATTCCTTATCATGATAACCCTTTCTCTCTCTTGCATTATTCCCTCTCTCCCTACACAACATTTGGCTCACTCCCTCTTCTCCTTCTTGAAGCTTGGCCGGCCATTCCTTTGATGGGGCTGTCCCAATTTTGCAAGGTGATTTTGGTTCTCATTTGCTTGCAAAAAGGTTCCTTAGCCATCACAAAATTCACATCTCATTCCTCCACCAAAACCATGGCAACTTCTTATAACCCCATGAGACATATAGTTCTACACGATTCTACAGCAATCTTGGACACGTCGGCTTGCCAACTTCGTGTCCGAGTTGCCTCGGTCCAGACGTGGGAGCCCGTAAAAGAATTCGGCTATATGGTGCCCTTTCCAACGAGGATATGACGACCGGAGATTCTGCAAGGAGATCGGGATGGAGGCCGAAGACCGAAGGACATGGATCGCTCGTTATAGCTCTCTACCCATTCTCTAGTTTGATAGGAGTAGCTTAATGGCCCGATCCGGGTTTTTAGTACGCGGTAGCGCCAGTTTTAAAAGTTAAAGAAAAGTATCGTTTCCGCATTTTGGCTTCGTTCAGACGGCCGGGGCGCTGTCGTGCACTTACACACCCTAGCTCATTTAACCGCCAATCGGCGGTCAAACTTTGAAGTTCTAACTCTAAACTCCTTTGTGAGTTTCCTCTTTTCTATAAACCTTCTCTGGAACTCCAATAAACTGTTATCTTGTCCTGGTTTCTTTGCAGTTGCATCTCCAATAAATAATAAATTTTGTTGTTTTATATTTTGTGTGTTATTTCTTTGCATTCAATAAATATGAACTTAATGGGCACGAACGCAAATCAAGATTAGGTAGGGATTTCATTACCATTACTAAGCTCCAAAAATCACAACCAAGCATAAGCATCACCTTTCAATTAATTAAAAAAATATCTAGAACCGAGCCTTACGAACTATCGTACTCAAATAGGAGAAGAGAAGTTTGAGCGTAATCTATTTCTTCTTTGAACTATATCCGTGATATCTAGGAAAGTGTTATCGAGACCACGTCTCTAAAGAGTGATGGTTTTTGAATTAAGGAACTTAACGAAATCTTTAGAAAACTTCCCACCGGCTCTTGCACTTAGCTAATCATGGAGTAGTAAGGAGAGAGGTAGAGGATTTTATCCTTCTTATTTTCTCTTGGAAGTGTAAGAGTGAGTCTAGTGATTGACTTATGTGACCCTAGTTTTAGGGATTGATTGCTTTTGTTTCATTGT
The DNA here is from genome assembly GCA_030015575.1 of Agapanthus africanus. Taxonomy (NCBI): domain Eukaryota; kingdom Viridiplantae; phylum Streptophyta; class Magnoliopsida; order Asparagales; family Amaryllidaceae; genus Agapanthus; species Agapanthus africanus. The sequence goes on from JASDDO010000001.1 coordinate 410,812,784, forward strand.
TTGTGTGGTTGTGTCTTTATTTCCACTTTGTTTATATATATATATATATAAACCAAAAATCTATAAAAACTTGAGTCAATTTTAACCCTCTTCTATTCTTGATTTTTGCCTCCTTACCCTCATATTCTCCACACGCTTTGACTGCACTAAACTTGTTTAGAGTTTGTCCGGTTGGACTAGAGATTCTAGTGACCGTTTAGTCCGTGTTAGCATAGTCGCGACCGACTTTCCTATCGACTCCGAAGTCGATATTTCCACTTTGTACCTGTGTACCCTTTATCCTTTGTCACGACCCGGAAAAGGTACGTGATTGGCACTTGAATCATATGAAGTCTATAGGACCCTACCTAATTCAAGTAAGCTAAAAGCCCAGAAATCTAAACCATTTAAGGGGAAAAATAATGGAGGTGCAGTTTTGAAATAAGGTTTACTAAAATCAAACTTATTCTTATATATACATAAGTAGTAATATATGAAAACACTATATTTGTATCTAACTTGAAAACCCTTTATGTCGTTTGAAATTTGGGCAGCATCTCCTTTGTAATTTTTAACCCAAAAACAAATACAAGCAATAATATATAAGGCATACCTAAGCGGGAGCTAGCTCTTCGCCATTTGGCGGAAACAACTGCTGGGTTCCCTAGCACCGCCACTGGGTTTCGGGAGGCATCGACCATGCCGTTTTCAAAAATTGGCACGCTAAAGAACCCTAACCTAGAATCATAACTAGAGAATTAGACGTAACTAGAATGTAAACATCTTTGCATCAAAGTGAATAAGGAATACAACCTTTGTAGACTAGTCCTTCACTTCAAAAGCTCCGTGTAGTACTCCCTTCGCTCCAAGTAGTGATCTCCTGGACTCTAATATGGCTCCACAAGGTGAAATAAACAAGCGTGCTTGAAGTCTTCGAGACCGAAGATGATCTACGTCGAGGAGACACTAACTCAAGCTACCTCTTCACCAATTAGGAATTAGTGAAGCAAACAACCTAAACTAAATGACTAATCTAGTGTAGCTTGATGAAGTAGAAATTTTGCTCACTTTAAAAATATTTTTCTCACTTATTTTCTTCACCTCCCAAAAAGCTAGAGAGCTTGAGGAAGGAGATGAAGAAAAGCAACCATGGAGAGAAGCAAGTGTAGAATGACAACCATGGGTGAGAAATATCTCATATAACTCTTGTAGAGACTTAACAATGGCTAATCATAATGGTTGGGTTAATAAATATCTTAAGTAAAACAAAATTAGTGGACTAAGTCAATAGTTCTACAAGCTTCCACTAAGCTCAACCATGTGACTAATTTCCAACTAATTTTGATTTACTTTATATAAATAAAACCCTTCATTATGTTAAGCATGGTGTGAGTCACATACACCCATGTAGCATGTAGTAACTAGCATGCCACAATAATATATATCACATATATATTAAGTGCACACAAGTGAGAAAAAGCAATGCTTAAGTGAGCTAATATTAGTTAATGTAAATTAATATATCAAATATATAATTATACATTAAATTATTAAACCAACCCTTGATTTAATAATCCGGCTATATCATATATAACCGACTAATATCATTTGTATCAACTTATCGAATCAACACTTGATTCGATAACCAGGCTATATTACATATAACCGACCGATATCTCATATCGCGAGAATAGAATACGGTATCACATACGCGTATTAATCTCAGTCCCACACATATCACATATGTGCTCCTACTTCATTTTGCTTGAGCCAGGAAATCTCTATGTAGGACTTTAAAGACTCGTCAATACGCCGGCAGTAGGTGATGATCATATCAGTCACCCACAAGCCGTCAGCGGTACTAGCTGGACGTAACGGCTACCCGGGTATTGAGCGATCAGAAGATCAATAAGCAAGCCTGCTCATACTCCTGTGAATCCAATAAGTAACACTACCGTACAGTCCGGTCTCTTCGTCTGATATGTCGCATATCCAGCCTGGGTGTCACGACCCGAAAGTACGGAACATGACTGACATTTAGATTACGAGACGTCTCAAGGTGTAACGTAACCTAAGTCGGCCAAATCCCAGAAAATCTAAACCATAACCAAAAAAAGAGTGAAGGAAAACCTTTTATTCAAACGATCTTAAACGAATTAAGTTATATTAATCCCTTCCTAAAGTATCAAAATTTCCCAAAAATTTCGGCAGAGTCTCCTTTGTAAGTACTGGCCCCAAACGGGTACAAACAAGAATATATAAACCTGTAATGATATAGTGGCATCCCCAAGCGGGGGTTAGCTCTTCGCCCAAGGCGGATCACAACCACACGCAATATAAATATAACATCAAGCAAATAAGCATAAAGAAGCACAAAAAAATAAGAAAAACATAACGTCGGCTCGAGTGAGCTCGACCCCAGAGAAACAACATATACACAAATCTCTCGGTCTCATCACTAGGTCGCATATACAACAGAAGAAGTGGTAGATGGAGAATACTAGATACAATGATAGTACACAAGAGACAAAAGTGTCATCGCAACCCACCTACGAGCAATGTCGCGAGTCCAAGCAAAAGATACCAAGGAAAAGTACACCCGCCGCTATAAGGCTGACGGGTCCAACCTGCAAGACACTGTGGCACAACGGGGGTGAGTTGCCAACTCATGAGTAGTAAGTAACATCTAATAAGGCTATCGTAAGAATGCACGCAATTACATCACAACCTACATGAACTAACATGATGCGATGCAAATCTGGATGTAACATGCTTGTAAAAATCAACACAAAAATCATGATGTATCTGATATGAGAAGTTTTATATCTTTTACTTAGTAAAACCCTTTTATGAAGTGAACTGAAATATAATCATAGAAATCAACTGAAATATGTGTCCAGCATCGATACAAATTATGTATATCTTAATATCTCATATCTCTGTATCTCAAATCCCAATATTTCGGGCTCCGGCAGTCCGGATCGGCCCATATCATCAAATCACACGACTACGGTCGGCATCCTCCGGATATCCGCCGCGTCACCGGTAGGTAATGCTCTCATGCCGGGCTCAACGCTATCATCTGCGATCTTCTTGCCCCGAGGTACCATACCGGGCCCACCATGTACCCGCAGACGGTGCATCCCCCTCCTCGAATCGGGTATCTGATACTGCTCAAGAACCGAGAAAACTCATGGTGGATGCCACACACATCACATCATGAGAAAACCGCAATTTCTGTTTTTAAAATGATAATAAGCTTTGAAAATTCTTGCGATTTTTCCCAAAAATCCAGAAATCTCACCAATACAGAAATCCTCAAGAAAAAGCATAATACATGTACATGTGGGAAATGATACTGACTATGATATCCATAACATGAAATGTGATTCATGGCTGAAAGTTTATATATGAATGATGATGAAATGCGATATACATATGCGACTATCAAATTAAGTACCAAGTATGATGAAAATGTCATGATGCTAATCTAGCAGTTTCTAAGTGTTCCTGGCATCGCAATTTCCAAAGCGTGTGTGTGTTCACATGAAGAGTGCATGTGCAGCATTAACCAATGATAATAGTGCAAGTGACCTATGAGATGGCATCGCCTATTTGCATATGTATGAGATGGTATGATGAAATGAGATAGTTAACTAAATAACTATGTATATAGTTTGCAAGTAATAAAGTAATCCTAATTATAGGGCGCCTCGTGCCATCCAGACGATTTCCCCATAAATGTATACATCTACTCACCCGGACGCCTCGCTAATCTGATCCGATCACAGCTTTGCCTTTGCGCGCCGCGTCTGACGCTTCCGCAACCGATCTTAAAATTGCACAACACAAAACATAAGACTACACATCCTGAAACGACGCAAAGTCACAAAATGAAAAGATCAACGTTCACAAGTTAGGCACATTGTGCACTTGGTGCGCGGAACACACACGACAAACACTACAACCTTAACTAGAATCGTCGTTCGGAACAACCATCAAAACTAAAACCCGATCACCAATTTTGCATTCGCACACCCTAATTACCGTAGGAGATGCTAATAATATAACCAACATTTCAAAATTAATTCACCACCTAATTATATAGAAAACCTAGTATGCACCAAAATTTGCAAATTGGTGTAAACATCGAAGATTAACGGTAAAGTGACCACAACCTCGCACAATCATCCAAACTAAACCACTAGATAACCACTACACTTAATTTAACCTATTTGCAATGCTTCAAACCCTAATTCCAAAATCAACCCTTTTCTTGAATTCCTTAAACAAGCAATTACAACCAATTTCACACTTGAAAATTCTATATTAGCATAGTTAAACTACAAATTAGCCATTAGGTTAGAATTTTACCTCTCAAGTTTTGAACCCTAGCTTGCACTTAGCCTCCAAAGATGGCCTAATTTCTCCATGTTTTACACTAAATTTGGCTTAAGAAGAGATAGAATAAAAATTTGTTTTGAATTTGTGGATTTTTTTTGATGGATTTGTGATGAAATTTGAAGCAACAAGAGATGGGGAAAAAATGGGGGACTGCAGGAATGCTCTCGGCCTTGGAGGGGTAGGGCAGGAAAAGGTGAGGGTTGTGTAGAAATTTCTAAAGAAAAAGTCTCTCTCAAGTGCAATGAATGCTATCACATCATTTCTTAATTAAAATTTCATTTTAATTTCATTTTAGACCATAGAAACAATTAATCTTGGAATGTCTTGATAAAATTTATGTTAACACTAGGTTTTAGTTTGTAATGGTTCCTAAGTATGTAATTCACCCATTCAAATTTGTATTTATCACTAATTTAATGTATATTTAAAAGCTTAAAATAATATTAAAAATAATTAAGTAAAGAAAATTATTAAATGACTAGAAATTTATAAGTGACAATTTACTAACCAATTACTAGCAATTTCATATCTAAATTTTGTATAATTAGGCCTATATTGAAAAATAATTATTTTTACGTTTTACGGAAAATACTGATTATTTTACCGATTATCGAAAAACTACCTAAACGATTTCAAAGTGTTACAATCTTCCCCTCTTAAAGAAATTCGGTTCCCGAATTTAAAATTTAACTACGCGTACCTTCAAAAAGATGGGGATACTTCTTCCTCATCTCGTCCTCGGTCTCCCAGGTGACCTCCTCGCTGTTCGGGCCACGCCAAAGAACCTTGACGGACGGTATAACCTTCGACCTCAATTTCTTCACGTGCCGATCCAAAATGACCACCGGCTGCTCGGTGAATAAAATATCGCGCTCCAGCTGGATCGTCTGGTGCTGAATCGCATGAGAAGGGTCATGAAGGTACTTGGGGAGCATCGAAACATGGAACACAGGGTGAACATCTGGGAAGCTGGGCGGAAGAGCTAACCGATAAGCCACCGAACCGACACGCTCTAGGATCTCGAAGGGACCAACATATCTAGGACTAAGCTTAACTTTCCGCCCAAATCTCATCACGCCCTTCATCGGAGAGACCCTCAGGAAAACATGATCGCCAACAGCGAACTCGAGTCGGCGACGGCGTCTGTCAGCATATGATTTCTGCCTGCTCTCGGCCGCTCTCATCCTGTCCCGAATCAGCTGTATCTTTTTGGTCGTCTCCTGTACGATCTGCGTCCCCAAAATACTGCTCTCCTTGAGCTCTGTCCAACATACGGGTGATCGACATCTCCTCCCATATAAAGCCTCAAAAGGTGCTATCTGAATGTCTCCTGGAAGCTATTATTGTAGGAGAATTCGATCAAGAGCAAATGACGATCCCAGCTACCACCGAAATCTAAAACACAAGCTCTGAGCATGTCCTCAAGAGTCTGAATAGTACGCTCTGACTGACCGTCAGTCTGCGGATGAAAAGCCGTGCTAAAACTCAATCGGGTGCCCAAAACCTCCTGAAGTTTCTGCCATAATCGGCTGGTAAACTGGGTGCCCCGGTCGGACACGATGCAAGTCGGGACGCCATGCAGTCATACGATCTCATCAATATAAACCTGGGCGTAATGAGCAAAACCGAAAGTGGTCTTCACTGGAAGAAAGTGAGCCGCTTTCGTCAATCGATCTACAATCACCTAAATTGAGTCATAACCTCGACTGGTCCTGGGTAGACCCACAATGAAGTCAATGGAGATCTTTTCCCACTTCCACTCAGGAATAGACAAAGGCTGTAATTCACCGGCTGGCCTCTGGTGCTCGGCCTTGACTTGCCGACAAGTCAGGCATCTCGATACGAAGTCCGTAACATCTTTCTTCATCCCGTCCCACCAGTAAACGTTTCTCAAATCATGGTATATCTTGGTGGAACCTGGATGAACACTGTATACTGATCTATGTGCCTCCTCAAGAATATCACGCCTCAGTCCCTCAGAATCTGGTACGCACAGTCGAGTCCCAAATTGAAGTATCCCCTGATCATCAATCACGAACTCGGAAACTCTGCCCTGCCGAATCTGCTCGATAATCTCTAAAATACGGGCACCACCGGACTGTGCCTCACGGATATGGTCAAGTAACTATGGGCGTGCTCTGAAATGGGCCAGCTGTCCTCCTGTAGGAGTAAACTCGAACTGCACTCTGCTTTCACATAAAACCTGCCAATCCGCCGTCGACTGCATCTGTACTGCGCTCAAACAAGATAGACTACCTTCGGGCCTCCTACTCAAAGCATCTGCCACCACATTCGCCTTGCCCGGATGGTATAGAATCTCGCAGTCATAGTCTTTCACCAACTCCATCCAACGGCGCTGCCTCAGATTCAGATCTCGCTGCTTAAAGATATACTTCAAGCTCTTGTGGTCTGTGAATATCTGGCACGACTCGCCGTATAGGTAATGTCTCCAGATCTTGAGTGCAAACACCACTTCAGCCATCTCTAAATCATGAGTGGGGTAGTTCTGCTCGTGCTTCCTCAACTGCCGAGAAGCATATGCGATGACTCTATCGTGCTGCATCAATTCACAACCCATCTCCACTCGAGAAGCGTCACAATATACCACAAAACCGCCCGCTCCTGAAGGCAATGATAAGACTGGTGCAGTAGTCAGACGAATCTTCAACTGCTGGAAGCTATGCTCACATGTCTCGATCCAATCAAAAGGAACCCCCTTCCCGGTCAACCCGGTCAACGGTGCAGCAATACGGGAGAAATCCTGGACAAAACGGCGATAATAGCCGGCCAGACCTAGAAAGCTGAGAACCTCTGTAATTGATACCGGTCTGGGCCAATGCTGAACTGCCTCGATCTTCTTTGGGTCCACACAAATACCATCTCTCGTCACCACGTGACCCAAGAAGTCGACACTGTCTAGCCAGAATGCGCACTTGGAAAATTTAGCGAACAACTGATACTCCCTCAAAGTCTGCAATGTGATACACAAGTGTTGCTCGTGCTCCTCCTGGCTCCGAGAATATACCAAGATGTCGTCAATGAAAACAATGATGAACTGATCAAGATACTGCCTGAATACACGGTTCATCAAGTCCATAAATGCCGCTGGGGCATTGGTGAGCCCGAACGACATCACCAAGAACTCGTAATGACCATATCGTGTACGGAAAGCGGTCTTCAGAATATCATCCTTCCGAACTCGCAACTGGTGATAACCTGACCGTAAATCAATTTTCAAGAAATACCCCTCATCCTGGAGCTGATCAAATAAATCGTCAATGCGGGGTAGGGGATATCTGTTCCGCACAGTTATCTAGTTCAGCTGACGATAATCAATGCATAAGCGCATACTGCCGTCCTTCTTCTTAACAAACAGGACGGGAGCACCCCAAGGTGACACACTCGGTCGGATAAGCCCATTGTCCAGCAAGTCATGCAACTGATCCTTCAGCTCTCTAAGCTCCGCTGGGGCTATCCGACAAGGCGGTATAGAGATAGGCCCTGTGCCGGGGATCAAGTCAATGCAGAACTTAATCTCGCGCTCTGGCGGCAGACAAGGCAGCTCGTCAGGGAATACATTAGGAAACTCTCTCACAACAGGGACCGGGTCCAATGGAACCTCTGTGGCGCTAGTATCACAAACATAGGCTAAGAATCCCTGACACCCTTTCCGCAAGAGCTGAACAGCGCGAAGAGAAGAAATCAAGCGAGGAAGGGTGGCGCTACGATCTCCCTGAATAACAAGAACCGGCTCACCAGGAAAGCTGAATCTGACTGCCTTCTTACGGCAGTCCACAGATGCATAACAGGTGGCTAGCCAATCCATACCAAGAAGAACATCGAAGTCAAGCATATCGAGGAGAATCAAATCAACTGAAGAATCTCTCTCCCCGATACGAACGAGACACGATCGGTACAAAAAACGAGCAACAAACGACTCGCCTACCGGAGTAATAACAACAAGGGGCCGATCTAACGAAGAAGACTCTCGGCCCAACCTCGATGCAAAGTATGTGGATACATAACATTGTGTGGAGCCTGGATTGAATAATACCCGTGCATCAAAAGAACATATTGGCAGAGTACCTGTCACAACGGCATTGGATGCCTGTGCATCATGAGGAGTCAAAGCGAACACTCAGGCCTGTCCACCACTAAAAGCTGGCTGTCCTATGCCTCTGCCTCTGTCGCCTCGTCCTCTCTGAACAGGACCGCCACGCCCACGGCCTCTAAGAGCATCTGCCTGGCATGGAGCATCATCAGGGGTAGGAAGTAAGGTTCTCTGAGGAGGTGGTGAAGGTGGTAAGGTCACATGTGGCACTGTCGCCGTGCTCTGTCTCCTCGCAGTACAATTCTTGACACGATGATATGGACTCCCACAATGATAACATCCCGGCGATGGCTGCTGACCTGGTAAATAAGAGCTGAATAACTGGCTTCGCATCATACCTCGACCACCACCATGTCCTATGAAGGGTCCGCCACGACCTCTGCCTGCCATGCCCATACCAAACCGCACTGGAGCTGATGTATCTGTACGAATCCTCTTCGGTCCTGAAACAACCGAAGTCTCTGAAGTGCGCTCCTCCAAAAGTAAGGCTGCATCCATTGCGGCTGCATAAGTGTCAAAGTGCTGGGCGCCGATGGCAAGGAATAACTGCGTGTCAAGCCCTCGCAAAAACCTCTTTATCCTCTTCTCTTCAGTGTCTACTAGGTACGGAGCATATCGGAACAACTGAGTAAACTGTATATCATACTCTGACACTGTCATCCCTGGAGTCTTGCGCAAAGCCTCAAATCTACGGGCTCGAGCATCTCGGAGACTTTCCAGAAGAAAACGGGCAAGAAATACGGCTGTGAACTCATCCCAAGTCATAGGGGGTAGACCTGCAGTTCGGCCCCTCTCTACTGAATCGTACCACGTCTGAGCAAGGCCCTCCATACGAAAACTCACAAACTCCACCCATCTATCATCAGAACACCTCAACAAACGACAAATCCTAGCCATCCTATCGAGAAATGCCTACGGGTCCTCTGTCGCATCCGTGCCGGTAAAGGCTGGAGGCCTCAGCCTCATAAACTCTTGTAGTGATACGGGGATAGTTGCAGTAGTAGCAGGAATAACTGTCTGGGCAACAGGTACAATCATGGTCTGTGTGGTGGAAGGAACGTCTTCAGATCTCTGTGCCCGACTGGCCTCAACTAAAGATCCCATCATCTGGCGCAACTCCTGCATACCGGCCTCTAATCTGGCAATACGGTCAGGAGAAGGCGGATCAATCTGACCCTGAGGGGTAGGCGTATCGTCCCGCTCGATCCTCGCCTCAGACGAGCCCGCTCAAATCTCATCCCTAGCGGCAACCCTCTGAGCCCTCGTAGTCTTTGGCGACATCGAAGCTGGAATAAGAAACAGGAGCGATAAGAACATTGCAATTGAATCAAGGGATGCATGGAATTAAGAAAGGAAATACAAATAATTATGTCCTAAGGTCACTTAGGCGGAGTACCGTATCATAAGTATGCCGCGGGACATACACACGCTACGCCACTCTGCTTAAGTCACATACTCCATCTACCAAGGGTCGTCCTACACTCAGAAAGGTAAAACTCATGCTCCGATACCAACTTTATCACGACCCGATGGTACGGAACGTGACTGGCACTTAGATTACAAGACGTCTCAAGGCATAACGTAACCTACGTCAGCCAAAGCCCAGAAAATCTAAACCATAACCAAAAAAAGAGTGAAGGAAAACCTTTTATGCAAACGATCTTAAACCAATTAAGTTATATTAATCCCTTCCTAAAATATCAAAATTTCCCAAAAATTTTGGCAGTCTCCTTTGTAAATACTGGCCTCAAACGGGTACAAACAAGAATATATAACCCCTGTAATGATATAGTGGCATCCCGAAGCGGGATCTAGCTCTTTGCCCAAGGCGGATCACAACCATACGCAATATAAATATAACATCAAGCAAATAAGCATAAAGAAGCAAAAAAAAATAAGAAAAACATAACGTCGGCTCAAGTGAGCTCGACCCCAGAGAAACAACATATACACAAATCTCTCGGTCTCATCACTAGGTCGCATATACAATAGAAGAAGTGGTAGATGGAGAATACTAGATAAAATGATAGTACACAAGAGACAAAAGTGTCCTCGCAACCCACCTACGAGCAATGTCGCGAGTCCAAGCAAAAGATACCAAGGAAAAGTACACCCGCTGCTACAAGGCTGACAGGTCCGACCTGCAAGACACTGTGGCACAATGGGGGTGAGTTGCCAGCTCGTGAGTAGTAAGTAACATCTAATAAGGTTATCGTAAGAATGCACACAATTACGTCACAGCCTACATGAACTAACATGATGCAATGCAAATCTAGATGTAATATGCTTGTAAAAATCAACACAAAAATCATGATGTATCTGATATGAGAAGTTTTATATCTTTTACTTAGTAAAACCATTTTATGAAGTGAACTGAAATATCATCATAGAAATCAACTGAAATATGTGTCCAGCATCGATACAAACTATGTATATCTCAATATCTCATATCTCTGTATCTCAAATCCCAATATCTCGGGCTCCGGCAGTCCGGATCGGCCCATATCATCAAATCACACGACTACGGTCGGAATCCTCCATATATCCACCGCTTCACAAATAACCGGTAGGTAATGCTCCCCTGTCGGGCTCAACGCCATCATCTGCGATCTTCTTGCCCCGAGGTATCATACCGGGCCCACCATGTACCCGCAGACGGTGCAACCCGCTCCTCGAATCGGGTATCTGATGTTGGATATAGTGCCCTCAGAGTCAATTATTGGATCACAGGCACGTGATTGCAATGATTGAGGGAGGACCTATGCCGGTAGAACAGTCTTACTCAAGATGATGGTATACTATCTGGTTTATTTTTATCATCTTGTACTGCTTCAGTTGACCTTACAGGTCACTATTGCGCGTTGATAGAGCCCTTAGGATTCTTGCTTGACCGCAGCAGTATGATGGCGATCATATACATGGGAGCTAGGGTCTATAAGTACATCCTTAAAAGGTCCCTAGTCATGGGAGTTTCGAGACTGGGCATCGATACTCCATTAGTAGACTAGTGTATACAATCGAGACCCCGACGAGGGGCGGTGGCCGGTCTCACAAGCCATTGGTGTCAGTTGGTTCACCTAAGATGTATACAGGTGCTCATTGGGTTATGAGTACACCGGACAGGACTCGCCGGGAACATGCTAGTTGGGATTATACCTGACGTCAGATAGCAGTTCCCTGGTGACATGTATACAGGTTAGTTCATCGACCTGAGATCGTCATTTGTCTCGTGTGAGTTCCCACTGTTCTTTGATTACTACCCTACCACGGCTCAAAAGAGTCGTGCAAACAAGTTTTAGTTGGGTACAGTTCCGAGCCACATGGAGACAGTGAGCGGATCGGCAGGGGTTTCGTCTCTCCTGGTATTGGGGGTGAGATCGCGCTGTGTCTAGGAGAGAAAATACACGAAGTCTTTGGCCGAGATAGGAGATTTACTGGTAGGTATTCCAGTAGTATCTCAGTGTGTTCTGGGCCACACTCCGACACGACTTGTACTACTTTTGGGGGTCTGACTTTTACCAACCCTCTAGGCCCGTCATGCGATGCTCATAGACGAACGTACCGGACTGTACGGATATTGTCATTGACAGGCTCAGTAGGGTGTCAGGATGAGTTCGCTCATCGACCTCCCTTTTGGTCAATACCTGGTAGCCCGTTACATACGGCTAGTACCTCTGACGTGCTAGTGGTTAAATCCACAGCCAAAGTATTGACGAGTCTTTAGAGTCCCCCACAGACAGTTTCTCAAGTTTCGGGCGAAACGTTGTAGAGGCCGTATGATATATGGCAGGGTTCGATCATATACGTGCAGTAGTGCGCGGATCATGATCGGGCGGATCATACTAGTAGGCTTTGGTTTAAGACGGATCCTAGTATTAGATTTATTGGATTACTTTAGTCTCATCGAATTTGCATTCAGTCGGAATGCGGATGCAGGTATGTATATACAGGTGAGGGGTATCCTTGTGATCCGTCACGAGTTTACTTTAGATGTTGCCATATCTTTTTATTGTTGTAAACATTTGGATTAATGTTTACAAATGGAAATTGTGAGCTTAAATCATCATTTTGTGCATTTAATGTGACATAGACTTCATTAGTGACTCAAGGTCTCTTTTCTTGTGCTAATGTCACATTATATGATTGATTTGTGGGTTGAAATGAGAAGAGGAAAGAGATGGGCAGCCATGTATGAGAGCTAGCTCTTGTGTTTTTTACTCTCTCACTCTCTCATTTGAACAAACATGCAACACACAAGAAAGAAAAAGGCTCCTTCTTCTTCATCTTCCTCTAGCTCACAACTTCCATCAATGGCTTCATCTCTAACCTCCATTGATGGCCTCATCTTCAACCTCCATTCATACAATGGATGCAAGAGACAAAGTTGTCACACACATTCTCTACATCGCCTTGGACACGTCGGCTAGCGAACTTCGTGCCCGAGTTGCTTCGGACGAAGCGGGAGCCCGTAAAAAAACTCGAAGATGTGGTGCCCTTTCCGACGAGGAGATCGAGATCGAAGATGCCGCGAGGAGCTTGGGATGGTGGTCAAAGACCGAAGGACACTGTAACATTTCAAAAAAAAATATTATTTTTGGGAATTTTCATAATTTAATATTAATTTTTAATGAATATTTTAATAGTCGGTATAATTAAATACCGATAAACGGTGAAAATTCCGGAGATAATTTTGGAAAATTCTAAAATAGGGTATTTTGTGGAAAATATGTCATTTTTAAGCTCTTATGGTTACGTAAATGCTATTTTGGTATTAACCGCGATTAAAAATCGCTAATTGGATTTTTGGCTTTTTGTGCAAAAATGTGCACATAACATTTTCCACACTTGTTTCATGTTATGGACTTATGGTGGCTTAGGGTTTAACCATGTTGAGATGACCATGGTGGGTTGAACCATTTGATTAGGTTAATTGGGTTAATTAGTGTTTTGGTTTTGGTTAAGGATGATTAGGGTTAGGTTGACTTGTGGCTAGAGAGAGAGAGGAGGCATGATGGACGTGCCATGACATTTAAGGTTGAGTAAGGGTGATGGGAGTTAACCTCATTACACTTCAAAACTCTTTGTGGCCTCTCCAACACTCATTGCAATTCTTTCTCACCTCACATCTCTCCCCTCACTCTCACACATCACACCTTTGCAAACACTAGCAGCAGCTGCATCAGCACCCTACACCCACACACCAGCCACCCTAGCTGCTACTACAAGCTGCAACATCAGCTACATCAGCCCTCCCATCAGCACATTTCAGCCCCACTTTTTATCACATCAGCTGCAACACCACATTAGCCCCTATTCCCTCACATCAATAGCTACATCAGCCACAAAAACATCATAACTCCTGCAACACCCAACATCATAAGCCACCAAGCTGCTGCAACAGCAACAGAGGAAGAGAAAAGGGAGAAGTTGTAAGCAGCAGCAGCCCAAAGCAGCTTCAGCTCAGGAATCAGCCCCTGGCATTATTACAATATCACCACACCACCATACCCACACCAAAACCACAACAACACAACACCAATACAACAGTAGCAACCAAAACAACAACCTCATCCCAACCACAAAACCACCACAACAATTCCTGCAGCAGTTTCAGCCAGAGAACAGGAACAACATCAGCTGCAAAAGCAACACCAGCAGCTGTAGCAGCAGTCCAGCAACAGCCCTTCCTCCTTCCTCCTTCCCTTCTCCTTCATCTAAGATCCCTTGAGGTATAATCTTGCAACCCAAACTCCTATCTTGCTAAGTCATAGTTGTTTAGCTGAAAATTTAGTGTTAGCTATGTAGTTTAGTGTTAGTTTAGTGATTTTGAGTGAGATTTGGCCAAGAGTTGGTTTTGATTGTTAGTATAACCTTATTAGGTGATTTTGAGACCAGTTTACCCTAGATCTAACCCAGATTCCAGTATATCACCTGAAAGTTTAGAATCGGTGTAAATTAGCAATTTTGTCGACTTTTTCACCTTTCTGGAAATTGCTATCAACCCGGGCCTCCTAAAATAATATTGACTTGGCAGTAAGCTGTGCAGGCACCCTGGAACCATCCCACAAAACCCTAGCCTAAACCACCTTACCCCGGCCGCAAATTTAATCCCTCTGGCCGCAATTTGCGGCCAGAGCAGTAGGGAACCCCCTCGTTTTGCGTGCACAGCCCTATTTTATGTAAACTTGACCCTAGGTATGTCTGGTTTTGTCTGGTTCCAACCAGGGTAGAATCTGGGTTGATTTTCATGAGTTGGCGTATGATTTACGACTTGTTTAGCATGGGTTTTTGGTATTCGATGATTCGTTTCCGTCGGGTGGTGTTTGAACGCCAACGACCAGTAAGCTTGGCTGTGTTTGCACGCGAGGCCACAGGTTCTTACCTATGGGCCTAGCGTGCACCATTTTGGTTTCCGACATGGTTTTCATGTGTTTTAGCATGTGATATCCTTGTAGGTACCCCACGTGGCGTCGAAGCATTGGAGATGCAAATGGCGACATCGGCACCGGCACACATAAACAAGGTGAGTAGATTTATATCTATGGGGAGAAGTCGGGTGGATGGCGTATAGCACCCCCGCAGTCCGTGGTGATGTATACGGATGCGTATACACACCTACGATTATTATATGTTGTTTGGGAAATTATTGATGTTTAGATGGATATTGGTGTGTTGGATTATTTTAGTGTTGCGAACCCTAGGGTTGTAGGTGCACTACATATACATATACACACACATACATACTTGCATACATCCTTATTTCATATGTGGTTATGGGATTCTATATAGATATGTGTTCTCATAGGTATGGGACTACGTGTTCACATACAGACTTGAGGATGAGACATGGGATTGAGATGAGTCGATGATATTTGATCCAAGATTATGATATCGGTGATATGGTAAAATTCGTATTTGGGATACTTCTTGATGCTTTAGCGGATTTTGGGATGATGATGCCATAGGAATAGTGACATATATATGTAAATGATCGACATGTGATTATGATACGAGATAGGATATGATATGATATGACATGACAAGATATTGATGATAGGCCGCCTTGGGCGTTTACTCCTTGAGATGATATGTGCTGATGATATCGTTTTTGCTAGAGGCTGTCAATCGGAAGCCGGATTATGATTATATTGACGATATGTGATGATAATATCGATTTATACTAGGCTGTCGATCAGTAGTCAGATCTTGATTATAGTGATGATGTTAGCATTGTACTAGACATAGGTCAGTACCCAGATTATGATATTTGTTAAAGAGAATACCGGATGAATGATATGACGAATGTGATATTGACCCGTACCCAGATTTGGGGATGCCGTACGACGGATTTACATACGAGCTATGTTTTGATGTTTGATCCGCACTCTTGATTTGGGAATAACTGATTATAGAGATATGGTATCGGATGCGATATTATCGAGGCGGGATCACCGACTATATATGTATATATATGTATCGACTCAGAGGTTAGGCGGTTTTCCTTACCTATTGTTAGCTTAGCTCAGCCTTATAGTGGTGTAGCTATATGACTCTTATGACATTATATACAGTTTAGCGATCATGGTGTTTAGTATTCAGCTGCCGCATATTATTATTGTTGCTCCGCATTACATACTTATTGTGATTCATATTCTATTGTTGATATCATGCTGTTAGGACACCAGCACCATTACCGATGATGCATATGTACCACGTACACTTATTTGCCGGCTCACACACATCTTCATCGGTAATTTCCATGTCACGAACACTTAGAAAATATTATTGCTTGATTTAGCTTGTTAGCTAGTAGTGACATGATATTAGTATGCTTGCCTTATATGCCAGCTTGACACTGTAGTTATTACTTGTCACTTCATGCATACTGTTATTCATTATATGCTGCATTCATGGTTTCTAATGCTTATATTCATGATTTCACATGCTATTGATGATTTGGATTCGGGTTTCCATGAGATTTTCTGGATTTGGAGGAAAACTGCAAAACATATATATAAACTGCTTTCTCTTTTTAATAAAAAATGCGGTTTTCCCATGATGTATGAGTCGTCCACCATGAGTTTTGCTGATGGATTTCGAGACCCGATTCGAGGAGGCGGATGAACCGTTTCGGGTATATGGTGGGCCCGGTGCGGTACCTCGGGGCAAGAAGATCGCAGGAGATGGCGTTGAGCCTGTGCAGGGGAGCACGACCGACCGGTGATATTACCCGACGCGTCGGATATCCGGAGGATACCGTCGTGGTCATGAGATGGATGGTTGGGGCCGGTCTGGACTGACGGCGCCCTAGATATTGTGATTGAGACATTGAGATTCTGAGATATTGAGGTACAGAGATTGTGATACAGAGATATCAAGATATTGAGATTTATGTTTTGTGCCGATGCTAGGCACTGTTTTATACTGATTTCATTATGATACCTCATTTTAAAAAATACAGAAATCTCACAAATTTATGAAAGTAGTTTTTTTCAGTACATGCATTCTGTTTCATGCATTCATATATCATCCATATGACATATTGCTACCTGAGGCACTGACACGGGCATATGGGATTACATTTGGGTTAGATATTTACCATAGCCATGGTATAGGCTGCTGGTTATATATATTTGAGGATTATATATTATGATCGTATGATCTAGGATTGCGTCATACATGCGATTTTCTGTTCGTAGATCTTTTTCTACTCACGAGTTGGCAACTCACCCCCGTTGTGCCCCAGTTTCTTCCAGGTGTTGCCGTACAGGTTTCATTACGGCTTTGCGGGCACTGTTCCTTTCGGGTGACTTGCTAGTAGGTGGGTTTATTTGTATTGTACCCATCATTATACATTGTATATTATATTTCAGTTGTATCTAGAAGTTCCATCAACCAAACATGTATTTATTTGGGGTAGAGACCAGTGATGTTTATTCTTTCGACCTTAGAGTCGCGTGTTACATTTCTATGGATTTCTTGCTGGATGAGTTTCCTTTTCTGTTGTGATCCTCGTCTTTAGGCGTTGTATATTATGTTGCTAGCTGGTTGACTTATAGTGGTTTTCCTACTCTCTACTACTTTTCTTGGTTTGGATTTCTGGGTTTGGCTTACTTAGAGTACGTACGCCTCGAGACGTTCGTAGTCTAAGCGCCGGTCATGTTCCGTACTTTCGGGTCGTGACAGACACGGATCGATCAGTACAGCTTTTCCAACCCTTTCTCTAGTTGCTAGTTGTAGCTTAATGGTTCGATCCGGGTTTATAATGTACGATAGCGCCGATTTCAAGTTTTGAAAATGTTTTCATTTCCGCATTTTGGCCTCGGACAGACGGCCGGGGCGCTACCGTAGACTTACATCTGATACTGCTCAAGGACCGAGAAAACTCATGGTGGACGCCACACACATCACATCACGAGAAAACCGCACTTTCTGTTTTTAAAATGATAATAGGCTTTGAAAATTCTTGCGGTTTTTCCCAAAAATCCAGAAATCTCATCAATACAGAAATCCTCAAGAAAAAGCATAATACATGTACATGTGGGAAATGATGCCGTCTATGATATCCATAACATGAAATGTAATTCATGGCTGAAAGTTTTTATGTGAATGATGAAGAAATGCGATATACATATGCGACTATCAAATTAAGTACCAAGTATGATGCAAATGTCATGATGCGAATCTAGCAGTTTCTAAGTGTTCGTGGCATCGCAATTTCCAAAGCGTGTGTATGTTCACATGAAGAGTGCACGTGCAGCATTAACCAATGGTAATAGTGCAAGTGTCCTATGAGATGACATCGCCTATTTGCATATGTATGATATGGTACGATGAAATGAGATAGTTAACTAAATAACTATGCATATAGTTTGCAAGTAATAAAGTAATCCTAACTATGGGGCGCCTCGCGCCATCCAGACGATTTCCCCATAGATGAATACATCTACTCACTCGGACGCCTCGCTAATCTAATCCGACCACAGCTTTGCCTTTACGCGCCGCGTCCGACGCTTCCGCAACCGATCCTAAAATTGCACAACACAAAATATAAGACTACACATCCTGAAACGACGCAAAGTCACAAAATGAAAAGATCAACGTTCATAAGTTAGGCACATTGTGCACTTGGTGCGCGGAACACACATGACAAACACTACAACCTTAACTAGAATCGTCGTTCGGAACAACCATCAAAACTAAAACCCGATCACCAATTTTGCATTCGCACACCCTAATTACCGTAGGAGATGCTAATAATATAACCAACATTTCAAAATTAATTCACCACCTAATTATATAGAAAACCTAGTAAGCACCAAAATTTGCAAATTGGTGTAAACATCGAAGATTAACGGTAAAGTGACCACAACCTCGCACAATCATCCAAACTAAACCACCAGATAACCACTACACTTAATTTAACCTATTTGCAATGCTTCAAACCCTAATTCCAAAATTAACCCTTTTCTTGAATTCCTTAAACAAGCAATTACAACCAATTTCACACTTGAAAATTCTATATTAGCATAGTTAAACTACAAATTAGCCATTAGGTTAGAATTTTACCTCTCAAGTTTTGAACCCTAGCTTGCACCTAGCCTCCAAAGATGGCCTCCTTTCTCCATGATTTACAATAAATTTGGCTTAAGAGGAGATAGAATAAGTATTTGTTTTGAATTTTTGAAGAAATTTGTGGATTTTTTTGATGGATTTGTGATGAAATTTGAAGCAACAAGAGATGGGGAAAAAAATGGGGTTTGCAGGAATGCTCTCGGCCTTGGAGGGGTGGGGGAGGAAAAGGTGAGGGTTGTGTAGAAATTTCTAAAGAAAAAGTCTCTCTCAAGTGCAATGAATGCTATCACATCATTTCCTAATTAAAATTTCATTTTAATTTCATTTTAGACCATAGAAACAATTAATCTTGGAATGTCTTGATAAAATTTATGTTAACACTAGGTTTTAGTTTGAAATGGTTCCTAAGTATGTAATTCACCCATTCAAATTTGTATTTATCACTAATTTAATGCATATTTAAAAGCTTAAAATAATATTAAAAATAATTAATTAAGGAAAAATTATTAAATGACTAGAAATTTATAAGTGACAATTTACTAACCAATTACTAGCAATTTCATATCTAAATTTTGTATAATTATCCCTATATTGAAAAATAATTATTTTTACGTTTTACGGAAAATACTGATTATTTTACCGATTATCGAAAAACTACCTAAACGATTTCAAAGAGTTGCACTGGGGGTGGTAAACGGCAGACCCCAATAGCTTGATAAGTCATGCCGATGTGAGGCCCATAACAGTTCGGAAACTACCGATAATACTTACCAGTAAATCTCAGCAACCCTGGCCAGGGATTTCTTGTTATGGCCAATCGAGCATAGTGCAACATTAACCCCCATTACCGGGAGAGACGAAATCCCCTCATATCGCTCATTGTCTCCATGTGACTCGGGACTGTACCCAAAAACCACCATTTTGCACGTTCTCTTGAACGTGGTAAGGTGGAAATCAAAGCACAGTGGGAATCACACAAGACTCTATGACGATCTCGGGTCTACAGACTAACCTGTACCAGTGTCACTAGAGAACTGCTATCTGACGTGCGGTATAATACCATCTAGGAGTTCTCGGCGAATCATGTTCAGTGTACCCGTTCTCCACTAAGCACCCGTATACCATCTCTGATGTCAAACACCAATGGATATGGGATTATCCATCGCCCATCACATGGGTCGAGAAGAGTATACGCTAGTCTACTCTGGAATATCGATGCCCCGTCTTGATACTCCTACGACTAGGATCTATTGAAGTATGTACTTACCGACTACTCAAGCCCCACTAGTATGATCTGGATCATAATCCCGGTAGTCAAGTACACATCCTAAGGGCTTTATCAACATGTAACAAAGAGACAATAAGCGTACATGTTAAGATAAAGAGAAACCAAATAGCATACTATCATGTCGAGTAAGAAAGTCCTCCCTATATATGTCCAGGCATCTACTATAAAATACATCATATGTACAATAATGGCCTTTAGGTCATACATATAACTAACAATCTCCCATTTGTACTAGGGCCAGGTGTTGTAGTATCTCATACCCAATGTCCCATAAAAGTATCTCTTGGAAAAGGCCTCTTTGAGTGGATCCGCCGTGTTATCCTTCGCGTCATCTCTCCTTACCTCGATCCCTTGGAGATCATCCATCTCCCTGATCAGGTGATACTGTCTCAGACTATGTCCGGCTCGCTGATGGGACCGGCGTTCCTAGGCCAAAGCTACCACTCCATTATTGTCACAATAACAGTTGTTGGACGCTCAATGGTAGGAACCATGTTCATATCATGAACAAGAAATATCCAGATACCCACTTTGGTAGTATCGTTGGTAGCAATGTATTCAGCCTTTATCGTCTAAATTGCCACGGTATCTAGCTTGGAACTCTTCCAACATACCGTCCCTCCACTGAGAGTAAAGACAAAGCCTGAGACTGACTTTCAGTCATTCTTATCACTCTGGAAGCTCGGATTGGTAAAGGACTCCCACTGGAGTTCACCGTTACCAAAAACCAAGAATATTTCTTTAGTGCTTCTCAACTACTTAAGAATGTCCTTCACAGCTGTCCAGTGATTCTCCCTAGATCCGGTTGATTCCTAATCACTACACCTAGTGAGTCAGCTACATGTGGTCTGGTACATAATATCGCATACATGATAGAGCCTACTGTCGAAGCATAGGGTATCTCTTGCATGCGAGCTCTCTGCAAATCAGTCTTGGGAGACACCTTTTTGGAGAGAGTGATTCATGAGTAAGTGGGCGAACTACCATTCTTAGAATCCTCCATACTAAACCCCTTTAGTATGGTGTTAATGTACCTGGATTTGGGACACTTCCAACATCCACTTAGATCTATCACCATAGATCATAATCCACAAGATGTAGTAGGTATCATCCAGATCTTCCATGGAGAATCCTCGTGACAAGAGGAGCTTGACCGAGTGCAGCATAGGAAACCATTTCTTATCAAGAGTATGTCATCTACGTACAATACGTGGAAGACAACCTTACTCTCTACAACCTTCTTGTATATACAAGGTTCATCTACCTTTTTGATGAAGTCAAACACTTTGATTGCCATATCAAAACAGATGTTCCAACTCCGCGTTGCGTGCTTTAATCCTGATGGACTTAAGCATAGAATCCAGCCATTTCATAAAGTCCCAACTCGTGATGGCCAGCCTGAAACTAGTTGGGTCATCATCTACCATGATGCAATCCTCGCTCCCACCGTCACTGAGGAAACCGTAGTATCTCTCAGGTGGATGAGGAACCCTACCAGATTCGTGGAGAGGCTGAGGTTTGTTGGAAACTATCGAATCCTTTGGTTTTACCAAATCATCAGCTGTTAGTCTGTCCAGCTGGAACTCCTTTCAGTTCTACCTCATGGCCACTAATTTCTTCCATAAGAAATTCCTTTTCTAAAAAGGTGGCATGCTGAGAAAAAAAAAACCTTTTGCTACTCAGTTTGGTAGAAGATATTCCCTTGCTAATGTTTGGGATATCCAACAAACTTATACAGAACTGACATTGCCTCGAGCTTGTCCGGATTTTGCTTTTCAACATAAGCCGGACAACTCCATATCTTAACTCGTTTAAAAGATGGTCTCTTCCCATTCCATATCTCATATGGAGTGGCAGGCAGTGATTTGGATGTAACCTCATTCAATAGGTATGCAGCTTCTCAAGTGCATAACTCCAAAAGGAAACATGCAACTCAGCAATACTCATCATAGAGTGCACCATATCTAATAGGGTGCGATACTTCCACCCCGATACACCGTTGGGCTGTCGTGTATACGAAGGAGTAAGCTGAGTGAGAATCCCATTCTCCGTTTAGAAAATCTAGAAACTCCATGCCCATGTATTATCCTCTCCAATCACATCGAAGGACTTTAATACTTATACCCGTCTGGTTCTCAACTTCGAGCTTATATTCCTTGAATTTCTCAAATGTTTCAGACTTGTGTTTCAACAGGAACATATGTCCGAATCTTGAGAGATGGTCAGCGAATATAATGATGTACGAAGAACCATCCCTGGCATTTGTAGACACATGACCGTATATATCACCATGTATCAGTCCCAAGAGTTCAGCAACTCTTACTCTGTTTCCAATAAACGGAGTATTAGTCATTTTCCCTTTGGGACAAGACTGGCAAGTATCATAAGATGAAAAATTCGAACGGATTCAAATATTCATCCTTATGTAACTTAGATGGTCGTGTCGCATCGATATGACCTAGTCTGTAGGGTTTCTAGGCACGCGCACAAGGGTCTACGAGGCATCAACCATGCCCGATTAAAAATTTAGCCATGCCGAACAACCCGAATACGGAACTTTAAACTAGAGATTAGGCGAAAACAAGTATGCTAAACACTTTAACACTAAGTGAGAGGGATTACAACCTTTGTAGATCCGGTCCTTCACTTCATATGCTCCGTGTTGTGGTCCCTTCGCTGCGATCATCGGGATCCGGACTCTCGAGAGGTTCCACGAAGGGAAAGACGCAACCTTTGCTTCCGATCTTCGATACTATGATGATCTACCTTGAAGTTTCTTTAACACAAGCTAACACTCATGAAATGATGTGAACACCCTCATCTAAATGGCAAGGGAAGATGAGGATGATGAAGTAGGATTTTTGCTCTCTTTATTTATCTTTTGCTCATATTTATCCATCACAAAAATCAAAGCAAGAAACCATTTCAAGCAAAGAAGAAGAAGGAAGAAGATGATGAACAATGTTAGAATCCTTTTGTGATGAATAGGAAAAGAAATGATATGATGAATAATGTAACCATGGTCAAACTAACCCTTGTAGAGATTTGACTAAGGTTAAAGGTTTGGTTAGGTTAAGGAAATATCTAGCATAATATCTTAACAAAGACAAAGAAAGAAAGCTTCTAGAAACTTCTAGAAAACCTTAACCCTAATCAAACCCTAACCATGTTTAATCTCTACTAAACAAGTTGCATTAGTTATCATATCATGTTACAATATTATATATCACATATATAATATTTATCGTAACAAAATAAAATAATACAATTAACATATATCGCATATATATCAATGTATTATCCGAGTGAGAAAAAGAATCTTTTAGTGAGCAAATATTAGTTAATGCAATTTAATATATCATATATATTATTATACATTAAATTATCGAATCAACACTTGATCCGACAATCCGGCTATATCGCATATAACCGACTAATATTTATCCGTACCGATTCATCGAATCAACACTTGATCCGATGACCCGGCTGATATCAAATATCGCGAGAATACAATACGATATCATATACCACATTATCCTCGGTCCCGCACATATCACATATGTGCTCCTACTCCATTTTGCCTGAGCCAAGAAACCTCTGTGTAGGACTCTAAAGAATCGTCAATACGCCGGCAGTAGGTGATGATCATATCAACACCCACAAGCTGCAAGCGGTCAGCTAAATGTAACAGCTACCCAGGTATTGAGCGCTCAGAAGATCAACAAGCAAGCCTGTACATTCTCCTATGAATCCAAACAGTAACACTCCCGTACAGTCCGGTCTCGTCGTCTGATATGTTGCATATCTCGCCTAGGGGTGGTAAACGTCAGACCCCAGTAGCTTGATAAGTCGTGTCGATTTGAGGTCTATAACAGTTCGAGAAACTACTGATAACACTTACCAGTAAATCTCAGCAACCCTGGCCAGGGATTTCCGGTTATAGCCAATCGAACACAGCACAACATCAACTCCCTATACCGGGAGAGACGAATCCCCTCCTATCGCTCATTGCCTCCATGTGATTCGGGACTGTACCCAAAAGCCACCTTTTTGCACGCCCTCTTGGACGTGGTATGATGGAAATCAAAGCACAGTGGGAACCACACAAGACTCTATGACGATCTCGGGTCAACAGACTACTCTGTACCAGTGTCACCGGAGAACTGCCATCTGACGTATGGTATAATACCATCTGGGAGTTCTCGGCGAGTCCGTCCAGTGTACCCAGTCTCTACTGAGCACCCATACACCATCCTTGATGTCAAACACCGATGGATATGGGATCATCCATCGCCCATCATATGGGTCAAGATGCGTATACGCTAGTCTACTCTGGTGCATCGATGCCCTGTCTCAATACACCCTCGACTAGGAACAGTTATAGGATGTACTCATCGACTACCGTGGCCCCACTAGTATGATCTCATCATAGTCCCAGTAGTCGAGTACATATCCTAAGGGCTTTATCAACATGTAACATAGAGACAATCAGAATACATGTTAAGATAAAGTACAACCAGATAGCATACTATCATGTCGAGCAAGAAAATCCTCCCTATATATGTCCAAGCATCCACTACAATATACATCGTATGTACAGTAATGGCCTCTAGGGCATACATATAACTAACAATCTCCCACTTGCACTAGGGCCATCTGTTATGGTATCGCATACCCAACAATTAGCTGCGGTTGAAGTATCTCATACTCAACCATCCCGTAAAAGTCTCTACTGGGAAAAAGGCCTTTGTGAATGGATCCGCGTTGTCGTCCTCTGTGTCTGCTCTCCTAACCTCGATCTCCCTGGAGATCAACCATCTCCATGATCAGGTGATACTGCCTAAGAATTATATCTGGATTTCTGATGGGACGGTAGTTCCTTGGCTAAAGCCACAACTCCATTGTCACACAATGGTAGGAACGAAGTTCATCGCATTAACTTATAAATATCCAGACTGCCTCTTTGGTAGCATCCTTGGTAACGACGTATCCTGCCTTTAATCGTCTAGTATGTCACGGTATCTAGCTTGGAACTCTTCCAACATACCGTCCCTTCACGGAGGGTATAGACAATGCCTGCGACTGACATTCAGTCGTCCTTATCAGCCTGGAACCTTTCCAGTGATTCTCCCCAGGATCGATTGATACCATCTCACTGCAACTAGTGAGTGTCCTAACATCCAATTAGATCTATCTCATAGATCCAAAACCCCGGATTTAGGAGGTATCACTTTGATCTTATATGGAGAATCCTTGTGATAAGCGGAGATTGACCGAGCGTAGCATAGGAAATTCCTTCCCTATCAAGAGTATGTCATCCACGTACTCTACGAGGATCACCACCATACTCTCTACTACATTTTCGTATATACAAGGTTCATCTACCATTTTGATGAAGTCATTGACTACCACATCAAAACAGATGTTCCAACTCCGCGATGCCTGTTTTATCATATAAAACATCTTGCTCACGTTTCCGCCGCTCCCACTGACTGCGAAGCCCTCTGGCTGTGTACTTATAGACGCTCTCTTCTAAAACATCATTTAGAAAAGCAGTCATGACACCCAACCACCAGATATCGTAGTCATGGTATGTAGCCGTGGCAAGTAGGATCTGGATGGACCTAAGCATAGCTTTGAAAGTCTCAACTTTTCCATGTACACCAAGTAATCTTCTCAAGATATACTCGCTCCCGATGGGGATTTAACCCTTCAGATAAAGCAACCAAAGTCCATACTTTGTTGGTGTATAAGGATTCCATCTCAGATCGATAAGCATCCAGCCATTCTTACAGAGTCCCACTCCTGATGGCCAGCTCGAAACTAGTTGGGTCATCATCTCATGATGCAATCCTCGCTCCCACTGTCATAAAGAAACCGAAGTATCTCTTAGGTGGGTGAGGAACCCTGCTAGATCGGTGGAGAGGCTGAGGTTCGTTGGAAACTATTGAATCTTTTGGTTCTACCAAATCATCAGCTGCATTTTGTATAGCTGGAACCTTTCCAGTTGTACATAACAGACCTGCCTCGAGCTTGTCCGGATTTTGCTTTTAGGTATAGGCCGGACAACCCCAAATCTTAACAAACATAAGATATGGGCTCCTCCCTTTCCATATCACATATGAAGTGGTAGGCAACTGATTTGATTTGAACCCTATTCAATAGGTATGCAACTTCACAAGTGCATAACTCTCTAAAGAAAATAGGAAACTCAGTAGTACTCATCATAGAGCACACCATATCACATAGGGTGTTATGGCTCCACCCCGATACACCGACGTGCTGTGGTGTATACGGAGGAGTAATGCTGAGAGAGAATCTCATTCTCCTTTAGAATAGTCCAGGAATTCCGTGCTCAAGTATTCTCCTCCTTGATCTCATCAAAGGACATAATACTTATACCCGTATTTTGGTTCTCTACTTCTAACTTATATTCTGTGAATATCTCAAAAGGTTCAGACTTGTGTTTCAACAGGAACATATGTCTGAATCTTGAGAGATTATCAGAGAATGTAATGAAGTAGAAAGAACCGATCTTGGCATGTGTAGACAGGGGACCTTACATACATCAACATGTATCAATCACAAGAGTTCACTAACTCTTTCTCTGTTTCCAATAAACAGAGCTGTGGTCATCTTATCTTTGTGACATGACCGGTAAGTTTCACAAGATGTAAATTCAAACTAATTTAAATATGCATCTAAATGTAACTTCAGCCAGTCGGGTCGCATTGATATGACCTAGTCTACAATGCCTCAAGAAGGATTCGTTCATTTCTGAACTCTTCCTCTTGTGTGTGTTCCGTATACTAAGAACTGTAGTTTGATTTAGAACGACAATGCTTTTAGATAACGTGCCTGAACCGATCAACTCTTGATATAGGAAATGTTCAAAACATTATCCAACAATACAAAATTATATCCTTTCTTTACTAATAAAGAGACTGATATGATTTTGTATATCAGGTTCGGTATCTAATAACATTTGTTCAGAATCAATGTATTCAGGTAATACAGGGTGATAGTGACCAACAGACTTGGCTGCAACACTTGCACCGTTTTCTGTCTCATGAAACTTATCACCCGTTCTCAGTTCTCTACCTATCTATAGCCCATGTAACAGATTACATATACGGGATCCTGATCCGGTATCACATACCCAGGACGTAAAGGATACTGAGAAACAGTTCTGTGTAATGAACATACCCGAAGATGATGCATCAACATGCACTTTCTTCGTTTGGGCGGCACGGGAAATCTGGTATTCCCCAATTTCCTGCTCTGTCCTATAACAATTATAAGTTGGAACGGGACCAACGTTCCCCAGCTCAGTATAACAAGCGGGTTCGGTCAATATATCCGTTTTATTATCTTGATTAAGGCGTGATATGGTCGCTATCTGGAGAGAGAGAAGAAAACACTCAGCGTATGCTCTTGCAAGATTAGATTGGTTATCTAATATATCTAATCAGGATGTCTCCCACTGTTTTTGTCAAATCTTCCTTCAAACCCTAAAAGGAAAGACTAGCCGGGATTAATTACACGCTACAAGTTCGCCAATCTTTCAGCCAGGCCAGTGTCGGTACTTTGAGGGAGGTCCCCCGTGCTTTCGCACGAACCTAATTAATGTAAACCTCGTTTTCCCAGAGGCATAACCCCGTTAACACCTTTCTAGACACCTACTTGATCGGCTAATTGTAATGTGTAAAACTCTCCCAGGAGTAACAATTACTCGCAGCGGGTATCGGGATCCAACTATCTTATAGAAGGTATGCAATCTCATTGCAAATTTCAACACTTGAAATTCCCAATAATATTTTGCCCCTAACGTGCTATGACCTTGACGAAAGCCAACAAACCATAGCCCGCTAGTCAAGTTCAACCCGTACATTTCTTGATTGAATTAAACCCACCCGCACGACCCTTGACGAAAGCCAACAAAGCCGCACGACTACCCTAATCCAATCGCATCGTATGCTAGCAGATAAGCAGCATATAGCTACTGCACACTGCACCTTGACGAAAGCCAACAAATGCAGCACGAATACTATATACAACTTATCTGAAATGACGGAGGGCTACGACAGGTTTTTCTGAAAACCTATTGCGTAATGAACTTGATATCGTTGTAGGGTCGAATGAATTTTGAAATGGAGTGTCTTTGAGGCTTTTCTAGTTTTGCTAAAGGAGTCACTCCCGGTGAAGGGATCGTCGGTCCTTTCCTCGTCGAATGAGGTGCGGGATATATCATATATATCACTGTGCAAAGCAAAAACTATTAAAAGCAATCAAAAGACAAACCGAGTGTGTAGCATCTACCAGTTATTGCTAAAGGAGTCACTCCTGGTGAAGGGATCTTGGTCCTTTCCTCATCGAATAAGGTGCAGGATATATCATATATACCGCTGTGCAAAGCAAGAACTGTAGCTACCTATTTTATTTTGAAATTCGATTCTACAACATCTTAGGTTTCTTTTATTTCATTAGTCTTATTAATGAGGTCCCATTTTATTTTGCTTCACAAGCATCTCTTTTGAAACGAAATCTGCAATATAACATATATCTCATATATATAATATAAACATTCGTCTCAGGCAGTAATATAATCTCATCACAGAACATTGCAGCAGAAGAACATATATGAAATATTGGATATACTAGGACGTCCGTGTTTTCAATACGAGCCTGTATAAAACACGGATTCCACGGTCGCGATGAATAGCCAAACCCACATCCCTAGACCCCTACGAGAGCGGCAAGTAACACTGACAATTCTAGGGTTAGGAGACCCGGTCTCGACTCCTCGAGATGGTCTCCCACTGGACCCTAGAACCCGGTTACGTGTGCTCCCCGCCTTGGGTCTACCTAATGCGGAAAAGTAAATAATATACAACGGTGACATCTTCCGCTACCTGGAAGTGCCCCAATAAAAGAATATTACATACAAATGAATTTTACATGAATGAAAAAGAAAAACTCTCATCTCACATAAAACTCCCGGCTATTCAAAACGCGACGATCCAATATAACATATCACAGCAACACATAATATCTCATATCATCAACGTAAGCAAGTATGCGTATCCCGATTGTCGTTGATGTATAGCAACGAAGCCGGCAATACACCACATACTACGCTTACGGTCACAGAAAAGAAAGTGTAAAACTACAACAGTTGGAATCCGCAACCTCCTTAGACATCACATGCCTAACCAAATGAATTCCTTATAAACCCCGCATTTTAATCTCATTATCGAAAACTCTTTTCAATATCAAGTCGGGCAATTCAACAAGATTCCCGATATACAGATCGAATGCTCGTCGCAAACTTTAGTAGGCGACCGCACCCCCGATACCGTCGACGAAGTGCCCCAAGATGGAACACCGCTACCGCGAGCACCCGAACGGATGCTTTCGGCGACGGGGTTCTCCTACAGTCACTTGGTCGGGGCTATGGGACATGGCTGTCTGTTAAGTTTACCCGGCGAGTATCCGCGTACACTACGTGATTGCGACGGACTTTTGATCACATCGAAATTCCGTGGCAACCGATCAATTGAGACTAAACTGCTATGTTTATAATATTCAAATTAGTTATCTCATAACTACCTGTGGATTCCAAATATTGTATCACATTCCAGATAAATAGAAAAAGTTAAACTTTCCGATCGAATCATCAAGCACCCAAGATTTCCCCAATATATCTCAACACTTGAAATCAGTTTAAAAACATTCATTACATGCCACAGTACCAAAGGTCCAGCCGTAGAAGGGTCAAGCCAACGCCTCACATGTGGCACACCGTACTGCCCCAAACCCTAAGGTTCAAAGGGCAGTTCAAGACGGTCACATAATCGAGTTAAGGTTTGTTGTCTTCTAGAGGGTCCACCGAGTTACTTGCATGACTTAGAACATTCTTAAACACGAGAAAAAATCCAACTTTTGAAAAATTTTCCGACAGGGGGAAAAATGAGTCATTGATATCCGTTCGAACTTTTTAACAGTTTCTAAAAATTATCCGGAAAACACATAGACAAAATCTGATAATCCGATCGAGTCATCGAATCCCCAAAACAACCCCAGAAAATTCAGCTTTTTAATAAAATTAAAAATTCCCAGAAAATCCAGCATAATAAAATAGGAGTTACTGTGCAAACAGGAGATGCTGACGTCATCATTTCGCCGCGGAACCGCCTAACCCACAGGTCCCATCCAGAGAGCGGGTTTTATCGGGGTTTCGGGTTTCGATCGGACTTTAAATTTCGTCTAGACTTCGCCTAAAGCTCTAGCTTTGCTCTGATACCACTGTAGGGTTGCTAGGCACGCGCACAAGGGTCTACGAGGCATCAACCATGCCCGATTAAAAATTTAGCCGTGCCGAACAATCCGAATACGGAACTTTACACTAGAGATTAGGCGAAAACAAGTATGCTAAACACTTTAACACTAAGTGAGAGGGATTACAACCTTTGTAGATCCGGTCCTTCACTTCATATGCTCCGTGTTGTGGTCCCTTCGCTGCGATCATCGGGATCCGGACTCTCGAGAGGTTCCACGAAGAGAAAGACGCAACCTTTGCTTCCGATCTTCGATACTAAGATGATCTACCTTGAAGTTTCTTTAACACAAGCTAACACTCATGAAATGATGTGAACACCCTCATCTAAATGGCAAGGGAAGATGAGGATGATGAAGTAGGATTTTTGCTCTCTTTATTTATCTTTTTCTCATATTTATCCATCACAAAAATCAAAGCAAGAAACCATTTCAAGCAAAGAAGAAGAAGGAAGAAGATGATGAACAATGTTAGAATCCTTTTGTGATGAATAGGAAAAGAAATGATATGATGAATAATGTAACCATGGTCAAACTAACCCTTGTAGAGATTTGACTAAGGTTAAAGGTTTGGTTAGGTTAAGGAAATATCTAGCATAATATCTTAACAAAGACAAAGAAAGAAAGCTTCTAGAAACTTCTAGAAAACCTTAACCCTAATCAAACCCTAACCATGTTTAATCTCTACTAAACAAGTTGCATTAGTTATCATATCATGTTACAATATTATATATCACATATATAATATTTATCGTAACAAAATAAAATAATACAATTAACATATATCACATATATATCAATGTATTATCCGAGTGAGAAAAAGAATCTTTTAGTGAGCAAATATTAGTTAATGCAATTTAATATATCATATATATTATTATACATTAAATTATCGAATCAACACTTGATCCGACAATCCGGCTATATCGCATATAACCGACTAATATTTATCCGTACCGATTCATCGAATCAACACTTGATCCGATGACCCGGCTGATATCAAATATCGCGAGAATACAATACGATATCACATACCACATTATCCTCGGTCCCGCACATATCACATATGTGCTCCTACTCCGTTTTGCCTGAGCCAAGAAACCTCTGTGTAGGACTCTAAAGAATCGTCAATACGCCGGCAGTAGGTGATGATCATATCAACACCCACAAGCTGCAAGCGGTCAGCTAAACGTAACAGCTACCCAGGTATTGAGCGCTCAGAAGATCAACAAGCAAGCCTGTACATTCTCCTGTGAATCCAAACAGTAACACTCCCGTACAGTCCGATCTCATCGTCTGATATGTTGCATATCTCGCCTAGGGGTGGTAAACGTGAGACCCCAGTAGCTTGATAAGTCGTGTCGATTTGAGGTCTATAACAGTTCGAGAAACTACTGATAACACTTACCAGTAAATCTCAGCAACCCTGGCCAGGGATTTCCGGTTATAGCCAATCGAACACAGCACAACATCAACTCCCTATACCGGGAGAGACGAATCCCCTCCTATCGCTCATTGCCTCCATGTGATTCGGGACTGTACCCAAAAGCCACCTTTTTGCACGCCCTCTTGGATGTTGTATGATGGAAATCAAAGCACAGTGGGAACTACACAAGACTCTATGACGATCTCGGGTCAACAGACTACTCTGTACCAGTGTCACCGGAGAACTGCCATCTGACGTATGGTATAATACCATCTGGGAGTTCTCGGCGAGTCCGTCCAGTGTACCCAGTCTCCACTGAGCACCCGTACACCATCCTTGATGTCAAACAGCGATGGATATGGGATCATCCATCGCCCAT
The DNA here is from genome assembly GCA_030015575.1 of Agapanthus africanus. Lineage (NCBI taxonomy): Eukaryota > Viridiplantae > Streptophyta > Magnoliopsida > Asparagales > Amaryllidaceae > Agapanthus > Agapanthus africanus. The sequence goes on from JASDDO010000001.1 coordinate 410,845,281, forward strand.
CATATGGGTCAAGATGCGTATACGCTAGTCTACTCTGGTGCATCGATGCCCTGTCTCGATACACCCTCGACTAGGAACAGTTATAGGATGTACTCGTCGACTACCGTGGCCCCACTAGTATGATCTCATCATAGTCCCAGTAGTCGAGTACATATCCTAAGGGCTTTATCAACATGTAACATAGAGACAATCAGAGTACATGTTAAGATAAAGTACAACCAGATAGCATACTATCATGTCGAGCAAGAAAATCCTCCCTATATATGTCCAAGCATCCACTACAATATACATCGTATGTACAGTAATGGCCTCTAGGGCATACATATAACTAACATAGTCTACATTGCCACAATAAGCATTCGTTCATTTCTGAACTACTCCTTTTGTGTGTGTTCTATATACTTTGAACTGTGGTTTGAATTAGAACATATATGCTATTATATAACGTGCCTGATCCAATCAACTCTTGATTAAGGAAAATGTTCACAACATTATCCAGCAATACAAAATTATATCCTTCTTTAACTTAATAAAAAAACTGATGTAATATTGTATATCAGGTTCGGTATGTAATAACAATTGTTCAGAATCAATGAATTTACCATTTGGTAATAAAAGGTGATATTCGCTAACTGCTTTGGCTGCAACACTTGCACTATTCCCTACTCTAGAGAATGATCACTTTTTCTCAGTTGTCTACCTTTCTTTAGCCCACGTAACATCTTACATATGTGGGATCCTGTTTCGGTATCTCATACCCAGGACGTAGAGTGTACTGAAAAACAGTTCTCGGTAATGAACACACCCAAAGAATATGCATCAACATGCTCATTCCTCGATTGGATCGTGTAGGAATCCGGATATTCCTTTATTTCCTGCTCGGACTTATAACAATTATAAGATCGAGCGGAACCAACGTTCCCCACCTCAGTATAATAAGCAGGTTCGTTCAATACATCCATATTATTATCTTGATTAAAGCCTGACACGGTCGCTACCAGGAGAGAGAGAGAGAGAAGAAAACACTCAGCGTATGCTCTTGCAAGATCAGATTGGTTGTTATTTTATCTAATCAGAATGGCTCCCACTGTTTTAATCAAATCTTACTTCAAACCCTAAAAGGTAAGACCAGCAGGGATTAATTACACGCTACAAGTTCACCAATCTTTCTGCCAGGCTAGTGTCGGTACTTTGAGAGAGGTTCCCCGTGCTTTCGCACGGACCTAATTAAAATAAACCTCGTTTTCCCAGGGGCGTAACCCCGTTAACACCTTTCTAGACACCTACTTTGATCGGCTAATTGTAATGTGCAAAACTCTCCCAGGAGTAACTCTTACTCGCAGTGGGTATCGGGATCCAACTATCTCAAATAAGGTATGCAATCTCATTGTAAATTTCAAAACTTGAAATTCCCGATAATAGTTTTCCCCTAGCAACTTATGACCTTGGCTATGGTCAACAAATCATAAGCGCTAGCCAAATTCAACCCATCATTTCCTGATTGAGGTAAACTCACCTGTACGACCCTTGGCTATGGTCAACAAAGCCGTACGACTACCCTAACTCAATCACATCATATGGTTGCAGATAAGCACTAATTGGCTACCGCACACTACGCCTTGGCTATGGTCAACAAACGCAGCACGAATACTAAATAGTTCTTATCTGAAATGACGTAGGGCTACGACAGGTTTTTAATAAAACTTTTTGCGTAATGAACTTGATATCGTTGTAGAATCGAGTGATTTTGAAAAGGAGTGTTTTTGAGGCTTTTACTAGTTTTGCTAAAGAGGTCACTCCCGGTGAACGGATCTCGGCTCTTTCCTCATCGAATGAGGTGCTGGATATTCAGAAATACCACTACGCAAAACAAGAACTAGAGAAGCAATCAAAAACAAAACCGAGTGGGTTGTAGCATCTGCCAGTTTCGCTAAAGAGGTCACTCCCGGTGAAGGGATCTCGGCTCTTTCCTTATCGAATAAGGTGCTGGATATTCTGCAAGGAATACCACTATGCAAAGCAAGAACTAGAGCTACCAGTTTTTAAAACAGGATTCTGCAACATCTTTAGGTTTCTTTTCTTTCATTAATCTCATTAATGAAGTCCCATCATTTATGCTTCCTAAGCATCACATATAAAGAAACGAAAGTAGAACGTATGCTTATGCCATCCGCATTCGCCACAATGTCCCGTTATGCACCGTTATGTTACTTAACTAACGGCATAGTGGGATAGGACTAGCACGGGTGCAAAACATAAGAAACGTTTATTATATATCATATATATAATAACAACAATCGTCTCATCATATAAAGTGATCACATCACAGAATATCAGCAGCAGAAGTCTACATATGAAATATTGGATATACTAAGAATTCGTGTTTTAAATTAAGCCAGTAAAAAACACGGATTCCACGATCGTGATGAATAGCCAAACCCACATCCCTAGACCCTTACGAGAGCGGCAAGCAACCTTACTAATTCTAGAGTTAGGAGACCCGGTCTTGACTCCTCGAGATGGTCTCCTACTGGACTCTAGAACCCGGTTATTTGTGCTCCCCACCTTGGGTCTATCCTAATGCAGAAAAGTAAATAATATACAGCAATGGTGACATCATCCTTAACCCGGAAGTGCCCCAATAATAGAATATTACAAACAAGTTTTTACATGAATGAAAATTTAAAAAAAACTCTCATATCACATAAAAACCCCGGCTATTCAAACACAACGATCCAATATAACATATCACAGCAACATATAACATCATATGTTATCAACGTAAGTAAATTTGCGTATCCCAATTGTCATTGAAATATAGCAATGAAACCGGCGATACACCACATATTATACTTACGGTCGTAGAAAAGAAAGTGAAAACTATAACAATTGGAATCCGCAACCACCTTAGACATCATAAACCCAATGTATCACATACTTTGGATTTCATGCCTGACCAAACGAATTTCTTAGACATCATAAACCCGGAATATCACATATTCTGAATTTCATACCTAACAATTATAAACCCCACATTTTAGTCTCGTTATTGAAAATGCTTTCCAATAATAAGTCGGGCAATTCAACAAGATTCCCAACATCCTGATCGAATTCTCATCGGAAACTTTAGTAGACGGCCACATCCCCGATGCCGTCGACGAAGTGCACTTAGGCGGAACACCACGGTCGCGAGCACACGAACGGATGCTTTAGGCAACGGGGATCTCCTACAGTCACCTTGTCGGGGCTATGGGGTGTGGCTATCTGGTAACGTTACCCGACGAGTATCCGCATACACTACGTAATTGCGACGGAATTTTGATCCATATCAAAATCCCGTGGCAACCGATCATCTGAGACTAAATTGCTAGATTTATAAAATTCAAATTAGTTTACACAAAACTAATTCTTGTGGATTCTAAATATTGTATCACATTTCATGGATAGCTAGACGATGTTAAACTTTTCGATCGAATCAACAAACACCCAAAATTTCCCAGAGAGCTCAACACTTAAGCACAGTTTAAAAAATACCTAGTACATGCCACAACGCCTATGGACCAACCGTAGAAGGGCCGACCCACGCCTCACTCATGGCGCCGCAGAACTGCCGCAAACCCTAGGGTTTGGCCGCAGTTCCGCGGTCAAAGAGTCGAGTCTGGGTATTGATCAGTCGAAAATATTGCATTTTTAACACATCAATTTCCCTACTCTTTTCAATCATCTAAAGGTGTTTGGTATGAATATAGCATATATTAGCAATTTGTATTGAAAATATCAAATAACATGTGTTATATATTATAACCGGCATTTTGAGGGAAATTGAGTGTTTATTATTGCACGCATGGTTTTTTTCTTCTATTGCAACACTTGTCTCGAGATTTTGTGCAGGAAATTCCAGGAAAAAAAGCCGGAAGTGCTAAAAGTGCTGATAAAAATACACCAAGTCCAAGACTTGTGATCTGGCAGTAAACAAGAAAGATTTATAAAATTACATAGATCAGAAAAGTACCATGAAGACATCACAAATCAGCACAGAAATTTCCATGCACCAAGCTCCTAAAACGGCCGCGGATTCGCGACCGAGTCGGCTGATCCGCCGTGGATCCGCGGCCGATCTGACTCAGTGGCGGCAACATCTTTCCCCGAGGATCTCCTTTCAAATGGCAAACTTCTTCAAGACACTTCAATGTCCAGAATTCTCCAGAAGCTTCTCCTCTAACAGCCAAGCTTCTTGTACAAGCCTAATTAACTACCTTAATCTAGAAGCTTCCTTCATAACTACCAAGCTTACAAGGGAAGCTAAACCTAGCTTAGCTTCTAAAGGAAGCTAGATCAAGCTTCTAGGGGAAGCTAAAAGAGAAGACTATATAAAGGGACCCAAGGCCTCATTCTAAGGTTGTTGAAAGTTACACAATTAGGGTTATTGAAAATTGAGCCAAAAATTCCGCAAGTTGAGTGACACAACTTGCAACTCAAAACCCTAGCCCGAATCCAATTCCAAAGTCAAATCAAGATTCATCGAGTACCGACTCAAAGCACGCATCCACGATCCTTTTTGAAGCGACGCCGATCCTCATCCGAGCAAGAGATCCTCGAAGATCCGCGACTCACGGAGATCGATGCGAAGCTAGTTCGATGATTTTTGTTCTTCCTCAATTCTTGTAGTCTTTGAGTGTATTGTAACGAAACATCGAATAATAAAAGGTGACGATCTTATTCTTGCTTTCTATTCATTCTCACATTGTGATATTTTTTCATTCTTGATTTCTTTATAATGATGCGTGAATAAACTCCGCTTGTATCAGAATCGAAAGAATTGGTAGAAGATGTTGATGAATTCTTGAACGGTTCTTAAATCTTATGAGTTTTGTAAACCCTAGGAAATTGAATCAAAGATGACCTAGTTTTGAGCGAGATGCTTTCTTGAATATTTTCGCTCTAAATTAGAGATCAACAATCGATGATTGAATTTTCTTGAGGCTAGAATTTGAATGCTAGTTAACGAAAGGACAAGGGTTGAGGATGAAGAAACCCTAGTTTCTTCAATAGGTCCCTAAATCTCGTTGATTGACATCGATCTAGCATCAAATCTTCAATAGATAGGAATTTGAAATTCTAAGCATCAATTATCACTATTGATTCAATTGATTCCGACAAGCCTTTTTTCAAATCTTGATAATTCAAACACTTTAGGTATTTTCTTGATTTTGTTACCAATTCTTGAATTTACACCTAATTCTTGATTCTTGAAAGTAAACTTCATCAATTTTCTTTTATATTTTAGATTCCAACGCAAATAAAACAAGACCGACCAAATCACACTTTCCCTGTGGACGATCCGTATTCATTAACGCGCTACACCGAAACCGTTAATTGATTGCGGTATAAATATTTTTGATTGTGAACACTTTACATTTCATCACAACGAAAACGATCAATCAAATGGCTCCGTTGCCGGGGATCGTGTGCTAATTTGTTCGTTTTTGTAATTTGAGTTGGAAAATTTATTATTCCATCAGTTTTTAGATCAAAATTCGTAACAAGTGCTTAACAATTTGTTGTGATTTGTTGCAAGGAGATCTGGAATCTGTGGAGCGAGAGGAAAAATTTTTAGGAAATTCCAGAGAGCTCAGTAAGTGAACAGGAGCATCTGCACGAATTTTTGTGCAGAGATCACACCATTAAACCGCGCATCCGCGGTCATAGTGCGCTCATTGCGGCGGTTCTGCAGCGGGAAAGCAGCTTCACTGCTTCAAACTTCTCTAGTATATTTTGAACTTTCTTATCTCTTCCCTCATCTGCTCCAATAACCAATTTCTGCAGGTTTCTTTGCAAAAATTCGCAGGGCCGCAAAAAGAAAAATTGTTGCGCGTTTGATCTTGGTTATTTGCATTTTGAATACGGAAATTAAGGGGCAAAGACCAAATTCAAATTAGGTCGGGATTTCATTACCCGTCCTAAGCCCCAAAAATCACAAACTTGCATCCGCGTCACCCTCATTAACTAAAAAATATCTAGACATGACTCTAAGGACCGTCGTGCTCACTTAGGACAGAAGGAGGTCGTGGGTAATCTATTGCTTATCCACGTTTCTTTTGTGGTGTCTAAGGCAAGTGTGTCTAAGGCAAGTGGTTACTTAATTAGGCCCACTACTTACGTAATGGAGAACCTCCCACTTACCTGGCCACAGGAGAGGCAAAGAGGCATTAGAGGATCTATCTTGCGACTTGTCTTCTGGAAGTCTAGGAGCGGTCTAGAGACTTGACCTTGGTAACCACTAGATTAGTGTTGCTTGTGCATTGTTTGTGTGAATTTTTCAAAAATCCGTATTTTTCAAACCAAACACCAATCTCATCTTTTCCTTAATTATCACTTAATGCTGCCACTTGTGCTAAACTATTTAGTGCATGCTCGGCCGGACATGGGATTCTAGTGCCCGACTTGTCTGCGTTCCTCCTATCGACTCCGAAGTCGGAAATTCTACGTCTACTTGTTCTTTACCTACTACCACACCCACTTCGATGGACGGTTCTCCATCGAACTTCTTTAACACTACTCTGCCACCGTCCGCAGGTACGCAAAATCCACCCCGCATCTCTCTCCAAGAGAGATGTTACCCTATGCGAGGTCCTCTTTCGACCTGTCTCACCATTCCACCAGCCAATGGGGACAACTTCGAAATCAACCCCAATACATCAATCTTCTACCCAAATATCACGGTCTCGAATCTGAAGATGCATATGTCTTTATTACCAAATTTGAAAATGTAGGCGCAATGATGAGTACTTCACAGCTTTCTGTGGATGCTATGCGTTTACGTCTTCTCCCATTTACCTTGTGCGATATAGTCGAGAAGTGGCTTTATAACACAGCCGCACATTCCATTTCGAACTGGGGAGAATTCATAACAGCATTCCTTAAGAAATTCTACCCTAATCATAAAACAACTCGAGTCCGTAGCGAAATAAATCAATTTACCCAGCTTCCAAATGAACCATTCTCGAAGTGTTTTGAACGCTTCAAGGATTTGTTGGTTCAATGTCCACATCATGGAATCCCTAGATAGGATCTGTGTAGAATCATTTATGAGGGCATTAATCCTACCACAAAACAGAACCTTGAATCCATGTGTCAAGGCACCTTCATATCTAAAGATGATGGTGAAGCCTGGAGATTTCTAGAAGATTTCGTTGAAAAATCTTTACAGTGGGAGAGTGTAAACTAGTCATCGTCTAGGGGTGGCATTCACCAAATTGATGTTTCCATAGGAGTTAGAGCTGAAATGGCAGCAATGCAAAAGAAACTCGAAGCTATGGAACATAAATTTTTAGCAGCCTCCCTAAATCAGATGTCGCTTTCCTAAACTGTCTGTGGATGCTGTTCTGATCCATCTCATCTTACGGAAGAATGTCCATTAAATTATCCGTTTGAAGGTCAAGAGTATACCAATGCTGCTTTCCAACAAAGACCTAGAAACGACCCGTATTCTTCCACATATAATCAGGGTTAGAAGAATCACCCTAACTTTGCTTGGAACCAACAACAAACTCAAAACACGGTTCCAAATCAAAATAATTTTCAAAAGGGTCCTCCACCACAACAGCAGCCATTTCAACTGACTCAGCACCCCTACCAATCACAAAACTTTCAAAATCCAGTCAACACACCTGCACCGTATAATCCTTCACAGTTGACCGGTACTGATCTCTCTTCTTCACTCGAACGGACTTTTGAAATGTACATGAAACAAATGTCGGCTAAATTTAGGTCTTCCCTCGATAAGTTCCAGAAAAACTCTGACATCCAAGCTGAGAGTTTAAAATCGATGGAAGCTCAAATTGGCCAATTAAAAGCCGAAATGAGTGCTAGAGAAAAAGGGAAACTTCCGTCTCAACCCTTACTAAATCCTGGACATTCACAACAATACAATGTGAATGCAATCACAACGTTGAGATCAGGAAGAGTGCTGAACAATCACGTTGGGGAAGAGATTGATGATATTGAAGAATTTATCAATAATACCCCGGCTGAGACCTTCCCTTCCACACACACTTCTACTTCTGATCCATCTCATCCTTGTTCTTCTACCCTACCACCTTCTTGCGAGCCTATTCTTCGTTTCTCCCAAGGCTCGACACCTCAGCATACCTTATCTAGTCCACCAAAGAAGATCCCCACTTCTATTCTGGGATCAGTTCCACACACACCACTTTCTCCAATGATGGACCCAGCTCTTATTGCTAAAGCTCCTTATCCGAATCGGTTAAGGGGTAACAAATCGAGTCCACATATGGAGAAGATTATGAAAATGTTTAAACAGGTTAACATCAACATCCCTCTCCTAGATGCTATTCAACAAGTCCCCGCTTATGCGAAAATTCTCAAAGACTTGTGCACTAGGAAGAGGAAGACTCAAGTACCTAAAAAGGTATTCATGACTAATAGTGTTAGCACTGCTTTCACCCCACAGTTACCAAAGAAACGTAAGGACCCAGGATGTCCTACAATATCGATTTCTATTGGGGGTAAAAACATTAACCGTGCTTTACTTGACCTGGGTGCAAGTGTTAACCTGCTTCCATATTCTGTTTACGAGCAGTTAGGGATTGGAGAGTTAAAACCAGCTCATTGCACTCTCCAAATGGCAGACCGTTCAATCACCAAACCTAGGGGTGAACTAGAGGATGTGTTGATAATAGTCGGGGAATTTATATTCCCTGTGGACTTTATTGTTTTAGATACACATCCTGTAGCAAACCCACAGAACCAAATTCCGGTGATTTTGGGTCAACTATTCCTTGCCACTTCCAATGCTGTCATTAATTGTCGAAACGGTTCAATGAACCTATCTTTTGGAAAAATGACAATTGAACTGAATATCTATAAAATTGGAAGTCAGCCATCTGAACCCTCTGCTCATATACTTGATGTCTGTTCTGTCCACGAGATTGCTCCCGAAAGCTGCGAAGTTGATGAACTTTGCTTTGAAGATCTCGACGACACTAGCACATCAATCTTTGATCTTGCACATCTTAGTGAGGACACAATTTCCACGCTTGAGTCTGAAACTCTTGACTCATCACCTTCCGAGTCTGTATCTTATGCAGGCTATGAACTTCTCCTTGACTCTGAATATCATTCGATGACCCCACCTTCTATAGTTTCTCCGCCCGCATTAGATCTCAAACTTTTACCTTCTCATCTTAAATACGCATATTTAGGCGAGAATGAGTTTTTACCTGTTATCATATCAGCTTCTCTAGCCTCAGAGCAAGAGAACGCTTTTTTAACGGTATTGAGATCTAATAGGCAGGCGTTTGGTTGGACTATGGCAGACATCAAAAGGATTAGTCCCTTGATTGTAGAACATCATATACATCTGATGGATGAAGCCAAGCCAACCCGAGAACCACAGAGACGGTTAAATCCCGTCATGAAAGATGCGGTGAAGAAAGAGATCGTCAAATGCCTTGACAATGGTATCATTTACCCAATCTCCGATAGCCAATGGGTAAGTCCAATTCATGTCGTCCCTAAGAAATCTGGCATTACAGTCATAACAAATAAGGCAAATGAGTTAATCCAGACACGCGCTCAAACTGGGTGGCGTGTATGTATCGATTATAGAAAACTCAATGCCGCAACGAGAAAAGACCACTTTCCTCTACCTTTTATTGACCAGATGCTAGAATGCTTAGCTGGACGAGATTATTACTGTTTTATGGACGGATTCTCTGGCTATAACCAGGTCCCTATTGCCAAAAAGGATCAAGACAAAACCACATTTACTTGTCCTTTTGGTACTTTTGCTTATAGTCGCATGCCCTTTGAGTTATGCAATGCTCCCGCTACATTTCAGCGGTGTTGATGGGGATATTCTCGGACATGGTCGAGAATTTTTTGGAGATTTTCATGGATGATTTCTCGATATTTGGAGATTCTTTTGCTGACTGCCTAACACATCTTGACGCAGTTCTTACTCGTTGTAAAGAGAAGAACTTAACCTTGAATTGGGAAAAATGCCATTTCATGGTCCAAGAGGGAATTGTGCTTGGACATATTATTTCACGGAAAGGCATTGAGGTTGACAAAGCTAAAAAAGATGTCATTCAAAACCTACCTCATCCCAAATGCGTCAAGGATATACGATCTTTTCTTGGCCATGCAGGCTTTTACAGGAGATTCGTTAAGGATTTTAGTAAAATTGCTAGACCTTAAACTCTTCTCTTGGCCAAGTACACAACCTTCCATTTTGACTCGGATTGTGAGGCAGCATTCGACTCACTCAAACACTCTCTCGCTACAGCCCCCGTTTTATCTTCTTCAGATTGGAACCACCCTTTTGAGCTTATGTGTGATGCATCTGATTTTGCAGTTGGTGCTGTTTTAGGACAACACATTGAAAAGATGCCACACGTGATCTATTATGCAAGTAAGACCCTGAACGATACTCAATTTAACTGTACAACTACCAAAAAAGAACTTTTGGCAGTTGTATTTGCATTAGAAAAATTCAGGCCTTACTTGATTGGCTCACCAATTGTTGTGTACACTGACCACTCCGCCTTGAAACATCTTTTGGCGAAGAAGGATGCTAAAGGTAGGCTAATACGTTGGATCCTTCTATTACATGAATTTAATCTTGTTATTAAAGATAAGAAAAGATGTGAAAATGTTGTAGCCGACCATCTTTCGCGCATCACTTCTTCACCTGTGACCCTGCCGATCAATGATTCTTTTCCAGACGAACAACTCTTGAATGTATCCACTAAACCTTGGTTCAGGGATATTGTGAATTATCTTGCTACGAGACTTATTCCCCGTGAATGGTCAAAACAGGACAAACATCGATTTCTATCCCAAGTAAAACATTTTTACTGGGATGAACCGTATCTGTTTATGTATTGTCCTGATCAGATCATTCGCCGATGTGTCCCTAATGATGAATTCAAGAGTGTTCTATCTTTTTGTCATGATCAGGCATGCGGGGTTCATTTCGGTTCTCGAAAGACGGCGGAGAAGGTTTTGCAATGCGGTTTTTATTGGCCGACTTTGTTCAAAGATGCATTTGATCATTGCAAAACCTGTGCACAGTGCCAACGTACGGGTAGGATTTCCCGGAGAAATGAGATGCTACTTTAACCCATCTTGCTGGTTGAAATTTTTGACGTTTGGGGTATAGACTTCATGGGTCCCTTTCCCAACTCTTTCGGGAATCTGTACATATTGCTTACGGTTGATTATGTTTCGAAGTGGGTTGAAGCTATTCCTTGTCGCATTAATGACAAAAAGGTTGTCATTAGGTTTTTAAAAGAGAACATCTTTTCGCGATTTGGACACCCACGTGCTATCATTAGCGATAACGGGACGCATTTCTGCAATCGTTCTTTCGAGACTTTAATGCGGAGATATGCAATCAACCACAAACTTTCTACACCCTATCATCCCCAAATGAGCGGGCAAGCTGAGATTTCAAACAGGCAAATCAAACAAATTCTGGAGAAAACTGTTTCTAAAAATCGAAAAGATTGGTCGACCAAATTGACGGATGCTCTTTGGGCATTCCGTACTGCATATAAAACCGATCTAGGTATGTCTCCATATAGACTAGTATTTGGAAAGGCTTGTCACCTTCCGGTCGAGATTGAGCACAAAGAAATGTTGTCCATTAGAGAACTTAACTTTAACTTAAATCAAGCTCGCAACTTTCGGAAGCTGCAATTAAACGAGCTAAGCGAACTCCACGACGAATCTTATGATAATGCTGTAATTGTAAAGAATCGGACTCATGTATTTCATGATAAAAACATTTTGAGAAAAACTTTTACACCTGGTCAACAAGTCCTTCTTTATGATTCATGACTCCACCTTCATGCGGGTAAGCTAAAATCTCGGTGGGAAGGACCTTTTGTTGTGCGGTCTGTATATCCGTACGGGGCAGTTGGGGTAGAAAATGATAAAAACGGTACAATTTTTAAAGTGAATGGACATAGACTAAAATCGTATTTTTCCACTGAGCCCTTGGAGGAGCTCCTCTTTTTACAGAAGCCGATTTATAATGACTGATTTTCCTCCACCTTACCTTCATGACTTGGTAATTTTGTCACATCTTTAGAATGGAGGTGAGTCAATTTGTAAATAAATTTTAAAAAATAAATAAAAAAACTGCAAAACAAAATCATAAAAAGTTTTTGTACATGAATAAAGAATAAGTTTGGGGGAGATTTTCTACGATCATATTTCATGTCCCCTTTAACAAATTTTTCCACCCAAGTTTACAGGTTTCTGAGCTTTAAAAGATAGCAACAGTGAGGACACTATTAAGAACAAGTTAGTGGGAGGTTTGTGCTTATTTGCGCATCATTTGCATATCATACTTTGCATAAGCACAAAACATTAAAAATTTTAAAAGATAAAAATATTTAATATTTAACTTCATAATAAAAGATTAGATAGTGAAAAATTACATCCAAAAGATTGGAAAAATTTAAGAAAACCAAGAAAATTAGAAGTTTTCTTAAACGAAACTAGTAATAAGTAGTTATGAGCCGTTGTCCCAAGGGTTAGTAAGATGAAGGAAGTCATTAATCTGAGGATAAAAATAAGTCTGAAAAATTGCTCCTATTCTGGAAGCCAAACATTTCAATGTTGATACCTTACTATTCACACTTACATACGTCTTGAAACTCGGGATAGTAGAGAATACCTTGAAATGCTCTTGTCTAAAAGCTAAAGTATGAAGGAAATAATAAATGGAAAATAAAAGATAAAATGGTGAAGAAAAATGAACACTGGTTTTGTTATCGCCAAGGCAGCAATAAAAAAATATAGCGAGGGTGCTTCATCTCCTAGTGCCTTAGATGGTGCAAGACGAGGAAAATACTAAATACACCGTATATGCATGCACATGAGGAATCGATCGGTTAGTACCTCAAGAAGTATTAACGGTCGCATGAAAAATGTGTAAGCAATCCCATCTAAATATTCATCAAAGAAAAAAGTACTGAGGCAGATGGACAAGAGTATGATAGCTTGAATTGAATTCTCTGAGTGTAGGGATGTCTTTTACACACACGTAGGGGTATATGATCGATGTTTGGAAGAAATGTAGGAATGAAGAATAAAGACGATGTTTTATTGAGGGATGATGTGATTTCTAACATTTTTTCATGACTATTAAGATAGGGCTCATGACAACCGAAAAGCTAGTGTAGTTGGAAACTCTGATTTTCAAAGTCTTTCTTTTATAATTCTTATCTTTACATGTAACTTTCATGGTCTTCCTTTTATTATTGGATTTTATGGGTGCAATCCGCTGAAAACCCTCAGGAGACAACACTTCTCCTACTAGGGACACCTAGTGGTTTAAAGGCTTGTTGCACGTGCTCAGTGCAATCGTGTTGCCTACGAAAGTGTGCTAGTTAGTTTTTTCTTTTTCTTTATTTTCTCCTTCTCTTTTAAATAAAGATGTTTGCTCGAGACGACCAAAAATAAGTTTGGGGGAATTTGATCAGTCAAAAATATTGCATTTTTAACGCATCAATTTCCCTACTCTTTGCAATCATCTAAAGGTATTTGGTATGAATATAGCTCATATTAGCAATTTGTATGTAAAATATCAAATAACATATGTTATACATTAGAACCGGCATTTTAAGGGAAATTGAGTGTTTATTATTGCACGCATGATCGTTTGTATATTGCAACACTTGTCTCGAGATTTTGTGCAGGAAATTCCAGGAAAAAAAGTCGGAAGTGCTAAAAGTGCTGATAAAAATACACCAAGTCCAAGACTTGTGATCTGGCAGTAAACAAGAAAGATTTATAAAATTACAGAGATCAGAAAAATACCATGAAGACATCACAAATCAGCACAGAAATTTCCATGCACCAAGCTCCTAAAACGGCCGCGGATCCGCGGCCGAGTCGGCCGATCCGCCTCGGATCCGCGGCCGATCCGCCTCGGATCCACGGCCGATCTGACTCAGTGGCGGTAGCATCTTTCCCCGAGGCTCTCCTTTCAAACGGCAAACTTCTTCAAGACACTTTAGTCTCCAGAATTCTCCAGAAGCTTCTCCTTTAACAGCCAAGCTTCTTGTACAAGCCTAATTAACTACCTTAATCTAGAAGCTTCCTTCATAACTACCAAGCTTACAAGGGAAGCTAAACCTAGCTTAGCTTCTAAAGGAAGCTAGATCAAGCTTCTACGGGAAGCTAAAGGAGAAGACTATATAAAGGGACCCAAGGTGTCATTCTAAGGTTGTTGAAAGTTACACAATTAGGGTTGTTGAAAATTGAGCCAAAAATTCCGCAAGTTGAGTGACACAACTTGCAACTCAAAACCCTAGCCCGAATCCAATTCCAAAGCCAAATCAAGATTCATCGAGTACTGACTCAAAGCAAGCATCCACGATCCTTTTTGAAGTGACGCCGATCCTCATCCGAGCAAGAGATCCATGAAGATCTGTGACTCACGGAGATCGATGCGAAGCTAGTTCGATAATTTTTGTTCGTCCTCAATTCTTGTAGTCTTTGAGTGTATTGTAACGAAATATCGAATAATAAAAGGTGACGATCTTATTCTTGCTTTCTATTCATTCTCGCTTTGTGATATTTTTTCATTCTTGATTTCTTTATAATGATGCGTGAATAAACTCCGCTTGTATCGGAATCGAAAGAATTGGTAGAAGATGTTGATGAATTCTTGAACGGTTCTTAAATCTTATGAGTTTTGTAAACCCTAGGAAATTGAATCAAAGATGACCTAGTTTTGAGCGAGATGCTTTCTTGAATATTTTCTCTCTAAATTAGAGATCAACAATCGATGATTGAATTTTCTTGAGGCTAGAATTTGAATGCTAGTTAACGAAAGGACAAGGGTTGAGGATGAAGAAACCCTAGTTTCTTCAATAGGTCCCTAAATCTCGTTGATTGACATCGATCTAGCATCAAATCTTCAATAGATAGGAATTTGAAATTCTAAGCATCAATTATCACTATTGATTCAATTGATTCCGACAAGCCTTTCTTCAAATCTTGATAATTCAAACACTTTGGGTATTTTCTTGATTTTGTTACCAATTCTTGAATTTACACCTAATTCTTGATTCTTGAAAGTAAACTTCATCAATTTTCTTTTATATTTAAGATTCCAACGCAAATAAAACAAGACCGACCAAATCACACTTTTCCTGTGGACGATCCGTATTCATTAACACGCTACACCGACACCGTTAATTGATTGCGGTATAAATATTTTTGATTGTGAACACTTTACATTTCATCACAACGAAAATGATCAATCAGGTATCGTTCTTCTAGAGGGTCCATGAAAAACACCTGCATGATAGTCTCAAGATTTCAAACTTGGAAAAATCCAACTTTTGGAAAATTTTCAGCGAGGGAGAAAATGGGTTATTGATATTCATTCGAACTTTTTAACGTCGTCTAGATAACCCGAAACGATGTTAGAATTATGACTACGAAGCACTCCGAATTGCCTTTACATAAAGATAACATCACATGCAATCTCCATAAAAACAAGCAACACCTGAAACACCAAAACCCAGAGAATGGAACACCGAACCAAAACGAAGCCCAAATCATATACTAAAACTGATGGGGCCGGTTTTTAGCAACATGTGGCCGGTCAAAATCCGGCGAAAATGTCTCGTTTTGCTCTAGTGTTCATGTTACATCTCATGTAACATTCTGCAACTGCTTAAAAATAATTTAGACACTCTGAAAAATTCGACAGAAACTAGGTTTTTGTTTCGATTGTTTCGGAGTCGTTTTGGTTTCGTAATTCTACAAATATCGTCTAATTCTCTAGCTTGGCTATGATACCACTGCTGGGTTCCCTAGCACCGCCACTGGGTTTCGGGAGGCATCGACCATACTGTTTTCAAAAATTGGCGTGCTAAAGAACCCTAACCTAGAATCTTAATTAGTGAATTAGACATAACTAGAATGTAAACATCTTTACATCAAAGTGAATAAGGAATACAACCTTTGTAGACCGGTCCTTCACTTCAAAAGCTCCGTGTAGTAGTCCCTTCGCTCCAAGTAGTGATCTTCCGGACTCTAATAAGGCTCTACAAGGTGAAATGAACAAGCTTGCTTGAAGTCTTCGAGGCCAAAGATGATCTACGTCGAGGAGACACTAACTCAAGCTACCTCTCACTAATTAGGAATTAGTGAAGCAAACAACCTAAACTAAATGGCTAATCTAGTGTAGGTTGAAGAAGTAGGAATTTTGCTCACTTTAGAAATATTTTTCTCACTGATTTCCTTCACCTCCCAAAAAGCTAGAGAGCTTGAGGAAGGAGATGAAGAAAAGCAACCATGGAGAGAAGCAAGTGTTGAATGACAACCATGGCTGAGAAATATCTCATATAACTTTTGTAGAGACTTAACCATGGCTAATCATAATGGTTGGGTTAATAAATATCTTAAGTAAAAAAAAATTAGTGGACTAAGTCAATGGTTCTATAAGATTCCACTAAGCTCAACCATGTGACTAATTTCCAACTAATTTTGATTTACTTTAAATAAATAAAACCCTTCATTATGTTAAGCATGGTGTGAGTCTCATACACCCATGTAGCATGTAGTAACTAGCATGACACAATAATATATATCACATATATATTAAGTGCACACAAGTAAGAAAAAGAAATGCTTAAGTGAGCTAATATTAGTTAATGTAAATTAATATATCAAATATATAATTATACATTAAATTATTAAACTATCCCTTGATTTAATAATCCGGATATATCATATATAACCGACTAATATCATTTGTATCAACTTATCGAATCAACACTTGATTCGATAACCTAGCTATATCACATATAACCAACCGATATCTCATATCGCGAGAATAGAATACGGTATCACATACGTGTATTAATCTCGGTCCCACACATATCACATATGTGCTCCTACTTCGTTTCGCCTGAGCCAGGAAACCTCTGTGTAGGACTCTAAAGACACGTCAATACACCGGCAGTAGGTGATGATCATATCAGTCACCCGCAAGCCGTCAGCGGTATGATTTAGAGAGGTTTTGTCGATCAAAAATTATTTACCGCAATCAAGAACGGCGTTGCTTTGCAGCTAGCCGGTGAATACGGGTCGGTCCACAGGGATGTGTAAATCTTCTTTAAGTTCTTACGAGTTAATTCCAAATGGTGTTTGGAAGTATAATTAAACCTAAAAATTGAAGTTGTATGATACTAGGATTAGAAACTTGTTAGGATTAGGTTTAGGGAAAATTTGGTAAACAAAGATCTACATCTCTTTCCATTGCCATTAATTAAATATATCATATCAGTGTTATGGTAAATCTTAACAAAGGGGATTAGGATGATTGGGATGATTGATTCTTCTTCTAGATCCTTGACCTTCCTTTATTAATCTTTACCCTAACCTCCATGTGAAACCTTAAAATCCGGGCCTTTAGACTATGGAATCACCGTTACCTCGAGGGTAAAAGTGCCGTAGGGAGCGGAATAAGAAGGTATGCATGGAGTTCTAATGTTCATAAAAGATTGGCAACAAAAAGAGATGAGAGATCTTCATCTTTCAAATCCTTCCCTATTCCTAACCCTAGCAAGCGAGGAAACTACTCGCTCATTGAGGGGATGAAGAAAGACATGATTTTATTAAAGAGAAGAAACATCTATTGCAAGTTAATAAAAACTAAACTAAATTAAACTAAGACAAGAAAATAATTTACCTAGGGCAGATATGAAAAACTATAACTAGGGCAAGAAAAATAACCTACTTACGATTGATGCTCTCTAACTTCAAGAAAACAGAATTTTATTCATGAATAGAGGCATGAGAAAATACAAAGCTTTTGGGTTCTATTTATAGGACATAGAAACCCTAGGTTTACAATTGCTCCGCATGTCTACAATTACAAATATACCCCCAGAAAATCTTTCCATAGCCTTAAGAACATTTTGGTAAAATTTTCTTTCCATGAAGACCTTATACGGCCGCGGAACCGCGGCATTGGTGTGCTTGGGCCGCGGTTCCGCGGCCCAATGGTGAGCTCATGCAATGAATTTTCTTAGGCTGTCTTGGTATCTTTTGGGCTTCCTGGTTCTTTATTTCTTTTATCAATTGGGCTTCTGTATTAATTCCAGATCCTCAGTGAACACTTTGCAATGGATCTTTTAACCGTTTTTCTTGCAAATTTGGATCTTGCGTTGCCTTGTTGATGGTGAACCGTTCTTCTGCTGGGCTTTACTAAGATCTTCCTAATTGTCGGCCAAAAGTCCTTCTTTTGTGTCGTCTTTTGTGTTTTTCACTGTTTTTGCTCCAAGAACCTGTAACCTGTAACATGTAGCAGACATGGGTCAAAAGCACCTGTTTTTATTCTTAAATGCATAAGAATAGGGAATACAAAATGCAATATTATGTTATAAACAAATACCCCCAAACTTATCTTTTGCTCGCCCTCGAGCAAACTTATTATTTTATTTATTCTCGATAAAAATCTAAACTAGCCGCATTTTCGCAGGGAAACGCGATTGTACTGAGCACGTGCAACAAGCCGTTAAACCTCTAGGTGTCCCTAGTAGGAGGAGTGTTGTCTTCTGAGGGTTTTCAGTGGATTACACCCACAAAATCCTATCAATTCGGCTTTTCGACTTTTGTTCTCCAATTAGGTTTTCTAACAAGGAATTCTATTATCGTCAACCCGCAAATTATCCACCCATATTCTTCACACTTCCTCATTATTTAACTTAAGATTATATATGTTCTATAGAATTACTCAGCTTTCGGCATTTCTTAAGTTTTCCTTCTAGGGTTCCATCTCCACTTAGGAATTTCTATCAACTCTATTAATGATACAAGTTCTATTCTTCATTCCTTTCTCTTATCTAAACTCTAATCACATATCCCCACGTGTGTGTAAATGTCATCCCTACACTTGGAAATTCAAATCAAGCAATCATACTCTCGTCCATTGTCCAAAGCACTTATTAATTTATGAATTTTTACTTGAATTTCGCTTACACATCCTTCATGCGACCGTTAATACTTCCTGAGGTACCAACAACCGATTACAAGATGCGTTAGCACTTTAAAGCGTACTTCCTAGTCTTGCAACACCAAAGGCTTTTAGCAGTGACTCCCAAACCAGTTGGTCTAAGGCACTAGGTGATGAAGCACCCTCGCTAAATATTTTTCTATTTTTACAGCCTTCAGTAATCACAAAAACCAGTGTCCATTTTTTTCTTTATTCACTTTTTTTTTCTTTTTATTTTCATTGTCCTAAGGACTTTAGACAAGAGCATTTCAAGGTCTCTTCTACTAATCCAAGTTTCAAGGTGCGTGATTGTGCATTTTGTAGGGTATACGTTTTCAGAATCTAGACTTAAGTTAGGAACTATTTTTCAAACTTATACTCTAATAAGAACATCAATACTCTTCCCTCATTTTGACTTAGCCCAAGAAGTGAACCCAACATTTGCCTATTTCTAAATAACCTACAAAGACATATACTTTCTACCGTTAAACTCTAAGGAAGGTGTTATTTTTAGGGTTTTTAATTTGCTAAGTCTAAGATCTAGTTTTTCCTAGCGAGTTAATCTATCTATCAAACTCAAGTCAATTAACCAAAATTGAATACAATAATTTTTATAATTTTTTTGAATTTTTTCAATTTTTATGGGTTTTTCTGTTTTCTAATTTTTTTTTTCAAATTTTTCAAATTTTTATGATTTTTTTATATAAAGATGCAATGTAGAAATTAAATATGCAAAAGGAAAGAAAAATATATACAATATGCAATGCAAAAGATAACTATATACACTACCCTCTCCCCCAAACTTGAGCAAAGCAGTGCCCTCACTGCCTGGCCCCACGTCGCGCTCGTGAGCGTGAACGTGATCGTTCCCCTCTAGCCAAAAGGGTTTGAATTCCCCTCTCAATTTCCGTCAGCCGACGGTCGTGATCTCGTGCTGTCGCCCGAAACTCATCCCTCAAAGAATCAATTCTTCTTACCGTTCTCCGCATCAATCGTGCATGCTCTTGAGGGGTCAGTTCTTCCCCGCTCTATGTCGAGCTAGAGCTAGGGGTGTGTGCGGGAATGTTCTCTGTCGGTTCCGTTCGTGACCAAATATCAGTAAGTCTAGAGTAGGACGAAGTAACGCCCTCAACGAGTGGTCGAACCGGAACACCGTCTATCATGTATGAATCAAATTCCTCGATGGGGAGGAAATAACAGCAGAGTTGGGTGACAAGCATGGGACATGGGTAGATGGTACCCCGTTTCCCCGTACCTATAGACTGGAGCAATACAGTGCACATGTCGAACCGTGGATTTTGTGTCATTAGTGTGTGTACGACATGTAATGAGGGGGTGAAAAAAGTCGTGTTGTGCGAACTGCCAAAGATGTTGTTTTGTGCCTACCGTCACACAGTAAAAACGTTCGCGAAAAGGGTCCGTGCTTGGATACCCTTACGCAGCTCTCATGCGCAGTCATTCCCCATCAAGGGCATATAATCCTCAAAGTGCAAGGGATGGTCATGTGCGGGTACACGTGGTATGAGTGCGACCTCGTGGATCATGTCCCTATCAATATGAATTATGCGATCTCCCCAATTTATTTTAATGTAGCCTAAGTTATCAAGACTATTATCCTCCATTGATTCATAAAATAGGGCAACTAGTTCAGGTAGGGCAAACGCAGAGGAGTGATTATAGAGCAGGAAATTCCAGCCCCTTTGCTCGATTTCATGTGCAAAATACCTACCGTACACTTCGTGTGTGAAAACCGGGGTGAAATCTCTATCAAATTGCATTTTATGTGCCATAAGAACTATTTCAGGAAAAAAAATGCAGCAACAGAGAGGAAAGGTTCAGATATACCTCCCCTGAAAATTTCAGGGGGCGAAGACACCAGACGGCGGCGGTTCAGCGGCAAGAGGCGGCTACGGCGGCGGAGTCGCGGCGGTTTGGCGGCGGCGCGGCGAGATTTTTCTGGAGGTGACAGGAGGAGGCGACCAGGGTTTTATGAAGATGAAATATTTAGGGTTAAAAGAACAGAGGCTCGGGTTCCTTTAATTAGAGGGGAAAGAGGGTTATTTGGAGAAAACACCCTCAAAAATGAGGATTTTATTTATAAATTAAAAAAAAAGGTCAGCTCTTAATTCTGCAAATTTGCAATTAGGTCCAAAATTATATATTTTGTTTTTTATTTTTTTTATTTTTTATTTTTTATGGTATTTTGGAAATATATATATACAAATTATATACACACCCCCAAACTTATTTGAAATAATGTTTTGGAAGAAAAGAAATTTGGGGGTGAAAGTGGAGGCAAATTACTCAGTGTAGATCGGCTCCTGTAAAAACAGGAGCTCCTCCAAATGTTCCGCGGTGAGGATCGGTTTCAATCGATGCCCATTTACTTTGAAAAACGTACCGTCCTCCGGGTTTTCAAGATCAACCGCACCGTGCGGATAAACGGTGCGGACTACAAAAGGTCCCTTCCACCTAGAACGGAGCTTGCCGGGATGAAAATGTAACCGAGTATCATATAATAAAACCTGTTGACCAGGTTTAAATGTCTTTCGCAAAAGGTTTTTATCATGAAATACCTTAGCTCGGTTCTTAGCAATCACGGCATTATCATATGCCTCATCCCGCAACTTTTCTAGTTCATTTAACTGCAGCTTTTGGCTGCTGCCCGCATCTCCTAAAGATAGATTCAGCTCTTTAATGGTCCAAAATGCCTTGTGCTCAATTTCTACTGGGAGGTGGCACGCCTTCCCGTAGACAAGCCGGTATGGAGACATGCCAAGATCGGTCTTGTATGCAGTACGGAAAGCCCATAGTGCATCGATTAATTTTAGTGACCAATCTTTACGGTTTTTAGAAACCGTTTTCTCCAAAATTTGCTTAATTTGCCGATTCGAGACCTCGGCTTGCCCACATGTTTGGGGATGGTATGGCGTTGACAGCTTATGGGTGATAGAATACTTGCGCATTAAGGACTCAAAAGTCCTATTGCAAAAGTGAGAACCATTATCACTTATTATCGCGCGAGGGTGCCCAAATCGAGAAAAGATATGTTCTTTAAAAAATTGAACGACAACCTTGTTGTCATTCGTTCGACTAGGCACAGTCTCAACCCACTTTGAAACATAGTCAACCGCAAAAAGAATATACACATTTCCAAAAGAGTTAGGAAATGGTCCCATGAAATCTATACCCCAAACATCAAAAATATCTACAACCAAAATTGGTTGGAGCAGCATTTCGTTTCTCCGCGATATCCGGCCTAAGTGTTGGCACCGGGAGCAAGTTTTGCAGTATTCGAGTGCATCTTTGAAGAGTCGTGGCCAATAAAAACCACACTGCAAAACCTTCTCGGCTGTCTTCTTTGGGCCAAAGTGCCCGACACATGCTTGATCGTAGCAAAAAGACAGCACACTCTTAACCTCAGTTTCCGGTACACACCGACGAATGATTTGGTCGGAACAATATTTAAAAAGATAAGGTTCATCCCAGTAAAAATGCTTTACTTGGGACAAAAATCGAAGTTTATCTTGTTTCGACCAATCTTTAGGTATCAAGCCGGTTGCTAAGTAGTTTACAATATCGGCGAACCATGGTTCGCAAGAAATGGTCAAGAGCTGCTCATCGGGAAAAACATCAGTGATAGGAAGTTCAAGAGTAGGCGAAGAAGGAAGTCGTGAAAGGTGATCGGCCACTACGTTTTCACATCCTTTTTTGTTCCTTATAACAAGGTCAAATTCTTGCAGCAAAAGGATCCAACGTATTAGCCTAGACTTAGCATCCTTCTTCGCAAAAAGGTGGCGAAGAGCTGAGTGATCCGTGTACACTATAACTGGAGAGCCGATTAAATAAGGCCGAAAATTTTCAAGTGCAAACACAACCGCTAAAAACTCTTTTTCTGTTGTTGTGTAGTTTAGTTGGGCCTCATTTAATGTTCGGCTAG
This sequence comes from Agapanthus africanus, assembly GCA_030015575.1. Taxonomy (NCBI): domain Eukaryota; kingdom Viridiplantae; phylum Streptophyta; class Magnoliopsida; order Asparagales; family Amaryllidaceae; genus Agapanthus; species Agapanthus africanus. The sequence continues at coordinate 410,868,272 of JASDDO010000001.1, forward strand.
CATAGTAAATTACGTGCGGCATCTTGTTAATGTGTTGTCCAAGAACAGCATCGATGGCAAAATCAGATGCGTCGCACATAATTTCGAAAGGGTGCGTCCAGTCTGGAGATGAAAGGATGGGTGCAGAAATGAGTGAGTGTTTCAAAAACTCGAAAGCTTCCATGCAAGTTGAGTCGAAAACAAATGTAGTATCCTTGGCCAATAAGAGAGTCAAGGGTCTAGCAATCTTGCTAAAATCCTTGATGAACCATCTATAAAAACCGCCATGGCCAAGGAAAGCTCGGATATCTTTGACGCATTTAGGAGGAGGAAGATTAGAAATGACTTCAATTTTAGCTCTATCAACCTCTATGCCGTTTTGCGAGATGACGTGTCCTAAGACAATGCCTTCTCGTACCATAAAGTGGCATTTTTCCCAATTCAAAGTTAGGTTCTTCTCCCTACAGCGGGTAAGAACTGCGTCAAGATGTCGTAAACACTCATCGAAGGAGTCACCGAAAATGGAGAAATCATCCATAAAGATTTCCAAAAACTTCTCCACCATGTCCGAAAAGATCCCCATCATACACCGCTGAAATGTAGCGGGTGCATTGCATAACCCAAAGGGCATGCGACGATAAGCAAAAGTGCCAAAGGGACAAGTAAATGTAGTCTTGTCTTGATCCTCTTTGGCTATGGGGACTTGGTTATAACCGGAATAGCCATCTAGAAAACAGTATAACTCATGCCCCGCCAACCGTTCTAGCATTTGGTCAATGAAGGGTAAAGGAAAGTGGTCCTTCCTTGTTGCGGCATTGAGTTTTCGGTAGTTGATGCAAACTCGCCACCCAGTTTGGGTGCGAGTAGGAATTAACTCATTTGCCTCATTGGTTATGACCGTGATGCCCGATTTCTTTGGCACAACATGAATGGGGCTAACCCATTGGCTATCCGAGATAGGGTAAATGATACCGCTATCAAGACACTTAACAATCTCTTCTTGACAGCCTCTTTCATAATGGGGTTGAGGCGTCTTTGTGGATCCCTTACCGGCTTGGCATCATCCATCAAGTGTATGTGATGTTCAACTATGAGGGGACTAATCCTCTTGATGTCCGTGATAGACCAGCCGAAAGCTTGCTGATTATTGTTTAAGACCGTTAAAAGAGCCTTCTCTTGCTCAAGAGCTAAAGAGGCCGATATGATAACTGCTAAGGTCTCATTCTCACCTAGATAAGCATATTTTAGGTGCGACGGCAAAAGCTTTAGTTCGAGTTTAGGTGGTGAAACAATAGATGGTAACAATGGAGTAACTGTTTCAAACTCGAAGGATTCCATCAAAGGTTCAAATCGAGTGTACGCTACCGAGTCGGATAGTTTAACTAACTCATCCGAAAAAGCAAAAGACTCAAACTCGGGTGGAGAGTCTTCAAGATCGTCAACAAAGGTGAAACACTCATAATCTTTGTCCGTTGTGAAAGCTGTGTCGGATTCTAAGAGGAACGCACTAGTGGCGTCAACATTGCTGTGATCAAACATAAAATTTTCAAACTCACAGTCCTCCTCCGCGATCTCATTAATCGAGCAAATATCAAGTATGCTAGAATTAGGCTCGCAAGGCTGACTTCCTAACTTGAAAATGTTGAGCTCAACTGTCATATTGCCAAAAGATAGATTCATTGAACCGTTACGACAGTTGATTACCGCGTTAGAAGTCACGAGGAATGGTCGACCAAGTATCACCGGAATTTGACTATGGGGGTTAGCGACAGGTTGTGTATCCATAACAATAAAGTCAACGGGGAAAATGAAATCCCCTACTCTAATTAACACATCCTCCAACTCTCCCCTAGGATGGGTGATTGATCGATCGGCCATTTGGAGAGTGCAATGAGTGGACTTAAGCTCTCCAACGCCTAATTGTTCGTACACCGAATAGGGTAGCAAATTGACACTAGCACCAAGATCTAATAGTGCTCTATTGATGTTCTTGTCCCCAATTGTGATCGAAATAGTAGGACAACCGGGGTCCTTATGCTTTGGGGGTAAAGAATTGACAAGAGCATCACTAACAGCACTAGCCACAAAAACTTTCTTTGGTACTTGTGACTTCCTCTTTTTGGTGCATAAGTCCTTTAAGATTTTTGCATATGAAGGAACTTGTTGGATTGCATCCAAAAGAGGGATATTTATGCTAACCTGTTTGAACAACTCTACAATCTTCTCCATCTGTGGAGTTGGTTTATTAGATCTCAACCGATTTGGAAAAGGAACATTTTGAAAAGTTGTTGAGTCCAATTTTTGCGGATCAGATTGTTGAGTTGGAACGGAACCCCGTGTAGATGTGTTCGTGTTGTGAGAAGAGGGTCCGTTTGAGCTAGAAAGAGTAGAGTCGTGTGAAGGGTGGAGAATAGGCTCTAACGAAGAAGAAGAAGAAGAAGAAGAAGAAGAAGAAGAAGGTGAAGAAGATGAAGAAGGACCACCGGCAGGGGTGTTATGGTTAATACCCATATTGTTTGGCAACACTTTTCCGGATCTCAACGTGGTCACAGCATTTACGTTATGATTCTGCTGTTCATATGCAACATGTGCATGACCGGGATTTGGAAATGGTTGAGATGGAAGCTTTCCTTTCTCTCGCTCTTTCAACGCAGCATTGAGTTGTGCAATTTGTGCCTCAATAGATTTGATACTTTGATCGTGTGAGGCACTGTTTTGCACCAAAGATTGAATAGAAGTCTCTAATCTTGCTGTAGATTGTGTAGATTGCTTTAGGAAAGCCTCTAGACTTCTTTCGAGCGAGCTAACCTTGTCATTATTAGGTTGAACAAAATAGTTTGGTGGGTAAGAAGTGTTAGGCACAAAATTGTTCACTTGATTAGGGTAAGGTTGCTGTTGGAAAGGTTGTTGAAATTGAGTTTGTGGAGGTGCTTGTTGTTGTGGAGGAGGAGGCCTTTGAAAATTGTTATTTCCTTGGAATTGTTGATTTTGGTTCCAAGCGAAATTTGGGTGGCTCTTCCATCCCGGATTGTATGTTGAAGAATATGGATCGTTTCTTTGTCGTTGCTGAAAGGCAGCATTGACTTGATCCTGTCCTTGCGTAGATGCAGTGTAAGGACATTCTTCTGTGAGATGTGATGGATCCGAACAACAAGCACAAACAGTTTGTGGAGGCACAACAGGGGCAGGAGAAGGTGCTGAGATTTTTGTCTCAAGCGCTTCTAGCTTTTTCGTAAGAGCGGTCATCTCGGCCTTCATAGCAATCGACATCTCTACTTGATGTATGCCTGCCCTTGGTTGACTAATAGAAGAAGATGATGATGTGGTCTTGGTGCTCTCCCACTGAATTGTTTGTTCACTAAGATCCTCAAGAAACTGCCACGCTTCCTTACTAGACTTGGATAGAAAGTGACCTTGACAAATGGTTTCTAGCAACTGCTTCGTTGCCGGGTTCAATCCCTCGTATAATGTTTGGCAAAGTTGCCAACTTTCGATCCCATGGTGAGGGCATTGAACAAGTAGGTCTTTGAATCTTTCAAAACATTTCCAAAATGGTTCGGAAGGTTGCTGTGAAAATTGTATAATCTCATTACGGATTCTAGCAGTTTTGTGGTGAGGATAGAAGTTTTTAAGAAAAGCTTTCACAAACTCGTCCCAATTTCTAATTGAATGTGATGCGGTGCTGTATAGCCACTTCTCGGCTAGGTCACATAAGGTGAAAGGAATGACCCTTAGCCTCATAGCGTCATCACTTAATTGGGTTGTTTTCATCATAGCGCAAACGTTTTGGAATTTATTGATAAAGATATAAGCATCTTCGGATTCCAAACCATGAAACTTAGGCAGCATATTGATGAAGTGGGGTTTGATCTCAAAATTGTCCCCATTTGCCGGTGGTGGTGAAAGACAGGTAGGTAAAGAAGTGCGGACAGGGTAGAAGAGATCCTGGAGCGCGACTCGTGCGGGCGCTTCAACAGGCGGGTGATTCGGGTTATTCGCACCTAACGGAGGTGGAATAATTCCCGTCGGTAAGGTGTTGTTAGGATCGTATCCCGACATACCTTCGGAAGAAGAATGTGATGGTGAAAGTGAAGAAGTGGACAGGATCTCGACTTCGGAGTCGAAAGGTTTGTCGGTCGGTACCAACGAAACACGGACTAATCGGGCACTAGGGTCCCTAGTCCAACCGGACATACACTAAAAGGGTTAGTGTAGTCGAAAGATGAAAGACAGAATGTGGAGGTAAGAAAATGTCAATGAGAAGAAGTGGTGTAAGAGAGTGCAAAGATTCTTTAGCGACAAGTTGCAAGTTTTAAAAAGATTTTTTATCCTTTTACTCTTTTAATGTGTGCTTTTTGCAAAAAGATTTTTATAAAAGAGACTTGTGACACAAATGCAATTAACTACACATGCACAATCAGGCCTAGATCTAGGGTCACCTAAGTCAGCTAGACCGCTCCTAACTGTTCCAAAGGGCTAGAGATAGGACCTCAAACCGCCTCTTCACCGCCAATTAGGCCAGGTAAGTGCCAGGTAAGTGGGAAGGAACCATGCTGTGGGCCTAATTAAAAACCACTAGCCTTGACACACTTGCCTAGGCACCGCAAAGTCAGGTTAGGATAAACGGCCGATGCCTATACTAGTCCTCTGTCCTATTGAGCGCGACGTCCTTAGGGCTGAGTCTAGTATTTTTTAATTAAGAGTGGTCGATGCAAATGCTTTAAGTGATTTCTGGGGTACTGGGAAGGGTGATGAAATCCCCACCCAATCTGAATTGGTCAATAGCCCCTTAAAGTCAGATTAAAGTATGCAAAGCAGTAAATCACTTGCAATCAATTTTCTATTTAGCGCGGCGCAAAGAATCCTGCAGAAAATCAATTATTGGAAGGGGGAAGAAGATTTTTAGCGCAAAGAATCCTGCAGAAGATTCGACAGAAGATATGGGGGTTTGCAGAGGAGAAAAAGAGGGAACAAACAGTGCAATTCCTTTACAGAGAGGGCTCCAGAAGGCCGCGGTTCCGCGGTTTTGACAGGGTATTAGCCGCGGAATCGCGGTCGGATTGAGGGATCAGGTCTCTGGATTTCTTCAGCTGTTCTGTACTTTCAATCTCCTCCTGTTCTGATGTATCCTTTTCTGTTTTGCTTTCTGTGTTGTTTCAGATCCGTCAAACCTGCAAAGATTCACAAAGAAAACCCTTCAAACAATAAAAGATAATAAAATTTTTATATTTTTGGATTTTTCAGATTTTTCTGGTTTTTTTATATTTTATATTAACCCGAAATTACAAAAAGAAAATTTTACGCCATCCCCGGCAACGGCGCCATTTGATTTAGAGAGGTTTTGTCGATCAAAAATTATTTACCGCAATCAAGAACGGCGTCGCTTTGCAGCTAGCCGGTGAATACGGGTCGGTCCACAGGGATGTGTAAATCTTCTTTAAGTTCTTACGAGTTAATTCCAAATGGTGTTTGGAAGTATAATTAAACCTAAAAATTGAAGTTGTATGATACTAGGATTAGAAACTTGTTAGGATTAGGTTTAGGGAAAATTTGCTAAACAAAGATCTACATCTCTTTCCATTGCCATTAATTAAATATATCATATTAGTGTTATGGAAAATCTTAACAAAGGGGATTAGGATGATTGGGATGATTGATTCTTCCTCTAGATCCTTGTCCTTCCTTTATTAATCTTTACCCTAACCTCCATGGAAAACCTTAAAATCCGGGCCTTTAGACTATAGAATCACCGTTACCTCGAGGGTAAAAGTGTCGTACGGAGCGGAATAAGAAGGTATGCATGGAGTTCTAATGTTCATAAAAGATTGGCAACAAAAAGAGATGAGAGATCTTCATCTCTCAAATCCTTCCCTATTCCTAACCCTAGCAAGCGACGAAACTACTCGCTCATTGAGGGGATGAAGAAAGACATGATTTTATTAAAGAGAAGAAACATCTATTGCAAGTTAATAAAAACTAAACTAAATTAAACTAAGGTAAGAAAATAATTTACCTAGGGCAGATATGAAAAAATATAACTAGGGCAAGAAAAATAACCTACTTACGATTGATGCGCTCTAACTTCAAGAAAACAGAATTTTATTCATGAATAGAGGCATGAGAAAATACAAAGCTTTTGGGTTCTATTTATAGGACATAGAAACCCTAGGTTTACAATTGCTCCGCATGTCTACAATTACAAATATATCCCCAGAAAATCTTTCCATAGCCTTCAGAACATTTTGGTAAAATTTTCTTTCCATGAAGACCTTATACGGCCGCGGAACCGCGGCATTGGTGCGCTTGGGCTGCGGTTCCGCGGCCCAATGGTGAGCTCATGCAATGAATTTTCTTGGGCTGTCTTGGTATCTTTTGGGCTTCCTGGTTCTTTATTCCTTTTATCAATTGGGCTTCTGTATTAATTCCAGATCCTTAGTGAACACTTTGCAATGGATCTTTTAACCGTTTTTCTTGCAAATTTGGATCTTGCGTTGCCTTGTTGATGGTGAACCGTTCTTCTGCTGGGCTTTACTAAGATCTTCCTAATTGTTGGTCAAAAGTCCTTCTTTTGTGTCGTCTTTTGTGTTTTTCACTGTTTTTGCTCCAAGAAACTGTAACTTGTAACATGTAGCAGACATGGGTCAAAAGCACATGTTTTTATTCTTAAATGCATAAGAACGGGGAATACAAAATGAAATATTATGTTATAAACACGGTACTAGCTGGACGTAACGGCTATCCGAGAATTGAGCGATCAGAAGATCAACAAGCAAGCCTTCTCATACTCCTACGAATCCAATAAGTAACACTACCGTACAGTCCGGTCTCTTCGTCTGATATGTCGCATATCCAGCCTGGGGGTGGTAAACGTTAAACCCCAATAGCTTGATCAGTCATGCCGATGTGAGGCCCATAGCAGTTCGAGAAACTATTGATAACACTTATCAGTAAATCTCAGCAACCCTCGCTAAGGATTTCTTGTTATGGCCAATCGAGCACAGCGCAACATCAACCCCCAATACCAGGAGAGACGAAATCCCCTCCTATCGCTGATTGCATCCATGTGACTCGGGACTGTGCCCAAAAACCACCATTTTGCATGTTCTATTGAACGTGCTAAGGTGAAAATCAAAGCACAATGGGAATCACACAAGACTCTATGACAATCTCGGGTCTACAGACTAACCGGTACCAGTGTCACCAGAGAACTGCTATCTGACGTGCAGTATAATACCATCTAGGAGTTCTCGGCGAGTCCTGTTCAGTGTACCCAGTCTCCACTGAGCACCCGTATACCATCTTTGATGTCAAACACCAATGGATATGGGATCATCCATCGCCCATCACATGAGTCGAGAAGCGTATACGTAGGTCTACTCTGGAATATCGATGCACCGTCTCGATACTCCCACGACTAGGAACTATTGAAGGATGAACTTACCGACTACTCAAGCCCCACTAGTATGATCTGCATCATAATCCCGATAGCCAAGTACACATCCTAAGGGCTTTATCAACATGTAACAAAGAGACAATTCGTGTACATGTTAAGATAAAGAGCAACCAGATAGCATACTATCATGCCGAGCAAGAAAATCCTCCCTATATATGTCCAAGCATCCACTATAATATACATCATATGTACAATAATAGACTCTAGGGAATACATATAACTAACAACAACCACGCAAGATAATATAAGTATACAACGCCGAAGGCAAGGATCAAAATTCAGAAAGAAGGCGAGAAACTAAACATCCCCAAGAAAACCAGAAACAACTATAATTACATACGCACGACTCTAAGGCCGAAAGAGAATACAAACTATGGTTATCTAAGTCTACTAAATATACAAGTCTGGTTGATGGAGCTTTTAACTAGATACAACCGAAATAAATAACAAGTACAACTGAAATATAAAGTACATGTGCAACGGTGGTCACGATGCAAGTGAAACCACCCACCAAGAAATCACCCGAAAGAAATGAAGTGCTAGCAAGCCACAACGGAACCTACATGGCTGAACCTGCAAAGAAACTGTGGCACAACGGGGGTGAGTTGCCAACTCGTGAGTAGAAGACATCACCGAGTAGAAATCGAATGTATGACGATCTCCTAGGTCATACAGTAATATACTAATAATATGACACCGAGACATCTAGTAGTGGAAAGTGCAATAATATCAGCATAAGTGTAATACCAAGTTCTCGTGTCCGTGTCATAAAGTAACTATTTGTCATGAGCATCTTGTATGAATGCATCACTAAATGGATGTGTCCTGCAACGACATAGAAAATCAAGATAAACCTGAGTGCCAACCATCTACACTCGAAAATATCATGAAAACCGTGTCCATCAGTGACACAAAAACCTCATATCTCGGGCTCCGTCAGTCCGGATCAGTCTATATCATCAAATCTCATGACTGCGGTCAGTATCCTCCGGATGTCCGCCGAGCCAAATATCACCGGTCGGTAGTGCTCCCCTGCCGGGCTCATCGTCTGCATCTCGAGCTTCTTTTCCCGGGTACCTTACCAGTTCCACCATGTACCCGCAGACGGTATCATCCTATTCCTCGATTCGGGTCTCAAAAACCAATGTCAGAACCGAGAAAACATCATGCTGGACGCTACTCATCATTTCAAGGAAAACCACATCTTTCTCTTTTAAAATAATCATAAGTTTATAAAATTCACAAGCGGTTTCCCAAATCCAGAAATATCATGAAGGATCCGAAATCTCAAAATCACGAGTCAATGAAAAGTGAATATCGGCATAAAGCCCCACAACAGTACATAACCGAATGAATATATAAATGCATCGGGTATCTAAGTAAGGGATGCAATATCTAAACTAGCATATGAGAGCAAGCATACTAATAATATGTTTAAACTACCGGTTAGCAAGTTATGCCAATGAAGTAATGTTTTCTAAAGTGTACGTGCAACATGGCAATTACCGATGATGATGTGTGTGAGCCGGCAAGCAAGTGTACGTGCAACATGTGCATCATCGGTAATGGTGCTGGTGCTCTAGCAAATGAGATCATAATAGCTAAAGGAAAACACATGTATATATATGCAATGCAAAGAGAAAAACATGAGTATAACGGAAAATGAATAGTAAACGCAACATTATAGACTATAAATATATTTATACGAGTCATACAGTTTTAGTGTTTGAAATAGCACGAATCGTGGTTTTTAGAAAAGTAGGGGCTACAGTGTTTTGAGAAAAGATATTTCCTTTGAAAATCCGTAACATTCCTCGGATTGTCTTTTGAAAATACTCACAATTTGTTGGTTTTGAAAATAGGTATGACACGAGCCTAGTCTAGCATCTACCTAAACAACTAACAGACTAAACTAAGAACTATTCGGAATGATAAGAAAAATCTAAACATATTCCGAGTCGATATATCTAATAGTCGACGATCCAGCTTCATAGTATCGCGTACGGTAATATCTAACGTACGACATCCTCGAGTCAAGAGTGCGGATCAATCATCATATGTACCTCGTATGGTAAAATCCATCGTACGGCATCCCCAATATCGAGGGTACGGGTCAAATATCATATATGCATCAACATTCGTACGGTATCATCATCGTATAATATCATGATCAGGAGTATGGATTTAAGGTCTTGTATAATCTAATATCTCACCGAGTCACATGTTATCGCACGTTTGCATATATTTCGCCCAACGATCTTTTATTATATCATATCATAAACGATACCTCGACTCAATCACATATCATAACCTCACGGCATCATACCCGATCATATCGACTCATATATGTTCAGCATCTTGTATCCTCATCTTATACGTATATGTATACCATATATATATATATATATATATATATATATATATATATATATATCAACGCATCCATATATATATAAGTGGTATGTGTGACAACCTATACACTACGGCTTCACGACTAAGAAACTAAACTAAGAGTGATCTTCTTCCAAGTACGCTTAATCTAAACTACGGTCTCCTAGAAAACCCTATTTGCTTAGTATCCGTACTACACATATACATACCATACGCAAATCTATAAATTTGCGGGGGTGCTATACGCTATCCACCCGACTTCTCCCGTAGATATACATCTACTCATCTCGATTCTCGCTTGCCGAAGTCGATGACGCCACGCTCTCCCTTGTCGTCCGAAGCTTACGCAAAGGTACCTACAGTTTCAAGTGCGTTATATCGTAAAACAAGAATCAAATACAAGAAAAGCCCGTACGGCACATGAAACACACATAGGTTAGAACCTACGGCCTATGCATGCAAGAATAACCAACAGCTCTCGACATCGACGTACGAACGTCAATCGACCGAGATAAAACCAAAATACCGAAATCCAAGTCATAAAAAGTCGCAAAACCAAAACAACACATTAGGAAAACACCTCCAGATTTGCTTCAGGTGGGAATTGGGACATTTAGCATATGAGATAGGTCAATTTACTGGACAAAGGGGACATGGACCAAGCACGAAGCCAAGACTCCATGCCCAGGCCGCAATTTGCGGCCAAAATAAGGAAATTGGTGGCCACAGTTTAGTGTTGGGGTCTCGGGTCTTAGGGTTAGTGTAACGTTTTGAAAATCGTTTAGGTGAAATTTTCGATAATCGGTAAAATAACGGGTGTTTTCCGTAAAAACCAAGATATAATTATTTTTCTTCATAAACTTAAATATACCTATTCTTGCTATGTAATTGCTAGTAATCGGTATTTAATTGGTCATTTGTAAATTTCTAGTTTACTCAAATATTTTCCGTAATTAATTATTTTAATTATTATTTTATGCCTTCACTAATACATTTAATTAGTGATAATTACAAATTAGAATGGGTTAATACAAGTTTTGTGTATCATGACACATTAAACTAAAATGTAACATGTTGTGTTTAAATGGATATGAAATTGTTAATAGGGTTCTGGAAAATTGATGAAAGAGTTTAAATAGAAAGAAAATAATAAACATAGAAGTATGGGGTTTAGATAATTGAGATATGGTCTATTTATTGTCTTGGAAATTTATACACACACCTCACTCTTTCTCCTCCTTCTAGTCTTGGCCGGGCCCCCCTTTTGAGTAGCCCCACTCCCCAATTTCTTTCCCCACTTCAATTGAAGAAAAAGAAAATTAAAGAGAACAATAAAGAAAAGAAGAATGGTGATTAGATACTTAGAGTATGGGCTTTGTTTGACATGCACACACACCCACATCCTCTCTCTCCCCTCTTCCCATTCCCAGCCGAGCCCAAGGCAGCAGCTCCCCCATCTTTCCCCCACCTTATTCTCTTCAAGAAAAAAACCTCCAAAATTCACCAAAAATCAATGCTAAACCTCACCAATTCTTCACTTAACCTTCATACAATTTTCCATGGCCATTCTAGCTTGGAATCTTGGTGCAAGAGAGCAATTTGGGAGGCTAAGATTGCATTCTAGAACTCAAAATTGGGAGGTATAAATCTTAACCCATTAGTGAATTTTTTAATTGCTTGAATCTAGCATGTTTAAGTGTTAATTTGGTTCTAATTGCTAACTTGATAATTCAAGATTTGGGTTTGGATCAAGTTAGGGGTTTTGATCATTTGATTATGGCTGTGAAATATAGTTTAACATATGAAGGCATGTAAAATCTAAGCTAGTTGCTAGATTGTTAATTGTTACATTTAAATTTTCCTAATTACATAATTTTGCAAACTAGAGTTTTGGGATTAATGAAAATAAGTGAGATTAAAATATAATTAGTATTGGTGTGACCTAATTTGGATATTAAGTGAGTTATGTTGCCGTTAAAATTGTTAAAACATTTAGATTTGTGCTAATAAGGTAATGGGTCGCTTACTAGGTTTTTGGATTTAATCGTTTGAAACTAAATTTGAGATTTTGGTGATTTGCAATCTTTTTCATATAATATTTAGAGTTTTGTGAATGTGCATTTGGTATGAGTGGGTACTAGGATGAGTGGTTTTCACGTATTGCGACCCCAGTGGTGATTTGTGGCGTTGTCGCGACGCGTTTCGTCCACCAAGTGTGCGCGCGTTTAGTTAGTGCACGTGGTTGACTTTTATTGATTGTGTCCACGACTAATTATATATTTATTCTCTTTTTACTTGTGTGCGTTTCTAGGATCGGGTGCAGAGGCATTAGATGTGGCGCGAGGATGACAGAGTTGAAATCGGACCAGATTAGACGAGGCGTCCAGGTGAGTAGATGTATATCTACGGGGGAAGTCGGGTGGATGGCGTATAGCGCCCCCGCAGTTTCGTAGTGTAGAAATACGTTTATGATATATATATATATATATATGTATATGTATATGTTTGTGTGTGTGTATGTGTGTGTGTGTTTTGTGAGATGCGAATACTTAGCATGAAAGGCTTTAGGAGACCATGGGTTGGATTTGATGTAATTGGAGTAAAATGCTTTTAGTTAGTTTTTCTTACTCGCGAAACCCTAGAGTTAAGGTTCACACACACTCACATGCACACACGTGATATGTTTGGGTGTCACGTCCCGAAAGTACGGAACATGACCGGCACATAAACTACGAACGTCTCGAGGCGTACGTAATCTGAGTAAACCGAGAACCCAGAAATCCAAACCAAGAAAAGTAGTAGAGTGAAGGAAAACCAATTTAAAACAAGTAGTTTCAATAGCATAAGCCGAATTATGTGGTTTTTTTAAAAACATAAAAAATTTACTGAAAATTTCGGCAGAGTCTCCTTTGTAAATACTGGCTCCCAAACGGTATACAACATGAATAGTATACGAAATCAATAAAAGGCATCCCCAAGCGGGAGCTAGCTCTTCGTCAATCGACGGTCACAACCACACAAGCAATATAATATACAACGCCAACGGCGAGGATCAAAAACTCAAAACCACAAGAAAACCACAGAAATATAACGGGCGACTCTAAGGTCGAAAGAATAACATCACTGGTCTCTATCTCAAAAGTAAATACATGTTTGGTTGATGGAACTTCTAGATACAACAGAGTAATAATATACAAGTTATATAATGGGGGGTACGATACAAGTAAACCCACCTACTAGCAATTCACCCGAAGGAAACTATGCCCGCAAGCCGTAGTGAAACCTGTACGGCAAACCTGCAAGAAAACTGGGGCACATCGGGGGTGAGTTGCCAACTCGTGAATAGAAAAATATCTACGTACAGAAATCGCATAAATAACGCAACCTAGGTCAATGATCATGATACATCCTCCAATATATGAATAAAATGCAGCCTATAACAATGGCTAGGGTAATATTTAATCCGAGTGTGATCTCATGTGCCCGTGTCAGTGCCTCAGGTAGCCATATATCATATGAATGAGGTATGAATGCAGGAAAACAGAATACATGTAAATGAAGAAACTGTTTTCATAAATTAGTGAGATTTCCTTTGTATTTTTAAAATGAGGTATCATAAATGAAATCAGCATCAACAGTGTCTAGCATCAACACAAAACATAAATCTCAATGTCTCAAAACCTCAGGCTCCGGCTCTCCGGACTGGCCTGTATCATCAAATCTCAGTACCTCAATATCTCGAAATCTCAATGTCTCAATCTCAATATCTAGGGTACCGTCAGTCCAGACCGGCCCCTACCATCCATCTCAAGACCACGACGGTATCCTCCGGATATCCGACGCGTCGGGTAAAATCACCGGTAGGTAGTCTCCCCCTGCCAGGCTCATCGTCATCACCACGAGCTTCTTGCCCTGGGGTACCTTACCGGGCCCACCATGTACCTGAAACGGTTCATCCAACTCCTCAAATCGGGTCTCGAAATCCATCAGCAAACTCATGGTGGACGACTCATACATCATGGGAAAACCGCATTTTTATTTAGAAAGAGAGAAGCAATTTATATATGTTTTGCGGTTTTCCTCCAAATCCAGAGAATATCATGGAAATCCAAATCGTCAATAGCATGTAAAACCATGAATATAAGCATGAGAATGAATAACAGTTTGCATGAAGCGACAAGTAATAACTACAATATCTAAGCTGGCATATAAGGTATGTACACTAATATTATGTCAAACTACTGGCTATCAAGCTAAGTTAAGCAATAATATTTTCTAAGGTGTACGTGACATGGCAATTACCGATGAAGATGTGTGTGAGCCGGCAAGTAGGTGTATGTGGTACATACGCATCATCGGTAATGGTGTTGGTGTCCTAACAGCATACTGTCAACAATGCAATATGAAATAACAATGTAAATATGCGATGCGGAGCGAGCAACCAAAATGAGCGGGAGCTAAATATTAAACAATGGTGCCATTTGAAATAACACGAATCGCGGGGTTTCGAAAATAGGGGCTACGGTGGTTTTTTAAGAAAGGATACGTCTTTTGAAATATCCGTAGATCCCTTGACCTATCTTTTAAAATACCCACGATCCGCTAGTTTTGAAACAGGTAGGGGTCTAATCTAACCTAACAACTACACTAAACTATATGGCTGAACTAACAAGCTGAACTACAGGTAAGGAAACCGCCTATCATCTTAGTCGATACATATACATACCTGTATACGTATAGTCGGTGATCCCGCCTCAATAATATCATATTCGATACCCTATCTATAATCAGGCATCCCAAATCAAGAGTGCGGATCAATCATCAAGATATAGCTCGTACGTAAATCCGTCGTACGGCATCCCCAAATCTGAGTACGGGTCAATATCACATTCATCATACTATTCACCTGGTATCCTCTTTATCAAATATCATGATCGGGGTACTAATCTACGTCTAGTACAATACTGATACCGCCTAAGTATGCATGCACGTGTGAGAAACACTACGTCAAGGACCCGCTACAACGTCATGTCGTATCTCAAATACGAACCCTGCTATATCACCAATCTCACGGCCTCAAATCAAATCTCATCGACTCATCTTAAATCCCAAGTACTATTCTCAAATCCGTATGTGAACACATAACAATAAAGAATCCCATGAGCACATATAAATAGGAATGTATGCAAGTATGTATGTGTGTATGTGTAGTGCAACACTACCCTAGGGTTCGCAACACTAAAATAATCCAACACACCAATATCCATCCTAAACATCGTTATTAATCCCAAATAACATATAATAATTGTTGGTGTGTATACGCATTCGTATACACCACCACGGACTGCGGGGGTGCTATACGCCATCCACCCGACTTCTCCCCGTAGATATAAATCTACTCACCTGGTCCTCGCTCGCCGGTGCCGATGTCGCCACGCGCTTGCTTGTCGTCTCGAAGTCCACATGGGGGTACCTACATATCATAACGCACCGCATCGCATTAAAATCCGACTCATGACCAAAACGACACACGAATCCCATATAGGTCAAAACCTATGGTTACTTCCACAAATCAACCCAAAAACCCTCGACATCGGCGTACAAACGCCAGACCATCGAGAAAAACCCAAATACACTCATTTGCACATTCACGAACACTAATTTATATATAAAATTGGTTAAAACTCACAAAAAACCCAAATTCACTTTAAAAGCCGTTTTTCCGAAAAACTAGCAAGCAAGAATTCCCGTTTTAGTACAAAACTCGACGTTTAAACAATTCTAGCGGCCATAATACTTATTAAATAACTTAAATAAGTCATATAACCCATAACCACAATTTAATCTCATCAAACTATATACGAAAAAAAACTAGTTTGCAATTTTACCCAAATTTTAACCATTTTAGCAAAAATGCATAAACAACAATTTAGTTTGGATTTGCATGATCTAAAATATTAAAATACAATTTAAAATGTTAATAATACCATGGATACCCTAATTAGATTTTTATTCTCACTGTCTTTCATTAACCCGAAATTCTAGTTTACACCTGCTTAATTAGCAAAATTTTGAAATAACAATTTGCATCTAGCTACAAGGTTTGGTTTTAGCATTCCAATAACATGTTAATCTCCTCATTAAAACCATAATTTAATGGTAGAAACCCTCATCATAATTTATCTCACCAATATATGTGATTTATAAAAATCTAGTTTACAAAATTGTACCATTAATACCATTTAAAAGTAACACTTAACCAATTAACAACTAGTTTGCAAAATCTAACAACTAGCCTAAATTTTACATACCCTAATAAGCCAAACTACATGTTGTGACCCCAAATGGTGAGGTAAAAACCCTAACTAGAATTTTAGAAATCCTTCTTATGAAGGTTAAACATTGCAATAACAACCATAATTGACATCTAATTTAGATGAGTTAAAGTAATAACAAACAATTAACAAAAGAGTCAAAATTTTATACCTCAAGAACCATGAATCAAGCATATAACTTGACCTCCAAATTGAAATTTTTGCACCAAAATCCGTGCTAGGTGGGCTAAGGGAAAATGGGTAGGAGTTGGATTTGAGTTTTAACTTGAATTTTGATTGAAATTTGATGAATTTTGATGGAAAGAGATGGGAATATTTTTTTTGGGGCTGAACAAGGGGAGCTCGGCCAGAATTTTTTGAGGTGGAGGAGAGAGAGAGTGAGGTGAGGAATAACAAGTAAGGAAAGTCCAAGTCAACACAAAGTCAAAAGTCCAAACTCATTTATCCATTTTCTTTTCTTTTCTTTCATTTCTTTTCTTTGAAATTCAAGTGGGGAAAAAGGTGGGGGCTGCTGAATTCAGCAAGGGGAGAAGTAAATGGGGGTGTGTGAGTGTGGGTATGGGTGTGGGGTGATGGAAAATGATAAATACAATACCCCAAACATCCATTTACACTAAAAAAAGCCTTTTTTCTTCAATAATTTCTAAATCGTTTTGGCAAACGATTTCGTTTCAAAAACCACATGATAAAATTTTAGTTAAAGTTTTATGATGCACAAAATTTGTTTCAACTCATTCCAATTTGTAATTTTCCCTAATTAAATGTATTAGTGACGGCTTAAAATAATAATAAAATAATTTTTTTTTTCAGAAAATTTGAAATTTCACCAGTGGCTCAATAAACACCAAATACAAGCAATTACATAGCTAGAATATGTATATTTAATTTTTATAATAAGATATTTACATTTTGACTTTTTTACAGAAAACCCACTTATTTTACCGATTTTCCGAAATTTCACCGAAACGATTTTCAAAACGTTACATTGGGTGTATATGTTTATATGTGTGTGTGTATATATATATATATGATGAGCCAGTATATGATACTTGGAGATGAGCCGATATGATCGGGTATGATGCCGTGAGATTGTGATATATGATTGGGCCGTGATATGATATACGACATGATTTTATAGCGGATAGTTGGTCGAGGTGTTTTCATACACGCGGGGATATATGTTTGATGGTATCGGAATGTACTGGATTTTAGAACGGTACCCTAATTCATGATATTATGATAATGATACCATATGAATAGTGAGGTATACGTGATATTTGACCCGTACCCCGATTTCCGGGATGTCGTACGATGGATTTTACCGTACGAGGTATAAGTACAATGATTGATCTGCACTCTTGATTCGAGGATGTCGTATTATATATTTTACCGTACGCGACGCTATTGAGGCGGGATCACCGACTACTAGATATATCGACTCAGACTTAGGTGGATTTCCTTACCCTTTCGATTAGTCTCTTAGTTTAGTCCTGTTGTTTACCAGGTAAATGTTTGACTGGGCTCGAGTCATACTTATTTTCAAAACTAACGAATCGTGAGTATTTTAAAGACAGGCCGAGGGACACTACGGATTTTTCAAAGGATGTATCTTTTCTCAAAGACCCCTTAGCCCCTATTTTTCTAAAACCACAATTCGTGCTATTTCAAACGCCAAAAGCTGTATGACTCGTATATAGAAACGTATATTCTTCGATGTTGCGTTTATTATGCATTTTCCGTATATTCCTGCTATTCGCATCGCATTGCATGCTTAAATATGTTTTCATTGTTATTATGAACCCATGTTGTCAGGACACCAGCACCATTACCGATGATGCGTATGTCTACGAACACTCGCTTGCCGGCTCACACACATCATCATCAGTAATTGCCATGACACGTACACTTTAGAAAATATTACTTCATTGATGTAACTTGCTAGCTGATAGTTCCAATATGTTATTACCATGCTAGTTTTGATATTGCATTCTTTACGTAGATACCCATGCATATGTATATTCATTTGTCATGCAATATTATGAGGCTTTATGCCGGTAATTCACTGTTTATTTACTCTCGAGTTTTGGATTTGGAGAAACCGCAAGGATTTTATAACTCATTATCATTTTAAATGCAAGTTGCGGTTTTCTCGTGATATGATATATGTATCGTCCACCATGAGTTTTATCGGCTCTTGAGCGATATTATACACCCGATTCGAGGAGGAGGATGAACCGTCTGCGGGTGCATGGTGGACCCGGTACGGTACCCCGGGGCGAGAGTGGTTTTGTGGGGATGACGATGAGCCTGGCAGGGGCAGACTACCATACCGGTGTGTCAGGCGCGGCGGATATCCGGAGGATACCGACGTAGTCGAGAGATTTGATGTGATGGGCCAGTTCGGATTGCCGGAGCCCGGGGCCAGTCCGGATTGCCGGAGCCTCAGATATTGAGACATTGAGCTATTGGGATATATATTTTGTGTTGATGCTTGAAACAGATTCTCTATTGATTTCATTGAGGATACTTCGGTTTTTATACAGAAATCTCACTGAGATAAGAAAACAGTTTTTCTCATTCAATATGTATTATGTTTTCATTCTTAATGCATTCGTACAACATATATGTGATATGTTGCTACCTGAGCCACTGACACGAGCACTGCTATTACACTTATGTTTAGATATTTACCCTTGCCATTATTAGGTGCTTCGGGTTATATATTATGAGGATATTATTGTATGACCTAGGTTAGAGTCATACATGCGATTTCTTCTCGGTGATGTCTTCTACTCACGAGTTGGCAACTCACCCCTGTTGTGGCACAGTTTCTTGCAGGTTTTTGCCGTACAGGTTTCGTTGTGGCTTGCTGGCACACTGCTTCTTTCCAGGTGATTGCTTGGGTAGGTTGGTTCGCTTGCATCGCGACCACCGTTGTACTCTTATTTATTTCAGTTGTATCTAGTAAACTCCATCAACCAGACTTGTATTATTTGATAGACTTAGAAGTCCAGTTGTTTATTCTTTCGACCTTAGAGTCACGCGATTGTATTATTATGGTTCTTCTATGGTTTTCTTGAGGATGTTGGTTTTCTATCAGAGTTTTGATCCTCGCCCTTCGGCGTTGTATATTATATTGCTTGCGTGGTTGTTTCCGCCAATTGGCGAAGAGCTAGCTCCTACTTGGGGATGCCGTTACTCTTTATCTATGTATATACATGTTTGTACCCGTTTGGGGCCAATATTTACAAAGGATACTCTGCCGAAATTTTCGGGAAAATATGATGTTGCTTTTAAATGTTTAATACCACTTATTTTGTTAAAATCGCTTTCTTTAAATAAGTTTTCCTTCACTCTTTTCATTAAATGTTTTAGATTTCTGGGCTTTGGCTTACTTAGATTACGTCACGACTCTAAATGTTTCGTAATTTAAGAGCCAGTTGCGTTCCGTACCTTCGGGTTGTGACAGTTTACTTCCAGGTTGCCTGCACATCTCTCAGTGATCGCTAAATAATTTTTAGGGTCCCCGGGTTATAGCTGATCTTCATAACATATCACA
Source organism: Agapanthus africanus (assembly GCA_030015575.1). Taxonomy (NCBI): domain Eukaryota; kingdom Viridiplantae; phylum Streptophyta; class Magnoliopsida; order Asparagales; family Amaryllidaceae; genus Agapanthus; species Agapanthus africanus. Next base: position 410,887,989 of record JASDDO010000001.1, read on the forward strand.
ATTCCCACAAAAACCGATATTGGAGATTTCTAAGTCTAAGTCTTGGGTTTTAGTCTCTGTTTCAGTCCATAAAACTAACACTACAGGGGTTGTGGTCATTAATTACACTCAATTACACCTTTTCAAAACACAAAATCTCCTAAACCCTATCTTGGGACTTCCAATCATCACTAAACCACCACATAATTAACTCTAAACTAAACTAGGAGGATAGGAAAGCTAATAATTAACTAAAGATATAAGATTTATCTCATTTGGCAACTCAAGAATTTTCTTGAGTTGCCCAAAGTGCTCAAAGTTGTAAGTTGCTCCTACTATCATGCTTATAGTGAGTTAGAGATCAATTTTTGTGAAAGTAGTATGTCATTTTGGTTATGTTTTGAGGGTCTTGTAAGGAGTTAAAGGAGGTAGAGAATGGGGAGAAGGAGATGGAGAAAATGTAAGATGAGAGTGAGATGATGGAATATAGAAGTGGGTAGAGTTTTCTTCCTCTCTCTCTCTCTCTCTCTTAAGCCATGCCCATTGTCCCACTCTCTCTACATAATATCTTCTCTTTATTTCGTTTTTCTTTTCATTTAGAAAAAAACACAAAATCATTTTTAAATAAAAGAAGAAGCTATGGTTAAATAAAATGTAACAAGTTGTTTGCAACATGCTTTGTTGCATGTCTCATGTATAAACAAGATTAATGTAAAATTAGTGAAATACTAATCGAGTTTAGTAAATAACCTATTTACAAATAATTGTATAATAATTCATAAAATGCCCAAATCACATAAATACCTTCAAATCAATAATTCTTATTAATTTCCCAATTATTTTCCAAATTATCGGTATATAATTATACCTTTTTTATTAAAACTAATCTCCATACTTTTTAAAATACCCATAATATTTATTATTTAATTATTTAAATTTCAAAAATAATATTTTATTTTCCTACAATCTTCTCTACTTAAATAAATGCGGTCCTCGAATTTAAATTTAAACTCTCCAAATACTAAAACATTTCAGTAAAATGATCAAATCGTCGGGGCTCCGAAATCATGAATACACAAAACGTATCATAGCGCAATACATGCGCAATGAGAACGAGTGTAAAACTCAAAATCAAAACTCTGTAAAGCATCATGCAATCATCAGAGTTATGGCGAAAATACGAATGTCAAAATCCAATACGAAAACCAACATGATATAATCAAAACTATAACATGTATATAGTACGCATCGTTGTAAAATCGTTAAAACATCCAAATGGAAATGCATGCAAAACCTTTTTCAAATCGTCGTGCAATGCGCGTATCACAGCATAAGTAGCGGATGCTCATTATAAGAAAAATAGCTATATATATATATATCCTTTGTTTTAACGTATGTGTTCCACCTTTTGAAAACGATTTAGAAGGGTTTCCTTTGTAATGTTTTCGTGTCATCTTGGGCACGTAGGAAATATTGAGACTATTGCTCATTTTTGGAAATCCCTTCGGCAATTATCGATGCATGCAAAAACACTTAGTTACTGTTTTCAGAACAGTCCTTCTTGGTTACTAAACCACATAGCATATAAGTCATGAAAACATGACGCTCGAAAGAAATCCAACTCAAATAGCGTATACAAAAGTGTCAGGTGCATCTGGTGCGCACGGAAATCAAAACCAGATACATGTGTCATGAAAGTGCGTAGAAACAAAACCAAGTGCAACGGGTGTGCACAAAATCATATGTCTAGTGCAATGGGTGTGCATGACAACAATATCAGGTGCAGCTGATATGCACGAAGAATCACGATTCAGTGCATCTGGTGTGCACAAAATCGCATCAAGTGCGCCAGGTGTGTGCAAAATCTCAATCAAGTGCACAAGGTGCACGGAAACATAATTCCAGTGCACTAGGGTGCACGAAAACGAATATCAAATATATATATAAAAATCGAAATCAACTGTATACGACGTACACCAAATCAAATCAAGTATACCGTGGTATAAGCACTCATAAACGTGTGCAACTGCGTGCACAAAAATCCATACCAAGTACTAAAAGATGGAATAAACTATACCGAAAGCATAAGTCAAATCGTGTGCAAACTATATGCACGAAATCAAATCAAATATATCGGAGTGTACGAAATCAAAAATCAGGTGCAATGGGTATACACAGAACAAAAATTAGTACAACTGATACATAAGAATACAAATCAAGTGCAACTGCGGTGCACATAATAATTATCAATCATGAAATGAAATTCTCAAAATACCATAATCAAAAACAACGGAAACGTGATATCCAAATCACCAATTTGCAAACCATAAATAACTATCGTCGATGTGCCCTCCTTCAAAATCGGAAGGTGTCGGTGCATCCAAGGCTGGCAGAGCAAGGATATCTACTTTCCTCCTGCCCACGGTCTATAGCCCTCTGCTCTTATGTCCTCGTTTCTCACTGCAGATCACCAGTTACATGAATCCTCGGCTCAACAGCCCGACACGGAGTAATGACGGAAACCGTTCCGCTCTGGCGCATTCTCTGAAGATCTCCTGACCAATTAACATGGTCACTCGTAACATATCTCATCAACGATAGCAATCTCTGGCCTAATGAATGTGTGCGATTCTTACGATCCTGGTCCAAGTTTTCTTGTGTAGTATTTCAGAAAGATTCTGTCGGGGTCTCTCCCAAATCTCGTCTCTGCCGAACTGCCCTGGAAGTTATCCCCATTTAATTAATCCATTTCTTGTTCCGGGATGGTTGTATTCTCATCATGACATTCCTTTGAATCACGGCTATATACAATGCCTCTGCATGCATATCAAGCTCCTGGCATCTACGGAGTGGAACGGCAAGTCATCAAGATCTCGTACGAATCTCTTACTCCACTTCCTTCAGTATGGACCAATTTAGAATCATCTCTACTTAGCTGTGTGGACTGCGCTCCAATTTACTGTAGTTATATTTGGTGTCTCTTTCAAAGCTACGAACATGGCATCTCTAATGTCCTGTAGGTGGCATCTGGCCAACTACGTCCTCGGGAACTCTCCCAATCGTAAAGGGAATACACTTCATTCATCCGTTTTTGATCGACTCACAAGGCATCTGGGTGAGGTCCTTCTATCCGAAGATGGTCAACTACTGATCTTACCTCTGAGTATCCAACGAACAACACTCTTTCTTGATCAACTCACAGCACGTCTGTGTGAGGGCCTCTTCTAGCTGAAGTTAGTCAATCTGATGATCTCGCATCGAAGCATCCAACGAATAAAAGGTCATAGTCTTATCCAAGGGTGACTAGCGATCTTCAATCATATTCCTGAGTGTAACCTCAAGCTGCAATAGCTTTCAACGTCTGGGGGCGATATCTTGTCAATCACAGTAACAGCTTGCCCATCTGTCCTAACGGTAGACAACACCTCAACCATCTAGAGTTAACGGTACCCTAGTAGTATTTACAATACGGCTGGCCTCTGGCAATAGCCCAATCATCTGGGGAAGATCTCGAACGCTCGTGTCAACAGAAAAATCCAAATAACAATATGTCGACGTATTTCGTATGCTACCGGAAACCATCCTGGTCAGTCCTCATCCCCGACGAGCTCGTGTTGACAGCAACTCTAGCCGCATCTCTCTCTCTGCTTATGTAACCGTGTTAACAGAAACCGCAATCCGACATCGATGAGGATAGATCATAGGAACGAATAGAAATACGGTGCCTAAGAAATGTACATCCTAAGGCTTCTTAAGTGGAGTTGCGTATCGTAAGTATGCCGCAGAACATACACACGGTACGTCACTCTACTTTAGTCATCTACTCCATCAACCAAGGTCAACCTACGCGACGAAAGTTCGGGTCTAATACCCCCTCGGCCAAGTCTAAGTTCCGTAAGGTCAAACCTAGGTTCCGAATATATATATACGCCCTACACTCCGCATAGTCAAACCTAGACTCGAACCAATATTAAACCTAACACTCTAATACAAACTGTCATAACCCGGAAAATGCACGTGACTGGCACTTGAATCATGTGAAGTCTATAGGACCCCACCTAATTCAAGTAAGCCAAAAGCCTAGAAATCTAAACCTTTTTAGGGGAAAATTAATGGAGGTGCATTTTTGAAATAAGGTTTACTGAAATCAAACTTATTCTTATATATACATAAGTAGTAATATATAAAAACGCTATATTTGTATCTAACTTGAAAACCCTTTATGTCGTTTGAAATTTGGGCAGCACCACCTTTATAATTTTTAACCAAAAAACGAATACAAGCAATAATATATAAGGCATCCCCAAGCGGGAGCTAGCTCTTCTCCAATTGGCGGAAACTACCACGCAAGATAATATAAGTATACAACACCGAAGGCGAGGATCAAAACTCAGAAAGAAGGCGAGAAACTAAACATCACCATGAAAACCAGAAACAACTATAAATACATACGCGCGACTCTAAGGCCGAAAGAATATACAAACTATGGTTATCTAAGTCTACTAAATATACAAGTCTAGTTGATGGAGCTTTTAACTAGATACAACCGAAATAAATAATAAGTACAACTGAAATATAAAGTACATGTGCAACGGTGGTCACGATGCAAGTGAAACCACCCATAAAGCACTCACCTGAAAGAAATGATGTGCCAGCAAGACGCAACGGAACCTGCACGGCTGAACCTACAAAGAAACTGTGGCACAACGGGGGTGAGTTGCCAACTCGTGAGTAGAAGACATCACCGAGTAGAAATCGAATGTATGACGATCTCCTAGGTCATACAGTAATATACTAATAATATAACATTGAGACATCTAGTAGTGGCAAGTCCAATAATATCAGCATAAGTGTAATACCAAGTACTCGTGTCTGTGTCACAAAGTAACTATTTGTCATGAGCATCATGTATGAATGCATCACTAAATGGATGTGTACAGCAACGACACAGAAAATCAAGATAAACCGAGTGCCATGTATCGACACTCGAAAAAATCATGAAAACCGTGTCCATTAGCGACACAAAAACCTCATATCTCGGGCTCCGTCAGTCCGGATCGACCCATATCATCAAATCTCATGACTGCGGTCGGTATCCTCCGGATGTCCGCCGAGCCAAATATCACCGGTCGGTAGTGCTCCCCTGCCAGGCTCATCGTCTACATCTCGAGCTTCTTGCCCCATGGTACCTTACCGGGTCCACCATGTACCCGCAGATGGTATCATCCTACTCCTCGAATCGGGTCTCGAAAACTAAACTCAGAACCGAGAAAACATCACGGTGGACGCTACTCATCATATAAAGGAAAACAGCATCTTTATTTTTTAATATAATCATAAGTTTATAAATTTCACATGCGGATTCCCAAATCTAGAAATCTCATGAAGGATCCGAAATCTCAAAATCACGAGTCAATGAATAGTGAATATCGGCATAAAGCCTCACAACAGTACATAACTGAATGAATATACGAATGCATCGGGTATCTAAGTAAGGAATGCAATATCTAAACTAACATATGAGAGCAAGTATACTAATAATATGTTTAAACTACCAGTTAGCAAGTTATGCCAATGAAGTAACGTTTTCTAAAGTGTACGTGCAACATGGCAATTACCGATGATGATGTGTGTGAGCCGGTAAGCAAGTGTACGTGCAACATGCGCATCATCGGTAATGGTGCTGGTGCCCTATCAGACGAGATCATAATAGCTAAAGGAAAACACATGTATATATATGCAATGCAAAGAGAACAACATGAGTATAACGGAAAATGAATAGCAAACGCAACATTATAGACTATAAATATCTGTATACTGTTGGATATAGTGCCCTCAAAGTCAATTATTGGATCGCAGGTACCTGATTGCAATGATTGAGGGAGGACCTATACTGGTAGGACAGTCTTGCTCGTGATGATAGTATGCTATCTGGTTTGTCTTTATCATCGAGTACATGCTTTAGTTCACTATTGCATGTTGATAGAGCCCATAGGATTCTTGCTTAACTGCCAGCAGTATGATGGCGATCATATACGTGAGAGCTGGGGTCTATAAGCACATCCTTAAAGTGTCCCAAGTCGTGGGAGTTTCGAGACAGGTGATTGGTAGGGTTTTTGCATGCTTAGTTAATTACCGCAATCAAGACGGTTTCGCTTGTAGCTAGCCGGTTGAGTACGGGTCGTCCGCAGGGAGATGGGAATCTTTTTCTATGTGCTTTAACGAGTTAAGTCCAAATGTCCAGGTTTGATTTGATATTAACTATGTGCTAAAATGTTATATAAAGAGAGCTTGTTAGGGTTAGGATTATGTTAGTTTGAGTTAGGAATCGCTCACTTCTTTCGTTGACACTCTTAATATCGGTGTTACGGTAATCGACAACAACGGGGATTAGCACGAGTAGGAAGGAACTTGCGAGTATAAGCTAGGCTTTCCAACGCTTAAGTTCTTTTTTTTGGTGCTTGTCCGTCCGTTCTTGGCTCTTAGCCTTAACCTCCGGTTAATTCAACAACAACCGGTCTCACTAAGGAATCACCGCTATCATGTAGGATAGGGTGCCGTAGGGAGCGGATTGTGGTTCAATTAACAGGAGTCTGAATTAAGATGTTGGGCAAGAAAAGAGTGAGAGAGATTTCCTTCTCTCAAACTTTCCTTATCCTATCCTAACAAGTGAGAAAACTACTCACCCATTACAAGAAAAGGAAAATAAAACAAATGGAGGAAGATAGAAAGAAAGAGGTTAGAAGATTACAACTAGCTATTTGAGACCTCACTTTGGCAAGGATCAAGCTTAAGCATCATTGTTGTTAAGGATAAAGAAAAAGAGAACAAGAAAGAAACAAACAACAAATAACAACAACTAGATTAGAAAATGAAAAATACAAGCAATTATAATTAACAATCATATCAAGACAAGCATGGTAACAAAAAGAACTCTTTTATTCATCACTTCACTCATGAAACCTCACTACAAGATTTTAATGGAGAAAAGATGAAAAGAGGAAGAAGACTAAAATATATCCTAGAATTTTTACACAAGAATAAGCACCCTTGGCTTGGCAATGTTCTGGGCTATTTATAGGCAGGAAACTGAAATTGTAGGGCAACATTCTGGATCATCATGAAAAGACCAAACAGCCCCTGAAAAATCTCCATCTGACGAGCCAGTATGGCCGCGGTTCCGCGGCCTAAGCGTGCTTATGCCGCGGTTCCGCGGCCATTATGGGTAGTTGGGCCTTCATGTTTTGTCGTTTTCCTTGGTTTGCTGTTATCTTCAGTTTGGTGTATGTGGTTTCTCAGAATCTTTTCATATTTCTTCCAGAATTTTAGTAGATCAAAAGGTGATTTGATGTGGATCTTTTGTCATGATTTCCTTGAGTTCCGCGTAGATATGTTGGATTTTGTGTTGACATTGAGCTTTGTGCATGAAAATGACATCGATTTGCCATTTTGTCCCTTAAACTGGTGTGCTGCAACATACGGATAGAGAGCGGAGACCCGTGTTTTATCTGTGGTTGGCAGTAATCCGGAATTTGTCGTGCTTTTCCATGAATTTCACTGTTTTAGAGCTGAGAACCTGTATCCTGCAATTAACTAGCAAACACGGCTCAAGAGTACCTACCGATAAGCAATGTGATAAAAATTGGGCGGTATAAAAATGCAAAAAACTGATATGAACAAATACCTCCAAACTTATCATTTGCTCGTCCCGAGTAAAGCCAATTTATTCATAAAAATTCCTAACCTCATTTTCGCAGGGAACGCGATTGCACTGAGCATGTGCAATAAGCCGTTAAACCTCTAGGTGTCCCTAGTAGGAGGAGTGTTGTCTCCTGAGGGGTTTCAGCGGATACTACCCACAAAATCTGGTCAAGCTAGTTTTGCAAAATAACTATGATCCAAACCCTAAGGTTTTGTTTCAGAAAATAACAATTCTATTATCCTAAGTCTAGACTATTGAACCTTTATTTTTCACACCTCGCTTCTTATTTAACTGAAGATTTTATATGTCTTTACGTGCAGTGCAAATAGTGTCGTTAAGTTCCAGAAGGATCGGTTAAAGTCATCATGTCACACAATAAAGCCCAGATAACAATTTTAAAAGGATCACATAAGTTTTATAAAGAGTTAAGTATTTTTCAAGTTTCGTTTTCCAGTAAGGTTTCAATTTCAGAATTTCTATCTTCCTTAACAGGAAACTAGGTCTTATTTTTCACTCCACCTTTTTCTTGTTTTCATTTCATACACACCTCTGTGAACGTGCAATAGTCTTTATCATAGAATAAAACCTTCAAATCTCCGCTAGAAATATTTTTTTATAAAAACCTGTCTTTTGTCAAGATTATTCTCACACAAAGAACCCTTAGGAATTTTAACTCGGAGAGAACACTTGCTTGACTTTGTTTTAATCTGGACTTTCTAGGCTTCTTAACGAGATTTGGGCCAATGCTCCCAAACCAGTTGGCTTTAGGGCATTAGGTGTAGAGACACCCTAGCGGACTTAATTACTCAAGTTACCTAGACCCAAAAAACAAAAGACAATTTATTGTGAAAATCATGATGATTCAATGCGAACGGAGATATAACCGGTAGTTCAGTTATTTTTTTTGGATAAAAGACGTGTTTAGTGGGTTAGGTGTGTAATCATTCCAATCAAGTTTCAGATGGGTTATTTTTCAGAATTAGTTCCAATTAAGGCATCAATAACATTCCTTCATATTTGCTTCACTTCATAAACTATTCTTGATATTACTTATTTCAGAACAAACCTATTTGATACTCAGAAAATCATTTATCCATTTAAAAGTTTTTAGACATAATAGACTTTCCATCTAATTTCCAAAACTCACGACACGTGTAGTGTGATGTAAAGACGTATATCAGCTATAGTTAACTTCAAAGGAGAGTTATCTTTCAGGTTTTCAAAATCTAAAAATAAGATTTAGTTATTCTTATCTTATCAAACAAAACCGTCGAAATGTTGAAACTGAGTTCTCCCACTAGCTAACTTGATAGAAAGGTTTTTATGTTTTTAGAAAATTTTCTGATTTTTATGGATTTTATGGATTTTAGTATGTAGATGTAAAATATACATATGAATGCGAAGGTTATAAATGCGTACCGAGCGTACCCCCAAACTTAAACTGGACAGTGTCCTCACTGTCATTGCATGAAGAGATAATTGAAGGGTCAAAATTGTCGGTTAGATATACACATTTTTTTTTGTTTTTAAAGAAAAGAAGAATAGTAAAAATGGAAAAGAATATCCACAAATATATACAAAAAAGGTATATACATACCCCCAAACTTATTTGGAACAGTGTCCACTGTTCCTGGCTGGATAATCGAAGTTTGGTGGTAGGCAGAGGAAGATTATGCAGGGTAAACCGGCTCCTGTAAGACCAGGAGCTCCACTGTTGGTTCGGCACTAAGGTACGGTTTTAGTCGGTGTCCGTTTACTTAAAAATGAACCGTCTTTTGGATTCTCCAAATCCACAGCACCATGCGGATACATATTCCGCACAAAATACGGCCCTTTCCAGTGAGATCTGAGCTTTCCTGGATGGAAGTGTAGCCTGGTGTTGTAAAGCAGTACCTGTTGACCAGGTACGAAAGTTTTGCGCAAAAGGTGTTTATCGTGAAACACCGTCGTTCGGTTCTTAACGACAATCGCGTTTTCGTAAGCCTCATCCCTAAGCTCGCTCAATTTGTTTAACTGCAGCTTCCGATGGCTGCCCGCATCTTCCAGAGACAGATTCAGCTCCTTTATCGCCCAAAATGCGCGATTCTCTATTTCCACATAGAGGTGGCAAGCCTTTCCGTACACAAGCCGATAGGGAGACATGCCAAGATCGGTCTTATAAGCAGTTCAAAATGCCCAAAGGGCATCAGTGAGTTTCAACGACCAATCCTTACGGTTCTTGGAAACTGTCTTCTCCAGTATCTGCTTGATTTGCCGATTTGAAACTTCGGCTTGCCTACAGGTTTGGGGCTGGTAGGGCGCAGATAGCTTATGATTAATGGAATATTTCCGCATCAAGGCCTCGAAAGTTTTATTGCAGAAATGAGTTCCATTGTTGCTAATGATCGCTCGGGGGTGCCCAAAACGGGAGAAAATGTTTTCTTTAAGAAACCTAACGACAACCTTGTTGTCGTTAGTCCGGATGGGCACAGCCTCAACCCACTTAGAGACGTAATCAACAGCGAGAAGGATGCACAAGTTCCCAATAGAGCTGGGAAACGGCCCCATGAAATCTATCCCCCAAATGTCGAAAATCTCCACAACCAAGATTCGTTGGAGCGGCATCTCGTTCCTCCTTGATATCCGGCCCAAGTGTTGGCACCGGGAGCAAGTCTTGCAGTAGTCATGAGCGTCTTTGAAGAGTTGTGGCCAGTAGAAACCACACTGCAAGATCTTCTCAGCTGTCTTTCTGGGGCCAAAATGCCCACCACATGCTTGATCGTGGCAGAATGACAGCACACTCTTGAATTCATCGTCAGGGACACACCGACGAATAATCTGGTCGGGACAGTACTTGAACAGATAGGGTTCATCCCAATAAAAGTGTTTTACTTGGGATAAGAATCGAAGTCTGTCCTGACTTGACCATTCAGTCGGTAGTAATCCTGTGGCCAAATAATTCACAATATCTGCGAACCAGGGCTCGCGAGATACTGTCAAGAGTTGTTCATCCGGAAAAACGTCGTTGATCGGAATTTGAAGCGACGTCGAAGAAGGAAGTCGTGAGAGATGGTCGGCGACTACGTTTTCACATCCTCTTTTTTCCTTGATGACAAGGTCAAACTCTTGAAGCAAGAGTATCCAACATATCAGCCGAGATTTTGCATCTTTCTTCGCAAAAAGATGGCGCAGAGAAGAATGGTCTGTGTAGACAATGACTGGAGAGCCGATGAGGTAGGGCCTGAACTTCTCTAAAGCAAATACAACAGCCAAGAATTCCTTCTCGGTTGTTGTATAATTAAGTTGGACGTCGTTCAGGGTTCAGCTATCATAATAGATTACGTGCGGCATCTTATTGATGTGTTGTCCAAGGACATCACCAATGGCAAAGTCGGATGCATCGCACATAATCTCAAATGGGTGTGTCCAGTCAGGAGAAGAAAGAACGGGAGCAGAAGTGAGTGAGCTTTTTAATGACTCGAACGCAGTCACACAGCTTGAGTTGAAGTCGAATGGCGTGTCCTTGGCCAGCAAAAGAGTCAAGGGCCCAGAAATCTTGCTAAAGTCCTTGATGAACCGTCTATAGAAACCGGCATGGCCAAGGAAGGCTCGGATGTCTCTGACGCATCTGGGTGGAGGGAGATTAGAAATGACCTCAATCTTTGCTTTGTCAACCTCTATGCCATTTTGCGAAATGATATGTCCTAAGACAATACCTTCGCGTACCATGAAGTGGCACTTCTCCCAATTCAAAGTGAGGTTCTTGTCCTTACATCGGGTAAGGACAGCGTCGAGATGCAGCAAGCACTCATTAAAGGAATCGCCGAAGATGGAGAAATCGTCCATGAAGATCTCCACGAATTTTTCCACCATGTCTGAGAAGATTCCCATCATACACTGCTGGAAGGTAGCGGGCGCATTGCATAACCCAAAAGGCATGCGACGATATGCAAACGTGCCGAAAGGACAAGTGAATGTGGTCTTGTCCTGGTCTTTTTCGGCGATGGAAATCTGATTATAGCCGAAGTAGCCGTCAAGAAAGTAGTAGTACTCGTGTCTGGCCAATCGTTCAAGAATTTGGTCAATGAAAAGTAGCGGAAAGTGGTCCTTCCGCGTTGCGGCATTGAGTTTTCTGTAATCGATGCATACTCGCCACCCAGTTTGGGTGCGAGTAGGGATTAACTCATTCGCCTCGTTAGTGATGACCGTTATGCCTGATTTCTTAGGGACAATGTGAATGGGGCTAACCCACTGGCTATCAGAGATAGGGTAAATGATACCACTATCCAGACACTTTACGATTTCCTTTTTCACAGCCTCCTTTATGACTGGGTTGAGTCGCCTTTGTGGATCCCTGGCTGGTTTTGCATCATCCATCAGATGAATGTGATGTTCAACGATCAGGGGACTAACCCCTTGATGTCCGCCGTGGACCAGCCAAAAGCTTTCCTATTGCTATGCAAGACCGCAAGAAGGGCTTTCTCTTGCTCTGGAGCTAGAGAAGCCGAGATGATAACAGGGAGGGTCTCGTTCTCACCCAAGTAAGCGTAATTAAGGTGAGACGGCAAAGGCTTGAGTTCGAGTGTTGGAGGTGAAACGATTGAAGGCAAGATTGGTGAAAAGGTCTCGAACTCAAAGGATTCCAGCAAAGGTTCAAAACGAGGGTAAGCGACCGAGTTGGATGGTTCAGGTAACTCATCTGGAAATTCGAAGGATTCAAACTCGGGTGGTGAGTGGCTAAGATCGTTCGAGAAAGTGAAACACTCGTAGTCATTGTCGGGCGCAGAAATAGCAGCAGGTTCGCAGAGGAACGCACTAGTGGCGTTAAGGTTATCGTGATCGAACAAAAACTCCTCGAATTCACACTCTTCTGGATTGAGCAAACGTCTAGTCTATGAGCATTAGGTTCGGTAGGATGATTCCCCAACCTAAAAATATTGAGTTCAATTGTCATGTTTCCAAAAGATAGGTTCATCGAACCATTTCGACAATTGATCACAGCATTTGAGGTTGTAAGGAATGGGCGACCGAGTATCACCAGAATTTGATTCCGGGGGTTAGCTACAGGCTGTGTGTCTAAAACAATGAAGTCAACAGGGAATATGAAGTCCCCAACCTTGATTAACACATCCTCTAGCTCACCCCTAGGATGGGCGATCGATCGGTCGGCCATCTGAAGAGTGCAGTGTGTGGGTTTCAGCTCTCCTACACCTAGTTGCTCATATACTGAGTACGGAAGCAGGTTAACACTGGCACCAAGATCTAATAGTGCGCGGTTGATGTTCTTATCCCCAATGGTAATAGAAATCGTAGGACAACCAGGGTCCTTCCGTTTTTGAGGTAAAGATTGGGTAAGAGCATCACTCACAGCACTAGCCAAGAAAACTTTCTTGGGTACCTGAGATTTCCTCTTTTTTGTGCACAAGTCCTTTAAGATTTTCGTGTAGGACGGGACTTGTTGGACAACATCTAAAAGGGGAATGTTGATGTTAACCTGCTTCAACAACTCCAGAATCTTCTCCATTTGCGGATTTTGTTTATTGGACCTCAACCGGTTTGGAAATGGAACGTTTTTAAAATTGGTTGAGTCTAATGCTTGTGGAGGAGATTGTGGAGTTGGAACGGATCCCAGAGCTGGTGTTTTCGTGGAGTGAGAAGTGGGTCCGTTCAGAGCAGAAGAAGAAGAAGAAGAGCCTTTTGACGAATGGAGAATAGGCTCAGAAGACGAAGAAGAAGAAGAAGAAGAAGAAGAAGCGGCCGGGGTGTCATTATCCTCAATTGTTGTGCCGATGTTGTTGTGCAGCATCCTTCCCGATCTCAATATAGTCACGGCACTCACATTATGGTTCTGTTGTTCAAGAGCAACATGTACATTATGTGGGTGACCGGGATTTGGGAGTGGTTGAGATGGAAGCTTTCTCTTTTCTCGCTCGCTTAACGCCGCATTCAGCTGTGCAATCTGGGCTTCGATGGTCTTGATGCTTTGCCCGTGTGCAGCAGTGTGTTGCATCAAAGACTGAATAGACGACTGGATGTTGGCGGTGGATTGTGTCGATTGTTTAACGAACGCCTCCAGACTTCGTTCTAGCGATGAAACCTTATCGTTGTTTGACGGAACAAAGTTGTTTTGCAGAAAAGAATTGTTGGGTGCAAAGTTGTTCGTCTGATTTTGAAAAGGTTGGGGTTGGAAGGGCTGCTGAAACTGATGTTGAGTTTGTTGTTGCGCTTGTTGTTGCGGAGGAGGGGGCCTCTGGAAATTGTTGCCTTGGAATTGATGCTGATTCTGATTCCAGGCGAAATTGGGGTGGTTCCTCCAACCGGGATTGTAGGTGGAAGAGTATGGATCATTTCTCGGTCTTTGCTGAAATGCAGCATTAACCTGATCCTGTCCTTGAGATGGTCGATTGTAAGGACACTCTTCGGTTAAGTGAGAAGGATCGGAACAACAAGCACAAATGGTACAAAGGGGAAGAACAGGGGCAGGAGCAGGAGATGAAAATTTGCTCTCTATCGCTTCAAGTTTTCTCGTTATTGCACCCATTTCAGCTTTCATCGCAATAGAGACATCAAGTTGGTGAATTCTTACCCTAGACTGACCAGTAGAAGTGGAGGAAGAAGAAGAAGAAGTTGGTCTGGTGCTCTCCTATTGAAGCGTTTGTTCCGCAAGGTCGTCGAAGAATTGCCACGCTTCCTCGTCAGATTTCGATAGGAAGTGGCCCTGACAAATGGTTTCCAACAACTGCTTGGTTGCTGGGTTCAGGCCCTCGTATAAGGTTTGGCAGAGTTGCCATTTCTCAATACCGTGGTGAGGGCACTGAACAAGAAGGTCTTTATACCGGTAAAAGCACTTCCAAAAGGGTTCAGTAGGAAGCTGAGAGAATTGATTGATTTCGTTATGGATCCTTGCGGTTTTATGATTCGGATAGAATTTCTTGAGAAACGCTTTCACAAACTCGTCCCAACTGGTTATGGAGTGGGAAGCAGTGCTATACAGCCGCTTTTCAGCTAGATCGCACAAAGTGAACGGAAAGACCCGTAGCCGTATAGCATCGTTCTACATCTGGGTGGTTTTCATCATGGCACAAACATTTTGGAACTTGTTGATGAAGATATAGGCATCTTCAGTTTCAAGCCCATGAAATTTCGGAAGCATGTTAATGAAGTGGGGCTTAATTTCAAAATTATCCCCATTGGCCGGTGGAAGGGAAAGACATGTGGGAAGTGCAGAACAGGTGGGATAGAAACGATCCTGGAGCGCGATTCGCTGTGGCGCTACAACAGGCGGTGGTGGTGGGTTATTAGCATCCATAGGAGGTCGAATCAATCCCGGGGGAGTTGAAGGGATGTTTGGATTAAATCCTGACATCGCGGAAGAAGAGGTTGGTGATGGTGAAGGTGAGGATGTATGAACAGAATTCTGGTCAACGTCGGAGTTGGCCGGCAAAGGTAAGGGTGAAAGAGGCATGGATGGAGTTTTGACGTCTGAGTCGATCGCGTAGTCGGTAGCGACTAACGTAACGCGGACTAGGCGGGCGCTAGTGTCCCGAGTCCAAGCGGACATACACTAAACGAGTTTAGTATAGTCAAAGCGGAGAAGGTGGGGGTAAGAAAAAATCAATGGGGAAATACGATGGGTGGTGGGTGAAAAAATGGGATTTTTGGCGATAAAGGGCATGTTTTATAAAAGTTTTTGGTTTTTTTTTTCTTTTTCAGAAAGAGCTTTACAGAAATATGTACGGACTCACGGCTTCAAACAATCACAGACAAAATATGCACAATCACACCTAGATCTAGGGTCACCTAGACAACTCCTAACTGTTCCAAATAGCTAGAAATAGGACCTCAAGCCGCCTCTTCTCCGCCAATTTCGGCCAGTTAAGTGCCAGGTAAGTGGGAGGCTCCCCACTACGTAAGTAGTGATCCTACTTAAGTAACCACTTGCCTTGGACACACTTGCCTAGACACCGTAAAGTCAGGATAGGATAAACGGCCGATGCCTGTAACTAGTCCTCTGTCCTATTGATCGCGAAGTCCTTAGGGCTGAGTCTAGTATTTTTTAATTAAACAATTTTCAATGCATATGCTTTTTGTGATTTCTGAAGTCCTGGGAAGGGTGATGAAATCCCCACCCAATCTAGATTGGTTTCAAGCCCCTTAAAGTCCGTATTAATATATGCAAAGCAGTAACAATCAACTGCAATCAATTTTTTTATTTTTTTAGCGCGGCGCAAAGAATCCTGCACAAAAATAATTTATTGGAAGGGGGAAGAGAGTTTGCGGAAAGAATGCTGCAGAAAACACAGTTCAGTGGAGTTCAGAGGAGTGGGGAAGATGACAGAAAGACTCACAGGGAATTTGAGATGCTGATGGCACCAAGTGGCCGCGGTTTCGCGGCCTATGCCTACTTATGCCGCGGTTCCGCGGCAGTAAGGTGGATGTGGTCCTTGAAATTCCTGTGGTATGCTAAGATGGGTGTCCTCTTCTTGTCTGGAGCTCCTGAATCTTGATTTGCTTACTGGGTTTGCTCCAGAATTTCACAGTAGACCATTGGTTCCGTTTTGATCAAATGCGGTGTAGCCACGAGATATGGGTCTAACTTCCCACGTCTTTGGCACTGAACTCGACATTCTTTTTATCCTGCACACTTGCACAAAAACTAATCAAAAATAACAAGATGTTTTTTACAATTGTATATTTTTTTTGTTTTGTTTTTCGGTTGTATTTATATTCATAAATTAACCCGAAATTACACAAAGAAATAAACTACCGTCTCCCCGGCAGCGGCGCCATTTGATTGGTAGGTTTTTACGTGCTTAGTTAATTACCGCAATCAAGACGGTTTCGCTTGTAGCTAGCCGGTTGAGTACGGGTCGTCTGCAGGGAGATGCGAATCTTTTTCTATATGCTTTAACGAGTTAAGTCCAAATGTCCAGGTTTGATTTGAGATTAACTATGTGCTAAAATGTTATATAAAGAGAGATTGTTTGGGTTAAGATTAGGTTAGTTTGAGTTAGGAGTCGCTCACTTCTTTCGTTGACACTCTTAATATCGGTGTTACGGTAATCGACAACAACGAGGATTAGCACGAGTAGGAAGGAACTTGCGAGTATAAGCTAGGCTTTCCAACGCTTAAGTTCGTCCTTTTGGTGCTTGTCCGTCCGTTCTTGGCTCTTAGCCTTAACCTCCGGTTAATTCAACAACAACCGGTCTCACTAAGGAATCACCGCTATCATGTAGGATTGGGTGCCGTAGGGAGCGGATTGTGGTTCAATTAACGGGAGTCTGAATTAAGATGTTGGGCAAGAAAAGAGTGAGAGAGATTTCCTTCTCTCAAACTTTCCTTATCCTATCCTAACAAGTGAGAAAACTACTCACCCATTACAAGAAAAAGGAAAATAAAACAAATGGAGGAAGATAGAAAGAAAGAGATTAGAAGATTACAACTAGCTATTTGAGACCTCACTTTGGCAAGGATCAAGCTTAAGCATCATTGTTGTTAAGGATAAAGAAAAAGAGAACAAGAAAGAAACAAACAACAAATAACAACAACTAGATTAGAAAATGAAAAATACAAGCAATTATAATTAACAATCATAACAAGACAAGCATGGTAACAAAAAGAACTCTTTTATTCATCACTTCACTCATGAAACCTCACTACAAGATTTTAATGGAGAAAAGATGAAAAGAGGAAGAAGACTAAAATATATCCTAGAATTTTTACACAAGAATAAGCACCCTTGGCTTGGCAATGTTCTGGGCTATTTATAGGCAGGAAACTGAAATTCTAGGGCAACATTCTGGATCATCATGAAAAGACCAAACAGCCCCTGAAAAATCTCCATCTGACGAGCCAGTATGGCCGCGGTTCCGCGGCCTAAGCGTGCTTATGCCATGGTTCCGCGGCCATTATGGGTAGTTAAGCCTTCAAGTTTTGTCGTTTTCCTTGGTTTGCTGTTATCTTCAGTTTGGTGTATGTGGTTTCTCAGAATCTTTTCACATTTCTTCCAGAATTTTAGTAGATCAAAAGGTGATTTGATGTGGATCTTTTGTCATGATTTCCTTGAGCTCCACGTAGATATGTTGGATCTTATGTTGACATTGAGCTTTGTGCATGAAAATGACATCGATTTGCCATTTTGTCCCTTAAACTGGTGTGCGGCAACATACGGATAGAGAGCGGAGACCCGTGTTTTATCTGTGGTTGGCAGTAATCCGGAATTTGTTGTGCTTTTCCATGAATTTCACTGTTTTATAGCTGAGAACCTGTATCCTGCAATTAACTAGCAAACACGGCTCAAGAGTACCTACAGATAAGCAATGTGATAAAAATTGGGCGGTATAAAAATGCAAAAAACTGATATGAACAACATGGCATCGATACTCCAGAGTAGACTAGTGTATACAATCGAGACCCCGACGAGGGGCGGTGGCCGGTCTCACAAGCCATTGGTGTCAGTTGGTTCACCTAAGATGTATACAGGTGCTCATTGAGTTATGAGTACACCAGACTGGACTCGCCGGGAACATGCTAGTTGGTATTATACATATCGTCAGATAACAGTTCCCAGGTGACATGTGTACAGGTTAGTCTGTCGACCTGAGATCGTCATTTATCTCATGTGAGTTCCCACCGTGCTTTGATTACTACCCTACCATGGCTCAAAGGAGTCGTGCAAACAGGTTTTAGTTGGGTACAGTCCCGGGCTACATAGGGGCAGTTAGCGGATCGTCAGGGATTCGTCTCTCCCGGTATTGGGGGTGAGATCGCGCTGTGTTTAGGAGAGCCATTACACGAAATCCCTGGCCAGGGTAATCGAGATTTACTGGTAGGTATTCCAGTAGTATCTCAGGGTGTTTTGGGCTTCACTCGGACATGACATATACCGCTATTGGGGGTCTGACGTTTACCATCCCCCTTGGCCCTATATGCGATACTTATAGACGAACAGACCGGACTGTACGGATATTGTCACTGTTAGGCTCAGTAGGGTTTCTGGATGAGTTCGCTCATCAGCTTCCCTTTCTTTCAATACATGGGCAACCGTTACGTACAGCTAGTACCTCTGACGTGCTTGTGGTTAAACTCAGTGCCAGTGTATTGATGAGTCATTAGAGTCCCCCACAGAAAGTTTCCCAAGTTCGGGCGAAACGTTGTAGATGCCGTATAGTTTTATGGCAGGGTTCGAACATACACATGCACTTATGCACGTGTCATGGTTCGGACAGATAATACTAGCGGGCTTTGGTTTAAGCCGGATCCTAGTATTATTTTGTAGGAGTATTTTTTGTCTCATTGCATTCGTATTCGGTAGGAATACAAATGCGGGTATGTATTTTCAGTTGAGGGGTAATCTCTTACTTCGTTACGGGATTACTTTCGGAGTTTCCAGTTTCTTTTTCCGTCTTAAACATCTTGTTCCATGTTTAATTGCTGTGAGCTATTTGACCTTGACTACTTTTTCTTGGCTTTTCCTGCACTGAAATCCTTGCTCTGGGGGCTGCTCATTCGCAGAGCAGGGCTGGCAGTGATGGACATAGGCATGGCCCTGTCTTCTTAAGAGATTTTTTTGCTAGTTAGGTGTCTGATTTTGCTGTGGGGGGTTCCTTGTAAATTTCGCATGCTTTAAAAGGCAGGGTTTTTTTTTATGGTGAGGGGGATGAATTGACAGAGAGGTGATTCTCTTGGCTGAGCATGTTTCCTTGGTTTTGAAAAATAATTCTTAAGCCCACAAATCTTCATCTATCTTGGCAACTCCAATATACCTCAACCCAATCACTTGGGTGCCTTGAGACAAAATATTCTACACTCTCTCTATTTCAATCTTGGACATGTCGGCTAGCAAACTTCATGTCCGAGTTGCTTCGGTTCGAAGCGGGAGCCCGTATAAAGATTCGATGACGTGGTGCTACTTCGACGGGCGTGATCGGGAAGCGGACTTCGTCGGCACAGCAGTGAGGAGTTTGGCGCAGTGATTGAAGACCGAAGGACACGGATCGATATATAATCTTTCCCAACACTTTTACAGATTGCTAGTTTACGGTTAATGGAACGATCCGGGTAATTTGGGTTGCGGTGGCACCGGTTTTGTAAAAAGTTTTTGTTCCGCATTTGGCCTCATTTAGACGGCCGGGGCGCCGCCGTGGCCCAACATGGTATCAGAGCCAAACTATTAACCGTATTCTAGTTGTTTTAGACAATGTTAAAGTGTTGAAACCGGAACAAACCCAAACGATGCCACTGGAATCCTGTTCTCTGTTGTTTTAAAATGGTTAAGAAAAATATTTTAAACATGTGCAGAAGACTACTCAGAAAGACACATGAACACACCCTAAACACGGACCCGAGCCGTCGGTTTTTGGCCGATCCCCATAGCCCCAGATCCGGCGTCACCGGCCCAGTATTGGCCTTCTGTGTTGGTGTTTTGGGTGTGCTCTGGTCTCTAGGAAGTTGATCCTGTGGTGTTGTTTAATTAGCCCAGTTTGGATAAGGTTTTATCAGATTGTGTTGGGCTATTCAGGGGTTATTTCGAATTCGATATTTTCTAACATTGTTTAAAGTTTGCAGTGCATTACATTTCTATCTGTGACCGTGAATGTCATTAGAGCGGTAAATCTTGTCTAATTGCTATAGCTCTTTTAGACGGGATTTGCGAACGTGAGATTCACGTTGATGTTCTGTGTTGTGCTGTGATATTGCGGATTTGTCGTAGTGGATAGCTCCTGTGCAATGGTAGTGCAGTTTGGATATATTTGCACATTTGATATTGTGGGGCGAGCGTCCGACATGTGGACTGCCGTCACTGCCTGTTTGTATATTATTCTTTTGGGGAACGATCAGGATGAGGTCGATGTAGCCGTTGTATATATTTTCTTTTCTGTACTAGGATTACCCCGCGGTGGGGTGCACAGATAGCCGGGTTCTAGAGGGCAACGGGCCTGCATTTCATGGTGTTGAGATGGAGGGGGATTCACTCTAGAATTGGCGGGCTATTCGCCGCACTCTTAGGGGGTATAGGTTGACCCAAGGAGGGGTGCTCAAGTTACCGGATTCCGTGAAGTGCTTGGTGGTCCATTCACTTTACTGAAGGGGGCTGCCTCGCTTCTGGTCTTGGCGGGTAACTTGCCGCACTTATAGGGGTCTAGGTTTTCATTGCACATGCTATCCACACGACCAGGGGAACGTCGGGTTTCACTTGCGGCTCAATGAAATCCGGGGATCCCAGATTATCTGTATTGTTCTGTGATGCTTATTACTTTTCTGTGATGTTGCATTTATCATGCATGGAGCGATTATTATATATTGATATATAAACTAATAGATGTTGTACATGTTTTACACCAGCGCTAGTCCAGTCCCCGCCCTGTCGTTAGTTAAGTAACCTAATGGGTGATGATGGGACCCAGTGGCAAATGCGGATGGCATATACGTACATCATATTTTCGTTCTTTTCTGGTGTGATCAATTGATGGGACTGCGTTGATTCTTATCAATGCAAAGAAAAAAACCCTGTATTTGATGTTGTTGGAACCATTTTTTCAAAAGCTGTTATTACAAGGGCGTTCTCTTTTGTTTTGCACAGTGGTATTCTGTTCAGTTGATAAAACTGCACATTTTTTATTACATTTTTGCTACTATTTTCATATTTAAAAAGGTCTTTATTATAATATATCATACATATGAGGGTTTATTTGTAAAAATACTATTTTCCATGTGTTGATATATTATAATTAGCATTTGGTAGGGAAATGTATGCAAATAATATCATTGACTAAATCTTAACTCTACTAAATATTATTTGAGTTGTTGTGCAGAATTTTCAGGTCTAAAATCAAGGAAATCAAGTTGTTAAAGTAAACCTGCATAATTAAGAAACCAAAACTTAGAAGTCAAGTCTGGCAGCAACTACGAGGAGATTTCCAAGTTCCAAAGCTTCCAGAGATCGCCAAATGTCACACAGATGAAGACCCAAAAATTTGATGAAGAGATCTTGACCATTGGCCGTGGATCCGCGGCCAAACCCCCCTGTTGGCCGTGGATCCGCGGCAGGGAAGGGGAGTTAGAGGATGAATTTTTTTGGGGTGAATCTTTATAGTTAGATTCTATATTTGGAAGCATGAGTTCTGGCTTTGGGGCTATAAATAAAGACCGAGAGTCTCTTGGAAAAATCATCAAGTCGACAGGATCACGAAGTTCAAGACGGCTCATGCATCCAGGCTGATCATCAACGGTTCATCTACCTCCTTAGAAGAGATCGAGAAGCAAACTAGGATTTGTAATCATTATCTAAGGAATCAAAGTGTAATGAATATTGTTGATTAATAAAGGTAGCTCTTTCTCCTATTCTATTTCTTTGTAGTTTAATTATCCATTTTCTCTCCATCTCTTTTTCTCCCAACATGCGCGAGTAATTCTCCGCTTGTTAGGGTTCGTAGGATTAGGGTAGGCTAATGGATGATGAAAATACATAAACTCTTTTTACGTTCTATAAAGTTTATAAACTTTATCAAAAGAATCATTAACATCCTAATCGGGCACGCTACCAATTCATTGTTATCCTTGACCGCGATTAGAGATTAGATTAATGATTGTTTTGGTAAAGGCTAGATATGGACGGAGTTCCGTGTCGAGATAAGAGTTAAGAGTGGGATTCCTTTTCCCTCCAGAAACCCTAACTACACGCATCACTGTCGTTCTAGTTTTAAATCTATTAAAAGGATAGAAAGAGTAATTTTTAATTAGTCATCCATAACTACTAAATCCTAGTGAACCCTACAAGCCCTCTTCTTATATAAACTTACATCCGTAGTTAATCTAGATCTATATTTTGCATCCGTGTTTAACGTAGATCTAGATCCTACAACCATTCTACAATCTTATTTCTTCCTCCTCTCTCTCTCAATACAACTAAAGTAAGAATAAAAGATTCAACGTTTCCCTGACGACGACCCGTACTCACCTCGGTCTAGCTACATGCGACACCGTTCTGATTGTGGTTACACTACAAACACAATTTTTCGTATCAATCAAATGGCGCCGTTGCCGGGGATACGTGCGTAATTTTTTATTCTTACTATTTGTGTTGAATTCTTTTTCGATCTATATCATAATTAAAACAAAACTGCAAATTGTATATTTAACGATTATTGTGTGAATTTTGCGAGGGAATCTGGAGTCACAAACTTAAGGAAACAGAAAGACAGAGACATTCATCGAGATCCAGAGGAGTACAGGAGGCCACATAAAAATTTTCATCAACTGATCCATCTACTCCGCGGTGGAAGCGCAGCAAAGGAGCTCATTTGCGACGGAAGCGCGGCCAGTTAGAGGATCTAGGGTTCCACATTTCTCTGGTAAGATTCTAACCTCTTTCTCTCTCCTTTAAAATCCAATAAAATCTATTTTCTGCAGGATTCTTTGCAAAATATCGCCGCTCAAAAATCTTTTTGCAAAGTTTTGTTTTGCGGTTTTTTTTTGCATATTTTAATACGAATTTTTAAGGGGCAAAACCAAAATCCAGATTAGGTGGGGATTTCATCACCCTTCCTAAGCCCCACAAATCACAAACCGAGCATCTGCATCAACCCTACATTAATTAAAAAAAATATCTGGACCAGACTCTAAGGACCGTCGCGCTCAATAAGGATAGAGGAAGGTCGTGGGTAATCTATCGCTTATCCGCATTACTTTTGTAGTGTCTAGGCAAGTGTGTCTAAGGTGAGTGGTTACTTAATTAGGACCACTACTTTCGTAGTGGGGAGCCTCCCACTCACCTGGCACTTACCTGGCTACAAGAGTAGTAAAGAGGCGGTAGAGTATTTATCCTGCGGCTTGTCCTTTGGAAGTCTAGCAGCGGTCTAGAGACTGACCTAGGTAACCTTAGTTTCAGGGTTGTTTGTGCATTTTTGAGTGATTTGTCTAAATCCGTCATTTTTCAAAACAAACCAATTATTTTCTCCCCTTTTTACCCTTCCCCCTTCTTCTCTTCTTATAATGGGTGACCTAAACAGAAGAACACTTGCCGAGCTTTGCTGTCCACAACCAGATATCTCTTGTTTTCGTAATCCCTTCGGTATACCGTCCGGCTCTTCCATGTCCTTAAGAGATCATATAGAACAAGAGGGAAGAAACAGTTGGCCACCTCAGTCTAGGTCTTATCAACCATATCCTAATCCTACACCTGTTTCAGTTGATACCCAGAGTGAGGATGCCCCAAGACGTATATCCATTGCTGAGCATATAGCTAGGGCTAGAGGCCAAAGTTTCAACCCGGACCAATATCAACCATCACTACCACAGTCCAAAGAAGAGTTTGATAGGCGGTTTGTGGCATATAAGATGTCTATTGAAAATAGCCAACTAACCAACCCATATTAATAGTCTTCTTATCATAATATTGATTCTACTCCTACCCAATTTTCGCAACCATTCTATTCCTATCAATCCAATCCGACTTTTCGAACTTCTCTAGACAGTTCTTCTAATAAGTCATTTGGGAGTTTTAATCATCCACAAGAATTTCAATCTTATCCTGTAACCCCTTATCGACCCAAGTCTAGTCTTGAGAAGACATTAGAAATTTTTTTGAAAATGTCGAACCAAATGACAGAGTGGATGCAAGCAAATAATTTCAAACCAGCCCAAAATTTTTCAGTATATGATTCGGGCATAGGACAAAATGAGAATTTGGGTAGTGAGACAGAACTGTACACCCTTCCTAATCAAACCTCCCCATTCCAAACTGAAATCCACAACTTTAGTTTCATAGATTCATCAAGTACACCAAATAGAATGTCTGATAAGTTGTGTGACTTTGTAGTGTTTGATTTACCCGATTGTGAAGGGTCCATTTCAAGTGAAACCATACCCAACCCTTGTGACCTCTACACCTCCACTCTTGAACCAAAACTGATTGAAAACCATACTTTTGATGAGGTGTTTGAGAATTTTAACCTTCACTTGAATGAGGTGATTGACGTTGGGGATATACTGATTGATGAACCCAAAATTTTGGATGATTTTGTTCCACCAATTCATCAAATCCTTTCACTTCCTTGTGGTCATCATCTTGAGCCTTTAATTCTTCCCGAACCCCAAATATGTCTTGAAGTTGATGATAATGGTATACCCGAAGATCAGACCGAAATACAGCCTCCATCTTCCACATCTGGTTCAACAACACTCGACACGCCAATTTGTTTACCCATTTTACCTTCTACTTTCTTCGGTTCTTTTTCTGTTCCTATAGTTTCAGTGAGTTTTGATGAATCACAATCCGTTAATTCAAGTTCAATAATACCATAAATTCAACTTGATTTGGATATTTTTGAAAATGAGGTAGATGAGTTTTTCGAGTTCTCTACCTCAATAATTTTTGAATCAAGTAGGATAAATTCTGGCACAAAACTCTGACAACAAAATATTCAATCACACCATTGATAAAAGTTTTGAAGAACTTTTTGCTGACGGACTTAAATTTTTAAACAATACGGATTTTGTGATTAATCAATCTCCACCTATAGAGGTTGAACCATCACCATTCCTTCTTCCTAATCATTCACATTCATTCTCATTCTTTCTTTTCTCTAATTTCAAACCCTTTCCAGACCACTTCTTATCCCTTCCCCATTTTTTCTTGACTCGATACAACACATTCTTCCACCAACTTATACGCTATGCTGATAAAATCTTTGAATGATTGGTGTTAACTTTTGGTCTTTGTAAAGTCTTACTTTGACCAAATGACTCACCCCCTCTTAAAATGCTTCGTATTGTCTAACTCATGTTTGAGGGGGGGTATATTTTTGGCTCTTGAACATAACTTTTGTCCTCAAATTTGTGAGCCAAAAATAAGTTTGGGGGATAATTTTCACTTTCATATATTCTTGCCCTCATTAATAATGTCCTCCCAAGCTTATAGGTTTTTGTGATCCAGCAGATAGCAACAGTGAGGACACTGTTGAAAACAGGTTTGGGGGAGGTTTGTGCTTATTTACGCATCAATTTGCATCACATTTTGCATAAGCACAACATTTTCAAAAAAATAAAATTTTTTTTAAATTTTTTTTTCTTTTATAATAAAAGAATAGAAAGTGAAAAATTATATATGAAAGATAGGAATAGTTTAAGAAAACCAAGAAAATTAGAAGTTTTCTTAAACGAACTGGTAATAAGTAGTTATGAGCTGTTGTCCTAAGGGTTAATAAGATGAAGGAAGTCACTAATCTGAGGATAAAAATAAGTCTGAAAAATAGTTTCTATTCTGAAAGCCAAATATTTGAATGTTGATACCCTACTATATGCACTTACACACACGTCTTGAAACTCGGGATAGTAGAGGATACCTTGAAATGCTCTTGTCTAAAAGCCAAAGTATGAAGGAAATAAAAAAAATGAAGAAAATATTAAAAAAAAAGAAAAAAAATGAACACTAGTTTTGTTATCGCCAAGGCAGCAATAAAAAAATATAGCGAGGGTGCTTCATCACCTAGTGCCTTAGACCAACTGGTCTGGGAGTCACTGCTAAGCCTTAGGTGGTGTAAGACGAGGAAAATACTATCACCTAATCAGCAAGCACATAATTAATCGGTCGGTTAGTACCTCAAGAAGTATTAACGGTCGCATGAAAATGTGTGAGCAAATCTAAATATTCATCAAATTAAAAATTACTGAGGTCGATGGACAAGAGTATGATAGCTTGAATTGAATTCTCCGAGTGTAGGGATGTTCTAATCACACACGTAGGGGTATATGATCGATATTTGGATGAAAGGTAGGAATGAAGAATAAAGACGATGTTTTATTGAGGGATGATGTGATTTCTAACATCTTTTCATGACTATTAAGATTGGGCTCATAACAACTGAAAAGCTAGTGTAGTTGGAAACTCTTATTTTCAAAGTCTTTCTTTTATGGTTCTTATCTTTATATGTAAATTTCACCATCTCTCTTTTATTATAGGATTTTGTGGGTGTAATCCGTTGAAAACCCTCAGGAGACAACACTCCTCCTACTAGGGACACCTAGAGGTTTAACGGCTTGTTGCACGTGCTCAGTGCAATCGTGTTTGCCTACGAAAGTGTGCTTAGTTTTCTCCTTTCTTTTCCTTCTCTTGAATAAACTAGTTTGCTCGGGACGATCAAAGATAAGTTTGGGGGTATTTGCTCAGTTGATAAAACTGCACATTTGTTATTACATTTTTCCTACTATTTCCATATTTAAAAAGGTCTTTATTATAATATATCATACATATGAGGGTTTATTTGTAAAAATACTATTTTCCATGTGTTGATATATTATAATTAGCATTTGGTAGGGAAATCTTTGCAAATAATATCATTGACCAAATCTTAACTCTACTAAATATTATTTGAGTTGTTGTGCAGAATTTTCAGGTCTAAAATTAAGGAAATCAAGTTGTTAAAGTAAACCTGCCTAATTAAGAAACCAAAACTTAGAAGTCAAGTCTGGCAGCAACTACGAGAAGATTTCTAAGTTCCAAAGCTTCCAGAGATCGCCAAATGTCACACAGATGAAGACCCAAAAATTTGATGAAGAGATCTTGACCATTGGCCGTGGATCCGCGGCCAAACCCCCCTGTTGGCCGCGGATCTGCGGCAGGGAAGGGGAGTTAAAGGATGCATTTTTTTGGGGTGAATCTTTATAGTTAGATTCCATATTTGGAAGCATGAGTTCTGGCTTTGGGGCTATAAATAAAGACCGAGAGCCTCTTGGAAAAATCATCAAGTCGACGGGATCACGAAGTCCAAGACGGCTCACGCATCCAGGCTTATCATCAACGGTTCATCACCTCCTTAGAAGAGATCGAGAAGCAAACTAGGATTTGTAATCATTTTCTAAGGAATCAAAGTGTAATGAATATTGTTGATTAATAAAGGTAGCTCTTTCTCCTATTCTATTTCTTTGTAGTTTAATTATGCATTTTCTCTCCATCTCTTTTTCTCCCAACATGCGCGAGTAATTCTCCGCTTGTTAGGGTTCGTAGGATTAGGGTAGGCTAATGGATGATGAAAATACATAAACTCTTTTTACGTCCTACAAAGTTTATAAACTTTATCAAAAGAATCATTAACATCCTAATCGGGCACGCTACCAATTCATTGTTAGCCTGACCGCGATTAGAGATTAGATTAATGATTGTTTTGTGAAAGGCTAGATATGAACGGAGTTCCGTGTCGAGATAAGGGTTAAGAGTGAGATTCTTTTTCCCTCAAGAAACCCTAATCTACACGCATCACTGTCGTTCTAGTTTTAAATCTATTAAAGGATAGAAAGAGTAATTTTTAATTAATCATCCATAACTACTAAATCCTAATGAACCCTACAAGCCCTCTTCTTATATAAACTTACATCCGTAGTTAATCTAGATCTATATTTTGCATCCGTGTTTAACGTAGATCTAGATCCTACAACCATTATACAATCTTATTTCTTCCTTCTCTCTCTCTCAACACATCTAAAGTAAGAATAAAAGATTCAACGTTTCCCAGAGGACGACCCGTACTCATCTCGGTCTAGCTACACGCGACACCGTTCTGATTGCGGTTATTCTACAAACACACTCTTTCGTATCAATCATATTCGGTTATGAATATCCAGCACCTCATTCGATGAGGCAAGGGCCGAGATCCCTTCATCGGGAGTGACCCCTTGGACAGAGGTTTGCGTAATGGTAATAACTTCACTATTGTCGATTACTTTTTACTTTGCATCGCGGTATTCAGTTTGGGATATCCTGCTCCTCATTCTATAGGGAAGTGCCGAGATCCGTTCACCGGGGGTGAGCTCTTTAGCAAAGGTTTTCATCACTATATTTTTATAAAAAGATATTTGGTTCCTTCAACGATATCAAGTTCATTATGCAAAAGGTTTTTCGCCAAAAACTAGTCGTAGCCCTCCGTCATTTCATACAGGTATTACTTAGTATTCATGCTGTGTATGTTGACCTCTGTCAAGGCACAGTGCTTGGTAGCTGGGTAATGCTTGTTTGTTGCATAGATATGCGATTATTTAGGACAGTCGCACAGTCATTTTGACCTCTGTCAAGGGCACGTGCGGGTGGGTCTAAGTTAATCCAGGATAATGACGGGTTGAACTTGACTTGAGACTTATGATATGTTGATCTCTGTCAAGGTCATAAGCCGCTTAGGGTAAAAATCACATCGGGAGTTTCAAACATACAAGAAACTTGCCAGGCTTGCGCATACCTTCTGGAGTGTGATGACGTGGGTGGCTTCCATCACGTTATCATGCGGTGATAGTTGGATCCCGATTCCTACTGATGAGTTGGTTTACTCTTCGGGTGAACCCGACTAATTATTCTTTCAGGTTTGGAGGAGAATTTGAGGATACAGTGGGAGGTTTCTTAATTAGATAAAATGATTAACCTTTCTGATCTAGGTTAGAGTGCACGCAGAGTGTTTCTTCTATCTCTCTTTTTGGCTGCGACCATGCCCCGACCCTAGACCATGACTCAGTGACCAAGTTAACCGAACTTTCTTAAAACTCTGGCTTTTGGATTGTCTGAGTTGCATACATCATTGCCACTCCTTCTTTTACCTTTTGCATTTCTCCAGAACACCCTGTATCACTACGAACATCCACTTCCATTGGATAAATCCATCGTATGGTTATATACGAGCTCGAAGGAACTTTTTCGAGGTTGGATTCTGGTTCTGGAGAGATTGAATAGGACTATTCAGTTGTCTTTTCCTTTTACCTTCTCTCAGGTTGTGAGGGCTCCTAGGATTAGGAGAGGGTATACCTATTACGCTTATTGGATAGTCTTCTTCCAAACCATAGGCAGGTGCCGAAAGGTAGGGAATGAAGAAAACTAATTAGCCTAAGTTGGGTGTACAGAAGGTAATAAGTAAAGACAAATAAAGGGATCAGAAAGAGGGCAATGTAAATTGCGACTGTTAATATTCACGACTAAACCACGTATCTCATCGCCACTCCTAATTCAGCTTTGTATTTCTCCAGAACACCCCGTATCACTATGAACATCCAATTCCATTGGATAAATCCATCGTATGGTTATATACGAACTCAAAGGAACTTCTTAGAGGATGGATTCTGGTTCAGGAGAAATAGGAATAAGGTTTATTCAGTTGTCTTTTATCCTTACATTCTCTCAGGTTGCGAGTGCTCCTAGGTTTAGGAGAGTACACCTATTATGCTTATTGGATAGTTTTCTTCCAAACCATAGGCTGGTGTCGAACGGTAGGGAAGGAAGAAAACCATTAAGCCCAACGATGGTGTACAGAAGGTAACGAATAAAGACAAATAAAGGGAATTGGAGAGATGAGAGGGAAATATATGGTTACAGTCATGAATCTGGATAATGGAAGAGGCATTACTAGGAATACTCGGATACCCCTTCGAAACATTTTAATGTTTCAATTTCACTGTGTATTGTTAATAGAAAACTGATTTCCTAATTAGACCCTTGCTCCAGGGTATGTATTTACCAGGTATGATTCTCACATCTGTATGGTTTTATAGATGATGAGTGGGAGTAAGTTATTGGGAATTAGGTGATCATCCTCATTATATCAGAATTCGTTGTAATTGGTGATATTTGAGGAAATCGCCTGGGTACAGTTTTCAACCTACGACGCACAGGGTTTGAGTTATTCAACTCAGGGGACTTATACAAAGTATTGTATGTTTTCCAGTGTCCATTAGGACAAAGGGGATGGTCCTCGTACTATATTCTGCTTACTTGTGACTTCTCTAATTTTTAGAAAAGTGTTTCGTAGAAATACAAGGTCCAAGTTTGAGAAGTTATAGGTATAAGAATAAAGTAGAGAACCATGTGTTGCAAGTATCAGGATTCTTCAAGGTGATCGAAGATGTAGATATTTGTGTTTGGTATTCAGTTGATAGTAATGATTTTGAGAACTTGCTTCTCTTTCAGGTTACTCATAATTGGATGCACTCCTAAGTTGAGTAATGCTGATCGGCCTCTCTTCATTTAGTTGACATGCACTGGAGATAGTTGCCTGATTTGAATCTGGTTCTAATTAAATCAGTGCCTCTATTTCTATATTGTATATAGAATGGTTCATATCTTAACATTGTTAAGATACGTGGAGTTGTCCGGCTTATGCTTAAAACCAGACTCTGGATAACTCTAGGCACGTTTCTGTAATGGCTGTTTGTGTGTTAACCCGGGCTATGACGAGGGTTAACTTTCTAGCATCTGGAAGATCAATAGTGATATTGTTCTTGACTCGCCACAGTTTTAGTAAAATGGATTTTTTCAGAAAACAGTAGTATGGGTATGGTAGAACTGGAAATGATTCCAGAACCGCAAACGATTACTGAAAATTTAATAGAACCGAAAGATTCAATCAGGTTTGACATTCCATTAGCCACTCCGCAGATATGGTGGGTAACCTCAGGCGCCCGAGAGGTACTTCGGTATTCTCAAAGACGGTGACAGGGAGGTTCTTGTTTACCCAGACTTGCCATTACTGCTGTTCTAGACTATGAGACCCGGCAGGAGGATGAGTATAGCGTCGTTCTAAACTAGCTTTAGAAGTGCACGTGTATATGACTCTGCCAGAGGGTTGTTGTGGTCAGTGGGAGAAGCGGAAGCATAGTGGATAAGTAGCTTATGTCTATTTATAAACTAAAGCAGATATAGCGGACATAGATCATCTATTTTTGATGTGATAGTCATGGCTTTGACTTCATCAGAATAGGGGATGGATCTGTTAAGAAGGTAGTAGGGTATGATGTCCTGGTATTTGGATGACATACACATTGTAGGAAGTGAAATTCCTATACTACGATCGATCATACTGTGATTGTCACACAGTAGTTTCTTCACATAGGATATGGATATAATATCAGGCATTCTGGTTACTGGATCTATGGTTTTAGATCTAGATTTGGGTAGTTTCCCAATCTGGGTACTTAGACAGTATTCTAAAGATGTTTTAGAATGGATGACTCCTGGCATAGTGGTGTACCTGCAGGTGATGGAGTCACCTATTCCAAAGGTGTCTTAAAGACTAAAGGGGAGAGGGGTATGCATAATTGACATATCATTTGCTTAGGCAATTGAGTCAATCATGAGATGTCAAGTACCACACCAGATGTTGTTTTTGCACTAGATGCAATAAGTTGATATTAATCCAATCCTGAAGGAACGTTCAGAAGCAGTTTTAGAACATAAGTGGATGTTTTAGGGATTTGATAACGGCAGCCTCATTCGGGAGACGGTTATAATTCCAGGCTTCCAAAGTGACCTGGATGACAGAGTGACTGTCAGGGTTATATTTTCCCTTTGACGAAGGGCGGTAGTTTGGACAGGTGGTCCAAGCAGATACTGAGGGAGGCATGGTGCAGGATGCTGATTAAATTCAGTTGACGATACAGTCTAAGAAGTTTGCTGGATTTGGAGTACATTTATGAACTGGGACCCATCAAATATCTAGACATATTCTAAGATAGATATTTCTAATTTCGGGAGATGGCTTTCTCCGCGAACTTGAGATTAAGAGTGACATAGAAAGAAACATCAGGGGATCCACTCACTGAGGCTATTTCTCGAACGTGATAGTTTTACAAACGAGCTTTGTGAAACTGATCAGTAGAGAAGTTTGGTGTTCGGTATCACACAGGCTGTGAGTATGCAACATCGCAATAATTAGCCTTAAGTGCAAGTGGGAGATTGTTGGATATAGTGCCCTCCAAGTCAATTATTGGATCGCAGGTACGTGATTGCAATGATTGAGGGAGGACCTATACTGGCAGGACAGTCTTGCTCGTGATGATAGTATGCTATCCGGCTTGTCTTTATCATCGTGTACATGCTTTAGTTCCCTATTGCATGTTGATAGAGCCCATAGGATTCTTGCTTGACTGCCAGCAGTATGATGGCGATCATATACGTAGGAGCTGGGGTCTATAAGCACATCCTTAAAGTGTCCCTATGTAGGGTTCCTAGGCACTCTCAAGAGGTCTCACAAGGCATCAACCATGCCAATTTCAAATTTTACAAGTGCCGAGAAACCCTAATACGGATCGTTAACTAGAATTTTAGGCGAAAAAGAAACTAGTTAACAACTTAACTAAAAGAAAGAGGCTACAACCTTTGTAGATCCGGTTCTCCACTTCCTTAGCTCCACGTAGACGTCCCTCCCCTGTACAAATCGGATCTTGGACTCTAGTGTCGGCTTCATCGGAGAAATGGGCGGGCTAGGTCATCGACTACGATGCCGAAGATGATCTACGTCGAGGCATCACAAGATCAAGCTCCCACTTCACCAAGTCATGAAACTTGTGAAGAAAACACCCTTTACTACTTGGCAAGAGGTAGAGGATAAAGAAATAGGAGGTGGGTTCACTTTAGAATTGGATTTCTCACTCATTTCATCAATTCACCATTGATGGAATCAAGCTTCTTCATCTTGAAGAAGAAGAAGAAGAAGAAGATGATATTATGATAAGAATAAATAAAAATAGAAAAGAAAATGAATACTTATCATAATACAACCATGGTCAAGTGTAGAGAATCAACTAGGGTTAAGTGGAGTGGTTAGGGTTATGCATGAGACAAAATGGTCACTTAGTCAAAGCTTCATGAAGCTTCAAGATGCAAACAAAGAAAGCCACCATTTTCTCTTTATGCCATTTATTTTCCAAAAAGAATAAATAAATAAATAAATGAATAAGAAAACAAAACCCTAACCATTCATATAACCATGGTTTAAACTTTACACAAACTCAAGTAAACATGTATCATCAAACATGATACAATCAAGTGCACAAAAGTATATCACATATACAACTTGTGCAATGCAAGTGAGAAAATCCTTTTAAAGTGAACCGATACTAGTTAATGCAAAGTAATATATCAAATATATAATTATGCATTAAATCATTAAATCAACACTTGATTTAACGATTCGGTCATATCGCATATAACCGACTAATATCCAATGTATCGGCTTATCGAATCAATACTTGATTCGATAACTAGGTTATATCGCATACAACCAATCGATACATTCATCGCGAGAATAGAATACGGTATCACATACACGCATTATTCTCTGTCCCGCACATATCTCATATGCACTCCTATTTCGTTTCGCTTGAGCCAGGAAACCTCTGTGTAGGACTCTAAAGACTCGTCAATACGCCGGCAGCAGGTGATGATCATATCAAACACCCACAAGCCGCAAGCGGTCTGCTAAACATAACGGCCACCCGGGTATTGGGCGATCAGAAGATCGATGAGCGAGCCCGCTCATACTCCTGTGAATCCAACCAGTAACACTTACCGTACAGTCCGGTCTGTTCGTCTGATATGTCGCATATCTCGCCTAGGGGTGGTAAACGTCAGACCCCAATAGCTCGATAAGTCGTGTCGATATGAGGTCTATAACAGTTCGAGAAACTGCTGGTAACACTTACCAGTAAATCTCAGCAACCCTGGCCAGGGATTTCCGGTTATAGCCAATCGAACACAGCGCAACATCAACTCCCTATACCGGGAGAGACGAATCCCCTCCTATCGCTCATTGCCTCCATGTGATTCGGGACTGTACCCAAAAACCACCGTTTTGCGCGCCCTCTTGGACGTGGTAAGGTGGAAATCAAAGCACAGTAGGAACCACACAAGACTCTATGAGGATCTCGGGTCAACAGACTACTCTGTACCAGTGTCACCAGAGAACTGCCATCTGACGTAAGGTATAATACCATCTGGGAGTTCTCGGCGAGTCCGTCCAGTGTACCCAGTCTCCACTGAGCACCCGTATATCATCTCTGATGTCAAACACCAATGGATATGGGATCATCCATCGCCCATCTGTATGGGTCGAGAAGGTATACGCTAGTCTACTCTGGTATATCGATGCCCCGTCTCGATATACCCACGACTAGGGACTTTGAAGGATGTACTTATGGACTACCATGTCCTCACTAGTATGATCCGCATCATAGTCCAGGTAGTCAAGTACATATCCTAAGGGCTTTACCAACATGTAACAGAGAGACAATCAGTGTACACGTTAAGGTAAAGATCAACCAGATAGCATACAATCATGTCGAGCAAGAAAGTCCTCCCTATATATGTCCAAGCATCCACTACAATATACATCCTATGTACAGTAATGGCCTCTAGGGCATACATATAACTAACAATCTCCCACTTGCACTAGGGCCATCTGACAGCAGTGGTTGTAGTATCTCATACTCAACCATCCCATAAAAGTCTCTCTCTGGGAAAAGGCCTTTGTGAGTGGATCCGCCGTGCTGTCCTCTGAGTCTGCTCTCCTAACCTCGATCTCCTTAGAGATCAACCATCTCCATGATCAGGTGATACTGCCTTAGAATATATCTGGATCATTGATGGGACAGACGTTCCTTGGCATATGCCACAACTCCATTGTCACACAGTGGGAGGAACTAAGTTCATCTCATGAACAAATATACATCCAGACTGCCTCTTTGGTAGCATCTTAAGTAGCGATGTATCCAGCCTTTATCGTCTAGTATGCCACGGTATCTAGCTTGGAACTCTTCCAACATACCGTCCCTTTACTGAGGGTAAAGACAATGCCTGTGACTGACTTTCAGTCATCCTTATCACCCTGGAACCCTTCCAGTGATTCTCCCCAGGATCGGTTGATACCATCTCACTACAACTAGTGAGAATGCTAACATCCAATTAGATCTATCTCATAGATCCAAAACCCAGGATTTAGGAGGTATCACTGTGATCCTATATGGAGAATCATTGTGATAAGCGGAGATTGACCGAGCGTAGCATAGGAAACTCCTTCCCTATTAAGAGCATGTCATCCACGTACTCTACGAGGATCGTCACTATACTCCCTACTACCTTTTTGTTTATACAAGGTTCATCTACCATTTTGATGATGTCAAACTCTTTGATTAAACCATCAAAACAGATGTTCCAACTCCGCGATGTCTGCTTTATCCTATAAAACATCTTGCACTCGTTTCCGCTACTCCCACTGTCTACGAAGCCCTTTGGCTGTGTACTTATAGACGCTCTCTTCTAAAACATCATTTAGAAAAGCAGTCATGACACCCAACCACCAGATATCGTAGTTATGGTATGTAGCCATGGCAAGTAGGATCCGGATGGACTTAAGCATAGCCACTGGAAAAGGTTTCATCATTATCCATACCTGGTCAATGATGCAAACCTTTTAACAAGTCTAGCTTTGAAAGTCTCAACTTTTCCATCTACACCAAGTAATCTTCTCAAGATATACTTGCTCCTGATGGGGATTTAACCCTTCAGATATAGCAACCAAAGTCCATACTTTGTTGGTGTACATGGATTCCATCTCAGATCACTAAGCATCCAGCCATTCTTACAGAGTCTTACTCCTGATGGCCAGCTCGAAACTAGTTGGGTCATCATCTCATGATGCAATCCTCGCTCCCACTGTCATAGAGAAACCAAAGTATCTCTCAGGTGGGTGAGGAACCCTACTAGATCGGCGGAGAGGCTGAGGTTCGTTGGAATCTACTGAATCCTTTGGTTGTACCAAATCATCTTCTGTAGTTTGCATAGCTGGAACCTTTCCAGTTCTACATAACAGACCTTGCCTCGAGCTTTTCTGGATTATGCTTTTAGACATAGCCCGGACAATCCCAAATCTTAACCAACTTAAGATATGGGCTCTTCCCTTTCCATATCACATATGAAGCGGTAGGCAACTGATTGGATTGGAACCCAATTCAATTGGTATGCAGCTTCTCAAGTGCATAACTCCCAAAAAGGAAATAGGAAACTCAGTAGTACTCATCATAGAGCACACCATATCATATAGGGTGCATCTGCTCCGCCCCGATACACCAACGTACTGTGGTGTATACGGAGGAGTAATGCTGAGAGAGAATCTCATTCTCCTTTAGAATAATCCAGGATTTTCGTGCTCAAGTATTCTCCTCCTCGATCACATCAAAGGACATAATACTTATACCCGTATTTTGGTTCTCTACTTCTAACTTATATTCTGTGAATATCTCAAAAGGTTCGGACTTGTGTTTCAACAGGAACATATGTCTGAATCTTGAGAGATTATCAGAGAATGTAACGAAGTACAAAGAACCGTTCTTGGCATGTGTAGACAGGGGACCTTACATACATCAACATGTATCATCCCAAGAGTCCACTAACTCTTTCTCTGTTTCCAGTAAACGGAGCTATGGTCATCTTATCTCTGTGACATGACTGGCAAGTTTCATAAGATGTAAATTCAAACTAATTTAAATATGCATCTAAAATGTAACTTCAGCCAGTCGGATCGCATTGATATGACCTAGTCTACAATGCCTCAAGAAGAATTCGTTCATTTCTGAACTCTTCCTCTTATGTGTGTTCCGTATACAAAGAACTGTAGTTTGATTTAGAACATTAATGCTTTTAGATAACGTGCCTGAACCGATCAACTTTTGATATAGGAAATGTTCAAAACATTATCCAACAATACAAAATTATATCCTTTCTTTACTAATAAAGAGATTGATATGATTTTGTATATCAGGTTCGGTATCTAATAACATTCGTTCAGAATCAATGTATTGGTAATACAGGGTGCTAGTGACCAACAGACTTGGCTGCAACTCTTGCCCCGTTTTCTGCCTCATGAAACTTATCACCCGTTCTCAGTCCTCTACCTTTCTGTAGCCCTATGTAACAGATTATATATCTGGGATCCTGATCTGGTATCACATACCGAGGACGTAAAGGATACTGAGAAACAGTTCTCTGTAATGAACACACCCGAAGATGATGCATCATCATGCACTCTCTTCGTTTGGGCGGCACGGGAATTCTGGTAATCCCCAATTTCCTGCTCTGTCTTATAACAATTATAAGTTAGAGCGGGACCAACGTTCCCCAGCTCAGTATAACAAGCGGGTTCGGTCAATAATCCGTATTATTATCTTGATTAAGGCGTGATATGGTCGCTACCTGGAGAGAGAGAGAAGAAAACACTCAGCGTGCGCTCTTGTAAGAATAGATTGGTTTTTATTTTATCTAATCAGGATGGCTCCCACTGTTTTTTTTTTCAAATCTTCCTTCAAACCCTAAAAGGAAAGACTAGCCGGGATTAATTACACACTACAAGTTCGCCAATCTTTCAGCCAGGCCAGTGTCGGTACTTTGAGGGAGGTCCCCCGTGCTTTCGCACGAACCTAATTAATTTAAACCTCGTTTTCCCAGAGGCGTAACCTCGTTAACACCTTTCTAGACACCTACTTGATCGGCTAATTGTAATGTGTAAAACACTCCCAGGAGTAACAATTACTCGCAGCGGGTATCGGGATCCAACTATCTCATAGAAGGTATGCAATCTCATTGCAAATTTCAACACTTGAAATTCCCGATAATATTTTGCCCCTAGCGTCCTATGACCTTGACGCAGGCCAACAAACTATAGTGCGCTAGTCAAGTTCAACCCGTCATTTCCTGATTGAATTAAACCCACCCGCACGACCCTTGACGCAGGCCAACAAAGTCGCACGACTACCCTAATCCAATCTGCATCATATGCATAAGCAGATAAATACTAGTTAGCTACCGCACACTACGTCTTGACGCAGGCCAACAAACGTAGCACGAATACTAACTACCACTTATCTGAAATGACGGAGGGCTACGACAGGTTTTTCTGAAAACCTATTGCGTAATGAACTTGATATAGTTGTAGAATCAAATGAATTTAAAATGGAGTGTTTTTGAGGCTTTTTTAGTTTTGCTAAAGGGGTCACTCCCGGTGAAGGGATCGTCGGTCCTTTCCTCGTCGAATGAGGTGCGGGATATATCATATATATCACTGTGCAAAGCTAAAACTATAGAAGCAATCAAAAAGACAAACCGAGGGTTGTAGCATCTGCTAGTTATTGCTAAAGGAGTCACTCCCTGTGAAGGGATCTCGGTCCTTTCCTCATCGAATAAGGTGCAGGATATATCACATATACCGCTATGCAAAGCAAGAACTGTAGCTACCTGTTTTATTTTTGAAATTCAATTCTACAACATCTTAGGTTTCTTTTAACTTTCATTAATCACATTAATGAAGTCCCATCATTTAAGTACCTAAACATCACAGATAAATACGACGTACACTTATGCCATCCGCATTCGCCTCGATGTCCCCTCCTGCACCGTTAGGTTAGGTAACTAACGGCAGAGCGGGGCAGGGCTAGTGCGGGTGTAAAACATAAGTAACGCCTATATAATATATCATATATACTATATACAGTATCCATCACAGAACATATCACATGATCACATCACAGATATCGCAGCAGAAGAATCATATGAAATATTGGATATACTAGGACGTCCGTGTTTTCAATACGTGCCAGTATAAAACACGGATTCCACGGTCGTGATGAATAGCCAAACCCACACCCCTAGACCCCTACGAGAGCGGCAAGCAACCCTACCAATTCTAGAGTTAGGAGACCCAGACTCGACTCCTCGAGTTGCTCTCCCACTGGACTCCAGAACCCGGTTACTTGTGCTCCCCTCCTTGGGTCTATCCTAGTGCGGAAAAGTAAATAATATACAAACGGTGACATCTTCCGCAACCTGGAAGTGTCCCAATAAAAGAATATTACATACAAGTTTTTACATGAATGAAAATGAAAAACACTCATCTCACATAAAAACCCCCGGCTATTCAAACACGACGATCCAATATAACATATCCAGCAATACATAACATCACATGTCATCAATGTAAGTAAATATGCGCATCCCAATTGTCGTTGACATATAGAAACGAAACCGGCGATATCACATATTACACATACGGTCACAGAAAAGAAAGTGTAAAACTACAACAGTTGGAATCCGCAACCTCCATAGATATCGCATGCCTAATCAAATGAATTACTTAGACATCGCATTCCTAACAATTATAAACCCCGCATTTTAGTCTCATTATCGAAAACTCTTTTCAATATCTAGTCGGGCAATTCAACAGGATTCCCGACATCCTGATCAAATGCTCGTCGCAAACTTTAGTAGGCAACCGCACCCCCGACGCCGTCAACGAAGTGCACCAAGGCGGAACACCGCTGCCGCGAGCACCCGAACGGATGCTTTCGGCGACGGGGTTCTTCTATAGTCACTTGGTCGGGGCTATGGAGCGAGGCTGTCTATTAAGTTTACCCGGCGAGTATCCGCGTACGCTACGTGATTGAGACGGACTTTTGATCACATCAAAATTCCATGGCAACCGATCAAGTGAGACTAAACTGCTATGTTTATAACATTCATTCAGTTATCTCATAACTTCTTGTGAATTCCAATTATTGTATCACATTCCGAATAAGATAGAAAATGTTAAACTTTCCGATCGAACAATCGAACACCCAAGTTTTCCCGAAACAGCTCAACTCATGAAATAAGTTCAAAGACATTCACTTCGTGCCTCAGTACCAACAGTCCAGCCGTAGAAGGGTCAAGCCAACGCCTCACATGTGGCACGCCGTACTGCCCCAAACCCGAAGGTTCAAAGGGCAGTTCAAGACGGTCACATAATCGAGTTAAGGTTTGTTGTCTTCTAGAGGGACCATCGCGTTACATGCACTACTTAGAACGTCCTTAAACCACAGAAAAATCCAACACTTGGAATTTTCCGACAGGGGAAAAGGTGGGTATTTATATCCGGTCGAACTTTTTAACATATTCTAAAATATCCGGAAAGCCACAAAGACAAAGTCTGATAATCCGATCGAATCATCGAATCCCCAAAACAACCCCAGAAAATTCAACTCTTGAATAAATATTAAAAATTCCCATAAAACTCAGCACTGTGAAATAGGAATTACTGTGCAAATATGGAGGGCTGACGTCACCAGAGAGCGGCGGAACCGCCGCAGAAGCTAGGCTTCTGCCGCGGTTCCGCCGCATGTTTGAGGTATCATTGGTCAAATTTTGCACCGTAATTCTTATAATTCCCTGCTGAATTTTTTAAGCATTTTTAATCTGGAAAAAACCCAGTATTTGAAAAAAGTCCAGAGAGCGTGAAATTTTAGGGTTTCGGGTTCGTTCGGGTTTCAAACATCGCCTACGCATCGCCTAAGGCTCTAGCTAGGCTCTGATACCACTGTAGGGTTCCTAGGCACTCTCAAGAGGTCTCACAAGGCATCAACCATGCCAATTTCAAATTTTACAAGTGCCGAGAAACCCTAATACGGATCGTTAACTAGAATTTTAGGCGAAAAAGAAACTAGTTAACAACTTAACTAAAAGAAAGAGGCTACAACCTTTGTAGATCCGGTTCTCCACTTCCTTAGCTCCATGTAGACGTCCCTCCGCTGTACAAATCGGATCTTGGACTCTAGTGTCGGCTTCATCGGAGAAATGGGCGGGCTAGGTCATCGACTACGATGCCGAAGATGATTTACGTCGAGGCATCACAAGATCAAGCTCCCACTTCACCAAGTCATGAAACTTGTGAAGAAAACACCCTTTACTACTTGGCAAGAGGTAGAGGATGAAGAAATAGGAGGTGGGTTCACTTTAGAATTGGATTTCTCACTCATTTCATCAATTCACCATTGATGGAATCAAGCTTCTTCATCTTAAAGAAGAAGAAGAAGATGATATTATGATAAGAATAAATAAAAATAGAAAAGAAAATGAATACTTATCATAATACAACCATGGTCAAGTGTAGAGAATCAATTAGGGTTAAGTGGAGTGGTTAGGGTTAAGCATGAGACAGAATGGTCACTTAGTCAAAGCTTCATGAAGCTTCAAGATGCAAACAAAGAAAGCCACCATTTTCTCTTTATGCCATTTATTTTCCAAAAAGAATAAATAAATAAATAAATGAATAAGAAAACAAAACCCTAACCATTCATATAACCATGGTTTAATCTTTACACAAACCCAAGTAAACATGTATCATCAAACATGATACAATCAAGTGCACAAAAGTATATCACATATACAACTTGTGCAATGCAAGTGAGAAAATCCATTTAAAGTGAACCGATACTAGTTAATGCAAAGTAATATATCAAATATATAATTATTCATTAAATCATTAAATCAACACTTGATTTAATGATTTGGTCATATCGCATATAACCGACTAATATCCAATGTATCGGCTTATCGAATCAATACTTGATTCGATAACTAGGTTATATCGCATACAACCAATCGATACATTCATCGCGAGAATAGAATACGGTATCACATACACGCATTGTTCTCGGTCCCGCACATATCTCATATGCACTCCTATTTCGTTTCGCTTAAGCCAGGAAACCTCTGTGTAGGACTCTAAAGACTCGTCAATACGCCGGCAGCAGGTGATGATCATATCAAATACCCATAAGCCGCAAGTGGTCTGCTAAACGTAACGGCCACCCGGGTATTGAGCGATCAGAAGATCGACGAGCAAGCCCGCTCATACTCCTGTGAATCCAACCAGTAACACTTACCGTACAGTCCGGTCTGTTCGTCTGATATGTCGCATATCTCGCCTAGGGGTGGTAAACGTCAGACCCCAATAGCTCGATAAGTCGTGTCGATATGAGGTCTATAACAGTTCGAGAAACTACTGGTAACACTTACCATTAAATCTCAGCAACCCTGGCCAGGGATTTCCGGTTATAGCCAATCGAACACAGCGCAACATCAACTCCCTATACCGAGAGAGACGAATCCCCTCCTATCGCTCATTGCCTCCATGTGATTCGGGACTGTACCCAAAAACCACCATTTTGCACGCTCTCTTGGACGTGGTAAGGTGGAAATCAAAGCACAGTGGGAACCACACAAGACTCTATGACGATATCGGGTCAACAGACTACTCTGTACCAGTGTCACCAGAGAACTGCCATCTGACGTAAGGTATAATACCATCTGGGAGTTCTCGACGAGTCCGTCCAGTGTACCCAGTCTCCACTGAGCACCCGTATATCATCTCTGATGTCAAACACCAATGGATATGGGATCATCCATCGCCCATCTGTATGGGTCGAGAAGGTATACGCTAGTCTACTCTGGTATATCGATGCCCCATCTCGATATACCCACGACTAGGGACTTTGAAGGATGTACTTATGGACTACCATGTCCTCACTAGTATGATCCGCATCATAGTCCTGGTAGTCAAGTGCACATCCTAAGGGCTTTACCAACATGTAACAGAGAGACAATCAGTGTACACGTTAAGGTAAAGATCAACCAGATAGCATACTATCATGTCGAGCAAGAAAGTCCTCCCTATATATGTCCAAGAATCCACTACAATATACATCCTATGTATATTAATGGCCTCTAGGGCATACATATAACTAACACCTTAGTCGTGGGAGTTTCGAGACAGGGCATCGATACTCCAGAGTAGACTAGTATATACAGTCGAGACCCCGACGAGGGGCGGTGGCCGGTCTCACAAGCCATTGGTGTCAGTTGGTTCACCTAGGATGTATACAGGTGCTCATTGGGTTATGAGTACACCGGACTGGACTCTTCGGGAACATGCTAGTTGGTATTATACATATCGTCAGATAGCAGTTTCTAGGTGACATGTGTACAGGTTAGTCTGTCGACCTGAGATCGTCATTTGTCTCGTGTGAGTTCCCACTGTGCTTTGATTGCTATCCTACCACGGCTCAAAGGAGTCGTGCAAACAGGTTTTAGTTAGGTACAGTCCCGAGCCACATAGGGGCAGTGAGCGGATCGTCGAGGATTCGTCCCTCCAGGTATTAGGGGTGAGATCGCCCTGTGTTTAGGAGAGCCATTACACGAAATTCCTGGTCAGGGTAATCAAGATTTACTGATAGGTATTCCAGTAGTATCTAAGGGTGTTCTGGGCTTCACTCCGACACGACTTATACCGCTATTGGATGTCTGACGTTTACTATCCCCCTAGGCCCTATATGCGATACTCATAGACGAACAGACCGGCTGTACGGGCATTTGATGAGTAATTAGAGTCCCCCACAGAAAGTTTCCCAAGTTCGGGCGAAACGTTGTAGATGCCGTTTGGTTTTATGGCAGCGTTCGAACATGCACGTGCACTTATGCATGTGTCATGG
Source organism: Agapanthus africanus (assembly GCA_030015575.1). Taxonomy (NCBI): domain Eukaryota; kingdom Viridiplantae; phylum Streptophyta; class Magnoliopsida; order Asparagales; family Amaryllidaceae; genus Agapanthus; species Agapanthus africanus. The sequence goes on from JASDDO010000001.1 coordinate 410,931,749, forward strand.
TTCAGACAGATAATACTAGCGGGCTTTGGTTTAAGCAGGATCCTTGTATTATTTTGTAGGAATATTTTTTGTCTCATTGCATTCGTATTCGGTAGGAATACAAATTCGGGTATGTATTTACAGTTGAGGGGTAATCTCTTAATTCGTTACAGGATTACTTTCGGAGTTGCCAGTTTCTTTTTCCGTTTTAAACATCTTGTTCCATGTTTAATTGCTGTGAGCTATTTGTCCTTGACTACTTTTTTTCTTGGCTTTTCCTGCACTGAAATCCTTGCTCTAGGGGGCTGGCAGTGATGGACATAGGCATGGCCCTGTCTCCTTAAGACATTTTTTTGCTAGTTAGGTGTCTGATTTTGCTGTGGGGGGTTCCTTGTAAATTCCGCATGCTTTAAAAGGCAAGGTTTTTTTTATGGTGAGGGCGATGCATTCACAGAGAGGGGATTCTCTTGGCTAACCATGTTTCCTTGGTTTTGAAAAAGAATTCTTAAGCCCACAAATCTTCATCTATCCTTGGCAACTCCAATTTACCTCCACCCAATCACTTGGGTGTATTGAGACAAAGTATTCTACACTCTCTCTACTTCAATCTTGGACATGTCGGCTAGCAAACTTCATGTCCGAGTTGCTTCGGTTCGAAGCGGGAGCCCGTATAAAGATTAGATGACGTGGTGCCTGTTCACACTAGAATATTGCATTATTATATTCCCCATTCTTATTCATTTTAAAAATAAACGGGTGCTTTTGACGCATGTCTGCTACATATTACAGGTTACAGGTTCTTGGAGCGAAAACAGTGAAAAAGACAAAAGATGATACAAAAAGGGACTTTTGACAAACAAACAGAAGACTCTTGATCAAGCCTACATCAAAGATAAAATTCACAAAGTACAAGGCAATGCAAGGTCCAAGATTTCGAAGCCACGGTTAAAAGTCCACCACAATTATTCACTGGAAAATCTGAAAGAGAACAGAAGCTATTTTAAAGAAAGAATTAAAGAATTAAGTACCCAGGAAGCCCAAAGACAGAAGAGCCCATAAAGGAAAGGCCCAATACTTCCTTTTTAAGAAGAAAAAAGGAAGATTTTATTTTATCAAAATTCATTTGCGGCTTTGACTAGTTGACCTAGGGCTATTTTTGTAATTGTAAACATGCAAGTCATTGTAACCCTAGGGTTTCCTATCTTCTATAAATAGGGACTCTAATTCATTGTAAACTTCATGCCTCCTTTTAAAAAAAATTCCAAAATCCTTTTTGGAGAGCATCGGTGCCTCTCTTCAATTCTGAAATTCAGATCTGACAACCCTGCATGGATGATTGGAGAAATGCATCTTTAAAGTAAGTAGATCTATTTATTTTCTTGCCCTAGATAATTTCAATTCCTGCCCTAGATTAAATTTATTTTCCTGCCCTAGTATAGATTTTATTTATCTGCCCTAGTTATAACTTTCAATTAATTGCCCTAGGTAGAATAATTAGATTTTTAGATTTAATAATCAACCGAACACCCTTCGGAATTAACTCGTAAGAACGAATCGGAAATTCACAAAATCCCTGTGGACCGACCCGTACTCACCGGCTAGCTTCATGCGACGCCGTTCTTGATTGCGGTTACAAATATTTTGGATCTATCTTTTAGAAAGAGCAAGCACGCTAAATCACTCAAATCAAATGGCGCTGTTGCCGGGGATGGCGTAGAACTTTCCTTTTCATAATTTCGGGTTAATCAAAATCTTAAAAAAATCATAAAAATCTGAAAAAATAAATAAAAATTATAAAAATATATCATTTGTTATTTTTGGAAGGGATACTTTGTTGTTTTAATTTTGCAGGATATACGAAAATCGGATCTGGAAATCTACAGAGATTAAAACAGGAAAAAAAAAACAGATCGGAACAACAGAAGATCACAACAACCGAGGAGAGCAAAGAAAAAAAAAAACCGCTGAACCCACCAAAGCGCGGCGGAACCGCCGCGCCAGCCCTCTTTTGGCCGCGGAACCGCCGCGGTCTGGTCGAATCAGCGCTTGAAAAAAAAGTGGCAGAAGCGCGATAAAAAAAAAAAAAATGCTCCGCCACTGGAAATTTCTGTGAGTTTTCTCTCTCTCCTCCTCTGCAAATCTTGATATATCTTCTGTAAATTTGCCTGCAGGATTTCTTTGCGCTCAAAAATCTTTTCCCTTTCAAATAACAATCTTGTGCAGGATTCTTTGCGCCGCGCATAAAATAAAAATATTTGATTGCAAGTGATTTACTGTTTTGCATATCTTTAATTGGACTTTAAGGGGCTTTTTGACCAATTCAGATTGGGTGGGGATTTCATCACCCTTCCAAGGACTCCAGAAATCACATAAGGCATTTGCATTGACCAATCTTTAATTAAAAAATACTAGACTCAGCCCTAAGGACTTCGAGCTCACTAGGAAAAGGACTAGTATAGGCATCGACCGTTTATCCTAACCGACTTTGCGGTGTCTAGGCTAGTGGTTATTAATTAGGCTCACTGTAGTGGTGGTTCCTTCCCACTTACCTGGCCGTACTTGTCCGTGAAGAGGTGGTTTGAGGTCCTATTTCTAGCCCTAGTTAGGAGCTGTCTAGTAGACCTAGGCGACCCTAGATCTAGGTCTGATTGTGCATTTCTGGTTGATTACATTTGTGTTTAAGCCCTTTATCGATATTTTTTTTCTGCAAACAGTCTCAAATAAAGAGAAAAAGAAAAACAGGAAAATTTTTATAAAAACTTGCAAAAATTTTGTCGCTAAGAAATCCTTGCACCCCACTTGCACCACCTACCTTCTTTCTTTCCCTCTTCTTCTAACATGGGTACTCCACATAAAAAATCATTAACCGAACTTTGGTATCCCGAACCTAATTTTGCGTCATATGTTAATTTGTTCGGTCAATTTAAAAACGATCCTTCCTTGCCAAAAATTTCGTTGAAAGATCAAATAGAGGCATCTAGGAGAAATAGTTTGACTTTTCAACCTACCTTGTGTCAACCGAGTCAACCCTTACCACCTACATATGTTGATACCACTTCGTTAAGTCCTTCTGTCACTCCTAGGCCGATGTCCATTGCTGAGCATATTGCTCAATCTTGCAGTCGATCTTTCACCCCTCTCCACTCGTCTAGTTCTAGGGATCAACACGACTATTCACCTTTTTATTCATATGTTGACCCTACCCCTGCCCAACCACCCACTTCCTACAAGTCATACCCGACCTTCCCACCTTCACTAGACACTGTTTCGACACAGCCATTAGGGAGTTTCACATATCCAACCAATTTTGAATCTTTTACTGAAACCCCCTCACCACCTAAGTCTAGTTTGGAAGAGTCGTTGGAAGCGTACATTGCAGCAACGAATAAAATGACTAGGAATGTGGAAGCATCTTTAGCCGCCCTTATGCAACCGAGTGAACCGGTAGCTAGTGTCCCGCTAGCTCCAAATTTTTCAATGTATAAGGAGGCGGTTGGACAGAATGAGAATGAGAGAGGATTTTCAAATCAAACCTACCCGTACCCAATTGAAGCCCACAACTCCGGTTTTCCATCGATTGTTCTAAATGATTCACCTGTTGAAAATAAAAACGAGTTGTGTGATTTTGTAGTGTTTGATTTGCTAGATTGTGAGGAACCCCTTTCGAGTGAAACCGCACCTAATCCTTTCGATCTTTACACCTCCCATCTAGAACCTAAATCGATAGATATCCATGCTTTTGATGAGGTGTCTAAAGAAATTGATTTTCACTTGATTGAGGATATTGACGCCGGGAATATTTCGGATGATGAACCTGTCGATTTAATTGAGATTTTATGTTCAAATCATCATCCTGAGTTATTAAATGTTTCTCCCGAATCTCATATGCGTCTAGATTTTGATGATAATGGCATGGATGAGTTGAATATTGAGGATAGTATTGAGGAGAGTCTTGAGGATAATATTGAGGTTGAATCATTTTTGTTTGATGTGTCTGATTTTCCAATTCATCCTTTTGAACCTTTGACTGTTATATCACCCTCTCTCCTTCCCATCGTTCCGACCCAGCTTGAAGACTGTGAGCTTGAAACCTTTTTCTTTGAATCTGACACAATTCTCACAGATGATAACACCTACAAGTGTTTCACTTTTTCGGACGATGTTGATGACTCACCGCTCGAGTTTGAGTCCTTTACATTTTCAGATGAGCCACCAGACTCGGTTGATTATAGTAGTTTCGAACCAATAATGGAATCTTTCAAGTTCGAAACAGTTTACTACGGTGAGAAGGATACTATCCCTAATTCACTCCATTTCGTCTCTCCTATTGTCCCGACCGTACAAATGACCGTTACGCTTTCATTTCCTATACCAAGTTCGGCGTGCCCATGTTTTCTTGCGAATCTTGAGGGATTTGACCCTATTTCACGAAGAGTTGATAGGTTAGCGCAATCGCTTTTAACACATCAGTCATCACATATTGCGCTAATTTATTCGCTTGATTTACATCCTCAAGATCGTACTCCACTTCCTTCTTCTTTTCGCCATTTTTCTCCCCTACCGAGACCATATTCTACCATTCTTCTTTCCACACGGTCTTGCGTGCTTCTCATTTTCTTGCACCAACTCTACCATTTCCACGATAAGATTTTTGAATGGTTGGTGCTAACTTTTAGCTTGTGCAAGGCCAAGCTTAAGTTTGGGGGAATCTTTGTATATATGTAAATATTTTTTGTTTTCTTTTCTATAAAAAATTAAAAAAAAAATTTCAAAACATTAAAAATATAAAAATTATAAATAAATAAACAGGGGAGTGCCGGTATTTTGACCCTCTTGGTTTAGCATGACAGTGAGGACACTGTCAAGTTCAAGTTTGGGGGTATGATCGGTACGTCTTCTTCCTTCGCATTCATTTGTATATATTTTTGCATTTGCATATTTATTTGAAAACCCATAAAAATTGAAAAATTTCAAAAATTATAAAAATTATTGTATTCAATATTGGCTAATTGACTTGAGTTTGACAATTAGGTTAACTGGCTAGGAACAACTAGATCTTAGACTTAGTAAATTAAAAACCCTAAAGATAACATTCCTTAAAGTTTAATGGTAGAGAGTATATGCCTTGTAGTTTATTTAGAAATAGGCAAATTTTGGGTTCACTTCTTGGGCTAAGTCAAAACAAGGGAAGAGCATTGATGCTTTTATTAGAGTATAAGTTTGAAAAATAGTTCCTAGCTTAAATCTAGATTCTGAAAACGTATACCCTACAATTTGCACAATCACGAACCTTGAAACTTGGAATAGTAGAAGAGACCTTGAAATGCTCTTGTCTAAAGTCCTTGGTACGAAGAAAATAAAAAGAAAAAAAAAGTGAATAAAGGAAAAAAAATGGACACTGGTTTTTGTGATTACTTAAGGCTGTAAAAAAATAGAAAAATATTTAGCGAGGGTGCTTCATCACCTAGTGCCTTAGACCAACTGGTTTGGGAGTCACTGCTAAAGCCTTGGGTGTTGCAAAACTAGGAAATACGCTTTAAAGTGCTAACGCATCTTGTAATCGGTTGTTGGTACCTCAAGAAGTATTAACGGTCGCATGAAGGATGTGTAAGCAAACTTCATTTAAAAATTCACTAATTAATAAGTGCTTTGGACAATGGACGAGAGTACGATCGCTTGATTTGAATTTCCAAGTGTATGGGTGATATTTACACACACGTGGGGGTATGTGATTGGAATTTAGATAAGAGAGAGGAATGAAGAATAGAACTTGTATCTTTAGTAGAGTTGATAGAAATTTCTAAGTGGAGATGGAACTTTAGAAGGAAAACTTAAGAGATGCCGAAAGCTAAGTAAGTCTATAGGATATATATAATCTTAAGTTAAATGATGAGGAAGTGTGAAGAATATGGGTGGATAATTTACAAGTAAAAGATAATAGAATTCCTTATTAGAAAACCTAAATGAAGAACAAAAGTCAATGGGTCGAGTTGATAGGATTTTGTGGGTGTAATCCGCTGAAAACCCTCAGGAGACAACACTCCTCCTACTAGGAACACCTAGAGGTTTAACGGCTTGTTGCACGTGCTCAGTGCAATCGCGTTTTCCTGCGAAAGTGTGGTTAGGATTTTAGTGAATAAAAATAAGTTTGCTCGAGGACGAGCAAAAGATAAGTTTGGGGGTATTTTTTCACACTAGAATATTGCATTATTATATTCCCCATTCTTATTCATTTTATAAATAAACGGGTGCTTTTGACGCATGTCTGCTACATATTACAGGTTACAGGTTCTTGGAGCGAAAACAGTGAAAAAGACAAAAGATGATACAAAAAGGGACTTTTGACAAACAAACAGAAGACTCTTGATCAAGCTTACATCAAAGATAAAATTCACAAAGTACAAGGCAATGCAAGGTCCAAGATTTCGAAGCCACGGTTAAAAGTCCACCACAATTATTCACTGGAAAATCTGAAAGAGAACAGAAGCTATTTTAAAGAAAGAATTAAAGAATTAAGTACCCAGGAAGCCCAAAGACAGAAGAGCCCATAAAGGAAAGGCCCAATACTTCCTTTTTAAGAAGAAAAAAGGAAGATTTTATTTTATCAAAATTCATTTGCGGCTTTGACTAGTTGACCTAGGGCTATTTTTGTAATTGTAAACATGCAAGTCATTGTAACCCTAGGGTTTCCTATCTTCTATAAATAGGGACTCTAATTCATTGTAAACTTCATGCCTCCTTTTAAAAAAAATTCCAAAATCCTTTTTGGAGAGCATCGGTGCCTCTCTTCAATTCTGAAATTCAGATCTGACAACCCTGCATGGATGATTGGAGAAATGCATCTTTAAAGTAAGTAGATCTATTTATTTTCTTGCCCTAGATAATTTCAATTCCTGCCCTAGATTAAATTTATTTTCCTGCCCTAGTATAGATTTTATTTATCTGCCCTAGGTATAACTTTCAATTAATTGCCCTAGGTAGAATAATTAGATTTTTAGATTTAATAATCAACCGAACACCCTTCGGAATTAACTCGTAAGAACGAATCGGAAATTCACAAAATCCCTGTGGACCGACCCGTACTCACCGGCTAGCTTCATGCGACGCCGTTCTTGATTGCGGTTACAAATATTTTTGATCTATCTTTTAGAAAGAGCAAGCACGCTAAATCACTCAAATCAGTGCCACTTCGACGGGCGTGATCGGGAAGCGGACTTCGTCGGCGTAGCAGTGAGGAGTTTGGCACAGAGATTGAAGACCGAAGGACATGGATCGATCGGTATAATCTTTCCCAACTCTTTTACAGATTGCTAGTTTACGGTTAATGGAACGATCCGGGTAATTTGGGTTGCGGTAGCGCCGGTTTTGTAAAAAGTTTTTGTTCCGCATTTGGCCTCGTTTAGACGGCCGAGGCGCCGCCGTGGCCCAACATATACGAGTCATACAGTTTTAGTATTTGAAATTGCACGAATCATGGTTTTTAGAAAAGTAGAGGCTACGGTGATTTGAGAAAAGATATTTCCTTCGAAAATCCGTAAGATCCATCGGATTGTCTTTTGAAAATACTCACGATTCGTTAGTTTTGAAAATAGGTATGACTCGAGCCTAGTCTAGCATCTACCTAAACAACTAACAGACTAAACTAAGAACTATTCGGAATGATAAGATAAATCTAAACATATTCCGAGTCGATATATCTAATAGTCGGCGATCCAGCTTCATAGTATCACGTACGGTAATATCTAACGTACGACATCCTCGAGTCAAGAGTGCAGATCAATCATCATATGTAACTTGTACAGTAAAATCCATTGTACGGCATCCCCAATATCGAGGGTACGGGTCAAATATCATATATGCATCATCATTCGTACGGTATCATCATCGTACAATATCATGATCAGGAGTACGGATCTAAGGTCTTGTACAATCTAATATCTCACCGAGTCACATGTTATCACACGTTTGCATATATTTCTCCCAACGATCCTTTATTATATCATTTCATAAATGATACCCCAACTCAATCACATATCATAACCTCACGGCATCATGCCCGATCAGATCGATTCATAACCGTTCAACATCTTGTATCCTCATCTTATACGTATATGTATACCATATGTGTGTGTGTGTGTGTGTGTGTGTGTGTGTATAAATATATACACATATACACATATACACCCATATATCATATCTTGTGCGTGTGTGTGTGTGACAACCTATACACTACGGGTTCACGACTAAGAAACTAAACAAGAGCGATCTTCTTCCAAGTACGCTTAATCTAAACTATGTTCTAATAGAAAACCCTATTTGCTAAATATCCGTACTACACATATACATACCATACGCATCCTAATCTACGAATTTGCGGGGGTGCTATACGCCATCCACTCGACTTCCCCCGTAGATAAACAACTACTCACCTCGATCCTCATTTGCCGAAGTCGATGATGCCACGCTCTCCCTTGTCGTCCGAAGCTCACACAAAGGTACCTACAGTTTCAAATGCGTTATATCGTAAAATAAGAATCAAATACAAGAAAAGCCGGTACGGCACACGAAACACACATAGGTTAGAACCTACGGCCTACGCATGCAAGAATAACCAACAACTCTCGACATCGACGTACGAACGTCAATCGACCGAGATAAATCCTAATACCGAAATCCAAGTCATAAAAAGTCGCAAAACCAAAATAGCCCATTAGGAAAACACCTCGAGATTTGCCTCAGGTGAGAATTGGGACATTTAGCATATGGGATAGGTCAATTTACTAGACAAAGGGGACATGGACCAAATATGAAGCCCAGACTCCATGCCCAGGATGCAATTTACGGCCAAAATAAGGAGATTGGCGGCCACAGGTTAGTGTTAGGATCTCGGGTCTTGGGGTTAGCTTCCAGGTTGCCTGCACATCTCTCAGTGATCGCTAAATAATTTTTATGGTCCCCGGGTTATAGCAGATCTTCATAACACATCATAATTCCCACAAAATATGATATCGGAGATTTCTAATTCTATGTCTTGGGTTTTAGTCTCTGTTTTCAGCCCATAAAATTAACACTACAGGGGTTGTGGTCATTAATTATACTTAATTACACCTTTTCAAAACACGAAATCTCCTAAACCTCATCTAGGGACTTCCAATCATCACGCAACCACCACATAATTAACTCTAAACTAAACTAGGAGGATAAGAAAGCTAATAATTAACTAAAGATATAAGATTTACCTCATTTGGAAACTCAAGAATTTTCTTGAGTTGCCTAAAGTGCTCAAAGTTGTAACTTGCTCATACCATCATGCTTGTAGTGAGCTAGAGATCAATTTTTGTGTAAGTAGTATAGCATTTTGGTTTTGTTTTGAGGGTGTTGTAAGGAGGTAGAGGAGGTGGAGAATGGGGAGAAGGAGATGAAGGAGATGGAGAAAATGTAAGATGAGAGTGAGATGAAAGAATGTAGAAGTGTGTAAAGTTTTCTTCCCCCCCTCTCTCTCTCTTTTAAGCTATGCCCATGGTCCCACTCTCTCTACACAATATCTTCTTTTTATTTCCTTTTTCTTTTCATTTATAAAAAAACACAAAATCATTTTTAAATAAAAGAAGAAGCTATGGTTAAATAAAATGTAACAAGTTGTTTGCAACATGCTTTGTTGCATGTCTCATGTATAAACAAGATTAATGCATAATTAGTGAAATACTAATCGAGTATAGTAAATAACCCATTTACAAATAATTGTATAATAATTCATAAAATACCCAAATCACATAAATACCTTCAAATCAATAATTCTTATTAATTTCCCAATTATTTTCCAAATTATCGGTATATAATTATGTTAGTGGATGTTGCACACCTTCATAACACTTGTGAGGAGGCGGAAGTAGCAAACGAAAAATTTCTTGCATGCAACATCCATATAAAACCAAGATCTTGTGCTTAAACCTTAACTAGCAAACCCTATCTAGAGTTCTTAACTACTATGAAAGGGTTATACCTAATAAACCGGTCCTTCGGGTCTTCTTTTTCATGCAACTCCTAGGCTCCTTCGGATGGTTGCGATGTCCTCGATCTCCGGCCACCTCAAGACGTAGATAGTCATCCCGAGAGTTATGGAACAAGCTTCAAACTCTTCTCAAGAGTTAACCAAGAAATCAAGTGTGCTAGAAATGATCACTTAGATGATGTAGAGATCATGTAGTGGATTAATATGTCTCTTAAGCTTTTGATTCATAACACATGTGAAGGATAAAGCTAAGAGGAGGAAGAAGGAGAAAATGAGGAGAGAGAATGTGAGAGCGATGAATGAAAAAATCAAGTATGGAAAAAATGATATGGCTCAAATTAAAATAATTGAAGCATGCAATAAAGTAATGCACCATGCTTTAATAGTAACTCCAAATGAATATAAAATCATATAAGCCATTCCTTTATCCATGCTTTGATATTTCTCCAAATTCCACCTCATTTATTTATTTTCACAAAATAAATATCTAATTATGAGTTGTCCCCTTTTAGAAGGTATTCTTGTAACAATTACAAGAATACCCCTCCACCGTATACCGTATAAGTATACCCGTATCCGAATTCCGAAAAATACGAATACAAATAATCCAATAATATAATACCGGTATCCGGCATAAACCAAATCCAACCAGTATTATCCTTCCGATCATTATTCCTGTAACCATTACACGAACATGATCGAAATCCTGCCGTAACAACTTACAGCCTTTACATATTTTGCCTGAACCAGGGAACCCTCTATGTGGGACTCTAAAGACTCGATAGCACACTGGCAGTGGGTTTAACCATAAGCACGTCAGTGGCACTAGCTGTGCGTAACGGCTACCCAAGTACATGATGAAAATGTGGCCAATGAGCGAACTCTTCACAACCCTAACGAGCCTGTAAGAAACACTTACCGTACAGTCCGGTCTCTTCGTCTGATACGGCGCATATGAATTCACTGGGTGGTAAATGTCAGACCCCAGTAATTTTATAATTCATGCCGATTTATAGCCCATAACGGTTTGAGAAACTACTGATAACTCTTATCAGTAAATCTCGATAACCCTGGCCAGGGATTTGCTGTTATGGCCGATCAAGCATAGCGCGACATCAACTCCCTATACTTGTAACATTTCAGAAAAATAAAATATTATTTTTGGGAATTTTTATAATTAAATAATAAATATTATGAATATTTTAATAATGCGGTATAATTAAATACCGATAAAGTAGAAAATATTTGGAAAATTGTGGGAATTACTGAAAATGAGGGTGCTTTTGTGTGATTTATGCATATTACAATTTTTATAATTAATTATACACTGTTTTAATGCTAATCGCGATTAAATATCGCTAATCATGCATTAAGCTTATTTTGTGCACATGACATGCACCATGTCATATTACACTTTGTTACATTTTCCTACCTGGTATTTTCTTTTATCATGCATGGTTTTAATTTTAAATGAAAAGGAAAGATAAGAAAAGATAAAGAAAAGAGAAGAAAAGAAAAGAAAAAGGAAATTGATTAAACAAAGAAGTATGGGCGAGAGAGAGAGAGAGAGAGGGTGAGGGGTCTCCTTGAACCTTGGCTCATTGTCCCCTAATTATTTTCCTTCATGATTTTACTCCCCTCCCTCATCCATGGCTGCCCTCACTCCCCCTCCACCTCTATCCCCTCATAAGCACACCAAAAATACACAAAAACCATACACCCTCTTCACAAAAAATGTGCACAAGCTCACTACAAGCATGGGGAACCAAGAAATACTGGATTTTGAGCTCTAGAGGATTCTAGGGTTTGCCAAATGAGGTATTCTTTCACAAGTAGTGTAGTATTTCATTTACTTTAGATTCTAGTTTAGTTTAGAAGTGATATTGTGAGGTTTAATGAACTTTGAAAATTCTAGATGAGGGTTAGGGGTTTTCCTTGAGTTGTGATGGTGCAGGTGAGTGCTTTTGGTGACTACAAATCCCCCTTAGTGATTGAAACTGAAACAAAACCCAAAATACATTATTTAGAAACTTCCATGTCGGTTTTGGGATTATTTTGAGGGTGCAGAGAATCTGGAGTGACTCGGGAATTTTACTAGAAAACCAAACAATACCATTGACCTAATTAAGACCCTAAGAGACCACCCTGTGAAAACGAGCCCCAACAGAGCCCCCCAAACCGAGAAGGCCGGAATTTAGGGGTGTGTGGCCGGCCATGTAGTGGAGTTGGGTGCCTAGGTTTCTTCTGTAGATCATATACACCCTATACATCACCCCAGTACTGTTTGTGCACCTTGTTTTCACCTGAACTAAAATCTGGGACCATTTTATTAGGTTACTGCTTCGAATTCCTCGATGTTTATGAATTCAAGTTTTGGTATTTGTGTTTTGTATCGGTCACTTGACGGTTGTACGTCGATATCGGGTGTTTTTGGGCTCTTTTGTGTGAGTAAACCATAGGTTTTGACCTATGTACGATTCTTGTGTCGTTTTGATTTTGAGTTGGATTTTAATGCGATACGATACGCTATGATATGTAGGTACCCTCATGAGGACTTCGAGACGACAAGCAAGCACGTGGCGATATCGGCATCGCCAAGCGAAGATCAAGGTGAGTAGATGTATATCTACGGGGGAAGTCGGGTGGATGGCGTATAGCACCCCGTAGTTTCGCAGTACAGTGTACAAGTGTTATAGCTATATAATTATGTGTTATTATAGATGTATATACGTAGCTAGAAATGCTTTAGGTGACTTCGGGTCAGTGTTAGTGTATATAGAAGTTAATGCTATAGTTTAGTGTAAATCGTGAAACCCTAGAATAGTTGTTGCACACACATGCACACACTCATGCATACTTTTTATTACTTGTGCGTATATGTGGATTTGTGTATACACACACACACACACATAGGTATGGGACTATGTGTGCGTGTATATATATATATATATATATATATACACACGTATACATATACATGGATGATGAGGATAGTATATGATATTTGGAGATGAGTCGATGAGATTAGGCATGATGCTACGAGATCGGTGATGTGATATGGTTCGTATCATGAGATACAGCATGATGTGATAGCGGGTCCTTAGGCGATGTGTTTTTATACACATGCATAAATATTTGTAGATGGTATCAGTATGTACTAGACTTAGATCAGTACCCCGATTACACGATATGATGATAAGGATACCAGATGAATAATGAGATAAATGCGATATTTGACCCGTACCCAGATTTGGGATGCCGTACGATGGATTTACCGTACGAGCTATATATTGATGATAGATCCGCATTCTTGACTCGAGGATGTCATATTATATATATTGTATCGTACGTGATACTATTGAGGCGGGATCACCGACTATTATATATATATATCGACTCAGATTTAGGTGGTTTCCTTACCTTTTCGATTAGCCTGTTAGTTTAGTCCAGTAGTTTACTTGTAGATGTTAGACTAGACTCGAGTCATACCTATTTCAAAACTAACGAATCGTGAGTATTTTAAAGAAAGGACAAGGGATTCTACGGATATTTCAAAGGACATACCTTTTCTTAAAAACACCATAGCCCTATTTTCTAAACACCACGATTTGTATTATTTCAAATGTCAAACTGTATGACTCATATATAAATGTATATTCTCATATGTTGCGTTATTATTTATGTTCTGCATATTATTGCTGTTTGCATCGCATTGCATGCTTATATTGTGTTTTCATTAGTTATTATTAAAATCATGCTGTCAGGACACCAGCACCATTACCGATGATGCGTATGCTCCACGTACACCTGCTTGCCAGCTCACACACATGATCATCGGTAATTGCCATGTCACGTACACTTTAGAGAATATTGCTCTATTGATATCGTTTGCTAGCTGATAGTTCTAATATGTTATTGTTTCATATGCTAGTTCATTATTGCATCCATTGCTTGATATTTCATGCATATTTATATATTCAGTTGTCCTGCAATATTATAAGGGCCAGTTCGGATTTGCCGGAGCCCAGTACTCACTATTATTGACTTTTCATTTTGCATTTCGGATTTTCCATGAGATTTCTGGATTTGGAGAAACCGCAAGATTTTATAAACTCATTTATCATTTTTAAAAGATAAAAGTGCGGTTTTCTCATATTATGATTTGAGATATGTCCACCATGAGGTTTCTCCGCTCTTGAGCGATATCATACACCCGATTCGAGGAGGAGGAGGAACCGTCTGTGGGTGCATGGTGGACCCTGTGCGGTACCCCGGGGCAAGAAGGTCGCAGATGATGGCGTTGAGCCTGTGACAGGGGAGCGTTACTGACCGGTGATTGTATTGTGACTCGACGGATACCCGGAGGATACCGATGGAGTACAGGCCAGTCCAGATTGCCGGAGCCTGAGGTTTTGAGATTTGATGATATAGGCCAGTCCGGATAGCCGGAGCCCCAGATATTGAGGTTCAAGGATACAGGCCAGTCCGGATTGCCGGAGCCTGAGATATTGAGATATTGAGATTTATGTTTCGTGTCGATGCTTGACACTGATTTCATGATTGATTTCATTGATGATACCTCGATTTAAATATACAGAAATCTCACTAAATTAAGAAAACAGTTTTTCTTATTCATGATTTATTCTGTTTTCATTATATTGCATTCATTTCTCATATTTTTGATATATTGCTACCCGAGGCACTGACACGAGCACTTTGTATTATACTTATGTATAGATGTTTACCCTTGCCACCTTATCATGCTTCAGACTTTATCATATTGAGGATTTATATTACTGATCGTATTGACCTAGGATTGAGTCATACATACGATTTCTGCTCGGTGATGTTTTCTACTCACGAGTTGGCAACTCACCCCCGTTGTGGCACAGTTTCTTGCAGGTTTTGCTATACAGGTTTCTTTGCGGCTTTGCTGGCACACTCCTTCATTCCGGGTGATTGCTTTGGTAGGTGGGTTCACTTGCATCGTGACCACCGTTGTATTTTATTTACATTCAGTTGTATCTAGTAAACCCCATCAACCAGACTTGTATATTATTTCAGACTTAGAAAACCAGTTGTTATTCTTTCGACCTTAGAGTCGCGCATTGTATTATTATGGTTTTCTTGATGATTTGACTTCCCTTTTGAGTTTTGATCCCCGCTCTTCGGCGTTGTATATTATATTGCTTGCGTGGTTGTGACCGTCAATTGACGAAGAGCTAGCTCCAGCTTGGGGATGTCTTTATTCATATTATGCATGTTGTACCCTTTTGGGGCCAGTATTTACAAAGGAAACTCTGCCGAAATTTTCAGAAAAGACTTGAGATTTAAAAATGCATATTCGGCATATGTTATTAAAACCACTTTCTTTAAAAATATGTTTCTTCACTTCTTCCTTAAAAAAATGGTTTAGAATTCTGGGTTTTTGGCTTACTTGAATTAGATGGGGTCCTATAGACTTCATATGATTCAAGTGCCAGTCACGTGCCACTTTTTGGGTCGTGACAATACCGGGAGAGACGAAACCCCTCCTATCGTTCACTGCCTCCATGTGATTCGGGACTGTACCCAAAATCCACCTATTTGCACGACTCAGTAGAGCCGTGGTAGGGAGGAAATCAAACCACAGTGGGAATCACACAAGACACTATGATGATCTCGGGTCTACAGACTAACCTGTACAAGTGTCACCAGAGAACTGCTATCTGACAATAGGTTTATATACCATCTAGGAGTTCTCGGCGAGTCCTGTTAGTGTACCCATTCTCCAATGAGCACCTGTGTACAATCTTTGATGTCAAACACCAATGGTTGTGGGATCAACCATCGCCCCTAGGGTCAAGAAACATACACACTAGTCTACTCTGGTAATATCGATGCGCTGTCTCGATATACCCTCGACTAGGAACCGTTAAATGATATACCCAGGCCCCACTAGTATGATCTACATCATAATCCTGGCAGTCAAGCATAATCCTAAGGGCTTCATCAATATGTATATAAAGATATGAAATACAACACATCACACGTTAAGATGAAGATAAACCAGATAGCATACTATCATTTCGAGCAAAGATTGTTTCTGTACATATACATACCTAGCATCCTATACAATACAGGCCTCTAGGGCATACATATCTAACAATCTCCCACTTGCACTAAGGCCTGTAGTTGGTGCAATATGTATCCACTGTCTACACTAGAACCAGTGGCCGGCGTACCGCATGCCCAACAGCTCGAACAGTTTCTCAAACTGGACTTGAGGGATGGACTTGGTGAATGGATCTGCTGTGTTGTCTTTCGTGTCTACTCTTCATACCTCGATGTCTTGGTGATCCACTATCTCCCTGATGAGGTGACACCGCCTCAAGATATGTCTGGTTTTCTGATGAGACCTTGGTTCTTTTGCCAAAGCCATGGATCCATTGTTATCGCAATACAGAGGTATTGGATTAGCAATGGATGGAACCACCTTAAGTTCAGAAATGAACTTCCTCATCCAGACAGGCTCTTTTGCAGCATCATTAACAGCAATATACTCAGCTTCCATCATGGAGTCATTGACGGTATCTTGCTTAGAACTCTTCCAACATACCGCCCTTCCATTTAGGGTAAATATAAACCCTGAGATGGACTTACTATCATCCTTGTCACTCGGGAAGCTGGAGTCGGTAAAACCCTCCATTTGGAGATCTCCGTTACCATACACCAAGAAAATTTCATTAGTTCTTCTCAAGTACTTCAGAATGTTCTTCACAGCAGTCCAGTGTTTCTCCCCTGTGTTGGATTGATACCTGCTTACTGCACTCAGTGCATAAGCTACATCTGGGCGAGTACACAACATCGCATACATTATAGATCCTACCGCCGAAGCGTAGGGTATAATGTGTTAGTTATATGTATGCCCTAGAGGCCATTACAATACATAGGATGTATATTGTAGTGGATGCTTGGACATATATAGGGAGGACTTTCTTGCTCGACATGATAGTATGCTATCTGGTTGCTCTTTACCTTAACGTGTACACTAATTTTCTCTCTGTTACATGTTGGTAAAGCCCTTAGGATGTGTACTTGACTACCTAGACTATGATGCGGATCATACTAGTGGGGACATGGTAGTCCATAAGTACATCCATCAAGGTCCCTAGTCGTGGGTGTATCGAGACGGGGCATCGATATACCAGAGTAGACTAGCGTATACCTTCTCGACCCATACAGATGGGCGATGGATGATCCCATATCCATTGGTGTTTGACATCAGAGATGATATACGGGTGCTCAGTGGAGACTGGGTACACTGGACGGACTCGCCGAGAACTCCCAGATGGTATTATACCTTATGTCAGATGGCAGTTCTCTGGTGACACTGGTACAGGTTAGTCTGTAGACCCGAGATCGTCATAGAGTCTTATGTGATTCCCACTGTGCTTTGATTTCCACCTTACCACATCCAAGAGGGCGTGCAAAACGGTGGTTTTTGGGTACAGTCCCGAATTACATGGAGGCAATGAGCGATAGGAGGGGATTCGTCTCTCCCGGTATAGGGAGTTGATGTTGCGCTGTGTTCGATTGGCTATAACCGGAAATCCCTGGCCAGGGTTGCTGAGATTTACTGGTAAGTGTTACCAGTAGTTTCTCGAACTGTTATAGACCTCATATCGACACGACTTATCGAGCTACTGGGGTTTGACGTTTACCACCCCTAGGCGAGATATGCGACATATCAGACGACGAGACCGGACTGTACGGAAAGTGTTACTGGTTGGATTCACAGGAGTGTGAGCGGGCTTGCTTGTTGATCTTCTGATCGCTCAATACCCGGGTGGCCGTTACGTTTAGCAGACCGCTTGGGCTTGTGGGTGTTTGATATGATCATCACCTACTGCCGGCGTATTGACGAGTCTTTAGAGTCCTACACAGAGGTTTCCTGGCTCAAGCGAAACGAAATAGGAGCGCATATGAGATATGTGCGGGACCGAGAATAATACCAGTATGTGATACTGAATTCTATTCTCGCGATTTGTATCATCGGACGGTTATATAAGATATAGCCGGGTTACCGAATCAAATGTTGATTCGATATATTGATACACTTGATATTAGTCGGTTATATGCAGTATGACCAGATCATTAAATCAAGTGTTGATTTAATGATTTAATGTATAATTATATATTTGATATATTACTTTACATTAACTAGTATTGGTTCACTTAAGATTGTTTTTTCTCAATAGATTGTGCACATTGTATATATGATATATGTTTGTGTACTAGTTTGTATCATGTTTGATGATACATGCAAACTTGGGTGTGTGTATGCTTTAAACCATGTTTAGTTAATGGTTAGGGTTTTATTTTCTTTATTCATTTTGTAAAAACAAAATGGTGGCTTTCTTCTTTCTTTGCTTTAAGCTTCATGAAGCTTCTTAGCATTTTTCAAAGTCTTAACCATTTTGTCTTTATGCTTTGACCTAACCATCACCTAAACTATGGTTTGCTTTCTACATGAGTTTTTCTCACCCATGGTTGCAATATGATAAGATTCACTTGAATTTTCTTTTAAGTTAATTCTTTTTCTTTTCTTCTTCTTCATCTTCTTCATGAAGTGAAGAAACTCTTCTTGAAAATTCCAAGTGATGAAATCAAGTGAGAAATCCAAATCCAAAGTGAACCCACTTCCTATTTCTTCATCCTCTACCACTTGCCATGTTGTATAGGGTGTTTTCTTCACAAGTTTCATGACCAAGTGAAGATGGAGCTTGAGTTTGAGTCACCTCGACGTAGATCATCTTCGGCATCGAAGTCAACGACCTAGCCCGATCATTTCTCCGATGAAACCATCACTAGAGTTCGGGATTCTGATGATCGCAGCGGAGGGACGTCATCACAGAGCTGAAGAAGTGGAGGACCGGATCTACAAAGGTTGTAGTCCCTTTCACTTAGTAGTAAAGTGGTTTACTAGTTTCTTGTTTCGCCTTTACCTCTTGTTAACGATCTTGCAAAGGGTTTCTCGGCAAATAAATTTTTGAATTTAGCATGATTGATCAGTTGTAGAACCTCATTGGTATGCCTAGGATCCCTACATAATGCTCACGCGATCTCTCTCCTCATCAGTCTTTGGAGACATCTTTTTGGAGAGGGTGATCATGTAGGGTTAGTTTAGCACCTCAGCAAGATTTTGGCAAGCATCAATCATGCTACTTTGAAATTTTTGGGGTGCTAAACAAATCCTAACCAAGATCTTAACTAGAGACTTAGGGTAAACATGCATGTAAACAACTTTACATCTAAGAGAAAGGGATTACAACCTTTGTAGTCCGTTCCTTCGGTTCATAAGCTCCGAGTAGTAGTCCCTTCGCCGCGATCCATGAACTCCTGGACTCTAGAGAGGCTCCACAAGTCGAATGATCCATGCTTGCTAGAAATCATACTTTTCAAAGATGATCTACCTTGAAGAAACTCAAACCCAAGCTCTTGCTTCACTAATCAAGTATTAGCAAAGCAAACACCCTAATTTAAGTGGCTAGAATAGATGAGGATGATGAAGTAGGAATTTTTCTCTCTTTTGTTTTCAATTTCTCACTTTATTTCATCACTTCATGAAAAGCTAGAAAGCTTTTTCAAGGAGGAAGAAGAAGAAGAAAGCTTTTGTGATGAATAATGAAATATTAATCATTGTTGTGGTTACAAATCAACTATGGGTTAAGTATGAAAAATTTAACCCTTGTAGAGAATTAACTAGAGGCTAAGGTTTGGGTTGGGTTAATAAATATCAACACAAAATATCAAAGGTCAAAGTCAAAGCTTCATGAAGCTTCATCCAAGCTTAACCCTAATCCAAACCCTAACCATGTTTAAACTCTACAAAACATGTTGCATTTGTAACCCTAACTTGCAATATTATATATCACATATATAATATATTTTGTAACAAAATAAAATAATATAATTAACATATATCCCATATATATCAATATATTATCCCGTGAGAAAATGAATCAATAAAGCAAGCTTATATTTGTTAATGTAAAGTAATATATCACATATATAATTATACATTAAATTATCGAATCAACACTTGATCCGATAACCCGACTATAATACATATAACCGACTAATATAACATGTACCATTTCATCGAATCAACACTGGATCCGATGACCCGGCTATATCACATATACTCGGCCGATATCTCATATCGCAAGAATAGAATACGGTATCTCATATCTTATTATTCTCGGTCCCGCACATATCACATATGTTCTCCTACTCCGTTTTGCCTGAGCCAGGAAACCTCTATGTAGGACTCTAAAGAATCGTCAATACGCCGACAGTAGGCGATGATCATATCAAACACCCACAAGCTGCAAGCGGTCAGCTAAACGTAACAGCAACCCAGGTATTAAGAAATCAGAAGATCAACAAGCAACCCTATACATTCTCCTGCGAATCCAATCAGTAACACTCCCGTACAGTCCGTTCTCTTCGTCTGATATGTCGCATATCCAGTCTAGGGGTGGTAAACGTCAGACCCCAATAACCGATAAGTCGTGTCGATATGAGTCCATAACAGTTCGAGAAACTACTGATAACACTTACCAGTTAATCTCAGCAACCTTGGCCAGGGATTTCCAGTTATAACCAATCGAACACAGCGCAACATCAACTCCCAATACCGGGAGAGACGAAACCCCTCCTATCGCTCATTGCCTCCATGTGATTCGGGACTGTACCCAAAAGCCACCGTTTTGCACGCCATCTTGGACATGGTATGATGGAAATCAAAGCATAGTGGGAATCACACAAGACTCTATGACGATCTCGGGTCTACAGACTAACCTGTACCTGTGTCACCAAAGAACTGCCATCTGACGTAAGGTATAATACCATCTGGGAGTTCTCGGCGAGCCCGTCCAGTGTACCCAGTCTCCACTGAGCACCCGTATACTATCTCTGATGTCAAACACCAATGGATATGGGATCATCCATCACCCATCTACATGGGTCGAGAAGCATACGCTAGTCTACTCTGGTATATCGATGCCTTGTCGCGATACACCTACGACTAGGAACATTTGAAGGATGTACTTAGCGACTATTCTGTCCCCACTTGTATGATCTGCATCATAGTCCTGGTGGTCAAGTACTCATCCTAAGGGCTTTATCAACATGTAACATAGAGACAATCAAAGTACATGCTAAGATAAAGAGCAACCAGATAGCATACTATCATGTCGAGCAAGAAAGTCCTCCATATATATGTCCAAGCATCCACTACAATATACAGCGTATGTACGGTAATGGCCTCTAGGGCATACATATCTCTAACAATCTCCCACTTGCACTAGGGCCATCTATTGTAGTATCTCATATACAACAATCAGCTGTGGTTAAAGTATCTCATACTTAACCATCCCATAAAAGTCTCTACTGGGTAATAGGTGTTTGTGAGTGGATCAGCGTTGTTGTCCTCTGTATCTACTCTCCTATCCTCGATCTCCCTGGAGATAAACCATCTCCATGATCAGGTGATACTGCCTAAGAATATGTCTGGATCTCTGATAGGACTGGGGTTCCTAGGCATAAGCCACAACTTCATTGTCACACAATAGTATGAACGAAGTTCATCTTATGAACTTATATATATCCAGACTGCCTCTTTTGTAGCATCTTTGGTAACGATGTATCTTGCCTTTAATCGTCTAATATATCACGGTATCTAGCTTGGAACTCTTCCAACATACCGTCCCTCCACTGAGGGTAAAGACAATGCCTGTGACTGATATTCAGTCATCCATATCCCCCTGGAACCTTTCCAGTGATTCTCCCCAGGATCTATTGATACCATCTCACTACTCCTAGTGAGAATCCTAACATCCAATTAGATCTATCTCATAGATCCAAAACCCAGGATTTAGGAGTTATCTTCTTGATCCTTTATGGAGAATCCTTGTAATAAGAGGAGATTGTCCGAGCGTAGCATAGGAAACTCCATCCCTATCAAGAGTATGTCATCCACGTACAATACGAGGATCACCACCATACTCCCTACTACCTTTTTGTATATACTAAGTTCATCTACAATTTTGATGAAGTCAAACTCTTTGACCACCACATCAAAACAGACGTTCCAACTCCGCGATGCCTGATTTATCCCATAAAACAACTTCCATATGTTTCCGCTGATCCCACTGTCTACGAAGCCCTCTGGCTGTATGCTTATAGATGCTCTCTTCTAAATCACTATTTAGAAAAGCAGTCATGGCAACCAACCGCCAGATATCGTAGTCATGGTATGTAGCAATTGTAAGTACACGGTAGCGCCCCGACCGTCTAACAGACGCCAAATGCGGAATAAAAAACTTTTTAACTGGCGCTATCGTATACTATAACCCGGATCTGCCATTAAAGCTAAACTAACAAACTACAAAGTGGGTAGAAATGTTATACCGAATGATCCGAGTCCTTCGGTCTTCAACCATCATCCCACGCTTTCTTGCGGCTGCTCCGATCTCCTGAATCTCCAGTCTTCTCATCCAGGTGGCACCACGTCGACGGATCTTTAAACGGGCTCCCGCCTCTGAACCGAGGCAACTCGATCATCAAGTTTGCTGAAAGAGATGACCAAGATTGATGTAGAGAATGAGTAGAACACTTTGTCTCGTTACATCCAAAACTATGGATGAACGGTTAATGAAGTTGCCTTTTGGATTGGATGAAAATGAGAAATGAGTATATTTTAATTTCCATGAATCCAAACCTATAATCTTTTCCAAATCAACAACCATCTTTTTTCTCACTATGAACAACCCATGCCATTTGCAAGAGGGGGCCGACCAATACTTATGAGGGGGGAGGTGAGTGTAGGAGTGGAAGTAGTGACCATTAGGAAAAGATCTTAACAAATATCCTTCATGCATACAAAACCCCATTAATGCAAATGGTGACTCACTTAACACCTTGCAAAACAATTAATGCATCCTAATGAGTCACTAACCTAGTCACCATTCTAGAACATTCCACACTCATGACTCACCTCATGACTCACCCTCATAAATAAAAGATAAATCCGTATTTAACCGAATATTTAATACGGGTGATAGAAAACTGGAAACTGGCGACTTCCAAAAGCGATCCTGAAACGAATTTCAGGATAACCCCGTAACAGTATAAACATACCCGCATTTGTATTACGACCGAATACAAATGCAACTGAGACAAAGATATTATATCTACACAGTATAATACTCGGATCCGGCTTAAACCAAAGCCCACCAGTATTATCTGCCCGAAAAATGACACGTGCGTAAACGCACGTGCATTTTCCGAACCCTGCCATAAAACCATAAAGCCTCTACAACGTTTCACCTGAACTTGGGAAACTGTCTGTGGGGGACTCTAATGACTCATCAACACACTGGCACTGGGTATAACCACTAGCACGTCAGAGGTATTAGCTGTACATAACGGTTGCCTATGTATTGATTGGAAGGGAAGCTGACGAGTGAACTCATCCAGAAACCCTACTGAGCCTGACAGTGACAATATCCTACAGTCCGGTCCGTTCGTCTAAGAGTATCGCATATCGAGTGTAGGGGGTGGATAAAGTCAGACCCCCTAATAACGCGATAATTCGTGTCGGTATGAAGCCCATCACCACCTGAGAAACTACTGATCCAAATCAGTAATTCTCCACTACCCCGGCCGAGAATTTTTTGTGATGGCCATCCGTGCACTGTGCCACATCAACCCCCAATACCGGGAGAGACGAATCCCCGACGATCCGCACACTGCCTCCATGTGGCTCAGGACTGTACCCAACTAAAACCTGTTTGCACGTCTCCTTTGAGCGTAGTAGGGTAGTAATCAAAGCACAGTGGGAACTCACACGAGACAAATGACGATCTCAGGTCGACAAACTAACCTGTACACATGTCACCTGGGAACTGTTATCTGACGATATGTACAATACAAACTAGCATGTTCCCGGCGAGTCCTGTCCGGTGTACTCATAACCTAATGAGCACCTGTATACATCTTAGGTGAACCAACTGACACTAGTGGCTTGTGAGACCGGCTACCGCCCCTTGTTGGGGTCTCGACTATATACACTAGTCTACTCTGGAGTATCGATGCCCTGTCTCGAAACTCCCACGACTAGGGACACTTTAAGGATGTGCTTACAGACCCCAGCTCCCACGTATATGATCGCCATCATACTGCTAGCAGTCAAGCAAGAATCTTATGGGCTCTATCAACATGCAATAGTGAACTAAAGCATGTATACGATGATAAAGACAAACCCGATAGCATACTATCATCTCGAGTAAGATAGTCATATCGGTATAGGTCCTCCCTTATTCATTGGAATCACGTACCTGCGATCCAATAATTGACTTAGAGGGCACTATATCCAACAATCTTCCACTTGCACTTAGGCTATTATTGCGATATCGCATACTCATAGCTTCAGTGAGTGGATCCGCCCTGATGTTTCTTTCTATGTCTCTCTTAATCGAAAGTTCGTGGAGAAAGCCATCTCTCGAATCGAGTAATACCTGTCTTAGAATATGTCTGGATATCTGATGGGTCCTACTTCATAAATGAACTTCAAATCCAAACTTCTTAGACTGTTGTGATCACTGAACCTAATCAGTATCCAGCACCATGCCTCCCACAGTATCCTCTTGGACCACCTGTCCATAATACTGTCCCTCGTTAGAGGTAAAACTATAACTCTGACAATCACTTTTTTATCCAGGTCACCTTGGAAGCCTGGAATGATAACCGTCTCCACAAGGAGGCTGCCATTATCAAATCCATAGAACATCCATTCATGTTCTAAAACTGCTTCCTAATGTTTCTCCAGGATTGGATTAATATAAACTTATCGCATCTAGTGCAAAAACAACATCTGGTGTGGTACTTGACATCTCACGATTGACTCAATTGCCTAAGCAAGTGATCTGCCAATCATGCACATCCTGTTAGTTATATGTATGCCCTAGAGGCCATTACTGTACATTGGATGTATATTGTAGTGGATGCTGGGACATATATAGGGAGGACTTTCTTGCTCGACATGATAGTATGCTATCTGGTTGCTCTTTACCTTAACGTGTATACTGTTTGTCTCTCTGTTACATGTTAGTAAAGCCCTTAGGATGTGTACTTGACTACCTGGACTATGATGCGGATCATACTAGTGGGGACATGATAGTCTATAAGTACATCCTTCAAAGTCCATGGTCGTGGGTGTATCGAGACGGGGCATCGATATACCAGAGTAGACTAGCGTATACCTTCTCGACCTATACAGATGGGCGATGGATGATCCCATATCCATTGGTGTTTGACATCAGAGATGATATACGGGTGCTCAGTGGAGACTGGGTACACTGGACGGACTCGCCGAGAACTCCCAGATGGTATTATACCTTACGTCAGATGGCAGTTCTCTGGTGACACTGGTACAGAGTAGTCTGTTGACCCGAGATCGTCATAGAGTCTTGTGTGGTTCCCACTGTGCTTTGATTTCCACCTTACCACGTCCAAGAGGGCGTGCAAAATGGTGGCTTTTGGGTACAGTCCCGAATCACATGGAGGCAATGAGCGATAGGAGGGGATTCGTCTCTCCCGGTATAGGGAGTTGATGTTGCGCTGTGTTCGATTGGCTATAACCGGAAATCCCTGGCCAGGGTTGCTGAGATTTACTGGTAAGTGTTACCAGTAGTTTCTCGAATTGTTATAGACCTCATATCGACACGACTTATCGAGCTATTGGGGTCTGACGTTTACCACCCCTAGGCGAGGTATGCGACATATCAGACGAACAGACCGGACTGTACGGTAAGTGTTACTGGTTGGATTCACAGGAGTATGAGCGGGCTTACTCGTCGATCTTCTAATCGCTCAATACCCGGGTGGCCGTTACGTTTACCAGACCGCTTGCGGCTTGTGGGTGTTTGATATGATCATCATCTGCTGCCGGCGTATTGACGAGTCTTTAGAGTCCTACACAGAGGTTTCCTGGCTCAAGCAAAACGAAATAGAAGCGCATATGAGATATGTGCGGGATCGAGAATAATACCAGTATGTGATACTGTATTCGATTCTCGCGATTTGTAACATTGATCGGTTATATGCGTTATAGCCGGGTTATCGGATCAAGTGTTGATTCGATAAGATGTTACTATTGATATTAGTCGGTTATATGCGATATGACCGGGTCGTTAAATCAAGTGTTGATTTAATGATTTAATGTATAATTATATATTTGATATATCACTTTACATTAACTAATATAGGTTCACTTAAAAGGGATTTTCTCACTTGATGTGCACATTGTATATGTGATATACTTTTGTGCATTTGATTGTATCATGTTTGATGATACATGATAGTTTGGTGTATGGTTTAAACCATGGTTGATCAATGGTTAGGGTTTCTTTTGATTTTATTTACTTATCTATTTATTTATTTATTATTCATTTTGGCAAAAGAAAAAATGGTGGCTTGATTTGTTTTCTAGTTGAAGCTTCATGAAGTTTTGACTAAGTGACCATTTTGTCTTCATGCTTAACCCTAACCATTCACACTAACCATGGTTTATTCTCTACACCTAACTATGGTTGCAATATGATAAGTATTCATTTTTATTTCTTTTGGAAAATAACTTATCATATATTCTTTCTTCTTCTTCTTCATCTTAAACAAGAAGAAAGCTTGCTTCATCAATGGCAACTTGAGCAATTGAGTGAGAAATCCAATTCTAAAGTGAACCCACCTCCTATTTCTTCATCCTCTACCTCTTGCCAAGTAGTAGAGTGTGTTTTCTTCACAAGTTTCATGACTTGGTGAAGTGGGAGCTTGATCTTGCGATGCCTCGACGTAGATCATCTTCGGCATCGTCGTCGATGACCTAGTCCGCTTTTTCTCCGATGAACCCGACGCTAGAGCCCAAGATCCGATTTGTACAGTGAGGAGACTTCATCGCGGAGCCATGGAGGTGGAAAACCGGATCTACAAAGGTTGTATTTCCGTTTACCATTTAGTTAAGTTGTTAACTAGTTTCTTTTTCGCCTAAACTTCTTGCCAACGATCCGTATTAGGGTTTCTCGGCACCGTAATTTTTGAAATTGGCATGGTTGATGCCTTGTGAGACCTTTTGAGAGTGCCTAGGAACCCTACAGTGGTATCAGAGCCTAGCTAGAGCCTTAGGCGAAGTCTAGACGACGTTTGAAACCCGATCGAACCAAAACCCCAAAATCCAAAATGCTCTCTGGACTTTTTCCAAAATCTGGAGTTTTTCGATATTAAAAATATACAGAAAAATCTGCAGGAATATCTAAGAGTTACTGTGAAATTCGACAGCCCAATTCCACAAAGTCGCCGCGGTTCCGCGGCACGAGCATGGCTCGTGCTGCGGTTCCGCGGCCGTACGGCCTCATTATATAATATATTTTGCACAGTAATTCTTAGTTTCAAGTGCTGGTTTTCCTGGGAATTTTTAATATTTTTTCAAGAGTTGAATTTTCTGGGTTGTTTTGGGGATTCGAATGTTCGATCAGATTATCAAATTTTGTCTGTGTGGCTTTCCGGATAATTTTTGAATATGTTAAAAAGTTCGACCGGATATAAATACCCAATCTTTCCCCTGCCCGAAAATTTCTAAGTGTTGGATTTTTCCGAGGTTTAAAGACGTTCTAAGTAGTGCAAGTAACGCGATGGTCCCTCTAGAAGACAACAAACCTTAACTCGATTATGTGACCGTCTTGAACTGCCCTTTGAACCTTCGGGTTTGGGGCAGTACGGCGTGCCACATGTGAGGCGTTGGCTTGATCCTTCTACGGCTGGATCGTTGGTACTGAGGCACGAACTGAATGTTTTTAGACTTATTTCATGTGTTGAGCTGTATCGGGAAAACTTGGGTGTTCGATTGTTCGATCGGAAAGTTTAACATTTTCTATTTTATCCGGAATGTGATACAATAATTGGAATTCACAAATAGTTATGAGATAACTGAATGAATGTTATAAATCTAGCGGTTTAGTCTCACTTGATCGGTTGCCACGGAATTTTGATGTGATCAAAAGTCCGTCGCAATCACGTAGCGTACGCGGATACTCGCCAGGTAAACTTAATAGACAACCTCACTCCATAGCCCCGACCAAGTGACTGTAGGAGAACCCCGTCGCCGAAAGCATCCGTTCGGGTGCTCCTGGTAGCGGTGTTCCACCTTGGTGCTCTTCGTCGACGGCATCGGGGGTGCGGCCGTCTACTGAAGTTTGCGACGAGCATTCGATCAGGCTGTCGGGAATCCTGCTGAATTGCCCGACTTGGTATTGAAAAGAGTTTTCGATTTTTAGACTAAAATGCGGGGTTTATAATTGTTAGGCATGCGATGTCTAAAGAATTCATTTGGTCAGGCATGCGATGTCTGAGGAGGTTGCGGATTCCAACTGTTGTAGTTTTACACTTTCTTTTCTGTGACCGTAAGTGTAATATGTGATATCGCCGGTTTCGTTGCTATATGTCAACGACAATTGGGATGCACATATTTACTTACGTTGATGACATGTGTTGTTATGTGTTGCTGGATATGTTATATTGGATCGTCGTGTTTGAATAGCCGGGGGTTTTTATGTGAGATGAGTGTTTTTCATTTTCATTCATGTAAAAACTTGTATGTAATATTCTTTTATTGGGGCACTTCCAGGTTGCGGAAGATGTCACCCTTTGTATATTATTTTCTTTTCCGCACTAGGATAGACCCAAGGAGGGGAGCATAAGTAACCGGGTTCTGGAGTCCAGTGTGAGACCAACTCGAGGAGTCGAGTCCGGGTCTCCTAACTCTAGAATTGGTAGGGTTGCTTGCCGCTCTCGTAGGGGTCTAGGGGTGTGGATTTGGCTATTCGTCACGATCGTGGAATCCGTGTTTTATACTGGCTCGTATTGAAAACACGGACGTCCTAGTATATCCAATATTTCATATGATTCTTCTGCTGCGATATCTGTGATGTGATCATGTGATGTTCTGTGATAGATACAGTATATAGTATATATGATATATTATATAGGCGTTACTTATGTTTTACACCCGCGCTAGCCCTGCCCCGCTCTGCCGTTAGTTACCTAACCTAACGGTGCACGAGGGGACATCGAGGCGAATGCGGATGGCATAAGTGTACGTCGTATTTATCTGTGATGTTTAGGTACTTAAATGATGGGACTTCATTAATGTGATTAATGAAAGTAAAAGAAACCTAAAGATGTTGTAGAATCGAATTTCAAAAATAAAACAGGTAGCTACAGTTCTTGCTTTGCACAGAGGTATATGTGATATATCCTGCACCTTATTCGATGAGGAAAGGACCGAGATCCCTTTACCGGGAGCGACTCCTTTAGCAATAACTGGCAGATGCTACACACTCGGTTTGTCTTTTGATTGCTTTTAAGTGTTTTTGCTTTGCACAGTGATATATATGATATATCCCGCACCTCATTCGACGAGGAAAGGACCGACGATCCCTTCACCGGGAGTGACTCCTTTAGCAAAACTAGAAAAGCCTCAAAAACACTCTATTTTTAAAATCATTTGATTCTGCAACGATATCAAGTTCATTACGCAATAGGTTTTCAGAAAAACCTGTCGTAGCCCTCCGTCATTTCAGATAAGTCCTACTTAGTATTCGTGCTACGTTTGTTGACCTCCGTCAAGGCGTAGTGTGCGGTAGCTAACTAGTATTTATCGGTTTATGCATATGATGCAGATTGGATTAGGGTAGTCGTGCGGCCTTGTTGACCTCCGTCAAGGGTCGTGCGGGTGGGTTTAATTCGATCAAGAAATAACGGGTTGAACTTGACTAGTAGCCTATGGTTTTTTGACCTCCGTCAAGGTCATAGGACGCTAGGGGCAAAATATTATCGGGAATTTCAAGTGTTGAAATTTGCAATGAGATTGCATACCTTCTATGAGATAGTTGGATCCCGATACCCACTACGAGTAATTGTTACTCCTGGGAGAGTTTTACACATTACAATTAGCCGATCAAGTAGGTGTCTAGAAAGGTGTCAACGGGGTTACGCCTCTGGGAAAACGAGATTTACATTAATTAGGTTCGTGCGAAAGCACGAGGGACCTCCCTCAAAATACCGACACTGGCCTGGCTGAAAGATTGGCGAACTTGTAGTGTGTAATTAATCCCGGCTAGTCTTTCCTTTTAAGGTTTGAAGGAAGATTTGATAAAAACAGTGGGAGCCATCCTGATTAGATAAAATAATAACCAATCTATTCTTGAAAGAGCGCACGCTGAGTGTTTTCTTCTCTCTCTCTCCTGGTAGCGACCATATCACGCCTTAATCAAGATAATAATACGGATTATTGACCGAACCCGCTTGTTATACTGAGCTGGGGAACGTTGGTCCCACTCCAACTTATAATTGTTATAAGACAGAGCAGGAAATTGGGGATTACCAGAATTCCCGTGCCGCCCAAACGAGGAGAGTGCATGATGATGCATCATCTTCGGGTGTGTTCATTACAGAGAACTGTTTCTCAGTATCCTTTACGTCCTGGGTATGTGATACCAGATCAGGATCCCAGATATGTAATCTGTTACATAGGGCTACAGAAAGGTAGAGGACTGAGAACGGGTGATAAGTTTCATGAGGCAGAAAACGGGGCAAGTGTTGCATCCAAGTCTGTTGGTCACTGTCACCCTGTATTACCAATACATTGATTCTGAACGAATGTTATTAGATACCGAACCTGATATATAAAATCATATCAGTCTCTTTATCAGCAAAGAAATGATAAAATTTTGTATTGTTGGATAATGTTTTGAACATTTCCTATATCAAAAGTTGATCGGTTCAGGCACGTTATCTAAAAGCATTGATGTTCTAAATCAAACTACAGTTCTTTAGTATACGGAACACACACAAGAGGAATAGTTCAGAAATGAACGAATCCTTCTTGAGGCATTGTAGACTAGGTCATATCAATGCGACCCGACTAGCTGAAGTTACATGAAGATGCATATTTAAATCAGTTTGAATTTACATCTTGTGAAACTTGCCAGTCATGTCACAAAGATAAGATGACCAGAGCTCTGTTTAATGGAAACAGAGAAAGAGTTAGTGAACTCTTGGGATTGATACATGTTGATGTATGTAAGGTCCCCTGTCTATACATGCCGGGACTGGTTCTTTATACTTCATTACATTCTCTGATAATCTCTCAAGATTCAGACATATGTTCCTGTTGAAACACAAGTCCGAACCTTTTGAGATATTCACAGAATATAAGTTAGAAGTAGAGAACCGATAAGGGTATAAGTATTATGTCCTATGATGAGATCAAGGAGGAGAATACTTGAGCATGGAAATCCTGGACTATTCTAAACGAGAATGAGATTCTCTCTCAGCATTACTCCTCCGTATACACCATAGCATGATGGTATATCGGGGCGGAGCAATCACACCCTATATGATAAGGTGTGCTCTATGATGAGTACTACTGAGTTACCTATTTCCTTTTTGGGAGTTATGCACTTGAGAAGCTGCATACCTATTGAATAGGGTTCGAATCAAATCAGTTACCTACCACTTCATATGTGATATGGAAAGGGAAGAGCCCATGTCTTAAGCTAGTTAAGATTTGGGGTTGTCCGGCCTATGTCTAAAAGCAAAATCCGGACAAACTCGAGGCAAGGTCAGTTATGTAGAACTGGAAATGTTCCAGCTATGCAAACTACAGCAGATGATTTGGCAGAACCAAAGGATTCAGTAGATTCCAACGAACCTCAGCCTCTCCGCCGATCTAGTAGGGTTTCTCACCCACCTGAGAGATACTTCGGTTTCTCTATGACAGTGGGAGCGAGGATTGCATCATAAGATGATGACACAACTAGTTTCGAGCTGGCCATCAGGAGTGGGACTCTCTAAGAATGGCTGGATGCTTAGCGATATGAGATGGAATCCATGTACACCAACAAAGTATGGACTTTGGTTGCTATATCTGAAGGGTTAAATCCCCATCAGGAGCAAGTATATCTTGAGAAGATTACTTGGTGTTGATGGAAAAGTTGAGACTTTCAAAGATAGACTTGTTAAAGGTTTTCGTCATTGACCAGGCGTGGATAATGATGAAACCTTTTTCCAGTATCTATGCTTAAGTCCATCCAGATTCTACTTGCCACGGCTACATACCATGACTACGATATCTGGTGGTTGGGTGTCATGACAACTTTTCTAAATGATGTTTTAGAAGAGGGAGTCTATAAGTACACAGCCAGAGGGCCTCGTAGACAGTGGGAGCAGCGGAAACGTGTGCAAGATGTTTTATAGGATAAAGCAGGCATCGCGGAGTTGGAACATCTGTTTTGATGTGGTAGTCAAAGAGTTTGACATCATCAAAATGGTAGATGAACCTTGTATAAACAAAAAGGTAGTAGGGAGTATGGTGACGATCCTCGTAGAGTACGTGGATGACATACTCTTGATAGGGAAGGAGTTTCCTATGCTACGCTCGGTCAATCTCCGCTTATCACAATGATTCTCCATAAAGGATCAAAGATGATACCTCCTAAATCCTGGGTTTTGGATCTATGAGATAGATCTAAATGGATATTAGGACACTCACTAGTTGTAGTGAGATGGTATCAGTTGATCCTGGGGAGAATCACTGGAAGTGTTCCAGAGTGATAAGAATGACTGAATGTCAGTCACAGGAATTGTCTTTACCCTCAGTAAAGGACGGTATGTTGGAAGAGTTCCAAGCTAGATACCGTGGCATACTAGACGATAAAGGCAGGATACATCGCTACTTAAGATGCTACCAAAGAGGATGTTTGGGTGTAAATACAGGTTCATGAGATGAACTACGTTCCTACCATTGTGAGACAACGGGGTTGTGGCTTATGCCAAGGAACAAAGGTCCCATCAGTGATCCAGACATATTCTAAGGCAGTATCACCTGATCATGGAGATGGTTGATCTCTAAGGGATCGAGGTCAGGAGAGTAGACTCAGAGGACAACATGGCGGATCCACTCACAAAGGCCTTTTCCCAGAGAGAGACTTTTATGGGATGGTTGAGTATGAGATACTACAACCACTGCTACAGATGGCCCTAGTGCAAGTGGGAGATTGTTAGTTATATGTATGCCCTAGAGGCCATTACTGTACATTGGATGTATATTGTAGTGGATGCTGGGACATATATAGGGAGGACTTTCTTGCTCGACATGATAGTATGCTATCTGGTTGCTCTTTAACTTAACGTGTATACTGTTTCCCTCTCTGTTTCATGTTAGTAAAGCCCTTAGGATGTGTACTTGACTACCTGGACTATGATGCGGATCATACTAGTGGGGACAAGATAGTCTATAAGTACATCCTTCAAAGTCCTTGGTCGTGGGTGTATCGAGACGGGGCATCGATATACCAGAGTAGACTAGCGTATACCTTCTCGACCCATACAGATGGGCAATGGATAATCCCATATCCAATGGTGTTTGATATCAGAGATGATATACGGGTGCTTAGTGGAGACTGGGTACACTGGACGGACTCGCCGAGAACTCCCAGATGGTATTATACCTTACGTCAGATGGCAGTTCTCTGGTGACACTGGTACAGAGTAGTCTGTTGACCCGAGATCGTCATAGAGTCTTGTGTGGTTCCCACTGTGCTTTGATTTCCACCTTACCACGTCCAAGAGGGCGTGCAAAACGGTGGCTTTTGGGTACAGTCCCGAATCACATGGAGGCAATGAGAGATAGGAGGGGATTCGTCTCTCCCGGTATAGGGAGTTGATGTTTCGCTGTGTTCGATTGGCTATAACCGGAAATCCCTGGCCAGGGTTGCTGAGATTTACTGGTAAGTGTTACCAGTAGTTTCTCGAATTGTTATAGACCTCATATTGACACGACTTATCGAGCTATTGGGGTCTGACGTTTACCACCCCTAGGCGAAGTATGCGACATATCAGACGAATAGACCGGACTGTACGGTAAGTGTTACTGGTTGGATTCACAGGAGTGTGAGCGAGCTTGCTCGTCGATCTTCTGATCGCTCCATACCTGGGTGGCCGTTACGTTTAGCAGACCGCTTGCGGCTTGTGGGTGTTTGATATGATCATCATCTGCTGCCGGCGTATTGACGAGTCTTTAGAGTCCTACACAGAGGTTTCCTGGCTCAAGCAAAACGAAATAGGAGCGCATATGAGATATGTGCGGGACCGAGAATAATACCAGTATGTGATACTGTATTCGATTCTCGCGATTTGTAACATTGATCGGTTATATGCGTTATAGCCGGGTTATCGGATCAAGTGTTGATTCGATAAGATGTTACTATTGATATTAGTCGGTTATATGCGATATGACCGGGTCGTTAAATCAAGTGTTGATTTAATGATTTAATGTATAATTATATATTTGATATATCACTTTACATTAACTAATATAGGTTCACTTAAAAGGGATTTTCTCACTTGATGTGCACATTGTATATGTGATATACTTTTGTGCATTTGATTGTATCATGTTTGATGATACATGATAGTTTGGTGTATGGTTTAAACCATGGTTGATCAATGGTTAGGGTTTCTGTTGATTTTGTTTACTTATCTATTTACTTATTTATTATTCATTTTGGCAAAAGAAAAAATGGTGGCTTGATTTGTTTTCTAGTTGAAGCTTCATGAAGCTTTGACTAAGTGACCATTTTGTCTTCATGCTTAATCCTAACCATTCACACTAACCATGGTTTATTCTCTACACCTAACTATGGTTGCAATATGATAAGTATTCATTTTTATTTCTTTTGGAAAATAACTTATAATATATTCTTTCTTCTTCTTCTTCATCTTAAACAAGAAGAAAGCTTGCTTCATCAATGGCAACTTGAGCAATTGAGTGAGAAATCCAATTCTAAAGTGAACCCACCTCCTATTTCTTCATCCTCTACCTCTTGCCAAGTAGTAGAGTGTGTTTTCTTCACAAGTTTCATGACTTGGTGAAGTGGGAGCTTGATCTTGCGATGCCTCGACGTAGATCATCTTCGGCATCGTCGTCGATGACCTAGTCCGCTTTTTCTCCGATGAAGCCGACGCTAGAGCCCAAGATCTGATTTGTACAGCGAGGAGACTTCATCGCGGAGCCATGCAGGTGGAAAACCGGATCTACAAAGGTTGTATTTCCGTTTCCCATTTAGTTAAGTTGTTAACTAGTTTCTTTTTCGCCTAAACTTCTAGCCAACGATCCGTATTAGGGTTTCTCGGCACCGTAATTTTTGAAATTGGCATGGTTGTGCCTTGTGAGACCTCTTGAGAGTGCCTAGGAACCCTACACATCCCTCTCTCCTTTAGTCTATAAGACACCTTTAGGGAGGTTGACTCCATCAACTGCAGGTACACCACCATGCCAGGAGTCATCTATTCTAAATACCTTTAGAATACTGTCAAAGTACCCTAATTGGGAAACTACCCAAATCTAGATCTAAAACCATAAATCTAGAAACCAGAATGTCTGATATTATATCCATATCCTTTGTGGAGAAACAACTGTGTGACGACCACAGTACAACCGATCGTAGTATAGGAATTTTACTTCCTACTCTGTGTATGTCATCCAAATATCAGGACATCACACCCTACTATCTTCTTAACAGATCCATCCCTTATTCTGATGAAGTCAAACCCATGACTGTCACATCAAAAAAATAGATGATCTTATCTCCGCTATCTATGCTCAAGCCTATAAATAGACATAAGCTACTTGCCCACTATGCTTCCGCTGCTCCCACTGACAACGACAACCCTCTGGCAGAATAATATATACGTACACTTCTAAAGCTAGTTTAGAACAACGCTATACATATCCTCTTGCCGGGTCTCATAGTCTGGAACAACAGTAGTGTTAAGTCTGGGTAAACAAGAACCACCCTGTCACCGTCCTTGAGGCTACCGGAGTACCTCTCGGGTGTCTGAGGTCACCCACCATATCTGCGGAGTGGCTATTGGAATGTCAAACCTGATTGAATATATAGGTCCTATTAAATTTTCCAAAATCGTTTGCGGTTCTGGAATCACTTCCAGTTCTACCATACTCCCACTGCTGTTTTCTGAAAAAATCCATTTTACTAAAGCTGTGGCGAGTCAAGAACAATATAACTATTGATCTTCCAGATGGTAGAAAATCAATCCTCGTCAAAGCCAGGGTCAACCCACAAACTGCCATTACAGAAACGTGCCTTGAGCTATCCAGAGTCTGGTTTTAAGCATAAGCTGGACAACTCACCTTATCATAACATCGTTAAGATATGAACCATTCTATATCCAATATAGAAACTTTGGCACTTATTTAATTGGAACTAGATTCTAATCATGCAGCTGTCTCCAGTGCATATCAACTTAATGGAGAGAGGCTAATCAGCATTACTCAACTTAGGAATATATCCAATTATGAGTAACCTGAAAGAGAAATAAGTTTCTCAAAACCATTACTTGAATACCAATCATATGAATCTACATCTTCGATTTCTTTGAAGAATCCCTATTCTTGCGATACCTGGTTCTCTACTTTATTCTTATACCCACAACTTCTCAAAACTTAGACATTGTATTTCTACGAAACACTTGTCTAAAAACTAGAGA
The DNA here is from genome assembly GCA_030015575.1 of Agapanthus africanus. Lineage (NCBI taxonomy): Eukaryota > Viridiplantae > Streptophyta > Magnoliopsida > Asparagales > Amaryllidaceae > Agapanthus > Agapanthus africanus. The sequence goes on from JASDDO010000001.1 coordinate 410,968,407, forward strand.
AGTCACAAGTAAATAGAACATAGTACGAGGACCTGCCCCTTTGTCCTGATGGACACTGGAAAACATACAATACTCTGTATAAGTCCACTGAGTTGAATAACTCAAAACCTGTGCATCGTAGGTTAAAAACTGTACTTATGGTTAAGAACTACTCCGTTGTTCAATGCTCCTTACCCAATCGTCAACTGATATAGGTAAATGTCATGAACATAATTTCAAAAAGTTATATCTCACTTTATAAAAATAAACGTACAGATATATCATTTTGAAATTGGTGCACAACAACAGATATTCAAAACCAAATACATGCCGTCTGGCATAAACTCAGGCGACTTCCTCAAATATCACCAATTACAACGAATTCTGATATAATGAGGATGATCACCTTATTCCCAATAACCTACTCCCACTCATTATCTGTAAAACCATACAGAAGTGAGAATCATACCAGGTAAATATATACCCTGGAATAAGTATCTAATCGGAAAATCAGTTTTCCATTAACAATGCACTGGAAAAAAAATGTTTCATAGGGGTATCCTGGTATTCATAGTAACGCCTCTTCCAAAATCCAATTCATGACTTTAACCGTATATTTTATTTCCATCTCTCCAAATCCCTTTATTTGTCTTTATTCATTACCTTCTGTACACCATCGTTAGGCTAAATGGTTTTCTTCCTTCCCTACCGTTCGACACCAGCCTATGGTTTGGAAGAAGACTATCCAGTAAGAATAATAGGTGTACCCTCCTCAACCTAGGAGTACTCGCAACTTGAGAGAAGGTGATGATAAAAGACAACTGAATAATACCTTATTCTATTTCTCCCGAACTGGGGAAAAAAGCAAAGTTGAAATAGGAGTGGCGATGAAGTACGTGGTTTGGTCGTGAATGACAGCTGTCGCAATTTACTTTGCCCTCTTTCTAATCCCTTTATTTTGTCTTTAGTTATTACCTTCTGTACACACTACTTAGGCTAATTTGTTTTCTTCATTCCCTACCTTTCGACACCTGCCTATGGTTTGGAATAAGACTATCCAATAAGCGTAATAGGTGTGCTCTCCTAAACTAAGGAGCCCTCGCAATCTGAGAGAATGTGATAATAAAAGTCAACTGAATAATCCAATTCTATTTCTCGTGAACCTGGATCCATCCTCGAAGAAGTCCCTTCGAGTTCGTATATAACCATACGATGGATCTATCCAATGGAAGTGGATGTCCATAGTAATACGGGGTGTTCTGAGAAATACATAGGGTAAAAGAAGGAGCGGCAATGACTTATGCAACTTTAGACAATCCAAAAGTCTGTATTTTAAGAAGGTTCGGTCAACTTTGTCACTGAGTCATAGTCTAGGGTCGGTCAAAGGTCGCTGCCAAACTGATAGAGAATAGAAACACACTGCGTGCACTCTAACCTAGATCAGAATGGTTATCACTTTATCCAATCAGGAAACCTCCCACTGTACCGTGAAATTCTCTTCCAAACCTAAAAGAAGAATTAATCGGGATCACCCGAAGAGTAAACTAACTCATCAGTGGGAATCGAGATCCAACTCTCATCGCATGATAACGTGACGGAATCCACTCACTTTATCGCACTCCAGAAGGTATACGCATACTTGGCAATTTTCATTTTCTTTAGAAACTCCCGATATGATTTTTGCCCCATGATCTTATGACCTTGGCTTTGGTCAAAATACCATAAGTCACATGCCAAGTTCTACCCGTCACTATCCAGGTCAATTCGAACCCACCGGCACATGCCCTTGACTTTGGCCAAAATGGCAGAACGACTGTCCCAAACCAACTCATCTATCTATGCTACGAATGAATACCCAGCAGCTACCAAACACTATGCCTTGACTTTGGCCAAAATACATAGCTTGAATACTACTGAATACCCAAAAGAAATGACGGAGGGCTACGGCTGGTTTTTGGCGAAAAACCTTTAATGTAATGAACTTGATATCGCTGAAGGAACCTGATAGCATTTTATAAAGATATAGTGGCGAAAACCTTTTGCTAAAGAGGTCACTCCCGGCGAAAGGATCTCGTCTCTTTCCTCGTGGAATGAGGTGCAGGATATTCTAACTGAATACCGCTATGCAAAGCAACTTGTAATCGACTATAGTGAAGTTATTACCCTGACGCAAACTTCTGCCCAAGGGGTCACTCCCGGTGAAGGGATATCGGCCCTTGCCTCATCGAATGAGGTGCAGGATATTCTAACTGAATACCACGATGAAAAACAAAAGGAAACGTCTTTTTAATGACACCTTTTAAAATTTATTCCAACCACATCAAATATAGGTTTGTTATATCCTTGCATTGATAAGAATCAATGCAGTCCCATCAATTAATCACACCAGAAAAGAACGAAAATATAATGTACGTATATGCCATCCGCATTCGCCACTGGGTCCCGTCATCACCCGTTAGATTACTTAACTAATGACAGAGCGGGGACTGGACTAGCACGGGTGTAAAACATATACAACATCTAATAGTATATATACCAATATACAATAATCGCTCCAGGCGTGATAATATGCAACATTACAGAAAAGTAATAAGCATCACAGAACAATACAGATAATCTGGGATCCCCGGGTTTCACAGAGCCGCTACTGAAACCCAACGTTCCCCTGGTCATGTGGATAGCCTGTGCAATGAAACCTAGACCCCTACGGGTGCGGCAAGTTACCCGCCAAAACCTGAAGCGAGGCAACCCCTACAACAAAATGAATGGACCACCCGGCACTTCACGGAATCCGGTAGCTTGAGCACCTGATTTGATCTCAAAAACTATTTCTAAACCGCAATCAAGAACGGCGTCGCATGAAGCTAGCCGGTGAGTATGGGTCGGTCCACAGGGATGTTGTGAATCTCCTAGTCGTGCTAACGAGTTAATTCCGAAGGGTGTTCGGATTGGTTATTAAATCTAAGAACCTAATTATTCTATCTACGATTATCTAGATCTATTCTTGCTAGGGTTAGGTTTAGGGATGGTTTGGAAATGCAAGTAAATCTCAACGCTTTCATACCCGAATGAAGATCTATGAGGAGTTATTGTAATTATCAATAAAGGGGATTAGATCCATTCGGGAAGGTGTTCCTTCCTCTAGGTTCTTGTACTTCCTTTAGAGAACCTTACCCTAACCTCCATGGAAAACGCGCGCAACCGGGTCTTTACACTACAGTGTCATCGTTACCTCGAGGGGTAGGATGCCATAGGGCGCGGTGTGTGCGTGTATGCATGGAGTCCTATTATAAATATTTGGTGGGTAAGAAAGGGATGAGAGATCTCATCTCTCAAAATCCTTCCCCAAAGCTAAACCCTAAACAAGTTCCTAGGGCATGAAATTAAATCTAGCTAGGGCAAAGAATTAAAATCTACAATAGGGCGAGAAATTAAATCTACTTACAGATGCATCCCTCCAATCATCTATGCAGGGTTGTCAGATCTGAATTTCTGAATGGAAAGGAAACACCGATGCTCTCCAAAAAGAGATCTGAATTTTATTATTAAAAGGAGGCATAAAGAATTAAAATCTTTAGAGTTCTATTTATAGGAAATAGAAACCCTAGGTTATATTTTGATCCGCATGTCTACAATTACAAATATAGCCCTTAAAGTTGACTATTCAGCGCCGCCAAACATTTGGTAAAATTTATTTCCTCTGATCGTACTACCCTGCCGCGGAAACGCGGCCTGAGGCATGGTTTGGCCGCGGTTCCGCGGCCAAATGTTGGAGTTGGGCTGCACAATTTTATGGTTTTGTTTTGGGTCTTCTTGGGCTTCTGGTTATTTGGTTCTTTCTCCAATTTGGCTTCTACATTAGCTCCAGATCTTCAGTGAACCATTTGTAATGGATTTTTAACCGTCCGCTTTGTATTTTTGGACCTTGAGTTGCCTTGTTAATTATGAATTGTCTTTCGATGTAGGCTTGACTAAGATCCTCCCATTTGTTGGTCAAAAGTCCATATTTTCATCGTCTTTATATCGTTTTCACTGTTTCCTGTCCAAGAACCTGTAACCTGTAACATGTAGCAGACATGCGTCAAAAGTAGCTGTTTATTTATAAAAAGAATAAGAATGGGGAATATAATAATGCAATATTATGGTGTGAACAAATACCCCGAAACTTATCTTTTGCTCGTCCTCGAGCAAACTTATTTTTATTCACTAAAATCCTAGCCACACTTTCGCAGAGAAACGCGATTGCACTGAGCACGTGCAACAAGCCATTAAACCTCTAGGTGTCCCTAGTAGGAGGAGTGTTGTCTTCTGAGGGTTTTCAGTGGATTACACCCATAAAATCCTATCAATTCGGCCCATTGACTTTTGTTCTCCAATTAGGTTTTCTAACTAAGAATTTTATTATCATCGACCCGCAAATTATCCACCCATATTCTTCACACTTCCTTATCATTTAACTTAAGATTATATATATCCTGTAGAGTTACCTAGCTTTCGGCATCTTTTAAGTTTTCCTTCTAAAGTTCCATCTCCACTTAGGAATTTCTATCAACTCTACTAAAGATACAAGTTCTATTCTTCACTCCTCTCTCTTATCTAAATTCCAATCACATACCCCTACGTGTGTGTATAGATCACCCCTACACTTGGAAATTCAAATCAAGCAATCATACTTTCGTCCGTTGTCCAAAACACTTATTAGTAGGTGGATTTTTAATTGAATTTTGCTTACACATCCTTCATGCGACCGTTAATACTTCTTGAGGTACCAACAACCGATTACAAGATGTGTTTGCACATTAAAGCATAATTTCTAGTCTTGTAATACCCAAGGCTTTTAGCAGTGACTCCCAAACCAGTTGGTCTAAGGCACTAGGTGATGAAGCACCCTCGCTAAATATTTTTCTATTTTTGCAGCCTTAAGTAATCACAAAAACCAATGTCCATTTTTTTTATTCTTTATTCACACTTATATATATTTTTTTCATTTTCATTGTACTAAGGACTTTAGACAAGAGCATTTCAAGGTCTCTTCTACTATTCCAAGTTTCAAGGTGCGTGATTGTGCAAATTGTAGGGTATACATTTTCAGAATCTAGATTTAAGCTAGAAACTAATTTTCAAACTTATACTCTAATAAAAACATCAATACTCTTCCCTTGTTTCGACTTAGCCCAAGAAGTGAACCCAAAATTTGCCTATTTCTAAATAAACTACAAAGACATATACTTTCTACCGCTAAACTTTAAGGAAGGTTATCTTTAGGGTTTTTAATTTACAAAGTCTAAGATCTAGTTGTTCCTAGCCAGTTAACCTATTTGTCAAACTCAAGTCAATTAGCCAAAATTGAATACAATAATTTTTATAATTTTTGAAAATTTTCAATTTTTATGGTTTTTTCAAATAAGTATGCAAATGCAAAAATATGTACACATGAATGCGAAAGAAGAAGACGTACCGAGCATACCCCCAAACTTGAACTTGATAGTGTCCTCACTGTCATGCTGCACCAAGAGGGTCAAAATGCCGGCACTCCCCTGTTTATTTATTTAGATTTTTTAAATATTTTTTTTAACGTTTTGAAATTTTTTTTATTGAAAAAGAAAACAAAAAAAAATATGTGTACATATATACAACAAGGTTCCCCCCAAACTTAAGCTTGGCCTTACATAAGCCAAAGGTTAGCACCAACCATTCAAAAATCTTATCATGGTAGTGGTATAGTTGGTGCAAGAATGGGGTATGGATGAAAGAAATGAGAAACACGCGAGACTGTGTGGAAAGAAGAATGGTAGAATATGGTCTCGGTGGGGGAGAAGAAGGGCGGAAAGGAGAAAGAAGGGTCGCGCGATCTTGAGGGTGTAAATCGAGTGAATAAATTAGCGCAATATGTGATGACCGATATGTTATAAGCGATTGCGCTAACCTATCAACCTATCGAGAAATGGGGTCAAATCCCTCAAGATTCGCAAGAAAACATGGGTACGCCAAACTTGGTATAGGAGATGAAAGCGTAACGGTCTCTTGTTCGGTCGGAACAATGGGAAAGACGAAAGGGAGTGAATTAGGGATAGTTGCATTCTCACCGTAGTAAACTGTTTCGAACTTGAAAGATTCCATTAATGGTTCGAAACAACTGTAAGCAACCGATTCTGATGGTTCAACTAACTCATCTGAAAATGTAAAGAACTCAAACTCGGGCGGGGAGACATCAACATCGTCCGAAAAAGTGAAACACTCGTAGGTGTTATCGTCTGTGAGAACTGTGTCAGATTCAAAGGAAAATTTTTCAATCTCACAGTCTTCAAGCGGAGTCGGAACGATGGAAAGGAGGGAGGGTGATATAACAGTAAAAGGTTCAGGAGGATGAATTGGAAAATCAGACACATCAAATAAAAATGATTCAACCTCAATATTATCCTCAAAACTCTCCTCAATACTATCCTCAATATTTAACTCATCCATGCCATTATCATCAAAACAAGACGCATATGAGATTCGGGAGAAACATTTAATAACTCGGGATGATGATTTGCACATAAAATTTCAATTAAATCGATAGGTTCATCATCCGAAATATTCTCGGCGTCTATATCCTCAATCAAGTGAAAATCAATTTCTTTAGACACCTCCTCAAAAGCATGGATGTTTATCAATGTAGGTTCTAGAGTGGAGGTGTAAAGGTCAAACGGATTAGGTGCGGTTTCACTCGAAAGGGGTTCCTCATAATCTGGCAAATCAAACACTACAAAGTCTCACAACTCGTTTTTATTTTGAACTTGTGAATCATTTAGGACATTCGATGGGAAGCTGGAGTTGTGGGCTTCAATTGGGTAAGGGTAGGTTTGATTTGAAAATCCTCTCTCATTCTCACTCTGTCCAACCGCCTCCTAATACATTGAAAAATTTGGGGCTAGCGGAAAACTAGCTACCGGTTCAGCAGGTTGCATAAGGGCGGCCACGGACGCTTCCACATTCCTAGTCATTTTGTTTGTTGCTGCGATATACGCCTCCAACGACTCTTCCAAACTAGACTTGGGTGGTAAGGGTGTTTCGGTAAAAGATTCGAAATTGTGTGGATATGTGAAACTCCCTAATGGCTGTGTAGAATCAATGTCTAGTGAGGGTGGGAAGGTCGGGTAGGACTGGTAGGAAGTGGGTGGTTGGGCAGGGGTAGGGTCAACATGTGGATAAAAAGATGAATAATCGTGCGGAGCCCTAGAACTAGATGAGTGGAGAGGGGTGAAAAATCGGCTGCAAAATTGAGCAATATGCTCAGCAATGGACATCGGCTTATGAGTGACAGAAGGACTCGAAAAAGTGGTGTCAACATATTTAGGTGGTAAAGGTTGACTTGGTTGACACAAAGTGGGTTGAAAAGTCAAACTGTTTCTCCTAGACGCCTCTATTTGATCTTTCAAAGATATTTTAGGCAAGGAAGGATCGTCTTTAAATTGACTGAACAAATTACCGTACGACGCAAAATTAGGTTCGGGATACCAAAGTTCGGCAAGTGATTTATTATGTGGGGTACCCATGTTAGAAGAAAGGGAGAAAGAAAGAAAGTTTGTTGGTTGTTGTGCAAGGATTTATCTGCGGCAAAAATTTTGCAAGTTTCTATAAAAGATTTTTTCTTTTTCTTTTTATCTTTATTTGGAAAGTTTTGTAAAAAGATTTTTAATTAAAGATATGCAACCAAAAAAAATATTACTTGCAATCAGTTATTATTTTAAGCATATCACAAGAATCTTTGTTTGGAAAAAATTGTTACAAAAAGATATTCGAGAAAAGATATGCAACAAAAAAGATTACTTGCAATCAATTTCTATTTTAGGCGGGGCCCAAAAATCCTGCACAAGACTTGTTATATGGAAGAGAATATATTTTATAGCTCACGGAATCCTGCAGGAATTTCCAGAAAAGATATTTCAGAAATTTACAGAGAAGGATACAGAGAAACTTACAGAACAAATTTCCTGCGCTGAAGACACTGTGTAGCCGCATTTCCGCGGTATAATGTGGGATTACACCGCGGTTTCGCGGTCAGATAGTCGACACGAGTCCCCAGAATTTTTCTCACGCTCTGATTCGACAAGAAGGCCGCGGTTCCGCGGCCTAAGGTGGGTTTTTGCCGCGGAATCGCGGCGGGTTGGGGGATTTGGGTCTCCAAAAAAATTTCCCTGTTCTGTTGTTCAAAATCACTTCTGTTCCGATATTTTGTTTCCTATTTTGCTTTATGAAAATCTCCAGATCCGAATTTGTATATCCTGCAAAATTCAAACAACAAAGTATCCCTTGCAAAAATAAAAAAAAAAATATTTTTAATATTTTTTTTTGATTTTTTTGATTTTTCAGATTTTTTTAATTTTGATTAACCCGAAATTGCAAAAAGGAAATAACACGCCATCCCCGGCAACGGCGCCATTTGATTTTTATGTCAAAAACTATTATCTAAACCGCAATCAAGAACGGTGTCGCATGAAGCTAGCCGGTGAGTACGGGTCGGTCCACAGGGATGTTGTGAATCTCCTAGTCGCGCTAACGAGTTAATTCCGAAGGGTGTTCGAATTGATTATTAAATCTAAAAACCTTATTATTCTATCTACGATTATCTACATCTATTCTTGCTAAGGTTAGGTTTAGGGATGGTTTGGAAATGCAAGTAAATCTCAACGCTTTCATACCCGAATGAAGATCTATGAGGAGTTATGGTAATTATCAATAAAGGGGATTAGATCCATTCGGGAAGGTGTTCCTTCCTCTAGGTTCTTGTTCTTCCTTTAGAGATCCTTACCCTAACCTCCATGGAAAACGTGCGCAACCGGGCCTTTACACTACGGTGTCATCGTTACCTCTAGGGGTAGGATGCAGTAGGGCGCAGTGTGTGCGTGTATACATAGAGTCCTATTGTAAATATTTGGTGGGTAAGAAAGGGATGAGAGATCTCATCTCTCAAAATCCTTCCCCAAAATTAAACCCTAAACAAGTTCCTAGGGCATGAAATTAAATCTACCTAGGGCACAGAATTAAAATCTACACTAGGGCGAGAAATTAAATCTACTTACAGATGCATCCCTCCAATCATCCATGCAGGATTGTCAGATCTGAATTTCTGAATCGAAAGGAAACACCGATGCTCTCCAAAAAGAGATCTGAATTTTATTATTAAAAGGAGGTATAAAGAATTAAAATCTTTAGAGTTCTATTTATAAGAAATAGAAACCCTAGGTTACATTTTGATCCGCATGTCTACAATTACAAATATAGCCCTTAAGGTTGACTATTCAGCGCCGCCAAACATTTGGTAAAATTTATTTGCTCTGATCGCACTGCCCTGCCGCGGAACCGCGGCCTGAGGCAAGGTTTGGAGTTGGGCTGCACAATTTTGTGGTTTTGTTTTGGGTCTTCTTGGGCTTCTGGTTATTTGGTTCTTTCTACAATTGGGCTTCTACATTAGCTCCAGATCATCAGTGAACCATTTGCAATGGATTTTTAGCCGTCCGCTTTGTATTTTTGGACCTTGAGTTGCCTTGTTAATTATGAACTGTCTTTCGATGTAGGCTTGACTAAGATCCTCCCATTTGTTGGTCAAAAGTCCATATTTTCATCGTCTTTATATCGTTTTCACTGTTTCCTGTCCAAGAACCTGTAACCTGTAACATGTAGCAGACATGCGTCAAAAGTAGCTGTTTATTTATAAAAAGAATAAGAATGGGGAATATAATAATGTAATATTATGGTGTGAACAGCACCCCTCCTTGGGTCAACCTGTACCCCTTACGAGTGCGGCGAATAGTCTTCCAATTTTAGAGTAAGGCCCCTCTGGCTCTCAAAGCCATGAGATACGGACCCGTTCTCCTCCTGAACCCGGCTATCCATGCACTCCATCGCGGGGAAAACATAGTACAGAAAAAAAAATATGTACAACGGGTACATCGACCTCAGCCCGGTCGTGCCCCAAAAAGAATATTATACAAACAGGCAGTGACGGCAGTCCACATGTTGGACGCTCGCCCCACAATATCAAATTTACAAATAAATTCAAATTGCACTACCATTGTACACTGCTATCCACCACGACATATCCGCAACATCACAGTACAACACAAAACATCAACGCGAATGTCACGTTCGCAAACCCTTCTAAAAGGACTATAGCAATTAGACGCAATTTACCGCTCGAATGACATTCACGGTTGGAGATATAATGTAAATACTGCATACTAACAAGTTTAAAATTTCGATCGACAAAACTTCCCGAAGTGGGCCCCACATACATCTGCTGTACAGTAATAAAATCTGGGCCCAAAAGAAATATACCAAAAGCCACAATTTGCCATGTAAAACATACTGTAGAAATTTGGCTCACTGTTCCCACAAAAGCGCGGTGGATCCGCGGCCAAACCCTGGTTTGGGCCACGGATCCGCGGCCATTCTGTGGGATCACGTGACCAAATTTCACCAGTTTGCTTAGAAAAGCCTGCACAATTATCTGTGAATCTCAAAATAATTTTTAGACTAGATTCAAAATCGAAAGAAACTTTGTACAGAAAAATTGTAGTTTTCGAAAATCCATTCGATCGATGTTTTAAACGTGTTAGCATAAGTTAGTAAAGCTTAATGGTGAGGCTCTGATACGACTGTAAGTACACGGTAGCGCCCCGGCCGTCTAACAGACGCCAAATGCGGAATAAAAAACTTTTTAACTAGCGCTATCGTATACTATAATCCGGATCTGCCATTAAAGCTAAACTAACAAACTACAAAGTGGGTAGAAATGTTATACCGAACGATCCGAGTCCTTCGGTCTTCAACCATCATCCCACGCTTTGTTGCGGCTGCTCCGATCTCCTGAATCTCCAGTCTTCTTGTCCAGGTGGCACCACGACGACGGATCTATAAACGGGCTCCCTCCTCTGAACCGAGGCAACTCGATCATCAAGTTTACTAAAAGAGATGACCAAGATTGATGTAGAGAATGAGTAGAACACTTTGTCTCATTACATCCAAAGCTATGGATGAACGGTTAATGAAGTTGCCTTTTAGATCGGATGAAAATGAGAAATGAGTATATTCTAATTTCCATGAATCCAAACCTATAATCTTTTCCAAATCAACAACCATCTTTTTTCTCACTATGAACAACCCATGCCATTTGCAACAGGGGGCCGGCCAATACTTATTAGGGGGGAGGTGAGTGTAGGAGTAGAAGTGGTGACCATTAGGAAAAGATCTTAACAAATATCCTTCATGCAAACAAAACCCCATTAATGCAAATGGTGACTCACTTAACACCTTGCAAAACAATTAATGCATCCTAATGAGTCACTAACCTAGTCACCATTCTAGAACATTCCACACTCATGACTCACCTCATGACTCACCCTCATGAAGAAAAGATAAATCCGCATTTAACCGAATGTTTAATACGGGTGATAGAAAACTGGAAACTGGCAACTTCTAAAAGCGATCCTGAAACAAATTTCAGGATAACCCCGTAACAGTATAAACATACACGCATTTGTATTACGACCGAATACAAATGCAACTGAGACAAAGATATTATATCTACACAGTATAATACTCGGATCCGGCTTAAACCAAAGCCCACCAGTATTATCTGCCCGAAATATGACACGTGCGTAAACGCACGTGCATTTTCCGAACCCTGCTATAAAACCATACGGCCTCAACAACGTTTCGCCCGAACTTGGGAAACTGTCTGTCGGGGACTCTAATGACTCATCAACACACTGGCACTGGGTATAACCACTAGCACGTTAGAGGTACTAGCTGTACATAACGGTTGCCTATGTATTGATTGGAAGGGAAGCTGATGAGCGAACTTATCCAGAAACCCTACTGAGCCTGACAGTGACAATATCCGTACAGTTCGGTCCGTTCGTCTAAGAGTATCGCATATCGAGTCTAGGGGGATGGATAAAGTCAGACCCCTAATAACGCGATAATTCGTGTCGGTATGAAGCCCATCACCACCTGAGAAACTACTGATCCAAATCAGTAATTCTCCACTATCCCGGCCGAGGATTTCTAGTGGTGGCCATCCGTGCACTGTGCGACGTCAACCCCCAATACCGGGAGAGACGAATCCCCGACGATCCGCTCACTGCCTCCATGTGGCTCGGGACTGTGCCCAACTAAAACCTGTTTGCACGTCTCCTTTGAGCGTGGTAGGGTAGTAATCAAAGCACAGTGGGAACTCACACGAGACAAATGACGATCTCAGGTCGACAAACTAATCTGTACACATGTCACCTGGGAACTGCTATCTGACGATATGTATAATACCAACTAGCATGTTCCCGGCGAGTCCTGTCCGGTGTACTCATAACCCAATGAGCACCTATATACATCTTAGGTGAACCAACTGACACCAGTGGCTTGTGAGACCGGCCACCGCCCCTCGTCGGGGTCTCGACTGTATACACTAGTCTACTCTGGAGTATCGATGCCCTGTCTCGAAACTCCCACGACTAGGGACACTTTAAGGATGTGCTTACAGACCCCAGCTCCTACGTATATGATCGCCATCATACTGCTGGCAGTCAAGCAAGAATCCTATGGGCTCTATCAACATGCAATAGTGAACTAAAGCATATATACGATGATAAAGACAAACCAGAAAGCATACTATTATCTCGAGTAAGACAGTCATATCGGTATAGGTCCTCCCTCAATCATTGCAATCACGTACCTGCGATCCAATAATTGAATTAGAGGGCACTATATCCAACAGCAATGGGAAGTAGGATCTGGATGGACTTAAGCATTGCTTTGAAAGTCTCAACTTTTCCATGTACACCAAGTAATCTTCTTAAGATATACTTGCTCCTGATGGGGATTTAACCCTTCAGATAAAGCAACCAAAGTCTATACTTTGTTGGTGTATATGGATTCCATCTCAGATCGCATAGCATCCAGCCATTCTTACAGAGTCCCCACTCCTGATGTCCTGCTCGAAACTAGTTGGGTCATTATCTCATGTTGCAATCCTCGCTCCCACTGTCATAGAGAAAAACCGAAGTATCTCTCAGGTGGGTGAGGAACTCTACCAGATCGGCGGAGAGGCTGAGGTTTGTCGGGAGCTATTGAATCCTCCGGTTCTACCAAATCATTAGCTGCAGTTTGTATAGCTGGAACTCCTTCCAGTTCTACCTCATGACCACTAATTTCTTCATAAGAAATTACCTTTTTCTCAAAAAGGTGGCATGCCGAGTAATAAAAGACCTTTTGTTCCTCGGTTCGGTAGAAGATATTCCCTTGCGAATGCTTGGGATGTCCAACAAACATTCACAGACCTGACCTTGCCTCAAGCTTGTCCGGATCATGCTTTTAGACATAGGTCGGACAACCCCAAATCTTATCATCCTTAAGAGATGGCATCTTCCCATACCATGTCACATATGGAGTGGTAGGCACCTGATTAGATTGGAACCCTATTCAATAGGTATGCATATTCACAAGTGCATAACCCCCAAAAGGAAATAGGCAACTCAGTAGTACTCATCATAGAGCACACCATATCACATAGGGTGCGGTTGCTCCACCCCGATATGCCAACATACTGTGGTGTATCCGGAGGAGTAATGATGAGAGAAAATCTCATTCTCCTTTAGAATAGTCCAGGATCTCCGTGCTCAAGTATTCTCCTCCCTGATCTCATCAAAGGACATAATACTTATACCCGTTTTGGTTCTCTACTTTTGACTTATATTCATTGAATTTCTCAAAAGGTTCAGACTTGTGTTTCAACAGGAACATATGTCCGAATCTTGAGAGATAATCAGTGAATGTAATGAAATACAAAGAATCGGTCCTGGTATGTGTAAGCTGGGGACCTTACATACATCATCATGTATCAATCCCAAAAGTTCACTAACTCTTTCTCTGTTTCCAATAAACAGAACCGTGGTCATTTTATCTTTGTGACATGACTGGCAAGTTTCACAAGATGTAAATTCAAACAGATTTAAATATGCATCTTTATATAACTTCAGCTAGTCGGGTCGCATTGATATGACCTAGTCTACAATACCGTAAGAAGGATTCATTCATTTATGAACTCTTCCCCTTGTGTGTGTTCTGTACGTTAAGAACTATAGTTTGGTTTAGAACGTCTATGCTTTTAGATAACGTGCCTGAACCGATCAACTCTTGATATAGGAAATGTTCAGAACATTATCCAGCAATACAAAATTACATCCTTCTTTACTGATAAAGAAACTGATATGATGTTGTATATCAGGTTCGGTATCTAATAACATTCGTTCAGAATCAATGTATTTGGTAATACAGGGTGATAACTGGCAACATACGTGGCTGCAACACTTGCACCATTTTTAACTCTTAAAACTTATCACCCTTTCTCAGTTCTCTACCTATCTATAGCCCATGTAACAGATTACATTTGTGGGATTCTGATCCGGTATCTCATACCTAGGACGTAAAGGATATTGGGAAACAGTTCTCGGTAATGAACATACCCGAAGAAGATGCATCATCATACACTTTCTTCGTTTGGGCGGCACGGGAATTCTGGTAATCCCCTATTTCCTGCTCAATCTTATAACAATTATAAGTTGGAGCGGGACCAACGTTCCCTAGCGCAGTATAACAAGCGGGTTCGGTCAATACATCCATATTATTATCTTTATTAAGGCGTGACATGGTCGCTACCTGGAGAGAGAGAAGAAAATACTCAGCGTATGCTCTTGCAAGATTAGATTGGTTATTAATATATTTAATCAGGATGGCTCCTACTGTTTTAGTCAAATCTTCCTTCAAACCCTAAAAGGTAAGACTAACCGGGATTAATTACACCCTACAAATTTGCCAATCTTTCGGCCAGGCCAGTGTCGGTACTTTGAGGGAGGTTCCCCGTGTTGGAGATAGTGCCCTCAGAGTCAATTATTAGGTCACAGGTACGTGATTGTAATGATTGAGGGAGGACCTATCCCGGTAGGACAGTCCTACTCGAGATGATAGTATGCTATCTGGTTTACCTTTATCATCGTGTACTGCTTTAAGTGACCTGACACGTCGCTATTACACGTTGATAGAGCCCCTAGGATTCTTGTTTGACCACCAGCAGTATGAGGGCGATCATATAAGTGGGAGCTGGGGTCTATAAGCTTATCCTTAAAAGGTCCCTAGTCGTGGGAGTTTCGAGACTGGGCATCGATACTCCATTAGTAGACTAGTGTATACAGTCGAGACCCCGACGAGGGGCAGTGGCCGGTCTCACAAGCCACTGGTGTCAGTTGGATCACCTAAGATGTATACATGTGCTCATTGGGTTATGAGTACACCGGACAGGACTCGCCGGGAACATGCTAGTTGGTCATATACCAGACGTCAGATGGCAGTTCCCTGGTGACATGTGTGCAGGTTAGTTCATCGACCTGGGGATCGTCATTTGTCTCGTGTGAGTTCCCACTGTACTTTGATTACTACCCTACCACGGCTCAAAGGAGTCGTGCAAACAGGTTTTAGTTGGGTACAGTCCCGAGCCACATGGAGGCAGTGAGCGTATCTTCAGGGGTTCGTCTCTCCCGGTATTGGGGGTGAGGTCGTGCTGTGTCTAGGAGAGCCATTACACAAAGTCCTTGGCCAAGGCAAGGAGATTTACTGGTAGGTATTCCAGTAGTATCTCAGGGTGTTCTGGGCTACACTCCGACACGACTTGTACCGCTTTTGGGGGTCTGACTTTTACCAACCCCCTAGGCCCGCCATGCGATACTCATAGACGAACGGACCGGACTGTACGGATATTGTCACTGACAGGCTCAGTAGGGTGTCAGGCTGAGTTCGCTCACGGACGTCCCTTTTAGTCAATACCTGGTAGCCCGTTATGTATTGGCTTATACCTCTAACGTGCTAGTGGTTAAATCCACAACCAAGGTGTTGATGAGTCTTTAGAGACCCCACATTCAGTTACTCAGCTTTCGGGCGAAAGGTTGTAGAGGCCGTATGGAGATATGGCAAGGTCCGATCAGATACGTGCGGTATTGCACGGATCAGGATCGGACAGTTTGTACTATAGGCCGTATGGTTATATGGCAGGGTTCGATCAGATACGTGCGGTATTGCACGGATCAGGATCGAACAGATATTACTAGCCGGCTTTGGTTTAAGCCGGATCCTAGTATAGTACAGTGTAGATTTTGTCTCATTGCATTTGTATTTCGGTCGAAATACAGATGCGGGTGTGTATGCACAGTATTGGGGTTTTCCTGTAATTTATTACGGGACCAGTTTTCTGGAGTTGCCAGTTTGCTTTCCGTTTCGGCCAATTTCCATTGTTCCGTTCATTGGCCGAAGATTGGTGGAGGAGGGTTTATTTGCATTGTTGCAAATAGGCATTTGTGGAGGGGGTCTTTGCATATTATCATGTCATGATACTTGTCCCATCATTTGACTTCATATCTTCTTGATGGCTTGACTTTTAGTAACCATCATGGTTGTTGATTACTTGTTTTGGAGAGTGGGTTATGGTTGTGATCATTGGATTCTTTCATCATCTCTTTTCATCATTGCTTCCACCCACTCCCTTGACCTTACTCTTTCTCTCTCCAATCACACATGGTGGGGGGGGGGGGGGCGGCCATTCCTAAGATGAGGAATGGGATTCATTTCCTTTAGGGTGTGGAAAAATGTTACTCTTATTTGATGTATGCTACATTTTTCCTTCACCTCTCTCTAAGTTCTTCTTCCTCCACAAAAATGGCAAAGCTCCAAAAACCCCAAATGAGACTTCTTCTCTAGATATTCTACAGCATATCTTGGGCACGTCGAGTAGCCGGCTTCGTGCCCGAGTTGCCTCGGCATTGAGGTGGGAGCCCGTAAACAAAGTAGGCGATGTGGTGCATTTCCGGCGACGAGGAGGAGGCAGGACTTTCCGCAGGAGATCGGGACCATGATGAGAAGACCGGAGGACTTGGATCGTCGGTATATCTCTATTCCCTTTCTTGTAGATAGCTAGGACTAGTTAGTGGTTCGATCCGGGTATTAGTGCGCGGCGGTTTGCCAGTTCAAGAAAATTTAAAGTTTTTCACCGCTTCCGCATTCCGCCGTCGGATTGACGGCCGGGGCGCCGCCGTGCACTTACAGTGGTATCAGAGCCTCTCCATTAACTTAGTCTAGCTTTGTGTAGTGTGTTTTTCTGTTCCAATCGATCGAAATGTTCAAAAACCCGTATTTGCCCACATCAGTTTTCTGATGGAAATTTTTAGTGTCGAAAAATTTTTCAGGTTGTAAAATATTGATGTACTGGAAAATCTAAGAGCTCTGTAAAAATTCGACGAAGTAACTCCACAGTGGGAGCGCGGAACCGCCGCGAAAACCACCTTCCCGCCGCCCTTCCGCCGCGCACTGTGGAGATCACTTCACCAATTTTTTACAGAGGCCTTCTGGGCTTAAAATATGGGTTTTGGAATAATAACATTGGGCCCAGAATTTCTTTATCTGCTACAGTAATACTTTGGGGCCCACTTGTTAAAGTTTGATTGATCGGATATTTTAAACACATATTTCACAGTATTTACATTATATCTGCGACCGTGAATGTCACTTGATCGGTAAATCCGGTCTAACTGCTATAGCCCGGTTAGACGGATTTGCGAACGTGACTTTCACGTTGTTGTTTTGTTTTTGCTGTGATGTTGCGGATCGGTCGTGGGGGATAGCCTGGATGCAATGCTAGTACAGTTTTGTTGTATTATGTACATTTGATATTGCGGGGCGAGCGTCCGACATGTGGACTGCCGTCACTGCCTGTTTGTATTATTATTTTGGGGCACGACCTGGTTGCGGTCGATGTACCCGGTGTATGTATATTTTACTTTCTGTACTAGGATTGCCCCGCGGAGGGGTGCACGGATAGCCGGGTTCTAGAGGGCAACAAGCCCGCATCTCATGGCATTGGGACGGAGGGGGCTTCACTCTAGGATTGGCGGGCTATTCGCCGCACTCGTAGGGGGTACAGGTTGACCCAGGAGGGGTGCCCAAGTTACCGGATTCCGTGAAGTGCTGGGTGGTCCATTCACGTTGCTGAAGGGGGCTGCCTCGCTTCAGGTCCAGACGGGTAACTTGCCGCGCCCGTAGGGGTCTAGGATTTCATTGCACAGGCTATCCACACGACCAGGGGAACGTCGGGTTTCAGTAGTGGCTCTGTGAAACCCGGGGATCCCAGATATCTGTATTGTTTCTGTGATGCTGTACATTTCTGTGATGTTGCATTTTATTCACGCCTTGAGCGAATATAATATATTGGTATATATATTAGTAGATGTTGTATATGTTTTGCATCCGCGCTAGTCCAGTCCCCGCTCTGTCGTTAGTTAGCTAACCTAACGGGTAATGACGGGACCCAGCGGCGAATGCGGATGGCATATACGTACATCAGTATATTTTCGTTCTTTGTGGTGTGATCAATTGATGGGACTGCGTTGATTCGGATCAATGCAAGTTAAAAACAAACCTAATCTGATGTTGTTGGAACACTTTTCAAAAAGCTGTTATTGCAAGGACGTTCTCTTTTGTTTTGCATCGTGGTATTCAGTTGGAATATCCTGCTCCTCAGTCGACGAGGCAAGGGCCGAGATCCCTTCACCGGGAGTGACCCCTTGGACAAAAAGTTTGCGTCAGGGCATTAACTTCACTATAGCCGATTACTTTTGCTTTGCATCGCGGTATTCATTTGGAATATCCTGCACCCCATTCTACGGGGAAAGAGCCGAGATCCCTTCACCGGGAGTGACCTCTTTAGCAAAGGTTTTCGTCACTATATTTTTAAAAAGCTATCCGTTCCTTCGACGATATCAAGTTCATTACGTTAAAGGTTTTCGCCAGAAACCATTCGTAGCCCTCCGTCGTTTCATATGGGTAGTCAATAGTATTCAAGCTGTGTATGTTGGCCAAAGTCAAGGCACAGTGTTTGGTAGCTGTTGGTTATTCATATACAGCATAGATAGATGCGTTGGTTTGGGACAGTCGTGCTGCCATTTTGGCCAAAGTCAAGGGTATGTACGGGTGGATTCAAATTAACCTGGAGAATGACGGGCAGAACTTGACATGTGACTTATGATATGTTGGCCAAAGTCAAGGTCATAAGAGCATGGGGCAAAAATCACATCGGGAGTTTCAAAAGAACTGAAACTTGCCAGATATGCGCATACCTTCTGGAGTGTGATGACATGAGCGGATTCCGTCACGTTATCATGCGATGATAGTTGGATCCCGATTCCCACTGATGAGTTAGTTTACTCCTCGGGTAACCCCGACTAATTCTTCTTTCAGGTTTGGAGGAGAATTTGAGGTACAGTTGGAGGATTCCAGATTAGATAAATTGGTAACCATTCTGATCTAGGTTAGAGTGCACGCTGAGTGTTTCTTTTCTCTCTCTCTCTGGCAGCGACCATTTGACCCGACCCTAAGACTTTGACTCAGTGACCAAGTTGACCGAACCTTCTTTAACACCGGCTTTTGGATTGTCAGAGTTGCAAACCTCATTGCCACTCCTACTTTTACCCTTTTCTCCAGGACACCCCGTTTTACTACGAACGTCCACTTCCATTGGACAAAACCATCGTATGGTTAGATACGAACTCGAAAGAATTTATTCGAGGATGGTTTCCGGTTCTGGAGAAAACGGATAGGATTATTCAGTTGTCTTTTCCTTTTACCCTCTCTCAGGTTACGAGTACTCCTTGGTTTAGGGGTAGTACACCTATTACGCAAATTGGATTGTCTTCTTCCAAACCTTAGGCTGGTGCCGACCGGTAGGGAATGAAGAAAACCAATTAGCATAACGATGGTGTGCAGAAGGTATTAAGTTCAGACAAAGCAAGGGATTAGTAAGAGGGCAAAGTAAATTGCAACAGATATTCACGACCAAACCAAATATTTCGTTACCACTCCCACATCACCTTTGTATTTCTCCAGGACACTCCGTATCACTACGAAGATCCACAGTTTATTTGGATATTTAATCGTATGGTTATATACGAACTCGAATGGAACTTGTTCCAGTTCGGGGATGGATTCTGGTTCAGGAGAAATAGGAATAAGGTTTATTCGGTTGTCTTTTATCTTCACCCTCTCTCATTGCGAGTGTTCCTAGGATTGGGACAGTACACCCATTATGCTTATTGGATAGTCTTCTTCCAAACCATAGGCTGGTGCCGAACGGTAGGGAAGGAAGAAAACCATTTGGCCTAAAAGGGTGTGCAGAAGGTAAAGACTAAAGGCATATGAAGGGATTTGGAGAGGTGGCAAAGAACTATACGGTTACAGTCGTGAATCTGGAAGAGGCATTACTAGGAATACCAGAATCCCCATCGGAACATTTCAATGTTTCAGTTTCACTGTGTAATGTTAAAGGAAAACTGATTTCCCGATTAGATACTTACTCCAGGGTATGTATTTACCAGGTACGATTCTCACATCTGTATGGTTTTACAGATGATGAGTGGGAGTAAGTTATTGGGAATTGGGTGATTATCCTCATTATATCGGGATTCGTTGTAATCGGTGATATTTGAGGAAATCACCTGGGCTGTTTGCCGGTCGGCAAATATTTGGTTTTGAATATCCGCTGTTATGCACCAATTTCAAATTGATATATCTGTACGTCTATTTTCATAGAGTGAGATATACCTTTCTGAAATTATGTCTACGACATTTACCTATATCAGTGGATGGTTAGGTAAGGAGCATTAAACAGCGGTGTAATTCTTCTTAACCATAAGTACAGTTTTCAACCTACTACACACCGTGAATGAGTTATCAGACTCAAGGGACTTATACAGAGTATTGTATGTTGTCCAGGGTCCATCAGGACAGAGGGGTTGGTCCTCGTACTACATTCAGTTTACTTATGACTTCTCTAGTTTTTAGACAAGTGTTTCGTGGAAACACAGGGTCCGAATTTGGAGAAGTTATTGGTATTTGAATAGAGTGGAGAACCAGGTGTCACAAGTATCGGGATTCTTCAAAGTGATCGAAGATGTAGATACTTGTGTATGGTGTTCAGTTGATAGTAATGATTAAGAGAAATTGCTTCTCTTTCAGGTTACTCATAATTGGAAGCATTCCTAAGTTGGGTAACGCTGATCAGGCCTTCTTCCATTTAGTTGACATGCGCTGGGGACAGCTGCATGATTTGAATCTGGTTCAATTAAATCAGTGCCTCTGTTTCTATATTGGATATAGAACAGTTCATATCTTAACGATGTTAAGGTACGGGGAGTTGTCCGGCTTATGATTAAAACCAGACTCTGGACAACTCAAGGCACGTTTCTGTAATGGCTGTTTATGGGTTGACCCAGGCTATGACGCGGGTTGATTTTCTACCATCTGGATGAACAATAGAAATATTGTTCTAGACTCGCCACAGTTTTATTAAAGATGGATTTTTTCAGAAAACAGTAGTGGGAGTATGGTAGAACTGGAAGTGATTCCAGAACCACAAACGATTACTGAAGATTTGATAAGGAACCTAAAGATTCAATCTGGATTGACATTCCATTGGCCACTCCGCAGATAAGGTGGGTAACTTCAGACACCCGAGAGGCACTACGGTAGCCTCAAGGACGGTGACAGGGATGTTCTTGTTTACCCACAATTGCCATTGCTGTTGTTCCAGGTTACGAGACCCGGCGGGAGGATGAGTATAGCGTCGTTCTAAACCAGTTTTAGAAGTGTACGTCTATATGACTCTGCCAGAGGGTTGTCGTAGTCAGTGGGAGCAGCGGAAGCATTGGTGGACAGGTTGCTTATGTCTATTTATAGACTAGAGCAGATGTAGCGGAGAAAGATCATCTATTTCTGATGTGACAGTCATGGGTTTGACTTCATCAGAATAGGGGATGGATCTGTTGAGAAGGTAGTAGGGTGTGATATCCTGGTATTTGGATGATATACACAGAGTAGGAAAAGAAACTCCTACACTACGATCGGTTATACTTTGGTCGTCACACAGTTGTTTCTCCACAAAGGAAATGGATTTTATATCAGACATACTGGTTCTAGATCTATGGTTTTAGATCTAGATTTGGGTGGTTTCCCAATCAGGGTACTTGACAGCATTCTAAGAGTATTTAGGATGGACGACTCCTGGCACGGTAGTATACCTGCAGGTGATGGAGTCACCCTCTCTGAAGCTGTCTTACAGACTAAAGGGGAGAGGGATGTGCATGATTGGCAGATCACTTGCTTAGGCAATTGAGTCAATCATGAGATGTCAAGTACCACACCAGATGTTGTTCTTGCACTAGATGCAATAAGTTGACATTAATCCAATCCTGGAGAAACAGTCGGAAGCAGTTTTAGAACATAAGTGGATGTTCTAGGGATATGATAACGACAGCCTCATTCAGGAGACGGTTATCATTCCAGGCTTCCAAGGTGACATGGACGACAAGGAGGTTGTCAGAGTTATAGTTTTCCCTCTGACGAGGGGCAGTATTTTGGACAGGTGATCCAAGGCAATACTGAGGGAGGCATGGCGCGCAGGATACTGATTAAGTTCAGTTGACGATACAGTCTAAGAAGTTTGGATTTGGAGTTCATTTATGAGCTAGGTCCCATCAGACATCCAGACATATTCTGAGACAGGTATTGCTCTTTTCGGGAGATGGGTTTCTCCGCGAACTTGAGATATAGAGAGACATAGAAAGAAACAACTAAGCGGATCCACTCACTGAGGCTATTCCTCGAACGCAATAGTTCTGCAAACGAGCTTTGTGAGACTGACTAGTAGAGGAGTTGGATGTTCGGTATCACACGGGCTGTGAGTATGCGACATCGCAATAATTAGCCTTGAGTGCAAGTGGGAGATTGTTGGAGATAGTGCCCTCAGAGTCAATTATTAGGTCACAGGTACGTGATTGTAATGATTGAGGGAGGACCTATCCCGGTAGGACAGTCCTACTCGAGATGATAGTATGCTATCTGGTTTACCTTTATCATCGTGTACTGCTTTAAGTGACCTGACACGTCGCTATTACACGTTGATAGAGCCCCTAGGATTCTTGCTTGACCACCAGCAGTATGAGGGCGATCATATAAGTGGGAGCTGGGGTCTATAAGCTTATCCTTAAAAGGTCCCTAGTCGTGGGAGTTTCGAGACTGGGCATCGATACTCCATTAGTAGACTAGTGTATACAGTCGAGACCCCGACGAGGGGCGGTGGCCGGTCTCACAAGCCACTGGTGTCAGTTGGATCACCTAAGATGTATACAGGTGCTCATTGGGTTATGAGTACACCGGACATGACTCGCCGGGAACATGCTAGTTGGTCATATACCAGACGTCAGATGGCAGTTCCCTGGTGACATGTGTGCAGGTTAGTTCATCGACTTGGGGATCGTCATTTGTCTCGTGTGAGTTCCCACTGTACTTTGATTACTACCCTACCACGGCTCAAAGGAGTCGTGCAAACAGATTTTAGTTGGGTACAGTCCCGAGCCACATGGAGGCAGTGAGCGTATCTTCAGGGGTTCGTCTCTCCCGGTATTGGGGGTGAGGTCGTGCTGTGTCTAGGAGAGCCATTACACAAAGTCCTTGGCCAAGGCAAGGAGATTTACTGGTAGGTATTCCAGTAGTATCTCAGGGTGTTCTGGGCTACACTCCGACACGACTTGTACCGCTTTTGGGGGTCTGACTTTTACCAACCCCCTAGGCCCGCCATGCGATACTCATAGACGAACGGACCGGACTGTACGGATATTGTCACTGACAGGCTCAGTAGGGTGTCAGGCTGAGTTCGCTCACGGACGTCCCTTTTAGTCAATACCTGGTAGCCCGTTGTGTATTGGCTTATACCTCTAACGTGCTAGTGGTTAAATCCACAACCAAGGTGTTGATGAGTCTTTAGAGTCCCCCACATTCAGTTACTCAGCTTTCGGGCGAAAGGTTGTAGAGGCCGTATGGAGATATGGCAAGGTCCGATCAGATACGTGCAGTATTGCACGGATCAGGATCGGACAGTTTGTACTATAGGCCGTATGGTTATATGGCAGGGTTCGATCAGATACGTGCGGTATTGCACGGATCAGGATCGAACAGATATTACTAGCCGGCTTTGGTTTAAGCCGGATCCTAGTATAGTACAGTGTAGATTTTGTCTCATTGCATTTGTATTTCGGTCGAAATACAGATGCGGGTGTGTATGCACAGTATCGGGGTTTTCCTGTAATTTATTACGGGACCAGTTTTCTGGAGTTGCCAGTTTTCTTTCCGTTTCGGCCAATTTCCATTGTTCCGTTCATTGGCTGAAGATTGGTGGAGGAGGGTTTATTTGCATTGTTGCAAATAGGCATTTGTGGAGGGGGTCTTTGCATATTATCATGTCATGATACTTGTCCCATCATTTGACTTCATATCTTCTTGATGGCTTGACTTTTAGTAACCATCATGGTTGTTGATTACTTGTTTTGGAGAGTGGGTTATGGTTGTGATCATTGGATTCTTTCATCATCTCTTTTCATCATTGCTTCCACCCACTCCCTTGACCTTACTCTTTCTCTCTCCAATCACACATGGTGGGGGGGGGGGCGGCCATTCCTAAGATGAGGAATGGGATTCATTTCCTTTAGGGTGTGGAAAAATGTTACTCTTATTTGATGTATGCTACATTTTTCCTTCACCTCTCTCTAAGTTCTTCTTCCTCCACAAAAATGGCAAAGCTCCAAAAACCCCAAATGAGACTTCTTCTCTAGATATTCTACAGCATATCTTGGGCACGTCGAGTAGCCGGCTTCGTGCCCGAGTTGCCTCGGCATTAAGGTGGGAGCCCGTAAACAAAGTAGGCGATGTGGTGCATTTCCGGCGACGAGGAGGAGGCAGGACTTTCCGCAGGAGATCGGGACCATGATGAGAAGACCGGAGGACTTGGATCGTCGGTATATCTCTATTCCCTTTCTTGTAGATAGCTAGGACTAGTTAGTGGTTCGATCCGGGTATTAGTGCGCGGCGGTTTGCCAGTTCAAGAAAATTTAAAGTTTATCACCGCTTCCGCTTTTGGCCGTCGGATTGACGGCCGGGGCGACGCCGTGCACTTACACCCCGTGCTTTCGCACGGACCTAATTAAAATAAACCTCGTTTTCCAAGGGGCGTAACCCCGTCGACACCTTTTTAGACACCTACTTTGATCGGCTAATTGTAATGTGTAAAACTCTCCCAGGAGTAACTCTGACTCGCAGTGGGTATCAGGATCCAACTATCTCATAGTACGTATGCAATCTCATTGCGAATTTCAACACTTGAAATTCCCGATAATGTTTTACCCCTAGTGACTTATGACCTTAACTATGGTCAACAAATCATAAGCACTAGTCAAGTTCTACCCGTCATTTCTTGATTAATTAGACCCACCCACATGACCCTTAACTATGGTCAACAAAGTCATATGACTGTCTTAATTAATCGCATCATATGTTATATAGGAAAACATCACTCAGCTACCGTACACTGCGCCTTAACTATGGTCAACAAACGCAGCACGAATACGAAGTACTCTATTCCCTAAAATGATGGAGGGTTACGACAGGTTTTTAAGAAAACCGTGAGCGTAAAAAACTTGATAGCATTGTAGAATCGAGTGAATTTTAAAATGAGTGTTTTTGAGACTTTTACTAGTTTTGCTAAAGAGGTCAACCCGGTGAAGGGATCGTCGGCTCTTTCCTTATCGAATAAGGTGTAGGATATTTCACAAATATCACTATGCAAAGCAAAAATTATAGAAGCAATCAAAAGACAAACCGAGTGTGTAGCATTTGCTAGTTTCGCTAAAGAGGTCACTTCCGGTGAAGGGATCTCGGCTCTTTCCTTATCGAATAAGGTGCTAGATATTCTACAAGGAATACCGCTATGTAAAGCAAGAACTAGAGCTACCAGTTTTTAAAACAAGTTTCTACAACATCTTTAGGTTTCTTTTATTTCATTAATCACATT
Source organism: Agapanthus africanus (assembly GCA_030015575.1). Classification (NCBI taxonomy): domain Eukaryota; kingdom Viridiplantae; phylum Streptophyta; class Magnoliopsida; order Asparagales; family Amaryllidaceae; genus Agapanthus; species Agapanthus africanus. The sequence continues at coordinate 410,994,361 of JASDDO010000001.1, forward strand.
AATGAAGTCTCATTTTATTATGCTTCACAAGCATCAGAAATGAAATGAAATCAACAATATATATAATATATATCTCATATATATAATATAAACATTCGTCTCAGGCAGTAATATGATCTCATCACAGAACATTGCAGCAGAAGAACATATATGAAATATTGGATATATTAGGAGGTCCGTGTTTTAATACGAGCCTGTATAAAACACGGATTCCACGGTCGCGATGAATAGCCAATCCCACACCCCTAGACCCCTACGAGAGCAGTAAGCAACCCTACCAGTTCTAGAGTTAGGACACATGGTCTCGACTCTTCGAGATGGTCTCCCACTGGACCCTAGAACCCGGTTACTTGTGCTCCCCGCCCTGGGTCTATCCTAATGAGGAAAAGTAAATAATATACAATGGTGACATCATTCTCAGCCCGTAAGTGCCCCAATAAAAGAATATTACATACAAGCTTTTACATGAATGAAAATGAAAAACTCTCATCTCACATAAAAAAACCCGGCTATTCAGAACACGACAATCCAATATAACATATCACTGCAACACATAACATCACATATCATCAACGTAAGTAAATATGCGTATCCCAGTTGTCGTTGACATATAGCACCGAAACCGGCGATACACCACATATTACACTTACGGTCGCAGAAAAGAAAGTGTAAAACTACAACAGTTGGAATCCACAATTACCTTAGACATCTTAAATCCGAAATATCACATACTTCGCATTTCATGCCTAACTATATGAATTCCACATATTGTATCACATTCCAGATAAATAGACAATGTTAAACTTTCCGATCGAATAAACAAACACCCAAGATTTCCCAAATAGCTCAACACTTGAGCGGAGTTCAAAAAATCCCAGAACATGTCACAGCCGCTATGAACCAGCCGTAGAAAGGTCAAACCAACGCCTCACATGTGGCAACGCTAAACTACCACAAACCATATGGTTCAGTGGCGGTTTTGACGGTCACATAATCGAGTTAAGGTTATGTTCTTCTAGAGGGTCCACAGATGCGTTTCCATGATTTTATGAAAGTTTTAAACTCAGGAAAACTCCAACACTTGAAAGTTTTCCGACAGGGGAAAAAGTGAGTTATTGATATCCGTTCGAACCTTTTAACATGTTCTAAATTACCCGGAAAAACTAAACGAATTTAAACTTTCCTATCGAATCAACGAGTTCCCAATATTTCCCTGAAAGCTCAACACTTGAGTAGAATTAAAAAAAATTCCCAGAAACATGAAAAAGTACCCAAGAATAAACCCTGAAGTATTAGCCCCTAACTCCTAAAGTTGGCCGCGGAACCGCCGCTAAACGCATGGTTTGGCCGCGGTTCCGCGGTCACTTAAGCGAGTTATAGCTTCGTACTTCACAGTAATCTTTAGAATCCCCTTCATGATTTTCTGAGTATTTTTAATATGAAAAATTTCTACCATTGAAATTTTTTCCAGAAAGTGGGTTTATACGGGGTTTCGGAGTTCTATCGGACTTTAAACTTCGCGTACACAACGCCTAATGCTCTAGCTTGGCTCTGATACCACTGTAGGGTTAGCTTAGCACCTTAGCAAGGTTTTGGCAAGCATCAATCATGCTACTTTGAAATTTTTAGTGTGCTAAACAAACCCTAACCAAGATCTTAACTAGAGACTTAGGGTAAACATGCATGTAAACAACTTTACATCTAAGAGAAAGGGATTACAACCTTTTTAGTCCATTCTTTCGCTTCATAAGCTCCGAGTAGTAGTCCCTTCGCCGCGATCCATGAACCCCCGGACTCTAGAGAGCTCCACAAGTCGAATGATCCATGCTTGCTAGAAGTCTTCCTTTTCGAAGATGATCTACCTTGAAGAAACTCAAACCCAAGCTCTTGCTTCACTAATCAAGTATTAGCAAAGCAAACACCCTAATCTAAGTGGCTAGAATAGATGAGGATGATAAAGTAGGAATTTTGCTCTCTTTTGTTTTCAATTTCTCACTTTATTTCATCACTTCATGAAAAGCTAGAAAGCTTTTTAAAGGAGGAAGAAGAAGAAGAAAGATTTTGTGATGAATAATGAAATATTAATCATTGTTGTGGTTACAAATCAACCATGGGTTAAGTATGAAAGAGCTAACCCTTGTAGAGAATTAACTAGAGGCTAAGGTTTGGGTTGGGTTAATAGATATCAACACAAAATATCAAAGGTCAAAGTCAAAGCTTCATGAAGCTTTATAGAAGCTTCATCCAAGCTTAACCCTAATCCAAACCCTAACCATGTTTAAACTCCACAAAACATGTTTCATTTGTAACCCTAACTTGTTACAATATTATATATCACATATATAATATATTTTGTAATAAAAGAAAATAATACAATTAACATATATCACATATATCTCAATGTATTATCCCGTGAGAAAATGAATCAATAAAGCGAGCTTATATTAGTTAATGTAAAGTAATATATGACATATATAATTATACATTAAATTATCGAATCAACACTTGATCCGATAACCCGGCTATAATACATATAACCGACTAATATAACATGTACCATTTCATCGAATCAACACTTGATCCGATGACCCGGCTATATCACATATGCCCGGCCGATATCTCATATCGCGAGAATAGAATACGGTATCTCATATCGTATTATTCTCGGTCCCGCACATATCACATATGTGCTCCTACTCCGTTTTGCCTGAGCCAGGAAACCTCTGTATAGGACTCTAAAGAATCGTCAATACGCCAGCAGTAGGTGATGATCATATCAAACATCCATAAACTGCAAGCGGTCAGCTAAACGTAACAGCTACCCATGTATTGAGCAATCAAAAGATCAACGAGAAAGCCTGTACATTCTTCTGCGAATTCAATCAGTAACACTCCCGTAAAGTCCAGTCTCTTCGTCTGATATGTCGCATATCCAGTCTAGGGGTGGTAAACGTCAGACCCCAGTAACCGATAAGTCCTGTCGATATGAGGTCCATAACAGTTCCAGAAACTATTGATAACACTTACCAGTAAATCTCAGCAACCTTGGCCAGGGATTTCCAGCTATAGCCAATCGAACACAGCGCAACATCAACTCCCAATACCGGGAGAGACGAAACCCCTCCTATCGCTCATTGCCTCCGTGTGATTCGGGACTATACCCAAAAGCCACTGTTTTGCACGCCCTCTTGGACGTGGTATGATGGAAATCAAAGTACAATGGGAATCATACAAGACTCTATGACAATCTCGGGTCTACAGACTAACCTGTACCAGTGTCACCAGAGAACTGCCATCTGACGTGAGGTATAATACCATCTGGGAGTTCTCGGCAAGTCCGTCCAGTGTACCCAGTCTCCAATGAGCATCCGTATACTATCTCTGATGTCAAACACCAATGGATATGGGATCATCCATCGCCCATCTACATGGGACGAGAAGCATACGCTAGTTTACTATGGTATATACATGCCCTGTCTCGATACACCTACGACTAGGAACAGTTGAAGGTTGTACTTAGAGACTATTCTGTCCCCACTAGTATGATCTACATCATAGTCCTGGTAGTCAAGTACTCATCCTAAGGGCTTTATCAACATGTAACATAGAGACAATCAGAGTACATGTTAAGATAAAGAGCGACCAGATAGCATACTATCATGTCGAGCAAGAAATTCCTCCATATATATGTCAAAGCATCCACTACAATATACATCGTATGTACAGTAATGGCCTCTAGGGCATACATATCACTAACAGATCCCGTGACAAGCGCGTAAATTACCCCGCTTGGAATCTGTAAGTCCACGGTAGCGCCCCGGCCGTCTAACAGACGCTAAAATGCGGAACAAAAACTTTTACAACTGGCGCTATCGCGTACTATAACCCGGATCTGCCATTAAAGCTAAACTAACAAACTACAAAGTGCGTAGAAATGTTATACCGAACGATCCGAGTCCTTCGGTCTTCAACCATCATCCCACGCTTTGTTGCGGCTGCTCCGATCTCCTGGATCTCCAGTCTTCTCGTCCAGGTGGCACCACGTCGACGGATATTAAAACGGGCTCCCGCCTCTGAACCGAGGCAACTCGATCATCAAGTTTGCTAAAAGAGATGACCAAGATTGATGTAGATAATGAGTAGAACACTTTGTCTCGTTACGTCCAAAGCCATGGACGAACGGTTAATGAAGTTGCCTTTTGGATCGGGTGGAATGAGAAATGAGGCTATATCCTTTTATGAACCAAAACTATCATCTTCTTTTTATCCAAAATGAACCATAAACTCACCGTAGAGAGGGGGCCGGCCACTATATAGGTAAGGGGGGGTGAGTGTAGGAGGAGGGATGGTGAGAATAACAAGCACAATACTTATCATAACATTAATGAAAGCATGAGTCATACAACACCTAGTATGAACACGTTTAATACAATCAAGTGAGTCACAAACCAAGTCATCAACCACGAAGCTTCCTCACTCATGACTCACCCTCATGAGTCACCCATAGAAGAAAAGATAAATCAGCATTTAATCGAATGTTAAATACGGGTGATAGAAAACTGGAAACTGACAACTTCCAAAAGTGATCCTGAAACGAATTTCAGGATAACCCCGGAATGGTATAAACATACCCCCATTTGTATTACGACCGAATACAAATGCAACTGAGACAAAGATATTATATCTACACAGTATAATACTGGGTTCCGGCTTAAACCAAAGCCTACCAGTATTATCTGCCCGAAAAATGACACGTGCGAAAACGCACGTGCATTTTCCGAACCCTGCCATAAAACCAAACGGCCTCTACAACGTTTCGCCCGAACTTGGGAAAGTGTCTGTGGGGGACTCTAATGACTCATCAACACACTGGCACTGGGTATAACCACTAGCACGTCAGAGGTACTGGCTGTACGTAACGGTTTCCTATGTATTGATTGGAAGGGAAGCTGACGAGCGAACTCATCCATAAACCCTACTGAGCCTAACTGTGACAATAAACATACAGTCCGGTCCATTCGTCTATGAGTATCGCATATCGGCCTAGGGGCTGGTAACGTCAGACCCCCAATAGCAGTATAAGTCGTGTTAGAGACTGGCCCAAAACACCCTGAGATACTACTGGAGTACCTACCAGTAAATCTCCTGCCTCGGCCGAGGGCTTTGTGTAATGGCTCTCCTAGACACAGCGCGATCTCACCCCCAATACCGGGAGAGACGAATCCTATGCCGATCCGCTCACTTGCCTCCATGTGGCTTGGGACTGTACCCAAAAAAGACCTGTTTGCACGACTCCTTTGAGCCGTGGTAGGGTAGAAATCAAAGCACAGTGGGAACTCACACGAGACAAATGATGACCTCCGGTCGATGAGCTAACATGTACAAATGTCACCAGGGAACTGCTATCTGACGATATGTATAATACCAACTAGCATGTTTCCGGCGAGTCCTGTTCGGTGTACTCATAACCCAATGAGCACCTGTATACATCTTAGGTGAACTGACTAACACCAATGGCTTGTGAGACTGGCCACCGCCCCTCGTCGGGGTCTCGACTGTATGCACTAGTCTACTCTGGAGTATCGATGCCCTGTCTCGAAACTCCCACAACTAGGGACACTTTAAGGATGTGCTTATAGATCCCAGCTCCCACGTATCTGATCGCCATCATAGTGCTGGTAGTCAAGCAAGAATCCTATGGGCTCTATCATCATGCAATAGTGAACTAAAGCATGTATACGATGATAATGACAAACCAGATAGCATACTATCATCTCGAGCAAGACTGTCATATCGGTATAGGTCCTGCCTCAATCATTGCAATCACGTACCTGCGATCCAATAATTGACTTTGAGGGCACTATCTCCAACAATCTCCCACTTGCACTTAAGGCTAATTATTACGATGTCGCATACTCACAGCCCGTGTGATACCGAACATCCAACTCCTCTACTAATCAGTTTCACAAAGCTAGTTTGTAAAACTCTTGTGTTCGAGAAATAGCCTTAGTGAGTGGATCCACCCTGATGTTTCTTTCTTTGTCTCTCTTAATCTCAAGTTCGCGGAAAAAGCCATCTCTCGAATTGAGTAATACCTGTCTTAGAATATGTCTGGATATCTGATGGGACATAGTTCATTAATGAACTCCAAATCCAAACTTCTTAGACTGTATCGATCACTGAACCTAATCAGTATCCAGCACCATGCCTCCTACAGTATCCTGTTGGACCACCTGTCCATAATACTGTCCCTCGTCAGAGGGAAAACTAAAACTCTGACAATAATTTCACCTTGGAAGCCTGGAATGATAACCATTTCCTGAAGGAGGCTGTCGTCATCAAATCCGTAGAACATTCACTTATGTTCTAAAACTGCTTCCTTATGTTTCTCCAGGATTGGATTAATATTAACTTATCGCATCTAGTGCAAAAACAACATCTGGTGTGGTACTTGACTTTTCACGATTGACTCAATTGCCTAAGCAAGTGATCTACTAATCATGCACTTCCCTCTCTCCTTTAGTCTCTAAGACATCTTTAGAGAGGGTGACTCCATCACCTGCAGGTACACCACCATGCCAGGAGTCATATATTCTAAATACCATTAGAATACTGTCAAAGTACCCAAATTGGGAAACTACCAAATACTAGATCTAAAACCATAGATCTAGTAACCAGAATGTCAGATATTATATCCATGTCCTTTGTGGAGAAACAACTGTGTGACGACCAAAGTACAACCGATCGTAGTACATGAATTTTACTTCCTACTCTGTGTATGTCATCCAAATACCAGGACATCACACCCTACTATCTTCTTAACAGATCCATCCCCTATTCTGATGAAGTCAAACCCATGACTGTCACATCAAAATTAGATGATCTTATCTCCGCTATATCTGCTTAAGCCTATAAATAGACATAAGCTACTTGCCCACTATGCTTCCGCTGCTCCTACTGACTACGACAACCCTCTGGAAGAATAATATCTACGTACACTTCTAAAGCTAGTTTAGAACGACGTTATACTTATCCTTTTGCCGGGTCTCATAGTCTGGAACAACAGTAGTGTCAAGTCTAGGTAAACAAGAACCTCCCTGTCACCGTTCTTGAGGCTACGGGAGTACCTCTCGGGTGTCTGAGGTTACCCACCATATCCGCAGAGTGGCTATTGGAATGTCAAACCTGATTGAATATATAGGTCCTATTAAATCTTCCGTAATCGTTTGCGGTTCTGGAATCACTTTCAGTTCTACCATATTCCCATTACTGTTTTCTGAAAAAATCCATTTTACTAAAACTGTGGCGAGTCAAGAACAATATCACTATTGATCTTCCAGATGGTAAAAATGTCAACCCTCGTCAAAGCCAGGGTCAACCCACAAATAGCCATTACAGAAACGTGCCTTGAGTTATCCAGTGTCTGGTTTTAAGCATAAGCTGGACAACTTCCCATATCTTTAACATCGTTAAGATATGAACCATTCTATATACAATAGAGAAATAGAGGCACTAATTTAATTGGAACCAGATTCAAACCATGCAGCTGTCTCCAGTGGATATCAACTTAATGGAAAGAGGCTAATCGGCATTACTCAACTTAGAAATCCATCCAATTATGAGTAACCTGAAAGAGAAACAAGTTTCTCAAAATCATTACTTGAATACCATTCACAAGAATCTATATCTTTGATTTCTTTGAAGAATCCTGATACTTGCGATATCCGGTTCTCTACTTTATTCTTATACCCATAATTTCTCAAAACTTAGACATTGTATTTCTACGAAATACTTGTCTAAAAACTAGAGAAGTCACAAGTAAACAGAACATAGTACGAGGACCTACCCCTTTGTCCTGACGGATACTGGACAACATACAATACTCTGTATAAGTCCGCTGAGTTTGAATAACTCAAAACCTGTGCATCGTAGGCTGAAAATTGTACTTATGATTAAGAACTACTCCGTTGTTCAATGCTCCTTACCTAATCGTCAGCTGATATAGGTAAATGTCACGGACATAATTTCAAAAAGTTATATCTCACTTTATAAAAATAAACGTACAGATATATCATTTTGAAATTGGTGCACAACAACGGATACTCAAAACCAAATACACGCCGTCCGGCAAAAACCCAGGCGACTTCCTCAAATATCACCAATTACAACGAATTCCGATATAATGAGGATGATCACCTTATTCCCAATAACTTTCTCCCACTCATCATCTGTAAAACCATACAGATGTGAGAATCATACTTGGTAAATACATACCCTTGAGTAAGCATCTAATCAGGAATCAGTTTTCCTTTAACAATGCACAGTATAACTGAAATATGAAAATGATTCGTAGGGGTATCCTGGTATTTATAGTAATGCCTCTTCCATTAACCAATTCATGACTATAACCGTATATTTCTTTGCCATCTCTCCAAATCCCTTTATTTGTCTTTAGTCGTTACCTTCTGTACACCTTCGTTAGGCTAAATGGTTTTCTTTCTTCCCTACCGTTCGGCACCAGCCCATGGTTTGGAAGAAGGCTATCCAGTAAGCATAATAGGTGTACTCTCCTAATCTTAGGAGTACTCGCAACTTGAGAGAAGGTGATGATAAAAGACTACTGAATAATACCTTATTCTATTTATCCCAAACTGGGAAAAAAGGCTAAGGTGAAATAGGAGTGGCGATGAAGTACGCGGTTTGGTCGTGAATGTTAACAGTCGCAATTTACTTTTCCCTCTTTCTAATCCCTTTATTTTGTCTTTAGCTATTACCTTCTGTACACCCTACTTAGGCTAATTGGTTTTCTTCATTCCCTACCTTTCGGCACCAGCCTATGGTTTGGAATAAGACTATCCAATAAGCGTAATAGGTATACTCTCCTAAACTAAGGAGCTTTCGCAACCTGAGAGAAGGTGATAATAAAAGACAACTGAATAAACTAATTCTATTTCTCCTGAACCTGGATCCATCCTCGAAGTAGTCCTTTCGAGTTCATATATAACCATACGATGGATCTATCCAATGGAAGTGGATATCCGTAGTAATACGGGGTGTTCTGAGAAATACGAAGGGTAAAAGAATGAGTGGCAATGACTTATGCAACTAAGACAATCCAAAGGCCAGTATTTTAAGAAGGTTCGGTCATCTTGGTCACTGAGTCATAGTCTAGGGTCGGTCAAAAGGTCACTACCAATGAGAGAGAGAGAAAAGAAACACTCTGCGTGCACTCTAACCTATATCAGAATGGTTATCACTTAATCTAATCAGAAAACCTCCCACTGTAATCTTAAATTCTCCTCCAAACCTAAAGAAGAATTAGTCGGGATCACCCGAAGAGTAAACCAACTCATCAGTGAGAATCGGGATCCAACTATCATTGGATGATAACTTGATGGAAGCCACTCAAGTTAGCACACTCCAGAAGATATGCGCATACCTGGCAAGTTTCCTGTATGTTTGAAACTCCCGATGTGATTTTTGCCCCATGCTCTTATAACCTTGGCTTTGGTCAAAATGTCATAAGTCACATGCCAAGTTCTACCCGTCACTATCCAGGTCAATTTGAACCCACCCGCACATGCCCTTGACTTTGGCCAAAATGGCAGAACGACTCTCCCAAACCAACTCATCTATCTATACAACAAATGAATACCCAGCAGCTACCAAACACTATGTCTTGACTTTGGCCAACAAACATAGCTTGAATACTACTGACTCTCCATAAGAAATGACGGAGGGCTACGACTGGTTTTTGGCGAAAAAACCTTTAATGTAACGAACTTGATCTCTTTGAAAGAACGTGATAGCTTTTTATAAAATATAGTGACGAAAACCATTGCTAAAGAGGTCACTCCCGGTGAAGGGATCTCGGCTTTTTCCTCGTCGAATGAGGTGTAGGATATTCCAACTGAATACCGCGATGCAAAGCAACTTGTAATCGACTATAGTGAAGTTATTACCCTGATGCAAACTTTTGCCCAAGGGGTCACTCCCGGTGAAGGGATCTCTGCCCTTGCCTCGTCGAATGAGGTGCAGGATATTCTAAACTGAATATCACTATGCCAAACAGAAAGAAACGTCTTTGTAATAACACCTTTTTAAATTTGTTCCAACAACATCAAATATAGGTTTTTTTTATCCTTGCATTGATAAGAATCAATGCAGTCCCATCAATCAATCACACCAGAAAAGAACGAAAATAAAATGTACGTATATGCCATCCGTATTCGTCACTGGGTCCCGTCATCACCCGTTAGGTTACTTAACTAACGACAGAGCGGGGGCTGGAATAGCGCGGGTGTAAAATATATACAACATCTAATAGTATATATACCAATATACAATAATCGCTCCAGGCGTGATAATATGCAACATTACAGAAAAGTAATAAGCATCACAGAAGAATAGAGATAATCTGGGATCCCCGGGTTTAACAGAGCTGCTATTGAAACCCGACATTCCCCTGGTCGTGTGGATAGCCTGTGCAATGAAACCTAGACCCCTACGGGTGCGGCAAGTTACCCGCCAAAACCTGAAGCGAGGTAGTCCCCACAACATAGTGAATGGAACACCCGGCACTTCACGGAATCCGGTAACTTGAGCACCCCTCCTTGGGTCAACCTGTACCCCTTACGAGTACGGCGAATAGTCTGCCAGTTCTAGAGTGAGGCCCTTTTACCTCTCAAAGCCATGAGATACGGACCCGTTGCCCTCCAGAACCCGGCAATCCGTGCACTCCGTCGCGGGATAAACCTAGTACAGAAAATAAAATATGTACAACGGGTACGTCGACCTCAACCCGGTCGTACCCCAAAAGAATATTATACAACAGGCAGTGACGGCAGTCCACATGTTGGACGCTCGCCCCGCAATATCAAATGTACAAATAAATCCAAACTGCACTATCATTGCACCCTGCTATCCACCACGACAAATCCGCAACATCACAGCACAACACAGAACATCAACGCGAATGTCACGTTCGCAAACTCGTCTAAAAGAACTATAGCAATTAGATGCGGTTTACCGATCAAATGACATTCCCGGTCCGAGATATAAACTAAGTACTGTATACTAACAAGTTTAAAATTTCGATCGACAAAATTTCCCGAAGTGGGCCCCACATACATCTGCTGTACAGTAAAAAAATCTAGGCCCAAAAGATATATACCAAAAACCACAATTTCTAAAATGAAGCTCTCTGGAAAAAGTTGGAGCACTGATCCCACAAACACGCCGCGGTTTTGCGGTCAAACCCTAGGTTTGACCGCGGATTCGCGGTGGTCTTATGGGGTCACGTGCCCAAATTTTTCCATAATGCTTAGAAAAGCCTGCTTAGTTTTCTGTGATATGTAAAATAATTTTTAGACACTATTTAAAATCGACAGAAACTTTAACCGTGGAATTTGCGGTTTTCGAAAATCCGTTCGATCGATGTTTTAAACGCTTTTGCGCAAGTTAGTAAAGCTTAATGGTGAGGCTCTGATACCACTGTAAGTCCATGGTAGCGCCCCGGCCGTCTAACAGACGCCAAAATGCGGAACAAAAACTTTTACAACTGGCGCTATCGCGTACTATAACCCGGATCTGCCATTAAAGCTAAACTAACAATCTACAAAGTGGGTAGAAATGTTATACCGAACGATCAGAGTCCTTCGGTCTTCAACCATCTTCCCACGCTTTGTTGCGGCTGCTCCGATCTCCTGGATCTCCAGTCTTCTCATCCAGGTGGCACCACGTCGACGGATCTTTAAACGGGCTCCCGCCTCTGAACCGAGGCAACTCGATCATCAAGTTTGCTAAAAGAGATGACCAAGATTGATGTAGAGAATGAGTAGAACACTTTATCTCGTTACGTCCAAAGCCATGGACGAACGGTTAATGAAGTTGCCTTTTTAGATCGGGTGGAATGAGAAATGAGGCTATATCCTTTTATGAACCAAAACTATCATCTTCTTTTTATCCAAAATAAACCATAAACTCACCCTAGAGAGGGGGCCGGCCACTATATAGGCAAGGGGGGTGAGTGTAGGAGGAGGGATGGTAAGAATAACAAGCACAATACTTATCATAACATTAATGAAAGCATGAGTCATACAACACCTAGTATGAACACATTTAATGCAATCAAGTGAGTCACAAACCAAGTCATCAACCAAGAAGCTTCCTCACTCATGACTCACCCTCATGACTCACCCATGGAAGAAAAGATAAATCCGCATTTAACCGAATGTTAAATACGGGTGATAGAAAACTGGAAACTTGCAACTTCCAAAAGTGATCCTGAAACGAATTTCAGGATAACCCCGTAATGGTATAAACATACCCGCATTTGTATTACGACCGAATACAAATGCAACTGAGACAAAAATATTATATCTACACAGTATAATACTGGGTTCCGGCTTAAACCAAAGCCTACCAGTATTATCTGCCCGAAAAATAACACGTGCGAAAACGCACGTGCATTCTCCGAACCCTGCCATAAAACTATACGGCCTCTACAACGTTTCGCCCGAACTTGGGAAAGTGTCTTTGGGGGACTCTAATGACTCATCAACACACTGGCACTGCGTATAACCACTAGCACGTCAGAGGTACTGGCTGTACGTAACGGTTGCCTATGTATTGATTGGAAGGGAAGCTGACGAGCGAACTCATCCATAAACCCTACTGAGCCTAACAGTGACAATATACATACTGTCTGGTCCGTTCGTCTATGAGTATCGCATATCGTCCTAGGGGCTGGTAACGTCAGACCCCCAATATCAGTATAAGTCATGTCCGAGAGTGGCCCAGAACACCCTAAGATACTACTGGAGTACCTACCAGTAAATCTCCTGCCTCGGCCGAGGGCTTTGTGTAATGGCTCTTCTAGACACAGCGCGATCTCACCCCCAATACCGGGAGAGACGAATCCCCTGCCGATCCGCTCACTTGCCTCCATGTGGCTCTGGACTGTACCCAAAAAAGACCTGTTTGCACGACTCCTTTGAGCCGTGGTAGGGTAGAAATCAAAGCAAAGTGGGAACTCACACGAGACAAATGACGACCTCAGGTCGATAGACTTACCTGTACATATTTCACCAGGGAACTGCTATCTGATGATATGTATAATACCAACTAGCATGTTCCCGGCGAGTCTTGTCTGGTGTACTCATAACCTAATGAGCACCTGTATACATCTTAGGTTAACTGACAAACACCAATGGCTTGTGAGACCGGCCACCACCCCTCGTCGGGGTCTCGACTGTATACACTAGTCTACTCTAGAGTATCGATACCCTGTCTCAAAACTCCCACGACTAGGGACACTTTAAGGATGTGCTTATAGACCCCAGCTCCCACGTATATGATCGCCATCATAATGCTGGTAGTCAAGCAAGAATCCTATGGGCTCTATCATCATGCAATAGTAAACTAAAGCATGTATACGATGATAAAGACAAACTAGATAGCATACTATCATCTCGAGCAAGACTGTCATATCGGTATAGGTCCTGCCTCAATCATTGCAATCACGTACCTGCGATCCAATAATTGACTTTAAGGGCACTATCTCGAACAGAATCTTCCATACTAAACCTCTTTAGTATGGTGTCTATGTATCTCGATTGGGATAATCCCAATAATTTCTTAGATCCATCTCTATAGATCTTAATTCCTAGAATATACGAGACATCACCCGGGTCTTTTATAAAGAACCTCTGCGATTAGAATAGTTTGATCGATTGTAGCATATGAACATCATTTCCTATCAAGAGAATGTCGTCCACGTACAATACGAGGAATGTAACAGTACTCTCTACAATCCTTCTATAGATACATGGTTCATCTACATATTTGATAAAACCAAACTCTTTGATTGTATCATCAAAGCAGATTTTCCAACTCCGTGATGCTTACTTTAATCCATAGATGGATATAAGCAGCCTGCATGCTTTTCCGCTGCTCCCCTATCAATGAAGCCTTCTGGATGATCCATAAAAACACATTCTTCTAAATCACCATTTAGAAATGCCATTTTAACATCCATCTGCCAGATTTCATTATCATAGTGAGCAGCTATAGCAAGAAGGATCCGAATGGATTTGAGCATCACGGCTGGTTTAAAGGTTTCATCATAGTCCAAACCTGGCCTTTGACGAAATCCTTTTGCGACCAGCCTAGCTTTATAGGTCTCCACCTGACCATCCACACCAATCTTTCTCTTAAAGATCCACTTGCACCCTATGGGTTTTACTCCAGAAGGTGCAACCTCCAAAGTCCAAACTTTGTTGGTGTGCATGGATTCCATTTCGGATCTCATGGAATCCAGCCACTTCACTGAGTCACCACTCGTGATAGCTTGCTGAAAACTAGAATGGTCATCATCATCCATGATGCAATCTTCTCTATCACCATCAATTAGAAAACCATAGTATCTATCAGGTGGGCGAGAAGTCCTACTAGATCTACGGAGTGGATGAGATTCGTCAGGTTCTATTGAAACCTCAGGTTCATCCAAATCATCGGTAATTGTTTGTGGATCTGGAATTTCTTCCAGTTCTACCGCATTGCCATCAATATCATTTGTAAAAAAATTTATTTTCTAAAAATGTGGCATACCGAGAAACAAACACCTTTTGTTCCTCCTTGTGGTAGAAAAGATATCCATACGAATGTTTTGGATATCCCACAAATTTACACAAAACAGATCGTTTCTCGAGTTTTTCCGGATTCTACTTTTTCACATAAGCCGGACAACCCCATATCCTAACTCTTTTAAGAGATGGTCTCTTCCCATACCATATCTCATATGGAGTGGTAGACACGGTTTTGGTCGAAACCCTATTCAATAGATATATCACAGTCTCCAATGCACGCCCCCATAATGAAAGTGGTAACTCAGTATCACTCATTATTGATCGCACCATATCTAATAGGGTACGATTCCTCCGTTCCGACACACCGTTGTGCTGTGGTCTGTACGGAGGAGTGAGCTGAAAGAGAATCCCATTCTCTTTTAGGAAATCTAGAAACTCTGAGCTTAGATACTCTCCTCCTCGATCCGATCAAACTTTCTTGATACTCAAGCCTGTTTGTTTTTCTACTTCAGATTTGTACTCTTTGAACTTTTCGAAGGCTTTGGATTTATGTTTCAACAAGAACACGTGTCTGAATCTCTAGAAATCATAAGTAAAAGTTATGAAGTACGAAAAACCATCTCTCGCATGTGTAGACATTGATCCACATACATCACTATGTATGAGGCCTAAGAGTTCAGTAGCTCTCTCTCCGTGTCCACTAAAAGGAGTTTTGGTGATTTTAACTTTGATACAAGACTGGCAAGTCGCATAAGATTTATATTCAAAGGAGTTTAAATATCCATCTTTATGTAGCTTGGTTAGTCTTGTTTCATTAATATGACCAAGTCTACAATGCCAAATGAAAGCTTCATTTATGTCTGAAATCATCCTTTTGTTTATGTGTTGTATATTGAAAATTGTATGCTGATTTAGGACGTATATCCCGTTATTTAATGTACCGGATCCAATCAAATCTTGATTATGGTTAATGTTCATAACATTAGATTGTAATACAAAATTACATCCTTCATTGTCCAACAACGATATTGATATAATATTACATAACATCGAAGGTACAAAATAACATGGGTTCAAAACCAATATACAACCCAACGGCAAACCAAGGTGATACTCTCTCACTGCTACAACATGTACAGAGGAACCATTCCCAAATCGGAGAGTGTGATCACCTTTCTTCAAAATCCTACTATTTCTCAGCCCCTACACTCAATTGCAGATGTGAGATCCTGACCCGGTATCTAATACCCAGGAAGCAGAGTTAATTGAAAAACCGTTTTCTGTTACAAACACACATGAAGTGGAAGCATCACCATGCTTCTTCTTCTTGAGGACAGCAAGGTCTCCAACGTAGTTTCCCTTCCAGTGCCCAGTCTTATGGGAGTGGAAGCATTCCCCTCTTCTTGATACAGCAGCCCCTATCTTGTCCTTTCCCGGTGCCTTTTTCACTCCTCATCTCAGCTTAATGGGATTCTTCTTCTTCCTTCCCTTGGCCTTAGCTTTCGGGATGGAAAAGGAAGATGGCCCAGCAATCAGAGCGGGAGTTTTCGCTACCTTTAGCGTGCTCTCTGCATTCCTTAACATACTGAAGAGTTCAGATAGTGACTTCTCTATGTTGTGCATGTTGAAGTTTACAATGAACTGAGCAAAGGCAGGGGGAAGGGACTGTAGAACAATATCAACATACTGTTCGTTCTCCATGGTCCAACCCAGGTCCTCTAGCTCTTCGATAAGTCCAATCATCTTCAATAAATGGTCACCTACAGACGTGCCAGCAGCCATCCGCATCTGAAACAACTTTTGAGATGCCTCGTATTGGAGAGAGCGAGATTGCTCTCCATACAACTCCTTTGTATGGAGAAAGATGGATTGTACATCCATCTTCTCATACTGCTTCTGATGTTCATTGTTCATAAAAGCTTGCGCGAGGCACTTGGCTGTTGCACAGTCTATATCCCATGTCTTGCGGATTTCTTTATCTGCAACTGAAGAATCAGGGCCTGGGCTTGGAGGGGCTGGAGTAGTCAGGACGTATCCGACCTTATCATAGGTCAGGGCAATATTTACGTTCCTTAGCCAATCTTTGTAATTCGGTCCCGTGAGTTTATTCTTGTCTAATAAAAGCTTAAGTCCCATCATAGGTATCTGCCATTAGGAGAGAGGAAAGAAGACACTCAGCGATTGCTCTTGCATGATTAGACTGGTTATTAATCTTATATAATCGATATCTCCCACTGCTTTTTATCAAATTTTCCTTCAAACCTTAAAAAGAAAATTAGCCAGGATTAATTGCAATCTACAAGTTCGCTAACCGGTCGGCCAGGCCAGTGTCGGTACTCTGAGGGAGGTTCCCTGTGCTTTCGCACGGACCTAATTAAAATAAACCTCATTTTCTTTGAGGCGTAACGCTGTTGACACCTTTCTAGACACCTACTTGATTAGCTAATTGTAAAGTGCAAAACTCTCCCGGGAGTAACTTTTACTCACAGTGGGATCGGGATCCAACCATCAAATAGAAGGTATGCAATCTCATTGAAAATTTCAACTCTTGAAATCCCCGATATGATTTTTACCCCTAGTGTCTTATGACCTTAACAATGGTCAACAAATCATAAGCACTAGTCAAGTTCTACTCGCCATTTTGTGATTGATTTAGACCTACCCATATGACCCTTAACTATGGTCAACAAAGTCAAACAAATGTCCTAATCAATCGCATAAAATGCTTTGTAGGAAGACATCACTTAGCTACCGTACACGACGCCTTAACTATAGTCAACAAACGTGGCTCGAATACTAAGTACTCTGCTTCCTAAAATGGTGGAGGGCAACGGATGGTTTTTATGAAAACCCTTAACGTTTTGAATTTGATATCGTTGTAGAATCAAGTGAAAAGAGTGGTTTAAGCTCCAGTTTTAAAAGTCGAATGGTTTTGTAGTATCTTTCTAATTTTTCTAAAGAGGTCACTCCGGGTGAAGGTATCTCGGTTTTTTCCTCATCGAATGAGGTGCTGGATATTCATGAATATCACGATGCAAAGCAAAAGTTAGATCAACTATAAAAACAATCGAGTTCTTTGTAACATTTGCTAGTTTCGCTAAAGGGGTCACTCCCGGTGAAGGGATCTCGGCCTTTTCCTCATCGAATGAGGTGTTGGATATTCATCAAGGAATACCACTATGCAAAGCAAAAACTAGAGTTACCCATTTTAAAAAGTTTTATTCTACAACATCTTTAGGTTTCTTTTTCTTAAAATTAATCACATTAATGTTGTCCCATCATTTACGTTTCCTAAAAATCATAGAAAAGAAACGAAAATAGAACGTACGCTTATGCCATCTGCAATGGCCACAGGGCCCCATCCTGCACTGTTAGGTTACTTAATTAACGGCAGAGCAAGGGCTGGACTAGCGCGGGTGCAAAACATAAGCAACATTTATTATATATCTCATATATAAATAGCCATACGTCGCACGCATTTATAGACATTCCAGATCACAGATAAATACATTGATTATACTAGGAATTCTGTACTTCATTTATGCCTTTAAGGAAAGACAGGTTCCACGGTCGTGATGAATAGCCAAACCACACCCTAGACCCCTACATGTGCGGCAAACTACCCACCAAATTTCCGAAGTGAAGCAACGTCCCTCAACAAAGTGAGTAGGCCACTCGGCACTACAAGAACCCGGTAGTTTGTGCACCCCACCTTGGGTCTATCATAGGAGAAAAAATAGTAAAAAGAAAATATACAACGGTGGATGCAAACTCAACCCGGATGTGCGCCGCAAAATAATATTACATCGCTTTTTAAAAATTACATGAATGAAAGAAAAACGCTCTTCTCACATCCCCGGCTATTCATCCACGACGATCCAACATATTCATATACACATACCATCACATGATATCAATACAGATGTGTGCAACCCTGACTAATCGACGTATAGCAATTATTCGACGTTTCCAAACACACATACACATCACAAAGCTTGTAAAGTAACCGTGACATTAGAATTCCGCACGCAATTAGCAAACTAAGCCAATTTTCCGACACTTCAGAAAATTCAGTGAGCTAAAGTTCCAAAACCGATTGTTTTAAGCCAATCCGGGAGTCGAAACGAACTCGAAACCCGCCCGAATCTTCGTGGAGGCGAAGATCACGAAATATACTATCGAGTGGAGGCCCTCAGGGGGGTACCCTCTCTCGGGGGCCACATCGAGGTGGACCCTAGGGGAAGGCAGACCCGAGAGCACCCATATGGGGTGCTCTCGGGTCACCCACCCCCAAGGCCACCTTGAGGTGGTCTTGGGGTATGGGTCCAGCCTCTTATCCCCCTGGGGTATCCCCAGGGTGTGCATACTCCACCCCGCGGCTTATCGGTTCAAACCGTGAGCCCGTGGGGTGTGCAAACAACTCAAAACTATGATTTTGGAAACTGTTTTTATGGCAGTTTTTGCGCGACAAAAAACGGCGGATTTTTAACGTCGCTACAAGCTATTTAAGGTTTAATAGAGGCTTTGATACCATGTTTGTGGATGTTGCACACCCTCACAACACTTGTGAGGAGGCGGAAGTGGCAAACTAAAAATTTCTTGCATGCAACACCCACATAAAACCAAGATCTTGTGCTTAAACCTTAACTAGCAAACCCTATCTAGAGTTCTTAACTACTATGAAAGGGTTATACCTAATGAACCGGTCCTTCGAGTATTCTTTTTGATGCAACACCTAGGCTCCTTCGGATGCTTGCGTTGTTCTCGATCTCCGGCCACCTCAAGACGTAGATGATCCACCCGAGAGCTATGGAACAAGCTTCAAACTCTTCTCAAGAGTTAACTAAGAGCTTAAGTGTGCTAGAAATGATCACTTAGATGATGTAGAGATCATGTAGTGGATTAATATGTCACATAAGCTTTTGATTCACAACACATGTGAAGGATAAAGCTAAGAGGAGGAAGAAGGAGAAAATGAGGAGAGAGAATGTGAGAGCGATGAATGAAAAATCAAGTATGGAAAAAATGATATGGCTCAAATGAAAATAATTGAAGCATGCAATAAAATAATGCACCATTCTTCAATAGTAACTCCAAATGAATAAAAAATTATATAAGCCATTCCTTCATCCATGCTTTGACATTTCTCCAAATTCCACCTCATTTATTTATTTTCATAAAATAAATATCTAATTATGAGATGTCCCCTTCTAGAAGGTATTCTTGTAACAATTACTAGAATACCCCTCCAAAGAATACCGTATAAGTATACCCATATCTGAATTCCGAAAAATACGAATACAAATAATCCAATAATATAATACCGGTATCCGGCATAAACCAAAGCCAACCAGTATTATCCTTCTGGTCATTATTCCTGTAACCATTACACGAACATGATCGAAACCCTTCCGTAACAACTTACGGCCTCTACATATTTTTCCTGAACCAGGAAATCCACTATGTGGGACTCTAAAGACTCGATCGTACGCTGGTAGTAGGTTTAACCACAAACACGTCAGTGGCACTAGCTGTGCGTAACGGCTACCCAGGTACATGACGAAAAGGTGGCAGACGAGCGAACTCATCACAACCCTAACGAGTCTGTAAGCAACACTTACAGTACAGTCCGGTCTCTTCGTCTGATACGTCGCATATGAAGTCTAGGGGTGTTAAATGTCAGACCCCAGTAAGTTTATAAGTCATGTTGATTTACGTCCCATAACGGTTCGAAAAATTACTAATAACTCTTACCAGTAAATCTCGACAACTCTGGCCAGGGATTTGTTGTTATGGCCGATCAAGCATAGCGCGACATCAACTCCCTATACCGGGAGAGACGAAACCCCTCCTATCGCTCACTGCCTCCATATGATTCGGGAATGTACCCAAAATCCACCTGTTTGCACGACTCAGTAGAGCCGTGGTAGGGAGGAAATCAAAGCACGGTAGGAATCACGCAAGACACTATGACGATCTCAGGTCTACATACTAACCTGTACAAATGTCACCAGAGAACTGCTATCTGACAATAGGTATATATACCATTTAGGAGTTCTCGGTGAGTCCTGTTCGGTGCACCCATTCTCTAATGAGCATCTGTGTATAATCTTTGATGTCAATCACCAATGGTTGTGGGATCAACCATCGCCTCCAGGGTCAAGAAACATACACACTAGTCTACTCCGGTAATATCGATGCCCTGTCTCGATATACCCTCGACTAGGAACTCTTAAAGGATATGCTTATAGACTTCCCATGCCCCACTAGTATAATCTACATCATAATCCTGGTAATCAAGCATAATCCTAAGGGCTTCATCAACATGTGTATACAAAGTTATGAAATACTACACATCGCACGTTAAGATGAAGATAAATCAGATAGCATACTATCATTTCGAGCAAAAATTGTTTCTGTACATATACATGCCTAGCATCCTATACAATAAAGGCCTCTAGGGCATACATATCCAACAAATTATACCATTTTATTAAAACTAATCTCCATACTTTTTAAAATATCTCTAATATTTATTATTTAATTATTTAAATTCCAAAAATAATATTTTATTTTCCTGAAATGTTACACCCTGCACCACCAAGGGGTTTTAGCGGCATCAAGCATGCTGGATTTTAAAATTTTCGGTGCTAGGCTAGACTTATGCAAGATCGTAACTAGAATATTAGGGTTAATCTATGATGATATGTAATATAAAGAGAAGTGAAGATGGCTATACCCTCATAGATCGATTCTATCACTTCACATGCTTCGTGTAGTAGTCCCGTGACTCCACTAGGCTCCACTTAAGGGTTTGAACGAGCTTCCTTCGATGACCTTCGTGCCGAAGATGATCCGGGCGAAGTCCCTCCAACTCAAGCTGCCTATACACTAAACTCTTTTAGTATAGGAAACACGCTACACTTGATCGCGAGTCAAGTGTAGGATGGTGAAGTAGGGGTTTAAAAGCTCACTTATTTGTGTTCAAGCTTCATGGTTCACATCACATGTGAGGGTTGAAGCTTGAACTATGGTGGTGAGGAAGAAGAAGATGAAGAGAGCAAGAGAGCAACACTTTACCAAAAAATGGCTAAGTCTTGGAATCAATCAAGTGAATGGCAACCCCTTAACCCTCACTCATTCAAGCATGGCAAAATAGGAATATAAAATTGCAACCATGCTTGAATAGTGAGTCAAGATGAATAAACAAACAATAAAGCCCATGCCCACCATTCCTCCTCATTTTCCACCTCTTTTTCTATTTTCCATAAAATAGAAAAACATGCCATGCTTCATAAAACACACACACACACACACACACACACACACACACATATTATGAAGAATAATTAGTGAGCTAATGATATTAGTTAAGGTATAATTATATCACATATAATATATATCATATTATTAAATCAACACTTGATTTAATAATCTGGTTATATCACATATGACCGACTAATATCATTTATCTGTGTATCATATTATCAAATCAACACTTGATTCGATAGTCTGGTTATATCACATATAACCTAACTCGATAATAGATAACTGCCTGATTACAATACGGTATCACATACATGTATTTAATCAGGCCCACACACATATCACATATGTGTCTTACTTCGTTTTGCTTGAACCAGAGAACTCCTGTGTGGGACTCTGAAGACTCGTCAATACGCCAGCAGTAGGTGATGATCACATTAGTCACCTACAAGCCGTCAGCGGTGCTAGCTGGACGTAACGGCTAACCGGATATTGAGCGATATGAAGATCAACAAGCAAGCTTGTCCGTACTCTCCATGAAGCCTATCAGTAATACTACCGTACAGACCGGTCTCTTTGTATGATATGTCGCATATCATGTCTACGGGTGGTAAACGTCAGACCCCAGTAACGTGATAAGTCATGTCGATGTTTGGACTATTACGGTTCGAGAAACTACTGATAACTTTTATCAGTAAATCTCAGCAGCAGCCCTGGCCAGGGACTTCCTGTTATATCTAATCGAGCATAGCTCAACATCAATCCCCAATACCGAGAGAGACGAAACCCCTCCTATCGCTCATTGCCTCCATGTAACTCGGGATTGTACCTAAAATCCACCTGTTTGCACAACTCCTCTTGAGCGTGTTAGGGTGGGAATCAAAGCACAGTGGGATCCACATAAGACACTATGACGATATCGGGTCTACAGAATAACCTGTACCAGTATCACCAGAGGACTGCTATCTGACGATAGATATAATACCAACTAAAAGTACTCGGCGAGTCCGTTCGGTGTACGCATTCTCCAATGAGCACATGTGTACAATCTTTGATGTCATACACCAATGGTTGTAGGATCAACCATTACCCTCTAAGGGACAAGAAACGTACACATTAGTTTACTCTGGAATATCGATGCCCTAGTCTCGATATCCCCTCGAATAGGAACTGATTAAAGGATGTATTTTTGGACCACCCTGGCCCCACTAGTATGATCTCATCATAATCTTGATAGTCAAGTACATATCCTAAGGGCTTTATCAACATGTAAGAGACAGACAATATTATAATACCAGTCTACATGTTAAGATAAAGGTAACCGGATAGCATACTATCATGTTGAGCAAGAAAGTCCTCTATAAATATGTCCAAGCATCCACTATATCAACAATAATGGCCTCTAGGGCATACATATTCCTAACAATCTCCCACTTGCACTAAGGCCAGTTGTTGTAGTATCTTATACCCAACATCCTAAAAGTCTCTCGAATAGCATCTGGGGGAGGGCCTCAGTGAGTGGATCCGCTGTGTTATCCTTTGTGTCAACTCTCCTGACCTCGATCTCCCGGAGATCAACTATCTCCCTGATCAGGTGATACTGTCTATGAATATGTCTGGATCGCTAACGGGACCGGGGTTCCTAGGCCAAAGCCATAGCTCAATTGTCATCACAATACACAGGTACTAGATGCCTAATGGTAGGAACCAAGTTCATCTTATGAACTTATTCATCCAGGCAGCCTCTTTGGCAGCATCGTTGGTAGCGATGTAATCATCCTCTATCAACGAGTCTGCTACGGTATATAGCTTGGAACCCTTCCAACATACCGTCCCTCCACTGAGGGTAAAGACAAAACCCGAGACTGGCTTTCAGTCGTCCTTATCACTCTGGAGGCTCGAATCGATAACGGACTCCACCTGGAGTTCATCGTTACCATAAACCAAGAAAATCTCTTTAGTTCTTCTTAAGTACTTAAGAATGTTCTTCATAGCTGTCCAGTGGTTTTTCCCAAGATCTTTTCGATACTTACTCACTGCACCCAGCGAGTAAGCTACATCCAGTCTGGTACACAACATCGCATGCATGATTGACCCAACTGCCGAAGCATAGGGTATCTCTTGTATGCGACCCCTATCCAAATATGTCTCGGGAGACATCTCTTTGGAGAGAGTGATTCCTGAATAAGCGGGTACATTACCACGCTTAGAATCTTCCGTACTAAACCACTTTAATATGTTGTCTATGTACCTGGATTGGGACAATCCCGAATCCATTTAGATCTATCTCTATAGATCTAAGTCCCCAGGATGTAAGAGGCATCTGTTAGATTTTTCATGGAGAACTTGTGTGATAAGAGGAGCTTGACCGAGTGTAGCATAGGAACATCGTTTCCTATCAAGAGTATGTTATTCACGTACAATACGTGGAAGACAACCTTACTCTCTACAACCTTATTATATATACATGGTCCATTTAACTTTTTGATGAAGTCAAACTCTTTGACAGCTTCATCAAAACAGAGATGTTCCATCTCCACGATGCCTGCTTTAATCCGTAGATGGATTTAAGCAGCTTGCACATGCTTCCGCTGCTTCCACTGTCTACGAAGCCCTCTGGCAGTGTCATATACACGTTCTCTTCTAAATCACCATTTAGAAAAGAGGTTTTGATGTGCATTCTGCCAGATTTCGTAGTTGTGGTATGTAGCAATGGCAAGTGGGATCCTGATGGACTTAAGCATAGCGACATGAGAAAATGTTTCATCATAGTCGACACCTGGTCGTAGACGAAAACCTTTTGCTACAAGTCTAGCTTTGAAAGTCTCAACTTTTCCATCTACACCAAATTATCTTTCTCAAAGGTCCTCATGCTCCCGATAGGTTTTACCCCTTTAGGAGAAACTTCCAAAGTCAATACTTTGTTGGTGTACATGGATTCTATCTCAGATCGCATAACATCCAGCCACTTCACAGAGTCCCCACTCGAGATCGCTTGCTCGAAAATAGTTGGGTCATCATCTCCATGATGCAATCCTCGCTCCCACGGTCTATAAGAAAACCATAGTATCTCTCTAGTTGATGAGGAACCCTACTAGATCTACGGAGTGGCTGCGGTTCGTCAGGGACTATTGAATCCTACGGTTCCACCAAATCGTTAGTTATAGTTTGCGTTGCTAAAACTTCTTCCAGTTCTACCTCATTGCGACTAATTTCTTCCACAAGAAATTCCTTTTTCAAAAAGGTGGCATTTCGAGAAACAAAACACCTTTTGTTCCTCAGTGTGGTAGAAGATATACCCTCACAAATGTTTGGGATATCCTACAAACTTGCACAGAACTGAGCTTGCCTCAAGCTTGTCCGGATTTTGCTTTTCAACATAGGTCGGATAACCCCATATCTTAACTCATTTAAGAGATGGTCTCTTCTCATTTCATATATCATATGGAGTGGTAGGCAACGGATATGGTCGGAACTCTATTTAATAGGTATGCAGCTATCTCAAGTGCATATCCCCAAAAGGAAATAGGTAACTCAGCAGTACTCATCATAGAGCGTACCATATCTAATAGGGTGCGATTCTTCCACCCCGATATACCGTTGTGTTGTGGTGTATACGGAGGAGTAAGCTGAGAGAGAATCTCATTCTCTTTTAAATAATCTTGGAATTCCGTGCTCAAGTATTCTCTTCTCCGATCATATCGAAGGATTTGAATACTTTTACCCATCTGGTTCTCAACTTCGTACTTATATTCCTTGAAATTCTCAAAAGATTCAGATTTGTATTTCAACAGGAACACTTATCAGTATCTTCAGAGATCATCGGTGAATGTAATAAAATACGAGGAACCATTCCTGGCATGTATAGACATAGGACTGCATACATCACCATGTATCGGTCCAAGAGTTCAGTAAATTTTTCTCCGTTTCCAGTAAACGGAGATTTGGTCACCTAGACTTTGAGACATGACTGGCAAGTTTCATAAGATATAAATTCGAACGGATTTAAATATGCATCCTTATGGAACTTTAGCTAGTCTTGTATCATGGAAATGACCTAGTCTACAATGCCACAAGAAGACTTCGTTCATTTCTGAAATGTTTCTCTTGTGTGTGTTCTGTACATTTAGAACTGTTGTTTGATTCAGAACGTGTATACTGTTATACAACGTACCATACCTAATCAACACTTGATTCAGAAAAATATTCATAATATTTTGGTACGGAGTAACAGTCGTTCAGAATCAATGTATTATCAGTTGGCAACACTAGGTGATATTTGCCAACTACCTTGGCTGTAAAAATTGCACCACTCCCTACTAATAGAAACATATCACCCTTTCTCAGTTCTCTACCTATCTGCATCCCATGTAACAAATTACATATATGGGATCCTGATTCGGTATCCAATACCCAGAACGTAGAGCAAACTGAGAAACAGTTCTCGGTTACGAACATACCCGAAGACGATGCATCATCATGATTATTCTCGTTTGGGTGGTGTGGGAATCTGTATATTCCCATATTCCTTGCTCAGACTTATAACAATCATAAGATAAAGCGGAACCTAGCCCAGTATAATAAGTAGGTTCGGTCAATGCATCCATATTATTATCTTGATTTAGGAATTTCATTGGTCGCTACCAGGAGAGAGATGGATAATCACTTTGTGTGCGCTCTTTGCAAGATTATATTGATTATTTTATCTAATCAGGATGGCTCCCACTGTTTTTATCAAATCTTTCTTCAAACCATAAAAAGTAAGATTAGCCGGGATTAATTACATTCTACAAGTTCGCTAACCGGTCAGCCAGGCTTGTGTCGGTACTCCGAAGGAGGTTCCCCGTACTTTCGCACGGACCTAATTAAAATAAACCTCGTTTCCCTAGAGGCATAACCCCGTTGACACCTTTCTAGACACCTACTGGATTAGGTAATCCTAAAGTGCAAAACTATCCCAGTACTATCTCTTACTCATAGTGGGAATCTGGATCCAACTATCAAATAGAAGGTATGCAATCTCATTACAAATTTCAACACTTGAAATTCCTAATAATGGTTTTTACCCCTAGCTTCCTATGACCTTGACGCTGGCCAACAAATCATAGGCTGCTAGTCAAGTTAAACCCGTTCATTTCTTGATTGAATTAAACCCACCCGCACGACCCTTGATGCTGGCCAACAAAGTCGTACGACTACCCTAATCCAATCGCATCTCATACTGCAGATAAGTACTAATCAGCTACCGCACAATACGCATTGACGCTGGCCAACATACGTAGCACGAATATTAAATAGTACTTATCTGAAATGACAGAGGGCTACGCAGGTTTTTAAGAAAACCATCAGCGTAATGAACTTGATATCGTTGTAGAATCTAATGATTTTGAAAAGGAGTATTTTTTAGGCTTTTCTAGCTTCGCTAAAGAGGTCACTCCCGGTGAAGGGATCTCGGCTCTTTCCTCATCGAATGAGGTGCTGGATAATCATTAAGGAATACCACTATGCAAAGCAAGAACTAGAGAAGCTTATCAAAAACATAACCGAGTGAGTTGTAGCATTTCCTAGTTCCTCTAAAGAGGTCACTCCCGGTGAAGGGATCTCGGCTCTTTCCTCATCAAATGAGGTGTTGGATATTCATCAAGGAATACCACTATGCAAAGCAAAAACTAGAGCTACCCTTTTTGAAAATTTTATTCTACAACATCTTTAGGTTTCTTTCTTTTCATTAATCTCATTAATGAAGTCCCATCATTTAATATTTTCTAAACATCATAGAAAAATGAAACGAAAATAGAACGTACGCTTATGCCATCCGCATTCGCCACTGGACCCCGTCATGCACCGTTAGGTTACTTAACTACCGGCAGAGCGGGGGATGGACTAGCACGGGTGCAAAACATAAGCAACGTTTATTATATATCATATATATAATATAACATTCGTCTCACGCAGTTATATGATCACATCACAGAACCAAGCAGCAGAAGTAACATATGAAATATTGGATATACTAGGATTTTCGTGTTTTAAATTTAGCCAGTAATGTAACACACGGATTCCATGGTCGTGAAGAATAGCCAAACCCACATCTCTAGACCCCTATGAGAGAGGCAAGTAACCCTATCAATTCTAGAGTTAGGAGACCCGGTCTCAACTCCTTGAGATGGTCTCCCACTGTACTTTAGAACCCGGTTACTTGTGCTCCCCGCCTTGGGTCTATCCTAATGCGGAAAAGTAAATAATATATATAAATGGTGACATCATCCTCAACCCGAAAGTGCTCCAATAAAAGAATATTACATACAGATTTTACATGAATGAAAATAAAAACTGTCATCTCACATAAAACCCCCGGCTATTCATTCATGATGATCCAATAAATAATATCACCAGAAACACATAACATCTCATGTCTTCAATGTAAGTAAATATACGTATCCCGGATTTCGTTGACATATAGCAACGAGACCGGGATACCACACATATTACACTTATAGTCGCAGAAAAGAAATGGAAACCTACAATAATTAGAATCCGTATATCCTTAGTCATCAAAAACCCGGAATATCTCATATTCCGGATTTCATGCCTAACCTATAAACCTTGTATTTTAGCCTCAAATTGAAAACAATTTTCAATTACTTTAGTCGGGTAATTCAACAGGATTCCCGACTACATTATCGAATACTCTTCCGAAACTTTAGTAGATGGCTGCACCCCTAATACCGTTGATGAAGTGCACTAAGGTGGAACACCGTGGCCGCAAGCACCCGAGTGGATGCTTTTGGCAACGGGGTTCTCCTGTTGGATATGTATGCCCTAGAGGCCATTATTGTATATGTATACATATGTATGCTTGGACATATATATGTACAAGACAGCCTTGCTCAATATGATAGTATGCTATCTGGTTTGTCTTTAGCTTAACATGTGCATGTTTTTACTTGCTATTACATATCTCTTATATATGTTGATAAAGCCCGTAGGATCATTGCTAGACTTCCCGCGTTGTGATGGAGATCATACTTGTGGGAGCTGGGTAGTCGGTACGCACGTACTTAAATGGTCCATAGTCGTGGGAGTATCGAGACTGGGCATCGATATTCCAGAGTAGACTAGTGTATACGTTTCTAGACCCCGATGAGGGGCGATGGTTTGGTCCCGCAACTATTGGTCTTTAGACGTAAGATCGTATACATGTGCTCACTGGGGGTGAGTACACTGGACAGACTCGTCGAGAACTTCCAGATGGTACTATACCTATCGTCAGGTAGAAGTTCTCAGGTGACATGAGTACAGGTTAGTCTTTAGACCTGAGATCGGCATTTGTCTCGTGTGAGTTCCCACTGTGCTTTGATCACTATCCTACCACGGCTCTACTGAGTCGTGCAAACAGGTTTTGGTTGGGTACAGTACAGAGCCACATAGAGGCAGTGAGCGATTGTCGGGGATTCATCTCTCCCGGTATAGGGAGTCGATATCACACTGTGTTCGATTGGTCAGGACCATAAGACCTTGTCCAAGGCAGTTGGGATTTACTGATAGGATGATCAGTAGTTTCCCGGATTGGTCCTGAGCCACATCAGCACGAATTACCGGGTTATTAGGGTCTGACGTTTACCACCCCCCAGACCCGGTATGTGATACTCTCAGACGAAGAGATCGGACTGTCCGGAGATTGTCACAGATAGGCTCAGTAGGGATCTGGATGAGTTTGCTCGTCGGTCTTCCTTTTCGATAGGTACCCGGGTAGCCGTTACGTACAGCTAGTGCCGCTGACATGCTTGTAGTTATGGATTTATGCAGTAACTCTCTGCCGGCGTACTGTCGAGTCTTTAGAGTCCCACACAGAGGGTTTCCCTGGTTCAGGCGAAATGATGTAGTAGCCATATTGGATACGTGTAGGGTTTCGATCGATTGATGTACTTTGTACTCGGACTTTCAATCGGATAGTTGGTAATACTAGCCGGCTCGGGTTTGAGCCGGATTATTAAATAAGGTATTGATTTAATAGTTTACATATATGTATTTCGATATGTATATTCTAGTATTACGTTCTTCGTGTTATTCTATCTTTTTAGGCATTCGTGTTTTTATCAGAATGCAGGTATGTATATACAAAAGACTGTAATCCTGATTTTATTACAGATTACCTTCTAGAAGGTGGACACCTCATCATAGACTTTTCAATTTATTAATAAATTGAAATGAGGTGGAAATTAAGGAGAGGGAGGCATGGTGAGTGGCATGGCTTCAATAGTTCATAAATGAATTCTTTATTCATTTGTGGTTACTATTGAAGCATGGCAACACTTGTTTATTCATGAGAATTCATACACAAAACCTTGGTGTTGATTTTCTCTCGCATGGATGCTTCATTATTTTCTTGAGCTCCTATTTTTCTTCATTTCCTCCTTCCTCTTGAGTTTCCTCCACCTTCATCATCTTCCTCTTCACCGCCTTCTCATGAGTTGAGAAATAAGTAAAGAGGTAAGAAAGAGATAGCAAAAACTAAGATCTTCACACTACATCCCAGATTACTTGGTTTAGCAACCCAAGTTCTCTAGTTGCTCCACTTGACATATTATGAGGAGCTAGAGCCATGGATCATATCCTTCGGGTGGATCATCTACGACAAAGGAGGACCGGAGAGTAAGATAGATTGCGGAGAACCAAAGGAGCCAACAAAAAAGATCAAGCATGTTCAAGGTGGCCACTTGGAGCTAAAGATGAGGAAAGAAGACCGAAGGACTTGGCTCGTTTGGTGAGATTTCTTCATCATAGTAGATAGCTCACTTTATTTAGCTAGTTAGGTTTATGGTAAGATCCGGGTTAAAATTTATTCTAGTACTATGTTCTAATTGTTAGAAAACTTTTTGTTCCACATTTGGTCACGGTAGTTGGTCGGGGCACTAGCGTAACCTTTCATGGTATCAGAGCCACCCCATAAACCCTACACTAGCAAGTTTAAACAATATTAAAACAACGAAACCAAAATAACTCCTTAACATTGAAACCACACTTCCAGTTTCTTTCGATTTATTAAAGGCTTCAAAAATTTTTTAAGCAAGTGCAGAGTGATCCTTTGACAGTGAGATGAACCCAGAACAAAAACGAATCAATTCTGTTCTCTGCCGAAAGATGTGACCGGGATGTTGGGACGTCAGGCCTGAATTTCGAGGGCAGATGCTATTTGGTGCTATCCGTCCACCTCTCCGAAGATGCTAAGTTGATTTATGGCACCGTGTATCGAAGGTTTAGACGGATGCGGCCGTTGTAGCAGACTTCATCAGATTCCCCCTCGTTTGAGGGGTTTTTGATTGTGGGGACGCTCTTCCCTGCAAGCGCAA
The DNA here is from genome assembly GCA_030015575.1 of Agapanthus africanus. Classification (NCBI taxonomy): domain Eukaryota; kingdom Viridiplantae; phylum Streptophyta; class Magnoliopsida; order Asparagales; family Amaryllidaceae; genus Agapanthus; species Agapanthus africanus. Next base: position 411,025,568 of record JASDDO010000001.1, read on the forward strand.
GCCCCTGCAGTTAATTATGCTACCGCATCGCGGTAACCACTTTCTCCTTCTCCAGATAGTCACTTCGTGTCGTGTGTGTTTGTTTTGTTTTTGGTTGCCCATGGATTGTATACGGAGACTAATTTATGTTGTCACCCATAGGGCGTGGATTAGTCCAAATCCGTATTTTCTTAGATTTGGGTTTGGGGTTGGGTTTAATGATGTGTTAGTCTCATTTGATACTAAGATCAGCTTAAACGTTTGTTAAGGATACGTTAGTCTAATTTTAGACTAAGATCAACTTAACGAAATATTAAGGATACGTTAGTCTAATTTTTAGACTAAGATAAACTTAACAGGATCTTTAGATCCAACAAAAGAGCATTTGGGCTCTATTGTTTTAGTTTAGGGACTTTGCGGTCCATTAGTTTAAGGACCTTACGGTCCAAGGTTAAGGACATCATAGTCCATGAGATTAAGGACCCCACAGTCCGAGGTTAAGGACATCATAGTCCATGGGCTTAAGGACCCCATAGACCGAGGTTAAGGACATCATAGTCCATGGGTTTAAGGACCCCACAGTCCGAAGGACCCCATAGTCCGAGGTTAAGGACATCATAGTCCATGGGTTTAAGGACCCCACAGTCCGAGGTTAAGGACATTATAGTCCATGGGTTTAAGGACCCCACAGTCCGACGTTAAGGACATTATAGTCCATGAGTTTAAGGACCCCACAGTCCGTAGAATGTCTGGTTGTCAGGACCCGTCACCACTCTGAAGACGTTGAAGGATTACAACGACAAATATCAGAGGAGTGAAGAGATGTACCCTTGAACCAATATTGGTTGGGCTCTGTAGTCCAATTTAGGACTAAGATCAAATATTTAGAAGCATATGGTCTCAATTAATCTGAATGAGGGTTCTGTAGCCAACGTAGGCTCGGCCCACTCAGTTAAAATGTTAAACATTTGAAAATGCTGAGCATTGATTTGGGTTCTGACAGCCTTTCTGTTTTTTATTGAATGCTGAGTATTCATCATAGCTCTAGGGCTTTATTTTAAAGAACAATTTATATTCTATTAGTGCACACGTGAGGAGCACATGGAGCGCTTGGCGCTAGCGCCAGTTAATGAGTGCAAAGTGCTTCTGTGATATAGCGCACACGTGAGGAGCACGTGGCGCGCTTGGCGCTGAGCGCCAGTCTTTGAGCGCAAAGCGCCAGTTTATGAGCGCAAAGCGCTATTTGTTCAGTAGCGCACACGTGAGGAGCACGTGGTGCGCTTGGCGCTGAGCGCCAGTCCATGAGCATAAAGCGCTATTTATTAAGTGGCACACACGTGGTGCACTTGGCGCTGAGCGCCAGTCCATTAGCGCAAAGCGCTATTTGTTAAGTGGCGCACACGTGAAGAGCACGTGGCGCGCTTGGCGCTGTGCGCCGGTCAAAGAGCGCAGAAGCGCTTTTGATCAGTTTTATGATCTGAGAAATAAATTCTTGTTTATAAGAGACTTCGTCTTAAGATTCTAAGAACAAAGTTATTTTATATGAGATGTTTCAATCTCTTATTTTAGTGAAAGACTTTGCCTTTATGGATCTGTGATCCTAAGAGAATTGAATTATTCTCCCCCCTTTTTTAAAATGAGATGTTCATGATCTCTTTTTGTAAAAGACTTTAGTCTTAAAGATCTATGATCTGTGAGAAGAATTATGTTCTTCTTCTTTAATGAGATTTTTCTTATCTCTGTTTTAAAGGCCCCTAAGAGAATTGAAGAAAAGTTCTTCTTCTACCGAGAACTTGCTCTTCTTTCTGAGATTTCTCAAAGTTTATAGGGGGTTCCTCTCTTTCTCTCTGTATATGAGACTCGAAGTCTTGGGGCCTTTATATAGGGCAAGCTGATTTGTTGAATCAGTTAAAGAGATCTTTTCTCTAATTGATTTGGGGATTTCCCAACCGTTGGATCTTTGATCCAAGGACTTCTGATTTACAGAAGGCAATCATCTTGTTTTTAACAAGATTGGGAAATCTTTCCCCACACAGAATTTATTCTGTATTTTAGTGATTTTTAATCACCGTTGGATCATTGATCCAACGGTGCTCTGATTTACAGAGCACAATCTTTTTGTTTGAAAAGATTTTTAGGAATTTTTCCTTAACAGAATTTTATTCTGGTCAATTGATGATTTTTAATCATGTTCGTTGGATCTTTGATCCAACGGTTGAGAACATTTAGTTCCAGCGCTGACGCTCCCGTGCTTTGCACGTGGTGCGTTGCTTAGAGTGCAGCGTGGAGGGTTACACTAGCGCCCTGGCCAACTTCCGTGGCCAAAAGTGGAACAATTTTTTTACGACAAACATAAACTTGGCACTAGGATAACACTAAAACCCGTATCTTTATCATAAACCTAACTAGCAAAAGAAGGTTCTATCTACTATGATAGAAAGTTATACCTCAATCTTGAACTCCTTCTCTTCTTGTATTGCTTCCCCTTGTTGTGAGCTCCTTGGAGTGGTGTAGATGGCTCCTCCTCACCGTCTTCTCTTTGCCAAAGAAAGATCCACCCGAAGGCCTCTACCTTTATCTTGAAGTAACTAAGGTTCTTGGTGTGCTAGACTAAGAACCCTAGAGTGAGTAGAGAGTTGTTTTAGTGGTTAGATCTCACAAAGCTATTGATTTTCAACTCATGAAATAAGAGAGAGCCTTGAGACAGGAAGAGGAGAGAGATAGCAAGAGAGAGAGAATGTATCATAATGAAATGAGGAGATAGCTCTCATATGGTGAAAAAAATAATGATAATTTTAATTAGGATTAATTGTCATGGTTGATATTGATTTGACCATTATCATGTCACAATTAATGCTAAGTATGCTCACAAAAATATCTAAGTCAACATGGGTCAACAATGCCAATTGGTAAAACCAATTAACCATGATACAATTATCACTAATTAAAACTCATTAATCAATTTCCTCCATCTCATTATGGTTTTAATCAAGTCAATAGTCAAAACCCTAATGAGGTTCCTCTGCCTCTGTCAACTGTGTATACACAACCGCATCCGTGTTCCGAGGAACACGAATACAATAAGACCGAACCAAACCAAAACCAATTACTAGGATCTGGCTTAAACCAAAGCCCACTGGTATCAACTTCCCGAACACCGAACACGCACAAGTACGCATATGTGAACGAACCCTGTCGTAAAACCATACGACCTCTATCTCGTTTCGCCCAAAGGTGAACAACCCTCTGTGTGGGACTCTAAATACTCGACACTACGCTGGCAGTGGGTTTAACCACAGACCGCAAGCGGTACTAGCTGTACGTAACGGTCCCCAGGTAGATGTCGATAAGAAGACCGATGAGGTGAACCCATCCGAACTCTGACTGAGCCTGAACGTGACAATCTCCGTACAGCCCGGTCTGTTCGTCTAAGTGTATCGCATATCAGGCCTAGGGGGCGGTAAACGTCAGACCCCTAATAGCGGTATAAGTCCTGTCGGAGTGTAGTCCAGAACACCCTGAGAAACTACTGGAAACACTACCATTAAATCTCGCTTGCCCTGGCCAGGGACGACTATGTGTAATGGCTCTCCTAGACACAACACGATATTAACCCCCAGCACCGGGAGAGACGAATCTTGTCTAACTGTCACTGCCTCCAAGAGCTTCGGGACTGTTCCCAACTACTACATGTTTGCACGACTCAATACAGCCATGGTAGGGTAGCAATCAAAGAACAGTGGGAACACACTTGAGGCGAAGTAGCAGTGCCAAGTCAACGGACTAAGCTGTACTCATGTCACCTGGGAACTGCTAACTGACGATAGGTATAATACCAACCAACAGTTCCCAAAGTGTCCTGTCCAGTGTACTCGTAACCTAATGAGCACCTGCATACTATCTCCAGTACGACGTACTGATGGCTGTGGGACAGACCATCTCCCATGCTGGGACGAGAAGCATATGCACCAGTCTACTCTGGAGTATCGATGCCCTGTCTCGATAATCCTATGACTAGGGACCTGTATAAGGATGTGCTTATAGACTACCCAGCCCCCACTAGTGTGATCGCCATCACAACGCCGGTAGTCAAGCAAAGATCCTAAGGGCTCCATCAATATGTATTAGCGATATGTTAAAAGAAACATATACACATATTAAGATAGATACAAACCAAGTAGCATACTACAATATCGAGCAAGAGTTTCGTCAATCCATGTATATATCCCAAGCTTCCAAAATGTAATATACAAACTAGTACTATACAATAATGTCCTCTAGGGCATACATATCCAACAATCTCCCACTTGCACTAAACGCCAGTAATTGGTGTACCGCATACCCAACGTCTGCACTAAACGCCAGTAATTGGTGTACCGCATACCCAACGTCTGCACTAAGGCCAGCTGCTGGCGTACCGCATACCCAATAGCTCAAAAAGTCGCTCTAACTGTGTTTGAGGGAGGGCTTTTGTGAATGGATCCGCCATGTTGTCTTTTGTGTCCACTCTCCGAACCTCGATCTCCTGGCGATCAATGATCTCCCTGATCAGGTGATACCGCCTTAAGATGTGTCTGGACTTCTGATGGGACCTTGGTTCCTTCGCTAAAGCTATTGCCCCATTGTTATCGCAATACAAAGGTATTGGGTCAACAATGGACCAAACCACCTGAAGTTCACTAATGATCTTCTTCATCCAGACTGCCTCTTTTTCGGCATCGCTTGCAGCAATGTATTCAGCCTTCATCGTCGAGTCTGCGACGGTATCCTGTTTGGAACTCCTCCAACACACCGCCCCTCCGTTGAGGGTAAACACAAAACCCGAGACAGACTTGCTGTCATCCTTGTCACTCTGGAAGCTTGAATCGGTAATGGACTCGACCCTGAGGTCTCCATTACTGTAAACCAGGAACATCTCCTTAGTCCTTCTCAAGTACTTGAGAATGTTCTTCACTGGAGTCCATTGGTTCTCACCTGGGTCTGACTGATAATGGCTCACCACGCTCAGCGCATAAGCTACATCTGGTCTTGTACATAGCATCGCATACATTATAGATCCTACCGCCGAAGCATAGGATATAATGCTCATGCGAACCCTCTCCTCGTCAGTCTTGGGAGACATCTTCTTGGAGAGGGTGATTCCGTGTAATGCTGGTATATTACCGCGTTTGGAATCTTCCATACTAAATCTCTTTAGTACGGTCTCTATGTACCTGGACTGCGAAAGTCCCAGTAATCTCTTGGATCTATCTCTGTAGATCTTGATCCCCAGTATGCATGTGGCATCACCCAGGTCCTTCATGGAGAACCATTGTGACATGAATAGCTTGACCGATTATAGCATAGGAATGTCATTTCCTATCAAAAGAATGTCGTCCACATACAAGACTAGGAATACGACAGTTCGTCCTACAATCTTCTTATAAATACAAGGCTCATCCTCGTTCTTGATGAAGTCAAATTCCTTGATTGCTTCATCAAAACAGATGTTCCAGCTCCGCGATGCCTGCTTTAATCCATAAATGGATTTAAGCAACTTGCACACCTTCCTGCTTCTCCCACTGTCTACAAAACCTTCTGGCTAATCCATATAAACGCATTCTTCCAAATCACCGTTTGGAAAAGCCGTTTTTACGTCCATCTGTCAGATTTCATAGTCATGGAAGGCGGCAATGGCAAGCAGGATCCGGATGGATTTGAGCATAGCCACTGGAGAAAAAGTTTTGTCATAGTCCACACCAGGACTTTGACGAAAACCTTTTGCAACGAGTCTAGCCTTATAGGTTTCCACCTGCCCATCTACACCAAGTTTTCTTTTGTAGATCCATTTGCATCCAACGGGTTTTACCCCAGGTGGAGCAATATCCAAGGTCCACACTTTATTGGTGTACATGGACTCCATTTCGGATTGCATAGCATCCAGCCACTTATCAGAGTCCTTACTGATAATGGCATGTCTGAAACTGGTAGGATCATCTTCTTCCAAGATGCAATCCCCTCGATTCCCGTCTATGAGAAAACAGTAGAATCTCTCGGGCGGATCAGAAATCCTACCAGATCTGCGGAGTGGCTGAGGTTCGTCTGGGACTATTGAATTTTCTGGTTCTACTAAATCCTCAGTTTGAGTTTGTAGTTTAGATATTTCATCCAGTTCTACCGTGCTCCCACTTATTTCTTTTGCAAGAAATTGCCACTCCAAAAAGGTGGCGTGCTGAGCAACAAACACCTTCTGTTCCTCGGTGTGGTAGAATAGATATCCATTTGAATGCCTGGGATATCCTATAAACTTACATAAAACTGACCATGCCTCAAGTTTGTCCGGATTCTGCTTTTTTACATATACCGGACAACCCCATATCTTAACCCGTTTAAGACATGGTTTTCTACCACTCCATATTTCATATGGAGTCTTAGGCACAGATTTAGACGGAACCTGATTCAACAAGTATACCGCTGTTTCAAGCGCAAGTCCCCAGAAAGAAAGAGGTAACTCAGCACTACTCAACATGGAGCGAACAATGTCCAATAGGGTACGGTTCCTCCGCTCCGATACGCCGTTGTGCTGTGGTGTATATGGAGGAGTAGGCTGAGAGAGAATACCATTCTCTTTTAGAAAGTCCCTGAATTCAGTGCTTTAGTACCCCCCTCCTCTATCAGATCGGAGGATCTTGATACTTTTGCCAGTCTGGTTCTCTACTTCGTTTCTGAATTCTTTGAATTTCTCAAAATCTTCAGATTTGTGTTTCATCAGATACACATATCCGAACCTAGAGAGATCTTCGGTGAATGTGATGAAGTACGAGAACCCACCCCTTGCATGTATAGACATTGGACCACATACATCACTGTGTATGAGTCCTAAAAGCTCTGCTGCCCTTTCTCCATGTCCGGTGAACAGAGATTTGGTCATCTTTCCTTTGAGACAAGACTGACAAGTTTCATAAGATGAAAACTCGAACGTACTCAAGAGTCCATCTTTATGCAACTTACTTAGTCTTTTCTCTCCGATATGACCAAGTCTACAATGTCACAAGTAGGATTCGTTCGTATCTGAACTCTTCCTCTTCCGTGTGTTTTGTATATTGAGAACTGTATTCTGATTTAGAACATAGATACCATTACACAGTATACCTTCTGCAACCAGTACCTTATCAAGGTAAATGTTCATGATATTTCTATCAAGAACAAAATTATATCCATTTTTATGAAGTAAAGACACTGATATTATGTTGCAAACCATAGAAGGTACATAGTAGCAATTGTTCAAAATCATAGTATTGCCTTTTGGCAATACTAGGTGATATTCACCGACGGCTGCAGCATTAACTTGTGCTCTATTCCCTATCCTGGGGGACATATCACCAGGTGCAACTTTCCTACTTTTTCTCAGTCCCTGCAATAAATTACAGATATGAGATCCTGATCCGGTATCAAGTACCGAGCAGGTAGGGCTGACCGAAAAGCAGTTCTCAATTACAAGAACACCTAAAGTAGATGCAATACTATGCTTCTTCTTCAACTGGATCTCCTTGGAATCTATACAATTCTCTTTCCCTTGCTCATACTTATGACTGTTGTCATAAGATAGAGTCAAATCGACGTTCCCCAGCCCCAAATAAGAATTCGGATCGGTCAAGCGATACATTTTATTATCTTGATTAGGGCATGAAATGGTTGCTACCTGGAGAGAGAGAAAAGAAACACTCAGCGTGCGCTCTTGCAAGATTAGATTGGTTATTAATTTATCTAACCAGGATGGCTCCCACTGTTTCCTCGAATTCTTCTTCTAACCTTAAAAGAGAACTAGTCGGGATTAATCACACATTACAATACTTGCTTAATCTTTCAGCCAGGCTAGTGTTGGTACTTCGAGGGAGGTTTTCCAACGCTTTCGCGAAGTTCCTTAATTATATAACCTCTTTTCCCTGGAGGCGTAGCCCCGCAAACACCGTTCTAGACACCTACTTGGTTTATAGCATTGATTGTTAAGTGAAAATAATCTCCCGAGAGTAATCCAACTCATCAGTGGGATCGGGATCCAACTATCATTATGTGATGACCCGGATGGAATCCACTGTAGCCACCAAACTCCAGAAGGTATGATGAATCTGCAAGTTTCCTGTATGTTTGAAACTCCCGATATGGTTTTTGCCCCAAGCAACTTCATGACCTTGACAGAGGTCAACATGTCATAAGTTGCAAATCAAGTTCAACCCTTCATTGTCCTGGATTGATTTAGACCCACCCGCATAAGTCCTTGACAGAGGTCAAAATGACTGTGCGACTGTCCTAAATAATCGCATCTATCTATGCAACATACGAGCATTGCTTAGCTACCATTCACTATGCCTTGACAGAGGTCAACATACACAGTATGAATACTAAGTAATACTTGTAAGAAATGACGGAGGGCTACGGCTGAGTTTTTGGAGGAAAAAACCCATTAACGTAATGAACTTGATATCGTTGAAGGAACCTGAGTGTTTTTTTTTAAATATATAGTGGCGAAAACATTTGCTAAAGACGTCACTCCCTGAGAAGGGATCTCGGCTCTTTCCTCGTCGAATGAGGTACAGGATATTCCAAACAGAATATCACGATGAAAAGCAAAAATAATCGACTATAGTGAAGTTTTTACGCTGACGCTAACTTTTACTCAAGGGGTCATTCCCGATGAAGGGATCTCGGCCCTTGCCTCGTCGAATGAGGTGCTGGATATTCCAAACTGAATACCATATTGCAAAGCAAAAGAGAACGTCTGTAATGTCTGTTTTTAAAACTTGGTTCCAACAACATCTTTTAGGTTTTTTTTACTTGCATTAATCAAAATTAATGTTGTCCTATCAATGTAACCTACCACACTAGAAAAGAACGAAAATACAATGTACGTATATGCCATCCGCATTCGCCACTAGGCCCTGTCATCACCCGTTAGGTTACTTAACTAACGACAGAACGGGGCTAGACTACCGCGGGTGCAAAACATATACAACATCTAGTAGTATATATATATAAGTATATACAACATTCGTCCCAGGCATGATAGTAAACAACATCACAGAAACACAGCCAACAATACAGAATGGTGGATAATCTTGGAGCCCCGGGTTTCATTTGAGCCACAAATAAAACCCGACATTCCCTGTCATTTGGATAGCCTGTGCAATGAAACCCTATACCCTCTACGAGTGCGGCGAATAGCCCGCCAATTCTAGAATGAAGCCCCTTCCGTCTCAACACCATGAGAAAGAAGCCCCCTCCGTCTCAACGCGATGAGATGCGGGCTTGTTGCCTTCTAGAACCCGGCTATTCGTGCACTCCTCCGCAGGGTAATCCTAATACAGAAAAAGAAAATAATATGTACAAACGGTGACATCGACCTCAACCCGGTCGTGCCCCAAAATAATATACAACCCGGCAAAGACGGCAGTCCACATATCGGACGCTCTCCCCGCAATAAAAAATGTACAAATGAATTTAAACTATACTACTAACATTGCACCACATGCTATCCATCACGACTATCCAACAACAATCACAGCACAAGCACAAAACATCAACGCGAATGTCACATTCACAAAACCCGTCTAAAAGAACATATAGCAATCAGACGAGTTTTATCGATCGAGTGACATTCCCGGTCGCAGATAAAAGTGAATGTACTGTAAAATACACATTTAAAATTTCGATCGACTAAACTTTTCCAAATAGGCCCCAAATTCAAATCCGGCACTCAAATAAACCTGGGCCAAAACTATATATCACAAATATCATATTTTCATGAACTAGAGCCCCAGAAAAATTTTGGTGTACTGTAGCCCAAAAAGCGCCGCGGAAGGGCCGCAAAATGACACATTTTGCTCACTTTCCGCTGCGAAATTTTGGAGTTAGGCCCCCAAATTTTTTCTGTAGCTATACTTTTGCCTGCACATAATTCTAAGATACCCTGAAAATTTTTTGGACAACTTTGAAAATCGACAGCAAGCTCATGAACATAGATTCGTGATTCGGAAAAATTTGTCAATTGAGATTTTAATCTTGTGCAAACAAGCTAGTAGGGTTTATGGGTAGGCTCTGATACCATGAAGGGTTACACTAGTGCCCCGGCAAACTTCCGTGGCCAAATGCGGAACAAAAATTTTACGACGAACATAAACTTGGCACTAGGATAACACTAAAATCCGGATCTTTACCATAAACCTAACTAGCAAAAGAAGGTTCTATCTACTATGATAGAAAGTTATACCTCAATCTTGAACTCCTTCTCTTCTTGTGTTGCTTCCCCTTGTTATGAGCTCCTTGGAGTAGTGTAGATGGCTCCTCCTCACCGTCTTCTCTTTGCCAAAGAAAGATCCACCCGAAGGCCTCTATCTTGAGCTCCAACATCTATCTTGAAGTAACTAAGGTGCTTGGTGTACTAGACTATGAACCCTAGAGTGAGTAGAGAGTTGTTTTAGTGGTTAGATCTCATAAAGCTCTTGATTTTCAACTCATGAAACAAGCGAGAGCCTTGAGAGAGGAAGAGGAGAGAGCTAGCAAGAGAGAGAATGTATCATAATGAAATGAAGAGATAACTCTCATATGATGAAAAAGAATAATGATAATTTTAATTAGGATAAATTGTCATGGTTGATGTTGATTTGACCATTATCATGTCACAATTAATGCTAAGCATGCTCACAAAAATATCAAAGTCAACACGGGTCAACAAATTCAAATGGTCAAACCAATTAACCATGATACAATTATCACTAATTAAAACTCATTAATCAATTTCCTCCATCTCATTATGGTTTTAATGAAGTCAATGGTCAAAACCCTAATGAAGTTCCTCTTCCTCTGTCAACTGTGTATACACACCCGCATCCGTATTCCGAGGAACACGAATACAATGAGACCGAACCAAACCCAAACCAAATACTAGGATTTGGCTTAATCCAAAGCCCGCTAGTATCAACTGCCCGAACACAAAACACGCACAAGTACGCATATGTGAACGAACCCTGTCGTAAAACCATACGACCTCTATCTCGTTTCGCCCAAAGGTGAACAACCCTCTGTGTGGGACTCTAAAGACTCGACACTACGCTGGCAGTGAGTTTAACCACAGGCCGCAAGCGGTACTAGCTGTACGTAATGGTCCCCAGGTAGATGCCGATAAGAAGACCGATGAGGTAAACCCATCCGAACTCCTACTGAGCCTGAACGTGATAATCTCCGTACAGCCCGGTCTGTTCGTCTAAGAGTATCGCATATCGTGCTTAGGGGGTTGTAAACGTCAGCCCCCTAATAGCGGTATAAGTCGTGTCGGAGTGTAGCCCAGAACACCCTGAGAAACTACTTGAAACACTACCAGTAAATCTCGCTTGCCCTGGCCAGGGACGACTATTTTTAATGGCTCTCCTAGACACAGCGCGATATCAACCCCTAATACCAGAAGAGACGAATCCTGTCTAACCGTCACTGCCTCCAAGTGCTTCGGGTTTGTTCCCAACTACTACCTGTTTGCACGACTCAATAGAGCTGTGGTAGGGTAGCAATCAAAGAACAGTGGGAACACACTTGAGGCGAACTAGCAGTGTCAAGTCAACGGACTAAGCTGTACTCATGTCACCTGGGAACTGCAAACTGACGATAGATAAAATACCAACCAACAGTTCCCAACGAGTCCTGTCCAGTGTACTCGTAACCTAACGAGCACCTGGATACTATCTCCATTGCGACGTACCGATGGCTATGGGACAGACCATCTCCCCTGCTGGGACGAAAAGCGTATACACCAGTCTACTCTGGAGTATCGATTCCCTGTCTCGATAATCCAATGACTAGGGCCCTGTATAAGGATGTGCTTATATACTACCCAGCCGCCACTAATGTGATCACCATCACAACGCCGGTAGTCAAGCAAAGATCTTAAGGACTCCAACAATATATATTAGCGATATGTTAAAAGAAACTTTTACACATATTAAGATAGATACAAACCAAGTAGCATACTACAATATCGAGCAAGACTGTCGTCAATCCATGTATATATCTCAAGCTTCCAAAATGTAATATATAAACTAGTACTATAAAATAATGGCCTCTAGGCCATACATATCCAACACTGCGCACTTAGCGCGAGCGCTTACGTGTTTTGCACGTAGCGCGCTGCTTAGAGTGCAGCGCTCTTAGCGCTAGCGCTCATGTGCTTTGCACGTGAGCGCTGCCTCAGAGTCTTTGACTCCCTCTGCGCTGGCGCCGCTATGAAGTGCTGCTTCATTTCAAAATTTGAAATTTTGAACAGAGCTTTGCTCTGATTGGGAAAAACAAAAGGCCCCCTACCGTTGTGCTCATGTGGCCTACACGTGAGTGCAGCAGTGGAAGCATCTCTGCTATTGGATCAACTCAGAAGTTGAAACGGCATCTCAGTGCCTATAAGTAGGACCCTTGGCCCTTAAGATGATTTCTGTTCATCTTCTTTCTTTCTGAGAATTTTTATTCTCCTTCAGAGCATAGCTCTTTGTCTTATGAACTTCCTTAAGGACAGAACTCTGTCAAAATTTAGGTAAATATTAAATATTTTATGAGATTAGTTAATAATCTTGGGTTTCACCCTTTAACAGAGCTTTGCTCTTTATAGATCTTCGATCTAAAGAAAACTTTTTTAGGGTTTTATTAACAGAGCTTTGCTCTCTTGAAATCATAGATCTAAATAGATCTTTCTTAGGGTTTCTTAACCCATTAATAGAGCCTTGCTTTTTTCAAATCATATAGGTTTGTTAATCTCTTAGAAGAACTCTTAGAGTTTGTTCATAGATCTTAAAGATCTTAGAATTTTAATTCATTAAAAATTTTATTCTAAGTTTTCTGATGGTTTATTCCATCATTTTTACAGAGTAAGGCTCTTGAGGAATTTTTATTCCTATCATCATCAGAGTTGATAGATATCACTCTGTCATAAAGCGCTGCTCTAAAGGGGAGATTTACTCCTTAGCCCGAGGGGTTCTCATTGAATGAGAATCTTTTGAGGATTTCCTCATTTAATGACAGTCTCATCAAATGATGAGACTGTTTCATTAATGATGAACTGTCATCTAGATTATGCGGGTCCCGTTTGGTCTCTTTTCACTGCATTGCAGTGCGGTACGGATTTAAAGTACCTAGTGATTGAACTTAATCTGTAGCATTGGCGGCTGAAAATTTGTTCTTTTCCGCGCAGGTACTATGTCTTTCAACACTTCCTTCCCGTTCGTCCGTTCGGAAGGCGAATTCCCTAAAGCGCCCGTAGACCGAGAAGTTTTTGCACTGATCAAAGACCATGATCCAGAGCATAAGAATCTTCATATATGGGGAACATGGTACAACCAAATCATCAGGGGTCGGCGGAGCTTTTCTTGCGTGGTACCCTCGGAGCCCATTTCGGTGATCTTTTACGCCAACCCACCCCCGATGAACTATGTTGTGGAGGAGGTTAATTGGACTTCAGATGGTCTCCTTCAGCCTTCTTTGGCTGCGATACCCGTACAGCCTCCGATGGCGTTGGGTATCCTAGGGCGGCATATATGCCAGGGTGAGTCGCGCCCTTAGAGACATCCATACAACATAGGCTTGACTCCCCGTCACCTAGCCAGATATTTGCAGTGGGCCAGGTACATTCTGTCCGCCAAGAGGTTGCAGTTGCTGAAGCTCGGGTTGTATCCCGCAGTTTACGTTTCTCTCTTTCAGTACTCCACGCCTCCTACATGGTGGATAAAAGCCTTTTTTGGAACAATGGAACGTTCCAACTCACACTTTTCTTTTTTTTGGATCGGGAAACCTACATCTCTTTAGAGGAGTTCGTGGAGATCTCTGGCTTGCCTGTTAGAGGGGAGCATTATGTGGAACTACTTCCTCATGATGAGTACGTCTTTGCCGCTAAGTCGGTGATGATGGGCCTTACCCCGGACAACGCCATTCAACATCAATCACCAAGTTTGATTAAGGTGTTGAATATCTACGAGGGCCTATTTCTTGAGTCTAGGAGCCGTGGGGTTAATTTTACAGATTTTATCGCTCGTTTTCTCCGCTCGGAAGTGCTGTCGAAGGAAGCCGCGAAGTTCGCCAAACTTGATGATCCTTTTGGCTTAGGTTTGGGAAACCTGCCGACGGCGGAGGCGGATCATAAGAGTTTCTTTCTCCTTGACACCCCGGTCGTCCCTTTTGCAGAGCTTGCAGTTCCTGGGATCGACGAAGAAACGTTCTTTTTGGGGTTTCTCGGGCTATGGCTGAGCTGGTTTGCTCTTCCGATGCACCCTCGCCGTATCAGGCCGTTCTTCTTCTACCCAGCGCATCGAATGGTTATTAGGATGAAAGTGGCCGTCGGGATCGCTGGGTTAGCCCATTTGTATCACGGCCTTAGCCTAGCGGCAGGTACTACTCAACCGGGGATGCAGCCCGTGAACTTCTCAATGCATTACTTCACCTTGTGGCTCGAGTTGCATGTGCTTGGCGCCTTTGGAATTCACAAAAGGCCCCTTCTTTGTGAAAGATATAACTTTCCTCGACTGTTGCAGCTGGTTGACGCTTCTATTTTGGAACCGACTCCACGAAAGGCTCGAGGCTTACTCCTTCGCCCGCGTACCGTTAGGGATGGCATGACCTTTGTTGACAAGGTCTTAAATATCGGCAAAGAATCCGCGAAGGCGGTGCAGCCGATGCAGGACACCTTTAAAGATGACGCCTCTACCTTGAAAGCTCGGGAGATTCTCCACCTATATTCGATCAGGCCGGGCTCTCTGGTGTTTAGGCAGAATGATACGGCGTTGTTTATGAGATAAAACCCACGTCGTTTATCCCAACAATCTAGCTACAATCAGGGTGTTCCACTTGAGGCCTTTCTGGCTGAGCCGCCCGCCACAGAAGAAGGCATCCGTAGTGCTACACCATTTCATGACGTTCAACACCGGTTCTAACTTTTTTATCAGTGAGCCAAGATGCGTCCCAAAGGTGTTGAACGTGTACGTGGCGTGGTACCAGCATGCGATGGGTGTTGTCATCAGGGAGGAAAAGAAGTTGTTGCTTGATCGTAAGGGTGCAGCCCCTGCTGGTAATCCAGTTATTCCTTTGAAGCAACGGACTGTCGTTCGTCCTGCTTTGAGAGAGGTTGCTGCGGTTGTGGTACCGCGTGATATGCCTGAGCTACCGCTACCTCATGCTCCCGTTGAAGTGGCAGTTGTGGCGTCTCCTGAGTCCGGCTTGGGTGAGGAGATTGGGACTCGCCGCCCGAAGTTGCCCGCTAAGCGCAAGCTCGTGTTACCGGAGACCGGTACTCGCTCAGAGAAGAAGAAGAAGGAGTCGATTCTTTCTGCAGACGTCTATTCGGCCAGGAGCCCCATGCTCCTTATAGCGAAGGCTTAAGCGAATACGGGACCAACGAGGGTCTATTCATAGCACCAGATGATACTGATATGGAGGCTGCTATTGCAGCTTATGAGCGATTAGCGAGCCATAAAGCAGGACTGGTCACCATTGCAAAATCAGGTAGACTTCAATCGTATCTCTTCGCTGTTGCATTTTTATTATCATGCTTTGACTGACACTTCTTCTTCAACATGCATCTCCACTGAAGAAGCTCTCACGGCTTCTCTCAAGACTTTTGAAGAGGAGGAAAGGCTTTGTGCTTCCTTGGGCATTGATACATTTCGGCTCACTGTGCCTCCATTCCCTCTTTTATGGGTCAACTAACTCTTCTTTTCTATCTTATTGCAGGGACTACCTCTACTCAGGTTATCCCAAGTGTAGTGTTAATCGCGAGTGGTGACGCTCCCAAGGACGGCTGTCGAAGTCCCAGTTCCGCCAGTATTTCCGAAAGAAGCTTGACTTAAGAAACCGATGACGGACGCCATAATTGCTCAAGAGGTAGTTCCTGGTTCGGACGATAACGTCTCCTTGTCGGAGGTCTTAAGAAGATCAGCTCTCACGGCCCAGGCAGAAAGGAAGCGTAAGAGGCGTGCAGCAAGAGAACGTAACGCGGCCTTGGCTATAGGTGCAGGCTCGAGCGCTGCTTCCCCTGTCCCTGCTTCTTCAGAGGGTGCTCCGATCACCCTGTATACCACTCATAGGAAGGAGGCAAGCGCGGCTTGGGATGTAATTGAACAACCGACCCAAGGTAACGTAACACTGGGTCCTTTTATTAGAGTTTAATCTTCAGATTCTCATATATCATACCCTGCAGGGTCAAGTCCGGGTGAGGAGGTGGCAGGCGAGATGACGGAAACTACCGAGCCCGAAGCGGCTACTCTTTCCCAGGAGTCCGGGACTGCTCCAATTGCCGCTCTTTCCACTTGCGGTTCCCTGCCATCGCCCGGCATTGCGAGTGTCACGACGGCTCTCGTAGAATCTAGGGATGAAGCCTCGGACGGCGAAACCACTCCATTGGGGGAGTGCGAAGCAGTTGCTGCGCCCGGTGATGCTCTTGTCGCGGTTGGCGATTCATCAGGTAGATCTTGGGCCATCGTTCTCCGTTTTATTCCGCAATTCCTTTCAATCCCTTCTTACGGCATTTTGTTCTTTTCGAATGTAGGTGTGGTGAGCGCTGAGGTTGTGCCACCTGAAGAAGTACCACCAGCTGCCGCTTTAACGGTCGCTGCCCCTTCGTCTCCTCTTATATCTTCTCAAATGCTGGAAGGTATAGGTTTATGATCAATTTAAATCAGGGATAGCATTCTTCGTGTAATTACTATGTATCATTGTAACCTTGCATGAGTTCTCTTCGATCATCTGTATCAAGTGTTGAACCCGCACTTCTCCTTCCAGTCGGAAGTTAGTCCGCCTGCTGGTGCCGGCGAGTATCTTCTCTAACCGACGTCTTTTCTATTCTTTAATGGGTGACCCTGCCGTTGTTAACTTTAAATTGATTACAGCGCTACAAATTGAAGGAAGGGATAAGAGTATTGTCGCGCCACCTGTACTCCCAGCTCTGCCACCTGCCGTAACTGATATAGTAGCCTTCATTGCTCTTGCGTCTTCTTTGTCTCTTAAGCCAATATCTGACTATGATTTGTTTTGTAGTGGTTGCACCGATTCCAGCTCCGTTCGAGCCTCGCATCATAATGCCGGCAGGGCCCTTTTCTAGACGTCCATCTTCAAAAGACGCTGTGACCAGCCTACGAATGTTGAGCGAATACATCGAGGAGCTTGATGCGGAGGCCCCTGCATTTGCTACAGATTTTGCTGCCGAGGTTAACCCATGCTGGCGACGCTCGTGAACTTCCATAGCGAAGGCGTCGTTGAGTCTTGGGTTAATCACTGCAGGAAGATTGAGTCCTGCCTGCATGAGTTTGAGCTTAAGCGTCCTGTTCCGGAGGTGTTGGCTTTGAACTCCCAGCGAGCTGCATGGGTTGAGCAAAGCGTTCCGTTCCTTCGCCATTTTGAATGAGAGGCAACCCTTAAGCGAAAGGAACGTGAGGCGACTTTCGCTGAATCTGTTCAACTGCGCGCTGAGGTCGCAGCAAATGCCGCCCAGCTGAACTCCATATTTGAAAACCTTCAACGATGTATCTCTGACGGGCTGGTGCTGAGAAAGAAGCTTGATCTTAGTGAGCAGGTTGCGCAGAGTCAGGAGGCTACTCAGCAGGAAATTGATCAGAAACATTGATCCTGTCTGCAGCAACGGGCCCATATTGAAGCAGAGCTGGTCGCAGCGGCTGATCGTGAGAAGGAGTTGAGAGGAGTGCGCGAGTAGGTAACTGATTTATTGATGACGCCTCCCTGTCAGTAGTTGTTTTTGTATAGATTGAACACTTGTAATCTTTGAATAACATGTATCCATTTTTATTCTTTTATATGATTCGTCTTGTACTCAATAGACTTAATGAATAAAAGATACACATTTTTTTGTTGTACTGTTGCTTTCTTCTCTTTGCTGTGTTGTTGCCAAGTGATTTTAACAAGTGTGGCCTGTAGATAGTATGTAGCTGTCCATTTCGGACTCTTTGCAGGGCGATGATGGCTTATGAAACAGGGTTAGGATATGCCACCTAAGACTTTTCAACTTTATGAGCCGTGAGGGTCTTATAAAGATTTTTCTCCCTACGAGTCGAGAGGATCTCGTAGGTGTATTTTCTCCTTAGGAATCATGCGGGTTCCTAAGTGTGCTTTTTCTCTTAAGAATCGTAAGGATCTCACAAGGGCATTTTCTTCCTTACAAGTCGAGATGACTCGTAAGTGTTTGATGAATTGACTTGCTCCCAAGTTAAAACATTGCTTCGACGGCGAGTTCGAGGGTTCACTTTAGCCATACGGGGTCAGGATTGACTTTAGCCGTACGGGGTCAGGGGTTGACTTTAGTCATACGGGTTAGGATTGACTTTGGTCGTATGGGGTCAGGGGTTGACTTTAACTATACGGGGTCAGGACTGACTTTGGCCGTACGTGGTCAAGGGTTGCTCTGGCCGTTTCTGACGTGGTCAGGATCGACTTTAGTCGTGTTCTACGGGACCAGGATTTGCTCTAGCAGTTTCCCATGGTGTCACGATTGACATTAGCTGTGTTCTAAGGGACCAGGATTTGCTCTGGCCGTTTCTCATGTGGTCAGGATCGACTTTAGTCGTGTTCTACGGGACCAGGATTTGCTCTGGTAGTTTCCCATGGTGTCACGATTGACATTAGCTGTGTTCTAAGGGACCAGGATTTGCTCTAGCTATTTCCCACGGGGTTAGGATTGAATTTATCCGTGTTCTACGTGACCAGGATTTGCTATGGCCATTTCCCACGGGGTCAGGATTGACTTTAGCCGTGTTCTACAGGACCAGGATTTGCTCTGGCAGTTTCCCACGGGGTCAGGATTGACTTTAGCCGTGTTCTACGGGACCAAGATTGGCTCTGGCCGTTTCCCACGGGGTCAGGATTTGTTAGTGTATATGCCCTAGGGGCCATTATTGTATCATACTAGCTTGTATATTACTTAATGGAAGCTTAGGATATTCATAGTTATATTAACAGTCTTGCTCAACAAAGTAGTATACTACTTGGTTTATATCTATCTTAATATGTGTATATGTTTCTTTTAGCATATCGCGAATACATATTGATAGAGCCCATAAGATCTTGCTTGAATACCAGCGTTATGATTACAGTCATACTAATGGGGGCTGGGTAGTCTACAAGAACATCCTTTTTTAGGTCCCTAGTCGTAGGATTATCGAGACAGGGCATCGATACTCCGGAGTAGACTAGTGTGTACGCTTCTCATCCCAGTTGGGGAGATGGTCTGTCCCATAGCCATCAGTACGTCGTACTGGAGATAGTATGCAGGTGCTCGTTGGGTTACGGGTACACCGGACAGGACTCGTAAGGAACTGTTGGTTGGTATTATACCCGTCGTCAGTTAACAGTTCCCAGGTGACATGAGTACAGCATAGTCCGTTGACTTGACACTGTTGCTTCGCCTCGAGTGTGTTCCCACTGTTCTTAGATTGCTACCCTACCACGGCTCGACTGAGTCATGCAAACAAGTAGCAGTTGGGTGCAGTCCCGAAGCACTTGGAGGCAGTGGCGGTTAGATAGGATTCGTCTCTCCCGGTATTGGGAGTTGATATCGCAATGTGTTTGGAGAGCCATTACACAAATTTCCTGGCCAGGGCAAGCGAGATTTACTGGGTGGTTTTCCAGTAGCTTCTCAAGGTGTAATGGGCTTCACTCCGACACGACTTATACCGCTTTTAGGGGACTGACGCTTGCCGCCCTCCTAGACCCGATATGCGATAGTCTTTGATGAACAGACCAGACTGTACGAAGATTGTCACATCAGGCTATGTAGGAGTTCGGATGGGTTTCCTCATCGGCCTTCTTATCGACATCTACCTGAGGACCGCTACGTACAGCTAGTACCGCTTGCGGCCTGTGGTTAAACCCACTGCTAGCGTAGTGTCGAGTCTTTAGAGACCCACACAGAGAGTTTCCTTGCTTCAGGCGAAACTATATAGAGGTCGTATGGTTTTACGACAGGGTTCAGACATATATGTGTACTTGTGCACATATTATGTTCGGACAGATTATACTAGCAGGCTTTGGTTTAAACCAGATTCTAGTATTGGGTTATTGGATTTATGCAGTCTCAGTATATCCGCATTTTTCATAAATGCGGATGGGAGGGGCAATCTCCTAATTAGTCGAGATGCTTATAGAAGAAAGGTAACTCATTTAGTTTTAATTCATTTGTGAATTAAACTTAATGAGGTGGAGAGCTTATGTGTTATTATCATTAATTGCACCATGGCTCATGAGATGATTCATTTCAAGAATTAAATGAAGCATGGATGATATTTGTGCAAGATATTTGTGAAAGATATTTTTTATGCTTCATATTATTCAAAGTGAGAAAGGTTCAATTGATAATTAACAAACACATTCTCTCTCCTCAAGCTCTCCTCTTCTAAAACCTAACCCTAATCCTCTCATGTGTTGAGATCCCAAGGGTTAGAAAGACTAATAGATACTTAATCCACTTCTATATCTTCTAGGTCACTTGGATTAGCAATCCTAGACACTTAGTTACCTCAAGTTAGAGGTTGAAGCTTGAAGAAGGCACTCTCGGGTGGATCTTCTATTACATCGAGGAGGCCGACGAGGAGGTGAACAACAAGAACAAGAAGGACTAGTATCTTAAGCTATAATCATCTATCATAGTACTTTAGCACTTCTAGATAGTTTGTTAGTTAGGGTTTAGCAAAGATCCGTAAAGTTAGTCGATGTTACCTTGATCAAAATGATTGTTTTACCTATTCCGCCTCCCCGCATCTTGCGGGGTGTGTAACGTCGACTTATAGGATTGACTTTAGCTGTGTTCTACGGGACCAAGATTTGCTCTGGCCGTTTCCCACTGGGTCAGGGTTGACTTTAGCCGTGTTCTACGGGACCAGGATTTTCTCTGGCTGTTTCCTACAGGGTTATGATTGACTTTAGCCGTGTTCTACAGGACCAGGATTTACTTTCTCGGTTATCTGCGAACCGTCGAGGTTTGGAACAGGGACTTTGCCATTGTTCCAAGGTTGATTGTCGCATCTGAATCTTGCTGGCATGAGGAAGAACACTTTTGGTGATCTCTTGGCTATCTGTGAACCATCGAGATTTGGAACAGGGACTTTGCCATTGCTCCAAAGTTGATTGTCGTGTCTGAATCCTGCTGGAATGAGGAGGAACGCTGTTGGTGATCTCTAGGCTGTCTGTGAACCATCGAGATTTGGAACATGGACTTTGCCATTGCTCCAAGGTTGATTGTCGCGTCTGAATCATGCTGGAATGAGGAGGAACGCTGTTGGTGATCTCTAAGTTGTCTGTGAACCGTCGAGATTTGGAACAGGAACTTTTCCATGGTTGCAAGGTTGATGTGGCGTCCGTATCCTGCTGGAATGAGGAGGAACGCCGTTGATGATCTCTAGGCTATCTGTGAACCGTCAAGATTTAGAACAGGGACTTTGCTATGGCTCCAAGATTGATGTCGCGTCCGTATCCTGCTGGAATGAGGAGGAACGCCGTTGATGATCTCTAGGCTGTAGATGTCGCCGTTGAAACCTGACTCTCCGTTTGAAAGAGCCTGGTGGGATGATACGATTCCCTCTTTGTTTGTGCCCCTGCATTGTATACAGGGATCGATGTGATCTCATCTGTAGGGCAAAAAGTTTCATTTCATTTTTTTTATTTCTTTCCGCGATGCTCTATCATTTCAGCTTTTTGTATCGCGAAAGTCGCGGTTGCCCAATCATTTCGGTTATTTTTCGCGGTGCCCAATCATTTCGGCTTTTGAATGCATATATTATACTTGTTGATTTTGTTGCAAGTTGCTCCATCATTTCGGCTATTCTATATGCATTTTTGGCTCGCTGACTTTTATTGCAAGTTTAGACTTGGAATTTGATACCGATTTAGGCATCAGTATCGTTACAACTGGGATATTAGGAGCGAATCATTATTTGCCCTTGTCGGTTTGAACAAAGGTGGCTTAGCAGATAGGGTTAGGATCCTGTCGACTAAGGCTTTTGACTTCATGAGTCGTAAGGGTCTCATAAAGGTATTTCTCCCTACGAGTCGTGAGGATCTCGTAAGTACATTTTCTCCTTAAAAATCGTGGGGATTCTTAAGTGTATGTTCCTTTATGAGTCGTAAGGATCTTACAAGAGTGTTTTCTCCTTATAAGTCGACAGGACTTACAAGGGTCATTCATCGTGTGAGCATGTCCCTAGTCGCGGTGGGACTCTGTTAGGGAAATGTTTATTCGTGCCCGTGGATTGTATACAAGGGTCAATGTTGAAACGATTGTAGGGTAATATGGGGAGTGTGATGATGTCTTAAGAATAGGTTCAGATCCCTGTAGCTTAAGGATTTTGAATCATATGAGCCGTGAGGGTCTCAAAGGAGAATTCTCCTTACGAGCCATGAGGATCTCGTAAGTGTGTTTTCTCCTTAGGAATCGTAGGGATTCCTAAGTGTGTTGCTCCCTTGTGAGTCGTAAGGATCTCACGCAGGTATTTTCTCCTTACAGGGTCGAGAGGACCTTGCAAGTGTCTTTTAAAGAGATTGCGCCCTTTCGGGTTTTCACAAACTCGCCGGTAATCCTGCTGTTTTTACTCACGGAGCCCTTTCGGGTTTTCATCCGTGCCCATCTCGCTTATGGACGTACCGTTTTTTTATTATTTTTATTTATTTAATTTTTTTTTGCGTCAGCCTTGGGATGCTGCGGTCCGTAGTAGTTTATAGACGTCTCGGTCAGTTGCAAGTTTTCGGACATTGTGGTCCATCATTAGTTTAGGGACGTTTCGATCCGTCGTTGCTGCCGAATACCAGTCTATATTATGTTGCTGCGCGAAGCGGCTGATTTTGTGGCTTCTGTAGGCCGGCCCGTTATCGGAGAAAATCCATCGTGGAGTGCCGAACCGATAGATGACGTGTGTCTTGAAGAAATGGAGGATATTCTCCGTCTTCACTTCTCTTAGTGGTATCGCTTCTGCCAACTTGGAGAAGTAATCAGTTATCGCCAATATGAACCGATGTCCTCTGGACGATGCTGGTTCAATGGGTCTGATTATATCAGTTCCCCACATTTCGAACGGCCGGCTAGCCACCGTTGGGTGCAGCGGATTTGGATGCTGGTGGATGAAATATCCTTGAATTTGGCACGAGCGACACTGTTTCGCGTATTCGAGATAGTCTTGGATCATCGTGGGCCAATAGTAGCCCATCCTTTTGATCTTCAGCTTCATCTTTAGACCGGGTTGATGAGAACCGCAGAGTCCTTCGTGAGTTTCTTTGACTACTCTCCTTGCTTCTTCAGGTCCAAGACATCTTAGCCATAGAGAATCGAATGATCTCTTATATAGAGTATCATTGACGAAAGCGAAAGACAGAGCTTGTTTCACGAGCTGATGTCTTGAAGACGCTTCTTTAAGTGTTCAACGGGATTTGAAGTAGTCTATAAAGACTTCTCTCTAATACTTAGCCTTTTCCTGGTCTTTTATTTTTAGGGCCATTTTCTTGGTCGCTCCATTTTGTTCGGACGACTCTGGAGATATTTCTGCCTGTGCAAGAACCCGACGGCTTTGCACAACGATCCTCACGTCATCGAGGTTTTCATCAGCCATCTCTTTAGCGAGTTTGGCTAATACGTCTACTTTGCTATTTTCTACACGCGGTATGCTTTCCAGAATGTAAGAGAGAACTTGAGTTAGTAACTGTTGCACCCTCTCGCCGTACTTCACCAATTCTGGTTTGCACGTTTGATAGTCGCCGTTTACTTGACTAGCGACCAGCTGGGGGTCTCCGTATATGAGGAGGTCTTCGATTCCCATGTCGACAGCGATCTCAAGACCTGCTATCAAAGCTTCATATTCAGCTTTATTGTTTGTCCTCGGCTCTGTTAGGGAAAAGGCAAAGCGCATTATCCTTCCTTGTGGAGTCATGAAGATGAGGCCCACCCCAGATTTGATTATGGGGGAGTTGTGCTTTTATTTCTTCATGGAAGATGCTCCATTGAAGTAGAGTTCCCATCGGGTATCACTCCCTCCTTTCTCCCCATCGATCGTGCCAAACGCGTGCCTGTCCGGCAATTCGCATTTCAAGGGAGAGTCGGCAGGTATCGGATGCTCAGCGAAGAAGTCGGCGATGTCCTGGCCTTTCACTGCCTTGAGGGGTCGGTATGTCATCGAGAACTCCATCAAAAGTAGGGCCCATTTCACGAGTCGTCCTGTTAAAATGACTCTTGACATCAAATACTTGATAGGATCCACCTTTGATATGAGATGGACCTCATGCGCCAAAGCGTAGTGTCTGAGCTTCGTTATCGCGAAGATTAACGCCAGGCAATGTTTTTCGATAGGGGAGTAATTGCTT
Organism: Agapanthus africanus; assembly: GCA_030015575.1. NCBI lineage: Eukaryota > Viridiplantae > Streptophyta > Magnoliopsida > Asparagales > Amaryllidaceae > Agapanthus > Agapanthus africanus. Next base: position 411,049,895 of record JASDDO010000001.1, read on the forward strand.
TCTGCCCCCAGGAGAACTCGGCTCAAATAGTAGAGGGCTCTCTCCATCCCTTAGTCATTCTCCTCTGCTCATAGTGCGCCTAAAGAACCTTCAAGGGCTGTTGTATATAGGATAAGAGGCTTTCCCTTGACCGGAGCGGTTAGCACCGGAGGGTTCTGCAGGTATTGCTTAATTTCGTCGAGTGCGCTTTGGAATTTTCGATCCTAGACGAACGAGGTTCCCTTCTTCATCAGGTGACTGTAGGGACGACATTTGCCGGAGAGGTTAGCTATGAACCGTCGGATATACGCGAGCTTTCCTTGGAGAGACCGCAGTTGTTTGAGAGTTCTTGGCGGGGGCATTTCCATGATCGCCTTGATCTTTGATAGATCTATTTCAATGCCTCGATGTCGTATGATGAATCCTAAGAATTTTCCCGAGGAAACTCCGAACGCGCATTTCAGAGGGTTCATCTTCAAGTTGTATTTCCGAAGACGTTGGAACACTACTTTTAGATGCTCCCAATACTCCTCGTGCTATTTACTTTTTACCACAAGGTCTTCGATATAGTATTCGATGACTTCATGTATGAGGTCATCGAAAATCTACGTCATGGCCCTCTGATAGGTAGCGCCGGCGTTCTTCAGCCCGAAAGGAATTACTTTGTAGCAGAATATGCCCAGAGGAGTCCGGAAAGCGGTATGCTTCTGGTCTTCTGGATGCATCTTTATTTGATTGTACCCTGATGATCCGTCCATGAAGGAGAAGACTTCGTGAGTCGACGTGTTGTCTATCATCAGCTTGGTAACCGGTACGGGAAAGTCATCTTTCGGGAAAGCTTTGTTGAGGTCCCGAAAATCTACGCAGATGCGCACCGTCCCATTATTCTTCATCACTGGGATGATATTGGCGATCCAGTCAGGGTACTAAACTTCTTGGATGAAACCGGAGTCGATCAGCTTCTTAACTTCGGCGTTGATGCTCATTTCAAATTCGAGACGCATTCTTCTCGGTGCTTATTTGATTGGCTTGATGTCCGGAGATATCGCCAATTTATGCACAACTACTTCTGGATTTAGTCCCGACATTTCGGAGTAGTTCCATGCAAAACAGTCTTTATACTGCATGAGCACGTCTTTGAGCATAGCCACCTGCTCTTTAGAAAGCAGCTCACTGACGAACGTTAGCCGTGGGTCCTTTGTCGTTCCCAAGTCTATTTTTCTGAGGTTATCTGCAGTAGTATGTATCCCATATTCCAGCTCTTTTGGCGCCGGTGGAAACTCGGAGATCACCTCGTCATCATCGTTTTCGAAGCACCAGGGGAGGTCAGCCATATCCTTGCTTACTCCTTCTCCTAACAGCGTTATCGCGTGACATGTACGAGATCGTTTCTAAGATCGATGTTGATCTAGTTCTACTCTCTCCATATTTGTTGCTGTTGGTTCATGCTTCTGAGGTAGGGTTACCTTCCAACTCTTGGATAGAGTGAACCTGCCGAGCTGATACTGGTCTTCGACCCAGTTCTTGAAGGTGAAGTAGTCTTTCAGAGGATGTCCTATCGTTCGGTGACAGGAGCAATAGTTTGAGTGATGAACCTCACTTGCTTGTTCGGGACTTGCCTTAGACGATGGATTAGCGAGTGATGCCGCCTGAGCAAGCATCTCCGACAGATTTTCAGGTTGCAGTTGAACTTTTGTCAGGGACGGAGTTTAAGGTCGGTGACTAGTTGAAGCTTGAACTTCGTCTTTGGAATTCACCACATAGATTATGTGAAGAACCATGCCCCCAGGCTTAGGGTGTTTGGAGTTTTGGCCTTTGGATTTGCTCCGGGCACTTGAACTTTATTAGGCCTCTTGCTGTGAAAAGCCGCTTTTGTTTTGGGAGGGACCGCTGTATCAGGATCCGCCTTGGGGTGAGTCCCCTTCACCTGCTCCCACACCTTATGTATAGATGATGAAAGTTGTCTCACGGAGCGAACTGGTTTCTGCTCTCGTAGGATCTCCATGGGTTGCGGAGACATCTTCAATATTGCGGTAGGAGAATTTTGTCTGTCCCTTCACAACAATTTGAAGCTATTCCCAGTTGGAACAACAACATTCACCACTGCTGCTGATATCGACGTCGACCATTTCTTACGGCCGGGATTTGATTAGCCTCGGGATTTTGCCAAGCCTGCCCCCTATTTCTTTTAGGAGCTTGAATATTCTGTCCCTTGCGTCAAACTTGGTCCTTAGCAGGTGCCAGTTGTTTGAGGACTGATTCCGTCGGCAAAGTTGCAGCTTGGGGAACCTACCTGTGAAAGACAGACTTCGTCTGAGCTTCCTCCATCAGCATTGAGGCACCGAGGGTAGGAGGTTGGAGTATCGACCCAAAAAGAAGCCCAATGATTTCTTAAAAAGTCGAATTGCAGAGATTTGAGGCTGAAAGTGGCCTATACTTGACTTCACCGGATATGACAGAGCCTGAGTTACCAGGGTGGGAGCAAACGCCATTCTTCAAAGAGAAGAAACGCCGGCTTCAGTATCCACTCCCCTAAGGGCAACCACAAACATATATACTGTGATTATTTGATCGCGGAAAAACACGACACACGAAGTGTGTAGTAAAAAGAGGAAAAGGCCCCACCGGGCGTGCCGGAATCTGTTCTCCGTTGAAAGACGCGACCGGGACGTTGGGACGTTAGGCCTGAATTTAGAGGGCAGATGCTATTTGGTGCTATCCGTCCACCTCTCCGAAGATGCCAAGTTGATTTATGGTACCGTGTATCGAAGGTTTAGACGGATGCGGCCGTTGTAGCAGACTTCGTCAGATTCCTCCTCGTTTGAGGGGTTTTTGATTGTGGGGACGCTCTTCCCTGCAGGCGCAAGTCCCTGCAGTTAATTACGCTACCGCATCACGGTAACCAATTTCTCCTTCTCCAGATAGTCACTTCGTGTCGTGGGTGTTTGTTTTGTTTTTGGTTGCCTATGGATTGTATACGGAGACTAATTTATGTTGTCTCCCGTAGGGCGTGGATTAGTCCAAATCCGTATTTTCATAGATTTGGATTTGGGGTTGGGTTTAATGATGCGTTAGCCTCATTTGAGACTAAGATTAGCTTAAACGTTTGTTAAGGATACGTTAGTATAATTTTAGACTAAGATCAACTTAGAGATTTGTTATGTATACGTTAGTCTAACTTTTAGACTAAGATCAACTTAACAGGATCATTTAGATCCAACAAAAGAGCATTTGGGCTCTATTGTTTTAGTTTAGGGACTTTGCGGTCTATTAGTTTAAGGACATTATGGTGTAAGGTTAAGGACATCATAGTCCATGGGTTTAAGGACCCCACAGTCCGAGGTTATGGACATCATAGTCCATGGGCTTAATGACCCCACAGTCCGAGGTTAAGGACATCATAGTCCATGGGGTTAAGGACCCCGCAGTCCGAGGTTAAGGACATCATAGTCCATTGATTTAAGGACCCCACCGTCCGAGGTTTCGGACATCATAGTCCATGGGCTTAAGGACGCCACAGTCCGAGGTTAAGGACATCATAGTCCATGGATTTAAGGATCCCACAGTCCGAGGTTAAGGACATCATAGTCCATGAGTTTAAGGACCCCACAGTCCGTGGAATGTCTGGTTGTTGGGACCCGTCACCTTTCTGAAGACGTTGAAGGATTACAACGACAAATATCAGAGGAGTGAAGAGATGTACCCTTGAACCAATATTGGTTGGGCTCTGTAGTCCAATTTGGGATTAATTTCAAAGATTAATGAGCATATAGGCTCAATTAATCTGATTGAGGGTTCTGTGGCCAACTTATGCTCGGCCCACTCAGTTAAAATGTTAAACATTTGACAATGCTGAGCATTGATTTGGGTTCTGACAGCCTTTCTATCTTTTATTGAATGCTGAGCATTCATCATAGCTCTAGGGCTTTATTTTAAAGAATAATTTATGTTCTATCAGCGCACACGTGAGGAGCAAGTGGTGCGCTTGGCGCTAGCGCCAGTTAATGAGCGCAAAGCTCTTCTGTGATATAGCGCAAACGTGAGGAGCACGTGGCGCGCTTGGTGCTGAGCGCCAGTCTATGAGCGCAAAGCGCCAGTTTATGAGCGCAAAGCGCTATTTGTTCAGTGGCGCACACGTGAGGAGCACGTGGTGTGCTTGGCGCTGAGCGCCAGTCCATGAGCGCAAAGCACTATTTATTAAGTGGCGCACACGTGAGGAGCACGTGGTGCGCTTGGCGGGAGCGCAAAGCGCTATTTGTTAAGTGGCGCACACGTGAAGAGCACGGGGTGCGATTGGCGCTGTGCGCCAGTCAAAGAGCGCAGAAGCGCTTCTGATCAGTTTTATGATCTGAGAAATAAATTCTCGTTTATAAGAGACTTCGTCTCAAGATTCTAAGAACAAAGTTCTTATTTTATATGAGATGTTTCAATCTCTTATTATGGTGAAAGGATTTTCCTTTATGGATCTGTGATCCTAAGAGAATTGAATTATTCTCCCCCTCTTTTTTATAATGGGATGTTCATGATCTCTTTTTGTAAAAGACCTTAGTCGTTTAGATCTATGATCTGTGAGAAGAATTATGTTCTTCTTTTTTAATGAGATTTTTCTTATCTCTGGTATTTTTTACCTTGAAGAAAAGTTCTTCTTTTACCGAGAGCTTGCTCTTCTTTCTGAGATTTCTCAAAGTTTATAGGGGGTTCCTCTCTTTCTCTCTGTATATGAGACTTGAAGTCTTGGGGCCTTTATATAGGGCAAGCTGATTTGTTGAATCAGTTAAAGAGATCTTTTCTCTAATTGATTTGTAGATTTTCCCACCGTTGGATCTTTGATCCAAGGGCTTCTGATTTACAAAAGGCAATCTTCTTGTTTTTAACAAGATTGGGAAATCTTTCCCCACACAGAATTTATTCTGTATTTTAGTGATTTTTAATCACCATTGGATCATTGATCTGACGGTGCTCTGATTTACAGACCACAATCTTTTTGTTTGGAAAGATTTTGAGGAATTTTTCCTTAACAGAATTTTCTGGTCAATTGATGGTTTTTAATTATGTTCGTTGGATCTTTGATCCAATAATTGGGAACATTTTCCAGCGCTGGCGCTCCCGTGCTTTGCACGTGGTGCGCTGCTTAGAGTGCAGCACACTTAGCGCTAGCGCTTACATGCTTTGCACATAGCGCTAGCGCTTACGTGCTTTGCACATAGCGCGCTGCTTAGAGTGCAGCGCTCTTAGCGCTAGCGCTCATGTGCTTTGCACGTGAGCGCTGCCTAAGAGTCTTTGACTCCCTCAGCGCTGGCGCTGCTATGAAGCGCTGCTTCATTTCAAAATTTGAAATTTTGAACAGAGCTTCACTCTGATTAGGGGAAATAAATTCCACCATGTTTTGGCCGGCCACATCCTTCAAAAATCTGGCCTCACCGGTTTCATTGTGGTGGATTGCCTCGTGTTTTACTCTGTGTTCTTATCTCGTGCAGTTTGGTTTTCAGGTGTTGCTAGTTTTTTCCCAAGTTTGATTTTCTGTTGTTTTTTAGTTTGGGGCAATTTGAAGTGCTTCGAAGTCGTTATATTTTTAACAACAATTTAATTGTTATCAGTACTTAGATTAGCATCTGCGACCGTGCATGTCATTTGATCGGTAAACCCGTCTATCTGCTATATGTCCTTTTAGACGAGTTTGCGAACATGACCTTCACGTTGATGTTATGTGATTGTGCTGATATTATGGTTGGATTGTCGTGATGGATAGCCGATAGTGCAATGATTTAAAACAGTTTGTATTCATTTGTACATTTATTATTGCGGGGCGAGTGTCCGACATGTGGACTACCGTCTTTACCGGATTGTATAGTATTTTTTTGGGGCACGACCGGGTTAAGTTCGATGCCACCATTTGTACATATTATTTTCATTTTCTGTACTAGGATTACCCCACGGTTGAGTGCATGAATCGCCGGGTTCTAGAAGGCAACAAGCTCGTATCTCATGGTGTTGAGACGGAGGGGGCTTCATTATAGAATTGGCGGGCTATTCGCCGCATTCGTAGGGGGTATAGGATGACCCACGGAGGGGCGGCCAAGTTACTGGATTACGTGAAGTGTTGGGTGGCCCATTCACATTGTTGAAGGGGGTTGTTTCACTTCTGGGATTAGCGAGTAGCTTGCCGCGCTCGTAGGGGTCCAGGTTTTCGTTGCACAGGCTATCCACACGACCGGGAACGTCAAGTTTTATTTGCGGCTCAAATGAAACCCGGGGCTCCAAGATTATTCACCATTCTGTATTGTTGGCTGTGATTCTGTGATGTTGCTTATTATCATGCCTGGAACGAATGTTATATATACTTATATATATACTAGTAGATGTTGTACATGTTTTGCACACGCGCTAGTCCAGCCCCCGCTCTATCGTTAGTTAAGTAACCTAACGGGTGATGACGGGGCCGCGTGGCGAATGCAGATGGCATATACGTACATCGTATTTTCATTCTGTTATGGTGTGATAGGATTAAACTGATGGGACCGTATTAATTTTTATTAATGCAAGAAAATAAACCTAAAAGATGTAGTTGGAACAAATTTCGAAAAACTACAGTTATATTCTTTCTCTTTGCAAAGTGGTATTCGGTCATGAATATCCATCACCTCATTCTACGAGGCAAGAGCCGAGATCCCTTCACGGGGAGTGGCCTCTTGAGCAAAAGTCTATAATGTAGATTACTAGGTTTTTTCAAAACCACTAGTTTCAAAAGGGGGAGCTTAAACCACTCCTTTTTTTTAAAACTACTCAGGTTCCTTCAACGATATCAAGTTCATTACGTTAACGGATTTTTTGCCAAAAACACAGCCATAGCTGTCACGACCCGAAAAGTACGGAACATGACCGTCACATAAATTACGAAACGTCTTAAGGTGTATGTAATCTAAGTAAGCCAAAACCCAGAAATCAAAACCAAGTAAATCATTAGAGTGGAGGAAAACCACTTTAAATCAGTAGTTAGCAACATAGGCCGAAATATGTATTTTCAAAATTACAAGTCTTTTCTGAAAATTTCGGCGGAGTTTTCTTTGTAATTACTGGCCCCGAACGGGGTACAACATGATAAACATATGCATCAATGATAAAAGGCGTACCCAAACAGGAGCTAGCTCTTCGTCAATCGACGGCCACAACCACGCAAGCAGTATAGTATACAATGCTGAAGGGCGAGGATCAAAACTCAAAAGAAAACTCAAAACAACATGAAATCCATAATAATACAACGCGCGACTCTAAGGTCGAAAGAATACACATCACTGGTCTCTATCTCTGTCAAATATACAAGTTTGGTTGATGGAGTTTACTAGATACAACTGAAATAAATAATATACAAGGTATAATGGTGGTCATGATGCAAGTGAACCCACCTACCAAAGCAAATCATCCGGAAAGGAAGCAGTGTGCCAGCAAAGCCGTAACGAACCCTGTACGGCAAAACCTGCAAGAAACTGTGGCACAACGGGGTTGAGTTGCCAACTCGTGAGTAGAAAACATCACTAAGCAGAAATCGTATGTATGACACAATCCAAGGTCAATACGATCAATATACATATATATAGCCTCAAATGATAAGTCTGAAGCGAGAAAAGGTGACAAGGGTAAACTTCTATACATAAGTGTAATCCCATGTGCTCGTGTCAGTGCCTCAGGTAACAAGATATCATATGAATGAGGTATGAATGCATGAAAACAGAATACATGTAAATGAAGAAACTGCTTCCATAACTTAGTGAGATTTCTGTATATTTAAAATGAGGTATCATCAATGAAATCAACATAAACAGTGTCTATCATCGACACAGAACATAAATCCCAATATCTCAATATCTCAGGCTTCGGCTATCCGGACTGGCCTGTATCAACAAATCTCAATACCTCAATATCTCAAAATCTCAGTGTATCAAATCTCACTGTCTAGGGCTCCGTCAGTCCTGATAGGCCCCTAACATCAATCACACGACCACGAACGGTATCCTCCGGATATCCGACGCGCCAGGTAAAATCATCGGTAGGCAGTCTGCCCCTGCCGGGCTCATCGTCTACAACTCGATCTTCTTTCTCCGGGTACCATACCGGGTCCACCATGTACCCACAGACGGTTAACCCAACTCCTCGAATCGGGTCTCGAAATCCATCTCATAACCGAGAAAACATCATGGTGGACGACTCATACATCATGAGAAAACCACACTTTTCATTTTGAAAAGAGAGAGAGAGAAAGAAGTTTATATATATTCTTGCGGTTTTCTCCCAAATCCAGGAAATCTCATGAAAATCCGAAATCCAATCATAAATAGCACGTAAACAGTGAATATAGGCATAAAACTCCATAATACTGCATAACTGTGAATAATAATATGCATGAAGTAACAAGTAATAACTGCAATGTCTAAACTGACATATAAGGCAAGTACACTAATATCATGCCGAAACTATTAGCTAACAAGCTATGTCAATGAAATAGTATTCTCTAAAGTGTACGTGACATGTCAATTACCGATGATGATGTGTGTGAGCCGGCATGTAAGTATATGTGGACTACGCATCATCGGTAATGGTGCTGGTGTCCTGACAGCATGATCTTAATAATGGCATATAGAAATACAATATAAACATGCAAATGCAATGTGAACAGTAATAATATGCGGGAGCTGAATGATAAACTCAATGATAACTAATTTGCATTTATATAAATATGAGTCATACAGTGGTTCCATTTAAAATAACACAAATCGTGGTGTTTTGAAAGTAAGGGTTACGGTGTTTTTAAGAAAAGATGCGTCTTTTGAAATATCCGTAAAATCCCTTGCCCGTCATTAAAATACACACGATTCGTTAGTTTTTGAAATAAGTATGAGTCGAATCTAATCTATCATTTACAACACTACATCGCCAAACTAAACAGGTCGATCGAAAGGTAAGGAAACCGCCTAACATCTGAGTCGATATATATATATATATATATAACAGTTAGTGATCCCGCCTCAAAAGTATCCCATACGATACAGTATCTATAATATGACATCCTCTAGTCAAGAGTGCGGATCTATCATCAATATGGCTCGTACGGTAAATCCGTCGTACGGCATCACAAATCTGGGTACGGGTCAAATATCAAATTCATCACATTATTCTATCCTCTTATAAAAAATCATGATCCAGGGTACTGATCTACGTCTTGTACAATACTGATACCATATATGTATATGCATGCGTGTGTATGAAAATACTACGTCAAAAGACCCGCTAAAACATCATGTCGTACCTCAAATACGAACCCTGTCATATCACCGATCTCATGGCCTCAAATCCAATCTCATCGACTCATCTCCAATCCTAAGTACTATCCTCATAATCCAGTATATGTACACATAGTCCCATACCCATGTGTGTGTATATATATATACATATCCCCATATACGCACATGAAAAAGAATGAATGTATGCAAGTGTGTGCGCGTGTGAGTGAAACAACTACTCTAGGGTTTCGCAAGTAACACTAATAATCCAAGAACACATAACTATACCCTGAATATCCATGTCTCACATAAAAGATATCATATATATAGTATATATATAGCATACTGTACATCAAACTGTAGGGGTGCTATACGCCATCCACCCGACTTCTCCCCGTAGATATATATCTACTCACCTTGCTTCTTGTGTGCCGATGTCAATGTCTCCACGATCTCCTTCATCGTCTCAAATCATCGTGGGGGTACCTAAATGTCACACGTATCGTATGGCGTTAAAATCAAATTCGAAGACGAAACGACACACGAAAACCAAAACGGTACGCTTAAAGCCAATAGGTTAGAACCTATGGTTTGCATCTCGCAACTCAACCCAATAACACTCGGAATAGACGTACAAACGTCAAGTGACTGAGTACAAACATAAATATCGAAGCTTAGATTCGAAAACAACGCAAAATATAAGGCAACAACATTGAAAACATTCTCCAGATTTTGTCTAGGGTGAAAACAATGTTGCAAAACAACACTAGGGTGATATATAGGGTGTATGTGACCTACTGAAGCAACCTGGGCACCTGAACCAACCAAGTGGCCGGCCACACTCATGGAAATTTAGGCCTCCTTGGTTTCTTAGGGGTGTTAGGGTGTCGTTTTTTTTGGGTGGTCTCGTTGTGCTCTAACTAGGTCTCTGAAGTTGTTTATTTATCTCGTAAAAATTCTAGGTCATCCCAGATTTCCCTGCACCCACAAATACTTCACAAACCGACGTAACAAGTTACTGTTTTTCAGATATTTGGGTTTCAGGTTTTATCTAGTGTAAGTTCTGGGCATGTAACACCATGGGGGTTTAAGGTCACTCAAAACACTCAAGTTCACCACACAATCTCAACTTAAACCCTAACCCTCTCTAGTAATGTCCAAAGTGCACTAAACACCACGAAATCAATTTTAAACTTGAAAAGAGGCTTAAGCAATTTAAATACGACACTAATTGTGAAAGGATTACCTCATTTTACACTCATGAATCCCCTACAGCGCCAAAAAGCAAACTTTCTTGGTCCAAAGTGTAGCTTGTGTGCTTGTGCACAATTTTTGTGAAGTGGGAATGATGTTTTGGTGAATTATTCATGAAGAAGTGGGGACTTTGAAGAGGAGGGAGGAGAGGTGCTGCCATGGGCTGAAGGAGGAAGAAAATGATGAAGATGGTGAATGAAACAAAGACCAAGACCAAGGTTGACCCCCTCACCCTCTCTTTCTTTCTCTTGCCTATACCTTTCACTATGCAACATTTTCTATTCTTTTCTTTTACATTTCTCTTCTCATTCTAATAAAATTCGAATGGGAAACCCAAATGATACCCTGGTAGAAAAATGTACAAGTGTGAAAAAGACTTTGTGCATACTATGTGCACAAAACACGCTTAATCCGCGATTAGCGATTTTTTAATCGCGATTAGCACTAAAATAGTGTCAAATAAATCATAAACTTTTGTAATTTGCTTAAATCACATAAAGCACTCCCTTTTTAATAATTTCCATAATTTTTCAAAATTTTCTCCATTTATCGGTATTTAATTGTCCCGCCTTATTAAAATATTCAATATTTTATTATTTAATTATAAAAATTCCTAAAAATAATATTTTATTTTTATTAAATGTTACAGTCTTCCCACCTTAAAGAAATTCGATCTCCGAATTTAAATTTAAATCCCTCAAATACTTAAACATTTCAGTAAAAGTCCAAGTCGTCGGGGCTCCGAAATCATCAATACATAAAACACGTCGTAGCGCAATGCGTGCGCATGAACAATGAGCAGATAACTCAAAAACAACACTCCGTCAAGCTTGCCGCAATCATCGGAGTCATGGGGAAGACATCAATGTCTAAATCAAAGACGAGACCAGTATGATATACATCAACACTATTCATTTAAATATCATTAAAACATCGGAAATTAAATGCATGCCAAATCTTTCGTATTGCTGTGCGATGCGTGTAACACTGCACAGTGGCGGACGTCAATTATAAGAAAATAACTATGTATATCTGTATATCATTTGTTTATCATGTACGCCCTGCCGTTTTGAAAATAATTTAGTTGGGTTTTCTTGTTTTAAACGTTTCGTGTCATCTTAGACACGTAGGTAAATACTGAGACTATAGCTCTTTCATTGGAAATCCCTTCAATATCTATCAATGGATGCAAAAATATACTCAGGTACTGTCCTCTGACTAGTCCTGCTCAGTACGAAAATAATAATAAATATCATAAAAACGTACTGCTCCATAAGAAATCAATCCCAAAATGTGCATATGAATACTACGTGCGTCTGGTGCGCACGGAAATCAAAATCCATGAATGTGCCATACATGTGCACAGAAACAACATCTAAGTGCATCGGGTGTGCACGAGACATCTGTTAAGGGCAACAGGTCTGCCTGACAGCAAAATCAGATGCATCTGACATGCACGAAGAATCTTTATTTAGTGCATCTGGTGTGCACTAAAATCGCATCTCCAAAACATGCGCCCAACATGCGTAAAAATCCAAATCAGGTGCATCCATCATGCACAAATAAAATCTAACTCATGTGCATCCAACATACACGAAATCACGAAATCCAATGTCTAGCGCCGAACATGCACAAAATCCAATCCAAGTGCGTCAAATATGCGCATGAACCTAATCAGGTGCACTAGGTGCACAAGAAAAATATCGAGTATCACAATCGAAATCGACGGTATACGGCATATCTCAATCCAAATCCAAATCAGGTATACCGTGGTATCGAATCTCACCACCATGTGCATCAGCGTGCACAAAATTAATCAAATACTAAAAGTGCATGAAAACCATGCCGAAAACATAAGCCAAATCATATGTATGCCGTAGGAATGAAATCAAAATCAATACCTCAAATAACATCAAATAGAAGTCCAGTGCAACTGTAGTGCACAAAATACGTATCACTGCACTGCAAGCATATGTGAACTATACTGAGTACAAAAACCAAATCGTGTGCGTACCATAAGCACAAAATCTACTCAACTGTATGAAACCCATGAAATCATAAACATGTGCAGCCAAGGCACAAAACGATATCAGGTCCAATAACTGTGCACAAATCATAAATCAACACAGCGGTGTATAAGGCATATCTCAAGTGCAATAACTATGCACAAAATATAAATACCCAGTAGCTGCAACCTTGGTGTACAAAAGCAAATATCATGAAACTCGGTCATCAAAACTCAACCATGCAATAAATCACCCAAAATACCGAAATCCAAAGTGACTGACACGTGATAGTCAACTCAGGAAATCACCAATCGTAACTACTGTCGTCAATATGTCCTTCCTTCAAGGTCGAGAAGGTGTCGGTGCGTCCAATGCTAGCAGAGCAAGATATTTACTTGCCTCCTGATCTTGGCTTGTCATCTGGGGCCCTTAGGTTCTTGTCTCTCACTGCGAATTGCTAAGTACATAGCTTCCCGGCTCAACGGTCCAATATGGAAACGATAATGGAAGTAGTCCGCTCTGGCACATCCTCTAAAGATCTCTGGCCAACTCTTATGGTCACTCATAACATATACCGTCGATAATGCTGAACTCTGGCATGCTTGTGTGCGCAAAATGACCGCTCCTGGGTCCAAGTATTCTCGTGCATTATTGCAGAAAGGTCCTGTCGAGGTCTCTCCTAAATCTCGTCTCTGCCGAACTGTCCGGAAGTTATCACCCTTCACTAAATCTATTTCTTGTTCCGGAACGGCTGCATACTCATCGCGTGTCATGACCCGAAATATTAGCTCATGACCAGCACTTAAATCACGCAACTTCTAAAGGCGTAACGTAATCCAAGTAAGCTGAAACCCAGAAATCTAAACCTTTTTAAGAAAATAATGGTGGTGAAGTTTTGCAATAAAGGTATAATGAAATCGAGTTTTCTTAAATGCATTGAAGAGGAACATGAATAATGTAAGTGAAATTTACTAGTTTGAAAACATGTTTCGCCTTTTGAAAATTTGGGCAGCACCTCCTTTGTATATTTTGATCCAAAACCACAAATACATAATAATGATAAAGGAATCCCCAAGCGGGAGCTAGCTCTTCGCCAAACGGCGGATCACAATCACGCAATACAGTATATATAAGTATACGACGCCCAACGGCGAAGTTCACCACAAAAAGATAAATAAATAAGCAAGACAGCAAAACCACAAGTAGCGAAAAACCCCACGCTCTAAGTCTCGCAACCACAATCTCACTAAGTTTCATTACTTATACAATTTACTAATTTTGATTTATGGTGTTAACTAGATACAATATGAAATAGATACAAGAGTGGGTACGGTACAAATGTCCCACCTACCAATGCAAAATACCCGAATGCAACTGTGTGCCAGCGAAGCCGCTACTGATCCAAGCGGTCAACCTGTAAGAACTGTGGCACAACGGGGGTGAGTTGCCAAATCGTGAGTAGAAAAATATCAACAGATAGAAATGGAATAATGAACGACTCCTAGGTCAACTCTATCATAAAGATAATACTATGATATCTAGGGTGACCGTCTCTGTATATATGCCAACAAGGTAGTCAATACCTATATGCATGCGGATATCATCCCACAATATAATCAAGGTATGTATGCATGTGGATCTCGTCTACCCGTATAATCAATGTATGTATGCATGTGGATCTCGTCCACCCATATAATCAATGTCTGTATGCACGTAAATAACATAAAAGAATTTGCATGAAAGTATGAGGATATAAATCAATGGTGTGTCTCACGACTTATCAAAATCATGGAACCTGAGTGGCTAGCATCGACACTCGAAAACATCATGAAAACCGTGCCTTGCATCGACACGTAAATCCTCATATATCGGGCTCCGTCAGTCCGGATCGGCCCACGGGCTCCATCAGTCCGGATCGGCCCATATTATCTCTCGACTCCGGTCGGTATCCATTTGAAACGAAATCTGCAATATAACATATATCTCATATATATAATATAAACATTCGTCTCAGGCAGTAATATGATCTCATCACAGAACATTGCAGCAGAAGAAACATATATGAAATATTGGATATACTAGGACGTCCGTGTTTTAGTACGAGCCTGTATAAAACACGGATTCCACGGTCGCGATGAATAGCCAAACCCACATCCCTAGACCCCTACGAGAGCGACAAGTAACACTGCCAATTCTAGGGTTAGGAGACCCGGTCTCGACTCCTCGAGATGGTCTCCCACTGGACCCCAGAACCCGGTTACTTGTGCTCCCCGCCTTGGGTCAACCTAATGCGGAAAAGTAAATAATATACAACGGTGACATCATCCTCCGCCCGGAAGTGCCCCAATAAAAGAATATTACATACAAATGAATTTTACATGAATGAAAAGAAAAACTCTCATCTCACATAAAACCCCCGGCTATTCAAAACACGACGATCCAATATAACATATCCAGCAACACATAATATCACATGTCATCAACCTAAGTAAATATGCGCATCGCAATTGTCGTTGACATATAGCAATGAAACCGGCGATATCACATATTACACTTACGGTCACAGAAAAGAAATTGTAAAACTACAACATTTGGAATCCATAATCACTTTAGACATCGTAAATCCGAAATATCACATACTTCGCATTTCATGCCTAACTCTATGAATTCCACATATTGTATCACATTCCAGATAAATAGACGATATCAAACTTTCCGAACAGATAATCAAATACCCAAAATTTCCTAAATAGCTCAACACTTGAGCGGAGTTCAAATAATCCCAGAAACTGTCACAGTACCGGTGATCCAGCCGTAGAAGGGTCAAGCCAACGCCTCACATGTGGCACGCCGTACTGCCCCAAACCCTAAGGTTTAGAGGCAGTTCAAGACGGTCACATAATCGAGTTAAGGATTGTTGTCTTCTAGAGGGTCCACCGCTTAACTTGTACAATTTTCCGAAAGATTTAAACCCGATAAAAATTCGACACTTGAATGTTTTACGTGCCGAGAAAAAGTGAGTTAATGATATCCATTCGAACATTTTAACAGTTTCTAAATATTCGGAAAAATAACGAATTTAAATATTCCGATCGAATCTACAATTACAAAATAAACCCCAGATTACTCAACACTTGAGTCACTTTAAAAATACCCAGAAGCATAAACAAGCACCTACGGATATTACCATGAATCCACGTATCACAATCCCAAAGTTCGGCCGCGGAACCGTCGCGGGAAGGAGGTTCCCGCCGCGGTTCCGCGGTGACTTAATTGAATTGTGATCTCGTATTTCATGGTAATTCTTAGAATTGCCTGCTGATTTTTTTAGGTATTTTCAAACTAGAAAAATCACAGTTTTTAAAAAATTTACAGAGAGGGGTCCGTTTCGTCGTATCGGGGTTCGGTCGGAGTTTTAACTTCGTATACACGTCACCTAATACCCTAGCTAGGCTCTGATACCACTGTAGGGTTGCTAGGCACGTGCACAAGGTTCTACGAGGCATCAACCATGCCCGATTTTAATTCTAGCCGTGCCGAACAACCCAAAGCCGGATCTTTAAACTAGAGTTTAGGCGAAAACAAGCATGTTAAACACTTTAACACTAAGTGAGAGGGATTACAACCTTTGTTGATCCAGTCCTTCACTTCTTAAGCTCTGTGTTGAGGTCCCTTCGCTGCGATCATCGTGTTCCGGACTCTCGAGAGGCTTCACGAAGAGAAAGATGCAGTCTTGCTTCCGATCTTCGATAACATAGATGATCTCCTTGAAGTTTCATTAACACAAGCTAACACTCACCAAATGAAGTGAACGCCCTCATCTAAATGGCAAGGATAGATGAGGATGATGAAGTAGGATTTTTTCTTTCATTTGTTTTCTAATTCTCACTCATTTTCATCACAAAAAGCAAAGCAAGAAAAACTTTTCCATGAAAAGCAAAGGAAGAAGAAGATGGAATCCTTTTGTGATGAATAATGAATAACTCATATATGAGGTTAGAAATGCAACCATAGTTAAGAATGAATCTTTAACCCTTGTAGAGAAACAACCATGGTCAAGGGTTTGGGTTTGGTTAAGCAAATATCTTCACAAAATATCTTAAACAAAACAAAATAAAAAACCTTCTAGAAACATCTAGAATAGCTTAACCCTAATCAAACCCTAACCATGTTTAATCTCCACTAATCATGTTGCATTAATGACCTTATCATGTTACAATATTATATATCACATATATAATATTTATTGTAACAAAATAAAATAATACAATTAACATATATCGCATATATATCAATGTATTACCCGAGTGAGAAAAAGAATCTTTTAGTGAGCTAATATTACTTAATGTAATTTAATATATCATATATATTATTATACAATAAATTATCGAATCAACACTTGATCCGACAATCCGGCTATATCGCATATAACCGACTAATATCTCATTTACCGATTCATCGAATCAACACTTGATCCGATGACCCGGCTGATATCAAATATCACGAGAATAGAATACGGTATAACATATCGCATTATCCTCGGTCCTGCACATATCACATATGTGCTCCTACTCCGTTTTGCCTGAGTCAAGAAACCACTGTGTAGGACTCTAAAGAATCGTCAATACGCCGGCAGTAGGTAATGATCATATCAAACACCAACAAGCTGCAAGCGGTCAGCTAAACGTAACAGCTACCCAGGTATTGAGCGCTTAGAAGATCAACAAGCAAGCCTGTACATTCTCCTGTGAATCCAAACAGTAACACTCCTGTACAATCCGGTCTCGTCGTCTGATATGTTGCATATCTTACCTAGGGGTGGTAAACGTCAGACCCCAGTAGCTTGATAAGTCTTGTCGATATGAGGTCTATAACAGTTCGAGAAACTACTGATAACACTTACCAGTAAATCTCAACAACCCTGGCCAGGGATTTCCGGTTATAGCCAATCGAACACAGCGCAACATCAACTCCCTATACCGGGAGAGACGAATCCCCTCCTATCGCTCATTGCCTCCATGTGATTCGGGACTGTACCTAAAAGCCACCTTTTTGCACGACCTCTTGGACGTGGTATGATGGAAATCAAAGTACAGTGGGAATCACACAACACTCTATGACGATCTCGGGTCAACAGACTACTCTGTACCACTGCCACCGGCGAACTGCCATCTGACGTAAAGTATAATACCATCCGGGAGTTCTCGGCGAGTCCGTCCAGTGTACCCAGTCTCCACTGAGCACCCGTACACCATCCATGATGTCAAACACCGATGGATATGGGATCATCTATCGCCCATCATATGGGTCAAGATTCGTGTACGGTAGTTTACTCTTGTGTATCGATGCCCTGTCTCGATACACCCTCGACTAGGAACAATTATAGGATGTACTCGTCGACTACCGTGGCCCCACTAGTATGATCTCATCATAGTCCCAGTAGTCGAGTACATATCCTAAGGGCTTTATCAACATGTAACATAGAGACAATCAGAGTACATGTTAAGATAAAGTACAACCAGATAGCAAACTATCATGTTGAGCAAGAAAGTCCTCCCTATATATGTCCTAGCATCCACTACAATATATATCGCATGTACAGTAATGGCCTCTAGGGTATACATATAACTAACAATCTCCCACTTGCACTAGGGCCATCTGTTGTGGTATCACATACCCAACAATTAGCCGCGGTTGAAGTATCTCATACTCAACTATCCCATAAAAGTCTCTACTGGGAAAAAAGGCCTTCATGAGTGGATCCGCGCTGTTGTCCTCTGTGTCTACTCTCCAAACCTAGATCTCCCTGGAGATCAACCATCTCCATGATCAGGTGATACTGCCTGAGAATTATATCTGGATTTCTGATGGGACGGGGGTTCCTTGGCATAAGCCACAACTCCATTATCACACAATGGTAAGAACGAAATTCTGTTGGAGATAGTGCCCTCAGAGTCAATTATTGGATCGCAGGTACGCGATTGCAATGATTGCGAAGGACCTATACCGGTAGGACAATCTTACTCAAGATGATAGTATGCTATCTGGTTTGCCTTTATCAGTCGTGTACATGTTCAGGTGACTGATTACATGTTACACTTTGATAGAGCCCTTAGGATCTTGCTTTACTACCAACTGTATGATGGCGATCATATACGTGAGAGTTGGGTAGTTTATACGCATATCCTTAATTATGGTCCCTAGTCGTGGGAGTTTCGAGACAGGGCATCGATACTCCGGAGTAGACTAGTGTATACAGTCGAGACCCCGACGAGGGGCGGTGGCCGGTCTCACAAGCCACTGGTGTCAGTTGGATCACCTAAGATGTATACAGGTGCTCATTGGGTTATGAGTACACCGGACAGGACTCGCCGGGAATCTGCTAGTTGGTGTTATACATATCGTTAGATAGCAGTTCCCTGGTGACATGTGTACAGGTTAGTTCATCGACCTGAGGTCGTCATTTGTCTCGTGTGAGTTCCCACTATGCTTTGATTTCTATCCTACCACGGCTCAAAGGAGTCGTGTAAACAGGTAGTTTTTGGGTACAGTCCCGAGCCATATGGAGGCACTTGAGCGGATCGGCAGGGGATTCGTCTCTCCCGGTATTAGGGGCGAGACCGTGCTGTGTCTAGGAGAGCCATTACACAAAGCCCACGGCCGTGGCAGGAGATTTACTGGTAGGTACTCCAGTAGTATCTCAGGGTGTTATTGGGCTATAATCCGACACGACTTATACTGCTATTGGGGGTCTGACGTTACTAGCCCCCTAGGCAGATATGCGATACTCATAGACGAACGGACCGGACTGTATATACATTGTCACTGTTAGGCTCAGTAGGGTTTCCGGATGAGTTCGCTCATCGGCCTCCCTTGAGGTCAGTCTATGGGCAGCCGTTACGTATTGCTAGTGCCGCTGACGGTTTGTGGTTAAACCCACTGCTAGGGTACTGACAAGTCATTAGAGTCCCCCACAGACAGTTTCCCAAGTTCGGGCGAAACGTTGTAGAGGCCGTATGGTTTTATGGCAGTGTTCGGAAAATGCACGTGCGTTTACGCACGTGTCAGTTTTCGGGCAGATGATACTGGTCGGTTTTGGTTTAAGCCAGATCCGAGTATTGTATTGAGCAGATATAATATCTTTGTCTCAGTTGCATTTGTATTCGGTCGTAATACAAATGCGGGTATATTTATACAGTTACGGGATTATCCTGAAATTCGTTTCGGGATCACTTTTGGAAGTTGCCAGTTTCCGGTTTTCTATCAGCCGTCTTTTAACATTCGGTTAAAGACGGATTTATCTTTTCTTTGGTAGAGTGTGGATGCTTCTAGAAGGTTCTAGAAGCGGTGAGGTGTTATTGTTTCATTGGTTGCTTTCTTTGTGTTCACACTGTGTGTTCACACTAGATATTTATTTATGTTCACACTAGATATTTATTTGTGTTCACACTCTTGTGGTTACTCTCCTCTCTCCTACACTCACCCCCCCATCCCTATATATGGCCGGCCCCCTCCTCTCTCTCTCTCACTTGAGTTTCATCTGGTAAAGAGATTATGATAGATTTTGGGGTGTATGGAATTTCACAGCTCATTTCATTCCATCACCCGATTCGAGTGGCAACTTCATTAACCGTTCGTCCATAGCTTTGGACGGAACGAGACAAAGTCTTCTACTCATTCTCTACATCAATCTTGGTCATCTCTTTTAGCAAACTTGACGACCGAGTTGCCTCGAGTCAGAGGCGGGAGCCCGTTTAAAGAATCGTCGACGTGGTGCCACCTGGACGAGCAAATCGGAGATCGACGAGATCGGAGCAGCCGCAACGGAGTGTGGGATGATGGTTAAAGAACGAAGGACTCGGATCGTTCGGTATAACCTTTCTACTCACTTTACAGTTTATTAGTTTAGCAATAATGGCAGATCTGGGTTATAGTATACGATAGCGCCAGTTAAAAAGTTTTTTGTTCCGCATTTGGCGTCTGTAGACGGCCGGGACGCTACCGTAGACTTACATTGGTATCAGAGCCTCACCATTTTGCTATACTAACTTGTGCTAACGCGTTTAAAACATCGATCGAACCGGATATCGAAAAACATAATTTTCAAGCTTCACAGTTTCTGTCGATTTTAAATGATGTCCTAAAATTATTCTACATATCTTAGAAAACTGTGCAGGGTTTTATAAGAACACCGTACAAATTTGGGCACATGAATCGACAAGACTGCCGCGGAATCGCGGCCAAACCCATGGTTTGGCCGCGCATCCGGTTTGGCCGTGCATCCGCGGCCGTTCTGAGTGATCATGCCCCCAAACTTGCACAGTGTATTCTTCTCTGGAAATTAGGGTTTTTTGTATATATCTTTTGGGCCCATATTTTGTTACTGTTCAACAGTTGTTCGTGGGGCCCACTTCTTGATATTTAGTCGATCAAAATTTAAACATGTTAGTTTATAGTGCTTACATTATATCTCCGACCGGGAATGTCATTTGATCGGTAAACCGCGTCTGATTGCTATAGTTCTTTTAGACGGGTTTGCGAACGTGACATTCGCGTTGATGTTCTGTGTTGTGCTGTGATGTTGCGGATTTGTCGTGGTGGATAGCAGTGTGCAATGATAGTGCGGTTTGGATTTATTTGTACATTTGATATTGCGGGGCGAGCGTCCAACTTGTGGACTGCCGTCACTGCCTGTTGTATAATATTCTTTTGGGGCACGACCAGGTTGCGGTCGATGTGCCTGTTGTACTATTTTTCATTACTGTACTAGGTTTTTCCCCGCGACGGAGTGCAAGGATAGCCGGGTTCTGGAGGGCAACGGGTCCGCATCTCATGGCTTTGAGAGGCAGAGGGGCCTTACTCTAAAATTGGCAGACTATTCGCCGCACTCGTAGGGGGTACAGGTTGACCCAAGGAGGGGTGCCCAAGCTTACCGGATTCCGTGAAGTGCTGGGTGGTCCATTCACTTTGCTGTAGGGGGCTGCCTCGCTTCAGGTTTTAGCAGGTAACTTGCCGCACCCGTAGTGGTCTAGGTTTCATTGCACAGGCTATCCACACGACAGGGGAACGTCGGGTTTCAGCAGCGGCTCTGTGAAATCCGGGGATCCCAGATTATCTGTATTGTTCTGTGATGCTTATTACTTTTCTGTAATGTTGCATATTATCACGCCTGGAGCGATTATTGTATATTGGTTTATATACTATTAGATGTTGTATATGTTTTACACCCGCGCTAGTCCAGTCCCCGCTCTGTCGTTAGTTAAGTAACCTAACGGGTGATGACGGGACCCAGTGACGAATGCAGATGGCATATACGTACATTTTATTTTCGTTCTTTTCTGGTGTGATTGATAGATGGGACTGCGTTGATTCTGATCAATGCAAAGTAAAACAAACCTGTTTACAGTTGTCGGAACAATTTAAAAAGTGTTATTGCAAAGACGTTTCCTTTTGTTATGCATAGCGGTATTCAGTGGAATATCCTGCACCTCATTCGACGGGGCAAGGGCCGATATCCCTTCACCGGGACTGACCCTTTGGGCAAAAGTTTGCGTCAGGGTAATAACTTCACTATAGTCGATTACATGTTGCTTTGCACCGCGGTACTCAGTGGAATATCCTGCACCTCATTCCACGAGGAAAGAGCCGAGATCTCTTCACCGGGAATAACCTCTTTAGCAAAAGGTTTTTCACCACTATATTTTAAAAAGCTATCAGGTTCCTTCAGCGATATCAAGTTCACTACGTTAAAGGTTTTTCGCCAAAAACCAGCCGTAGCCCTCCGTCACTTCTTTTGGGTATTCAGTAGTATTCAAGCTATGCATTTTAGCCAAAGTTAAGGCATAGTGTTTGGTAGCTGCTGGGTATTCACTTGTTGCATAGATAGATGAGTTGGTTTGGGACAGTCGTTCTGCCATTTGGCCAAAGCCAGGGGCATGTGCGGGTGGGTTCAAATTGACAAGATAGTGACGGGTAGAACTTGGCATGTGACTTATGACATTTTAACCAAAGCCAAGGTTATAAGAGCATGGGGCAAAAATCATATCGGGAGTTTCTAAAGAAACTGAAACTTGCCAAGTATGAGCATACCTTCTGGAGTATGAGTAACGTGGGTGCATTCCATCACGTTATCATGCGATGAGAGTTGGATCCCGATTCCCACTGATGAGTTGGTTTACTCTTCGGGTGATCCCGATTGATTCTTTTTTCAGGTTTGGAGGAGAATTTGACAGGACAGTGGGAGGCTTCCGAATTAGATAAAGTGATAACCATTCTGATCTAGGTTAGAGTGCACGCAGAGTGTTTCTTTTCTCTCTCTCTCTTCGGCAGCGACCTTTGACCGACCCTAGACTATGACTCAGTGACCAAATTGACCGAACCTTCTTAAAATACTGGCTTTTGGATTGTCCAAGTTGCATAAGTCATTGCCACTCCTTCTTCTACCCTTTGCATTTTTCAGAACACCCGTATTACTACGGACATCCACTTCCATTGGATAGATCCATCGTATGGTTATATACGAACTCGAAGGGACTTCTTCGAGGATGGATCCAGGTTCAGGAGAAATAGAATTGGTTTATTCTGTTGTCTTTTATTATCACCTTCTCTCAGGTTGCGAGGGCTCCTTGGTTTAGGAGAGTACACCTATTACGCTTATTGGATAGTCTTATTCCAAACCATAGGCAGGTGCCAAAAGGTAGGGAATGAAGAAAACCAATTAGCCTAAGTAAGGTGTGCAGAAGGTAATATGTAAAGACAAAATAAAGGGATTAGAAAGAGGGCAAAGTAAATTGCGACTGTTATCATTCACGACCAAAACCACGTACTTCATCGCCACTCCTATTTCACTTTAAAAGAATAAGGTATTATTCTGTTGTCTTTTATCATCACCTTCTCTCAGTTGCGAGTACTCCTTGGTTTAGGAGGGTACACCTATTATGCTTACTGGATAGTCTTCTTCCAAACCAAAGGCTGGTGCCGAACGGTAGGGAAGGGAGAAAACCATTTAGCCTAATGATGGTGTACAGAAGGTAACGACTAAAAACAAATAAAGGGATTTGGAGAGATGGCAATAAAATATACGGTTGAAGTCATGAATTGGATTATGGATGAGGTATTACTATGAATACCAGGATACCCCTACGAAACATTTTCATGTTTCAGTGCATTGTTAAAGGAAAACTGTTTTCCCGATTAGATACTTACTCCAAAGGTATGTATTTACCAGGTTTCATTCTCATATCTGTATGGTTTTACAGATGATGAGCGGGAGTACGTTATTGGGAATTAGGTGATCATCCTCATTATATCGGAATTCGTTGTAATTGGTGATATTTGAGGAAATCGCCAGGGTACAGTTTTCAACCTACGACGCACAGGTTTTGAGTTGCTCAACTCAGCGGACTTATACAGAGTATTGTATGTTGTCCAAGTGTCCATCAGGACAAAGGGGTAGGTCCTCGTACTATGTTCTGTTTACTTATAACTTCTCTAGTATTTAGACAAGTGTTTCATAGAAATACAAGGTCTAAGTTTTGAGAAGTTGTGGGTATAAGAATAAAGTAGAGAACCAGGTATCACAAGTATCGGGATTCTTCAAAGAGATCGAAGATGTAGATTCTTGTGATTGGTATTCAGATAATAGTAATGGTTTTGAGAAACATATTTCTCTTTCATTTTACTCATAATTGGATGGATTCCTAAGTTGAGTAATGCTGATTAGCCTCTTTCCATTAAGGTGATATGCACTGGAGACAGCTGCATGATTTGAATCTGGTTCCAATTAAATTAAGTGCCAAAGTTTCTATATTGGATATAGAATGGATCATACCTTATAAGATATTAAGGTACGGGGAGTTGTCCAGCTTATGCTTAAAACCAGACTCTGGATAACTCAGGGCACGTTTCTGTAATGGCTGCTTGTGGGTTGACCCTGGCTATGACGAGGGTTGATATTCTACCATTTGGAAGATCAATAGTGATATTGTTCTTGACTCACCACGGTTTTAGTAAAATGGACTTTTTCAGAAAACAGTAGTGGGAGTATGGTAGAACTGGTGGGTGGGTAACCTCAAACACCCGAGAGGTACTTCGGTAGCCTCAAGGACGGTGACAGGGAGGTTCTTATCTACCCAGACTTGACACTACTGTTGTTCCAGGCTATGAGACCCGGTAGGAGGGTTGTCGTAGTCAGTGGGAGCAGCAGAAGCATAGTGGGCAAGATGCTTATATCTATTTATAGACTTGAGCAGTTATAGCGGAGATAGATCATCTAATTTTGATATGACAGTCATGGGTTTGACTTCAATAAGAATAGGGGATGGATCTGTTAAGAAGGTAGTAGGGTGTGATGTCATGGTATCTGGATGACATACACAGAGTAGGAAGTAAAATTCCAATACTACGATCGGTTGTACTGTGGTCGTCACACAGTTGTTTCTCCAGATAGGATATGGATATAATATTTGACATTCTGATTTCTGGATCTATGGTTTTAGATCTGGATTTGGGTAGTTTCCCAATGTGGGTACTTTGACAGTATTCTAATGGTTTTTAGAATAGATGACTCCTAGCATGGTGGTGTACCTGCAGGTGATGGAGTCACCCTCTCTAAAGGTGTCTTACAGACTAAAGGGGAGAGGGATGGGCATGATTGACAGATCACTTGCTTAGGCAACTGAGTCAATCATGAGATGTCAAGTACCACACCAGATATTGTTTTTGCACTTGATGCGATAAGTTTGTATTAATCCAATCCTGGAGAAACATAAGGAAGCAGTTTTTGAACATAAGTACATGTTCTACGGATTTGATGACGGCAGCCTCCTTCGGGAGACGATTATCATTCCAGGCTTCAAAGGTGACGTGGATGACAGAGTGATTGTCAGAGTTTTAGTTTTCCCTCTGACGAGGGACAGTATTATGGACAGGTGGTCCAAGAGGATACTGTGGGTGGCTTGGTGCAGGATACTGATTAGGTTCAGTGATCGATACAGTCTAAGAAATTTGGATTTAGAGTTCATTTATGAACTAGGTCCCATCAGATATCCAGACATATTCTTTGACAGGTATTACTCAATTCGGGAGATGGCTTTCTCCGCGAATTTGAGATTAAGAGAGATATAGAAAGAAACATCTAGGCGGATCCACTCACTGAGGCTATTTCTCGAACACAATAGTTTTACAAACGGGCTTTGTGAAACTGATTAGTAGAGGAGTTGGATGTTCGGTTTCACACGGGCTGTGAGTAGTCGACATCGCAATAATTAGCCTTGAGTGCAAATGGGAGATTGTTGGAGATAGTGCCCTCAGAGTCAATTATTGGATCGCAGGTACGTGATTGCAATGATTGCGAAGGACCTATACCGGTAGGACAATCTTACTCAAGATGATAGTATGCTATCTGGTTTGCCTTTATCAGTCGTGTACATGTTCAGGTGACTGATTACATGTTACACTTTGATAGAGCCCTTAGGATCTTGCTTTACTACCAACTGTATGATGGCGATCATATACGTGAGAGTTGGGTAGTTTATACGCATATCCTTAATTATGGTCCCTAGTCGTGGGAGTTTCGAGACAGGGCATCGATACTCCGGAGTAGATTAGTGTATACAGTCGAGACCCCGACGAGGGGCGGTGGCCGGTCTCACAAGCCACTGGTGTCAGTTGGATCACCTAAGATGTATACAGGTGCTCATTGGGTTATGAGTACACGGGACAGGACTCGCCGGGAATCTGCTAGTTGGTATTATACATATCGTCAGATAGCAGTTCCCTGGTGACATGTGTACAGGTTAGTTCATCGACCTGAGGTCGTCATTTGTCTCGTGTGAGTTCCCACTGTGCTTTGATTTCTACCCTACCACGGCTCAAAGGAGTCGTGCAAACAGGTAGTTTTTGGGTACAGTCCCGAGCCATATGGAGGCACGTGAGCGGATCGGCAGGGGATTCGTCTCTCCCGGTATTGGGGGCGAGATCGTGCTGTGTCTAGGAGAGCCATTACACAAAGCCCACGGCCGTGGCAGGAGATTTACTGGTAGGTACTCCAGTAGTATCTCAGGGTGTTATTGGGCTATACTCCGACACGACTTATACTGCTATTGGGGGTCTGACGTTACTAGCCCCCTAGGCAGATATGCGATACTCATAGACGAACGGACTGGACTGTATATACATTGTCACTGTTAGGCTCAGTAGGGTTTCCGGATGAGTTCGCTCATCGGCCTCCCTTGAGGTCAGTCCATGGGCAGCCGTTACGCATTGCTAGTGCCGCTGACGGTTTGTGGTTAAACCCACTGCCAGGGTACTGACGAGTCATTAGAGTCCCCCACAGCCAGTTTCCCAAGTTCGGGCGAAACGTTGTAGAGACCGTATGGTTTTATGGCAGGGTTCGGAAAATGCACTTGCGTTTACGCACGTGTCAGTTTTCGGGCAGATGATACTGGTCGGTTTTGGTTTAAGCCGGATCCGAGTATTGTATTGAGTAGATATAATATCTTTGTCTCAGTTGCATTTGTATTCGGTCGTAATACAAATGCGGGTATATTTATACAGTTACGGGGTTATCCTGAAATTCGTTTCGGGATCACTTTTGGAAGTTGCCAGTTTCCGGTTTTCTATCAGCCGTCTTTTAACATTCGGTTAAAGACGGATTTATCTTTTCTTTGGAAGAGTGTGGATGCTTCTAGAAGGTTCTAGAAGCGGTGAGGTGTTATTGTTTCATTGGTTGCTTTCTTTGTGTTCACACTGTGTGTGCACACTAGATATTTATTTGTGTTCACACTAGATATTTATTTGTGTTCACACTCTTGTGGTCACTCTCCTCTCTCCTACACTCACCCCCCCATCCCTATATATGGCCGGCCCCCTCCTCTCTCTCTCTCACTTGAGTTTTCATCTGGTAAAAAGATTATGATAGATTTTGGGGTGTATGGAATTTCACAGCTCATTTCATTCCATCACCCGATTCGAGTGGCAACTTCATTAACCGTTCATCCATAGCTTTGGACGGAATGAGACAAATTCTTCTACTCATTCTCTACATCAATCTTGGTCGTCTCTTTTAGCAAACTTGACGACCGAGTTGCCTCGAGTCAGAGGCGGGAGCCCGTTTAAAGAATCGTCGACGTGGTGCCACCTGGACGAGCAAATCGGAGATCGACGAGATCGGAGCAGCCGCCACGGAGCGTGGGATGATGGTCAAAGAACGAAGGACTCGGATCGTTCGGTATAACCTTTCTACTCACTTTACAGTTTGTTAGTTTAGCAATAATGCAGATCCGGGTTATAGTATACGATAGCGCAAGTTAAAAAGTTTTTTGTTCCGCATTTGGCGTCTCTAGACGGCCGGGGCGCTACCGTAGACTTACAAGTTCATCTCATGAACTTATATATATCCAGACTGCCTCTTTTGTAGCATCCTTGGTAACGATGTATCTTGCCTTTAATCGTCTAGTAAGTCACGGTATCTAGCTTGAAACTTTTCCAGCATACCGTCCCTCCACTGAGGGTAAAGACAATGCCTGCGACTGACATTCAGTCGTCCTTATCACCCTGGAACCTTTCCAGTGATTCTCTCCAGGATCGATTGATACCATCTCACTACAACTAGTGAGAATCCTAACATCCAATTAGATCTATCTCATAGATCCAAAACTCAGGATTTAGGAGGTATCAACTTGATCCTATATTGAGAATCCTTATGATAAGCGGAGATTAACCGAGCGTAGCATAGGAAACTCCTTCCCTATCAAGAGTATGTCATCCACGTACTTTACGAGGATCACCACCATACTCCTTACTACCTTTTTGTATATACAAGGTTCATCTACCATTTTGATGAAGTCAAACTCTTTGATTACCATATCAAAACAGATGTTCCAACTCCACGATGCCTGCTTTATCGTAAAAAACATCTTGCTCACGTTTCCGCTGCTCCCACTGTCTACGAAGCCCTCTGGATGTGTACTTATAGACGCTCTCTTCTAAAACATCATTTAGAAAAGCAGTCATGACACTCAACCACCAGATATCGTAGTCATGGTATGTAGCCGTGGCAAGTAGGATCTAGATGGACTTAAGCATAGCTTTGAAAGTCTCAACTTTTCCATGTACACCAAGTAATCTTCTCAAGATATACTTGCTCCTGATGGGGATTTAACCCTTCAGATAAAGCAACCAAAGTCCATACTTTGTTGGT
This sequence comes from Agapanthus africanus, assembly GCA_030015575.1. Classification (NCBI taxonomy): domain Eukaryota; kingdom Viridiplantae; phylum Streptophyta; class Magnoliopsida; order Asparagales; family Amaryllidaceae; genus Agapanthus; species Agapanthus africanus. Next base: position 411,078,610 of record JASDDO010000001.1, read on the forward strand.
GTATAAGGATTCCATCTCAGATCGATAAGCATCCAGCCATTCTTACAGAGTCCCACTCCTGATGGCCAGCTCGAAACTAGTTGGGTCATCATCTCATGATGCAATCCTGGCTCCCACTGTCATAGAGAAACCGAAGTACCTCTCAGGTGGGTGAGGAACCCTACTAGATCGGCGGAGAGGCTGAGGTTCGTTGGAAACTATTGAATCCTTTGTTTCTATCAAATCATCTGCTATAGTTTGTATAGCTGGAACCTTTCCAGTTCTACATAACAAACTTTGCCTCGAGCTTTTCCGGATATTGCTTTTAGACATAGGCCGGACAACCCCAAATCTTAACATACTTAAGATATGGGCTCTTCCCATTCCATATCACATATGAAGTGGTAGGCAACTGATTTGATTTTAACCCTATTCAATAGGTATGCAGCTTCTCAAGCGCATAACACCCAAAAGGAAATAGGGAACTCAGTAGTACTCATCATAGAGCACACTATATTACATAGGGTGTTATTGCTCCGCCCCGATACACCGACGTGCTGTGGGGTATACAGAGTAGTAATGCTGAGAGAGAATCTCATTCTCCTTTAGAATAGTCCAGGAATTCCGTTCTCAAGTATTCTCCTCCTTGATCTTATCAAAGGACATAATACTTATACCCGTATTTTGGTTCTCTACTTCTAACTTACATTATGTGAATATCTCAAAAGGTTCGGATTTGTGTTTCAACAGGAACATATGTCTGAATCTTGAGAGATCATCAGAGAATGTAATGAAGTACAAAGAACCGATCTTGGCATGTGTAGACAGGAGACTTTCATACATCAGCATGTATCAATCCCAAGAGTTCACTAACTCTTTCTCTGTTTCCAATAAATAGAGCTATGGTCATCTTATCTTTGTGACATGACCGGCAAGTTTCACAAGATGTAAATTAAAACAGATTTAAATATGCATCTAAATGTAACTTAGCTAGTCGGGTCGCATTGATATGACCTTGTCTACAATGCCTCAAGAAGGATTCTTTCATTTCTGAACTCTTCCTCTTGTGTGTGTTCCGTATACTAAGAACTGTAGTTTGATTTAGAACGTCAAAGCTTTTAGATAATGTGCCTGAACCGATCAACTCTTGATATAGGAAATGTTCAAAACATTATCCAACAATACAAAATTATATTATTTCTTTACTAATAAAGAGACTGATATGATGTTGTATATCAGGTTCGGTATCTAATAACATTTGTTCAGAATCAATGTATTCTGGTAATACAGGGTGATAGTGACTAACAGACTTGGCTGCAACACTTGCACCGTTTCTATCTCATGAAACTTATCACCCGTTCTCAGTTCTCTACCTATCTGTATCCCATGTAACAGATTACATATGCGGGATCCTGATCCGGTATCTCATACCCAGGACGTAAAGGATACTGAGAAACAGTTCTCTGTAATGAACACACCCGAAGAAGATGCATCAGCATGCACTTTCTCCGTTTGGGCGGCACGGGAATTCTGGTATTCCCCAATTTCCTGCTCTGTCTTATAACAATTATAAGTTGGAGCGGGACCAACGTTCCCCAGCTCAGTATAACAAGCGGGTTCGGTCAATATATCTGTATTATTATCTTGATTAAGGCGTGATATGGTCGCTACCTGGAGAGAGAGAGAAGAAAACACTCAGCGTATGCTCTTGCAAGATTAGATTGGTTATCTAATATATCTAATCAGGATGTCTCCCACTGTTTTAATCAAATCTTCCTTCAAACCCTAAAAGGAAAGACAAGCCGGGATTAATTACACGCTACAAGTTCGCCAATCTTTCATCCAGGCCAGTGTCGGTACTTTAAGGGAGGTCCCCCGTGCTTTCGCACGAACCTAATTAAAGTAAACCTCGTTTTCCCAGAGGCGTAACCCCGTTAACACCTTTCTAGACACCTACTTGATCGGCTAATTGTAATGTGTAAAACTCTCCCAGGAGTAACTCTTACTCGCAGTAGGTATTGGGATCCAACTATCTCATAGAAGGTATGCAATCTCATTGCAAATTTCAACACTTGAAATTCCCGAAAATTCTTTTACCCCTAGCGTGCTATGACCTTGACGCATGCCAAACAACCCATAGTCCGCTAGTCAAGTTCAACCCGTGTATTTCCTGATTGAATTAAACCCACCCGCACGACCCTTGACGCATACCAAACAATGCCGTACGAATACCCTAATCCAATCGCATCGTATGCTAGCAGATAAGCACTAGTTAGCTACCGTACACTACGCCTTGACACATGCCAAACTACCGCAGCACGAATACTAAGTAGTACTTATCTGAAATGACGGAGGGCTACGCAGGTTTTTGAGAAAACCATGAGCGTAATGAACTAAATATCGTTGTAGAATCGAGTGATTTTAAATGGAGTGTTTTTTAGGCTTTTCTAGTTTTGCTAAAGGGGTCACTCCCGGTGAAGGGATCGTCGGCCCTTTCCTCATCGAATAAGGTGCAGGATATTTCATAAATATCACTATGCAAAGCAAGAACTATAGAAGCAATCAAAAGACAAACCGAGTTTGTAGCATCTGCTATTTTCACTAAAGAGGTCACTCCCGGTGAAGGGATCTCGGCTCTTTCCTTATCGAATAAGGTGCTGGATGTTCTACATGGAACACCGCTATGCAAAGCAAAAACTAGAGCTACCTGTTTTTAAACAAGTTTCTACAACATCTTTAGGTTTCTTTTATTTCATTAATCTCATTAATGAAGTCCCATTTTATTATGCCTCACAAGCATCACATTTGAAACGAAATCTGCAATATAACATATATCACATATATATAATATAAACATTCGTCTCATGCAGTAATATGATCTCATCACAGAACATTGCAGCAGAAGAAACATATATGAAATATTGGATATACTAGGACGTCCGTGTTTTAGTACGAGCCTGTATAAAACAAAGATTCCATGGTCGCGATGAATAGCCAAACCCACATCCCTAGACCCCTACGAGAGCGGCAAGTAACACTGCCAATTCTAGGGTTAGGAGACCCGGTCTCGACTCCTCGAGATGGTCTCCCACTGGACCCCAGAACCCGGTTACTTATGCTCCCCGCCTTGGGTCTACCTAATGCTGAAAAGTAAATAATATACAACGGAGACATCATCCTCAGCCCGGAAGTGCCCCAATAAAAGAATATTACATACAAATGAATTTTACATGAATGAAAAAGAAAAACTCTCATCTCACATAAAACCCCCGGCTATTCAAAACGCGACGATCCAATATAACATATCAAGCAACACATAACATCACATGTCATCAACGTAAGTAAATATGCGCATCCCAATTGTCGTTGACATATAGCAACGAAACCGGCGATATCACATATTACACTTACGGTAACAGAAAAGAAATTGTAAAACTACAACATTTGGAATCCATAATCACTTTAGACATCGTAAATCCGAAATATCACATACTTCGCATTTCATGCCTAACTCTATGAATTCCACATATTGTATCACATTCCAGATAAATAGACAGTATTAAACTTTCCGAACAGATAATCAAATACCCATAATTTCCCAAATAGCTCAACACTTGAGCGGAGTTCAAATAATCCCAGAAACTGTCACAGTACCGGTGATCCAGCCGTAGAAGGGTCAAGCCAACGCCTTACATGTGGCACGCCGTACTGCCCCAAACCCTAAGGTTTAGAGGCAGTTCAAGACGGTCACATATTCGAGTTAAGGTTTGTTGTCTTCTAGAGGGTCCACCGCTTAACTTGTACAATTTTCCGAAAGATTTAAACCCGATAAAAATTCAACACTTGAATGTTTTACGTGCCGGGAAAAAGTGAGTCAATGATATCCATTCGAACATTTTAATAGTTTCTAAATATCCGGAAAAATAACGAATTTAAATATTCCGATCGAATCTACGATTAAAAAAGAAACCCCAGATTACTCAACACTTGAGTCACTTAAAAATACCCAGAAGCATAAACAAGCACCTATGGATATTATCATGAATCCACGTGTCACAATCCTAAAGTTCGGCCGCGGAACCGCCGCGGGAAGCAGGTTCCCGCCGCGGTTCCGCGGTGACTTAATTGAATTGTGATCTCGTATTTCATGGTAATTCTTAGAATTGCCTGCTGACTTTTTTAGGTATTTTCAAACCAGAAAAATCACAGTTTTTAAAAAATTTACAGAGAGGGGTCCGTTTCGTCGTATCGGGGTTCGTTCGGAGTTTTAACTTTGTATACACGTCGCCTAATGCTCTAACTAGGCTCTGATACCACTGTAGGATTTCTAGGCACGCGCACAAGGTTCTACGAGGCATCAACCATGCCCGATTTTAATTTTAGCCATGCTGAACAACCCAAAGACGGATTTTTAAACTAGAGTTTAGGCGAAAACAAGCTTGTTACACACTTTAACACTAAGTGAGAGAGATTACAACCTTTGTAGATCCGGTCCTTCACTTCTTAAGCTCCGTGTTGAGGTCCCTTCACTACGATCATCGTGTTCCGGACTCTCGAGAGGCTTCACGAAGAGAAAGATGCAGTCTTGCTTCCGATCTTCGATAACATAGTTGATCTACCATGAAGTTTCATTAACACAAGCTAACACTCCCCAAATGAAGCGAACACCCTCATCTAAATGGCAAGGATAGATGAGGATGATGAAGTAGGATTTTTGCTCTCATTTGTTTTCTAATTCTCACTCATTTTCATCACAAAAAGCAAAGCAAGAAAACTTTTCCATGAAAAGAAAAGGAAGAAGAAGATGTAATCCTTTTGTGATGAATAATTAATAACTCATATATGTGGTTAGAAATGGAACCATAGTTAAGAATGAATCTTTAACCCTTGGAGAGAAACAACCATGGTCAAGGGTTTGGGTTTGGTTAAGCAAATATCTTCACAAAATATCTTACACAAAACAAAATAAAAAACCTTCTAGAAACTTCTAGAATAGCTTAACCCTAATCAAACCCTAACCATGTTTAATCTCCTCTAATCATGTTGCATTAATAACCATATCATGTTACAATATTATATATCACATATATAATATTTATTGTAACAAAATAAAATAATACAATTAACATATATCGCATATATATCAATGTATTACCCGAGTGAAAAAAAGAATCTTTTAGTGAGCTAATATTAGTTAATGTAATTTAATATATCATATATATTATTATACATTAAATTATCGAATCAACACTTGATCCGACAATCCGGCTATATCGCATATAACCGATTAGTATCTCATTTACTGATTCATCGAATCAACACTTGATCCGATGACCCGGAATAGAATACGGTATCACATATCGCATTATCCTCGGTCCCGCACATATCACATATGTGCTCCTACTCCGTTTTGCCTGAGTCAAGAAACCTCTGTGTAGGACTCTAAAGAATAGTCAATACGCTGGCAGTAGGTGATGATCATATCAAACACCAACAAGCTGCAAGCGGTCAGCTAAACGTAACAGCTACCCAGGTATTGAGCGCTCAGAAGATCAACAAGCAAGCCTGTACATTCTCCTGTGAATCCAAACAGTAACACTCCCGTACAGTCCGGTCTCGTCGTCTGATATGTTGCATATCTCACCTAGGGGTGGTAAACGTCAGACCCCAGTAGCTTGATAAGTCATGTTGATATGAGGTCTATAATAGTTCGAGAAACTACTGATAACACTTACTAGTAATTCTCAACAACCCTGGCTAGGGATTTCCGGTTATAACCAATCGAACACAGCGCAACATCAACTCCCTATACCGGGAGAGACGAATCCCCTCCTATCGCTCATTGCCTCCATGTGATTCGGGACTGTACCTAAAAGCCACCTTTTTGCACGCCCTCTTGGTCGTGGTATGATGGAAATCAAAGCACGGTGGGAATCACACAAGACTCTATGACGATCTCGGGTCAACAGACTACTCTGTACCAGTGCCACCGGAGAACTGCTATCTGACGTAAAGGTATAATACCATCTGGGAGTTCTCGGCAAATCCGTCCAGTGTACCCAGTCTCCACTGAGCACCCGTACACCATCCTTGATGTCAAACACCGATGGATATGGGATCATCTATCGCCCATCATATGAGTCAAGATGCGTGTACGCTAGTCTACTGTGGTGTGTCGATGCCCTGTCTCGATACACGCTCGACTAGGAACAGTTATAGGATGTACTCGTCGACTACCGTGGCCCCACTAGTATGATCTCATCATAGCCCCAGTAGTCGAGTACATATCCTAAAGGCTTTATCAACATGTAACATAGAGACAATCAGAGTACATGTTAAGATAAAGTACAACCAGATAGCATACTATCATGTTGAGCAAGAAAGTCCTCCCTATATATGTCCTAGCATCCACTACAATATACATCGTATGTACAGTAATGGCCTCTAGGGCATACATATAACTAACAATATGTATATGCGCAAGTATAGATGTACCAATGTATGTGTGCACAAATATGGATATACAATGTGTATGTGCGCAAATATGGATGTAACAATGTATATGTGCACCAATATGAATATACAATGTGTATGTGCGCAAATATGGATGTATCAATGTATATGTGCACCTATATGGATATACAATGTGTATGTCATGATGCAGCAACCCTACCGTGTAGTGACATAGCAATTATTGATGATGAAGTGTGTGAGCCGGCAAATCTGTGTACGTGTAACATACGCATCATCGATAATTGTGCAGGTGTACTAGCACATGTATAAGCAATGCAATGGGAATATATGAATGCAGCATAAGGTAAATCAAATGCAAATGATGACGGATATACGTATCTAACATGATCGAGTCGGTGAATCTATCAATCGGCATCCAGCCGCACAATGTCACGTATGGTATAATCCATCGTACGACATCCTCTAGTCAAGGGTATAGATCAATTATAAAATCAAACTCATCACGCACGGAAAAGATCATCGTACGACGGCATTTAAAACATTAGGGATCCTATCAACCTATAAGACGAGGAGGGTACGGACCTAACGTCACGTACGGCATATCACACATGTTCAAAACATATATAAATGTAACTATATACCTATGCCCTAGGTCACATCCACAACGATCTCATATCAGGGGACTGACAAGGTATCAACCATCTCAATCGACTCGCATCCGTATACCAAAACGTCGTCATATCATCATATCAGTCTTATATTCTTGTCATCGCATTTATATCTCACATCAAGTCGAGTTTACATAAACATTCTATCTCTACTATAAGTATAAGTATCTAATCTAACATACACACCCGAACCATACAATCAGATTTTTAAAGAAGCGAATCGTAGTTTTGAAAATAGGGGTTACGGTGTTTTTAAGGAAAATATATCATTTGAAAATCCGTAACATCCCTACAGGTATATATTTAAAAGATACATACTATTCTTCGGTTTAGAAAAAGGTATGGTTCAGATGACGCATCTACATCGACTATCTAGTCCTACAGTACCCTAAACGACAATTTCGACAAACATCATCCTCAAATTCCGTCATCCTATGATAGTCGTAACATATCACTTCTAACTATCCTCTAGTTCTAATATGGTTTCATAGCTATCTTCATTCTAACCCTAGTTTTCTAATCCAGGTTTCCTTAACCATGTTCTATAAATCAGTTTCCAACAAAACTTTGCGGGGGTGCTATACGCCATCCACCCGACTTCCCCCGTGGATATAGATGCACTCACCTTGTCTTCGCTTGCCGAAATCGATGACACCATGCTCCGCCGCCTCGGAATCTACGTGAAGGTACCTATAATAATAAACAATCGCAATGCGTATTAAAATCAAGGCGGAAAACCAAAACGGCACACGTTTCGCTCACAGGTTAAAACCTATAGCCTAGCATGCAAAACACGACCAATAACCCTAGTCGTTGACGTCCAAACGCCACACGACGGAAACACAATAGCAAGTACCAAATTCAAATTCATTAAAAGTCGCAAAACAATTTCAGAAACCAAGTAAAACACTCCCAGATTTTGCCCAGGTGACAATTAGCCAATTTTGCATACAGGAGGGGTCTAATTTATTGCAAAAGGAAACATGGACCAAACCTGGGACCCTAATTCCCTGCTCTGGCCACAAATTGCTGCCAGAATGGATTAATCTGCGGCCAAAAGGTGGTGTTGGGGTCTCGGGTCTCTGTGGTAGCTTCCTGGGCGCCTGCATGTGTCACTGTATTCAGAAAATTATTTTTAGTGCCCCCGGGTTACTCCATATTTCCCTGCACACTCAATTTCCTCACAAACCGACATGAATAGTTTCGTGTTTTCAGTATTTGGGTTTGTTTCAGTAATGTCTGGGTTTATAAGATCATAGAGGGGTTTAAGGTCACCATATAGGCTTAATTACACAATCACAACTCAGAATCAACCCTAACCCTCTTTAGGGATTCCCAAAGTCCACCAAACATCGCCAAATCGATTTTTATCTTGAATAGATGCTAAAGCAATTGAAATACTATTCTATTTGTGAAGGTATTACCTCATTTGACACTCATGAATCCCCCAAGATCATCAGAAACAGAATTTCTTGGTCCAATGTGCTTCCCTTGGGCTTGTGCATGTTTTTAATGAAATGGGTATGGGGTTTTGGTGGATTTTTCATATAGGGGTCAAATGGGTAGAAGATGGAGGGAGAGGAGGAAGAAGAAGAAGAAAATGGTGGAGGATATGAATTTAGGCAGCCCCTCTCTCTCCCTCTCAATTATTCTCACACCTCTCTCTCTCTAAAAGCGCACCTACCCTAATCATTATGTCCCCCTCTCTCCTCATCATGACACCCTTTCTCTTTCCTTTATTTTTCTTTCTCACCACAACAAAACAAAACACATAACACAAATGAAATGAACAACATGTAACATGTCATGGTGCACTAGCCATGAAAACTGTAGAAACACGGATTTGGCTTAATCGCGATTAGCAGTGCGCTAATCGGGTTTTCATCAAAACTGCGTATAATAAATTTTAAAAATGCCAAATCCTTTAAATATATATTTAAATGAATAAAATATTTTAATTTCCATTTATTTCACAATTATTGGTATATATATTTATACCCTTTTTCGAAAATCCCCATTTCGCAAATCTGGCAATTTTCGGGAAAAAATATTATTTTATTATTAAATTCCAAAAATAATATTTTATATTTTCTGAAATATTACATCACGACTCCTTCTGGAAGATATATCCATATACAACGCCTCTGCAAGCGTATCACATCTCTGATGTCGGCGGAGTGGAACGCCATCTCATCAAGATCTCGTACGAACCTCTTACTCCATTTTTCTCTAATGTCGACTGCTTCGGACTCGTCTCATCGTGGCTGCATGGACTGTGCTCCAAAGGGTTTACTCGTATCTGGAATCTCCCAAGCAATGCATCACATCATATGATATCCGAAAGATGTCGAACCATCCGATCGACTCGTCAAAACCTCATAATCCCCCAAGAGATCAACATCATGGGTACAGTTTAATAGTATCGAGTACATACTGACAGTATGATCTCAATAATGGCATATGGAAATACAATATAAACATGCAAATGCAATGCGAACAGTAATAAAATGCGGGAGCTGAATGATAAACACAATGATAACTAATTTTCATTTATATAAATATGAGTCATACAGTGGTGCCATTTGAAATAACACAAATCGTGGTGTTTTGAAAGTAAGGGCTACGATGTTTTTAAGAAAAGTTGCGTCCTTTGAAATATCCGTAGAATCCCTTGTCCCGTCTTTAAAATACACACGATTCGTTAGTTTTTGAAATAGGTATGAGTCGAATCTAATCTATCATTTACAAGTACACTACAGGGCCAAATTAAACAGGTTGATCGAAAGGTAAGGAAACCGCCTAACATCTGAGTTGATACATACATACATATATATATATATAAATATAAATATAACAGTCGGTGATCCCACCTCAAAAGTATCCCATACGATACAATATCTATAATATGACATCCTCAAGTGAAGAGTGCAGATCTATCATCAATATGGCTCGTACGGTAAATCCGTCGTACGGCATCCCAAATCAGGGTACGGGTCAAATATCACATTCATCACATTTTTCATCTGGTATCCTCTTATCAAAAATCATGATCCGGGGTGCTGATCTACGTCTAGTACAATACTGATACCATCTATGTATATGCATGCGTGTGTATGAAAACATCACGTCAAAAGACCCGCTAAAACATCATGTCGTACCTCAAATACGAATCCTGTCATATCACCGATCTCACGGCCACAAATCCAATCTCATCGACTCATCTCCAATCCCAAGTACTATCCTCATAATCCAGTATATGTACACATAGTCCCATACCCATGCGTATATATATATATACATATCCCCATATACGCACATGTAAAAGAATGAATGTATGCAAGTGTGTGTGCGTGTGAGTGCAACAACTACTCTAGGGTTTCGCAAGTAACACTACAAATCCAAGAATACATAACCATACCCTGAATATCCATATCTCACATAAAAGATATCATATATATAGTATATATATAGCATACTGTACATCGAACTGCGGGGGTGCTATACGCCATCTACACGACTTCTCCCCGTAGATATTTACCTACTCACCTTGCTTCTTGTGTATCGATGTCGATGTCGCCACCATCTCCTTCATCATCTCGAATCATCATGGGGGTACCTACATGTCACACGTATCGTATCGCGTTAAAATCAAATTCGAAGACGAAACGACACACGAAAACCCAAACGGTACGCTTAAAGCCTATAGGTTAGAACCTATGGTTTGCATCTCGCAAATCAACCCAATAACACTCGGAATAGACGTACAAACGTCAAGTGACGAGTACAAACACAAATATCAAAACTTAGATTCGAAAACAACGCAAAACATAAGGCAGCAACATTGAAAACATGCTCCAGATTTTGTCTAGGGTGAAAACAATGTTCCAAAACAACACTAGGGTGATATATAGGGTGTATGTGACCTACTGAAGCAACCTGTGCACCTGAACCAACCAAGTGGCCGGCCACACTCATGGAAATTCCGGCCTCCTCGGTTTCATAGGGGTGTTAGGGTGTTGTTTTTGTAGGGTGGTCTCGTGGTGCTCTAACTAGGTCTCTGAAGTTGTTTATTTATCTCGTAAAAGTTCCAGGTCATCCCAGATTTCCCTTCACCCTCAAATACTTCACAAACCGACGTAAGAAGTTACTGTTTTTCAGAAATTTGGTTTTCAGGTTTTATCTACTGTATGTTCTGGGCTTGAAACACCATGGGGGGTTTAAGGTCACTCAAAACACTCAAGTTCACCACACAATCTCAACTTAAACCCTAACCCTCTCTAGTAATGTCCAAAGTGCACTAAACACCATGAAATCAATTTTAAACGTGAAAAGAGGCTTATGCAATTGAAATACGACATTTATTATGAAAGGATTACCTCATTTGACACTTATGAATCCCCTACAGCGCCAAAAAGCAAACTTTCTTGGTCCAAAGTGTAGCTTGTGAGCTTGTGTACAATTTTTGTGAAGTGGGAATGATGTTTTGGTGAATTATTCATGAAGAAGTGGGGATTTTGAAGAGGAGGGAGGAGAGGTGCTGCCATGGGCTGAAGGAGGAAGAAAATGATGAAGATGGTGAATGAAACAAAGACCAAGACCAAAGTTGACCCCCTCACCCTCTCCTTCTCTCTCTTGCCCATACCTTTCACTATGCAACATTTTCTATTCTTTTCTTTTTCATTTCTCTTCTCATTCTAATAAAATTGGAATACGAAACCCAAATGAAACCATGGTAGAAAAATGCACAAGTGTGAAAAAGACTTTGTGCATGCTATGTGCATAAAACACGCTTAATCAGCGATTAGCGATTTTTAATCGTGATTAGCAATAAAATAGTGTCAAATAAATCATAGACTTTCATAATTCTCTTAAATCACATAAAGCACTCTCTTTTTGATAATTTCCATAATTTTTCAAATTTTTCTCCATTTATCGGTATTTAATTATACCGCCTTATTAAAATATTCAATATTTTATTATTTAATTATAAAAATTCTCAAAAATAATATTTTATTTTTCTGAAATGTTACAGTAGCCCTCCGTCGTTTCAGATAATTAGTACTTAGTATTCGTATTATGTTTGTTAATTATTCGTCAAGGCGCAATGAACGGTAGCTGAGTAATGAATCTCTGTTGCATAAATAGATGCAATTGGTTAGGACAGTCGCATGATTTTGTTGATTATTCGTCAAGGATCATGCGGGTGGGTCTAATGCAATCTTAGGTAACGATGGGTTGAACTTGACTAGGACCTTTTGATTTGTTGATTATTCGTCAAGGTCACTTGGGTCCTAGGGGAAAAAACCACATCGGGAGTTTCAAAAATACAGGAAACTTACAGAATTTAAGCATACCTTCTGGAGTTTGGTGACTAGAGTGGATTCCATCTAGTGCATCACACAATGATAGTTGGATCCCGATCCCACTGATAAGTAGGATTACTCTCGGGAGATTATCTCACTTAACAATCAATACTGTAAACCAAGTAGGTGTCTAGATTAGTGTTAGCGGGGCTATGCCTCCAGGGATAAGAGCTTATGTAATTAAGGAACTTCGCGAAAGCGTTGGAAAACCTCCCTCGAAGTACCGACACTAGCCTGGATGAAAGGTTAAGCAAGTATTGTAACGTGCGATTAATCCTGACTAGTTCTTCTTTTAAGGTTTGAAGAAGAATACGAGGAAACAGTGGGAGCTATCCGGATTAGATAAACTAATGACCAATCTAAATCTTTCAAGAGCGCACGCTGAGTGTTTCTTTTCTCTCTCTCCAGGTAGAAACCATTTCACGCCCTAATCAAGATAATAAAATGTATCGCTTGACCGATCCGAATTCTTATTCGGGGCTGGGGAAAGTCGGTTTGGCTCTAACTTATGACAACAGTGATATGTCCCCATCGAAGAAGAAACATACTATTGTGTCTTCTTCAGGTGTACTTGTTATTGATAAATGTTTTTCGGTGAATCCTACCTCCTGGGTACTCGATACCGGATCGGGATCTCATATATGTAATTTATTACGGGGGCTGAGAAAAAGTAGGATGGTTGGACCTGGTGATATGTCCCTCAGAGTAGAGAACGGAGCACAGGTTGATGCTTCTGCCGTCGGTGAATATCACCTAGCATTGCCAAATGGCAATACTATGATTTTGAACAACTGCTATTAAATACCTTCCATGGTTTGCAATATCATATCAGTTTCTTTACTTGATAGAAATGGATATAAGTTTGTTCTTGATAGAAATATCATGAACATTTACCTTAATCAGGTATTGGTTGCAGGAGGTACACTGTGTAATAGTATCTATGTTCTTAATAAAAACATAGTTCTCAGTATACAAAACACACGCAAGAGGAAGAGTTCAGCTTATGAAACTTGTCAGTCCTATCTCAAAGGAAAGATGACCAAATCTCCGTTCACCGGACACGGAGAAAGAGCAGGAGAGCTCTTAGGACTCATACACAGTGATGTATGTGGTCCAATGTCTATACATGCATGGGATGGGTTCTTGTACTTCATCACATTCACTGACGATCTCTTTAGGTTCGGATATGTGTATCTGATCAAACACAAATATGAAGCTTTTGAGAAATTCAAAGAATTCAAAAACGAAGTAGAGAACAAGACTGGAAAAAGTATCAAGATTCTCCGATCTGATAGAGGGGGAGATTACATAAGTACGGAATTCCGGGACATCCTAAAAGAAAATGGAATTCTTTCTCAGCTTACTCTTCCATATACAACACAACACAACGGTGTATCAAAGCGGAGGAACTGTATCCTATTGGATATGGTTCGCTCTATGATGAGTAATGCTGAGTTGCCTTTTCCATTCTGGGGACATGCGCATCAAACAATGGCATATCTTTTGAATCAAGTTCCATCCAAATCCGTGCCTAAGACTCCGTATGAAATATGGAGTAGGAAGAAACCAGGTCTTAAATTTATTAAGATATGGGATTGTCCGGCCTATGTGAAAACACATTAACCGGAAAAACTTCAGGCACTATCAATTCTATGTAAATTTATGGGATATCCTAAGAATTCATTAGGATATTCGTTCTTCCACACTGAGGAACAGAAGGTGTTTGTATCTCGCCGCTCTACCTTCTTGGAAAGGGAGTTTCTTGCAAAAGAAACTAGTGGGTGTACGGTAGAACTGGAAGAAACTTCTGAACCACAAAATGTAACTGATGGTTTGGTGGAACCAGAAGATTCAATAGTCCCAGACAAACCTCAGACACTCCGCAGATCTGGTAGGATTTCTCATCCGCCCAAGAGATACTATAGTTTTCTTATAGACGGGGATCGAGGGGATTGCATCTTAGAAGAAGATGACCCTACCAGTTTCAGGCAGGCCATTATCAGTAGGGACTTTGATAAGTGGCTGGATACTATGCGATCTGAAATGGAGTCCATGTACACCAATAAAATGTAGACCGTGGATATTGCTTCACCTGGGATAAAATCCGTTGGATGCAAATGGATCTACAGAAGGAAACTTAGTGTAGATTGGTAGGTGGAAACCAATAAGGCTTGACTCGTTGCAAAAGGTTTTCGTCAAAGACCACGTCTGGACTATGACGAAACCTTTTCTCCAGTGGCTATGTTCAAATCCATTCGGATCCTGCTTGCCATTGCTGCCTTCCATGACTATGAGATCTGGCAGATGGACGTAAAAACGGTTTTTCTGAACGGAAGTTTAGAAGAGTGCGTTTATATGGATCAGCCGGAAGGTTTCGTAGATAGTGGGAGTAACGGGAAGGTTTGCAAGTTTCTTAAATCCATTTATGGAGTAAAGAAGGCATCGCGGAGATGGAACATCTGTTTTGATGAAACATTCAAGGGATTTGACTTCATCAAGAACGAGGATGAGCCTTATATATATAAGAAGATTGTAGGCCGAACTGTCGTGTTCCTAGTCTTATACGTGGATGACATTCTTTTGATAGGAAATGACATTCCTATGCTACAATCGGTCAAGCTAATCTTATCACAAAGGTTCTCCATGAAGGACCTGGGAGATGCCTCGTACATTCTGGGGATTAAGATCTACAGAGATAGATCCAAGAGATTACTGATACTTTCACAGTCTAGGTACATAGAGACCATACTAAAGAGATTTAGTATGGAAGACTCCAAGCGCGGTAACATACCCGCATTGCACGGAATCACCCTGTCCTAGGAGATGTCTCCCAAGACTGACGAGGAGAGGGTTCGCATGAGCACTATACCCTACGCTTCGTCGGTAGGATCTATAATGTATGCGAGGCTATGTACAAGGCCAGATGTAGCTTATGCGCTAAGCGTGGTGAGCCAGTATCTGTTGAACCCAGGTGAGGACCACTGGACAGCAGTAAAGAACATTCTCAAATACCTGAGAAGGACAAAGAAGATGTTCTTGGTTTAAGGTAATGGAGACGTAAAGGTCGAGTCCTTTACCGATTCAAGCTTCTAGAGTGACAAGGATGACAGCAAGTCTTTCTCGTGTTTTGTATTTGCCCTCAACGGAGGGGCAGTGTGTTGGAAGAGCTCCAAACAGGATACCGTTGCAGACTCGACGATGGAGGCTGAATACATTGCTGCAAGTGATGCCGCAAAAGTGGCGGCCTGGATGAAGAAGTTCATTAATGAACATCAGGTCGTTCCGTCCATTTTTGACCCAATACCTTTGTATTGCTATAACAATGGGGCTATAGCTTTAGCGAAGGAACTACGGTCCCATCAGAAGTCCAGGCACATCTTAAGGCGGTATCACCTAATCAGGGAGATCGTAGATCGCCAGGAGATTGTGGTCCGGAGAGTGGATACAAAAGACAACACTGTGGATCCATTCACCATGGCTCTTCCTCAAGCACAGTTCAAGAGACTTTTTGAGATGTTGGGTATACGGTACGCCAACAGCTGGCCCTAGAGCAGACGTTGGATACTCGGTACGCCAATATATATGGCCTTAGTGCAAGTGGGAGATTGTTGGATATGTATGCCCTAGAGGCCATTATTGTATATGTATACATATGGATGCATGGACATATATATGTACAGGACAGTCTTGCTCAATATGATAATATGCTATCTGGTTTGTCTTTATCTTAACATGTGCATGTTTTTACTTGCTATTACATATCTCTTATACATGTTGATAAAGCCCGTATGATCATTGCTAGACTACCTGCGTTGTGATGGCGATCATACTTGTGGGAGTATACAGGTGCTTACTGGGGGTGAGTACACCGGACGTCCTTAAATGGTCCCTAGTCGTAGGAGTATCGAGACTGGGCATCGATATTCCAGAGTAGACTAGTGTATACGTTTCTAGACCCTGACGAGGGGTGATGGTTTGGTCCCGCAACCATTGGTATTTAGACCTAAGATAGTATAGAGGTTCTCACTGGGGGTGAGTACACCGGACGGACACGCCGAGAACTTCCAGATGGTACTATACATATCATCTGGTGGAAGTTCTCAGGTGACATGAGTACAGTTTAGTCTTTAGACCCGAGATCGGCATTTGTCTCGTATGAGTTCCTACTGTGCTTTGATCACTACCTTACTGATTGACAGCAGAAATGTGCGTTCCGCCTTATCCTATTTGTTCTACTTACCGCAATCAAGACGGTGTCTCTTTGCAGCTAGCCAGTTGAGCACGGGTCATCCGCAGGGAGATGGTAGTATGTCCGTTCGTGTTTTAGACGAGTCAATGAAAGAATGTATATATGTTTGTTCAAAACCATCCTAAATGTTTGTATGTATATTCAAGTAAGCTTGTTAGGGTTAAGGTTGGTTAGTTGAGTTAGGGTTAGTTGATCAGTCGAAAATACTGCATTTTTAACACGGGAATTTTCCTATCATTTGCACTCGTCTAGAAGTGTTCGGTATTCATATTGCACATATAAGAAAAACATCTCTGAAATACCAGATTGCATGTGTTAGACATTAAAACCGGCACTTTTAGGGAAATTATGTGTTTATTATGGTATCGCATCATCCTTGTATTGCGCAACTCTTGTCCCGAGAAATTATGCAGGAAATTGCAGGAATAAAGCCAAAAGAGCTGATAAAAAATATGCCAACTCAATGATTTCAGATCCGGTAGCAATTCAGAAGGAAAAATAAAAATCAACATATCAGGGAAAGGCCCACATATAAGCCCAAGGCCACAGGAGAAGATTCAATCCCTAAGGCCTCCAAAGCGCCACGGTTCCGCGGCGGGAGCCTGCTTGCGCCGCGGAACCGCGGCGTGATGACATCATCATTGGCTCAGTTTTTCTCCACATGTCTAAAATAACGGCCAAAGCTTCCAGAATACTGTAGAAGCTCCACGTGGCACATCTAGAAGGCTCGACTTAACAAACTTCTTCTAGAAGGCACTCCTTAACTAACTTTTGGAGGGAAATTCAAATCTCCTCAACAAACTTTTGGAGGGAAATTCAAAATTCAAATCCTAGATCTAGGGTTTTGATGTCTATAAATAGGAGCCTAGATCTAAGGGTTGGGCTTGTTCAAGAATCACCATCATCTTCTACCCACAAGTTGAGTGACACGACTTGTGCCAAACCCCAATTCAAAATCAAGATCAAGATCCCGAGTACCATTCAAGCAAGAGAGCCTTCAACCTTTAGAAGCGACGCCGGATTTCAACGGAGCAAGAGATCCAAGCCGATCCGCGATTCAAGGAGCCGAGCGAAGCCAAAATCGACGATCAAAGTTCCATCCTCTTGTAGTTCTTGAGAGTTGTAACTAAATTGTCGATAAATAAAGGTGAAATTTCAATATCTTGCTTATCTTTTGATTCAACATTATGATTCGATCTCAATTTATGATTGCGTTTGATATTATGATGTTTGAGTAAAACTCCGCTCGTATAAGAGTTGTGACGATCAATAGAATGATGATGATTTAAATCTTTTTACAATTCTTAAATCCTATAACGATTGTAAATTCTTGTAAATCAAGTGATCGATGACTTAGTTTCGGGATGATGCTTTCTTGATTGTGTTCACTCGAAACTAGGGAACAACGATTGATCATTTGATTGACTAGAAGCTAGAATTTGAATGAGATTCATTGAAAGGTCAAAGGATAAGACGAGAAAACCCTAGCTTCTTCGCAAGGTCCTTAACCTCAATGAATTATCATCGATCTAGTATCAATTAGTTAATGGATAAGAACATGAAATCTTTAGATCTCATCACATCTATAGATCCGATCTACTCTTACGAGCTACACTTCGAATCTTGATTGTTGGTTGGAAATCATCACAAATTACCACTTCTTGATTTTAATGCTTTCTTAGATCTAGATATTTTCTCGTTCTTGAAATGCAATTTTATAAATCATGAATTGTTTTCTTTTCTTTTCCTTAAGGTTTGGACTCATCTAATTCGAAACATGAACGATTACACTTTCCAAGTGGACGATCCGCACTTACTAACGCCTACATCCGACACCGTTATTGATTGCGGTCAAATAATTTTTTGTTGTGATTTCTATACAATTTTCCTGAAAACCAACACACAACGAGAAAATCATTCAATCAAATGGCGCTGTTGCCGGGGATCATTTGATATACACACACAATCAGAAATCGTTTCAATCAAATGGCGCCGTTGCCGGCGATTGTGCGCTAATTGTTCGTATTTTGAAATTTGAGTTGAAAAGTTTATTCCATCTACAAATTTAGATCAAAATTCGCGCAAACACTAATACGTGTTTTTGTGATTTGATTGCGAGGAATTCTGGAAGCTGTGGAGCAATTGAATAATTTTTCAGAATATACCAGAGAGCTGAGGGGGTATACAGAGCCTCTCTGGAAATTTTTTGTGCATTGATCATTACCTACGACCGCGGAAGGGCGGCTTTAAGCGACATCTGCGGCGGTTCCGCGGCTTGCTGAAGCCCTCTCAGTGCAAAAATTTCACAGTAAGCTTCTTACTTTCTTATCTCCATCTCAATCTGCTCCAATAACAATTTTGTGCAGGTTTCTTTGCAAAAATCTCAGCGCCGCAAAAAGCAAAATTAAATTGTGCGTGTTTTGATTTTGTGGTTGTTTGCATAATTAATACAGACATTAAGGGGTAAAGACCAAATCCAGATTAAGTGGGGAGTTCATTACCCTTCCTAAGCCCCAAAAATCACAAACTTACATCCGCATTTACCCTCATTAACTAAAAAATATCTAGAGATGACTCTAAGGACCATCGCGCTCACTTAGGACAAGAGAAGGCCGTGGGTAATTCATTGCTTATCTGCGTTTCTTTTGTGGTGTCTAAGGCAAGTGTGTCGAAGGCTAGTGGTTACTTAATTAGGCCCACTACTTACGTAGTGGAGAACCTCCCACTTACCTGGCACTTACCTGGCCACAGGAGAGATAAAGAGGCAGTGGAGGATTTATCCCGCGACTTGTCTTTTGGCAGTTAGGAGCGGTCTAGAGTTTGACCTAGGTGACCACTAGATTCTAGGGTTCTGTGTGTTGCATTTGTTGTGTTGCATCATATTTTCAAAACAAATACCAACACTTCATTTCCCCTAATTATAATTCACGCTGCCACTTGTACTAACCCTTTTTAGTGCAAGATAGGCTGGACAACGGGATGCTAGTGCCTCTTCAGTCCGCGTCCCCCGATCGACCCAAAAGTCGGTATTTCTACGTTTACCTCTTCTTTACCCACCACCACACCCACATCGATGGATATGTCTCCATCGAACTTCTTTTCCACTACTCTGCCGCCGTCTGTTGGTGCGCAGAATCCACCTCGCATCTCTTTCCAGGAGAGGTGCTATCCTACACGAGGTCCCTTTTCCACCTGTCTTTCCATTCCACCAGCCAACAGGGAAAATTTTGAAATTAAACCCCAATACATCGACCTTCTACCAAAATTTCACGGTCTCGAGTCTGAAGACGCATATGCCTTTATCACCAAATTTGAAAATGTATGCGCAATGATGGGTACCTCACAGCTTTCTATGGATGCTATGCGTCTACGACTTCTCCCATTCACCTTGTGCGATATAGCCGAGAAGTGGCTGTATAACGCTACCGCACATTCCATTTCAAATTGGGAAGAATTCGTCAAAGCATTTTTTAAGAAATTCTACCCACATCATAAAACAGCTCGAGTCCGTAGCGAAATAAATCAACTCACCCAGCTTCCAAATGAAACATTTTCACAATGTCTTGAACGCTTTAAGGATCTGTTAGTTCAATGTCCACATCACGGAATCCCCAGATGGGATCTGTGCCGAATCATATATGAGGGCATTAATCCTAACACAAAACAGACCCTTGAATTAATGTGTCAAGGCAATTTCATGACCAAAGATGATGGGGAAGCCTGGAAATTTTTAGAAGATTTCGCTGAAAAATCTTTACAGTGGGAGGGTGTGAGTCAATCATCTAGGGATGGCAATAATATTTCCATAGGAGTTAGAGCTGAAATTTCAGCTATCAATAAGAAACTCGAGACTATGGAAAACAAATTTTTAGCCGCCGCCCTAAGTCAAATGTCACTCTCCAAAACTGTATGTGGATGCTGTTTTGATCCATCTCATTTGACGGAAGAGTGTCCATTAAATTCTCCATTTCAAGGTAACGAGCATACCAATGCCGCATTTCAAAGACCTAGAAACGATCCATTTTCTTCCACATACAATCAGGGTTGGAGGAATCACCCTAACTTTGCTTGGAACCAATCACAATCTCAAAACACAGTTCCAACCCAACACAATTTCCAAAGGGTCCCTCCACCATAACAACAACCACCACTTCAATTAAATTAGCACCCCTTTCAATCACAAAACTTCCAAAATCCGGCCAACACTTTTGCACCACATGAAAACTCTTTGCAATTGACCGGTACAGATAATACCTCTGCACTAGCACAAACCTTGGATACTTTCATGAAACAATCCATCCAAGGGACGGCAAGTTTGCAATCTTCCTTCGAGAATGTGATGAAGATCATTATCTCTCAAAATGAGAATATCAAATCGATGGAAGCACAAATTGCACAACTAAAAGCCGAAATGAGTGCAAGAGAGAAAGGGAAACTTCCAGCTCAACCTTTACCCAATCCTGGCTATTCACATCCTATGAATGCAATCACGTTGAGATCTGGAAGAGTGCTTGACAATCACCTTGGGGAAGAGTTTGATGATACTGATAAATCAATCAATAATACCCCGGCTGAGACCTTTCCTTCCACTTCTACTTCTAATTCTGACCCTAGTTCTTCTACCCCACCACCTTCTTGCGAGCCTATTCTTCGTTTCCTACAAGGCTCGCCACCTCAGCCAATCTCTTCTAGTTCACAGAAAACGATCCCCACCTCTATTCTGGGATCAGGTCCACACACACTTCCTTCTTCTATGATGGACCCAGCGCTTATTGCTAAAGCACCTTATCCTAATCGGTTAAGGGCTAATACATCGAGTCCACATATGGAGAAAATTATGGACAAGTTTAAGCAAGTTAACATCAACATCCCTCTCCTAGATGCCATTCAACAAGTTCCGTCCTATTCGAAAACTCTTAAGAACTTGTGCACTAGGAAGAGAAAGACTCAAGTGCCCAAGAAGATTTTCATGGCAAAGACTGTAGACACGGC
This sequence comes from Agapanthus africanus, assembly GCA_030015575.1. Classification (NCBI taxonomy): domain Eukaryota; kingdom Viridiplantae; phylum Streptophyta; class Magnoliopsida; order Asparagales; family Amaryllidaceae; genus Agapanthus; species Agapanthus africanus. The sequence continues at coordinate 411,100,335 of JASDDO010000001.1, forward strand.
TTTCCCCTAAAAATTACCGAAGAAACGTAAGGATCCTGGATATCCTACTATTTCTATTTCTATTGGGGAAAAACACATTAACCGTGCTCTACTAGACCTTGGCGCAAGTGTTAACCTACTTCCTTTCTCAGTCTATGAGTAGTTAGGAATCAGAGAGTTGAAACCAGCCCATTGCACTCTCTAGATGGCTGACTGATCAATCACCAAACCTAGGGGTGAACTGGAGGATGTGTTAATAAAAATCGGGGAATTTATATTCCCTGTGGATTTTATTGTAATTGATACACAGCCTGTAGCGAACCCACGGAATCAAATTCCGGTGATTTTAGGTCGCCCCTTTTTGGCCACTTCCAACGCTATCATCAACTGTCGTAATGGCTCTACGACCCTATCATTCGGGAATAGGTCAATAGAGCTGAACATTTACAAGTTGGGAAGTGTACCCTCCGAACCTACTGCTCAGGTCTGTTATGTCGACTTAATGGATGTCGACAGCAGCGAATTTGATGATCCTCCTGATACCGATCTTGACTCTTTTCATACGTTGTTGTTCGACCCAACTATGTATCATACACATACGGACTCTTCCACTGAGATGTCCGGGTCAACATCTAACACTGATTATGAACTGCTTTAGGAGTCTGAAGATCACCCCGCATTTTGTGATCACATTATTCATCGGGGTATTGATGGAACTTTTGAGGAGATCTTCGCTGATGAACTCGCATTTTTGAATGACACGGGTGTTGAGATGAATCATATCCCAATCAATGAAATTGATCCTCCACCCCTTTTTCTGAACTGTAAAAAGAATGCGAGTAATCCATCACATTCACTGCATCGTCTCTCTCAAATGAGACGCACACACATTCTATTCCACCACTTAACCTTTCCCCACTTCTTCTTCCACCAACCAGAGCACTGCATTGATAAAATTTTTGAATGGTTGGTGTTAACGTTCGGTCTTTGCAAAGCTTGGTATTGACCAATGATTTTTGACCCCCTCATGTGATTTTCAAAGCTTAACATTGCATAACTCAAGTTTGGGGGGGGGGCATTTTTTATGGCTCTTGAAAAGAAAATTTTTACAAAATGATGAGCCAAGAATAAGTTTGGGGGAGGTTCTTCACTTAAATATTTTTGCCCCCACTAATAAATTTCCTCTCAGGCTTACAGGTTTTTCAAGATTTAGCAGATGGCAACAGTGAGGACACTGTTGAAAACAAGTTTGGGGGAGGTTTGTGCTTATTTTCACATCATTTGCATCATACTTTGTATAAGCACAAAACATTTTTAAAAACCTATAAAAAATTTTAAAAAATTCAAAACCTATAAAAATTTTAAAATTTTGAAAATAAAAAAAAATATTTTTGTATATAAATAAGATAATAATAGATTAGATAGTGAAAAATTACTTCCATGAGATTAGAAAAATTTAAGAAAACCAAGAAAATTAGAAGTTTTCTTATACGAACTAGTAATAAGTAGTTATGAGCCGTTGTCCCAAGGGTTAGTAAGATAAAGGAAGTCACTAATCTGAGGATAAAAATAAGTCTGAAAAATAGTTTCTATTCTGGAAGCCAAACATTTTGAACGTTGATACCCTGCTATTCGCACTTACACACGTCTTGAAGCCCGGAATAGTAGAGGATACCTTGAAATGCTCTTGTCTTAAAGCCGATGTATGAAGGAAATAAAAAAATTGAAGAAAATATAAAATGGTGAGAAAAATGGACACTGGTTTTGTTATCACCAAGGGCAATAAAAAAATATAGCGAGGGTGCCTCTTCACCTAGTGCCCTAAGGCCAACTGGTCTGGGAGTCACTGCTATGCCTTAGGTGGTGCAAGACGAGGAAAAACACCAAATAAGCAAGCACATGAGTAATCGGTCGGTTAGTGCCTCAAGAAGTATTAACGGTCGCATGAAAGTGTGTGAGCAATTTCATCTAAATATTCATTAATCAAAAAGTACTAAGGCTGATCGGCAAGAGTATGATAGCTTGAATTGAATTCTCTGGGTGTAGGGATGTCTTTACACACACACAGGGTTATATGATCGATGTTTGGAAGGAAGATAGGAATGAAGAATAAGACGATGTTTTATTGAGGAAGGACGTGATTTCTGACATCTTTTCATGACCATTAAGATAGGGCTCATGACAACCGAAAAGCTAGCTTAGTTGGAAACCCTAACTTTCAAGGCTTTTCTTTTACAATTCTTGTCTTTAAATGTAATATTCATGATCTTCCTTTTATTATTGGATTTTGTGGGTGCAATCCGCTGAAAACCCTCAGGAGACAACACTCCTCCTACTAGGGACACCTAGAGGTTTAAAGGCTTGTTGCACGTGCTCAGTGCAATCGTGTAGGCTACGAAAGTATGCTAGTTAGTTTTTCTCTTTCTTTATTTTCTCCTTCTCTTTTAAATAAAACAATTCGATCGAGATCGAAAATAAGTTTGGGGGAATTTGATCAGTCGAAAATACTGCATTTTAATACGGCAATTTCCCTATCATTTGCACTCATCTAGAAGTGTTCGGTATTCATATTGCACATATTAGCAAAACATCTCTGAAATACCAGATTGCATGTGTTAGACTTTAAACCGGCACTTTTAGGGAAATTATGTGTTTATCATGGCATCGCATCATCCTTGTATTGCGCAACTCTTGTCCCGAGAAATTATGCAGGAAATTGCAGGAATAAAGCCAAAAGAGCTGATCAAAAATACGCCAACTCAATGATTTCAGATCTGGTAGCAATTCAGAAGGAAATATAAAGATCAACATATCAGGGAAAGGCCCACATATCAGCCCAAGGCTACAGGAGATGATTCAAGCCCTAAGGCCTCCAAAGCGCCGCGGTTCCGCGGCGGGAGCCTGCTTGCGCCGCGGAACCGCGGCGTGATGACGTCATCATTGGCTCAGTTTTTCTCCACATGTCTAAAATAACGGCCTAAGCTTCCAGAATACTGTAGAAGCTCCACGTGGCTCATCTAGAAGGCTCGGCTTAACAAACTTCTTCTAGAAGGCTCTCCTTAACTAACTTTTGGAGGGAAATTCAAATCTCCTCAACAAACGTTTGGAGGAAAATTCAAAATTCAAATCCTACATCTAGGGTTTTGATGTCTATAAATAGGAGCCTAGATCTAAGGGTTGAGGTTGTTCAAGAATAACCAGCATCTTCTACCCACAAGTTGAGTGACACGACTTGTGCCAAACCCCAATTCAAAATCAAGATCAAGATCCCGAGTACCATTCAAGCAAGAGAGCCTTCAACCTTTAGAAGCGACGCCGGATTTCAACGGAGCAAGAGATCCAAGCCGATCCGCGACTCAAGGAGCCGAGCGAAGCCGAAATCGACGATCAAAGTTCCATCCTCTTGTAGTTCTTGAGAGTTGTTACTAAATTGTCGATAAATAAAGGTGAAATTTCTATATCTTGCTTATCTATTGATTCAACATTATGATTCGATCTCAATTTGTGATTGCGTTTGATATTATGATGTTTGAGTAAAACTCCGCTCGTATAGGAGTTGTGACGATCAATAGAATGATGATGATTTAAATCTTTTTACAATTCTTAAATTCTATAACGATTGTAAATTCTTGTGAATCAAGTGATCGATGACCTAGTTTCGGGATGATGCTTTCTTGATTGTGTTCACTCGAAACTAGGAAACAACGATTGATCATTTGATTGACTAGAAGCTAGAATTTGAATGAGATTCATTGAAAGGTCAAAGGATAAGACGAGGAAACCCTAGCTTCTTCACAAGATCCTTAACCTCAATAAATTATCATCGATCTAGTATCAATTAGTTAATGGATAAGAGCATGAAATCTTTAGATTTCATCACATCTATAGATCCGATCTACTCTTACGAGCTACACTTCGAATCTTGATTGTTGGTTGGAAATCATCACAAATTACCACTTCTTGATTTTAATGCTTTCTTAGATCTAGATATTTTCTCTTTCTTGAAATGCAATTTTATAAATCATGAATTGTTTTCTTTTCTTTTCCTTAAAGTTTCGGCTCATCTAATTCGAAACATGAACGATTACACTTTCCCTGTGGACGATCCGCACTTACTAACGCGCTACATCCGACACCGTTATTGATTGCGGTCAAATAATTTTTTGTTGTGATTTCTATACAATTTTCCTGAAAACCAACACAGAACGAGAAAATCATTCAATCAAATGGCGCCGTTGCCGGGGATCATTTGATATACACACACAATCGGAAATCGTTTCAATCATTAGTCTTGTACTTTTCTTTTCCTAATCTTAAAATGAAGTTAGGATATTAGAAAGTAGCGGGGATTAGGAGGACATAGGAATGAGATTTGCGAGTTTAAGCAAGCTTTCCAATGCTAAATCCATTCCTAGTGCCCCTTGTCCTTCCACTACGTGCGCTTATTTTCAACTCTCGGCCAAACACCCGCAACCATGTATCCAATTGGGTCACAACTATATGTCACGTTGTAGTGCGCCCAAAGGACTTATCAGCTTAGATTGCGGCTATATGTCACGTATAGCGCGCCTAAGTAAGGGGGTTGCGTTTGTTTGGTCGAGGTTCGTTTTAGGATGTTTGGCGAAGAGAAGCACAAGGTATTTTTCCGTCCCTCATACTAACCTTCCTTAGCCCCTAACAAGTGGAAATTATTTACACATGGAAATGAAAAGAAAACAAAGCAAGAAAGAAGCAAAGAAAGAAAGGAAAAATTCGGTTTTACAAGCTAACTAGTTGGGTCCTTACCTAAGCAAGCAACTCCGTCGAGTATCATGGCTTGAAAATAATACGGATAAGAAGGGAAGGAAAATAGAACAAGCAAAGAAATATCAACAACTACTTAACAACAAGAAACAAAATTACACCTAGGAATTAAAATTATAATACAAGAATTAAAAGATACAAGTTAAATAAAAACCCTCATCTTCATTGATTTTCCAGTCAAGAGCTCCCATTACACTTTAATGGAGAATAGATGAAGAGGAAGAAGAAGATACAAACTAACCTACACTAAAATCTATCTAAAAAAGAAGCATCTTTTACTTAGCACAAAACTGGGCTATTTATAGGAAGAGAGCTGAAACTCTAGGGCTAAATTCTGAGCCCAAATATAATGACCAAAATAACACCAAAGTTTGGTCAGATGATGACACGAAACCGCAGCGGAACCGCCGCAAAAACCCACATTTGGCGGCGGTTCCGCCGCGGTTTTATGGAATTGGGGTCTCGTATTTTCCGGGATTCCTTGTGTTGCTATTTTCTATTGTTCTACATGTCCCAAATTGCAAAATGCTTCCAAAGTTTCTTCAGATTTGCAACAGTCTAAAATGGCTTCACTTTTAATTCATTTAACCTTTATCTCCCTCGAGCTCCGTGCACCCATTGAATCTTGTGCTGCCCCTTTCGTGCTCTGTGCTTGTCCGAGACACGAATGACCACTATCATTTGTCTTATCTCATGAACTGGTTAGCAGCACTGGACGGATACGGATGACCAAAACCCGGCTTTTATCTTTTGGTGATAGATGTTCTCGATTTTGGCGTAACTATAGAGATTTTGTATGATTTGCGTCAATTTGGAATAGGAACCTGTAAGCTGTAAATATGTAGCAAACATGGATAAAAAGCACCTGCCTATAAACAAACGAGCAGAAGAATGGGCGGTATTAAATGCAATATTCTGGTATGAAAACCCACCACGGCTCTAGTGAGTCGTGCAAACAGGTTTTGGTTGGGTACAGTCCCGAGCTACATGGAGGTAGTGAGCGATTGTCGGGGATTCGTCTTTCCCGGTATAGAGAGTCGATATTGCATTGTGTTCGATTGGTCAGGACCATAAGACCTTGGCCAAGGCAGTTGAGATTTACTGATAGGCTGATCAGTAGTTTCCCGGATTGGTCCTGAGCCACATCAGCACGAATTACCGGGTTATTAGGGTCTGACGTTTACCACCACCCAGACCCAATATGTGATACTCTCAGACGTAAAGATCGGATAGTACGGAGATTGTCACAGATAGGCTCAATAGGGATCCGGATGAGTTTGCTCGTCGGCCTTCTTTTTAGATAGGTACCCGGGTAGCCGTTACGTACAGCTAGTGCCGCTGACGTGCTTGTGGTTATGGATTTATCCCGTAACTCATTGCCAGCGTACTGTCAAGTCTTAAGAGTCCCACACAGATGGTTTCTCTTGTTCAGGAGAAATGATGTAGTAGCTGTATTGGATACGTGCAGGGTCTCGATCGATTGATGTACTTTGTACTCGGACTTTCGATCGGACAGTTGGTCATACTAGCCGGCTCGGGTTTGAGCCGGATTATTAAATCAGGTATTTATTTAATAGTTTAAATATATGTATTTCGATATGTATATTCTAGTATTACGTTCTTTATGTTATTCTATCTTTTTAGGCATTCGTGTTTTTATCCGAATGTACGTATGTAAATACAGCAGACTGTAATCCGTATTTTATTACAGATTACCTTCTAGAAGGTGGACACCTCATCATAGACTTTTCCATTTATTGATAAATGGAAATGAGGTGGAAATTAAGGAGAAAGAGGCATGGTGAGTGGCAAGGCTTCAATAGTTCACAAATGAATTCATTATTCATTTGTGCTTACTATTGAAGCATGGCTACACTGTTGGAGATAGTGCCCTCAGAGTCAATTATTGGATCACAGGCACGTGATTGCAATGATTGAGGGAGGACCTGTCCCAGTAGGACAGTCTTACTCAAGATGATTGTATACTATCTGGTTTATCTTTATCATCATGTACTGCTTTAGGTGACCTTACAGGTCACTATTGCGCGTTGATAGAGCCCCTAGGATTCTTGCTTGACTGCCAGCAGTATGAGGGCGATCATATACGTGGGAGCTGGGGTCTATAAGCACATCCTTAAAAGGTTCCTAGTCGAGGGTGTTTCGAGACAGGGCATCGATACTCCAGAGTAGACTAGTGTATACAGTCGAGACCCCGACGAGGGGCGGTGGCCGGTCTCACAAGCCACTGGTGTCAGTTGGTTCACCTAAGATGTATACAGGTGCTCATTGGGTTATGAGTACACCGGACAGGACTCACCGGGAACATGCTAGTTGGTTTTATACCTGACGTTAGATAGCAGTTCCCTGGTGACATGTGTACAGGTTAGTTCATCGACCTGAGATCGTCATTAGTCTCGTGTGAGTTCCCACTGTACTTTGATTACTACCCTACCAGGCTCAAATGAGACGTGCAAACATGTTTTAGTTGGGTACAGTCCTGAGCCACATGGAGGCAGTGAGCGGATCTGCAGGGGTTCGTCTCTCCCGGTATTGGGGGTGAGGTCGCGCTGTGTCTAGGAGAGCCATTACACGAAGTCCTTGGCCAAGGCAGGAGATTTACTTGTAGGTATTCCAGTAGTATCACTGGGTGTTCTGGGCTACACTCCGACACGACTTGTACCGCTTTTGGGGGTCTGACTTTTACCAACCCCCTAGGCCGGCCATGCAATGCTCATAGACGAACGGACCGGACTGTACGGATATTGTCACTGACAGGCTCAGTATGGTGTCAGGATGAGTTCACTCATCGACGTCCCTTTTGGTCAATACATGGTAGCCCGTTACGTATGGCTAATACCTCTGACGTGCTGGTTGTTAAATCCACAGCCAAAGTATTGACGAGTCTTTAGAGTCCCCCATTGACTATTTTCTCAAGTTTCGGGCGAAACGCTGTAGAGGCCGTATGGAGATATGGCAGGGTTCGATCATGTACATGCGGTATTGCACGGATCATGGTCGGACGGATAATACTAGTGGGCTTTGGTTTAAGCCGGATCCTAGTATTGTACAGTGTAGATTTTGTCTCATTACATTTGTATTCGGTCGGAATACAAATAAGGGTATATATATACCGTCGCGGGGTTTTCCTGTAATTTATTAAGGGATCAGTTTTATGAAGTTGCCAGTTTGCATTCCGTTTCGGCCATTTTCCTTTGTTTCTTTCCTTGGCTGAAAATTGGTGGAGGAGGGCTTATTTGCGAGCATGCAAATTTGTATTTTGGAGGGCTGTTTTTGCAAGTAGTTGCATCATGATGGTTTCATGATGGTTGCACCATCCCTTGACTTTCTTTAGTTCATGATGGCTTGACTTTTGTGATGGGAGTTGGTATGGATTGGATTGTGATCATAATTTCTTATGATAACCATTTTCCTTTTGCATGCATTAGTTTTTCCCCCACTCCTTGACCTTTTTCCTCTCTCCCTTCACCATGAGAGGGCAGCCACATTTGATGGGGACTTTCCTAAATTTTTGAAGTGGGATTTTTGATCTTTTGCCTTTGCAAAAATCCCATAGCTCCATCTCCAAAAATATATATCTCAATCCTCCACCAAAAGGAAACTTCATATAAACCCCAAATGAGACAAAGCTTTCTACACTTCATCTACAGTATCCTTGGGCACGTCGACTCGCCAACTTCGTGCTCGAGTTGCCTCGGTCCAGAGGTGGGAGCCCGTAAAAGAACCCGGCGATGTGGTCCCTTACCGACGAGGAGATGAAGACCGGAGATTCCGCGGGGAGATCGGGACGACGACGAGAAGACCGAAGGACACGGATCGCTCGGTATATCTCTCTACCCGTTCTCTAGTTAGCTAGTATTATGTTAATGGCCCGATCCGGGTTTTATAGTGCGCGGTGGTGCCGGTTTAAAAGTTCCGTAAAAGTATCGTTTCCGTATTTTGGCCTCGGATCGACGGCCGGGGCGCCGCCGTGCACTTACACTGGTATCAGAGCCACGACATTAACCTAGTCTAGCTTGCTCTAACGTGTTTAGAAGTTCGATCGAACAGATTTTCCAAAAACCGCGTTTTCATTGCATCAGTTTCTGTCGAATTTTTTTTTTGGTTCGAAAATTTTTTCAATGTGTTGCAGAAATACATGCAGGGAATTCTAAGTGTTCTGTAAAAATTTTGTCACCTGTTATTACTGTTCAGCCATGGAACCACGGCGAAACCCATGCTTGGGCCGCAGTTCCGCAGGCACTTAGACTCCTTACTGCACCAAATTTTTACAGAGGGTCTTAGACTTGGAAATGGGGGTTTTGGTATATTCTATTTAGGCCCAGAATTTTTTGAGTGCTACAGTTGTGCTTGGGGCCCACTTCGGGAAAATTTAGTCGATATCGAAAATTTTAAACATGTTAGTTCACAGTATTTACATTATATCTGCGACCGTGAATGTCATTTGATCGGTAAATCCTGTCTAACTGCTATAGCCCTTTTAAAAGGATTTGCGAACGTGACATTCACGTTGATGTTCTGTGTTGTGCTGTGATGTTGCGGATTTGTCGTGGTGGATAGCCTGGATGCAATTGTAGTACAGTTTGGTTTATTATGTACATTTGATATTGCGGGGCGAGCGTCCGACATGTGGACTGCCATTACTGCCTGTTTGTATATTATTCTTTTGGGGCATGACCGGGCCGAGGTCGATGTACCCGTTGTATGTATGTTTTACTTTCTGTACTAGGATTACCTTAAGGTGGGGTGCACGGATAGCCGGCTTCTAGAGGGCAACGGGCCCGCATCTCATTGCGTTGAGACGGAGGGGGCATCACTCTAGAATTGGCGGGCTATTCGCCGCACTCGTAGGGGGTACAGGTTGACCCAAGGAGGGGTGCCCAAGTTACCGGATTCCGTGAAGTGCTAGGTGGTCCATTCACGTTGCTGAAGGGGGCTGCCTCGCTTCAGGTTTTGGCGGGTAACTTGCCGGACCCGTAGGGGTCTAGGATTTCATTGCACTGGCTATCCACACGACTAGGGGATCGTCGGGTTTCAGTAGCGGCTCTCTGAAACCAGGGGATCCCAGATATCTGTATTGTTCTGTGCGCCTTGAGCGAATATTATATATTGATATATATACTAGTTGATGTTGTATATGTTTTGCATCCGCGCTAGTCCAGTCCCCGCTCTGTCGTTAGTTAAGTAACCTAACGGGTAATGACGGGACCTAGTGGCGAATGCGAATGGCATATACGTACATCATTATTTTCGTTCTTTATTGGTGTGATCAATTGATGGGACTGCTCTGATTTGGATCAATACAAGCTAAACAAACCTATTCTGATGTTGTTGGAACATTTTTCAAAAAGCTGTTATTGCAAGGACGTTCTCTTTTGTTTTGCACAGTGGTATTCAGTTGGAATATTCTGCACCTCAGTCGACGAGGCAAGGGCCGAGATCCCTTCACCGGGAGCGACCCCTTGGACAGAAGTTTGCGTCAGGGTAATAACTTCACTATAGCCGATTGCCTTTTGCTTTGCATCGTGGTATTCAGTTGGAATATCCTGCACCTCATTCTACGGGGAAAGAGCCGAGATCCCTTCACCGGGAGTGACCTCTTTAGCAAAGGTTTTCGTTACTATATTTTTCTAAAAAGCTATCCGGTTCCTTCAACGATATCAAGTTCATTACGTTAAAGGTTTTTCGCCAGAAACCATTCGTAGCCCTCCGTCATTTCAGACGGGTAGCACGTAGTATTCATGCTATGTTTGTTGACCTTCGTCAAGGTATAGTGTATGGTAGCTGCTTGTTACCTTTCTGCTGCATAGATAGATGCGTTGGTTTGGGACAATCGTATAGCCTTGTTGACCTTCGTCAAGGGCTTGTACGGGTGGGTTCAAATTAACCTGGAAAATTACGGGTAGAACTTGACATGTGACTTATGATTTGTTGACCTTCGTCAAGGTCATAAGAGCATGGGGCAAAAATCACATCGGGAGTTTCTAAAGAAATTGAAACTTGCCAGATATGCTCATACCTTCTGGAGTGTGATAACGTGAGCGGATTCTGTCACGTTATCATGCGATGATAGTTGGATCCTGATTCCCACTGATGAGTTGGTTTACTCCTCGGGTGATCTCGACTAATTCTTCTTTCAGGTTTGGGGAAGAATTTGACGTTACAGTGGGAGGTTTCCTGATTAGATAAAGTGATAACCATTCTAATCTAGGTTAGAGTGCACGCTGAGTGTTTCTTTTCTCTCTCTCTTTGACAGCGACCATGACCCGACCCTTGACTATGACTCAGTGACCAAAATTAACCGAACCTCCTTAAACACTGGCTTTTGGATTGTCAGAGTTGGAAACCTCATTGCCACTCCTACTTTTACCCTTTTCTCCAGGACACCCCGTATTACTACGAATGTCCACTTCCATTGGATAAAACCATCGTATGGTTATATACGAACTCGAAAGAATTTATTCGAGGATGGTTTCCGGTTCTGGAGAAAACGAATAGGACTATTCAGTTGTCTTTTCCTTTTACCTTCTCTCAGGTTGCGAGTACTCCTTGGTTTAGGAGATAGTACACCTATTACGCAAATTGGATAGTCATCTTCCAAACCTTAGGCCGGTGCCGAACGGTGGGGAATGAAGAAAACCAATTAACATAACGATGGTGTACAGAAGGTATTAAGTAAAGACATATCATGGGATTAGTAAGAGGGCAAAATAAATTGCGAATGCTATTCACGACAAAACCAAGTATTTTTTCGCCAATCCTAAATCACCTTTGTATTTCTCCTGGACACTCAGTATCACTACGAAGATCCACAGTTTATTGGATACTCCATCGTATGGTTATATACGAATTCGAAAGGAACTTGTTGCAGTTCGGGGATGGATTCTGGTTCAGGAGAAATAGGAATAAGGTTTATTCGGTTGTCTTTTATCTTCACCTTCTCTCGCATTGCGAGTGCTCCTAGGATTAGGACAATACACCCATTATGCTTATTGGATAGTCTTCATCCAAACCATAGGCTGGTGCTGAACTGTAGGGAAGGAAGAAAACCATTTAGCCTAAGAGGGTGTACAGAAGGTAATGACTAAAGACATATAAAGGGATTTGCAGAGATGACAAAGAATTATACGGTTACAGTTGTGAATCTGGATAATGGAAGAGGCATTACTAGAAATACCGGGATACCCCATCGAAACATTTCAATGTTTCAGTTTCACTGTGTACTGTTAAAAGAAAACTGATTTCCCAATTAGACACTTGCTCCAGGGTATGTATTTACCAGGTTTGATCACATCTGTATGGTTTTACAGATGATGAGTGGGAGTAAGTTATTGGGAATTAGGTGATTATCCTCATTATATCGGAATTCGTTGTAATTGGTGATATTTGAGGAAATCACCTGGGTAGTTTGCCGGACGACAAATATTTGGTTTTGAATATCCGTTGTTATGCACCAATTTCAAATTGATATATCTGTACGTCAATTTTTATAGAGTGAGATATACCTTTTTGAAATTATGTCTATGACATTTACCTATATCAGTGGATGGTTAGGTAAGGAGCATTAAACAGCGGTATAATTCTTCTTAACCATAAGTACAGTTTTCAACCTACGACACACTGTGAATGAGTCACTAGACTCAGGGGACTAATACAGAGTATTGTATATTATCCCGTGTCCATTAGGACAGAGGGGTTGGTCCTCGTACTATATTCGGTTTACTTATGCCTTCTCTAGTTCTTAGACATGTGTTTCGTAGAAACACAGGGTCCAAGTTTTGAGAAGTTATGGGTATAAAAGTAAAGTAGAGAACCGGGTGTTGCAAGTATCGGGATTCTTTAAGGTGACAGAAGATGTAGATACTTGTGAATGGTATTCAGTTGATAGTAATGATTAAGAGAACTTCCTTCTCTTTCAGGTTACTCGTATCTGGATGCATTCCTAAGTTGAGTAACGCTGATCGGCCTCCTTCCATTTAGTTGACATGCACTGGAGACAACTGCATGATTTGAATCTTGTTCAATTAAATCAGTGCCTCTGTTTCTGTATTGGATATAGAACAGTTCATATCTTAACGATGTTAAGATACGGGGAGTTGTCCGGCTTATGCTTAAAACCAGACTCTGGATAACTCAAGGCATGTTTCTGTAATGGCTGTTTGTGGGTTGACCCAGGCTCTGACGAGGGTTGACTTTCTACCATCAGGAAGATCAATAGTGATATTGTTCTTGACTCGCCACGGTTTTTAATAAAAATGGATTTTTTCAGAAAACAGAAGTGGGAGTATGGTAGAACTGGAAGTGATTCCAGAACCGCAAACGATTACTGAAGATTTGATAAGAACCTAAAGATTTAATCTGGTTTGACATTCCATTAGGCACTCCGCAGATATGGTGGGTAACCTCAGGCACTCGAGAGGTACTTCGGTATGCCTCAAGGATGGTGACAGGGAGGTTCTTGTTTACCCAGACTTGCCATTGCTGTTATTCCAGACTGTGAGACCCGGCAGGAGGATGAGTATAGCATCGTTCTAAACTAGCTTTAGAAGTGTACGTCTATATGACTCTGCCAGATGGTTGTCATAGTCAGTGGGAGCAGCGGAAGCATAGTGGACAATTGGCTTATGTCTATTCATAGACTTAAGCAAATATAGCGGAGATAGATCATCTATTTCTGATGTGACAGTCATAGGTTTGACTTCATCAGAATAGGGGATGGATCTGTTAAGAAGGTAGTAGGGTGTGATGTCCTGGTATTTGGATGACATACACAGAGTAGGAAGTGATATTCCTATATTACGATCGGTTATACTTTGGTTGTCACACAGTGGTTTCTCCACATGGGACTTGGATATAATATCAAGACATTCTGGTTACTAGATCTATAGATCTAGATTTGGATAGTTTCCCAATCAGGGTACTTAGACAACATTCTAAGAGTTTTTAGAATGGAAAACTCCTGGCACGGTAGTATACCTGCAGGTGATGGAGTCACCCTCTCTAAAGGTGTCTTACAGACTAAAGGGGAGAGGGATGTGCATGATTGGCAGATCACTTGCTTAGGCAATTGAGTCAATCATGAGATGTCAAGTACCACACCAGATGTTGTTTTTGCAGTGGATGCAATAAATTGATATTAATCCAATCCTGGAGAAATGAACGAACGCAGTTTTAGAACATAAGTGGATGTTCTAGGGATATGATAACAACAGTCTCTTTTAGGAGACAGTTATCACTCCAGGCTTCCAAGGTGACATAGATGACAGAGAGGTTGTCAGAGTTATAGTTTTCCTTCTGACGAGGGGCAGTATTTTGGACAGGTGGTCCAAGGGGATACTGAGGGAGGCATGACGCAGGATACTGATTAAGTTCAGTTGACGATAAAGTCTAAGAAGTTTGGATTTGGAGTTCATTTATGAGCTAGGTCCCATCAGATATCCAGACATATTCTAAGACAGGTATTGCTCATTTTGGGAGATGGCTTTCTCCGCGAACTTGAGATAAAGAGAGACATAGAAAGAAATATCAAGGCGGATCCACTCACTGAGGCTATTCCTCAAACACATTAGTTTCGCAAACTGGTTTTGTGAGACTGATTAGTATAGGAGTTGGGTGTTCGGTATCACACGGGCTTTGATTATGCGACATCGCAATAATTATCCTTGAGTGCAAGTGAGAGATTGGTTGACATAGTGCCCTCAGAGTCAATTATTGGATCACAGGCACGTGATTGCAATGATTGAGGGAGTACCTGTCCCAGTAGGACAGTCTTACTCAAGATGATAGTATGCTATCTGGTTTATCTTTATCTTCGTGTACTGCTTTAGGTGACCTTACAGGTCACTATTGCGCGTTGATAGAGCCCCTAGGATTCTTGCTTGACTGCCAGCAGTATGAGGGCGATCATATACGTGGGAGCTGGGGTCTATAAGCACATCCTTAAAAGGTCCCTAGTCGAGGGAGTTTCGAGATAGTGCATCGATAATCCAGAGTAGACTAGTGTATGCAGTCGAGACCCCGACGAGGGGCAGTGGCCGGTCTCACAAGCCACTGGTGTCAGTTGGTTCACCTAAGATGTATACAGGTGCTCATTGGTTATGAGTACACCGGACAGGACTCGCCGGGAACATGCTAGTTTGTCTTATACCTGACGTCAGATAGCAGTTCCCTGGTGACATTTGTACAGGTTAATTCATCGACCTAAGATCGTCATTTGTCTCGTGTGAGTTCCCACTGTACTTTGATTACTACCCTACCACGCTCAAAGGAGACGTGCAAACAGGTTTTAGTTGGGTGCAGTCCCGAGCCACATGGAGGCAGTGAGCGGATCTGCTTGGGTTCGTCTCTCCCGGTATTGGGGGTGAGGTCGCGCTGTATCTAGGAGAGCCATTACACGAAGTCCTTAGCCAAGGCAGGAGATTTACTGTTAGGTATTCCAGTAGTATCTCAGGGTGTTCTGGGTTACACTCCGACGCGACTTGTACCGCTTTTGGTGGTCTGACTTTTACCAACCCCCTAGGCCGGCTATGCGATGCTCATAGACGAACAGACCGGACTGTACGGATATTGTCACTTATAGGCTCAGTAGGGTGTCAGGATGAGTTCGCTCATCGACGTCCCTTTTGGTCAATACCTGGTAGCCCGTTACGTATGGCAAATAGCCCTAACGTGCTAGTGATTAAATCCACAGCCAAAGTATTGACGAGCCTTTAGAGTCCCCCACAGACCGTTTTTTCAAGTTTCGGGCGAAACGCTGTAGAGGCCGTATGGAGATATGGCAGGGTTCGATCATGTACGTGCGGTATTGCACGGATCATGGTCGGACGGATAATACTAGCGGGCTTTGGTTTAAGCCGGATCCTAGTATTGTACAGTGTAGATTTTGTCTCATTGCATTTGTATTCGGTCGGAATACAAATGCGGGTATGTATATACAGTCGCGGGGTTTTCCTGTAATTTATTACGTGATCAGTTTTATGAAGTTGCCAGTTTGCATTCCGTTTCGGCCATTTTCCTTTGTTTCTTTCCTTGGCTGAAAATTGGTGGAGGAGGGCTTATTTGCGAGCATGCAAATTTGTATTTTGGAGGGTTGTTTTTGCAAGTAGTTGCATCATGATGGTTTCATGATGGTTGCACCATCCATTGACTTTCTTTAGTTCATGATGGCTTGACTTTTGTGATGGGAGTTGGTATGGATTGGATTGTGATCATCATTTCTTATGATAACCATTTTCCTTTTGCTTGCATTAGGTTTTTCCCTACCCCTTGACCTTTTTCCTCTCTCCCTTCACCATGAGAGGCCGGCCACATTTGATGAGAGCTGTCGCAAATTTTTGAAGTGGGATTTTTGATCTTTTGCCTTTGCAAAAATCCCATAGCTCCTTCTCCAAAAATATATATCTCATTCCTCCAGCAAAAGGCAACTTCATATAAACCCCAAATGAGACAAAGCTTTCTACACTTCATCTACAGTATCTTTGGGCACGTCGACTCTCCAACTTCGTGCCCGAGTTTCCTCGGTCCAGAGGTGGGAGCCCGTAAAAGAACCCGGCGATATGGTGCCCGTACCGACGAGGAGATGAAGACCGAAGATTCCGCGGTGAGATCGGGACGACGACGAGAAGACCGAAGGACACGGATCGCTCGGTATATCTCTCTACCCGTTCTCTAGTTAGCTAGTATTATGTTAATGGCCCGATCCGGGTTTTATAGTGCGTGGTGGTGCCGGTTTAAAAGTTCAGTAAAAGTATCGTTTCCGCATTTTGGCCTCGGATTGACGGTCGGGGCGCCGCCGTGCACTTACATACACTTGTTTGTTCATGAGAATTCATACACAAAACCTTGGTGTTGATTTTCTCTCTCATGGATGCTTCATTATTTTCTTGAGCTCTCATTTTTCTTCATCTCCTCCCTCCTCTTGAGTTTTCTCCACCTTCATCATCTTCCTCTTCACTACCCTTCTCATGAGTTGAGAAACAAGTGAAGAGGCAAGAAAGAGATAACAAACACTTAGATCTTCATACTACATCCTAGATTATTTTGTTTAGCAACCCAAGTTCTCTAGTTGCTCCACTTGACATATTGTGAGGAGCTAGAGCCATGGATCATATCCTTCGGGTGGATCATCTACGACAAAGGAGGACCGGAGAGCAAGATCGATCGCGGAGAACCAAATGAGCCAACAAAGAAGATCAAGCATGTTCAAGATGGCCACTTGGAGCTAAAGATGAGGAAAGAAGACCGAAGGACATGGTTCGTTTGGTGAGATTTCTTCATCATAGTAGATAGCTCTCTTTATTTAGCTGGTTAGGTGTAAGGTAAGATCCGGGTTAAAAGTTATTCTAGTGCCATGTTCTAATCGTTAGAAAAAATTTTGTTCCACATTTGGTCACGGTAGTTGGCCGGGGCACTAGCGTAACCTTTCATCTCCTATAGTCACTTGGTCGTGGCTATAGGGCGTGGCTGTCTACTAGAGTTATCTGGCGATTGTTCGCGTACAATACGCGATTGCGACGAAGTTTTGATCCAAATCAAAACTCCGTGGCAACCGATTTATTGAGACTAAGGCACTAGATTTACAATATACTAAATAGTTTTCACAAAACTAATTATTTGGATTCTAACAATTGTATCACATATCATCAAGATCAATACGATGCTTAAACATTTCGATCGGTTTATGAAACATCGACAAAGTACCAGAGACCTCAACAACTTGAGAACCATTAAAGATACCCAGAGAGTGCTAAACTTAACCATGGAACAGCATATTAAAACCCAGAACACAACCCTACAAACCTTCCACGGAACCGCGGCTAAACATGGGGTTTGGCTACGCTTCCGCGACCGTTTGATGGAATTGGGTGCTCAAATTTCATGAGGCTCCATTAAAAAGCCAGCTCGATTTTCTGAGTATTTTTAATCACGAAAAATCCAACTCTTGAAAAATTCGATAGAAACTTGCAAAAAATGGCATTTCGAAAACCGATCGAGTATTTTAACGCCGTAAAGAACTACCCAAATATTCTAGCTTTGCTCTGATACCATGAAAGTCTACCCCAGCACCACCAAGGGGTTCTAGCGGCATCAAGCATGCTGGATTTTAAAATTTTCGGTGCTAGGCTAGACTTATGCAAGATCGTAACTAGAATATTTTGGTTAATCTATGATGATATGTAATATAAAGAGAAGTGAATATGGCTATACCCTCATAGATCGAGTCTTCACTTCATATGCTCCGTGTAATAGTCTCGCGACTCCACTAGGCTCCACTTGAGGGTTTGGACGAGCTTCCTCCGATGACCTTCGTGCCGAAGATGATCCGGGCGAAGTCCCTCCAACTCAAGCTGCCTCTACACTAAACTCTTTTAGTATAGGAAACACGCTACACTTGATCGCGAGTCAAGTGTAGGATGGTGAAGTAAGGGTTTAAATGCTCACTTATTTGTGTTCAAGCTTCATGGTTCACATCACATGTGAGGGTTGAAGCTTGAACTATGGTGGTGAGGGAGAAGAAGACGAGAGCAAGAGAGCAACACTTTACCAAAAAAATGGCTCAGTCTTGGAATCAATCAAGTGAATGGAAACCCCATGACCCTCACTCATTCAAGCATGGAAAATAGCAATATAAAATTGCAAACATGCTTGAATAGTGAGTCAAGATGAATAAACAAACAATAAAGCTCAGGCCTCACCATTCATCCTCAATTTCCACCTCTTTTTCTATTTTCCATAAAATAGAAAAACATGCCATGCTTCATAAAACATATATATATATATATATTTATATATATATATATATCATATATATTAATATATATATTATGAAGAATAATTAGTGAGCTAGTGATATTAGTTAAGTTATAATTATATCACATATAATATACATCACATTATTAAATCAAAACTTGATTTAATAATCCGGTTATGACCGATTAATATCATTTATCTGTGTATCGCATTATCAAATCAACACTTGATTCGATAATCTGGTTATATCGCATATAACCTAACTCGATAACAGATAACTACAAGATTACAATACGGTATCACATGCACGTATATAATCAGGCTTACACACACATATGTGTCCTACTTCGTTTCGCCTGAACCAGAGAACTCCTGTGTGGGACTCTGAAGACTCGTCAATACACCAGCTGTAGGTAATGATCACATCAGTCACCTACAAGCCGTCAGCAGTACTAGCTGGACGTAACGGCTACACGGGTATTGAGCGATATGAAGATCAACAAGTAAGCTTGTCCATACTCTCCATGAAGCCTATCGGTAATACCAACATACAGTCCGGTCTCTTCGTCTGATATGTCGCATATCATGTCTAGGGGTAGTAAACGTCAGACCCCAGTAACGTGATAAGTCATGCCGATGTCTAGCCTATAACGGTTCGAGAAACTACTGATAATTCTTATCAGTAAATCTCAGCAGCAGCCCAGGCCAAGGACTTCCAGTTATAGCCAATCGAGCATAGCGCAACATCAACCCCCAATACCGGGAGAGACGAAACCCCTCCTATCGCTCATTGCGTCCATGTGACTCGGGATTGTACCCAAAATCCACCTGTTTACACAACTCCTCTTGAGCGTGGTAAGGAGGAAATCAAAGCACAATAGAGCCACACAAGACTCTATAACGATCTCGGGTCTACAGACTAACATGTACCAGTGTCACCAGAGGATTGCTATCTGACGATATGTATAATACCAACTAGGAGTCATCGACGAGTCCGTTCGGTGTACCCATTCTCCAATGACCACCTGTGTACAATCTTTGATGTCACACACCAATGGTTGTGGGATCAACCATCGCCCTCCAGGGGACAAGAAACGTACACACTAGTCTACTCTGGAATATCGATGTCCTTGTCTCGATATCCCCTTAACTAGGAACCGATTAATGGATGCACTTTTGGACCACCCTGGCTCTACTAGTATGATCTTATCATAATCCTGATAGTCAAGTACATATCCTAAGGTCTTTATCAACATGTAAGAGACATATAATATAATAATACTAGTCTACATGTTAAGATAAAAGGTAACCAGATAGCATACTATCATGTCGAGCAAGAAAGTCCTCTATGTATATGTCCAAGCATCCACTATATCAACAATAATGATCTCTAGGCATACATATTCCTATCTTCGACTCCGTAGTCGACCATATTTTTGTCCCTACATCTTCACCTATAAGGACCCTAGTGCTCGCGTCACAAGACTAAAGGCGGAAGCGGAAGAGAAAACAAAAATTTATATTAAGCACTAGCGACTTATACCCTAGAATCGATTCCAAACACCAAACTAGAAAACTAAACTACTAAGGTTAGGGGCTAGCTACCTTTGTCGCGTGTCTGCGCATTTGCAGAAGACCCCTACACCGCTTTAAGGACTCTCGCAAGGCTCCGAAGTCATCGGGAATGAGCTTGGACGAGGATCTTCTTCGTCGAAGATGATTCATCCGAGAGAACACGAATCAAGCTCTAGCTGCAAACTAATGAATCAAGTGAAGCAACTCACAATCACTACTTGCTAGGAAGTGATGGCGAGAATGATGTAGTGGAGGTTATCTTATGGTTTTCTCTCTTTGTCAAATTTTCTTCTAAAAAATGGAAGCTCAAAAGAGAAGAAGAGAGAAAAAGAAGAATGAGTGTGGAATAATTCCTTTGCCATTCTCTCTCTCTCTCTCTCTCTCTCTCTTTTCTTGCTCTTATCCTCGAGATTGTGAACTCAAAGCATGAGTTACACCATGACTCATGACCTGAGTTATAAGCTTAAACAAGTCTTCAAGCTTCCATTTGTAGAAGAAAATGATATGTGTATCAATACACATACAAGCATATATATATATATATAACCGTATATGTACAAATACATATACCCGTTTTTTATCAAAATACGAATACCGTATTAGTATAAAAATACGAATACCCGTATTCGTATAAAGATAAAAATACTCGTATTTGTATTATGATACAAATACTCGTATTTATACAGATACTCGTATTCGTGTTAAAATACGAATATCCAAAAGAGAGATAATGAGAAATATAATACTAGCTTACAATAATCCTTGCTATCTTTCAAACCTGCCAATATTATCAAAACGCCCAATTAAAGTACGTGCACTAAATACACGTATTTAATCGAACATGAGTGCATATCAAAATACGAACATACTATATCGTTTCGCCTGAATTGGGAAACCCTCTTTGTGGGACTCTAATGACTCGACAATACGGTGGTAGTAGGTTTAAGCACAAGCATATCAACGACACTAGCTGTACGTAACGGCTACCCAGGTATTGAACCTATAAGTGACAATCTCCGTACAGTCCGGTCTTTTCGCCTAAGAGTATCGCATACCAGGTCTAGGGGGTGGATAACGTCAAACCCCTAATAAACCGATAAGTCATGTCGGTGTCGAGCCTATTACCAAGCTAAGAAACTACTGATATCCAATCGGTAAATCTTATCCGCCCTGGCCAGGGACTTATGGTGATAGCCAACAGAACACAGCAAGACATCGAATCCCTATACCGGAAGAGACGAATCCTTGACGATCGCTCACTGCCTCCATGTGGCTCGGGACTGTACCCAACTAAAACATGTTTGAATGACTCAGTAGAGCCGTGGTAGGGTAGTAATCTAAGTAAAGTGGGAACTCATACGATACTAATGACGATCTCAGGTCAAAAGACTACCTGTACTCATATCAACTAAGAACTGCTATCTGATGATAGGTATAGTACCATCTAGATGTTCTCGGCGAGTCCGTCCGGTGTACTCCCTTCCAGTGAGCATATGTATACAATCTTAGGTGCAACACACCAATGGCTATGAGACCTTCCACCGCCCTTCGTCAGCGTCTAGAAACGTATACACTAGTCTACTCTGGAATATCGAAGCCCAGTCTCGATATTCCCACGACTGGGGACGTTTAAGAATGTGCTTATGGACTACCAAGCTCTCACAAGTAAAATTGCCATCATAATTCTGGTAGTCAAGCAAAGATCCTACGATCTTTATCCTTATGTATTCAAGACACGTAATAAAACGTATACCCATCGTGAAAAAGACAAACCAGATAGCAAACTATCATATCGAGAAAGACTGTTCTATCTGTATAGGTCCTCCTTCACTTATCATAATCTACAACTTTTGATTACAATAATTGACTTGAGGGCAGTATAGCCAACAATCTCCCACTTGCTCTTAAGGCCAAATTTTGCGGTATTGCATACCCACAGCTCGTGTGCTACTGAATACCCAACTTCTCTACTAATAGCTTGAGTATTTGAGAAATATCCTTAGTGGGTGGATCCGTTAAAATGCTTCTAACTATCTTTCTCTATATCTCAAATTCGCGGAGATCAACTATCTTCCAAACTGTGTGATACCCTGCCTCAGAAACTTTTTGGATACCTGATGGGACCAAGTTCATGAATGAACAACTTTATCCAAAAAAATTCTTGAGCTGTATCCTCTGTTGAGTCAACATCCTGCGCCATGTCTACCTTAGTATCCGCTTGGAAACCTTTCCAACATCCTGCGACATGTCTACCTCAGTATCCGCCTGGAAACCTCTCCAACATCCTGCTCCATGTCTACCTCAGTATCCGCTTAGAAACCTTTCCAACATCCTACGTCATGTCTATCTTAGTAATCGCTTCCAGAAGGAAGCTGCCATTACCACATCCTAAAAACATCCTGAAATTTTTTTCACGGTTTCCTTTTGTTTCTCCAGGATTAATATCTTCTTATTACACTAAGTGCAGAAGCAGCTTTTGGTCTGGTACTTAACATGAATGATTGACCCAATTGGCAAAGCAATTGGTATGTCATTCATACGAGTCTGTCTCCTCATCAGTTTAGAAGACATCTCTTTAGAGAGGATGATTCCATCACCTGCGGATACCCATTCTCAACTTGGGTATTTGGACACCATTCTAAAGGATTTTAGAATGCAGGACTCCTGGTGTGGTGGTGTCGGCCGGCGCAGGCGCTCACGCGGGGAGCACGTGAGGCGCTGCCTTATTGTTATTAAACAAAGATTAGCTCTTATTATTGTGTTTAATTAATAAGGGAACAAATTCCCCTCGCCTTTGTTCTCACATGGCTCACACGTAAGTGCAATGGTGTCAATTTTACCACCGTTGGATCACCTAGAGGAGTTGAACCGATTCGTCCCACGTCCTATAAATAGGGCATTTGGCCCTTGAGATGACTGCTATCTCTTCATCTTCTTCCATAAGACTTTCTTTTCTTTCGAGAATTTAATTCTCATCTCAGAGCTTAGATCTCTGTCCTCAAGAACTCCATTGAACAGAGTAGACTTTGCTAAAAATTTTTGTGAGGATTATGAACATTGCTTAGCTCTTAACTCCTTTCGAGCATATATATATATATATATATATATATATTTTATTTTATATTTTAAATCCATTATCATATTCAACAGAGCTTAGCTCTTTTCTTTAATCGATCTCTTGGAGATCTTAAAAAAAACCTTTTTTATATAGATCGTGGATCTTGATGTCCATATCCGGGATTTGAGTCCATGGACATTCTTGAGGATCATCGATTCTCCTTTTAGGGTTTTACCCTATTGTCAATCTTGATATTAGAAGTTTCCTAGAATTTTATTCCATCATTCATCCCATGAGTTTTTTAACATGGGGATTTCTGGGATTTAATCCCATCGTTTGGGGGAATTTAATTCCATATTTTTTGCAGAGCTTAGCTCCGGTTTGATTCTTAGGAACTTTGGGAATTTTATTCTCTTTACTGTTCTTGGATATTTTCCTTTCTTGGGATTTTTAGGGGTTTTAATACCCTTTTCACAGATTTGAATATGTTATTGTTTAAAAGAACCTGTTTTTTGGGAAATATTGGGAGTTTTAACTTCACTGTTCATTTAATGAGAGTCCTTTTTGATTTTCACAGTGGGCACATGTCTCATTATTGACGAGCCATCACTTTGATTTCGTGGGGCCCACTAGTTTTTTTATAAGCTTAGTGATGCTAGCGTTTTTTTATTGCTAACATTCCATTGGGTTTCTTTTCAGGTACCATAGCTTCTTGTTACCTTACGTTCATTCGAAGAGTGCTTTTGCTGACGCACCCACTGATCGTGAGGTCCTTGCTCTAATTCAGGACTATGATCTGGAACGGAAATCTCTTCATCCATGGGGAGCGTGGTTCAGCTACATCATCAGGGGTTGGCGCAACTTCACTTGCGAGGTGCCATCAGAACCGATCCCTTCGATTCAGTACACCAACCCTCCGCCGGTTTCTTATATGGTTGGAGAGATTAGTTGGACTGAAGATGGTCGTCTTCAACCATTTATGGAAACGATACTAGTCCAACCGCCAATGGCCCTAGATATTTTGGGTCGTCATATATGTTAAGGAGAGGCACGACCATGGGGTCAGGTTTATACAATAGGAGTGACCCCTCGACATCCGGCATGTTACCTTATTTGGGCCCGCTACATCTTATCGGCCAAGAAATCGTTGCTGCTAAAAACCGGCGATTTATGCATCCCTATTATATTACCACACTCCTCATGTGTGGTGGGTTATATATTTCTTGGATTAGTGGAACATCCCAACCTTCACATTTCTACTATCGGACCGGAAAGTATAAATTTCATTGAAGGAATTTTGCAGATATTTTTGGATTACACGTCAGGGGATGCACCATAAGGAGATACTTCCTCCCGACGAGCATATTTTTGCCACCGAATCAATCGTCATTAGCCTTACGCCAGAGAATGCTATTCCACACAGGTTCCCAAGTTTGGTCAAGGTGTTGAATATTTTTGAAAGCCTGTTTTTGGAGTCTAGAGGGCATGGAGTTGGCATTGCAGATTTTGTCATCCGTTTCCTTCGTCCAGAAGTTTTGTAGAAGAAAGATGCGAATTTTGGCAAGTTTGATGATCCATTTAGGTTTGGCTTAGACAAGCTGTCGACTGCCGATGCGGATCTGAAGCAGTTTTTATTCCGGACATCCCCGTCATCCCTTTTGCAGAAATTGCTGCCCTAGACATTGATGAGGAAACATTTCTCATGGGCTTAATTGGCTTGTGGCTCATCTTTTTGCACTCCCGATGCATCATCGATACATGAGACGGTCCGTCTTCTACCCGGCTCATCGCATTGCGGCAGGAATACGTATGGCCGTCAAAGTTACGGGATTGGCTCATTTATATAATGGTTTGAGTATGGCGGCCGACACCACCCAGCCGGGTGTGGGGCCTGTGAACCTCCCTCTCCATTATTTCACATCATGGGTAAAGATGCATGTATTGGATGCTTTCGGCATGCATAAAAGGCCCAAATTTTATGAGGGGTATAATTTTCCCCGGGTCTTGCATTTGGTTGATGCTTCCTCTCCCGATCCAACACAGCGGGCAGCTCGACGGTTGCTTCTGCGTCCGCGCATGGTTGGGGATAGCATGACTTTTGTTAATAGGGTCTTGACTATTGGTAAGGAATCCTCCAAAGTGGTCCAACAGCTTCATGATGTATTCAAGGATGAGGTTTCTGCTTTGAAGGCCAGGGAAATTGTACATCTATACTTTATTACGCCGTGGTTTTTAGTATTGAGACAAAATGCTTCAGTGCTGTTCATGAGGTACATCCCACATCGTTTCGCTCAACAATTAGGTTATAACCAGGGTGTTCCCCTTGAAGCGTTTCTTGTCATCCCGGTTGCTTCAGAGGAGACCGTTCGCAATGTGGTCCATAATTTTATGTGATTGAATACGAGGTCTTACTTCCTGGTTGTTGAACCGAGTTATATTACGAAGGCCTCAAATGCCTATATAGCCTGGTATCAACATGCGACGGGTGTCGTTATCAAAGAAGAGAGGTGGATGCTACTTGATCATAAATATTCCATCCTGGATAGCAACCTTGCGGTCCCGCTGAAATGTCGCGCAGTCGTCTGTTCTTCCTTGAGAGAGGGCAATGTGGTAGTAGCTCCACGTGTCTTTCCAACGGTGTCGACGGCTAAGCCACGACCCGATATGATGTCTGCAACGCTTCCTGAACCAGACATTAGCTCGGACATCGGAATACGCCCCTCCAAGATGCCAACAAAAAGAAAGTTCTTATCATCGGGAGTTGCTCTTGGTTCGTAGAAGAAGAAGAAATCAATGTTTTCGTCCGATGTTGTCTTTGGTCAAGAGCCCCATGCTCCCTATAGTGAAGTCCTATCAAAGTATGGGACCAATGACGATCTTTTTTGTCCTAAAGCTTCTATCGATGAGAACGCGGCGACTGATCTCCAGGCCGCTCCTGAGGCTTTCCAACGATTGTCCTGTGAGCAAGTTGCACTTGCTGCCCTTGCAACGTCGGGTACACCTCATCTATACTCTTTTTATTATTATAAATTAAAATATTATTGTGCTTTATTTAACACTTTTCTTCTCTTCTTTTTCTAACAGGTATCTCCGCTGAAGAGGCTCTTCGGGTATCCATTAAAACATACGAGGAAGAGGAGAGGCTTCGTGGTTCTATAGGCCTTGGAATGATTTATTTTATGAGCTTTAGAAATTTTAGCTCATTTTGCCCACACCTTGACTCATTCTCTTCATTATATGAGCCTCTGTAGCTAGCGCTATTTTGAGTGATGCGCCATCTTTGGGCATTAGCGGAGAGGACATTCCTTATTCGACGATAACTACGGAATCTTCAAAGCTGCCGACTATTGCTGAGGCCACCTATGCACCACGATGGGAAGCATCATTAAAGTAGTCGATGATGGATATTGTAGCAGATCCTGAGGCTGAGTCTGATTCAGATGAGGGCATTCCTTTGTCGGTTGTTCAGGAGAGATCCCTTCATACATCTAAGGCTGAGAAGAAACGCTGGAAGCGTGAAGTGAGGGAGCGTCAGGCTAGCAGGCCACAAGTGCGGGTTCGAGTGAAATACGAACCCATGATTCTCCCATGGAGGACATCCCCCCTGCTTTGTCAATCGCTCACAGGTAGATCACGCATGCAGCTCGTGAAGAGGCTGAGCGTTTACATCAGGGGGAGGCAGCACATGATACTTCAATGAAACCTGGTAGGAATTATTAATTTTCCAAGTTTCTTTCCATAGCAACTTATTCGATTTGTAACATTCTTCTCTTTTTTAATGATGCTGCAGGGACAAGTTTAGGTGCCGAAGCTGTGGATGAGGTGACGGCATCCGGAGATTCAAGGACGAAGGGCCTTCATCTTGAGTCTAATATTGCTCCAGCTGCCACTCCTTCTCCCGGTGAATCTCCAGTATCAACGGGTATTGCTTGCATAGTGACAGCCCTTATTGATTCGGGAGATGAGGACGCAGATTTTGAATCCGTCTCCTCTGTGATGGTGGAAGTCGAAGAGGCCGTCGCGACTAGTGATGATCAAGATAAAATCATGGTTCCCGCACCATCGGTTCTCATGAAATCCGCAGGTATCTTCTATTAAATTACTTTCGGATTCTTATTTCTGCTAGACACATTTATTAACGTTTTCATTATTTCTGGTATAGGTATGGCAAGCCCTGGTGATCTGCTGATTGAAGAACCCCTGTCAGCTGGTACCATGACTGTTGTTGCTCCACCTATCTCCTTCGCACCTCCCTGAATCTTCTTGGGCTCAGCGATGGAAGGTAATTTTCCTTCAATTGTTTTATTTCTTCGTTACGGTATTGATATTACTCCTTAGATTAATTTTTTAATGTATATTGTTAAAATCATGTAGGAGTGCTTTACAACCATTTGTGCCAAATTTTAGCTTCGCACTTCGCCTTCCAATTGGGATCCGTCCCTCCTTCCGGTGTTAGCTAGCATATCTTTGTTAGTTGTATGTATGCCCTAGAGGCCATTATTCTATATGATTGTATATTATAATGGATGCTTGGACATATATAGAGAGGACTTTCTTGCTCGACGTGATAGTATGCTATCTGGTTACTCTTTATCTTAACATATAGACTGGTATTGTGATATTGTCTTCCGTTACATGTTGATAAAACCCTTAGGATATGTACTTGACTACCAGGATTATGATGCAGATCATACTAGTGAGGCCATGGTAGTCCACAAGTTCATCATTTAATTATTTCTAGTCGTGGGAGTATCGAGACAGGGCATCGATATTCCATAGTAGACTAGTGTGTATGTTTCTTGACCCTGTATGGGGCGATGGATGATCCCATGTCCATTGGTGTTTGACATCAAAGATTGTACACAGGTGCTTATTGGAGAATGGGTACACCGAACAGTACACGCCGAGAACTCCTAGATGGTATTATACTTATTGTTAGATAGAAGTTCTCTGGTGACACTGGTATAGGCTAGTCTGTAGACCCGAGATCGTCATAGAGTCTTGTTGATTCCCACTGTGCTTTGATTTCCTCCCTACCACGCTCAAGAGAGCATGCAAACAGGTGGATTTAGGGTACAGTCCTGAGTCACATGGAGGCAATGAGCGATAGGAGGGTTTTCGTCTCTCCCGGTTTTGGTGGTTGATGTTGCGCTAGGCTCGATTGGTTATAACAAGAAATCCCTAGCTAGGGCTGATACTGAGATTTACTGGTAAGTGTTATCAGTAGTTTCTCTACCCGTTATGAGCCTCATATCGGCATGAATTATTAAGTTATTAGGTTCGGCGTTTATCACGCCTAGACTCGATATGCGACATATCAGACGAAGAGACCTGACTGTACGGTAGTGTTACTTACTGGATTCATGGGAGTATGGACAAGCTTGCTTATTGATCTTCTGATCGCTCAATACATGGGTACCCATTACGTCCGGCTAGTACTGCTGACGGCTTGTGGGTGACTGATATGATCATCACCTACTGTTGGCTTATTGATGAGTCTTTAGAGTCCTACACAGTGATATGAGATATAGCCGGGTTATTGAATCAAGTGTTGATTCGATAAGCTGATATAAATTATATTAGTCGGTTGTATGTGATATGGCCGGATTATTAAATCAAGTGTTTATTTAATAGTTTAATATATATTTATATATTTAATATATTAATATATATTAACTAATATTAGCTTACTTAAGAATTTTTTTTCTACAAATACATATAAATATATATGTGATATATATTATTGTATTTATTTTTGTGTCATGGTAGATAATACATTGGACTTGGGTGTATGAGACTCATACCTAACTAAACATAATTTTGGTGATTAATTATTAAGGGAAAAATCAAAATTAGGTGGAAATTAGCATGGCTAAAGATGCTTGTGGAAGCATGTAGAAGCCTTGACTTAAGTCCACTAATTTTTTTTACTCTAGATATTTATTAACCCCATCATTATCTTTAGCCATAGTTAAGTCTCTACAAATTATAATTGAGATATTTTCTCACTCATAGTTGATCACTTCTTCATCTTCTTCATCTCATTTTAGCTTTCTAGCTTTAAAGTGTGGAAAGAAAGAAAGAGAGAAAAATAATTCTAAAGTGAGCAAAATTCCTACTTCATCAATCTATACCAATCTAGCCATTTAGTATAGGTTCTTTACTTTACTATTTCCTCAATTAGTGAAGATGTAGCTTGAGTCAGAGATTCTTCGACGTAGATCATCTTCGGCCTTGAAGATCCTTAACCAAGCTCGTTCTTTTCGCGTAGTGGAGCCTAAGAAGAGTTCGGGGGACCACTACTTGGAGCTAAGGGACTACTACACGGAGTTTTAGAAGTGAAGGACCGATCTACAAAGGTTGTATTCCTTGTTCACTTAGTGTAAAGTTGTTTACATGCTTTAAAAACCCTAATTCTCTAGTTAAATCCTTGGTTCGGGTTTCTTAGCACTCTAGATTTTTGGAAATTGCATACTTGATGCTTGCCGAAACCTAGCGCGGGTGCTAAGCGAACCCCGAAATCTTTCATTTCTTATTTTAACTTTCTATAAGTAATCCTTCTCTAATAACCTTTTTCCTGTACTGACTACGGTCTTACAACTCGAAGGAGAAGACGAGGAAATGGATGAGCCCACTATGCTCCCCGATTTTCCAACTATTGGTAGGTTAGATCTTTTTAATTTTTTATATCTTAAACTGAGATCTGACCCATCTTCAAACATGTCTTATTCTGTAGCTGCTCCACTAGCTTTAGTTCCCTTGGAGTCCCGCATTTCTATGCCCACAGGGCCTTTCGCTAAACGTCAATCTTCCATAGGCACAGCAAAAAGTAGGCACACGCTAAACGAATTTATTAAATACCTTGATGTCGAGGCTCTCACTTCTGCCGGGTACTTTGTGGATGAAGTCAATCCTATACTGGCGACTCTTATGACTTTCCAAAATGATGATTTCGTCTGCATCTGGGTTGATTATTGTAAGCAAATCGAGGCTTGCCTCTATGAGATCGAGCGCAAACATCTTACGCTTGAGGCATTATCCTCAAAAGATCAATTGACCGTGCTGATCGAACAACGCGCCGCTCTCATTCAATACTACGAGCAGAAGCTGGTCCTGAAGCAGAAGGAGCATGAAACGGATTTTAGAGAATCAAGACAATTTCGTGCTCAGGTAGAAGCTAATGCCGCGTGGCTCCAGGTCAACTTTGAAAACCTTCAACGGTGCATTTCTGAGGGAATGACGCTGAAGTAAGACCTTGACTTTACTGAACGAGGAATGCGGGGCTACGAAATTGCTAAACAGGAAATTTTTGAGAAGCTTTCCTCGTGCTTGCAACAATGAGTTCAAATGAAGAAATGCTAGCCACAATATTAGTACGCGAGAATGAGCTCCGGCAGGAGAATGAGCGGGTCGCTGCTTTATTAAAACCCCATCCTCTTAGAGATTACAATTGTATCCTTTTTTTCTTTACAAATTGTATCTTTCAAACATTTTGATTCATGAATAAAGAATATACATTTTTTGTATTCGCATGCACCTCTTTGTTCCTTAATGTCTTGACTCGGCACGAAGTAGTATAAGTACTCTTTTCGGTGTTTATTGTTTATTCAATCATTTCGGAGTCTCTAGTTTATTCACTCATTTCAAGGTTTCTAGTTTATGTACTCATTTCAAAGTTTATAGTTTATTCACTCATTTCGGAGTCTCTAGTTTGTTCACTAATTTCGGAGTGTTTTTAGTTCACCTCCCTTGGGTTTACTTGCAAACTCATCCAAACGTTGGATGTAGATAAACCCTATTCTTTTATGACGGGGGTCCGTTAGGTTTGAGGTACAAGGTTTAAGTCCATCGTACCGCGGCGTTGGCGGATATATTACTCGATATGCAGTCCCTTAGGTTACTGCTCGAGTAGCCCCTCGACTATCGTGTCTCTGATCCCTTCTGAGGCTGGACAAGACGTCTTCAAGTAATCTTCTTAGGTTTGTGTATCTTTATTACCGTCGGAAGAACAAACGTTAGGTATTTGTCATGGCGCTTTTCACTTGAGGTTAGGCTTAATTTGAAGCCCCGATGAGTCATAACCGCACCCTTCTGGGGTGAGATGATCTCCAATGGTCTTTAGGCCCTGTATGTATTGTCATTAAGACCCGAAGCTAGGAATATGCCTTCACTTAATTTTTGCTTTGATGATGTTGCACCGATTCTTTGCTGAAGTAGGGTAGACATGCGTATGACCTTTATACTGTATGTATTGCAATTGAGATCTGGAGCTAGGAATATGCCATTGCTCCAATTTCATTTGATAGTTGCATCCGCAACCTGCTGGAATGAGGAGGAACGTCAAGATGATCTCTAGGCTATTGATGTTTCCATCGAGATCTTGAGTTAGGATTTTGCCGTGACACCACTTTTATTTGACCCTTAGGTCCTTTGTTGATGTCGTGTCTGTACTTTGCTAAAGTAGGAAGGATGTCCAACTTGTCTATAGGCTGTAGATGTGCCATCAAGACTCGGTTCTTGTTTTGACAAAGCGTGGTGGGAAAATATGGTTCCCTTTCTTTCATTTGTGCTCATGGATCGTATACAAGAGTCAATATGGACCTACTTGCAGGGCAGAAAATTTTTATTCTATTTTATTTTTATTTATTTCCGCGATGCTCTATCTTTTCTTCTTTTATATCATGGAAGTCGCGATTGCCCAATCATTTCGGCTATTTTTCGCGGTGCCCAATCATTTCAGCTTTGTCATTTTTAAATTTTTACTCGCTGTTTTTTTATTGCAAGTCGCCCAAACCATTTTGCCATTTCTTATGCTTATATTTACCCGCTGATTTTTATTGCGAGTTGCCCTATCATTTCGGCTATTTCATATGCATTTTTTTGCTACTCGCTGAGTTTTATTACGAGTCAAGAACTTGAGATCTGATGCCAATCTTGGCATCAGTATCACTGCAACTAGAATATTGTCGGGAGAGAATCATCATTTGCCGTGAGAGGATTTGGAGTTTGACACCTGTTTAGGCATCAGCATCACTACAACCGGGATATTACTAGGAGTGAATCATCATTTGCCTTTGTTGATTTGAACAAAGGTGGCTTAGCAAACAGGGTTAGAATCCTGTCGACTAAGGCTTTTATGACTTTATTATCCGTAAGGGTCTCATAAAGGCATTTCTCCCTATGAGTCGTGAGGATCTAATAGGTGTGTTTTTATCCTTAGGAAACGTGGCGATTGCTAAGCATGTTTTCTCTGATAAGTCGTAAGGATTTTACAAGAGTTATTTTTCCTTGTAAGTTGAGAGGACTTACAAGTGTCGTTCACCATATGTGCATTTTTCTCGTCATTGGAGGAACTTGGTGGGGAATATATTTATTTATTCCCATGGATTGTATACAAGAGTCAATATTGGAGCACTTGTAGAGCAGTAAAGTTTGGTGGGGTTTTGGTGGCTTAAGAACAGGTTCAGGTCCTTGTATCTTAAGGATTTTTTATTTTTATAAGCCTTGAGGGTCTTATAGAGGGTATATTCTCCTTCCGAGTCATGAGGATCTCTTAAGTGCATTTTCTCCTCAAAAATCGTCTGGATTTCTAAGTGTGCTGCTCCTTTGCGAGTCGTAAGTATCTCACGCAGGTGTTTTTTCCTTCCAAAGTTGTTAGGACTTTGTAAGTGCCTATTTTTTTTTATTTAAACGAGTTCATGCCTTTCCGGGTTTTCACTAGATCGTCGGTAGTCACGTTGTTTTTACTCACGGTTCCCTTACGGGTTTTCATCCGTGCCCATTTTGCTTGTGGACATACCTTTTTTTAGGCAGCCCGTAGGGTAACGCACCATTAGCTATAAGCCCCGATCTTTTCGAAGGACTGCATTATGCGGGACCTGGGAAGGTTATGAATCATTTATGCCTATGGATTGAATACGGTAATCAATGTGAGGATTCACCGTAGGGTTAAACATATTAGTTTAGGGACATGACGGTCCATTATCGTCGTATTTTGGGGCGGGTATTTACTTTAAGGACTTTTCGGTCAAATATCACCGTGTTTTGGGGCGAAATGCTAGTTAGGGACATTCCGGTCCATTATTAGTTAGGGACTTCTTGGTCCATTATCGCCGTATTTTGGGGCAATGGTGCTTTTTTTGGTACTACCCTTAGAGTTCCGACTCAGGAAGATAGCGAGCGGACACAAGCGTCGTCATCTATCATTGACCTAAGTCATGACTTGTCAAGCATAATACTTTTTGAGAAATCGGCCGTTTATTGGCCGAAAGGGTCGTTCGCCATGCATATCCATAAGCAGGTAGGCTCCACCTTGGTAGACTTTGTCTATGATGTACATGCTTTCATAGTTTGGCTCGAACATCCCCTGTTTTGCACGATTGAGGATCATTAGTCTTTTGACGACTAGCACGAGTTCGCCATGGTGGAATGTTATCGGTCTGGTCAATTTTTCATATGACTGTGTCATCCTTGCCTTATAAGCCTTCAGGTTTTGCTTTGCTATAAGGCGGGTTTCGTCAAGGGCGTCGAGCTTCTCGAGCCTAAGATAAGTGGGGGACTAAGAATTCGGAGCACATAGGCATTTTCTTCATCTGTCAGCTCGTATTGAACTACCACTCATAGAGAGGGGAGCTCTATTTCTAATGGGAATACTGCTTTCGTGCCAAACACCAATGCGTAGGGTGTTGTATTCATGGCCGCCTTGAACGTTGTTTGGTACGTCCAGAATGCTTCATGCAGCCTCTAATGCTAGACCTTTTTGTTTCTGGACAGTGTCTTTTTTATAATCTTGGTCAATGTCTTGTTTAAGGCATCAGCTAGACCGTTAGCCCGAGGATTATAGACTGAAGAGTATTTCCAATCTATTTTAGCTGTTGTGCGAAGCGACTGATTTTATGGCTTCTGTAAGCTGGTCCATTATCCAAGATAATTCAACGCAGAGTGCCGAACCAATAAATGACATGGGTTTTGAAGAAGTGGAGGATATTCTCAGTCTTCACCTCCCTTAGTGGTACTGCTTCTTCCCCCTTAGAGAAGTAATCGGTCGTTGCCAATATAAATCGATGTCCTTTGGATGACGCCAGTTCGATGAGGCCAATTATATCGGTTCCTCACATTTCGAACAACCAGCTAGCCACTATCGGGTGTAGTGGATTTGGATGCTGGTGTATGAAGTCCCCATGAATTTGGTATGGGTGACACTACTTCGCATATTCGAGGCAGTCCTGAATCATAATGGGCCAATAGTAACCCATTCTTTTTATCTTCAGCTTCATCTTTGGTCCAGCTTGATGATAAACGCAGAGTCCATCGTGTATTTCTTGGATGACTTTCTTTGCTTCCTCCGGCCCCAGGCATCTTAGCCATAGGCAATCGAACGATCTCTTATATAGAGTATCATTGACAAAGGCAAATGACAAAGCTCATTTCATGAGCTTATGTCTAAATGACACATTTTCAGGCGTTCGTTTGGACTTGAAGTAATTTATGAAGACTTCCCTCCAGTCTTTGACCTTTTCTTCATCCTCTATTTGAAAGCCTACCTGTTCGGTCGTTTCATTTTCTTCGGATGGCTTTATCAGGTCTCCCAAAGATATATTTGTTGGCGTGAGGACCTTACGGCTTTACACAATGATCCTTACATCATCGAGGTCTTCATTGGCCAATTCTTTATCCAATTTGGACAATGCATCCACCTTGCTGTTTTCCGCTCACGGTATGCTTTCCAGGGTATAAGAAGAGATTTGTGTTAATAGTTGCTACAACTTTTCGCCATACCTTATTAGCTCTGGCTTGCACATTTGATAATTACTGTTTACTTGACTAACGATCAGCTGGAAGTCTCCATATATAAGGAGGTCTTTGATTCTCATATCGATAACGATTTCAAGACCGGCTATCAAAGCTTCATATTCAGATTCGTTGTTAGTCCTTGGCTCCATAAAGGAGAGGGCGCAATGCAATATCTCTCCTTGAGGGGTCACGAAGATGAGGCCCACCCCGGCTTTGATTACAGGGGTGTTTCTCTTTCGCTGCTTCATGGAGGATGCTCCATCGAAGTAGAATTTCCATTGGGACTCATTTTCTTCTCTCTCTTCTTTGATTGCGTCGAACGCATGTTCGTCTGGCAACTCACAATTTAGGGGAGAGTCGGATGGTATTGGATGCTCCGCTAGAAAGTCGGCTATGGCCCGTCGTTTCACAGCTTTGAGAGGTAGATAAGTTACTGAGAACTCTATCAGGAGGAGGGCCCATTTGTCAAGCCTTCTTATTAGTATGGCCTTTGACATTATATATTTGAGAGGATCCACCTTCGATATGAGGTAGACCCCATGTGCCAAGGCGTAATGTCTAAGCTTCGTTATTGCGAAAATCAGCGCTAGGGAATGCTTTTTGATGGGAGAATAGTTGCCTTTTGCCCCCAGGAGAACTCGACTTAAATAGTACAGAGCTCTCTCCTTTCCTTGATCGTTCTCTTGTGCCCACAATGCGCCTAGAGAAATTTCAAGGGCTGTTGTATATAGGATAAGGGGTTTTCCCTTAACCGGAGCGGCCAATACCGGCCAATTTTGCAGGTATTGCTTGATTTCGTCAAGTGCGTTTTGGCACTTCTAATCCCATACGAACGGGGTCCCCTTCTTCATCAAATAATTGTAAGGACGGCATTTTCCGGAGAGGTAGGCTATGAACCACCGAATATACGTGAGCTTTCCATGGAGAGACCATAGTTGTTTGGGAGTTCTTGGCGTGGGCATCTCCATAATTGCCTTGATTTTTGAGGGATCGATTTTGATACCTCGGTGACGCATGTTGAATCCTAGGAATATGCCTGAGGAAACTCCAAACACGCATTTTGGAGGGTTCATCTTCAGATTATTCTTCCGAAGACGTTGGAACACTATTTTAGATGTTCCCAATGTTCCTCATGAGATTTGCTCTTCACCACAAGATCGTCGATGTAGCATTCGATGATCTCGTGTATGAGGTCATCGAAGATCTTTTTCATGGCCCTTTTGTAGGTAGTGCCAGGGTTCTTCAATCCGAAGGGTATCATCTTATAGCAGAATATGCCCAACGCGGTCCGGAAGGCGGTATGCATATGGTCTTTGTTAGTGTATATACCCTAGAGGCCATTATTGTATCATACTGGTTTGTATATTACTAATGGAAGCTTGAGATATTCACAGTTGTATTGACAATCTTTCTCAAAATGGTATTATGCTACTTGGTTTGTTTCTACTTAGATATGTGCGTATGTTTCTTTTAGCATATCGCTTATACATATTAGTGGAGCCCTTAGGATCTTTGCTTGATTACCAGTGTTGTGATGGCAGTCACACTAGTGGGGGTTGGGTAATCTACAAGCACATCCTTATACAGGTCCATGGTCGTAGGATTATCGATACGGGGCATCGATACTCCGGAGTAGGCTGGTGTATTCGTTTCTCATCCCAGGAGGGGAGATGGTCTGTCCCACAGCCATTAGTACATCGTACTGGAGATAGTTTGCAGGTGCTCGTTAGGTTACGAGTACACTGGACAGGACTCGTCGGGAACTGCTGATGGTTATTATACATGTCGTCGGGTAGCAGTTCCTAGGTGATATGAGTACAGCTTAGTCTGTCGACTTGACACTCCTACTTCGCCTCGAGTGTGTTACCACTGTACTTTGATTACTACCCTACCATTGCTCAAAGGAGTCGTGCAAACAGGTAGTAGTCAGGTGCAGTCCCGAAGCACTTGGAGGAAGTGGCGGTTAGATAGGATTTGTCTCTCCCGGTATAGGGGGATGATATTGCACTGTGTTGGAGAGCCATTACAAAAAGTTCGTGGCCACGACAAGTGAGATTTACTGGTAGGTGTTCCAGTAGTTTCTCAGGGTGTTCTGGGCTACACTCCGACATGACTTATACCGCTATTAGGGGTTTGACGTTTACCATCCCCCTAGACCCGATATGCGATACTCTTAGACGAACAGACCAGAATGTATGGAGATTGTCATATTCAGGCTCAGTAGGAGTTCGGATGAGTTAGCTCATCGGCCTTCTTATCGACATCTACCTGGGGACCATTACGTACAGCTAGTACCGCTTGCGGCATGTGGATAAACCCATTGCTAGTATAGTGTCGAGTATTTAGCGTCCCACACAGAGGGTTTCCCTGCACCAGGCAAAAGGTGTAGAGGCCGTATGGTTTTACGGCAGGGCTTCGATCACTTACGTGCACTTGTGCAAGTACGATGATCGGGCGGATAATACTAGTGGACTTTGGTTTAAGCCGGATCCTAGTATTATACTGATGGATTTATTTTGTCTCTTTGTATTCGTATTCTTTGGAATACGGATACGGGTATGTATATACAGTTGAGGGGCATTCTCGTAATTTGTTGGGAAAGCTTCTAGAAGGAGATGACTCATTAAGGTTTTTATCATTTGATTAAAGCTTAAATGAGGTAGAGGAAATGAGGTGTATGTTTACAGTAAATGAACCACGACTCATGAGGCGATTCACTACCTGAATTAAATGAAGCATGCTAAGATATTTACTAGATATTTTTGGTATATATTTGTATGCTTCATATTATTCAATCATGAGTGATTATTTATTAGATTATCACAAACACTCTCATTCTCTCAAGCCTTCATCTTCTTCTTCCTCAAAACCCTAATAGCTCTCATGTGTTGAGAATCCTAGGGTTTCAAGAGACAAAGCACTCCATCTGAATACTCTACACCCTCTAGGACTTCTTGTTTAGCAAACTAGAAGACGTAGTTATCTCAGATTCAAGAAAGAAGCTCGAACTATAGATTCTCGGGTGGATCGTCTTTAGCTCGAGGAGGCCGTCGAGGTAGCCGCGATCCGTTATGATCCTTAGAGCCTACGACGACGAATGGAGGACAGCGATGAAGACTTGAAGGACTTGTATCGTGGGGTATTACTTTGTATCCGAGTGGTTAAACCTCATGTTATTTGCTAGTTATGGTTTAGTCACGATCCGTGAGCTCGAGTCCGTGTTGCGATGCTTTGATGATCGTTTTTCACATATTCCGTCTCCCCATGAACCGTGGGGGTGCATGACATGGACTTACAGTGGTATCAGAGCCCACTAAACCATTACTAGCATGTTAGCAACTTATTAGAACTTCGATCGTCGGAATAACAAGAAAAAAAAACTTCGAATCCCTACAGTTTCTATCGATTTTAAAACTGTAGAAAATATTATTTCAGAGGTATGAAAATTCACTGCAGGGAATTATAAGAACACTGGAGAAAAACGAGTCCCTAACTCGGTTAGACCATCGTGGAAGCGCGGCGAATCTATGCGATTCGCCGTGGATCCGCAGCCGAGTCGACGCCGAGTTAGCTCGTTTTTCCACAGTAATGCCTTATTTTTGGTGTTTTGTCTTCTTGCATATTTGGTATCTACCCAGAATATTTTGAGTGCTGGTTTGCATTTGGGGTAGACACGAAAAATATTTTTCGATCGAAATTCTAAGTTATTTGCTAATCGGGCTTCATCCGTGTTGTTATAGGTTACGTCGATTAGTGGGGGTTGCACATATCTGTGATTTGTGATATTGGATTGTGTATATGAACTTATTAGATTGTCGTGGATGAATAGCCGGGGATGTGAGATGAGGTTTTTTTTATCTTTCATTCGATGTAAATTGTAATTTGTTGTAATAATAGTTTGCGGGGCACATCCGGGTTGAGGTTGTAGCCACCGTTGTATTATTTCATTTACTGTTTATTGCTCTTAGGATAGACCCAAGGTGGGGTGCACAAACTACCGGTTACTTTGAAGTGCCGAGTGACCAACTCACTTTGTTGAGGGAGGTTACTTCACTTCGGGTATTTGGCGGGTAGTTTGCCGCACCCGTAGCGGTCTAGAGTGGGGTTTGGCTATTCATCACGACCGTGGAATCCGTCTTTTGTTGCATGCTCAGACGAAACACGGACTTCCTAATATATCCAATATGTTCATCTATGATCTCGAATGCCTATTATTGCGTCAGACGAATGTACATATCTATATATGATATCTAGTAGGCGTTGCTTATGTTTTGCATCCGCCCTAGTCCAGCCCCCGCTCTGTCGTTAGTTAAGTAACCTAACGGGTGATGACAGGGCCCAGTGGCGAATGCGGATGGAACAAGCGTACGTTGTATTTTTGTTGTTTTCTGCAATGATAGGTTTATGATGGGACTGCATTATATTAATTCAAAGCAAACAAACCAAAGCTGAATCGTTGGAACAAAGTTTAAAAACCACTCGGTTATTTCAATACAGCAGACTTTTAAATGCGGAGCTTAAACCACTCCTTTTAAAAGCTATTAGATTCATTCGATTATATCAAGTTCACTACGTTCACGGTTTTGCCAAAACCTTTCGTAGCCCTCTGTCATTTCATATGAATATTCAATAGTATTCAAGATATATTTGTTGACCTTCGTCAAGGCATAGTGATTGGTAGCTGTTGGGTGTTCATATGTCGCATAGATAGATGCGTTGGTTTGGGACAGTGGTACTACTATTTTGGCCTTCGTCAAGGGTATGTACAGGTGGGTTCAAATTAACCTGGGCAATGATGGGTAGAAGTTGACATGTGACTTATGATATGTTAAACTTCGTCAAGGTCATAAAAG
Organism: Agapanthus africanus; assembly: GCA_030015575.1. NCBI lineage: Eukaryota > Viridiplantae > Streptophyta > Magnoliopsida > Asparagales > Amaryllidaceae > Agapanthus > Agapanthus africanus. The sequence continues at coordinate 411,140,163 of JASDDO010000001.1, forward strand.
CATGAGGCAAAAATCCACATCGGGAGTTTCTAAAGAAACTGAAACTTGTTAGTGCTGCATACCATTTGGAGTTTGATAATGTTGGTAGGATTCCTTCAGCATTATCACACAACGATATTTGGGTCCCGATCATACTGTGAGTATCCGCTACTTCTCGGGAGATTCTTCACTTAACGATCAATGCTATAAACCTAGTAAGTGTCTAGAAAGGTGTTAGCGGGGCTACACCCCAAAGGAAAAGAGGTTATTTAATTAAGGAACTTCACGAAAGCATCGTAAAACCTCCCTCGAAGTACCGACACTGAACTGGCTGAACGGTTAAGCAAGAATTGTACGGTGAGATCAATCCTGACTAATTCTTCATTTATGGTTTGAGGAAGGATTCGAGAAACAGTGGGAGACATCCTGTTTAGATAAATTAAAAACCAATCTAAACTTGCAAGAGCATCATGCTAAGTGTTTTCTTCTCTCTCTCTCTCTTAATTGTAGCGACCATATGACCAAGATTAGGTTACATCTAGATAATAAAATGACTGAATCTGACTATAATGACTGGCAACGGTTTGTCCAGATGTCCATTGCCTATAACCAACTGGACCACCTCATTACTACTCAAGCCCCCGCCGTCCTATGTCCAGTTTCCACCGTCGTGGATAAGGATATCCGTAAGACAAGGAAAAAAGACTGTGCGAATGCCAAGTGCCTCGTGTTGGCCTCAGTTGATGGTGTATACCAGAGGTAGCACGAGAAGATGGACATAGTTTCTATCTTCCTCCATAACAAAGTTTTATATGGAGATCAATCTCATATCGCAAGATATAAGATCTCGAAAGAATTGCTTCAAGCGAGGTTGGCTGTCGAGTCATCTGTAGGGGACAACGTCCTTGCAATGACTAGCTATATTGATGAGCTCACGGACCTGGAGACCATGTTGAGAAACGGGTCATATGCTGACTTGATTCTACAGTCCCTACGTCCTACTTACGCCCAGGGGAAGAAAGTTATACTTCCAGTTGAGGGCACCCTGAAGGAAATCAGGGTGACACCCGCTCTGCTTATTGGAGAATTTTCCTCTTCTGGATCAAAGGCAGAAGCCAAGGGTGAGAAGAAAAAGACCTCCACAAAGCTGATATGCGGTGTCAGTAAGGTAGAAGGACAGGGAAGGGAAAAAGTTTCGGGGTTAACAGTAGAGAAGGAGTGATGTTCCTGTTGTTATGGGAAAGGGCATTGGCAGAGGGATTGCTAGGCTTGGAAAGCCTGAATCCAGGATCTGAAGCATGTTGTGGCTTCGACTTCGGGTGTGTTTGTAATCGAAAACTGTATGTCAATTAACACTACATCCTAGGTACTAGATACCGGATCAGGATCTCATATCTGTAATTCATTACAGGCTTTGAAAAGCCGTAGAGTTATCAGGGTAGGTGATATGACTCTCAGAGTTGCGAACGGAATGAGCGTGGAAGCTGAATCCGTAGGGGAATATCATCTAGGATTGACAAGTGGGCAGATATTGATTCTATGTAACTGTTTGTATGTACCTAGTCTAGCTTGTAATATCATATCCGTATCCCTACTTTCTAAGGAAGGATATGATTTTACATTGGTAAGCGATGTCGTCCACATCCACCTAAATCAAGCTTTGATTGGGTCAGGTACATTACATAACGGTATATACATATTAAATCAAGCTCAGGTCTTCAGTGTCCAGAACACACCTAAAAGAAAGCCTCCAGAAATAAATCAGGCTTTCTTATGGTATTGTAGACTGGGTCACATCAATGAAACACGGTTGACGAAGTTACATAAAAAGGGATATTTGGATCCGTTCGAATATCAGTCTTATGCTACTTGTCAATCTTGTCTTATAGGAAAGATAACAAAGACCCCATTTCATTGGACACGGAGTAAGAGCGAGTGAGCTCTGAGGACACATACACAGCGATGTATGCGGTCCAATGTCTACACATGCGCGAAGTGGTTATTCCTATTTCATTACTTTTACGGATGATTTCTCTAGGTATGTACATGTCTTCTTGATGAAGCATAAATCCGAGGCCTTTTGAGAAATTCCGGGAATACAAGAATGAAGTGGAAAAACAAACAGGCAAAAGTATCAAGACACTAAGATCTGATCGAGGTAGTGAATACTGAAGTGCCGAGTTCCTAGGCTACCTAAAAGAGAATGGAATTCTCTCTCAGCTTACTCTTCTATACACACCACAACACAACGGTGTATCGGAATGGCGGAATCGAACCCTATTGGATATGGTTCGTTCCATGATGAGTAAGGCTGAGTTACCGCGATCCTTCTGGGGTTATGCACTAGAACCAGCTGCATATCTTTTGAACAAGGCTCCAACCAAGACTGTGCCTACTACACCATATCAGATGTAGAGTGGGAAGAAACCCTGTCTTAAGTACCTTAAGATATGGGGATGTCCTCCTTTTGTAAAGAAGCAGCATGCGGACAAGCTCGAGGCACGCTCAGTACTGTGTAAGTTTGTGGGATACCTAAAGAACTCCAGGGGGTATCTTTTCTATTACGCAGAGGAACAAAAGGTTTTTGTTTCTCAGCATCCCCACTTCTTGGAAGCTGAATTTTTAGAAAATCAGAAAAGTGGGAGCGCAATAGAACTGGAAGAAATTCCAGAACCACAATTTATTACTGAAAGCTTGGAAGAATCAGAAGTTTCAAAAGAACCGGACATCCCAGCGCCACTCCGCAGAAGTTGTAGGCGGTCTCATCCACCCGAGAGATACTACGGTTTTCTCATAGACGGGGATCGAGAGGATTGCATCATTGATAATGATGAGTCTACTAGCTTCCAGCAAGCCATTCAGAGCGGCGTCTCGGTAAAATGGCTGGATGCAATACGGACCGAGATGGAGTCCATGTACACCAACAAAGTATGTACTTTGGACATTGATCCAGAAGAGGTAAAACACTTAGGCTGCAAATGGATCTTCAGAAAGAAGATTGGTGTAGATGGACAAGATGAAACCTATATTGCTAGACTTGTTGCAAAGGTTTTCCGTTAAAGACCTGGTTTGGATTATGACGAAACCTTTTCTCTAGTGCCTATGTTCAAATCCATTAGGATCCTTCTTGCCATTGCTGCCTTCCACGATTATGAGATCTTGCAGATGGACATAAAGACGACTTTTCTAAATGGTAATTTGGAAGAGTGCGTCAATATGGATCTATCAGAGGGTTTCATTCAGAGTGGGAGAAGTGGTAAAGTGTGCAAGTTTCTTAAGTCCATTTATGGACTATAGCAGGCATCGCGGAGTTGGAACATCTGTTTTGATGATACTGTCAAAGAATTCGACTTTATCAAAAATCTAGATGAATCATGCATTTACAGTAAGATTGTATGGAGAACTATAGTATTCCTCATCTTGTACGTGGATGGCATTCTCTTTATAGGAAATGACATTCCTAGGCTACAGTCAGTCAAAGGATTCTTGTCACAGAAGTTCTCCATGAAGGACCTGGGTGATGCCTCCTACATTCTGGGGATCCATATCTATCGTGATAGATCTAAATGGATAGTTAGACTTTCACAGTCAAGGTACATCGACGCCATACTGAAAAGATTCAGTATGGATGATTCATAACGCAGTAATTTACCGGCTTGTCATGAAATCACCCTCTCCAAAAAGATATCTCCAAAGACTGATTTGGAAAGGGCTCGCATGTCATCTATACCCTACGCATCGGCGGGAGGTTATATAATGTATGCGATGTTATGTAGCAGACCGGATGTAGCCTAGGCATTAAGCGTTGTAAGCCGGTATCAGTCGAACCCCGGGGAGAAGCACTGGATAGCAGTAAAGAACATTCTCAAGTACCTGAGAAGGACTAAGGAGATGTTCTTGGTGTATAGCGGAAAAGGCCTCCAGATCGAGGCTTTTGCTAACTCCAGCTTCCAGAGTGACAAGGATGACTCCAAGTGCATGTCGAGTTATGTCTTTAACCTCAATGGAGGAGTGTTATATTGGAAGAGCTCCAAGCGGGACATTGTTGCTGACTCGACAATGGAAGCGGAGTACGTAGCTGCTTGCAATGCCGCAAAAAAAGCTGTCTGGATGAGGAATTTCTTAACTGAACTTCAGGTGGTTCCGACCATTATTGATCCAATACCGCTGTATTGCGATAACAACGCCGCTATAGCTTTAGCGAAGAAACCCAGGTCCCATCAGAAGTCCAGAAACATTTTGAGGCGGTATCACCTGATCAGGGAGACCGTTGATCGCCAGGAGATCAAGGTGAGGAGAGTAAAAACAGAGGATAATATTGCAGATCCACTCATGAAGGACATCCCTCAGACACAGTTCGAGCGGCTAATCGAGATGATAGGTCTGCGATACGCCAGTAGATGGCCCTAGTGCAAGTGGGAGATTGTTAGTCTATATGCCCTAGAGGCCATTATTGTATCATACTGGTTTGTAAATTACTAATGGATGCTTGGGATATTCACAGTTGTATTGACAGTCTTGCTCAAAATGGTAGTATGCTACTTGGTTTGTTTCTACTCAGATATGTGTGTATGTTTCTTTTAGCATATCGCTTATACATATTAGTAGTGCCCTTAGGATCTTTGCTTGATTACCAACGTTGTGATGGCAGTCACACTAGTGGGGGCTGGGTAATCTACAAGCACATCCTTATACAGGTCCCTGGTCGTAGGATTATCGAGACGGGGCATCGATACTCCAGAGTAGACTGGTGTATACGTTTCTCATCCCAGGAGGAGAGATGGTCTGTCCCACAGCCATTAGTACGTCGTACTGGAGATAATATGCAGATGCTCGTTAGGTTACGAGTACACTGGACATGACTCGCCGGGAACTGCTGATGGTTATTATACCAGTCGTCGGGTAGCAGTTCCCAGGTGACATGAGTACAACTCAGTCTGTCGACTTGACACTTCTACTTCGCATCCAGTGTGTTCCTACTGTACTTTGATTACTACCCTACCATGGCTTAAAGGAGTTATGCAAACAAGTAGTAGTTGGGTGCAGTCCTGAAGCACCTGGAGGCAGTGGCGGTTAGATAGGATTCGTCTCTCCCGGTATTGGGGATCATATCGAGCTGTGTTGGAGAGCCATTACACAAAGTCCGTGGCCACGGCAAGTGAGATTTACTAGTAGGTGTTCCAGTAGTTTCTCTGGGTGTTCTGGGCTACACTCCAACACGACTTATACCGCTATTAGGGGTCTGACATTTACCGTCACCCTAGGCCCGATATGCGATACTCTTAGACGAACAGATCGGAATGTATGGAGATTGTTACATTCAGGCTCAGTTGGAGTTCGGATGAGTTAGCTCATCGGCCTTCTTATCGACATCTACCTGGGGAACGCTACGTACATATAATACCGCTTACGGCCTGTGGTTAAACCTACTGCCAGCGTAGTGTCAAGTCTTTAGAGTCCTACACAGAGGGTTTCCCTGCACCGGGAAAATGTTGTAGAGGCCGTATGGTTTTACGGCAGGGCTTCGATCACTTACATGCACTTGTGCATGTACGATGACCGGGCGGATAATACTAGTAGGCTTTGGTTTAAACCGGATCCTAGTATTATACTGATGGATTTATTTTATCTCTTTGTATCCGTATTCTTCCGAATACGGATACGAGTATGTATATACAGTTGAGGGGCATTCTCGTAATTTGTCGGGAAAGCTTCTAGAAGGAGATGACTCATTAAGGTTTTTATCATTTGAATAAAGCTTAAATGTGGTGGAGGAAATGAGGTGTATGTTTACATTAAATGAACCATGACTCATGAGGTGATTCACTACTTGAATTAAATGAAGCATGCTAAGATATTTACTAGATATTTTCGGTAGATATTTGTATGCTTCATATTATTCAATCATGAGTGGTTATTCATTAGATTATCACAAACACTCTCATTCTCTCAAGCCTTCATCTTCTTCTTCCTCAAAACCCTAATAGCTCTCATGTGTTGAGAATCCTAGGGTTTAAAGAGACAAAGCACTCTATCTTAATACTTTACACCCTCTAGGACTTCTATTTTAGCAAACTAGAAGCCGTAGTTATCTTAGATTCGAGATAGAAGGTCGGACTATAGACTCTCGGGTGTACCTTCTTTGACTCGAGGAGGCCGTCGAGGTAGCCGCGATCCGTTACGATCCTTGGAGCCTACGACGACGAGTAGAGGACAGCGATGAAGACCCGAAGGACTTGTATCGTGAGGTATAACTTCGTATCCGAGTAGTTAAATCTTATGTTGTTTGCTAGTTATGGTTTAGTCACGATCTGTGAGCTCGAGTCCGTGTTGCGAAGCTTTGATGATCGTTTTTCACATATTTCACCTCCCCATGAACCGTGGGGTGTGTGACATGGACTTACAGTCTTCAGGATGCTTTTTTATTTGGTTATATCTTGAAGATCCATCCATGAAGAAGAAGACCTCCTAGGTAGACATGTTATTGATCATCAGCTCGGTAACGAGTGTTGGGAAGTCGTCCTTCGGGCAAACTTTATTAAGGTCCCGAAAGTCCACGCAGATGCGAACCGTCCCATTTTTCTTCATTACTGGAACGATGTTAGCGATCCAGTTAGGATATTGAACCTTTTGGATGAAGCCAGAGTCGATTAGTTTCTTGAAATCAGCGTTGATACTCATCTCAAGTTCGATCTGCATCCTTCTTAGTGCCTTTTTGATTGGCTTTATGCTTGGCGATATGGCCAGTTTCTGTACCTCTACTTTTGGATCTAGACCCGGTATTTCGGAATAGTTACATGTGAAACAGTTCCATGCGAAACAGTATTTATACTGCATGAGCACGTCTTTTAACGTGGCTACCTATTTTTCAGATAGTAGCTCTCTGACAAACGTCGGCCTCGGATAATTTTCCATCCCCAAGTCAATTTTTCTAAGGTTGTCTACCATGGTGTGTATCCCATCTTCCAGTTCTTTTGGTACTTGTGGAAACTCTGAGATCACCTCATTCTCGTCTTCATTTGCGATGGACCTCAAGAGGTCATTCATACTCTCTTGCCCTCCCTCTTTTCTGAGTGTTATCATATCGCAGGTACGAGTTCGCTTCCATTCTCACGGTCGAGCTGGTCCTATCCTGACTGTATAGATCCTCTTTGGCTCATGCTTTTGTGGCGTGATTTTCTTCCAGCTGTCGGATAGAGAAAACATGCCGTGTCGATACCGGTCTTCCACCCAATCTTTGAACGTGAAGCAGTCTTCAAGGGGGTGACCTATTGCTCGGTAATAGGAGCAATAATCTAAATGATGGATCTCGTTTATTTGTTCGGGGTGTCGAGACTCCAGAAGCGTCATCATTATCATTTGGTTCTTCATGACAAGGTTGAATATTTTCCCTGTCTTGTCTTGTGGGAAAGTGTATTCCCAACCCATCTTCTTTACAAAGGACGGGCTCCAATCAACCTTTTCTCGATTGAACGACGTCTTGGACCATCTTTGTTTTCTTTGAATGTTGTTTGCGTTCTTTACCCTATTCTTACTTCCATTTCGGGATTTCCCCCCTTCACGAGAACACTTAGAGGGCCGGGGAGGAAGATCGTTATGGTCTACTTCCTCCACAGTTTGCTGGCTGAGACGCTGCGTCTTGGCCTTTTCATATATGGCCATTTCGCGGCTATGATTGTCTCGGCTTGTTTGAAAAGCTTCTGTTATTACCTTGTGGATTTGTTCTTCGAGCGATGGACTTAACATTTTCAAAGCGGAATCTCGCTTCGATTCAACATCATGGCTAGTTGGAAAAGCGTTTTCTTCTCCACTCAAGCTGTTTACGACACGTCAACTGTAGATTTGCTCTCGTTTCTTGGACCGAACGTATCCCAGCCCAGTTGTTTCCATCTTCCGGTTGGACTTCTTTCGTTGAGTCCTGGGAATATCCCAAATTATTTTGTAGAATTGGGTCTGCCGAACTATTTGTTTGAGAGGTACGCCTTGGTGTTTTAATAGTTTATTTAATCCCTCCGCGTAATATCTTGGCAGACGGATGGATTGAAGCTTGTCCAATGCAAAATCGATACCATGCCAAATTTCTTTCTCCACTTTGTTCTCCGTAGATTTTTAGAAGAGGATCGCCTTTTCACTTCTTCGCCTAGGAGGTATGTAGAAAGTTTGCAGTTCTTGTATGTTATATGTATCGAGTGCATCAAGTTCCTTTTAGTGTCGAGTCAGAGCCATCGTGATTTGTAGACTCTGATCCACTTCGGAAAGAATCTGCATTGATGGGTGAATGGAGAACACTGCATTGGGCTCATCTTCGGAGTCACCGCCAAAGAACAAGATAGGGGTAGATGGTCCGGGCATAATTTTTTGCCTTTGAAGTTGCCCCGAGTAAACTATTTCTTTGTCTTCCTCGGTGTCACTTCAAAAGATCTGGATGGTGGCCGCGGATTTCTGTTTATTCTCCGGCTTGTGGCACCTTTCAGTATCCTCGAAGTCCGGCAAAAAGTACTTTGCATCTTCATACTTCTGCACTTCACTTACAGAGAACGGATTTAGCTCTCCCGTGACGGTATACTCTGAGCCATCCTTGAAATATTTCATACACTGATGTTGTGTAGAAGGGATGATGTTGTATTCGTGTAACCAAGGCCTACCAAGCAAAGCGTTATAGCAAGTCTTGGGGTCAATGACATGAAATTTGATGTCAGTGACGAGCAGCCCAAAGAGTAGCGTCAGTATTACGGACCTAAGTGTCCATGACGACTATGAGTCGAACTCGGAGATGGTAATTTTATCTCGGGTAAGGTACTGAACGTTCATGCAAATTTCCTTCAGCACTCTCATGTTGAGAAGATTAATGGAAGATCCATTGTCGATAAGAATTTTCCTTATCTTGATGCCGTGGCAGTACCCGGTGACACATAACGGGCGATTATGTTCGTACATATCGAGGAGTAGATCTTCATCGTTGTAGGGTTCCTAGGCATGCTAATGAGGTCTCACAAGGCTCAACCATGCCAATTTCAAATTTTACAAGTGCCGAGAAACCCTAATACGGATCGTTAACTAGAATTTTAGGCGAAACAAGCAACTAGTTAACAATTTAACTAAGTGAACGGAAATACAACCTTTGTAGATCCGGTTCTCCACCTCCATAGCTCCATGATGAAGTCTCCTTGCTGTCCAAATCAAATCCCGGGCTCTAGCGTCGGCTTCATCGGAGAAAAGGGCGGGCTAGGTCATCGACTACGATGCCGAAGATGATCTACGTCGAGGCATCACAAGATCAAGCTCCCACTTCACCAAGTCATGAAACTTGTGAAGAAAACACCCTATACTACTTGGCAAGAGGTAGAGGATGAAGAAATAGGAGGTGGGTTCACTTTAGAATTGGATTTCTCACTCTTTTCATCAATTCACCATTGATGAAGCAAGGTTTTCTTCATGTGAAGAACAAGAAGAAGAAGATCAATAATATGATAAGTTCTTTTTGAATAGAAAAGAAAATCAATACTTATCAAAATACAACCATGGTCAAGTGTAGAGAATCAACTAGGGTTAAGTGGAGTGGTTAGGGTTAAGCATGAGACAAAATGGTCACTTAGTCAAAGCTTCATGAAGCTTCAAGATGCATACAAAGAAAGCCACCATTTTCTCTTTATGCCATTTAATTTCCAAAAAGAATAAATAAATGAATAAGAAAACAAAACCCTAACCATTCATATAACCATGGTTTAATCTTTACACAAACCCAAGTAAACATGTATCATCAAACATGATACAATCAAGTGAACAAAAGTATATCACATATACAACTTGTGCAATGCAAGTGAGAAAATCCATTTAAAGTGAACCAATACTAGTTAATGCAAAGTAATATATCAAATATATAATTATGCATTAAATTATTAAATCAATACTTGATTTAACGATCCGGTCATATCGCATATAACCGACTAATATCCAATGTATCGACTTATCGAATCAATCCTTGATTCGATAACTAGGTTATATCGCATATAACCATTCGATACATTCATCGCGAGAATGAAATACGGTATCACATACACGCATTATTCTTGGTTCCGCACATATCTCATATGCGCTCCTATTTCGTTTCGCTTGAGCCAGGAAACCTCTGTGTTGGACTCTAAAGACTCGTCAATACGCCGGCAGCAGGTGATGATCATATCAAACACCCACAAGCCGCAAGCGGTCTTCTAAACATAACGGCCACCCGGGTATTGAGCGATCAGAAGATCGACGAGCAAGCCCGCTCACACTCCTATGAATCCAACCAGTAACACTTACCGTACAGTCCGGTCTCGTCGTCTGATATGTCGCATATCTCGCCTAGGGGTGGTAAATGTCAGACCCCAATAGCTTGATAAGTCGTGTTGATATGAGGTCTATAATAGTTCGAGAAACTACTGGTAACACTTACCAGTAAATCTCAGCAACCCTGGCCAGGGATTTCCGGTTATAGCCAATCGAACACAGCGCAACATCAACTCCCTATACCGGGAGAGACGAATCCCCTCCTATCGCTCATTGCCTCCATATGACTCGGGACTGTACCGAAAAACCACCATTTTGCACGCCCTCTTGGACGTGGTAAGGTGGAAATCAAAGTACAGTAGGAACCACACAAGACTCTATGACGATCTCGGGTCAACAGACTACTCTGTACCAGTGTCACCAGAGAACTGCCATCTGACGTAAGGTATAATACCATCTGGGAGTTCTCGGCGAGTCCGTCCAGTGTACCCAGTCTCCACTGAGCACCCGTATATCATCTCTGATGTCAAACACCAATGGATATGGGATCATCTATCGCCCATCTGTATGGGTCGAGAAGGTATACGCTAGTCTACTCTGGTATATCGATGCCCCGTCTCGATACACCCACGACTAGGGACTTTGAAGGATGTACTTATGGACTACCATGTTCCTACTAGTATGATCCGCATCATAGTCCAGGTAGTCAAGCATACATCCTAAGGGCTTTACCAACATGTAACAGAGAGATAATCAGTGTACACGTTAAGGTAAAGAGCAACCAGATAGCATACTATCATGTCGAGCAAGAAAGTCCTCCCTATATATGTCCAAGCATCCACTACAATATACATCCTATGTATAGTAATGGCCTCTAGGGCACACATATAACTAACAATCTCCCACTTGCACTAGGGCCATCTGTAGCAGTGGTTGTAGTATCTCATACTCAACCATCCCATAAAAGTCTCTCTCTGGGAAAAGGCCTTTGTGAGTGGATCCGCCGTGTTGTCCTCTGAGTCTACTCTCCTAACCTTGATCACCCTGGAGATCAACCATCTCCATGATCAGGTGATCCTGCCTTAGAATATGTCTGGATCACTGATGGGACGGATGTTCCTTGGGATAAGCCACAACTCCATTGTCACACAATGGGAGGAACGAAGTTCATCTCATGAACTAATATACATCCAGACTGCCTCTTTGGTAACATCTTAAGTAGCGATGTATCCAGCCTTTATCGTCTAGTATGCCACGGTATCTAGCTTAGAACTCTTCCAACATACCATCCCTTTACTGAGGGTAAAGACAATGCCTGTGACTGACATTCAGTCGTCCTCATCACCCTGGAACCCTTCCAGTGATTCTCCCCAGGATCGATTGATACCATCTCACTACAACTAGTGAGAATCCTAACATCCAATTAGATCTATCTCATAGATCCAAAACCCAGGATTTAGGAGGTATCACTTTTATCCTATATGGAGAATCGTTGTGATAAACGGAGATTGACCGAGCGTAGCATAGGAAACTCCTTTCTTATCAAGAGCATGACATCCACGTACTCTACGAGGATCACCACCATACTCCCTACTACCTTTTTGTTTATACAAGGTTCATCTACCATATTGGTGATGTCAAACTCTTTGACTTATCCATCAAAATAGATGTTCCAACTCCGCGATGCCTGCTTTATCACATAAAACATCTTGCACACGTTTCCGCTGCTCCCACTGTCTACGAGGCACTCTAGCTGTGTACTTATAGACGCTCTGTTCTAAAACATCATTTAGAAAAGCTGTCATGACACCCAACCACCAGATATCGTAGTCATGGTATGTAGCCGTGGTAAGTAGGATTTGGATGGACTTAAGCATAGCCACTTGAAAAGGTTTCATTATTATCCATGTCTGGTCGATGACGAAAAGCTTTAACAAGTCAAGCTTTGAAAGTCTCAACTTTTCCATCTACACCAAGTAATCTTCTCAAGATATACTTGCTCCTGATGGGGATTTAACCCTTCAGATATAGCAACCAAAGTCCATACTTTGTTGGTGTTCATGGATTCCATCTCAGATCGGTAAGCATCCATCCATTCTTACAGAGTCCCACTCCTGATGGCCAGCTCGAAACTAGTTGGGTCATCATCTCATGATGCAATCCTCGCTCCCACTGTCATCGAGAAACCGAAGTATCTCTCAGGTGGGTGAGGAACCCTACTAGATCGGCGGAGAGGCTGAGGTTCGTTGGAATCTACTGAATCCTTTGGTTCTACCAAATCATCTGCTGTTGTTTGTACAGCTGGAACCTTTCCAGTTGTACATAACAGACCTTGCCTCGAGCTTGTCCGGATTATGCTTTTAGACATAGCCCGGACAACCCCAAATCTTAACCAACTTAAGATATGGGCTCTTCCCTTTCCATATCACATATGAAGCGGTAGGCAACTGATTTGATTGGAACCCAATTCAATTGGTATGCAGCTTCTCAAGTGCATAACTCCCAAAAGGAAATAGGTAACTCAGTAGTACTCATCATAGAGCACACCTTATTATATAGGGTGTGATTGCTCCGCCCCGATACACCAACGTGCTATGGTGTATTCGGAGGAGTAATGCTGAGAGAGAATCTCATTCTCCTTTAGAATAATCCAGGATTTCCGTGCTCAAGTATTCTCTTCCTCGATCTCATCAAAGGACATAATACTTATACCCGTGTTTTGGTTTTCTACTTCTAACTTATATTCTGTGAATATCTCAAAAGGTTCGGACTTGTGTTTCAACAGGAACATAGGTCTGAATCTCGAAAGATCATCAGAGAATGTAATGAAGTATAAAGAACCGGTCTTGGCAAGTGTAGACAAGGGACCTACATACATCAACATGTATCATCCAAAGAGTTCACTAACTCTTTCTCTGTTTCCAATAAACAGAGCTATGGTCCTCTAATCTTTGTGACATGACTGGCAAGTTTCACAAGATGTAAATTCAAACTGATTTAAATATGCATCTATATGTAACTTCAGCTAGTCGGGTCGCATTGATATGACTTAGTCTACAATACCTGAAGAAGAATTCGTTCATTTCTGAACTCTTTCTCTTGTGTGTGTTCTGTATACTAAGAACTGTAGTTTGATTTAGAACATCATTGCTTTTAGATAACGTGCCTGAACCGATCAACTTTTGATATAGGAAATGTTCAAAACATTATCCAACAATACAAAATTATCTCCTTTCTTTACTAATAAAGAGACTGATATGATTTTGTATATCATGTTCGGTATCTAATAACATTCGTTCAGAATCAATATATTTGGAATACAGGGTGACAGTGACCAACAGACTTGGCTGCAACACTTGCCCCGTTTTATGCCTCATGAAACTTATCACCCGTTCTTAGTTCTCTACCTTTCTGTAGCCCTATGTAACAGATTACATATCTGGGATCCTGATCCGGTATCACATACCCAGGACGTAGAGGATACGGAGAAACAGTTCTTTGTAATGAACACACCCGAAGATGATGCATCATCATGCACTCTCTTCGTTTGGGTGGCACGGGAATTCTGGTAATCCCCTATTTCCTGCTCTGTCTTATAACAATTATAAGTTGGAGCGGGACCAACGTTCCCCCGCTCAGTATAACAAGCGGGTTCGGTCAAAATCCGTATTATTATCTTGATTAAGGCGTGATATGGTCGCTACCTGGAGAGAGAGAGAAGAAAACACTCAGCGTGCGCTCTTGCAAGAATAGATTGGTTTTTATTTTATCTAATCAGGATGGCTCCCACTGCTTTTTATCAAATCTTCCTTCAAACCGTAAAAGGAAAGACTAGCCGGGATTAATTACAAACTACAAGTTCGCCAATCTTTCGGCCAGGCCAGTGTCGGTAGTTTGAGGGAGGTCCCCCGTGCTTTCGCACGAACCTAATTACAGTAAACCTCGTTTTTCCAGAGGCGTAACCCCGTTAACACCTTTCTAGACACCTACTTGATCGGCTAATTGTAATGTGTAAAACTCTCCCAGGAGTAACAATTACTCGCAGCGGGTATCGGGATCCAACTATCTCATAGAAGGTATGCAATCTCATTGCAAATTTCAATACTTGAAATTCCCGATAATATTTTGCCCCTAACGTGCTATGACCTTGACGAAAGCCAACAAACCATAGCCCGCTAGTCAAGTTCAACCCGTACATTTCTTGATTGAATTAAACCCACCCGCACGACCCTTGACGAAAGCCAACAAAGCCGCACGACTACCCTAATCCAATCGCATCGTATGCAGCAGATAAGCAGCATATAGCTACCGCACTCTGCACCTTGACGAAAGCCAACAAATGCAGCACGAATACTATATACAACTTATCTGAAATGACGGAGGGCTACGACAGGTTTTTCTGAAAACCTATTGCGTAATGAACTTGATATCGTTGTAGAATCAAATGATTTTAAAATGGAGTGTTTTTGAGGCTTTTTCTAGTTTTGCTAAAGGAGTCACTCCCGGTGAAGGGATCGTCGGTCCTTTCCTCGTCGAATGAGGTGTGGGATATATCATATATATCGCTTTGCAAAGCAGAAACTATAGAAGCCATCAAAAGACAAACCGAGTGTGTAGCATCTTCCAGTTATTGCTAAAGGAGTCACTCCCGGCGAAGGGATCTCGGTCCTTTCCTCATCGAATAAGGTGCAGGATATATCATATATACCGCTGTGCAAAGCAAGAACTGTAGCTACCTGTTTTATTTTTGAAATTCGATTCTACAACATCTTTAGGTTTCTTTTATTTCCATTAATCACATTAATGAAGTCCCATCATTTAAGTACCTAAACATCATAGATAAATACGACGTATACTTATGCCATCCGCATTCTCCTCGATGTCCCCTCGTGCACCGTTAGGTTAGGTAACTAACGGCAGAGCGGGGAAGGGCTAGCGCGGGTGTAAAACATAAGTAACGCCAATATAATATATCAAATATACTATATAAAGTATCCATCACAGAACATATCACATGATCACATCACAGATATCGCAGCAGAAGAATCATATGAAATATTGGATATACTAGGATGTCCGTGTTTTCAATATAAGCCAGTATAAAACACGGATTCCACGGTCATGATGAATAGCCAAACCCACACCCCTAGACCCCTACGAGAGCGGCAAGCAACCCTACCAATTCTGGAGTTAGGAGACCCGGACTCGACTCCTCGAGTTGGTCTCCCACTGGACTCCAGAACCCGGTTACTTGTGCTCTCCTCCTTGGGTCTATCCTAGTGCGGAAAAGTAAATAATATACAAAAGGTGACATCGTCCGCAACCTGGAAGTGCCCCAATAAAAGAATATTACATACAAGTTTTTACATGAATGAAAATGAAAAACACTCATCTCACATAAAAACCCCGGCTATTCAAACACGACGATCCAATATAACATATCCAGCAACACATAACATCACATGTCATCAACGTAAGTAAATATGCGCATCCCAATTGTCGTTGACATATAGCAACGAAACCGGCGATATCACATATTACACTTACGGTCACAGAAAAGAAAGTGTAAAACTACAACAGTTGGAATCCGCAACATCCTTAGACGTCGCATGCCTGACTAAATGAATTCCTTAGACATCGCATGCCTAACAATTATAAACCCTGCATTTTAGTCTCATTATCGAAAACACTTTTCAATATCAAGTCTGGCAATTCAACAAGATTCCCGACATTTTGATCGAATGCTCGTTGCAAACTTCAGTAGGCGGCCGCACCCCCGACGCCGTCGACAAAGTGCACCAAGGCGGAACACCGGTGCCGCGAGCACCCGAACGGATGCTTTCGGCGACGGGGTTCTCCTACAGTCACTTGGTCGAGGCTATGGAGTGAGGCTGTCTATTAAGTTTACCCGGCGAGTATCCGCGTACGCTACGTGATTGCGACGGACTTTTGATCATATCAAAATTCCGTGGCAACCGATCAAGTGAGACTAAATTGCTAGATTTATAACATTCATTCAGTTATCTCATAACTTTTGTGAATTCCAATTATTGTATCACATTCCGAATAAGATAGAAAATGTTAAACTTTCCGATAGAACAATCGAACACCCAAGTTTTCCCGAAACAGCTCAACTCATGAAATAAGTTCAAAGACATTCACTTCGTGCCTCAGTACCAACGGTCCAGCCGTAGAAGGGTCAAGCCAACGCCTCACATGTGGCTCGCCGTACTGCCCCAAACCCGAAGGTTCAAAGGGTAGTTCAAGACGGTCACATAATCGAGTTAAGGTTTGTTGTCTTCTAGAGGGTCCATCGCGCTACTTGCACTACGTAGAACGTCTTTAAACCTCGGAAAAATCCAACACTTGGAAATTTCCCGACAGGGGAAAAAGTGGGTATTTATATCCGGTCGGACTTTTTTTTAACATATTCTAAAATATCCGGAAAGCCACATAGACAAAGTCTGATAATCCGATCGAATCTACGAACTCCCAATACAACCCAGAAAACTCAACTCTTGAGTTTAAATTAAAAATTCCCAGAAAATACAGCACCCAAATATATGAATTACTGTGCAAAGACCAACTGAAGAAAAGACAAAATGGCCGCGGAACCGCCGCATTAGCCATGCTAATGCCGCGGTTCCGCCGCGCTTTAAGGGAATCATGGGTACGGGCTTCACAGTAATTCTTACAATTCCCTGCTGAATTTTCTGCATATTTTTAATTCTCAAAAATCCACAATTTTCAAAAAAGTACAGAGAGCAATTTTGGGTTTAGGGTTTCGGTTCGATTGGGTTTCTAACATCGTCTAAGCATCGCCTAAGGCTCTAGCTAGGCTCTGATACCACTGTAGGGTTTCTAGGCACGCTAATGAGGTCTCACAAGGCATCAACCATCCCAATTTTAAATTTTACAAGTGCCGAGAAACCCTAATACGGATCGTTAACTAGAATTTTAGGCGAAACAAGCAACTAGTTAACAACTTAACTAAGTGAACGGAAATACAACCTTTGTAGATCCGGTTCTCCACCTCCATAGCTCCATGATGAAGTCTCCTTGCTGTCCAAATCAAATCCCGGGCTCTAGCATCGGCTTCATCGGAGAAAAGGGCGGGCTAGGTCATCGACTATGATGCCGAAGATGATCTACGTCGAGGAATCACAAGATCAAGCTCCCACTTCACCAAGTCATGAAACTTATGAAGAAAACACCCTATACTACTTGGCAAGAGGTAGAGGATGAAGAAATAGGAGGTGGGTTCACTTTAGAATTGGATTTCTCACTCTTTTCATCAATTCACCATTGATGAAGCAAGGTTTTCTTCATGTGAAGAAGAAGAAGAAGAAGATCAATAATATGATAAGTTCTTTTTGAATAGAAAAGAAAATCAATACTTATCATAATACAACCATGGTCAAGTGTAGAGAATCAACTAGGGTTAAGTGGAGTGGTTAGGGTTAAGCATGAGACAAAATGGTCACTTAGTCAAAGCTTCATGAAGCTTCAAGATGCATACAAAGAAAGCCACCATTTTCTCTTTATGCCATTTAATTTCCAAAAAGAATAAATAAATAAATAAATGAATAAGAAAACAAAACCCTAACCATTCATATAACCATGGTTTAATCTTTACACAAACCCAAGTAAACATGTATCATCAAACATGATACAATCAAGTGCACAAAAGTATATCACATATACAACTTGTGCAATGCAAGTGAGAAAATCCATTTAAAGTGAACCAATACTAGTTAATGCAAAGTAATATATCAAATATATAATTATGCATTAAATTATTAAATCAACACTTGATTTAACGATCCGGTCATATCGCATATAACCGACTAATATCCAATGTATCGACTTATCGAATCAATCCTTGATTCGATAACTAGGTTATATCGCATATAACCATTCGATACATTCATCGCGAGAATGAAATACGGTATCACATACACGCATTATTCTCGGTCCCGCACATATCTCATATGCGCTCCTATTTCGTTTCGCTTGAGCCAGGAAACCTCTATGTAGGACTCTAAAGACTCGTCAATACGCCGGCAGCAGGTGATGATCATATCAAACACCCACAAGCTGCAAGCGGTCTGCTAAACGTAACGGCCACCCGGGTATTGAGCGATCAGAAGATCGACGAGCAAGCCCGCTCACACTCCTGTGAATCCAACCAGTAACACTTACCGTACAGTCCGGTCTCGTCGTCTGATATGTCGCATATCTCGCCTAGGGGTGGTAAACGTCAGACCCCAATAGCTTGATAAGTCGTGTCGATACGAGGTCTATAACAGTTCGAGAAACTACTGGTAACACTTACCAGTAAATCTCAGCAACCCTGGCCAGGGATTTCCGGTTATAGCCAATCGAACACAACGCAACATAAACTCCCTATACCGGGAGAGACGAATCCACTCCTATCGCTCATTGCCTCCATGTGACTCGGGACTGTACCCAAAAACCACCGTTTTGCACGCCCTCTTGGACGTGGTAAGGTGGAAATCAAAGCACAGTGGGAACCACACAAGGCTCTATGACGATCTCGGGTCAACAGACTACTCTGTACCAGTGTCACCAGAGAACTGCGATCTGACGTAAGGTATAATACCATCTGGGAGTTCTCGGCGAGTCCGTCCAGTGTACTCAGTCTCCACTGAGCACCCGTATATCATCTCTGATGTCAAACACCAATGGATATGGGATCATCCATCGCCCATCTGTATGGGTCGAGAAGGTATACGCTAGTCTACTCTGGTATATCGATGCCCCGTCTCGATACACCTACGACTAGGGACTTTGAAGGATGTACTTATGGACTACCATGTCCCCACTAGTATGATCCGCATCATAGTCCAGGTAGTCAAGCACACATCCTAAGGGCTTTACCAACATGTAACAGAGAGACAATCAGTGTACACGTTAAGGTAAAGAGCAACCAGATAGCATACTATCATGTCGAGCAAGAAAGTCCTCCCTATATATGTCCAAGCATCCACTACAATATACATCCTATGTATAGTAATGGCCTCTAGGGCACACATATAACTAACAATCGTGGAATGTAATATCAGCGGTGTGGACCTCTGCCAGTTCATTTTTCATCTTCTCTTCCGCGAGAAAAGGTTGGAGCTGATCGGGCTCTTTTAACGCCTTGATCAGGGAATCCTGTGCCTGCTTGGACAAGAGGAGGGTGTTGGCTATAGTGCTCTCAAGTCAATTATTGAATCGCTGGCATGCGATTGTAATGATTGAGGGAGGACCTATACGGGGAGAACAGTCTTACTCGAGATGATAGTATGGTATCTGGTTTGTCTTTATCATTATGTACAAGCATTATATGGTATTACAAATCACTATTACATCTTGATAGAGCCTATATGATTCTTGATTGACTACCAACATTATGATGGTGATCATATACGTGGGAGCTGGGTGGTCTATAAGCACATCCTTAAATGTCCCTAGTCGTGGGAGTATCGAGACCGGGTATCGATACTCCGGAGTAGACTAGGTATCACAAGACATTGGTGTCATTTAGTCACCTAAGATAGTATACATGTGCTCATTGGGTTATGAGTACACTGGACGGATTCGCCGGGAACATGCTAGTTAGTATTATACCTATTGTCAGATAGTAGTTCCCATGTGACATGAGTACAGGTTAGTCTGTTGACCTGAGATCATCATTTGTCTCATGTGAGTTCCCACTGTGCTTTGATTACTACCCTACCACGGCTCAAAGGAGTTGTGCAAACAGGTTTTGGTTGGGTACAGTCCCGAGCTATATGGAGGTAGTGAGCGGATCATCGGGGATTCGTCTCTTCCGGTATTGGGGGTTGATGTCGTGTTGTGCACGGGTAGCCATCACCAGAAATCATTGGCCAAGGTGGACGAGAATTACTGATTTGCATCAGTAGTTTCTCAGTGGGTGATGGGCTTCATACTGACATGAAATATCGCGTTATTAGGTGTCTGACTTTATCCACCCCTATACATGATATGTGATACTCTTAGACGAATAGATCAGAGTGTACGGAGATTGTCACGGACAGGCTCAGTAGGGGATTGGATGAATTTGCTCATCGGCCTTCGTTTCGCTCAATACCTAGGTAGTCGTTACGTACAACTAGTGCCGCTGACGTGCTTGTGGTTAAACCCACTACCAGCATATTGATGAGTCTTTAGAGTCCCACACAGAGGGTTTTCCTGGTTCAGGTGAAACAATGTAGTAGCCGTATTGAATACGTGCAGGGTTCTGATCGATCGATTGTACTATGTACCCGGACTTTCGATCGGACAGTTGATAATACTAGCCAGCTCGCGTTTGGGCCGGATTAATAAATCAGTTATTGAATTAATAATTTACGTATATATATTTCGATATGTATATTCTAGTATTATGTTCTTTGTGTTATTCTATCTCTTCGGGTATTCGTATTTTGGTACGAATACAGGCATGTATATACAGTAGAATGTAATTGTCACGACCCAAAATTGGGCACATGACCGGCACTTAAACTACGTAACGTCAACAGGCGTAACACAATTTAAGTAAACCGAAAAACCCAGCAATCTAAACCATCACAAGAAAGAAAAGATATAGCACTTTTTAAAAATCTCTATGCAAAATTTTAAACTTAAGTTTGTTTTCATAAAAAAAATTCGGCGGCACCTCCTTTGTAAAAACTAGCCCCGAAAACGGGTACAAATATAAGATAATATTAAAGCATCCCCAAACGGGAGAAAATCTCGTCCAACGGCAGAAACAACCACCATAGCAGATATACGACGCTGTAGCGAAGAAATGAGATAATCCACATATATAAAAGCCGGCTCACACAAGCACGACAACCAGAGTCATAAGAATATACAACATCGATCCTCACAACTCGTCTCTAAGTCAATACATGAAGATGGTAGATGGAGAGTACTAGATACAAAAGATATAAAATGTACATCACCGGAAAACCGCGACCCACGTAATGCAAACGGCCCACTACCAATCGTAGCGGTATCCGCAAAAGTAGAGATAATAAGGCGCCCTGCCGCGACCACTCTGATGATCCGACCTGAAAAACCCTGCGGCACAACGGGGGTGAGTTGCCAACTCGTGAATAGTAAATTACATCATACTGTAATCGCATGTATGCACTAACAGCGATAATCTATCACATGTAATCTGAAAGCATAAATATGGCAATATGAATATGCAACTATCATGATTTTGGTACACCACCAGGGTACTACATCTACATGAATCAAACGCATATCAACTAAATCCTGAGTACGGGACAATTAATAATCACATGCACAAATCATCAGCATGGAAAAACCCGGTGTAAATCAACAACACCCCAAATCCCAAAATCCTCAGATTGGCCCTCATATCGGTCCTCAGATCGGCCCTCAGATCCTGTAAATCTCATGGAACCTGAGTGCCGAACATCGACACCCGAAAACATCATGAAAACTATTGTCCAGCATTGACACATAAATACTCTTATCCATTCATTCCTCGAATCCTATGTGTCCAGTATCGACACTCATGATCCACGTATCGGTTTTCTGAAATCTATACTATCCTCGAATCCTAAGTGTCCAACCTCGACACTCGTGTTCCACGTATCGGTTTCCAATTTCCATATATCTCTCGGAACATAAGTGCCCAACATCGATGTTAGTCTATATGCCCTAGAGGCCATTATTGTATCATACTGGTTTGTATATTACTTAATGAAAGCTTGGGATATTCACAGTTGTATTGACAGTCTTGCTCAAAATGGTAGTATGCTACTTGGTTTGTTTCTGCTTCAATATGTGCATGTGTTTCTTTTAGAATATTGCTTACACATATTAGTAGAGCCCTTAGGATCTTTGCTTGATTACCAGCGTTGTGATGGTAGTCACACTAGTGGGGGCTGGGTAATCTACAAGCACATCCTTATACAGGTCCCTGGTCGCAGGATTATCGAGACGGGGCATCGATACTCCGGAGTAGAGTAGTGTATACGCTTCTCATCCCAGCAGGGGAGATGGTCTGTCCCACAGCCATTAGTATGTTGTACTGGAGATAGTATGCAGGTGCTCGTTAGGTTACGAGTACACTGGACAAGACTCGTCAGGAACCGTTGTTTGATACTATTCCTATCGTCAGATAGCAGTTCCCAGGTGACATGAGTACAGTTTAGTCCGTCGACTTGACAATGCTACTTCGCCCCGAGTGTGTTTCCACTGTACTTTGATTACTACCCTACCATGGCTCAAAAGAGTCGTGCAAACAGGTAGTAGTTGGGTGCTTTCCCGAAATACTTGGAGGTAGTGGCGGTTAGCCAGGATTCGTCTCTCCCGGTATTGGGGGTTGATATCGCGCTGTGTCTGGAGAGCCATTACACAAAGTCCCTGGCCAGGGCAAGCGAAATTTACTGGTTGGTACTCCAGTAGTTTCTCAGGATGTAATTGTTAGTGTATATGCCCTAGGGGCCATTTATTGTATCATACTTGTATGTATATTTCTTAATGGAAGCTTGGGATATTCACAGTTGTATATACAGCCTTGCTAAAAATGGTAGTAGGCTACTTGGTTTGTGTCTACTTTAATATGTGCATATGTTTCTTGTACCGTATCATTTATACATATTAGTAGAGCCCATAGGATCTTTGCTTGATTACCAGCGTTGTGATGGCAGTCACACTAGTAGGGGCTGGGTAGTCTATAAGCAACATCCAATACTTGTCCCTAGTCGTAGGATTATCGAGACAGGGCATCGATACTCTAGAGTAGACTAGTGTGTATGCTTCTCATCCCAGCAGTACGTCGTACTGGAGATAGTATACAGGTGCTCGTTAGGTTACGGGTACACCGGACAGGACTCGCAGGGGAACTGATTGGTTGGTTATATACGTCGATAGTTAACAGTTCCCAGGTGACATGAGTACAGCATAGTCCGCAGACTTGACACTGCTACTTCGCCTCGAGTGTGTCCCACTGTTCTTAGATTGCTATCCTACCACGGCTCAAAGGAGTCGTGCAAACAGATAGCAGTTGGGTGCAGTCCCGAGCACTTGGAGGCAGTGGCGGTTAGAAAGGATTCGTCTCTCCCGGTATTAGGAGTTGATATCGCGCATTGTCAGAGAGCCATTACGCAAAGTCCCTGGCCAGGGCAAGCGAGATTTACTGGTAGGTTCCAGTAGTTTCTCAGGGTGTAATGGGCTATGCTCCGACACGACTTATACCGCTATTAGGGGACTGACGCTTGCCGCCCCCTAGGCTAGATATGCGATAATCTTAGACGAACAGACCGGACTGTACGGAGATTGTCATATCAGGCTCAGTAGGAGTTCGGATGGGTTTCCTCATCGGCCTTCTTATCGACATCTACCTGGGGACTGTTACGTACAGCTAGTGCCGCTTGCAGTCTGTGGTTAAACCCACTGCCAGTGTAGTGTCGAGTCTTTAGAGTCCCACATAAAGAGTTTCCCTGCTCCAGGCGAAACGATATAGAGGTCGTATGGTTTTACGACAAGGGTTCGGACGCATACGTGTGTTTACGCACGTACGACGTTCGGACAGTTTTTTTCTAGTTGGCTTTGGTTTAAGCCAGATTCTAGTATTAGGTTATTGGATTTATACAGTCTAAAGTTTTTCCGTGTTTTCACGGATTGGAGGGGTGTTCTCGTAATTTTCCGGGAAACTTCTAGAAGCATGGTGACTTGGGGGTTAAGGTGGCATATGCATTAATTGGATTAATGAGTCATGTAGTGATTCATACATTGAGTTAATGATTCATTTAATGTTTTATATGACTCATGTGATGAATCACTTTGTGTATTAATGAAACATGGTGATAATTCATTGTTATTTATTTACTTAATATTATCATATGTTTCATATATACACAAATGAGTTCGTTCATCCAAAAGGATTCTTATCATCACCTTCTCTCTCCTTAAGCTCTCTCATTCTTGAAACCCTAACCCTAACCTCTCATGTGTTGAGATCAAGGGTTAGCTAGACTAATACATCCATAACCTCACTCTATATCCCCTAGGTAGCTTAGATTAGCACTTTGAGAAACCTAGTTATCTCAAGTTAGAGATCAAGCTTGGCGTAGGAGCTCTCGTGTGGATCGTCTTTGACTCGAGGAGGCCGTTGAGGTGCCGATGTTCCAAGAAGCCTACGAGGAACGGAGGATATCGATGAAGACCCGAAAGATAAGTAATGTGAGGTATAACTTCGAATCCGAGTAGTTAAACCTCTCATAGTTTGCTAGTAACAGTTTAGACACGATTCATGCGCTCAAGTCCGTGTTACGAAGCTTTGATGATCGTTTTTCATATATTCCGCCTCCCCGCAAGTTCGTGGTGTGCATGACATGGACTTACAGTGGTATCAGAGCTAACTAAACTATTACTAGCTTGTTAGCAACTAATTAGAAGTTTGATCGACGGAAAAATGCGAAAAACGAAAAACCTTACCTTAACAGTTCTGCTAATTTTAAACAAGTTTAAAAAATTATTTGATATGTCTTAAAATTCACAGCAGGGAAATATAAGAATACTGGGAAAATACGAGCCCCTAACTCGGCAAGACGGACGTGGATCCGCGGCAAGAAGGTGCTTTTGGCCGCGGATCTGCCGCCGAGTTAACTCTGAGTTAACTCGGATTTCCTCTGTAATTCATATTTTATAGTTTTCTGTTTTTCCAGAATGTTCTGTTTCTGCCCAGGTTACTTTAGTGCTGGTTTGCTTTTCGGGTAGACACGGAAAAAGGTTGTTGATCGATGTTCTAAGTTATTTGCTAATTGGGTTTTTATCTGTAATGTTTAATATGTTCGTAAACTTCCCCTAACTGCTAGAATGTCGGTTGGTAGGGGGTTGCACATTTCTGTAATGTTTACTGGTTGTGTATATGGACTTGATTGGATTGTTGTGATGATTAGCCGGGGATTGAGATGGGTTTAATATTCATTCATTCGATGTAATTGTAATATGATGTAATATTCTTTTGCGGGGCACATCCAGGTTGCGGTTGTAGCCACCGTTGTATTATTTCTCTTTACTTTTTTTGCTCCTAGGATAGACCCAAGGAGGGGTACACAAACTACCGGGTACGTTGAAGTGTTTAGTGGCCTACTCACGTTGTTGAGGGAGACCGCTTCACTTCGGGTACTTGGCGGGTATTTTGCCGTACCCGTAGGGGTCTAGGGTCGGGGTAATGGCTATTCATCACAACTGTGTAATCCGTCTTTTATTGTAGGCTCAAAGAAAATGCGGATTGCTAGTATATCCAATAAAGTTCATCAGTGATCTGGAATAATTATTATTGCGTCTGACGAATGTACAATATCTATATATGATAGCTATTAGACGTCACTTATGTTTTACACCCGCGCTAGCCCAGCCCCCGCTCTGTCGTTAGTTAAGTAACCTAACGGTTAATGACGGGACCCCGTGGCAATTGCGGATGGCATAAGAGGACGTGGTATTTTCGTTGTTTTCTGCAATGATAGGATAAAGATGGGACGCATTATTATAATGCAAAGAAAATAAACCATAGTTTAATCATTGGAACAAATTTAAAAGAAACCACTCGGTTATTTTAAAAGATCAGATTTTTAAAATTGCGGAGCTTTAACCACTCCTCTTAAAAAGTATCAGGTTCCTTCGTTTATATCATGTTCAGTACGTTCACGGTTTTGCCAAAGCCATTCGTAGCCTTCCGTCATTTCTTATGGATGGTCAGTAGTATTCAAGCTATGTTTGTTGGCCCTTAGTCCAGGCATAGTGTTTGGTAGCTGCTGGGGTATTCATTTGTTGCATAGATAGATGCGTTGGTTTGGGACAGTCGTATACTTTGTTGGCCCTTAGTCAAGAGTATGTACGGGTGGTTTCAAATTAACCTGGATAATGACGGGTAGAACTTGACATGTGACTTATGATTTGTTGGCCCTTAGTTAAGGTCATAAGAGCATGGGGTAAAAATCCACATCGGGAATTTCTAAAGAAACTGAAATTTGCAGAGAGATGCATACCATTTTGGAGTTTGATGAATGTTGGTAGGATTCCTTCAACATTATCATACGATGGTATTTTGGATCCCGATCCTACTGTGAGTACATGCTACTTATCAAGTGTATCAATATATCGAATCAACATTTGATTCGGTAACCCGGCTATATCCTATATAACCGTCCGATGATACAAATCGCGAGAATAGAATTCAGTATCACATACTGGTATTATTCTCGGTCCCGCACATATCTCATATGCGCTCCTATTTCGTTTCTCTTGAGCCAGGAAACCTCTGTGAAGGACACTAAAGACTCGTCAATACGCCGGCAGCAGGTGATGATCATATCAAACACCCACAAGCCGCAAGCGGTCTGCTAAACGTAACGGCCACCCGGGTATTGAGCGATCAGAAGATCAACGAGCAAGCCCGCTCACACTCCTGTGAATCCAACTAGAAACACTTACCGTACAGTCCGGTCTGTTCGTCTGATATGTCGCATATCTCGCCTAGGGGTGGTAAACGTCAGACCCCAGTAGCTTGATAAGTCATGCCGATGTAATGTCCATAACAAGCGTGAAACTACTGATAACTCTTACCAGTATATCACTGCAACCCTGGCCAGGGATTTCCAATTATAGCCAGTCGAGCATAGCGCAACATCAACCCCCAATACCGGGAGAGACGAATCCCCTCCTATCGCTCATTGCCTCCATGTGAATCGGGACTGTACCCAAAAACCACCTGTTTGCACGACTCAGTAGAGCCATGGTAGGGTGGAAATCAAAGCACAGTGGGAGACACACAAGACTCTATGACGATCTCGGGTCAACAGACTAAGCTGTACCAGTGTCACCAAAGAACTGCCATCTGACGTGAGGTATAATACCATCTGGGAGTTCTCGGCGAGTCCGTTCAGTGTACCCAGTCACCACTGAGCACCCGCATACCATCTCTGATGTCAAACACCAATGGATATAGGACCATCCATCGCCCATCACATGGGTCGAGAAGATATACGCTAGTCTACTCTGGAATATCGTTGCCCCGTCTCGATATTCCCACGACTAGGAACATTGAAGGATGTACTCATGGACTACCCAGGCCCTACTAGTATGATCTACATCATAGTCCTGGATGTCGAGTACACATCCTAAGGGCTTTATCAACGTGTGACAGAGAGACAGAGAGACAGAGAGTATACATGTTAAGATAAAGAGCAACCAGATAGCATAATATCATGTCGAGCAAGAAAGTCCTACCTATATATGTCCCAGCATCCACTACAATATACATCCTGTGTAAAGTAATGGCCTCTAGGGCAAACATATAACTAACAACCTCCCACTTGCACTAGGGCCATCTGTAGCAGTGGTTGCATTATCTAATACTCAACCATCCCATATAAGTCTCTCTCTAGAAAAAAAAGCCTTTGTGAGTGGATCCGCCGTGTTGTCCTCTGAGTCAACTTTCCTAACCTCGATCACCCTGGAGATCAACTATCCTATGATCAGGTGATGCTGCCTCAGAATATGTCTGGGTCACTGATGGGACTGGGGTTCCTGGTGTAGGGTTCCTAGGCACTCTCCAGAGGTCTCACAAGGCATCAACCATGCCAATTTTAAATTTTACAAGTGCCGAGAAACTCTAATACGGATCGTTAACTAGAATTTTAGGCGAAACAATAAACTAGTTAACAAATTAACTAAAGTTAAGAAGCTACAACCTTTGTAGATCCGGTTATCCACTTCCTTAGCTCCACGTAGTCGTCCTCTCGCTGTCCAAGTCGGATCTCGGACTCTAACATCGGCTTCATCGGAGAAATGAACGGACTAGTCGTCGGCTACGATGCCGAAGATGATCTACGTCGAGGTTACACAAGATCAAGCTCCAACTTCACCAAGTTGTGAAACTTGTGAAGAAAACACCCTATACTACTTGGCAAGAGGTAGAGGGTGAAGAAATAGGAGGTGGGTTCACTTTAGAATTTGATTTCTCACACTTTT
The DNA here is from genome assembly GCA_030015575.1 of Agapanthus africanus. Classification (NCBI taxonomy): domain Eukaryota; kingdom Viridiplantae; phylum Streptophyta; class Magnoliopsida; order Asparagales; family Amaryllidaceae; genus Agapanthus; species Agapanthus africanus. The sequence continues at coordinate 411,168,441 of JASDDO010000001.1, forward strand.
GCTCAAGATGCCATTAATGGTGGCAAGCTTTTTCTTGAAGAATGAGAAGATGAAGAAGATAGATTATGATAAGTGTTCTAATTAAAAATGCAAAAGAAATGAATACTTATCATAATATGAACCATGGTTAGGTGTAGAGAATTGACTAAGGTTAGATGAATGGTTAGGGTTAAGCATGAAGACAAAATGGTCACTTTGGTCAAAGCTTCATGAAGCTTCAACAAGCTTCATGAATGATAGCAACCATTTTGGTTTTCTTTTGCAATTTCTTTTTAATCCAAATTAAAATGATAAATGAATGAATAAATAAAAACCCTAATCATTTACTTAACCAAGGTTTAATTCTTTACACTTAACCAAATGAGCAAGTATCATCAAACATGATACAAACATGTGCACAAAAGTATATCACATATACAACTTGCACATCAAGTGAGAAAATCCATTTAAAGTGAACCAATACTAGTTAATGCAAAGTAATATATCAAATATATAATTATACATTAAATCATTAAATCAACACTTGATTTAACGATCCGGTCATATTGCATACAACCGACTAGTATCCTATGTATCGGCTTATTGAATGAATCCTTGATTCGATATCTTGGTTATATCGCATATAACCAATCGATACATTGCTCGCGAGAATGGAATACGGTATCACATACACGCATCATTCTCGGTCCTGCACATATCTCATATGCGCCCCTATTTCGTTTCGCTTGAGCCAGGAAACCTCTGTGTAGGACTCTAAAGACTCGTCAATACGCCGGCAGCAGATGATGATCATATCAATCACCCACAAGCCGCAAACGGTCTGCTAAACGTAACGGCCACCCGGGTATTGAGCAATCAGAAGATCGACGAGCTAGCCCGCTCACACTCCTGTGAATCCAACCTGTAACACTTACCGTACAGTCCGGTCTGTTCGTCTGATATGTCGCATATCAAGTCTAGAGGTGGTATACGTCAGACCCAAATAACCGATAAGTCGTGCCGATGTGAGGCTCATAACGGGTTGAGAAACTACTGGTAACACTTACCAGCAAATCTCTGATCAGCCCTGGCCAGGGACTTCCCTGTTACGGCCAATCGAGCACAGCGCAACATCAACCCCCAATACCAGGAGAGACGAAACCCCTCCTATCGCTCAATGCCTCCATGTGACTCGGGACTATACCCAAAGACCACCGTTTTGCACGCCCTCATGGATGTGGTAAGGTGGAGATCAAAGAACTGTGGGAATCACACAAGACTCTTTGACGATCTCGGGTCTACAGACTAACCTGCACAAGTGTCACCTGAGAACTGCCATCTGAAGTGAGGTATAATACCATCTGGGAGTTCTCGGCGAGTCCGTCCAGTGTACCCAGTCTCCACTGAGCACCCGTATACCATCTCTGATGTCAAACACCAATGGATATGGGATCATCCATCGCCCATCTCATGGGTCGAGAAGCGTATACGCTAGTCTACACTGGTATATCGATGCCCCGTCTCGATACACCCACGACTAGGGACCTTGAAGGATGTACCTATGGACTACCATGTCCCCACTAGTATGATCTGCATCATAGTCCAGGTAGTCAAGTACACATCCTAAGGGCTTTACCAACATGTAACTATAAGACAGTTTAAAGAGACAAGTGTACATGTTAAGATAAAGAGCAACCAGATAGCATACTATCATATCGCGCAAGAAATTCATCTCTATATATGTCCAAGGATCAAACATAATATACATCATCTGTACAATACTGGCCTCTAGGGCATACATACAACTAATAATCTCCCACTTGCACTAGGGCCAGCTGCTGTAGTATCGCATACCGAGCATCCCGAAGAGTCTCTCAAACTGTATCTGGGGAATGGCCTTCGTGAGTAGATCCGCTGTGTTGTTCTTCATGTCAACCCTCCTGACCTCGATCTCCCGGCGATCAACTATCTCCCGGATCAGGTGATACCGCCTCAGAATATGCCTGGATCGCTGATGGGACCTGGGTTCCTTGGCCAAAGCCACCGCTCCATTGTTATCGCAATACAAAGGTATTGGATGCTCAATGGATGGAACCACTCCAAGTTCAGTAATGAACTTCTTGATCCAGACAGCCTCTTTAGCAGCATCGTTGGCAGCGATGTATTCAGCCTCCATCGTCGAGTCTGCCACGGTTTCCTGCTTGGAACTCTTCCAGCTAACCGCCCCTCCATAAAGGGTAAAGACAAATCCCGACTGCGACTTAGAGTCTTCCTTATCACTCTGGAAGCTCGAATCGGTAAAGGACTCCACTTGGAGTTCTCCATTACCATACACCAAGAGCATCTCTTTAGTTCTTCATAAGTACTTGAGAATGCTCTTCAAAGTTGTCCAGTGACTCTCTCCAGGATCAGCTTGATACCTGCTCACTATACTTAGTGAGTATGCTACATCGGGTCAGGTACATAGCATCGCATACATGATAGAGCCTACAGCCGAAGCATAGGGTATCCCTTGCATGCGAGCTCTCTCCAAATCAGTCTTGGGAGACATCTCTTTGGAGAGAGTGACTCCAGAGATCGTGGGCAAGTTCCCACGCTTGGATTCTTCCATACTAAACCTTTTTAGTATGGTGTCAATGTACCTGGATTGGGACAATCCCAATATCCGTTTAGATCTATCTCTATAGATCCTGATTCCCAATATGCAGGAGGCATCACCAAGATCTTTCATCGAGAATCTTTGTGATAAGAAGAGCTTGACCGATTGCAGCATAGGAATATCATTTCCTATCAAGAGTATGTCGTCCACGTACAATACGAGGAAGACAACCTTACTCTCTGCTACCTTCTTGTAGATACAAGGTTCATCTGGGTTTTTGACGAAATCAAACTCTTTGATAACGATGTCAAAGCAGATGTTCCAACTCCGCGATGCTTGCTTTAATCCATAAATGGATTTAAGCAGCTTGCACACCTTCCCGCTGCTCCCACTGTCTACGAAGCCCTCTGGCTGAGTAATGTACACGCACTCTTCTAAATCACCGTTTAGAAAGGCGGTCTTAATATCCATTTGCCAGATTTCGTAGTCATGATATGCAGCGATGGCAAGCATGATTCGGATGGATTTAAGCATAGCCACTGGAGAAAAGGTTTCGTCATAGTCCACACCTGGTCTTTGACGAAAACCTTTTGCAACAAGTCTAGCTTTGAAAGTCTCCACTTTCCCATCTACACCAAGTTTTTTCTTGAAGATCCATTTGCTCCCGATGGCTTTTACCCCTTCAGGAGCAACTTCCAAAGTCCATACTTTGTTGGTGTACATGGATTCCATCTCGGACCGCATAGCATCCAGCCATTTCACTGAGTCCCCGCTCGTGATGGCCTGCTCGAAGCTAGTTGGGTCATCATCCTCCATGATGCAATCCTCGCTCCCACCATCCATGAGAAAACCATAGTATCTCTCAGGTTGGCGAGGAACCCTACTAGATCGGCGGAGAGGCTGAGGTTCATTGGGAGCTACTGAATCTTCTGGTTCCACTAAATCTTCAGTTACGGTTTGTGTATCTGGAACCTCTTCCAGCTCTACCACTTTGCCACTAATTTCTTTTTCAAGGAATTCCTTTTCTAAAAAGATGGCTTGTTGAGCAACAAACACTTTTTGTTCCTCACTGTGGTAGAAAAAATACCCATATGAGTTCTTTGGATATCCCACAAACTTGGAAAGAACTGACCGTGCCTCGAGCTTGTCCGGATTTTGTCTTTTGACATAGGCTGGACAACCCCATATCTTAACTCGTTTAAGATATGGCCTCTTCCCACTCCATATCTCATATGGTGTGGTAGGTACAGATTTAGATGGAACTTGATTCAATAGGTATGCTGCTGTCTCCAGTGCATATCCCCAGAAGGAAATAGGTAACTCAGCTGTGCTCATCATAGAGCGCACCATATCTAATAGGGTGCGGTTCCTCCGTTCTGATACACCGTTGTGCTGTGGTGTATATGGAGGAGTCAGCTGAGAGAGAATCCCATTCTCTTTTAGGAAGTCCAGGAATTCATTGCTTAAGTATTCACCTCCTCGATCAGATCGAAGGATTTTAATACTTTTTCCGGTTTGGTTCTCGACTTCTTGTTTATATTCTTTAAATTTCTCAAAAGCTTCAGACTTGTGTCTTATCAAGTACACATGTCCGTATCTTGAGAGATCGTCAGTGAATGTAATGAAGTACGAAGAACCATCCCTGGCATGTGTAGACATGGGACCGCATACATCACTATGTATCAGTCCCAAGAGTTCGGTAACTCTTTCTCCGTGTCCCGTAAACCGAGTTTTGGTCATCTTGCCTTTGAGACATGACTGGCAAGTGTCATAAGATGAAAATTCGAATGGTTTCAAATATCCATCCTTATGCAACTTAGCCAGTCGTGTCATATTGATGTGACCCAGTCTACAATGCCACAAGAAGGATTCGTTCAGTTCTGAACTCTTCCTCTTGTGTGTGTTTGTTATGCTCAGAACTGTTGATTGATTTAGAACATAAATGCCATTGCACAACGTGCCTGATCCAACCAACTTTTGGTTACGGAAAATGTTCATAACATTATCCTGTAATACAAAATTATATCCCTCTTTACTCAACAAAGAAACCGATATAATGTTGCATATCAGGTTCGGCATGAAATAGCATTCGTTCAGAACCAATGTATTACCAGTTGGTAATACAAGGTGATATTCCCCGACAGTCTTAGCTGCAACAATTGCACCATTTCCAACTCTAATGTCTTTATCATCTTCTCCAAGTTCTCTACCTTTCCTAAGCCCATGTAACTGATTACATATGTGGGATCCTGACCCGGTATCTAATACCCAGGACGTAGAGCAAATGGAGAAACAGTTCTCTATAACGAACACACCCGAAGAAAATGCATCATCATTTACTTTCTTCATTCGGGTGGCATGGGAATCCTGGTATTCCCCTATATCTTGTTCAGTCCTATAACTCTTATAGGAAAGAACGGAACCAACGTTCCCCAGCACAGTATAACATGCGGGTTCGGTCAATACATCCATATTATTATCTTTATTAGGGCATGAAATGGTCGCTACCTGGAGAGAGAGAGAAGAAAACACTTTAGCGTATGCTCTTGCAAGATCAGATTGGTTATTATCTTATCTAATCAGGATGGCTCCCACTGGTTTTTATCAAATCTTCCTTCAAACCCTGAAAGGAAAGACTAGCCGGGATTAATTACACACTACAAGTTCGCCAATCTTTCAGCCAGGCCAGTGTCGGTACTTTGAGGGAGGTCCCCCGTGCTTTCGCACGAACCTAATTAATGTAAACCTCGTTTTCCCAGAGGCGTAACCCCGTTGACACCTTTCTAGACACCTACTTGATCGGCTAATTGTAATGTGTAAAACTCTCCCAGGAGTAACTCTTACTCGCAGTGGGTATCGGGATCCAACTATCTTATAGAAGGTATGCAATCTCATTGCAAATTTCAACACTTGAAATTCCCGATAATGCTTTTGCCCCAAACGATCTATGACCTTGACAAGGTCAACAAACCATAGACCGTAAGTCAAGTTCAACCCGACATTTCTTGATTGAATTAAACCCACTCGCACGACCCTTGACAAGGTCAACAAGGCCGTACGACTACCCTAACTCAATCTGCATCATATGCATAAGCAGATAAATACTAGTTAGCTACCGCACACTGCGCCGTGACAAGGTCAACAAAGGCAGCACGAATACTAAACAGGAATTATCTGAAATGACGGAGGGCTACGACAGGTTTTTCTGAAAACCTTTTGCGTAATGAACTTGATATCGTTGTAGAATCAAATGAAGTTTTTGAAATGGAATGATTTTGAGGCTTTTCTAGTTTTGCTAAAGGGGTCACTCCCTGTGAAGGGATCGTCGGCCCTTTCCTCGTCGAATGAGGTGCGGGATATATCATATATATCACTGTGCAAAGCAGAAACTATAGAAGCAATCAAAAGTCAAACCGAGTGTGTAGCATCTGCCAGTTATTGCTAAAGGAGTCACTCCCGGTGAAGGGATCTCGGTCCTTTCCTCATCGAATAAGGTGCAGGGTATATCATATATACCGCTATGCAAAGCAAGAACTGTAGCTACCTGTTTTGTTTAAAATTTGATTCTACAACATCTTAGGTTTCTTTTCTTTCATTAATCACATTAATGAAGTCCCATCATGTAAGTACCTAAACATCACAAGTAAATACGACGTACACTTATGCCATCCGCATTCGCCTCGATGTCCCCTCGTGCACCGTTAGGTTAGGTAACTAACGGCAGAGCGGGGCAGGGCTAGCGCGGGTGTAAAACATAAGTAACGCCTATATAATATATCATATATACTATATACAGTATCTATCACAGAACATCACATGATCATTACACAGATATCGCAGCAGAAAATATCATATGAAATATTGGATATACTAGGACGTTCGTGTTTTCAATACGAGCCAGTATAAAACACGGATTCCACGGTCGTGATGAATAGCCAATCCCACACCCCTAGACCCCTACGAGAGCGGCAAGCAACCCTACCAATTCTAGGGTTAGGAGACCCGGACTCGACTCCTCGAGATGGTCTCCCACTGGACCCTAGAACCCGGTTACTTGTGCTCCCCTCCTTGGGTCTATCCTAATGCGGAAAAGTAAATAATATACAAAAGGTGACAACTTCCGCAACCTGGAAGTGCCCCAATAAAAGAATATTACATACAAGTTTTTACATGAATGAAAATGAAAAACACTCATCTCACATAAAAACCCCCGGCTATTCAAACACGACAATCCAATATAACAAATCCAGCAACACATAACATCACATGTCATCAACGTAAGTAAATATGCGCATCCCAATTGTCGTTGACATATAGCAACGAAACCGGCGATATCACATATTACACTTACGGTCACAGAAAAGAAAGTGTAAAACTACAACAGTTGGAATCCGCAACCTCCTTAGACATCGCATGCCTAATCAAATGAAATACTTAGACATCACATGCCTAACAATTATAAACCCCGCATTTTAGTCCCATTATCGAAAACTCTTTTCAATATCAAGTGAGACTAAACCGCTAGATTTATAACATTCATTCAGTTATCTCATAACTGTTTGTGAATTCCAATTATTGTATCCCATTCAGGATAAATAGAAAATATTAAACTTTCCGATCGAACATTCGAACACCCAAGTTTTCCCGAGACCGTTCAACACATGAAATAAGTTCAAAGACATTCACTTCATGCCTCAGTACCAACGGTCCAGCCGTAGAAGGGTCAAGCCAACGCTTCACATGTGGCACGCCGTACTGCCCCAAACCCGAAGTTTCAAAGGGCAGTTCAAGCCGGTCACATAATCGAGTTAAGGTTTGTTGTCTTCTAGAGGGACCATCGCGTTACTTGCACTACTCAGAACGTCCTTAAACCACAGAAAAATCCAACACTTGGATATTTTCCGGCAGGGGAAAAGTTGGGTATTTATATCCGGTCGAACTTTTTAACATATTCGAAAATTATCCGGAAAAACACATAGACAAAGCTTGATAATACGATCGAATCATCGCTTTCCAATGCAACCCCAGAACACTCAACTCTTGAGTCAATTTAAAAATTCCCAGAAAACTCAGCATAATAAAATAGGAATTACTGTGCAAACAGAGAAGGATGACGTCATGATCAGGCCGCGGAACAACGGCAGAAGCTAGGCTTCTGCCGCTGTTCCGCCGCACTTTGGACTCTTCATTTTGAAAAATTTGCACCGTAATTCTTAGAATTCCCTGCTGAATTTTTTAAGCATTTTTAATCTGGAAAAAACCCAGTTTTTAGAAAAAGTCCAGAGAGCACTTAGGTTTTTAGGGTTTCGGTTCGATCGGGTTTCAAACGTCGTCTAAGCATCGCCTAAGGCTATAGCTAGGCTCTGATACCACTGTAGGGTTTCTAGGCACTCTCAAGAGGTCTCACAAGGCATCAACCATGCCAATTTTAAATTTTACAAGTGCCGAGAAACTCTAATACGGATCGTTAACTAGAATTTTAGGCGAAACAATAAACTAGTTAACAACTTAACTAAAGTTAAGAAGCTAAAACCTTTGTAGATCCGGTTATCCACTTCCTTAGCTCCACGTAGTCGTCCTCTCGCTGTCCAAGTCGGATCTCGGACTCTAACATCGGCTTCATCGGAGAAATGAACGGACTAGTCGTCGGCTACGATGCCGAAGATGATCTACGTCGAGATTACACAAGATCAAGCTCCAACTTCACCAAGTTATGAAACTTGTGAAGAAAACACCCTATACTACTTGGCAAGAGGTAGAGGGTGAAGAAATAGGAGGTGGGTTCACTTTAGAATTTGATTTCTCACACTTTTGCTCAAGATGCCATTAATGGTGGCAAGCTTTTTCTTGAAGAAGAAGAAGATGAAGAAGATAGATTATGATAAGTGTTCTAATTAAAAATGCAAAAGAAATGAATACTTATCATAATATGAACCATGGTTAGGTGTAGAGAATTGACTAACGTTAGATGAATGGTTAGGGTTAAGCATGCAGACAAAATGGTCACTTTGGTCAAAGCTTCATGAAGCTTCAACAAGCATCATGAATGATAGCAACCATTTTGTTTTTCTTTTGCAATTTCTTTTTAATCCAAATTAAAAAGATAAATGAATGAATAAATAAAAACCCTAATCATTTACTTAACCAAGGTTTAATTCTTTACACTTAACCAAATGAGCAAGTATCATCAAACATGATACAAACATGTGCACAAAAGTATATCACATATACAACTTGCACATCAAGTAAGAAAATCCATTTAAAGTTAACCAATACTAGTTAATGCAAAGTAATATATCAAATATATAATTATACATTAAATCATTAAATCAACACTTGATTTAACGATCCGGTCATATCGCATACAACCGACTAGTATCCTATGTATCGGCTTATTGAATCAATCCTTGATTCGATATCTAGGTTATATCGCATATAACCAATCGATACATTGATCGCGAGAATGGAATACGGTATCACATACACGCATCATTCTCGGTCCTGCACATATCTCATATGCGCCCCTATTTCGTTTCGCTTGAGCCAGGAAACCTCTGTGTAGGACTCTAAAGACTCGTCAATACGCCGGCAGCAGATGATGATCATATCAATCATCCACTAGCCGCAAGCGGTCTGCTAAACGTAACGGCCACCCGGGTATTGAGCGATCAGAAGATCGACGAGCTAGCCCGCTCACACTCCTGTGAATCTGTAGCTTCTTGAAAAGTCGTTTTGGTGTTTTCCTGAAAATCGGTGAAAATTCGGTATTTTTCCGAAAACCGTCTTTTTTGTTATTTTGCAGTTTAGGACTAATTATACCTAATTTGGATAGGTAATTACTAGTTTTTAGTATCAAATGAGTTAATTATGAAATTCTGGTCGAATAAAAATTTTCTCTAATTTTTCATTTTTTTAATATTATTTTAAGCCGGTAAGAAAATACATTAAATTAGCGATAAATACAAATTTAAATGGGCTAAATTTAAGCTTTAAAATCATGTTAATTAAAATCTAGTTGTAATATAAATTTTTCGTAATTTATTTCAAGTTTTAAGTAATTTTTATTTTGGAAAACGAAATTTATTTAATTTAAGCTTTAAACTTGTAAAGATGAATTTGTGGGGGGCCTTTTTGCTTGTTTTTTTTTTACAACCTCTCACATTTTATTCATTCTCTCTTGGGCCGAGCCCACCAGCAGGATTTCCCCCCTCCATTTACTCCATTTCATTTCATGTGATGAAAGTTATGAGTTGAATTTTATATATTAATTAAGGTATGGTGTTGACTTGGAAAGGAAAAAGAATTTAAATCTAGTACACACACACACTCCCCCCATTTCCCTAGCTGCTGAATCTACAGCCCCCCCCCTCCATTGTTTCCATCTCCTTTGCATCAAAAAAAAAAACCCCAAAATGATTCAAAGATCTAAATCAAACCTCAAAATTCCAAGCCATTCTTCATCCCACTTTTCTTAGCCTTTCTAGCTTGGATCTTGGATGCAAGGAGGCATCTTGGGAGGCAACATTTCTTGCTAAGTCTCTAGATCTAGAGGTATAATTTCTACCTAATTAAATCCTTTTGGGTTAAATTCCTTTAATTAAATGGTTTTAGTGTTTAAAGGTTAGCAAAATCCTAATCTAGTTTTTTCTAGTTCATGGTTGAAATTAAACTAGGGTTTAGAACACCATTATGAGAGTAATTAAGCTATTTTGTTATCTAGCTATTATGCAAACCTAATTTAAGAGATTACCTTGCTTAAGTGGGCATCGATAGGTGTTAATTTGTGTTGTGCAAGTGTGAAATTGGATTTAATTGATGGTTATGAAAATCAAGAGAAGGGTTGGTTGTGGAAAATATGTTTTGAAGCATAGTTAATGGTTTAAAATTAGTGTAGTGGCTATCTAGTGGGTTAGTTTGGATTGTTGTGTTGGATTGTGTTAACTTTGTCGCTAATTGTCGATATTTGCAACAAATTGCAAATTCTAGCTTACTAGTTGTGTTATAAAATACCGTGGTGAATTATTTGCGATGCCTTGATGACATTTTTAGCGTATCCTATGACTTTTAGGATGTGTGAGTGCGGATTTTTGAGTGTTCGGGTTTTAGTTTTTCCAGGCGACCAAATCGACGATTCTAGTTAGTTTTGCGATTTTCGCGTGTGTTCCGCGCACTTTGTGCACGTTGTACCTAGCTTGTGAACTATGGTATTTTCGTTAGGGAATTGCGTCGTTCTTAGTATGTAACCTTATGTTTGGTATTGATGTAAATTCCAGGTTCGGTCGCGGAGACGTCAGACGCAGCACGAAAGGGGAAAGCGGTGATTGGACGTGACTAGCTAGGGATTCCGGTGAGTAGATGTAACATCTACGGGGGAACTATCGTTGGATGGCGCAAGTCGCCCGATAGTTTTAGTAGCTTAATAAGATTCTTAGTAATGTTAGTAATTAGGGATGTAATACTTGTATGATTATTTGCTACATTCATGCCTTATATTGACATACATATACGAACCCATTCTATAGGACACCTGCACCATTGCCAGGGTTTTTATATGCAGCACGAGCACTATTCATGCTTACACACACACCCTGGTAATTGCCATGCCACCATACTAGATAACCTTTAAATTGAAACCTTTTACTATAATTGATACTTAAACTTGCGCTATTGCTTTAATTCCTTAAAATGAAATCGTAGGATTGCTATTCATGTGCATGTACTTCATCATATTATTTGTTCATGCCTAATCTATTAATCACACATCGCAACTTGATTATTGATACCATATGCATTCATTATCATTGACATATGCACTTATGAGGATTTCTTGAGATTTTATGATATTTCTGGATTTCGGGGGAAAGCCGCAAAATTTCTAAACTTATTATATTTTTAAAATATGTAAATTGCGGTTTTCTAGTGATGTAAGTGTCGTCCACTATGAGTTTGCTGTGGTTTTCGAGATCCGTGTCGAGGAGTGGAGGAACCGTCACGGGTACATGGTGGGCCCGGTAAGGTACCCCGGGGCAAGAGGAATGTGGTGTTGACGTTGAGCCTGGCAGGGGACGGATTACCTACCGGTGACTGTTTGGGACGGCGGATATCCAGAGGATACCGACCGTGGCCGCGAGATGATGAGATATTCATATTTGAGATGGGTCAGCCGGACGACTGAGGCCAGAGATACATTGATATGAGATTTGAGACAGTTTTGAGGTGTCGATGCTGGACACAGATTATTGTTGATTCTATTGGTATTGTGCTGGTATTTCAAAAGAGATTCCTAAAGGAAAAACATGATTCTTATACTTACACATTCAGATCATGAGTTGATTCGCATTGCATTCATACCTGCTAGTATATTCATATTGCATACATACCTTCTATTATGTTCTGCCTTACCTGTATTTGAGATACTAGGATGCTTGTGTGCATGCATTCGATAGCCTGTGTAGATGTTATTTATTACTCACGAGTTGGCAACTCACCCTCGTTGTGCCACAGCCTTTTTCAGGTCCGCTCCGTCAGTACAGTAGCGGCGGGCGCACTTGCTTCTTTTGCCTGGACTCGAGGTTTTGCTCTTAGGTGGGTTATATTATTATTTTTGCACCCCTTGTATATTCTTTGTATCTAGTGTACTCCATCTACTGTATCTACCAGTATTATTGTATATTGACCTAGAGATGAGACTGTGAGGTTTGTGGACTTTTATGCTGTATTTGGGGTCGAGCTCACTTGAGTCGACATGCAGTTTTTCTCATGCTCTTTATGATTATTTTGCATGTTGTTGTTTTATATTGCGTGGGATTTGTGACCGCCTTGTGGCGAAGAGCTAGCTCCCGCTTGGGGATGCCATAATTGTTGGATTCATATATATTCTTGTTGTACCCATTTTGGGGGCCAGTATTTACAAAGGAGACTCTGCCGAAATTTTCGGAAAAATTGATATTGTTTAAAAAAAAAAAAGAGTTTTATATGACTTATTTGATAAACTCGCTTTCAATTGATTGGGTTTTCTTCACTCTTCTGCTTATTTGGTTTTGATTTCTGGGCTTTGGCTTACTTATTTTACGGACCTTGAGACGTTTCGTAATTTAAGTGCCAGTCACGTTCCGTACCCTTCGGGTCATGACAGAATCCAACCAGTAACACTTACCGTACAGTCCGGTCTGTTCGTCTGATATGTCGCATATCAAGTCTAGGTATGGTATACGTCAGACCCCAATAACCGATAAGTCGTGCCGATGTGAGGCTCATAACGGGTCGAGAAACTACTGGTAACACTTACCAGCAAATCTCTGATCAGCCCTGGCCAGGGACTTCCCTGTTACGGCCAATCGAGCACAGCGCAACATCAACCCTAAATACCGGGAGAGACGAAACCCCTCCTATCGCTCATTGCCTCCATGTGACTCGGGACTGTACCCAAAGACCACCGTTTTGCACGCCCTCATGGACATGGTAAGGTGGAGATCAAAGCACAGTGGGAATCACACAAGACTCTATGACGATCTCGGGTCTACAGACTAACCTGGACAAGTGTCACCTAAGAACTGCCATCTGACGTGAGGTATAATACCATCTGGGAGTTCTCGGCGAGTCCGTCCAGTGTACCCAGTCTCCACTGAGCACCCGTATACCATCTCTGATGTCAAACACCAATGGATATGGGATCATCCATCGCCCATCTCATGGGTCGAGAAGCGTATACGCTAGTCTACACTGGTATATCGATGCCCCGTCTCGATACACCCACGACTAGGGACCTTGAAGGATGTACCTATGGACTACCATGTCCCCACTAGTATGATCTCCATCATAGTCCGGGTAGTCAAGTACACATCCTAAGGGCTTTACCAACATGTAACTATAAGACAGTTTAAAGAGACAAGTGTACATGTTAAGATAAAGAGCAACCAGATAGCATACTATCATATCGAGAAAGAAAGTCATCTCTATATATGTCCAAGCATCCAATATAATATACATCATCTGTACAATACTGGCCTCTAGGGCATACATACAACTAACACCTGGGCCAAAGCCACACTTCCATTGTCACACAATGGTAGGAACCTAGTTCATCTTATGAACCAATATACACCCAAACTGCCTCTTTGGTAGTATCTTTGATAGCGATGTCACCAGCCTTTATCTTCTAGTTTGCCACGGTATCTGGCTTGGAACTCTTCCAACATACCGTCCCTCCTCTGAGGGTAAAGACAATGCCTGCGACTGACATTCAGTCGTCCTTATCACCCTGGAACATTTCCAGTGATTCTCTTAAGGATCGATTGATACCAACTCACTAAACCTAGTGAGAACCCTAACATCCCTTTAGATCTATCTTATAGATCCAAAACCCAGGATTTAGGAGGTATCATTTTGATCCTATATGGAAAATCCATGTGATAAGTGGAGATTGACCGAGCGTAGCATAGGAAACTCTTTTCCTATCAAGAGTATGTTGTCCACGTACAATACGAGGATGAGCACCTTACTCTCTACTACCGTTTTGTATATACAAGGTTCATCTATTATTTTGATGAAGTCAAACTCTTTGACTATCGCATCAATAACAGACGTTCCAACTCCGCGATGCCTGCTATATTCTGTAAAGCATCTTGCACACGTTTTCGCTGCTCCCACTGTTTACGAAGCCCTCTGGTTGTGTACTTATAGACGTTCTCTTCTAAATCAGTATTTAGAAAAGCAGTCTTGACACCCAACCACCAGATATCGTAGTCATGGTATGTAGCCGTGGCAAGTGGGATCCGAATGGACTTAAGCATAGCCACTGGAAAAGGTTTCATCATTATCCATGCCTGGTCGATGACGAAAACCCTTAACAAGTCTAGCTTTGAAAGTCTCAGCTTTTCCATCTACACCAGGTAATCTTCTCAAGATATACTTGCTCCTGATGGGGATTTAACCCTTCAGATATAGCAACCAAAGTCCATACTTTGTTGGTGTACATGGATTCCATCTCAGATCACTAAGCATCCAACCATTCTTACAGAGTCCCTACTCTCGATGGCCTGCTCGAAACTAGTTGGGTCTTCATCTATGATGCATTCCTCGCTCCTACTGTCATCGAGAAACCGAAGTATCTCTCAGGCGGATGAGGAACCCTACCAGATCGGCGGAGAGGCTGAGGTTCGTCGAGGACTATTGAATCCTTTGGTTCTGTTAAATCATCAGCAGCAGTTTGTATAGCTGGAACCTTTCCAGTTCTACAGAGCTGACCTTGCCTCGATCTTGTCCGGATTTTGCTTTTGACATAGGCCAGACAATCCCAAATCTTAACTTACTTAAGAGATAGGCTCTTCCCATACCATATCTTATATGGAGTGGTAGGCACTGATTTGATTCGAACCTAATTCAGTAGGTATGCAGCTTCTTAAGTGCATAACCTCCAAAAGGAAATAGGTAACTCAGTAGTACTCATCATAGAGCGCACTATATCATATAGGGTGCGATTGCTCCGCCCCGACACACCGTTGTGCTGTGGTGTATTCAGAGGAGTAACACCGAGAGAGAATCTCATTCTCCTTTAGAATAGTCCAAGAATTCCATTCACAAGTATTCTCCTCCCTGATCTTATCATAGGACATAATACTTATACCTGTATTGGTTCTCTATTTCTGACTTTTATTCTGTGAATTTCTCAAAAGCTTCAGACATGTGTTTCAACAGGAACATGTGTCCGAATCTTGAGAGATCATCAGAGAATGTAAGGAAGTACAAAGAACCAGTCCTGGCATATGTAGACTGGGGACCTTCATACATCACTATGTATCAGTCCCAAGAGTTTACTAACACTTTCTCTGTTTCCAATAAACAGAGCTATGGTCATCTAATCTTTTTGACATGACTGGCAAGTTTCACAAGATGTAAATTCAAACTGATTTACATATGCATCTAAAATGTAACTTAAGCTAGTCGGGTGACATTGATATGACCTAGTCTATAATACCTCAAGAAGGAATCGTTCATTTCTGAACTCTTCTTCTTGTGTGTATTCTATATACTAGGAACTGTAGTCTGATTTAGAACGTCAATGCTTTTAGATAACGTGCCTGAACCGATCAACTTTTGAAATGTTCAAAACAATATTCAACAATACAAAATTATATCCTTGTTTAACAAATAAAGAGATTGATATGATTTTGTATATCAGGTTCGGTATCTAATAGCATTTGTTCCGAATCAATGTATTTGTAATATAGGGTGACAGTGACCAACAGACTTGGCTGCAACACTTGCACCGTTTTCTGTCTCATGAAACTTATCACCCGTTCTCAGTTCTCTACCTTTCTGTAGCCCAATGTAACAGATTACATATCTGGGATCCTGATCCGGAATCAAATACCCAGGACGCAGAGGATACTGAGAAACAGTTCTTTGTAATGAACGCACCCGAAGGAGATGCATCTCATGCACTTTATTCGTTTGGGCGACATGGGAATCCTGGTATTCCCCTAATTCCTGCTCGGTCTTATAACAATTATATGTTGGAGCGGGACCAACGTTCCCCAGCTCAGTATAACAAGCGGGTTCGGTCAATACATCCATATTATTATCCTGATTAAGGCGTGATATGGTCGCTACCTGGAGAGAGAGAGAAGAAAACACTCTGCGTGCGCTCTTGCAAGATTAGATTGGTTATTTATTTTATCTAACAAGGATAGCTCCAACTGTTTTTATCAAATCTTCCTTCAAACCCTAAAAGGAAAGACTAGCCGGGATTAATTACACTCTACGAGTTCGCCAATCTTTCCGCCAGGCCAGTGTCGGTACTTTGAGGGAGGTTCCCCGTACTTTCGCACAGACCTAATTAAAATAAATCTCGTTTTCCCAGGGGCGTAACCCCGTTGACACCTTTCTAGACACCTACTTGATCGGCTGATTGCAAATTGCAAAACTCTCCCAGGAGTAACAACTACTCGCAGTGGGTATCGGGATCCAACTATCATATAAAAGGTATGCAATCTCATTGCAAATTTCAACACTTGAAACTCCCGATAATGGTTTTTACCCCTAGCACTTATGACCTTAACTATGGTCAACAAATCATAAGCACTAGTCAAATTCTACCCGTCATTTCGTGATTAATTAGATCCACCCACATGACCCTTAACTAAGGTCAACAAAGTCACGCGACTGTCCTAACTAATCGCATCATATGCAGTGTAGGAAGACATCACTTAGCTACCGTACACTGTGCCTTGACTATGGTCAACAAACACAGCACGAATACTAAGTACTCTACTTCCTAAAATGACGGAGGGTTGCGGATGGTTTTTAAGAAAACCTTTAACGCTTTGAACTTGATCTCGTTGCGGAATCAAATGGTTTTTAAATGGAGTGTTTTTGAGGCTTTTCTAGTTTTGCTAAAGGGGCCACTCCAGGTGAAGGGATCGTCGGCGCTTTCCTCATCGAATAAGGTGCAGGATATATCACATATACTGCTGTACAAAGCAAAAACTATAGAAGCAATCAAAAGACAAACCGAGGGTTGTAGCATCTGCCAGTTAGTGCTAAAGGAGTCACTCCCGGTGAAGGGATCTCGGTCCTTTCCTTATCGAATAAGGTGCAGGATGTTCTACAAGGAACACCGCGATGCAAAGCAAGAACTGTAGCTACCTAATTTTATTTTTGAAATTCGATTCCATAACATCTTTTAGGTTTATTTTCTTTCATTAATCACATCAATGAAGTCTCATCATTTAATTCCACCTAAACATCACAGATAAATATAACGTACGCTTATGCCATCCGCATTCGCCTCGATGTCTCGTCTGCACCGTTAGGTTAGGTAACTAACGGCAGAGCGAGGCAGGGCTAGCGCGGGTGTAAATCATAAGCAACGTCTATATAATATATCATATATACTATATATAATATCTATCTAAACATATCACATGATCACATCACAGATAACGCAGCAGAAAATATCATATGAAATATTGGATATACTAGGACGTCCGTGTTTTCTTTTGAGCCTGTATAAAACACGGATTCCACGGTCGTGATGAATAGCCAATCCCACACCCCTAGACCCCTACGAGAGCGGCAAGCAACCATACCAATTCTAGAGTTAGGAGACCCGGACTCGACTCCTCGATTTGGTCTCCCACTGGACCCTAGAACCCGGTTACTTATGCTCCCCTCCTTGGGTCTATCCTAATGCGGAAAAGTAAATAATATACATCAACGGTGACATCTTCCGCAACCTGGAAGTGCCCCAATAAAAGAATATTACATACAAGTTTTTATATGAATGAAAATGAAAAACACTCATCTCACATAAAAAATCCCCGGCTATTGAAACACGACGATCCAATATAACATATCCAGCAACACATAACATCACATGTCATCAACGTAAGTAAATATGCCCATCCCAATTGTCGTTGACATATAGCAACGAAACCGGCGATATCACATATTACACTTACGGTGGCAGAAAAGAAAGTGTAAAACTACAACAGTTGGAATCCGCAACCTCTTTAGACATCGCATGCCTAATCAAATGAATTCCTTAGACATCGCATGCCTAACAATTATAAACCCCGCATTTTAGTCTCATTATCGAAAACACTTTTCAATATCAAGTCGGGCAATTCAACAAGATTCCCGACATCCTGAACTAATGCTCGTCGCAAACATCAGTAGACGGCTGCACCCCCGATACCGTCGACGAAGTGCGCTAAGGCGGAACACCGCTGCCGCGGGCACCCGAACGGATGCTTTCGGCGATGGGGTTCTCCTACAGTCACTTGGTCGGGGCTATGGGGCGTGGCTAACTATTAAGTTTACCCAGCGAGTATCCACGTAAGCTACGTGATTGCGACGGACTTTTGATCACATCAAAATTCCGTGCCAACCGATCAATTGAGACTAAAGTGCTATATTTATAACATGCAAATGTTGTTGATTCCAATTATTGTATCACATTCCAGATAAATAGACAATGTTAAACTTTCTGATCAAATAATCAAACACCCAAGTTTTCCCAAAAAGCTCAACACTTGAAATAAGTTTAAAAACATCCACTTCATGCCACAGTACCAACGGTCTAGCCGTAGAAGGGTCAAGCCAACGCCTCACGTGTGGCACGCCATACTGCCCCAAACCCTAAGGTTCAAAAGGCAGTTCAAGACGGTCACATAATCGAGTTAAGGTTTGTTGTCTTCTAGAGGGTTCATCGCGTTACTTGCACTACTTAGACGTTCATAAACTACGGAAAAATCCAACACATGGAAATTTTCCGGGTCGGGAAAAGGCGAGTTATTGATATATGCTCGAACTATTTAACAGTTTCTAAAAATTATCCGGACAAAATTAAACAAAGTTAAATTATCCGATCGAATCAACGAGTCCCCAATACAACCCTAGAAAACTCAACACTTGAGTGGAATTAAAAAACTCCTAGAAAAAAATAACAAGAAAGGACCTAAGAATAATTAAATAAAATTCCAGGGACTAAGTCACAATTTTGGCCGCGGAACCGCCGCCAAACCCTTGGTTTGGCCGCGGTTCCGCGGTCATATAAGCGAATTAGAGGGCCATATTTCACAGTAATTCTTATTTTTTCCTGCTTGTTTTTCTGAGTATTTTTAATTAACAAAAATCCACAGTTTCAGAAAATGTACAGTGAGGGGTGTAGTTTAGGGTTTATGGGTTCGATCGGGTTTCTAACTTCGTCTACACTTCGCCTAAAGCTCTAGCTAGGCTCTGATACCACTGTAGGGTTCCTAGGCACACCCATGAGGTTCTACAAGGCATCAACCATGCCAAAATAAAAAATTGGATGTGCCGAACAACCCTAATCTAGATCGTTTACTAGAGGTAAGGCAAAAAACATACAAGCAAACAACTTTACTACTAAGTGAAAGAGATTACAACCTTTGTAGATCCGGTCCTTCACTTTTAAAGCTCTGTGTTGACGTCCCTTCGCTGCAATCATCGGGATCCTGGACTCTAGCGATGGTTTCTTCGGAGAAATGAGCAGGCTAGGTCGTTGACTTCGAGGCCGAAGATGATCTACGTCGGGGAGACTCAAACTCAAGCTATTCCTTCACTTGGTCAAGAATTTTGTGAAGAGATCACCCTATACAACATGGCAAGTGGTAGAGGATGAAGAAATAGGAAGTGGGTTCACTTTGGATTTGGATTTCTCACTCTTTTTCTTCACTTGAAAATTTTCAAGAAAGGTTTTTCTTCTTCTTGAAGAAGAAGAAGAAGAAAAGAATATGAATAATCAAGTGAAGTCTATCATGATGCAACTATGGGTGAGTAAACTAATGTAGAGACTAAACTAGAGTTTAAGTTAATGGTTAGGTTAACAAAAATCTCATGCAAAACAAGAATGGTGGACTTTGTCAAAGATGCTTGAAAGCTTCATAAAACTTCAAGCATAAAACAAAGAAAGCCACCATTTTATTTTTGCCAAAATAAATAAAACCCTAACCATTAACCTAAACATGGTTTAAGTCATACACACACCCAAGTTTGCATGTATCATCAATCATGATTTAAACTAGTACACAAACATATATTATATATACAATGTGCACAATCAAGTGAGAAAAAACAATCTTAAGTGAACCAATACTAGTTAATGTAAAGTAATATATCAAATATATAATTATACATTAAATCATTAAATCAACACTTGTTTTAATGATCCAGTCATACTGCATATAACCGACTAATATCAAGTGTATCAATATATCGAATCAACATTTGATTCGGTAACCCAGGTATATCCTATATAACCGTCCGATGATACAAATCGCGAGAATAGAATTCAGTATCACATACTGGTATTATTCTCGGTCCCGCACATATCTCATATGCGCTCCTATTTCGTTTCGCTTGAGCCAGGAAACCTCTGTGTGGGACTCTAAAGACTCGTCAATACGCCGGCAGCAGGTGATGATCATATCAAACACCCACAAGCCGCAAGCGGTCTGCTAAACATAACGGCCACCCGGGTATTGAGCGATCAGAAGATCAACGAGCAAGCCTGCTCACACTCCTGTGAATCCAACCAGTAACACTTACCGTACAGTCCGGTCTGTTCGTCTGATATGTCGCATATCTCGCCTAGGGGCGGTAAACGTCAGACCCCAGTAGCTTGATAAGTCATGCCGATGTAATGTCCATAACAAGCGTGAAATTACTGATAACTCTTACCAGTATATCACTGCAACCCTGGCCAGGGATTTCCAGTTATGGCCAGTCGAGCATAGCGCAACATCAACCCCCAATACCGGGAGAGACGAATCCCCTCCTATCGCTCATTGCCTCCATGTGAATCGGGACTGTACCCTAAAACCACCTGTTTGCACGCCTCAGTAGAGCCGTGGTAGGGTGGAAATCAAAGCACAATGGGAGATACACAAGACTCTATGACGATCTCGGGTCAACAGACTAAGCTGTACCAGTTTCACCAAAGAACTGCCATCTGACGTGAGGTATAATACCACTTGGGAGTTCTCGGCGAGTCCGTTCAGTGTACCCAGTCACCACTGAGCACCCGCATACCATCTCTGATGTCAAACACCAATGGATATGGGATCATCCATCGCCCATCACATGGGTCGAGAAGATATACGCTAGTCTACTCTGGAATATCGATGCCCCGTCTCGATATTCCTACTACTAGGAACATTGAAGGATGTACTCATAGACTACCCAGGCCCCACTAGTATGATCTACATTATAGTCCTGGAAGTCGAGTACACATCCTAAGGGCTTTATCAACATGTGACAGAGAGACAGAGAGTATACATGTTAAGATAAAGAGCAACCAGATAGCATACTATCATGTCGAGCAAGAAAGTCCGACCTATATATGTCCCAGTATCCACTACAATATACATCCTGTGTACAGTAATGGCCTCTAGGGCATACATATAACTAACAATCACCCAAATGGAATCATACCCTCTGCTAGTCCTGGGTAGATCCACAACGAAATCCATAGAAATCTGATCCCATTTCCACTCCGGAGTGGGCAAGGGCTGCAACTCTCCTGCCGGCCTCTGGTGCTTAGCTTTGACTTGCTAACAAGTCAGGCATCTCGATACAAATTGCGCAACATCCCTCTTCATACCTTCCTGCCAATAAACCTCCTTCAAGTCATGATACATCTTGGTGGAACCAGGATGAACACTCTATACTGATCGGTGGGCTTCCTCTAAGATCTCACGGCTCAACCCATCTGAATCTGGTACAAAAAGACAAGTCCCAAAATGTAATACTCCACAGTCATCAATCACGAACTCCGACTCTCTGCCCTGCCTAACCTGATCCATAATCTCTGTCATACGAGCATCTGCGGGCCGTGTCTCTCGAATACGATCCAATAACTGAGGCCGGGTGCGAACATGTGCTAACTGTCCTCCTGTCGAGGTGAACTCGAACTGTATACGACCATCACATAAAATCTGCCAGTCTGTAGAAGACTGTCTCTGCAAGATGCGTAAATGAGATAAGCTACCTCCAGGCCTCCGACTCAAAGCATCTGCTATAACATTCGCTTTGCCTGGATGATACAAGATCTCACAATCGTAATCCTTTACAAGTTCCATCCATCTACGCTGCATTAGGTTCAGATCGCTCTGCTAAAAATTATACTTTAAGCTCTTATGATCTGTGAAGATTTGGCACAACTCTCCATACAAGTAATGCCTCCAAATCTTCAGTGCGAAAACTACAGCAGCCATCTCCAAATCATGAGTGGGGTAGTTCTGTTCCTCTTCAACTGTCGAGAAGCATAAGCTACATCCCTTCCATGCTGCATCAACACACAGCCTAAACCCACTCTAGAGGCATCACAATACACAACAAAACCGCCTGACCCAGAAGGTAACGATAATACAGGTGCAGTCGTCAAGCGAGTCTTTAACTGCTGGAAACTTTGCTCATATGCATCTGTCCAGAGAAAAGGAAGCTCCTTCCTAGTCAGCCCGGTCAGTGGTGCAGCGATTCGAGTGAAATCCTACAAAAAGCGTCGGTAATAACCTGCCAGACCTAAGAAACTGCGAATCTCTGTAACTGACACAGGTCTGGGCCAGTTCTGCACTGCTTCGATCTTCTTTGGGTCCATACGTATACCCTCTCTCATAATCACGTGACCCAAGAAATCCACACTCTGTAACCAGAAAGCACACTTGGAGAATTTTGTAAACAGCTGATGCTCCTTCAAGGTCTGCAACGTGATACGAAAATGCTGCTCGTGCTCCTCCCGACTTCAGGAATAAACAAGGATATCATCTATGAATACAATGATAAACTGATCAAGGAAAGGCCTGAAAATGCGGTTCATCATATCCATAAACGCTGCTGGGGAATTGGTGAGTCCGAATGACATCACCAGAAATTCATAGTGCCCATATCGGGTATGAAAAGCAGTCTTCGGAATGCCATCCTTCCGAACTTTCAACTGATGGTAACCTGACCGCAGATCAATCTTCGAGAAGTAGCCAGCCCCCTGCAACTGATCGAACAAGTCATCGATACGGGGTAAGAGATACCTATTTCACACAGTGATGCGATTCAGCTGTCGGTAGTCGATGCACACTCTCATACTACTGTCCTTCTTCTTTACAAATAAGACAGGGGCTCCCCGCGGCGATACACTAGGACGCACAAGTCCTCTATCTAACAACTCATGCAACTGAATTTTGAGTTCCTTCAACTCCGTTGGGGCCATCCGATAAGGTGGTATAGAAAAATAGGCCCCGCACCTGGAATCAAGTCGATGCAAAATTCAATATCACGATCGGGTGGCAATCCTGGTAATTCAGTAGGAAACACATCTGGAAATTCTCGTGCGATCGGAACCTGGTCTAATGGAATCTCAGTGACTCCTAAGACCTGAACAAATGCCAAGAACCCATGACAACCCTTCTTCAAGAGTCGTCCCGCACAAAGAGCAGAAATCATGTTGGCAGGAGTTATATTACAGTCCCCCTACACAACAAAAACCGGTTCACCTGGAAAACAAAATCTAACCGCTTCCCCCGGCAATCTACATAGGCATGACAAGCGGCCAACCAATCCGTACCGAGAAGTATATCGAAATCTAACATATTCAGGAGAATCAGATCAACGAGTGAATCTTTATCAACAATACGTACAGAACAAGACCTAAATACGCGTCTAGCTATAAAAGAATCTCCCACCGGAGAAAATACCATTAACGGTTGAATTTACCTGCTGATTTTTTTAGGTATTTTTAATTCAGAAAAATCCCAGTTTTTAGAAAAAGTCCAGAGAAGGGTTTTATTTTGTCGGTTTTTAGAAAAAATTCATATATGTTCTTCTGCTGCAATGTGCTCTGATACCACTGTAGGGTTCCTAGGCACTCTTGTGAAGGTTCATAAGGCATCAAACATGCCCGAATAAAATTTTAGACGTGCCGAACAACCCAAAGCCGGGATCTTTGCTGGATTATTAGGGTTTAACATGCAAGATAACATCTTTAATACTAAGTGTGAGGGATTACAACCTTTGTAGTCCGCTCCTTCGCTTCACAAGCTCCGAGTAGAAGTCCCTTCGCTGCGATCCACGATCTCCCGGACTCAAGAGAGGCTCCACGACTTGAACGATCCATGCTAGCTTGCAGTGTTCCGCTTCTCAGATGATCTACGTCAAAGTTGCTATAACTCAAGCTTTCTCACTCTAATGAGGTGAACACCCTAATCTAATGGGCTAGATTAGATGAGGATGATGTAGTAGTATTTATGCTTTCTTTTTGTATCATTTTCTCACAAGAACTCATCACAAAAGAAATCACAAGTGAGCTCACTCAAAAACTCAAGAGAGAAGAAGATAAAGAATAATGAGATAATTCCTTTTGTGATGAATAGTAGATAAGAATATATGATTTATTATGGAACCATGGTCAAGGATGAGAGGCTTAACCTATGTAGAGAATAAACTAGAGCTAGGGTTTGGTTAGGTTAAGAATGAGTCATGGATAAGTATCAACCATAATATCTTAACCAAGACAAAAGAAAATCATTCTAGAATGAACAAGAAGGAGCTAACCCTAATCAAACCCTAATCTCTTTTTATCATCCTTAAACATGTTTCAAAATAAATCATATCATGTCACAATAATATATATCACATATATATTATATATTTGCAACAAAAGAAAATAATACAATTAACATATATCGCATATATATCAATGTATTAATCCGGTGAGAAAATGAAATAATAAAGCGAGCCAATATTAGATAATGTAATACAATATATCATATATATCATTATACATTAAATTATCGAATCAACACTTGATCCGACGATCCGGCTATATCGAATATAACCGACTAATATATCATGTACCGATTCATCGAATCAACACTTGATCCGATGTCCCGGCTCATATCTAAATATCGCGAGAATATAATACGGTATCTCATATCGCATTATCCTCGGTCCTGCACATATCACATATGTGCCTCTACCCCGTTTTGCCTGAGCCAAGAAACCTCTGTGTAGGACTCTACAGAATCGTCAATACGCCGGTAGCAGGTGATGATCATATCAAACACCCACAAGCTGCAAGCGGTCAGCTAAACATAACATCCACCTAGGTATTGAGCGATCAGAAGATCAACAAGCTAGCATGTCCGTTCTCCTGTGAATCCAATCAGTAACACTCCCGTACAGTCCGGTCTGTTCGTCTGATATGTCGCATATCAAGTCTAGGGGTGGTATACGTCAGACCCCAGTAACCGATAAGTCGTGTCGATGTGAGGCTCATAACAGGTCGAGAAACTACTGGTAACACTTACCAGTATATCTCTATATCAGCCCTGGCCAGGGACTTCCAGTTATAGCCAATCGAACACGGCGCAACATCAACTCCCTATACCGGGAGAGACGAATCCCCTCCTATCGCTCATTGCCTCGATGTGATTCGGGACTGTACCCAAAAGCCACCGTTTTGCACGCCCTCTTCGACGTGGTAAGGTGGAAATCAAAGCACAGTGGGAATCACACAAGACTCTATGACGATCTCGGGTCTACAGACTACCCAGTACCAGTGTCACCGGAGAACTGCCATCTGACGTGTGGTATATCACCATCTGGGAGTTCTCGGCGAGTCCTTCCAGTGTACCCAGTCTCCACTGAGCACCCGTACACCATCCTTGATGTCAAACACCGATGGATATGGGATCATCCATCGCCCATCATATGGGTCAAGATGCGTATATGCTAGTCTACTCTAGTGTATCGATGCCCCGTCTCGATATACCCTCGACTAAGAACATTTATAGGATGTACTCATCGACTACCGTGGCCCCACTAGTATGATCTCATCATAATCCCAGTAGTCGAGTACAGATCCTAAGGGCTTTATCAACATGTGAGAGAAAGACAGTAAACCAATACAAGTCAACATGTTAAGATAAAGTGAAACCAAATAGCATACTATCATGACGAGCAAGAAAGTCCTCTCTGTATATATCCAAGCATCCATCATAATATACATCATATGTACAACAATGGCCTCTAGGGCATATACATAACTAACAATCTCCCACTTGCACTAAGGCCAGCTACTGTAGTATCTCATACCTAGCATCCTGAATAATCTCTCAAACTGTATCTGGGGAATGGCCTTCGTGAGTGGATCCGCAGTGTTATCCTTCGTATCTACTCTCCTGACCTCGATCTCCCGGCGATCAACTATCTCCCTGATCAGGTGATACCGCCTCAGAATATGTCTGGACTTCTGATGGGATTTGGGTTACTTAGCCAAAGCCACAGCTCCATTGTTATCGCAATACAGAGGTATTGGATGCTCAATAGATGGAACCATACCAAGTTCACTAATGAACTGCTTCATCCAGACAGCCTCTTTGGCAGCATTGTTGGCAGTGATGTATTCAGCCTCCATCGTCGAGTCTGCAACGGTATCCTGTTTGGAACTCTTCCAACATACCGCCCCTCCATTGAAGGTAAAGACAAATCCCGAGTGCGACTTAGAGTCGTCCTTATCACTTTGGAAGCTGGAATCGGTAAGGGACTCCACCCGGAGTTCTCCGTTACCATACACCAAGAACATGTCTCCAGTCCTTCGTAAGTACTTGAGATTGTTCTTCACAGCTATCCAGTGACTCTCTCCAGGATCTGCTTGATACTGACTCACTAAACTTAGTGAGTATGCTACATCGGGTCTGGTACATAGCATCGCATACATGATAGTGCCTACTGTCGAAGCATAGGGTATCCCTTGCATGCGAGCTCTCTCCAAATCAGTCTTGGGAGACATCTCTTTGGAGAGAGTGGGTCCAGAGATCATGGGTTGGTTCCCACGCTTGGATTCTTCCATACTAAACCTCTTTAGTATGGTGTCAATGTACCTGGATTGGGACAATCCCACTATCCTTTTGGATCTATCTCTATAGATCCTAATCCCCAATATGCAGGAGGCATCACCAAGATCTTTCATTGAGAATCTTTGTGATAAGAAGAACTTGACTGATTGCAGCATAGGAATATCATTTCCTATCAAGAGTATGTCTTCCACGTACAATACGAGGAAGACAACCTTACTCTCTGCTACCTTCTTATAGATACAAGGTTCATCTATATTTTTGATGAAGTCAAACTCTTTGACTACAACATCAAAACAGATGTTCCAACTCCGCGATGCTTGCTTTAACCCATAGATGGATTTAAGCAGTTTGTATACCTTTCCGCTGCTCCCACTATCTACGAAGCCCTCTGGCTGAGTCATATACACGCACTCTTCTAAATCACCATTTAGAAAGGCGGTCTTAACATCCATTTGCCAGATTTCGTAGTCATGGTATACAGTAATGGCAAGTAAGATCCGGATGGACTTAAGCATAGCCACTGGAGAAAATGTTTCATCATAATCCACACCTGGTCGTTGACGAAAACCCTTTGCTACAAGTCTAGATTTGAAAGTCTCAACTTTTCCATCTACACCAAATTTCTTTTTAAAAATCCACTTGCTCCAAATGGGTTTTACCCCTTCAGGAGCATTTTCTAAAGTCCATACTTTATTGGTGTACATGGATTCCATATCAGATCGCATTGCATCCAGCCATTTCACAGAGTCACCACTCGTGATGGCCTGCTCTAAACTAGTTTGGTCATCATCTTCCATGATTCAATCCTCGCTTCCACCATCAATGAGAAAACCGTAGTATCTCTCAGGTAGACGAGAAACCCTACTAAATCGTCGGAGAGGCTGGGGTTCGTCGGGTACTACTGAATCCTCTGGTTCTACGAAGTCTTCTGTTATAGTTTGTGTTGCCGGAACCTCTTCCAGTTCTACCTCAATGCCACTGTTCTGTTTCATAAGAAAACCTTTTTCTAAGAAAGTGGCATGTCGAGAAACAAACACCTTTTGTTCCTCGGGGTGGTAGAAGATATACCCTTGTGAATTTTTGGGATATCCTACAAACTTACAAAAGACAGATCTTGCCTCGAGTTTGTCCGGATTTTGCGTTTTGACATAAGCCGGACAACCCCATATCTTAATATAATTAAGATCTGGTCTCTTCCCTTTCCATATCTCATATGGAGTGGTAGGCACAGATTTGGTGGGAACTCTATTCAATAGATCAATGGCTGTCTCAAACGCATATCCCCAGAAGGAAATAGGTAACTCACCTGTACTCATTATCGAGCGCACCATATCTAATAGGGTGCGATTCCTCCGTTCCGATACACCGTTGTGCTGTGGTGTATAAGGAGGAGTAAGCTGAGAGAGAATCCCATTCTCTTTTAGATAATCTAGGAACTCATTGCTTAAGTATTCTCCTCCTCGATCAGATCGAAGAATCTTAATACTTTTGCCCGTTTGATTCTCTACTTCGTGCTTATATTCTCTGAATTTCTCAAAAGCTTCAGACTTGTGTTTCATCAGGAACACATGTCCGAATCTAGAGTGATCGTCAGTAAATGTAATGAAGTAGGAAGAACCGTTCCTGGCATGCGTAGACATGGGACCGCATACATCACTATGACCAGTCCTAAGAGTTCCGTAACTCTTTCTCAGTGTCCACTAAACGGAGCTTTGGTCATTTTTCCTTTGAGACATGAATGGCAAGTATCATTAGATGATAATTCGAACGGATTCAAATATCCATCTTTATGTAACTTAGCCAGTCGTGTCGCATTGATATGACCAAGTCTATAATGCCACAAGAAGGATTCGTTCATTTCTGAACTCTTCCTCTTGTGTGTGTTTTGTATATTGAGGAATGTATTTTGATTTAGAATGAATATGCCATTATGTAACGAGCCTGATGCAATCAACTTTTGATCTAGGAATATGTTCATAACATTATCCAGTACTACAAAATTATATCCTTCTTTACTTAATAAAGAAACTGATATAATGTTGCACATCATGTTCGGTATATAATAGCACTCATTCAGAATCAGTGTATCACCTTTGCCAACTTTCCATCTCAGGCAAGAGCTACGGAACTAAAGCACCAACGGCTCCTCTTCCGGCATTGGCTACTTAGCTTCCACATCTGCATCAAGCCCTACACAATTGGCATAAAGTCATAAGAGGCGCACTTATTCGTTCTTTCATATACCTCCCCACCAATAGATAGAGACAAATGGGAATAACCGAACCACGTCTACAAAATGCCAGTACCAGGCAGCTGCTTCAAAGCCAACGTGACTCGAATTCCTACAATCCCTCCCGGGCTGGCTGGCTGACCACTTCCCCTGCTTTTCCTTGGCCTTAAGCCGTGGATGGAGTAATACTAGGTGATATTCGCCAACTGCTTTGGCTGCAACATTTGCCCCATTCCCTACTTGAACGGAATGATCACCTTTTCCCAGTTCTCTACCTTTCCGCAGCCCATGTAACAATTTACATATGTGGGATCCTGATCCGGTATCTAATACCCAGGACGTAGGGTGAACTGAGAAACAGTTCTCAATAACTAACACACCTAAAGAAGATGCATCAAAATGCATGTTCTTTTGGGCGGCTTGAGAATCCAGATATTCTCCTATTCCCTGTTCAGTCTTATAACTCTTATATGAAAAAACGGGTCCAATGTTCCCCTGCTCAGTATAATAAGCGGGTTCAGTCAATACATCCATATTATTATCTTGATTATGGCCTGACATGGTCGCTACCTGGAGAGAGAGAGAAGAAAACACTTTAGCGTATGCTCTTGCAAGATTAGATTGGTTATTATCTTATCTAATCAGGATGTCTCCTACTGTTTTTATCACATCTACCTTCAAACCCTAAAAGGTAAGATTAGCCGGGATTAATTACACCCTACAATTTCGTCAATCTTTCAGCCAGATCAGTGTCGGTACTTGGGGGAGGTTCCCCGTGCTTTCGCACGGACCTAATTAAAGTAAACCTCGTTTTCACAGAGGCGTAACCCCGTTAACACTTTTCTAGACACCTACTTGATCGGCTAATTGTCCTGTGTAAAACTCTCCCACGAGTAACACTTACTCGTAGTGGGTATCGGGATCCAACTATCTCATAGGAGGTATGCAATCTCATTGCAAATTTTAACACTTGAAATTCCCGATAATATTTTTACCCCTAGCGTGCTATGACCTTGACACATGCCAAACAACCCATAGTCCGCTAGTCAAATTCAACCCGTACAATTCGTGATTGAATTAAACCCACCCGTACGACCCTTGACGCATGCCAAACAACGCCGTACGAATACCCTAATCCAATCGCATCTCATGCTACAGATAAGTAATAATCAGTTACCGTACACTACGCCTTGACGCATGCCAAACTACCGCAGCATGAATACTAAATATAACTTATCTGAATTGACGGAGGGCTACACAGGTTTTTCAGAAAACCATGAGCGTAATGAACTTGATATCGTCGTAGAATCAAGTGAATTTTTGAAATGGAGTGATTTTGAGGCTTTCATTAGTTTGCTAAAGAGGTCACTCCCGCTGAAGAGATCTCGGCTTTTTCCTCATCGAATAAGGTGCAGGACATATCATATATATCACTGTGCAAAGCAAAACTCTAAAAACAATCAAAAGACAAACCGAGTTTTGTAGCATCTGCCAGTTTCGCTAAAGAGGTCACTCCCGGTGAAGGGATCTCGGCTCTTTCCTCATCGAATAAGGTGCAGGGTATATCATATATACCGCTATGCAAAGCAAAACTGTAGCTACCCTTTTTATAAAGTTTTGATTCTACAACATCTTTTAGGTTTCTTTTATTTTTATTAATCTCATTAATAAAAAATCCCATCAGCTTATGCTTCCTAAGCATCACAGAAGAAAAGAAAGCTGTAATATTTATATATCAGCATATATATATATAGTATAAGCATTCGTCTCAGGCAGTAATATGATCTCATCACAGAACATTGCAGCAGAAGAACATATATGAAATATTGGATATACTAGGACGTCCGTGTTTTCAATACGAGCCTATATAAAACACGGATTCCACGGTCGCGATGAATAGCCAAACCCACATCCCTAGACCCCTACGAGAGCGGCAAGTAACACTGCCAATTCTAGGGTTAGGAGACCCGGTCTCGACTCCTCGGGATGGCCTCCCACTGGACCCTAGAACCCGGTTACTTGTGCTACCCTCCTTGGGTCTACCTAATGCGGGAAAGTAAATAATATACAACGGTGACATCAACCTCATCCCGGAAGTGCCCCAATAAAAGAATATTACATACAAATGAATTTTACATGAATGAAAATAAAAACCCTCATCTCATATAAAACCCCCGGCTATTCAGAACACGACGATCCAATATAACATATCACAGCAACACATAATATCACATAACATCACCGTAAGTAAGTATGCATACACCGATCGTCGTTGATGTATAGCAACGAAAACTGGCAATACAACTACATACTACACTTACGGTCAGAGAAAAGAAATTGTAAAACTACAATATTTGGAATCCACAATCACTTTAGACATCGTAAATCCGAAATATCACATACTTCGCATTTCATGCCTAACTCTATGAATTCCACATATTGTATCACATTCCAGATAAATAAACAGTATTAAACTTTCCGATCGAATAATCAAATACCCAAGATTTCCTAAATAGCTCAACACTTGAGCGGAGTTCAAAAGTTCCAGAATACGTCACAGTAGCAACGGTCCAGCCGTAGAAGGGTCAAGCCAACGCCTCACATGTGGCACGCCATACTGCCCCAAACCCGAAGGTTCAAAAGGCAGTTCAAGACGGTCACATAATCGAGTTAAGGTTTGTTGTCTTCTAGAGGGTCCATCGCGTCACATGCACGTTTTTCCGAAAGATTTAAACCTGAGAAAAATTCAACACTTGAATGTTTTTCGTGCCGGGAAAAATTGAGTTAATGATATCCGTTCGAACATTTTAACAGTTTCTAAATATCCGGAAATAATAACGAATTTAAATATTCCGATCGAATCTACGATTACAAAATAAACCCCAGAATATTCAAAACTTCAGTCAGAATAAAAAATACCCTGAAAATATACAAACAGCAAAAAGAATTACTGTGAAAACAGAATTGTCTTTTCAAACAGTAGAACCGCGGATCCGCGGCCCAAGCAAGGTACGGCAGCGGTTCCGCGGCGCACTGTAGGGATGACGTCATCGTTTTTCACACATATTCTTGAATTTACCTGCTGATTTTTTTAGGTATTTTTAATTCAGAAAAATCCCAGTTTTTAGAAAAAGTCCAGAGAGGGGTTTTATTTTGTCGGTTCGGGTTCGATCGGAGTTTTAACTTCGTAAACACGTCGCCTAATGCTCTAGCTAGACTTTGATACCACTGTAGGGTTCCTAGGCACTCATGTGATGGTTCATAAGGCATCAAACATGCCCGAATAAAATTTTAGACGTGCCGAACAACCGAAAGCCGGGATCTTTGCTAGATTATTAGGGTTTAACATGCAAGATAACATCTTTAATACTAAGTGTGAGGGATTACAACCTTTGTAGTCCGCTCCTGCTCTTCACAAGCTCCGAGTAGAAGTCCCTTCGTCGCGATCCACGATCTCCCGCACTCAAGAGAGGCTCCACGACTCGAACGATCCATGCTAGCTTGTAGTGTTCCGCTTCTTCGATGATCTACGTCGAAGTTGCAATAACTCAAGCTCTCTCACTCTAATGAGGTGAACATCCTAATCTAATGGGCTAGATTAGATGAGGATAATGGAGTAGCCTTTATGCTTTCTTTTTATATCATTTTCTCACAAGAACTCATCACAAAAGAAATCACAAGTGAGCTCACTAAAAAACTCAAGAGAGAAGAAGATGAAGAATAATGAGATAATTCCTTTTGTGATGAATAGTAGATAAGAATATATGATTTATTATGGAACCATGGTCAAGGATGAGAGGCTTAACCTATGTAGAGAATAAACTCGAGCTAGGGTTTGGTTAGGTTAAGAATGAGACATGGAAAAGTATCAACCATAATATCTTAACCAAGACAAAAGAAAATCCTTCTAGAATGAACAAGAAGGTGCTAACCCTAATCAAACCCTAATCTCTTTTTATCATCCTTAAACATGTTTCATAATAAATCATATCATGTCACAATAATATATATCACATATATATTATATATTTGCAACAAAAGAAAATAATACAATTAACATATATCGCATATATATCAATGTATTAATCCGGTGAGAAAATGAAATAATAAAGCGAGCCAATATTAGATAATGTAATACAATATATCATATATATTATTATATATTAAATCATCGAATCAACACTTAATCCGACGATCCGGCTATATCGAATATAACCGACTAATATATCATGTACCGATTCATCGAATCAACACTTGATCCGATATCCCGGCTCATATCTAAATATCGCGAGAATATAATACGGTATCTCATATCGCATTATCCTCGGTCCTGCACATATCACATATGTGCCTCTACTCCGTTTTGCCTGAGCCAAGAAACCTCTGTGTAGGACTATAAAGAATCGTCAATACGCCGGTAGCAGGTGATGATCATATCAAACACCAACAAGCTGTAAGCGGTCAGCTAAATGTAACAGCCACCCAGGTATTGAGCGATCAGAAGATCAACAAGCTAGCCTGTCCGTTCTCCTGTGAATCCAATCAGTAACACTCCCGTACAGTCCGGTCTGCTCGTCTGATATGTCGTATATCAAGTCTAGGGGTGGTATACGTAAGACCCCAGTAACCGATAAGTCGTGTCGATGTGAGGCTCATAACAGGTCGAGAAACTACTGGTAACACTTACCAGTATATCTCTATATCAGCCCTGGCCAGGGAGTTCTAGTTATAGCCAATCGAACACAGCACAACATCAACTCCCTATACCGGGAGAGACGAATCCCCTCCTATCGCTCATTGCCTCCATGTGATTCGGGACTGTACCCAAAAGCCACCGTTTTGCATGCCTTCTTGGACGTGGTAAGGTGGAAATCAAAGCACAGTGGGAATCACACAAGGCTCTATGACGATCTCGGGTCTACAGACTACCCTGTACCAGTGTCACCGGAGAACTGCCATCTGACGTGTGGTATATCACAATCTGGGAGTTCTCGGCGAGTCCGTCCAGTGTACCCAGTCTCCACTGAGCACCCGTACACCATCCTTGATGTCAAACACCGATGGATATGGGATCATCCATCGCCCATCATATAGGTCAAGATGCGTATACGCTAGTCTACTGTGGTGTATCGATGCCCCGTCTCGATATACCCTCGACTAGGAACATTTATAGGATGTACTCATCGACTATCATGGCCCCACTAGTATGATCTCATCATAATCCTAGTTGTCGAGTAAAGATCTTAAGGGCTTTATCAACATGTGAGAGAAAGACAGTAAACCAATACAAGTCAACATGTTAAGATAAAGTGAAACTAAATAGCATACTATCATGACGCGCAAGAAAGTCCTCTCTGTATATATCCAAGAATCCATCATAATATACATCATATGTACAACAATAGCCTCTAGGGCATATACATAACTAACAACGGTTACTCTAACAACGACGATGTTAGTGTATATGCCCAAGGGGCCATTATTGTATAATACTTGTATGTATATTACTTAATGGAAGCTTGGGATATTCACAGTTGTATATACAGTCTTGCTAAAAATGGTAGTATGCTACTTGGTTTGTATCTACTTTAATATGTGCATATGTTTCTTGTAACGTATCACTTATACACATTAATAGAGCCCATAGGATCTTTGCTTGATTACCAGCGTTGTGATGGCAGTCACACTAGTGGGGGCAGGGTAGTCTATAAGCAACATCCTATACTTGTCCCTAGTCGTAGGATTATCGAGACAGGGCATCGATATTATGGAGTAGACTAAGTGTGTACGCTTCTCATCCTAATTGGGGAGATGGTTTGTCCCACAGCAGTCAGTACGTCGTACAAGAGATAGTATACAGGTGCTCGTTAGGTTATGGGTACACCGGACATGACTCGCAGGGGAACTGATTGGTTGTTATTATACCCGTCGTCAGTTAACAGTTTCCAGGTGACATGAGTACAACATAGTCCGCAGACTTGACACTGCTACTTCGCCTCGAGTGTGCCCCACTTTTCTTAGATTGCTACCCTACCACGGCTCAAAGGAGTCGTGCAAAAAGGTAGTAGTTGGGTGCAGTCCCGAGCACTTGGAGGCAGTGGCGGTTAGACAGGATTAGTCTCCCCTTGTATTGGGAGTTGATATCGCGCTGTGTCACAGAGCCATTACGCAAAGTGTTAGTGTAGATGCCCTAGGGGCCATTATTATATCATACTTGTATGTATATTACTTAATGGAAGCTTGGGATATTCACAATTATATATAAAGTCTTGCTAAAAATGGTAGTATGCTACTTGGTTTGTGTCTACTTTAATATGTGCATATGTTTCTTGTAACGTATCCCTTATACATATTAGTAGAGCCCATAGGATCTTTGCTTGATTACCAGCGTTGTGATGGCAGTCACACTAGTGGGGGCTGGCTAGTCTATAAGCAACATCCTATACTTGTCCCTAGTCGTAGGATTATCGAGACAGGGCATCGTTATTCCGGAGTAGACTAAGTGTGTACGCTTCTCATCCCAGTTGGGAAGATGGTCTGTCCCACAGCCATCAGTACGTCGTACTGGAGATAGTATACAGGTGCTCGTTAGGTTACGGGTACACCGGACTTGACTCGCAGGGGAACTGATTGGTTGGTATTATACCCGTCGTCAGCTAACAGTTCCAAGGTGACATGAGTACAGCATAGTCCGCAGACTTGACACTGCTACTTTGCCTCGAGTGTGTCCCACTGTTCTTAGATTGCTACCCTACCACGGCTCAAAGGAGTCATGCAAACAGGTAGCAGTTGGGTGCAGTCCCGAGCACTTGGAGGCAGTGGCTGTTAGATAGGATTCGTCTCTTCCGGTATTGGGAGTTGATATCGCGCTGTGTCAGAGAGCCATTACGCAAATTCCCTGGCCAGGGCAAGCGAGATTTACTGGTAGGTTCCAGTAGTTTCTCAGGGTGTAATAGGCTAAGCTCCGACACGACTTATACCGCTATTAGGGGACTGACGCTTGCCGCCCCCTAGGCTAGATATGCGATAGTCTTAGACGAACAGTCCGGACTGTACGGAGATTGTCACATCAGGCTCAGTAAGAGTTCGGATGGGTTTCCTCATCGGCCTTCTTATCGGCATCTACCTGGGGACCGTTACGTACAGCTAGTGCCGCTTGCGGTCTGTGGTTAAACCCACTGCCAGCGTAGTGTCGAGTCTTTAGAGTCCCACACAGAGAGTTTCCCTGCTCTAGGCGAAGCGATATAGAGGTCGTATGGTTTTACGACAAGGGTTCGGACGCATACGTGTTTAAACGCACGTACGGCGTTCGGACAGTTTTTACTAGCAGGCTTTGGTTTAAGCCAGATTCTAGTATCAGGTTATTGGATTTATACAGTCTAAAGTTTTTCCATATTTTCACGGATTGGAGGTGCGTTCTCATAATTTTCCGGGAAGCTTCTAGAAGCATGGTGACTTGGGGGTTAAGGTGGCATAATCATTTATTGCTTAATGACTCATTTGTGTGATTCATTCATGGAGTTAATGCTTCATTTATGAAGCTGATGACTCATGAGATGAATCACACAAGGTGAATGCATCAACCATGATGATTAATCATATATATTATTTATTTGATAAATTGTTATGGTTGATATATTCTAATGAGTTCATTTTTCAATATCATTCTCATCATCACCTTCTCTCTCCTCAAGCTCTCTCATCCTTGAAACCCCAACCCTAACCTCTCATGTGTTGAGATTAAGAGTTAGCTAGACTAATACATCCATAACCTCACTCTATAACCCCTAGGTAGCTTATATTAGCACTTTGAGCAATCCAGTTATCTCAAGTTAGAGATCAAGCTTGGCGTAGGAGCTCTCGGGTGGATCGTCTTTGACTCGAGGAGGCCGTTGAGGTGCCGATGTTCCAAGGAGCCTACGAGGAGTGGAGGACAGCGATGAAGACCCGAAGGACATGTAACGTGAGGTATAACTTCGAATCCGAGTAGTTAAACCTTTCATAGTTTGCTAGTAATGGTTTAGAAACGATTCATGCGCTCAAGTCCGTGTTACGAAGCTTTGATAATCGTTTTTCATATATTCCGCCTCCCCGCAAGTTCGTGGGGTGCGTGACATGGACTTACAGTGGTATCAGAGCCAACTAAACCATCACTAGCTTGTTAGCAACCGATTAGAACTTTGATTGTCAGAAAACGCGAAAACGAAACCCCGGAAATCCCAAGTTTCTTTTAATTTTAAAAGTGTCTGAAAAAATATTTGACATACCTTAAAATTCACAGCAGGGAAATATAAGAAAACTGGGAAAATACGAAGTTGTAACTCGGCTTGAAGGCCGCAGATCCGCGGCAAGAATGTGCTTTTGGCTGTGGATCCGCGGCGGAGTCAACTTCGAGTTGACTCGGATTTGCTTAGTAATTCCTATTTTTGGGTGTTTTGTTTTCCAGTATGTTCTGTTTCTACCCAGGTTGCTTCTTTGCTGGTTTACTTTTGGTGTAAGCACGGAATATGGCAATCGATCGATGTTCTAAGATATTTGCTAATTGGGTTTTTATCTGTAATGTTTAATGTGTTTGTAAACCTCCCCTAACTGCTAGTATGTCGGTTGGCAGGGGGTTGCACATTTCTGTAATGTTTACTGTTTGTGTATATGGACTTGATTGGAATGTTGTAATGATTAGCCGGGGTTTGAGATGGGTTTAGTATTCATTCATTCGTTGTAAAAGTAATATGACGTAATATTCTTTTACGGGGCACATCCAGGTTGCGGTTGTAGTCACCGTTGTATTATTTCTTTATACAGTTTTTGCTCCTAGGATAGACCCAAGGCAGGGTACACAAACTACCGGGTATGTTGAAGTGTTTAGTGGCCTACTCACGTTGTTGAGGGAGACCGCTTCACTTCGGGTACTTGGCGGGTAGTTTGCCGTACCCGTAGGGGTCTAGGGTTGGGGTAATGGCTATTCATCACAACTGTGTAATCCGTCTTTTATTGCAGGCTCAAAGCAAATGCGGATTGCTAGTATATCCAATAAAGTTCATATGTGATCTGGAATGCTTATTATTGCGTCTGACGAATGTACAATATCTATATATGATAGCTATTAGACGTCACTTATGTTTTACACCCGCACTAGCCCAGCCCCCGCTCTGTCGTTAGTTAAGTAACCTAACGGGTGATGACGGGACCCCGTGGCGAATGCGGATGGCATAAGAAGACGTGGTATTTTCGTTGTTTTCTGCCATGATAGGATAAATGATGGGATGCATTATTATAATGCAAAGAAAATAAAACCAAAGTTTAATCGTTGGAACAAATTTAAAAGAAACCACCCGGTTATTTTAAAAGATCAGAATTTTTAAATTCCGGAGCACTAACCACTCCTTTTAAAAAAAGTATCAGGTTCCTTCGATTATATCAAGTTCACTACGTTCACTGTTTTGCCAAAACCATTCATAGCCCTCCGTCATTTCATTTGGGTATTCAATAGTATTCAAGCTATGTATATTTGGCCCTTAGTCAAAACATAGTGTTTGGTAGCTGCTGGGGTATTCGTTTGTTGCATAGATAGATGCATTGGTTTGGGACAGTCGTATTACTTTTCTTGGCCCTTAGTCAAGAGTATATACGGGTGGGTTCAAATTAACCTGGATAATGACGGGTAGAACTTGACATATGACTTATGACATATTTGGCCCTTAGTCAAAGTCATAAGAGCATGGGGCAAAACTCTATATCGGGAATTTCTAAAGAAACTGAAATTTCCAGAGAGATGCATACCATTTTGGAGTTTGATGAATGTTGGTAGGATTCGTTCAACATTATCATACGATGATATTTTGGATCCCGATCCTACTATGAGTATATACTACTTATCACGAGATTCGTCACTTAACGATCAATGCTATAAATCAAGTAGGTGCCTAGAAATGTGTCAGCGGGGCTACGCCCCCAGAGAAAAGAGGTTATTTAATTAAGGAACCTCACGAAAGCGGTGGAAAACCCCCCTCGAAGTATCGACACTGACCTGGCTGAACGGTTAAGCAAGAATTGTACGGTGAGAATAGTCCTGGCTAATTCTTCTTTTATGGTTTGAGGAGGGATTCGAGAAACAGTGGGAGCCATCCTGTTTAGATAAATTAAAAAACAATCTAAACTTGCAAGAGCATCATGCTAATAGTATTTTCTTCTCTCTCTTAAATTGCAGCGACCTTGTGACCACACATAGGTTACATCTAGATAACAAATTGACCGAATCTGACTTATATGACTGGCAAAGGTCTGTCCAGATGTCCATTGCCTATGACAAGCTGGACCACCCTATTACTACTCAAGATCCCGCCGTCTCAGGTCCAGTTTCCACCGTTACGGATATGGATATCCGTCAGACAAGGGAAAAAGATAAAGTGAAAGCTAAGTGCCTCGTGTTAGCTTCAGTTGATGGTGTATACCAGAAGCAGCACGAGAAGATGGACTTAGTTTCCATTTTTCTCCATAACAAAGAATTATATGGAGAGCAATCTCATATCGCAAGATATGCGACCTTGAACGAATTAATTCAAGCGAGGTTGGCTGACGGGTCATCTGGAGGGGACAACGTCCTTACAATGACTAGCTGTATTGATAAGCTCCAGGACCTGGAGACCGTGTTGGCAAACGAGTCAGTTACTGACTTGATTCTACAGTCTCTACCTTCTACCCTGAAGGAAACCAGGGAAGTAAAAGGAAAGAGAAGGGCAAAAGTTTCGGGACTAGATATAGTAAAAGAGGGACGTTCCTATTGTTATG
Source organism: Agapanthus africanus (assembly GCA_030015575.1). Taxonomy (NCBI): domain Eukaryota; kingdom Viridiplantae; phylum Streptophyta; class Magnoliopsida; order Asparagales; family Amaryllidaceae; genus Agapanthus; species Agapanthus africanus. The sequence goes on from JASDDO010000001.1 coordinate 411,208,411, forward strand.
GGATTGGGCATAGGCAGAAAGATTGCAGGGCTTTTGAAGCCAGTAGCCAGGATACGAAGCATGTTGTGGCTTCAGCCTCAAGTGTGTTTGTAATTGAAGACTGTATGTCAGTAAACTCTACTTCCTGGGTACTAGATACCGGAGCAGGATCTCATATCTGTAATTCATTACATGCTTTGAGAAACAGTTGAGTTATAAAGGTAGGTGATTGGTCTCTCAGAGTTGCAAACGGAATGACAGTAAACGCTGAATCCGTGGGAGAATATCGCCTAGGTTTGACAAGTGGGCATATATTGATTTTACGTAACTGTTTATATGTACCTCGTATGACTTGTAATATCATATCAGTGTCCTAACTTTCGAGAGAGGGATATGATTTTACATTCGTAAGCGATGTAGTTAACATCCACCTAAATCAAGTTCTGATTGGGTCCGGTACATTAGATAACGGTATATACGTATTAAGTCAAGCTCAGGTTTTCAATGTCCAGAACACTCTTTAAAGAAAGTCTCCAGAGATAAATCAGGCTTTCTTATGGCATTGTAGACTTAGTCACATCAATGAGAGAAGGTTGACTAAGTTAAATAGAGAAGGATATTTGAATCCGTTCGAATATCAATCTTATGCTACTTGTGATTCTTGTCTCAAAGGAAAGATGACAAAAACTCCGTTTACTGGACACGGAGTAAGAGCGAGCGAGCTCTTAGGACTCATACATAGTGACGTGTGCGGTCCAATGTCTACACATGCGCGAGGAGGTTATTCCTACTTCATTACTTTTACGGATGATTTCTCTAGGTATGGATATCTCTTCTTAATGAAGCATAAATCCGAGGCCTTTGAGAAATTCCAAGAATACAAGAATGAAGTGGAAAAACAAATAGGCAAGAGTATAAAGATACTGAGATCTGATCAAGGTGGTGAATACTTAAGTGCCGAGTTCCTGGGTTACTTAAAAGAGAATGGAATTCTCTCTCTGCTTATTCCTCCATACACACCACAACATAACGATGTATCGGAAAGGAGGAATCGAACCCTATTGGATATGGTTCGTTCCATGATGAGTAACGCTGAATTACCGCGATCATTCTGGGGATACGCACTAGAATCAGCTGCATATCTTTTGAACCAGGTTCCCACCAAGATTGTGCCTACCACACCATATCAGATCTGGAGCGAGAAGAAACCCTATCTTCAGTATCTAAAGATTTGGGGATGTCCGGCTTATGTTAAAAAGCAGCATGCGGTCAAACTCGAGGCACGATCAGTACTATGTAAGTTTGTGGGATATCTAAAGAACTCCAGGGGATATCTATTCTATTACGCACAGGAACAAAAGGTTTTTGTTTCTCGTAATACCCATTTTCTAGAATATCAGATTTTAGAAAAAGAAACTAGTGGGAGCGAAATAGAACTGGAAGAAATTCCAGAAGCACAAACTACTACTGAAAGTTTGGTAGAACCAGAAGTTCAAGAAGAACAGGACATCCCGACGCCACTCCGCAGAAGTAGTAGGCAATCTCATTCGCCTGAGAGATACTACGGTTTTCTCATAGACGGGGATATAGAGGATTGCACTATTGACTATGATGAGCCTACTAGCTTCCAGCAAGCCATTCAGAGTGGTGACTCAATAAAATGGCTGGATGCAATGCGGACAGAAATGGAGTCCATGTACACTAACAAAGTATGGACTTTGGATGTTGCTTTAGATGGGGTAAAACCCGTAGGATGCAAATGGATCTTCAAAAAGAAGATTGGTGTAGATAGACAGGTTGAAACCTATAAGGCTAGATTTGTTGCAAAGGTTTTCCGTCAAAGACCTTCTTTGGACTATGACGAAACCTTTTCTCCAGTGGCTATGCTTAAATCTATTCGGATCCTTCTTTCTATTGCTGCCTTCCACGATTATGAAATCTGGCAGATGGACGTAAAGACGGCCTTTCTAAATGGTAATTTGGAAGAGAGCGTCTATATGGATCAGCCAGAGGGATTCATTCAGAGTGGGAGCAGCGGTAAAGTATGCAAGCTGCTTAAGTCCATTTATGGACTAAAGCAGGCATCGCGGAGTTGGAACATCTGTTTTGATGATGCAGTCAAAGAATTCAACTTTATCAAAAATTCAGATGAACCTTGCATATACAGTAAGATTGTAGGGAGAGCTGTAGTATTCCTCGTCTTGTACGTGGATGTTCTCCTAATAGGAAATGATATTCCTATGTTACAGTCAGTCAATAGATTCTTATCACACAAATTCTCTATGAAAGACCTGGGTGATGCCACCTACATTCTGGGAATCCGGATCTATCGTGATAGATCAAAAAGAATGTTGGGACTTTCGCAGTCCAGGTACATAGACACCATAGTGAAAAGATTCAGTATGGATGATTCTAAGCGCGGTAACCTACCGGCTTGTCACGGAATCACACTCTCCAAAAAGATGTCTCCTATGACTGATTTGGAAAGGGATCGCATGTCGATTATACCCTATGCTTCTGCGGTAGGCTCTATAATATATGCGATGTTATGTACCAAACCAGATGTAGCATACGCATTGAGCGTAGTAAGCCGGTATCAGGCAAACCCAGGGGAGAAGCACTGGATAGCAGTAAAGAAAATTCTCAAGTACCGGAAGAGGACTAAGGAGATGTTCTTGGTGTATGGCGGAAAAGACCTCCTGATGGAGGCCTTTGCCGACTCCGGCTTCCAGAGTAACAAGGATGACTCCAAGTCTATGTCGGGTGATGTATTTACCCTCAATGGAGAGGAGATCAGTTGGAAGAGTTCCAAGCAGGAGACCGTTGCTGACTCAACAATGAAAGCGGAGCACATAGCTGCTTGCGATGCCGCAAAAGAAGCTGTCTGGATGAAGAAGTTCCTCATAGAACTTCAGGTGGTTCCTACCAGTGTTGATCCAATACCTTTTTATTGTGACAACAACGGCGCTATAGCTTTACCAAAGGAACCCAGGTCCCATCAGAAGTCCAGACACATCTTAAGGCGGTACCACCTGATCAGGAAGATCGTAGATCGTTGGGAGATCGAGGTGAAAAGAGTAGAGATAGAGAATAACATTGCCAATCCATTCACAAAGGCCCTTCCTCAGACGCAGTTCGAGAGGCTATTCGAGATGATAGGTCTACGATATGCCAGCTCATGGCCCTAGTGAAAGTGGAAGATTGTTAGTGTATATGCCCTAGGGGCCATTATTATATCATACTTGTATGTATATTACTTAATGGAAGCTTGGGATATTCACAGTTATATATACAGTCTTGCTAAAAATGGTAGTATGCTACTTGGTTTGTGTCTACTTTAATATGTTCATATGTTTCTTGTAACGTATCACTTATACATATTAGTAGAGCCCATAGGATCTTTGCTTGATTACCAGCGTTATGATGGCAGTCACACTAGTGGGGGCTGGGTAGTCTATAAGCAACATCCTATACTTGTCCCTAGTCGTAGGATTATCGAGACAGGGCATCGATATTACGGAGTAGACAAAGTGTGTATGCTTCTCATCCCAGTTGGGGAGATGGTCTGTCCTACAGCCATCAGTACGTCGTACTGGAGATAGTATACAGGTGCTCGTTAGGTTACGGGTACACCGGACATGACTCGCAGGGGAACTGATTGGTTGGTATTATACCCGTCGTCAGTTAACAGTTCCTAGGTGACATGAGTACAGCATAGTCCGCAGACTTGACACTGCTACTTCGCCTCGAGTGTGTCCCACTGTTCTTAGATTGCTACCCTACCACAGCTCAAAGGAGTCGTGCAAACAGGTAGCAGTTGGGTGCCGTCCCGAGCACTTGGAGGCAGTGGCGGTTAGATAGGATTCGTCTCTCCCGGTATTGGGAGTCGATATCGCGCTGTGTGAGAGAGCCATTACGCAAAGTCCCGGGCCAGGGCAAGCGAGATTTACTGGTAGGTTACAGTAGTTTCTCAGGGTGTAATGGGCTACGCTCCGACACGACTTATACCGCTATTAGGAGACTGACGCTTGCCGCCCCCTAGGCTAGATATGCGATTGTCTTAGACGAACAGACCGGACTATACGGAGATTGTTACATCAGGCTCAGTAGGAGTTCGGATGGGTTTCCTCATCGGCCTTCTTATCGACATCTACCTGGGGACCGTTACGTACAGCTAGTGCCGCTTGCGGTCTGTGGTTAAACCCACAGCCAGCGTAGTGTCGAGTCTTTAGAGTCCCACACAGAGAGTTTCCCTGCTCCAGGCGAAACGATATAGAGGTCGTATGGTTTTACGACAAGGGTTCGGACGCATACGTGTTTAAACGCACGTACGGCGTTCGGACAGTTTTTACTAGCCGGCTTTGGTCTAAGCCAGATTCTAGTATCAGGTTATTGGATTTATACAGTCTAAAGTTTTTCCTTGTTTTAACGGATTGGAGGGGCGTTCTCGTAATTTTACGGGAAGCTTCTAGAAGCATGGTGACTTGGGGGTTAAGGTGGCATAAGCATTTATTGCTTAATGACTCGTTTGTTTGATTCATCCATGGAATTAATGCTTCATTTATGAAGCTAATGACTCATGAGTTGAATCACACAAGGTGAATGCATCAACCATGATGATTAATCATATATATTATTTATTTGATAAATTGTTATGGTTGATATATTCTAATGAGTTCATTTTTCAATATCATTCTCATCATCACCTTCTCTCTCCTCAAGCTCTCTCATTCTTGAAACCCTAACCCTAACCTCTCATATGTTGAGATCAAGGGTTAGCTAGACTAATACATTCATAACCTCACTCTATATCCCCTAGGTAGCTTAGATTAGCACTTTGAGCAACCTAGTTATCTCAAGTTAGAGATCAAGCTTGGCGTAGGAGCTCTCGGGTGGATCGTCTTTGATTCGAGGAGGCCGTTGAGATGCAGATGTTCTAAAGAGCATACGAGGAGTGGAGGACAGCGATGAAGACCCGAAGGACAAGTAACGTGAGGTATAACTTCGAATCCGAGTAGTTAAACCATTCGTAGTTTGCTAGTAACGGTTTAGATACGATTCATGCGCTCAAGTCCATGTTACGAAGTTTTGATAATCGTTTTTCATATATTTTGCCTCCCCGCAAGTTCATGGGGTGCGTGACATGGACTTACACAAAGTCCCTGGCCAGGGCAAGCGAGATTTGTAAGCCCGCGGGGGCGCCCCGGCCGTCGATCCGACGCCGGAAAACGCGGAAAACAAAAACTTTGCGAACTTTGCAAAACGGCACCGCCGCGGACTTTTCACCCGGATCGGGCCATTAACCTAGCTAGCTAGCAAAATAGAAAAGAGTAGAGATGCTATACCAAGCGATCCGTGTCCTTCGGTCTTCGTCTCCACTCCGATCTCCCGCGGAATCTCCGTCACCTCCTCGCTCGTCGGAAAGGGCACCACGTAGCCGGAATCTTTTACGGGCTCCCGCCTCTTGACCGAGGCAACTCGGGCGCGAAGTTGGCTAGCCGACGCGTCCAAGGGATGCTATAGAATAGTGTAGTAAACTTGTCTCTTGAGGTTATGAGGTTGCCATGATGTGGGAATTTTGCACAAAGAAATTTCATGGATGGATGCTAAAAAAATGAGCATCTCAAAATGAATTGAGCTCGGCCAGAAAAAACATTTTTCCCTGCACACCAATTAAGCTCACTGGAAATGTGTGGGTGAAGTATATGCATAATTAAAACAATGCATAAGGAAAAATCTACCTCACAGCACACACACAAGGTGAGGGGCCCACGAAAATCACACTAAGGAATTTCCCACCAAAAAATATACCCTCATTCTCCCTCTTGAACAGTGGCCGGCCCCAAAAATCTCCAAGTGGGGAAAAATAAAAAAAGAATAAATAAAGAGGAGAATAAATGAAAAGATAATTATCAAATCAATAACTTTCTCATATCAATTTCTTTTCTCACCTAACCAAATCACCATCCCATAAATGCAAGAGAATGACCAAAATGGAATATCATGATTATGAAGCCACACTCATGCAAAGAAACCCCTCACAAAATGTTAATTGCAAATTTGCAATTAACACCCTCCAACGAAAAGTCCGACCGGGAAGGAAAAAGAGAAAACCGGCCGGAACAGAATGCAAACTGGCAACCCCAGAAAACCGATCCCGTAATAAATTACAGGAAAACCCCGCTACTGCAAATACATGCCCGTATTTGTATTCCCGCTGAACACAACTACAAAGAGACAAAACTACACTATCAAATACTAGTATCCGGCTTAAGCCAAAGCCGGCTAGCAAAAACCGTCCGATCACGATCCGTGCAATACCGCACGTATCTGATCGAACCATGCCATATCTCCATACGGCCTCTACAGCGTTTCGCCCGAAACTTGAGTAACTGTCTGTGTGGTGGACTCTAAAGACTCGTCAATACTATGGCTGTGGATTTAACCACTAGCACGTCAGAGGTATTAGCCATACGTGACGGGCCACCAGCTATCAACCAAAAGGGACGTCGATGAGCGAACTCATCCTGACACCCTACTGAGCCTGTCAGTGACAATATCCGTACAGTCCGGTCCGTTCGTCTATGAGCATCGCATGGCGGGCCTAGGGGGTTGGTAAAAGTCAGACCCCCAAAAGCGGTACAAGTCGTGTCGGAGTGTAGCCCAGAACACCCTGAGATACTACTGGAATACCTACCAGCAAATCTCCTGCCTTGGCCAAGGACTTTTCATGTTCTGGCTCTCCTAGACACAGCACGACCTCACCCCCAATACCGGGAGAGACGAACCCCTGCAGATCCGCTCACTGCCTCCATGTGGCTCGGGACTGTACCCAACTAAAACCTGTTTGCACGACTCCTTTGAGCCGTGGTAGGGTAGTAATCAAAGCACAGTGGGAACTCACACGAGACAAATGACGGTCTCAGGTCGATGAACTAACCTGTACACATGTCACCAGGGAACTGCTATCTGACGTCTGGTATATGCCCAACTAGCAGGTTCCCGGCGAGTCCTGTCCGGTGTACTCATAACCCAATGAGCACCTGTATACATCTTAGGTGAACCAACTGACACCAGTGGCTTGTGAGACCGGCCACCGCCCCTCGTCGGGGTCTCGACTGTATACACTAGTCTACTCTGGAGAAACGATGCCCTGTCTCGATTCTCCCACGACTAGGGACCTTTTAAGGATATGCTTGTAGACCCCCAGCTCCCACTTATATGATCGCCCTCATACTGCTGGTGGTCAAGCAAGAATCCAAGGGGCTTTATCAACGTGTAATAGCGACTCGAAAGGTCACCTAAAGCAGTACACGATGATAAAGATAAACCAGATAGCATACTATCATCTCGAGTAAGACTGTCCTACCGGGATAGGTCCTCCCCTCAATCATTGCAATCACGTGCCGGTGACCCAATAATTGACTCTGAGGGCACTATCTCCAACAATCTCCCACTTGCACTCAAGGCTAATTATTGCGATGTCGCATACTCACAGCCCGTGTGATACCGAACACCCAACTCCTCTACTAGTCAGTCTCACAAAGCTCGTTTGCGAAACTATTGCGTTCGAGGAATAGCCTCGGTGAGTGGATCCGCTTTGATGTTTCTTTCTATGTCTCTCTATATCCCATGTTCGCGGAGAAAGCCATCTCCCGAAATGAGCAATACCTGTCTTAGAACGTCTGGATGTCTGATGGGACCTAGCTCATAAATGAACTCCAAATCCAAACTTCTTAGACTGTATCGTCAACTGAACTTAATCAGTATCCTGCGCCATACCTTCCCTCAGTTTCCACCTGGACCACCTGTCCAAAATACTGTCTCTCGTCAGAGGGAAAACTATAACTCTGACAGCCACTCTGCCATCCAGGTCACCTTGGAAGCCTGGAATGATAACCGTCTCCTAAAGGAGGCTGCCGTTATCAAATTCCTAGAACATTCACTTATGTTCTAAAACTGCTTCCGACTGTTTCTCCAAGATTGGATTAATATCAACTTATTGCACCTACTGCAAGAACAATATCTGGTGTGGTACTTGACATCTCATGATTGACTCAGTTGCCTAAGCAAGTGATCTGTCAATCATGCGTGTCCCTCTCCCCTTTAGTCTGTAAGACACCTTTAGAGAGGGTGACTCCATTACCTGCAGGTATACTACCGTGCCAGGAGTCGTCCATTCTAAATACTCATAGAATGCGGTCAAAGTACCCAGATTAGGACACCACCCAAATCTAGATCTAAAACCATAGATCTAGTAACCAGAATGTCTGATTTAATATCCAAGTCCTATATGGAGAAACCACTGTGTGACGACCAAAGTATAACCGATCGTAGTATAGGAATATCACTTCCTACTCTGTGTATGTCATCAAATACCAGGACATCACACCCTACTACCTTCTTAACAGATCCATCCCCTATTCTGATGAAGTCAAACCTATGACTTCACATCAGAAATAGATGATCTATCTCCGCTACATCTGCTTTAGTCTATAAATAGACATAAGCTAACTGTCCACCAATGCTTCCGCTGCTCCCACTGACTACGACAACCCTCTGGCAGAGTCATATACACGTACACTTCTAAAGCAAGTTTAGAACGACGCTATACTCATCCTTCCGCCGGGTCTCGCAGCCTGGAACAACAGCAATGGCAAGTGTGGGTAAACAAGAACCTCCCTGCCACCGTCCTTGAGCATACCGAAGTACCTCTCGAGTGCCTGAGGTTACCCACCATATCTGCGGAGTGGCCAATGGAATGTCTATCCATATTGAATCTTTAGGTTCTTATTAAATCTTCAGTAATCGTTTGTGGTTCTGGAATCACTTCCAGTTCTACCATACTCCCACTACTGTTTTCTGAAAAAATCCATTTTTGATAAAACTGTGGCGAGTCAAGAACAATATCACTATTGATCTTCCAGATGGTAGAAAGTCAACCCTCGTCATAGCCCGGGTCAACCCACAAACAGCCACTACTGAAACGTGCCTTGAGTTGTCCAGAGTCTGGTTTTAAGCATAAGCCGGACAACTCCCGGTATCTTAACAATGTCAAGATATGAACTGTTCTATATCCAAGAAACAGAGGCACTGATTTAATTGAACCAGATTCAAATCATGCAGCTGTCTCCAGTGCATGTCAACTAAATGGAAGAGAGGCCGATCAGCGTTACTCAACTTAGGAATGCTTCCAATTACGAGTAACCTGAAAGAGGAGCAAGTTCTCTTAATCATTACTATCAACTGAATACTATACACAAGTATCTACATCTTCGATCACCTTGAAGAATCCCGATACTTGCAATATCTGGTTCTCTACTTTATTCTTATACCTATAACTCCTCAAAATTTAGACCCTGTGTTTCTACGAAACACATGTCTAAGAACTAGAGAAGTTAAAAGTAAACAGAATATAGTACGAGGACCAACCCCTCTGTCCTAATGGACACTGGACAATATACAATACTCTGTATAAGTCCCCTGAGTCTTGTGACTCTTTCACTGTGTGTCGTAGGTTGAAAACTGTACTTTTGGTTAAGAAGAATTACACCGTTGTTCAATGCTCCTTACCTAACCATCCACTGGTATAGGTAAATGTCATAGACATAATTTCAGAAAGGTATATCTCACTCTATAAAAATAGACGTACAGATATATCAATTTGAAATTGGTGCATAACAACGGATATTCAAAACCAAATATTTGCCGACCGGCAAACAACCCAGGTGACTTCCTCAAATATCACCGATTACAACGAATCCCGATATAATGAGGATGGTCACCTAATTCCCAATAACTTACTCCCACTCATTATCTGTAAAACCATACAGATGTGAGAATCCAACCTGGTAAATACATACCCTGGAGTAAGTGTCTAATCGGGAAATCAGTTTTCTTTTAACAGTACACAGTGGAACTGAAACATTGAAATGTTTCGATGGGGTATCCTGGTATTCTTAGTAATGCCTCTTCCATTATCCAGATTCACAACTATAACCGTATAATTCTTTGCCACCTCTCCAAATCCCTTCATATGTCTTTAGTCATTACCTTCTGTACACCCCTTTAGGCCAAATGGTTTTCTTCCTTCCCTACCGTTCGGCACCAGCCTATGGTTTGGAAGAAGACTATCCAATAAGCATAATGGGTGTACTGTCATAGTCCTAGAAGCACTCGCAACGCTAGAGAAGGTGAAGATAAAAGACACCTGAATGTACTTTATTCACAGGTGATTTAGGATTGGCGAAGAAATACTTGGCTTGGTCGTGAATAGCAGTCGCATTTTACTTTGCCCTCTTACTAATCCCTGGCTTTGTCTGAACTTAATACCTTCTGTACACCGTTTAGGTTAATTGGCTTTCTTCATTCCCTACCGATCGGCACCAGCCTAGGGTCTGGAAGAAGACTATCCAATTTGCGTAATAGGTGTACTACTCCTAAACCAAGGAGTACTCGCAACCTGAGAGAAGGTAAAAGGAAAAGACAACTGAATAGTACTATTCGTTTTCTCCAGAACCTGAAACCATCCTCGAAGTCCTTCGAGTTCGTATATAACCATACGATGGTTTTGTCCAATGGAAGTGGACGTTCGTAGTAATACGGGGTGTCCTGGAGAAAAAGGGTAAGAGTAGGAGTGGCAATGAGGTCTGCAACTCTGACAATCCAAAAGCCAGTGTTAAGTAGGTTCGGTCAACTTGGTCACTGAGTCAAAGTCTAGGGTCGGGTCAATGGTCGCTGCCAGAGAGAGAGAAAAGAAACACTCAGCGTGCACTCTAACCTAGATCAGAATGGTTACCAATTTATCTAATCTGGAAACCTCCCACTGTAACGTCAAATTCTTCCCCAAACCTGAAAGAAGAATTAGCCGGGATCACCCGAGGAGTAAACCAACTCATCAGTGGGAATCGGGATCCAACTCTCATCGCATGATAACGTGACGGAATCCGCTCACGTTATCACACTCCAGAAGGTATGCGCATATCTGGCAAGTTTCAGTTCTTTTGAAACTCCCGATGTGGATTTTTACCCCATGCTCTTATGACCTTGGCGTGAGGTCAAAATATCATAAGTCACATGTCAAGTTCTACCCGTCATTATCCTGGTTAATTTGAACCCACCCGTACATACCCTTGACGTAGGCCAAAATAGTAGTACGACTGTCCCAAACCAACGCATCTATCTATGCAACAGATAAATACCCGGCAGCTACCAAACACTATGCCTTGGCGTGAGGTCAAAATACATAGCTTGAATACTACCGAATATTTAACTGAAATGACGGAGGGCTACGAATGGTTTCTGGCGAAAACCTTTAACGTAATGAACTTGATATCGTTGAAGGAACTGATAGCTTTTGAAAAATATAGTGACGAAAACCTTTGCTAAAGAGGTCACTCCCGGTGAAGGGATCTCGGCTCTTTCCCCGTAGAATGAGGTGCAGGATATTCCAACTGAATACCACGGTGCAAAGCAAAAGTAATCGGCTATAGTGAAGTTACTGCCCTGACGCAAACTTCTGTCCAAGGGGTCACTCCCGGTGAAGGGATCTCGGCCCTTGCCTCGTCGACTGAGGAGCAGGATATTCCAACTGAATACCACGATGCAAAACAAAAGAGAACGCCCTTGCAATAACAGCTTTTTTTGAAAAAGTGTTCCAACAACATCAGAATAGGTTTGTACAACTTGCACTGATCCGAATCAATGCAGTCCCATCAATTGATCACACCACAAAGAACGAAAATATACTGATGTACGTATATGCCATCCGCATTCGCCACTGGGTCCCGTCATCACCCGTTAGGTTAGCTAACTAACGACAGAGCGGGGACTGGACTAGCGCGGATGAAAAACATATACAACATCTACTAATATATATAATATATAATTTTCGCTCAAGGCGTGATAAAAATGCAGCAACACAGAAATGTATAGCAACACAGATCAATACAGATATCTGGGATCCCCGGGTTTCACAGAGCCGCTGAAACCCGACGTTCCCCTGGTCGTGTGGATAGCCTGTGCAGTGAAAATCCTAGACCCCTACGGGCGCGGCAAGTTACCCGCCAAAACCTGAAGCGAGGCAGCCCCTTTCAGCAACGTGAATGGACCACCCAGCACTTCACGGAATCCGGTAACTTGGGCACCCCTCCTGGGTCAATCCTATACCCCCTACGAGTGCGGTGAATAGCCCGCCAATTCTAGAGTGAAGCCCCCTCCGTCTCAATGCCATGAGATGCGGGCTTGTTGCCTTCCAGAACCCGGCTACCCGTGCACCCCTCCGCGGGGTAATCCTAGTACAGAAAGTAAAATATACATACAACGGGTACATCGACCGCAACCAGGTCGTGCCCCAAAATAATAATACAAACTGGCAGTGACGGCAGTCCACATGTCGGACGCTCGTCCCGCAATATCAAATGTACATAATAAAACAGAACTGTACTACCACTGCAACCAGGCTATCCCCCACGACCGATCCGCAACAACACAGTACAATCACAGAACATCAACGTGAAAATCACGTTCGCAAATCCGTCTAACCGGGCTATAGCAGTTAGACGGGATTTACCGATCAAATGACATTCACGGTCGCAGATATAATGTAAAAACTGTGAACTAGCATGTTTAAAATATCCGATCGAACAAATTTATCAAAGTGGGCCCCCAAAAAGAACTGTAGCACTTACAGAAAACCTGGGCCCAAATAAAATATCCCAAAAGCCCTATTTCTAACTCATAAGCTTACTGGGAAAATATGGTGCCACGATCCCTCTTATCCGCCGCGCAAGCGCGGCCAAACCACGGTTTTGGCCGCGCTTCCGCGGTGGAACTGAGGAATCAGTGGATCGTATTTTCCCAGAATTCTTATAATTTCTTGTACATGTCTCTGCAATCACCTGAAAAATTTTAGGAGCTCAAAAAATTTTAACAGAGAACATATGTGCACAAAAATACGGTTTTCGGGTTTTTGTTCGATCGAGTTCTAAACGCGCTAGAGCAAGCTAGGTAAGGTTAACGGCGTGGCTCTGATACCATTGTAAGCCCGCGGGGGCGCCCCGGCCGTCGATCCGACGCCGGAAAACGCGGAAAACAAAAACTTTGCGAACTTTGCAAAACGGCACCGCCGCGGACTTTCCACCCGGATCGGGCCATTAACCTAGCTAGCTAGCAAAATAGAAAAGAGTAGAGATGCTATACCAAGCGATCCGTGTCCTTCGGTCTTCGTCTCCACTCCGATCTCCCGCGGAATCTCCGTCACCTCCTCGCTCGTCGGAAAGGGCACCACGTAGCCGGAATCTTTTACGGGCTCCCGCCTCTTGACCGAGGCAACTCGGGCGCGAAGTTGGCTAGCCGACGCGTCCAAGGGATGCTATAGAATAGTGTAGTAAACTTGTCTCTTGAGGTTATGAGGTTGCCATGATGTGGGAATTTTGCACAAAGAAATTTCATGGATGGATGCTAAAAAAATGAGCATCTCAAAATGAATTGAGCTCGGCCAGAAAAAACATTTTTCCCTGCACACCAATTAAGCTCACTGGAAATGTGTGGGTGAAGTATATGCATAATTAAAACAATGCATAAGGAAAAATCTACCTCACAGCACACACACAAGGTGAGGGGCCCACGAAAATCACACTAAGGAATTTCCCACCAAAAAATATACCCTCATTCTCCCTCTTGAACAGTGGCCGGCCCCAAAAATCTCCAAGTGGGGAAAAATAAAAAAAGAATAAATAAAGAGGAGAATAAATGAAAAGATAATTATCAAATCAATAACTTTCTCATATCAATTTCTTTTCTCACCTAACCAAATCACCATCCCATAAATGCAAGAGAATGACCAAAATGGAATATCATGATTATGAAGCCACACTCATGCAAAGAAACCCCTCACAAAATGTTAATTGCAAATTTGCAATTAACACCCTCCAACGAAAAGTCCGACCGGGAAGGAAAAAGAGAAAACCGGCCGGAACAGAATGCAAACTGGCAACCCCAGAAAACCGATCCCGTAATAAATTACAGGAAAACCCCGCTACTGCAAATACATGCCCGTATTTGTATTCCCGCTGAACACAACTACAAAGAGACAAAACTACACTATCAAATACTAGTATCCGGCTTAAGCCAAAGCCGGCTAGCAAAAACCGTCCGATCACGATCCGTGCAATACCGCACGTATCTGATCGAACCATGCCATATCTCCATACGGCCTCTACAGCGTTTCGCCCGAAACTTGAGTAACTGTCTGTGTGGTGGACTCTAAAGACTCGTCAATACTATGGCTGTGGATTTAACCACTAGCACGTCAGAGGTATTAGCCATACGTGACGGGCCACCAGCTATCAACCAAAAGGGACGTCGATGAGCGAACTCATCCTGACACCCTACTGAGCCTGTCAGTGACAATATCCGTACAGTCCGGTCCGTTCGTCTATGAGCATCGCATGGCGGGCCTAGGGGGTTGGTAAAAGTCAGACCCCCAAAAGCGGTACAAGTCGTGTCGGAGTGTAGCCCAGAACACCCTGAGATACTACTGGAATACCTACCAGCAAATCTCCTGCCTTGGCCAAGGACTTTTCATGTTCTGGCTCTCCTAGACACAGCACGACCTCACCCCCAATACCGGGAGAGACGAACCCCTGCAGATCCGCTCACTGCCTCCATGTGGCTCGGGACTGTACCCAACTAAAACCTGTTTGCACGACTCCTTTGAGCCGTGGTAGGGTAGTAATCAAAGCACAGTGGGAACTCACACGAGACAAATGACGGTCTCAGGTCGATGAACTAACCTGTACACATGTCACCAGGGAACTGCTATCTGACGTCTGGTATATGCCCAACTAGCAGGTTCCCGGCGAGTCCTGTCCGGTGTACTCATAACCCAATGAGCACCTGTATACATCTTAGGTGAACCAACTGACACCAGTGGCTTGTGAGACCGGCCACCGCCCCTCGTCGGGGTCTCGACTGTATACACTAGTCTACTCTGGAGAAACGATGCCCTGTCTCGATTCTCCCACGACTAGGGACCTTTTAAGGATATGCTTGTAGACCCCCAGCTCCCACTTATATGATCGCCCTCATACTGCTGGTGGTCAAGCAAGAATCCAAGGGGCTTTATCAACGTGTAATAGCGACTCGAAAGGTCACCTAAAGCAGTACACGATGATAAAGATAAACCAGATAGCATACTATCATCTCGAGTAAGACTGTCCTACCGGGATAGGTCCTCCCCTCAATCATTGCAATCACGTGCCGGTGACCCAATAATTGACTCTGAGGGCACTATCTCCAACAAGATTTACTGGTAAGTTCCAGTAGTTTTCTCAGGGTGTAATGGGCTACGCTCCGACACTACTTATACCGCTATTAGGGGACTGACGCTTGCCGGCCCCTAGGCTCGATATGCGATAGTCTTAGAAAAACATACCGGACTGTACGGAGATTGTCACATCAGGCTCAGTAGGAGTTCGGATGGTTTTCCTCATCGGCTTTCTTATCGACATCTACTTGGGGACCGTTACGTACAGCTAGTGCCGCTTGCGGTCTATGGTTAAACCCACTGCCAGCGTAGTGTCGAGTCTTTAGAGCCCCACACAGAGAGTTTCCCGGCTCTAGGCGAAACAATATAGAGGTCGTATGGTTTTACGACAAGGGTTCGGACGCATACGTGTTTAAACGCACGTACGGCGTTCGGACAGTTTTTACTAGCCGGCTTTGGTTTAAGCCAGATTCTAGTATCAGGTTATTGGATTTATACAGTCTAAAGTTTTTCCGTGTTTTCACGGATTGGAGGGGCGTTCTCGTAATTTTCGGGGAAGCTTCTAGAAGCATGGTGACTTGGGGGGTTAAGGTGGCATAAGCATTTATTGCTTAATGACTCATTTGTATGATTCATCCATGGGGTTAATGCTTCATTTATGAAGCTAATGACTCATGAGATGAATCACGCAAGGTGAATGCATCAACCATGATGATTAATCATATATATTATTTATTTAATAAATTGTTATGGTTGATATATTCTAATGAGTTCATCTTTCAATATAATTCTCATCATCACCTTTTCTCTCCTCAAGCTCTCTCATTCTTGAAACCCTAACCCTAACCTTTCATGTGTTGAGATCAAGGGTTAGCTAGACTAATACATCCATAACCTCACTCTATATCCCATAGGTAGCTTAGATTAGCACTTTGAGCAACCTAGTTATCTCAAGTTAGAGATCAAACTTGTAGTAAGAGCTCTCGGGTGGATCATCTTTGATTCGAGGAGGCCGTTGAGGTGCCGATGTTCCAAGGAGCCTACGAGGAGTGGAGGACCGCAATGAAGACCCGAAGGACAAGTAACGTGAGATATAACTTCGAATCCGAGTAGTTAAACCTTCCGTAGTTTGTTAGTAATGGTTTAGATACGATTCATGTGCTCAAGTCCATGTTACGAAGCTTTGATAATCGTTTTTCATATATTCCGCCTCCCCGCTAGTTCTTGGGGTGCATGACATGGACTTACAGAGGTATCAGAGCCAACTAAACCATTACTAGCCTGTTAGCAACTAATTAGAAGTTCGATCGACGGAAAACACGAAAACGAAACATCCCGAACCCTAACAGTTTCTGTAAATGTTAAACGTGTCTAAAATTTTTTTTGATATGCCTTAAAATTCACAGCAGGGTATTATAAGAGTTCTGGGAAAATACGAGGACAGAACTCGGAAAGACGGCTGTGGAACCGCGGCCAAATGGTGCTTTTGGCCGCGGATCCGCCGCCGAGTCAACGCCGAGTTAACTCGGAGTTTCACAGTAATTCATTATTTCTGGTGCTTTGTTTTCCTGTCTATTCTGTTTTCTACCCAGGTTACTTCAGTACAGGTTTGCTTTTGGGGTAGACACGGATAAAGGTTGTCGATCGATATTCTAAATTAATTGCTAATTGGGTTTTATCTTTAATGTTTAATGTGTTCATAATCCTACCCTAACTGCTAGTATGTCGGTTGGCAGGGGGTTGCACATTTCTGTAATGTTTACTGTTTGTGTATATGGACTTGATTGGAGTGTTGTGATGATTAGCCGGGGTTTGAGATGGGTTTAATATTCATTCATTCGATGTAAATGTAATATGATGTAATATAGTTTTGCGGGGCGCATCCAGGTTGCGGTTGTAGCCACCGTTGTCTTATTTCTTTTTACTGTTTTTTGCTCCTAGGACAGACCCAAGGCGGGGTACGCAAACTACCGGGTACGTTGAAGTGTTTAGTGGCCTACTCACGTTGTTGAGGGAGACCGCTTCACTTCGGGTACTTGGCGGGTAGTTTGGTGTGCCCGTAGGGGGTCTAGGGTTGGGGTAATGGCTATTCATCACAACTGTGTAATCCGTCTTTTATTGCAGGCTCAAAGCAAAATGCGGATTGCTAGTATATCCAATAATGTTCATCTTTGATCTGGAATGCTTATTATTGCGTCTGACGAATGTGCAATATCTATATATGATAGCTTTTAGACGTCACTTTTGTTTTACACCCGCGCTAGCCCAGCCCCCACTCTGTCGTTAGTTAAGTAACCTAACGGGTGATGACGGGACCCTGTGGCAAATGCGGATGGCATAAGAGGACGTGGTATTTTCGTTGTTTTCTGCAATGATAGGATAAAGATGGGACGCATTATTATAATGCGAAGAAAATAAACCATAGTTTAATCGTTGGAACAAATTTAAAAGATACCACTCGGTTATTTTAAAAGGATCAGATTTTTTAAATTGCGGAGCTTTAACCACTCCTTTTAAAAAGTATCAGGTTCCTTCGATTATATCAAGTTCACTACGTTCACGGTTTTTCCAAAACCAGTCGTAGCCCTCCGTCATTTCAGTTAAATATTCAGTAGTATTCAAGCTATGTATTTTGACCTTCGCCAAGACATAGTGATTGGTAGCTGCTGGATATTTATCTGTAGCATAGATAGATGCGTTGGTTTGGGACAGTCGTACTATTATTTTGGCCTTCGTCAAGGGTATGTACGGGTGGGTTCAAATTAACCTGGACAATGACGGGTAGAACTTGACATGTGACTTATGATATATTGGCCTTCGTCAAGGTCATAAGAGCATGGGGCAAAATTTTATATTGGGAATTTCTAAAGAAACTGAAATTTGCAGAGAGAGCATACCATTTTGGAGTTTGATGAATGTTGGTAGGATTCCTTCAACATTATCATACGATGATATTTTGGTTCCCGATCCTACTGTGAGTATACACTACTTATCAGGAGATTCGTCACTTAACGATCAATGCTATAAACCAAGTAGGTGTCGAGAAAGGTGTCAGCGGGGCTACGCCCCCAGAGAAAAGAGGTTATTTAATTAAGGAACTTCGCGAAAGCGTTGGAAAACCTCCCTCGAAGAATCGACACTAACCTGGCTGAACGGTTAAGCAATAATTGTACGGTGAGAATAGTCCTGGCTAATTCTTCTTTTATGGTTTGAGGAGGGATTCGAGAAACAGTGGGAGCCATCCTGTTTAGATAAATTAAAAAGCACTTTAAACTTGCAAGAGCATCATGCTAATTCTTCTCTCTCTCTCTTAAAATTGCAGCGACCTTGTGACCATACATAGGTTACATCTAGATAACAAATTGACTGAATCTGACTTATATGACTGGCAAAGGTCTGTCCAGATGTCCATTGCCCATGACAAGATGGACCACCCTATTACTACTCAAGATCCCGCCGTCCCAGGTCCAGTTTCCACTGTCGCGGAATTGGATATCCGTCAGACAAGGGAAAAGGATAAAGGGAAAGCCAAGTGCCTCGTGTTAGCTTCAGTTGATGGTGCAAACCAGAAGCAGCACGAGAAGATGGACTCTGTTTCCATCTTTCTCCATAACAAAGATTTATATGAAGAGCAATCTCATATTGCAAGATATGAGACCTCGACCGAATTAATTCAACCGAGGTTGGCCGTCGGGTCATCTGTAGAGGACAACATCCTTACAATGACTAGAAATATTGATGAGCTCCAGGACCTGCAGACTACGTTGGGAAACGGGTCAGATACTGAGTTGATTCTACATTCTCTACCTTCTACCCTGAAGGAAACCAAGGAAGTAGAAGGAAAGAGAAGGGCAAAAGTTTCGGGACTAGATATAGTAAAAGAGGGACGCTAATATTGTTATGGGATTGGGCATAGACAGAAAGATTGCAGGGCTTT
The DNA here is from genome assembly GCA_030015575.1 of Agapanthus africanus. NCBI lineage: Eukaryota > Viridiplantae > Streptophyta > Magnoliopsida > Asparagales > Amaryllidaceae > Agapanthus > Agapanthus africanus. The sequence continues at coordinate 411,227,595 of JASDDO010000001.1, forward strand.
TGAAGCCAGTAGCCAGGATACGAAGCATGTTGTGACTTCAGCCTCAAGTGTGTTTGTAATTGAAGACTGTATGTCAATAAACTCTACTTCCTGGGTACTAGATACCGGAGAAGGATATCATATCTGTAATTCATTACATGCTTTGAGAAACAGTAGAGTTATAAAGGTAGGTGATTGGTCTCTCAGAGTTGCAAACGGAATGACAGTGAACGCTGAATCCGTGGGAGAATATCGCCTAGGTTTGACAAGTGGGCATATATTGATTTTACTTAACTGTTTATATATACCTAGTATGACTTGTAATATCATATCAGTGTCCTCACTTTCGATAGAAGGATATGATTTTACATTCGTAAGCGATGTAGTTAACATCCACCTAAATCAAGTTCTGATTGGGTCCGGTACATTAGATAACGGTATATACGTATTAAGTCAAGCTCAGGTTTTCAATATCCAGAACACTCTTAAAAGAAAGTCTCCAGAGATAAATCAGGCTTTCTTATGGCATTGTAGACTAGGTCACATCAATGAGAGAAGGTTGACTAAGTTACATAGAGAAGGATATTTGAATCCGTTCGAATATCAATCTTATGCCACTTGTGAATCTTGTCTCATAGGAAAGATGACAAAAACTCCATTTACTGGACACGGAGTAAGAGCAAGCGAGCTCTTGGGACTCGTACAAAGTGACGTGTGCGGTCCAATGTCTACACATGCGCGAGGTGGTTATTCCTACTTCATTACTTTTACGCATGATTTCTCTAGGTATGGATATGTCTTCTTAATGAAGCATAAATCCGAGGCTTTTGAGAAATTCCAAGAATACAAGAATGAAGTGGAAAAACAAACAGGCAAGAGTATAAAGACACTAAGATCTGATCGAAGAGGTGAATACTTAAGTGCCGAGTTCCCGGGTTACTTAAAAGAGAATGGTATTATCTCTCAGCTTACTCCTCCATACATACCACAACACAACGGTGTATCAAAAAGGAGGAATCGAACCCTATTGGATATGGTTCGTTCCATGATGGGTAAGACTGAGTTACCATGATTTTTCTGGGGATATGCGCTAGAATCAGCTGCATATCTTTTGAACAAGGTTCTAACCAAAACTGTGCCTACCACACCATATCAGATGTGGAGTGGGAAGAAACCCTGTCTTCAGTAACTGAAGGCATGGGGATGTCCAGCTTTTGTTAAAAAGCAGCATGTGGAAAAGCTCGAGGCACGCTCAGTACTATGTAAGTTTGTGGGATACCCAAAGAACTCCAGGGGGTATTTTTTCTATTACGCAGAGGAACAAAAGGTTTTGTTTCTCGTAATGCCCATTTTCTAGAACATCAGTTTTCAGAAAAGGAAACAAGTGGGAGCGAAATAGAACTGGAAGAAATTCCAGAACCACAAACTACTACTGAAAGTATGGTAGAACCTGAGGCTTCCGAAGAAAGGGACATTCTGACGCCACTCCGCAGGAGTAGTAGGCAGTCTCATTCGCCCGAGAGATACTACGGTTTTCTCATAGACGGGGATAGAGAGGATTGCACTATTGACTATGATGAGCCTACTAGCTTCCAGCAAGCCATTCAGAGCGGTGATTCAGTAAAATGGCTGGATGCAATGCGGACCGAAATGGAGTCTATGTACACTAACAAAGTATGGACTTTGGACATTGCTCCAGATGGGGTAAAACCCGTAGGATGCAAATGGATCTTCAAAAAGAAGATTGGTATAGATAGACAGGTTGAAACCTATAAGGCTAGACTTGTTGCAAAGGGTTTTCGTCAAAGACCTGGTTTGGACTATGACAAAACCTTTTCTCCAGTGGCTATGCTCAAATCCATTCGGGTCCTTTTTGCTATTGCTGCCTTCCACGATTATGAAATCTGGCAGATGGACGTAAAGACGACCTTTCTAAATGGTAATTTGGAAGAGAGCGTCTACATGGATCAGCCGGAGGGATTCATTCAGACTTGGAGCAGCGGTAAAGTATGTAAGCTGCTTGAGTCCATTTATGGACTAAAGCAGGCATCGCGGAGTTGGAACATCTGTTTTGATGATGCAGTCAAAGAATTCGACTTTATCAAAAATCCAGATGAACCTTGCATATACAGTAAGATTGTAGGGAGAGCTGTAGTATTCCTCGTCTTGTACGTGGATGAAATTCTCTTAATAGGAAATGATATTCCTATGTTACAGTCAGTCAAAAGATTCTTATGACACAAATTCTCCATGAAAGACCTGGGTGATGCCACCTACATTCTGGGAATCCGGATCTATCATGATAGATCAAAAAGAATATTCGGACTTTCGCAGTCCAGGTACATAGACACCATAGTGAAGAGATTCAGTATGGATAATTCTAAGCGCGGTAACCTACCGGCTTGTCACGGAATCACCCTCTCCAAAGAGATGTCTCCCAAGACTTATTTGGAAAGGGATCGCATGTCGATTATACCCTACGCTTCTGCGGTAGGCTCTATAATGTTTGCGATGTTATGTACCAGACCAGATGTATCAGACGCATTGAGCGTAGTATGCCGGTATCAGGCAAACCCAAGGGAGAAGCACTGGATAGCAGTAAAGAACATTCTCAAGTACCTAAGGTGGACTAAGGAGATGTTCTTGGTGTATGGCGGAAAAGACCTCCAAATGGAGGCCTTTGCCGACTCCGGCTTCCAGAGTGACAAGGATGACTCCAAATCCATGTCGGGTTATGTCTTTATCCTAAATAGAGGGGCGGTCTGTTGGAAGAGTTCCAAGCAGGAGACCATTGCTGACTCAACGATGGAAGCGGAGTACATAGCTGCTTGCGATGCCGCAAAAGAAGCTGTCTGGATGAAGAAGTTCCTCACAGAACTTCAGGTGGTTCCTACCAGTGTTGATCCAATACCTCTGTATTGTGACAACAACGGCGCTATAGCTTTAGCGAAGGAACCCAGGTACCTTCAGAAGTCCAGACACATCTTAAGGCGGTATCACCTGGAGATCGAGGTGAAAAGAGTAGAGACAGAAAATAACAATGCTGATCCATTCACAAAGGCCCTTCCTCAGACGCAGTTCGAGAGGCTATTCGAGATGATAGGTCTACGATATGCCAGCTCATGGCCTTAGTGCAAGTAGGAGATTGTTAGTGTATATGCCCTAGGGGCCATTATTGTATCATACTTGTATGTATATTACTTAATACAAGATTGGGATATTCATAGTTGTATATACAGTCTTGGTAAAAATGGTAGTATGCTACTTGGTTTGTATCTACTTTAATATGTGCATATGTTTCTTATAACGTATCACTTATACATATTACTAGAGCCCATAGGATCTTTGCTTGATTACCAGCGTTGTGATGGCAGTCACACTAGTAGGGGCTGGGTAGTCTATAAGCAACGTCCTATACTTGTCCCTAGTCGTAGGATTATCGAGACAGGGCATCGATATTCTGGAGTAGACTAAGTGTGTACGCTTCTCATCCCAGTTGGAGAGATGGTCTGTCCCACAGCCGTCAGTACGTCGTATTGGAGATAGTATACAGCTGCTCGTCAGATTACGGGTACACCGGACAGGACTCGCAGGGGAACTGATTGGTTGGTATTATACCCGTCGTCAGTTAACAGTTCCCAGGTGACATGAGTATAGCATAGTCCGCAGACTTGACACTGCTACTTCGTCTCGAGTGTGTCCCACTGTTCTTAGATTGCTACCCTACCACGGCTCAAAGGAGTCGTGCAAACAGGTAGCAGTTGGGTGCAGTCCCGAGCACTTGGAGGCAGTTGCGGTTAGACATGATTCGTCTCTCCCGGTATTGGGAGTTAATATCGCGCTGTGTTAGAGATCCATTACGCAAAGTCCCTGGCCAGGGCAAGCGAGATTTACTCATAGGTTCCAGTAGTTTTCTCAGGGTGTAATGGGCTACGCTCCGACACGACTTATACCGCTATTAGGGGACTGACGCTTGCCGCCCCCTATGCTCGATATGCGATAGTCTTAGACGAACAGACCGGACTGTACGGAGATTGTCACATCAGGCTCAGTAGGAGTTCGGATGGTTTTCCTTATCGGCCTTCTTATCGATATCTATCTGGGGACCGTTACGTACAGCTAGTGCCGCTTGCGGTCTATGGTTAAACCCACTGCCAGCGTACTGTCGAGTCTTCAGAGTCCCACAAAGAGAGTTTCCCTGCTCCAGGCGAAACGATATAGAGGTCGTATGGTTTTATGACAAGGGTTCGGACGCATACGTGTTTAAACGCACGTACGGCGTTCAGACAGTTTAGCCGGCTTTGGTTTAAGCCAGATTCTAGTATCAGATTATTGGATTTATACAGTCTAAAGTTTTTCCTTGTTTTCACGGATTGGAGGGGCGTTCTCGTAATTTTACGGGAAGCTTCTAGAAGCATGGTGACATGGGGGTTAAGGTGGCATAAGCATTTATTGCTTAATGACTCATTTGTTTGATTCATCCATGGAGTTAATGCTTCATTTATGAAGCTAATGACTCATGAGATGAATCACACAAGGTGAATGCATCAACCTTGATGATTAATCATATATATTATTTATTTGATAAATTGTTATGGTTGATATATTCTAATGAGTTCATTTTTCAATATCATTCTCATCATCACCTTCTCTCTCCTCAAGCTCTCTCATTCTTGAAACCCTAACCCTAACCTCTCATGTGTTGAGATCAAGGGTTAGCTAGACTAATACATTCATAAACTCACTCTATATCCCCTAGGTAGCTTAGATTAGCACTTTGAGCAACCTAGTTATCTCAAGTTAGAGATCAAGCTTGTAGTAGGAGCTCTCGGGTGGATCATCTTTGATTCGAGGAGGCCGTTGAGTGCCGATGTTCCAAGGAGCCTACGAGGAGTGGAGGACCGCGATGAAGACCCGAAGGACAACTAACGTGAGGTATAACTTCGAATCCAAGTAGTTAAACCTTTCGTAGTTTGCTAGTAACGGTTTAGATATGATTCATGCGCTCAAGTCCGTGTTACGAAGCTTTGATAATCGTTTTTCATATATTCCACCTCCCCGCAAGTTCGTGGGGTGCCTGACATGGACTTACAGACAACTCTTTTCCCAAAGAAACTGCAAAGCGTGAAGATATTTAAGAATGTGTAGAATCAGGATCAAATAACATATGGGCTTCCAAGGAACATACTACAAGAGTACTGTCACGACCGCATTTGATGCCTGGGCATCCTGTGGAGTCAGCGCAAAAATCCATGACTGGCTCCTGCCCGCATCCTGTCGTCCTCTACCTCTATATCCCCGACCACTTTCAGAGCATCCTGCAAAGCCTCGACCTCATGGTGCAACTGTCTGGCGCGTAGTACCAACTGGGGAAGGAAGTAAAGCCATCGGCGTAGAAGGTGGAGGGGGTAACGCAGCTGGTGGAGTAACAGTCCCGCCATGGCGTGTACATTCTATAGACATATGTCCTGTAAGTCCGCAACTATAACATGTAAATGGGGTTCTCTGATCATCGGGGTATGAATTGAACATCTGGCCCTGGGTCCAACCTCGTCCGAAACTACGGCCTAGTGTGTATCTTCCCCTACTTCTTCTGATCTGCCTAATCATCGACCCCATAGGCCTAATCCTATTTGGCTCCAGAACAACCACTACCTCGCTCAAACGCTCCTCCACTCGCAACGCTGCATCCATGTCCTGCGCATACGTATCAAAATGCTGGGAGCCTATAGCCAGAAACAACTGCGTGTCCATACTCCTTATGAACCTCTTCACCCGAAGCTCGCAGTAGGAACTAAGTATGGAGCATAACGCGATAACTGGGTGAATCGTAAATCATAATCTGCCACCGACATACTCCATACTCCATAATCTGCCACCGACATAATCGTAAATCATAATCCTAACAATTGATTTAATATACCGGTCATATCACATACGACCTGACCAAAAGAAAATGTCAGATTATAATGCGGTATCTCATACACGCATTTAATCAGGCACTCGCGCATATCTCCATATGCACCCTACATCGTTTCGCCTGAACTAGGTAACCCCTTTGTGGAACTCTAAGACTCGTCAATATACCGGCAGTAGGAGAGGATCATTTTAAACAACTACAAGCCGCAAGCGGTCCGCTAAACGTAACGGCCACTCGGGTATTGAGCGAGTAGAAGAAAAACAAGCAACCTGTCAAAACTCATGTCGAGCCAACCGGTAACACTTATCGTAGAGTCCGGTCTCTTCGTCAGATATGTTGCATATCAAGTCTAGAGATGGCATCGTCTACCCCAATAACTCAATAAGTCATGCCGATGTATGGGCTATAACAATTCGAGAAACTACTGATAACACTTATCAGTAAATCTCATCAGCCCTAGCCAAGTACTTGCTGATATAGCCAATCGAGCACAGCGCAACATCAACCCCCAATACCGGGAGAGAAGAAACCCCTCCTATCGCTCATTGCCTGCACATGTCTCGGGACTGTACCCAAAAGCCACATGTTTGCACGACTCAATAGAGCCGTGGTAGGGTGGAAATCAAAGCACAGTGGGAGAACACATGAGACTCTATGAAGATCTCGGGTCTACAGACTAACCTGTACCAGTGTCACCTGAGAACTGCTATCCGGCGATAGATATAATACCATATAGGAGTTCTCGGTGAGTCCGTCCAGTGTACCCAGTCTCCACTGAGCACCTATATACAATCTCGGTGTCAAACACAAATGGATGTTGGATCATCCATCGCCCATATCATGGGTCTAGTATCATATACGCTAGTCTACTCTAGAATATCGATGCCCCGTCTTGATACAACAACTACTAGGGACATTTCAGGATATGCTTATAAACTAAATATGTACGACTAGTATGATCTGAGTCGCAATCACAGTAGTCAATCAAATATCCTCAGGCGTTATCAACATGTACAAATGAATAAAAGCATGATCAAGTGAACATGTTAGATAAAGAGTAAGCAGATAGCATATTATCATGTCGAGCAAGAAATTCCTCTGAATATATATATATATATATGTATGTATATATATATATATGTATGTATGTATGTATGTATACATCAACTATCAATTAATGGCCTCTAGGGTATACATATATCCAACAATCTCCCACTTGCACTAAGTCCAGTTATTGGCGTATCTCATACCCAACATCTCAAAAAGTCGCTCACGCTGCGGCTGAGGGAGGGCCTTGGTGAGTGGATCCGCGGTGTTATTCTTTGTATCTACTCTCTGAATCTCAATCTCGCGGCGATCAACTATCTCCCGGATCCGATGATATCACCTCAAGATGTGCCTGGACCGCTGATGGGACCTGGGCTCCTTAGCTAACGCCATAGCCCCATTATTATCACAATACAAGGTTATTGGATCAATAATGGTTGGAACTACTCCTAGCTCCGAGACGAACTTCCTCATCCAGACTGCTTCCTTTGCGGCATTATTTGCAGCAATGTACTCAGCTTCCATCGTAGAGTCTGCAACGGTATCCTGTTTGGAACTCTTCCAACTTACCGCCCTTCCATTGAGGGTAAATACAAACCCATAGATAGATTTGATGTCGTCCTTATCACTCTGGAAGATCGAATCAGTAAGGGCCTCCATTTGGAGATCTCCGTTACCATACACCAAGAACAACTCTTTTGTCCTTCGCAAGTACTTAAGAATGTTCTTCATAGCTATCCAGTGATTCTCCCCTGGGTTGGACGGATACCTGCTTACTACACCAAGTGCATAAGCTACATCAGGTTGTGTACATAACATCGCATACATTATAGATCTTATGGCAGAAGCATAGGGTATAATGCTCAAGCGAGCTCTCTCTTCATCGGTCTTTGGGCAAAAGTCCTTGGAGAGAGTGACTCCATGGCAAGCGGGTAAGGCACCCTGCTTGGAGTCTTCCATACTAAAACTCTTTAGGATGGTGTTGATGTACCTGGTTTGGGACAATCCCAATAACCTTTTGGATCTATCTCTATGGATCCGAATGCCCAGTATGTACATGGTATCACCCAGGTCCTTCATGGAGAATCTTAGTTATAAGAATGATTTGACCGACTGTAGCATAGGAATATCATTTCCTATCATAAGAATGTCATCCACGTACAATATAAGGAATGTGACAGCTCTCCCTACAGCCTTCTTATAAACACAAGGTTCATCTGGATTTTTGATGAAATCAAACTCTTTGATAACATCATCAAAACAGATATTCCAACTCTGTGATTCCTGCTTTAATCCATAAATGGATTTAAGCAATCTACATGCTTTCCCGCTGCTCCCACTGTCAATGAAGCCCTCTGGCTGATCCATAAAAACGCATTCTTCTAAATCACCATTTAGAAATGCAGTTTTAACGTCCATCTGTCATATTTCATAGTCGCAGTGAGCAGCAATAGCAAGTAGGATCCGAATGGATTTAAGCATGGCTACGGGAGAAAAAGTTTCGTCATAGTCCAGACCTGGTCTTTGACGAAATCCTTTCGCCACAAGTCTTGCCTTATAGGTCTCCACCTGCCCATCTACACCAATCTTTCTTTTAAAGATCTATTTGCACCCTACGGGTTTTACCCCAGAGGGTACAACATCCAAAGTCTATACTTTGTTGGTGTACATAGACTCCATTTCAGATCTCATGGCATCCAGCCACTTCACAGAGTCTCCACTCATGATATCTTGCTGAAAACTGGTAGGATCATCATCATCCATGATACAATCATCTCTATCACTATCAATGAGAAAACCGTAGTATCTCTCTGGTGGGAGAGAAGTCCTACCAGATCTACGGAGTGGTTAAGATTCATTAGTTTCTGTTGCAACAGCCGGTTCAACCAAGTCGTAATTTGTAACTTGTGTCTCTAGAACCTCTTCTAGCTCTACCACATTGCCATCTGTATCATTTGTAAAAAATTCTTTTTCTAAAAATGTGGCATGCTGAGAAACAAACACCTTTTGTTCCTCCTTGTGGTAGAAAAGATATACATAAGAATTCTTTGGATATCCCACAAATTTACACATGACTGACCGTGTCTCGAGTTTGTCCGGATTTTGCTTTTTTATATTGGCCGGAAAACCCCAAATCTTAACTCGTTTAGAAGATGATTTCTTCCCATACCATATCTCATATGGCGTGGGAGACACGGTTTTGGTTGGAACCCTGTTCAATAGAAACTCTGCAGTCTCCAATGCATGCCCTAAAAATGAGACAGGTAACTCAGCATCACTCATCATGGAACGAACCATATCTAATTGGGTCCGATTCCGACGTTCTGACACACCGTTGTGCTGTTGTGTGTAAGGAGGAGTGAGTTGAGAGAGAATCCTATTCTCATTTAGAAAGTCTGCAAACTCTGTACTGAGATACTCACCACCTCGATCTGATCGAAGCATCTTGATACTCAATCCGGTTTGTTTTTCTACTTCAAATTTGTACTCAGTGAATTTCTCGAAAGCTTCAAACTGATGCTTCAATAAAAACACATGACCGAATCTTGAGAAATCATCAGTAAAAGTAATGAAGTAAGAAAAACCGCCTCTAGCCTATGTAGGAATTGGCTCGCATACATCACTATGTATGAGGCCTAAGAGCTCAGTAGCTCTTCCTCCGTGTCCTGTAAATGGAGTTTTGGTCATTTTGCCCATGATACAAGACTGGCAAGTCGCATAAGATTTATATTCAAAGTGGTTTAAATATCCATTTTTATGTAGCTTGTTTAGTCTTGTTTCGCTAATATGACCAAGTCTACAGTGCCAAAGAAAAGCTTCATTTATTTCTGAAAGTTTTCTTTTATTAGTGTGTTGTATGCTGAAAACTGTGCGTTGATTTTGGATGTATATCCCGTTATTAAGTGTACCATACCCAGAAAACATTTGATTCAGGTTAATGTTCATAACATTATTCAGCAATAAAAAATTATATCCTTTATTGTCTAACAAAAAAACAGATATTATATTACAAAGCATACTAGGTACATAATAACATGGGTTCAAAACCAATATACACCCTGACGGCAACCCCAGGTGATACTCTCTTACTGAAACCGCATGTACATTGGATCCATTTCCAACCCAGAGAGTATGGTCATCTTTTTTCAAAACTTTGCTATTTCTTAACCCCTGCATAGAATTGCAAATGTGATAATCTGAACCGGTATCTAATACTCAGGAAGCAGAGTTTATAGAAAAACGGTTTTCTGTCACAAACACACCTGAAGCGGAAGCATCACCATGCTTCTTCTTCTTGAGACCAAAGTACTCAGTGCAGTTGCGCTTGCAGTGTCCCGCTTTGTGGCAGTGATAACATACCCCTTTCCCCGATTCCACGGCCGTTGACTTGTCTTTCCCCTTAGCCATTTTAACTCCACCTCTAGGTTTGGTGAGTTTCTTCTTCATCTTTCCCTTGGCCTTGGCCTTTGGGCGAGAGAAGGAAGATGGCCCAGCAATCAAAGAGGGGGTCTTCATTGACTTGAGCGTGCTCTCTGCACTTCTCAACATTTTGAGAAGCTCAGGTAGTGACTTCTCCATGTTGTGCATGTTGAAGTTAACTACAAATTGAGCAAAGACTTGGGGGAGAGACTGTAAAACAATATCAACATATTGTTCGTTCTCCATTGTCCATCCGAGGTTCTCAGACTCTTCTATAAGAGCTATCATCTTCAAGACGTGGTCACCTACTGGTGTGCCTGAGGCTATCCGCATCTGAAACAACTTTCGTGATGCTTCGTATCGAAGGACACGAGATTGCTCCACATACAACTCTTTTCTATGGAGAATGATGGATTGAACATCCATTTGCTCGTGCTGCTTTTGATGTGTGTTATCCATCGATACAAGTGCGAGGCATTTGGCTATGGCACAGTCAGTGTCCCATGTCTTGCGGATTTCCCTATCCGCAACTGAAGATTTAGGACCTGGGACGGGTGGGGCCGGGGCCGTGAGGACATATGATACCTTATCATAAGTCAAGGCAATGTTAATGTTCCTCAGCCAGTCTTTATAATTGGTCCAATTCAGTTTATTTTTCTCTAGTAGAAGTTTAAGTCCTGTCATTGGTATCTTCCATTAAGAGAGAGAAAAGAATACACTCAGCGAAAGCTCTTGCAAAGATTAGATTGGTTGTTATCTTATCTAATCGATATCTCCCACTGCTTTTATCAAATTTCCCTTTAAACCTTAAAAGGAAAACTAGCCAGGATTAATTGCATTCTACAACTTCGCTAAACATTCTGCCATGCTAGTGTCGGTACTTGAGGGCGGTTCCCTATGCTTTCGCACAGACATAATTAAAGTAAACCTCATTTCCTAGAGGCATAGCCCCGTTAACACCTTTCTAAACACCTAATGTGTTAGCTAATTGTAAAGTGCAAAACTCTCCTGGGAGAAACTCTTGCTCACAGTGGGATCGGGATCCAACCATCATATTGTAACATTTCAGAAAATATAAAATATTATTTTTGGAATTTAATATTAAAATAATATATTTCCCGAAAACTACCCGATTTGCGAAATCGGGGTTTTCGAAAAGGGGTATAAATATATCCCAATATTTGTGAAATAAATGGAAATTAAAATGATTTATTCATTTAAAAATATATTTAAAGGATTTGGCATTTTTAAAATTTATTATATGCAATTTGGATAAAAACCCGATTGGTGCACTGCTAATCGCGATTAAGCCTAATCCGTGTTTCTACAGTTTTTCATGGTTAGTACACCATGACATGTTACATTTTATTTAATTTGTGTTGTTTTATTTGGGTGTATGTGTTTTTGGTGAGAAAAGAAAGGGAAAAAGGTGTAATGATGATTTGGAGAGAGAGAAGGAACACAATGATGAGAATAAGCATGCTTAGGGAGAGAGAGTGAGAATAATTGAGAGAGAGAGAGCAGGGGGCTGCCTCATTATTCTTTTCCCCCCACCATTTTCATCTCCATCTTCCTCTTCCTCAAGCTCCCTTCCCTCCACCTACAACCCTAAAAATCACCTCCAAAACCTTGTCAAAACCCTATACCCCTTTCACAAAAAATGATCATCTCCTCACCCTCATAGCAATGGACCAAGCAAAGTTGGATTTTGAAAACTTTGGGACTTCTAGGATTTGCTTAAGTGACATCCATGAGGTATAATCATTTCCATTTAGTTAGCTTTAGTTTTCTTATGTTTTAGATAGTTTAGAAGTTGAATTGGGTTGGTGGTTGTGAAGATAGAAATCTCTAGAGAAAGGTTTAGGTGATTGTGGGAAATTAGTGAACTCTAGTGGCTGTTGAAAGACCTAGAATTTATTATAGAAACCAAAATACGGATATAGGATTTTGTTCATGTCGGTTTTGTGAGTATATAGGCTGTGCAGGGAAATCTGGAGCAACCCGGGGAATTTTTGAGGAAAGCAAACAACTCCAGGGACCAAATTAGAGTACTAGGAGACCACCTTGACAAGACGAAGCCCAGTGGAGCCTAGGGGGCCGAGGAGGCCAGATTTTGTGTGTAGGTGGCCGGCCACTTAGTGGAATTTGGTGTCGGGGTTGGTCTATTACCTCATATACACCATGTACAACACCCTAGACTTGTTTGTGCACCTTGTTTTGGCCTAAGTCAAAATCTTGAAGCACTTTGGTGTGATTTATGCTATGTTTTCCGTATTTTGAAATGTTCAGTTTTGATATCTGGATTTCTATTTGGTTGTTGGATGTTTGTACATCAACAACAAGGGTTGTTTGGTTGGTTTTGTATGCGTAAGCTATAGGTTCTAACCTATGAGCAATGCGCATGCCGTTTGGATTTTAGAACTTGATTTTAATAGCGTTGTGATATGTGTTGTTATTGTTGGTACCTTCGCGTGGATTCCGATGCGACGGAGTGTGGCGTCATCGACTTCGGCAAGCGAAGACCAATGTGAGTAGATCTATATCTACGGGGGAAGTCGGGTGGATTGCGTATAACACGCCTGCAAAGTTTTGGCGGAAACTGATTTATAGAATATGGTTAAGGAAATCTAGATTAGGAAACTAGGGTTAGAGTTAAAAGATAGTTAGAGAAACTATATTAGAAACTAAAGAATAGTTAGAAGTGATATGATACGGCTAATATGTGATGACCCGGCGGATCTGAAACTTTCTCATCCAGGGGAATTTGAGGATGATGTTTGACGATATTATCGTTTATGGTACTATAGGACTAGATAGCCGATGTAAATGTGCCATCTAAACCATACCTATTTCCAAACTGAAGAATCGCATGCATCTTTTAAACAGATACCTTGAAGGACGTTACGTATTTTCAAATGATATCTGTTATTAAAAACACTGTAACCCCTACTTTCAAAACTACGATTCGCATCTTTCAAAAAAAACTGATTATATGGTTCGGGTGTGTATGTTAGATTAGATACGTATGCTTATAGTAAAGGTAGATTGTATTTATAAAATTGACTTGACGTGGGATATAAATGCGATGAAAAGAATATATGACGTGATATGATGATATGTTAGTATACGGATGCGAGTCGATTGAGATGATTGATCCCCTGCCGGTCCCCTGATATGAGATTGTTGCGGATGTGACCCGGGACATAGGTATATAGAGATATTTATATATTTTGTGAATCGTGAGTGATAGGCGTACGAGACGTTAGGTTCGTACCCTCCTCGTCTTATAGGTTGATAGGATCCCTGTTAGCTTAATGCCGCCGTACGATAATTTTCCGTACGTGATGAGTTTGACTTGAGGTTTGATCCATACCCTTGACGAGAGGATGCCGTACGATGGATTATACCGTGCGTGTTGTTGTGAGGCTATATGCCGGTTGATAGATTCACAGACTCGGGCTTGTAGACACGTATACCTTAGAGCTTTTAGCTGATGATTTAACTTATGCTGCATTCATGTCACTCTCATTGTATTTCATATACCTGAGCTAGTACACTTGCACCATTATCGATGATGCATATGTTACACTTACACAGATTTTCCGGTTCACACACTTCATCATCGATAATTGCCATGTCATTACTCAGTAGGATTGCTGCATCATGATATAACTCATTGTACACCATAATTTCGTACATACATATTGTACACCATACTTGCATACATACATATTGTACACCTTACTTGCATATATACATATTGTACACTCATACTTGCGTATATACCACTTGTACATCCATATTGGCGCACATACATGTTGTACTCTCATACATGCGTATATACTACTTGTACATCCATACTTGTGCACATACATGTTTTACACTCATACTTGTGCATATACCACTGTACATCCATATTGGCGCACATACATATTGTACGCTCATACATGCGTATATACCACTTGTACATCCATACTTGCGCACATAGATATTGTACATTCATACTTGCAAATATACCACTTGTATATCCATACTTGCGCACATACATATTGATGCTGGATTCGGTTTTGGGATAATTGGGGACCTCAGGAGATATTTTCGAAACTGGATCCATTTAAAAGAGTGGTTTCCCCTAATATCTCATATTACTATTCCATGTTGCATGATATTCGGATATGCTTACATTTTTATCATATGTCGCATAAATAATGCTTTATGATTTTACGCATAGAGATATGCTGTTTTCATGAGATTTCTGGATTTGAGAACCGTGGCTATTTCAAAAGAAACCATGTACTGTTTTAAAATCTCGGTTTCTCTTGATATGATATTTCAGTGCGTCCACCATGTGTTGTCTTGGTTCTGAGAGTGGCATGTGAAACCACATTTGAGGAGCGGTAGGCACCGTCTGCGGGTACATGGTGGACCCGGTGAGGTACCCCAGGGCAAGAAGACTCGTATTGTTAGACGGTGAGCCTGGCAGGGGAGCACTACCGACCGGTGATAGTATTTTGACTCGGCTGTTATCCAGAGGATACCGACCTGAGTAGAGAGATGGATATGAGGGCCGATCAGGGTGTGCGGCGCCTGAGGGCCGATCTGAGGATGCGGCGCCTGAAATATATGAGGATTTACGTGTCGATGCTAGACATGGGTTTCATGATGTTTTCGAGTGTCGATGTTAGACACCCAGTTTCCATGATTTTTATGTGTCGCGAGGGACACCCGTTGTTTTATATCGTCATACTTTCATGCAAACTCTTTTATGATACTTACATGCATGATATTGTTGTGTCATGGGTTGACACGTGGACGAGGTCCACATGCATACATACATTGATTATATGGTTGGACGAGATCCACATGCATACATACCTTGATTATATGGTTGGACGAGATCCACATGCATACCTACATTGATTATATGGTTGGACGAGATCCACATGCATACATTCATTGATTATATTTTTAGATGATATCCACATGCTTATTTACATTGATTACATTGTTGGCACATATACTGATAGGTCACCCTAGATATCATAGTATTACATTTATGATATAGTTGACATAGGAGTCGGTGTTTATTCGATTTCTACGTGTAGATGTTTTTCTACTCACGAGTTGGCAACTCACCCCCGTTGTGCCACAGTTCTTGCAGGTCGACCGCATGGATCAGTAGCGGCATCGCTGGCACACAGTCGCGTTCGGGTGCTTTGCTCTTAGTAGGTGGGACATCTGTATCATTCCCACTCTTATATTTATATTTCATATTGTATCTAGTCAACTCTATCAAATCAAACTAGTATTTGTATAAGTAATGAGACTTAGTGAGACTTGTGGTTGCGAGACTTAGAGCGAGAGCTTTTCCGCTACTTGTGGTTTTGATGTCTTGCTTATTTCTTTATCTTTTGTGGTGAACTTCGCCGTTGGGCGTCGTATACTTATTTTTTTATGCTTTGCGTGGTTTTGATCCGCCGGTTGGCGAAGAGCTAGCTCCGCTTGGGGATGCCATTATTCTTGTTATGTATTTGTTATTTTGGATAAAAATATACAAAGGAGGTGCTGCCCAAATTTTTAAAAGACGAAACACGTTTTCAAACTAGCAAATTTCACTTATATTTTCATATTCCTTTTCTATGCATTAAGAAAACTTGATTTCATTATACCTTTATTTCAAAACTTCACCTCTTTTATCTTCTTAAAAAGGTTTAGATTTCTGGATTTTCAGCTTACTTGAATTACGTTACGCCTGTAGACGTTGCGTGATTTAAGTGTTGGTCACGAACTAATATTCCGGGTCGTGAAAAAGTTGGTATCAGAGCGCTATGTTTAATCTTGGTTCGAGTGTATATTTGACTATACGGAGTCTAGGGCGTGTATGTATTTCGGAACCTAGGCTTGACCTTACAGAACTTAGACTTGAACGGGGGGAGGGGGTATTAGACACGAACTTTCGTTTCATAGGCTGACCCTGATTGATAGAGTAGGTAGCTTGAGTAGAATGACGTACCGTACGTATGTTCCGCGGCATATTTACGATACGATACCCCACTTAAGAAACCTTAGGATGTACATATTTTGGGATCTATGATTCTCTTCATACCCATGATTATACATCCATTTGAGATCCTTGATTCTGTTCATTTCTATGATCATACTCTTATTGATTCTGTTCTTCCTTATGATTATGTATCCATTCTGGATCTGTCGTTTCCTTTCATGCCCTTGATCTATTTTCTTCGATACTCGATTGAGGTTCCTGTCACCATAGTTTGAGTGCAGTTTGAGCTGCTGCTAGTGATGTGGTCAGGGCGAGCTCGTCTGGTACGAGGACTGACCATTGTGGTTTCTGGTGACATGGGAACGTCTCGAGTTAGTATTTATGTTGTGACCTCTTGTGGAGGCGAGTGTTAGTTTTATACCGGATGATCAGGCCATTGTTAGAGCTGCCAGTTGCGAGAGGACTGTTGATGTACATCATATTTCAGAGATTTTGATGTCGCCTATCGTGCAGACAAATGACCCAGTTGTTGCTGAGATGATGGGATGTCTCTTCCAGGGCTTACGAGCTGAGATCGCTGGAGCTTCTAGGAAGAGATGCGACAGGTGATAGCTAGTCTATCCCGAGTTGAAAGACGAAGGCGATTCGTTAGATTGATGCACAAACGCAGGCCCAGTCGAGTTGAAGATTTCCAGTGTGGAGAGTCTTACTCTGATCTGGAGTAGACCGATCCAGAGATGACCGTCGATGTATCGCCTTTCCTGGTGGATTGAGGCATTGTTTAGCATGCGGACGAAGGGTATTCGCATGTTGCCTAGGAGAAGTTAAAAAGTTCGAACGAGTGTCAGAAACCCATTTTTCCCAACTTTAAAGTGTTCGGAGGAACATGCAACTGATTCTGTAGACCCTCTAGAAGAATGAAACCCTAACTCGACATGATGACCAGGGAACCGCTTTTGAACCTCAGGGTTTGCGGCAGTTTAGCGGTGCCATCAGTGAGGCTTGGGTTTGCCCTACTACGGCTGGTCTAGAGGTACTGTGGTATGTACCAGATATTTTTAGACTGTGCTCAGGTGTTGAGTCTTCGGGAAATTTTGCGACCTTAATGACTCGATCGAAAAGTTTGACGTCGTCCGGATATCATGTGATAGGAGACCAGTAAGCTGATCAGCTTCGGATAGAGGACCTCACCCAGATGCGTCAGTGTTGATCGAGGATGGGCGAGTATTGAGTATTTCTCCGATAGTTGGGACGAGTTCCCGATGACGTGTTCGGCTAGAGATCTTCTACAGAGTGATGAAGATACCAAGTTCGTGATTTCGAGTCCGTATGAGAGACTTCGGAATGATTATAGCCGAGAACATTTACAGTACGCAGATATGGTGACGTGATGTCGACGTGGACGATGATACAGATGGGTGGGACCATAGGTTCATGGGAGATGCTGACGAGCTGTTGTTACTCCCCGTTAAGATTAGAGATCTGATGTGTATACAGAGGCGTTGGGATGCGTCGAATTCCCGAGGAAATGTTGTGCTGAAAACGCAGATTCCCAGAGAACGAGAAAGGATTATGCAAGAGTACCAGCCTCCGTGCGAGATCTGAAGAGACCTTGAGCAGGATTCCTTCCAGGACACTGCTGCAATAAGATTTGCACCGAGGATCAGTTGTGTCACGAGTATTCAAAAGACCAGATGCCAACGCCAGTGGCGTGTGTTCATATCAGATTTTTGCATTTTCATACCGCCCAATTTTTATCACATTGCATATCGGTAGGTACTCTTGAGCCGTGTTTGCTTGTCAATTGCAGGATACAGGTTCTCGACTCTAAACGATAAAATCCATGGAAAAACACGACAAAATTCGGGTTCCTGCCAACCACAGATAAAACACGGGTCTCCGCTCTTTATCCGTCTGTTGCCACACACCAGTTTAGGAGACAAAATGGCAAATCGATTGTCACCTTCATGCACAAGGCTCAATGGCAACACAAGATCCAAGAAATCTACGCGGAGCTCAAGAAAATCATGACAAAAGATCCATGTCCAATCACCTTTTGATCCACTAGAATTCTGGAAGAAATGTGGAAATATTATCAGAAAATACATGTACCAGACAAAAGGGGACAGCAGACCAGGGCAGTACAGGAAAGCCCACGCCCTGACTCCACCATAGGGCCGTGGATCCGCGGCCAATAGGGGGTATAGGCCACGGATCCGCGGCCATACTGGCGCCACAATTGTCCAGTCTTCAGGTGTAGATTGGTCTTTTCATTTGTGTTCTGATGGTTGCCCTATATTTTCAGTTTCCTGCCTATAAATAGTCCAGAACTTGTGAAGCCAAAGGGGTCCATAATCTTGTATTTATTTTTTAGGATTTAGTTGTTATTCTTCTTCCTCCTCTCATCTCTTCTCCATAAAAACTTGTAGTGAGCTTTTTTGAGTGAAGAATGGTGAATGAAGAAGTTCGTTTTATTATTATGCTTGTCTTGTTCTCTTGTTAATTGTTGTAATTTTCATTTGTTAACTTAGTTGTTGTTATTTCTTGTTGTTTCTTTCTTCTCTTTTTCTTTATCCTTAAAACAACCATGATGCTTACGCTTGATCCTTGCCAAGGTGAGGTCGCAAATAGCTAGTTGTTATCTTCTAATCTCTTTCTTTCTATCTTCCTCTTTTGCTTTGTTTTCTTTTCATTATGATGTGTGAGTAGTTTCATACTTGTTAGGGTAGGAAAAGGGAAGTTTGAGAGAAGGAAATCTATCTCACTCTTTCCTTGCCCAACAACTTAATTCGACTCCCGTTAATTGAACCACAATCCGCTCCTTACGGCACCCTATCCTACAAGATAGCGGTGATTCCGTAGTGAGACCGGTTGTGGTTGAATTAACCGGAGGTTATGGCTAAGAGCCAAGAACGGACGGACAAGCACCAAAAGGAAGAACTTATGCGTTGGAAAGCCTAGCTTATACTCGCAAGTTCCTTCCTAGTCGTGCTAATCCCCGTTGTTGCCGATTACCGTAACACCGATATTAAGAGGGGCAATGAAAGATGTGGGAGACTCCTAACTCAAACTAACCTAATCCTAACCCTAACAAGCTCTCTTTACATATCATTTTACCACTTAGATAATCACAAACAAAATCTGGACCTTCGGACTTAACTCGTTAAAACACATAGAAAAAGATTCCCATCTCCCTGCGGACGACCCGTACTCAACCGGCTAGCTACAAGCGAAACGTCTTGATTGCGGTAATTAACTAAAACTTGAACACGTAGAATCCTTAACAATCAAATGGCGCCGTTGCCGGGGAGACGGTAGTTTATTTCTTTGTGTATTTTCGGGTTAACTTGTGAATATAAATATAACCAAAACAAAAAAAAATATACGTTGTAAAAAAATCATCTTGTTATTTTTGATTAGTTTTTGTGCAAGTGTGCAGGAAAATACGAAGTTCGAGTTCAGTGGCCAAGACGTAGAATATACGGAGTTCAAGTTCAGTACCAAAGACATGGGAAGATAGACCCACATTTCGCGGCTACACCGCGACGGACAAAACGAAGCAAACGGTCTACTTTAAGATTCTGGGGCAGTTCCAGTGAGCAAATCCATATTCAGGGTCTTAAAAACAGCAGAGGACACCCAAAACAGCCCAAACCAGAAAACTGAAGTCCCAATTCCCCAGAACCGCCGCGGAACCGCGGCATAAGCAAGCTTAGGCCGTGGAACCGCGGCCACTTGGTGGATTCAGGGTACCATTTTCTTTCTGTAAGTCTTTCTCCCCTCTCCCACTCCTCTGGACTCCAATAAACTGTGTTTTCTGCAGCATTCTTTGCGCAAACTCTCTTCCCCCTTCCAATAAACTGTTCTTGTGCAGGATTCATTGCGCCGCGCTAAAAATAAAAATTGTTTGCAGTTGATTTGTTACCGCCTTGCATTCTTTAATACGGACTTAAGGGGCTTGAAACCAATTCAGATTGGGTGGGGATTTCATCACCCTTCCCAGGACCCCAAAAATCACAAAAGCATATGCATTGTCCATTGTAATTAAAAAATACTAGACTGCAGCCCTAAGGACTTCACGCTCATTAGGAGAAGTTAAACCGTGTTTAGAACCTCGCTTAATGGTATATTGTTTACGGGGTGTCTAGGAAAGTGTTAACGGCGCAACCGCCAAAAGAGAAAGGGTTACTTAATTAAGGAATTTCGCGAAAGCGTTGGAAAACCTCCCCTTATCTCTGCACTAACCTGGCCTCGTGATCAGTGTATCTTGAGCCCGTTTCTCGACACAGTTTTACTTCGACAATTAAGTTCTGGAGCAGGTCTAGCAGACCTAGGTGACCACTAGATCTAGGTGTGATTGTGCATATCTTGTTTGTGATTGCTTAAAGCTGTAAGTCCGTACATATTTCTGTAAAGCTCTTTCTAAAAAAAAGAAAAAATCAAAAACTTTTATAAAAACTTGCCCTTTGTCACCAAATCCATTTTTCACCCACCACCCATCGTTTCTCCATTGACGTTTTCTTACCCTCACCTTCTCCGCTTTGACTATACTAAACTCGTTTAGTGTATGTTCGCTTGGACTCGGGACATTAGCGCCCGTCTAGTCCGCGTTACGTTAGTCGCTACCGACTACGCGATCGACTCAGACGTCGATACTCCGTCCACTCCTCTTTCACCCCTTCCTTTGCCGGCCAACTCCGACGTTGACCGGAATTCTGTTCATATATCTTCACCTTCACCTTCACCAACCTCTTCTTCCGCGATGTCAGGATTTAATCCGAACATCTCTTTGACTACCCCTGGATTGGCTCCACCTCCTACGGAGACCAATAACCCACCACCGCCTGTTGTAGCGCCGCAGCGAATCGCGCTCCAGGATCGTTTCTATCCCACCCGTTCTGCACTTCCCACCTGCCTTTCTCTTCCACCGGCCAATGGGGACAACTTTGAAATTAAGCCCCACTTCATCAACATGCTTCCACGATTTCATGGGCTTGAATCTGAAGATGCCTATATCTTCATCAACAAATTTCAAAACGTCTGTGCCATGATGAAAACTACCCAACTGTCGGACGATGCTATACGTCTACGGGTCATTCCGTTCACTTTATGCGATCTTACTGAAAAATGGCTGTATAGCACCGCTTCCCACTCCATAACCAGTTGGGACGAGTTTGTAAAAGCGTTTCTCAAGAAATTTTATCTGAATCATAAAACCGCAAGGATTCGAAGTGAAATCAACCAATTCTCTCAGCTTCCTTCTGATCCCTTCTGGAAGTGCTTTGACCGGTACAAAGACCTTCTTGTTCAGTGTCCTCACCACGGTATAGAGAAATGGCAACTTTGCCAAACCTTATACGAGGGCCTGAACCCAGCAACGAAGCAGTTGTTGGAAACCATCTGTCAGGGGCACTTCCTATCGAAATCTGACGAGGAAGCGTGGCAGTTCTTTGACGACTTTGCGGAGCAAACGCTACAATGGGAGAGCACCAGACCGACTTCTTCTTCTTCTACCTCCACTTCTATCGGTCAGTCTAGGGTAGGAATTCACCAACTTGATGTCTCTATCGCGATGAAAGCTGAAATGGCTGCAATAACGAGAAAGCTTGAAGCGATAGAGAGCAAATTTTCTTCTCCTGCTCCTGCTCCTGCCCCTGTTCTCCCCCTTCGTACCATTTGCGCTTGTTGTTCCGATCCTTCTCACTTGACCGAAGAGTGTCCTTACAATCCACCATCGCAAGGACAGGATCAGGTTAATGCTGCATTTGAGCAAAGACCGAGGAATGATCCATACTCTTCCACCTACAATCCCGGTTGGAAGAACCACCCCAATTTCGCCTGGAATCAAAATCAGAATCAATTCCAAGGCAACAATTTCCAAAGGGCCCCTCCGCCGCAACAACAAGCGCAACAACAAACTCAGTATCAGCAGCCCTTCCAACCCCAACCTTTTCAAAATCAGACGAACAACTTTGCACCCAACAATTCTTTTCCACCAAACAAGTTTGTTCCGTCAAACAATGATAAGGTTTCCTCGCTCGAACGAAGTCTGGAGGTGTTCGTTAAACAATCGACTCAGTCCACCGCCAACATCCAGTCTTCCATTCAGTCCTTAGTGCAACACACTGCCGCTCACGGGCAAAGCATCAAGACCATCGAGGCCCAGATTGCACAGCTGAATGCGGCCATAAGCGAGCGAGAAAAGGGGAAGCTCCCGTCCCAGCCACTCCCAAATCCCGGTCACCCACATAATGCACATGTTGCTCTTGAACAACAGAACCATAATGTGAGTGCCGTGACCACATTGAGATCGGGAAGGATGCTGCAAAACAACATTGGCAAACGGATCAACGATGACACCCCGGCCGCTTCTTCTTCTTCTTCTTCTTTGTCTTCTGAGCCTATTCTCCGTTCTTCACAAGGCTCTCCTTCCTCTTCTTCTGCTCTGAAAGGACCCACTTCTCACTCCACGAAAACACCTGTTCTGGGATCCGTTCCAACTCCACAATCTCCTCCTCCAGCATTAGACTCAACCAATTTTCAAAATGTTCCATTTCCAAACCGGTTGAGGTCTAATAAACAAAATCCACAAATGGAGAAGATTCTGGAGTTATTTAAGCAGGTTAACATTAACATTCCTCTTTTAGATGCTGTCCAACAAGTCCCGTCCTACGCGAAAATCTTAAAGGACTTGTGCACGAAAAAGAGGAAGTCTCAGGTACCCAAGAAAGTTTTCTTGGCTAGTGCTGTGAGTGATGCCCTTACCCAATCTTTACCACAAAAACGGAAAGACCCTGGCTGTCCTACGATTTCTATTACTATTGGGGATAAGAACATCAACCGCGCACTATTAGATCTTGGTGCCAGTGTTAACCTGCTTCCGTATTCAGTATACGAGCAATTAGGCGTCGGAGAGCTGAAACCCACGCACTGCACTCTCCAAATGGCCGACCGATCGATCACCCATCCTAGGGGTGAGCTAGAGGATGTGTTAATAAAAGTCGGGGACTTCATATTCCCCGTTGACTTCATTGTATTAGACACACAGCCTGTAGCTAACCCCCGGAATCAAATTCCGGTGATACTCGGTCGCCCATTTTTTGCAACCTCAAATGCTGTGATCAATTGTCGCAATGGTTCGATGAACCTCTCTTTTGGAAACATGACGATTGAACTCAACATTTTTAGGTTGGGGAATCAGCCCGCCGAACCTAATGCTCATATACTGGACGTCTGCTCGATCCAGGAGATCACCCCAGAAGAGTGTGAATTCGAGGAGTTTCTGTTTGATCACGATAATCTTGACGCCACTAGTGCGTTTCTCTTCGAACCTGCTGCTGTTTCTGCGCCCGACAACGACTACGAGTGTTTCACGTTCTTGAATGATCTTAGCCGCTCACAACCCGAGTTTGAATCCTTCGAATTTTCGGATGAGTTACCTGAACCATCCGACTCGGTCGCTTACACTCGTTTTGAACCTTTGCTGGAGTCTTTTGAGTTCGAGACCTCTGCACCAATCTTGCCTTCAATCGTTTCACCTCCGACGCTCGAACTCAAGCCTTTGCCGTCTCACCTTAAATACGCTTACTTAGGTGAGAACGAGACCCTCCCTGTCATCATTTCGGCTTCTCTAGCTCCAGAGCAAGAGAAAGCCCTTCTCGCGGTCTTGCACAGCAACAGGGAAGCTTTTGGCTGGTCCATGGCGGACATCAAGGGAATTAGTCCCCTGATCGTTGAGCATCACATTCATCTGATGGATGATGCCAAACCAGCCCGAGATCCACAAAGACGTCTCAATCCAGTCATGAAAGAGGCTGTGAAGAAGGAGATCGTAAAATGTCTAGATAGTGGTATCATTTACCCTATCTCTGATAGCCAGTGGGTTAGCCCCATTCATGTTATCCCCAAGAAGTCGGGCATCACGGTCATCACTAACGAGGCGAACGAGTTAATCCCTACTCGCACCCAAACTGGGTGGCGAGTGTGTATTGATTACAGAAAACTCAACGCCGCAACACGGAAGGACCACTTTCCGCTACCTTTCATTGACCAGATGCTTGAACGATTGGCCGGACATGAGTACTACTGCTTTCTTGATGGCTACTCTGGCTATAATCAAATTCCCATCGCCGAAAAAGACCAGGACAAGACCACATTCACTTGTCCTTTCGGCAAGTTTGCATATCGTCGCATGCCCTTTGGGTTATGCAATGCGCCCGCTACCTTCCAGCGGTGTATGATGGGAATCTTCTCAGACATGGTGGAAAAATTTCTGGAGATTTTCATGGATGACTTCTCCATTTTCGGCGATTCCTTCAACGAGTGTTTGCTGCATCTTGACGCTGTCCTTACCCGATGTAAGGACAAGAATCTCACTTTGAATTGGGAGAAGTGCCACTTCATGGTGCGCTAAGGTATTGTCTTAGGACATATCATCTCGCAAAATGGCATAGTGGTTGACAAAGCAAAGATTGAGGTCATTTCCAATCTACCTCCTCCCCGATGCGTCAGAGATATCCGAGCCTTCCTTGGCCATGCCGGTTTCTATAGACGGTTCATCAAGGACTTTAGCAAGATTGATAGGCCCTTGACTCTTTTGCTGGCCAAGGATACGCCATTCGACTTCGACTCGAGCTGTGTGACTGCCTTCGAGTCACTAAAACGCTCAGTCACTTCTGCTCCCGTTCTTTCTTCACCTGACTGGACGCACCCATTCGAGATTATGTGCGATGCATCCGACTTTGCCATTGGTGCTGTCCTTGGACAACACATCAACAAGATGCCGCACGTAATCTATTATGCGAGCCGAACCCTGAACGACGCCCAACTCAATTATACAACAACTGAGAAGGAATTCTTAGCTGTTGTATTTGCATTAGAAAAGTTCATGCCCTACCTCATCGGCTCTCCAGTCATTGTCTACACAGACCATTCTGCTCTGCGCCATCTTTTTGCGAAGAAAGATGCAAAATCTCGGCTAATACGTTGGATCCTCTTGCTTCAAGAGTTTGACCTTGTCATTAAGGACAAACGAGGATATGAAAACGTAGTTGCCGACCATCTCTCACAACTTCCTTCTTCGCCTTCGCTTCCAATTCCGATCAACGACGTTTTCCCGGATGAACAGCTCTTGACAGTATCGTACGAACCCTGGTTCGCAGATATTGTGAATTATTTGGCCACGGGATTACTACCGACTGAATGGTCAAGTCAGGACAGACTTCGCTTCTTATCCCAAGTAAAACACTTTTACTGGGACGAACCCTATTTGTTCAAGTACTGTCCCGACCAGATTATTCGTCGGTGTGTCCCTGACGAGGAATTCAAGAGTGTGCTGTCGTTTTGCCACGATCAAGCATGTGGCGGGCATTTTGGCCCCAGAAAGACAGCTGAGAAGATCTTGCAATGTGGTTTCTACTGGCCACAACTATTTAAAGACGCTCATGACTATTGCAAGACTTGCTCCCGGTGCCAACACTTGGGCCGGATATCCCGGAGGAACGAGATGCCGCTCCAACCAATCTTGGTTGTGGAGATTTTCGATGTTTGGGGGATAGATTTCATGGGGCCGTTTCCCAGCTCTTTTGGGAACTTGTACATCCTTCTCGTTGTTGATTACGTCTCTAAATGGGTCGAGGCTGTGCCCGGCCGGACTAACGATAACAAGGTTGTCGTTAGGTTCCTTAAAGAAAAAACATTTTCTCCCGGTTTGGGCACCCCCGAGCGATCATTAGCGACAATGGAAGTCATTTCTGCAACAAGACTTTCGAGGCCTTGATGCGGAAATACTCCATTAATCATAAGCTATCCATGCCCTACCACCCCCAAACCTGCGGGCAGGCCGAAGTTTCAAATCGGTAAATCATGCAGATACTAGAGAAGACGGTTTCCAAGAACCGTAAGGATTGGTCGCTGAAACTCACTGATGCCCTTTGGGCATTTCGAACCGCTTATAAGACCGACCTTGGCATGTCTCCCTATCGACTTGTGTACGGAAAAGCCTGCCACCTACCTGTCGAAATAGAGCATCGCGCATTTTGGGCGATAAAGGAGCTGAATCTGTCTCTCGAAGATGCGGGCAGTCATCGGAAGCTGCAGTTGAATGAATTGAGCGAGCTTAGGGATGAGGCTTACGATAACGCGGTTGTCATTAAGAACCGAACGAAGGTGTTTCACGATAAACACCTTTTGCGCAAAACCTTCGTACCTGGTCAGCAGGTACTGCTTTACGACACCCGACTTCACTTCCATCCAGGAAAGCTCAGATCTCGCTGGAAAGGGCCGTATTTTGTGCGGAATGTGTATCCGCATGGCGCTGTGGATTTGGAAAATCCAAAGGACGGTTCATTTTTCAAAGTGAACGGACACCGACTTAAACCGTACCTTAGCGCCGAACCAGCAGAGGAGCTCATGTTCTTACAGGAGCCGGTTTACCTTGCATAATCTTCCTCTGCCTACCTTCAAACTTCGGTTTTCCAGCCAAGAACAAGTGGACACTGTTCCAAATAAGTTTGGGGGTATGTATATACCATTTTGTACATTTTTGTGGATATTCTTTTTCTTTTCTTTAAAAACAAAAACAAAAAAAAAATAAAAAATAAAAAATAAAACTTTTGTGTATCGCTAACCGACAATTTTGACCCTTCACATAATCTCTTCATGCAACGACAGTGAGGACACTGTCCAGTTTAAGTTTGGGGGTACGCTCGATACGCATTTCTTACCTTCGCATTCATATGTATATTTTGCATCTGCATATTTAAAATCCATAAAATCCATAAAAATCTGAAAATTTTCTAAAAACATAAAAACTTTTCTGTCAAGTTAGCTAGTGGGAGAACTCTGATTCAACATTTCGACGGTTTTATTTGATAAAATAAGAATAACTAAATCTTATGTTTAGATTTTGAAAACCTGAAAGATAACTCTCCTTTGAAGTTAACTATAGCTGATATACGTCTTTACATCACACTACACGTGTCGTGAGTTTTTGGGAATTAGATTACAAGTCTTTTATGTTTAAAAACTTTTAAACAGATAAATGATTTTCTGAGGATCAAATAGGTTTGTTCTAAAATAAGTAATGTCAAGAATAGTTTATGAAGTAAAGCGAATATGAAGGAATGTTATTGATGCCGTAATTGGAACTAAGTCTGAAAAATAACCCATCTGAAACTTGATTGAAATGATTACACACCGGACCCACTAAACACGTCTTTTATCCAAAAAAAATAATTGAACTGCCAGTTATATCTCCGTTCGTATTAAATCATCATGATTTTCGCGCCAAACTGTCTTTTGTTTTTGGACCTAGGTAACTTGAGTAATTAAGTCCGCTGGGGTGCTTCTACACCTAATGCCCTAAAACCAACTGGTTTGGGTGCATTGGCCCAAAGCTCGCTAAAAAGCCTAGAAAGTCCAGATTAAAACAAAGTCAAGCAAGTGTTCTCTCCGAGTTAAAATTCCTAACGGTTCATTGTGTGAGAATAATCTTGATAAAAGACAGGCTTTTATAAAAAAAATTTAGCAGAGATATGAAGGTTTTACTCTATGATAAAGACTATTGCACGTTCATAGAGGTGTGTATGAAATGAAAACAAGAAAATGGTGGAGTGAAGAATAAGACCTAGTTTTCCTGTTAAGGAAGATAGAAATTCTAAAGTTGAAACTTTACTGGAAAACGAAACTTGAAAAATGCTTAACTCTTTATAAAACTTATGTGATCCTTTCAAAATTTTTATCTGGGCTTTATTGTGTGACATAATGACTTTATTCGACCTTTCGGGAACTTAACGACACTATTTGCACTGCACGTGAAGACATATAAAAGCTGTAGTTAAATAAAAAGCGAGGTGTGAAAAATAAAGGTTCGATAGTCTAGACTTAGGATAATAGAATTGTTATTTTCTGAAACAAAACTTTAGGGTTTGAATCTTAGTTATTTTACAAAACTAGCTTGACCGGATTTTGTGGGTAGTATCCGCTGAAAACCCTCAGGAGACAACACTCCTCCTACTAGGGACACCTAGAGGTTTAACGGCTTGTTGCACATGCTTAGTGCAATCGCGTTCTCTGCGAAAGTGAGGTTAGGAAATTTTTTGTGAATAAATTGGCTTTGCTCGGGACGAGCAAATGATAAGTTTGGGGGTATTTGTTCATATCAGATTTTTGCATTTTCATACCGCCCAATTTTTATCAGATTGCATATCGGTAGGTACTCTTGAGCCGTGTTTGCTAGTCAATTGCAGGATACAGGTTCTCGGCTCTAAACGGTGAAATCCATGGAAAAACACGACAAAATCCGGGTTCCTGCCAACCACAGATAAAACACGGGTCTCCGCTCTTTATCCGTCTGTTGCCACACACCAGTTTAGGAGACAAAATGGCAAATCGATTGTCACCTTCATGCACAAGGCTCAATGGCAACACAAGATCCAAGAAATCTACACGGAGCTCAAGAAAATGATGACAAAAGATCCATGTCCAATCACCTTTTGATCCACTAGAATTCTGGAAGAAATATGGAAATATTATCAGAAAATACATGTACCAGACAAAAGGGGACAGCAGACCAGGGCAGTACAGGAAAGCCCACGCCCTGACTCCACCATAGGGCCGCGGATCCGCGGCCAATAGGGGGTATAGGCCGCGGATCCGCGGCCATACTGGCGCCACAATTGTCCAGTCTTCAGGGGTAGATTGGTCTTTTCATTTGTGTTCTGATGGTTGCCCTATATTTTCAGTTTCCTGCCTATAAATAGTCCAGAACTTGTGAAGCCAAAGGGGTCCATAATCTTGTATTTATTTTTTAGGATTTAGTTGTTATTCTTCTTCCTCCTCTCATCTCTTCTCCATTAAAACTTGTAGTGAGCTTTTGTGAGTGAAGAATGGTGAATGAAGAAGTTCGTTTTATTATTATGCTTGTCTTGTTCTCTTGTTAATTGTTGTAATTTTCATTTGTTAACTTAGTTGTTGTTATTTCTTGTTGTTTCTTTCTTCTCTCTTTTTCTTTATCCTTAAAACAACCATGATGCTTACGCTTGATCCTTGCCAAGGTGAGGTCGCAAATAGCTAGTTGTTATCTTCTAATCTCTTTCTTTCTATCTTCCTCTTTTGTTTTGTTTTCTTTTCATTATGATGTGTGAGTAGTTTCATACTTGTTAGGGTAGGATAAGGGAAGTTTGAGAGAAGGAAATCTCTCTCACTCTTTCCTTGCCCAACAACTTAATTCGACTCCCGTTAATTGAACCACAATCCGCTCCTTACGGCACCCAATCCTACATGATAGCGGTGATTCCATAGTGAGACCATTGTGGTTGAATTAACCGGAGGTTATGGCTAAGAGCCAAGAACGGACGGACAAGCACCAAAAGGAAGAACTTATGCGTTGGAAAGCCTAGCTTATACTCGCAAGTTCCTTCCTAGTCGTGCTAATCCCCGTTGTTGCCGATTACCGTAACACCGATATTAAGAGGGGCAATGAAAGATGTGGGAGACTCCTAACTCAAACTAACCTAATCCTAACCCTAACAAGCTCTCTTTACATATCATTTTACCACTTAGATAATCACAAACAAAATCTGGACCTTCGGACTTAACTCGTTAAAACACATAGAAAAAGATTCCCATCTCCCTGCGGACGACCCGTACTCAACCGGCTAGTTACAAGCGAAACCGTCTTGATTGCGGTAATTAACTAAAACTTGAACACGCAGAATCCTTAACAATCAGCGTGCTGGTTTACGAGTGGTCGTGATAATTGGCCGAGAGATGATCAGTGGAGTGCTAGAGCGGCATCATTCCCATTAGCACACCTAACTGGGATGACGAGCCGATGGATTGCGAGATTGGTAAATCTACAGAGAAGATAAGGACCCAGAGACAGAGGATGCCAGACCGTGAGCAAGAGTCAAGCGGATGTTCTTGCTCTGCCAGTTCTGGGGCGCACCGACTTTTTCGACATTGTAGGAGGTGTACCTCAATGTCATTTGTTGCAATTTGCGTTTGTAATCCGAGTATCACGATTATGTCGCTTGGATTTGAGTTTTGATGATTGTGTTTCGTGATATCATTTTCGTGCACCATGGCTGCACCTACTTGGTATTTACATTTTTTTTGTGCATAGTTATTGCACTTGATATATATTTTATACACCGTTGTGTTGATTTGCGATTTGTGCATATCTATTACACTTGAGATTCGGTTTGTGTCTTGGCTGCACATGTTTATGATTACGTAGATTTCATACGGTTGATTTGATTTTGTGCGTGTTGTACGCACTCATTTTGATTTTTGCACTCGGTATAGCTTACATGTGCTTGCAGTGCATTGATACGTGTTTTGTGCACGCAGTTGCACGCGTTTACGATTTTATATACCCTGGTACACTCGGTGATGCTTTAATATGAATTGGAGTTATGGATTCGTATTTCGTGCACTGGATCACGGTATTCGTATTTCGTGCACAGGATGCACTGTATTCGTATTTCGTGCACTGGATGCACTGTATTCGTATTTCACTGTATTCGTATTTCGTGCACTGATTGCACTAGATTTGCATTTCATGCGTTTGTTGTACCAGGTGGTTATTTCGTGCGTTGATTGCACTGGATTTATATTTCGTACATTGATTGCACCGATTTATTTCTTTGAGCATTTGTGTTACCAGATTTGTTTTTTATGCGTGTTTACACTTGGTGTTCGTTTTTCGAGCGTTTTACCGCACTGGGCATTTTTACGGACCCAACACGCTTGGATTGGATTTTTGCGCATATTAGGCGCTTGATTTCGATTTCCATTCGCGCATATTGGATGCACTTGACTTAGATTTTTATTCGTGCATGTGGGATGCACTTGATTTCGATTTTCATTCGTGCATGACGGATGCACTTGATTTGGATTTTCGTGCATGTTGGGCGCATGATATGAGATGTAATTTAGTGCACACCTGATGCACTCGATTCGGGTTTTCATTCGTGCTTGTTAGTTGCACTGGACAGATGTTTTTGTGCACACCCGTTGCACTTAGTTTTTCTTTTGTACACTTTCTTAGCACTTGTAATTGGATTTGATTTCCGTCCGTACCAGAGACACGTGATTATTGGATACGCCTTTTGTGCCTGATTTTGCTCTTGAGCACCTTTTTTTCATGATGGACACTCTATATTGTAGTAGCCTAAGAGGACTAATCTAAGGACAGTACCTGAGTACTTTGCATGCATTAAAAGTTTAACAAGTGGTTTTCAAAAAAGGAGCTATAGTCTCGCTATTTCCTACGTGTCCGCGAGCGACACGAACGTGTACAAAGGAAAACCTTTTGGGATATTTCAAAAAAAAAGGGGCGGAACGCATATTTGAGCAAAGACATGAATAGATACAATTACTACTTTACAAACGAGCGTCTGTCACTTATACCGTGAATTACGCATCACACGGCGATTTAGAAAAGATTTTTTTGCATGTGTTTATTCCGTTTTTTGGAGATTTTTCAAGGATGCGTACTATATACATGTTATAGTATTTGACTAGTTTATATTGGATATCGTTATTGGATTTTGAGATCTGTATCTCCATTGTAACTACGATAATATGCGTGCAAATCCGATGATTTGTGTGATGCTTGACGGAGTTCGGTTTTGAGTTTTATCCTCGTTTTCAGGCACACACAATGCGCTGTGTTTTTATATCTTCCGTGATTTCGGAGCCCTGTTAATTTGATCTGATTATTGAAATTTTTTAAAATTTGGGAGTTTAAATTTAAATTTGGGGACCATATTTATTTAAGAGGGGAAAATTGAAACATTTCAGAAAATATAAAATATTATTTTTGGAATTTAATATTAAAATAATATATACTCCGAAAACTGCTCAATTTGCGAAATTGGGGTTTTCGAAAAAGGGTATAAATATATACAAATATTTGTGAAATAAATGGAAATTAAAATGATTTATTCATTTTAAAATATATTTAAAGGATTTGGCATTTTTAAAATTTATTATATGCAATTTTGATAAAAACCCGATTAGTGCACTGCTAATCGCGATTAAGCCGAATCCTTGTTTCTACAGTTTTTCAAGGTTAGTGCACCATAACATGTTACATGTTATTTCATTTGTGTTGTTTTATTTGGGTGTATGTGTTTTTGGTGAGAAAAGAAAGGGAAAAAGGTGTAATGATGATTTAGAGAGAGAGACGGGACACAATGATGAGAATAAGCATGCTTGGAGAGAGTGAGTGAGAATAATTGAGAAAGAGGGGGGCTGCCTCATTATTCTTTCCCCTCCACACCATTTTCATCTCCTTCTTCCTCTTCCTCAGCCTCCCTTCCCTCCACCTACAACCCCAAAAATCACCTCTAAAACCTTGTCAAAACCCTATACCCCTTTCACAAAAAATGACCACCTACTCACCTTCATTGCAATGGACCAAGCAAAGTGGGATTTTGACAATATTGGGACTTCTAGGGTTTTCTTAAGTGAATCAATGAGGTATAATCATTTCCATTTAGTTATCTTTAGTTTTCTTATGTTTTAGATAGTTTAGAAGTTGAATTGGGTTGGTGGTTGTGAAGATAGAAATCTCTAGAGAAGGGTTTAGGTGATTGTGGGAAATTAGTGAACTCTAGTGGCTGTTGAAAGACCTGGAATTTATTATAGAAACCAAAATACGGATTTAGGATTTTGTTTATATCGGTTTTGTGAGTATATAGGGTGTGTAGGGAAATCTGGAGCAACCCGGGGAATTTTTGAGGAAAGCAAACAACTCCAGGGACAAAATTAGAGTACTAGGAGACCACCTTGACGAGACGAACCCCAGAGGAGCCTAGGGGGCCAAGGAGGACGGATTTTGTGGGTAGGTGGCTTGTCCCTTAGTGGGATTTGGTGTCGGGGTTGGTCCAGTAGCTCATATACACCATATACAACACCCTAGACTTGTTTGTGCACCTTCTTTTGGCCTGAGTCAAAATCTGGAAGCACTTTAGTCTAATTTTGGCTATGTTTTCCGTATTTTGAAATGTTTAGTTTTGATATTTGGATTTGTATTTGGTTGTTGGATGTTTGTACATCAACAACAAGGGTTGTTTGGTTGGTTTTGTACGCGTAAGCTATAGGTTCTAACCTATGAGCAATGCGCGTGCCGTTTGGATTTCAGAACTTGATTTTAATAGCGTTGCGATATGTGTTGTTATTGTAGGTACCTTCGCGTGGATTCCAATGCGACAGAGCGTGACGTCATCGACTTCGGCAAGTGAAGACCAATGTGAGTAGATCTATATCTACAGTGGAAGTTGGGTGGATGGCGTATAGCACCCCCGCAAAGTTTTGGTGGAAACTGATTTATAGAATATGGTTAAGGAAACCTAGAATAGGAAAATAGGGTTAGAGTTAAAAGATAGTTAGAGAAACTATATTAGAAATTAAAGGATGGTTAGAAGTGATATGATACGGCTAATATGTGATGACGAAATTTGAAAATGATATTTGACGATATTACCGTTTAGGGTACTATAGGACTAGATAGCCGACGTAAACGTGTCATCCAAACCATACCTATTTCCAAACTGAAGAATCGTATGCATCTTTTAAAAAGATACCTTGAGGGACGTTACGGATTTTCAAATGATATCTTTTCTTTAAAAACACCGTAGCATATAGTGCCCTCAGAGTTAATTATTAGATCACAGGCACGTGATTGCAATGATTGAGGGAGGACCTATAGCGGTAAGACAGTCTTACTCAAGATGATAGTATGCTATCTGGTTTATCTTTATCATCGTGTACTTGTTTAGGTGACCTTACAGGTCATTATTACACGTTGATAGAGCCCTTACGATTCTTGCTTGATGGCCAGCAGTATGATGGCGATCATATACGTGGGAGCTAGGGTCTATAAGCACATCCTTAAAGCGGTCCCTAGTCGTGGGAGTTTCGAGACTGGGCATTGATACTCTATTAGTAGACTAGTGTATACAGTCGAGACCCCGACGAGGGGCGGTGGCCGGTCTCACAAGCCAGTGGTATCGATTGGTTCACCTAAGATGTATACAGGTGCTCATTAGGTTATGAGTACACCGGACAGGACTCGCCGGGAACATGCTAGTTGGTATTATACCTGACGTCAGATAGCAGTTCCCTGGTGACATGTGTACAGGTTAGTTCATCGACCTGAGATCATCATTTGCCTCGTGTGAGTTCCCACTGTGCTTTGATTACTACCCTACCACGGCTCAAAGGAGTCATGCAAACATGTTTTAGTTGGGTACAGTCCTGAGCCACATGGAGGCAGTGATCGGATCGGCAGGGGTTTCGTCTCTCCCGGTATTGGCGGTGAGATCGCGCTGTGTCTAGGAGAGCCATTACACGAAGTCCTTAGCTAAGGCAGGAGATTTACTGGTAGGTATTCCAGTAGTATGTCAGGGTGTTCCGGGCTACACTCTGACACGACTTGTACCGCTTTTGGGGGTCTTACTTTTACCAACCCCCTAGGCCCGCCATGCGATGCTCATAGACGAACGGACCGGACTGTACGGATATTGTCACTGACAGGCTCAGTAGGGTTTCAGGATGAGTTCGCTCATCGACCTCCCTTTTGGTCAATACCTGGTAGCCCGTTACGTACAGCTAGTACCACTGACGTGCTGGTGGTTAAATCCACACCCAAAGTATTGACGATTCTTTAGGGTCCCCCACAGACAGTTTCTTAAGTTTCGTGCGAAACGTTGTAGAGGCCGTATGATATATGGCAGGGTCCGATCATATACGTGCAGTAGTGCACGGATCATGATCGGGCGGATCATACTAGTGGGCTTTTTTTTAAGCCGGATCCTAGTATTAGATTTGTTGGATTACTTTAGCCTCATCGTAATCGCATTCAGTCGGAATGCGGATGCAGGTATGTATATACAGGTGAGGGGTATCCTTATGATCCGTCACGAGTTTATTTTAGATGTTGCCGTATCTTTTTATTGTTGTAAACATTTGGATTAATATTTACAAATGGAAATTGTGAGCTAGAAATCATCATTTAGAGCATTAATGGTGACACATGCACAAGTGATGACTCATGGTCTCTTTCTTTGTGCATGTGTCACATTTTGTGATGGATTTGTGTCTTGATATGATAAGGAGAGAGAGAGGGGCTGCCATGATATAGTTTGGCCTTGTATTTTTCTCATATAGCTCTCACTCTCATTATCAACACAAGACAAAAGAAAAGAAAGAGAAAAACTTCTTCTTCCTCCTCTTTCTTCTCTAGCTCATAATCTCCATCAATGGCAACACCTTCAACCTCCATCCATCTCATGGATGCAAGAGACAAAGTGATCACAAACATTCTCTACATCACCTTGGACACGTCAGCCAGCACACTTCGTGCCCGAGTTGCTTCGGATGAAGCGGGAGCCCGTAAAAAGAATCGATGATGTGATGTCCTTTCCGATGAGGAGATCAAGACCGGAGATGCCGCGAGGAGCTTGGGATGGTGGCCAAAGACCGAAAGATACCGATCGTTCAGTATAGCTTTCCAACCCTTTCTCTATTTGCTAGTTGTAGGTTAATGGCTCGATCCGGGTTTTTAAGCATACGATAGCGCCGGTTTCTAGTTTGAAAAAGTTTTTGTTTCCACATTTTGGCCTCGGACAGACGGCCGGGGCGCTACCGTAGACTTACATGGTATCAGAGCTATGCCATTAACCTTTTTTAGCTTGCTCTAACGTATTAGAATTTCGAACGAACGAAATTTTCAAAAACTGCATTTCCAAGTCATCAGTTTCTGTCGAATTTTTCCTATGGTAAAAAAAAATTATTTTGTGTGCCGCAGAAAATCAGGCAGGGTTTTTTAGGTGTTCTGTGAAAATTTGGTAAAGTGATCGTACAGTAAAGCCGCGGAACTGCGGCCATACCCTTGTTATGGTCGCGGTTCCGCCGTAGTAAAGATCCTTCACTGCACCAAATTTTGTACAGTGTTCTCTGACTTGGAATTGGGGTTTCTGGTAATTTTTGTTTGGGCCCAGATTTGTTTGAGTAATGGGAATTATGCTTGGGGCCCACTTCGGGGAAATTTTGTCGATCGAAAATTTTAAACATGTTAGTTCACAGTATTTACATTGTATCTGCGACCGTGAATGTCATTTGATCGGTAAATCTTGTCTAATTGCTATAGTTCTTTTAGACGAATTTGCGAACGTGACATTCACGTTGATGTTCTGTGTTGTGCTGTGATGTTGCGGATTTGTCGTGGTGGATAGCCTGGTTGCAATGGTAATACAGTTTGGTTATTTGTACATTTTATATTGCGGGGCGAGCGTCCGACATGTGGACTGCCGTCACTGCCTGTTTGTATATTATTCTTTTAGGGTACGACCGGGCTGAGGTCGATGTACCCGTTGTATATTTTTTACTTTCTGTACTAGGTTTACCCCGCGGAGGGGTGCATGGGTAGTCGGGTTCTAGAGGGCAACGGACCCGCATCTCATAGCTTTGTGACGGAGGGGGCTTCACTCTAGAATTGGCGGGCTATTCGCTGCACTCGTAGCGGGTACATGTTGACCCAAGGAAGGATGCTCAAGTTACCGGAATCCATGAAGTGCTGGGTGGTCCATTCACGTTGTTGAAGGGGGCTGCCCCACTTCAGGTTTTGGCGGGTAACTTGCCGCGCCCGTAGGGGTCTAGGATTTCATTGCACAGGTTATCCACACGACCAGGGGAACGTCGGGTTTCAGTAGCGGCTCTATGAAACCCGGGGATCCCAGATTATCTGTATTGTTCTGTGATTCTTATTACATTTCTGTGATGTTGCCTTTTATCACTCCTTGAGCGAATATTATATATTGATATATATACTAGTAGATGTTGTATATGTTTTACACCCACGCTAGTCCAGTCCCCGCTTTGTCGTTAGTTAAGTAACCTAACGGGCGATGACGGGACCCAGTGGCGAATGCGGATGGCATATACGTACATCATATTTTCGTTCTTTTGTAGTGTGATTAATTGATGGGACTGCGTTGATTCGGATCAATGCAAGTTAAACAAACCTGTTCGATGTTGTTGGAACATTTTTCAAAAAAAATAAGCTGTTATTGCAAGGACGTTCTCTTTTGTTTTGCACAGTGGTATTCGGGTATGAATATCCTGCACCTCAGTCGACAAGGCAAGGGCCGAGATCCCTTCACCGGGAGTGACCTCTTGGACAGAAGTTTGCGTCAGGGTAATAACTTCACTATAGCCTATTGCCTTTTTGCTTTGCATCGTGGTATTCATCAGGAATATCCTGCACCTCATTCTACGGGGAAAGAGCCGAGATCTCTTCATCGGGAGTGACCTATTTAGCGAAGGTTTTCGCCACTATATTTTTATAAAAAGCTATCTGGTTCCTTCAACGATATCAAGTTCATTATGTTAAAGGTTTTTTGCCAAAAACCTGTCGTAGCCCTCCGTCATTTCAGATTAGTATTGCTTAGTATTCGTGCTACGCATGTCGTGCATTGCCGAGGCGTAGTGTTCGGTAGCTCTGTAATGTTTTTCTGCCACATGGATATGTGGATTGGTTAGGAAAGTCGTACGGTTATGTTGGCATTGTCAAGCATTCGTACGGGTGGGTTTAACGCAATCAAGAGAATGATGGGTTGAACTTGACTAGGACTCTTTGATATGTTGGCATTGTCAAGGTCACTTGGGTCCTAGGGGTAAAAACATACATCGGAAGTTTCTAAAGAAACTGAAACTTGCCAGGCATGCGCATACCTTCTGGAGTGTGGTGACTTGAGTGGATTCCATCAAGTTATCATGCGATGATAGTTGGATCCCGATTCCCACTGATGTGTTGGTTTACTCCTTGGGTGATCCCGACTAATTCTTCTTTTAGGTTTGGAGGAGAATTTGAGGTTACAGTAGGAGGTTTCATGATTAGATAAAGTGATAACCATTCTGATCTAGGTTAGAGTGCACGCTGAGTACTTCTTTTCTCTCTCTCTTTAGCAGCGACCATGACCCGACCCTTGACTATGACTCAGTGACCTAGTTAACCGAACCATCTTAAAACACTGGCTTTTGGATTGTCTGAGTTGCATACCTCATTACCACTCCTTCTTTTACCATTTTCTCCAGAACACCCCGTATTATTACGAACATCCATTTTCATTGGATAAAACCATCGTATGGTTATATACAAACTCGAAGGAACTAATTCGAAGATGGTCTCCGGTTCTGTAGAAAAATGAATAGGACTATCCAGTTGTCTTTTCCTTTTACCTTCTCTCAGGTTGCGAGTGTTCCTTGGATTAGGACGGTACACCTATTACGCTAATTGGATAGTTTTCTTCCAAACCATAGGCAGGTGCCGAACGGTAGGGAATGAAGAAAACCAATTAGCCTAACGATGGTGTACAGAAGGTAATAAGTTAAGACAAACAAAGGGATTAGAAAGAAGGCAAAGTAAACTGCGACTACTATTCACGACCAAACCAAGTATTTCATCGCCACTCCAACATCACCTTTGTATTTCTCCGGAACACCCCGTATCACTACGAAGATCCACAGTTTATTGGATACTCCATCGTATGGTTATATACGAACTCGAAGGATCTTCTTCCAATTCGGGGATGGATTCTGGTTCAAGAGAAATGGGAATAAGGTTTTATTCAGTTGAATTTTATCTTTACCTTATTTCAGGTTGCGAGTGCTCCTTGGATTAGGACAGTACACCTATTATTCTTATTGGATAGTCTTCTTCCAAACCATAGGCTGGTGTCGAACGATAGGGAAGGAAGAAAACCATTTAGCCTAAGATGGTGTACAGAAGGTAATGACTAAAGACATATAAAGGGATTTGGAGAGATGGCAAAGAAATGTACGGTTACAGTTATGAATCTGATAATGGAAGAGGCATTACTAGGAATACCCGGATACCCCTTCGAGACATATGTTTCAGTTTCACTGTTTATTGTTAAAAGAAAACTGATTTCCCAATTAGTCCTTGCTCCAGGGTATGTATTTACCAGGCATGATTCTCACATCTGTTTGGTTTTACAGATGATGAGTGGGAGTTAGTTATTAGGAATTGGGTGATCATACTCATTATATCGGGATTCGTTGTAATTGGTGATATTTGAGGAAATCACCTGGGTTGTTTGCCGGACGACAAATATTTGGTTTTGAATATCCGTTGTTATGCACCAATTTCAAATTGATATATCTGTACGTCTATTTTTATAGAGTGAGATATAACTTTTTGAAATTATGTCCATGACATTTACCTATATCAGTGGATGATTAGGTAAGGAGAATTAAACAGCGGTGTAATTCTTTTTAACCATAAGTACAGTTTTCAACCTACAACACACAGGGAATGAGTTATTCAACTCAGGGGACTTATACAGAGTATTGTATGTTGTCCAATGTCCATTAGGACAGAGGGGTTGGTACTCGTACTATATTCTGTTTACTTGTGACTTCTCTAGTTCTTAGACACGTGTTTCATAGAAATGCAAGGTCTAAGTTTTGAGAAGTTATAGGTATAAGAATAAAGTAGAGAACCAGGCGTTGCAAGTATCAGGATTCTTCAAGGCGATCGAAGATGTAGATACTTGTGTATGGTATTCAGTTGATGGTATTGGTTTTTGAGAAACTTGTTTCTCTTTCAGGTTACTCATATCTGGATGCACTCCTAAGTTGAGTAATGCTGATCGGCCTCTCTACATTTACTTGACATGCACTGGAGACAGCTGAATGATTTGAATCTGGTTTCAATTAAATCAGTGCCTCTGTTTTTATATTGGATATAGAATAGTTCATATCTTAACGATGTTAAGGTACGGGGAGTTGTCCGGCTTATGCTTAAAACCAGACTTTGGATAACTCAAGGCATGTTTCTGTAATGGCTGTTTGTGGGTTGACCCGGGCTATGACGATGGTTGATTTTCTACCATCTGGAAGATCAATAGTGATATTGTTCTTGACTCGCCACAGTTTTCAGAAAACAGTAGTGGGAGTATGGTAGAACTGGAAGTGATTCCAGAGCCGCAAACGATTACTGAAAATTTGATAAGAACCTAAAGATTCGATCTGGTTTGACATTCCAATGGCCACTCTACAGATATAGTGGGTAACCTCAGGCACTCGAGAGGTATTTCGGTATGCTCAAAGACGGTGACAAGGAGGTTCTTGTTTACCCAGACTTGCCATTGCTGTTGTTCCAGACTGTGAGACCCGGCAGGAGGATGAGTATAGCGTCTTTCTAAACTAGCTTTAGAAGTGTACGTGTATATGACTCTTCCAGAGGGTTGTCGTAGTCAGTGGAGCAGCGGAAGCATAGTGGACAAGTAGCTTAGGTCTATTTATAGACTAAAGCAGATATAGCGGAGATAGATCATCTATTTCTGATATGACAGTCATAGGTTTGACTTCATCAGGATAGGGGATGGATCTGTTAAGAAGGTAGTAGGGTGTGATGTCCTGGTATTTGGATGACATACACAGAATAGGAAGTGAAATTCCTATACTACGATCGATTATACTTTGGTTGTCACACAGTTGCTTCTCCACATGGGAATTGGATATTATATCAGATATTCTTGTTACTAGATCTATGGTTTTAGATCTAGATTTGGGTAGTTTTCCAATCTTGGTACTTAGACAGCATTCTAAAGGTGTTTTAGAATGGACGACTCCTGGCACGGTAATGTACCTGTAGGTGATGGAGTCACCCTCTCTAAAGGTTTCTTACAGAGTAAAGGGGAGAGGGATGTGCATGATTAGCAGATCACTTGCTTAGGCAATAGAGTCAATCACGAGATGTCAAGTACCATACCAGATGTTGTTTTTGCACTAGATGCAATAAGTTGATATTAATCCAATCCTGGAGAAACATTCGGAAGCAGTTTTAGAACATAAGTGGATGTTCTAGGTATATGATAACGGCATCCTCTTTCGGGACACGGTTATCATTCTAGGCTTCCAAGGTGACCTGGATGACAGAGTGACTGTCAGAGTTATAGTTT
Organism: Agapanthus africanus; assembly: GCA_030015575.1. Classification (NCBI taxonomy): domain Eukaryota; kingdom Viridiplantae; phylum Streptophyta; class Magnoliopsida; order Asparagales; family Amaryllidaceae; genus Agapanthus; species Agapanthus africanus. The sequence continues at coordinate 411,268,963 of JASDDO010000001.1, forward strand.
TCCCTCTGACGAGGGGCAGTAGTTTGGACAGGTGGTCCAAGCGGATACTGAGGGAGGCATGGCGCAGGATACTGATTAAATTCAGTTGACGATACAGTCTAAGAAGTTTGGATTTGGAGTTCATTTATGAACTAGGTCCCATCAGACATCCAAACATATTCAAAGACAGGTAATGCTCATTTCGGGAGATGGCTTTCTCCGCGAACATGAGATAAAGAGAGACATAGAAAGAAACATTAGGGCGGATCCACTCACTGAGGCTATTCCTCAAACGCAATAGTTTCGCAAACGGGCTTTGTGAGACTGATTAGTAGAGGAGTTGGGTGTTCGGTATCACATGGGCTGTCAGTATACGACATCGCAATAATTAGCCTTGAGTGCAAGTGGGAGATTGTTGGATATAGTGCCCTCAGAGTCAATTATTGGATCACAGGCACGTGATTGTAATGATTGAGGGAGGACCTATACCGGAAAGACAGTCTTACTCAAGATGATAGTATGCTATTTGGTTTAGCTTTATCATCGTGTACTGCTTTAGGTGACCTTACAGGTCACTATTACACGTTGATAAAGCCATTAGGATTCTTTATTGACGGCCAGCAGTATGATGGCGATCATATACGTGGGAGCTGGGGTTTATAAGCACATCCTTAAAGTGGTCCCTAGTCGTGGGAGTTTCGAGACTGAGCATCGATACTCTATTAGTAGACTAGTGTATACAGTCGAGACCCCGACGAGGGGCGGTGGCCGGTTTCACAAGCCATTGGTGTCAGTTGGTTCACCTAAGATGTATACAGGTGCACATTGGGTTATGAGTACACCGGACAGGACACGCCGGAAACATGCTAGTTGGTATTATACCCCACGTCAGATAGCAGTTCCCTGGTGACATGTGTACAGGTTAGTTCATCGACCTGAGATCGTCAGTTGTCTCATGTGAGTTCCCACTGTGCTTTGATAACAACCCTACCACGGCTCAAAGGAGTTGTGCAAACAAGTTTTTGTTGGGTACAGTCCCGAGCCACATGGAGGCAGTGAGCGGATCGGCAGGAGTTTCGTCTCTCCCGGTATTGGGGGTTAGATCGCGCTTTGTCTAGGAGAGCCATTACACGAAGTCCTTAGCCAAGGCAGGAGATTTACTGGTAGGTATTCCAGTAGTATCTCAAGGTGTTCTGGGCTACACTCCGACACGACTTGTACCGCTTTTGGGGGTCTGAATTTTACCAACCCCCTAGGCCCGCCATGCGATGCTCATAGACGAACGGACCGGACTTTACGGATATTGTCACTGATAGGCTCAGTAGGGTGTCAGGATGAGTTCGCTCATCGACCTCCCTTTTGGTCAATACCTGGTAGCCCGTTACGTACAGCTAGTACCCCTGACGTGCTGGTGGTTAAATCCACACCCAAAGTATTGACGAGTCTTTAGAGTCCCCCACAGTCAGTTTCTTAAGTTTCGGGCGAAACGTTGTATAGGCCGTATGATATATGGCAGGGTCCGATCATATACGTGCAGTAGTGCACGATTCATGATCGGGCGAATCATACTAGTATTAGATTTTATTGGATTACTTTAGTCTCACCGTATTCGCATTCAGTCGGAATGCGGATGTAGGTATGTATATACAGGTGAGGGGTATCCTTGTGATCCGTAACGAGTTTACTTTAGATGTTGCTGTATCTTTTTATTGTTGTAAACATTTGGATTAATGTTTACAAATGGAAATTGTGAGCTAGAAATCATTATTTAGAGCATTAATGGTGACACATGCACAAGTGATGACTCATGGTCTCTTTCTTTGTGCATGTGTTACATTTTGTGATGGATTTGTGTCTTGATATGATAAGGAGAGAGAGAGGGGCTGCCATGATATAGTTTGGTCTTGTATTTTTCTCATATAGCTCTCACTCTCATTATCAACACAAGACAAAAGAAAAGAAAGAGAAAAACTTCTTCTTCTTCCTCTTTCTTCTCTAGCTCATAATCTCTATCAATGGCAACACATTCAACCTCCATCCATCTCATGGATGCAAGAGACAAAGTGATCATAAACATTCTCTACATCACCTTAGACACGTCGGCTAGCACACTTCGTGCCTGAGTTGCTTCGGATGAAGCGGGAGCCCGTAAAAAGAATCGATGATGTGGTGCCCTTTCCGACAAGGAGATCAAGAGCGGAGATCCCGCAAGGAGCTTGGGATGGTGGCCAAAGAGCGAAGGACACGGATCGATCGGTATAGCTTCCCAACCCTTTATCTAGTTGCTAGTTGTAGGTTAATGGCTCGATCCGGGTTTTTAAGCATACGATAGCGCCGGTTTCTAGTTTGAAAAAGTTTTCGTTTCCGAATTTTGGCCTCGGAAAGACGGCCGGGGCGCTACCGTCGACTTACAGTCCCTACTTTCAAAACTACGATTCGCATCTTTCAAAAAAACCATTTGTATGGTTCAGGTGTGTATGTTAGATTAGATACGGATACTTATAGTAAAGGTAGATTGTAGTTATAAAATTGACTTGACGTGGGATATAAATACGATGAAAAGAATATATGACGTGATATGATGATTTGATGATATATTGGTATACGGATGTGAGTCGTTTGAGATGATTGATACCCTGTCGGTCCCATGATATGAGATTGTTGCGGATGTGACCTGGGACATAGGTATATAGAGATATTTATATATTTTGTGAATCGTGAGTGATATTCGTACGATGATTTTCCGTACGTGATGAGTTTGACTTGAGGTTTGATCCATACCCTTAACTAGAGGATGTCGTACGATGGATTATATCGTGCGTGTTGTTGTGAGGCTATATGCCGGTTGATAGATCCACCGACTCGGTCTTGTAGACACGTATACCTTATAGCTTTTAGCTGATGATTTACCTTATGCTGCATTCATGTCACTCTCATTGTATTTCATATACCTGTGCTAGTACACCTGCACCATTATCGATGATGCGTATGTTACACTTATACAGATTTGCCGGCTCACACACTTCATCATCGATAATTGCCATGTAACTACTCAGTAGGATTGCTGCATCATGATATGACTCTTTGTACACCATACTTGCGTACATACATATTGTACACCTTACTTGCGTACATACATACTGTACACCTTACTTGCGTACATACATATTGTACACTCATACTTGCGTATATACCACTTGTACATCCATATTGGCGCACATACATATTGTACTCTCATACATGCGTATATACCACTTGTACATCCATACATGCGCACATACATATTGTACACTCATACTTGAGCATATACCACTTGTACATCCATATTGGCACACATACATATTGTACACTCATACATGCGTATATACCACTTGTACATCCATACTTGCGCACATACATATTGTACATTCATACTTGCGTATATACCACTTGTACATCCATACTTTTGCACATACATATTGATTCTGGCTTTGGTTTTGGGAGAATTGGGGACCGCAGGAGATATTTTCAAAACTGGATCCATTTAAAAGAGCGGTTTTCTTTAATATGTCATATCACTGTTCCATGTTGCATGATATTCGGATATGCTTACATTTTTATCATATGTCGCATACATCTTGCTTTATGATTTTACGCATTGAGATATGCTGTTTTCATGAGATTTCAGGATTTGAGAACCGTGGCTTTTTCAAAAGAAATCATGTACTGTTTTAAAAACCCAGTTTCTCATGATATGATATTTCAGTGCGTCCACCATGTGTTTTCTTGGTTCTGAGAGTGGCATGTGAAACCCGATTCGAGGAGCGGTAAGCACCTTCTGCGGGTACATGGTAGACCCGGTTAGGTACCCCGGGGCAAGAAGACTCGTATTGTTAGAAGGTGAGCCAGGCAGGGGAGTACTACCGACCGGTGATAGTATTTGGACTCGGTGGTTATCCGGAGGATACCGACCGGAGTAGCGAGATGGATATGAGGGCCGACCAGGGTGTGCGGCGCCTGAGGGCCGATCTGAGGATGCGGCGCCTGAGATATATGAGGATTTACGTGTCGATGCTAGACACAGGTTTCATGACGTTTTCGAGTGTCGATGTTAGACACCCAGGTTCCATGATTTTTATGTGTCGTGAGGGACACCCGTTGATTTATATCCTCATACTTTCATGCAAACTCTTTTATGATACTTACATGCATGATATTGTTGTGTCATGGGTTGATACATGGACGAGGTCCACATGCATACAGACATTGATTATATGGTTAAACGAGATCCACATGCATACATACCTTGATTATATGGTTGGACGAGATCCACTTGCATACATACATTGATTATATGGTTGGACGAGATCCACATGCATACATGCATTGATTATATTGTTGGATGATATCCACATGCTGATTGATATTGATTACATTGTTGGCACATATACTGATAGGTCACCCTAGATATCATAGTTTTACCTTTATGATATAGTTGACCTAGGAGTCGTTGTTTATTCAATTTCTACTTATAGACATTTTTCTACTCACGAGTTGGCAACTCACCCCCGTTCTGCCACAGTTCTTGCAGGTTGACCGCACGGATCAGTAGCGGCTTCGCTGGCACACAGTCGCATTCGGGTGCTTTGCTCTTAGTAGGTAGGAAATTTGTATCGTTCCCACTCTTGTATTTATATTTCATATTGTATCTAGTCAACTCCATCAAATCAAACTTGTATTTGTATAAGTAATGAGACTTAGTGAGACTTGTGGTTGCGAGACTTAAAGCGAGGGGTTTTTCGCTACTTGTGGTTTTGATGTCTTCCTTATTTCTTTATCTTTTATGGTGAACTTCGCCGTTAGGCGTCGTATACTTATTTTTTTATGCATTGCGTGGTTGTGATCCGCCGGTTGGCGAAGAGCTAGCTCCCGCTTGGGGATGCCATTATTCTTGTTATGTATTTGTGGTTTTGGATCAAAATATACAAAGGAGATGCTGCCCAAATTTTTAAAAGACGAAATACGTTTTCAAACTAGCAAATTTCACTTGTATTTTCATGTTCCTTTTCTATGCATTAAGAAAACTTGATTTCATTATACCTTTATTTCAAAATTTCACCTCTTTTATTTTCTTAAAAAGGTTTAGATTTCTGGGTTTTCAGCTTACTTGAATTACGTTACGCCTGTAGACATTACGTGATTTAAGTGCTGGTCATGAACTAATATTTCGGGTCGTGACACATACGTAAGGAATGCAATCTCATTGCAAATTTCAACCCTTGAAACTCCCGATCTGGTTTTTACCCCTAGAACTCATGACCTTGGCTATGGTCAACAAATCACAAGCACTAGTCAAGTTCAACCCGTCATTTCTTGATTAATTAGACCCATTCACATAATCCTTCGCTAAGGTCAACAAAGTCACATGTCTGTCCTAATTAATCACATCATATGCTATGCAGGAAGACATCACTTAGCTACCGTACACTACGCCTTGGCTAAGGTGAAAAAACATAGCACGAATACTAAGTACTCTACTTCCTAAAATGACGGAGAGCTGCAGATTGTTTTTAAGAAAACCTTTAACGCTTTGAACACTATATCGTCGTAGAATTAAATGGTTTTTCAAAAGGAGTGGCTTAAGCTCCGTAATTTTAAATTGTAGCTTTTTCGTAAAAAGCCGAGTGGGTTTGAAATCTAATTCTACAACATCTTTTTAGGTTTATTTTTCCTTACATTAATCATATTAATGTAGTTCCATCATTTAAGTCCTTAAGCCATCACAGAAAAGAAACAAAAATATAACGTACAGTTATTCCATTCGTATTCACCACGATTTCTCGTTATGCACCGTTAGGTTACTTAACTAACGGCATAGCGGGACGGGACCAGCGCGGATGTAAAACATAAGTAACGCTTATTATATATCATATATATAATAATACCATTCATCCCATCATATAAAGCGATCTCATCACAGAATATCAACAGCAGAAGCATATATATGAAAGTATAGGATATACTAGGATTTCCTTATTTTGTATTTAGCCAACGATAGAAAATACGGATTCCACGGTCGTGATAAATAGCCAATCCCACACCATAGACCCCTACGAGAGTGGCAAGCGACCCTACCGATTCTAGAGTTAGGAGACCCGGTTCCTACTCCTCGAGATGGTCTCCCACTGGACTTTAGAACCCGGTCACTTGTGCTCCCCACCTTGGGTCTATCCTAATGCGGAAAAGTAAATAATATACATCCATGGTGACATCACCCTCAACCCGGATGTGCCCCCAAAAAAAGAATATTACATACAAATGAATTTTACATGAATAAAAAAGAAAACTCACTTCTCACATAAAACCCCCGGCCATTCAATCACGACGATCCTATACCTCATATCACAGCAACACATGACATCACATGTCATCAACGTAAGTAAGTATGCGTACCCCAATTGTCGTTGACATATAGCAAAGAAACCGGCAATACTCCACATACTACACTTACAGTCGCAGAAATTAAATATCAAATAAATCTAGGCGATGTTAAACCATTTGATCGATCGATCAATGACCCAAAAAATCCACAGAAAAGCTCAACACATGAGCAGTATTAAAATTACTCAGAAGCATGCCACAGTACCTATGGACCAACCGTAAAAGGGCCGACCCGAGTCTCACAAATGGCGCCGCGGAACCGCCGCCAAATGCATGCTTCTGCCGCGGTTCCGCGGCCATTTAACCGAGTTAGGGTATCGTTCTTCTAGAAGGTCCATATAATTACCTGCATGATTTTCTGAATATTTTTAATGTGAAAAATTCCAGTATTTTGAAAAATTTCCAGAGAAGGATTTTTGGGGTAATCGATGTTCGTTCGAAGTTTTTTAACGCCGTCTAGGTTATTTTAAAGCTCTAGCTTGGCTCTGATACCAATGTTGGGTTTATGTAGCACCGCACAAGGGTTTGCCTTGCATCAAACATGCTACAATTAAATTTTTTAGGGTGCTAAGCAAACTAACCTAGGTTCAAACTAGAAATTTAAAGTAACAAGTATAGTATCACATACTAAAAAGATGAGTCTAACACTAATAGATGAGAAATACAACCTTTGTAGATCTCCCGTTTGAGAATCCTTGGATCAAGTTGGTGTTTGGACGGGTCCGCTTGAGTCCTTCGTTGTCCACGACGATCCACCGCAGAGTATCTTGGCTCAAGCTTCTTGCTTCACTAGAACAAAGTAGAAGTGATGCAAAACAACCTAAACTAGTGGGCTAAACTAGTGTAGATTGGTGATGTGGGTTTGTATCTCACTTAAAAATCTTTTCTTTTTATCTCCTTCACTCAATTTAGAAGAGGTAGTAAGCTTTGAGGAAGAAGAAGGAGGAGTAGGCTAAGCAAGATCAAGATAATTGTTATGCCAAAATGAAATGAATAATGAATATATGAGAGAGTCTACTCACTCATAACCATGGTTGTAAAATATCTAGATATTTTGTTATTGGGTTAAAGAATAAGTGGAGTGATTAAATCATGGTTAAGTGTAGAGATTAAACCATGGTTTAAGTGTAAAGATTAAACCATGGTTTAAATCAAGGTCAACTTAAGAAAGTGTGTAGAAACAAAGCAACCATGATATAATCCTAATTAATTCTTTAATCAATAATCAAAATAAATAAATATCCAAACCATGTGATTCTTCCATAGCCAACTCCAATGTATCATCACCATGACACATGTATGCATGCATGTGTGCATTCACATCAACATATGTACAGATATACACTCATGCATACAATAAATAAAGAAAAGGTTATAAGTGAAAAGACTAATGGTCATCAATATTAAATCTACAATTGATTTAATATACTGGTCATATCATATACGACCCGACCAAAAGAAAACTCCAGATTATAATGCGGTATCTCAAACACGCATTTAATCAGGCACCCGCGCATATCACCATATGCACCCTACACCGTTTCTCCAAAGCTAGGTAACCCCTTTGTGGGACTCTAAGACTCGTCAATACGCCGGCAGTAGGCAATGATCATATCAAACATGCACAAGCCGCAAGCTGTCAGCTAAGCGTAACGGCCACCCGGGTATTGAGCGAGCAGAAGAAAAACAAGCGAACCAGTTAAAACTCCGGTCGAGCCAACCGGTAACACTTACCGTACAGTCCGGTCTCTTCGTCAGATATGTTTTATATCGAGTCTAGAGATGACATCGTCGACCCCAATAACTCAATAAGTCATGACGATGTATGGCCTATAACAGTTCAAGAAACGACTGATAACACATATCAGTAAATCTCATCAGCCCTGGACAGGGACTTGTTGATATAGCCAATCGAGCACAGCGCAACATCAACCCCCAATACCAGGAGAGACGAACCCCTCATATCGCTCAATGCCTCTACATGTCTCGGGACTGTACCTAAAAGCCACCTGTTTGCACGACTCAGTAGAGCCGTGCGAGGGTGGAAATAAAAGTACCGTGGGAGAACACATGAGACTCTATGACGATATCCGGTCTACAGACTAACCTGTACCGGTGTCACCAGAGAACTGCTATCCGACGATAGATATAATACTATATAGGAGTTCTCGGCGAGTCCGTCCAGTGTATCCAGTCTCCACTGAGCACCCGTATACAATCTCGGTATCAAACACCAATGGATGTAGGATCATCCATCGCCCATCTCATGGGTCTAGTATCATATACGCTAGTCTACTCTGGAATATCGATGCCCCGTCTCGATACACCAACGACTAGGGACATTTCAGGATATGCTTATAAACTACATATGTCCCACTAGTATGATCTGCATCGCAATCACAACAGTCAAGCAAAAATCCTTAGGGCTTTATCAACATGTACAAATAAATAAAAGCATGATCAATTGAATATGTCAGATAAAGAGTAACCAGTTAGCATACTATAATGTCGAGCAAGAAAGTCCTCTGAATATATATATATATATATATATATATATATATATACATGTATAAATACATCCACTATCAAATAATAGCCTCTAGGGCATACATATATACAACATAAAGGGCAACGGGCCCGCATTTTATGGCGTTGAGATGGAGGGGGACCTTATTTTAGAATTGGCAGGCTATTCTCCGTACTCGCAGGGGCTACAGGTTGACCCAAGGAGGGGTGCCCAATTTACCGGATTCCATGAAGTTCTGGGTGACCCATTCACATTGTTGATTGTGGTTGCCTCACTTCTAGGATTGGCGGGTAACTTTCCGCACTCATAGGGGTCTAGGTTTTCATTGCACAGACTATCCATATGACAGGGAACATCAGGTCTTTTTTGCGGCTCAAGTGAAACCCGAGGCTCCAGGATTATCCACCATTCTGTGTTGTTGGCTGAGATTCTGTGATGTTACTTGTATCATGCCTGGGATGAATGTTATATATTTATATATATACTAGTAGATGTTGTATATGTTTTGCACCCGCGCTAGTCCAGCCCCCGCTCTGCCATTAGTTAAGTAACCTAACGGGTGATGACGGGGCCCAGTGGCGAATGCAGATGGCATATACGTACATTATATTTTTCGTTGTTTTATCTGGCGTGATATGTTTAATTGATGGACTGCATTAATTCTGATCAATGCAAGAAAAACAAACCTATATGATGTTGTTGGAACCAAGTTTTTTGAAAACAGACATTATAGATGTTTCCTTTTGCTTTGCACAGTGGTATTCGGTTATGAATATCCAGCACCTCATTCGACGAGGCAAGTGCTGAGATCCCTCCATCGGGAGTGACCTCTTGAGCAAATGTTTGTGTCAGTGTAATAACTTCTCTATAATCGATCCTTTTTGCTTTGCATTGTGGTAATCAGTTTGGAATATCCTGCACCTCATTCGACGAGGAAAGAGCCGAGATCCCTTCACCGGGAGTGACCTCTTTAGAAAAAGTTTTCGCCACTATATATTTGTAAAACCACTTGGATTGATTCAAAGATATAAAGTTCATTACGTTAAAGGTTTTTCGCCAAAAACCAGTCGTAGCCCTCCGTCATTTCAGATGGGTACCACCTAGTATTCTTGCTATGTTTGTTGGCAAGCGTCAAGGCATAGTGAACGGTAGCTGAGTGATATTTGTCTGTTGCATAGATATGTAATTGATCGAGACAGTCGTACAGCTTTGTTGGCAAGCGTCAAGAGTTTGTGTGGGTAGGTTTGAGTTAATTCAGGACAATGACGGGTTGAACTTGACTACTGGCCTGTAACTTGTTAGCAAGAGTCAAGGTTATAGGTCATTAGGGGTAAAAATCACATCGGGTGTTTCAAACATACATGAAATTTGCCGGGCATGCGCATACCTTCTGGAGTGTGGTGACTTGAGTGGATTCCATCAAGTTATCATGCGATGATAGTTGGATCACGATTCCCACTGATGAGTAGGTGTTACTCCTCCGGTGATTTTAGATGATCCCGACTAATTCTCCTTTTAGGGTTTGAAGGAGAATTCAAGGAAACAGTGAGAGCCATCCTGATTAAATAAAGTGATTAACCATTCTGATATAGGTTAGAGTGCATGTTGAGTGTTTCTTTTCTCTCTCTCTTTAGCAGCGACCATGACCCGACCTCACACTAAAACTCATGAACCAAGTTAACAGAACCTTCTTAAAATACTTTTGCTTTTGGATTGTCATTTAGTCGCCTATATTATTGCCACTCCTACATCCCTTTTGCTTTTTTCCAGAACACCCCGTATCACTATGAAGATCCCTATTTCTTGGATATTCCATCGTATAGTTACATACGAACTCGAAGGAACTTGTTCCAGTTTGAGAATGGATTCTGGTTCTGGGGAAATTGAATACGATTATTCGGCTGTCTTTTCACTTTACCTTCTCTCAGGTTGCGAGAGCTCCTAGTATTAGGAGAGTACACCTATTGCGCTTATTGGATAGTCTTCTTCCAAAGCTTAGGATGGTGCTGAAGGGTAAGGAAGGAAGAAAACCAATTAGCCTGAGTGTGGTGTACAGAAGGTAATAAGTAAAGACATATAAAGGGATTAGAGTGTGAGCAAAAGAAGATGTTACAACTATCATTCACGAAGAAGCCGTGTATACCCCTGCAACTCATACTTCTCCTTTGCATTTCTCCAGAACACTCTGTATCACTACGAAGATCCATATTGATTGGATATGCCATTGTATAGTTGCATACGAACTCGAAGGAACTTGTTCCAGTTCGAGGATGGATTCTGGTTCAGGAGAAATATAATAGAATTATTCAGCTGTCTTTTCTCTTCACCTTCTCACAGGTTGCGAGGGCTCCTGGTATTAGGAGAGTACATTTATTGGGCTTATTGGACAGTCTTCTTCCAAACCTTAGGCTGGTGCCGAAGGGTAGGGAAGGAAGAAAATCAATTAGCCTAAGTGTGGTGTACAGAAGGTAATAACTAAAGACATATTAAGGGATTGGAGTGAGGGCAAGGAAGTATAAGGTTACTGTTATGAATCAAGATAATGGAAGTGGCATTACTAGGAATACCTAGTCAACTCTTCGAAACATTTTCATGTTTTAGATTTACTGTGCGATGTTAAGTGAAAACTGTTTTCCCAATTAGATTCTAACTCCAGGGTATGTATTTACCAGATATGATTCTCCCATCTATATGGCGTTACAGATTTTGAGTGGGAGTAATATATTGGGAATTTGGTGATTAGATCCTTTGTATATCAGAATTTTTTATAATTGGTGATATTTGAGGAAATCACCTGGGTTTTGCCCGACGGCAAATATTTGGTTTTGAATATCCATTGTTATGCACCAATTTCAAACTGATATATCTGTACGTTTATTTTATAAAGTGAGATATAAATTTTTGAAATTATGTATATGATATTTACCTATATCAGTTGATGGTTAGGTAAGAAGCATTCAACAACGGTGTAATTCTTCTTAACCATAGTACAGTTTTCAACCTACGACGTACAGAGTTTAAGTTATTAAACTCAGTAGACTTAAAAAGAGTATTGTATGTTGTCCGGTGTCCGTTAGGACAAAGAGATCGGTATTCGTACTATATTCTGTTTACTCAAGACTTCTCTAGTTTTAGACAAGTATTTCATTTTAATACAGGGTCCAAATTTTGAGATGTTATAGGTATAAGAATAAAGTAGAGAACCATTTGTCGGAAGTATCAGGATTGTTCGAGGTAGTCGAAGATGTACATACTTGTGCTAGCTATTCCATTGTAAGTAATGGTTTTGAGAACTTGCTTCTCTTTCAGGTTACTCATATGTGGATGCACTCCTAGACGAGTAATGCTTCTTGTCCTCCTTCCATTTGGTTGATATTCATTGGAGACAGCTGCATGATTTTGAATCTGGTTCCGATTAAATTAGTGCATTTTTTTCTATATTGGAAATATAGAATGGATTCATATCTTAACGCTGTTAAGATATATGGAGTTGTCCGACTGATTCTTAAAACCATAATCCGGATAAACTCCAGGCACGTTTCAGTAATGGCAGTTTGTTGGATATCCCGGGCTTTGACGAGGGTTAAATTTCTACCATCAGGAAGATCAATAGTTATATTGTTCTTGACTCACCACAGTTTTAGTAAAATGGATTCTTTTCATAAAACATTAGTGGGAGTATGGTAGAACTGGAAGTTATTCCAGAAGCATAAACGATTACTGAAAATTTAGTAGAACCTATAGATTCAATTGGATTCGACATTCCATTAGCCACTCCGCCGATTTGGTGGGTAACCTCAGGCACCTGAGGGTACTTCGGTCTCCTCAAAGACGGTGACATGGAGGTTCTTGTTTACCCAGACTTGCTATTGCTGCTGTTCTAAACTATGAGACCTGGCAAGAAGATGAGTATAACGTCGTTCTGAAAAAGATTTAGAAGTGCATGTGTATATAACTCAGCCAGAGGGTTGTTGTAGTCAGTGGGAGCAGCGGAAGCATAGTGGGCAAATAACTTATGTCTATTTATAGACTAAAGAAGGTATAGCGGAGATAGATCGTCTAGTTTTGATGTCACGGTCATAGAGTTTGACTTCATCAGAACAACTGATGGACCTGGTAAGAAGGTAGTAGGGAGTGATGTCCTGGTATTTGGATGACATACTCTTTATAGGATGTGATATTCCTATACTACGATCGGTTATACTGTGGTTGTCACAAGGTGTTTCTCCACATAGGATCTGGATAAAATATCAGTGATTCTGGTCACTAGATCTATGGTTTTAGATCTAGATTTGGAAAGTGTCCCAATTTGGGTACTTGACACTATTCTAAAGTGTGTTAGAATGGACGACTCCTAGCATGGTAGTATACCCGCAGGTGATGGATTCACCCTCTTTAAAGAGATGTCTTTCAGACTGATGCGGAGAGGGATCTGCATGATTGGCATATCACTTGCTTAGGTAATTGAGTTAATCATGAAATGTTAAGTACCATCCCAGATATTTATTTTGCACTGGTTGCAATAAGCACATATATTAATCCAATCCTGGAGAAACATTGGGAAGCAGTCATGAACATAAGTGGATGTTCTTGGTATATGGTAACTGCAGCTTCCTTCTGGAGGCGGTTATCATTTCAGGCTTCCGAAGTAACCTGGATGACAGAGTGACTGTCGGAGTTATAGTTTTCCCTCTTTTAAGGGGCAGTATGTTGGACAGGTGGTCTAAGCGGATACTGAGGAAGGCATGGCGCAGGATACTGATTAAATTCAATGGAGGATACAGTTTAAGAAGTTTGTTGGATTTGGAGTTCATTTATGAACTGGGTCCCATAAGATATCTAGACAAATTCTAAGACTTGTATTGCTCATTTCGGGAGATAGTCTTTCTCCGCGAAGTTGAGATATAGAGAGATAAAGATAGAAACACCAGAGCGGATCCACTCTCTGAGGCTATTTCTCGAACGCAATAGTTTCACAAACGGGCTTTGCGAGACTAATTAGTAGAGAAGTTGGGTGTTCAGTATGACAAAGGCTGTGAGTATGCGACATCTCAATAATTAGCCTTAAGTGCAACTGGGAGATTGTTGGCTATAGTGTCCTCAAGTCAATTATCGAATCGTAGGCACGCGATTGTGATGATTGAAGGAGGACCTATACGGGGAGAATAGTCTTACTCGAGATGATAATATGCCATATGGTTTTTTTATCATCATGTACATGCATTATGTGATATTACAGATCACTATTACATGTTGATAGAGCACATAGGATTCTTGCTTGGCTACCAGTATTATGATGGCGATCATATACGTGGGAGATGGGTGGTCTATAAGCACATCCTTAAATGTCTCTAATCGTGGGAGTATCGAGAGTAGGCATCGATACTCCGGAGTAGACTAGTGTTTACTTATCGAGACCCTGACAAGGGGAGGTGGCCGGTCTCACAAGCCATTGGTGTAAGTCAGTCACCTAAGATAGTATACATGTGCTCATTGGGTTAAGAGTACACTGGACGGACTCGCCGGGAACATGCTAGTGTTAGATATGTAGGCCCTAGAGGCCTGTATTGTATAGGATGCTAGGCATGTATATGTACAGAAACAATCTTTGCTCGAAATGATAGTATGCTATCTGGTTTATCTTCATCTTGACGTGTGATGTGTTATATTTCATATCTGTATATACATGTTGATGAAGCCCTTAGGATTATGCTTGACTCTCAGGATTTTGATGTAGATCATACTAGTGGGGCATGGACAGTCTATAAGCGTATCCTTTAAAAGTTCATAGTCGAGGGTATATCGAGACAGGGCATCGATATTACCAGAGTAGACTAGTGTGTACATTTTCTGACCCTGGGGTCGATGGTTGATGCCACAACTATTGGTGTTTGATATTAAAGATTGTACACAGGTGCTCATTGGAGAATGGGTACACCGAACAGGACTCGCCAAGAACTCCTAGATGGTATATATACCTATTGTCAGATAGCAGTTTTTTGGTGACACTTGTACAGGTTAGTCTGTAGACCCGAGATTGTCATGGTGTCTTGTGTGATTCCTACTGTGCTATGATTTCTTTCCTACCACGGCTCTACTGAGCCGTGAAAACAGTTGGATTTTGGGTACATTCCCGAATCATATAGAGGCAGTAAGCGATAGGAGGGGTTTCATCTTTCTCGGTATAGGGAGTTTATGTCGCGGTATGCTTGATCGGCCATAATAGCAAATCCCTGGCCAGGGATGTCGAGATTTACTGATAAGAGTTATCGGTAGTTTCTCGAACCGTTATGGTCCATAAATCAGCATGACTTGTAATGTTTCTGGGGTCTGACATTTACCACCCCTAGAGTTCATATGCGACGTATCTGTTGGATATGTATGCCCTAGAAGCCATTATTGTATAGTACTAGTTTGTATAATACATTTTGGAAGCTTGGGATATATATACGGATTTAAGACAGTCTTGCTCGATATAGTAGTATGCTACTTGGTTTGTATCTATCTTAATGTGTGTATATGTTTCTTTTAACATATCGCTAATACATATTGATGGAGCCCTTAGGATCTTTGCTTGACTACCAGCGTTGTGATGGCGATCACACTAGTGGGGGCTGGGTAGTCTATAAGCACATCCTTATACAGGTCCCTAGTCATAGGATTATCGAGACAGGGCATCGATACTCCAGAGTGGACTAGTGTATACGCTTCTCATCCCAGCAGGGGAGATGGACTGTCCCAATGCCACCAGTACGTCGTACTAGAGATAGTATCCAGGTGCTCATTGGGTTATGAGTTTCACTGGACGGACTCGTCGGGAACTGTTGGTTGGTATTATACCTATCGTCATTTAGCAGTTCCCAGGTGACATGAGTACAGCTTAGTTCGTTGACTTGACACTGCTACTTCGCCTCAAGTGTTTTCCCACTGTTCTTTGATTGCTACCCAACCATGGCTCTATTGAGGCGTGCAAACATGTAGTAGTTGGGTGCAGTCCTGAAGCACTTAGAGGCAGCGGCGGTTAGACAGGATTCGTCTCTCCCGGTATTGGGGGTTGATATCGCGCTGTGTCTAGGAGAGCCATTACACAAGGTCCCTGGCCAGGGAAAGCGAGATTTACTGGTAGATGTTCCAGTAGTTTCTCAGGGTGTTCTGGGCTACACTCCGACACGACTTATACCGCTATTAGGGATCTGACGTTTACCACCCCCTAGGCCCGATATGCGAAACTCTTAGACGAACAGACCGGACTATACGGAGATTGTTACATTCAGGCTCAGTATGAGTTCGGTTGGGTTTTCCTCATCGGCCTTCTTATCGACATCTACCTGGGGACCGTTACGTACAGCTAGTACCGCTAGCGGCCTGTGGTTAAACCCACTGCCAGCGTAGTGTCGAGTCTTTAGAGTCCCACACATGGGGTTGTTCACCTTTAGGCGAAACGTAGTTGAGGTCGTATGGTTTTACGAAGGGGATCGTTCACATACGCGTACTTGTGCGCATTTGGTGTTCGGGCAGTTGATACTAGTGGGCTTTGGTTTAAGTCAGATCCTAGTATTTGATTTTGGTTGGTTCAGTCTCATTGTATTCGTGTTTTTCGGAACACGAATGCGGGTATATGTATACAGTTGACAGAGACATAGAAGGAGACACCTCATTAAGGTTTTGACCATTGACTTGATTAAAACCATAATGAGATGAAGAAAATTGATTACAAATTTTAATTAGAGATAATTGTGTCATGGTTGTTTAGTTTGACCATTTGACTTGTTGACCATTGTTGACTTAGATATTTTTGTTGAGCAAATGATATTTTGCTTAGCATTAATAGTGACATGATAATGGTCAAATCAAATGAACCATCACACTTATACTAATTAAAATTATTATTCTTTTTCTCATATGAGAGCCATCCCTTCATTTTACACATACACTTTCTCTCTCATAGCTCTCTCTCCTTCATCCTCTCTCTCAAGCCCTCATCTCTCATGTGTCGAGAACCAAGGGCCATTAAGACCAAACCACTAAAATCCATCTCTACTCACTCTAGGGTTCTTAGTCTAGCACACTAAGCACCGTAGTTACTTCATTGTTGAGGTTGGAGCTCAAGGTAGAGGCCTTCGGGTGGATCTTCTTTAACGTGGAGAAGCCAGTGAGGAGAAGCCATCCACAACCACTCTAAGGAGATCACAATAAGGAGAAGCACCATAAGAAGAGAAGGAGTTCAAGCTTGAGGTATAACTTTCTATCATAGTAGATAGAACTCTTTTAGTGCTAACTAGGTTTATGGTAAAGACCCGGTTAAGGTTTATTCTTGCGCTAAGTTTTGTATCGCTATAAAAATTTTGTTCCGCATTTGGCCACGGAAGTTGGCCGGGGCGCTAGTGTAACCCTTTATGGTATCAGAGCCAGCCTATAAACCCTAGATTAGCAAGATTAAACAATGTTAAAACAACGAATCTGAAACAAGTCCGTAACACCGAAATCCTAACTGCAGTTATTGTTTTTTTTTCTAAAAGGCTTCAAATTATTTTTTTAAACAACTGCAGTGTGATCTTTATACTTGTTGGAGATAGTGCCCTCAGAGTCAATTATTAGATGATAGGCACGTGATTGCAATGATTGAGGGAGGACCTATTCCGGTAGGACAGTCTTACTCAAGATGATAGTATGCTATCTGGTTTATTTTTATCATCGTGTACTGCTTTAGGTGACCTGACAGGTCGCTATTACACGTTGATAGAGCCCCTAGGATTCTAGCTTGACTGCCAGCAGTATGAGGGCGATCATATACGTCGGAGCTGGTAGTCTATAAGCACATCCTTAAAAGGTCCCTAGTCGTGGGAGTTTCGAGACAAGGCATCGATACTCCAGAGTAGACTGGGGTATACAGTCGAGACCCCGACGAGGGGCGGTGGCCGGTCTCACAAGCCACTGGTGTCAGTTGGTTCACCTAAGATGTATACAGGTCCTCATTGGGTTATGAGTACACCGGACAGGACTCGCCGGGAACATGCTAGTTGGTCTTATACCTGACGTCAGATAGCAGTTCCCTGGTGACATGTGTACAGGTTACTTCATCAACTTGAGGATTGTCATTTTTCTCGTGTGAGTTCCCACTGTACTTTGATTACTACCCTACCACGCTCAAAGGAGACATGCAAACAGGTTTTATTTGGGTACAGTCCCGAGCTACATGGAGGCAGTGAGCGGATCTTCAGGGGTTCGTCTCTCCCGGTATTGGGCGTGAGGTCGCGCTGTGTCTAGGAAAGCCCTTACACGAAGTCCTTGGCCTAGGCAAGAGATTTACTGGTAGGTATTCCAGTAGTATCTCAGGGTGTTCTGGGCTACACTCCGACATGACTTGTACCTCTTTTGGGGGTCTGACTTTTACCAACCCCCTAGGCCCGCCATGCGATGCTCATAGACGAACGGACCGGACTGTACGGATATTGTCACTGACAGGCTCAGTAGGGTGTCAGGATGAGTTCGCTCATCGACGTCCATTTTGGTCAATAGCTGGTAGCCCGTTACGTATGGCTAATATCTCTGACGTGCCAGTGGTTAAATCCACAGCCATAGTATTAACTAGTCTTTAGAGTCCCCCACAGACAGTTACTCAAGTTTCGGGCGAAACGCTGTAGAGGCCGTATAGAGATATGGCAGGGTTCGATCAGATACGTGCGGTATTGCACGGATCATGATCGGACGGATAATACTAGCGGGCTTTGGTTTAAGCCGGATTCTAGTATTGTACAGTGTAGATTTTGTCTCATTGCATTTGTATTTCGTTCGGAATAGAAATGCGGGTATGTATATACAGTAGCGGGGTTTCCTGTAATTTATTACGGGACCAGTTCTTTGAAGTTGCCATTTTGCTTTCCGTTTCGGCCAGTTTTCCTTTGTTCCTTCACAGCCGGATTTTAGGTGGAGGAGGGCTTATTTGCATTTGTGCAAATAAGCATTTTGGAGGGTTGTTTTTGCAAGTTGTTGCATCATGATGGTTTCATGATGGTGCACTTTCATTTGACTTCTTTTCCTCATCATTGCTTGACTTTTGGAAGTTATGATTAGGTTGATGGAGTGTTGGACTTTGATTGTGATCATTGCTTATTATCATGACCCTTTCTCACTCTTGCATTATGGTGTGGCTCCCTCATTCTTTTCTCTCCTCTCCTTTTTGATTTCCTCTTGAGCCAAGGCCGGCCATGCTCTTGATGAGGGCTGCCCAATTTTTGGTGGGGATTTTTTTGTTCTCTTGATGCTCCAAAAAATCCCTAAGTTCATCTAGAAAAAGTTCGCATATCATTCCTCCACCATATACATGGCAACTTCAACCCCTAGAGACACATAGAGTTCTACACTATTCTACAGCAACTCTTGGGCACGACGGCTCGCCAACTTCGTGCTCGAGTTACTTCGGTCTAGAGGTGGGAGCCCATAAAAGAAGCCGGCGATGTGGTGCCCTTCCGGCGAGGAGGTGAAGACCGGAGATTCCGCGGGAGATCGGGACGATGACGAGAAGACCGAAGGACACGGATCGCTCGGTATATCTCTCTACCCCGTTCTTTAGTTAGCTAGAATTAGATTAATGGCCCGATCCGGGATTTTTGCGCGCGGTGGTGCCGGTTCAAAAGTTAAAGTAAATCATCGTTTCCGCATTCTGGCATCGGATTGACGATCGGGGCGCCGCCGTGCACTTACAATGGTATAATTGCCACGGCATTAACCTAGTCTAGCTTGGTCTAATGTGTTTACATTTTCGATCGAACAAAATTCCAAAACCCGTGTTTTCCAAAGCATCTGTTCTCTGTCGAAATTTTTTTGGCTCCAAAAATTTTTCAGGTCATTGCAGAAGTATGTGCTGGGATAGTTAAGACTTCTATGGAAAATTGGTAGTGCGACACTGTAGAGCAACCGCGGAACCGCGGCCAGACCCCTGTTCCGACCGCGGTTCCGCCGCAGCACAGTTCCTTCACTGCACAATTTTTCCACAGT
The DNA here is from genome assembly GCA_030015575.1 of Agapanthus africanus. Lineage (NCBI taxonomy): Eukaryota > Viridiplantae > Streptophyta > Magnoliopsida > Asparagales > Amaryllidaceae > Agapanthus > Agapanthus africanus. The sequence goes on from JASDDO010000001.1 coordinate 411,288,887, forward strand.
GATCTTTTTACAGGGAAATTGGGGTTTTGGAATGTTCTTTTTGGGCCCAGATTTTCTTTATGTGCTACAGTAGTTCTTGGGGCCCACTTGGGTAAATTTGATCAATCGAATATTTTAAACATATAGTTCACAGTATTTACATTATATCTGCAACCGTGAATGTCACTTGATTGGTAAATCCTGTCTAACTGCTATAGTCCGGTTAGACGGATTTGCGAACGTGATATTCATGTTGATGTTCTGTGTTGTGCTGTGGTGTTGCCGATTGGTTGTGGGGGATAGCCTGGATGCAATGCTAGTACAGTTTTGGTTGTATTATGTACATTTGATATTGCGGGGCGAGCGTCTGACATGTGGACTGCCGTCACTGCCTGTTTGTATATTATTCTTTTGGGGCACGACCGGGGTGAGGTCGATGTACCCGTTGTATGTATATTTTACTTTCTGTACTAGGATTACCCCGCGGTGAGGTGCACGGATAGCCGGGTTCTAGAGGGCAACGGGACCGCATCTCATGGCGTTGAGATGGAGAGGGCCTCACTCTAGAATTGAGGGGCTATTCGCCGCACTTGTAGGGGGTACAGGTTGACCCAGGAGGGGTGCCCAAGTTACCGGATTCCGTGAAGTGCTGGGTGGTCCATTCACGTTGCTGAAGGGGACTGCCACGCTTCAGGTTTTGGCGGGTAACTTGCCACGCCCGTAGGGGTCTAGGATTTCATTGCACAGGCTATCCACAAAACCAGGGGAACGTCGGGTTTCAGTAGCGGTTCTGTGAAACCCGGGGATCCCAGATATCTGTATTGTTCTGTGATGCTTATTACATTTCTGTGATGTTGCATTTTATCACGCCTTGAGCGAAATATTATATATTGATATATAAACTAGTAGATGTTGTATATGTTTTATATCCGCGCTAGTCCAGTCCCCGCTCTGTCGTTAGTTAACTAACCTAACGGGTAATGACGGGACCCAATGGCAAATGCAGATGGCATATACGTACGTCATTATTTTCGTTCTTTATTGGTGTGATCAATTGATGGGACTGCATTGATTCAGATCAATGCAAGCTAAACAAACCTATTCTGATGTTGTTGGAACAATTTTTCAAAAATATGTTATTGCAAGGGCGTTCTCTTTTGTTTTGCACAGTGGTATTCGGTTTCGAATATCCAGCACCTCAGTCGACGAGGCAAGGGCCGAGATCCCTTCACCGGGAGTGACCCCTTGGACAGAAGTTTGCGTCAGGGCAATACCTTCACTATAGCCGATTACTTTTGCTTTGCATCGTGGTATTTAGTTGGAATATCCTGCACCTCATTCTACGGGGAAAGAGACGAGATCCCTTCACCGGGAGTGACCTCTTTAGCAAAGGTTTTCGTCACTATATTTTTATAAAAGCTATCCGGTTCCTTCAACGATATCAAGTTCATTACATTAAAGGTTTTTCACCAGAAACCATTCGTAGCCCTCCGTCATTTCAGGAAGGTAGCACTTAGTATTCATGCTATGTATGTTGGCCTTCGTCAAGGCATAGTGTATGGTAGCTATTTGTTGCTTTTCTGCAGCATAGATAGATGCGTTGGTTTGGGACAGTCGTACTACTATTTTGGCCTTTGTCAAGGGTATGTACGGGTGGATTCAAATTAACCTGGACAATGACGGGTAGAGCTTGACATGTGACTTATGATATGTTGGCCTTCGTCAAGGTCATAAGAGCATGGGGTAAAAATCACATCGGGAGTTTCTAAAGAAACTGAAACTTGCCAGATATGCGCATAGCTGGCAAGTGTGATAACGTGAGCAGATTCCGTCACGTTATCATGCAATGATAGTTGGATCCCGATTCCCACTGATGAGTTGGTTTACTCCTCGGATGATCCCGACTAATTCTTCTTTCAGGTTTGGAGGAGAATTTGACGGTACAGTGGGAGGTTTCCAGATTATATAAATTTGTAACCATTATGATCTAGGTTAGAATGCACGCTGAGTGTTTCTTTTCTCTCTCTCTTTGGCAGCGACCATTGACCCGACCCTAGACGATGGCTCAGTGACCAAAATTAACCGAACCTTCTTAAACACTGGCTTTCGGATTGTCAGAGTTGCAAACCTCATTGCCACTCCTACTTTTACCCTTTTCTCCAGGACACCCCGTATTACTACGAACGTCCACTTCCATTAGACAAAACCATCGTATGGTTATATACGAACTCGAAAGAATTTATTCGAGGATGGTTTCCTGTTCTGGAGAAAACGAATAGGACTATTCAGTTGTCCTTTCCTTTTACCGTCTCTCAGGTTGCGAGTACTCCTTGGTTTAGGAGATAGTACACCTATTACGCAAATTGGATAGTCTTCTTTCAAACCTTAGGCTGGTGCCGAACGGTGGGGAATGATGAAAACCAATTAGCCTAACGATGGTGTACAGAAGGTATTAAGTAAAGACATATCAAGGGATTAGTAAGAGGGCAAAGTAAATTGCGACTGATATTCCCGACCAAACCAGGTATTTCATTACCACTCCCACTTCACCTTTGTATTTCTCCAGGACACTCCGTATCACTACGAAGATCCACAGTTTATTGGATACTCCATCGTATGGTTATATACGAACTCGAAAGGAACTTGTTCCAGTTCCGGGATAGAATCTGGTTCAGGAGAAATAGGAATAAGGTTTATTCGGTTGTCTTTTATCTTCGCCTTCTCTCATTGCAAGTGCTCCTAGGGTTAGGACAATACACCTGTTATGCTTATTGGATAGTCTTCTTCCAAACCATAGGCTGGTGTCGAACGGTAGGGAATGAAGAAAACCATTTGGCCTAAAGGGGTGAACAGAAGGTAATGACTAAAGAAATATGGAGGGATGTGAAGAGATGGTATAGAAATATACGGTTACAGTTGTGAATCTGATAATGGAAGAGGCATTACTAGGAATACCAGGATACCCCTACGAAACATTTCAATGTTTCAGTTTCACTGTGTACTGTTAAAAGAAAACTGATTTCCCAATTAGACACTTGCTCCAGAGTATGTATTTAACAGGTATGATTCTCACATCTGTATGGTTTTAACAGATGATGAGTGGGAGTAAGTTATTGGGAATTAGGTGATCATCCTCATTATATCGGAATTCGTTGTAATTGGTGATATTTGAGGAAATCGCCTGGGTTGTTTGCCGGACGACAAATATTTGGTTTTGAATATCCGCTGTTATGCACCAATTTCAAATTGATATATCTATACGTCTATTTTAATAGAGTGGGATATACCTTTTTTTGAAATTATGTCCATGACATTTACCTATATCAGTGGATGGTTAGGTAAGGAGCATTAAAACAGCGGTGTAATTCTTCATAACTATAAGTACAGTTTTCAACCTACGACACACAGGGAATGAGTTATTAGACTCAAAGGACTTATACAGAGTATTGTATGTTATCCAGTGTCCATTAGTCGTACTATATTCGGATTACTTATAACTTCTCTAGTTTTTAGACAAGTGTTTCGTAGAAACGCAAGGTCCGAATTTTGGGAAGTTATAGGTATATGAATAAAGTAGAGAACCAAGTATTGCAAGTATCGGGATTCTTCAATGTGATCGAAGATGTAGATACTTGTGGATGGTATTCAGTTGGTAGTAATGATTAAGAGAACTTGCTTCTCTTTCAGGTTACTCATAATTGGAATCATTCCTAAGTTGAGTAACGCTGATCGGCCTCCTTCCATTTAGTTGACATGCACTGGAGACAGCTGCATTATTTGAATCTGGTTCAATTAAATCAGTGCCTCTGGTCCTATATTGGATATAGAACAGTTCGTATCTTAACGATGTTATGGTGCGGGGAGTTGTCCGGCTTATGCTTAAAACCAGACTATGGATAACTCAAGACACGTTTCTGTAATGGCTGTTTGTGGGTTGACCCAGGTTATGACGAGGGTTGACTTTCTACCATCTGGAAGATAAATAGTGATATTGTTCTTGACTCGCCACAGTTTTAACAAAAATAGATTTTTTCAGAAAACATTAGTGGGAGTATGGTAGAACTGGAAGTGATTCCAGAACCGCAAACGATTACTGAAGATTTGATAAGAACCTAAAGATTCAATCTTGTTTGACATTCCATTGGCCACTCCGCAGATACGGTAGGTAACCTCAGACACCCGAGGGGTACTCCGGTAGCCTCAAAGACGGTGACAGGGAGGTTCTTGTTTACCCAGACTTGCCATTGCTGTTGTTCCAGGCTGCGAGACCCGGCAGGAGGATGAGTATAGCGTCGTTCTAAACTAGCTTTAGAAGTGTACGTCTATATGACTCTGCCAGAGGGTTGTCGTAGTCAGTGGGAGCAGCGGAAGCATTGGTGGACAAGTTTCTTATGTCTATTTATAGACTAAAGCAGATATAGCGGAGATAGATCATCTATTTCTGATGTGACAGTCATATGTTTGACTTCATCAGAATAGGGGATGGATCTGTTAAGATGGTAGTAGGATGTGATGTCCTGGTATTTGGATGACATACACAAAGTAGGAAGTGATATTCCTATACTACGATCGGTTATACTTTGGTTGTCACACAGTGGTTTCTCCACATAGGACTTGGACATAATATCAGACATTCTGGTTACTAGATCTATAGATCTAGATTTGGGTAGTTTCCCAATCAGGGTACTTAGACAGCATTCTAAGAGTTTTTAGAATGGACGACTCCTGGCACGGTAGTATACCTGCAGGTGATGGAGTCACCCTCTCTAAAGGTGTCTTACAGACTAAAGGGGAGAGGGATGTGCATGATTGACAGATCACTTGCTTAGGCAATTGAGTCAATCATGAGATGTCAAGTACCACACCAGATGTTGTTTTTGCAGTAGATGCAATAAGTTGATAATAATCCAATCCTGGAAAACTAATCGGAAGCAGTTTTAGAACATAAGTGAATGTTCTAGGGATATGATAACAACAGCCTCATTCAGGAGACAGTTATCATTCCAGGCTTCCAAGATGACCTAGATGACAGAGAGGTTGTCAGAGTTATAGTTTTCCTTCTGACGAGGGGCAGTATTTTGGACAGGTGGTCCAAGGGGATACTAAGGGAGGCATGACGCAGGATACTGATTAAGTTCAGTTGACGATACAGTCTAAGAAGTTTGGATTTGGAGTTCATTTATGATCTAGGTCCCATCAGACATCCAGACACATTCTAAGACAGGTATTGCTCATTTCGGGAGATGGCTTTCTCCGCGAACTTGAGATATAGAGAGACAGAAAGAAACATCAAGGCGGATCCACTCACTGAGGCTATTCCTCGAACGCAATAGTTTCGCAAACGAGTTTTGTGAGACTGATTAGTAGAGTAGTTGGGTGTTCGGTATCACACAGGCTGTGAGTATGCGACATCGCAATAATTAGCCTTGAGTGCAAGTGGGAGATTGTTGGAGATAGTGCCCTCAGAGTCAATTATTGGATCACAGGCACGTGATTGCAATGATTGAGGGAGGACCTATTCCGTAGGACAGTCTAACTCAAGATGATAATATGCTATCTGGTTTATCTTTATCATCGTGTACTGGTTTAGGTGACCTGACAGGTCGCTATTACACGTTGATAGAGCCCCTAGGATTCTTGCTTGACTGCCAGCAGTATGAGGGCGATCATATACGTGGGAGCTGGTAGTCTATAAGCACATCCTTAAAAGGTCCCTAGTCGTGGGAGTTTCGAGACAGGGCATCGATATTCCAGGGTAAGCTGGTGTATACAGTCGAGACCCCGACGAGTGGTGGTGGCCGGTCTCACAAGCCACTGGTGTCAATTGGTTCACCTAAGATGTATACAGGTGCTTATTGGGTTGTGAGTAGACCGGACAGGACTCGCCGGGAACATGCTAGTTAGTCTTATACCTGACGTCAGATAGCAGTTCCCTGGTGACATGTGTACAGGTTAGTTCATCGACCGGAGGATTGTCATTTGTCTCGTGTGAGTTCCCACTGTACTTGGATTACTACCCTACCACGCTCAAAGGAGACGTGCAAACAGGGTTTAGTTGGGTACAGTCCCGAGCCACATGGAGGCAGTGAGCGGATCTTCAGGGGTTCGTCTCTCCCGGTATTGGGGGTGAGGCCGCGCTGTGTCTAGGAGAGCCCTTACACGAAGTCCTTGGCCAAAGCAGGAGATTTACTGGTATGTATTACAGTAGTATCTCAGGGTGTTCTGGGCTATACTCCGACACGACTTGTACCGCTTTTGGGGGTTTGACTTTTACCAACCCCCTGGGCCCGCCATGCGATGCTCATAGACGAACGGACCGGACTGTACGGATATTGTCGCTGACAGGCTCAGTAGGTGTAACGTTTTAAAAATAATTAAATGAATAAAATTGTTTAAGTGAATTTTATGATTTTCGGTAAAGTAAAATGTATTTTTCGTAAAACAAAACCGTGATTGTTTTTCATTATAATTTCAAAAATACATATTTTAATCATGTAATTACTACTAAATGGTGTTTATTTAGCCACTTATAAATTTTTAGTTTAATTAAATATTTTTCCTAAATTAATTATTTTAAATATTAACATAAGCTTTATTTTTACACTAAATTAGTGTAAATTACAAATTTGAATGATTTTAATTTGTAAAAATGAGCCATGGTATATTAGAATCAAGTGTGTAATATGAAAAATCTTTTCCAAAATCTCTCCATGGTTCTAGAAATTTCTAGGAAAAGGGTTAAATTGAAAAAGTTAGATAATAAAGGGTTTATGTGAAAAAAATGCATTATTTATGAAGTTTCTACACAATACCACACATTTTTTCTCTCTCTCCACCCTCCTCCCTCTCCATGGCCGGCCTCCCTTCCATGGGTAGCCCCAAAATTTTCCCCCATCATTTTTGCAATAAAAATCATCAAAATTCATCAAAAATTCCAAAAATAAATCTCAAAAATCAACATTCAACCTATACCATTTTCCTTTGACCTATTTAGCATGGATTTTGGAGATGGAAAGCATGCATTTTGGAGGCTCATTTTCATGTTTGGGTTTCATATTTTGAAGGTATAAATTTCCTTCTTTTGTTTTATTTCTATTAGATATTTCTTTTAAAGCATAATTAGATTTAATATATTAATTCTAGTTGCAAATTTTAAAATTAAAGTTAGGGTTTGTAAATTCAAGTTGTGGTTTTTATTAATTAAATAAGGTTATAATAGCTAGTTTAACATCTTTTAGAGTGGAAAAATATTGCATGGTTGTTGTATAATAAATTGTTTATTCAAATTGTTTTAATTAAGCTATTTAGCTAACTAGATTTTTTATAAAATATATATGTGGGTAATATAAAATTCCAATTAAGGATGCTATCATTAGATTGTAGTTTTAGTGAGAATATTAGCATGTTAATGGAAAGAAAAACTTAGTTCGATCACTAGTTTCTTGTGATAATTGGAAAAATACTAATAAAAGGCTATTTTTGTAAACTAGATTTTGGGAAATTCCTAAATAAATGAGGTTAAAAATATAATTATGTTTCATCATATCATTACCATCATGAATTGTAGTTTAGTACATTAATTAATGCAAAATCATGTTTTGTGGTGGAATTTAGGTATTTTGCTTGAAAAATGTTGAAAATTGTTAAAGGTTGCAAACTAGAAATTTCAAATTAATACAAATTTGTGTAATAAAAATATAGTAATGGTTTGTATAGTCTAGTTATGCTATTTAATGAGTTTTATGACCATTGGTTTCATTTAAATGTCAAGTTTTGATGAAAAACGGTAAATTGGCATTTTCGGTTTCTACGAAATTCGACGGTTTGATGGATTTTAGGGTTTCGATGGATTTAATCATGTTTTATAATATAAGTAATGTGTTTTAAAATTACGAGTTATTTGTTGATGTTTATCTCGATCCATCGGAGTTTGTACGCCGATATCGAGCGATATTTGGTTCTTTTGCGTGGACGGGACATAGGTTTTAACCTATGCTTGTTCCTTGTATCGTTTGACTTTCGTATGTGATCCAGTTTACGATACTATTTATATGTTTGCATTTAGGTACCCTTCACGTGGACTACGGGCGATGAAGAGGAGGATGGCGACACCGTCTTCGACAGACATGGACCAGGTGAGTAGATGCATATCTACGGGGGGAAGTCGGGTGGATGGCGTTTAGCACCCCCGCAACGTAGAATAGGAATAGTACTTATTGACATTAGGAAACCAGATGTGACCCTAGATTCTTAATGAGTAGGACCCTAGTAATGACCCTAGGCTGGACCAGACTGATTTAGGAAGACCATACCAGAGGATGAATACCCTGGAAGAGGTTCGTAGGTTTCAGGTAGAAACACACACACTCACACACTGAAACTCGACATGGTGTATACGGGTATGTGTGTGTGTATATATATATATATATATATATATAGGACTAGGTATAGGTATATATATAGATATATACAACACGTATGTGGGATACATTGATACACGGGAATGAAACAGGATAACTGGGCTTGATGCCGTGATTCTTGACTATACAGTCATATTAAAGTGTTAGCGGATCATTAGAGAATGAGATAATGAACAGGTATACCTAAATTATAATGGGTAGTGATGATATTGAGGTACATGGGACTCTAAAATAGAACCCGAATTGTAACTTGTGACTGATCACGATATGATATATGTATGACTTGATTACGACATCATATAGGTGTGACCTGATATCGATATCATATAGGTGTGACTTGATGACGATATGATATCAGTATGACTCGATCACAACATGATACATATGACATGCTATTTCTGAGGATAAATTAATGAGGTATATTTATGATGGCAATGTTATATAATTGATGTATGCGATTACAGCATAGCAACTCGATCATGACATGTGTTGATGATGATATTATACGAATAATGAGACACGTATGTGATATTTGACCCGTACCCCGATATTGGGATGCCGTACGGCGGATTTTACCGTACGAGGCATAGATGTGATGATTGATCCGCACTCTTGATTTGAGGAAGTCGTACTATGTACGTGACGCTATTGAGGCAGGATCGCTGACTATTAGAGATATGGACTCAGGCTTTAGGTATACTTCTATCGACCAGTTCTTAGGTTTTGTTTTCCTTGGGGGGGTTAGATGGACACTACGTTAGGTTCGAGTCGTATAGTGGTAGTGGTAATTGTATATCAAATGAGTGGATAACACACATCCGTCTTTACTTTCACATTGTAATCATAATGTTGCATGTTCTTACATATGTTGCTATAATCAGTATAAACTTTACCTATTAGGACACCAGCACCATTACCGATGTTGCGCATATTCCACGCACACTTATTTGCCGGCGCACACACATCATCATCGGTAATTGCTATGCCACGTACACTTTAGATCATATTGTCTTTTATTGATAGAATCAGTTAACAACTAGACCGACATAATATTGTGATTATTCTCTAATGTTAGTATAGACATGATATTTATTACTTAGACATTCATGCATTCATATTTTCATGTTATCATGCAGTATTATGGGCATATGCCGACACTTATCATATAGTTACTCATGATTTTGAGATTTGGATTTCTATGAGATTTCTGGATTTTGGGGAAAACCGCAAGAATATGTAAAAAACTTCTCTCTCTCCTCCTCCTCTCTTTTTAAAAACATAAGATGCGGTTTTCTCGTGATGTATGTGTCGTCCACCATGAGATTTCATGTTTTCTGTTGGATTTTGAGACCCGATTCGAGGAGTGGATGAACCGTCTCGGGTACATGGTGGGCCCGGTATGGTACCCCGGGGCAAGAAGATCGAGTTGTAGACGATGAACCTGGCAGGGGAAGGCTACCTACCGGTGATGTCTGGCGCGGCGGATATCCGGAGGATACCGACCGTTGTCGTGAGATTTGATGATATGGGCCGATCCGGACTGACGGAGCCCGAGATATTGAGACTTAAGATTACATGTGTTGTGTCGACGCTTGACACGGATTTCCATGGATTTCATTGTTGAGATTTCAGATTCTTATACACATTTTACTATGATAACAGCTAAAGATTTCTTATACATATATATCTGGATTTCAGGATTTGTTACTTTACATTCATGGTGCATGCATTTCATTTCATATGACATAGTATTATATGAGGCACTGACACAAGCACGGAGTATCTGCACTTACACGTAGTTTTACCCTGCTATTACTAGATGATTGGGATATTATAGTGTATTATTATGACCTAGGATAGCGTCGTGCATTCGATTTCTTTTCGTAGATGTCTTCTACTCACGAGTTGGCAACTCACCCCCGTTGTGCCAAATTTTATTTCAGGTTCGATGTACAGGTTTCCGTGGCAGCTTGTTGGCACATCTTTTCTTCAGGGTGATTTGCACGGTAGGTTGGTTCACTTGTATCCGAACCACCATTGTACTTTTATTCATTTATTTGTATCTAGTAAGCTCCATCAACCATATTTGTATTACTTGATAAGTTTATTGGACCAGTCTTTTATTTCGACCTTAGACTCGCGCATGTATTATTCTGATCTTGTGGTTTTGTTTTCTTTTGAGTTTTGAGCCTCGCCCTTTGGCGTTGTATATTATTGTGCTTGTTGTGGTTGTTTCCGCCTGTTGGCGTTGAGTTAGCTCCCATTTGGGGATGCTTTTTATTGTTGTTTATTTATTTTATACTTGTTGTACCCGTTTGGGGGCCAGTTTTTACAGAGGAGACTCTGCCGAAATTTTTGAGAAAATTTGCTGATACTTTTAAACTTGTTTTCTTTTTTCTTCTTCTTCTTCTTTTATGGTTTAGATTTCTGGGCTTCGGCTTACTTAGGTTACGTGGCGCCTCTAGACGCTTCATAATCTAAGTGCCGGTCACGTTCCGTACTTTCGGGTCGTGACAAAGTTGGTATCAGAGCGCTTGGTTTAACCTTGTATAAGTCTAGGTGACCCTTGGTTGATGGAGTAGGCGATTTAGGTAGAGTAACGTACCGTGGGTATGGTCCGCGGCATACTTACGATACGCTACTCTGCTTAAGGAGCCTTAGGATATACATTGTTTGCACCGTATTTCATTCGTTCCTTTGATCTATCTTCGTCAATGTCGGATGGTGGTTTCTGTTACCACGGGCAGAGGGAGCTGCGGCTCGAATGCGATAACCAATAGAGTATTGGTTATTCTTGAGGATTGAAGCATTGTTTAGCGTGCGGATGAAGGGTATTCACATGCCGTCCGGATGAAGTTAAAGGGTTCGAACGATTATCAGAAAACCATGTTCCCAAGTTTAAGGTATTCGGAAGAACATGCAGGTATTTCGATGGACCCTCTAGAAGAATGAAACCCTAACTCGACATAATGACCACGAGAACACCCTTGAACCTTAGGGTTTACGGCAGTTCCGCGGTGCCATTAGCGAGGCTTGGGTTTGCCCTTCTACGGCTGGACCATCGATGCTGGGGTATGTACCGGATATTTTTAAACTGTACTTGAGTGTTGAGCTCTCGGGGAATTATGTGATTTTGATGGATCGATCGAAAAGTTTAATATAGTCCGGATATCAAGTGAAGGGATCGACTATGTAGGAGGCTCTAGACATGAGTATTGCCGTTGGTAGCGCAGTCAGCACAGTTACGAAGAGACGAGTTCGAAGCAATCGACATCAGAGGAAAGAGGCGCACATTGACGATAGTGTTTACGATTGTGATTTAGTGATTTGAATTTCATATTTTCGTTGATTGGATTTTGGTATTTTGAGGACTTTGTTCTTCGATTGGTATTTCATGTGTGTACCTTCATTACATTCTATTTGTGTTTCATATATCAGTTGTATTGATGTTGTTTAGTACACACCCAGTACACTTGATTTGGTTTTACATATTTCGAGATTTTTTTTATTTGATTTCGTGCATAGGGGTTACACATGATTTTGACATATATTTCGACCTAGTTTTCATGCATTTTTGTGCTGTGATTTCGATTTTCATATTCGATGTATATTTTCGTGCACCATGTGCACCTGATTAGGATTCTTGCGCATACTTGGCGCACTTGATGCGATTTTGTGCATACCAGATGCACTAAATCGGGGTTTTGTGCAGATGAGATGCACCTGATAGTGAGTCGTGCACGCCCGTTGCACTTGACAGATGTTTTGGTGCACACCTGTTGCACTTATTTTGTTGTTGTGTGTATTCGTGGTATCTGTATTTGGTTTCGATTTCAGTGCGCACCGGACGCACATGATATTTTATTGATGTGGTTGGGATTGATTTTAGTTTGAGCAGTATGTTTTCATAATCATTATTATTTGATTTAGTAACCAGGCGGGATGTGTATGTTAAATAAAAGATATATATATAGCTATTTTTTTAAAATAAACGTCCGCTACTTATGCCGTGACACGTGCATCACACGGCGATTTTCAATAAAGGATTTTTGCATATTTCTTTATCCAGATATTTGGACGGTTTTACTATGATGCGCACTATATATATAAGTTATAGATTGATATATATTATAATGGTTTTCATATTGAGTTTTGATATTTTATCTTCACCATAACTCCGATAATTGCGTTATGCTTGATGGAGTTGATTTTTGTTATGTATTGATGATTTCGGAGCCCCGACGATTTGAGTGTTTTGCTAAATGTTTTAGTATTTGGAGGGGGAGTTTTAATTTAAATTCGGGGACCGAATTTCTTAAAGGAGGGAAGATTGTAACGTTTTAAAAATAATTAAATAAATAATTAAATGAATAAAATTGTTTAAGTGAATTTTATGATTTTCGGTAAAGTAAAATGTATTTTTCGTAAAACTAAACCGTGATTGTTTTTCATTATAATTTCAAAAATACCTATTTTAATCATGTAATTACTACTAAATGGTGTTTATTTAGCCACTTATAAATTTTTAGTTTAATTAAATATTTTTCCTAAATTAATTATTTTAAATATTAACATAAGCTTTATTTTTACACTAAATTAGTGTAAATTACAAATTTTAATGGTTTTAATTTGTAAAAATGAGCCATGGTATATTAGAATCAAGTGTGTAATATGCAAAATCTTTTCCAAAATCTCTCCATGGTTCTAGAAATTTCTAGGAAAAGGGTTAAATTGAAAAAGTTAGATAATAAAGGGTTTAAGTGAAAAAAATGCATTATTTATGAAGTTTCTACACAATACCACACATTTTTTCTCTCTCTCCACCCTCCTCCCTCTCCATGGCCGGCCTCCCCTCCATGGGTAGCCCCAAAATTTTCCCCCCATCATTTTTGCAATAAAAATCATCAAAATTCATCAAAAATTCCAAAAATAAATCTCAAAAATCAACATTCAACCTCTACCATTTTCCTTTGACCTATTTAGCATGGATTTTGGAGATGGTAAGCATGCATTTTGGAGGCTCATTTTCATGTTTGGGTTTCATATTTTGAAGGTATAAATTTCCTTCTTTTGTTTTATTTCTATTAGATGTTTCTTTTAAAGCATAATTAGATTTAATATATTAATTCTAGTTGCAAATTTTAAAATTAAAGTTAGGGTTTGTAAATTCAAGTTGTGGTTTTTATTAATTAAATAAGGTTATAATAGCTAGTTTAACATCTTTTAGAGTGGAAAAATATTGCATGGTTGTTGTATAATAAATTGTTTATTCAAATTGTTTTAATTAAGCTATTTAGCTAACTAGATTTTTTATAAAATATATATGTGGGTAATATAAAATTCCAATTAAGGTTGCTATCATTAGATTGTAGTTTTAGTGAGAATATTAGCATGTTAATGGAAAGAAAAACTTAGTTTGATCACTAGTTTCTTGTGATAATTGGAAAAATACTAATAAAAGGTTATTTTTGTAAACTAGATTTTGGGAAATTCCTAAATAAATGAGGTTAAAAATATAATTATGGTTTCATCATATCATTACCATCATGAATTGTAGTTTAGTACATTAATTCATGCAAAATCATGTTTTGTGGTTGAATTTAGGTATTTTGCTTGAAAAATGTTGAAAATTGTTAAAGGTTGCAAACTAGAAATTTCAAATTAATACAAATTTGTGTAATAAAAATATAGTAATGGTTTGCATAGTCTAGTTATGCTATTTAATGAGTTTTATGACCATTGGTTTCATTTAAATGTCAAGTTTTGATGAAAAACGGTAAATTGGCATTTTTGGTTTCTACGAAATTCGACGGTTTGATGGATTTTAGGGTTTCGATGGATTTAATCATGTTTTATAATATAAGTAATGTGTTTTAAAACTATGAGTTATTTGTTGATGTTTATCTCGATCCATCGGAGTTTGTACGCCGATATCGAGCGATATTTCGTTCTTTTGTGTGGACGGGACATAGGTTTTAACCTATGCTTGTTCCTTGTATCGTTTGACTTTCGTATGTGATCCAGTTTACGATACTATTTATATTTTTGCGTTTAGGTACACTTCACGTGGACTACGGGCGATGAAGAGGAGGATGGCGACACCGTCTTCGACAGACATGGACCAGGTGAGTAGATGCATATCTACGGGAGGAAGTCGGGTGGATGGCGTTTAGCACCCCCGCAACGTAGAATAGGAATAATACTTATTGACATTAGGAAACCAGATGTGACCCTAGATTCTTAATGAGTAGGACCCTAGTAATGACCCTAGGCTGGACCAGACTGATTTAGGAAGACCATACCAGAGGATGAATACCCTGGAAGAGGTTCGTAGGTTTCAGGTAGAAACACACACACTCACACACTGAAACTCGACATGGTGTATACGGGTATGTGTGTGTATATATATATATATATATATATATATAGGACTAGGTATAGGTATATATATAGATATATACAACACGTATGTGGGATACATTGATACACGGGAATGAAACAGGATAACTGGGCTTGATGCCGTGATTCTTGACTATACAGTCATATTAAAGTGTTAACGGATCATTAGAGAATGAGATAATGAACAGGTATACCTAAATTATAATGGGTAGTGATGATATTGAGGTACATGGGACTCTAAAATAGAACCCGAATTGTAACTTGTGACTGATCACGATATGATATATGTATGACTTGATTACGACATCATATAGGTGTGACCTGATGTCGATATCATATAGGTGTGACTTGATGACGATATGATATCAGTATGACTCGATCACAACATGATACATATGACATGCTATTTCTGAGGATAAATTAATGAGGTATATTTATGATGGCAATGTTATATAATTGATGTATGCGATTACAGCATAGCACCTCGATCATGACATGTGTTGATGATGATATTATACGAATAATGAGACACGTAGGTGATATTTGACCCGTACCCCGATATTGGGATGCCGTACGATGGATTTTACCGTACGAGGCATAGATGTGATGATTGATCCGCACTCTTGATTTGAGGAAGTCGTATTATGTACGTGACGCTATTGAGGCAGGATCGCCGACTATTAGAGATATGGACTCAGGCTTTAGGTATACTTCTATCGACCAGTTCTTATGTTTTGTTTTCCTTGGGGGGGTTAGATGGACACTACGTTAGGTTCGAGTCGTATAGTGGTAGTGGTAATTGTATATCAAATGAGTGGATAACACACATCCGTCTTTACTTTCACATTGTAATCATAATGTTGCATGTTCTTACATATGTTGCTATAATCAGTATAAACTTTACCTATTAGGACACCAGCACCATTACCGATGATGCGCATATTCCACGCACACTTATTTGCCGGCTCACATACATCATCATCGGTAATTGCTATGTCACGTACACTTTAGATCATATTGTCTTTTATTGATAGAATCAGTTAACAACTAGACCGACATAATATTATGATTATTCTCTGATGTTAGTATAGACATGATATTTATTACTTAGACATTCATGCATTCATATTTTAATGTTATCATGCAGTATTATGGGCATATGCCGACACTTATCATATAGTTACTCATGATTTTGAGATTTGGATTTCTATGAGATATCTGGATTTTGGGGAAAACCGCAAGAATATGTAAAAAACTTCTCTCTCTCCTCCTCCTCTCTTTTTTAAAAACATAAGATGCGGTTTTCTCGTGATGTATGTGTCGTCCACCATGAGATTTCATGTTTTCTGTTGGATTTCGAGACCCGATTCGAGGAGTGGATGAACCGTCTCGGGTACATGGTGGGCCCGGTATGGTACCCCGGGGCAAGAAGATCGAGTTGTAGACGATGAGCCTGGCAGGGGAAGGCTACCTACCGGTGATGTCTGGCGCGGCGGATATCCGGAGGATACCGACCGTTGTCGTGAGATTTGATGATATGGGCCGATTCGGACTGACGGAGCCCGAGATATTGAGACTTGAGATTATATGTGTTGTGTCGACGCTTGACATGGATTTCCATGGATTTCATTGTTGAGATTTCAGATTCTTATACACATTTTGCTATGATAACAGCTAAAGATTTCTTATACATATATATCTGGATTTCAGGATTTGTTACTTTACATTCATGGTGCATGCATTTCATTTCATATGACATAGTATTATATGAGGCACTGACACAAGCACGGAGTATCTGCACTTACACGTAGTTTTACCCTGCTATTACTAGATGATTGGGATATTATAGTGTATTATTATGACCTAGGATAGCGTCGTGCATTCGATTTCTTTTCGTAGATGTCTTCTACTCACGAGTTGGCAACTCACCCCCGTTGTGCCAAATTTTATTTCAGGTTCGATGTACAGGTTTCCATGACAGCTTGTTGGCACATCTTTTCTTCAGGGTGATTTGCACGGTAGGTTGGTTCACTTGTATTCGAACCACCATTGTACTTTTATTCATTCATTTGTATCTAGTAAGCTCCATCAACCATATTTGTATTACTTGATAAGTTTATTGGACCAGTCTTTTATTTCGACCTTAGAGTCGCACATGTATTATTCTGATCTGGTGGTTTTGTTTTCTTTTGAGTTTTGAGCCTCGCACTTTGGCGTTGTATATTATTGTGCTTGTTGTGGTTGTTTCTGCCTGTTGGCGTTGAGTTAGCTCCCGTTTGGGGATGCTTTTTATTGTTGTTTATATATTTTATACTTGTTGTACCCGTTTGGGGGCCAGTTTTTACAGAGGAGACTTTGACGAAATTTTTGAGAAAATTTGCTGATGCTTTTAAAATTGTTTTCTTTTTTCTTCGTCTTCTTCTTTTATGGTTTAGATTTCTGGGCTTCGGCTTACTTAGGTTACGTGGCGCCTCTAGCCGCTTCATAATCTAAGTGCCGGTCACGTTCCGTACTTTCGGGTCGTGACAGTAGGGTGTCAGGATGAGTTCGCTCATCGACGTCCCTTTTGGTCAATAGCTGGTAGCCCGTTACGTATGGCTAAAACCTCTGACGTGCTAGTGGTTAAATCCACAGCCATAGTATTGACGAGTCTTTAGAGTCCCCCACAGACAGTTACTCAAGTTTCGGGCGAAACGCTGTAGAGGCCGTATGGAGATATGTCAGGGTTCGATCAGATACGTGCGGTATTGCACGGATCATGATCGGAAGGATAATACTAGCGGGCTTTGGTTTAAGCCGGATCCTAGTATTGTACAGTGTAGATTTTGTCTCATTGCATTTGTATTTCGGTCGGAATACAAATGCGGGTATGTATATACAGTAACGGGGTTTCCTGTAATTTATTACGGGACCAGTTTTCTGAAGTTGCCAGTTTGCTTTCCGTTTCGGCCAGTTTTCCTTTGTTCCTTCACGGCCGGATTTTTGGTGGAGGAGGGCTTATTTGCATTTGTGCAAATAAGCATTTTGGAGGGCTGTTTTTGCAAGTTGTTGCATCACGATGGTTTCTTGATGGTGCACTTTCATTTGACTTCTTTTCCTCATCATTGCTTGTCTTTTGGAAGTTATGATTAGGTTGATGGAGTGTTGGACTTTGATTGTGATCATTGCTTATTATCATGACCCTTTCTCACTCTTGCATTATGTTGTGGCTCCCTCATTCTTTTCTCTCCTCTCCTTTTTGATTTCCTCTTGAGCCAAGGCCGGCCATGCTCTTGATGAGGGCTGCCCAATTTTTGGTAGGGATTTTTTTGTTCTCTTGATGCTCCAAAAAATCCCCAAGTTCATCTAGAAAAAGTTCACATCTCATTCCTCCACCATATACATGGCAACTTCAACCCCTACAGACACATAGAGTTCTACACTATTCTACAGCAACTCTTGGGCACGTCGGCTCGCCAACTGTAGGGTTCCTAGGCACACTAATGAGGTCTCACAAGGCATCAACCATGCCAATTTCAAAAATTACAAGTGTCGAGAAACCCTAATACGGATCGTTAACTAGAATATTAGGCGAAATAATGAAACTAGTTAACAACTTAACTAAAAGAACGGAAATACAACCTTTATAGATCCGGTCCTCCACCTCAATAGCTCCATGATGAAGTCTCCTCGCTGTCCGAATCCAATCCCGGGCTCCAACGTCGGCTTCATCGGAGAAATGGGCAGGCTTGGTCATCGACTACGATGCCGAAGATGATCTACGTCGAGGCATCACAAGATCAAGCTCCCACTTCACCAAGTCATGAAACATGTGAAGAAAACACCCTATACTACTTGGCAAGAAGTAGAGGATGAAGAAATAGGAGGTGGGTTCACTTTAGAATTGGATTTCTCACTCTTTTCATCAAATCACCATTGATGAAATCAAGGTTTTCTTCAAGTGAAGAAGAAGAAGAAAAAAGATGAATATTATGATAAGTTATCCAAATAGAAAAAGAAAAACAATACTTATCATAATACAACCATGGTCAAGTGTAGAGAATGAACTAGGGTTAAGTGGAGTGCTTAGGGTTAAGCATGAGACAAAAATGGTCACTTAGTCAAAGCTTCATGAAGCTTCAAGATGTAAACAAAGAAAGCCACCATTTTCTCTTTATGCTTATTAATTTCCAAAAAGAATAAATAAATAAATAAATAAGAAATCAAAACCCTAACCATTCATATAACCATGGTTTAATCTTTACACAAACCCAAGTAAACATGTATCATCAAACATGATACAAACTTGTGCACAAAAAATATATCACATATACAATGTGCACAAACAAGTGAGAAAATCCATTTAAAGTGAACCAATACTAGTTAATGCAAAGTAATATATCAAATATATAATTATACATTAAATCATTAAATCAACACTTGATTTAACGATCCGGTCATATCGCAAATAACCGACTAGTATCCTATGTATCGGCTTACCGAATCAATCCTTGATTCGATAACTAGGTTATATCGCATAAAACCTTTCGATACATTCATCGCGAGAATGGAATACGGTATCACATACATGCATTATTCTCGGTCCTGCACTTATCTCATATGCGCTCCTATTTCGTTTCGCTTGAACCAGGAAACCTCTGTGTAGGACTCTAAAGACTCATCAATACGCCGGCAGCAGGTGATGATCATATCAAACACCCACAAGCCGCAAGCGGTCTGCTAAACGTAACGTCCACCCGGGTATTGAGCGATCAGAAGATCGACGAGCAAGCCCACTCATACTCCTGTGAATCCAACCAGTAACACTTACCGTACAGTGCGGTCTGTTCGTCTGGTATGTCGCATATCTCGCCTAGGGGTGGTAAATGTCAGACCCCAATAGCTTGATAAGTCGTGTCGATATGAGGTCTATAACAGTTCGAGAAACTACTGATAACACTTACCAGTAAATCTCAGCAACCCTGGCCAGGGATTTCCGGTTATAACCAATCGAACACAGTGCAACATCAACTCCCTATACCGGGAGAGACGAATCCCCTCCTATCGCTCATTGCCTCCTTGTGATTCGGGACTGTACCCAAAAACCACCGTTTTGCATGCCCTCTTGGACGTGGTAAGGTGGAAATCAAAGCACAGTGGGAACCACACAAGACTCTATGACGATCTCGGGTCAACAGACTACTCTGTACCAGTGTCACCAGAGAACTGCCATCTGACGTAAGGTATAATACCATCTGGGAGTTCTCGGCGAGTCCGTCCAGTATACCCAGTCTCCACTGAGCACCCGTATATCATCTCTGATGTCAAACACCAATGGATATGGGATCATCCATCGCCCATCTGTATGGGTCGAGAAGGTATACGCTAGTCTACTCTGGTATATCGATGCCCCGTCTCGATACACCCACGAATAGGGACCTTGAAGGATGTACTTATGGACTACCCTGTCCCCACTAGTATGATCCGCATCATAGTCCTGATAGTCAAGTACACATCCTAAGGGCTTTACCAACATGTAACAGAGAGACAATCAGTGTACATGTTAAGGTAAAGATCAACCAGATAGCATACTATCATGTCGAGCAAGAAAGTCCTCCCTATATATGTCCAAGCATCCACTACAATATACATCCTATGTATAGTAATGGCCTCTAGGGCATACATATAACTAACAATCTCCCATTTGCACTAGGGCCATCTGATAGCAGTGGTTGTAGTATCTCATACTCAACCATCCCATAAAAGTCTCTCTCTAGGAAAAGGCCTTTGTGAGTGGATCCGCCGTGTTGTCCTCTGAGTCTACTCTCCTAAACTCGATCACCCTGGAGATCAACTATCTCCATGATCAGGTAACACTGCCTTAGAATATGTCTGGATCATTGATGGGACCGGCGTTCCTTGGCATAAGACACAACTCCATTGTCTCACAATGGTAGGAACGAAGTTCATCTCATGAACTAATATACACCCAAACAGCCTCTTTGGTAGCATCTGCAGTAGCGATGTATCCAGCCTTTATCGTCTAGTATGCCACGGTATCTAGCTTGGAACTCTTCCAACATACCGTCCCTTTACTGAGGGTAAAGACAATGCCTGTGACTGACTTTCAGTCGTCTTTATCATCCTGGAACCCTTCCAGCGATTCTCCCTAGGATCGGTTGATACCATCTCACTATAACTAGTGAGAATCCTAACATCCAATTAGATCTATCTCATAGATCCAAAACCCAGGATTTAGGAGGTATCATTTTGATCCTATATGGAGAATCATTCTGATAAGCGGAGATTGACCAAGCGTAGCATAGGAAACCCCTTCCCTATCAAGAGCATGTCATCCACGTACTCTATGAGGATCGTCACTATACTCCCTACTACCTTTTTGTATATACAAGGTTCATCTACCATTTTGATGACGTCAAACTGTTTGACTACTACATCAAAACAGATGTTCCAACTCCGCGATACCTGCTTTATCCTATAAAGTATCTTGTACACGTTTCCGCTGTTCCCACTGTCTACGAAGCCCTCTGGCTGTGTACTTATAGACGTTCTCTTCTAAAACATCATTTAGAAAAGCAGTCATGACACCCAACCGCCAGATATCGTAGTCATGGTATGTAGCCGTGGCAAGTAGGATCTGGATGGACTTAAGCATAGCCACTTGAAAAGGTTTCATCATTATCCACGCCTGGTCGATGACGAAAAGCTTTAACAAGTCTAGCTTTGGAAGTCTCAACTTTTCCATCTACACCAAGTAATCTTCTCAAGATTTACTTGCTCCTGATGGGGATTTAACCCTTCAGATATAGCAACCAAAGTCCATACTTTGTTGGTGTACATGGATTCCATCTCAGATCGTTAAGCATCCCGCCATTCTTACAGAGTCCCACTCCTGATGGCCAGCTCGAAACTAGTTGGGTCATCATCTCATTATGCAATCCTCGCTCCCACTGTCATAGAGAAACCGAAGTATCTCTCAGGCGGGTGAGGAACCCTACTAGATCGGCGGAGAGGTTGAGGTTCGTTGGAAACTATTGAATCCTTTGGTTCTACCAAATCATCAGCTGCAGTTTGTGTAGTTGAAACCATTCCAGTTCTACATAACTGATCTTGCCTCGAGCTTGTCCGGATTATGCTTTTAGACATAGCCCGGAAAACCCCAAATCTTAACCAACTTAAGATATGGGCTCTTCCCTTTCCATATCACATATGAAGCGGTAGGCAGTTGATTTGATTGGAACCCTATTCAATAGGTATGCAGCTTCTCAAGTGCATAACTCCTAAAAAGGAAATAGGTAACTCAGTAATACTCATCATAGAGCACACCTTATCATATAGGGTGAGATTGCTCCGCCCCGATATACCATCGTGCTATGGTGTATACGGAGGAGTAATGCTGAGAGAGAATCTCATTCTCCTTTAGAATAATCCAGGATTTCCGTGCTCAAGTATTCTCCTCCTCGATCTCATCAAAGGACATAATACTTATACCCGTGTTTTGGTTTTCTACTTCTAAATCATATTCTGTGAATATCTCAAAAGGTTCGGACTTGTGTTTCAACAGGAACATATGTCTGAATCTTGATAGATTATCAGAGAATGTAATGAAGTACAAAGAACCAGTCCTGGCATATATAGACAGGGGACCTTACACACATCAACATGTATCATCCCAAGAGTTTACTAACTCTTTCTCTGTTTCCAATAAACAGAGCTGAGGTCATTTTATCTTTATGACATGACTCGCAAGTTTCATAAGATGTAAATTCAAACTAATTTAAATATGCATCTAAATGTAACTTCAGCCAGTCGGGTCGCATTGATATGACCTAGTCTACAATGCCTCAAAAAAAATTCATTCAGTTCTGAACTCTTCCTCTTCTTTGTGTTCTGTACACTAAGAACTGTAGTTTGATTTAGAACATCAATGCTTTTAGATAACGTGCCTGATCCGATCAACTTTTTGTTAGTGTATATGCCCTAGAGGCCATTACTTAATCATACTAGTTTGTATATTACTTGATGGAAGCTTGGCATATTCACAGTTGTATATACAATCTTGCTCGAAATGGTAGTATGCTACTTGGTTTGTCTCTACTTTAATATGTGCATGTGTTTCTTTTAGCATATCGCTGATATACATATTAGTAGAGCCCTTAGGATCTTTGCTTGATTACCAGCGTTGTGATGACGCTCACACTCGTGGGAGCTGGGTGATCTATAAGCACATCCTTATACAGGTCCCTAGTCGTTGGACTATCGAGACAGGGCATCGATACTCCGGAGTAGACTAGCGTATGCGCTTCTCATCCCAGTGTGGGAGACGGTCTGTCCCACAGCCGTCAGTACGTCGTACTTGAGATAGTATGCAGGTGCTCGTTAGGTTACGAGTACACTGGACAGGACTCGTCTGGAACTGTTGGTTGGTATTATACCTATCGTCAGTTATCAGTTCCCAGATGACATGAGTACAGCTTAGTCCGCTGACTTGACACTGTCACTTCGCCTCGAGTGTGTTCCCACTGCACTTTGATTACTACCCTACCACGGCTCAAAGGAGTCATGCAAACAGGTAGTTTTTGGGTGCAGTCCCGAAGCACTTGGAGGCAGTGACGGTTAGACAGGATTCGTCTCTCCCGGTATTGGGGGTTGACATCGCGCTGTGTCCAGGAGAGCCGTTACACGAGTAGTCCCTGGCCAGGGCAAGCGAGATATACTGGTAGGTTTCCAGTGTTATCTCAGGGTGTTCTGGGCTACACTCCGACACGACTTGTACCGCTATTAGGGGACTGACGTTCACCGCCCCTAGGCCCGCCATGCGATGTATCAGACGAACAGACCGGACTGTACGGAGATTGTCACATACAGGCTCAGTAGCAGTTCAGATGGGGTTCACCTCGTCAGTCTTCTTATCGACATCTACCTGGGGACCGTTACGTACAGCTAGTGCCGCTTGCGGTCTGTGGTTAAACCCACTGCCAGCGTAGTGTCGAGTCTTTAGAGTCCCACACAGAGAGCTATTCGCCTTTAGGCAAAATGAGTAGAGGTCGCATGGTTTTGCGACAGGGTTCATTCGCATCCGCGCACTTGTGCACGTTTGCTGTCCGGACAGTTTATACTAGCGGGCTTTGGTTTAAGCCGGATCCTAGTATATGATTTGGAATTGGTTTTTCTCATTGTATTCGTGTTCCTCGGGTCACGAATGCGGGTGTGTATGCACAGTTGTTTGAGACAGAGGGAAAGGACCTTGATTAGGGTTAATGACTATTGTCATTTTATTAACCCTAATGCTTATGTGTGTATTATAGTTAATTGATAATTAGTTTAATAATTGTGCATGGTTATGGTTGTTGACCATTTGACCTTCTTGACTTGTTGACCTAGGTTGACACTTTGACCATCATCATTTCTTTTGGAAGATGCTTTTTGATCCTTGCAAATTGAAATGATAATGGTCATGTCATGATTAGCCATGACAATTATCTAGCTAATTATTCAATTAAAATAATATACACATATTAGTGAGAATGGTTCACATAATTCTCATTCCATCATTTCATTTCTCTCTCTTGCTCTTCCTCTCCCTAAAGCTCTCCCTTCTCGTGTGTTGAGAAACACTTGAGCTTGAGAAAACCCTCTCTTGACCATCTCTGCTCTCATCTAGGGTTGAAGGACTAGCACTTCTTGAACCCTAGTTACTTCTAGCTTGGAGTTGAAGCCAAAGGTTGAGGCTTTCGGGTTGATCTTTCTTTGACGGGAGAAGACGACAAGGTGACCTCCTTCCACTACTCTAAGGAGCAAGGAGAGAAGGACATAAAGACCAAAGGTATAACCTTTCTAGCACTTAGCTAGTTACTAGTTAGCTTTAGCAAGTTTTTGTTTAGCAAAGATCCTTTAAAGTCTAGTCCATGTTTCCTAAGCTCATAAAAATCTAATTTTTATTCCGTTTTCCGCCTCCCCGCAAGTACCGGGTGGGCAACGTGGACCTACAGTGGTATCAGAGCCTAACTAAACATAAACTAGCTAGGTAGTGAAGTGTAACGAAGTTCGAAACCGAAAAATCCAAAAACCGAGTTTTAAAAAACCCTAGTTTCTGTTAAAAATTTTTCTGGTCAAAACAAAATTTGTTAAACTCCAAAAATTGTCTCAGGGTTTTTTAAAGATAACCACCAAACCCGGTCCAGTGACTCGACCAAGGAGCCGCGGTTCCACGGCAATAGCATGCTATTGCCGCGCAACCGCGGCCAAGTTGGCTCTTCACTGGGTCGAGTTTGGTGCAGTGTATCTCTGACTTGGTTTTAGGATTTTTAAGATATGTTATATGTGCCCAGATTTTCCAGAATAGAAATTTATTTTTGGGGGCCTATAAATCCGTATTTTTTTTCGGAACTTCACTACACTTTGACTATGAAGGTTATATCTGTGATGTTTGAATGTATTGAACGTCGGCTAATCGCTATATGTCGATTAGTCGGGGTTATACATATCTGTGATCTGTGATTGATACTGGTATGTGTATATGAATGGGTTGGATTGTCGCGGATGAATAGCCGGGGTGGATGTGAGATGAGTGTTGCTTTTTTTTTCATTCATTGTAATATGTAAATTGATGTAATATTATTATTTGTTTGGCCGCACAACCGGGTCGGGGTTGTAACCGTCATTGTATAATTCTTTTTACTGTTTTTGCTCCTAGGATAGACCCATGGAGGGGGTGCACAAATTACCGGTTATCTCGAAGTGCCGAGTGGCCTACTCACGGTGGTGAGGGAGGTTGCTTCGCTTCGGGTACTTGGCGGGTTATTTGCAGCACCCGTAGGGGTCTTGGGTGGGGTATTGGCTATTCACCGCGACCGTGTAATCCGCTTTTCGTTGCAGGCTCGAACGGATTGCGGATTCCTAGTATATCCAATGTATTCATTTGTGATCTGTAATGTCTATCATTGCTATATATTTATATATGATAACTATTTAGGCGTTGCTTATGTTTTACAGCCGCGCTAGCCCAGCTCCCGCTCTGTCGTTAGTTAAGTAACCTAACGGGTGATGACGGGGCCCCGTGGCGAATGCGAATGGCATAAGTGTACGTCATATTTTGGTTGTTTTCTGCAATGGTAGGATTAAATGAAGGGACGCATTAAAAGAACTAATTCAAGAAAATAAACCAAGTAAAAGTCGATTGGAACACTTTGAAAACCACTCGGTTCTTTTCAAAACTAAACTTTTAAACGCGGAGCTTGAACCACTCCTTTTAAAAGCTATCTCGTTCCATCGATTATATCAAGTTCACTACGTTCACGGTTTCGCCAAAACCATTCGTAGCCCTCCGTCATTCCACATGAATGGTCAAAAAGTATTCAAGCTATGTATTTTGGCCAAAGTCAAGGCATAGTGATTGGTAGCTATTGGGTATTCATGTGCAACATAGATAGATGCGTTGGTTTGGGACAGTCGTGCTGCCATTTTGGCCAAAGTCAAGGGTAGGTACGGGTGGGTCCAAATTAACCAGGAGAATAACGGGTAGAACTTGACATGTGACTTATGATATTTTGGCCAAAGTCAAGGTCATAAGAGCATGGGGCAAAAATCCATATCGGGAGTTTCATAAGTACTGAAACTTGCTAGCGCTGCATACCATTTGGAGTGTGATGAATCTGGTAAGATTCCTTCGGTTTTATCACGCGATGATATTTGGATCCCGATCCTACTGTGAGTATATGCTACTCCTCGGGAAAACTCTCACTTAACGATCAATGCTATAAACTTAGTAGGTGTCTAGAAAGGTGTTAGCGGGGCTACGCCCACAGGGAAAAGAGGTTACTTAATTAAGGAACTTCGCGAAAGCGTTGGAAAACCTCCCTCGAAGTACCGACACTGGCCTGGCTGAACGGTTAAGCAAGTATTGTATGGTGAGATTGATCCTGACTAATCCTTTCTTTACGGTTTGAGAAGCGATTCGAGAGACAGTGGGAGCCATCCAGTTTAGACAAACTAAAAACCACTCTAAACTTGCAAGAGCATCATGCTAAAGTGTTTCTTTTCTCTCTCCTAATTGCAGCGACCATTCAAGATGACCGGACTTAAGTTATTACTAGATAAAAATATATTGACATGGCCAAACTATAAAGATTGGCTCAGGAATGTCAAGATGGCAATCACTTACGACAAGTTGGGGTATGTCCTTACCACCAAAGCTCCCCCTGTCCCAGGTCCCAAAACCAGTGTCGTAGATAGGGAAATATACAAGACCTGGGAAATAGATTGCGCGAAGACCAGATGCCTCGTACTTGCCTCGATGGACAACAAATATCAGAGGAGGCACGAGAATATGGTCCTTGAGTCCATATTTCTTCATACAAAAGAACTGTATGGAGAGCAGTCTCGTATCGCAAGATACGAAGTGTCGAAGAAGTTGTTTTCGGCAAGGTTGGCCGTCGGATCATCGGTAGCGGAACACGTGCTTAAGATGATTGGCTACATTGAGGAGCTCGCGGACCTTGGGACCACGTTGGAGAATGAACTCTATACTGATTTGATTCTCCAGTCCCTTCCTTCCACTTACGCCCAGTTTATTCTTAACTTCAACATGCAAGGAAAGGAGGTTGAACTTTCCGAGCTTCTGAACATGTTGAGGAGTGCTGAGGGCACCCTACAGAAGGGTAGGGAGACATCCACATTGTTTGTAGGAGGATCTTCCTCTTTTAGGTCTAGGGCGAAAGCCAAGGGCAAGAAGAAGAAAGCCCCCGCCAAACCAAGAGCCGGTGTCGGTAAAGTGGATACGAAGGGAAAAGGAAAAGCAACAAAGATAGCAGGGAAGCTAGTGGGGAAGGAAGAATGCTTCTATTGTCACAAAAGTGGTCACTGGAAACGGGATTGCAAGGCTTGGAAGGCCAAAACACAGGATTTGAAGCAAGTTGCGGCTTCAGCTTCAGGTGTGTATGTTATTGAAAACTCTCTGTCAATAAACTCTACATCCTGGGTATTAGATACCGGATCAGGATCTCATATCTGTAATTCTTTGCAGGCGTTGAGAAAGCGTAGAGTTTTGAAGGCAGGTGACATGACCCTCAGAGTTGCAAACGGTGCTAGCATGGATGCTGAGGCCGTGGGGGACTATCATCTGGGATTGTCGGATGGACATTTTTTGGTTTTGCTTAGTTGTTATTATGTACCAAATGCAACCTGTAATATCATTTCTGTATCTTTATTGTCTAAAGAAGGTTATGAATTTGCATTTGTAAGTAATGTAGTGAACATTCACCTTAATCAAGTTTTGATTGGGTCAGGTACATTGAACAACGGTATATACGTATTAAACCAGCCACAGATTTTCAATGTCCAGAATACACACAAAAGAAAGTCTCCAGAAATAAATAAAACTTTCTTATGGCATTGTAGACTGGGTCACATCAATGAGAGAAGGTTGACCAAGTTACACACAGAAGGATATTTGGATCCGTTCGAATATCAATCGTATGCAACTTGTCAATCCTGTCTCAAAGGAAAGATGACAAAGACTCCGTTTACTGGACACGGAGAAAGAGCGAGCGAGCTCTTGGGACTCGTACACAGCGACGTGTGCGGTCCAATGTCTACACATGCTCGAAGCGGTTATTCTTACTTCATTACTTTTACGGATGACTTTTCAAGGTACGGTTATGTCTTCTTAATGAAACATAAATCCGAGGCTTTTGAAAAATTCCAGGAATATAAGAATGAAGTAGAAAAACAAACAGGCAAAAGTATAAAGACACTGAGATCTGATCAAGGTGGTGAATACTTGAGTGCCGAGTTCCTGGGTTACTTAAAAGAGAATGGAATTCTCTCTCAGCTTACTCCTCCATACACTCCGCAACATAATGGTATATCGGAGAGACGGAACCGAACCCTATTGGATATGGTACGGTCCATGATGAGTAACACTGAGTTGCCGCTATCGTTCTGCGGATATGCGCTAGAATCAGCTGCATACCTTTTGAACCGAGTTCCAACTAAGACTGTGCCTACTATACCATATCAGATGTGGTGTGGGAAGAGACCCTATCTTAATCATATTAAGACATGGGGATGTCCAGCTTTTGTAAAAAAGCAGCATGCGGACAAGCTCGAGGCACGCTCAGTACAGTGCAAGTTTGTGGGATATCCAAAGAACTCCAAGGGATATTACTTCTATTGCGAAGAGGAACAAAAAGTCCTTGTTTCTCGCCATGCCCACTTTCTAGAACACCAGTTCATAGAAAAAGAATTAAGTGGGAGCGCAATAGAACTGGAAGAAATTCCAGAACCACGAGCTATTACTGAAAGCTTGGTTGAACCAGAGGGTTCGAAAGATCAGGACATTCCCACGCCACTCCGCAGGAGTAGTAGGCAGTCTCATCCGCCCGAGAGATACTACGGTTTTCTTATTGACGGGGATAGAGAGGATTGCATCATAGAGTTTGATGAGCCTACTAGCTTCCAGCAAGCCATTCAGAGCGTCGACTCGGTAAAATGGCTGGATGCAATGCGGACCGAAATGGAGTCCATGTACACCAACAAAGTATGGACGTTGGACATTGCTCCAGATGGGGTAAAACCCGTAGTATGCAAGTGGATCTTCAAAAGGAAGATTGGTGTAGATGGACAGGTTGAGACCTATAAAGCTAGACTGGTAGAAAAGGGTTTTTGTCAGCGACCTGGTTTGGATATGACGAAACTTTTTCTCCAGTAGCTATGCTGAAATCCATTCGGATCCTTCTTGCCATTCCTGCCTTCCACGATTATGAGATTTGGCAGATGGACATAAAGCCAGCTTTTCTAAATGGACATTTAGAGGAGTGTGTCTATATGGATCAGCCAGAGGGTTTCATTCAGAGTGGGAACAGCGGAAAGGTGTGCAAGTTGCTTAAGTCCATTTATGGACTAAAGCAAGCATCGCGGAGTTGGAACATCTGTTTTGATGAGACGGTCAAGGAATTTGGCTTTATCAAAAATCCAGATGAACCATGCATCTATTGTAGATTTGTAGCGAGAACTGTTGTATTCCTCGTTTTATACGTGGATGACATTCTCTTAATAGGAAATGACATTCCTATGCTACAATCTGTCAAGGGGTTCTTGTCACACAGGTTCTCCATGAAAGACCTGGGTGATGCCTCATACATTCTGGGTATCCGGATCTACCGTGACAGATCCAAGAGGATATTAGGACTTTCGCAGTCCAGGTACATCGACACCATACTGAAGAGATTCAGTATGGAAGATTCCAAGCGCGGTAATCTACCGGCTTGTCACGGGATCACCCTCTCCAAAGAGATGTCTCCCAAGACTGATTTGGAGAGGGATCGCATGTCTATTATACCCTACGCTTCTGCGGTAGGCTCTATAATGTATGCGATGTTGTGTACCAGACCGGATATGGCTTATGCACTGAGTGTGGTAAGCAGGTATCAGTCAAACCCTGGGGAGAAACATTGGATAGCAGTAAAGAACATTCTCAAGTACCTGAGAAGGACTAAGGAGATGTTCTTGGTGTATGGCGGAAAAGACCTGCATATTGAGGCCTTTGCTGACTCCAGCTTCCAGAGTGACAAGGATGATTCCAAGTCCATGTCGGGTTTTGTCTTTACCCTTAATGGAGGGGCGGTGTGTTGAAAGAGCTCCAAACAGGAAACCGTTGCTGACTCGACTATGGAAGCGGAATACATCGCTGCATCTGATGCCGCAAAAGAAGCTGTCTGGATGAGGAAGTTCTTGAGAGAACTTCAGGTGGTTCCGTCCATTGTTGACCCAATACCTCTATATTGCGACAACAACGGGGCTATAGCTTTAGCGAAAGAACCCAGGTCCCATCAGAAATCCAGACACATCTTAAGGCGGTATCACCTAATCAGGGAGATCGTAGATCGCCAGGAGATTGAGGTCCGGAGAGTTGCATCAGAGGATAACACTGCAGATCCATTCACCAAGGCCTTGCCCCAGACTCAGTTCTAGCGGCTGATCGAGATGATAGGTCTTCGATACGCCAGTACATGGCCTTAGTGCAAGTGGGAGATTGTTAGTGTATATGCCCTAGAGGCCATTACTGTATCATACTAGTTTGTATATTACTTGATGGAAGCTTGGGATATTCATAGTTGTATATACAATCTTGCTCGAAATGGTAGTATGCTACTTGGTTTGTCTCTTCTTTAATATGTGCATGTGTTTCTTTTAGCATATCGCTGATATACATATTAGTAGAGCCCTTAGGATCTTTGCTTGATTACCAGCGTTGTGATGGCGCTCACACTCGTGGGAGCTGGGTGATCTATAAGCACATCCTTATACAGGTCCCTAGTCGTTGGACTATCGAGACAGGGCATCGATACTCCGGAGTAGACTAGCGTATGCGCTTCTCATCCCAGTGTGGGAGACGGTCTGTACCACAGCCGTTAGTACGTCGTACTTGAGATAGTATGCGGGTGCTCGTTAGGTTACGAGTACACTGGACAGGACTCGTCAGGGACTGTTGATTGGTATTATACCTATCGTCAGTTATCAGTTCCCAGGTGACATGAGTACAGCTTAGTCCGCTGATTGACACTGTCACTTCGCCTCGAGTGTGTTCCCACTGCACTTTGATTACTACCCTACCACGACTCAATGGAGTCGTGCAAACAGGTAGTTTTTGGGTGCAGTCCCGAAGCACTTGGAGGCAGTGACGGTTAGACAGGGTTCGTCTCTCCCGGTATTGGGGGTTGACATCGCGCTGTGTCCAGGAGAGCCATTACACGAGTAGTCCCTGGCCAGGGCAAGCGAGATATACTGGTAGGTTTCCAGTGTTATCTCAGGGTGTTCTGGGCTACACTCCGACACGACTTGTACCGCTATTAGGGGACTGACGTTCACCGCCCCCTAGGCCCGCCATGCGATGTATCAGACGAACAGACCGGACTGTACGGAGATTGTCACATACAGGCTCAGTAGGAGTTCAGATGGGGTTCACCTCGCCAGTCTTCTTATCGACATCTACCTGGGGACCGTTACGTACAGCTAGTGCCGCTTGCGGTCTGTGGTTAAACCCACTGCCAGCGTAGTGTCGAGTCTTTAGAGTCTCACACAGAGAGCTATTCGCCTTTAGGCAAAATGAGTAGATGTCGCATGGTTTTGCGACAGGGTTCGTTCGCATCCGCGCACTTGTGCACGTTTGCTGTCCGGACAGTTTATACTAGCGGGCTTTGGTTTAAGCCGGATCCTGGTATATGATTTGGGATTGGTTTTTCTCATTGTATTCGTGTTCCTCGGGTCACGAATGCGGGTGTGTATGCACAGTTGTTTGAGACAGAGGGAGAGGACCTTGATTAGGGTTAATGACTATTGTCATTTTATTAACCCTAATGCTTATGTGTGTATTATAGTTAATTGATAATTAGTTTAATAATTGTGCATGGTTATGGTTGTTGACCATTTGACCTCCTTGACTTGTTGACCTAGGTTGACACTTTGACCATCATCATTTCTTTTGGAAGATGCTTTTTGATCCTTGCAAATTGAAATGATAATGGTCATGTCATGATTAGCCATGACAATTATCTAGCTAATTATTCAATTAAAATAATATACAGATATTAGTGAGAATGGTTCACATAATTCTCATTCTATCGTTTCATTTCTCTCTCTTGTTCTTCCTCTCCCTCAAGCTCTCCCTTCTCATGTGTTGAGAAACACTTGAGCTTGAGAAAAACCCTCTCTTGATCATCTCTACTCTCATCTAGGGTTGAAGGACTAGCACTTCTTGAACCCTAGTTACTTCTAGCTTGGAGTTGAAGCCAAAGATTGAGGCTTTCGGGTGGATCTTTCTTTGACGGGAGAAGACGACAAGGTGATCTCCTTCCACTACTCCAAGGAGCAAGGAGAGAAGGACATAAAGACCAAAGGTATAACCTATCTAGCACTTAGCTAGTTACTAGTTAGCTTTATCAAGTTTTTGTTTAGCAAAGATCCTTTAAAGTCTAGTCCATGTTGCCTAAGCTCATAAAAATCCGATTTTATTCCGTTTTCCGCCTCCCCGCAAGTACCGGGGTGGGCAACGTGGACTTACACTTTTGATATAGGAAATGTTCAAAACATTATCCAACAATACAAAATTTTATCATTTCTTAACTAATAAAGAGACTGATATGATTTTGTATATCGGGTTCGGTATCTAATAGCATTTGTTCAGAATCAATGTATTGGTAATACAAGGTGACAGTGACCAACAGACTTGGCTGCAACACTTGCCCCTTTTTCTGCCTCATGAAACATATCACCCGTTCTCAGTTCTCTACCTTTCTGTAGCCCTATGTAACAGATTACATATCTGGGATCCTGATCTGGTATCACATACCCAGGACGTAAAGGATACTGAGAAACAGTTCTCTGTAATGAACACACACGAAGATGATGCATCAACATGCACTCTCTTCGTTTGGGCGGCACGGGAAATCTGGTATTCCCCAATTTCCTGCTCTGTCTTATAACAATTATAAGTTGGAGCGGGACCAACGTTCCCCAGCTCAGTATAACAAGCGGGTTCGGTCAAATATCCGTATTATTATCTTGATTAAGGCATGATATGGTCGCTACCTGGAGAGAGAGAAGAAAACACTCAGCGTGCGCTCTTGCAAGATCAGATTGGTTATTATTTTATCTAATCAGGATGGCTCCCACTGTTTTTATCAAATCTTCCTTCAAACCCTAAAAGGAAAGACCAGCCGGGATTAATTACACACTACAAGTTCGCCAATCTTTTAGCCAGGCCAGTGTCGGTACTTTGAGGGAGTTCCCCCGTGCTTTCGCACGAACCTAATTACAGTAAACCTCGTTTTCCCAGAGGCGTAACCCCGTTGACACCTTTCTAGACACCTACTTGATCGGCTAATTGTAATGTGTAAAACTCTCCCAGGAGTAACAATTACTCGCAGTGGGTATCGGGATCCAACTATCTCATAGAAGGTATGCAATCTTATTGCAAATTTCAACATTTGAAATTCCCGATAATATTTTTCCCCTAACCTCTTATGACCTTGACAAAGGCCAACAAACCATAGGATGCTAGTCAAGTTCAACCCGTCATTTCCTGATTGAATCAAACCCACCCGCACGACCCTTGACAAAGGCCAACAAGGTCGCACGACTACCCTAACCCAATCTGCATCATATGTATAAGCAGATAAGCACCAGTTAGCTACCGCACACTGCGCCTTGACAAAGGCCAACAAACGCAGCACGAATACTAACTACTACTTATCTGAAATAACGGAGGGCTACGACAGGTTTTTCTGAAAACCTATTGCGTAATGAACTTGATATCGTTGTAGAATCAAATGATTTTAAAATGGAGTGTTTTTGAGGCTTTTCTAGTTTTGCTAAAGGAGTCACTCCCGGTGAAGGGATCGTCGGTCCTTTCCTCGTCGAATGAGGTGCAGGATATATCATATATATCACTGTGCAAAGCAAAAACTCTTTAAAAGCAATCAAAAGACAAACCGAGTGCGTAGCATCTGCCAGTTATTGCTAAAGGAGTCACTCCCGGTGAAGGGATCTCGGTCCTTTCCTCATCGAATAAGGTGCAGGATATATCACATATACCGCTGTGCAAAGCAAGAACTGTAGCTACCTGTTTTATTTTGAAATTCGATTCTACAACATCTTAGGTTTCTTTTTACTTTCATTAATCACATTAATGAAGTCCCATCATTACAATACCTAAACATCACAGATAAATACGACGTACACTTATGCCATCCGCATTCGCCTCGATGTCCCCTCGTGCACCGTTAGGTTAGGTAACTAACGGCAGAGCGGGGCAGGGCTAGCGCGGGTGTAAAACATAAGTAACGTCTATATAATATATCATATATACTATATATAGTATCCATCACAGAACATATCACATGATCACATCACAGATATCGCAGCAGAAGAATCATAAGAAATATTGGATATACTAGGACGTCCGTGTTTTTAATACGAGCCAGTATAAAACACGGATTCCACGGTCGTGATGAATAGCCAAACCCACACCCCTAGACCCCTACGAGAGCGGCAAGCAACCCTACCAATTCTAGAGTTAGGAGACCCGGTCTCGACTCCTCGAGTTGGTCTCCCACTGGACTCCAGAACCCGGTTACTTGTGCTCCCCTCTTTGGGTCTATCCTAGTGCGGAAAAGTAAATAATATACAAAGGGTGACATCTTTCGCAACCTGGAAGTGCCCCAAATAATAGAATATTACATACAAGTTTTGACATGAATGAAAATGAAAAACACTCATCTCACATAAAAAACCCCGGCTATTCAAACACGACGATCCAATATAACATATCCAGCAACACATAACATCACATGTCATCAACGTAAGTAAATATGCGCATCCCAATTGTCGTTGACATATAGCAACGAAACCGGCGATATCATATATTACACTTACGGTCACAGAAAAGAAAGTGTAAAACTACAACAGTTGGAATCCGCAATCTCTTTAGACATCGCATGCCTGATCAAATGAATACCTTAGACATCACATGCCTAACAATTATAAACCCCGCATTTTAGTCTCATTATCAAAAACACTTTTCAATATCAAGTCGGGCAATTCAACAGGATTCCCGACATCCTGATCGAATGCTCGTCGCAAACTTCAGTAGACAGCCGCACCCCCGATACCGTCGACGAAGTGCACCAAGGCGGAACACCGCAACCGTGAGCACCCGGACGGTTGCTTTCGGCGATGGGGTTCTCCTATAGTCACTTGGTCGGGGCCTAGGGGTGTAGCTGTCTATTAAGTTTACCCGGCGAGTATCCGCGTACGCTATGTGATTGCGACGGACTTTTAATCACATCAAAATTCTGTGGCAACCGATCAAGTGAGACTAAACCGCTAGATTTATAACATTCATTCAGTTATCTCATAACTACTTGTGAATTCCAATTATTGTATCACATTCCGGATAAATAGAAAATATTAAACTTTCCGATCGAACATTCAAACACCCAAGTTTTCCCGAAACAGCTCAACACATGAAACAAGTTTAAAAACATTCACTTCATGCCTCAGTACCAACGGTCCAGCCGTAGAAGGGTCAAGCCAACGCCTCATATGTGGCACGCCGTACTGCCCCAAACCCGAAGGTTCAAAGGGCAGTTCAAGACGGTCACATAATCGAGTTAAGGTTTGTTGTCTTCTAGGGGGACCATCGCGTTACTTGCACTACCTAGAATGTCTTTAAACCACAGAAAAATCCAACACTTGGAAATTTCCCGGCAGGGGAAAGATTGGGTATTTATATCCGGTCGAACTTTTTAACATATTCTAAAATTATCCGGAAAGCCA
The DNA here is from genome assembly GCA_030015575.1 of Agapanthus africanus. Taxonomy (NCBI): domain Eukaryota; kingdom Viridiplantae; phylum Streptophyta; class Magnoliopsida; order Asparagales; family Amaryllidaceae; genus Agapanthus; species Agapanthus africanus. Next base: position 411,325,021 of record JASDDO010000001.1, read on the forward strand.
CATAGACAAGATTAGACAATCCGATCGAATCTCCGAACTCCCAATACAACCCAGAAATTTCAACTCTATAATAAATATTAAAAATTCCCAGGAAAACCAGCACTGCAAAGTAGGAGTTACTGTGCAAAATTCAATGCATGATAAGACAAATAGGCCGCGGAACCGCCGCATGTGGCATGCTCGTGCCGCGGAACCGCGGCGGCTTGATGGAATTAGGGCATCGAATTTTACGGTAACTCTTAGATATTCCTGCTAATATTTCTGCATATTTTTAATTCTCAAAAATCCACAATTTTCAAAAATGTACAGAGAGCAATTTTTGGGTTAGGGTTTCGGTTCGTTCGGATTTCAAACGTCGTCTAGACTTCGCCTAAGGCTCTAGCTTGGCTCTGATACCACTGTAGGGTTCCTAGACATACTGATGAGGTCTCACAAGGCATCAACCATGCCAATTTCAAAAATTACAAGTGCCGAGAAACCCTAATACGGATCGTTAACTAGAATATTAGGCGAAATAATGAAACTAGTTAACAACTTAACTAAAAGAATGGAAATACAACCTTTGTAGATCCGGTCCTCCACCTCCATAGCTCCATGATGAAGTCTCCTCGCTGTCCAAATCCAATCCCGGGCTCTAGCGTCGGCTTCATCGGAGAAATGGGCAGGCTTGGTCGTTGACTACGATGCCGAAGATGATCTATGTCGAGGCATCACAAGATCAAGCTCCCACTTCACCAAGTCATGAAACTTGTGAAGAAAACACCCTATACTACTTGGCAAGAAGTAGAGGATGAAGAAATAGGAGGTGGATTCACTTTAGAATTGGATTTCTCACTCTTTTCATCAAATCACCATTGATGAAATCAAGGTTTTCTTCAAGTGAAGAAGAAGAAGAAGAAAAAAGATGAATATTATGATAAGTTATCCAAATAGAAAAAGAAAAACAATACTTATCATAATACAACCATGGTCAAGTGTAGAGAATGAACTAGGGTTAAGTGGAGTGGTTAGGGTTAAGCATGAGACAAAAATGGTCACTTAGTCAAAGCTTCATGAAGCTTCAAGATGCAAACAAAGAAGGCCACCATTTTCTCTTTATGCTTATTAATTTCCAAAAAGAATAAATAAATAAATAAATAAGAAACCAAAACCCTAACCATTCATATAACCATGGTTTAATCTTTACACAAACCCAAGTAAACATGTATCATCAAACATGATACAAACTTGTGCACAAAAAATATATCACATATACAATGTGCACAAACAAGTGAGAAAATCCATTTAAAGTGATCCAATACTAGTTAATGCAAAGTAATATATCAAATATATAATTATACATTAAATCATTAAATCAACACTTGATTTAACGATCCGGTCATATCGCATATAACCGACTAGTATCCTATGTATCGGCTTACCGAATCAATCCTTGATTCGATAACTAGGTTATATCGCATACAACCTATCGATACATTCATCACGAGAATGGAATACGGTATCACATACACGCATTATTCTCGGTCCTGCACATATCTCATATGCGCTCCTATTTCGTTTCGCTTGAGCCAGGAAACCTCTGTGTAGGACTCTAAAGACTCGTCAATACGCCGGCAGCAGGTGATGATCATATCAAACACCCACAAGCCGCAAGCGGTCTGCTAAACGTAACGGACACCCGGGTATTGAGCGATTAGAAGATCGACGAGCAAGCCCGCTCATACTCCTGTGAATCCAACCAGTAACACTTACCGTACAGTCCGGTCTGTTCGTCTGGTATGTCGCATATCTCGCCTAGGGGTGGTAAACGTCAGACCCCAATAGCTTGATAAGTCGTGTCGATATGAGGTCTATAACAGTTCGAGAAACTACTGATAACACTTACCAGTAAATCTCAGCAACCCTGGCTAGGGATTTCCGGTTATAGCCAATCGAACACAGCGCAACATCAACTCTCTATACCGGGAGAGACGAATCCCCTCTATCGCTCATTGCCTCCATGTGATTCGGGACTGTACCCAAAAACCACCGTTTTGCACGCCCTCTTGGACGTGGTAAGGTGGAAATCAAAGCACAGTGGGAACCACACAAGACTCTATGACGATCTCGGGTCAACAGACTACTCTGTACCAGTGTCACCAGAGAACTGCCATCTGACGTAAGGTATAATACCATCTGGGAGTTCTCGGCGAGTCCGTCCAGTGTACCCAGTCTCCACTGAGCACCCGTATATCATCTCTGATGTCAAACACCAATGGATATGGGATCATCCATCGCCCATCTGTATGGGTCGAGAAGGTATACGCTAGTCTACTCTGGTATATCGATGCCCCGTCTCGATACACCCACGACTAGGGACCTTGAAGGATTTACTTATGGACTACCCTGTCCCCACTAGTATGATCCGCATCATAGTCCAGGTAGTCAAGTACACATCCTAAGGGCTTTACCAACATGTAACAGAGAGACAATCAGTGTACACGTTAAGGTAAAGATCAACCAGATAGCATACTATCATGTCGTGCAAGAAAGTCCTCCCTATATATGTCCAAGCATCCACTACAATATACATCCTATGTATAGTAATGGCCTCTAGGGCATACATATAACTAACAATACTTCATGCCCCAGTTGCCTCGTTCCAGAGGTGGGAGCCCGTAAAAGAAGCCGGCAATGTGGTGCCCTTCCGGCGAGGAGTTGAAGACCGGAGATTCCGCGGGAGATCGGGACGATGATGAGAAGACCGAAGGACACGGATCGCTCGGTATATCTCTCTACCCCATTCTTTAGTTAGCTAGAATTAGATTTATGGCCCGATCCGGGATTTTTGTGCGCGGTGGTGCCGGTTCAAAAGTTAAAGTAAATCATCGTTTCCGCATTCTGGCCTCGGATTGACGGCCGGGGTGCCGCCGTGCACTTACAATACTATGAGATGTACCCAGAACAAAAACGAGGCATTTTCACCAAGTTTGGGCCGGCCACATGCCCCTTAAAACCGGCCTCCTCAAATTTTTGGTGGTGAAATGCTTCCAGTTTTGTTCTGGGCACTTATCTCAAGGAGTTTGGGTTTCTGGTGTTGTTTGGTTTTTGCCCAAATTTGATTCTCTGTTGTTTTCTGTATGGGGAAATTTGAACTGTTTCAAAGTCGTTAAATTTGACACTTTTTAATAGTTTACACTACATTCACTTTTATCTGCGACCGTGAATGTCACTCGATCGGTAAAACTCGTCCGATTGCTATATGTTCTTTTAGATGGGTTTTGCGAACGTGACTTTCGCGTTGATGTTTTGTGCTTGTGCTGTGATTGTGGTTGGATAGTCATGATGGATAGCATATGGTGCAATGTTAGTGGTACTATTTATATTCATTTGTACATTTGTTATTTCGGGGCGAGCGTCCGACATGTGGACTGTCGTCTTTGCCGGGTTTTATATTTTTTATTTGGCACGACCGGGTTGAGGTCGATGTCACCATTTGTACATATTACTTTCTTTTTTTGTACTAGGATTACCCCGCTGTGGAGTGCACGAATAGCCGGGTTCTAGAAAGCAACAAGCCCGCATCTCATGTCGTTGAGACAGAGGGGGCTTCATTCTAGAATTGGCGGGCTATTTGCCGCACTCGTAGGGGGTATAGGATGAACCACGGAGGGGCGCCCAAGTTACCGAATTCCGTGAAGTTCTGGGTGGCCCATTCACTTTGTTGAAGAGGGCTGCATCATTTCTGGGATTGACGGGTAACTTTCCGTGCTCGTAGGGGTCCAGGTTTTCATTGCGCAGGCTATCCACATGACAGGGAACGTCGGGTTTTATTTGCGGCTCAAATGAAACCCGGGGCTCCAAGATTATCCATCATTCTGTATTGTTGGCCGAGATTCTGTGATGTTGATTATTATCATGTCTGGGACGAATGTTGTGTATACTTATATATATAATAGTAGATGTTGTATATGTTTTGCACCCGCGCTAGTTCAGCCCCCGCTATGTCGTTAGTTAAGCAACCTAACGGGTGATGACGGGGCCAAGTGGAGAATGCGGATGGCATATACATACATCATATTTTTCGTTCTTTTCTGGTGTGATAGGTTATATTGATGGGACCGCATTAATTTTGATTAATCCAATAAAATAAACCTAAAAGATGTTGGAACCAGGTTTTAAAAACTGACATTACAGACGTTCCTTTTTGCTTTGCACAGTGGTATTCAGTTATGAATATCCAGCACCTCATTCGACAAGGCAAAGGCTGAGATCCATTCATCGGGAGTGACCCCTTGAGTAAAAGTTTGCGTCAACGTAATAACTTCACTGTAGTCGATTATTCTTGCTTTGCATCGTGGTATTCAGTTTAGAATATCCTGCACCTCATTCGACGAGGAAAGAGCCGAGATCCCTTCACAGGGAGTGACCTCTTTAGCAAAAGTTTTCCCCACTATATTTTTTTAAAAAAAAGCTATCAGGTTCCTTCAACGATATCAAGTTCATTACGTTAACGGGTTTTTTCGCCAAAAACCCAGCCGTAGCCCTCTGTCATTTCTTACAAGTATTACTTAGTATTCATGCTGTGTATGTTGACCTCTGTCAAGGCATAGTGAATGATAGCTAAGCAATGCTCGTATGTTGCATAGATAGATGCGTTTATTTAGGATAGTCGCACGGTCATTTTGATCTCTGTCAAGGACTTATGCGGGTGGGTCTAAATAAATCCAGGACAATGACGGGTTGAACTTGACTTGCGACTTATGACATGTTGACCTCTGTCAAGGTCATGAAGCCGCTTGGGGAAAAAACCACATCGGGAGTTTCAAATATACAGGAAACTTGCAGATTTAGCATACCTTCTGGAGTGTAGCGACTAGAGTGGATTCCATCTCGGTCATTATACAATGATAGTTGGATCCCGATCCCACTGATGAGTTGGATTACTCTCGGGAGATTATTTCACTTAAACAATCAATGCTATAAACCAAGTAGGTGTCTAGAACGGTGTTGGCGGGGCTAAGCCTCCAGGGAAAAGAGGTTATATAATTAAGGAACTTCGCGAAAGCGTTGGAAAACCTACCTCGAAGTACCAACACTAGCTTGGCTGAAAGGTTAAGCAAGTATTGTGACGTATGATTAAATCCTGACTAGTTCTTCTTTTAGGGTTTGAAGAAGAATTTGAGGAAATAGTGGGAGCCATCCTGGTCAGATAAATTAATACCCAATCTAATCTTGTAAGAGCGCACGCTGAGTGTTTCTTTTCTCTCTCTCCAGGTAGCAACCATTTCACGCCCTAATCAAGATAATAAAATGTATCGCTTGACTGATCCGAATTCTTATTCGTGGCTGGGGAACGTCGGTTCGGCTCTAACTTACGACAACAGTCATAAGTGTGAGCAAGGGAAAGAGGATTGTATGGATTCCAAGGAGACCCCATTGAAGAAGAAGCATACCAATGCATCTACTTCAGGTGTTCTTGTAATTGAGAACTACTTTTCGGTCAGTCCTACCTCCTGGGTATTAGATACCGGATCAGGATCTCATATCTGCAATTTATTGCAGGGACTGAGAAAAAGTAGGATGGTTGGACTTGGTGATATGTCCCTCAGGGTAGGGAATAGAGCACAAGTTAATGTTGCAGCCGTCGGTGAATATCACCTAGTGTTGCCAAATGGCAACACTATGATTTTGAACAATTGCTACTTTGTACCTTCCATGGTTTGCAACATCATATCAGTTTCTTTACTTAATAAAGATGGATATAACTTTGTTCTTGATAGAAATATCATGAACATTTACCTTGATAAGGTACTGGTTGCAGAAGGTACACTGTGTAATGGTATCTATGTTCTAAATCAGAATATAGTTCTCAATGTACAAAACACACGCAAGAGGAAGAGTTCAGATACGAACGAATCCTACTTGTGGTATTGTAGACTTGGTCATATCGGAGAGAAAAGTCTAAGTAAGTTACACAAAGTTGGACTCTTGAATACGTTCGAATTTTCATCTTATGAAACTTGTCAGTCTTGTCTCAAAGGAAAGATGACCAAATCTCCCTTCACCGGACATGGAGAAAGAGCAGCAGAGCTCTTAGGACTCATACACAGTGATGTGTGTGGTCCGATGTCTATACATGCAAGGGGTGGGTTCTCGTACTTCATCACATTCACTGACGATCTCTTTAGATTCGGATATGTGTATCTTATGAAACACAAATCGGAAGCTTTTGAGAAATTCAAAGAATTCAGAAACGAAGTAGAGAACCAGACTGGCAAAAGTATTAAGATTCTCCGATCAGATAGAGGAGGGGAGTACTTGAGCACTGAATTCAGGGACTTTCTATAAGAGAATGGCATTCTCTCTCAGCTTACTCCTCCGTATCCACAACATAACGGCGTATCGGAGCGGAGGAACCGTACCCTATTGGACATGGTTCGCTCCATGATGAGTAATGCCGAGTTACCTCTTTCATTCTGGTGACTTGCGCTTGTAACAGCAACGTACTTGTTGAATCAGGTTCCGTCTAAATCTGTGCCTAAAACTCCATATGAAGTATGGAGTGGTAGAAAAACATGTCTTAAATGGGTTAAGATATGGGGTTGTCCGGTATATGTGAAAAACCAGAATCCGGACAAACTTCAGGCATGGTCAGTTTTATATAAGTTTGAAGGATATCCCAGGCATTCAAATGGATATCTGTTCTACCACACCGAGGAACAGATGGTGTTTGTTGCTCAGCATGCCACCTTTTTGGAGTGGCAATTTCTTGCAAAAGAAATAAGTGGGAGGACGGTAGAACTGGATGAAATATCTGAACTACAAACTCAAACTAAGAATTTGGTTGAACCGGAAAATTCAGTTGTCCCAGACGAACCTCAGCCACTCCGCAGATCTTGTAGGATTTCTCATCCGCCCGAGAGATACTACGGTTTTCTCATAGACAGGGATCGAGAGGATTGCATCTTGGAAGAAGATGATCCTACCAGTTTGAGGCAGGCCATTGTCAATAGGGACTCTGATAAGTGGCAGGATGCTATGCGATCCGAAATGGATTCCATGTACACCAATAAAGTGTGGACCTTTGATATTGCTCCACCTGGGGTAAAACCTGTTGGATGCAAATGAATCTACCAAAGGAAACTTGGTGTAGATGGGCAGGTGGAAACCTATAAGGCTAGACTCGTTGCAAAAGGTTTTCTTCAAAGACCTGATGTGGACTATAACAAAACTTTTTCTCCAGTGGCTATGCTCAAATCTATTCGGATCCTACTTGCCATTGCTGCCTTCCATGACTATGAGATCCGGCAGATGGACGTAAAAACGGCTTTTTCTAAATGGCGGTTTGGAAGAGTGCGTTTATATGGATCAGCCAGAAGGTTTTGTGGACAATGGGAGCAACGGGAAGGTGTGCAGATTGCTTAAATCTATTTATGGATTAAAGTAGGCATCGCGGAGCCGGAACATCTGTTTTGATGAAGCAATCAAGGAATTTGACTTCATCAAGAACGAGGATGAACCTTGTATTTATAAGAAGATTGTAAGACGAACTGTCGTATTCCTAGTCTTGTACGTGGACGACATTCTTTTGATAGGAAATGAAATTCCTATGCTACAATCGGTCAAGCTATTCTTGTCACAACGGTTCTCCATGAAAGTCCTGGGTGATGCCTTGTGCATTTTGGGGATCAAGATCTATAGAGATAGATCCAAGAGATTACTGGGACTTTCGCAGTCCAGGTACATAGAGAACGTGCTAAAGAGATTTAGTATGGAAGATTCCAAGCGCGGTAATATACCCGCATTGCACGGAATCACCCTCTCTAAGAAGATGTCTCCCAAGACTAACGAGGAGAGGGTTCACATGAGCACTATACCCTACGCTTCGGCGGTAGGATCTATAATGTATGTGATGCTATGTACAAGACCAGATGTAGCTTACGCGCTAAGCGTGGTGAGCCGGTATCAGTCAGACCCAAGTGAGAACCACTGGACAGCAGTGAAGAACATTCTCAAGTACCTGAGAAGGACTAAGAAGATGTTCCTAGTTTACGGTAATAGAGACCTCATGGTCGAGTCCTTTACCGATTCAAGCTTCCAGTGTGACAAGGACGACAGCAAGTCTGTCTCGGGTTTTGTGTTTACCCTCAACGCAGGGGTGGTGTGTTGGAGGAGTTCCAAACAGAATACCGTCACAGACTCGACGATGGAGGCTGAATACATTGCTGCAAGCGATGCCGCAAAAGAGGCTGTGTGGATGAAGAAGTTCATTAATGAACTTCAGGTGGTTCCGTCCATTGTTGACCCAATACCTTTGTTTTACGATAACAATGGGGCTATAGGTTTAGTTAAGGAACCATGGTCCCATCAGAAATCCAGGCACATCTTAAGGCGGTATCACCTGATCAGGGAGATCATTAATCGCCAGGATATCGAGGTACGGAGTGTGGACACTAAAGACAACACGGCGAGTCCATTCACAAAGGCCCTCCCTCAAACACAGTTCGAATGACTTTTTGAGCAATTGGGTATGCTGTACGCCAGCAGCTGGCCTTATTAGTGCAAACGTTGGGTATGCGGTACACCAATTACTGGCCTTTAGTGCAAGTGGGAGATTATTGGATATGTATGCCCTAGAGGCCATTATTGTATAGTACTAGTTTGTATAATTCATTTTGGAAGCTTAGGATATATATACGCATTTACGACTGTCTAGCTCGATATAGTATTATGCTACTTGGTTTGTATCTATCTTAATGTGTGTATATGTTTCTTTTAACATATCGCTAATGCATATTGATGGAGCCCTTAGGATCTTTGCTTGACTACTAGCGTTGTGATGGCGATCACACTAGTGGGGGCTGGGTAGTCTATAAGCATATTCTTATATAGGTACCTAGTCGTAGGATTATCGAGACAAGGCATCGATACTCCAGAGTAGACTAGTGTATACGCTTCTCATCCCAGCAGGGGAGATGGTCTGTATCACAGCCATCAGTACGTCGTACTAGAGATAGTATGCATTTGCTCATTGAGTTATGAGTTTCACTGGACGGACTCGTCGGGAACTGTTGGTTGGTATTATACCTATCGTCAGTTAGCAGTTCCCAGGTGACATGTACAGCTTAGTCCGTTGATTTGACACTGCTACTTCGCCTTAAGTGTGTTCCTATTGTTCTTTGATTGCTACCCAACCACGGCTCTATTGAGTCGTGCAAACAGGCAGTAGTTGGGTGCAGTCCCGAAGCACTTGGAGGAAGTGGCGGTTTGACAGGATTTGTCTCTCCCGGTATTGGGGTTTGATATCGCGCTGTGTCTAGGAGAGCCATTACACAAAGCCCTGGCCATGGCAAGTGAGATTTACTGGTAGGTGTTCCAGTAGTTTCTCAGGGTGCTTTGCGCTACACTCCGACATGAGTTATACCGCTATTAGGGGTCTGACGTTTACCACCCCCTTGGCCCGATATGCGATACTCTTATACGAACAGACCAGAATGTACGAAGATTGTCACATTCAGACTCAGTAGGAGTTCGGATGGGTTTTCCTCATCGGCCTTCTTATCGACATCTACCTGGGGACCGTTACGTACAGTTAGTACCACTTACGGCCTACGGTTAAACCCACTACCAGCGTAGTGTCGAGTCTTTAGAGTCACACACAGAGGGTTGTTCACCTTTAGGCGAAACGTAGTAGATGTCGTACGGTTTTACGACGGGGTTCATTCACATACGCATACTTGTGCGCATATGGTATTCGGGCAGTTGATACTAGTAGGTTTTGGTTTAAGCCAGATCCTAGTATTTGATTTTGGGTTGGTTCAGTCTTATTGTATTCATATTCTTCGGAAGACGGATGCGGGTATATGTATACAGTTGATAGAGACAGAGAAGGAGACACCGCATTAGGGTTTTGACCATTGACTTGATTAAAATCATAATGAGATGAAGGAAATTGATTACTAATTTTAATTAGAGATAATTGTGTCATGGTTGTTTAGTTTGACTATTTAACTTGTTGACCATTGTTGACTTAGATATTTTTGTTGAGCAAAAGATATTTTGCTTAGCATTAATGGTGACATGATAATGGTCAAATCAAATGAACCATCACAATTATACTAATTAAAATTATTATTCTTTTTCCTCATAAGAGAGCTATCTCTTCAATTTTAACATACACACTCTCTCTCATAGCTCTCTCTCCTTCAACCTCTCTCTCAAGCCCTCATCTCTCATGTATTGAGAACTAAGGGCCATTGAGACAAAACCACAAAAATCCATCTCTACTCACTCTAGGGTTCTTATTCTAGCACACCAAGCACACTAGTTACTTCATTGTTGAGGTTGGAGCTCAAGGTAGAGGCCTTCGGGTGGATCTTCTTTGACGTGGAGAAGCCGGTGAGGAGGAGCCATTCACAACCACTCCAAGGAGCTCACAACAAGGAGAAGCACCACAAGAAGAGATGGAGTTCAAGCTTGAGATATAACTTTCTATCATAGCAGATAGAACTCTTTTAGTGCTAACTAGGTTTATGGTAAAGATCCGGTTAAGGTTTATTCTAGCGCCATGTTTTGTATCGCTATAGAATTTTTGTTCCGCATTTGGCCACGGAAGTTGGTCGGGGCGCTAGTGTAACCCTTCAATATCAGACGAAGAGACAGGATTGTACGGTAAGTGTTGCTTACAGGCTCGTTATGGTTGGGATGAGTTCGCTCGTAGGCCACCTTTTCGTCATGTACCTCGGTAGCCATTACTCACAGCTAGTGTCGCTGACGTGCTTATGGTTAAATCCACTGCCAGCGTACTGTCAAGTCTTTAGAGTCCCACACAGAGGGTTCCCTGGTTCAGGCGAAAGATGTAGAGGCCGTAAGTTATAATGGCACGGTTTCGATCATGTTCGTGTACTTGTTACAGGAATGATGATCGGAAGAATAATACTGGCAGGATTTGGTTTAAGCCGGATACCAGTATTATATTATTTGATTATTTGTATTCGTATTTTTTCGGAATACAGATAAGGGTGTACTTATAAAGTATACGGTGAGGGGTATTCTTGTAATTGTACAAGAACACCTTCTAGAAGGAGGCACCTCATTACAAGATATTTATTTTATGAAAATTAATATATATGAGGTGGAATTAGGAGAATTGTCAAAGCACGGGTCAAAGAATGGCTCTATGAATATTTTATTCATTTGGGATTACTATTCAAGTATGGTGCATTATTTTAGAGATAAAGTAATACACAACTTAATTATTTTCCATGAGCCATTACCCTTGATGCATGCTTGATTTTTCCTCATTCTAATTTTCACATTCTCTCTCCTAATTATTTCCTTCTTCCTCTTCTTAGCTTTATCCTTCACATGTGTTGTGAATCAAAAGCTTAGGGCTAAAAGTAATCCACTACTTGATCTCTATATCATCTAAGTAGTCATTTCTAACAAACTTGACTTCTTAGTTAACTCTTGAGAAGAGTTTGAAGCTTGTTCCATAGCTCTCGGGTGGATCATCTTTGTCTTGAGCTGATCAGAGGTCAAGGACATTGCAAGCATCCAAGGAGCCTAGGAGTCTCATCCAAACGAAGACCCGAAGGACCGATTCTAAAGATATAAGCCACTATCATAGTAGATAAGATCTCTAGATAGGGCTTCTAGTTATGGTTTAGCAAAAGATCTAGTTTTAAAGTAGGTGTTGCATGGAAGAAAATTATTGTTTGCCACTTCCGCCTCCTCACAAGTGTTGTGACGGTGTGCAACATCTGCCAACAGCTTGTTGGTATTATACCTATTGTTAGATAGCAGTTCCCGGGTGACATGAGTACAGGTTAGTATGTCGACCTGAGATCATCATCTGTCTCGTGTGAATTCCCACTGTGGTTTGATTAATACCCTACCATGGCTCAAAGGAGTCATGAAAACAGGTTTTAGTAAGGTACGGTCCTGAGCCATATTGAGGCAGTGAGTGGATCGTCGGAGTTTCATCTCTCCCGGTATTAGGGGTTGATGTCGCATTGTGCACGAGTGGACATCACCAGAAATCCTTAGCCAAAGTGGATGAGAATTACTGATTGCACTGAGCTCGTGCAACAAGCCGTTAAACCTCTAGGTGTCCCTTGTAGGAGAAGTATTGTCTCGTGAGGGTTTTCAGCGGATACTACCCAAAAAATCCAATCAATTTGTCCTGTTGACTCTCATTCTTCAATTCAGTATTCTAGCAAGAAATTCTATTATCTTCAACTTAGAAATCATCAACCCGTATTTTTCACACTCACTTTTCATTTAACTTAAGATCGTATATGTTTTACAAATTTATTAAGCTTTCAACATCTTTTGAATTTTCCTTCTAAAGTGCAGTCTCAACTTAGGAATTTTTATCATCTCTACTGAAGGTATACGCCCTATCTTTCATTCCCATCTCTCATCCAAACCCCAATCATATACCCCTACGTGTGTGTAATTTTCACCCATACACTTGGAAATTCAATTCAAGGTATCATACTCTTGTCCATCGTCCAAAGTACTTTTAGTTGGTGAATTTTAGAAGAATTTTCTTACACATTGATAATGGTACCGTTAATACTTCTTGAGGTACTAACGACCGATTACAAAATGTGCTTGCGCATTTAGGCGTAATTACTCGTTTTGTAATACCTAAGGCTTAACAGTGACTCCCAAACCAGTTGGTCTAAGGCACTAGGTGATAAAGCACCCTCGCTATATATATATATATATATATATATATATATATTTTATGCAGCCATAAGTAATTACAAAACCAATGCTCAATTTTTTTTATCTCTTTATTCACACTTATAATTTTATTTTATTTTTTCTCATACTAAGGGTTTTAGACAAGAGCATTTCAAGGTATCCTCTAATATTCCAAGTTTCAAGGTGCGTGTTTGTGCAAGTTGTAGGGTATATAGTTTCAGAATTTATACTTAAGGTTCAGAATTATTTTTCAAATTTACACTTCAATTAAAAATTCAATACTCTTCCCTTATTTTGACTTAGCCCAAATACTGAACTCAAAATTTGCCTATTTCTAAATAAACTACAAGAACGTATATTTTCTACAGTTAAATTTTAAGAAAGGTTATTTTTACAGTTTTTAATTTAGTAAGTTTAAGATCTAGTTTTTCCTAGCTAGTCAACCGTCTTGTCGAACTTAAGTCAAATATGGCCAAAATTGAATTTTTCAAATTTTTTTAAAATTTTTCAATTTTTTATTTGATTTTATTTTTTATATAAATTTTGTAATTTTTATTTTTTTTATTTTATTTTTTTTATAAAGATGCAATGCGGAATTAAACATGCAAAAAAAAAGAAAAAACAAATATGCACAAAAAAATAAAAATATGCAATGCAATGATAACTATTTACAAACCACCTCCATCCCCAAACTTATGAAAAACAGTGCCCTCACTGCTCATGGCCTCGTCGTTCCCTTGATCGTGAACGGGAACGTTCCTCTCTCGCCAGCAGGGTGGTGATGCCGTGCTTTATACCTGTCACTCGCTGATCCAGGTTGGTCACCATCCCTACCAATCTGTCTATCCCTCTAGTGGCTCTCCTAAGTAAACGTGCTTGTGCCACGGGGGTAAGCTCTTCCTCGCTTGCGGTCGAGCTGGAGCTGGGTGTCTTGGCGGGTATGTCCTCGGCCGGCTCGGTGCACGACCATACATCATGTAAGCGTGTGTAGGATGTGGATACGCCCTCAAGAAGAGGTCTAATAGGGATCCCTCCATGCATATAAAACTCAAATTCCTCTACAGGGAGGAAATGGTGACACAGTTGTGTCACCAACATAGGGCATGGGTAGTTGGCAGCCCTCTTGCCCGCACCAATTGAGTGAAGTAATACCGTGCACATATCATAGCTTGGGTTTCTAGTCATCAAAGTGTGCACGATATGCAGGTATGGTGTGAAAAATTCCGTATTGTGTGAACTACCAAAAATATTATTTTGTGCCCAACAGCACACAGTCAACACGTTCGCATAAAGGGTTCTAGCCTGGATGCCTTTGCGTGGCTCCCTTGAATAATCATTACCCATCAAAGGTAGGTAGTTTTCGAATTGGAGGGGTTGGTCATGAATAGGCAGTCTAGGTATAAAGGCGACTTCATAGATGAAGTCCCTATCGATTATTATTTCCCTATCCCCCCAAATTAGCCTAATGTAACCGTGTTGTGAGAGGCAACCATCCTCCATGCACTCGTAAATCGGGTGAAAAGATCTAGAAGCACGAAGGAATTTGGATGGTTGAAAAGTAAAAAGTTCCACCCACGCCTTCGGATCTCGTCACCGAAATAGCTACCATAGACCGTGTGTGCAAACATTGGTGAAAACTCCCTTTCAAATTGCATGGTTGGTGCCATCACAGAGAGCAAACTGAAAAAATTAAAGTTTAACAGAGAGGGTAAGGAAATGGAAACCTCCTCTGAAGATTTCAGAGGACGACGACACCAGATGGCGGTGGATGCGCGGCACAGAGCAGGGTTCGGCGGCGGTTGTGCGGCGGGATGGGGCGATCTCTCTGCAGAAATGAAGTGGCGGCTAGGGTTTTGAGGAAAAGAGAGATTAGGGTTATGAAAAGTCAGTGGAGGGGTCGGGTTGTATTTATAGGGGGGTTTTGGTTATTTGCAAAAAGGCCCTCTTAAAAAGAGGAAATTATTTGTAATTTTTTTATTATTTATTAAAACTGAAAATTTACAAAAATACCCCCAAAAATTTGGAATTTGTTTTTTATATTTATTTTTTATTTTATTTTTATATAATTACAAGTGTGACATACCCCCAAACTTATTTGAAACAGTATTTCTACTGTTTATGGCAGGCCATTCGAAATTTGTGGGTAGATGGAGGAAAATCAGTCTTTGTAATCCGGCTCCTGCAATATCAGGAGCTCCTCCGAAGGGTCCGAGGTGAGGAACGGTTTAAGTCTATGTCCGTTCACTTTGAATAGTGAACCGTCCTCAGGATTTTCTAAATCGACCGCACCGTGCGGATATACAGTGCGTATCAAAAATGGCCATTTCCATCTAGATCTGAGCTTGCCGGCATTGAAATGTAGCCAGGTGTCGTAAAGTAAAACCTGTTGACCAGGTTTGAATGTTTTGCGCATAAGGTGTTTATCGTGAAACACCTTCATTCGGTTTTTGACGATAACCGCGTTCTCGTAAGCTTCATCCCGAAGCTCGCTTAATTCATTTAATTGCAGCTTTCTATGGCTGCCTGCATCTCCTAGAGAAAGATTCAACTCTTTTATGGCCCAAAAAGCGCGATGCTCAATTTCAACTGGAAGGTGGCAAGCCATTCCATAAACAAGCCTATACGGAGACATCCCAAGATCGGTCTTATAGGCAGTTCGAAATGCCCAAACGGTATCAATAAGTTTTGAAGACCAATCCTTACGGTTTTTGGAAACCATTTTCTCCAATATCTGTTCAATTTGCCGATTTGAAACCTCGGCTTGCCCACACGTTTGGGGATGATAGGGCGTTGATAGCTTGGGATTAATGGAATATTTCTGCATTAAGGACTCGAAAGTCCTATTACAGAAATGAGTTCCATTGTCGCTGATAATTGCGCGGGGGTGCCCAAACAGAGAGAAAATGTTTTCTTTGGGGAATATAACGACAACCTTGTTGTCATTAGTCCGGCTGGGCACAGCTTCGACCCACTTAGAAATATAATCAACAGCGAGGAGAACGTACAAGTTCCTAAAAGAATTGGAAAATGGTCCCATAAAATCTATCCCCCATACATCAAAAATTCCAACAACCAAAATTGGGTGGAGCGGCATTTCATTTCTCCAAGATATCCGGCCCAAGTGTTGGCACCGGGAGCATGTTTTGCAGTAATCATGCGCGTCTTTAAAAAGTTGTGGCCAGTAGAAACCACACTGCAAGATCTTTTCTGCTGTCTTTTTAGGGCCAAAATGCCCGCTACACGCTTGATCTTGGCAGAATGACAGCACGCTCTTAAATTCATTGTTGGGGACACACCGACGAATAATTTGTTCGGGACAGTATTTGAATAGATATGGTTCATCCCAGTAAAAATGTTTTACCTGGGATAAGAATCGGAGTCTGTCCTGATTCGACCATGTTCTCCTCCGAAACGCAGAGACGCGACCGCGTAGGTTCGTCTTTCCTGAATTTGGGGGCAGATGATAATTGGTGCTATCTGTCCACCTCTCCGAAGATACCAAGTTGATTTATGGCACCGTGTATCGAAGATTTAAACGGATGCGGCCGATGTAGCAGACATCGTAAGATTCCCCCTCGTTGAGGGGTTTTTGATTGTGGGGACGCTCTTCCGTGCAGGCGCAAGCCCCTGCAGTTAATTACGCTACCGCATCGCGGTAACCACTTTCTCCTTCTCCATATGGTCACTTCGTGTCGTGGGTGTTTGTGTTGCGCCACGGCAGCGCCCCGGCTGTCTATCCGAGGCCAAAATGCGGAATCAAAATTTTTCATAACTTTAAACTGGCGCTACCGCGGACAATATACCCGGATCGTAACCATTAACCGATACTAGCTATTAAGAGAAAGGGTGAGAGATATACCGAGTGATCCGAGTCCTCCGGTCTTCTTATCATCGTCCCGATCTCCCGCGGAAAGTCCTGTCTCCATGTCGTCTCCTCCTCGCCGGAAGGGCACCACGTCGCCTGCATCTTTTACGGGCTCCCACCTCAATACCGAGGCAACTCGGACACGAAGCTGGCAAGTCGACGTACCCAAGATTTGCTGTAGAATGTAGTGTAGATGCTATATCTCATTTGGGGTTTTAGTTGCCATGGAGGATGAAGGAGGAGGTTAAGAAAATTGGTGCTTTCAATTTTCTAGCAAGAAGGATAGAGATGAAGAATTCCTCACATAACCAAAAATGAACTCTCTCATTCTTTTTCTCTCAAGTGAAGCCTCTCCTATCTTGTGAGAATTGTGGAGGAATGAATATCAATCAATAACAAAAAGGGAGGTGAGTGTAGGAGATGCAAAAGGGTGACCACATCAAAAGTAAGCTTCACATCAAAAGGTAATGATAATTCTCTCAAATCAATTTCTAATCACTTCTAATCTCAAAAAGCAAGCCATCATGAAAAGCAAAGATGCTTAACTTATCATAATGCCACAAGTGCAAAAAAAACCCTCCACAAATGTTATTTGCAAACTTGCAAATAACCCCCTCCATCGGAAAAGTCCGGCCGGGAAAGAACAAAGGAAAACCGGCCGGAACGGAATGCAAACTGGAAACCTCAGAAAACTGGTCCCGTAATAAATTACAGGAAAAACCCCGATACTGTGCATACACACCCGCATCTGTATTCCGACCGGATACAAATGCAATGAGACAAAATCTACACTGTACTAAACTAGGATCCGGCTTAAACCAAAGCCGGCTAGTAATATCTGTCCGATCCTGATCCGTGCAATACCGCACGTATCAGATCGAACCCTGCCATATCTCCATACGGCCTCTACAGCGTTTCGCCCGAAACTTGAGTAACTGTCTGTGTGGTGGACTCTAAAGACTCGTCAATACTATGGCTGTGGATTTAACCACTAACACGTCAGAGGTATAAGCCAATACGTGACGGGCCACCAGCTATTGACCAAAAGGGACGTCGATGAGCGAACTCATCCTGACACCCTACTGAGCCTGTCAGTGACAATATCCGTACAGTCCGGTCCGTTCGTCTATGAGTATCGCATGGCGGGGCTAGGGGGTTGGTAAAAGTCAGACCCCCAAAAGCGGTACAAGTCGTGTCGGAGTGTAGCCCAGAACGCCCTGAGATACTACTGGAATACCTACCAGTAAATCTCCTGCCTCGGCCGAGGTTTTTGCGTAATGGCTCTCCTAGACACAGCGCGACCTCACCCCCAATACCGGGAGAGACGAACCCCTGAAGATCCGCTCACTGCCTCCATATGGCTCGGGACTGTACCCAACTAAAACCTGTTTGCACGACTCCTTTGAGCCGTGGTAGGGTAGTAATCAAAGTACAGTGGGAACTCGCACGAGACAAATGATGATCCCCAGGTCGATGAACTAACCTGTACACATGTCACCAGGGAACTGCTATCTGACGTCAGGTATAAGACCAACTAGCATGTTCCCGGCGAGTCCTGTCCGGTGTACTCATAACCCAATGAGCACCTGTATACATCTTAGGTGAACCAACTGACACCAGTGGCTTGTGAGACCGGCCACCGCCCCTCGTCGGGGTCTCGACTGTATGCACTAGTCTACTCTGGAGAATCGATGCCCTGTCTCGAAAGTCCCACGACTAGGGACCTTTTAAGGATGTGCTTATAGACCACCAGCTCTCACGTATATGATCGCCATCATACTGCTGGCAGTCAAGCAAGAATCCTAGGGGCTCTATCAGCATGTAATAGCGACCTGTAAGGTCACCTGAAGCAGTACACGATGATAAAGGTAAACCAGATAGCATACTATCATCTCGAGTTAGACTGTCCTACCGGGATAGGTCCTCCCTCAATCATTGCAATCACGTGCCTGTAATCCAATAATTGACTCTAAGGGCACTATCTCCAACAATCTCCCACTTGCACTCAAGGCTAATTATTGCGATGTCGCATACTCACAGCCCGTGTGATACCGAACACCCAACTCCTCTACTAGTCAGTCTTACAAAGCTCGTTTGCAAAACTATTGCGTTCGAAGGATAGCCTCAGTGAGTGGATCCGCTGTGATGTTTCTTTCTATGTCTCTCTATATCTCAAGTTCGCAGAGAAAACCATCTCCCGAAATGAGCAATACCTGTCTTAGAGTATGTCTGGATATCTGATGGGACCTAGCTCATAAATGAACTCCAAATCCAAACTTCTTAGACTGTATCGATAACTGAACTTAATCAGTACCCAGCGCCATGCCTCCCTCAGTATTGCCTTGGACCACCTGTCCAAAATACTGCCCCTCGTCAGAAGGAGAAACTATAACTCTGACAGCCACTCTGCCATCCATGTCATCTTGGAAGCGTGGAATGATAACCGTCTCCTAAAAGAGGCTGCCGTTATTAAATTCCTAGAACATTTACTTATGTTCTAAAACTGCTTCCGATTGTTTCTCCAGGATTGGATCAATATCAACTTATTGCACCTACTGCAAGAACAACATCTGGTGTGGTACTTGACATCTCATGATTGACTCAATTTCCTAAGCAAGTGATCTGCCAATCATGCACATCCCTCTCTACTTTAGTCTATAAGACACCTTTAGAAAGGGTGACTCCATCACCTGCAGGTGCACTACCGTGCCAGGAGTCGTCCATTCTAAATACTCATAGAATGCTGTCAAAGTACCCAGATTGGGAAACCACCCAAATCTAGATCTAAAACCATAGATTTAGTAACCAGAATGTCTGATATAATATCTAAGTCCTGTGTGGAGAAACCACTGTGTGACAACCAAAGTATAACCGATCGTAGTATAGGAATATCACTTCCTACTCTGTGTATCTCATCCAAATACCAGGACATTACACTTTACTACCTCCTTAGCAGATCCATCCCCTATTCTGATGAAGTCAAACCTATGACTTCACATCAGAAATAGATGATCTATCTCCGCTATATCTGCTTCAGTCTATAAATAGACATAAGCCAATTGTCCACCAATGCTTCCGCTGCTCCCACTGACTACGACAACCCTCTGCCAAAGTCATATAGACGTACACTTCTAAAGACAGTTTAGAATGATGCTATACTCATCCTCATTCCGAGTTTCACAGTCTGGAACAACAGCAATGGCAAGTCTGGGTAAACAAGAACCTCCCTGCCACCGTCCTTGAGCATACCGAAGTACCTCTCGAGTGCCTGAGGTTACCCACCATATTTGCGGAGTGGCTATATGGAATGTCAAGCCAGATTGAATCCTTAGGTTCCTATCAAATTTTCAGTAATTGTTTGCGGTTCTGGAATCGCTTCCAGTTCTACCATACTCCCACTACTGTTTTCTTGAAAAAATCCATTTCTTTTAAAATTGTGGCGAGTGAAGAACAATATCACTATTGATCTTCCAGATGGTAGAAAGTCAACCCTCGTCATAGCCCGGGTCAACCCACAAACAACCATTACAGAAACGTGCCCTGAGTTATCCAGAGTCTGGTTTTAAGCATAAGCCAGAAAACTCCCCGTACCTTAACAATGTCAAGATATGAACTGTTCTATATCCAATATAGAAACAGAGGCACTGATTTAATTGAACCAGATTCAAATCATGCAGCTGTCTCCAGTGCATGTCAACTAAATGGAAGGAGGCCGATCAGCGTTATTCATCTTAGGAATGCTTCCAATTATGAGTAACCTGAAAGAGAAGCAAGTTCTCTTAATCATTACTATCAACTGAACACCATACACAAGTATCTACATCTTCGATCACTTTGAAGAATCCCGATACTTGCAATACTTGGTTCTCTACTTTATTCAAATACCTATAACTTCTCAAAATTCGGACCCTGTGTTTCCACGAAACAGCTGTCTAAAAACTAGAGAAGTCATAAGTAAACCAAATATAGTACGAGGACCAACCCCTCTGTCCTGATGGACACTGGACAACATACAATACTCTGTACAAGTCCCTTGAGTCTGATAACTCATTCACTGTGTGTCGTAGGTTGAAAACTGTACTTATGGTTAAGAAGAATTACACCGCTGTTCAATACTCCTTACCTAACCATCCACTGATATAGGTAAATGTCATAGACATAATTTCAAAAAGGTATATCTCACTCTATGAAAATAGACGTACAGATATATCAATTTGAAATCGGTGCATAGCAACGGATATTCAAAACCAAATATTTGCCGACCGGCAAACAACCCAGGTGGCTTCCTCAAATATCACCAATTACAACGAATCCCGATATAATGAGGATGGTCACCTAATTCCCAATAACTTACTCCCACTCATCATCTGTAAAACCATACAGATGTGAGAATCATACCTGGTAAATACATACCCTGGAGCAAGTGTTTAATCGGGAAATTAGTTTTCATTTAACAGTACATAGTGAAACTGAAACATTGAAATGTTTCGATGGGGTATCCGGGTATTCTTAGTAATGCCTCTTCCATTATCCAGATTCACAACTGTAACCGTATATCTCTTTGCCATCTGTCCAAATCCCTTTATATGTCTTTAGTCATTACCTTCTGCACACCCCTTTAGGCCAAATGGTTTTCTTCCTTCCCTACCGTTCGGCACCAGCCTATGGTTTGGAAGAAGACTATCCAATAAGCATAATGGGTGTACTGTCCTAATCCTAGGAGCACTCGCAGTACGAGAGAAGGTGAAGATAAAAGACAACCGAATAAAGCTTATTCCTATTTCTCCTGAACCAGAATCCATCCCCAAACTGGAACAAGTTCCTTTCGAGTTCGTATATAACCATACGATGGAGTATCCAAATAAATTATGGATCTTCGTAGTGATACGGAGTGTCCTGGAGAAATACAAAGGTGATTTAGGATTGGCGAAAAAATACTTGGTTTGGTCGTGAATAGCAGTCGCAATTTACTTTGCCCTCTTACTAATCCCTTTCTTTGTCTTAACTTAATACCTTCTGTACACCATCGTTATGCTAATTGGTTTTCTTCATTCCCTACCGTTCGGCACCAGCCTAAGGTCTGGAAGAAGACTATCCAATTTGCATAATAGGTGAACTATCTCCTAAACCAAGGAGTACTCGCAACCTGAGAGAAGGTAAAAGGAAAAAACAACTGAATAATCCTATTCGTTTTCTCCAGAACCGGAAACCATCCTCGAATTCCTTCGAGTTCGTATATAACCATACGATGGTTTTTTCCAATGGAAATGGACGTTCGTAGTAATACGGGGTGTCCTGGAGAAAAGAGAAAAAGTAGGAGTGGCAATGAGGTTTGCAACTCTGACAATCCAAAAGCCAGTGTTAAGAAGGTTCGGTCAACTTGGTCACTGAGTCATAGTCTAGGGTCGGGTCAATGGTCGCTGCCAAAGAGAGAGAGAAAAGAAACACTCAGCGTGTACTCTAACCTAGATCAGAATGGTTATCACTTTATCTAATCTGGAAACCTCCCACTGTAACCTCAAATTCTTCCCCAAACCTTAAAGAAGAATTAGTCGCGATGAACCGAGGAGTAAACCAACTCATCAGTGGGATTCGGGATCCAACTATCATCGCATGATAACTTGACGGAATCCACTCAAGTCACCACACTCCAGAAGGTATGCGCATGCCTGGAAAGTTTCAGTTTCTTTAGAAACTCCCGATGTGATTTTTACCCCTAGGACCCAAGTGACCTTGACGAATAATCAACAAATCAAAAAGGTCCTAGTCAAGTTCAACCCGTCATTATCTTGATTGCGTTAAACCCACCCGCATGACCCTTGACGAATAATCAATAAAGTCGTACGACTATCCTAACCAATCCACATATCCATGCGACAGAATAACACAACAAAGCTACCGCACACTACACCTCGGCGAATAGCAACGACAAACATAGCGCGAATACTAAGCAATACTAATCTAAAATGATGGAGGGCTACGACTGGTTTTTGGCGAAAAACCTTTAACGTAATGAACTTGATATCGTTGAAGGAACTGGATAACTTTTTATAAAAATATACTGACGAAAACCTTTACTAAAGAGGCCACTCCCGGTGAAGAGATCTCGGCTCTTTCCCCGTAGAATGAGGTGCAGGATATTCCAACTGAATACCACGATGCAAAGCAAAAGTAATCGGCTATAGTGAAGTTATTGCCCTGACGCAAACTTTTGTCCAAGGGGTCACTCCCGGTGAAGGGATCTCGGCCCTTGCCTCGTCGACTAAGGAGCAGGATATTCCAACTGAATACTACGATGCAAAACAAAAGAGAACGCCCTTGCAATAACAGCTTTTTGGAAAAATGTTCCAACAACATCAGAATAGGTTTGTTTATCTTGCATTGATCCGAATCAACGCAGTCCCATCAATTGATCACACCACAAAGAACGAAAATATACTGATGTACGTATATGCCATCCGCATTCGCCACTGGGTCCTGTCATTACCCGTTAGGTTAGCTAACTAACGACAGAGCGGGGACTGGACTAGCGCGGATGCAAAACATATACAACATCTACTAATATATATACCAATATATTATATTTCGCTCAAGGCGTGATAAAAAGCAACATCACAGAAATGTACATCATCACAGAACAATACAGATATCTGGAAGCCCCGGGTTTCACAGAGCCGCTGCTGAAACCCGACGTTCCCCTGGTCATGTGGATAGCCTGTGTAATGAAATCCTAGACCCCTACGGGCGCGGCAAGTCACCCGCCAAAACCTGAAGCGAGGCAGCCCCCTTCAGCACCGTGAATGGACCACCCAGCACTTCACGGAATCCGGTAACTTGGGCACCCCTCCTGGGTCAACCTGTACCCCCTACGAGTGCGACGAATAGCCAGCCAATCCTAGAGTGAAGCCCCCTCCGTCTCAATGCCATAAGATGCGGGCCCGTTGCCCTCTAGAACCCGGCTATCCGTGCACCCCTCCGCGGGGTAATCCTAGTACAGAAAGTAAAATATACATACAACGGGTACATCGACCGCAACCAGGTCGTGCCCCAAAAGAATAATACAAACAGGCAGTGACGGCAGTCCACATATCGGACGCTCGCCCCGCAATATCAAATGTACATATAAAACAAAACTGTACTAGTATTGCATCCAGGCTATCCCCCACGACCGATCCGCAACATCACAGCAATACACAGAACATCAACGTGAAAGTCACGTTCGCAAATCCGTCTAACCGGGCTATAGCAGTTAGACAGGATTTACCGATCAAGTGACAATCACGGTCGCAGATATAATGTAAATACTGTGAAATAATGTGTTTAAAATATCCGATCGATCAAATTTTAACAAGTGGGCCCCCAAGTACTACTGTAGCACACACAGAAAATCTGGGCCCAAACAAAGTATACCAAAACCCCTATTTTCAGCCCACAAGCCCACTGCAAAGAAATGATGACATGAACCCACATTCCTGCGGCGGAACCACGGCCAAAGGGGGGTTAAGGCCGCGGTTCCGCGGTCGTACGGAAGGATCATGGCACTAAATTTTTCCAGTGTTCTTACGACTATCAGTACATCACTTTTCTACAACCTGAAAAATTTTTAGAGCCCGGAAAAAATCGAAAGAAAACAGATGTGAAGAAAACGCGGTTTTGGAATTTTTGTTCGATCGGAAAAGTAAAACACACCAGAACAAGCTAGACTAGGTTAATGGCCTGGCTCTGATACCATGTTGCGCCACGGCAGCGCCCCGGCCGTCTATCCGAGGCCAAAATGCGGAATTAAAATTTTTCTTAACTTTAAACTGGCGCTACCGCGGACAATATACCCGGATCGTAACCATTAACCGATACTAGCTATTAAGAGAAAGGGTGAGAGATATACCGAGTGATCCGAGTCCTCCGGTCTTCTTATCATCGTCCCGATCTCCCGCGGAAAGTCCTGTCTCCATGTCGTCGCCTCCTCGCCGGAAGGGCACCACGTCGTCTGCATCTTTTACGGGCTCCCACCTCAATACCGAGGCAACTCGGGCACGAAGCTGGCAAGTCGACGTACCCAAGATTTGCTGTAGAATGTAGTGTAGATGCTATATCTCATTTGGGGTTTTAGTTGCCATGGAGGATGAAAGAGGAGGTTAAGAAAATTGGTGCTTTCAATTTTCTAGCAAGAAGGATAGAGATGAAGAATTCCTCACATAACCAAAAATGAACTCTCTCATTCTTTTTCTCTCAAGTGAAGCCTCTCCTATCTTGTGAGAATTGTGGAGGAATGAATATCAATCAATAACAAGAAGGGAGGTGAGTGTAGGAGATGCAAAAGGGTGACCACATCATAAGTAAGCTTCACATCAAAAGGTAATGAAAATTCTCTCAAATCAATTTCTAATCACTTCTAATCTCAGAAAGCAAGCCATCATGAAAAGCAAAGATGCTTAACTTATCATAATGCCACAAGTGCAAGAAACCCCCTCCACAAATGTTATTTGCAAACTTGCAAATAACCCCCTCCATCGGAAAAGTCCGGCCGGGAAAGAACAAAGGAAAACCGGCCGGAACGGAATGCAAACTGGAAACCTCAGAAAACTGGTCCTGTAATAAATTACAGGAAAAACCCCGATACTGTGCATACACACCCGCATCTGTATTCCGACCGGATACAAATGCAATGAGACAAAATCTACACTGTACTAAACTAGGATCCGGCTTAAACCAAAGCCGGCTAGTAATATCCGTCCGATCCTGATCCGTGCAATACCGCACGTATCAGATCGAACCCTGCCATATCTCCATACGGCCTTTACAGCATTTCGCCCGAAACTTGAGTAACTGTCTGTGTGGTGGACTCTAAAGACTCGTCAATACTATGGCTGTGGATTTAACCACTAGCACGTCAGAGGTATAAGCCAATACGTGATGGGCCACCAGCTATTGACCAAAAGGGACGTCGATGAGCGAACTCATCCTGACACCCTACTGAGCCTGTCAGTGACAATATCCGTACAGTCCGGTCCGTTCGTCTATGAGTATCGCATGGCGGGCCTAGGGGGTTGGTAAAAGTCAGACCCCCAAAAGCGGTGCAAGTCGTGTCGGAGTGTAGCCCAGAACGCCCTGAGATACTACTGGAATACCTACCAGTAAATCTCCTGCCTCGGCCAAGGGCTTTGCGTAATGGCTCTCCTAGACACAGCGCGACCTCACCCCCAATACCGGGAGAGACGAACCCCTGAAGATCCGCTCACTGCCTCCATGTGGCTCGGGACTGTACCCAACTAAAATCTGTTTGCACGACTCCTTTGAGCCGTGGTAGGGTAGTAATCAAAGTACAGTGGGAACTCACACGAGACAAATGACGATCCCCAGGTCGATGAACTAACCTGTACACATGTCACCAAGGAACTGCTATCTGACGTCAGGTATAAGACCAACTAGCATGTTCCCGGCGAGTCCTGTCCGGTCTACTCATAACCCAATGAGCACCTGTATACATCTTAGGTGAACCAACTGACACCAGTGGCTTGTGACACCGGCCACCGCCCCTCGTCGGGGTCTCGACTGTATACACTAGTCTACTCTGGAGAATCGATGCCCTGTCTCGAAACTCCCACGACTAGGGACTTTTTAAGGATGTGCTTATAGACCACCAGCTCTCACGTATATGATCGCCATCATACTGCTGGCAGTCAAGCAAGAATCCTAAGGGCTCTATCAGCGTGTAATAGCGACCTGTAAGGTCACCTGAAGCAGTACACGATGATAAAGGTAAACCAGATAGCATTCTATCATCTCGAGTAAGACTGTCCTACCGAGATAGGTCCTCCCTCAATCATTGCAATCACGTGCCTGTAATCCAATAATTGACTCTGAGGGCACTATCTCCAACAGTTTGTTTTGTTTTTGGTTGCCCGTGGATAGTATACGGAGACTAATTTATGTTGTCGCCCGTAGGGCGTGGATTAGTCCAAATCCGTATCTTCTTAGATTTGGGTTTTAGCGGTTTGGTTTAAGGATACGTTAGTCTCATTTGGGACTAAGATCAACTTAAACGTTTGTTAAGGATACATTAGTCTAATTTTAGACTAAGCTCTACTTAACAGTTTGTTAAGGATACGTTAGTCTAATTTTAGACTAAGATCAACTTAACAGGATCATTTAGATCCAACAAAAAAGCATTTGGGCTCTATTGTTTAGTTTAGGGACATTGCGGTCCATTACCAGTTCAAGGACATGGTGGTCCAATGTTAGTTTAAGGACATTGCGGTCCAAGTTTAAGGACATCATAGTCCGTGGGTTTAAAGGGACCCCACAGTCCGAGGTTAAGGACATCATAGTCCATGGGCTTAAAGGACCCTACAGTCCGTTTAAAATAAGTCATAGTCTATAATGTTTAAGGACATCATAGTCCATGAGTTTAAAGACCCCACAGTCCAAGGTTAAGGACATCATAGTCCGTGGGTTTAAAGGGACCCCACAGTCCGAGGTTAAGGACATCATAGTGTAACACCTCAGGATGTGTTTAGTGGCTAATTATATTTAAATAAAGGGTTTTTAATAAAAAGTTTACCAAATTGAGTTTCAAATATTTTTAAAAATTTAATAAATATTTTTCTAGAATTTTCCTAGGCTTGCACACACTTGTGCATGTAAACTAGGGTTTAAAATGAGGTTATACCATGATTAGCAACCATGGTGGGTTTAATAATGGGGATTAAGTCTTTTGGGTTTTAATTAAGTTTATTTAGTTAATTGATGTTTGTTTTAATTTGAATTTTCTTTTGGAGTGTTGACTTGGTGAGAATGAGAGAGAGAGAATGCATCATAGCAAAGCCCATGCTTGCATTTAATGATGAGAGAAAAAGGAGGGGTTGACATTGGGAGTTAACATTTCCTCTCATTCTTGTGCTCATTTCTCTCAACCTCACTCTCACACTCACACACCCACACCATCTCAGCAGCAGCAGAAGCAAGCACAGCAGTAGCTGAAGCAAGCACAGCAGCAGCCAGCAAGCAGCAACAGCAGCAACAGTGAGCAGCAACAGCAGCAGTGAGCAGCAGCAACAGCCCAACTTCAACTGCAGCTCCTTCCTTCCACTCCTTCTTCTTCCTCCAGCACCCTAGGGTCGAGTGTGGGGTATACTTCTTGAACTTACCCCCTAGATTGCTTAATTAGTGTAGTCTAGCTTCGACTAGTGATTATTGGTGCGTTTTAATGCGATATGTGGTAATTAGGGGGAACCTTGATCAAGTGATGTATGAATTGGTTTTAGCAAGTTGATGGAGTGTTGTTAGGGCCATGTTAACCTAGTTTAGCCCCCAATTGCACTAAAATACCACCAGATTCCTATTTGATGCAAATTCATCGTTTTTGAGCAAAATCTAGCTTTCTGCAAACTACTATCGACCCAGTGAGTTCAGATTAAAATTAAAAAGACTGCAGTATAGTTGTGAGGTGTTGATCCCATGTGTACAAGACGACCCCCAAATTCCGTACTATGGCCGCCGAAATATTAGTTCTGGTCGCAATTTGCGGCCAGATGGGGAGGGAATGGGGTTGGGTTTGGCTCTATAGGTGTCTGCTGCTACCCTTAGACTCATGACATGTATAATTTTATTTAATTGTTGCTGTAGAAAAATCTGGAGCTAAATACCTGTTTCTCGTATTTTTAAACCTTCGCGACACGCGTGATATGTGTGTGGGTTTGGGGTTTCTGCGTATCGCGACGCGTCGGGGTAGTTTCAGGCGCGTAATCACACGTTTTAGCGTATCGCGCACACGCGCGCTTGGTTTACGACGCGGGTTTCTTGTTTGACCCTAATATCACGTTTTTGTGGATTTGAGCTTATATGTGACATATTGTGTGATTCTAGTTCGCAGGCGAGTGAGATGGACGCTGCGAAGAAAGGGAAGCAAGTCGTCGGCTACACTTAGCGCGAGACTTCGGTGAGTAGATTTAACATCTACGGGGATATCGCCCGCATGGCGTTATGCGTCAGGGCTGATAGGACCTTATATCTATATGTTGCATTTACCCCATTGACTGTCATGGATACTGTTGTTGCATACTGCATTCCCTGCTATATGTATGTAAACTTAGAATTGATAGAACACCGCATTATTACTAACGGTTCATGTTGCACGAGCACTAATCTACATGTTACACACACACCGTTAGTAATTGCCATGACACACTCACTGTAGAATTGCCATGATTATATTGCTGTAGTTCATTTCACAAATGATTCGATATGATTTTCATAGAAATTGGGAGCCACATGATGTCTTTAAAAACTGGAACTATTTTAAAAAGCGGTGTCCCCTTGTACCTATATTATGGCTTGATGTACATAGCACATCGTATTTGATTTACTTATTGGTGTTGGATTTTCATGTGATTTCTGGTTTTGAGGACCGTGGGATTATTTAAGAAAAGATGCACTATTTGAAAAACTCGGTTCCTCGTGATATGATATTTTGGTGCGTCCACCACGCGTTTTCTCGGTGCTGAGACGTGTGCTTGAAACCTGATTCGAGGTGTTGGATGATCCGTTTGCGGGTTCGTGGTGGACCCGGTATGGTTCCCCTCGGCAAGATGATCGATGGACTTTGCCGATTGAGCCTGGAGGCGGGCGAGTACCTACCGGTGATTGGTTGGACCTGGCGGTTATCCGGAGGATACCGACCAGAGTCGAGAGATGGATGCGGGATGATCCGTACTGCCGGGGCCGAGGGCCGATACCGCAGACGGAGCCCGTGGGCTGATCAGGACTTACGGAGCCGATATATGAGGATTTGCGTGTCGATGCTGGACACGATTATTTTATGATATTTTGAGTGCCGATGTTGGGCACTCGTGATTCTCAGAGATTTACAGGATTTGAGGGCCGAGGAGAGTGCCGGCGCCTGAGTTTATTTGGGATTTGGGGTGCAGTTTTGGGCACCGATTACCTTTCCACGTTGATATTCCGTGTAGATGTTATTTATCCCATGCTCAGCATTGATTATAATGTATCTCATCCTGTAGTTATTTTACCTGACAGAGCATTTGCATGATTATTGCACCTACTGCTTGTCGCATATAGATCTTACTTGCTGGCATATGATAGAATAGCGCAGTACGTGCATGCTCGCGATTACCTTTATATGTTATCTCTATTCACGAGTTGGCAACTCACCCCCGTTGTGCCACAGTATTTGCAGGTTGCCCCTCAGAGTAGTCGCGGCAGGCTGCCTTTTGCATCTTTTGGATACAGATACCACTACAGTTGATGCGAGAGTTGTTTTGCTTTTAAGTGGGTTGTGGTATCTGATTACTTTTATTGTACCCCTTTTGTAGTTAGTATTCTCCATCTACCATTTATGTACTGGACTTACATACAGTGTGAGGACGATGATGTATATTTTGTATTCTGGTGTCGAGCTCGTGGGAGCCGACTGTTTTTATACGCAGTTTATTATTCTGTGATGTTTACTTAATGCTCATTCTTCGCTACGGCGTCGTATATTACTCTTGTGATGATGGTTTCCGCCGTTGGGTGTGATTGCTCCCGTTTGGGACTGTTTTGTTTCATTATATCTCATTTTCACTCATATCCTGTTTTATACCGGATTTCGGGTTTACTTTTATAAAGGAAATGCTGCCAAAATTATTTAAATGATGACGTAACTTTAAAAGAACTTATTGAATTATTTAAGTTTTTCTAAATGTTTTAACTAAATGTTTTCAACACTCGCTACTTTTATATGGTTTTGATTTCTGGGTTCGGCTTACTTAGTCGCGTTACGCCTGTAGACGTAGCGTGGTTAAGTGCCGGTCACGATTCGAAATATTCAGGTCGTAAAAAGTTGGTATCAGAGTGTAGGTTTTACCTTTCGAAGTGTAGGATGACCTTGATATGATGGAGTAGTTAGCTGAAGCAGAGTGGCGTAGCGTGTGTATGTTCCGTGGCATACTCACGACACGGTACTCCGCCAAGGCGACCTTAGGACTTATTGATTTAAATTCCTTCTTGAGTATATATATTCTTGTGATTCGATTTCCATATTCTTATCGAATCCTAATTTCCTTTCAGCCATTATGCCGCCAAGGACTACGAGGGCGCAGAGAGCGGCCGCGCGGGCCGAGATTCGAGTTGACTCGTCTGAGATGAGGATTGATCCGGGCAGTACACCGGTTGTACCCGAGCAGGTTGTTCCTCCCATGACAGATCAGATCGCCACGCTAGGGGCTGGTATGCAGGAGATGCGCCAGACGGTGGGATCCAGCATGCAGGAGATGCGCCAGATGATAGGATCACTAGTTGAGACGCTTTGAGCGCAGCGACCAGAGGTAGCTCCACCCATTAAAGAGACCACGATGGTACCTACTGCACAGCCAGTTGCCCCTGCAGCCACGGAGGTGATTACAGTATCGCTATCAGAGTTTATGAGGCTGAAGCCTCCGGTCATCACAGGCACTGATACAGCCGAGGACCCCCAGTCCTTCATTGATAGGATGGCTCGGATATGCCGTCCCCTCAGATGCGCAGATGTGAGATGGGTTGAGTTCACGAGCTTTCGCCTGGAAGGTCTTGCGTAGAAGTGGTGTGAATCCGTTGAGATGGGTAGAGCAGAAGGTCTTCCTCCTATGACCTGGACAGAGTTTGTGGCACTATTCCTTGCCCACTTTCTTCCACTGAGTGTTAGAGATGCTAGAGCACGCAGGTTCGAGTCCTTACGCCAGACTCCGGAGATGTCAGTAGCAGAGTATGACGTGCTGTTTACAGAGCTAGCAGTTTATGCCCCGTACTTAGTGTCTACTGAGGAGTTGCGAGTTAAGAGATTTGTTCGAGGCTTGCTTACACCACTGTTCCTTGTGATCAGTGCGCAGCATTATGAGACATATGCAGCAGCGGTAGACGTAGCCCTATTAGTCGAGGAGCGCCTTGCTAAGACTTCGGTAGTTCCAGAGCCGAAGAGAGTTCGTACTGGTATATCAGCACGGAGACAGACATTCAGACGCCGCGGAAGGTATCGTTCAGGTATGAGGAGTGGCAGAGATTCGGGACGAGGCCAGATGTTTAGTTCGTATCCATAGGAGAGTCAACAGTCGTCGCGGGGTTGCTATAGATGCGGCATTCTACTTCACTTCGTCAGAGATTGTCCTGAGATACACCGGAGGGAGACAGCAGCACCGCATGTTACCTTACCACCTTCACCACCCCAGAGGGCGTTGCCGGTTGTACCTATTGTCGCTCCGCGTCAGACTCATACACAGAGAGGTCGTGAGCGTGGAGGAGTTTCTCAGAGAGGACGGGATGACCGAGACAGAGGGCAGTCATTCACCGGTGGAGGACAGGCGCGGGTTTTTGCTTTGACGCATCGGGACGCGCAGGCGTCCAATGCGGTGATCTCAGGTATCCTTCCAGTATGTTCTGTTGATGCACACGTGTTGTTCGATCCCGGATCCATGCACTCGTATGTATCCACACATTTTGTGCCGAGTTTGGGTAGAGAGTCCGGTTTGCTTGATCAGCCGCTTGTTGTGACCACTCCTGTGGGAGAGTCGTTTGTTGCTAGGCACGTGTTCCGATCCTGTACCATCTGTATTGGCGAGAGAGAGTTTCCTGTCGACTTGATCCTTCTTGAGATGTTGGACTTCGATGTTCTTTTGGACATGGATTGGTTAGCCACGTGCTATGCTTCTGGGGACTGCCGTAAGAAGACAGTTAGATTCTGTTTTCCCGGCGAGTCGGTTTTTGTTGTGTTGGGGGACCGTGGTGCCGCCCTCACACTGTGATTTCTTCTTTTCACGCTGGACAGCTTTTAAGGAAGGGATGTCAGGGATTTCTCGCATATGTTTGCGATGCTAGCGCTACAGAGGTTCCATTGGATCAGGTTTCGGTTGTTACCGAGTTTCCTGATGTGTTCCCTGACGAGCTTCCTGGGCTACCGCCCGAGCGCGACATTTCTTTCTGTATTGATTTGGTTCCTGGCACGGGGCCTATTTCCATACCGCCTTATCGGATGGCCCCGGCGGAACTTCGAGAATTGAAGGGTCAGTTGCAAGATTTGCTGGATAAGGGACTTATTCGACCCAGTGTTTCTCCTTGGGGTGCTCCAGTCCTGTTCGTCAAGATGAAGGACGGCAGTTTGCGTCTGTGTATCAACTACCTCCAGCTGAACAGGGTGACAGGGCGGAACAGATATCCCTTGCCATGTATCGACGATTTGTTCGACCAGCTTCAGGGGGCAGGATACTTTTCGAGGATCGATTTACGATCGGGCTATCATCAGCTGCGGGTTTGACAGGAGGACATTCCCAGGACGGCTTTCTGTACGCGCTACGGCCATTATGAGTTTTTGGTGATGTTGTTCGGACTCACCAATGCGCCAGCTGCGTTCATGGATTTGATGAACCGTATTTTCCGGCCATATCTGGATCTGTTCATCATAGTATTCATTGACGATATCTTGGTGTATTCCTGGAGTAGTGAGGAGCACGAGCAGCACCTACGGATTACACTGCAGACTTTGAGGGAGCACCAGCATTACGCGAAATTCTCCAAGTGTGCTTTCTGGCTGGACAGCGTAGAATTCTTGGGGCATGTGATTTCACGAGACGGTATACGTGTAGACCCGAGGAAGATCAAGGCCGTTCAGCGTTGGCCCAGACCCACATCAGTTACGGAGATTCGCAGCTTTTTAGGGTTGGCCGGTTACTACAGGCGATTTGTGCAGGACTTCTCCAGTATTGCTACACCTTTGACCGGGTTGACCCGAAAGGGAGTTCCTTTCGATTGGACGGAGGAGTGCGAGCACAGTTTTCAGCAGCTACGGACTCGGCTGACTATGGCACCGGTGTTATCATTGCCTTCAGGATCAGGCGGATTTGTGGTCTATTGTGATGCTTCTCGAGTGGGGCTTGGGTGCGTATTGATGTAGCATAGCAGGGTGATCGCGTATGCTTCACGACAATTGAAGAAACATGAACAGAACTACCCCACTCACGATTTGGAGATGGCTGCAGTGGCCTTTGCACTTAAGATCCGGCGACATTACCTATACAGCGAGGCGTGCCAGATATTCACTGATCACAAGAGTTTAAAGTATATATTTCAGCCGCGAGACCTGAACCTTAGACAGCGCCGATGGATGGAGTTAGTGAAGGATTACGACTGTGAGATCTTGTATCACCCGAGCAAGGCGAATGTAGTGGCGGATGCTTTGAGCAGAAGGCCCGGGGTAGTCTATCTTGTTTGAGCGCAGTACAGGGGCAGTCGTCGGCAGATTGGCAGATATTATGCGACAGCCGAGTGCAGTTCGAGTTCACGCCGATCGGAGGACAGATTGCGCATGTTCGTGCACGCCCACAGTTGCTTGACCGTATACATGAGGCACAGCACAGTGATGACCGATGTTCAGAGATCAGGACGCAGATTGGACAGGGCAGATTTTCCGAGTTCATGATCGATGATCACGGGATGCTGAGATTTGGGACTAGTCTGCGCATACCAGATGCTGAGGAGCTGCGGCGTGAGATTCTTGAGGAGGCACATCGATCAGTGTACAGCGTCCATCCCGGTTCCACCAAGATGTATCATGATATGAGAGATGTTTACTGGTGGGACGGAATGAAGAGGGACATCGCAGATTTCGTGTCGAGATGCCTGACTTGTCAGCAAGTCAAGGCCAAGCACCAGAGGCCCGCGGGAGAGCTACAGCCGTTACCTATTCCGGAGTGGAAATGGGAGCAAATTTTGATGGATTTCGTTGTAGGTCTACCCAGGACTAGGCGAGGGTATGACTCCATTTGGGTGATCGTGGATCGTTGGACGAAAGCGGCTCACTTCCTACCAGTGAAGACGACTTTCGGATTTGCTCAGTATGCCCAGATTTACATCGACGAGATTGTACGACTGCATGGAGTCCCGACGTGTATCGTGTCCGACAGAGGCACCCAGTTTACCAGCCGACTATAGCAAAGATTTCAGGAGTCTTTGGGCACACGCTTGAGTTTCAGCACAGCATTTCATCCGCAGACCGACGGCCAGTCAGAGCGGACGATTCAGACTCTCGAGGACATGCTCCGAGCGTGCGTTTTAGACTTTGGTGGTAGATAGGATCATCATTTACCCTTGGTGGAGTTCTCCTACAACAATAGTTTCCAGGATACTATTCAGATGGCACCTTTCGAGGCTCTGTTTGGGAAGGGATGTAGATCGCCTGTCTGCTGGACAGAGCTCAGTGAGAGCAGTATTTTGGCGCCCCAGATCGTACAGGAGACGACCGAGAAGATACAGCTTATTCGAGACAGGATGAGGACTGCTCAGAGCAGGAAGAGATCGTATGCTGATAGGCGCCTCCGCAGATTAGAGTTCTCAGTTGGAGATCACGTTTTTCTGAGGGTCTCTCCGATGAAGGGAGTGATGAGGTTTGGACGGAAGGGGAAGCTTAGGCCCAGATTCATAGGTCCCTTCGAGATCCTCGAGCGTGTGGGCGCAGTTGCTTATCGTTTGGCTCTTCCACCCGACTTCCTAGATGTCCACCCCGTGTTCCACGTGTCGATGCTTCGCAGATACCTACATGACCCTTCGCACATGATTCAGCATCAGACCGTTCAGCTCGAGCACGACCTTTGGTTCACCGAGCAGCCAGTCATGATATTGGACAGGCAGGTGAAGAAACTTAGATCGAGGGTCTTACCATCAGTGAAGGTGCTTTGGCGCGGCCCGAGTGGCGAAGAAATCACTTGGGAAGCCGAGGGCGAGATGCGGAACAAGTTCCCTCATCTCTTTGAAGGTATGCGTAGCTTCATATTTTCAAATTCGGGGACAAATTTCTTTTAAGGGGGGAGATTGTAACACCGCAGGATGTGTTTAGTGGCTAATTATATTTAAATAAAAAGTTTACCAAATTGAGTTTCAAATATTTTTCCAAATTTAATAAATATTTTTCTAGAATTTTCCTAGGCTTGCACACACTTGTGCATGTAAACTAGGGTTTAAAATGAGGTTATACCATGATTAGCAACTATGGTGGGTTTAATAATGGGGATTAAGTCTTTTGGGTTTTAATTAAGTTTATTTAGTTAATTGATGGTTGTTTTAATTTGAATTTTCTTTTGGAGTGTTGACTTGGTGAGAATGAGAGAGAGAGAATGCATCATGGCAAAGCCCATGCTTGCATTTAATGATGAGAGAGAAAGGAGGGGTTGACATTAGGAGTTATCATTTCTTCTCATTCTTGTGCTCATTTCTCTCAACCTCACTCCCACACTCATACACCCACACCATCTCAGCAGCAGCAGAAGCAAGCACAGCAGCAGCTGAAGCAAGCACAGCAGCAGCCAGCAAGCAGCAACAGCAGCAACAGTGAGCAGCAACAGCAGCAGTGAGCAACAGCAACAGCCCAACTTCAACTGCAGCTCATTCCCTCCACTCCTTCTTCCTCCAGCTCCCTAGGGTCGAGTGTGGGGTATACTTCTTGAACTTACCCCCTAGTTTGCTTAATTAGTGTAGCCTAGCTTCGATTAGTGATTATTGGTGCGTTTTAATGCGATATGTGGTAATGAGGGGGAACCTTGATCAAGTGATGTATGAATTGGTTTTAGCAAGTTGATGGAGTGTTGGTAGGGCCATGTTAACCTAGCTTAGCCCCCAATTGCACTAAAATACCACCAGATTCCTATTTGATGCAAATTCATCATTTTTGAGCAAAATCTAGCTTTCTGCAAACTGCTATCGATCCAGTGAGTTCAGATTAAAATTAAGAAGACTGCAGTATAGTTGTGAGGTGCTGATCCTATGTGTAGAAGACGACCCCCAAATTCCGTACTATGGCCGCCGAAATATTAGTTCTAGCCACAATTTGCGGCCAGATGGGGAGGGAATGGGGTTGGGTTTGGCTCTATAGGTGTCTGCTGCTACCCTTAGACTCATGACATATATAATTTTATTTAATTGTTGCTGTAGAAAAATCTGGAGCTAAATACCTGTTTCTCGTATTTTTAAACCTTCGCGACACGCGTGATACGTGTGTGGGTTTGGGGTTTCTGCGTATCGCGACGCGTCGTGGTAGTTTCTGGCACGTAATCACACGTTTTAGCGTATCGCGCACATGCGCGCTTGGTTTGCGACGCGGGTTTCTAGTTTGACCCTAATATCACGTTTTTGTGGATTTGAGCTTATATGTGACATATTGTGTGATTCTAGGTTCCCAGCCGAGTGAGACGGACGCTGCGAAGATTGGGAAGCTAGTCGTCGGCTACACTTAGCGCGAGACTTCGGTGAGTAGATTTAACATCTACGGGGATATCGCCCGCATGGCGTTATTCGTCAGGGCTGATAGGACCTTATATCTATATGTTGCATTTACCCCATTGACTGTCATGGATACTGTTGTTGCATACTGCATTCCCTTCTATATGTATGTAAACTTAGAATTGATAGAACACCGCACTATTACTAACGGTTCATGTTGCACGAGCACAAATCTGCATGTTACACACACACCGTTAGTAATTGCCATGACACACTCACCGTAGAATTGCCATGATTATATTGCTATAGTTCATTTCACATATGATTCGATATGATTTTCATAGAATTTGGGAGCCACATGATGTCTTTAAAAACTGGAACTATTTTAAAAAGCGGTTTCCCCTTGTACCTATATTATGGCTTGATGTACATAGCAAATCGCATTTGATTTACTTATTGGTGTTGGATTTTCATGTGATTTCTGGTTTTGAGGACCGTGGGATTATTTAAGTAAAGATGCACTATTTGAAAAACCCGGTTCCTCGTGATATGATATCTTGGTGCGTCCACCACGCGTTTTCTCGGTGCTGAGACGTGTGCTTGAAACCCGATTCAAAGTGTTGGATGATCCGTTTGCGGGTTCGTGGTGGACCCGGTATGGTTCCCCTCGGCAAGATGATCGATGGACTTTGCCGATTGAGCCTGGAGGCGGGCGAGTACCTACTGGTGATTGGTTGGACCTGACGGTTATCCGAAGGATACCGACCAGAGTCGAGAGATGGATGCGGTATGATCCGTACTGCTGGGGCCGAGGGCCGATACCGCAGACGGAGCCCGTGGGCTGATCCGGACATACGGAGCCGATATATGAGGATTTGCGTGTCGATGCTGGACACGAGTATTTTATGATATTTTGAGTGCCGATGTTGGGAACTCGTGATTCTCAGAGATATACAGGATTTGAGGGCCGAGGAGAGTGTCGGCGCCTGAGTTTATTTGGGATTTGGGGTGCAGTTTTGGGCACCGATTACCTTTCCACGTTGATATTCCGTGTAGATGTTATTTATCCCATGATCAGCATTGATTATCATGTATCTCATCCTGTAGTTATTTTACCTGACAGAGCATTTGCATGATTATTGCACCTACCGCTTGTCGCATATAGATCTTACTTGCTGGCATATGATAGAGTAGCGCAGTACGTCCATGCTCGCGATTACCTTTATATGTTATCTCTATTCACGAGTTGGCGACTCACCCCCGTTGTGCCACAGTATTTGCAGGTTGCCCCTCAGAGTAGTCGCGGCAGGCTGCCTTTTGCATCTTTTGGCTACCGATACCACTTTAGTTGGTGCGATAGCAGTTTTGCTTTTAGGTGGGTTGTGGTATCTGATTACTTTTATTGTACCCCTTTTGTATCTAGTATTCTCCATCTACCATTTATGTACTGGACTTAGATAGAGTGTGAGGACGATGATGTATATTTTGTATTGTGGTGTCGAGCTCGTGGGAGCCGACTGTTTTTATATGCAGTTTATTATTCTGTGATGTTTACTTATTGCTCATTCTTCGCTACGGCGTCGTATATTACTCTTGTGATGATGGTTTCCGCCGTTGGGGGTGATTGCTCCCGTTTGGGAATGTTTTGTTTCATTATATCTCATTTTCACTCATATCCTGTTTTATACCTGATTTCGGGTTTACTTTTACAAAGGAAATGCTGCCAAAATTATTTAAATGATGACATAACTTTAAAAGAACTTATTGAATTATTTAAGGTTTTCTAAATGTTTTCAACACTCACTACTTTTATATGGTTTTGATTTCTGGGTTCGGCTTACTTCGTCGCGTTACGCCTGTAGACGTAGCGTGGTTAAGTGCCGGTCACGAGTCGAAATATTCGGGTCGTGACACATAGTCCGTGGGTTTAAAGGACCCCACAGTCCAAGGTTAAGGACATCAAAGTCCATGGGTTTAAAGGACCCCGCAGTCCGAGGATAAGGACATCATAGTCCGTGGGTTTAAAGGGACCCCACAGTCCGAGTTTAGAGACATCATAGTCTGTGAGATTTGCTGGTTGTCGGGACCCGTCAC
Organism: Agapanthus africanus; assembly: GCA_030015575.1. Lineage (NCBI taxonomy): Eukaryota > Viridiplantae > Streptophyta > Magnoliopsida > Asparagales > Amaryllidaceae > Agapanthus > Agapanthus africanus. Next base: position 411,363,911 of record JASDDO010000001.1, read on the forward strand.
CTCTCTGAAGACGTTGAAGTATTACAACGAAATATATCAGAGGAGTGAAGAGATGTACCCTTGAAGCAATATCGGTTGAGAGATCTACAGTCCAATTTGGGACTAAGATCAAAAGATTAATGAGCATATGGGCTCAGTTAATCTGAATTAAGAACTTATGGCCAGTCTTGGGCTAAGTCCAATTAGGTTTAAGAAAGTTGAACATTTGTTTGGGTTCAATTCTTCTTTATTTAGCAATGCTAGACAGGGATTTGTGGGCTCTGACAACATTTTGTCTTTGGCTAAGCACCAACCCTTCATTATAGCTCTGGGCTTTACTCTCGAGTTTCTTTTTTTTCTGAAGAGATCTTCTTTTTCTCTCTTGAGAATTAAATTCTCCTCTCTTTTTTCCTCTCCCTTGTTGTATTTCTCTTAAAAAAATTCCATGGATCCTTCTCTTCTCTTCTTGGCTCCTATTTATAGGAGAAAGAAAAGAATCAGTTTGTTTAGTCAATCTTTCATTGAAAGATTTTAATTGATTTTGTAACCAACGTGATCTTTTAGATCACTCAGTGAATTTTATTCACCATTGGATTTTTAATCCAAAAGATCTTTTATCTGTTATTTGTTCCAAATTTCAGGGAAATCTTTCCTTGTATAGAATCTTTCTATAAATTGGTGATTTTTAATCACCATTGGATTTTTAATCCAACGGTGCTCCACTTTACAGAGCACAATGTTTTTTTTTGGAAAGATTTGAAGAGATTTTTTTCCAACTAGGGTTTTTGATTTCCCTTAATTAGAATTTAATTCTATTAGTTCAGAAGGCTTAAGAGCCTATCACGTGTTAGCACGTTACCCCACTGATTGACCAATTAATTAGAATTTAATTCTATTGGTTTAGAGGGCTAAGGAACCCATCACGTGTTGGCACGTGACCCCACTGATTAATTATTTAATTAGAATTTAATTCTATTGTTTCAGAGGGTTTAAGAGCCTATCATGTGTTGGCACGTGACCCCACTGATTAATTATTTAATTAGAATTTAATTCTATTATTTCAGAGGGTTTAAGAGCCTATCACGTGTTGGCACGTGACCTCACTGATTAATTATTTCCAATTATTTATTTTATTCAGTGCCTACAGGCTTTGCCTGTAAATGGTCACGTGTCTGCACGTGATGCCTGGTCACATGTGGGCACGTGTTGCCTCATAACTTTTGATCCCAGATGAATTATGAGGCCCATAATATATCAAATCGAAGGGTTTTTCGAGATGCTTTCAATACCATTAGAATTTAAGCTGTTACTCATTCGGTAGTTTATCAAAATACAGCCCAGAAAATACTGGTTTGAATTTTCTTAAGCGTATCGCTGCCATTTGATACCTTGGACCCTTTTGCGCAGAAATTTTTTTCGCGGGAACAAATGTCCCCTGCTACTTTTCCCACGTAAGTATATACGTGGGTGAAGTAGTGCAGAGTAATTCATAGCGTATGACCAGTTTTGGGTTTGTATATAATTTTCAGGATCTTGATCTGAAAAGATAACGAGCGGACAAAAGCGTCGTCATTTATCATTGACTCAAATCTCGACTCTTAAAGGATATAGTTCCAAACCCTCAGCTCCATTAGCCGCACCCTTCTATTTATTTATGTTTTATTTTGGCGTGAAGTAGTTTATATGCTCATGAGTAATTTCTCCATTTCAGTGGCATGTAGCTTTGGCAAGTGTGGCCCATAGATGGTAGATAACAGCTCATCTTGGACTTTTTATAATATAGCGATGGCTTAGGAAACAGGGTTAGGATCTGTTGCCTAAGACTTTCCAATTTTATGAGCCGTGAGGGTCTCACAAAGGCTTTTCTCCCTATGAGTCGTGAGGATCTCGTAGGTGTCTTTTCTCCTTAGGAGTGGTGAGGGCTCCTAAGTGCGTTTTCTCCTGAGAATCGTAATGATCTCACAAGGGAATTTTCTTTATGCGTAGGGACACTAATTTCCCCGCATGTTGAGACGAATCGAGAGATTCTCGTAAAGACACCGATTTTCTTACGGATCGAAACGAATCGAGAGGTTCTCGCCGAGGACGCTGATTTCCCTGAATCGAGATAAGAAGCGATGGCTTAAGAAACAGGTTTCTTAAGTGTGTTTTCTTTATGCGTAGGGACACTGATTTCCGTGAAGGTCTCATAAAGATTTTTTTTCTCCCTACGAGTCGAGATGATCTCGTAGGTGTATTTTCTTCTTAGGAATCGTGAGGATTCTTAAGTGTGTTTTCTCTTGAGTGTTGTAAGGATCTCACAAGAGAATTTTCTTCCTTACAAGTCGAGAGGACTCGTTAGTGATTGATGAGTTGACCTACTCCCAAGTCAAAGCATTGCTTCAACAGGGAGGTCGAGAGTTGACTTTGGTTTTTCTGTGCACCGTCGAGTCATGGAACTGAGACCTTTTTCGCGGCTCCGCATTGCTGACGTCGTATATCCCCAGCTCAGTATAACAAGCGGGTTCGGTCAAATATCCGTATTATTATCTTGATTAAGGCATGATATGGTCGCTACCTGGAGAGAGAGAAGAAAACACTCAGCGTGCGCTCTTGCAAGATCAGATTGGTTATTATTTTATCTAATCAGGATGGCTCCCACTGTTTTTATCAAATCTTCCTTCAAACCCTAAAAGGAAAGACCAGCCGGGATTAATTACACACTACAAGTTCGCCAATCTTTTAGCCAGGCCAGTGTCGGTACTTTGAGGGAGTTCCCCCGTGCTTTCGCACGAACCTAATTACAGTAAACCTCGTTTTCCCAGAGGCGTAACCCCGTTGACACCTTTCTAGACACCTACTTGATCGGCTAATTGTAATGTGTAAAACTCTCCCAGGAGTAACAATTACTCGCAGTGGGTATCGGGATCCAACTATCTCATAGAAGGTATGCAATCTTATTGCAAATTTCAACATTTGAAATTCCCGATAATATTTTTCCCCTAACCTCTTATGACCTTGACAAAGGCCAACAAACCATAGGATGCTAGTCAAGTTCAACCCGTCATTTCCTGATTGAATCAAACCCACCCGCACGACCCTTGACAAAGGCCAACAAGGTCGCACGACTACCCTAACCCAATCTGCATCATATGTATAAGCAGATAAGCACCAGTTAGCTACCGCACACTGCGCCTTGACAAAGGCCAACAAACGCAGCACGAATACTAACTACTACTTATCTGAAATAACGGAGGGCTACGACAGGTTTTTCTGAAAACCTATTGCGTAATGAACTTGATATCGTTGTAGAATCAAATGATTTTAAAATGGAGTGTTTTTGAGGCTTTTCTAGTTTTGCTAAAGGAGTCACTCCCGGTGAAGGGATCGTCGGTCCTTTCCTCGTCGATTGAGGTGCAGGATATATCATATATATCACTGTGCAAAGCAAAAACTCTTTAAAAGCAATCAAAAGACAAACCGAGTGCGTAGCATCTGCCAGTTATTGCTAAAGGAGTCACTCCCGGTGAAGGGATCTCGGTCCTTTCCTCATCGAATAAGGTGCAGGATATATCACATATACCGCTGTGCAAAGCAAGAACTGTAGCTACCTGTTTTATTTTGAAATTCGATTCTACAACATCTTAGGTTTCTTTTTACTTTCATTAATCACATTAATGAAGTCCCATCATTACAATACCTAAACATCACAGATAAATACGACGTACACTTATGCCATCCGCATTCGCCTGATGTCCCCTCGTGCACCGTTAGGTTAGGTAACTAACGGCAGAGCGGGGCAGGGCTAGCGCGGGTGTAAAACATAAGTAACGTCTATATAATATATCATATATACTATATATAGTATCCATCACAGAACATATCACATGATCACATCACAGATATCGCAGCAGAAGAATCATAAGAAATATTGGATATACTAGGACGTCCGTGTTTTTAATACGAGCCAGTATAAAACACGGATTCCACGGTCGTGATGAATAGCCAAACCCACACCCCTAGACCCCTACGAGAGCGGCAAGCAACCCTACCAATTCTAGAGTTAGGAGACCCGGTCTCGACTCCTCGAGTTGGTCTCCCACTGGACTCCAGAACCCGGTTACTTGTGCTCCCCTCTTTGGGTCTATCCTAGTGCGGAAAAGTAAATAATATACAAAGGGTGACATCTTTCGCAACCTGGAAGTGCCCCAAATAATAGAATATTACATACAAGTTTTGACATGAATGAAAATGAAAAACACTCATCTCACATAAAAAACCCCGGCTATTCAAACACGACGATCCAATATAACATATCCAGCAACACATAACATCACATGTCATCAACGTAAGTAAATATGCGCATCCCAATTGTCGTTGACATATAGCAACGAAACCGGCGATATCACATATTACACTTACGGTCACAGAAAAGAAAGTGTAAAACTACAACAGTTGGAATCCGCAATCTCTTTAGACATCGCATGCCTGATCAAATGAATACCTTAGACATCACATGCCTAACAATTATAAACCCCGCATTTTAGTCTCATTATCAAAAACACTTTTCAATATCAAGTCGGGCAATTCAACAGGATTCCCGACATCCTGATCGAATGCTCGTCGCAAACTTCAGTAGACAGCCGCACCCCCGATACCGTCGACGAAGTGCACCAAGGCGGAACACCGCAACCGTGAGCACCCGGACGGTTGCTTTCGGCGATGGGGTTCTCCTATAGTCACTTGGTCGGGGCCTAGGGGTGTAGCTGTCTATTAAGTTTACCCGGCGAGTATCCGCGTACGCTATGTGATTGCGACGGACTTTTAATCACATCAAAATTCTGTGGCAACCGATCAAGTGAGACTAAACCGCTAGATTTATAACATTCATTCAGTTATCTCATAACTACTTGTGAATTCCAATTATTGTATCACATTCCGGATAAATAGAAAATGTTAAACTTTCCGATCGAACATTCAAACACCCAAGTTTTCCCGAAACAGCTCAACACATGAAACAAGTTTAAAAACATTCACTTCATGCCTCAGTACCAACGGTCCAGCCGTAGAAGGGTCAAGCCAACGCCTCATATGTGGCACGCCGTACTGCCCCAAACCCGAAGGTTCAAAGGGCAGTTCAAGACGGTCACATAATCGAGTTAAGGTTTGTTGTCTTCTAGGGGGACCATCGCGTTACTTGCACTACCTAGAATGTCTTTAAACCACAGAAAAATCCAACACTTGGAAATTTCCCGGCAGGGGAAAGATTGGGTATTTATATCCGGTCGAACTTTTTAACATATTCTAAAATTATCCGGAAAGCCACATAGACAAGATTAGACAATCCGATCGAATCTCCGAACTCCCAATACAACCCAGAAATTTCAACTCTATAATAAATATTAAAAATTCCCAGGAAAACCAGCACTGCAAAGTAGGAGTTACTGTGCAAAATTCAATGCATGATAAGACAAATAGGCCGCGGAACCGCCGCATGTGGCATGCTCGTGCCGCGGAACCGCGGCGGCTTGATGGAATTAGGGCATCGAATTTTACGGTAACTCTTAGATATTCCTGCTGATATTTCTGCATATTTTTAATTCTCAAAAATCCACAATTTTCAAAAATGTACAGAGAGCAATTTTTGGGTTAGGGTTTCGGTTCGTTCGGATTTCAAACGTCGTCTAGACTTCGCCTAAGGCTCTAACTTGGCTCTGATACCACTGTAGGGTTCCTAGGCATACTGATGAGGTCTCACAAGGCATCAACCATGCCAATTTCAAAAATTACAAGTGCCGAGAAACCCTAATACGGATCGTTAACTAGAATATTAGGCGAAATAATGAAACTAGTTAACAACTTAACTAAAAGAATGGAAATACAACCTTTGTAGATCCGGTCCTCCACCTCCATAGCTCCATGATGAAGTCTCCTCGCTGTCCAAATCCAATCCCGGGCTCTAGCGTCGGCTTCATCGGAGAAATGGGCAGGCTTGGTCGTTGACTACGATGCCGAAGATGATCTACGTCGAGGCATCACAAGATCAAGCTCCCACTTCACCAAGTCATGAAACTTGTGAAGAAAACACCCTATACTACTTGGCAAGAAGTAGAGGATGAAGAAATAGGAGGTGGGTTCACTTTAGAATTGGATTTCTCACTCTTTTCATCAAATCACCATTGATGAAATCAAGGTTTTCTTCAAGTGAAGAAGAAGAAGAAGAAAAAAGATGAATATTATGATAAGTTATCCAAATAGAAAAAGAAAAACAATACTTATCATAATACAACCATGGTCAAGTGTAGAGAATGAACTAGGGTTAAGTGGAGTGGTTAGGGTTAAGCATGAGACAAAAATGGTCACTTAGTCAAAGCTTCATGAAGCTTCAAGATGCAAACAAAGAAGGCCACCATTTTCTCTTTATGCTTATTAATTTCCAAAAAGAATAAATAAATAAATAAATAAGAAACCAAAACCCTAACCATTCATATAACCATGGTTTAATCTTTACACAAACCCAAGTAAACATGTATCATCAAACATGATACAAACTTGTGCACAAAAAATATATCACATATACAATGTGCACAAACAAGTGAGAAAATCCATTTAAAGTGATCCAATACTAGTTAATGCAAAGTAATATATCAAATATATAATTATACATTAAATCATTAAATCAACACTTGATTTAACGATCCGGTCATATCGCATATAACCGACTAGTATCCTATGTATCGGCTTACCGAATCAATCCTTGATTCGATAACTAGGTTATATCGCATACAACCTTTCGATACATTCATCACGAGAATGGAATACGGTATCACATACACGCATTATTCTCGGTCCTGCACATATCTCATATGCGCTCCTATTTCGTTTCGCTTGAGCCAGGAAACCTCTGTGTAGGACTCTAAAGACTCGTCAATACGCCGGCAGCAGGTGATGATCATATCAAACACCCACAAGCCGCAAGCGGTCTGCTAAACGTAACGGACACCCGGGTATTGAGCGATTAGAAGATCGACGAGCAAGCCCGCTCATACTCCTGTGAATCCAACCAGTAACACTTACCGTACAGTCCGGTCTGTTCGTCTGGTATGTCGCATATCTCGCCTAGGGGTGGTAAACGTCAGACCCCAATAGCTTGATAAGTCGTGTCGATATGAGGTCTATAACAGTTCGAGAAACTACTGATAACACTTACCAGTAAATCTCAGCAACCCTGGCTAGGGATTTCCGGTTATAGCCAATCGAACACAGCGCAACATCAACTCTCTATACCGGGAGAGACGAATCCCCTCTATCGCTCATTGCCTCCATGTGATTCGGGACTGTACCCAAAAACCACCGTTTTGCACGCCCTCTTGGACGTGGTAAGGTGGAAATCAAAGCACAGTGGGAACCACACAAGACTCTATGACGATCTCGGGTCAACAGACTACTCTGTACCAGTGTCACCAGAGAACTGCCATCTGACGTAAGGTATAATACCATCTGGGAGTTCTCGGCGAGTCCGTCCAGTGTACCCAGTCTCCACTGAGCACCCGTATATCATCTCTGATGTCAAACACCAATGGATATGGGATCATCTATCGCCCATCTGTATGGGTCGAGAAGGTATACGCTAGTCTACTCTGGTATATCGATGCCCCGTCTCGATACACCCACGACTAGGGACCTTGAAGGATTTACTTATGGACTACCCTGTCCCCACTAGTATGATCCGCATCATAGTCCAGGTAGTCAAGTACACATCCTAAGGGCTTTACCAACATGTAACAGAGAGACAATCAGTGTACACGTTAAGGTAAAGATCAACCAGATAGCATACTATCATGTCGTGCAAGAAAGTCCTCCCTATATATGTCCAAGCATCCACTACAATATACATCCTATGTATAGTAATGGCCTCTAGGGCATACATATAACTAACAATACTTCATGCCCCAGTTGCCTCGTTCCAGAGGTGGGAGCCCGTAAAAGAAGCCGGCAATGTGGTGCCCTTCCGGCGAGGAGTTGAAGACCGGAGATTCCGCGGGAGATCGGGACGATGATGAGAAGACCGAAGGACACGGATCGCTCGGTATATCTCTCTACCCCATTCTTTAGTTAGCTAGAATTAGATTTATGGCCCGATCCGGGATTTTTGTGCGCGGTGGTGCCGGTTCAAAAGTTAAAGTAAATCATCGTTTCCGCATTCTGGCCTCGGATTGACGGCCGGGGTGCCGCCGTGCACTTACAATACTATGAGATGTACCCAGAACAAAAACGAGGCATTTTCACCAAGTTTGGGCCGGCCACATGCCCCTTAAAACCGGCCTCCTCAAATTTTTGGTGGTGAAATGCTTCCAGTTTTGTTCTGGGCACTTATCTCAAGGAGTTTGGGTTTCTGGTGTTGTTTGGTTTTTGCCCAAATTTGATTCTCTGTTGTTTTCTGTATGGGGAAATTTGAACTGTTTCAAAGTCGTTAAATTTGACACTTTTTAATAGTTTACACTACATTCACTTTTATCTGCGACCGTGAATGTCACTCGATCGGTAAAACTCGTCCGATTGCTATATGTTCTTTTAGATGGGTTTTGCGAACGTGACTTTCGCGTTGATGTTTTGTGCTTGTGCTGTGATTGTGGTTGGATAGTCATGATGGATAGCATATGGTGCAATGTTAGTGGTACTATTTATATTCATTTGTACATTTGTTATTTCGGGGCGAGCGTCCGACATGTGGACTGTCGTCTTTGCCGGGTTTTATATTTTTTATTTGGCACGACCGGGTTGAGGTCGATGTCACCATTTGTACATATTACTTTCTTTTTTTGTACTAGGATTACCCCGCTGTGGAGTGCACGAATAGCCGGGTTCTAGAAAGCAACAAGCCCGCATCTCATGTCGTTGAGACAGAGGGGGCTTCATTCTAGAATTGGCGGGCTATTTGCCGCACTCGTAGGGGGTATAGGATGAACCACGGAGGGGCGCCCAAGTTACCGAATTCCGTGAAGTTCTGGGTGGCCCATTCACTTTGTTGAAGAGGGCTGCATCATTTCTGGGATTGACGGGTAACTTTCCGTGCTCGTAGGGGTCCAGGTTTTCATTGCGCAGGCTATCCACATGACAGGGAACGTCGGGTTTTATTTGCGGCTCAAATGAAACCCGGGGCTCCAAGATTATCCATCATTCTGTATTGTTGGCCGAGATTCTGTGATGTTGATTATTATCATGTCTGGGACGAATGTTGTGTATACTTATATATATAATAGTAGATGTTGTATATGTTTTGCACCCGCGCTAGTTCAGCCCCCGCTATGTCGTTAGTTAAGCAACCTAACGGGTGATGACGGGGCCAAGTGGAGAATGCGGATGGCATATACATACATCATATTTTTCGTTCTTTTCTGGTGTGATAGGTTATATTGATGGGACCGCATTAATTTTGATTAATCCAATAAAATAAACCTAAAAGATGTTGGAACCAGGTTTTAAAAACTGACATTATAGACGTTCCTTTTTGCTTTGCACAGTGGTATTCAGTTATGAATATCCAGCACCTCATTCGACAAGGCAAAGGCTGAGATCCATTCATCGGGAGTGACCCCTTGAGTAAAAGTTTGCGTCAACGTAATAACTTCACTGTAGTCGATTATTCTTGCTTTGCATCGTGGTATTCAGTTTAGAATATCCTGCACCTCATTCGACGAGGAAAGAGCCGAGATCCCTTCACAGGGAGTGACCTCTTTAGCAAAAGTTTTCCCCACTATATTTTTTTAAAAAAAAGCTATCAGGTTCCTTCAATGATATCAAGTTCATTACGTTAACGGGTTTTTTCGCCAAAAACCCAGCCGTAGCCCTCTGTCATTTCTTACAAGTATTACTTAGTATTCATGCTGTGTATGTTGACCTCTGTCAAGGCATAGTGAATGATAGCTAAGCAATGCTCGTATGTTGCATAGATAGATGCGTTTATTTAGGATAGTCGCACGGTCATTTTGATCTCTGTCAAGGACTTATGCGGGTGGGTCTAAATAAATCCAGGACAATGACGGGTTGAACTTGACTTGCGACTTATGACATGTTGACCTCTGTCAAGGTCATGAAGCCGCTTGGGGAAAAAACCACATCGGGAGTTTCAAATATACAGGAAACTTGCAGATTTAGCATACCTTCTGGAGTGTAGCGACTAGAGTGGATTCCATCTCGGTCATTATACAATGATAGTTGGATCCCGATCCCACTGATGAGTTGGATTACTCTCGGGAGATTATTTCACTTAAACAATCAATGCTATAAACCAAGTAGGTGTCTAGAACGGTGTTGGCGGGGCTAAGCCTCCAGGGAAAAGAGGTTATATAATTAAGGAACTTCGCGAAAGCGTTGGAAAACCTACCTCGAAGTACCAACACTGGCTTGGCTGAAAGGTTAAGCAAGTATTGTGACGTATGATTAAATCCTGACTAGTTCTTCTTTTAGGGTTTGAAGAAGAATTTGAGGAAATAGTGGGAGCCATCCTGGTCAGATAAATTAATACCCAATCTAATCTTGTAAGAGCGCACGCTGAGTGTTTCTTTTCTCTCTCTCCAGGTAGCAACCATTTCACGCCCTAATCAAGATAATAAAATGTATCGCTTGACTGATCCGAATTCTTATTCGTGGCTGGGGAACGTCGGTTCGGCTCTAACTTACGACAACAGTCATAAGTGTGAGCAAGGGAAAGAGGATTGTATGGATTCCAAGGAGACCCCATTGAAGAAGAAGCATACCAATGCATCTACTTCAGGTGTTCTTGTAATTGAGAACTACTTTTCGGTCAGTCCTACCTCCTGGGTATTAGATACCGGATCAGGATCTCATATCTGCAATTTATTGCAGGGACTGAGAAAAAGTAGGATGGTTGGACTTGGTGATATGTCCCTCAGGGTAGGGAATAGAGCACAAGTTAATGTTGCAGCCGTCGGTGAATATCACCTAGTGTTGCCAAATGGCAACACTATGATTTTGAACAATTGCTACTTTGTACCTTCCATGGTTTGCAACATCATATCAGTTTCTTTACTTAATAAAGATGGATATAACTTTGTTCTTGATAGAAATATCATGAACATTTACCTTGATAAGGTACTGGTTGCAGAAGGTACACTGTGTAATGGTATCTATGTTCTAAATCAGAATATAGTTCTCAATGTACAAAACACACGCAAGAGGAAGAGTTCAGATACGAACGAATCCTACTTGTGGTATTGTAGACTTGGTCATATCGGAGAGAAAAGTCTAAGTAAGTTACACAAAGTTGGACTCTTGAATACGTTCGAATTTTCATCTTATGAAACTTGTCAGTCTTGTCTCAAAGGAAAGATGACCAAATCTCCCTTCACCGGACATGGAGAAAGAGCAGCAGAGCTCTTAGGACTCATACACAGTGATGTGTGTGGTCCGATGTCTATACATGCAAGGGGTGGGTTCTCGTACTTCATCACATTCACTGACGATCTCTTTAGATTCGGATATGTGTATCTTATGAAACACAAATCGGAAGCTTTTGAGAAATTCAAAGAATTCAGAAACGAAGTAGAGAACCAGACTGGCAAAAGTATTAAGATTCTCCGATCAGATAGAGGAGGGGAGTACTTGAGCACTGAATTCAGGGACTTTCTATAAGAGAATGGCATTCTCTCTCAGCTTACTCCTCCGTATCCACAACATAACGGCGTATCGGAGCGGAGGAACCGTACCCTATTGGACATGGTTCGCTCCATGATGAGTAATGCCGAGTTACCTCTTTCATTCTGGTGACTTGCGCTTGTAACAGCAACGTACTTGTTGAATCAGGTTCCGTCTAAATCTGTGCCTAAAACTCCATATGAAGTATGGAGTGGTAGAAAAACATGTCTTAAATGGGTTAAGATATGGGGTTGTCCGGTATATGTGAAAAACCAGAATCCGGACAAACTTCAGGCATGGTCAGTTTTATATAAGTTTGAAGGATATCCCAGGCATTCAAATGGATATCTGTTCTACCACACCGAGGAACAGATGGTGTTTGTTGCTCAGCATGCCACCTTTTTGGAGTGGCAATTTCTTGCAAAAGAAATAAGTGGGAGGACGGTAGAACTGGATGAAATATCTGAACTACAAACTCAAACTAAGAATTTGGTTGAACCGGAAAATTCAGTTGTCCCAGACGAACCTCAGCCACTCCGCAGATCTTGTAGGATTTCTCATCCGCCCGAGAGATACTACGGTTTTCTCATAGACAGGGATCGAGAGGATTGCATCTTGGAAGAAGATGATCCTACCAGTTTGAGGCAGGCCATTGTCAATAGGGACTCTGATAAGTGGCAGGATGCTATGCGATCCGAAATGGATTCCATGTGCACCAATAAAGTGTGGACCTTTGATATTGCTCCACCTGGGGTAAAACCTGTTGGATGCAAATGAATCTACCAAAGGAAACTTGGTGTAGATGGGCAGGTGGAAACCTATAAGGCTAGACTCGTTGCAAAAGGTTTTCTTCAAAGACCTGATGTGGACTATAACAAAACTTTTTCTCCAGTGGCTATGCTCAAATCTATTCGGATCCTACTTGCCATTGCTGCCTTCCATGACTATGAGATCCGGCAGATGGACGTAAAAACGGCTTTTTCTAAATGGCGGTTTGGAAGAGTGCGTTTATATGGATCGGCCAGAAGGTTTTGTGGACAATGGGAGCAACGGGAAGGTGTGCAGATTGCTTAAATCTATTTATGGATTAAAGTAGGCATCGCGGAGCCGGAACATCTGTTTTGATGAAGCAATCAAGGAATTTGACTTCATCAAGAACGAGGATGAACCTTGTATTTATAAGAAGATTGTAAGACGAACTGTCGTATTCCTAGTCTTGTACGTGGACGACATTCTTTTGATAGGAAATGAAATTCCTATGCTACAATCGGTCAAGCTATTCTTGTCACAACGGTTCTCCATGAAAGTCCTGGGTGATGCCTTGTGCATTTTGGGGATCAAGATCTATAGAGATAGATCCAAGAGATTACTGGGACTTTCGCAGTCCAGGTACATAGAGAACGTGCTAAAGAGATTTAGTATGGAAGATTCCAAGCGCGGTAATATACCCGCATTGCACGGAATCACCCTCTCTAAGAAGATGTCTCCCAAGACTAACGAGGAGAGGGTTCACATGAGCACTATACCCTACGCTTCGGCGGTAGGATCTATAATGTATGTGATGCTATGTACAAGACCAGATGTAGCTTACGCGCTAAGCGTGGTAAGCCGGTATCAGTCAGACCCAAGTGAGAACCACTGGACAGCAGTGAAGAACATTCTCAAGTACCTGAGAAGGACTAAGAAGATGTTCCTAGTTTACGGTAATAGAGACCTCATGGTCGAGTCCTTTACCGATTCAAGCTTCCAGTGTGACAAGGACGACAGCAAGTCTGTCTCGGGTTTTGTGTTTACCCTCAACGCAGGGGTGGTGTGTTGGAGGAGTTCCAAACAGAATACCGTCACAGACTCGACGATGGAGGCTGAATACATTGCTGCAAGCGATGCCGCAAAAGAGGCTGTGTGGATGAAGAAGTTCATTAATGAACTTCAGGTGGTTCCGTCCATTGTTGACCCAATACCTTTGTTTTACGATAACAATGGGGCTATAGGTTTAGTTAAGGAACCATGGTCCCATCAGAAATCCAGGCACATCTTAAGGCGGTATCACCTGATCAGGGAGATCATTAATCGCCAGGATATCGAGGTACGGAGTGTGGACACTAAAGACAACACGGCGAGTCCATTCACAAAGGCCCTCCCTCAAACACAGTTCGAATGACTTTTTGAGCAATTGGGTATGCTGTACGCCAGCAGCTGGCCTTATTAGTGCAAACGTTGGGTATGCGGTACACCAATTACTGGCCTTTAGTGCAAGTGGGAGATTATTGGATATGTATGCCCTAGAGGCCATTATTGTATAGTACTAGTTTGTATAATTCATTTTGGAAGCTTAGGATATATATACGCATTTACGACTGTCTAGCTCGATATAGTATTATGCTACTTGGTTTGTATCTATCTTAATGTGTGTATATGTTTCTTTTAACATATCGCTAATGCATATTGATGGAGCCCTTAGGATCTTTGCTTGACTACTAGCGTTGTGATGGCGATCACACTAGTGGGGGCTGGGTAGTCTATAAGCATATTCTTATATAGGTACCTAGTCGTAGGATTATCGAGACAAGGCATCGATACTCCAGAGTAGACTAGTGTATACGCTTCTCATCCCAGCAGGGGAGATGGTCTGTATCACAGCCATCAGTACGTCGTACTAGAGATAGTATGCATTTGCTCATTGAGTTATGAGTTTCACTGGACGGACTCGTCGGGAACTGTTGGTTGGTATTATACCTATCGTCAGTTAGCAGTTCCCAGGTGACATGTACAGCTTAGTCCGTTGATTTGACACTGCTACTTCGCCTTAAGTGTGTTCCTATTGTTCTTTGATTGCTACCCAACCACGGCTCTATTGAGTCGTGCAAACAGGCAGTAGTTGGGTGCAGTCCCGAAGCACTTGGAGGAAGTGGCGGTTTGACAGGATTTGTCTCTCCCGGTATTGGGGTTTGCTATCGCGCTGTGTCTAGGAGAGCCATTACACAAAGCCCTGGCCATGGCAAGTGAGATTTACTGGTAGGTGTTCCAGTAGTTTCTCAGGGTGCTTTGCGCTACACTCCGACATGAGTTATACCGCTATTAGGGGTCTGACGTTTACCACCCCCTTGGCCCGATATGCGATACTCTTATACGAACAGACCAGAATGTAAGAAGATTGTCACATTCAGACTCAGTAGGAGTTCGGATGGGTTTTCCTCATCGGCCTTCTTATCGACATCTACCTGGGGACCGTTACGTACAGTTAGTACCACTTACGGCCTACGGTTAAACCCACTACCAGCGTAGTGTCGAGTCTTTAGAGTCACACACAGAGGGTTGTTCACCTTTAGGCGAAACGTAGTAGATGTCGTACGGTTTTACGACGGGGTTCATTCACATACGCATACTTGTGCGCATATGGTATTCGGGCAGTTGATACTAGTAGGTTTTGGTTTAAGCCAGATCCTAGTATTTGATTTTGGGTTGGTTCAGTCTTATTGTATTCATGTTCTTCGGAACACGGATGCGGGTATATGTATACAGTTGATAGAGACAGAGAAGGAGACACCGCATTAGGGTTTTGACCATTGACTTGATTAAAATCATAATGAGATGAAGGAAATTGATTACTAATTTTAATTAGAGATAATTGTGTCATGGTTGTTTAGTTTGACTATTTAACTTGTTGACCATTGTTGACTTAGATATTTTTGTTGAGCAAAAGATATTTTGCTTAGCATTAATGGTGACATGATAATGGTCAAATCAAATGAACCATCACAATTATACTAATTAAAATTATTATTCTTTTTCCTCATAAGAGAGCTATCTCTTCAATTTTAACATACACACTCTCTCTCATAGCTCTCTCTCCTTCAACCTCTCTCTCAAGCCCTCATCTCTCATGTATTGAGAACTAAGGGCCATTGAGACAAAACCACAAAAATCCATCTCTACTCACTCTAGGGTTCTTATTCTAGCACACCAAGCACACTAGTTACTTCATTGTTGAGGTTGGAGCTCAAGGTAGAGGCCTTCGGGTGGATCTTCTTTGACGTGGAGAAGCCGATGAGGAGGAGCCATTCACAACCACTCCAAGGAGCTCACAACAAGGAGAAGCACCACAAGAAGAGATGGAGTTCAAGCTTGAGATATAACTTTCTATCATAGCAGATAGAACTCTTTTAGTGCTAACTAGGTTTATGGTAAAGATCCGGTTAAGGTTTATTCTAGCGCCATGTTTTGTATCGCTATAGAATTTTTGTTCCGCATTTGGCCACGGAAGTTGGTCGGGGCGCTAGTGTAACCCTTCAATATCAGACGAAGAGACCGGATTGTACGGTAAGTGTTGCTTACAGGCTCGTTATGGTTGGGATGAGTTCGCTCGTAGGCCACCTTTTCGTCATGTACCTCGGTAGCCATTACTCACAGCTAGTGTCGCGACGTGCTTATGGTTAAATCCACTGCCAGCATACTGTCAAGTCTTTAGAGTCCCACACAGCGGGTTCCCTGGTTCAGGCGAAAGATGTAGAGGCCGTAAGTTATAATGGCACGGTTTCGATCATGTTCGTGTACTTGTTACAGGAATGATGATCGGAAGAATAATACTGGCAGGATTTGGTTTAAGCCGGATACCAGTATTATATTATTTGATTATTTGTATTCGTATTTTTTCGGAATACAGATAAGGGTGTACTTATAAAGTATACGGTGAGGGGTATTCTTGTAATTGTACAAGAACACCTTCTAGAAGGAGGCACCTCATTACAAGATATTTATTTTATGAAAATTAATATATGTGAGGTGGAATTAGGAGAATTGTCAAAGCACGGGTCAAAGAATGGCTCTATGAATATTTTATTCATTTGGGATTACTATTCAAGTATGGTGCATTATTTTAGAGATAAAGTAATACACAACTTAATTATTTTCCATGAGCCATTACCCTTGATGCATGCTTGATTTTTCCTCATTCTAATTTTCACATTCTCTCTCCTAATTATTTCCTTCTTCCTCTTCTTAGCTTTATCCTTCACATGTGTTGTGAATCAAAAGCTTAGGGCTAAAAGTAATCCACTACTTGATCTCTATATCATCTAAGTAGTCATTTCTAACAAACTTGACTTCTTAGTTAACTCTTGAGAAGAGTTTGAAGCTTGTTCCATAGCTCTCGGGTGGATCATCTTTGTCTTGAGCTGATCAGAGGTCAAGGACATTGCAAGCATCCAAGGAGCCTAGGAGTCTCATCCAAACGAAGACCCGAAGGACCGATTCTAAAGATATAAGCCACTATCATAGTAGATAAGATCTCTAGATAGGGCTTCTAGTTATGGTTTAGCAAAAGATCTAGTTTTAAAGTAGGTGTTGCATGGAAGAAAATTATTGTTTGCCACTTCCGCCTCCTCACAAGTGTTGTGACGGTGTGCAACATCTGCCAACAGCTTGTTGGTATTATACCTATTGTTAGATAGCAGTTCCCGGGTGACATGAGTACAGGTTAGTATGTCGACCTGAGATCATCATCTGTCTCGTGTGAATTCCCACTGTGGTTTGATTAATACCCTACCATGGCTCAAAGGAGTCATGAAAACAGGTTTTAGTAAGGTACGGTCCTGAGCCACATTGAGGCAGTGAGTGGATCGTCGGAGTTTCATCTCTCCCGGTATTAGGGGTTGATGTCGCATTGTGCACGAGTGGACATCACCAGAAATCCTTAGCCAAAGTGGATGAGAATTACTGATTGCACTAAGCTCGTGCAACAAGCCGTTAAACCTCTAGGTGTCCCTTGTAGGAGAAGTATTGTCTCGTGAGGGTTTTCAGCGGATACTACCCAAAAAATCCAATCAATTTGTCCTGTTGACTCTCATTCTTCAATTCAGTATTCTAGCAAGAAATTCTATTATCTTCAACTTAGAAATCATCAACCCGTATTTTTCACACTCACTTTTCATTTAACTTAAGATCGTATATGTTTTACAAATTTATTAAGCTTTCAACATCTTTTGAATTTTCCTTCTAAAGTGCAGTCTCAACTTAGGAATTTTTATCATCTCTACTGAAGGTATACGCCCTATCTTTCATTCCCATCTCTCATCCAAACCCCAATCATATACCCCTACGTGTGTGTAATTTTCACCCATACACTTGGAAATTCAATTCAAGGTATCATACTCTTGTCCATCGTCCAAAGTACTTTTAGTTGGTGAATTTTAGAAGAATTTTCTTACACATTGATAATGGTACCGTTAATACTTCTTGAGGTACTAACGACCGATTACAAAATGTGCTTGCGCATTTAGGCGTAATTACTCGTTTTGTAATACCTAAGGCTTAACAGTGACTCCCAAACCAGTTGGTCTAAGGCACTAGGTGATAAAGCACCCTCGCTATATATATATATATATATATATATATTTTATGCAGCCATAAGTAATTACAAAACCAATGCTCAATTTTTTTTATCTCTTTATTCACACTTATAATTTTATTTTATTTTTTCTCATACTAAGGGTTTTAGACAAGAGCATTTCAAGGTATCCTCTAATATTCCAAGTTTCAAGGTGCGTGTTTGTGCAAGTTGTAGGGTATATAGTTTCAGAATTTATACTTAAGGTTCAGAATTATTTTTCAAATTTACACTTCAATTAAAAATTCAATACTCTTCCCTTATTTTGACTTAGCCCAAATACTGAACTCAAAATTTGCCTATTTCTAAATAAACTACAAGAACGTATATTTTCTACAGTTAAATTTTAAGAAAGGTTATTTTTACAGTTTTTAATTTAGTAAGTTTAAGATCTAGTTTTTCCTAGCTAGTCAACCGTCTTGTCGAACTTAAGTCAAATATGGCCAAAATTGAATTTTTCAAATTTTTTTAAAATTTTTCAATTTTTTATTTGATTTTATTTTTTATATAAATTTTGTAATTTTTATTTTTTTTATTTTATTTTTTTTATAAAGATGCAATGCGGAATTAAACATGCAAAAAAAAAGAAAAAACAAATATGCACAAAAAAATAAAAATATGCAATGCAATGATAACTATTTACAAACCACCTCCATCCCCAAACTTATGAAAAACAGTGCCCTCACTGCTCATGGCCTCGTCGTTCCCTTGATCGTGAACGGGAACGTTCCTCTCTCGCCAGCAGGGTGGTGATGCCGTGCTTTATACCTGTCACTCGCTGATCCAGGTTGGTCACCATCCCTACCAATCTGTCTATCCCTCTAGTGGCTCTCCTAAGTAAACGTGCTTGTGCCACGGGGGTAAGCTCTTCCTCGCTTGCGGTCGAGCTGGAGCTGGGTGTCTTGACGGGTATGTCCTCGGCCGGCTCGGTGCACGACCATACATCATGTAAGCGTGTGTAGGATGTGGATACGCCCTCAAGAAGAGGTCTAATAGGGATCCCTCCATGCATATAAAACTCAAATTCCTCTACAGGGAGGAAATGGTGACACAGTTGTGTCACCAACATAGGGCATGGGTAGTTGGCAGCCCTCTTGCCCGCACCAATTGAGTGAAGTAATACCGTGCACATATCATAGCTTGGGTTTCTAGTCATCAAAGTGTGCACGATATGCAGGTATGGTGTGAAAAATTCCGTATTGTGTGAACTACCAAAAATATTATTTTGTGCCCAACAGCACACAGTCAACACGTTCGCATAAAGGGTTCTAGCCTGGATGCCTTTGCGTGGCTCCCTTGAATAATCATTACCCATCAAAGGTAGGTAGTTTTCGAATTGGAGGGGTTGGTCATGAATAGGCAGTCTAGGTATAAAGGCGACTTCATAGATGAAGTCCCTATCGATTATTATTTCCCTATCCCCCCAAATTAGCCTAATGTAACCGTGTTGTGAGAGGCAACCATCCTCCATGCACTCGTAAATCGGGTGAAAAGATCTAGAAGCGCGAAGGAATTTGGATGGTTGAAAAGTAAAAAGTTCCACCCACGCCTTCGGATCTCGTCACCGAAATAGCTACCATAGACCGTGTGTGCAAACATTGGTGAAAACTCCCTTTCAAATTGCATGGTTGGTGCCATCACAGAGAGCAAACTGAAAAAATTAAAGTTTAACAGAGAGGGTAAGGAAATGGAAACCTCCTCTGAAGATTTCAGAGGACGACGACACCAGATGGCGGTGGATGCGCGGCACAGAGCAGGGTTCGGCGGCGGTTGTGCGGCGGGATGGGGCGATCTCTCTGCAGAAATGAAGTGGCGGCTAGGGTTTTGAGGAAATGAGAGATTAGGGTTATGAAAAGTCAGTGGAGGGGTCGGGTTGTATTTATAGGGGGGTTTTGGTTATTTGCAAAAAGGCCCTCTTAAAAAGAGGAAATTATTTGTAATTTTTTTATTATTTATTAAAACTGAAAATTTACAAAAATACCCCCAAAAATTTGGAATTTGTTTTTTATATTTATTTTTTATTTTATTTTTATATAATTACAAGTGTGACATACCCCCAAACTTATTTGAAACAGTATTTCTACTGTTTATGGCTGGCCATTCGAAATTTGTGGGTAGATGGAGGAAAATCAGTCTTTGTAATCCGGCTCCTGCAATATCAGGAGCTCCTCCGAAGGGTCCGAGGTGAGGAACGGTTTAAGTCTATGTCCGTTCACTTTGAATAGTGAACCGTCCTCAGGATTTTCTAAATCGACCGCACCGTGCGGATATACAGTGTGTATCAAAAATGGCCATTTCCATCTAGATCTGAGCTTGCCGGCATTGAAATGTAGCCAGGTGTCGTAAAGTAAAACCTGTTGACCAGGTTTGAATGTTTTGCGCATAAGGTGTTTATCGTGAAACACCTTCATTCGGTTTTTGACGATAACCGCGTTCTCGTAAGCTTCATCCCGAAGCTCGCTTAATTCATTTAATTGCAGCTTTCTATGGCTGCCTGCATCTCCTAGAGAAAGATTCAACTCTTTTATGGCCCAAAAAGCGCGATGCTCAATTTCAACTGGAAGGTGGCAAGCCATTCCATAAACAAGCCTATACGGAGACATCCCAAGATCGGTCTTATAGGCAGTTCGAAATGCCCAAACGGTATCAATAAGTTTTGAAGACCAATCCTTACGGTTTTTGGAAACCATTTTCTCCAATATCTGTTCAATTTGCCGATTTGAAACCTCGGCTTGCCCACACGTTTGGGGATGATAGGGCGTTGATAGCTTGGGATTAATGGAATATTTCTGCATTAAGGACTCGAAAGTCCTATTACAGAAATGAGTTCCATTGTCGCTGATAATTGCGCGGGGGTGCCCAAACAGAGAGAAAATGTTTTCTTTGGGGAATATAACGACAACCTTGTTGTCATTAGTCCGGCTGGGCACAGCTTCGACCCACTTAGAAATATAATCAACAGCGAGGAGAACGTACAAGTTCCTAAAAGAATTGGAAAATGGTCCCATAAAATCTATCCCCCATACATCAAAAATTCCAACAACCAAAATTGGGTGGAGCGGCATTTCATTTCTCCAAGATATCCGGCCCAAGTGTTGGCACCGGGAGCATGTTTTGCAGTAATCATGTGCGTCTTTAAAAAGTTGTGGCCAGTAGAAACCACACTGCAAGATCTTTTCTGCTGTCTTTTTAGGGCCAAAATGCCCGCTACACGCTTGATCTTGGCAGAATGACAGCACGCTCTTAAATTCATTGTTGGGGACACACCGACGAATAATTTGTTCGGGACAGTATTTGAATAGATATGGTTCATCCTAGTAAAAATGTTTTACCTGGGATAAGAATCGGAGTCTGTCCTGATTCGACCATGTTCTCCTCCGAAACGCAGAGACGCGACCGCGTAGGTTCGTCTTTCCTGAATTTGGGGGCAGATGATAATTGGTGCTATCTGTCCACCTCTCCGAAGATACCAAGTTGATTTATGGCACCGTGTATCGAAGATTTAAACGGATGCGGCCGATGTAGCAGACATCGTAAGATTCCCCCTCGTTGAGGGGTTTTTGATTGTGGGGACGCTCTTCCGTGCAGGCGCAAGCCCCTGCAGTTAATTACGCTACCGCATCGCGGTAACCACTTTCTCCTTCTCCATATGGTCACTTCGTGTCGTGGGTGTTTGTGTTGCGCCACGGCAGCGCCCCGGCTGTCTATCCGAGGCCAAAATGCGGAATCAAAATTTTTCATAACTTTAAACTGGCGCTACCGCGGACAATATACCCGGATCGTAACCATTAACCGATACTAGCTATTAAGAGAAAGGGTGAGAGATATACCGAGTGATCCGAGTCCTCCGGTCTTCTTATCATCGTCCCGATCTCCCGCGGAAAGTCCTGTCTCCATGTCGTCTCCTCCTCGCCGGAAGGGCACCACGTCGCCTGCATCTTTTACGGGCTCCCACCTCAATACCGAGGCAACTCGGACACGAAGCTGGCAAGTCGACGTACCCAAGATTTGCTGTAGAATGTAGTGTAGATGCTATATCTCATTTGGGGTTTTAGTTGCCATGGAGGATGAAGGAGGAGGTTAAGAAAATTGGTGCTTTCAATTTTCTAGCAAGAAGGATAGAGATGAAGAATTCCTCACATAACCAAAAATGAACTCTCTCATTCTTTTTCTCTCAAGTGAAGCCTCTCCTATCTTGTGAGAATTGTGGAGGAATGAATATCAATCAATAACAAAAAGGGAGGTGAGTGTAGGAGATGCAAAAGGGTGACCACATCAAAAGTAAGCTTCACATCAAAAGGTAATGATAATTCTCTCAAATCAATTTCTAATCACTTCTAATCTCAAAAAGCAAGCCATCATGAAAAGCAAAGATGCTTAACTTATCATAATGCCACAAGTGCAAGAAACCCCCTCCACAAATGTTATTTGCAAACTTGCAAATAACCCCCTCCATCGGAAAAGTCCGGCCGGGAAAGAACAAAGGAAAACCGGCCGGAACGGAATGCAAACTGGAAACCTCAGAAAACTGGTCCCGTAATAAATTACAGGAAAAACCCTGATACTGTGCATACACACCCGCATCTGTATTCCGACCGGATACAAATGCAATGAGACAAAATCTACACTGTACTAAACTAGGATCCGGCTTAAACCAAAGCCGGCTAGTAATATCTGTCCGATCCTGATCCGTGCAATACCGCACGTATCAGATCGAACCCTGCCATATCTCCATACGGCCTCTACAGCGTTTCGCCCGAAACTTGAGTAACTGTCTGTGTGGTGGACTCTAAAGACTCGTCAATACTATGGCTGTGGATTTAACCACTAACACGTCAGAGGTATAAGCCAATACGTGACGGGCCACCAGCTATTGACCAAAAGGGACGTCGATGAGCGAACTCATCCTGACACCCTACTGAGCCTGTCAGTGACAATATCCGTACAGTCCGGTCCGTTCGTCTATGAGTATCGCATGGCGGGCCTAGGGGGTTGGTAAAAGTCAGACCCCCAAAAGCGGTACAAGTCGTGTCGGAGTGTAGCCCAGAACGCCCTGAGATACTACTGGAATACCTACCAGTAAATCTCCTGCCTCGGCCGAGGTTTTTGCGTAATGGCTCTCCTAGACACAGCGCGACCTCACCCCCAATACCGGGAGAGACGAACCCCTGAAGATCCGCTCACTGCCTCCATATGGCTCGGGACTGTACCCAACTAAAACCTGTTTGCACGACTCCTTTGAGCCGTGGTAGGGTAGTAATCAAAGTACAGTGGGAACTCGCACGAGACAAATGATGATCCCCAGGTCGATGAACTAACCTGTACACATGTCACCAGGGAACTGCTATCTGACGTCAGGTATAAGACCAACTAGCATGTTCCCGGCGAGTCCTGTCCGGTGTACTCATAACCCAATGAGCACCTGTATACATCTTAGGTGAACCAACTGACACCAGTGGCTTGTGAGACCGGCCACCGCCCCTCGTCGGGGTCTCGACTGTATGCACTAGTCTACTCTGGAGAATCGATGCCCTGTCTCGAAAGTCCCACGACTAGGGACCTTTTAAGGATGTGCTTATAGACCACCAGCTCTCACGTATATGATCGCCATCATACTGCTGGCAGTCAAGCAAGAATCCTAGGGGCTCTATCAGCGTGTAATAGCGACCTGTAAGGTCACCTGAAGCAGTACACGATGATAAAGGTAAACCAGATAGCATACTATCATCTCGAGTTAGACTGTCCTACCGGGATAGGTCCTCCCTCAATCATTGCAATCACGTGCCTGTAATCCAATAATTGACTCTAAGGGCACTATCTCCAACAATCTCCCACTTGCACTCAAGGCTAATTATTGCGATGTCGCATACTCACAGCCCGTGTGATACCGAACACCCAACTCCTCTACTAGTCAGTCTTACAAAGCTCGTTTGCAAAACTATTGCGTTCGAAGGATAGCCTCAGTGAGTGGATCCGCTGTGATGTTTCTTTCTATGTCTCTCTATATCTCAAGTTCGCAGAGAAAACCATCTCCCGAAATGAGCAATACCTGTCTTAGAGTATGTCTGGATATCTGATGGGACCTAGCTCATAAATGAACTCCAAATCCAAACTTCTTAGACTGTATCGATAACTGAACTTAATCAGTACCCAGCGCCATGCCTCCCTCAGTATTGCCTTGGACCACCTGTCCAAAATACTGCCCCTCGTCAGAAGGAGAAACTATAACTCTGACAGCCACTCTGCCATCCATGTCATCTTGGAAGCGTGGAATGATAACCGTCTCCTAAAAGAGGCTGCCGTTATTAAATTCCTAGAACATTTACTTATGTTCTAAAACTGCTTCCGATTGTTTCTCCATGATTGGATCAATATCAACTTATTGCACCTACTGCAAGAACAACATCTGGTGTGGTACTTGACATCTCATGATTGACTCAATTTCCTAAGCAAGTGATCTGCCAATCATGCACATCCCTCTCTACTTTAGTCTATAAGACACCTTTAGAAAGGGTGACTCCATCACCTGCAGGTGCACTACCGTGCCAGGAGTCGTCCATTCTAAATACTCATAGAATGCTGTCAAAGTACCCAGATTGGGAAACCACCCAAATCTAGATCTAAAACCATAGATTTAGTAACCAGAATGTCTGATATAATATCTAAGTCCTGTGTGGAGAAACCACTGTGTGACAACCAAAGTATAACCGATCGTAGTATAGGAATATCACTTCCTACTCTGTGTATCTCATCCAAATACCAGGACATTACACTTTACTACCTCCTTAGCAGATCCATCCCCTATTCTGATGAAGTCAAACCTATGACTTCACATCAGAAATAGATGATCTATCTCCGCTATATCTGCTTCAGTCTATAAATAGACATAAGCCAATTGTCCACCAATGCTTCCGCTGCTCCCACTGACTACGACAACCCTCTGCCAAAGTCATATAGACGTACACTTCTAAAGACAGTTTAGAATGATGCTATACTCATCCTCATTCCGAGTTTCACAGTCTGGAACAACAGCAATGGCAAGTCTGGGTAAACAAGAACCTCCCTGCCACCGTCCTTGAGCATACCGAAGTACCTCTCGAGTGCCTGAGGTTACCCACCATATTTGCGGAGTGGCTATATGGAATGTCAAGCCAGATTGAATCCTTAGGTTCCTATCAAATTTTCAGTAATCGTTTGCGGTTCTGGAATCGCTTCTAGTTCTACCATACTCCCACTGCTGTTTTCTTGAAAAAATCCATTTCTTTTAAAATTGTGGCGAGTGAAGAACAATATCACTATTGATCTTCCAGATGGTAGAAAGTCAACCCTCGTCATAGCCCGGGTCAACCCACAAACAACCATTACAGAAACGTGCCCTGAGTTATCCAGAGTCTGGTTTTAAGCATAAGCCAGAAAACTCCCCGTACCTTAACAATGTCAAGATATGAACTGTTCTATATCCAATATAGAAACAGAGGAGGCACTGATTTAATTGAACCAGATTCAAATCATGCAGCTGTCTCCAGTGCATGTCAACTAAATGGAAGGAGGCCGATCAGCGTTATTCATCTTAGGAATGCTTCCAATTATGAGTAACCTGAAAGAGAAGCAAGTTCTCTTAATCATTACTATCAACTGAACACCATACACAAGTATCTACATCTTCGATCACTTTGAAGAATCCCGATACTTGCAATACTTGGTTCTCTACTTTATTCAAATACCTATAACTTCTCAAAATTCGGACCCTGTGTTTCCACGAAACAGCTGTCTAAAAACTAGAGAAGTCATAAGTAAACCAAATATAGTACGAGGACCAACCCCTCTGTCCTGATGGACACTGGACAACATACAATACTCTGTACAAGTCCCTTGAGTCTGATAACTCATTCACTGTGTGTCGTAGGTTGAAAACTGTACTTATGGTTAAGAAGAATTACACCGCTGTTCAATACTCCTTACCTAACCATCCACTGATATAGGTAAATGTCATAGACATAATTTCAAAAAGGTATATCTCACTCTATGAAAATAGACGTACAGATATATCAATTTGAAATCGGTGCATAGCAACGGATATTCAAAACCAAATATTTGCCGACCGGCAAACAACCCAGGTGGCTTCCTCAAATATCACCAATTACAACGAATCCCGATATAATGAGGATGGTCACCTAATTCCCAATAACTTACTCCCACTCATCATCTGTAAAACCATACAGATGTGAGAATCATACCTGGTAAATACATACCCTGGAGCAAGTGTTTAATCGGGAAATTAGTTTTCATTTAACAGTACATAGTGAAACTGAAACATTGAAATGTTTCGATGGGGTATCCGGGTATTCTTAGTAATGCCTCTTCCATTATCCAGATTCACAACTGTAACCGTATATCTCTTTGCCATCTGTCCAAATCCCTTTATATGTCTTTAGTCATTACCTTCTGCACACCCCTTTAGGCCAAATGGTTTTCTTCCTTCCCTACCGTTCGGCACCAGCCTATGGTTTGGAAGAAGACTATCCAATAAGCATAATGGGTGTACTGTCCTAATCCTAGGAGCACTCGCAGTACGAGAGAAGGTGAAGATAAAAGACAACCGAATAAAGCTTATTCCTATTTCTCCTGAACCAGAATCCATCCCCAAACTGGAACAAGTTCCTTTCGAGTTCGTATATAACCATACGATGGAGTATCCAAATAAATTATGGATCTTCGTAGTGATACGGAGTGTCCTGGAGAAATACAAAGGTGATTTAGGATTGGCGAAAAAATACTTGGTTTGGTCGTGAATAGCAGTCGCAATTTACTTTGCCCTCTTACTAATCCCTTTCTTTGTCTTAACTTAATACCTTCTGTACACCATCGTTATGCTAATTGGTTTTCTTCATTCCCTACCGTTCGGCACCAGCCTAAGGTCTGGAAGAAGACTATCCAATTTGCATAATAGGTGAACTATCTCCTAAACCAAGGAGTACTCGCAACCTGAGAGAAGGTAAAAGGAAAAAACAACTGAATAATCCTATTCGTTTTCTCCAGAACCGGAAACCATCCTCGAATTCCTTCGAGTTCGTATATAACCATACGATGGTTTTTTCCAATGGAAATGGACGTTCGTAGTAATACGGGGTGTCCTGGAGAAAAGAGAAAAAGTAGGAGTGGCAATGAGGTTTGCAACTCTGACAATCCAAAAGCCAGTGTTAAGAAGGTTCGGTCAACTTGGTCACTGAGTCATAGTCTAGGGTCGGGTCAATGGTCGCTGCCAAAGAGAGAGAGAAAAGAAACACTCAGCGTGTACTCTAACCTAGATCAGAATGGTTATCACTTTATCTAATCTGGAAACCTCCCACTGTAACCTCAAATTCTTCCCCAAACCTTAAAGAAGAATTAGTCGCGATGAACCGAGGAGTAAACCAACTCATCAGTGGGATTCGGGATCCAACTATCATCGCATGATAACTTGACGGAATCCACTCAAGTCACCACACTCCAGAAGGTATGCGCATGCCTGGAAAGTTTCAGTTTCTTTAGAAACTCCCGATGTGATTTTTACCCCTAGGACCCAAGTGACCTTGACGAATAATCAACAAATCAAAAAGGTCCTAGTCAAGTTCAACCCGTCATTATCTTGATTGCGTTAAACCCACCCGCATGACCCTTGACGAATAATCAATAAAGTCGTACGACTGTCCTAACCAATCCACATATCCATGCGACAGAATAACACAACAAAGCTACCGCACACTACACCTCGGCGAATAGCAACGACAAACATAGCGCGAATACTAAGCAATACTAATCTAAAATGATGGAGGGCTACGACTGGTTTTTGGCGAAAAACCTTTAACGTAATGAACTTGATATCGTTGAAGGAACTGGATAACTTTTTATAAAAATATACTGACGAAAACCTTTACTAAAGAGGCCACTCCCGGTGAAGAGATCTCGGCTCTTTCCCCGTAGAATGAGGTGCAGGATATTCCAACTGAATACCACGATGCAAAGCAAAAGTAATCGGCTATAGTGAAGTTATTGCCCTGACGCAAACTTTTGTCCAAGGGGTCACTCCCGGTGAAGGGATCTCGGCCCTTGCCTCGTCGACTAAGGAGCAGGATATTCCAACTGAATACTACGATGCAAAACAAAAGAGAACGCCCTTGCAATAACAGCTTTTTGGAAAAATGTTCCAACAACATCAGAATAGGTTTGTTTATCTTGCATTGATCCGAATCAACGCAGTCCCATCAATTGATCACACCACAAAGAACGAAAATATACTGATGTACGTATATGCCATCCGCATTCGCCACTGGGTCCTGTCATTACCCGTTAGGTTAGCTAAGTAACGACAGAGCGGGGACTGGACTAGCGCGGATGCAAAACATATACAACATCTACTAATATATATACCAATATATTATATTTCGCTCAAGGCGTGATAAAAAGCAACATCACAGAAATGTACATCATCACAGAACAATACAGATATCTGGAAGCCCCGGGTTTCACAGAGCCGCTGCTGAAACCCGATGTTCCCCTGGTCATGTGGATAGCCTGTGTAATGAAATCCTAGACCCCTACGGGCGCGGCAAGTCACCCGCCAAAACCTGAAGCGAGGCAGCCCCCTTCAGCACCGTGAATGGACCACCCAGCACTTCACGGAATCTGGTAACTTGGGCACCCCTCCTGGGTCAACCTGTACCCCCTACGAGTGCGACGAATAGCCAGCCAATCCTAGAGTGAAGCCCCCTCCGTCTCAATGCCATAAGATGCGGGCCCGTTGCCCTCTAGAACCCGGCTATCCGTGCACCCCTCCGCGGGGTAATCCTAGTACAGAAAGTAAAATATACATACAACGGGTACATCGACCGCAACCAGGTCGTGCCCCAAAAGAATAATACAAACAGGCAGTGACGGCAGTCCACATATCGGACGCTCGCCCCGCAATATCAAATGTACATATAAAACAAAACTGTACTAGTATTGCATCCAGGCTATCCCCCACGACCGATCCGCAACATCACAGCAATACACAGAACATCAACGTGAAAGTCACGTTCGCAAATCCGTCTAACCGGGCTATAGCAGTTAGACAGGATTTACCGATCAAGTGACAATCACGGTCGCAGATATAATGTAAATACTGTGAAATAATGTGTTTAAAATATCCGATCGATCAAATTTTAACAAGTGGGCCCCCAAGTACTACTGTAGCACAGACAGAAAATCTGGGCCCAAACAAAGTATACCAAAACCCCTATTTTCAGCCCACAAGCCCACTGCAAAGAAATGATGACATGAACCCACATTCCTGCGGCGGAACCACGGCCAAAGGGGGGTTAAGGCCGCGGTTCCGCGGTCGTACGGAAGGATCATGGCACTAAATTTTTCCAGTGTTCTTACGACTATCAGTACATCACTTTTCTACAACCTGAAAAATTTTTAGAGCCCGGAAAAAATCGAAAGAAAACAGATGTGAAGAAAACGCGGTTTTGGAATTTTTGTTCGATCGGAAAAGTAAAACACACCAGAACAAGCTAGACTAGGTTAATGGCCTGGCTCTGATACCATGTTGCGCCACGGCAGCGCCCCGGCCGTCTATCCGAGGCCAAAATGCGGAATCAAAATTTTTCTTAACTTTAAACTGGCGCTACCGCGGACAATATACCCGGATCGTAACCATTAACCGATACTAGCTATTAAGAGAAAGGGTGAGAGATATACCGAGTGATCCGAGTCCTCCGGTCTTCTTATCATCGTCCCGATCTCCCGCGGAAAGTCCTGTCTCCATGTCGTCGCCTCCTCGCCGGAAGGGCACCACGTCGCCTGCATCTTTTACGGGCTCCCACCTCAATACCGAGGCAACTCGGGCATGAAGCTGGCAAGTCGACGTACCCAAGATTTGCTGTAGAATGTAGTGTAGATGCTATATCTCATTTGGGGTTTTAGTTGCCATGGAGGATGAAAGAGGAGGTTAAGAAAATTGGTGCTTTCAATTTTCTAGCAAGAAGGATAGAGATGAAGAATTCCTCACATAACCAAAAATGAACTCTCTCATTCTTTTTCTCTCAAGTGAAGCCTCTCCTATCTTGTGAGAATTGTGGAGGAATGAATATCAATCAATAACAAGAAGGGAGGTGAGTGTAGGAGATGTAAAAGGGTGACCACATCATAAGTAAGCTTCACATCAAAAGGTAATGATAATTCTCTCAAATCAATTTCTAATCACTTCTAATCTCAAAAAGCAAGCCATCATGAAAAGCAAAGATGCTTAACTTATCATAATGCCACAAGTGCAAGAAACCCCCTCCACAAATGTTATTTGCAAACTTGCAAATAACCCCCTCCATCGGAAAAGTCCGGCCGGGAAAGAACAAAGGAAAACCGGCCGGAACGGAATGCAAACTGGAAACCTCAGAAAACTGGTCCTGTAATAAATTACAGGAAAAACCCCGATACTGTGCATACACACCCGCATCTGTATTCCGACCGGATACAAATGCAATGAGACAAAATCTACACTGTACTAAACTAGGATCCGGCTTAAACCAAAGCCGGCTAGTAATATCCGTCCGATCCTGATCCGTGCAATACCGCACGTATCAGATCGAACCCTGCCATATCTCCATACGGCCTTTACAGCATTTCGCCCGAAACTTGAGTAACTGTCTGTGTGGTGGACTCTAAAGACTCGTCAATACTATGGCTGTGGATTTAACCACTAGCACGTCAGAGGTATAAGCCAATACGTGATGGGCCACCAGCTATTGACCAAAAGGGACGTCGATGAGCGAACTCATCCTGACACCCTACTGAGCCTGTCAGTGACAATATCCGTACAGTCCGGTCCGTTCGTCTATGAGTATTGCATGGCGGGCCTAGGGGGTTGGTAAAAGTCAGACCCCCAAAAGCGGTGCAAGTCGTGTCGGAGTGTAGCCCAGAACGCCCTGAGATACTACTGGAATACCTACCAGTAAATCTCCTGCCTCGGCCAAGGGCTTTGCGTAATGGCTCTCCTAGACACAGCGCGACCTCACCCCTAATACCGGGAGAGACGAACCCCTGAAGATCCGCTCACTGCCTCCATGTGGCTCGGGACTGTACCCAACTAAAATCTGTTTGCACGACTCCTTTGAGCCGTGGTAGGGTAGTAATCAAAGTACAGTGGGAACTCACACGAGACAAATGACGATCCCCAGGTCGATGAACTAACCTGTACACATGTCACCAAGGAACTGCTATCTGACGTCAGGTATAAGACCAACTAGCATGTTCCCGGCGAGTCCTGTCCGGTCTACTCATAACCCAATGAGCACCTGTATACATCTTAGGTGAACCAACTGACACCAGTGGCTTGTGACACCGGCCACCGCCCCTCGTCGGGGTCTCGACTGTATACACTAGTCTACTCTGGAGAATCGATGCCCTGTCTCGAAACTCCCACGACTAGGGACTTTTTAAGGATGTGCTTATAGACCACCAGCTCTCACGTATATGATCGCCATCATACTGCTGGCAGTCAAGCAAGAATCCTAAGGGCTCTATCAGCGTGTAATAGCGACCTGTAAGGTCACCTGAAGCAGTACACGATGATAAAGGTAAACCAGATAGCATTCTATCATCTCGAGTAAGACTGTCCTACCGAGATAGGTCCTCCCTCAATCATTGCAATCACGTGCCTGTAATCCAATAATTGACTCTGAGGGCACTATCTCCAACAGTTTGTTTTGTTTTTGGTTGCCCGTGGATAGTATACGGAGACTAATTTATGTTGTCGCCCGTAGGGCGTGGATTAGTCCAAATCCGTATCTTCTTAGATTTGGGTTTTAGCGGTTTGGTTTAAGGATACGTTAGTCTCATTTGGGACTAAGATCAACTTAAACGTTTGTTAAGGATACATTAGTCTAATTTTAGACTAAGCTCTACTTAACAGTTTGTTAAGGATACGTTAGTCTAATTTTAGACTAAGATCAACTTAACAGGATCATTTAGATCCAACAAAAAAGCATTTGGGCTCTATTGTTTAGTTTAGGGACATTGCGGTCCATTACCAGTTCAAGGACATGGTGGTCCAATGTTAGTTTAAGGACATTGCGGTCCAAGTTTAAGGACATCATAGTCCGTGGGTTTAAAGGGACCCCACAGTCTGAGGTTAAGGACATCATAGTCCATGGGCTTAAAGGACCCTACAGTCCGTTTAAAATAAGTCATAGTCTATAATGTTTAAGGACATCATAGTCCATGAGTTTAAAGACCCCACAGTCCAAGGTTAAGGACATCATAGTCCGTGGGTTTAAAGGGACCCCACAGTCCGAGGTTAAGGACATCATAGTGTAACACCTCAGGATGTGTTTAGTGGCTAATTATATTTAAATAAAGGGTTTTTAATAAAAAGTTTACCAAATTGAGTTTCAAATATTTTTAAAAATTTAATAAATATTTTTCTAGAATTTTCCTAGGCTTGCACACACTTGTGCATGTAAACTAGGGTTTAAAATGAGGTTATACCATGATTAGCAACCATGGTGGGTTTAATAATGGGGATTAAGTCTTTTGGGTTTTAATTAAGTTTATTTAGTTAATTGATGTTTGTTTTAATTTGAATTTTCTTTTGGAGTGTTGACTTGGTGAGAATGAGAGAGAGAGAATGCATCATAGCAAAGCCCATGCTTGCATTTAATGATGAGAGAAAAAGGAGGGGTTGACATTGGGAGTTAACATTTCCTCTCATTCTTGTGCTCATTTCTCTCAACCTCACTCTCACACTCACACACCCACACCATCTCAGCAGCAGCAGAAGCAAGCACAGCAGTAGCTGAAGCAAGCACAGCAGCAGCCAGCAAGCAGCAACAGCAGCAACAGTGAGCAGCAACAGCAGCAGTGAGCAGCAGCAACAGCCCAACTTCAACTGCAGCTCCTTCCTTCCACTCCTTCTTCTTCCTCCAGCACCCTAGGGTCGAGTGTGGGGTATACTTCTTGAACTTACCCCCTAGTTTGCTTAATTAGTGTAGTCTAGCTTCGACTAGTGATTATTGGTGCGTTTTAATGCGATATGTGGTAATTAGGGGGAACCTTGATCAAGTGATGTATGAATTGGTTTTAGCAAGTTGATGGAGTGTTGTTAGGGCCATGTTAACCTAGTTTAGCCCCCAATTGCACTAAAATACCACCAGATTCCTATTTGATGCAAATTCATCGTTTTTGAGCAAAATCTAGCTTTCTGCAAACTACTATCGACCCAGTGAGTTCAGATTAAAATTAAAAAGACTGCAGTATAGTTGTGAGGTGTTGATCCCATGTGTACAAGACGACCCCCAAATTCCGTACTATGGCCGCCGAAATATTAGTTCTGGTCGCAATTTGCGGCCAGATGGGGAGGGAATGGGGTTGGGTTTGGCTCTATAGGTGTCTGCTGCTACCCTTAGACTCATGACATGTATAATTTTATTTAATTGTTGCTGTAGAAAAATCTGGAGCTAAATACCTGTTTCTCGTATTTTTAAACCTTCGCGACACGCGTGATATGTGTGTGGGTTTGGGGTTTCTGCGTATCGCGACGCGTCGGGGTAGTTTCAGGCGCGTAATCACACGTTTTAGCGTATCGCGCACACGCGCGCTTGGTTTACGACGCGGGTTTCTTGTTTGACCCTAATATCACGTTTTTGTGGATTTGAGCTTATATGTGACATATTGTGTGATTCTAGTTCGCAGGCGAGTGAGATGGACGCTGCGAAGAAAGGGAAGCAAGTCGTCGGCTACACTTAGCGCGAGACTTCGGTGAGTAGATTTAACATCTACGGGGATATCGCCCGCATGGCGTTATGCGTCAGGGCTGATAGGACCTTATATCTATATGTTGCATTTACCCCATTGACTGTCATGGATACTGTTGTTGCATACTGCATTCCCTGCTATATGTATGTAAACTTAGAATTGATAGAACACCGCATTATTACTAACGGTTCATGTTGCACGAGCACTAATCTACATGTTACACACACACCGTTAGTAATTGCCATGACACACTCACTGTAGAATTGCCATGATTATATTGCTGTAGTTCATTTCACAAATGATTCGATATGATTTTCATAGAAATTGGGAGCCACATGATGTCTTTAAAAACTGGAACTATTTTAAAAAGCGGTGTCCCCTTGTACCTATATTATGGCTTGATGTACATAGCACATCGTATTTGATTTACTTATTGGTGTTGGATTTTCATGTGATT
This sequence comes from Agapanthus africanus, assembly GCA_030015575.1. Classification (NCBI taxonomy): domain Eukaryota; kingdom Viridiplantae; phylum Streptophyta; class Magnoliopsida; order Asparagales; family Amaryllidaceae; genus Agapanthus; species Agapanthus africanus. The sequence goes on from JASDDO010000001.1 coordinate 411,398,143, forward strand.
TCTGGTTTTGAGGACCGTGGGATTATTTAAGAAAAGATGCACTATTTGAAAAACTCGGTTCCTCGTGATATGATATTTTGGTGCGTCCACCACGCGTTTTCTCGGTGCTGAGACGTGTGCTTGAAACCTGATTCGAGGTGTTGGATGATCCGTTTGCGGGTTCGTGGTGGACCCGGTATGGTTCCCCTCGGCAAGATGATCGATGGACTTTGCCGATTGAGCCTGGAGGCGGGCGAGTACCTACCGGTGATTGGTTGGACCTGGCGGTTATCCGGAGGATACCGACCAGAGTCGAGAGATGGATGCGGGATGATCCGTACTGCCGGGGCCGAGGGCCGATACCGCAGACGGAGCCCGTGGGCTGATCAGGACTTACGGAGCCGATATATGAGGATTTGCGTGTCGATGCTGGACACGATTATTTTATGATATTTTGAGTGCCGATGTTGGGCACTCGTGATTCTCAGAGATTTACAGGATTTGAGGGCCGAGGAGAGTGCCGGCGCCTGAGTTTATTTGGGATTTGGGGTGCAGTTTTGGGCACCGATTACCTTTCCACATTGATATTCCGTGTAGATGTTATTTATCCCATGCTCAGCATTGATTATAATGTATCTCATCCTGTAGTTATTTTACCTGACAGAGCATTTGCATGATTATTGCACCTACTGCTTGTCGCATATAGATCTTACTTGCTGGCATATGATAGAATAGCGCAGTACGTGCATGCTCGCGATTACCTTTATATGTTATCTCTATTCATGAGTTGGCAACTCAGCCCCGTTGTGCCACAGTATTTGCAGGTTGCCCCTCAGAGTAGTCGCGGCAGGCTGCCTTTTGCATCTTTTGGATACAGATACCACTACAGTTGATGCGAGAGTTGTTTTGCTTTTAGGTGGGTTGTGGTATCTGATTACTTTTATTGTACCCCTTTTGTAGTTAGTATTCTCCATCTACCATTTATGTACTGGACTTACATACATTGTGAGGACGATGATGTATATTTTGTATTCTGGTGTCGAGCTCGTGGGAGCCGACTGTTTTTATACGCAGTTTATTATTCTGTGATGTTTACTTAATGCTCATTCTTCGCTACGGCGTCGTATATTACTCTTGTGATGATGGTTTCCGCCGTTGGGTGTGATTGCTCCCGTTTGGGACTGTTTTGTTTCATTATATCTCATTTTCACTCATATCCTGTTTTATACCGGATTTCGGGTTTACTTTTATAAAGGAAATGCTGCCAAAATTATTTAAATGATGACGTAACTTTAAAAGAACTTATTGAATTATTTAAGTTTTTCTAAATGTTTTAACTAAATGTTTTCAACACTCGCTACTTTTATATGGTTTTGATTTCTGGGTTCGGCTTACTTAGTCGCGTTACGCCTGTAGACGTAGCGTGGTTAAGTGCCGGTCACGATTCGAAATATTCAGGTCGTAAAAAGTTGGTATCAGAGTGTAGGTTTTACCTTTCGAAGTGTAGGATGACCTTGATATGATGGAGTAGTTAGCTGAAGCAGAGTGGCGTAGCGTGTGTATGTTCCGTGGCATACTCACGACACGGTACTCCGCCAAGGCGACCTTAGGACTTATTGATTTAAATTCCTTCTTGAGTATATATATTCTTGTGATTCGATTTCCATATTCTTATCGAATCCTAATTTCCTTTCAGCCATTATGCCGCCAAGGACTACGAGGGCGCAGAGAGCGGCCGCGCGGGCCGAGATTCGAGTTGACTCGTCTGAGATGAGGATTGATCCGGGCAGTACACCGGTTGTACCCGAGCAGGTTGTTCCTCCCATGACAGATCAGATCGCCACGCTAGGGGCTGGTATGCAGGAGATGCGCCAGACGGTGGGATCCAGCATGCAGGAGATGCGCCAGATGATAGGATCACTAGTTGAGACGCTTTGAGCGCAGCGACCAGAGGTAGCTCCACCCATTAAAGAGACCACGATGGTACCTACTGCACAGCCAGTTGCCCCTGCAGCCACGGAGGTGATTACAGTATCGCTATCAGAGTTTATGAGGCTGAAGCCTCCGGTCATCACAGGCACTGATACAGCCGAGGACCCCCAGTCCTTCATTGATAGGATGGCTCGGATATGCCGTCCCCTCAGATGCGCAGATGTGAGATGGGTTGAGTTCACGAGCTTTCGCCTGGAAGGTCTTGCGTAGAAGTGGTGTGAATCCGTTGAGATGGGTAGAGCAGAAGGTCTTCCTCCTATGACCTGGACAGAGTTTGTGGCACTATTCCTTGCCCACTTTCTTCCACTGAGTGTCAGAGATGCTAGAGCACGCAGGTTCGAGTCCTTACGCCAGACTCCGGAGATGTCAGTAGCAGAGTATGACGTGCTGTTTACAGAGCTAGCAGTTTATGCCCCGTACTTAGTGTCTACTGAGGAGTTGCGAGTTAAGAGATTTGTTCGAGGCTTGCTTACACCACTGTTCCTTGTGATCAGTGCGCAGCATTATGAGACATATGCAGCAGCGGTAGACGTAGCCCTATTAGTCGAGGAGCGCCTTGCTAAGACTTCGGTAGTTCCAGAGCCGAAGAGAGTTCGTACTGGTATATCAGCACGGAGACAGACATTCAGACGCCGCGGAAGGTATCGTTCAGGTATGAGGAGTGGCAGAGATTCGGGACGAGGCCAGATGTTTAGTTCGTATCCATAGGAGAGTCAACAGTCGTCGCGGGGTTGCTATAGATGCGGCATTCTACTTCACTTCGTCAGAGATTGTCCTGAGATACACCGGAGGGAGACAGCAGCACCGCATGTTACCTTACCACCTTCACCACCCCAGAGGGCGTTGCCGGTTGTACCTATTGTCGCTCCGCGTCAGACTCATACACAGAGAGGTCGTGAGCGTGGAGGAGTTTCTCAGAGAGGACGGGATGACCGAGACAGAGGGCAGTCATTCACCGGTGGAGGACAGGCGCGGGTTTTTGCTTTGACGCATCGGGACGCGCAGGCGTCCAATGCGGTGATCTCAGGTATCCTTCCAGTATGTTCTGTTGATGCACACGTGTTGTTCGATCCCGGATCCATGCACTCGTATGTATCCACACATTTTGTGCCGAGTTTGGGTAGAGAGTCCGGTTTGCTTGATCAGCCGCTTGTTGTGACCACTCCTGTGGGAGAGTCGTTTGTTGCTAGGCACGTGTTCCGATCCTGTACCATCTGTATTGGCGAGAGAGAGTTTCCTGTCGACTTGATCCTTCTTGAGATGTTGGACTTCGATGTTCTTTTGGACATGGATTGGTTAGCCACGTGCTATGCTTCTGGGGACTGCCGTAAGAAGACAGTTAGATTCTGTTTTCCCGGCGAGTCGGTTTTTGTTGTGTTGGGGGACCGTGGTGCCGCCCTCACACTGTGATTTCTTCTTTTCGCGCTGGACAGCTTTTAAGGAAGGGATGTCAGGGATTTCTCGCATATGTTTGCGATGCTAGCGCTACAGAGGTTCCATTGGATCAGGTTTCGGTTGTTACCGAGTTTCCTGATGTGTTCCCTGACGAGCTTCCTGGGCTACCGCCCGAGCGCGACATTTCTTTCTGTATTGATTTGGTTCCTGGCACGGGGCCTATTTCCATACCGCCTTATCGGATGGCCCCGGCGGAACTTCGAGAATTGAAGGGTCAGTTGCAAGATTTGCTGGATAAGGGACTTATTCGACCCAGTGTTTCTCCTTGGGGTGCTCCAGTCCTGTTCGTCAAGATGAAGGACGGCAGTTTGCGTCTGTGTATCAACTACCTCCAGCTGAACAGGGTGACAGGGCGGAACAGATATCCCTTGCCATGTATCGACGATTTGTTCGACCAGCTTCAGGGGGCAGGATACTTTTCGAGGATCGATTTACGATCGGGCTATCATCAGCTGCGGGTTTGACAGGAGGACATTCCCAGGACGGCTTTCTGTACGCGCTACGGCCATTATGAGTTTTTGGTGATGTTGTTCGGACTCACCAATGCGCCAGCTGCGTTCATGGATTTGATGAACCGTATTTTCCGGCCATATCTGGATCTGTTCATCATAGTATTCATTGACGATATCTTGGTGTATTCCTGGAGTAGTGAGGAGCACGAGCAGCACCTACGGATTACACTGCAGACTTTGAGGGAGCACCAGCATTACGCGAAATTCTCCAAGTGTGCTTTCTGGCTGGACAGCGTAGAATTCTTGGGGCATGTGATTTCACGAGACGGTATACGTGTAGACCCGAGGAAGATCAAGGCCGTTCAGCGTTGGCCCAGACCCACATCAGTTACGGAGATTCGCAGCTTTTTAGGGTTGGCCGGTTACTACAGGCGATTTGTGCAGGACTTCTCCAGTATTGCTACACCTTTGACCGGGTTGACCCGAAAGGGAGTTCCTTTCGATTGGACGGAGGAGTGCGAGCACAGTTTTCAGCAGCTACGGACTCGGCTGACTATGGCACCGGTGTTATCATTGCCTTCAGGATCAGGCGGATTTGTGGTCTATTGTGATGCTTCTCGAGTGGGGCTTGGGTGCGTATTGATGCAGCATAGCAGGGTGATCGCGTATGCTTCACGACAATTGAAGAAACATGAACAGAACTACCCCACTCACGATTTGGAGATGGCTGCAGTGGCCTTTGCACTTAAGATCCGGCGACATTACCTATACAGCGAGGCGTGCCAGATATTCACTGATCACAAGAGTTTAAAGTATATATTTCAGCCGCGAGACCTGAACCTTAGACAGCGCCGATGGATGGAGTTAGTGAAGGATTACGACTGTGAGATCTTGTATCACCCGAGCAAGGCGAATGTAGTGGCGGATGCTTTGAGCAGAAGGCCCGGGGTAGTCTATCTTGTTTGAGCGCAGTACAGGGGCAGTCGTCGGCAGATTGGCAGATATTATGCGACAGCCGAGTGCAGTTCGAGTTCACGCCGATCGGAGGACAGATTGCGCATGTTCGTGCACGCCCACAGTTGCTTGACCGTATACATGAGGCACAGCACAGTGATGACCGATGTTCAGAGATCAGGACGCAGATTGGACAGGGCAGATTTTCCGAGTTCATGATCGATGATCACGGGATGCTGAGATTTGGGACTAGTCTGCGCATACCAGATGCTGAGGAGCTGCGGCGTGAGATTCTTGAGGAGGCACATCGATCAGTGTACAGCGTCCATCCCGGTTCCACCAAGATGTATCATGATATGAGAGATGTTTACTGGTGGGACGGAATGAAGAGGGACATCGCAGATTTCGTGTCGAGATGCCTGACTTGTCAGCAAGTCAAGGCCAAGCACCAGAGGCCCGCGGGAGAGCTACAGCCGTTACCTATTCCGGAGTGGAAATGGGAGCAAATTTTGATGGATTTCGTTGTAGGTCTACCCAGGACTAGGCGAGGGTATGACTCCATTTGGGTGATCGTGGATCGTTGGACGAAAGCGGCTCACTTCCTACCAGTGAAGACGACTTTCGGATTTGCTCAGTATGCCCAGATTTACATCGACGAGATTGTACGACTGCATGGAGTCCCGACGTGTATCGTGTCCGACAGAGGCACCCAGTTTACCAGCCGACTATAGCAAAGATTTCAGGAGTCTTTGGGCACACGCTTGAGTTTCAGCACAGCATTTCATCCGCAGACCGACGGCCAGTCAGAGCGGACGATTCAGACTCTCGAGGACATGCTCCGAGCGTGCGTTTTAGACTTTGGTGGTAGATAGGATCATCATTTACCCTTGGTGGAGTTCTCCTACAACAATAGTTTCCAGGATACTATTCAGATGGCACCTTTCGAGGCTCTGTTTGGGAAGGGATGTAGATCGCCTGTCTGCTGGACAGAGCTCAGTGAGAGCAGTATTTTGGGGCCCCAGATCGTACAGGAGACGACCGAGAAGATACAGCTTATTCGAGACAGGATGAGGACTGCTCAGAGCAGGAAGAGATCGTATGCTGATAGGCGCCTCCGCAGATTAGAGTTCTCAGTTGGAGATCACGTTTTTCTGAGGGTCTCTCCGATGAAGGGAGTGATGAGGTTTGGACGGAAGGGGAAGCTTAGGCCCAGATTCATAGGTCCCTTCGAGATCCTCGAGCGTGTGGGCGCAGTTGCTTATCGTTTGGCTCTTCCACCCGACTTCCTAGATGTCCACCCCGTGTTCCACGTGTCGATGCTTCGCAGATACCTACATGACCCTTCGCACATGATTCAGCATCAGACCGTTCAGCTCGAGCACGACCTTTGGTTCACCGAGCAGCCAGTCATGATATTGGACAGGCAGGTGAAGAAACTTAGATCGAGGGTCTTACCATCAGTGAAGGTGCTTTGGCGCGGCCCGAGTGGCGAAGAAATCACTTGGGAAGCCGAGGGCGAGATGCGGAACAAGTTCCCTCATCTCTTTGAAGGTATGCGTAGCTTCATATTTTCAAATTCGGGGACAAATTTCTTTTAAGGGGGGAGATTGTAACACCGCAGGATGTGTTTAGTGGCTAATTATATTTAAATAAAAAGTTTACCAAATTGAGTTTCAAATATTTTTCCAAATTTAATAAATATTTTTCTAGAATTTTCCTAGGCTTGCACACACTTGTGCATGTAAACTAGGGTTTAAAATGAGGTTATACCATGATTAGCAACTATGGTAGGTTTAATAATGGGGATTAAGTCTTTTGGGTTTTAATTAAGTTTATTTAGTTAATTGATGGTTGTTTTAATTTGAATTTTCTTTTGGAGTGTTGACTTGGTGAGAATGAGAGAGAGAGAATGCATCATGGCAAAGCCCATGCTTGCATTTAATGATGAGAGAGAAAGGAGGGGTTGACATTAGGAGTTATCATTTCTTCTCATTCTTGTGCTCATTTCTCTCAACCTCACTCCCACACTCATACACCCACACCATCTCAGCAGCAGCAGAAGCAAGCACAGCAGCAGCTGAAGCAAGCACAGCAGCAGCCAGCAAGCAGCAACAGCAGCAACAGTGAGCAGCAGGAACAGCCCAACTTCAACTGCAGCTCATTCCCTCCACTCCTTCTTCCTCCAGCTCCCTAGGGTCGAGTGTGGGGTATACTTCTTGAACTTACCCCCTAGTTTGCTTAATTAGTGTAGCCTAGCTTCGATTAGTGATTATTGGTGCGTTTTAGTGCGATATGTGGTAATGAGGGGGAACCTTGATCAAGTGATGTATGAATTGGTTTTAGCAAGTTGATGGAGTGTTGGTAGGGCCATGTTAACCTAGCTTAGCCCCCAATTGCACTAAAATACCACCAGATTCCTATTTGATGCAAATTCATCATTTTTGAGCAAAATCTAGCTTTCTGCAAACTGCTATCGATCCAGTGAGTTCAGATTAAAATTAAGAAGACTGCAGTATAGTTGTGAGGTGCTGATCCTATGTGTAGAAGACGACCCCCAAATTCCGTACTATGGCCGCCGAAATATTAGTTCTAGCCACAATTTGCGGCCAGATGGGGAGGGAATGGGGTTGGGTTTGGCTCTATAGGTGTCTGCTGCTACCCTTAGACTCATGACATATATAATTTTATTTAATTGTTGCTGTAGAAAAATCTGGAGCTAAATACCTGTTTCTCGTATTTTTAAACCTTCGCGACACGCGTGATACGTGTGTGGGTTTGGGGTTTCTGCGTATCGCGACGCGTCGTGGTAGTTTCTGGCACGTAATCACACGTTTTAGCGTATCGCGCACATGCGCGCTTGGTTTGCGACGCGGGTTTCTAGTTTGACCCTAATATCACGTTTTTGTGGATTTGAGCTTATATGTGACATATTGTGTGATTCTAGGTTCCCAGCCGAGTGAGACGGACGCTGCGAAGATTGGGAAGCTAGTCGTCGGCTACACTTAGCGCGAGACTTCGGTGAGTAGATTTAACATCTACGGGGATATCGCCCGCATGGCGTTATGCGTCAGGGCTGATAGGACCTTATATCTATATGTTGCATTTACCCCATTGACTGTCATGGATACTGTTGTTGCATACTGCATTCCCTTCTATATGTATGTAAACTTAGAATTGATAGAACACCGCACTATTACTAACGGTTCATGTTGCACGAGCACAAATCTGCATGTTACACACACACCGTTAGTAATTGCCATGACACACTCACCGTAGAATTGCCATGATTATATTGCTATAGTTCATTTCACATATGATTCGATATGATTTTCATAGAATTTGGGAGCCACATGATGTCTTTAAAAACTGGAACTATTTTAAAAAGCGGTTTCCCCTTGTACCTATATTATGGCTTGATGTACATAGCAAATCGCATTTGATTTACTTATTGGTGTTGGATTTTCATGTGATTTCTGGTTTTGAGGACCGTGGGATTATTTAAGTAAAGATGCACTATTTGAAAAACCCGGTTCCTCGTGATATGATATCTTGGTGCGTCCACCACGCGTTTTCTCGGTGCTGAGACGTGTGCTTGAAACCCGATTCAAAGTGTTGGATGATCCGTTTGCGGGTTCGTGGTGGACCCGGTATGGTTCCCCTCGGCAAGATGATCGATGGACTTTGCCGATTGAGCCTGGAGGCGGGCGAGTACCTACTGGTGATTGGTTGGACCTGACGGTTATCCGAAGGATACCGACCAGAGTCGAGAGATGGATGCGGTATGATCCGTACTGCTGGGGCCGAGGGCCGATACCGCAGACGGAGCCCGTGGGCTGATCCGGACATACGGAGCCGATATATGAGGATTTGCGTGTCGATGCTGGACACGAGTATTTTATGATATTTTGAGTGCCGATGTTGGGAACTCGTGATTCTCAGAGATATACAGGATTTGAGGGCCGAGGAGAGTGTCGGCGCCTGAGTTTATTTGGGATTTGGGGTGCAGTTTTGGGCACCGATTACCTTTCCACGTTGATATTCCGTGTAGATGTTATTTATCCCATGATCAGCATTGATTATCATGTATCTCATCCTGTAGTTATTTTACCTGACAGAGCATTTGCATGATTATTGCACCTACCGCTTGTCGCATATAGATCTTACTTGCTGGCATATGATAGAGTAGCGCAGTACGTCCATGCTCGCGATTACCTTTATATGTTATCTCTATTCACGAGTTGGCGACTCACCCCCGTTGTGCCACAGTATTTGCAGGTTGCCCCTCAGAGTAGTCGCGGCAGGCTGCCTTTTGCATCTTTTGGCTACCGATACCACTTTAGTTGGTGCGATAGCAGTTTTGCTTTTAGGTGGGTTGTGGTATCTGATTACTTTTATTGTACCCCTTTTGTATCTAGTATTCTCCATCTACCATTTATGTACTGGACTTAGATAGAGTGTGAGGACGATGATGTATATTTTGTATTGTGGTGTCGAGCTCGTGGGAGCCGACTGTTTTTATATGCAGTTTATTATTCTGTGATGTTTACTTATTGCTCATTCTTCGCTACGGCGTCGTATATTACTCTTGTGATGATGGTTTCCGCCGTTGGGGGTGATTGCTCCCGTTTGGGAATGTTTTGTTTCATTATATCTCATTTTCACTCATATCCTGTTTTATACCTGATTTCGGGTTTACTTTTACAAAGGAAATGCTGCCAAAATTATTTAAATGATGACATAACTTTAAAAGAACTTATTGAATTATTTAAGGTTTTCTAAATGTTTTCAACACTCACTACTTTTATATGGTTTTGATTTCTGGGTTCGGCTTACTTCGTCGCGTTACGCCTGTAGACGTAGCGTGGTTAAGTGCCGGTCACGAGTCGAAATATTCGGGTCGTGACACATAGTCCGTGGGTTTAAAGGACCCCACAGTCCAAGGTTAAGGACATCAAAGTCCATGGGTTTAAAGGACCCCGCAGTCCGAGGATAAGGACATCATAGTCCGTGGGTTTAAAGGGACCCCACAGTCCGAGTTTAGAGACATCATAGTCTGTGAGATTTGCTGGTTGTCGGGACCCGTCACCTCTCTGAAGACGTTGAAGTATTACAACGAAATATATCAGAGGAGTGAAGAGATGTACCCTTGAAGCAATATCGGTTGAGAGATCTACAGTCCAATTTGGGACTAAGATCAAAAGATTAATGAGCATATGGGCTCAGTTAATCTGAATTAAGAACTTATGGCCAGTCTTGGGCTAAGTCCAATTAGGTTTAAGAAAGTTGAACATTTGTTTGGGTTCAATTCTTCTTTATTTAGCAATGCTAGACAGGGATTTGTGGGCTCTGACAACATTTTGTCTTTGGCTAAGCACCATCCCTTCATTATAGCTCTGGGCTTTACTCTCGAGTTTCTTTTTTTTCTGAAGAGATCTTCTTTTTCTCTCTTGAGAATTAAATTCTCCTCTCTTTTTTCCTCTCCCTTGTTGTATTTCTCTTAAAAAAATTCCATGGATCCTTCTCTTCTCTTCTTGGCTCCTATTTATAGGAGAAAGAAAAGAATCAGTTTGTTTAGTCAATCTTTCATTGAAAGATTTTAATTGATTTTGTAACCAACGTGATCTTTTAGATCACTCAGTGAATTTTATTCACCATTGGATTTTTAATCCAAAAGATCTTTTATCTGTTATTTGTTCCAAATTTCAGGGAAATCTTTCCTTGTATAGAATCTTTCTATAAATTGGTGATTTTTAATCACCATTGGATTTTTAATCCAACGGTGCTCCACTTTACAGAGCACAATGTTTTTTTTTGGAAAGATTTGAAGAGATTTTTTTCCAACTAGGGTTTTTGATTTCCCTTAATTAGAATTTAATTCTATTAGTTCAGAAGGCTTAAGAGCCTATCACGTGTTAGCACGTTACCCCACTGATTGACCAATTAATTAGAATTTAATTCTATTGGTTTAGAGGGCTAAGGAACCCATCACGTGTTGGCACGTGACCCCACTGATTAATTATTTAATTAGAATTTAATTCTATTGTTTCAGAGGGTTTAAGAGCCTATCATGTGTTGGCACGTGACCCCACTGATTAATTATTTAATTAGAATTTAATTCTATTATTTCAGAGGGTTTAAGAGCCTATCACGTGTTGGCACGTGACCTCACTGATTAATTATTTCCAATTATTTATTTTATTCAGTGCCTACAGGCTTTGCCTGTAAATGGTCACGTGTCTGCACGTGATGCCTGGTCACATGTGGGCACGTGTTGCCTCATAACTTTTGATCCCAGATGAATTATGAGGCCCATAATATATCAAATCGAAGGGTTTTTCGAGATGCTTTCAATACCATTAGAATTTAAGTTGTTACTCATTCGGTAGTTTATCAAAATACAGTCCAGAAAATACTGGTTTGAATTTTCTTAAGCGTATCGCTGCCATTTGATACCTTGGACCCTTTTGCGCAGAAATTTTTTTCGCGGGAACAAATGTCCCCTGCTACTTTTCCCACGTAAGTATATACGTGGGTGAAGTAGTGCAGAGTAATTCATAGCGTATGACCAGTTTTGGGTTTGTATATAATTTTCATGATCTTGATCTGAAAAGATAACGAGCGGACAAAAGCGTCGTCATTTATCATTGACTCAAATCTCGACTCTTAAAGGATATAGTTCCAAACCCTCAGCTCCATTAGCCGCACCCTTCTATTTATTTATGTTTTATTTTGGCGTGAAGTAGTTTATATGCTCATGAGTAATTTCTCCATTTCAGTGGCATGTAGCTTTGGCAAGTGTGGCCCATAGATGGTAGATAACAGCTCATCTTGGACTTTTTATAATATAGCGATGGCTTAGGAAACAGGGTTAGGATCTGTTGCCTAAGACTTTCCAATTTTATGAGCCGTGAGGCTCTCACAAAGGCTTTTCTCCCTATGAGTCGTGAGGATCTCGTAGGTGTCTTTTCTCCTTAGGAGTGGTGAGGGCTCCTAAGTGCGTTTTCTCCTGAGAATCGTAATGATCTCACAAGGGAATTTTCTTTATGCGTAGGGACACTAATTTCCCCGCATGTTGAGACGAATCGAGAGATTCTCGTAAAGACACCGATTTTCTTACGGATCGAAACGAATCGAGAGGTTCTCGCCGAGGACGCTGATTTCCCTGAATCGAGATAAGAAGCGATGGCTTAAGAAACAGGTTTCTTAAGTGTGTTTTCTTTATGCGTAAGGACACTGATTTCCGTGAAGGTCTCATAAAGATTTTTTTTCTCCCTACGAGTCGAGATGATCTCGTAGGTGTATTTTCTTCTTAGGAATCGTGAGGATTCTTAAGTGTGTTTTCTCTTGAGTGTTGTAAGGATCTCACAAGAGAATTTTCTTCCTTACAAGTCGAGAGGACTCGTTAGTGATTGATGAGTTGACCTACTCCCAAGTCAAAGCATTGCTTCAACAGGGAGGTCGAGAGTTGACTTTGGTTTTTCTGTGCACCGTCGAGTCATGGAACTGAGACCTTTTTCGCGGCTCCGCATTGCTGACGTCGTATATTCCTGTAGAGACACAGATTTCTGTGCGGGTCTGCGCGAATCGAGATGTTCTCGTCAAGGACGCTGATTTCCCTGAATCGAGGTATTTGCCAAGGACACTGATTTCCTCGGAGTTGATATGAATCGAGGTATTCCTGCAAAGACACCGATTTCCTTGCGGGTCGACGCGAATCGAGATGCTCTCGCCAAGGATGCTGATTTCCCTGAATCGAGGTTTTTCCAAGGACACTGATTTTCCTGGAGTCGAAACGAATCGAGGTATTCTTGCAAAGACACTGATTTCTCTGTAGGTCGACACGAATCGAGGTGCTCTAGTCAAGGACGCTGATTTCCCTTAATTGTGGTTTTTGTCAAGGACACTGATTTCCTCGGAGTTGAAACGAATCGAGGTATTCCTGCAAAGACACTGATTTCCGTGCGGGTCGACGCGAATCGAGATGCTTTCGTCAAGGACGCTGATTTCCGTGAATCGAGGTTTTTGCCAAGGACATTGATTTCCTCGGAGTTGAAACGAATCAAGGTATTCCTGCAAAGACGCTGATTTCTCGGCGGGTCGATGCGAATTGAGGTGCTCTCTTCAAGGACGCTGATTTCCCTGAATCGAAGTTTTTTCTAAGGACACTGATTTCCTCGAAGTTGAGACGAATCGAGGAATTCCTGCAAAGACGCTGATTTCTCTGTGGGTCGACGCGAATCGAGATGCTCTCGTCAAGGGCACTAATTTCCCTAAATCGAGGAAGTTGCCACGGACATTGATTTCCCTGGGGTTGAGATGAATCGAGGTATTCTTGCAAAGAAGCTGATTTTTCTGAGGGTTGACGCGAATCGAGGTGCTCTCGTCAAGGACGCTGATTTCCCTAAATCGAGGTTTTTGCCAAGGACATTGATTTCCTTTGGGTTGAGACGAATCGAGGTTTTGCCAAGGACACTGATTTTCCAGGGGTTGAGACGAATCGAGGTATTCCTGCAAAGACGCTGATTTCTCTGCTGGTCGACGCGAATCGAGATGCTCTTGTCAAGGACGCTGATTTCCCTGAATCGAGGAAGTTGCCAAGGATACTGATTTCCCTGGGGTTGAAACGAATCGAGGTATTCCTGCAAAGACCTTGATTTCTCTGCGGGTCAACGCGAATCGAAGTGCTCTCGTCAAGGACGCTGATTTCCCTGAATCGAGGGTTTTTCCAAGGATACCGATTTCCTCGGAGTTGAGACGAATCGAGGTATTCCTGCAAGTACGCTGATTTCTCTGCGGGTCGACGTGAATCGAGGTCCTCTCGTTAAGGGCGCTGATTTCCCTGAATCGAGGAAGTTGCCAAGGACACCGATTTCCCTGGGGTTGAGACGAATCGAGGTATTCCTGCAAAGACACTGATTTCTCTGCGGGTCGACGCCAATTGAGGTGCTCTCTTCAGGGACGCTGATTTCCCTGAATCGAGGTTTTTGCCAAGTGTTCATACCAGAATATTGCATTTATACCGCCCATTCTTACGCTCGTTTGTTTATAGGCAGGTGCTTTTAATCAGTGTTTGCGACATAACTGCAGAATACAGGTTCTCGGCTCTGAACAGTGAATATCATGGAAAAGTATGACAAATTCTGGATTACTGCCAACAACTGATAAAACACGGGTCCCCGCACTCTATCCGTGTGTTGCCAGATACCAGTTTAAGGGACAAGATGGCAAATCGATTGTCATGTCATGCACAAAGCTCTAGGTTAACACAAGATCCAAGAAATCTACGCGGAGCTCAAGAAAATCATGGCAAAAGATCCACATCACATCACCTTTTTGTTCTACTAAAATTCTGGAATAATTGTGAAGAGTTTCTGAGAAAAGTCATATACCACATAGCAGACAACATGAAACCAGGGAAGCACCCAAAACCCGACCACCCAACTCCACCATAGGGCCGCGGATCCGCGGCCAATAGGGGGTCTAGGCCGCGGATCCGCGGCCGTATGGGCTCCTCACTTTGTCGTGTTTTGGGGGTAGTTTGGGGATTTCATATAGTGGCAGATTCTTGCCCTAGGTCTTCAACCCTCTGCCTATAAATACTCCAGAATTGAGCTAAGCCAAGGGTCCAATTCTAAGTCATTCTTTGTTCCTCTTTTGTAGTTTTTTGTGTAGTTCTTCTTCTTCTTCTTCATTCTTTTTCCATGAAAATTGTAGTGAGAGCTTTTTGAGTGGGAGATCAATGAAGATGAGGGCTTTTTGTATCATTCTCTTTTGTTTCTTCTTCCCCTTGAGATTCTTGCTTTCTCTTGATCATTCAACCTCTTCATTGAGCTTGAATGGTTAAGGGTTAGTTATTGATCTCAAGGGTCGTATTTTCCTATGGAATTAGCGCTTCATTTCACATGCGTTCTCTACCCTTCCCTTGATCTTGCAACCTCTTGATTGAGCTTGCAAGTTTAAGGGTTGTCTATTGATCACATGCTTGTCTTGAGTTCTAGTTTCTTGTTCTTTTTATCGATTTTTATTACTTGCTTATTATTATCTTGCTTTACTTTCTTGCAATTTAATTCATGCACTTAATTACTTGTAATCTTTTCTTTTCTTTGTTCTTTTCTTTTGCTCTCTTTTGTTCATTTTTGTGAATGGTTGTAATTATTGTTGTTAAGATGAAATACGGTATTGTAAGTTAATATCTTCTTTCTCATTTCCTTTTCCCGTTATTTTCCATTGAACTCCGCCCAAACCATACGCAAGCGCTCAGTTAGGCACTCTACCCTAACAAGGTAACGGTGATTCCTAACCGCGACCGGTTGCGTTCGGTTTGGCCGGAGGCGAAAGCAAGAGACAAGAACGGAAGGACAAGGGTAAATAAGCCGTATTCCACGAATACCGCACTTAAATCCCCTAATCCACGTTGTTGCCGATTGCTTTAGCTTCAATTGGTCAAGACTCGGCTCAAAGGTTTTGAGTACGAATTTCTTTAGCTTACAATCTCGTATCTTTTTCTTAACAACTTTATACTTGCAAATAGTACACATAGGTTAGATTGAACAAACATATACTCATTCTTTATTGACTCGTCTAAGACAAGAAAGGACATACAACCATCTCCCTGTGGATCGACCCGTGCTCAACCGGCTAGCTGCATAGCGACACCGTCTTGATTGCGGTTAACTCAAATTCTTACAATCAAATGGCGCCGTTTCCGGGGAGACGGTAGCGTATTTTCTTTCTTGTTATTCGGGTTAATATTCTTTTTGTATATATAAAAAAAAAAAATTCTTTTTGTTTTTTTTGTTTTTTTTGATAATTTTTGTGGGCAAGTGTGCAGATTTTTGCGTATTTGCAAACTGCGATTGTGGGAGCAAAGTGTACATTCAAGGCTAAGGTGATTGCAAAGTACAGTGCTAAAGATCCGGGTAGTTTGACCCGCGCAAGCGAACTTTTCAAGCTTACCGGATTTGATTCAACGGGGGTTTCCTAACCCAAAACTTAACGGTACGTACTTTACTAACACCTTCTTCTTAAATCCGACGCATCCAATATACTATTCTTTGCAGGATTCTTTGCAAGTTCGCTAGCAAACGCTAAAAATTGACTAACCCGTATTTGTTGCAGTGCCGCGCTTAAACTAAAAAAATGATTTTTTGATTCTTTATAGAATTTTTATTGAATTGCGCATTGCATACATTAATACGGACTTAAGGGCAAGCGAACCCCACAATATACGGTAAAGGATTTCATCACCTTTTCCGTGGCCCACAAATCACGAACATGAGCATAACGTTTACCCGCACAAATTTTAAAAGAAATTAGACTTTAAGCCTTAAGGACTTCGCGCTCACTAGGAGAAGTTAACTGTGTTTAGAATCTCGCTTAACGGTATATTGTTTACGGGGTGTCTACGAAAGTGTTAACGGCGCAACCGCCAAAAGAGAAAGGGTTATTTAATTAAGGAAGTTCGCGAAAGCGTTGGAAAACCTCCCCTTATCTCTGCACTTACCTGGCCTCGTAATCAGTGTATCTTGAGCCCGTTTCTCGACACAGTTTTACTTCGACAATCAAGTTCTGGAGCAGGTCTAGTTGACCTAGGTGAACCCTAGAACGATTTGGTGTGTGGTATTTTTGTGTCGTGATTGTTTTTGTCCATATTCTTTTTTTTTGTGTATATTTCATTCTTTTGTTAATACCTAAACTAAAAAATATATATATATAAAAAAATCCACATTCTTTTTCCTTCCTTTTCACTTCCTTTCTTTCTTTCTCTCTTCATATCATGGGTACCCCATCTCGAAAAACTCTTGCCGAACTTTGGTACCCACAACCAGACATTACTTCTTACGGTTCTTGCTTTGGCCGAACGTCAAACGATCCCTCCATGCCCAAAATCTCTTTGAAAGATCGGATAGACGAGTCTAGGACAAACACTTGCCCTTCGCAATCCACTCTGTATCAACCTTTTCAACCTCCCCCACCCGCTTATGTTGATACCCCTTTTGCAAGTCGTCCTTTGTCCATCGCTGAACGTATTGAACAATCCCGTAGCCGATCTTTCACTCCTTTCACCACTTCAAATTCTTGGGATCAACAATTCCATTCACCTTCTTATCCAAATATTGATCCTGGTCCTGTCCAGCCATTCAACTCCTACCAATCCTACCCTAATTCTTCACCTTCCCTAGACATTTCTTCAGAACCGCCATTTGGGAGTTTTCAGTATCCAAACAACTTTGAATCTTTTACTGAAACCCTTTCCCAACCCATGTCTAGTCTGGAACAGTCTTTGGAAGATTTTAGGGTAGCGTCGTACCAACAGATGATGGATTTGGATGCGTCCATGGCCGCCCTCATACAACCTAGTGACCCGGTAGCTAGTTTTCAACTAGCTCCAAATTTTCCAATGTATGAAGAGGCGGTCGGACAGGCTGTGAATTTGAGTGGAGAGAGTGAGCTGTACTCCCTTCCAAATCAAACCTACCCGTTTCAAATTGAATCCCACAACTCCTGTGTTGATAGTCTATCAAGTGTCCCAAATGAATTATCAGTTGAAGATAGAATGTTTAATGAGTTGTGCGACTTTGTAGTGTTTGATTTGCCAGATTGTGAAGGGACCTTGCCAAGTGAAACCACACCCAATCCTTTTGACCTCTACACCTCCATCTTAGAACCTGAATTGATTGAAATCCATGCTTTTGATGAGGTGATTGAGAAAATTGACTTTCACTTGATTAAGGATATTGACGCTGGGACTATTTTGGATGATGAACCCGTAGATTTGACTGAGTTTTTCTCTCCAATTCATCATCCTGAATCATTAAATGTTTTTCCCGAACAACATATGCGTCTGGACTTTGATGAAATATGCATGGATGAGCTTAACTTGGAGGAGAATTTTGAGGATATTTTTGAGGATGAAACAGTTCTAGATGATGAGTCGGATTTTCCAATTCATCCTGTTCCTTTCACTGACTGTGTACACCCTCCAGAACCCTTAACCGATACCCTTCCTCAACCACTTCCCTCCATCCTTTCCATCGTTCCGACCTTGCAAGAACCCGTACCATTTTCACTTCCTGTGTCTGTTTTACCGAGTTCATCGTACCCATGGGTTCTTACGAATCTTGAGGGATTTGACCCAATCTCTCGCCGGGTTAATAGATTAGCACAATCGCTGTTTACACATCGCTCATCACAAATTGTGCTAATCTATTCACTCCATTTCCTCCCTCAAGTTCTTATTCCACTTCTTTTTCCCTTCCGCCATTCTTCTTCCTCTCATATACCGA
This sequence comes from Agapanthus africanus, assembly GCA_030015575.1. Classification (NCBI taxonomy): domain Eukaryota; kingdom Viridiplantae; phylum Streptophyta; class Magnoliopsida; order Asparagales; family Amaryllidaceae; genus Agapanthus; species Agapanthus africanus. The sequence continues at coordinate 411,416,261 of JASDDO010000001.1, forward strand.
GACCGTATCCCGCTTCTCTCCGCATACGGTCTCGCATATTCTCCATTTCTTTCCTCTTCACCTTCTTTCACCAGCCACTGCTTTATCACGATAAGATCTTTCAATGGTTGGTACTAACTTTTGGCCTGTGTAAGGCCTTGTATAGCTTGATACTGTTCTTTCCCCCCTAAACCTGAACTTCAACGCCTAACAGTGGAAACACTGTTTTACTTAAGTTTGGGGGGAACACCTTTTTTGTATATATATTTTTGGTTTTTCATTTTGTATATAATTTGTTTTTAGGGGGGGCGCCGACAATTTTGACCCTCTTGGTATAACCTGACAGTGAGGGCACTGTCAAGTTTAAGTTTGGGGGTGTGCTCGGTAAGCTTTCTTCCTTCGCATTCATTTGTATATTTTGCATTTGCATACCTTATTTAAAAACCCATAAAAATCGAAATTTTTTCCAAAAAATATAAAAGCTTTGTCGTCAAGTTAGCTAATAGGGCAACATAGATCTTTATTCCGAAAGTTTAGTTGATATGATAGAAATAACTAAATTCTAGGCTTAGGATTTGAAAACCCTAAAAATAACCCTCATTTTGTCTAACTTTGGTAAGTATACGTCCTTACAGTTTTTTTTGAGAAATAGGTAATTTTGAGTTCAGTTCTTGAGTTAAGTCAAGATGAAGGGAAAGTATTGATGCTTTACTGAAGGATAAGTCTGAAAAATAATTTCTTTTCTCGAGTTCAAATTTAGAATGTATATACCCTACAAACTGCACTTACACGCACCTTGAAACTTGGGATAGTAGAGGATACCTTGAAATACTCTTGCCTGAAAGCCTAGTATGAAAGAAAAAAACGGTATTTAAAGCTAAACACCAAAAGAGCATGTTGAAAAATATATCCGGTCTTGAAAAAGAAAAAGAAAAAGAAAAAAAATAGAATAAAGTCAAGACCTGGAAACTGCTATTTACGCTTTAAAGTTCACACATTCAGTAATCGGTCGTTAGTGCCTCAAGAAGCATTAATAGTCGCATGAAAGGTGTGTGAGCAAATCCGTCCATCCTTAATGAAAAGAAGTAGTATTTGGTATTAAGGCAAGGGTATTATAGCTTGAATTGAATTCTTGAGTGTAGGGGTGCAAATATACACACACGTAGGGGTATACAATTGATGTTTGAATAAGAGATAGAAATAAAGAATAAGACTTGTGTTTTCTGTAAAGTTGATAAAAATCCCTTATTTGAGGCCGCACTTTAGAAGGAAAACTCAGGAGAACCAACATCTTTTTAAACGTTTTTGGAACGTATATGATCTAAGGTTAAATAGATAGGAGGTGTGAAAAATAAGGGTTGAATATTTCTAACTTAGGATGATAGAGTTTCTAACGTAAATACTAAACTGTAGGAGTAAAATCAGTGTTAACTTATGACACTAGCTTGACGGGATTTTGTGGGTGTAATCCGCTGAAAACCCTCAGGAGACAACACTCCTCCTACTAGGGACACCTAGAGGTTTAACGGCTTGTTGCACGTGCTCAGTGCAATCGCGTTCCCTGCGAAAGTGCGGTTAGGACTTTTTTGTGAATAATTGGTTTTGCTCGGGACGAGCAAAAGTTAAGTTTGGGGGTATTTGCTCATATCAGAATATTGCATTTTATACCGCCCATTCTTACGCTCGTTTGTTTATAGGCAGGTGCTTTTAATCAGTGTTTGCGACATAACTGCAGAATACAGGTTCTCGGCTTTGAACAGTGAATATCATGGAAAAGTACGACAAATTCTGGATTACTGCCAACAACTGATAAAACACGGGTCTCCACTCTCTATCCGTGTGTTGCCACATACCAGTTTAAGGGACAAGATGGCAAATCGATTGTCATGTCATGCACAAAGCTCTAGGTCAACACAAGATCCAAGAAATCTACGCGGAGCTCGAGGAAATCATGGCAAAAGATCCACATCACATCACCTTTTTGTTCTACTAAAATTCTGGAATAATTGTGAAGAGTTTCTGAGAAAAGTCATATACCACATAGCAGACAACATGAAACCAGGGAAGCACCCAAAACCCGACCACCCAACTCCACCATAGGGCCGCGGATCCACGGCCAATAGGGGTCTAGGCCGCGGATCCGCGGCCGTATGGGCTCCTCACTTTGTCGTGTTTTGGGGGTAGTTTGGGGACTTCATATAGTGGCAGATTCTTGCCCTAGGTCTTCAACCCTCTGCCTATAAATACTCCAGAATTGAGCTAAGCCAAGGGTCCAATTCTAAGTCATTCTTTGTTCCTCTTTTGTAGTTTTTTGTGTAGTTCTTCTTCTTCTTCTTCATTCTTTTTCCATGAAAATTATAGTGAGAGCTTTTTGAGTGGGAGATCAATGAAGTTGAGGGCTTTTTGTATCATTCTCTTTTGTTTCTTCTTCCCCTTGAGATTCTTGCTTTCTCTTGATCATTCAACCTCTTCATTGAGCTTGAATGGTTAAGGGTTAGTTATTGATCTCAAGGGTCGTATTTTCCTATGGAATTAGCGCTTCATTTCACATGCGTTCTCTACCCTTCCCTTGATCTTGCAACCTCTTGATTGAGCTTGCAAGTTTAAGGGTTGTCTATTGATCACATGCTTGTCTTGAGTTCTAGTTTCTTGTTCTTTTTATCGCTTTTTATTACTTTCTTATTATTATCTTGCTTTACTTTCTTGCAATTTAATTCATGCACTTAATTACTTGTAATCTTTTCTTTTCTTTGTTCTTTTCTTTTGCTCTCTTTTGTTCATTTTTGTCAATGGTTGTAATTATTGTTGTTAAGATGAAATACGGTATTGTAAGTTAATATCTTCTTTCTCATTTCCTTTTCCCGTTATTTTCCATTGAACTCCGCCCAAACCATACGCAAGCGCTCCGTTAGGCACCCTACCCTAACAAGGTAACGGTGATTCCTAACCGCGACCAGTTGCGTTCGGTTTGGCCGGAGGCGAAAGCAAGAGACAAGAACGGAAGGACAAGGGTAAATAAGCCGTATTCCATGAATACCGCACTTAAATCCCCTAATCCACGTTGTTGCCGATTGCTTTAGCTTCAATTGGTCAAGACTCGGCTCAAAGGTTTTGAGTACGAATTTCTTTAGCTTACAATCTCGTATCTTTTTTTTAACAACTTTATACTTGTAAATAGTACACATAGGTTAGATTGAACAAACATATACTCATTCTTTATTGACTCGTCTAAGACAAGAAAGGACATACAACCATCTCCCTGTGGATCGACCCATGCTCAACCGGCTAGCTGCATAGCGACACCGTCTTGATTGCGGTTAACTCAAATTCTTACAATCACCAAGGACCCTGATTTCCCTGGGGTTGAGACAAATCTAGGTATTCCTGCAAAGACGCTGATTTCTCTGCGGGTCGCCGCGAATTGAGATTTTTCTAAGGACACTGATTTCCCTGGGATTGAGACGAGTCGAGGTATTCCTGCAAAGACGCCGATTTCTCTCCGGGTCGACGTGAATCGAGATGCTCCCGTCAAGGACGCTGATTTCCCTGAATCGAGGGAGTTGCTAAGGACACTGATTTCCCTGGGGTTGAGACGAATCGATGTATTCCTGCAAAGACGTTGATTTCTCTGCAGGTCGACGCGGATCGAGGTGCTCTCGTCAAGGACGCCGATTTCCCTGAATCAAGGTTTTTGCCAAGGACACTGATTTCCAAGGGGTTGAGACGAATCGAGGTATTCCTGCAAAGACGCTGATTTCTCTGCGGGTCGACGCGAATCGAGGTGCTCTCGTCAAGGGTGCTAATTTCCCTAAATCGAGGAAGTTGCCAAGGACACTGATTTCCCTGGGGTTGAGACGAGTCGAGGTATTCTTACAAAGACGTTGATTTCTCTGCGGGTCGACGGGAATCGAGGTTTTGCCAAGGACACTGATTTCCCTGGGGTTGAGACGAATTGAGGTATTCCTGTAAAGAAGCTGATTTCTCTGCGGGTCGACGCGAATCGAGATGCTCTCGTCAAGGACGCTAATTTCCCTGAATCGAGGAAGTTGCCAAGGACACTGATTTCCCTGGGGTTGAGACGAATCGAGGTATTCCTGCAAAAACGTTGATTTCTCTGCGGGTCGACGCGAATCGAGGTGCTCTCGTTAAGGACGCTGATTTCCCTGAATCGAGATTTTTGCCAAGGACACTGATTTCCTCGGAGTTGAGACGAATTGAGGTATTCCTGCAAAGACGTTGGTTTCCTTGCAGGTCAACGCGAATCGAGGTGCTCTCGTCAAGGGCGCTGATTTCCCCGAATCTAGGAAGTTGCCAAGGACACAGATTTCCCTGGGGTTGAGTCGAATCGTGGTATTCCCTAAAAAACGCTGATTTCTCTGCGGGTTGACGCGAATCGAGGTGCTCTCTTCAAATACACTGATTTCCCTGAATCGAGGTTTTTGCCAAGGACATTGATTTCCCTGGGGTTGAGACGAATCAAGGTATTCCTGCAGAGACGCTGATTTCTCTGTGGGACGACGCGAATCGAGGTTTTGCCAAGGACATTGATTTCCCTGGGGTTGAGACAAATCGAGGTATTCCTGCAAAGACGCTGATTTCTTTGCGGGTCGACGCGAATCGAGATGCTCTCGTCAAGGACGTTGATTTCCCTGAATCGTGGAAGTTGCCAAGGACACTGATTTCTCTGGGGTTGAGACGAATCGAGGTATTCCTGTAGGGTTACTAGGTACTCTAATAAGGTTCTACAAGGCATCAACCATGCCCGATTAAAATTTTAGCCGTGCCGAACAACCCTAAACAAGATCTTTGCTAGATTATTAGGGTTTCACATGCAAGTAAATATCATTTACGACTAAGTGAATACGAAATACAATCTTTGTAGATCGGTCCTTCGCTTCTAAAGCACCTTGTTGTAGTCTCTTCGCTGCGATCATGGTTCTCCCGGGCTCTTGCATGGCATCATGAAGCGAAAGAAGCGTCCTTGCTTGAAGTCTTCGAGGCCGAAGATGATCTACGAGGGAATACCAACTCAAGCTACTACTTCACTAATCTAGAGAATCAGTGAAGCAAACACCATAAACTAAAGTGCTATTTTAGTAGAGGATGGAAAAATAGGATGTGGGTTCTCTTTAGAATTTGTTTTCTCACAATCTATCACTCACTTTTAGAAACCCTAGCAAGCTTTTCTTTTGCTCAAAGAAGAAGAAGATGAACCAAAAGAAAAGATGAGGATAATGATCAAGTCAAGAGAGCTAACCATGGGTGAGTGAGTATCATGTACTAACTCATTTAGAGACATAACCATGGCTAATCCAAAATGGTTTGGTTAATAAAAATCTATAGTAAAACAAAGTTGGTGGACTTTGTCAAAGCATCCACAAGCTTCTACAAGCTTCATGCTTGGGACAAAAGCTCCACTAATTTGTAATTACCTTAAATAATTATAAACCACCATTTAAAATAGAATGGTGTATGTCTTGCACACCAATCCATGATGTATCAACAACCATGATACAAAAAGAAAACACATTTTAATATATATCACATATATATTAAAGTTGTGCACATGTGAGAAAAATCCTTAAGTGAACAAATGTTAGTTAATGTAAATTAGTACATCATATATACAATTATACACTAAATTATTAAATCAACTCTTAACTTAATAATCCGGTCATATCTCATATAACCGACTAACATCTAATGTATCGACTTATCGAATCAACACTTAATTCGATAACCCGGCTATATCACAAATAACCGAGCGATACAAAAAGTCATGAGAATAGAATACGGTACTATATACACACATTATTCTCGGTCCCGCACATATCGCATATGCGCTCCTATTTCGTTTGCCTCGGTCATAAAAACCTCTATGTAGGACTATAAAGACTCGTCAATATGCAGGCAGTAGGTGATGATCACATCAAGCACCCACAAGCCGTCAGCGGTACTAGCTGGACGTAACGGCTACCCGGGTATTGAGCGATCAGAAGATTAGCAAGCAATCCCGCTCCAACTCCTCTAAAAGCCCAACGGTAACACTTGCCGTACAGTCCGGTCTCCTCGTCTGATATGTCGCATATCAAGTCTAGGGGTGTTAAACGTCGGACCACAAAAACCGATAAGTCATGCCGATGTGAGGTTCATAACGGGTCGAGAAACTACTGGTAACACTTACCAGTAAATCTCTAAATCAGTCCTGGCCAGGGACTTCCTTGTTATGGCCAATCGAGCACAGCGCAACATCAACTCCCAATACCGGGAGAGACGAAACCCCTCCTATCGCTCACCGCCTCCATGTGACTCGGGACTGTACCCAAAAACCACCGTTTTGCATGCCCTCTTTGACGTGGTAAGGTGGAAATCAAAACACAGTGTGAATCACACAAGATTCTATGACGGTCTCGGGTCTACAGACTAACCTGTACAAGTGTCACCAGAGAACTGCCATCTGACGTAAGGTATAATACCATCTGGGAGTTCTCGGCGAGTCCGTCCAGTGTACCCAGTCTCCACTGAGCACCCGTATACCATCTCTGATGTCAAACACCAATGGATATGGGATCATCCAGCGCCCATCTCATGGGTCGAGAAGCGTATACGCTAGTCTACTCTGGTATATCGATGCCCTGTCTCGATACACCCACGACTAGGAACATTAAAGGATGTACTTATGGACTACTTTGTCCCCACTAGTATGATCTGCATCATAGTTTAGGTAGTCAAGTACACATCCTAAGGGCTTTACCAACATGTAACTATAAGATAGTATCAAGAGACAAGTATATATGTTAAGATAAAGAGCTACCAGATAGCATACTATCATATCGAGCAAGAAAGTCCTCTCTATATAAGTCCAAGCATCCAATATAATATACATCATCTGTACAATACTGGCCTCTAGGGCATACATACAACTAACAATCTCCCACTTGCACTAGGGCCAGCTGCTGTACTATCGCATACCAAGCGTCCCGAAGAGTCTCGCAAACTGTATCTGGGGAATGGCCTTCGTGAGTGGATCCGCAGTGTTGTTCTTCGTATCAACCCTCCCGACCTCGATCTCCCGGCGATCAACTATCTCCCGGATCAAGTGATACCGCCTCAGAATATGCCTGGATCGCTGATGGGACCTGAGTTCCTTGGCAAAAGCCACCGCTCCATTGTTATCACAATACAAAGGTATTGGATGCTCAATGGATGGAACCACTCCAAGTTCAGTAATGAACTTCTTGATCCAGACAGCCTTTTTGGCAGCATCGTTGGCAGCGATGTATTCAGCCTCCATCGTCGAGTCTGCCACAGTTTCCTGCTTGGAACTCTTCCAGCTAACCGCCCTTCCGTAAAGGGTAAAGACAAATCCCGAGTGCGACTTAGAGTCGTCCTTATCACTCTGGAAGCTCGAATCGTTAAAGCACTCCACTTGGAGTTCTCCGTTACCATACACCAAGAGCATCTCTTTAGTCCTTCGTAAATACTTGAGAATGCTCTTCACAGCTGTCCAGTGACTCACTCCAGGATCAGCTTGATACCTACTCACTACACTTAGTGAGTGTGCTACATCGGGTCTGGTACATAGCATCGCGTACATGATAGAGCCTACAGCCGAAGCATAGGGTAACCCTTGCATGCGAGCTCTCTCTAAATCAGTCTTCGGAGACATCTCTTTGGAGAGAGTGAGCCCTGAGATCGTGGGTAAGTTCCCACGCTTGGATTCTTCCATACTAAACATTTAGTATGGTGTCAATGTACCTGGATTGGGACAATCCCAATATCCTTTTAGATCTATCTCTATAGATCATAATTCCCAGTATGCAGGAGGCATCACCTAGATCTTTCATTGAGAATCTTTGTGATAAGAAGAGCTTGACCGATTGCAGCATAGGAATGTCATTTCCTATCAAGAGTATGTCGTCCACATATAATACGAGGAAGACAACCTTACTCTCTGCCACCTCTTGTAGATACAAGGTTCATCTACTTTTTTGACGAAATCAAACTCTTTGATAACGACGTCAAAGCAGAAGTTCCAACTCCGCGATACTTGCTTTAATCCATAAATGGATTTAAGCAGCTTGCACACCTTCCTGCTGCTCCCACTAGCTACGAAGCCCTCTGGCTGAGTTATGTACATGCTCTCTTCTAAATCACCGTTTAGAAAGGTGGTCTTAACATCCATTTGCCAGATTTCGTAGTCATGATATGCCGCGATGGCAAGCATGATCCGGATGGATTTAAGCATAGCCACTGGAGAAAAGGTTTCGTCATAGTCCACACCTGCTCTTTGATGAAAACCCTTTGCAACAAGTCTAGCTTCGAAAGTCTCTACTTTCCCATATACACCAAGTTTTTTCTTGAAGATCCACTTGCTCCCAATGGGTTTTACGACTTCAGGAGCATCTTCCAAACTCCATACTTTGTTGGTGTACATGGATTCCATCTCGGACCGCATTGCATCCAGCCATTTAACTGAGTCACCACTCGTGATGGCCTGCTCGAAACTAGTTGGGTCATCATCTTCCATGATGCAATCCTCGCTCCCACCATCTATGAGAAAACCGTAGTATCTCTCAGGTGGATGAGAAATGCTGTCGTAGATCTCGGTACATCTTCGTGCCTCCTGGATGTACGGAATATGCCGAACTGTGCGACTCCTTCATAACTTCTTCGCGGATATCTCCCATTGGCACACAAAAACGACTACCATATCGCAACGAACCATCTTCATGAATCAGTAAGTCCGTTCGAAGTCCAACTTCAACCTGTTCTCGAAACTTTTGCAATCTAGGGTCCTGTAACTGCGCTGATTTAATATTCTCGATCAACGACGACTGTACTTGCAGCTGCATCAACTGTCCCGAAGAATGCGGTAGCACAACTTCCAAATCAAATCTTCGAAAATCTTCAATAAGTTCCTTCTGTGCAGTCAAAATCTGAATTGCTGGCAACTGACTAAGCACATCCGGCACAACATTAACTTTCCCCGGATGGTACTTAAGATCAAGATCGTAGTCAGCCATCAGCTCCAACCATCTACGCTGCCTCATATTAAGCTCCTTCTGTGTGAACACATACTTCAGGCTTTTGTGATCAGTGAAAACTTCGACCGTTTCGCCCAGTAAGTAGTGTCTCTAAATTTTCAAAGCGAAAATCACAACTGCTAGCTCCAAGTCATGAGTTGGGTAATTCTTCTCATGGGTCTTCAACTGTCTCGATGCGTAAGCTATAACCTTCCCATGCTGCATCAAAACACATCCCAATCCTTTCCAAGATGCGTCGCTGTGAATCACCAATCCTCCGGAACTGTCTGGCGCGGTCAGAATAGGAGCGGTTATCAATCTCTGCTTCAACGCCTCAAAAGCTGACGCACACTTATCCATCCACACAAATGGTACTTCTTAGCGCGTAAGCTTGGTCAAAGGCTCAGCCAGACGAGCAAAGTTCTCCATGAACCTTCTGTAATACCCGGCAAGTCCAAGAAAGCTTCTGATCTCTGCAACATTCTTTGGAATCGGCCAATCTCGAACTTCTGCAATCTTTTCGGGATCAACGGCCATTCCATCTCCAGACACGACATGTCCCAAAAACATCACTTCTTCAAGCCAAAACTCACACTTTCTCATCTTTGCATATAATTTTTCTTGTCTCAATGTCTGCAGTGCGATCTTCAAGTGTTCTGCGTGCTCCTCAATACTCCTCGAGTAAACCAGAATATCATCAATGAAAACTACTATAAACTAGTCCAAGAATAGTGAAAAGATTCGGTTCATCAAGTCCATAAATATCACCGGTGCATTCGTTACTCCGAAGGGCATCACTAAATACTCGTAATGTCCATACCGAGTTCGAAACGCAGTCTTGCAAATATCTTCTGATTTAACTCGGACCTGATGATATTCCGATCGCAAATCCAGCTTCGAGAATACCCTTGCACCAGTAAGCTGCTCAAATAATTCGCCAATGCGAAGGATCGGGTACTTGTTCTTAATAGTCAACCGGTTTAATTCTCGATAATCGATGCACATCCTCCTTGTGCCATCTTTCTTCTTGACTAGAAGAACTGGAGCTCCCCAAGGTGAGTTAGTGCTGCGAATCTAACCCTTCTCAAGTAATTCGGCAACCTGCTTCTTAACTTCTTCCAACTCCACTGGTGCCATTAGATAGTACGCTTTAGAAATTGGCGCTGGACCAGGAACAAGATCAATCGCGAACTCTACATATCGTTTTGGCAGTAAACCCGAGATGTCCTCGAACACGTCCATGAAATCTTGAACAACAGCTGGCGCTACATCTTTATCAACCTCCATCGACGAAAGAACATTAGGTGTCGGCCTAGCCCAAAACTCGACTGGCCCGACAGAACTGCTTCCTCCAGTAAAGATAAACTCTGGATGTCCGGGAATCTGGAAAATTACTTTCTTTGCCCTACAATCAATGTGAGCGTGGAAAGTGCCGAGAAAGTCCATTCCCAAGACGACTTCATAGCTGCCTGTATCAATCACCAAGAAATCTGCAAATAGCTCCCGTCCGCAAACAACAACTGCACAATCCTTACATTCTCTACTAGATATGATCTTCCCATTCCCAGTGTATATGTCCCAGCAACTAGACAAGGTCGTGCAAGAAATCGAGTGTGTAGCAATAAACTTGGACGACATAAAACAATGGGATGCACCAGAATCGAATAACGCTAATGCGGGAAAACCATGAACAAGTAGAATACCTGAAACAAATTCTCCTGAAGCCTTAGCTTCCTCAGCCGTCAGTGTAAATGCTCGAGCTTGATTGGGTCCCTGAGTCTGCTGCTTCTGTCCTTGAAACGGTTTCGGCGGTGGATTCTGAACAACATCCTTCGTGCAAAGCTTTGACGGACAAGCGTTGATAGTATGATCCGCCGATCCACAAACCAAACAGAGTCCCCGCATCCTTCGGCAATCTCTTTGCACATGTCCGAGTAAATGGCAGTAGTCACATATCACGCTCCTTCTTTGATCAACGACAACAGGCTTCTTCATAGGTGTTACTCCACGTCGGTTCACCGGAATACCTCTGCGTACATGCCCTCGGTTCGGTGCAAATGCCGGCTTCCGTACTGTAACTACTTACTGCTGCGTACTCCCAGTCTTCATAGATAGGCTCTGCTGCTTTCGGGCTGCTGTAAGTACTTATGAGAAAGTGGTCAAACCCAGGGATACAATTTTCCTCTGGATGTCCACATCCAAACTGCGCATGAACCTCCTTGCCTTATCAGCATCATTGGCATCTAAAGGTCCAGCGAATCTACTGAGCCGCGTCCACTCAGCTGCATGTACATCCACAGGTGCGCCTTTCTGCTTCAAACTGATGAACATTTCTTCCATTTCCTCCCGTGCAGTCTGGGGGAAGAACTTCTCCAAGAAACTCTTCGAAAAATCCGCCCAACTGATCGGCTAGGGCAAGCGGGTCTCTTCCACAAGCCACCATTCACGGGCATAGTCAACCAACTGGATGCGTACCACATCCACCCTCTTATCCTCTGGGATCTGTGCCACAACGAGTAAATTCTCCGTATCAACCAGCAACGGCTCCTCTAGGCCAGTAAAGAAAGACGGACCCAGTCTCCTGAAATCCGCCACGGTACCCACACGATCAACTTATCTGGCTACTACACTGTTGACGAACTGCTGGACGGTCCGCAAACCTTCCTAAAAAGCTTCAGCTTGCTGCTGGTTCAGCTCGGTCTGCCGCTTCTGGTTCTCCAGCATCCCACAGATTACTCCAAGCAAAGCGGCTTCGTCAACACGCCTCTAGTACGTTTTAAGATTCCTGTCTGCCATGTTCCGGAAATCAAAACACCGAAAGGATTAGCATGATAACAGATTCAAATTATAGATTAAGGATATGCATCAAGTCTAGAACCCCAAGTTACTTAAATAGAGTACCGCATTTTAACCATGCCGCGGTACATAGCTACAATTACATAACTCCACCCAAGTCGCCTAAGTTCTAGAGATAACCAATAGGAAACCAGGTTTTGAGTCGAGATGCAAAAGAGGTTTTCATATCGTCAAAGTAGAATCAGGAGGAAGTTAAGATTCAAAATAAATGGTAAGACCGTAAGGTGGCAGGACATGTTTCCTAAACACGAGTATTCTGATTGATGTATTGGGTCCAATACCCAACTACAAAAGAATCAAACCCGATTAACCTAGATCCTATGGCTCTGATACCAAACAAACCCTGTAACGCCCCGCTTCCCAGAGTACGCTAAGATAGGTACGTGACAGAGCCAACCATGCTACCTATGAATAGGAAATATCCTTCCATAGTCACATTACGGTTGTAGAGATATCAAGAACAATAATAAACTATCTAAGACATGTCCATAAGCCAGAATAAACGAGTCAAGAATAAAATAATGCGGAAGCAAAAAGATCCAATACAGGAATAAACTGGAATGTACGTCCCATAATGCGGGCTCACATCAGGAATGAAAATAATGAAAGGAAAAATAAACTAACTACTAAAAAGTCCTCACTGCTCGGCCTGCTCACTGGAAAACTGCTGCACGGTCTGCAGCAAAGGTAAAGAATCTGGGCCATGCAAATCCCAGATGTCAGCGCATCATAATATCAATCAATAATATAAACAGGGGTAGCAAGACATGCAGGTATGAGTATGAATGGTAAATAGGTAAAACAGTAATATAAATGAGGACAGTGAGGGTAATGTGCAGTGGGTAATCTAGACTGGTCTATTGGGTTAACTACTCTTAAGTCTTTGAAATCAATTTGATGAATCATCGATTTAACTCAATAGTATCCCGTGCATGCCCGGGACCACGGTCAAGATTCTCGGGCAGAATCCGAGACGTGCCGCAAGGCAGTAAAAGGTAGTAGGTAACGATGAATGATGTCAGCATCATCATCCTGGGGCTGGCCTAGCCCGTAAGACTGATCAGTAAAGGTATCGAACTGTAGAGTTACAAGTCAGGTTTCATCATTGATTTCCCCATACCCCCAGGTTATGTGTTCAAGTCAAGTATTGATAAATCTGGAGCTAATGCCAACACAGGATCAAGCAGGTTCAAGTTTGTCTGAATAGACAACAGGAAATGTCCGTAGGGACAACATGTCAAGGTTGTTGGCATTAGTAACAAGATCAGGTAACAGGTCAAGCTGTGGTACCTCAGGTCAAGTCAGGTAGTGTATATAAATCCAATCATGTCAAGAAGTGCACGGTATCAAGTCGTATCAAGTAGTAGTGTATCAAGTCATGTTAGGAGGTGCACAAGTATCACGTGGGTGCTCATAATCAAACTATAATAAGCGTTGGTACACAAAAACAAGTATGGGGTACCAATGTAACAATAAAATGGAATAGTGTGATGTGGTATGCGAATAGGTATAGATTCAAACATATGGATGCACAGTTATCGATTAGGGTTACATTTGTGGTTCCAACACTAATTAGGATGCTCTTTATTTAACATGGAATGTTAATATCAAATTATTATGTATTAGAATGATCTAAGGATGCAATTATATGTATATTAGGCGAGATGGATGCAAATAGGTATCCAAAAGTTATAAATGGTACTATGGGATGTACAAATAAGCAGTATGTGATATAAATATTCGTATGGATGCATTGTAATGTATTCTACCATGTAACAAGATTAGTCTTCATGATCTATATCTAAAATGATATAAGCGAATGCAAATGGAACATCGAAACGTGATAAAATGAAACATGGGGTACTAGGTTTACACTACAGGTATGATCTATATTTAAATAGGTATAAAATAATTTAAATAGCATGTAGCAAGATTAACTTGCCTAGACGGATCAAGAAATGGGATGTACGGAACGTCTCACGTTGGCGAAAAGTAGCGACGCGCGCACGGTACATGGAACGGATGCAAACAATGCACAAAGGTGATCACACAAGTCAGGTACGTTCGCTGGCACGTCGGGATCGTCGACGTCACGGCCGGCTCCGGCGATTGAGTTTGCAGAGAGGGGTGGAGATGTCGACGGAGATGAACGTAGCTCCGATGAGGTGGTTTGTGTTAGTTATATGTATGCCCTAGAGGCCATTACTGTACACAGGATGTATATTGTAGTAGATGCTGGGACATATATAGGTATGACTTTCTTGCTCGACATGATAGTATGCTATCTGGTTGCTCTTTATCTTAACATGTATACCTTCTGTCTCTCTGTTACATGTTGATAAAGCCCTTAGGATGTTTACTCGACTTGCAGGACTATGATGTAGATCATACTAGTGGCGCCTGGGTAGTCCATGAGTACATCCGTCAATTTTCCTAGTCATGGGAATATCGAGACAGGGCATCGATATTCCAGAGTAGACTAGCGTAATTCTTCTCGACCCATGTGATGGGCGATGGATGATCCCATATCCATTGGTGTTTGACATCAGAGATGGTATGCGGGTGCTCAGTGGAGACTGGGTACACTGAACGGACTCGCCGAGAACTCCCAGATGGTATTATACCTCACGTCAGATGGCAGTTCTCTGGTGACACTGGTACAACTTAGTCTGTTGACTCGAGATCGTCATAGAGTCTTGTGTGTCTCCCACTGTGCTTTGATTTCCACCCTACCACGGCTCTACTGATTCGTTCAAACAGGTGGTTTTTGGGTACAGTCCCGATTCACATGGAGGCAATGAGCGATAGGAGGGGATTCGTCTCTCCCGGTATTGGGGGTATAGTTGCGCTATGCTCGACTGGCCATAACTGGAAATCCCTGGCCAGGGTTGCAGTGATATACTGGTAAGAGTTATCAGTAGTTTCACGCTTGTTATGGACCTTACATCGGCATGACTTATCAAGCTACTGGGGGTCTGACGTTTACCACCCCCAGGCGAGATATGCGGCATATCAGACGAACATACCGGACTGTGCAGTAAGTGTCACTGGTTGGATTCACAGGAGTGTGAGCGGGCTTGCTCGTTGATATTCTGATCGCTCAATACCCGGGTGGCCGTTACGTTTAGCAGACCGCATGCGGCTTGTGGGTGTTTGATATGATCATCAACTACTGCCGGCGTATTGACGAGCCTTTAGAGTCCTACACAGAGGTTTCCTGGCTCAAGCGAAACGAAATAGGAGCGTAAATGAGATATGTGCGGGACCGAGAATAATACCAGTATGTGATACTGAATTCTATTCTCACGATTTGTATCATCGGACGGTTATATAAGATATAGCCGGGTTACCGAATCAAGTGTTGATTCGATATATTGATACACTTGATATTAGTCGGTTATATGTAGTATGACCGGATCATTAAATCAAGTGTTGATTTAATGATTTAATGTATAATTATATATTTGATATATTATTTTACATTAACTAGTATTTGTTCACTTAAGATGGATTTTCTCACTTGATTTGCACAAGTTGTATATGTGATATATGTTTGTGCACTAGTTTGTATCATGTTTGATGATACATGCAAACTTGGGTGTGTGTATGGATTATACCATGTTTAGGTTAAAGGTTTAGTTTTTATTTTAATTTATGTAAAATAAAATGGTGGCTTACTTTGTCTTTGCTTGAAGCTTCATGAAGCTATCAAGCATCTTTGACAAAGTCCACCATTTTGTTTTACATAAGATTTTCCTTAACCTAACCTTTAACTTAAACTTTAGTTTAGTCCCTACATAGGTTAATCTCACCCATGGTTGCAATATGATAAGTATCACTTGATTTATTATTTTATATAATTCTTTTTCTTTTGCTTCTTCTTCTTCTTCTACATGAAGAGAAGAAAGTTTTCTTGAAAATTTCAAGTGATGAAATCAAGTGAGAAATCCAAATCCAAAGTAAACCCACTTCCTATTTCTTCATCCTCTACCACTTGCCATATTGTATAGGGTGTTATCTTCACAAGTTTCATGACCTAGTTAAGATGGAGCTTGAGTTTGAGTCGCCTCGTAGATCATCTTCGGCATCGATGTCAACGACCTAGCCCGATCATTTCTCCGACGAAACCATCGCTAGAGTCCGGGATCCCGATGATCGCAGCGAAGGGACGTCATCACAGAGCTTTGGAAGTGGAGGACCGGATCTACAAAGGTTGTAGTCCCTTTCACTTTTAGTTAAAGTTGTTAACTTGCTAGTTTTTCTCCTTACCTCTAGTTAACGATCTAGCATTAGGGTTCTTTGGCACATGAAAAATTTGATTTTGGCATGGTTGATCAGTTGTAGAACCTCATGAGTGTGCCTAGGAACCCTACAGTTTGGTGTTAGGGTTTCGGTTAGGGCTTGGGTTACTGTGTTTTTCTTGGTGTAGGGATGTGCCGGGATCTGTGAAGGGAGAAGAGAGAGGAAGGAGAAGAGAGGAGAATGATGGTGGTGGCGAGGGATGATCAGCGGCGAAGGAGAGGTGGTGGTGATGGGTCCAGAGATGGTGCTGTGGGTGTGCAGGCGAGGGCTTGGAAGGAAAAAGAAGAAGAGGAAGATGGAGATGATGAGGAGGAGAGATTGAGGGAAGAGAGGCGATGAAGCTTGGGTTAGGGTTTCGAGGAGAAAGGCTCGGCGACGATGGGTTTAGAGGAAGAGCTCCGGTTTTAAAGGGAAGAAAGAAAGAATTTTAAGAGGGAGGTGACGATATCCTCGGCGGTGACCACATGCACACAGTATATACGAGATGAGAGAGAGAGAGAGAATCGAGAGGAGAGAGAATGAGATAGCGAGAGGAGAGAGAGAAAGTGCACAGTAAGGAGAAAGAAAGTTGGCGTTATTCAGGGGAGAAAGAAAGAGAGACGAGAGAAGAGATTATAGGATGGAGAGAGAGAAAGAGATCGGCGGTTGAGAGAAAGAGAGAGAAAAAGAAAGAGAAAAAGAAAGGAAGAAAGGAATGTGGGCCCACGAGATAGTGGAGGGGGAGCTGGAATTGGTTAGGGATAAGATTTTAAAAAAATTTAAAAGATTTAAATTGGTTATCAAAATTTATGAACTGTTAAAAATATTAGAATTAAATTTTTAAATTTAAATAAATTGAATTTTGGCGGGTTACAAAAATATTTCAAAACGCGCCCGGGTCGAGTCTAAAAATTCAGATTTAAAATACGAAAAATTTATGCAACTTTCAAAATTCAAAATGAATGCTCTGGTAACGAAAATGCATACCCACAAGAACGGATGCACGTACGTGCGCGTAGCTATCCAAACACGTCCGTTTCACTGAACGGGACGAGAACAAGATGCGCGGATGCTACCACGGGGTTAAGGGGTATCATGCATCTATGAAATGCAATTTTAAATTATTTTACATGACATAAAATGTTATATGGTAAAATATGTGATGCTAGATGAAATGCAAGTATGAAGTATAGATGAATTGTACGTGTCTATGTAACAAATCAATATAATCTATAAATATGAATTAAACAAGTTCAAGCAAGAGGGTCGGGTCGAATGCAATGTAAAAGTAAAAATACCATTCGCACCCAAACACGATAAATCAATAAAATACCACAGATAAATAAATACGGGAACTGGAATTGGTATAAATGAACTAGGTTGTTACAATGCCAGACCTTGTAAATTTTAGAGGACAGCCGCTGAGGGGGCTGTTCCAGCATCGCCTTTGGGGCTTTCTCCATAGGTGGAAGATATCTCTTCAACACGGCAGTCGGAGAGTTTCTGTACACCCTCCTTAGCGGTTCAAAGCTGTTCCCAGTTGGAACAGCAGCATCGATTTCCACAGTTGGAGCCGGCGGAGTCAGTCCAGAAAGAGAGTTGCCTCCAGCCTTTCTTATTCGGCGCCAGTGGCGACGTTGAGCGTGTCGAGCCGTTGGGATTGTCTCAGCTGTAGGGGTGACCTCCTCATCCCCCTGTGTTGGTCAGAAATTGCCGTTGTCATCCTATTTAAGACTGATGTCCGCTAAGTGGGGATGGCCAACCTATCGAAGGCAGACTTCCGAACAGGGGAAGAAGCCTTGATGATTTCTCCTGGAACGGGAGCTGAAACAGTCAGTCTTGTGAAGACCGACCCTTTCGCAGGAGAAGCCGCTTTGGCGACTTCGGGATCAGGGATGGTTATCCTCTTCGGGATAACCCTTTCTGGAATTGCAGGCTTCTTCATGGGCCTACATGAACTTTAGCTCAATCTGGCAAAGACTGAGGCGCTTGGTTTGGGTGACCCGCTGAGAAGGTCCGCGGTAGTGGTAAGCCGATCAAAGACCGACTTCTTCTGAGCTTCCTGAGACGGCAGCGGGGCGTTGAAGCCTATCGGTGGGAGCATGGTCCCAAAGAACAACCCAGTGGTGGCCTGAGTTACCTGCTTCACTAGCATCTTGAAAAGGGAGGCCGCTTGAGGCCCGTAGATCACTCTTCCGGCGAGGAAAGAGTGGGAGTTGTTGCAATGAGTGCAGATTGAAGCCATTAATCTTCTGTTTTCTGCACGGAGCAAGACACCAAATCTTAGTACCTCGAATCCAGGGGCAACCATAACAAACCGCGATTCGTTCGCAAAACATGACACACGAAGTGTGGAGTGGAAAGAAGAAAAGTGTCCCACCGGGCGTGCCAGAATATGTTCTCCTCCGAAACGCAGAGACGCGGCCACGTAGGTTCGTCTTGCCTGAATTTGGGGGCAGATTCTAATTGGTGCTATCCGTCCACCTCTCCGAAGATGCCAAGTTGATTTATGGCGCCGTGTATCGAAGGTTTAAACGAATGCGGCCGATGTAGCAGACTTCTTCAGATTCACCCTCATTGAGGGGTTTTTTTATTATGGGGACGCTCTTCCCTGCAGGCGCAAGCCCCTGCAGTTAATTACGCTACCACATCGCGGTAACCACTTTCTCCTTCTCCAAATGGTCACTTCGTGTCGTGGGTGTTTGTTTTGTTTTTGGTTACCCGTGGATTGTATACGGAGACTAATTTATGTTGTCGCCCGTAGGGCGTGGATTAGTCCAAATCCGTATCTTCTTAGATTTGGGTTTTGGGGGTTAGGTTTAAGGATACGTTAATCTCATTTTAGACTAAGATCAACTTAAACGTTTGTTAAGGATACGTTAGTCTAATTTTAGACTAAGATATACTTAATAGTTTGATAAGGATACATTAGTCTAATTTTAGACTAAGATCAACTTAACAGGATCATTTAGATCCAACAAAAGAGCATTTGGGGTCTATTGTTAAGTTTAGGAACATTGCAGTCCATTACCAGTTTAAGGACATGGTGGTCCAATGTTAGTTTAAGGACATTACGGTCGAAGGTTGAGGACATCATAGTCCGTGGGTTTAAAGGGACCCTGTAAGTGCACGGCGGCGCCCCGGCCGTCAATCCGACGCCGGAATGCGGAAGCGGTGAAAAACTTTAATTTTGCGGACTTAGCAAACCGGCACCACCGCGCACTAAACACCCGGATCGTAACCATTAACAAGTCTAAGCTAACTAGAAGATGGGTTAGAGATATACCGACGATCCAAGTCCTCCGGTCTTCTCGTCATGGTCCCGATCTCCTGCGGAAAGTCCTGTCTCCTCCTCGTCGCCGGAAGTGCACCACATCGCCTACTTTGTTTACGGGCTCCCACCTCAATGCCGAGGCAACTCGGGCACGAAGCCGGCTACTCGACGTGCCCAAGATATGCTGTAGAATATCTAGAGAAGAAGTCTCATTTGGGGTTGTAGGAGTTGCCTTTTGCTGGAGGGATTGAACTTGGAGCTTTATGGATTGATCAAGTGGGATTTTTGCAACATGAAATGAGCCAAAACATCCCCACAAAAATTTGGGACAGCCCCTACAAACTTGGGCCGGCCATGAGAGGTGAGGGAGAGGAAAGAATGAGAGAGCCATCCATAATGGAGAGAGTGGGAAGGCTATATTGCAAAAGGAAAATCATGAAAAGAATATGGTCACAATCACACCCACTCTCAACTACTCACCAACAACCATGATAGCACCAAAACCAACACTCCAACAAGCTAATGATCACTTCCAAAAGTCATGCCATCATGAAGATAGAAGTCAAGGTCAAAAGAATGGTGCACCATCATGATATAAGGAAACATGCAAAGACCCCCTCCACAAATACTTATTTGCAACAATGCAAATAAGCCCTCCTCCACCAAACTTCGGCCAATGAACGAAACAAAGGAAATCGGCCGAAACGAAAAGCAAACTGGCAACTCCAGAAAACTGGTCCCGTAATAAATTACAGGAAAACCCCGATACTGTGCATACACACCCGCATCTGTATTTCGACCGAAATACAAATGCAAGGAGACAAAATCTACACTGTACTATACTAGGATCCGGCTTATACCAAAGCCGGCTAGTAATATCCGTTCGATCCTGATCCGTGCAATACCGCACGTATCTGATCGAACCCTGCCATATATCCATACGGCCTATAGTACAATCTGTCCGATCCTGATCCGTGCAATACCGCACGTATCTGATCGGACCTTGCCATATCTCCATACGGCCTCTACAATCTTTCGCCCGAAAGCTGAGTAACTGAATATGGGGGACTCTAAAGACTCGTCAACACCTTGGTTGTGGATTTAACCACTAGCACGTCAGAGATATAAGCCAATACGTAACGGGCTACCAGGTACTGACTAAAAGGGACGTCTGCGAGCGAACTCAGCCTGACATCCTACTGAGCCTGTCAGTGACAATATCCGTGCAGTCCGGTCCGTTCGTCTATGAGTATCGCATGGCGGGCCTAGGGGGTTGGTAAAAGTCAGACCCCCAAAAGCGGTACAAGTCGTGTCGGAGTGTAGCCCAGAACACCCTGAGATACTACTGGAATACCTACCAGTAAATCTCCTTGCCTTGGCCAAGGACTTTGTGTAATGGCTCTCCTAGACACAGCATGACCTCACCCCCAATACCGGGAGAGACGAACCCCTGAAGATACGCTCACTGCCTCCATGTGGCTCGGGACTGTACCCAACTAAAACCTGTTTGCACGACTCCTTTGAGCCGTGGTAGGGTAGTAATCAAAGTACAGTGGGAACTCACACGAGACAAATGACGATCCCCAGGTCGATGAACTAACCTGCACACATGTCACCAGGGAACTGCCATCTGACGTCTGGTATATGACCAACTAGCATGTTCCCGGCGAGTCCTGTCCGGTGTACTCATAACCCAATGAGCACCTGTATACATCTTAGGTGATCCAACTGACACCAGTGGCTTGTGAGACCGGCCACCGCCCCTCGTCGGGGTCTCGACTGTATACACTAGTCTACTATGGAGAATCGATGCCCTGTCTCGAAACTCACACGACTAGGGACCATTTAAGGATATGCTTATAGACCCCAGCTCCCACTTATATGATCGCCCTCATACTGTTGGTGGTCAAGCAAGAATCCTAGGGGCTCTATCAACGTGTAATAGCGACGTGTCAGGTCACCTAAAGCAGTACACGATGATAAAGGTAAACCAGATAGCATACTATCATCTCGAGTAAGACTGTCCTACCGGGATAGGTCCTCCATCAATCATTGCAATCACGTACCTGTGACCTAATAATTGACTCTGAGGGCACTATCTCCAACAATCTCCCACTTGCACTCAAGGCTAATTATTGCGATGTCGCATACTCACAGCCCGTGTGATACCGAACACCCAACTCCTCTACTAGTCAGTCTCACAAAGCTCGTTTGCGAAACTATTGCGTTCGAGGAATAGCCTCAGTGAGTGGATCCGCTTTGTTGTTTCTTTCTATATCTCTCTATATCTCAAGTTCGCGGAGAAAGCCATCTCCCGAAAAGAGCAATACCTGTCTCAGAATATGTCTGGATGTCTGATGGGACCTAGCTCATAAATGAACTCCAAATCCAAACTTCTTAGACTGTATCGTCAACTGAACTTAATCAGTATCCTGCGCGCCATGCCTCCCTCAGTATTGCCTTGGACCACCTGTCCAAAATACTGCCCCTCATCAGAAGGAAAACTATAACTCTGACAACCTCCTTGTCGTCCATGTCACCTTGGAAGCCTGGAATGATAACTGTCTCCTGAATGAGGCTGTCGTTATCATAACCCTAGAACATCCACTTATGTTCTAAAACTGCTTCCGACTGTTTCTCCAGGATTGGATTAATATCAACTTATTGCATCTAGTGCAAGAACAACATCTGGTGTGGTACTTGATATCTCACGATTGACTCAATTGCCTGAGCAAGTGATCTGCCAATCATGCCCGTCCCTCTCCCCTTTAGTCTGTAAGACACCTTTGGAGAGGGTGATTCCATTACCTGCAGGTACACTACCGTGCCAGGAGTCGTCCATCCTAAATACTCTTAGAATGCTGTCAAGTACCCTGATTGGGAAACCACCCAAATCTAGATCTAAAACCATAGATCCAGTAACCAGTATGTCAGATATAAAATCCATTTGCTTTGTGTGTGACGACCAAAGTATAACCGATTGTAGTATAGGAGTTTCTTTTCCTATTCTGTGTATGTCATCCAGATACCAGGACATCACACCCTACTACCTTCTCAACAGATCCATCCCCTATTCTGATGAAGTCAAACCCATGACTGTCACGTCAGAAATAGATGATCTATCTCCGCTACATCTGCTTTAGTCTATAAATAGACATAAGCTACCTGTCCACCAATGCTTCCGCTGCTCCCACTGACTACGACAACCCTCTGGCAGAGTCATATAGACGTACACTTCTAAAACTGGTTTAGAACGACGCTATACTCATCCACCCGCCGGGTCTCGTAACCTGGAACAACAGCAATGGCAATTGTGGGTAAACAAGAACTTCCCTGTCACCGTCCTTGAGGCTACCGTAGTGCCTCTCGGGTGCCTGAAGTTACCCACCTTATCTGCGGAGTGGCCAATGGAATGTCAATCCAGATTGAATCTTTAGGTTCCTTATCAAATCTTCAGTAATCGTTTGTGGTTCTGGAATCACTTCCAGTTCTACCATACTCCCACTCCTGTTTTTCTGAAAAAATCCATTTTTAATAAAACTGTGGCGAGTCTAGAACAATATTGCTATTGTTCATCCAAATGGTAGAAAGTCAACCCGCGTCATAGCCTGGGTCAACCCACAAACAGCCATTACAGAAACGTGCCTTGAGTTGTCCAGTGTCTAGTTTTAAGCATAAACCGGACAACTCCCCGTACCTTAACAATGTTAAGATATGAACTGTTCTATATCCAATATAGAAACAGAGGCACTGATTTAATTGAACCAGATCCAAATCATGCAACTGTCTCCAGTGCATGTCAACTAAATGGAAGGAGGCCGATCAGCGTTACTCAACTTAGGAAGCATTTCCAATTATGAGTAACCTGAAAGAGAAGCAAGTTCTCTTAATCACTACTATCAACTGAATACCACATACAAGTATCTACATCTTCGATCACTTTGAAGAATCCCGATACTTGCTACACCTGGTTCTCTACTGTATTCAAATACCTATAACTTCTCCAAATTCGGACCCTGTGTTTCCACGAAACACTTGTCTAAAAACTAGAGGAGTCATAAGTAAACCGAATATAGTACGAGGACCAACCCCTCTGTCCTGATGGACCCTGGACAACATACAATACTCTGTATAAGTCCCTTTTAGTCTAATAACTCATTCACTGTGTGTCGTAGGTTGAAAACTGTACTTATGGTTAAGAAGAATTACACCGCTGTTTAATGCTCCTTACCTAACCATCCACTGATATAGGTAAATGTCGTAGACATAATTTCAGAAAGGTATATCTCACTCTATGAAAATAGACGTACAGATATATTAATTTGAAATTGGTGCATAACAGCGGATATTCAAAACCAAATATTTGCCGACCGGCAAACAGCCCAGGTGATTTCCTCAAATATCACCGATTACAACGAATCCCGATACAATAAGGATGATCACCCAATTCCCAATAACCTACTCCCACTCATCATCTGTAAAACCATACAGATGTGAGAATCATACCTGGTAAATACATACCCTGGAGCAAGTGTCTAATCGGAAAATCAGTTTTCCTTTAACATTACACAGTGAAACTGAAACATTGAAATGTTCCGATGGGGTATTCTGGTATTCCTAGTAATGCCTCTTCCATTATCCAGATTCACAACTGTAACCGTGTAATTCTTTGCCACCTCTCCAAATCCCTTCATATGTCTTTAGTCTCTACCTTCTGCACACCCCTTTATGCCAAATGGTTTTCTTCCTTCCCTACCGTTCGGCACCAGCCTATGGTTTGGAAGAAGACTATCCAATAAGCATAATGGGTGTACTGTCCCAATCCTAGGAACACTCGCAATGAGAGAGGGTGAAGATAAAAGACAACCGAATAAACCTTATTCCTATTTCTCCTGAACCAGAATCCATCCCCGAACTGGAACAAGTTCCATTCGAGTTCGTATATAACCATACGATGGAGTATCCAAATAAACTGTGGATCTTCGTAGTGATACGGAGTGTCCTGGAGAAATATAAAGGTGATTTTATGATTGGCGTAGAAATACCTGGTTTGGTCGTGAATATCTGTTGCAATTTACTTTGCCCTCTTACTAATCCCTTGCTTTGTCTTAACTTAATACCTTCTGCACACCATCGTTATGCTAATTGGTTTTCTTCATTCCCTACCGGTCGGCACCAGCCTAAGGTTTGGAAGAAGACAATCCAATTTGCGTAATAGGTGTACTACCCCTAAACCAAGGAGTACTCGTAACCTGAGAGAGGGTAAAAGGAAAAGACAACTGAATAATCCTATCCGTTTTCTCCAGAACCGGAAACCATCCTCGAATAAATTCTTTCGAGTTCGTATCTAACCATACGATGGTTTTGTCCAATGGAAGTGGACGTTCGTAGTAAAATGGGGTGTCCTGGAGAAAAGGGTAAAAGTAGGAGTGGCAATGAGGTTTGCAACTCTGACAATCCAAAAGCCGGTGTTTAAGAAGGTTCGGTCAACTTGGTCACTGAGTCATAGTCTTAGGGTCGGGTCAATGGTCACTGCCAAAGAGAGAGAGAAAAGAAACACTTAGCGTGCACTCTAACCTAGATCAGAATGGTCACCAATTTATCTAATCTGGAATCCTCCCACTGTACCTTAAATTCTCCTCCAAACCTGAAAGAAGAATTAGTCGGGGTCACCCGAGGAGTAAACTAACTCATCAGTGGGAATCGGGATCCAACTCTCATCGCATGATAACGTGACGGAATCCGCTCACGCTATCACACTCCAGAAGGTATGCGCATAACTGGCAAGTTTCAGTTCTTTTGAAACTCCCGATGTGATTTCTGCCCCATGCTCTTATGACCTTGACGAAGGCCAATAAATCATAAGTCACATGTCAAGTTCTACCCGTCATTCTCCAGGTTGATTTGAAACCACCCGCACAAGCCCTTGACGAAGGCCAACAAGGCTATACGACTGTCCCAAACCAACGCATCTATCTATGCTGCAGAAAGGCAACAAGCAGCTACCATACACTATGCCTTGACGAAGGCCAACAAAAATAGCATGAATACTACGTGCTACCCGTCTGAAACGACGGAGGGCTACGAATGGTTTCTGGCGAAAACCTTTAACGTAAAGAACTTGATATCGTCGAAGGAACGGATAGCTTTTAAAAATATAGTGACGAAAACCGTTGCTAAAGAGGTCACTCCCGGTGAAGGGATCTCGGTTCTTTTCCCGTAGAATGGGGTGCAGGATATTCCAAATGAATACCGCGATGCAAAGCAATAGTAATCGGCTATAGTGAAGTTAATGCCCTGACGCAAACTTCTGTCCAAGGGGTCACTCCCGGTGAAGGGATCTCGGCCCTTGCCTCGTCGACTGAGGATCAGGATATTCTAAATGAATACCACGATGCAAAACAAAAGTGAACGTCCTTGCAATAACAGCTTTTTGAAAAGTGTTCCAACAACATCAGAATAGGTTTGTTTCAACTTGCATTGATCCGAATCAATGCAGTCCCATCAATTGATCACACCACAAAGAACGAAAATATACTGATGTGCGTATATGCCATCCGCATTCGCCACTGGGTCCCGTCATTACCCGTTAGGTTAGCTTACTAACGACAGAGCGGGGACTGGACTAGCGCGGATGCAAAACATATACAACATCTACTAATATATATACCAATATATAGTATTTCGCTCAAGGCGTGAAAAGAAATGCAACATCACAGAAATGTACAGCATCACAGAACAATACAGATATTTGGGATCCCCGGGTTTCACAGAGCCACTACTGAAACCCGACGTTCCCCTGGTCGTGTGGATAGCCTGTGCAATGAAATCCTAGACCCCTACGGGTGCGGCAAGTTACCCGCCAAAACCTGAAGCGAGGCAGCCCCCTTCAGCAACGTGAATGGACCACCCAGCACTTCATGGAATCCGGTAACTTGGGCACCCCTCCTGGGTCAACCTGTACCACCTACGAGTGCGGCGAATAGCCCGCCAATCCTAGAGTGAAGCCCCCTCCGTCTCAATGCCATGAGATGCGGGCTTGTTGCCCTCCAGAACCCGGCTATCCGTGCACCCCTCCGCGGGGCAATCCTAGTACAGAAAGTAAAATATACATACAACGGGTACATCGACCGCAACCAGGTCGTGCCCCAAAATAATAATACAAACAGGCAGTGACGGCAGTCCACATGTCGGACGCTCGCCCCGCAATATCAAATGTACATAATACAACAGAACTGTACTAGCATTGCATCCAGGCTATCCCCCACGACCGATCCGCAACATCACAGCAAAAACAAAACATCAACGTGAAAGTCACGTTCGCAAATCCGTCTAACCGGGCTATAGCAGTTAGACCGGATTTACCGATCAAGTGACATTCACGGTCGCAGATATAATGTAAATACTGTGAAAAATGTGTTTAAAATATCCGATCGATCAAAAATTAACAAGTGGGCCCCCAATCAAAACTGTAGCACTCACAGAAAACCTGGGCCCAATTTTAATATTCCAAAACCCATATTTTAAGCCCAGAAGGCCTCTGTAAAAAATTGGTGAAGTGATCTCCACAGTGTGCGGCGGAAGGGCGGCGGGAAGGGGGTTTTCGCGGCGGTTCCGCGCTCCCACTGTGGAGTTACTTCGTCGAATTTTTACAGAGCTCTTAGATTTTCCAGTACATCAATATTTTACAACCTGAAAAAATTTTCGACACCAAAAATTTCCAACAGAAAACTGATGCTAACAAAAATGTAGTTTTGGAACATTCGATCGATCGAAACAGAAAAACACACTACACAAAGCTAGACTAAGTTAATGGGGAGGCTCTGATACCACTGTAAGTGCACGGCGGCGCCCCGGCCGTCAATCCGACGCCGGAATGCGGAAGCGGTGAAAAACTTTAATTTTGCGGACTTAGCAAACCGGCACCACCGCGCACTAAACACCCGGATCGTAACCATTAACAAGTCTAAGCTAACTAGAAGATGGGTTAGAGATATACCGACGATCCAAGTCCTCCGGTCTTCTCGTCATGGTCCCGATCTCCTGCGGAAAGTCCTGTCTCCTCCTCGTCGCCGGAAGTGCACCACATCGCCTACTTTGTTTACGGGCTCCCACCTCAATGCCGAGGCAACTCGGGCACGAAGCCGGCTACTCGACGTGCCCAAGATATGCTGTAGAATATCTAGAGAAGAAGTCTCATTTGGGGTTGTAGGAGTTGCCTTTTGCTGGAGGGATTGAACTTGGAGCTTTATGGATTGATCAAGTGGGATTTTTGCAACATGAAATGAGCCAAAACATCCCCACAAAAATTTGGGACAGCCCCTACAAACTTGGGCCGGCCATGAGAGGTGAGGGAGAGGAAAGAATGAGAGAGCCATCCATAATGGAGAGAGTGGGAAGGCTATATTGCAAAAGGAAAATCATGAAAAGAATATGGTCACAATCACACCCACTCTCAACTACTCACCAACAACCATGATAGCACCAAAACCAACACTCCAACAAGCTAATGATCACTTCTAAAAGTCATGCCATCATGAAGATAGAAGTCAAGGTCAAAAGAATGGTGCACCATCATGATATAAGGAAACATGCAAAGACCCCCTCCACAAATACTTATTTGCAACAATGCAAATAAGCCCTCCTCCACCAAACTTCGGCCAATGAACGAAACAAAGGAAATCGGCCGAAACGAAAAGCAAACTGGCAACTCCAGAAAACTGGTCCCGTAATAAATTACAGGAAAACCCCGATACTGTGCATACACACCCGCATCTGTATTTCGACCGAAATACAAATGCAAGGAGACAAAATCTACACTGTACTATACTAGGATCCGGCTTATACCAAAGCCGGCTAGTAATATCCGTTCGATCCTGATCCGTGCAATACCGCACGTATCTGATCGAACCCTGCCATATATCCATACGGCCTATAGTACAATCTGTCCGATCCTGATCCGTGCAATACCGCACGTATCTGATCGGACCTTGCCATATCTCCATACGGCCTCTACAATCTTTCGCCCGAAAGCTGAGTAACTGAATATGGGGGACTCTAAAGACTCGTCAACACCTTGGTTGTGGATTTAACCACTAGCACGTCAGAGGTATAAGCCAATACGTAACGGGCTACCAGGTACTGACTAAAAGGGACGTCTGCGAGCGAACTCAGCCTGACATCCTACTGAGCCTGTCAGTGACAATATCCGTGCAGTCCGGTCCGTTCGTCTATGAGTATCGCATGGCGGGCCTAGGGGGTTGGTAAAAGTCAGACCCCCAAAAGCGGTACAAGTCGTGTCGGAGTGTAGCCCAGAACACCCTGAGATACTACTGGAATACCTACCAGTAAATCTCCTTGCCTTGGCCAAGGACTTTGTGTAATGGCTCTCCTAGACACAGCACGACCTCACCCCCAATACCGGGAGAGACGAACCCCTGAAGATACGCTCACTGCCTCCATGTGGCTCGGGACTGTACCCAACTAAAACCTGTTTGCACGACTCCTTTGAGCCGTGGTAGGGTAGTAATCAAAGTACAGTGGGAACTCACACGAGACAAATGACGATCCCCAGGTCGATGAACTAACCTGCACACATGTCACCAGGGAACTGCCATCTGACGTCTGGTATATGACCAACTAGCATGTTCCCGGCGAGTCCTGTCCGGTGTACTCATAACCCAATGAGCACCTGTATACATCTTAGGTGATCCAACTGACACCAGTGGCTTGTGAGACCGGCCACCGCCCCTCATCGGGGTCTCGACTGTATACACTAGTCTACTATGGAGAATTGATGCCCTGTCTCGAAACTCACACGACTAGGGACCATTTAAGGATATGCTTATAGACCCCAGCTCCCACTTATATGATCGCCCTCATACTGTTGGTGGTCAAGCAAGAATCCTAGGGGCTCTATCAACGTGTAATAGCGACGTGTCAGGTCACCTAAAGCAGTACACGATGATAAAGGTAAACCAGATAGCATACTATCATCTCGAGTAAGACTGTCCTACCGGGATAGGTCCTCCATCAATCATTGCAATCACGTACCTGTGACCTAATAATTGACTCTGAGGGCACTATCTCCAACAGACCCTACAGTCCGAGGTTAAGGACATCATAGTCCAGGGGCTTAAAGGACCCCACAGTCCGTAGTTTAAAGACGTCATAGTCTATAAAGTTTAAGTACATCATAGTCCATGAGTTTAAGGACCCCACAGTCCAAAGTTAAGGACATCATAGTCCATAGGTTTAAAGGGACCCCACAGTCCGAGGTTAAGGACATCATAGTCCGTGGGTTTAAAGGACCCCACAGTCCAAGGTTAAGGACATCATAGTCCGTGGGTTTAAAGGGACCCCACAGTCCGAGTTTAGAGACATCATAGTCTGTGAGATTTGCTGTTTGTCAGGACCCGTTACCTCTCTGAAGACGTTGAAGGATTACAACGACATATATCAGAGGAGTGAAGAGATGTACCCTTGAACCAATGTTGGTTGAGAGATCTACAGTCCAATTTGGGACTAAGACAAAAAGATTAATGAGCATATGGGCTCAGTTAATCTGAATTAAGGACTTATGGCCAGTCTTGGGCTAAGTCGAATTAGGTTTAAGAAATTTGAACTTTTTTTTGGGTTCAATTCTTCCTTATTTAGCAATGCTAGACAGGGATTTTGGGGCTCTGACAACATTTTGTCTTTGGCTGAGCACTAACCCTTCATTATAGCTCTGGGCTTTACTCTCGAGTTTCTTTTTTTTCTGAAGAGATCTTCTTTTTCTCTCTTGAGAATTAAATTCTCCTCTCTTTTTTTCTCTTTCTTGTTGTATTTCTCTTAAAAAATTCCAAGGATCCTTCTCTTCTCTTCTTGGCTCCTATTTATAGGAGAAAGAAAAGAATCAGTTTGTTTAGTCAATTTTTCATTGAAACATTTTAATTGATTTTGTAACCAATATGATCTTTTAGATCACTCAGTGAATTTTATTCACCATTGGATTTTTAATCCAAAAGATCTTTTATCTATTATTTCTGGCAAATTTCAGGGAAATATTTTCTTGTATAGAATCTTTCTATAAATTGGTGATTTTTAATCACCATTGGATTTTTAATCGAACGGTGCTCCACTTTACAGAGCACAATGTTTTTTTTTGTTTGGAAAGATTTAAAGAGATATTTTTCCAACTAGGGTTTTTGATTTCCCTTAATTAGAATTTAATTCTATTAGTTCAGAAGGCTTAAGAGCCTATCACGTGTTAGCACGTGACCCGACTGATTGACCAATTAATTATAATTTAATTCTATTGGTTTAGAGGGCTCAGGAACCCATCACATGTTGGCACGCGACCCCACTGATTAATTATTTAATTAGAATTGAATTCTATTGTTTCAGAGGGTTTAAGAGCCTATCACATGTTGGCACGTGACCACACCGATTAATTATTTCCAATTATTTATTTTATTCAGTGCCAACAGGCTTTGCCTGTAAATGGTCACGTGTCTGCACGTGATGCCCGATCACGTGTGGGCACGTGATGCTCGGTCACATGTGGGCACGTGATACTTCATAACTTTTGATCCCGGATGAATTATGAGGCCCATAATATTTCAAATCGAAGGGTTTTTCGAGACACTTTGAATAACATCAGAATTTAGTTATTTCTCATTCTGTATTTTGTCAAAATATAGCCCGGAAAATACTAGTTTGAATTTTCTTAAGCGTATCGCTGCCATTTGATACCTTGGGCCCTTTTGCGCAGAATTTTTTTTTGGCGGGAACAGTCCATTCATTTGGTATAAGTCTAGTGGCCAAATAATTCACAATATCTACGAACCACGGTTCGCATGATACAGTTAAGAGCTGCTCAACTGGAAAAATTTCTGTTATAGGAAATTAAAGCGTCAGCGAAGAAGGGACGCGTGAAAGATAGTCGGCGACTACGTTTTCGCATCCTCTTTTGTCTTTGATGACAAAGTAAAACTCTTATAGTAAGAGGATCCAACGTATCAGCCGAGATTTAGCGTCCTTCTTCGCAAAAAGATGGCGACGAGCTGAATGGTCAGTGTAAACGATCTCTAGAGAGCCGATTATGTAGGGCCTGAACTTTTCTAATGCAAACACAACAGCTGAGAATTCCTTCTCGGTTGTTGTGTAATTTAATTGGGCCTCGTTCAAGGTACGGCTAGCGTAATAAATTACATGTGGCATCTTCTCAATGTGCTGTCCAAGGACAGCACCAATGGCAAAATTAGATGCGTCGCACATAATTTCAAATGGATGCGTCCAGTAAGGAGACGAAAGAATGGGAGCATACGTATATGAGTTTTTCAATGACTCGAACGCCTTCATACAGCTCGAGTCGAAATAAAATATGATGTCCTTGGCCAATAAAAGTGTCAAGGGTCTAGCAATCTTGCTAAAATCCTTGATGAACCGTCTATAGAAACCGGCATGGCCAAGGAAGGCTCGAATGTCTCGGATGCATTTGGGAGGAGGGAGTTTGGAAATGACTTCAATTTTCGCTTTATCTTCCTCAATGCCATTTTGCGAGATGATATGTCCTAAGACAATACCTTCTAGTACCATGATGTTGCACTTCTCCTAATTTAAAGTAAGGTTCTTATCCTTATACCGGGTAAGGACTACGTCTAAATGTAGCAAACACTCATCAAAGGAGTCGCCGAAAATGGAGAAATCATCCATGAAGATCTCCATGAATTTTTCCACAATGTCTGAAAAAATACCCATCATACACCGTTGGAAAGTAGCGGGTGCATTGCATAACCCAAAGGGCATGCGACGGTAAGCAAACGTACCGAAAGGACAAGTGAATGTGGGCTTGTCTTGGTCCTTTTCGGTGATGGGAATTTGATTATAGCCGGAGTAGCCATCCAAAAAGCAATAGTATTCATGCCCAGCCAATCGTTCTAGCATTTGGTCAATGAAAGGTAATGGAAAGTGGTCTTTCCGTGTCGCGGGGTTGAGTTTTCTATAATCGATGCATACTCGCCACCCAGTTTGGGTGCGAGTAGGTATTAACTCATTCGCCTGATTAGTTATGACCGTTATGACCGATTTCTTAGGGACAACATGAATGGGGCTAACCCACTGGCTATTAGAGATTGGATAAATGATACCACTATCAAGACATTTTACGATCTCCTTTTTAACAGCCTCTTTCATGACTGGGTTGAGTCATCTCTGTAGATCCCTTGCTGGCTTGGCATCATCCATCATATGAATATGATGTTCAACTATAATGGGACTAATCCCCTTGATGTCCGCCATAGTCCAACCAAAAGCTTGCCGATTTCTATGCAAGACCGTCAAAAGGGCTTTCTCTTGGTATGGGGCTAGAGAAGCCGAGATGATAACGGGAAGGGTCTCATTCTCACCTAAGTAAGCTTATTTAAGGTGAGACGGCAATAGCTTGAGTTCGAGTTTTGGAGGTGAAACAATTGAAGGTAAAATTGGTGAAATTGTCTCAAACTCGAAGGATTCCAACAGAGGTTCAAAACGTGTGTAAGCAACCGAGTCGGATGGTTCAGTTAACTTATCCGAAAATTCAAAGGATTCAAACTCGGGTGGTGATGGTTCAAGATCGTTCGTGAAAGTGAAACACTCGTAGTCATTATCGGTCGTGAAAACTGTATCAGAATCAATGAGGAACGCACTAGTGGCGTCAAAATTGCTGTGATCGAACAAAAATTTCTCGAGCTCACAGTCCTCCTGGGTGATCTCTTGTATCCAGCAAACATCAAGTATATAGCATTAGGTTCGGAGGGCTGATTCCCCAACTTAAAAATGTTGAGTTCAATTGTCATGTTTCCAAAAGATAGGTTCATCGAACCATTTCGACAATTGATCACCGCATTAGAAGTTTCTAGGAAGGGACGACCGAGTATCACCGGAATTTGACTTCGGAGGTTAGCTACAGGCTGTGTGTCCATAACAATGAAATCAACGGCGAATATGAAGTCTCCTCCTTTAATCAACACATCCTCTAACTCACCCCTAGGATGGGTGATGGATCGGTTAGCCATTTGAAGAGTACAATGTGTGGGTTTCAACTCTCCAACGCCTACTTGCTCATATATTGAATAAGAAAGCAGGTTAACACTGGCACCAAGATCTAAAAGTGCGCGGTTGATGTTCTTATCCCCAATAGTTATTGAAATATTAGGACAACCAGGGTCCTTTCATTTATGAGGTAAAGGTTGGGTAAGAGCATCACTTACTCCACTAGCCAAGAAAACTTTCTTAGGTACCTGTGATTTCCTCTTCTTAGTGCATAAGTCCTTCAAGATTTTAGCGTAAGAAGGGACTTGTTGGATTTCATCCAAGAGGGGAATGTTAATGCTAACCTGTTTCAATAACTCCACAATCTTCTCCATTTGTGGATTTTGTTTATTGGATCTCAACCTGTTTGGAAATGGAACATTTTGAAAATTGGTTGAGTCCAATGTTTGTGGAAGAGATTGCGGAGCTGGAACGGATCCCAGTGTTGGTGTTTTCATGGAGTGAGATAAGGGTCCGTTCGGAGTAGTATAAGAATTAGTGCCTTGTGAAGAATGGAGAACTGGCTCTGAAGACGAAGAAGATGAAGATGAAGAAGAAGAATAAGAAGAAGAAGAAGCGGCGGCCGGGGTGTCATCATCAGTGCCAACATTGTTGTGCAACATCCTTCCAGATCTCAATGTAGTCACGGCACTCACATTATGGTTTTGTTGTTCAAGAGCAACATGTGCATTTTGTGGGTGACCGGGATTTAGCAGTGGTTGAGATGGAAGCATCCCCTTCTCTCGCTCGCTTAAAGCAGCATTCAGTTGTGCAATCTGGGCTTCAATGGTTTTGATACTTTGCCCGTGTGAAGCAGTTTGTTGGACCAAAGACTGAATGGAAGACTGGATGTTGGCTGAGGATTGAGTTGATTGTTTTAAAAACATATCCAGACTACGTTCTAACGAGGTAACCTTATCATTATTTTGCGGAACAAAATTGTTTTGAGGAAAAGAATTGTTTGGTGAAAAATTGTTCATTTGATTTTGGTAAGGCTGGGGTTTGAAAGGTTGCTGATATTGAGTTTGTTGATGAGCTTGTTGTTGAGGAGGAGGCTTCTGGAAATTTTGTGGCCTTAGAATTGTTGTTGATTTTGATTCCAAGCAAAATTGTTGTGGTTCGTCCAACCAGGATTGTAAGTTGAAGAGAATGGATCATTTCTTTGTCTTTGTTGAAATGCAGCATTCACTTGATCCTTTTCTTGAGCAGGTAGGTTGTTAGGACACTCTTCAGTCAAATGGGATGGATCCGAACAAAAAGCGCATATAGAGCGAGGGGGTAAAGCAGGGGCAGGAGAAGGCGATGAGAATTTGCTCTCAATTGCTTCTAGTTTTCGTGTAATTGCGGCCATTTCGGCTTTCATAGCAATTGACATATCAAGTTGATGAATGCCCGCCCTAGACGGACCGGGGGAAGTGGATGAAGTGGTCTGTCTAGTGCTTTCCCACTGAAGCGTTTGTTCAGCAAGATCGTCGAGAAATTGCCAAGCTTCCTCGTCAGATTTGGTAAGGAAGTGACCTTGAAAATTGGTTTCCAGCAACTGCTTAGTTGTTGGGTTCAGTCCTTCATATAAAGTTTGGCAAAGTTGCCATCTCTCAATAACGTGATGAGGGCACTGAACAAGAAGGTTTTTGAATCGTTCGAAACATTTCCAAAAAGGATCGGAAGGATGCTGGGAAAATTGGTTAATTTCATTACGAATTCTCACGGTCTTGTGATGTGGGTAAAACATTTTAAGAAATGCTTTAACAAACTCTTCCTAACTGTTTATAGAATATGATGCGGTGCTATACAACCACTTTTCAGCTAGGTCACATAGAGTGAAGGGAATGACTCGTAGCCTTATAGTATCATCAGACAGTTGGGTGGTCTTCATCATTGCACAAACATTCTAGAATTTGTTAATGAAGATATAGGCATCTTCGGATTCCAGCCCGTGAAATTTGGGCAACATGTTGATGAAGTAGGGCTTAATTTCGAAATTATCCCCATTTGTCGGCGGAAGTGGAAGACAGGTAGGAAGTGCGGAGCAGGTAGGGTAGAAACTATCCTGGAGCGCGATTCGCTGGGGCGCTTCAACAGGAAATGGTTGCGGGTTATTCGCACCTAGTTGAAATGGAATCAGTCCCGAGGTAGGTAAAGGGTTGTTAGGATTAAATCCTGACATCTCTTTAGAAAATGATGAATGTGAAGATGAAGGTAAGGATGGAAAAGAAGTGGAGGGAGTTTCGACTTTGGAGTCGATTGCGTAGTCGGTAGCGACTAACGAAACACGGACTAAACGGGCGCTATTGTCCCTAGTCCAACCGGACATACACTAAATGAGTCTAGTGTAGCCAAAACGTAGAATGTGAGACGTCAATGGGGAAATGTGGGTGAAGGTTGGGTGCAATAGAATTCTAGCGACAAATGGCAAGTTTTTGTAAAAATTTTGTACGGGCTACGACACACTTTAAAACAGTCACAATTTAAACCTGCACAATCAAGCCTAAAGCTAGGGTCTCCTAAGTCAACTAGACTGCTCCTAACTGGTCCAAAGCGAGAAGTTGTGAGATATCCTTCAAATCGCCTCTTCACCGCCAATTGTGGCCAGGTAACCACAAATGAAAAAAGGAGGGATCCGCTCACGAATCACCATGAGACAGGACTTTTAAAGTTACCACAAAGTTAGGTTTAGATAAATGACTGAATGCCCACAACCTTCCTCTGTCCTAATGAGCACGACAGTCTTTAATTGGCTAAGTCTAGATATTTTTTAATTAGATCAAGGTTGATGCATTTGCTTTTTGTGATTTCTGGGGTATTAGGAAGGGTAATGAAATCCCCATCCAATCTTAATTAGTGTTATAGCCCTTTAGATTCCATTTTAAATATGCAAAGCAGTAAACACCCAAAAATCTAAAACACTTACCAAATTTTTTTTATTTGCAGCGCAAAGAATCCTGCACAAAATGATTTATTGGAGAGGGAGAAGAGGTTGCTGTGCAAAGAATACTTGCAGGAAATTTTTTTCAATGGAGTGCAGAGAGTAGGAGAGAAAGCAAAAATACTTACAGAGAAATTTGGGGTGCTGACGTCAGCAGATGACCGTGGAATCGCGGTTAAAAACCTACTTATGCCTCGTTTCCACGGCGGTTTGGCAGGTTTGGATCTCTAAAATTTTCATGTGTGCTGTTATGGTTCTCCTCTGTCTGTTCAGATCCTATGTTTCTTGATTTATTCACTGGGATTGCTCCAGATCTGAATCAGTCCGTCTTCTTTTCCTGCACAATTCGCACATAACCCAATCAAAAATAACAAGATGATTTATTATTATTTATTTATTTTTTTTCAATTTCAATTAACCCGAAATTACAAAAAGAAAATAACTACCGTTTCCCCGACAACGGCACCATTTGATTGTTGGAGATTTTGTATGCGTTTTAAAATTTAAGAATACCGCCATCAAGACGGTGTCGCTTAGTAGCTAGCCGGTTGAGTATGGGTCGATCCACAGGAAAATAGTGTTCCTTTCTTTAATTTCTAACGAGTTAAGTCCTATTTTTTTGGTATTTTTTTTTTTTAAGATCTAAGAATGAGATTAAATTGATTTAAAGGCTTGTTAGGGTTAGAATTAGGTTAGTTCGAAAAAGGGATTCTTCTTGCTTCTATCAATGCCCTAGTTAAGAATATAGGTGTTAGGGTAATAGTCAACAAAGGGAATTAGCACGACAAGGAAGAAACTTAATTTCTTCCTTTTGGTCCTTGTCCGTCCTTTCTTGGCTTTTAGCCCTAACCTCCAGTTAATTCAACCACAACCGGTCTAACTAGGGAATCATCGCTGTCATTTAGGATAGGGTACCGTAGTGAGCGGTGTGTGGTTGAATTAAATAGAGTCCGTACTTTATTTGGGCAAAAAAAGGAGAGAGATTTCCTTCTCTTAAACCTTCCCTATCCCAACCCTAACAAGTGAGGAATTACTCACTCATTATGAAAGTGACGATAAAATTCATTTTTATATTTTTCTTGAATGACGAAAATTGCTGATAATAAAAAAAAACAAATTCAGGAATTAAAATTCAGATAAAAAAAGAATGCAAGATAGAATGAAAACATACTTTATTGATACCTCTCAACAATGCATTACAACTGAATTAAAATTTTAGATCTAAGAATTAAAAAGAGGCATAAAGAGAAGCAAGCCTAATTAGGCTTTCGGCTTTCCAATTTATAGATTGGAAAAAACCCTAGGTTATAATCTGATCCTGTAACACCTGAGTTTAGGGTTAGTGGTAATTGTGTGTTAATTTGGGTTTTTGGTAAAAAGTTTACCAAAACGGGATTCTAGTAATTTATCTGGTTTTATGGTTATTTTTGTAGAAATTTATCTCGACCGCACACACTTGTGCACGTTAACTAGGGTTAAGCTTAGGGTGACCTAGTTTGGGTGTGCATGGTGGGTTAACCTTGTTTAACCAACCATGGTGGGTTAGGCCTTTGTTAAGATAATTGAGTGGATTTTGAGCTAATTAGTTTAATTGAGGGTGATTAAGGTTTAGGTTGACTTGTGGTGAGAGAGAGAGAGATGTGATGGTTGTCATGAAGATTTAAGGTTGTGTCACATCATTTCAACTCAAACCTTTTTCCATGTCTCTTCACACTCACACCTCTCACTCAAACCATCACTTCAGTCTAATTCCAGCATTTTTCAGCCACCCAAAACAGCAACATCAGCCACCCAAATCATCACCAGATCAGCACATCAGCTGCTGAGACAACAGCTGTTTCAGCCACCCCAGCCCCTGTTATATCCTCAGCAACAGCCCCTTAACCCCACAGCAACACCTGAAACAACACAACAACACACACAACCTTTTCCCCCAGCTGCTACAGCAGCAACTCACACACAAACAAAACAACTCAACACAAAAATTTAACTTCAGCAGCAGCAATGCAACAGCAGGCTTCAGCTGCAGCAATGCAACAGTAGCAACAACAACTAGGCAGCAGTTCAGCAGTAACAACAGCCCTCTTTCCCTCTCCTCCTTGTTCTCTTCTCCTTCACCAAGGATCCCTACAGGTATAACCCCTCAACTAAACTCCTTATTGCGAGGTTATTGCCGATAGTGTAACTAGTGTTCATAACTTGTAGTTAATGCTAGTTTTAGCAACTTTGAGTGAGATATTGCCAAGTAATGGTTTTAATAGTTAGTATAACCTTAGTAAGTGCTGTTAAGGCTAGTGAAACCCAGATTTATCCCAGATTTCACCGGAATACCCGTTTTGTCCGACTTGGTGTAAATTAGCGATTTTAGTGATTTTATAGCCTCTGTTAGATCTGTTGTTGACCCGAACCTTTAATCATAAAATTGTGAAGACTGTAGCACAGTGACCTTAGCAGAGACACACACAAAGAGCATGGGGACCCACCTCTAAGGTAAGGCCGCCGGTTTAATCCTTCTGGCCGCAAATTGCGGCCAGAACAGGGGCTATGGTGTTGGGTTTTTGGCTGTAGGGTTCTTCTGGGTAGCTTAGGGTTTTGGTATCTGTAACTTTTTAGGTTTGGTCCAGAGGCAAAATCTGGAGCTATAAACGTGTTTCGATGTTTTAAACCTTGTGCGACACGCGCGTG
The DNA here is from genome assembly GCA_030015575.1 of Agapanthus africanus. Classification (NCBI taxonomy): domain Eukaryota; kingdom Viridiplantae; phylum Streptophyta; class Magnoliopsida; order Asparagales; family Amaryllidaceae; genus Agapanthus; species Agapanthus africanus. Next base: position 411,455,343 of record JASDDO010000001.1, read on the forward strand.
ATCTGTGTGGTTCCGTGCCGCGCTGCACGACACAGCGCGTCGAAGTTGGTTCTGGTAAGTTCACACGCGTCGCGACGTGTCGTGTGCACGCGCGTTCAGTTTCACGCACGCGTATCCTTTTAGCAATAATTATACGATTTTGGTGATTGTGTGAATTTGTGTTAAGTGATATTGGTGTTACTGAGACTATCCTAATTAGGTTTTGATAGGGCCAAGTTAACCTAGGAAAACCCCAGATTACACAAAAATACCCTGAGTTTTAAATTGGTGCAAAACTTGACGTTTTTTGTGCAAAACTTAGCTTTTTAAAATCTGTTTTGACCCAGTGAGTTCAGAATGAATTTGAGTGGACAGTAGCCTACTTGAGAGATCCTGACCACACCACCTGAGCCCGACCCCACCAACCCAAACCCAGGCCGCCAGAAAATCCATTCTGGCCGCAAATTGCGGCCAGTCTAGGGAGATAGGTCCTAGGGTTTTTGCTTCAGGTGTCTGCTACATTTTATAGGTATCTGATATATATAGTTTTGTAATATTTTGATCTGGGTAAAATCTGGGGCACTATATCGTTTTATGGTGTTTATGGTTTGCGCGATACGCGAGTGGTTCTGTGATTCAGCGTATCGCGGCGTATCGGGTTAAGCGTTAGGCACATGCACGCACGCTTCAGCGTATCGCACACACGCGCGTCAATTCGCGACACGAGTTTCTCGCATTGTTTTGATATCGGGTTTGCTAGATTTTTGATTATATTTGGATTCTTGTGTAAATTCCAGGTTCGCAGGCGGGTACGTCAGACGCCGCCAGGAAAGGGAAGCAGGTGGTCGGCTATACTTAGCACGCGACCAAGTGAGTAGATTTAACATCTACGGGGAAATCGCCCGTATGGCGTTAAGCGTCAGGGCGTAGTAGGATGTTTATTTTCGTGCAAACATACTAGAACAGCATACCTTTGTTACGTACATAGAACTGGTAGTATAGAATACTGCACCGTCACTAACGGTACCAGTTGCACGAGCACGATTTACATGCTACACCCACACCGTTAGTGATTGCCATGACACGCACAGTATAGGATTGCTAGAAATCATATATCATATTGATTCCGTGTTATTGACGTTGTCATGTTTTGTCATATACTAGCATATATTATATTCATACCATTGTGCATACCTTCATTTATATGTCGCTACCTGTGCACATGTACCCCTATACTTTATCATAGTGCATATATATATATATATTGACAGGATTACCCTTGTACCCCTACACTACATATATTCAGACTTGGGTACACATTCATTACATGTTCATACTTGTACCACATATATCACATATTCGTACTTGGACACAAATACATCATATGGCCACATCAGTGCATATGTACATTGCTACATTCATTTAGCTTTTCGCACATCCATACCTATACTCATATTCATATGTTACATACATGGATGATATTGACTTAATTCAAAAACTAAGGGACCGCATACGATACTTTCCAAACTGGATCTTTTTAAAAAGAGCGGTTTTCCCTTTTTTTTTACTCTTAGTGTCATACGGCGCATGGCATGGATTTACACATTAGATTGATTCATGTGATTTCTGGATTTGGGAACCGGAGTACTATCTTATGAAAATACGCATTTTTTAAAAACCCGGTTTCCCTTGATATGATATTTCAGTGCGTCCACCATATGTTTTCTCGGTGCTAGAGCGATACATGTGAACCCGAGTCGAGGAGCTGGACGAGGCCGATTGCGGGTACATGGTGGACCCGGTATGGTACCCCGGGGCGAGAACGGATTGCTGTGCAGTAGACGGTGAGCCTGGCAGAGGGACTACTACCTACCGGTGATTGGTTGGACCTGGCGGTTATCCAGAGGATACCGACCAGAGTCGAGAGATGGTTACGGGACGACTCGTACTGCCGGGGCCGAGGGCCGATACCGCAGACAGAGCCCGTGGACTAACCCGGACTGACGGATGCCCGAGATATGAGGTTTCGCGTGTCGATGCTGGACACGAGTTTTCTTGATATTCGGGTGCCGATGTTGGGCACTCACGATTTTATGAGATTACAGGATTTGAGGGCCGATGTGGATGACGGCGCCTGAGTTGTATTAGGAACGGGGTGTATTGACAGACACCAGTTATGTTTTTCATGTTGTCATTCCGTGTAGACATTATTTCTTCCCATTCTCAACATTTAGTACTTGACATCTCATCCTGTAGCTAGCATACATGATAGAGTATACATGCTTGCATATCATTACGTACCCTGCTCATCATATATAGGGTTGTTAGATTATATTGCCATGTTTGATTATCACTTATCTGCTCATTACATAGAGATGTCATTAGATCATACCTGTTGCATGATATTGAGCATCCAGTTCATCATATAGATGTTACCTGTTGGCATAGATTTGAGTATCGCAGCACGTGCATACTCGCGATTACCTTTACATGTTATCTTCTACTCACGAGTTGGCAACTCACCCCCGTTGTGCCACAGTATTTGCAGGTTGCCCTTTGGAGTAGTCGCGGCTGGCTGTTTACCGCACCTTTTGACACAGATACTTTTACTGAGGCGTATTAGCCCTTTTGCTAGTAGGTGGTTTTTGTACGGTATCTGTTTACTTTCAGTTGTATATTGATATATCTAGTATTCTCCATCTACCTTCATGTATTGACTTAGAGACAGTTGTGAGGACGACATATGTTATTTGGTACTCTGGTGTCGAGCTCGTTGTGAGCCGACTTCATTTATGCAGTCTTATATTTCTTGCTATCTTCATTTCATTTTTACTCAGTCATTGAGATGCTCTATTTATTCCACATGTCATTTTACTTATATCCTGTCTTCACCCGATTTCCGGGACAAACTCTTGTATAAGAAAATGTTGCAAATATATTTATTAAATAACACATGAACTCAAAAAGGATTTCTACTAAATTAACTAAAAAGGTTTTCTAAACATTTGAAACCGTTTTTACAAAAAAATGTCTCAACACTCTACATTTAAATGGTTTTGATTTCTGGGTTGTCGGCTTACTTAGTCATGTTACGCCTTTAGACATTACGTGGTTAAGTGCCGGTCATGGGCCGAACTTTGGGTCATGACAAAATTGGTATCAAAGCGTAGGTTTTACCTTCGGAGTGTAGGATGACCCTGGTATGATAGAGTAGGTAGCTGCAGCAGAGTGGCGTGGCGTGTGTATGTTCCGCGGCATACTCACGACGCGGTACTCCGCCTAAGCGCCCTTAGGACTTATTGATTGAAATTCCTTCTTGATATACATTTTTGTGATTCGAATTCCGTATCCTCATCGAATCCTACTTTTCTTTCAGCCATTATACCGCCAAAGACTACGAGGGCACAGAGAGCGGCCGTGAGGGCCGAGATGCGAGTTGACTCGTCCGAGAAGAGGACTCGTCCGGGTAGTACCCCTGTTGTACCCGAGCAGACTGTCCCTCCTATGACAGATCAGATCGCCACACTAGGGGCTGGTGTACAGGAGATGCGCCAGACGATGGGATCCAGCATGCAGGAGATGCGTCAGATGATAGGGTCGCTAGTTGAGACGCTTCGAGCGCAGTAACCAGAGGTAGCTCCACCAGTCACGGGGACCGCGATGGTACCTACAGCACAGGCAGTTGCCCCTGCAGCCACGGAGGTGATTACGGTATCGTTAGCAGAATTCATGAGGCTGAAGCCTCCTGTCTTCACAGGCACCGATCCAGCCGAGAACCCGCAGTCTTTCATTGACAGGATGGCCCGGATATGCCGTTCCCTCAGATGCTCAGATACGCGATGGTAGAGTTCGCGAGCTTTCGCCTGGAAGGACTTGCACAGAAATGGTATGATTCAGTTGAGAAGGGCAGGGCAGCAAGTCTTCTTCCTATGACCTGGACAGAGTTTGTGACGATGTTCCTTGCCCGCTTCCTTCCCCAGAGTGTTAAGGATGCCCGAGCACGCAGATTTGAGTCCTTGCGCCAGACGCCAGAGATGACCGTGGCAGAGTACGATGTTCTATTCACCGAGCTATCATTCTATGCTCCGTACCTGATGGCTAATGAGGAGTTGCGAGTCAAGAGATTTGTCCGAGGCTTGCTTACACCACTGTTCCTTGCGATCAGCGCACATCATTAAGAGACATATGCAGCAGCCTTAGACGCAGCCCTATTACTCGAGGCGCGCCTTGCAGAGACTTCGGCAGTCCCAGAGCCGAAGAGGGTTCGTACTGATACATCGGCACGGAGACGGCCGTTCAGGCGCCGCGACAGACACCTTGCAGGTGGCAGAGACTCGAGACGAGGTCAGCTTTTCAGCTCTTATCCCCAGGAGGGTCAGCCAGCATCATCGGGATGTTACCGATGCTGGAGTTCCTATCATCGTGTTCGAAAGTGTCCTGAGATACCCCGTAGAGAGGCAGCCGTACCACATGTCACACTACCACATTCACCACCTCAGAGGGCGTTGCCCATTGTACCCACAGTCGCCCGCGTCAGACTCAGGCACAGAGAGGCCGGGGTCGCGGAGGGTTTGTTCCTAGAGGGCGAGGCGGTCGAGGCAGAGGACAGCCAACCACCGGTCGAGTACAGCCAGTTGCTAGTAGGGGACCGCCAGTTGCAGGTGGAGGACAGGCATGGGTTTTCGCGTTGACGCATTAAGACGCGCAGGCGTCCAACGAGATGGTCTCAGGTACCTTATCTGTATGTTCTGTTGATGCACACGTATTATTCGATCCTGGATCCACGCACTCGTACGTTTCCACGCATTTTGTGCCGAGCTTGGGTAGAGAGTCTGGGTTGCTTGATCAGCCGCTTGTTGTGACCACTCCCGTGGGAGAATCGTTTGTTGCTAGGCACGTGTTCCGATCCTGTGTTGTCCGTATTGGCGAGAGAGATTTGCCTGTCGACTTGATCCTTCTTGAGATGTTGGACTTCGACGTTCTTTTGGGCATGGATTGGTTGGCCACGTGCTATGCGTCGGTGGACTGCCGCGAGAAGACAGTGAGATTTTGTTTTCCCTGCGAGTTGGCTTTTGTTGTGCAGGGGGACCGTGGTGCCGCCCCTCACAGATTGATTTCTTCTCTTCTCGCTGGACAGCTTTTGAGGAAGGGATGTCAGGGATTTCTAGCCTATGTTTGCGATACTGTAGCCACAGATATTCCATTAAACCAGGTTCCGATTGTATGTGAGTTCCCTGACGTATTCCCTGACAAGCTTCCTAGGCTACCGCCTGAGCGTGATGTTGTGTTCTGTATTGATTTGATTCCCGGCACGGGGCTTATTTCTATACCACCTTATCGGATGGCCCCAGCGGAGCTTAGTGTGTTGAAGAGTCAGTTGCAAGATTTTCTGGACAAGGGACTTATTCGACCCAGTGTTTCTCCATGGGGTGCTCCGGTCCTGTTTGTTAAGAAGAAGGACGGCAGTTTGCGTCTGTGTATCGACTACCGGCAGCTGAACCGGATGACCGTGTGGAACAGATATCCGTTGCCACGCATCGACGACTTGTTCGACCAGCTTCAGGGGCAGGATATTTTTCGAGGATCGATTTGCGGTCGGGCTATCATCAGCTGCGAGTTCGGCAGGAGGACATTCCGAAGACAGCTTTCCATACGCGTTATGGCCATTATGAGTTTTTAGTGATGTCGTTCGGACTCACCAACGCGCCGGCAGCCTTCATGGACTTGATGAACCGTATATTCAGGTCGTATCTCGACTTGTTCATCATCGTATTTATTGACGATATATTGGTGTATTCCCGGAGCAGAGAGGAGCACGAGCAGCATCTGCGGATCACACTGCAGACCTTGAGAGAGCACCAGCTTTATGCAAAATTCTCGAAGTGCGCATTCTGGTTGGACAGCGTGGACTTCTTGGGCCACGTGATTACACGGGATGGTATATGTGTAGACCCGAGGAAGGTCGAGGCCTTTCGGAGTTGGCCCAGACCTACATCTGTTACTGAGATACGCAGCTTTCTAGGACTGGCCGGCTACTACAGGCGATTTGTACAGGATTTCTACCGTATTGCTACACCCTTGACCGGATTGACCCGGAAGGGAGTCCCTTTCGTTTGGACGGAGGAGTGCGAGCGCAGTTTCCAGCAGCTATGGACTTGCTTGACTACGGCGCCAGTGTTATCATTGCCTTCAGGATCCGGCGGATTTGTAGTCTATTATGACGCTTCACAAGTGGGGCTAGGATGCGTACTGATGCAGCACGGCAGGGTGATCACTTATGCTTCCCGGCAATTGAAGAAGCATGAACAGAACTACCCCACTCACGATTTGGAGATGGCTGCAGTGGTCTTTGCACTTAAGAACTGGCGACATTACCTCTACGGCGAGTCGTGCCAGATATTCACTGATCACAAGAGCCTCAAGTATATATTTCAGCAGCGAGACATGAATCTCCGACAGCGCCGTTGGATGGAACTGGTGAAAGACTACGACTGCGAGATCTTATATCACCCGGGCAAGGCTAACGTAGTGGCCGATGCTTTGAGTTGGAGGCCCGAGGGTAGTCTGGAGTGTTTGAGTGCAGTACAGAGGCAGTCGTCGGCAGATTGGCAGATATTATGCGACAGCCGAGTGCAGTTCGAGTTCACGCAGATCAGGGGATAGCTTGCGCACGTTCGTGCACGCCCACAGTTGCTTGACCGTATATATGAGGCACAGCGCAGGGATGACCGTTGCTCAGAGATCATGACACAGATTGGACATGGCAGATTCTCTGAGTTCGTGATTGATGATCAGGGGATATTACGATTTGGGTCTAGACTTTGCGTACCAGATGCTGAGGGATTGCGGCGCGATATTTTGGAGGAGGCGCATCGATCGGTGTACAGTGTCCTCCCCGGTTCCACCAAGATGTACCACGATATGAGAGAGACTTACTGGTGGGACGGAATGAAGAGGGACATCGCGGAGTTCGTATAGAGATGCCTAACTTGTCAGCAAGTCAAGGCCGAGCACCAGAGGCCCGTAGGAGAGCTACAACCGTTACCCATTCCGGAGTGGAAATGGGAACAGATTTCGATGGATTTCGTTGTGGGTCTACCCAGGACTAGGCGGGGGTATGACTCCATTTGGGTGATCGTTGATCATCTGACGAAAGCGGATCACTTCCTGCCGGTGAAGACGACTTTTGGATTTGCGCAGTACGCCCATATTTATATCGACGAGATTGTACGGCTACATGGGGTCCCGACGTGTATTGTGCCCGACCGAGGCACGCAGTTTACCCGCAGACTATGGCAGAGGCTTCAGGAGGCTTTGGGCACTCGTTTGAGTTTCAGCACGGCATTTCATCCGCAGACCGACGGACAGTCAGAGCGGACCATTCAGACTCTCGAGGACATGCTCCGAGCGTGTATTTTAGACTTTGGTGGTAGCTGGGATCATCATTTACCCTTGATAGAGTTCTCCTACAACAATAGCTTCCAGGACACTATTCAGATGGCACCTTTCGAGGCTTTGTATGGGAAGAGATGTAGATCGCCCGTCTGTTGGACAGAGCTAAGCGAGAGCAGTATTTTGGGGCCCCAAATCGTATAGGAGACGACCGAGAAGATTCAGCTGATTCGAGACAGGATGAGGATAGCTCAGAGCAGGCAGAAATCATATGCTGACAGACGCCGCCGCAGATTAGAGTTCGCAGTTGGCGATCACGTTTTTCTGAGGGTCTCTCCAATGAAGGGAGTGATGAGGTTTGGACGAAAGGGGAAGCTTAGCCCCAGGTTCATAGGTCCTTTCGAGATCCTCGAGCGGGTGGGCGCAGTCGCATATCGTTTAGCTCCTCCACCCAGTCTTTCAGATGTTCACCCCGTTTTCCACGTATCGATGCTACGTAGATATCTTCATGACCCTTCCCACACGATCCAGCATCAGACAGTCCAGCTTGAGCCCGACCTTTCGTTCACCGTGCAGCCTGTTGAGATATTGGATCGGCAGGTGAAGAAACTTCGATCTAGGGTCCTGCCGTCGGTAAAGGTTCTTTGGCGCGGGCCGAATGGTGAGGAGATCACTTGGGTGACCGAGGGGGAGATGCGGAAGAAATCCCTGAACTCTTTGAAGGTACGCGTAGTTATATATTTTAAATTCGGGGACGAATTTTCTTAAAGAGGGGAGACTGTAACACCTGAGTTTAGGGTTAGTGGTAATTGTGTGTTAATGTGGGGGTTTTGGTAAAAAGTTTACCAAAACGGGATTCTAGTAATTTATCTGGTTTTATGGTTATTTTTGTAGAAATTTAGCTCGACCGCACACACTTGTGCATATTAACTAGGGTTAAGCTTAGGGTGACCTAGTTTGGATGTGAATGGTGGGTTAACCTTGTTTAACCAACCATGGTGGGTTAGGCCTTAGTTAAGATAATTTAGTGGATTTTGAGCTAATTAGTTTAATTGAGGGTGATTAAGGTTTAGGTTGACTTGTGGTGAGAGAGAGAGAGAGAGAGAGATGTAATGGTTGTCATGATGATTTAAGGTTGTGTCACATCATTTCAACTCAAACCTTTTTCCATGTCTTTTCACACTCACACCTCTCACTCAAACCTTCACCTCGGCCCAATTCCAGCATTTTTCAGCCACCCAAAACAGCCACATCAGCCACCCAAATCATCACCAGATCAGCACAGCAGTTGTTTCAGCCACCCCAGCCCCTGTTATATCCTCAACAATAGCCCCTTAACCCCACAGCAACACCTGAAACAACACAACAACACACACAACGTTTTCCCCCAGCTGCTACAGCAGCAACTCACACACAAACAAAACAACACAACACAAAAATTTAACTTCAGCAGCAGCAATGCAATAGCAGGCTTCAGCTGCAGCAATGCAACAGTAGCAACAACAACTGGGCAGCAGTTCAGCAGCAGCAATAGCCCTCTTTCCCTCTCCTCCTTGTTCTCTTCTCCTTCATCAAGGATCTCTAGAGGTATAACCCCTCAACTAAACTCCTTATTGCGAGGTTATTGTCGATAGTGTAACTAGTGTTCATAACTTGTAGTTAATGCTAGTTTTGGCAACTTTGAGTGAGATTTTGCCAAGTGATGGTTTTAATGGTTAGTATAACCTTAGTAAGTGCTGTTAAGGCTAGTGAAACCAAGATTTATCTCAGATTTCACCGGAATACCCGTTTTGTCCGACTTAGCGTAAATTAGCGATTTTAGTGATTTTATAGCCTCTGTTAGATCTGCTGTTGACCCGAACCTTTAATCATAAAATTGTGAAGACTGTAGCACAGTGACCTTAGCAGAGACACACACAAAGAGCACGGGGACCCACATCTAAGGTAAGGCCGCCGGTTTATTCCTTCTAGCCGCAAATTGCGGCCAGAACAGGGGCTATGGTGTTGGGTTTTTGGCTGTAGGGTTCTTCTGGGTAGCTTAGGGTTTTGGTATCTGTAACTTTTTATGTTTGGCCCAGAGAAAAAATCTGGAGCTATAAACGTGTTTCGATGTTTTAAACCTTGTGCGACACGCGCGTGATCCGCGTGGTTCTGTGGCGCGCTGCACGACACAGCGCGTCGAAAATGGTTCTGGTAAGTTCACACGCGTCGCGACGTGTCGTGTGCACGCGTGTTCAGTTTCACGCACTCGTATCCTTTTAGCAATAATTATACGATTTTGGTGATTGTGTGAATTTGTGTTAAGTGATATTGGTGTTACATAGACTATCCTAATTAGGTATTGTTAGGGCCAAGTTAACGTAGGAAAACCCCAGATTACACAAAAATACCCTGAGTTTCAAATTGGTGCAAAACTTGACGTTTTTTGTGCAAAACTTAGCTTTTTAAAATCTGTTTTGACCCAGTGAGTTCAGAATGAATTTTAGTGGACTGTAGCCTACTTGAGAGACCCTGACCACACCACCTGAGCCCGACCCCACCAACCCAAACCCAGGCCGCCAAAAAATCCATTCTGGCCGCAAATTGCGGCCAGTCTAGGGAGATAGGCCCTAGGGTTTTTGCTTCAGGTGTCTGCTACATTTTATAGGTCTCAGATATATATAGTTTTGTAATATTTTGATCTAGGTAAAATCTGGGGCACTATATCGTTTTCTGTTGTTTATGGTTTGCGTGATACGCGCGATACGCGAGTGGTTCTGTGATTCAGCGTATCGCGGCGTATCGGGTTAAGCGTTAGGCACATGCACGCACGCTTCAGCGTATCGCACACACGCGCGTCAATTCACGACATGAGTTTCTCGCTTTGTTTTGATATCGCGTTTGCGAGATTTTTGATTATATTTGGATTCTTATGTAAATTCCAGATTCGCAGGCGGGTACGTCAGACGCCGCCAAGAAAGGGAAGCAGATGGTCGGCTATACTTAGCACGCGACCAGGTGAGTAGATTTAACATCTACGGGGAAATCGCCCGTATGGCGTTAAGCGTCAGGGCGTAGTAGGATGTTTATTTTCGTGCAAACATACTAGAACAACATACCTTTGTTACGTACATAGAACTGGTAGTATAGAACATTGAACTGTCACTAACGGTACCAGTTGCACGAGCACGATTTATATGCTACACCCACACCGTTAGTGATTGCCAAGACACGCAGAGTATAGGATTGCTAGAAATCATATATCATATTGATTCCGTGTTACCGACGTTGTCATGTTTTGTCACATACTATCATATGTTATATTCATACCATTGTGCATACCTTCATTTATATGTCGCTACCTGTGCACATGTACCCCTATACTTTATCATAGTGCATATATATATATATATTGACAGGATTACCCTTGTACTCCAACACTGCATATATTCAGACTTGGGTACACATTCATTACATGTTCATACTTGTACCACATATATCACCTATTCGTACTTGGACACAAATACATCATATGGCCACATCAGTGCATATATACATTGCAACATTCATTTAGCTTTTCGCACATCCATACCTATACTCATATTCATATGTTACATACATGAATGATATTGAATTAATTCAAAAACTAAGGGACCGCATACGATACTTTCCAAACTGGATCTTTTTAAAAAGAGCGGCTTTCCCTTTTCTTTTACTCTTAGTGTCATATGACGCATGGCATGGATTTACGCATTAGATTGATTCATGTGATTTCTGGATTTGGGAACCGGAGTACTATTTTAAGAAAATACGCACTGTTTAAAAACCCGGTTTCCTTTGATATGATATTTCAGTGCGTCCACCATATGTTTTCTCGGTGCTAGAGCGATACATGTGAACCCGAGTCGAGGAGCTGGACGAGGCCGATTGCGGGTACATGGTGGACCCGGTATGGTACCCCGGGGAGAGAACGGATCACTGTGCAGTAGACGGTGAGCCTGGCAGAGGGACTACTACCTACCGGTGATTGGTTGGACCTGGCGGTTATCCGGAGGATACCGACCAGAGTCGAGAGATGGTTACGGGACGACTCGTACAGCCGGGGCCGAGGGCCGATACCGCAGACAGAGCCCGTGGGCTAACCCGGACTGACGGATGCCCGAGATATGAGGTTTTGCGTGTCGATGCTGGACACAAGTTTTCTTGATATTTGGGTGCCGATGTTGGGCACCCACGATTTTATGAGATTACAGGATTTGAGGGCCGATGTGGATGACGGCGCCTGAGTTGTATTGGGATTGGGGTGTATTGACAGACACCAGTTATGTTTTTCACGTTGACATTCCGTGTATACATTATTTCTTCCCATTCTCAGCATTTATTACTTGACATCTCATCCTGTAGCTAGCATACCTGATAGAGTATACATGCTTGCATATCATTACGTAACCTGCTCATCCTATATAGGGTTGTTAGATTACATTGCCATGTTTGATTATCACTTATCTGCTCATTACATAGAGATGTCATTAGATCATACCTGTTGCATGATATTGAGCATCCAGTTCATCATATAGATGTTACCTGTTTGCATAGATTTGAGTATCGCAGCACGTGCGTACTCGCGATTACCTTTATATGTTATCTACTACTCACGAGTTGGCAACTCACCCCCGTTGTGCCACAGTGTTTGCAGGTTGCCCTTTGGAGTAGTCGCGGCTGGCTGTTTACCGCACCTTTTGACACAGATACTTTTGCTGAGGCGTATTAGCCCTTAAGCTAGTAGGTGGTTTTTGTACGGTATCTGTTTACTTTCAGTTGTATATTCATATATCTAGTATTCTCCATCTACCTTCATGTATTGACTTAGAGACAGTTGTGAGGACGACATATGTTATTTGGTACTCTGGTGTCAAGCTCGTTGTGAGCCGACATCATTTATGCAGTCTTATATTTCTTGCTATCTTCATTTCATTTTTACTCAGTCATTGAGATGCTCTATTTATTCCACATGTCATTTTACTTATATCTTGTCTTCACCCGATTTCAGGGACAAACTCTTCTATAAGAAAATGTTGCAAATAAAATTATTAAATAACACTTGAACTCAAAAAGAATTTCTACTAAATTAACTAAATAGGTTTTCTAAACATTTGAAACCATTTTTACAAAAAAATGTCTCAACACTCTACATTTAAATAGTTTTGATTTCTGGGTTGTCGGCTTACTTAGTCATGTTACGCCTTTAGACGTTACGTGGTTAAGTGCCGGGCATGGGGCGAACTTTGGGTCATGACAGATCCATACACGAATTTACAAGACTACGCTAAGAAAGCCGGGTCAAAGCACCGACACCCACCGACACATGCACCGACACGTGCGCTATATGGCCGTGGAACCGCGGCAGGAAGGAATGTTTGGCCGCGGTTCCGCGGCCAAATGATGGGATCTCTGGCTTAGTTCTTCACGGTTGCTTCATGTTGCTTTTTCCTTCTGTTTTCTTCACTTGGTTCCTCATAATCTTTTCTATTTTCTTCCAGATTTCCAATAGTGCAGAATTATTTGGACTTTTACCGTGAGCTTCGCGTTGAAGTCTTGAATCTTGTGCTACCCTTGTGCTTAGTGCATTGAACTGTCTACTGATCTTCATTTGTTCCTTGAACTGGTAGGCGGCATCATACGGATTCATTTATTATTGGTCGTAATCTTACATTTGTAGCAACTTTTCATGAATTTCATTGTAACGATCTGAGAACCTGTAACCTGCAACTATTTAGCAGACATAGATCAAAAGCACCTATTTATATGTAATATGATTAAGAATGGGTGATATAATAATGCAAAATTCTGATTTGAACATCAATCATGCAAGTCCCTCTCCTCATCAGTTTAGAAGACATCTCTTTAGAGAAGGTGACTCCATCACCTGCGGGTATACCACCACGCCGGGAGTCGTCCATTCTAAAACACTTTAGAATAATGTCTAGTACCCAAATTGGGACACTTCCCGAATTTAGATCTTGTGACCAGAAACCCTTAAATTTTATCCAGATCTTATATAGAGAAACACCTTGTGACAACCACAGTATAACCGATCTAGTATAGGAATATCACTTACTATCAAGAGTATGTCATCCAAATACCAGGACATTACTCCATACTACCTTCTTACCAGATCCATCTGCTATTCTGATGAAGTCAAACTCTATGACTGTCACATAAAAAATAGACGATATATCTCCACTATATCTGCTTTAGTCTATAAATAGACATAAGCTATTTGCCTACTGCGCTTTCGCTGCTCCCACTGACTACAACCACCCTCTGGTAGAGTCACATACATGTGCACTTCTAAAGCTATTTCAGAAAGACGTTATACTCATCCTCCTGCCAGGTCTCATAGTCTAGAACAGCAGTAGTATCAAGTTTGGGTAATCAAGAACCTCCCTGTCATCGTCTTTAAGGATACCGAAGTACCTCTCGGCTACCTGAGGTTACCTACCATATCTGCGGAGTGGCTAATGGAATGTCAAAACCAGTTGAATCTTTAGGTTCTATTAAATTTTCACTAATTGTTTGTGGTTCTGGAATCACTTCCAGTTCTACCATACTCCCACTAATGTTTTCTAAAAAGAATCCATTTTTTTAAAATTGTGGCGAGTGAAGAACAACATAACTATTGATCTTCCAGACGGTAGAATGTTAACCCTCGTCAAAGCCCGGGATAACCTACAAACTTCCATTACTAAAACGTGCCTTAAGTTTGTCCAGAGTCTGGTTTTAAGCATAAGCCGGACAACTCCATATATCTTAACATCGTTAACATATGAACCATTCTATATACAATATAGAAACAGATGCACTAATTTAATTGGAACCAGATTCAAATCATGCATCTATCTCCAGTGCATGTCAACTAAGTGGAAGGAAGCCAAAACAACATTACTCATCTAGGAGTGCATCCATATATGAGTAATCTGAAAGAGAAGTAATTTCTCAAAACCATTACTTACAACAGAATACCTAACACAAGTATCTACATTTACGATCACCTTGAAAAAACCTGATACTTGCAACAAATGGTTCTCTACTTTATTGATATACCTATAACTTCTCAAAATTTAGACCTTTTATTTCAACGGAATACTTGTTTAAAACTAGAGAAATAATGAGTAAACAGAATATAGTATGAGTATCAACCCCTTTGTCCTAATAGATACCGAAAAAAATACAATACTTTGTATAAGTCCCCAGAGTTTAACAACTCAAACCCTGTGCGTTGTAGGTTGAAAACTGTGCTATGGTTAAGAAGAATTACACCGCTGTTGAATACTCCTTACCTAACCATCAACTGATATAGATAAATATCATAGACATAATTTTAAAATTTTATATCTCACTTTATAAAATAAACCGACAGATATATCAGTTTGAAATTGGTGCATAACGACGGATATTCAAAACCAAATATTTGCCGTCAGGCAAAACCCAGGAGATTTCCTCAAATATCACTAATTACAAAGAATTCTGATATGTATTAAGGATCTAATCACCTAATTCGCAATACCTTACTCCCATTCAGCATCTGTAACGCCATACAGATGTGAGAAACAAATCCGGTAAATACATACCCTGGAGTTAGAATCTAATTCGGAAAACAGTTTTCGATTAACACCGCATAGTGAAATTGAAACATGAAAATGTTTCGAAAGGATATCCAGGTATTCATACTAATGCCACTTCCACTATCCAGATTCATGACTGTAACCGTATATTTCATCGCCCTCACTCCAATCCCTTTATATGTCTTTATTTCTTACCTTTTGTATACCACACATAGGCTAATTGGTTTTCTTCCTTCCCTACCTTTCGGCACCGGCCTATGGTTTGGAAAAATACTATCCAATAAGCATAAAAGATGTACCCTCCTAATCCTAGGATCCTTCGCAACCTGAGAGAAGGTAAAGATAAAAGACAAACGAATAATCATATTCTATTTCTCCAGAACCGAAAACCATCCTCAAACTGGAACAAGTTCCTTCGAGTTCGTATGTAACTATACGATGGCATATCCAATATATGTGGATCTTCGTAGTGATATGGAATGTTGCGAAAAAAAGTAAAGGGTAAAGCAGGAGTGGCAATGATATACGCGGCTTCGTCATGAATGATAGCAGTCGTAATTTCCTTTGCCCTCTTTCTATTCCTTTTATACTGTTAGTGTATATGCCCTAGAGGCCATTACTGTATCATACTAGTTTGTATATTACTTGATGGAAGCTTGGGATATTCACAGTTGTATATACAATCTTGCTCGAAATGGTAGTATGCTACTTGGTTTGTCTCTTCTTTAATATGTGCATGTGTTTCTTTTAGCATATCGCTGATATACATATTAGTAGAGCCCTTAGGATCTTTGTTTGATTACCAGCGTTGTGATGGCGCTCACATTCGTGGGAGCTGGGTGATCTATAAGCACATCCTTATACAGGTCCCTAGTCGTTGGACTATCGAGACAGGGCATCGATACTCCGGAGTAGACTAGCGTATGCGCTTCCCATCCCAGCGTGGGAGACGGTCTGTCCCACAGCCGTCAGTACGTCGAACTTGAGATAGTATGCTGGTGCTCGTTAAGTTACGAGTACACTGGACAGGACTCGTCGGGAACTGTTGGTTGGTATTATACCTATCGTCAGTTATCAGTTCCCAGGTGACATGAGTACAGCTTAGTCCGCTGACTTGACACTGTCACTTCGCCTCGAGTGTGTTCCCACTGCACTTTGATTACTACCCTACCACGGCTCAAAGGAGTAGTGTAAACAGGCAGTTTTTGGGTGCAGTCCCGAAGCACTTGGAGGCAGTGACGGTTAGACATGATTCGTCTCTCCCGGTATTAGGGGTTGACATCGCGCTGTGTCCAGGAGAGCCATTACACGAGTAGTCCCTGGCCAGGGCAAGCGAGATATACTGGTAGGTTTCCAGTGTTATCTCAGGGTGTTCTGGGCTACACTCCGACACGACTTGTACCGCTATTAGGGGACTGACGTTCACCGCCCCTAGGCCCGCCATGCGAAGTATCAGACGAACAGACCGGACTGTACGGAGACTGTCACATACAGGCTCAGTAGGAGTTCAGATGGGGTTCACCTCGTCAGTTTTCTTATCGACATCTACCTGGGGACCGTTACGTACAGCTTGTACCGCTTGCGGTCTGTGGTTAAACCCACTGCCAGCGTAGTGTCGAGTCTTTAGAGTCCCACACAGAGAGCTATTCGCCTTTAGGCAAAATGAGTAGAGGTCGCATGGTTTTGCGACAGGGTTCGTTTCACATCCACGCACTTGTGCACGTTTGCTGTCCGGACAGCTTATACTAGCGGGCTTTGGTTTAAGCCAGATCCTAGTATAGATTTGGGATTGGTTTTTTTCTCATTGTATTCGTGTTCCTCGGATCACGAATACGGGTGCGTATGCACAGTTACTTGAGACAGAGGGAGAGGACTTTGATTAGGGTTAATGACTATTGTCATTTTATTAACCCTAATGCTTATGTGTGTATTATGGTTAATTGATATTAGTTTAATATAATTGTGCATGGTTATAGTTGTTGACCATTTGACCTCCTTGACTTGTTGACCTAGGTTGACACTTTGACCATCATCATTTCATTTGGAAGATGCTCTTTGATCCTTGCAAATTGCATTAAAAATGAAATGATAATGGTCATGTCTTGATTAACCATGACAATTATCTAGCTAATTATCTAATTACAATAATTCATACATATATGTGAGAATGCTTCATATTTTCTCTCATTCTATTATTCACTTTCTCTCTCTTGTTCTTCCTCTCCCTCAAGCTCTCCCCTCTCATGTGTTGAGAAACACTTGAGCTTGAGAAAAACCCTTTCTTGATAATCTCTTCTCTCATCTAGGGTTTAAGGATTAGCACTTCTTGCACCCTAGTTACTTCTAGCTTGGAGTTGAAGCCAAAGGTCGAGGCTTTCGGGTGGATCTTTCTTCGACGTGAGAAGACGACTAAGGTGACCTCCTTCCACCACTCCAAGGAGCAAGGAGAGAAGGACATAAAGCCCAAGGTATAACCTTTCTAGCACTTAGCTTGTTTCTAGTTAGCTTTAGCTTGTTTCTGTTTAGCAAAGATCCATCATAGTCAAGTCCATGTTGCCTAAGCTCATAAAAACTTGATTTTGATTCCGTTTTCCGCCTCCCCGCAAGTACCAGGGTGGGCAACGTGGACTTACAGTGGTATCAGAGCCTAACTAAATATAAACTAGCTAGGTAGTAGAGTGTATCGAAGTTCGAATCGGAAAAATCGAAAAACCGAGTTTTCAAAACCCTAAGTTTCTGTTAATTTTTTTTCTGTTCAAAACAAAATAAATTATACTCCAAAAATCATCTCAGGGTTTTGTGAAGAAAACCACCAATAACGATCCTGTGATTCGACCAAAGAGCCGCGGTTCCGCGGCAATAGCAAGCTATTGCCGCGCAACCGCGGCCGTCTTGGCTCTTCACTGGGTCGAGTTTGGTGCAGTGTATTTCTGGCTTGGTTTTAGGATTTTTAAGATGGTTTATATGTGCCCAGGTTTTCCAGAATAGAAATTTGTTTTTAGGGGCCTATAAATCCGTATTTTTTTTCTTCCGAACTTCAATACACTTTGACTAAAAGGTTATATCTGTGATGTTTATATGTATTGAACGTCGGCTAATCGCTATATGTCGATTAGTCGGGGTTATACATATCTATGATCTGTGATTGATGATGGTATGTGTATATGAATGGGTTGGATTGTCGCGGATGAATAGCCGGGGTGGATGTGAGATGAGTGTTGCTTTTTCTTTCATTCATTGTAATATGTAAATTGATGTAATAATATTATCTGTATGGCCGCACAACCGGGTCGGGGTTGTAGCCGTCATTGTATAATTCTTTTCACTGTTTTTGCTCCTAGGATAGACCCATGGAGGGGGTGCACAAACTACCGGGTATCTCGAAGTGCCGAGTGGCCTACTCACGGTGGTGAGGGAGGTTGCTTCGCTTCGGGTACTTTGCGGGTAGTTTGCCGCACCCGTAGGGGTCTTGGGTGGGGTATTGGCTATTCACCGCGACCGTGTAATCCGCTTTTCGTTGTAGGCTCGAACGGATTGCGGTTTCCTAGTATATCCAATGTATTCATCTATGATCTGTAATGTCTATCATTGCTATATATTTATATATGATAACTATTTAGGCGTTGCTTATATTTTACAGCCGCGTTAGCCCAGCCCCCGCTCTGTCGTTAGTTAAGTAACCTAACGGGTGATGACGGGGCCCCGTGGCCAATGCGAATGGCATAAGCGTACGTCATATTTTGGTTGTTTTCTGCAATGGTAGGATTAAATGACGGGACGCATTAAAAGAACTAATGCAAGAAAATAAACCAAGTAAAAGTCGATTGGAACACTTTGAAAACCACTCGGTTCTTTTCAAAACTAAACTTTTAAACGCGGAGCTTGAACCACTCCTTTTAAAAGCTATCTCGTTCCATCGATTATATCAAGTTCACTACGTTCACGGTTTCGCCAAAACCATTCGTAGCCTTCCGTCATTCCACATGAATGGTCAAAAAGTATTCAAGCAATGTATTTTGGCCAAAGTCAAGGCATAGTGATTGGTAGCTATTGGGTATTCATGTGCAGCATAAATAGATGCGTTGGTTTGGGACAGTCGTGCTGCCATTTTGGCCAAAGTCAAAGGTAGGTACGGGTGGGTCCAAATTAACCAGGAGAATGACGGGTAGAACTTGACATGTGACTTATGATATTTTGGCCAAAGTTAAGGTCAAAAGAGTATGGGGCAGAAATCCACATCGGGAGTTTCATAAGTACTGAAACTTGCTAGCGCTGCATACCATTTGGAGTGTGATAATTCTGGTAGGATTCATTCGGTTTTATCACGCGATGATATTTGGATCCCGATCCTACTGTGAGTATATGTTACTCCTTGGGAAAACTCTCACTTAACGATCAATGCTATAAACTTAGTAGGTGTCTAGAAAGGTGTTAGCGGGGCTACGTCCACAGGGAAAAGAGGTTACTTAATTAAGGAAATTCGCGAAAGCGTTGGAAAACCTCCCTCGAAGTACCGACACTGGCCTGGCTGAACGGTTAAGCAAGTATTGTACGGTGAGATTGATCCTGACTAATCCTTTCTTTACGGTTTGAGAAGGGATTCGAGAGACAGTGGGAGCCATCCAGTTTAGACAAACTAAAAACCACTCTAAACTTGCAAGAGCATCATGCTAAAGTGTTTCTTTTCTCTCTCCTAATTGCAGCGACCATTCAACATGACCGGACTTAAGTTATTACTAGATAAAAACATATTGACAGGGCCAAACTACAAAGATTGGCTCAGGAATGTCAAGATGGCAATCACTTATGACAAGTTGGGGTATGTCCTTACCACCAAAGCTCCCCCTGTTCCAGGTCCCAAAACCAGTGTCGTGGATAGGGAAATCCGTAAGACATGGGAAATAGATTGCGCGAAGGCCAAATGCCTCGTACTTGCCTCGATGGACAACGAACAGCAGAGGAGGCACGAGAATATGGACCTAGAGTCCATATTTCTTCATACAAAAGAACTGTATGGAGAGCAGTCTCGTATCGCAAGATACGAAGTGTCGAAGAAGTTGTTTTCGGCAAGGTTGGCCGTCGGATCATCGGTAGCGGAACATGTGCTTAAGATGATTGGCTACATAGAGGAGCTCGCGGACCTTGGGACCACGTTGGAGAATGAACTCTATACTGATTTGATTCTCCAGTCCCTTCCTTCCACTTACGCCCAGTTTATTCTTAACTTCAACATGCAAGGAAAGGAGGTTGAACTTTCCGAACTTCTGAACATTTTGAGGAGTGCTGAGGGCACCCTACAGAAGGGTAGGGAGACATCCAATTTGTTTGTAGGAGGATCTTCCTCTTCTAGATCCAGGGCGAAAGCCAAGGGTAAGAAGAAGAAAGCCCCCGCCAAACCAAGAGGCGGTGTCGGTAAAGTGGATACGAAGGGAAAAGGAAAAGCAACAAAGATAGCGGGAAAGCTGGTGGGGAAGGAAGAATGCTTCTATTGTCACAAAAGTGGTCACTGGAAACAGGATTGCAAGGCTTGGAATGCCAGAACACAGGATTTGAAGTGAGTTGCAGCTTCAGCTTCAGGTGTGTATGTTATTGAAAACTGTCTATCAATAAACTCTACATCCTGGGTATTGGATACCGGATCAGGATCTCATATCTGTAATTCTTTGCAGGCGTTGAGAAAGAGTAGAGTTTTGAAGGCAGGTGACATGACCCTCAGAGTTGCAAACGGTGCTAGCATGGATGCTGAGGCCGTGGGGGACTATCACCTGGGATTGTCGGATGGACACATTTTGGTTTTGCGTTGTTGTTATTATGTACCGAATGCAACCTGTAATATCATTTCCGTATCTTTATTATCTAAAGAAGGTTATGAATTTGCATTTGTAAGTAATGTAGTGAACATTCACCTTAATCAAGTTTTGATTAGGTCTGGTACATTGAACAATGGTATATACGTATTAAACCAGCCACAGATTTTCAATGTCCAGAATACACACAAAAGAAAGTCTCCAGAAATCAATAAAACTTTCTTATGGCATTGTAGACTGGGTCACATCAATGAGAGAAGGTTGACTAAGTTACATACAGAAGGATATTTGGATCCGTTCAAATATCAATCGTATGCAACTTGTCAATCCTGTCTCAAGGGAAAGATGACAAAGACTCCGTTCACTGGACACGGAGTAAGAGCGAGCGAGCTCTTGGGACTCGTACACAGCGACGTGTGCGGTCCAATGTCTACACATGCACGAAGCGGTTATTCTTACTTCATTACTTTTACGGATGACTTTTCAAGGTACGGTTATGTCTTCTTAATGAAACATAAATCCGAGGCTTTTGAAAAATTCCAGGAATATAAGAATGAAGTAGAAAAACAAACAGGCAAAAGTATCAAGGCACTGAGATCTGATCGAGGTGGTGAATACTTGAGTGCCGAGTTCCTGGGTTACTTAAAAGAGAATGGAATTCTCTCTCAGCTTACTCCTCCATACACTCCGCAACATAACGGTGTATCGGAGAGACGGAACCGAACCCTATTGGATATGGTACGGTCCATGATAAGTAATGCTGAGTTGCCGTGATCGTTTTGGGGATATGCGCTAGAATCAGCTGCATACCTTTTGAACCGAGTTCCAACTAAGACTGTGCCTACTACACCATATCAGATGTGGTGTGGGAAGAGACCCTATCTTAATCACATTAAGACATGGGGATGTCCAGCTTTTGTAAAAAAGCAGCATGCGGACAAGCTCGAGGCACGCTCAGTACAGTGCAAGTTTGTGGGATATCCAAAGAACTCCAAGGGATATTTCTTCTATTGCGAAGAGGAACAAAAGGTGTTTGTTTCTCTCCATGCCCACTTTCTAGAACACCAGTTCATAGAAAAAGAATTAAGTGGGAGCGCAATAGAATTGGAAGAAATTCCAGAACCACGAGCTATTACTGAAAGCTTAGTAGAACCAGAGGGTTCGAAAGATCAGGACATTCCCACGCCACTCCGCAGGAGTAGTAGGCAGTCTCATCCACCCGAGAGATACTACGGTTTTCTCATTGACGGGGATAGAGAAGATTGCATCATAGATTTTGATGAGCCTACTAGCTTCCAGCAAGCCATTCAGAGCGTCGACTCGGTAAAATGCTTGGATGCAATGCGGACCGAAATGGAGTCTATGTACACCAACAAAGTATGGACGTTGGACATTGCTCCAGATGGGGTAAAACCCGTAGGATGCAAGTGGATCTTCAAAAGGAAGATTGGTGTAGATGGACAGGTTGAGACCTATAAAGCTAGACTGGTAGCAAAGGGTTTTCGTCAGCGACCTGGTTTGGACTATGACGAAGCCTTTTCTCCAGTAGCTATGCTGAAATCCATTCGGATCCTTCTTCCCATTGCTGCCTTCCACGATTATGAGATTTGGCAGATGGACGTAAAGACAGCTTTTCTAAATGGACATTTAGAGGAGTGTGTCTATATGGAACAGCCAGAGGGTTTCATTCAGAGTGGGAGCAGCGGAAAGGTGTGCAAGTTGCTTAAGTTCATTTATGGACTAAAGCAGGCATCGCGGAGTTGGAACATCTGTTTTGATGAGACGGTCAAGGAATTTAGTTTTATCAAAAATCCAGATGAACCATGCATCTATTGTAGATTTGTAGCGAGAACTGTAGTATTCCTCGTTTTATACGTGGATGACATTCTCTTAATTGGAAATGACATTCCTATGCTACAATCTGTCAAGGGGTTCTTGTCACACAGGTTCTCCATGAAAGACTTGGGTGATGCCTCATACATTCTGGGTATCCGGATCTACCGTGACAGATCCAAGAGGATATTAGGACTTTCGCAGTCCAGGTACATCGACACCATATTGAAGAGATTCAGTATGGAAGATTCCAAGCGCGGTAATCTACCGGCTTGTCACGGGATCACCCTCTCCAAAGAGATGTCTCCCAAGACTGATTTGGAGAGGAATCGCATGTCTATTATACCCTACGCTTCTGCGGTAGGCTCTATAATGTATGCGATGTTGTGTACCAGACCGGATGTGGCTTATGCACTGAGTGTGGTAAGCAGGTATCAGTCAAACCCTGGGGAGAAACATTGGATAGCAGTAAAGAACATTCTCAAGTACCTGAGAAGGACTAAGGAGATGTTCTTGGTGTATGGCGGAAAAGACCTCCAGATTGAGGCCTTTGCTGACTCCAGCTTCCAGAGTGACAAGGATGATTCCAGGTCCATGTCGGGTTTTGTCTTTACCCTCAATGGAGGGGCGGTGTGTTGGAAGAGCTCCAAACAGGAAACCGTTGCTGACTCGACTATGGAAGCGGAATACATCGCTGCATCTGATGCCGCAAAAGAAGCTGTCTGGATGAGGAAGTTCCTCAGAGAACTTCAGGTGGTTCCGTCCATTGTTGACCCAATACCTCTATATTGCGACAACAACGGGGCTATAGCTTTAGCGAAGGAAGCCAGGTCCCATCAGAAATCCAGACACATCTTGAGGCGGTATCACCTGATCAGGGAGATCGTGGATCGCCAGGAGATCAAGGTTCGGAGGGTTGCTTCAGAAGATAACACAGCAGATCCATTCACCAAGGCCTTGCCCCAGACACAGTTCAAGCGGCTGATCGAGATCATAGGTCTTCGATACGCCAGTACATGGCCTTAGTGCAAGTGGGAGATTGTTAGTGTATATGCCCTAGAGGCCATTACTGTATCATACTAGTTTGTATATTACTTGATGGAAGCTTGGGATATAAACAGTTGTATATACAATCTTGCTCGAAATGGTAGTATGCTACTTGGTTTGTCTCTGCTTTAATATGTGCATGTGTTTCTTTTAGCATATCGCTGATATACATATTAGTAGAGCCCTTAGGATCTTTGCTTGATTACCAGCGTTGTGATGGCGCTCACACTCGTGGGAGCTGGGTGATCTATAAGCATATCCTTATACAGGTCCCTAGTCGTTGGACTATCGAGACAGGGCATCGATACTCCAAAGTAGACTAGCGTATGCGCTTCTCATCCCAGCGTGGGAGACGGTCTGTACCACAACCGTCAGTACGTCGTACTTGAGATAGTATGTGGGTGCTCGTTAGGTTACGAGTACACTGGACATGACTCGTCGGGAACTATTGGTTGGTATTATACCTATCGTCAGTTATCAGTTCCCAGGTGACATGAGTACAGCTTAGTCCGTTGACTTGACAATGTCACTTCGCCTCGAGTGTGTTCCCACCGCACTTTGATTACTACCCTACCACGGCTCAAAGGAGTCATGCAAACAGGTAGTTTTTGGGTGCAGTCCCGAAGCACTTGGAGGCAGTGACGGTTAGACAGGATTCGTCTCTCCCGGTATTGGGGGTTAACATCGCGCTGTGTCCAGGAGAGCCATTACACGAGTAGTCCCTGGCCAGGGCAAGCGAGATATACTGGTAGGTTTCCAGTGTTATCTCAGGGTGTTCTGGGCTACACTCCGACACGACTTGTACCGCTATTAGGGGACTGACGTTCACCGCCCCTCTAGGCCCGCCATGCGATGTATCAGACGAACAGACCGGACTGTATGGAGACTGTCATATACAGGCTCAGTAGGAGTTCAGATGGGGTTCACCTCGTCAGTCTTCTTATCGACATCTACCTGGGGACCGTTACGTACAGCTAGGGCTGCTTGCGGTCTGTGGTTAAACCCACTACCAGCGTAGTGTCGAGTCTTTAGAGTCCCATACAGAGAGCTATTCGCCTTTAGGCAAAATGAGTAGAGGTCGCATGGTTTTGCGACAGGGTTCGTTTCACATCCGCGCACTTGTGCACGTTTGGTGTCCGGACAGCTTAGACTAGCGGGCTTTGGTTTAAACCAGATCCTAGTATAGATTTGGGATTGGTTTTTTTCTCATTGTATTCGTGTTCCTCGGATCACGAATACGGGAGCGTATGCACAGTTACTTGAGACAGAGGGAGAGGACTTTGATTAGGGTTAATGACTGTTGTCATTTTATTAACCCTAATGCTTATGTGTGTATTATGGTTAATTGATATTAGTTTAATATAATTGTGCATGGTTATAGTTGTTGACCATTTGACCTCCTTGACTTGTTGACCTAGGTTGACACTTTGACCATCATCATTTCATTTGGAAGATGCTCTTTGATCCTTGCAAATTGCATTAAAAATGAAATGATAATGGTCATGTCTTGATTAACCATGACAATTATCTAGCTAATTATCTAATTACAATAATTCACACATATATGTGAGAATGCTTCATATTTTCTCTCATTCTATTATTCACTTTCTCTCTCTTGTTCTTCCTCTCCCTCAAGCTCTCCCCTCTCATGTGTTGAGAAACACTTGAGCTTGAGAAAAACCCTTTCTTGATAATCTCTACTCTCATCTAGGGTTCAAGGATTAGCACTTCTTGCACCCTAGTTACTTCTAGCTTGGAGTTGAAGCCAAAGGTCGAGGCTTTCGGGTGGATCTTTCTTCGACGTGAGAAGACGACTAAGGTGACCTCCTTCCACCACTCCAAGGAGCAAGGAGAGAAGGACATAAAGCCCAAGGTATAACCTTTCTAGCACTTAGCTAGTTTCTAGTTAGCTTTAGCTTGTTTCTGTTTAGCAAAGATCCTTCATAGTCAAGTCCATGTTGCCTAAGCTCATAAAAACTTGATTTTTATTCCGTTTTCCGCCTCCCCGCAAGTACCGGGGTGGGCAACGTGGACTTACATATACGTCTTTACTTATTACATTCTGTACACCACACTTTGGCTAATTGGCTTTCTTCATTCCTTACCTTTCGGCACCAGCCTGAGGTTTGGAAGAAGACTATCAAATAAGCGTTATAGGTGTACTCTCCAAATACCAGGAGCTCTCGCAACCTGAGAGAAGGTAAAGATAAAAGACAACTGAATAGTCCTATTCTATTTCCCCTGAACCAGAATACATCCTTGAATCTGAAACAAGTTCCTTCGAGTTCGTATGTAACTATACGATGGAATATTCAAGAAATGTGGATCTTCGTGATACGGAATGTTCTGTAGAAATGCAAAGGGAAAAAAGGAGTCGCAATGATTTATGTGACTAAATGACAATCCAAAAGCCAAAGTGTTTTAAGAAGGTTAAGTTAACTTGGTTCATGAGTTTTAGTTTAGGGTCGGGCCATGGTCGCTGCTAAAGAGAGAGAAAAGAAACACTTAGCTTGCACTCTAACTTAGATTAGATTGGTTAATCACTTTATCTAATCATGATGTCCCCACCGTTTCCTCGAATTCTCCTCCAAACCCAAAGGGAGAATTAGTCGGGATCATCTAAAATCATCCGAGGAGTAGTACATACTCATCAATGGGAATCAGGATCCAACTATCATAGAATGATAACTTGATGGAAGCCACTCAAGTCACAACACTCCAGAAGGTATGAGCATGCCTGACAAGTTTCCTGTATGTTTGAAACTCCTAATGTGTGTTTTTACCCCTAGGACCCAAGTGACCTTGGCTGTGTTAGTTATATGTATGCCCTAGAGACCATTACTATACATGAGATGTATATTGTAGTGGATGCTTGGACATATATAGGGAGGACTTTATTGCTCGACATGATAGTATGCTATCTGGTTACTCTTTACCTTAAAGTGTACACTGATTGTCTCTCTGTTACATGTTGGTAAAGCCCTTAGGATGTGTAACGTTTCAGAAATCGTTTTGCGAATTTTTCCGTTTTAGGGCAAAATTGTCGATTTTTCCCGTTTTATCCCAATTTCGATCAAACGTCTATATAATCTTGCAGGCACCTAGTTTAGCTAAAATAAAACTTGTGCACAAACTTTAGGGGTATTTGGGAGGTTTTGGATCAGATAGATTTTTTCCCAAAGAAAATATTATTTTAAGCGGTATTTTGTGCACGTAAATCGGAAAAATTTTCTCTTGTGAATAAATTTATTTTTTTGTCACTAAAATTATTTTAGAAGCTTCTTTTCAAATATCTAGATTTTTCTTTGTGCAAAAGGATTTGGATTAAAAAAGAAAAGAAAAGAGTGAAAGGTGGCAAAATTGCTTTAATTAGCATTTATTACTCTCTTTCCTAGCTATTTCTTCACAAAATATTCACAAAAATACCCCCAACTTCCCCATGGCCGACCCTTATCTCCAATTTCTGTCCGAAATATTTCCCAAGCTCATTTCTTCATGATTTCTTCAAAATTCTTCAAGAAAAATTCCAAAATAAATCCACAAAAATCCTAAATAAAAATGAAACCATCTTTTCCTTCACTAATCCTTCTTGGTTCTTCAACAAGCATGGGTTTTGATGCTAAGATGATGGATTAAGCTTCATTTTGGTGTTCTTGGGGAGGTATAATTCTTACCTTAATCCTTTTATACTTGCTTTAATCTTAAATCTAGCTAATTTAGTTAGCTAATTATGTGTTTAGTTTAGTTTTTAAATTATGATTAATTCATTTATATTTGGTTTAAGAAATGTATGTTAGGGTTAAATTTTGTTAAGTGTTTAGTGTTCATTTGAAGTGTTAATTTGTGTTTTGGAGATGATTAACCTAGTAGGAAATGTTAATTTTTGCTAATGAACACTTTGTTTAATTATGCAATTAGCTTACTAGATTTTTGCTAAAACATAATTAGCGAGTGTTAAAAATATAGGAATGGTTTAGATAGATTAGTTAAGCTATTTTAAGGTGTTTGTAATCGCTATATATGCATTAGCTTGAAACTAGTGCGAAATATTGCGATAGGTTGCTTACTAGATTTCGGGGTTTTTCTGACGTGCGTTCGTTTGGTCGTTGCGAGGTTATATCTATTGTATTCTCGTAATTTTTCTGTTGTGCTGCGCGATCGGGACGTTCGGGGTCTAGACTTGTGTTTTGTAGTTTAGCGACCCCAATTAGGGTTTTTGGCCGATGTCCTGCGCGATAGATACGCTAAGCGCGCAGTGTCATTTTCAGGGCGTTATTCCTGCGTTTCGATGTCTTTTCGTCGATGTAAGATTTTTGCTTATGTGATGTGTTTATGAAATTTTAGGTTCGCAAGCGGGGACTTTGGACGCTACGACAAGGGAAACAGGTGGTAGGATTCACTTAGCTTGGAGCGTTGGTGAGCAGATTTAACATCTACAGGGGAATCGCCCGCATGGCGTTATGCGTCAGGGCTAGAGATTTTATTACTTGTCGCATATTCTACGTTATTGTTAGAATTGCGCCTTTACCCTATTACTTAGATGTAGTTGTGCCTGGACTAGTAGTAGTAGGACACTGCACATATTATTGACGATTCATATTGCACGAGCACTGATTGTATGGTACACACACCGTCAATAATTGCCATGTCACACACAAACCACTTATAGATGTTATATTGCTTGGTCAGGGACATTGTGACATTGATTCATACTCCTTATCATATATGGCATTTAGCATACCTGTATTCCTATAGAGTATTGTAACCTTAGTGATAGGTACATATACACTTCCTGACATAGCTACAGGTATACCTTGCACATACTATTCTTATACCCAGGGGGTATATTATATCATTGCTTATAGGTAGACACATTATATTGCTATACCTTATTGATTTCACATACATCTGGTTTTAGCTACATGTTTATCTTCCCTTGATGTTATTTAGAAGTGGATAAATAGAAACCGCATGATATTTGTATTAACTTGATGCAGTTAATTAGCGGTTTTTCTTTTATATGCTTGCATTTCAGATATGGCGTACATATTATATTCATGGATTTTCGCATTGTTATATAGATTTTTCATGATATTTTCTGGATTTGGGAACCGCAGGAGTTCATGAAATTATGCATTATTTGAAAAACCCGGTTTCCATGATATGATATTTTAGCAGCCACCATAAGATTTGTCGTTTACGATGTGTATACCCTACACAAGGAAATGAGGGATCCGTGTACGGGTACATGGTGGGGCCCGGAGGTCCCCCGGGGCAAGAATCTCAGTGAGGAGATGAGTTAATAGGGGAACCATACTTTTTGGTGACAGGACCAATGTCTCAGCGGCTATCATGTTGATACCGACGGGAGTCATGTACGTATGGATACGTCGAGAGGCGAGGGTCAGAGCTAGGCACTCGAGCTTTCGGGATAGCGTATGATACGTACCTATCAGGGGGCCAGTCATGGAGACAGCACCTGATGGATCTGCATTTCTGTGTCGATGCTTGGCACATTGGTTTCATGATATTTCTAATTACTCCTTTGTATATATAACAGGGGATTGAACCGCTGTTATATGTACCCTTACACCAATATTAGTGGAATGAGACGCTAATATATGTGTATTGACCGCATAATATTTATTTACGCCATTATATTTAGGATGTTAGAATTTTGCTGGAGATTTGACTCGGGATATAAGAGATTCATTTGAGATTGGATACTGGATCGATATGTGAGATCTATTTACTGTTGTACATTCGATATATGTGAGATATAATTGATATTGTACATACGAGATATGTGAGATCTACTTGATATTGTACATTCAAGATATATGAGATCTACTTGCTGTTGTACGTTCGAGATATGTGAGATCTACTTGATATTATACATTCGAGATATATGAGATCTACTTGCTGTTGTACATTCGAGATATGTGAGATATACTTGATATTGTATATACGAGATATGTGAGATCCACTTGATTTTGTACATTCGATGTATACTAGATATACTTGATGATTGTACATTCGATATATGTGAGATATAATTGAGGTTGTACATTCGGGATATATGAGATATGCTTGATATTGTGCAATTGAGGAGATGTGATACTTAGATAATATGAGAGCCAATTTGGGGGCTGATTTGAGGAATTGGGATTTAAATTGTCTTGCTGGATTGTGATCCTACCACGATGTCAGGATTCCGTGGAAATGACATACTTCACTCCGTACCTCACCTTATCTGTGCACTGCTTCATATACTAGTAGTATCTGTTAGTGTACCTTTCATGATTGTTGCACATTTACATTCTCATATCCCTTTCGCATGATTTTTTCATACTGTTGTCATATCATTATAGATTTATATATATTGGTTGTACCTGCTAGTGTACTTTCTATTATTCTGCATTCATATGACATGTTATTACTGTTAATTGCATATCTTAGATTCATGCTTTACGTGAATACTTGCGATTACCTGCATATGTTATTTACTATTCACGAGTTGGCAAATCACCCCCGTTTTGCCACAGGTGTTACAGAGCGTTCCCCAGAGTAGTCGAGGCTGGCTATTCATCTATCATCTTTTGCTACAGATACCTCATCGGCTCACAGTGTGGTGTTTAGTTCAGGTGGATTTTGGTGGTTATCGGTATTTTTATTGTATATTCGTTGTATCTTGTACTCTCCATCTACTATTATGTCGTTGACTTAGAGACTTGGTGATGACGATATTGTATAAATTGTGGATTTGTTGTCTTTTATACAGCTTTCACTCTATTGTCTTTATTTCTTCGCTACGGCGTCGTATATTTGTGGTGGTAATTGTTTTCCGCCTTTAGGCGCGTATTTACTCCCGTTTGGGAATGCTTCACTTTATATTTATGTTGTATCCATTTTTGGGGCAAGCTTTTACAAAGGAGGTGCTGCCAAAATTTTAAAGGAAATAAAATTGGACTTTTAAAGAATTTGGGTTGTGGTTTCAAACACTTTTAAACAATGTTTCTTATCTTTTCTTGTCTTTTAATGGTTTAGATTTCTGGGTTTTGGCTTTCTTTTACTGCGTTACGCCTGTAGACGTTGCGCCGTATTAGGGCTGTCACGTGCCAATTTCGGGTCGTGACAGGATGTGTACTTGACTGCCTGGACTATGATGCAGATCATACTAATGGGGACATGGTAGTCCATATGTACATCCTTCAAGGTCCCCAGTCGTGGGTGAATCGAGACAGGGCATCGATGCACCAGAGTAGACTAGCGTATACGCATCTTGACCCATATGATGGGCGATGGATGATCCCATATCCATCAGTGTTTGACATCAAGGATGGTGTATGGGTGCTCAGTGGAGACTGGGTACACTGGACGAACTCGCCGAGAACTCCCAGATGGTATTATACCTCACGTCAGATGGCAGTTCTTCGGTGACACTGGTACAGAGTTGTCTGTTGACCCGAGATCGTCATAGAGTCTTGTGTGATTCCCACTGTGCTTTGATTTCCACCTTACCACGTCCAAGAGGGTGTACAAAACGGTGGTTTTTGGGTACAGTCCCGAATCACATGGAGGCAATGAGCGATAGGAGGGGATTCGTCTCTCCCGGTATAGGGAGTTGATGTTGTGCTGTGTTCGATTGGCTATAACCGGAAATCCCTGGCCAGGGTTGCTGAGATTTACTGGTAAGTGTTACTAGTAGTTTCTCGAACTGTTATAGACCTCATATCGACACGACTTATCGAGCTACTGGGGTCTGACATTTACCACACCTAGGCGAGATATGGGACATATCAGACGACGAGACCGGACTGTACGGGAGTGTTACTGATTGGATTCACAGGAGAACTAGCGGGCTTGCTTGTTGATCTTCTGATCGTTCAATACCCGGGTGGCCGTTACGTTTAGCACACCGCTTGCGGCTTGTGGGTGTTTGATATGATCATCACCTACTACCGGCGTATTGACAAGTCTTTAGAGTCCTACACAGGGGTTTCCTGGCTCAAGCGAAACGGAGTAGGAGCACATATGTGATATGTGCGGGACCGAGATTAATACGATATGAGATACCGTATTCTATTCTCGCGATTCGTGACATTGATCGGTTGTATGCGATATAGCCGGGTTATCGGATCAAGTGTTGATTCGATAAGTTGTTACACATTGATATTAGTCGGTTATAGCCGGATTATTAAATCAAGAGTTGATTTAATAATTTAATGCATAATTATATATTTGATATATTACATTGCATTAACTAGTATTAGCTCACTTAAGATTTATTTTCTCACTAAATTGTGCACATTGTTTATATGTAATATATGCAAGTGTACATGTTTGTATCATGCTTGATGATACACACAAGATGGGTGTATGAGACTTGTACCAATATTAGTTTTAAGATTAGGGTTTTTCTTTTATCATAACATTTAACAAAAGGGTTAAACTTAGTCAAAGTAATCAAGCTTGTAGAAGCTTGGAGAAACTTTGACAAAGTCCACTCTTTTGTCTTTTGTTTTGATATTCTTTAACCCAACCCTTAACCTAATGCCTTGGTTAATTCTCTATATGAGTTAAGCATGAGGGCTTAACTCAACCATGGTGCCATTATTTATTGGATAAGTTTTCATTTGGATGGATGATTATTTTCTTTCTTCTTCTTCTTCGTCAAGCTTCATCCAAAAGCTTATTAGCTCCAATGGTGCCATGAGAAAAAGAGTGAGAAATTCAATTCTAAAGTGAGCCCACTTCCTACTTCTTCATCCTCTACCACTTTCCATGTAGTAGAGTGTGTTCTCTTCACAAAGTTCATGACCTAGTGAAGGAATAGCTTGAGTCAGTGTCTCCCTGACGTAGATCATCTATGGCCTCGAAGTCATCGTAGCAAACACGTTGGTTCTTCTCGTGGAGCTTCTCTAGAGTCCGGAGTTCACGATCGCAGCGATGGGGTCGTCTACACGGAGCTAATGAAGTAGAGGACCGGATCTACAAAGGTCCTTTTTGTGGGCTTCCTAGGCACACTAATGAGGTCTCACAAGGCATCAACCATGCCAAATTCAAAAATTTCCGGTGCCGAGAAACCCTAATGCGATCGTTGACTAGAGTTTAGGGCGAACCTATAACTAGTTAACAACTTAACTGCAAAGTGAAAGGGGCCACAACCTTTGTAGATCCGCTCCACCATTTCTTTAGCTCCGTGTTAACGTCCCTCCGCTGCGATCATCGGGATCCCGGACTCTAGCGATGGTTTCGTCGGAGAAATGATCGGGCTAGGTCATTGACTTCGAGGCCGAAGATGATCTACGTCGAGGCGACTCAAACTCAAGCTCCATCTTCACTAGGTCAAGGAACTTGTGAAGAAAACAACCTCTACTACATGGCAAGTGATAGAGGATGAAGAAATAAGAAGTGGGTTCACTTTAGAATTGGATTTCTCACTCTTTTTCTCATTTCACCATTGAAGCTAGCAAGCTTTCATGAAGCTTGATGAAGATGATGAAGATGAAAGAATAAAAAGGATTATTATTAACAAAGAAAATCCCATTCATTCTTATCATAATGCAACCTTGGTTAAGTGTAGAGAATAAACTAGGGTTAGTTGAATGGTTAGGTTTAGGAAAGAGACAAGAATGGTCAAAGCATCATGAAGCTTCAAGGTAAAAAACAAAAGAAGCCACCATTTTGTTTCTTGCCCTAAAATAAATAAATAAAACAAATAATTAAGAAAAGATAACAAAACCCTAACCATTCACTTAAACATGGTTTAAAGTAAATATACACCCAAGTTTGCATGTATCATCAAACATGATATAATCTAGTGCACAAAAATATATCACATATACTACTTGTGCACATCAAGTGATAAAATCCATTTTAAGTGAACCAATACTAGTTAATGTAAAGTAATATATCAAATATATAATAATACATTAAATCATTAAATCAACACTTGATTTAATGATCCGGTCATACTGCATATAACCGACTAATATCAAGTGTATCAATGTATCGAATCAACACTTGATCCGGTAACCCGGCTATATCACATACAACCGACCGATGATACAAATCGCGAGAATAGAATTCAGTATCCCATACTGGTATTATTCTCGGTCCCGCACATATCTCATATGCGCTCCTATTTCGTTTCGCTTAAGACAGGAAACCTCTATGTAGGACTCTAAAGACTCGTCAATACGCCGACAGCAGGTGATGATCATATCAAGCACCCACAAGCCGCAAGCGGTCTGCTAAACGTAACGGCCACCCGGGTATTGAGCGATCAGAAGATCGACGAGCAAGCCCGCTCACACTCCTGTGAATCCAACTAGTAACACTTACCGTACGGTCCAGTCTGATCGTCTGATATGTCGCATATCTTGGCTAGGGATGGTAAACGTCAGACCCCAATAGCTCGATAAGTTGTGTCGGTATAAGGTCTATAACAGTTCGAGAAACTACTAGTAACACTTACCAGTAAATCTCAGCAACCCTGGCCAGGGATTTCTGGTTATAGCCAATCGAACACAGCGCAACATCAACCCCCTAAACCGGGAGAGACGAATCCCCTCCTATCGCACATTGCCTCCATGTGATTCGGGACTGTACCCAAAAACCACCGTTTTGCACGCCCTCTTGGACGTGGTAAGGTGGAAATTAAAGCACAGTGGGAATCACACAAGACTCTATGACGATCTCGGGTCAACAGACTACTCTGTACCAGTGTCACCAGAGAACTGCCATCTGACGTAAGGTATAATACCATCTGGGAGTTCTTGGCGTGTCCGTCCAGTGTATCCAGTCTCCACTGAGCACCCGTATATCATCTCTGATGTCAATCACCAATGGATATGGGATCATCCATCTCCCATCTGTATGGGTCGAGAAGGTATACGCTAGTCTACACTGGTATATCGATGCCCTGTTTCGATACACCCACGACTAGGGACCTTGAAGGATGTACTTATGGACTACCATGTCCCCACTAGTATGATCTGCATCATAGTCCAGGTAGTCAAGTACACATCCTAAGGGATTTACCAACATGTAACAGAGAGACAATCAGTATACACGTTAAGGTAAAGATCAACCAGATAGCATACTATCATGTCGAGCAAGAAAGTCCTCCCTATATATGTCCAAGCATCCACTACAATATACATCCTATATATAGTAATGGCCTCTAGGGCATACATATAACTAACAATCTCCCACTTGCACTAGGGCCATCTGATAGCAGTGGTTGTAGTATCTCATACTCAACCATCCCATAAAAGTCTCTCTCTGGGAAAAGGCCTTTGTGAGTGGATCCGCCGTGTTGTCCGCTGAGTCTACTCTCCTAACCTCAATCTCCTTGGAGATCAACCATCTCCTTGATCAGGTGATACTGCCTTAGAATATGTCTGGATCACAGATGGGACGGACGTTCCTTGGCATAAGCCACAACTCCATTGTCACACAATGGGAGGAACTAAGTTCATCTCATGAACAAATATAAATGCAGACTGCCTCTTTGGTAGCATCTTAAGTAGCGATGTATCCAGCCTTAATCGTCTAGTATGCCACGGTATTTAGCTTGGAACTCTTCCAACATACCGTCCCTCCACTGAGGGTAAAGACAATGCCTTTGACTGACATTCAGTCGTCCTTATCACCCTGGAACACTTCCAGTGATTCTCCCCAGGACCAATTGATACCATCTCACTACAACTAGTGAGTATCCTAATATCCAATTAGATCTATCTCATAGATCCAAAACCCAGGATTTAGTAGGTATCATTTTGATCCTATATGGAGAATCATTGTGATAAGCGGAGATTGACCGAGCGTAGCATAGGAAACTCCTTCCCTATCAAGAGTACATCATCCACGTACTCTATGAGGATCACAACCATACTCCCTACTACCTTTTTGTTTATACAAGGTTCATCTACCATTTTGATGATGTCAAACTCCTTGACTAATAAATCAAAACAGACGTTCCATCTCCGCGATGCCTGCTTTATCATATAAAGTATCTTGTACACGTTTCCGCTGCTCCTACTGTCTACGAAGCCCTCTGACTGTATACTTACAGACTCTCTTTTCTGAAACATCATTTTAGAAAAGCAGTCATGACACCCAACCGCCAGATATCATAGTCATGGTATGTAGCCGTGGCAAGTAGGATCTGGATGGACTTAAGCATAGCCACTGCAAAAAGCTTTCATCATTATCCACGCCTGGTCAATGACGAAAAACTTTAACAAGTCTAGCTTTGAAAGTCTTAACTTTTCCATCTACACCAAGTAATCTTCTCAAGATATACTTGCTCCTGATGGGGATTTAACCCTTCAGATAAAGCAACCAAAGTCCATACTTTGTTTGTTTAAATCGATTCCATCTCAGATCGCTAAGCATCCAGCCATTCTTACAGAGTCCCTACTCTCGATGGCCTGGTCGAAACTAGTTGGGTCATCATCTCATGATGCAATCCTCGCTCCCACTGTCATCGAGAAACCGAAGTATCTCTCAGGCGGATGAGGAACCCTACCAGATCGGCGGAGAGGCTGAGTTTCGTCGGTAACTATTGAATCCATTGGTTCTTTCAAATCGTCAGCTGCAGTTTGTATAGCTGGAATATTTCCAGTTCTACATAACAGACCTTGCCTCGAGCTTGTCCGGATTTTGCTTTTAGACATTGGCCGGACAACCCCAAATCTTAACTAACTAAAGATATGGGCTCTTCCCTTTCCATATCACATATGAAGTGGTAGGCAACTGATTTGATCGGAACCCTATTCAAAAGGTATGCAACTTCATAAGCGCATAACTCCATAAAAGGAAATAGGAAACTCAGTAGTACTCATCATAGAGCACACCATATCAAATAGGGTGTTATTGCTCCGTCCCGATATACCATCGTGCTATGGTGTATACGGAGGAGTGATGCTGAGATACAATCTCATTCTCTTTTAGAATAGTCCAACAATTCCGTGCAAAAGTATTCTCCTCCTTGATCACATCACCGGACATAATACCTTAACCCGTTTTTTTTTGGTTCTCTACTTCTAACTTACATTTTGTGAATATCTCAAAAGGTTCAGACTTGTGTTTCAACAGGAACATATGTCTGAATCTTGAGAGATCATCAGAGAATGTAATGAAGTACAAAGAACCGATCTTGGCATGTGTAGACAGGGGACCTTTATACATCAACATGTATCAATCCCAAGAGTTCACTAAATCTTTCTCTGTTTCCAAGAAACGGAGCTATGGTCATCTAATCTTTTGTGACATGACTGGAAAGTTTCATAAGATGTAAATTCAAACAGATTTAAATATGCATCTATGTGCAACTTAGCTAGTCGGGTCGCATTGATATGACATAGTCTACAATACCTCAAGAAGGATCCGTTCATTTCTGAACTCTTCCTCTTGTGTGTGTTCCGTATACTAAGAACTGTAGTTTGATTTAGAACATCAATGCCTTTAGATAACGTGCCTGAACCGATCAACTTTTGATATAGGAAATGTTCAAAACATTATCCAACAATAATAAATTTTATCATTTCTTTACTAATAAAGAGACTGATAAGATTTTGTATATCAGATTCGGTATCTAATAACATTCATTCAGAATCAATATATTGGTAATACAGGGTGACAGTGACCAACAGACTTGGCTGCAACACTTGCCCCGTTTTCTGTCTCATGAAACTTATCACCCGTTCTCAGTTCTCTACCTTTCTGTAGCCCTATGTAACAGATTACATATGCGGGATCCTGATCCAGTATCTCATATCCAGGACATAAAGAATACTGAGAAATAGTTCTGTATAATGAACACACCCGAAGATGATGCATCAATATGCACTTTCTTCGTTAGGGCGGCACGGGAATTCTGGTATTCCCCAATTTCCTGCTGTGACTTATAACAATTATAAGTTGGAGCGGGACCAACGTTCCCCAGCTCAGTATAATAAGCGGGTTCGGTCAATACATCCGTATTATTATCTTGATTAAGGCGTGACATGGTCGCTACCTGGAGAGAGAGAGAGAAGAAAACACTCTGCGTGCGCTCTTGCAAGAATAGATTGGTTATAATTTTATCTAATCAGGATAGCTCCCACTGTTTTTATCAAATCTTCCTTCAAACCCTAAAAGGAAAGACTAGCCGGGATTAATTACCCGCTACAAGTTCGCCAATCTTTCAGCCAGGCCAGTGTCGGTACTTTGAGGGAGGTTCCCCGTGCTTTCGCACGGACCTAATTACAGTAAATTTCGTTTTCCCAGAGGCGTAACACCGTTGACACCTTTCTAGACACCTACTAGGTCGGCTAATTGTAAAGTGTAAAACTCTCACAGGAGTAACAATTACTCGCAGTGGGTATCAGGATCCAACTATCTCATAGAAGGTATGCAATCTCATTGCAAATTTCAACACTTGAAATTCCCGATAATATTTTGCCCTTAACCTCCTATGACCTTGACAAAGGCCAACAAACCATAGGATGCTAGTCAAGTTCAACCCGTCATTTCCTGATTGAATTAAACCCACCCGCACGACCCTTGACAAAGGACAACAAGGTCGCACGACTACCCTAACCCAATCTGCATCATATCATAAGCAGATAAGCACTAGTTAACTACCGCACACTACGCCTTGACAAATGTCAACAAACGCAGCACGAATACTAGCTACTACTTATCTGAAATGACGGAGGGCTATGACAGGTTTTTTCTGAAAACCTATTGCTTAATGAACTTGATATCGTTGTAGAATCAAATGATTTTGAAATGGAGTGTTTTTGAGGCTTTTCAAGTTTTGCTAAAGGGGTCACTCCCGGTGAAGGGATCGTCGGCCCTTTCCTCGTCGAATGAGGTGCGGGATATATCATATATATCACTGTGCAAAGCAGAAACTATAGAAGCTATCAAAAGACAAACAGAGTGTGTAGCATCTGCCAGTTATTGCTTAAGGGGTTACTCCCGGTGAAGGGATCGTCGGCCCTTTCCTCATCGAATAAGGTGCATGATATATCATATATACCGCTGTGCAAAGCAAGAACTGTAGCTACCTATTTTATTTTTGAAATTCGATTCCACAACATCTTTAGGTTTCTTTTACTTTCATTAATCATATTAATGAAGTCCCATCATTTAAGTACCTAAACACCACAGATAAATACGACGTACATTTATGCCATCCGCATTCGCCTCGATGTCCCCTCATGCACCGTTAGGTTAGGTAACTAACGACAGAGCGAGGCAGGGCTAGCGCAGGTGTAAAACATAAGTAACGTCTATATAATATATCAAATATACTATATGCTCTATCTATCACAAAACATCACATGATCACATCACAGATATCGCAGCAGAAGAATCATATGAAACATTGGATATACTAGGATGTCCGTGTTTTCAATACGAGCCAGTATAAAACACGGATTCCACGGTCGCGATGAATAGCCAAACCCACACCCCTAGACCCCTATGAGAGTGGCAAGCAACCCCACCAATTCTAGAGTTAGGAGACCCGGACTCGACTCCTCCAGTTGGTCTCCCACTGGACTCCAGAACCCGGTTACTTGTGCTCCCCTCCTTGGGTCTATCCTAGTGCGGAAAAGTAAATAATATACAAAAGGTGACATCTTCCGCAACCTGGAAGTGCCCCAATAAAAGAATATTACATACAAGTTTTTACATGAATGAAAATGAAAAACACTCATCTCACATAAGAAAACCCCCGGCTATTCAAACATGACAATCCAATATAACATATCCAGCAACACATAACATCACATGTCATCAACGTAAGTAAATATGCCCATCCCAATTGTCGTTGACGTATAGCAATGAAACCGGCGATATCACACATTACACTTACGGTCACAGAAAAGAAAGTGTAAAGCTACAACAGTTGGAATCCGCAAACTCTTTAGACATCGCATGCCTAATCAAATGAATTCCTTAGACATCGCATGCCTAACAATTATAAACCCCGCATTTCAGTCTCATTATCGAAAACACTTTTCAATATCAAGTCGGGCAATTCAACAAGATTCCCGAAAAACTGATCGAATGCTCGTCGTAAACTTTAGTAGGCGGCCGCACCCCCAATACCGCCAATGAAGTGCACCAAGGCGGAACACCGCTGCCGCGAGCACCCGAACGGATGCTTTTGGCGACGGGTGTTCTCCTACAGTCACTTGGTCGGGGCTATGGGGCGTGGTTATCTATTAAGTTTTATCGGCGAGTATCCGCATACGCTACGAGATTGCGACGGACTTTTGATCACATCAAAATTCCGTGGCAACCGATCAAGTGAGACTAAACCGCTAGATTTATAACATTCATTAAGTTACCTCATAACTACTTGTGAATTCCAATTATTGTATCACATTCCAGATAAACAGGAAATGTTAAACTTTCCAATCGAACAGTCAAACACCCAAGTTTTCCCGAAACAGCTCAACACATGAAATAAGTTTAAGAACATTCACTTCGTGCCACAGTATCAACGGTCCAGCCGTAGAAGGGTCAAGCTAACGCCTCACATGTGGCACGTCGTACTGCCCCAAACCCTAAGGTTCAAAGGGCAGTTCAAGACGGTCACATAATCGAGTTAAGGTTTGTGGTCTTCTAGAGGGTCCATCGCGTTACTTGCACTACTTCGAATGTTCTTAAACTACGGAAAGATCCAACACTTGGAAATTTCCCGACAAGGGAAAAAGTGGGTATTTATATCCGGTCGAACTTTTCAACATTTTCTAAAATTATCCGGAAAAACAAATAGACGCAGTTAAAGTTTCCGATCGAATCATCGAATCCCCAATACACCCCAGATAACACAACAGTGGAATATAAATAAAAATATCCAGAAGAATCAGGAATGACAAAAGAACATTACTGTGAAAACAGAACTGACTGAAGCGACTAAGTGGCCGCGGAACCGTCGCATGAGCCATGCTCTTGCCGCGGTTCTGCCGCGCTTTAATCGACTTATGCGCAAGTGCTTCACAGTAACTTTTAGAAAACCCTGCTTATTTTTTTGTATATTTTTAATTCACAAAAATCCCAGTTTTTAAAAATTGTACAGAGAAGGATTTAGAATTGGGGTTTCGGGTTCGATCGAGTTTCTAACTTCGTCTACTCATCGCCTAAGGCTCTAGCTAGGCTCTGATACCACTGTAGGGTTCCTAGGCACACTAATAAGGTCTCACAAGGCATCAACCATGCCAAATTCAAAAATTTCCGATGCCGAGAAACCCAAATGCGATCGTTGACTAGAGCTTAGGGCGAAACTACAACTAGTTAACAACTTAACTGCAAAGTGAAAGGGGCTACGACCTTTGTAGATCAGCTCCACCATTTCTTTAGCTCCGTGTTGACGTCCCTTCACTGCGATCATCGGGATCCCGGACTCTAGCGATGGTTTCGTCGGAGAAATGATCGGGCTAGGTCATTGACTTCGAGACCGAAGATGATCTACGTCGAGGCGACTCAAACTGAAGCTCCATCTTCACTAGGTCAAGGAACTTGTGAAGAAAACACCCTCTACTACATGGCAAGTGATAGATGATGAAGAAATAGGAAGTGGGTTAACTTTAGAATTGGATTTCTCACTCTTTTTCTCATTTCACCATTGAAGCTAGCAAGCTTTCATGAAGCTTGATGAAGATGATGAAGATGAAAGAATAAAAAGGATTATTATTAAAAAAGAAAATCCCATTCATTCTTATCATAATGCAACCTTGGTTAAGTGTAGAGAATAAACTAGGGTTAGGTGAATGGTTAGGTTTAGGAAAGAGACAAGAATGGTCAAAGCTTCATGAAGCTTCAAGGTAAAAAACAAAAGAAGCCACCATTTTGTTTCTTGCCCTAAAATAAATAAATATAACAAATAATTAAGAAAAGATAACAAAACCCTAACCATTCACTTAAACATGGTTTAAAGTAAACATACACCCAAGTTTGCATGTATCATCAAACATGATACAATCTAGTGCACAAAAATATATCAAATATACTACTTGTGCACATCAAATGAGAAAATCCATTTTAAGTGAACCAATACTAGTTAATGTAAAGTAATATATCAAATATATAATTATACATTAAATCAACACTTGATTTAATGATCAGGTCATACTGCATATAACCGACTAATATCAAGTGTATCAATGTCTCGAATCAACACTTGATTCGGTAACCCGGCTATATCACATACAACCGACCGATGATACAAATCTCGAGAATAGAATTCAGTATCACATACTGGTATTATTCTCGGTCATGCACATATCTCATATGCGCTCCTATTTCGTTTCGCTTGAGCCAGGAAACCTCTATGTAGGACTTTAAAGACTCATCAATACGCCGGCAGCAGGTGATGATCATATCAAGCACCCACAAGCCGCAAGAGGTCTGCGAAACGTAACGGCCACCCGGGTATTGAGCGATCAGAAGATCGACGAGAAAGCCCGCTCACACTCCTGTGAATCCAACCAGTAACATTTACCGTACAGTCCGGTCTGATCGTCTGATATGTCGCATATCTTGCCTAGGGGTGGTAAACGTCAGACCCCAATAGCTCGATAAGTCGTGTCGATATGAGGTCTATAACAGTTCGAGAAACTACTGGTAACACTTACCAGTAAATCTCAGCAACCCTGGCCAGGGATTTCCAGTTATAGCCAATCGAACACAGCGCAACATCAACCCCCTATACCGGGAGAGACGAATCCCCTCCTATTGCTCATTGCCTCTATATGATTCGGGACTGTACCCAAAAACCACCGTTTTGCATGCTCTCTTGGACGTTGTAAGGTGGAAATCAAAGCAAAGTGGGAATCACACAAGACTCTATGACGATCTCGGGTCAACAGACTACTCTGTACCAGTGTCACTAGAGAACTGCCATCTGACGTAAGGTATAATACCATCTCGGAGTTCTCGGCGAGTCCGTCCAGTATACCCAGTCTCCACTGAGCACCCGTATATCATCTCTGATGTCAAACACCAATGGATATGGGATCATCCATCGCCCATCTGTATGGGTCGAGAAGGTATACGCTAGTCTACACTGGTATATCGATGCCCTGTCTCGATACACCCACGACTAGGGACCTTGAAGGATGTACTTATGGACTACCATGTCCCCACTAGTATGATCCGCATCATAGTCTAGGTAGTCAAGTACACATCCTAAGGGCTTTACCAACATGTAACAGAGAGACAATCAGTGTACACGTTAAGGTAAAGATCAACCAGATAACATACTATCATGTCGAGCAAGAAAGTCCTCCCTATATATGTCCAAGCATCCACTACAATATACATCCTATGTATAGTAATGGCCTCTAGGGCATACATATAACTAACACTTTTCACTAAGTAGTAAAGTAGTTTACTAGCTTATAGTTTCGCCTAATCTCTAGTTAACGATCTTGCATAGAGTTGTTAGACACATAAAAATTTGATTTTGGCATGGTTGATGCCTTGTAGAACCTCTTGAGTGTGCCTAGTAACCCTACAGTGGTATCAAAGCCAAGCGAGAGCTTTAGGCAAAGTGTAGATGATGTTAGAAATCCGATCGAACCCCAAAACCCTAATTCAAACCCTTCTCTGGACATTTTCTTAAATGTGGTTTTTTCCAAATTAAAAATAATCAAAAAATTCAGCAGGGTTTTCTAGGAATTACTGTGCAACACGTGGGCCCAACTCCATCAAACCTCCACGGAACCGCGGCCATACCCTAGGTCGCCCAGCGGTTCTGCGGCCACACTGTAGCTTCCTTGTCCACTGTTTGCACAGTAATGTCCTATATTGTTTCTTGTGTTTTATGGGTAATTTTAATTTATACTCAAGAGTTGAGT
Source organism: Agapanthus africanus (assembly GCA_030015575.1). Classification (NCBI taxonomy): domain Eukaryota; kingdom Viridiplantae; phylum Streptophyta; class Magnoliopsida; order Asparagales; family Amaryllidaceae; genus Agapanthus; species Agapanthus africanus. Next base: position 411,498,873 of record JASDDO010000001.1, read on the forward strand.
TTTCTGGGTTGTATTGGGAGTTCGATGATTCGATCGGAAAGTTTGACTTCGTCTATGTCTTTTTCCGGGTAATTTAGAACGTGTTAAAAAGTTTGACCGGATATAAATAACCCACTTTTTCCCCTGTCGGGAAATTTCCAAGTGTTGGATTTTTCCGTTGTTTAAGAACGTTCTAAGTAGTGCAAGTAACGCGATGGACCCTCTAGAAGACAACAAATCTTAACTCGATTCTGTGACCGTCTTGAACTGCCTTTTGAACCTTAGGGTTTGGGGCAGTACGACGTGCCATATGTGAGGCGTTGGCTTGACCCTTCTACGGCTGAACCGTTGGTACTGTGGCATGAAGTGGATGTTTTAAAACTTATTTCATGTGTTGAGCTTTTCGGGAAAACTTGGGTGTTTGTTTATTCGATCGGAAAGTTTAACATTGTCTATTTATCTGGAATGTGATACAATAATTGGAATCCACAAATAGTTATGAGATAACTGATTTGAATATTATAAACATAGCAGTTTAGTCTCAGATGATCGGTTGCCACGGAATTTTGATGTGATCAAAAGTCTGACGCAATCACGTAGCGTACGCGGATACTCGCTGGGTAAACTTAATAGACAGCCATACCCCATAGCCCCGACCAAGTGACTGTAGGAGAACCCCGTCGCCAAAAGCATCCGTTCGGGTGCTCACGGCAGTGGTGTTTCGCCTTAGTGCACTTCGTCGACGGCATCGGGGGTGCGGCCGTCTACTAAAGTTTACGACGAGCATTCGATCGGGATGTCGGGAATCTTGTTGAATTGCCCGACTTGATATTGAAAAGAGTTTCGATAATGAGACTAAAAAGCAGGGTTTATAATTGTTAGGCATGCGATGTCTAAGGAATTCATTTGGTTAGGCATGCAATGTCTAAGAAGGTTGCGGATTCCAACTGTTGTAGTTTTACACTTTCTTTTCTGTGACCATAAGCGTAGTATGTGGTGTATCGCCGGCTTCGTTACTATACGTCAACGACAATCGGGATACGCATACTTGCTTACGTTGATGATATGAGATATTATGTGTTGCTGTGATATGTTATATTGGATCGTCGCGTTTGAATAGCCGGGGTTTTTATGTGAGATGAGAGTTTTTCTTTTTCATTCATGTAAAATTCTTTTGTATGTAATATTCTTTTATTGGGGCACTTCCAGGATGAGGATGATGTCACCACTTGTATATTATTTACTTTTCCGCATTAGGTAGACCCAAGGCAGGGAGCACAAATAACCGGGTTCTGGGGTCCAGTGGGAGACCATCTCGAAGAGTCGAGACCGGATCTCCTAACCCTAGAATTGGCAGTGTTACTTGCCGCTCTCGTAGGGGTCTAGGGATGTGGGTTTGGCTATTCATCGCCACCGTGGAATCCGTGTTTTATACTTGCTCGTATTGAAAACACGGACGTCCTAGTATATCCAATATTTCATATAAGTTTCTTCTGCTGCGATATCTATGATGTGATCATTTGATATGTTGTGATAGATACTGCATATAGTATATATGATATATTATATAGACGTTACCTATGTTTTACACCCGCGCTAGCCCTGCCCCGCTCTGCCGTTAGTTACCTAACCTAACGGTGCACGAGGGGACATCGAGGCGAATGCGGATGGCATAAGTGTACGTCGTATTTATCTGTGATGTTTAGGTAACTTAAATGATGGGACTTCATTAATATGATTAATGAAAGAAAAAGAAACCTAAAATATGTTGTGGAATCAAATTTTCAAAAACAGGTAGCTACAGTTCTTGCTTTGCATCGTGGTGTTCCTTGTAGAACATCCTGCACCTTATTCGATAAAGAAAGGGCCGAGATCCCTTCACCGGGAGTGACCCCTTTAGCAATGACTGGCAGATGCTACACCCCTCGGTTTGTCTTTTGATTGCTTTTGGAGTTTTTGCTTTGCATAGTGATATATATGATATATCCTGCACCTTATTCGATGAGGAAAGGGCCGGCGATCCCATCACCGGGAGTGACCCTTTTAGCAAAACTAGAAAAGCCTAAAAAACACTCTATTTTAAAATCATTTGATTCTACAACGATATCAAGTTCATTACGCAATAGGTTTTCAAAAAAACCTGTCGTAGCTCTCAGTCATTTCAGATAAGTTGTATATAGTATTCGTGCAACATTTGTTGGCTTTCGTCAAGGTGTAGTGTGCGGTAGCTATATGCTGCTTATCTGCAGCATACGATGCGATTGGATTAGGGTAGTCGTACGGCTTTGTTGGCTTTCATCAAGGGTCGTGCGGGTGGGTTTAATTCAGTCAAGAAATGTACGGGTTGAACTTGACTAGCGGGCTATGGTTTGTTGGCTTTCGTCATGGTCATAGCACATTAGGGGCAAAATATTATCGGGAATTTCAAGTGTTGAAATTTGCAATGAGATTGTATACCTTCTATGAGATAGTTGGATCCCGATACCCGCTGCGAGTAAGAGTTACTCCTGGGAGAGATTTACACATTACAATTAGCCGATCAAGTAGGTGTCTAGAAAGGTGTTAACGGGGTTACGCCTCTGGGAAAATGAGGTTTACTTCAATTAGGTCCGTGCGAAAGCACGGGGAACCTCCCTCAAAGTACCGATACTGGCCTGGCTGAAAGATTGGAAAACTTGTAACGTGTAATTAATCCCAACTAGTCTTTCCTTTTAAGATTTGAAGGAAGATTTGATTAAAACAGTGGGAGCCATCCTGATTAGATAAAATAATCACCAATCTGATCTTGCAAGAGCATACGCTGAGTGTTTTCTTCTCTCTCTCTCCAGGTAGCGACCATATCACGCCTTAATTAAGATAATAATACGGATGTATTGACCGAACCCGCTTGTTATACTGAGCTGGGGAACGTTGGTCCCGCTACAACTTATAATTGTTATAAGATAGATCAGGAAATTAGGGAATACCAGATTTCCCGTGCCGCCCAAACGAAGAAAGTACATACTGATGCATCATCTTCGGGTGTGTTCGTTATAGAGAACTGTTTCTCAGTATCCTTTACGTCCTGGGTACGAGATACCGGATCAGGATCCCGCATATGTAATCTGTTACATGGGCTACAGATTGGTAGAGAACTGAGAACGAGTGATAAGTTTCATGAGACAGAAAACGGTGCAAGCGTTGCAGCCAAGTCTGTTAGTCATATAAGTCTCTTTATTAGTAAAGAAGTGATATAATTTTGTATCGTTGGATAATGTTTTGAACATTTCCTATATCAAGAGTTGATCGGTTCAGGCACGTTATCTAAAAGCATTAACGTTCTAAATCAAACTGCAGTTCTTAGTATACAGAACACACACAAGAGGAAGAGTTCAGAAATGAAGGAATCCTTCTTGAGGTATTGTAGACTAGGTCATATCCATGCGACCCGACTAGCCGAAGTTACATTTAGATGCATATTTAAATCTATTTGAATTTACATCTTGTGAAACTTGCCGGTCATGTCACAAAGATAAGATGACCATAGCTCTGTTTATTGGAAACAGAGAAAGAGTTAGTGAACTCTTGGGATTGATACTTGCTGATGTATGAAGGTCCCCTGTCTATACATACCAAGACCGGTCCTTTGTACTTCATTACATTCTGTGATAATTTCTCAAGATTCAGACATATGTTTCTGTTGAAACACAAGTCCGAACCTTTTGAGATATTTACAGAATATAAGTTAGAAGTAGAGAACCAGAACGGGTATAAGTATTATGTCCTTTGATGTGATCAAGGAGGAGAATACCTGAGCACGAAATTCCTGGACTATTCTAAAGGAGAATGAGATTCTCTCTCAGCATTACTCCTTCGTATACACCATGGCACGATGGTATATCGGGGCGGAACAATAGCACCCTATGTGATATGGTGTGCTATATGATGAGTACTACTGAGTTTCTTATTTCCTTTTGGGAGTTGTGCACTTGTGAAGTTGCATACCTATTGAATGGCGTTCTAATCAAATCAGTTGCCTGCCACTTCATATGTGATATGGAATGGGAAGAACCCATATCTTAAGTATGTTAAGATTTGGGGTTGTCCGGCCTATGTCTAAAAGCAAAATCCGGACAAGCTCGAGGCAAGGTCTGTTATGTAGAACTGGAAAGGTTCCAGCTATAAAAACTGCAGCTGATGATTTTGTAAAACCAAAGGATTCAATAGTTTCCAACGAACCTCAGCCTCTCCGCCGATCTAGTAGGGTTCCTCACCCACCTGAGAGATACTTCGGTTTCTCTATGACAGTGGGAGCAAGGATTGCATCATGAGATGATGACCCAACTATTTTCGAGCTGGCCATCAGGAGTGAGACTCTGTAAGAATGGCTGGATATTTATCGATCTGAGATGGAATCCTTATACACCAACAAAGTATGGACTTTGATTGCAATATCTGAAGGGTTAAATTCCCATCAGGAGCAAGTATATCTTGAGTAGAATACTTGGTGTAGATGGAAAAGTTGAGACTTTCAAAGCTAGACTAGTTAAAGGTTTTTCGTCATCGACCAGGCGTGGATAATGATGAAACCTTTTCCAGTGACTATGCTTAAGTCCATCCATATCCTACTTGCTACGTCTACATACCATGACTACGATATCTGGTGGTTGGGTGTCATGACAGCTTTTCTAAAATGATGTTTTGGAAGAGAGCGTCCATAAGTACACAGCCAGAGGGTTTCGTAGATAGTGGGAGCAGTGGAAACGTGTGCAAGATGTTTTATGTGATAAAACATGCATCGCGGAGTTGGAACATCTGTTTTGATGTGGTAGTCAAAGAGTTTGACTTCATAAAAATGGTAGATGAACCTTGTATATACAAAAAGGCAGTAGGGAGTATGGTGGTGATCCTCGTAGAGTACATGGATGACATACTCTTGATAGGGAAGAAGTTTCCTATGCTACGCTCGGTCAATCTTCGCTTATCACAAGGATTCTCCATATTGGATCAAAATGATACCTACTAAATCCTGGGTTTTGGATCTATGAGATAGATCTAATTGGATGTTAGAATACTCACAAGTTGTAGTAAGGTGTTATCAATCGATCCTGAGGAGAATCACTGGAAAGGTTCCAGAGTGATAAGGACGACTGAATGTCAGTCGCAGGCTTTGTCTTTACCCTCAGTGGAGGGACGGTATGTTGGAAGAGTTCCAAGCTAGATACCATGACTTACTAGACGATTAAAGGCAATATACATCGTTACCAAGGATACTACCAAAGAGGCAGTCTGGATATATATAAGTTCATGAGATGAACTTCGTTCCTACCATTGTGTGACAATAGAGTTGTCGCTTTAGCCAAGTAACTACCGTCCCATCAGAAATCCAGATATAATTCTTAGGCAGTATCACCTGATTAAGGAGATGGTTGATCTCCAGGGAGATCGAGGTTAGGAGAGTAGACTCAGAGGACAACACGGTGGATCCACTCACAGAGGCTTTTTCCCAGAGAGAGACTATTATGGGATGGTTGAGTATGAGATACTACAACCACTGCTATCAGATGGCCCTAGTGCAAGTGGGAGATTGTTAGTTATATGTATGCCCTAGAGGCCATTACTATACATGAGATGTATATTGTAGTGGATGCTTGGACATATATAGGGAGGACTTTCTTTCTCGACATGATAGTATGCTATCTGGTTACTCTTTAACTTAACGTATACACTGATTGTCTCTCTGTTACATGTTGGTAAAGCCCTTAGGATGAGTACTTGACTGCCTGGACTATGATGCAGATCATACTAGTAGGGACATGGTAGTCCATAAGTACATCCTTGAAGGTCCCTAGTCGTGGGTGTATCGAGACAGGGCATCGATGCACCAGAGTAGACTAGCGTATACGCATCTTGACCCATATGATGGGCGATGGATGATCCCATATCCATCGGTGTTTGATATCAAGGATGGTGTACGGGTGCTCAGTGGAGACTGGGTACACTGGACGGACTCGCCGAGAACTCCCAGATGGTACTGTACCTCATGTCAGATGGCAGTTCTCCGGTGACACTGGTACAGAGTAGTCTGTTGACCCGAGATCGTCATAGAGTCTTGTGTGATTCCCACTATGCTTTGATTTCCACCTTACCACGTCTAAGAGGGCGTGCAAAACGGTGGTTTTTGGGTACAGTCCCGAATCACAAGGAGGCAATGAGCGATAGGAGGGGATTCGTCTCTCCCGGTATAGGGAGTTGATGTTGTGCTGTGTTCGATTGGCTATAACCGGAAATCCCTGGCCAGGGTTACTGAGATTTACTGGTAAGTGTTACCAGTAGTTTCTCGAACTGTTATAGATCTCATATCAACACGACTTATCGAACTACTGGGGTCTGACGTTTACCACCCCTAGGCGAGATATGCGACATATCAGACGACGAGACCGGACTGTACGGGAGTGTTACTGATTGGATTCACAGGAGAACTAGCGGGCTTGCTTATTGATCTTCTGATCGTTCAATACCCGGGTGGCCGTTACGTATAGCACACCGCTTGCGGCTTATGGGTGTTTGATATGATCATCACCTACTGCCGGCGTATTGACGAGTCTTTAGAGTCCTACACAGGGGTTTCCTGGCTCAAGCGAAATGGAGTAGGAGCACATATGTGATATGTGCAGGACCGAGATTAATACGATATGAGATACCGTATTCTATTCTCGTGATTCGTGACATTGATCGGTTGTATGCGATATAGCCGGGTTATCGGATCAAGTGTTGATTCGATAAGTTGTTACCCATTGATATTAGTCGGTTATAGCCGGATTATTAAATCAAGAGTTGATTTAATAATTTAATGCATAATTATATATTTGATATATTACATTGCATTAACTAGTATTAGCTTACTTAAGATTTATTTTCTCACTAAATTGTGCACATTGTTTATATGTGATATATGCAAGTGTACATGTTTGTATCATGCTTGATGATACACACAAGATGGGTGTATGAGACTTGTACCAATATTAGTTTTAAGATTAGGGTTATTCTTTTATCATAACATTTAACAAAAGGGTTAAACTAAGTCTAAGTAATCAAGCTTGTAGAAGCTTGGAGAAACTTTGACAAAGTCCACTCTTTTGTCTTTTGTCTTGATATTCTTTAACCCAACCCTTAACCTAATGCCTTGGTTAATTCTCTACATGAGTTAAGCATGAGGGCTTAACTCAACCATGGTGCCATTATTTATTGGATAAGTTTTCATTTGGATGGATGATTATTTTTTTTTCTTCTTCTTCATCAAGTTCCATCCAAAAGCTTACTAGCTCCAATGGTGCCATGAGAAAAAGAGTGAGAAAATCAATTCTAAAGTGAGCCCACTTCCTACTTCTTCATCCTCTACCACTTGCCATGTAGTAGAGTGTGTTCTCTTCACAAAGTTCATGACCTAGTGAAGGAATAGCTTGAGTCAGTGTCTCCCCGACGTAGATCATCTTCGGCCTCGAAGTCATCATAACAAGCACGTTCGTTCTTCTCGTGGAGCTTCTCTAGAGTCCGGAGTTCATGATCGCAGTGATGGGGACGTCTACACGGAGTAAATGAAGTGGAGGACCGGTTCTACAAAGGTTGTAATCCCTTTCACTAAGTAGTAAAGTAGTTTACTAGCTTATAGTTTCGCCTAATCTCTAGTTAACGATCTTGCATAGACTTGTTAGGCACATAAAAATTTGATTTTGGCATGGTTGATGCCTTGTAGAACCTGTTGAGTGTGCCTAGTAACCCTACAGACTGAGCCAACATATCAAAGGATCCTAGTCAAGTTCATTATCTCGATTGCATTAAACCCACCCACACGAGTCCTTGACTGAGCCAAAATGATCGTGCGCCTGTCCAAACCAATCGCATATCTATGCAACAAAAAAACACTACATAGCTACCGAACACTACATCTTGGCTAAGCACGACATACGTAGCATGAATACTAAGCAAAACTAATCTGAAATGACGGACGGTGATTGGTATGATTTTTTGCTTGCTTAATTTTAATTACCGCAATCAAGACCGTTTCGCTTGGTAGCTAGCCGGTTGAGTACGGGTCGATCCACAGGGAAATGGAATCTTTTTCTTTATGTTTTAATGAGTTAAATCCAAATATGTCGAGATTTTTTTTACGATCTACTATTGAAATAAATGATGATAAAAGATCTTGTTAGGGTTAGGATTAGGTTAGTTCGAGTTAGGAATTTCTCACTTCTTTCAACGCCCTTCTTAATATCGGTGTTACGGTAATCGACAACAACGGGGATTAGCACGACTAGGAAGGAACATAAAAATTTAACCTATGCTTTCCATTCTTAGTTTCTTCCTTTTGGTCCTTGTCTGTCCATTCTTGGCTCTTATCCCCAACCTCCAATTAATTCAACCACAACCGGTCTTATTAGGGAATCATCTCTATCATGTAGGATAGGGTGCCGTAGTGAGAGGATTGTGGTTCAATTAAAGCGAGTCCGAATTATGGTGTTGGGCAAAGAAAAGAGTGAGAGAGATTTCCTTCTTTCAAACTTTCCTTCTCCTGCCCTAACAAGTGAGAAATTACTCACCCATTAAAAAAATAAAAACAAGAAGGAAGGTAGAAAAAAATGAGGTTGAGAAGAATTACAACCAGCTATTTGAGACCTCACCTTGGCAAGGATCTTACTCAAGCATCATCATTGTAAAGGATAAAGAAAAATAGAAGAAGAAAAACAAGAGAAAAATAACAATAAAATAATACGACTAAATTAGCAAATGAAAAATTGCAAATAATAAATAGACATGCAAGATAAAAAGAACTCTCTTTTTTTAGTTATCACCACTCACAAACTCACTACAATTTTTAATGGAGAAAGAAAAACTACAGAATTAAATCCTAATTCTAATAAAGAAAAAACACACTCTAGTTTGGCTTTGAGCTCTGCTATTTATAGACAGGAAAGTGAAACCCTAGGTTTTCAATCTGAGCCAAATACAAGATTACAAAACTACCCCAAGAGAGCCGAGTCAACGCTGCTTTGACGCAACCAACACTGTTCAGACGCGGCCGCAGTTCCGCGGCAGAAGTGCCTTTCTGGCCGCGGTTCTGCGGCCGTTTGGTGGATTTGACTTCTCGTTTTTTCTGGGTTTCTTCATGTTGCTGTTCTCTTCTGTTTTTTATACTTGGTTTCTCAGAATCTCTTCAGTTTGCTTCCGGATTTTCAGCAGTGCAAAATGATGTAGACTTTTGCCTTGAGCTCCGCGTTGAAGTCTTGGATCTTGTGATGCCCTTGTGCTATGTGCATTGAAGTGACCAATGATTTGCCATTTTGTCCTTTGAAATCGTAGGCGACATTTATACGGATAATGCGCAGAGATCAGTATTTATCTTTTGTTGGTCGTAGTCCCGCATTTGTTGCGACTTTTCATGAATTTCACAGTAAAGTACTTGTAGGGTTCCTATCGACGGCAGCAAGGTTTCGGGAGGCAACGTCCATGCCATTTTCAAATTTTTGCCATTTCAAGGAACTCTAAACAAGAATCGATAACTAGAAATTAATACGGAAACATAGTAAACCATTTACTATCTAAGTGAAAAAGGAATTACAACCTTTGTAGATCGGTCCTCCACTTCATAAGCTCCTTATAGTAGTCCTTTCGCTGCAATCATGTTGCTCCCGGACTCTTGGACGGCTCCATGAGAAGTATGCAACGGTCTTGCTTGAAGTATTCGAGGCCGAAGATGATCTACGTCGAGAGATTACTAACTCAAGCTATCACTTCACCAAAGTGAAGCAAACACCCTATACTAAAGTGCTTGTTTAGTAGAGGATGATGAAATAGGAAATGGGTTCACTTTAGAATTTCTTTTCTCACATTATTTCTCACTTTGGATCAAACCTTAAAAAGCTTTTGGCTCTGAGGAAGAAGATGAACAAAAATGAGAATGAAAATGATCAAGTGAGATAATCTAACCATGGGTGAGTGAGTATCATATACTAACTCATGTAGAGACATAAGCATGGCTAATTATAGTGGATAGGTTAATAAATATCCTAAGTAAAACAAAATGGGTGGACTTTGTCAAAGCAATCACATGCTTCATGCTTTAAACAATTATCCACTAATTTTTTATTTACATTGAATATTAAAACCCCACAATTTTAATTAGTATGGTGTATGTCTCATACACCCATGCATAGTGTATCAACAACCATGACACACAAAAATAAATAATGCGTATTAATATATATCACATATATATTACATGTACACACAAGTGAGAAAAGAATACTTAAGTGAGCCAGTAAAACCTCTATGTAGGACTCTAACCGACTAACACAAAATATACCAACTTATCGAATGAACACTTGATTCGATAACCCGGCTATATCACATATAACCAGCCGATACAAAAGTCGCGTGAATAGAATACGGTATCACATACACGCATTATTCTCGATCTCACACATATCACATATGCTCTCCTATTTCGTTTTGCTTGTGCCAGTAAAACCTCTATGTAGGACTCTAAAGACTTGTCAATACGCCGGCAGTAGGTGATGATCACATCAAGCACCCACAAGCCGTCAGCGGTACTAGCTGGACGTAATGGCTACCCGGCTATTGATCAATCAGAAGATCAGCAAGCAAGCCCGCTCCAACTCCTGCAAAAGCCTGACAGTGACACTACCGTACAATCCGGTCTCCTCGTCTGATATGTCGCATATCAAGTCTAGGGGTGGTAAACGTCAGACCCCAATAACCGATAAGTCATGCCGATATGAGGCTCATAACGGGTCAAGAAACTACTTGTAACACATACAAGTAAATCTCTAAACAAGCCCTGGCCAGGGACTTCCCTGTTATGGCCAATCGAGCACAGCGCAACATCAACCCCCAATACCGGGAGAGACGAATCCCCTCCTATCGCTCATTGCCTCCATGTGACTCGGGACTGTACCCAAAAACCACCGTTTTGCACGCCCACTTGAACGTGGTAAGGTGGAAATCAAAGCACAATGGGAATCACACAAGACTCTATGGCGATCTCGGGTCTACAGACTAACCAATACCGGTGTAACCAGAGAACTGGTATTTGACGTGAGGTATAATACCATCTGGGAGTTCTCGGCGAGTCCATCCAGTGTACCTAGTATCCACTGTGCGCCCGTATATCATCTCTGATGTCAAACACCAATGGATATGGGATCATCCATCGCCCATCTATATGGTTCGAGAAGGTATACGCTAGTCTACTCTGGTATATCGATGCCCCGTCTCGATACACCCACGACTAGGGACATTAAAGAATGTACTTATCGACTACCATGTCCCCACTAGTATGATCTGCATCATAGTCCTGGTAGTCAAGTACACATCCTTAGGGCTTTACCAACATATAACAGAGAGACGATCGGTGTACACGTTAAGGTAAAGAGTAACCTGATAGCGTACTATCATGTCGAGCAAGAAAGTCCTCCCTATATATGTCCAAGCATCCACTACAATATACATCTCATGTATATTAATGGCCTCTAGGGCATACATATAACTAACAATCTCCCAGTTGCACTAGGGCCATCAGATAACAGTGGTTGTAGTATCTCATAATCAACCATCCCGTAAAAGTCTCTCTATGGAAAAAGGCCTTTGTGAGTGGATCCGCCATGTTGTCCTCTGAGTCTACTCTCCTGACCTCGATCCCCTAGAGACCATCCATCTCCATGATCAGGTGATACTTCCTTAGAATATGTCTGGATCACTGATGGGACGGTTGTTCCTTGGCATAAGCCACAACTCCATTGTCACACAATGGAAGGAACGAAGTTCATCTCATGAACTAATATACACCCAGCTGCCTCTTTGGTAGCATCTTTGGTAGCGATGTATCCAGTCTTTATCGTCTAGTATGCCACGGTATCTAGCTTGGAACTCTTCCAATCATACCGTCCCTCCACTGAGGGTAAAGACAATGCATGTGACCGACATTCAGTCAACCTTATCACTCTGGAAGATATCCAATGATTCTCTCCTGGATCGATTGATACCATCTCACTACACCTAGTGAGAATCCTAACATCTACTTAGATCTATCTCATAGATCTAAAACCCTGGATCTAGGAGGTATCACCTTGATCCTATATGGAGAATTCATGTGATAATAGGAGATTGACCGAGCGTAGCATAGGAAACTCCTTTCCTATCAAGAGTATGTCATTTACGTACAATACAAGGATGACCGCCTTACTCTCTACTACTCTTTTGTATATACAAGGTTCATCTACCATTTTGATGAAGTCAAACTCTTTGACTATCACATCAAAATAGATGTTCCAACTTCGCGATGCATGCTTTTACCTGTAAAGAAACTTGCACATGTTTCTGCTGCTCCCACTGTCTACGAAGCCCTCTGGCCGTATACTTATAGATGCTCTCTTCTAAATCGGTATTCAGAAAAGCAGTCATGATACCCAACCGCCAGATATCGTAGTCATGGTATGTAGCAATGGTAAGTAGGATCTGGATGGACTTAAGCATAGCTTTGAAAGTCTCAACCTTCCAATGTACACGAAATAATCTTCTCAAGATATACTTGCTCTTAATGGGGATTTAACCCTTTAGATATAGCAACCAAAGTCCATACTTCGTTGGTGTACATAGATTCCATCTCAGATCGCATAGCATCCAACCATTTTCAGAGAGTCCCCACTCATGATGGCCTGCCCGAAACTAGTTGGGTCATCATCTTATGATGCAATCCTTGCTCCCACTGTCATAGAGAAACCAAAGTATCTCTCAGGTGGGTGAGGAACCCTACCAGATCGGTGGAGAGGCTGAGGTTCGTTGGGAGCTATTGAATCCTCCGGTTCTACCAAATCATCAGCTGTAGTTTGTATAGCTGGAACACCTTCCAGTTCTACCTCATGACCACAAATTTCATTCCAAAAAAAATTCCTTTTCTAAAAAGGTGGCATGCCGAGAAACAAAACACCTTTTTTTCCTCGGTGCGGTAGAAGATATTCCTTTACGAATGCTTGGGATATCCACAAAACTGACTTTGCCTCAAGCTTGTCCGGATTTTTCTTTTAGACATATGCCGGACAACCCCAAATCTTAACATACTTAAGAGATGGGCTCTTCCCATACCATATCTCATATGGAGTGGTACGCACCTGATTTGGTTGGAACGCCATTCAGTAGGTATGCAGCTTCACAAGTGCATAACCCCAAAAAGGAAATAGACAACTCAGTAGTACTCATCATAGAGCGCACCATATCTCATAGGGTGCAATTGCTCCACCTCGATACACCGTTGTGCTGTGGTGTATACGGAGGAGTAATGCTGAGAAAGAATCTCATTCTCCTTTAGAATAGTCCAGGAGTTCCGTGCACAAGTATTCTCCTCCCTAATCACATCAAAGGACATAATGCTTATACCCATTTTGGTTCTCTACTTGTGACTTATATTCATTGAGTTTCTCAAAAGCTTCAGGCTTATGTTTCACCAGGAACATATGTCCGAATCATGAGAGATTATCAGTGAATGTAATGAAGTATAAAGAACCGGTCTTGGCCTGTGTAGACAGGGGACCTTCATACATCATCATGTATCAATCCAAAGAGTTCACTAACTCTTTCTCTGTTTCCAATAAACGGAGCTACGGTCATCTTATCTTTGTGACATGACTGGCAAGTTTCACAAGATGTAAATTCAAACTGATTTAAATATGCATCTAAATGTAACTTCAGCTAGTCCGGTCGTATTGATATGACCTAGTCTATAATGCCTCAAGAAGGACTCGTTCATTTCTGAACTCTTCCTCTTGTGTGTGTTTTGTATGGTAAGAACTGTGGTTTGATTTAGAACGTATATGCTTTTAAATAACGTGCCTGAACCGATCAACTCTTGATATAGGAAATGTTCAAAACATTATCCAATAATACAAAATTATAGCCTTCTTTACTAAATAAAGAGGCTGATATGATGTTGTATATCAGGTTCGGTATCTAATAACATTCGTTCAGAATCAATGTATTTCGGTAATACAGGGTGATAACTGCCAACATCTTGGCTGCAACACCGGCACCATTTCAGACTCTTGAAATTTTATCACCCGTTCTCAGTTATCTACCTATCTGTAGCCCATGTAACAGATTACATATGTGCGATCCCGATCCGGTATCTCATACCCAGGACGTAGAAAATACTGAGAAACAGTTCTTGGTAATGAACACACCCGAAGAAGATGTATCAGTATGCACTTTCTTCGTTTGGGTGGCACGGGAATCCTGGTAATCCCCTATTTCCTGCTCGGTCTTATAACAATTATATGTTGGAGCGGGACCAATGTTCCCCAGCACAGTATAACAAGCGGGTTCGGTCAATACATCCATATTATTATCTTGATTAAGGCGTGACATGGTCTCTACCTAGAGAGAGAGAAGAAAACACTGTGCGTGCGCTCTTGCAAGATCAGATTGGTTATTATTTTATCTAATCAGGATGACTCCCACTGTTTTTATCAAATCTTCCTCCAAACCCTAAAAGGAAAGAATAGACGGGATTAATTACACCCTACAAGTTCGCCAAGCTTTCAGCCAGGCCAGTGCCGGTATTTTGAGGGAGGTTCCCCGTGCTTTCGCACGGACCTAATTAAAATAAACCTCGTTTTCCCAGAGGCATAACCCCGTTGACACCTTTCTAGACACCTACTTGATCGGCTAGTTGTAAAGTGTAAAACTCTCCCAGGAGTAACAATTACTCGCAGCGGGTATCGGGATCCAACTATCTCATAGAAGGAATGCAATCTCATTGCAAATTTCAACACCTGAAATTCCTGATAATTTTGCCCCTAGCGTGCTATGACCTTAACGAAAGCCAACAAACCATAATCCGCTAGTCAAGTTCAACCCGTACATTTCTTGATTGAATTAAACCCACCCACACGACCTAAATGAAATGACGGAGGGCTATGAATGGTTTTGGCGAAACCGTGAACGTAGTGAACTTGATATAACCGAAGGAACCTGATAGCTTTTAAAAGGAGTGGTTAAAGCTCCGTATTTAAAAATATCTGTTTTCAAAATTAACCGAGTGGTTTCTTTTAAATTGTTCCAACGATTAAACTTTTTGGTTTATTTTCTTTGCATTATAAATAATGCGTCCCATCATTAACCTATCATTGCAGAAAACAACGAAAATACAAAGTCCTCTTATGCCATCCGCATTCGCCACGGGGTCCCATCATCACCCGTTAGGTTACTTAACTAACGACAGAGCGGGGGCTGGGCTAGCGCGGGTGTAAAACATAAGTGACGTCTAAATAGCTATCATATATAGATATTGTACATTCGTCAGACGCAATAATAAGCATTCCAGATCACAGATGAACTTTATTGGATTTGCAAGCAATCCGTGTTTGTTTTGAGCCTGCAACAAAAGACGGATTACACAGTTGTGATAAATAGCCATTACCCCACCCAAGACCCCAACGGGTACGGCAAACTACCCACTCGTCAGTTTGTGCACCCCACCTTGGGTCTGTCTGTAACACTTGCGTTTTTAGGGTTAGTAACAATTAAGTGTTAATTTTGGTGTTTTCGGTAAAAAGCTTACCAAAACGGGATTCTAGTAATCTATCTGGATTTATGGTTAGTTTTGCGGAATTTTATCGCAACCACACACACTTGTGCACGTTAACTAGGTTTAAGACTATGGTTGCCACACATTTGGGCTTGTAGGTTAGCTATGTTTAATTTGACCATGGTGGGTTAGGTCCTTAGTTAAGTTAATGGTGTTGTTTAGAGCTAAATTAGCTTAGTTGGAGATGGTTGGCTTTGACCATGGGGTTTTGGAGAGTTTAAGGTTGACTTAGAGTGAGGATGAGGGATGTGATGTGTCATGATGAATTAAGGTTGAGTCTCCTCACTCATTTCACAACTTTTTCACCTCTCTCTCACTCACTCACTCACACATCAGTTTAGCCAGAAAATCTGCATCAGATCAGCCCCATTTTTCATCTTTTCAGCCCAAATCAGCACCACACATCAGCCACCATGCCTAGCTCTGTTTTCAGCATCTGCAACAGCAGTTTCCAGCCTTCCCAGCCCCTATTTGTTCATCTACAGCTGCTACTTCATCCCCCTCAACCTCAAACTACAAACACACAACACTACCACCTCACTCACACTACACATCAGCCCAAATTTCATTCAGATCAGCCACCTGAAACATCAGCCTTCAACCCATCTTTTCTCACCATTTCAGCCTTTAAACTGCTGCAGACAGCAACAGCCACAGCTGCTTCAGCCCCTCAACCCCATACCACACACACACCACCCCATACCATACACACACCACCTCATACCACACCACACACCACCTTATACCACACCATACGAGCAACAGCAACAGCAACGGCAGTCCTGGTGAAGTTCCGATCATTCCAACCACGTTTTGAGGCACCTACCCTCTTCTTCTTCTCCTTCTCCTTGGTTGCAAGGGTCCTAGGGGGTATAACTCTTAAACTTTTCCCATATTGTTTAGATTAGGTGCTTGATTAGCTAGTTTTTGTGATAAATAGAATTTTATTGCTAGAATAGTATAGTAATGCTAGATTTAGCCATTTTAGAGTACTTGTAGTTTAATGAACCCTTTTTGGTGTTAACTAATCTGTTTTAACCTAGTGGTGTCATTAAAATTAGATGGTTAGCCTTAATTTGCTAAAGTTTCGATAATCTAGCTTAATTGGTGTCCATATCATGCTTAATAGTGATCTTAGGTATTTAAAGAGGATTTTGGGCATAATGATAGTTTTGTTGGTTAGAATAACCCTCTTAGGTGCTAGTGAGGCCAGCCAACCAGATAAATTCCCCAGACTTCATAAAAACACCCGATTTACCCGACTTGGCGTATTTTGGCAGTTTTAGTGACTTTTTAACCTCTATTAGGATCTGCTATTAAAAGGTACTTGTTCTAGATTAGCAAACAAGACTAGATTAGTATGCAGGTTTTTTTTTCGAGTTTTGTGTGGGACCGGAACCCCTCTGGCCGGAGGATGGCCGGCGCCCTCCTCTTCCCTGACCGGCGACGCCGGCCACCTGCGTGAGAGAGTGTATGTGTTTGTGGGTAGGGGTGTCTGGGGGTATTTTCCTGAGGTTGGCATTGTTTACTTGTTAAGTTTTCACCTGAGACTAAATATGGAGTTGTGTAGCCGTATTATTGTGATTTTGGTGGACTTTGATGCGAACTTGGGTGATTTTGTGGAGAACAGGGAATTTCAGGGTGTTTACAGTTAAGATAACCTTAGGTATGCTGTTGGTATCGCTTGTTTCCTGTTTAACCTACCTAGTTCCTTAAAATACCCTTTTGTGCACACTTGGTGCTTTAACTAGCCTTCTTGGATATTGAAAATCTGCTATACTTAGGGAAATACTTTAAATAAGCAAACATATACAACTGTACTAGGACCATAGGGTAGCAACCTGGACCCATTTCGCCGGATTTGGGCCGGCCTGACCCCCTTTTTCACCGGCCCAATAAGGTAGGGTTGCCCTGGTTTTTGGGTATGTAGTGTCTGTAGATTGGGTTATGTGTTTGGTCTTGTTTATTTCCCTTGTTTTTGTCCTAGATGAAATCTGGAGCTAGTTGTGTGTTTCCGATGTTTTAAGTCTTGTGCGACACACGCGTGATACGCGTGGTTCTGTGGCGCGCTGCGCGACACAGCGTGTCAGCTTAGGTTCTGGTGGGTTCGTGCACGTCGCGTCGTGTCGTATGCACACGTGTTTAGTTTCACGCACGCGTTTCCATTTATCGATATATCGCGTTTTGCAGGATTTTTCCTTATATGGTGACTCTAGTGAATTCTAGGTTCGCCGGCAGGGACTTCGAGCGCAGCAGAAAAAGGCAAGCAGGTGGTCGGACACACTTAGCACCGGATCACGGGTGAGTAGAATTAACATCTACGGGGGACGATCGTTTGGATGGCGCGAGTCGCCCGTTAGATTTAATAAAACTTAAAGTTAGTAATCTTGATAGTACTTGTGACAATAGAATGATAATAATAAAACTGGCATAATATTACCGCAGTCATATCAACATGTCATACCCACATACGCAAATTCATTTGTAGGACACATGCACCATTACCAGGTTTTACATGCAGCACGAGCACTATTCATGTGGACACACACACACCCTGGTAATTGCCATGTCACGACACTAGATAACCTTAACCTGAAACATGTTAATTGCCTAGAAATATGATATTGCATTAACTATTTAAAATGAAACCATAAGAATTACCATACCTGTGCATATGTATTATCATATCATCTGCTCATGCTTAGTGCAAATCATACATTGCAAATTGATACCATAAGCATCCATAGTCATCGACATATGCATTTTTGATGATTTCATGGGATTTATGATATTTCTGGATTTTGGAGGAAAGCCGCAAGATTTCAACTGATAACTGTTTAAAATATAAAAGTTGCGGTTTTCTAGTGATGTAAAGTGTCGTCCACCATGAGTTTGCTGTGGTTTTCGAGATCCGTGTCGAGGAGTGGAGGAACCGTCACGGATGCATGGTGGGCCCGGTACGGTACCCCGGGGCAAGAGGATCGCTGATGATGGCGTTGAGCCTGGCAGGGGACGGACTACCTACCGGTGACTTCATTTGGCGCGGCGGATATCCAGAGGATACCGACCGTGGCCGCTGGATTGGGATATTGATATTTGATATGGATCAGCCGGATGGCTGAGGCCAGAGATACTGGACATGGATATATGGGATTTAGACAGTTTTGAGGTGTCGTTGCTGGACACGGTTTTTTTTACTGATTTCTTTGATATTATGCTGATGTTTAAAAAGGGAAATTTCAAAACAAAGGAAAGAATAATTCTCATACATACTTGATAGTACTATCATGTGACATACATACCCGTATAACATCCATGTGACATATATATGTACTTGCATGCATACTGTTGATGCATACATACCTGCTAGAACATGTAGTCATACCTGCTTTAGGGATGCCAGGACACTTGTGTGCATGCATACGATAGCCTTAGTAGATGTTATTTATTACTCACGAGCTGGCAACTCACCCCCGTTGTGCCACAGCTTTTCTGCAGGTCCACTCCGTCAGCACTGTAGCGGCGGATACTTTTGGTTCCTTTGCACTTTTTGCCTGGACTCGGGGCTTTTGCTCATAGGTGGGTTATTATCAGTTTGTACCACCTTATATATTTGTTGTATCTAGAACACTCCATCTACTGCTATTATCATTTTAGTTGTACCTGTTTTATTTGGATTACTGTATATTGACCTAGAGGTGAGGTTGTGAGACTTGGGTATTTATTTTGTGATATATCTGGGTCGAACTCACTTGAGTCGACATGCTATTTCTTATGCACTGTTATTCCTATATATATCTGCTTGCACCTTTGAGGCTGATTTTACTTGTGAGATTCTGCTGGAATATTGGAAAAAGAGGAAAGTTATTTTAAAAAGGCAATTTGATTTGGTAATAAAGTAAATACTTAAATAATTTGGTTTTTCCTTCACTCTAAAGATCTTAATTGGGTTTGTATTCTGGGCTTCGGCTTGCTTATTTTACGGACGCTTTATGACGTTTCGTAATCTAAGTGCCGGTCGCGTTCCGTACCTTGCGGGTCGTGACAAAGTTGTTATCAGAGCGTTAGGTTTCACCTTTCTGAGTGTAGGATAACCCTTAGTAGATGGAGTAAGTGACTTAAGCAGAGTAGCGTAGCGTGCGTATGTCCGCGGCATACTTGCGATGCGATACTCCGCTTAGGTGACTTTTGGACATGCTTGCTTGAGAATTTCTTCTTCGATTCCATGTATCCTGTGATTCTCTTGCGCTGTTCTCATTGTCCTGTTTCCTGTACCAGTCGCTATGCCACAGAGGGCTACCAGAGCACAGAGGGCTGCTGCCCGAGACGAGATTCGAGCTGGCTCATCCGAGACTAGGACTGAGCAGGGTGGCATGCCTACGCCACAGGGACAGACCGATCCACCTTCCCCAGGCCGTATGAATAGGCTTGAGACTGGTATGGAGGAGTTGCGTCAGATGATGGGGAGTATGCAGGATCTTCGTCAGATGGTAGGATCCCTAGTTGCAGCCGGTCGTACACCGAGGCCGGAGGACGCACCTACTACATCCCAGACTACCTTGGTACCAGCTCCTACTACTACCACCGTGACCATCCCGGTTTTGCTACAGGAGTTCATGAGGCTGAGGCCTCCAGTTTTCACGGGTACCGATGCAGCGGAGGACTCGCAGACTTTCCTTGACAGCTTGGCCAGGATCTGCCGATCGCTGAGATGTTCTGATGATCGCTGGGTAGAGCTTGCGAGTTTCCGACTAGAGGGTCTCGCCCAAATATGGTGGGAGTCAGTTCTGAGAGGTCGAGCTACAGGTCTATCGCCCATGACCTGGACCGAGTTCACAGCAGTTTTTGTAAGTCAACGTTAGCGCCCCGGCCGTCTACAGACGCCAAATGCGGAACAAAAACTTTTTATCTGGCGCTATCGTATACTTTAACCCGGATCTGCCATTATTGCTAAACTAACAAACTGTAAAGAGTGTAGAAAGGTTATACCGAACGATCCTAGTCCTTCGTTCTTTAACCATCATCCCACGCTCCGTTGCGGCTGCTCCGATCTCGTCGATCTCCGATCTGCTCGTCCAGGTGGCACCACATCAACGATTCTTTAAACGGGCTCCCGCCTCTGACTTGAGGCAACTCGGTCGTCAAGTTTGCTAAAAGAGACGACCAAGAATGATGTAGAGAATGAGTAGATGACTTTGTCTCACTTCGTCCAAAGCCGTGGATGATCGGTTAATGAAGTTGCCGATGGAAATGAAATGGAACAAGAAATGAACTATGAAATTTCCATGCATCCAAAACTTTAGTCTTTTCTTTCTAGCAACCATAATTTTCTCAAGTGAGTGAGTGGAGGAGGAGAGAGAGGGCCGGCCACTTTAAAGGAGGGGGGGTGAGTGTAGGAACCAAGTGGTGACCATAACATAAAGCTTATCATGAAGAAAAGATCTTAACAAAAACAAAAATGCATTAATGTTAAATCATGAGTCATTAAAACCTAGTCATCATATAATAAAAGCAAAGATGAGTCATGAACCTAGTCACCATCCTTGCCATCACTTCTAGAAACTTCTAGAACACTCTAGAAGCATGACTCACCCTCATCCAAGAAAAGATAAATCCGTCTTTAACCGAATGTTAAAAGACGGCAGATAGAAAACTGGAAACTGGCAACTTCCAAAAGTGATCCCGAAACGACTTTCAGGATAACCCCGTAACTGTATAAATATACCCGCATTTGTATTACGACCGAATACAAATGCAACTGAGACAAAGATATTATATCTACTCAATATAATACTCGGATCCGGCTTAAACCAAAGCCGACCAGTATCATCTGCCCGAAATATAACACGTGCGTAAACGCACGTGCATTTTCCGAACTCTGCCATAAAACCATACGGCCTCTACAACGTTTCGCACGAACTTGGGAAACTGTCGGTGGAGGACTCTAATGACTCGTCAGTACCCTGGCAGTGGGTTTAACCACAAACCGTCAGCGGCACTAGCTATGCGTAACGGCTGCCCATGGACTGACCTCAAGGGAGGCCGATGAGCGAACTCATCCGGAAACCCTACTGAGCCTAACAGTGACAATGTATATACAGTCCGGTCCGTTCGTCTATGAGTATCGCATATCTTCCTAGGGGGCTAGAAACGTCAGACCCCCAATAGCAGTATAAGTCGTGTCGGAGTGTAGCCCAATAACACCCTGAGATACTACTGGAGTACCTACCAGTAAATCTCCTGCCATGGCCATGGACTTTGTGTAATGGCTCTCCTAGACACAGCACGACCTCGCCCCCAATACCGGGAGAGACGAATCCCCTGCCGATCCGCTCACGTGCCTCCATATGGCTCGGGACTGTACCCAAAAGCTACCTGTTTGCACGACTCCTTTGAGCCGTGGTAGGGTAGAAATCAAAGCACAGCGGGAACTCACACGAGACAAATGACGACCTCTGGTCGATGAACTAACCTGTACACATGTCACCAGGGAACTGCTATCTGACGATAGATATAGTACCAACTAGCAGATTCCCGGCGAGTCCTGTCCGGTGTACTCATAACCCAATGAGCACCTGTATACATCTTAGGTGATCCAACTGACACCAGTGGCTTGTAAGACCGGCCACCGCCCCTCGTCGGGGTCTCGACTGTATACACTAGTCTACTTCGGAGTATCGATGCCCTGTCTCGAAACTCCCACGACTAGGGACCATAATTAAGGATATGCATATAAACTACCCAACTCTCACGTATATGATCGCCATCATACAGTTGGTAGTAAAGCAAGATCCTAAGGGCTCTATCAAAGTGTAACATGTAATCAGTCACCTGAACATGTACACGACTGATAAAGGCAAACCAGATAGCATACTATCATCTTGAGTAAGACTGTCCTACCGGTATAGGTCCTCCGCAATCATTGCAATCACGTACCTGCGATCCAATAATTGACTCTGAGGGCACTATCTCCAACAATCTCCCACTTGCACTCAAGGCTAATTATTGCAATGTCGACTACTCACAGCCCGTGTGAAACCGAACATCAAACTCCTCTACTAATCAGTTTCACAAAGCCCGTTTGTAAAACTATTGTGTTCGAGAAATAGCCTCAGTGAGTGGATCCGCCTAGATGTTTCTTTCTATATCTCTCTAAATCTCAAGTTCACGGAGAAAGCCATCTCCCGAATCGAGTAATACCTGTCTTAGAATATGTCTGGTTATCTGATGGGACCTAGTTCATAAATGAACTCCAAATCCAAACTTCTTAAACTGTATCGATCACTGAACCTAATCAGTATCCGGCACCATGACACCCACAGTATTCTCTTGGACCACCTATCCATAATACTGTCCCTCTTCGTCAGAGGGAAAAACTATAACTCTGACAATCACTCTGTCAACCTTGTCACCTTTGAAGCCTGAAATGATAACCGTCTCCCGAAAGAGGCTGCCGTCATCAAATCCGTAGAACATGTACTTATGTTCTAAAACTGTTTCCTTATGTTTCTCCCGGATTGGATTAATACAAACTTATTGCATCTAGTGCAAAAACAACATATGGTGTGGTACTTGACATCTCATGATTGACTCAGTTGCCTAAGCAAGTGATTTGCCAATCATGCCCATCTCTCTCCCCTTTAGTCTGTAAGATACCTTTAGAGAGGGTGACTCCATCTCCTGCAGGTACACCACCATGCTAGGAGTCAACTATTCTAAAAACCATTAGAATACAGTCAAAGTACCCACATTGGGAAACTACCCAAATCCAGATCTAAAAACCATAGATCTAGAAACCATAATGTCTGATATTATATCCATATCCTGTCTGGAGAAACAACTGTGTGACGACCACAGTGCAACCGATCGTAGTATAGGAATTTTACTTCATATTCTGTGTATGTCATCCAGATACCATGACATCACAGCCTACTACCTTCTTAATAGATCCATCCCTTATTTTGATGAAGTCAAACCCATGACTATCACATCAAAATTAGATGATCTATCTCCGCTATAACTGCTCTAGTCTATAAATAGACATAAGCTACTTGCCCACTAAACTTCCGCTGCTCCCACTGACTACGACAACCCTCCTACCGGGTCTTATATCCTGGAACAACAGTAGTGTCAAGTCTGGGTAGATAAGAACCTCCCTGTCACCGTCTTTGAGGCTACCGAAGTACCTCTCGGGTGTCTGAGGTTACCCACCATATCTGCGGAGTGGCTATTGGAATGTCAAACCTGATTGAATATATAGGTCCTATTAAATTTTCTGTAATCGTTCGCGGTTCTGGAATCATTTCCAGTTCTACCATACTCCCACTACTGTTTTCTGAAAAAGATCCATTTTACTAAAACTGTGGCGAGTCAAGAACAATATCACTATTGATTTTCCAAATGGTAGAATATCAACCCTCGTCATAGCCAGGGTCAACCCACAAACAGCCATTACAGAAACGTGCCCTGAGTTATCCAGAGTCTGGTTTTAAGCATAAGCTGGACAACTCCCCGTACCTTAATATCTTTTAAGGTACGAACTATTCTATATCCAATATAGAAACTTTGGCACTTATTTAATTGGAACCATATTCAAATCATGCAGCTGTCTCCAGTGCATATCAACTTAATGGAAAGAGGCCAATCAGCATTACTCAACTTAGGAATCCATCCAATTATGAGTAACCTGAAAGAGAAACAAGTTTCTCAAAACCATTACTATCATCTGAATACCATTCACAAGAATCTACATCTTCGATCTCTTTGAAGAATCCCGATACTTATGATACCTGGTTCTCTACTCTATTCTTATACCCACAACTTCTCAAAACTTAGACCTTGTATTTCTATGAAATACTTGTCTAAATACTAGAGAAGTTATAAGTAAACAGAACATAGTACGAGGACCTACCCCTTTGTCCTGATGGACACTTGGACAACATACAATACTCTGTATATGTCCGCTGAGTTTGAATAACTCAAAACCTGTGCGTCGTAGGTGAAAAACTGTACCCTGGCGATTTCCTCAAATATCACCAATTACAACGAATTCCGATATATTGAGGATAATCACCTAATTCCCAATAACTTACTCCCACTCATCTTCTGTAAAACCATACAGATATGAGAATAAAATCTGGTAAATATATACCCTGGAGTAAGTATCTAATCGGGAAAACAGTTTTCCATTAACAATGCACTGAAACATGAATATGTTTCGTAGGGGTATCCTGGTATTCATAGCAATGCCTCTTCCATAATCCAATTCATGACTTCAACCTTATATTTTATTGTCTTCTCTCCAAATCCCTTTATTTTTCTTTAGTCGTTACCTTCTGCACACCATCGTTAGGCTAAATGGTTTTCTTCCTTCCCTACCGTTCGGCACCAGCCTATGGTTTGGAAGAAGACTATCCAGTAAGCATAATAGGTGTACCCTCCTAAACCAAGGAGTACTCGCATCTTGAGAGAAGGTGATTATAAAAGACAACTGAATAATACCTTATTCTTTTAAAGGTGAAATAAGAGTGGCGATGAAGTACGCGGTTTGGTCATGAATGATAACAGTCGCAATTTACTTTGCCCTCTTTCTAATTCCTTTATTTTGTCTTTACATATTACCTTCTGCACACCCTACTTAGGCTAATTGGTTTTCTTCATTCCCTACCTTTCGGCACCTGCCTATGCTTTGGAATAAGACTATCCAATAAGCGTAATAGGTGTACTCTCCTAAACCAAGGAGCCCTCACAACCTGAGAGAAGGTGATAATAAAAGACAACTGAATAAACCAATTCTATTTCTCCTGAACCTGGATCCATCCTCGAAGAAGTCCCTTCGAGTTCGTATATAACCATACGATGGATCTATCCAATGGAAGTGGATATCTAGTGATACGGGTGTTCTGAGAAATTCAAAGGGTAAAAGAAGGAGTGGCAATGACTTATGCAACTCAGACAATCCAAAAGCCAGTATTTTAAGAAGTTTCGGTCAACCTGGTCACTGAGTCATAGTCTAGGGTCGGTCAAAGGTCGCTGCCAAAGAGAGAGAGAAAAGAAACACTCTGCGTGCACTCTAACCTAGATCAGAATGGTTATCACTTTATCTAATCCGGAAACCTCCCACTGTCCTGTCAAATTCTCCTCCAAACCTAAAGAAGAATCAATCGGGATCACCCGAAGAGTAAACCAACTCATCAGTGGGAATCGGGATCCAACTCTCATCGCATGATAACGTGATGGAATGCATCCACGTTACTCATACTCCAGAAGGTATGCGTATACTTGGCAAGTTTCAGTTTCTTTAGAAACTCCCGATATGATTTTTGCCCCATGCTCTTATAACCTTGGCTTTGGTCAAAATGTCATAAGTCACATGCTAAGTTCTACCCGTCACTATCTTGTCAATTTGAACCCACCCGCACATGCCCCTGACTTTGGCCAATCGGCAGAACGACTGTCCCAAACTAACTCATCTATCTATGCAACAAATGAATACCCAGCAGCTACCAAACACTATCCCTTAACTTTGGCTAAAATGCATAGCTTGAATACTACTGAATACCAAAAAGAAGTGACGGAGGGCTACGGCTGGTTTTTGGCGAAAAACCTTTAACGTAACGAACTTGATATCGCTGAAGGAACCTGATAGCTTTTTTTAAAATATAGTGGCAAAAACCTTTTGCTAAAGAGGTCATTCCCGGTGAAGGGATCTCGGCTCTTTCCTCATGGAATGAGGTGCAGGATATTCCACTGAATACCGCGGTGCAAAGCAACTTTTAATCGACTATAGTGAAGTTATTACCCTGACGCAAACTTCTGCCCAAAGGGTCAGTCCCGGTGAAGGGATATCGGCCCTTGCCCCGTCGAATGAGGTGCAGGATATTCCACTGAATACCGCTATGCAAAACAAAAGGAAACGTCTTTGCAATAACACCTTTTAAATTTGTTCCAATAACTATAAACAGGTTTGTTTAACTTTGCATTGATCAGAATCAACGCTGTCCCATCAATAATCACACCAGAAAAGAACGAAAATAAAATGTACGTATATGCCATCCGCATTCGTCACTGGGTCCCGTCATCACCCGTTAGGTTACTTAACTAACGACAGAGCGGGGACTGGACTAGCGCGGGTGTAAAACATATACAACATCTAATAGTATATAAACCAATATACAATAATCGCTCCAGGCGTGATAATATGCAACATTACAGAAAAGTAATAAACATCACAGAACAATACAGATAATCTGGGATCCCCGGGTTTCACAGAGCCGCTGCTGAAACCCGACGTTCCCCTGTCGTGTGGATAGCCTGTGCAATGAAACCTAGACCCCTACGGGTGCGGCAAGTTACCCGCCAAAACCTGAAGCGAGGCAGCCCCCTACAGCATAGTGAATGGACCACCCAGCACTTCACGGAATCCGGTAATCTTGGGCACCCCTCCTTGGGTCAACCTGTACCCACTACGAGTGCGGCGAATAGTCTGCCAATTTTAGAGTGGGGCCCTTCTGCCTCTCAAAGCCATGAGATGCGGACCCGTTGCCCTCCAGAACCCGGCTATCCGTGCACTCCATCTTGGGGCAAAACCTAGTACAGTAATGAAAAATAGTACAACTGGTACATCGACCGCAACCTGGTCGTGCCCCAAAAGAATATTATACAACAGGCAGTGACGGCAGTCCACAAGTTGGACGCTCGCCCCGCAATATCAAATGTACAAATAAATTCAAACTGCACTATCATTGCACACTGCTATCCAGCACGACAAATCCGCAACATCACAGCACAACACAGAACATCAACGCGAATGTCACGTTCGCAAACCCGTCTAAAAGAACTATAGCAATCAGACGCGGTTTACCGATCAAATGACATTCCCGGTCGGAGATATAATGTAAGTACTGAAAACTAACATGTTTAAATTTCGATCGACTAAATATCACAAAGTGGGCCCCACGAACAACTGGTGAACAGTAACAAAATCTGGGCCCAAAAGATATATATCAAAAACCCCAAATTCCAACAGAGAAGACACAGACAAAATTTGGTGCACTGATCCTATAGAATGGCCGCGGATGCGCGGCCAAACCATGGGTTTGGCCGCGAATCCGCGGCTCTTTGGTGGGATCACGTGCTCAAATTTTGTCGGTGTACTTCTGAAGCCCTGCACAACTTTCTGTGATATGTGGAATATTTTTAGGACACCATTTAAAATCGACAGAAACTGTGAAAATTGGATTTTGCAGTTTTTGATTTCCGG
The DNA here is from genome assembly GCA_030015575.1 of Agapanthus africanus. Lineage (NCBI taxonomy): Eukaryota > Viridiplantae > Streptophyta > Magnoliopsida > Asparagales > Amaryllidaceae > Agapanthus > Agapanthus africanus. Next base: position 411,526,751 of record JASDDO010000001.1, read on the forward strand.
TTCGATCGATGTTTTAAACGCGTTAGCACAAGTTAGTATAGAAAAATGGTTAGGCTCTGATACCACTGTAAGTCTACGTTAGCGCCCCGGCCGTCTACAGACGCCAAATGCGGAACAAAAACTTTTTATCTGGCGCTATCGTATACTTTAACCCGGATCTGCCATTATTGCTAAACTAACAAACTGTAAAGAGTGTAGAAAGGTTATACCGAACGATCCGAGTCCTTCGTTCTTTAACCATCATCCCACGCTCCGTTGCGACTGCTCCGATCTCGTCGATCTCCGATCTGCTCGTCCAGGTGGCACCACATCAACGATTCTTTAAACGGGCTCCCGCCTTTGACTTGAGGCAACTCGGTCGTCAAGTTTGCTAAAAGAGACGACCAAGAATGATGTAGAGAATGAGTAGATGACTTTGTCTCACTTCGTCCAAAGCCGTGGACGATCGGTTAATGAAGTTGCCGATGGAAATGAAATGGAACAAGAAATGAACTATGAAATTTCCATGCATCCAAAACTTTAGTCTTTTCTTTTTAGCAACCATAATTTTCTCAAGTGAGTGAGTGGAGGAGGAGAGAGAGGGCCGGCCACTTTAAAGGAGGGGGGTGAGTGTAAGAACCAAGTGGTGACCATAACACAAAGCTTATCATGAAGAAAAGATCTTAACAAAAACAAAAATGCATTAATGTTAAAGCATGAGTCATTAAAACCTAGTCATCATATAATAAAAGCAAAGATGAGTCATGAACCTAGTCACCATCCTTGTCATCACTTCTAGAAACTTCTAGAACACTCTAGAAGCATGACTCACCCTCATCCAAGAAAAGATAAATCCGTCTTTAACCGAATGTTAAAAGACGGCAGATAGAAAACTAGAAACTGGCAACTTCCAAAAGTGATCCCGAAACGACTTTCAGGATAACCCCGTAACTGTATAAATATACCCGCATTTGTATTACGACCGAATACAAATGCAACTGAGACAAAGATATTATATCTACTCAATATAATACTCGGATCCGGCTTAAACCAAAGCCGACCAGTATCATCTGCCCGAAAAATAACACGTGCGTAAACACACGTGCATTTTCCGAACTCTGCCATAAAACCATACGACCTCTACAACGTTTCGCCCGAACTTGGGAAACTGTCGGTGGGGGACTCTAATGACTCGTCAGTACCCTGGCAGTGGGTTTAACCACAAACCGTCAGCGGCACTAGCTATGCGTAATGGCTGCCCATGGACTAACCTCAAGGGAGGCCGATGAGCGAACTCATCCGGAAACCCTACTGAGCCTAACAGTGACAATGTATATACAGTCCGGTCCGTTCGTCTATGAGTATCGCATATCTGCCTAGGGGGCTAGAAACGTCAGACCCCCAATAGCAGTATAAGTCGTGTCGGAGTGTAGCCCAATAACACCCTGAGATACTACTGGAGTACCTACGAGTAAATCTCCTGCCATGGCCATGGACTTTGTATAATGGCTCTCCTAGACACAGCACGACCTCGCCCCCAATACCGAGAGAGACGAATCCCCTGCCGATCCGCTCACGTGCCTCCATATGGCTCGGGACTGTACCCAAAAGCTACCTGTTTGCACGACTCCTTTGAGCCGTGGTAGGGTAGAAATCAAAGCACAGCGGGAACTCACACGAGACAAATGATGACCTCAGGTCGATGAACTAACCTGTACACATGTCACCAGGGAACTGCTATCTGACGATAGATATAGTACCAACTAGCAGATTCCCGGCGAGTCCTGTCCGGTGTACTCATAACCCAATGAGCACCTGTATACATCTTAGGTGATCCAACTGACACCAGTGGCTTGTGAGACCGGCCAGCGCCCCTCGTCGGGGTCTCGACTGTATACACTAGTATACTCCGGAGTATCGATGCCCTGTCTCGAAACTCCCACGACTAGGGACCACAATTAAGGATATGCATATAAACTACCCAACTCTCACTTATATGATCGCCATCATACAGTTGGTAGTAAAGCAAGATCCTAAGGGCTCTATCAAAGTGTAACATGTAATCAGTCACCTGAACATGTACACGACTGATAAAGGCAAACCAGATAGCATACTATCATCTTGAGTAAGACTGTCCTACCGGTATAGGTCCTCCGCAATCATTGCAATCACGTACCTGCGATCCAATAATTGACTCTGAGGGCACTATCTCCAACAGTTTTCCTTGCCCGTTTCCTTCCGGAGAGCGTTCGCGACGCCAGAGCTCGTAGTTTTGAGGCCTTGGTCAAGACACCTGGGATGACGGTGTCTGAGTATGACGTTCAGTTTATGCAGTTGTCCCGATATGCCCCGTACCTGGTAGATACCGAAGCAAAGAGGGTGAAGAGGTTCAAACAGGGACTGGATGCCCAGCTATATCTTGCCATTGGCGCTCAGCATTTTGATACCTACTCGGCAGCTATGGATACAGCATTGCGGATGGAGACACGTATTTCAGCGACGTCGGCCGTTCCCGGGCCGAAGAGGATTCGTACCGGCACACCAGATCAGAGACAGCATGCCAGATTCATTCCGAGAGATAGGGCCGGCAGAGGGTTCGGACGAGGTCAGTTGTACAGATCATATACACAGGGACAGCAGTCGTCGCCAGGGTGCTTTAGGTGCGGGAGTCTGCATCATCGTATTAGAGATTGTCCAGTGAGGTGACAGGGTGCGGCGACAGTTCCGCATGTGACTCTACCTCCATCACCGCCCCCTCCTCAGAGAGCTCTACTACCTGCCGCAGGCGATGCTCCACGCCAATTAGGCGCACCCAGAGGCCGTGGGCGCGGCGCACCGATCCAGAGGGGACGAGGAGGCAGAGGCCGAGGCCGAGGTCAGCCCGCTATTGGAGGAGGTCAGGCCCGAGTTTTTGCATTGACACCCCAGGATGCGCAGGCATCCAATGCCGTCGTTACAGGTACCCTATCAGTATGTTCTATTGATGCACACATATTGTTCGATCCCGGATCCATGCACTCATACGTTTCTACCCACTTCGTGCCGAGTTTGGGTAGAGAGTCCGGTTTGCTTGACCAGCAGCTGGTTGTGACCACTCCTATGGGAGAGTCTTTTGTTGCTAGGCACGTATTCCGTTCCTGTACCGTTCGCATTGGTGAGCGAGAGCTGCCTGTCGACCTGATCCTTCTAGAGATGTTGGAGTTCGATATTCTTTTGGGCATGGATTGGTTAGCCACGTGCTATGCGACGGTGGACTGCCGCGAGAAGACAGTTAGGTTTTGTTTTCCCGGCGAGTCGGCCTTTGTTGTGCAGGGGGACCGTGGTGCCGCCCCTCACATTTTGATTTCTTCCCTTCGCGCTGGTCAGCTGATGAGGAAGGGATGTCGGGGATTTCTAGCCTGTGTATGTGATACTAGAGCTACGGATGTTCCATTGGACCAGGTTCCGATTGCATGCGAGTTCCCCGATGTTTTCCCTGACGAGCTGCCAGGACTGCCACCTGAGCGCGATGTCGAGTTCTGTATTGATTTGATTCCTGGCTCGGGGCCTATTTCTGTACCGCCTTATCGGATGGCCCCGACGGAACTTAGAGAGTTGAAGGTTCAGCTGCAAGATTTGTTGGATAAGGGACTTATTCGACCAAGTGTTTCTCCGTGGGGTGCTCCGGTCCTGTTTGTCAAGAAGAAGGATGGAAGTTTGCGCTTATGTATCGACTATCGCCAGCTGAACAAGGTGACCGTTCGGAACAGATATCCGTTGCCGCGCATTGATGATTTGTTCGACCAGCTCCAGGGCGCGGGTTATTTTTCGAGGATCGACTTACGATCAGGATACCACCAGCTGCGAGTCCGACAGGAGGATATACCGAAGACAGCCTTCCGTACATGCTATGGCCACTATGAGTTTCTGGTGATGTCGTTCGGACTCACCAACGCCCCCGCAGCATTTATGGATTTGATGAACCGTACCTTCAGGCCGTATCTTGACTTGTTCATCATCGTGTTCATCGACGATATTTTTGTGTACTCCCGGAGCCGAGAGGAGCACGAGCAGCACCTGCGTATTACGTTACAGACTCTGAGGGAGCACCAGCTGTTCGCAAAGTTCTCCAAGTGTGCATTCTGGCTGGATAGCGTCGGATTCTTGGGTCACATGATTACTAGAGATGGAATTTGTGTGTACCCGAAGAAGATTGAGGCCGTTCAGCAGTGGCCCCGACCTACATCGGTTACCGAGATCCGTAGTTTTCTAGGCCTGGCAGGCTACTACAGGCGTTTTGTTCAGGACTTCTCCCGTATAGCTGCGCCCTTGACCGGTCTGACCCGGAAGGGAGTTCCTTTCGTTTGGACGGAGGAGTGCGAGCGCAGTTTTCAGCAGCTGCGGACGTGTTTGACTACGGCGCCGGTATTATCTTTGCCTTCGGGATCAGGCGGATTTGTGGTCTACTGTGATGCTTCGCGAGTGGGATTAGGATGCGTATTGATGCAACATGGCCGGGTGATCGCTTATGCTTCTCGGCAGTTGAAGAAGCACGAACAAAACTACCCTACTCACGATTTGGAGATGGCCGCAGTGGTCTTTGCACTGAAGATATGGCGACATTACCTATATAGCGAGTCGTGCCAAATATTCACAGACCACAAGAGCTTAAAATACATATTTCAGCAGCGAGACCTGAACCTCAGACAGCGTCGTTGGATGGAGTTGGTGAAGGACTATGACTGTGAGATCTTATACCACCCGCGCAAAGCGAATGTTATAGCTGATGCTTTGAGCAGGAGGCCCGGGGGTAGTCTATACTATTTGCGCGCAGTGCAGAGGCAGACGTCAGCGGATTGGCAGATTCTATGCGACAGCCGAGTCGAGTTCGAGTTCACTCCGACAGGAGGACAGCTCGCGCATGTTCGTGCGCGCCCACAGTTGCTTGACCATATATATGAGGCACAACGCGGAGATGACCGTTGCTCAGAGATCATGGCACAGCTGGGACAGGGCAGATTTTCCGAGTTCATGATTGATGATCAGGGGATATTACGATTTAGATCCAGACTGTGTGTACCAGATGCTGATGGATTACGGCGCGACATTCTGGAGGAGGCACACCGATCAGTGTATAGTGTCCACCCCTGTTCCACCAAGATGTACCATGATATGAGAGAGACCTACTGGTGGGACGGAATGAAGAGGGACATTGCGGAGTTCGTATCGAGATGCCTGACTTGTCAGCAAGTCAAGGCCGAGCACCAGAGGCCCGCAGGAGAGCTACAGCCGTTACCCATTCCAGAGTGGAAGTGGGAGCAGATTTCGATGGACTTCGTTGTGAGTCTACCCAAGACTAGTCGAGGGTACGACTCCATCTAGGTGATCGTGGATAGATTGACGAAAGCGGCTCACTTCCTGGCAGTGAAGACCACTTTCAGCTTCGCTCAGTATGCTCAGCTCTACATTGACGAGATCATGCGGCTACATGGCGTACCGACTTGTATCGTGTCAGATCGAGGCACTCAGTTTACCAGCCGACTATGGCAGAGACTCCAGGAGGCTTTGGGCACTCGTTTGAGCTTTAGCACAGCATTTCATCCGCAGACCGACGGACAGTCAGAGCGGACCATTCAGACTCTCGAGGACATGCTCAGAGCATGCGTTTTAGACTTCGGCGGTAGCTGGGACCGTCATTTACCTCTAGTGGAGTTCTCCTATAACAACAACTTCCAGGATACTATCCAGATGGCACCTTTCGAAGCGTTGTATGGGAGGAGATGTAGATCACCCATTTGTTGGACCGAGTTGAGCGAGAGCAGTATCTTCGGACCGCAGATTGTGTAGGAGACGACCGAAAAAGTACAGTTGATTCGAGACCGGATGAGGGCAGCTCAGAGCAGACAGAAATCCAATGCAGACAGGCGCCGTCGCAGATTAGAGTTCGCGGTTGGCGACCATGTTTTTCTGAAGGTCTCTCCGATGAGGGGCGTGATGCGTTTTGGGCGAAAGGGAAAGCTTAGCCCTAGATTCGTAGGTCCCTTCGAGATCCTCGAGCGTGTCGGCACTGTTGCTTATCGTTTGGCTCTTCCACCCAGTTTCTCGGATGTGCATCCCGTCTTCCACGTATCGATGCTACACCGTTATCTTCATGACCCTTCCCACTCGATTCAGCATCAGACAGTTCAGCTTGAGCCGGACCTTTCGTTCACCATGCAGCCAGTTGAGATTTTGGATCGGCAAGTGAAGAAACTTCGATCAAAGGTCCTGCCGTCCGTGAAAGTTCTGTGGCGCAGCCCGAGCAGTGAGGAGGACACTTGGGAGGCCGAGGGAGAGATGCGGAAGAAATTCCCTCATCTTTTTGACGGTTCGCTTGGTCGCATATTTTAAAATTCGGGGACGAATTTTCGTAAGGGGGGAAGACTGTAACACTTGCGTTTTTAGGGTTAGTAATAATTAAGTGTTAATTTTGGGGTTTTCGGTAAATAGCTTACCAAAACGGGATTCTAGTAATCTATCTGGATTTATGGTTAGTTTTGCGGAATTTTATCGCAACCACACACACTTGTGCACGTTAACTAGGGTTAAGACTATGGTTGCCACACATTTGGGCTTGTAGATTAGCTATGTTTAATTTAAATATGGTGGGTTAGGTCCATAGTTAAGTTAATGGTGTTGTTTAGAGCTAAATTAGCTTAGTTGGAGATGGTTGGCTTTGACCATGGGGTTTTGGAGAGTTTAAGGTTGACTTAGAGTGAGGATGAGGGATGTGATGTGTCATGATGAATTAAGGTTGAGTCTCCTCACGTATTTCACAACTTTTTCACCTCTCTCTCACTCACTCACTCACACATCAGTTCAGCCAGAAAATCTGCATCAGATCAGCCCCATTTTTCATCTTTTCAGCCCAAATCAGCACCACACATCAGCCCCCATGCCTAGCTCTGTTTTCAGCATCTGCAACAGCATTTTCCAGCCTTCCCAGCCCCTATTTGTTCATCTACAGCTGCTACTTCAGCCCCCTCAACCTCAAACTACAAACACACAACACTACCACCTCACTCACACTACACATCAGCCCAAATTTCATTCAGATCAGCCACCTGAAACATCAGCCTTCAACCCATCTTTTCTCACCATTTCAGCCATTAAACTGCTGCAGACAGCAACAGCCACAGCTGCTTCAGCCCCTCAACCCCATACCACACACACACCACCTCATACCACACCACACACCACCTTATACCACACCATACCAGCAACAGCAACAGCAACAGCAACAGCAGTCCTGGTGAAGTTCCGATCATTCCAACCATGTTTTGAGGCACCTACCCTCTTCTTCTTCTCCTTCTCCTTGGTTGCAAGGGTCCTAGAGGGGTATAACTCTTAAACTTTTCCCATATTGTTTAAATTAGGTGCTTGATTAGCTAGTTTTTGTGATAAATAGAATTTTATTGCTAGAATAGTATAGTAATGCTAGATTTAGCCATTTTAGAGTACTTGTAGTTTAATGAACCCTTTTTGGTGTTAACTAATCTATTTTAACCTAGTGGTGTCATTAAAATTAGATGGTTAGCCTTAATTTGCTAAAGTTTCGATAATCTAGCTTAATTGGTGTCCATATCATGCTTAATAGTGATCTTGGGTATTTTAAGTGGATTTTGGGCATAATGATAGTTGTGTTGGTTAGAATAACCCTCTTAGGTGCTAGTGAGGCCAGCCAACCAGATAAATTCCCCAGACTTCATAAAAACACCCGATTTACCCGACTTGGCGTATTTTGGCAGTTTTAGTGACTTTTTAACCTCTATTAGGATCTGCTATTAAAAGGTACTTGTTCTAGATTAGCAAACAAGACTAGATTAGTATGCGGGTTTTTTTTTAGAGTTTTGTGTGGGACCCGAACCCCTCTGGCCGGAGGATGGCCGGCGGCCTCCTCTTCCCTGACCGGCAACGCCGGCCACCTGCGTGAGAGAGTGTGTGTGTTTGTGGGTAGGGGTGTCTGGGGTATTTTCCTGAGGTTGGCATTGTTTACTTGATAAGTTTTCACCTGAGACCAAATATGGAGTTGTGTAGCCGTATTATTGTGATTTTGGTGGACTTTGATGCGAACTTGGGTGATTTTGTGGAGAACAGGGAATTTCAGGGTGTTTACAGTTAAGATAACCTTAGGTATGCTGTTGGTATCGCTTGTTTCCTGTTTAACCTACCTAGTTCCTTAAAATACCCTTTTGTGCACACTTGGTGCTTTAACTAGCCTTCTTGGATATTGAAAATCTGCTATACTTAGGGAAATACTTTAAATAAGCAAACATATACAACTGTACTAGGACCATAGGGTAGCAACCTAGACCCATTTCGCCGGATTTGGGCCGGCCTGACCCCCTTTTTCACCGGCCCAATAAGGTAGGGTTGCCCTGGTTTTTGGGTATGTAGTGTCTGTAGATTGGGTTATGTGTTTGGTCTTGTTTATTTCCCTTGTTTTTGTCCTAGATGAAATCTGGAGCTAGTTGTGTGTTTCCGATGTTTTAAGTCTTGTGCGACACGCGCGTGATACGCGTGGTTCTGTGGTGCGCTGCGCGACACAGCGTGTCAGCTTAGGTTCTGGTGGGTTCGTGCGCGTCGCGTCGTGTCGTATGCACACGTGTTTAGTTTCACGCACGCTTTTCCTTTTATCGATATATCGCGTTTTGCAGGATTTTTCCTTATATAGTGACTCTTGTGAATTCTAGGTTCGCCGGCAGGGACTTCGAGCGCAGCAGAAAAAGGCAAGCAGATGGTCGGACACACTTAGCACCGGATCACGGGTGAGTAGAATTAACATCTACGGGGGACGATCGTTTGGATGGCGCGAGTCGCCCGTTAGATTTAATAAAACTTAAAGTTAGTAATCTTGATAGTACTTGTGACAATAGAATGATAATAATAAAACTGGCATAATATTACCGCAGTCATATCTACATGTCATACCCACATACGCAAATTCATTTGTAGGACACATGCACCATTACCAGGTTTTATATGCAGCACGAGCACTATTCATGTGGACACACACACCCTGGTAATTGCCATGTCACGACACTAGATAACCTTAACCTGAAACATGTTAATTTCCTAGAAATATGATATTGCATTAACTATTTAAAATGAAACCATAAGAATTACCATACCTGTGCATATGTATTATCATATCATCTGCTCATGCTTAGTGCAAATCATACATTGCAAATTGATACCATAAGCATCCATAGTCATCGACATATGCATTTTTGATGATTTCATGGGATTTATGATATTTCTGGATTTTGGAGGAAAGCCGCAAGATTTCAACTAATAACTGTTTAAAATATAAAAGTTGCGGTTTTCTAGTGATGTAAAGTGTCGTCCACCATGAGTTTGCTGTGGTTTTCGAGATCTATGTCGAGGAGTGGAGGAACCGTCACGGATGCATGGTGGGCCCGGTACGGTACCCCGGGGCAAGAGGATCGCTGATGATGGCGTTGAGCCTGGCAGGGGACGGACTACCTACCGGTGACTTCATTTGGCGCGGCGGATATCCAGAGGATACCGACCGTGGCCGCTGGATTGGGATATTGATATTTGATATGGATCAGCCGGATGGCTGAGGCCAGAGATACGGGACATGGATATATGGGATTTAGACAGTTTTGAGGTGTCGTTGCTGGACACGGTTTTTTTTACTGATTTCTTTGATATTATGCTGATGTTTAAAAAGGGAAATTTCAAAACAAAGGAAAGAATAATTCTCATACATACTTGATAGTACTATCATGTGACATGCATACCCGTATTACATCAATGTGACATATATATGTACTTGCTTGCATACTGTTGATGCATACATACCTGCTAGAACATGTAGTCATACCTGCTTTAGGGATGCCAGGACACTTGTGTGCATGCATACGATATCCTTAGTAGATGTTATTTATTACTCACGAGCTGGCAACTCACCCCCGTTGTGCCACAGCTTTTCTGCAGGTCCACTCCGTCAGCACTGTAGCGGCGGATACTTTTGCTTCCTTTGCACTTTTTGCCTGGACTCGAGGCTTTTGCTCATAGGTGGATTATTATCAGTTTGTACCACCTTATATATTTGTTGTATCTAGAACACTCCATCTACTGCTATTATCATTTCAGTTGTACCTGTTTTATTTGGATTACTGTATATTGACCTAGAGGTGAGGTTGTGAGACTTAGGGATTTATTTTGTGATATATCTGGGTCGAACTCACTTGAGTCGACATGCTATTTCTTATGCACTGTTATTCCTATATATATCTGCTTGCACCTTTGAGGCTGATTTTACTTGTGAGATTCTGCTGGAATATTGGAAAAAGAGGAAAGTTATTTTAAAAAGGCAATTTGATTTGGTAATAAAGTAAATACTTAAATAATTTGGTTTTTCCTTCACTCTAAAGATCTTAATTGGGTTTGTATTCTGGGCTTCGGCTTGCTTATTTTACGGACGCTTTAAGATGTTTCGTAATCTAAGTGCCGGTCGCGTTCCGAAACTTGCGGGTCGTGACACTGTCCTAGGAGCAAAAACAGTAAAAAGAAATAATACAACGGTGGCTACAACCGCAACCTGGATGTGCCCCGCAAAATAATATTACAACAAATTACATTTACATCAAATGAATTAAATAACAACCCATCACATAACCCCGGCTATACATCACAACAGTCCAACACAGTTCATATCCACAAACAGTAAAAACCATTACAGAAATGTGCAACCCCCTGCCAACCGACATACTATCAGTTAGGAGAGGTTTACGAACACATTATACAAACACAGATATAATCCAACAAGCAAATACTGTATAATTTCGATCGATTAAACACTTTTAATTTTGCTCCAATACTTCTCTGTAAATCTGAAACCTGAGCAAAAATAAAAACTTCCAGAAAATACCAAATATCACAGAGAAGCAACACAGGAAAATTGGGTTCCTGAATCACCAACTCGGCGCCGGAATCGCGGCGGATCGGTGGGATCCTCCGCGGTTCCGCGGCGCTTTAGGCGATTCAGGGGCCCAATTTTCTTGGGTGTTCTTCTACTGTCTTTTCAAGCTTTCTGAACATCCCTGAAAAATTTTTGGACTTCATTTAAAAATCGACAGAAACTTATGATTTCGGGCTTTTCCGGTTTCGTTTTTTCTCGTTCGAAATTCATACAAATTTGCAAGTAAGTTATTTATTTTTTAGCGAGGCTCTGATACCACTGTAAGTCGATGTACAACACCCCACGACTTGCGGGGAGGCGGAAATATGAAAAACGATCTTGTTTATATGCTAAACATCGACTAACCGCATGAATCGAAGCTAAACGATAACTAACATCAAACATAGAAGTTAACAACTACTATGTAAAGGGATTATACCTAAAGAACCGTGTCCTTCGTCTTTACGAACTCCACCTCCTCCTCGGCCTTCTCGAAGTAGTAGACGATCCACCCGAGAGCTTTACTCCATGCTTAGACTCTAAACTCGAGGCAAGTAACTTTCTTTAAGTGCTAATCAAAGAAGCTAGGTGATATAGAGTGAGGGTTATGGTTTAATTAGTCTAACTAATCCTTGTACTCAACACATGAGAGGGGAGGATTAGGGTTTGAAGAGGGAGAGCTTGAGGATAGAGAAGGTGAAGATAATAATGAAGTGAGAATAATGAGTTATGATAATATATATCAAGCATTTCTTTTTATCAAGAAAAGAAAATAAATCAATTTAACAACCATGCTTGATAATATCTAGTGATGATTCATCTCCATGAGTCATTAAGCATTTATGATGCATTAATGACATGGATGAATCATCCATATGACTCACTAATCACATTCATTGTATATGCCACCTAAACCTCCTTAGTCACCACCTTCTAGAAGCTTCTCGCGCAATTACGAGAACGCCCCTCCTTTCCGCAAAAATACGGAAAAACTTTAGACAGTATAAATCCAATAACCGGATACCAGTAACTGGCTTAAACCAAAGCCGACCGGTAAAACCTGTCCGAAAGTCGTACGTGCGTAAACACACGTATGCGTCCGAACCCATGTCGTAAAACCATACGACCTCTATATCGTTTCGCCTGGAGTAGGGAAACTCTCTGTGTGGGACTCTAGAGAGTCGACTACTACGCTGGCAGTGGGTTTAACCACAGACCGCAAGCGGCACTAGCTGTACGTAACGGTCCCCAGGTAGATGTCGATAAGAAGGACGATGAGGAAACCCATCCGAACTCCTACTGAGCCTGATGTGACAATCTCTGTACAGTCCGGTCCGTTCGTTTAAGACTATCGCATATCGGGCCTAGGGGGCGGCAAGCGTCAGTCCCCTAATAGCGGTATAAGTCGTGTCGGAGCGAAGCCCATTACACCCGGAGAAACTACTGGAACCTACCAGCAAATCTCGCTTGCCCTGGCCAGGGACTTTGCGTAATGGCTCTCTGACACAGCGCGATATCAACCCCCAATACCGGGAGAGACGAATCCTGTCTAACCGCCACTGCCTCCAAGTGCTCGGGACTGCACCCAACTGCTACCTGTTTGCACGACTCCTTTGAGCCGTGGTAGGGTAGCAATCTAAGAACAGTGGGACACACTCGAGGCGAAGTAGCAGTGTCAAGTCTGCGGACTATGCTGTACTCATGTCACCTGGGAACTGTTCACTGACGACTGGTATAAAACCATCCAACAGTTCCCTGTGAGTCCTGTCCGGTGTACCCGTAACCCAACGAGCACATGCATACTATCTCCAGTACGACGTACTGACGGCTGTGGGACAGACCATCTCCCCAACTGGGATGAGAAGTGTACACACTAGTCTACTCCGGAGTATCGATGCCCTGTCTCGATAATCCTACGACTAGGGACCTGAATAAGGATGTGCTTGTAGACTACCCAACCCCCACTAGTGTGACTGCCATCACAACACCGGTAGTCAAGCAAGATCCTAAGAGCTCTATCAATACGTATACTCACATATTAAGATAGAAAAACCAAGTAGCATACTACCATGTTTAGCAAGACTGTTATATACATGTGAATATCCTAAGTTTCCATTAAGTAATATACAAATTAGTATGATACAATAATGGCCCCTAGGGCATATACACTAACACAAAGTACCGACACTGGCCTGGCTGAAAGATTGGCGAACTTGTAGAGTGTAATTAATCCCGGCTAGTCTTTCCTTTTAGGGTTTGAAGGAATATTTGATAAAAACGGTGGGAGCCATCCTGATTAGATAAAATATATAACCAATCTAATCTTGCAAGAGCGCACGCAGAGTGTTTTCTTCTCGCTCTCTCCAGGTAGAGACCATATCACGCCTTAATCAAGATAATAATATGGATGTATTGACCGAACCCGCTTGATATACTGAGCTGGGGAACGTTGGTCCCGCTCCAACTTATAATTGTTATAAGACAGAGCAGGAAATAGGGAAATACCAGAATTCCTATGCCGCCCAAACGAAGAAAGTGCATGAGATGCATCTCCTTCGGGTGTGTTCATTACACAGAACTGTTTCTCAGTATCCTCTGCTTCCTGGGTATCTGATACCGGAACAGGATCCCAGATATATAATTTGTTACATGGGCTACAGATAGGTAAAGAACTGAGAACGGATGATAAGTTTCATGAGACAGAAAACGGGGCAAGTGTTGCAGCCAAGTCTGTTGGTCACTGTCACCATGTATTTCCAATACATTGATTCTGAACGAATGTTATTAGATACCGAACCTGATATACAAAATCATATCAGTCTCTTTATTAATAAAGAAAGGATATAATTTTGTATTGTTGGATAATGTTTTGAACATTTCCTATATCAAAAGTTGATCGGTTCAGGCACGTTATCCAAAAGCATTGATGTTCTAAATCAAACTACAGTTCTTAGTATATGGAACACACACAAGAGGAAGAGTTTAAAAATGAAGGAATCCTTCTTGAGGCATTGTAGACTAGGTCATATCAATGCAACCCGACTGGCTGAAGTTACATTTAGATGCATATTTAAATTAGTTTGAATTTACATCTTGTGAAACTTTCCAGTCATATCACAGAGATAAGATGACCATAGCTCTGTTTATTGGAAACAGAGAAAGAGTTAGTGAACTCTTGGGATGATACATGTTGATGTATGTAGGTCCCCTGTCCACACATGCCAAGACCGGTTCTTTATACTTCGTTACATTCTCTGATAATCTCTCAAGATTCAGACATATGTTCCTGTTGAAACACAAGTCCGAAACTTTTGAGATATTCACAGAATATAAGTTAGAAGTAGAGAACCAATACGGGTATAAGTATTATGTCCTATGATAAGATCAGGGAGGAGAATACTCATGCATGGCATTCATGGACTATTCTAAAGGAGAATAAGATTCTCCCTCCGTACTACTCCTCTGAATACACCACAGCACAACGGTGTATCGAGACGGAGCAATCGCACCATATTGGATATAGTGTGCTCTATGATGAGTACTACTGAGTTACCTATTTCCTTTTGGGGGTTGTGCACTTGAGAAGTTGCATACCTATTGAATTAGATTCGAATCAAATTAGTGCCTACCACTCCATATAAGATATGGTATGGGAAGAGCCTATCTCTTAAGTGAGTTAAGATTTGGGATTGTCCGGCCTATGTCAAAAACAAAATCCGGACAAGATCGGGGCAAGGTCAGTTCTGTAGAACTGGAAAGATTCCAGCTATACAAAACGGCAGCTAATTATTTGGTAGAACCAAAAGATTCAATAGTTACCAACAAACCTCAGCCTCTCCGTCGATCTAGTTGGGTTCCTCACCTGCCTGAGAGATACTTCGGTTTCTCGATGACAGTAGGAGTGAGGACTGCATCATGAGATGATGACCCAACTAGATTCGAGCAGGTCATCAAGAGTATGGACTCTGTAAGAATGGCTGGATGCTTAGCGATCTGAGATGGAATCCATGTACACCAGCAAAGTATGGACTTTAGCTGCTATATCTGAAGGGTTAAATCCCCATCAGGAGCAAGTATATCTTGAGAAGATTACTTGGTGTAGATGGAAAAGTTGAGACTTTCAAAGCTAGACTTGCTAAAGGTTTTCGTCATCGACCAGGCGTGGATAATGATGATACCTTTTCCAGTGGCTATGCTTAAGTCCATCCGGATCCTACTTGCCATGGCTACATACCATGACTACGATATCTGGCAGTTGGGTGCCATGAATACTTTTCTAAATAATGATTTAGAAGAGACTGTCTATAAGTACACAGCCAGAGGGCTTCGTAAACAGTGGGAGCAGCGGAAACGTGTGCAAGTTGCTTTACATAAAAAAGCAGGCATCGCGGAGTTGGAACGTCTGTTTTGATGTTGTAGTCGAAGTGTTTGACTTCATCAAAATGGTAGATGAACCTTGTATGTACAAAGAGGTAGTATGGAGTATGGTGATGATCCTCGTAGAGTACGTGGATGACATACTCTTAATAGGAAAAGAGTTTCCTATGCTATGAACGGTCAATCTCCTCTTATCACATGGATTCTCCATATAGGATCAAAGTGATACCTCCTAAATCCTGAGTTTTGGATCTATGAGATAGATCAAAATGGATGTTAGGATTCTCACTAGTTGTAGTGAGATGGTATCAATCGATCCTGGGGAGAATCACTGGAAAGGTTCCAGGGTGATAAGGATGACTGAATGTCAGTCGTAGGCATTGTCTTTACCCTCAGTGGAGGGACGGTATGTTGGAAGAGTTCCAAGCTAAATACCGTGACAAACTAGACGATAAAGGCTGGTAACATCGCTATTAATGATACTACCAAACAGGAAGTTTGGGTGTATATTGGTTCATGAGATGAACTAGGTTCCTATCATTGTATGACAATGAAAGTGTGGCTTTGGACCAGGAACCCTGGTCCCATTAGTGACTCAGACATATTCTGAGGCAGCATCACCTGATCGTGGAGATAGATGATCTCCAGGGTGATCGAGGTTAAGAGAGTAGACTCAAAGGACAACATGGCGGATCCACTAACAAAGGCTTTTTCCCAGAGAGAGACTTATATGGGATGGTTGAGTATGTGATACTGCAACCACAGCTACAGATGGCCCTAGAGCAAGTGGGAGATTGTTAGTTATATGTATGCCCTAGAGGCCATTACTGTATATTGGATGTATATTGTAGTGGATGCTGGGACATATATAGGTAGGCCTTTCTTGCTCGACATGATAGTAAGCTATCTGGTTGCTCTTTATCTTAACATATATACTTTCTGTCTCTCTGTTACATGTTGATAAAGCCCTTAGGATATGTACTCGACTTCCAGGACTATGATGCAGATCATACTAGTGGGGCCTGGGTAGTCCATGAGTACATCCTTCAATGTTCCTAGTCGTGGGAATATCGAGACGGGGCATCGATATTCCAGAGTAGACTAGCGTATATCTTCTCGACCCATGTGATGGGCGATGGATGATCCCATATCCATTGGTGTTTGACATCAGAGATGGTATGTGGGTGCTCAGTGGAGACTGGGCACACTGAACGGACTCGCCGAGAACTCCCAGATGGTATTATACCTCATGTCAGATAGCAGTTCTCTGGTGACACTGGTACAGCTTAGTCTGTTGACCCGAGATCGTCATAGAGTCTTGTTTGTCTCCCACTGTGCTTTGATTTCCATCCTACCACGGCTCTACTGAGTCGTACAAATAGGTGGTTTTTGGGTACAGTCCCGATTCACATGGAGGCATTGAGCGATAGGAGGGGATTCGTCTCTCCCGGTATTGGGGTTGATGTTGCGCTATGCTCGACTGGCCATAACAGGAAATCCCTGGCCAGGGTTGCAGTGATATACTGGTAAGAGTTATCAGTAGTTTCACGATTGTTATGGACCTCACGTCGGCATGACTTATCAAGCTACTGGGGTCTGACGTTTACCACCCCTAGGCGAGATATGCGACATATCAGACGAACAGACCGGACTGTACGGTAAGTGTTACTGGTTGGATTCACAGGAGTGTGAGCGGGCTTGCTCGTCGATCTTCTGATCGCTCAATACCCGGGTGTCCGTTACGTTTAGCAGACCGCTTGCGGCTTGTGGGTGTTTGATATGATCATCATCTGATGCCGGCGTATTGACGAGTCTTTAGAGTCCTACACAGAGGTTTCCTGGCTTAAGAGAAACGAAATAGGAGCGCATATGAAATATGTGCGGGACCGAGAATAATGCGTGTATGTGATACCGTATTCTATTCTCGCGATGGATGTATCGAATGGTCGTATGCGATATAACCTAGTTATCGAATCGAAGATTGATTCGATAAGTCGATACATTGGATACTAGTCGGTTATATGCGATATGACCGGATCGTTAAATCAAGTGTTGATTTAATGATTTAATGTATAATATATTTGATATATTACTTTGCATTAACTAGTATTTGTTCACTTTGGATGGATTTTCTCACTTGATGTGCACATTGTATATTTGATATAGTTTTGTGCACTAGTTTGTATCATGTTTGATGATACATGCAAACTTGGGTTTGTGTAAAGAATTAAACCATGGTATTGTTAATGGTTAGGGTTTTGATTTACTTATCTATTCATTTATTTATTTATTCTTTTTTGAAAGATATAGAGAAATGGTGGCTTGATTTGTTTTCTAGTTGAAGCTTCATGAAGCTTTGAATAAGTCCACCATTTTTGTTTCATACTTAACCCTAAGCATTCAACCTAACCTTAGTTAATTCTATACACCTAACTATGGTTGCTATATGAAAAGATAATTCTTTTTATTCTTATCATAATTCTTTTCTTCTCCTTCTTCTTCTTCAACAATGAAGGAAAGCTTGCTACCATCAATGGCAACATGAGAAAAAGAGTGAGAAATCCAATTCTAAAGTGAACCCACTTCCTATTTCTTCATCCTCTACAACTTGCCAAGTAGTATAGGGTGTTTTCTTCACAAGTTTCATGACTTGTTGAAGTTGGAGCTTGATCTTGAGTTGCCTCGACGTAGATCATCTTCGCCATCGAAGTCGACGACCTAGCCCGCCCATTTCTCCGATGAAACCGACGCTAGAGTCCGGGATCCGATGATCGCAGCGGAGGGACGTCAAAGCGGAGCTATGGAGGTGGTGAACCGGATCCACAAAGGTTGTAGTCACTTCCCTTTTAGTTAAAGTTGTTAACTTGCATTGCATCGCCTATACATCTAGTTAACGATCCGTATTAGGGTTTGTAGGCATATGAAAAAATTTGAATTGGCCATGTTTGATCACTTGTAGAACCTCATGGGTGTGCCTAGGAACCCTACACTAAGGTGGAAATCAAAGCACAGTGGGAATCACACAAGACTCTATTGCGATCTCGGGTCCACAGACTAACCTGTACCGGTGTCACCAGAGAACTGCCATCTGACATGAGGTATAATACCATCTGGGAGTTCTCGGCGAGTCTGTCCAGTGTACCCAGTCTCTACTGAGCACCCGTATATCATCTCTGATGTCAAAAAGCAATGGATATGGGATCATCCATCGCCCATCTATATAGGTCAAGAAGGTATAGGCTAGTCTACTTTGGTATATCGATGCCCCGTCTCGATACACCCACGATTAGGGACATTAAAGGATGTACTTATGGACTACCATGGCCCCACTAGTATGATCTGCATCATAGTCCTGGTAGTCAAGTACACATCCTAAGGGCTTTACCAGCATCATAGTCCTGGTAGTCAAGTACACATCCTAAGGTAAAGAGTAACCAGATAGCATACTGTAACGTTTTGAAAATCGTTTCGGTGAAATTTCGGAAAATTGGTAAAATTATGGGGTTT
The DNA here is from genome assembly GCA_030015575.1 of Agapanthus africanus. Lineage (NCBI taxonomy): Eukaryota > Viridiplantae > Streptophyta > Magnoliopsida > Asparagales > Amaryllidaceae > Agapanthus > Agapanthus africanus. The sequence continues at coordinate 411,545,562 of JASDDO010000001.1, forward strand.
ACTGTAAAAAGTCAAAATACAAATATTTTTATTATAAAATTAAATATACATATTCTAGCTATGTAATTGCTAGTATTTGGGGTTTATTAAGCCACTCATAAAATTTCTAATTTTCTGAATTTTTTTCCGAAATTAATTATTTAAATATTATTTTAAGCCGTCACTAATACATTTAATTAGGGAAAATTACAAATTGGAATGGGTTGAAACAAATTTTGTGCACCATAACATATCAAACAAAATTTGAACATGTGGTTTTTGAAATGAAATGAAGTTGTTAAACGGTTTTAGAAAATATTGACGAAAAAGGCTTATTTTGTGAAAATAATAAGGAAATGAGTTAATGGATGTTTTAAATGGGGGCATTTCTTTACTTGATCTCTCACACTCACACACACTACACCAATTCCCCTCCTTGGCTGAATTTTCAGCAGCCCCATCCCCCATGTCCCCACTTCTTTTGATAAAAGGAAATGAATAGAATAAAGAGAGAAGGAATAGATAAATGGGTATGGGCTTTGACTTTTATGTTAACCAAATACTTTCTCCACCTCACTCTCTCTCCTCCCCACCTCCATTATCTGGCCGAGCCTCCCCTCCCTCCATTCCAACAGCAGCCCCCCTTCTCATCTCATTCTCTCCAAAAAATCCCAAGAAAAATCAAGTAAAACCTCACAAATTTCCAAATACAAACCTTACCCATTTTTCCTTAGCTATTCTTGTATGGATCATGGTGAAGGGAAGCAAGTTTGGGAGGCTAGATTGTTGTTAGATCTCAAGATAATTGTGGGGTAAATTCTTAACCTTATGGCTAATTGTTGTTTAATTATGATAATCTATTTTATTCCAGTGTTAATTTGGTTGAAATTGCTAGTTTAGGATATTCTAGAAAAGGGTTTGATTTTTTTTGGGATTAGGGTTTGTGAAATTCAAGTGAGGGTTTTTAACATTGATCATGGTTTAATGGTGTAGTTTTCATGCTAAGCCATAGAAAACTAATCTAGTTGCTCAATAGCTAGATTGCTACATTTAAATTGTCCTAATTATGTTTGTTTTGCAAACTAGATTTTGTAATTTATATAAAGTAGTGAGGTAAAAATCTAGTTAATGGTTGTGTGGCTTAGTTAATATGTTTTAATGAGAATTATGGCCACTAGAATTGTTAAAATATTTAAAGTTGATTAAAACACCAAGTTTTGAGCTAAAATGGAAAATTGTGCTAATTTTGTTAACTAGGTTTCGTAATTATATATATTTTGATGAGAATAAATTATTGGAATGGTTTATATGACTTGGTTATGATATTAAGTGGATATTGCGGCTGCTAGATTTGTTTAAACGTCGAGTTTTGTACAAAAACGGTTAATTTTGCTTGCTAGATTTCGGAAAAAATAGCTTTTAAAGTGAGTTTGAGGTTTTTGTCAATTTTAACCTATTTTGTATTATAATTAGTGCTTGTGAATTTGCAAATGAGTTTGTTTGGGTTTTTCTAGATGGTTTGGCGTTTGTACGCCGACGTCGAGGATTTTTGAGTTGATTTGTGGAAGCAACCATAGGTTTTGACCTATGTGGGATTCGTATGTCGTTTTGGTCATGAGTCGGACTTTAATGCGATACGGTGCGTTATGATATGTAGGTACCCCATGTGGACTTCGAGACGACAAACAAGCGCGTGGCGACGTCGGCACCGGCGAGCAAGGACTAGGTGAGTAGATTTATATCTACGGGGAGACGTCGGGTGGATGGCGTATAGCACCCCCGCAGTTCATGGTGATGTATACGAATACGTATACACACATATATATTAATTATATATTGTTGAGTTTATTGATGATAAAGATGGATATTTGGTGTGATTGGATTAGCGTAGTGTTGTGAAACCCTAGAGTAGTGGTTGCACCACTCATACACACACACACGCATACTTGCATACATTCTTCTTTCATATGTGCTTATATAGTTATGTATTCACATGGGTATGGGACTATGTGTTCACATACTGGATTTGAGGATAGTATTAGGGATTTGAGATGAGTCGATAAGATTTGATTGAGACCGTGAGAACTGTGATATGGCAGGATTCGTACTTGAGATACGTCCTGATGTTATAGCGGATCTTGGGACGATGATACATGTGAATAGTGTTATACATTGAATGGTTGACATGTGATCGTGATATAAGATAAGATATGTTAAGATATTCATAATAGGTCACATTAAGCGATGTATACCTCTTTATGACGATATATGATGATGATATCGGTCTGTATGAGGCTGTAGATCAGTAGTCAGATCATGATTAGATTGATGATATTAGTATTGTACTAGACATAGATCAGTACCCCGGATTATGATCTTTGATAAAGAGGATACCAAATGATTAATTTGATGAATGTTATATTGACCTGTACCCAGATTTGGGGACGTCGTACGACGGATTTACGTACGAGCTATATATATTGATGTTTGATCCGCACTCTTGACTTGGGGATACCGGATTATAGATATGGTATCGAATATGATATTATCGAGGCGGCATCACCGACTAATATATATATATATATATATATATATATATATATATATATATATATATATATATATATGTATCGACTCAGATGTTAGGCGGTTTCCTTACCTTCAGTTAGCCTGTTAGCTCAGCCTTATAGTTTAGTATAGTTGTTAGACTAGATTTACATTAAATGCAGATTTGTTATCGTTGTGTTTAGTATTTAGCTCCCGCTCATTATTGTTGTTCGCTCCGCATCGCCTGCTTACATTATGATTCATATTCTATTGTTGATATCATGCTATTAGGACACCAGCACCATTACCGATGACGCATATGTACCACGTACACTTACTTGCCGGCTCACACACATCTTCATCGGTAATTGCCATGTCACGTACACTTAGAGAATATTATTGCTTGACTTAGCTTGTTAGATAGTAGTTTTGACATGATATTAGTTTACTTTCCTTATATGCCAGTTTAGACATTGTAGTTATTACTTGTCACTTTATGCAAACTGTTATTCATTGTTATGCCGCATTCATGGATTCTCAAGCATATATTTACTATTTTACGTGCTATTGAGATTTTGGATTCGGATTTCCATGAGATTTTCTGGATTTGGGGGAAAACCGCAAAACTTATACAAACTTTTTCTCTCTCCTTTTAAATGAAAAGCACGGTTTTCCCATGATGTATGAGTCGTCCACCATGAGTTTGCTGATGGATTTAGAGACCCGATTTGAGGAGACCGATGAACCGTTTCGGGTACATGGTAGACCCGGTAAGGTACCCCGGGGCAAGAAGCGCGTGGTGATGACGATGTGAGCCTGGCAGGGGAGCACTACCTACCGGTGATTTTACCCGACACGTAGGATATCCGGAGGATACCGTCATAGTCTTGAGATGGATATTAGGAGCCGGTCTGGATTGACGGTGCCCTAGATAGTGAGATTGAGACATACAGAGATATTTGAGATATTGAGGTACAGAGATTGCGACACAGAGATATCGAGATATTTGGATACTTGTTTTGTCTCGATGGTAGACACTGTTTATGCTGATTCATTATGATACCTCATTTTAAATATACAAAATTCTCACTAAGTTATGAAAGCAGTTTCTTCAGTTTCATGTATTCTGTTTTCATGCATTCATACCGCATCCATGTAATATATTGTTACCTGAGGCACTGACACGGGCACATGGGATTACACTTGGGTTAGATATTTACCTTAGCCATTGTTATAGGCTGCAGGTTTTATATTTGAGGATTATATATTACGATTGTATGACCTAGGATTGCGTCATACATGCGATTCCTATTCGTAGATGTATTCTATTCACGAGTTGGCAACTCACCCCCGTTGTGCCACAGTTCTTGCAGGTTTTGCCTTATTGGTTTCATTACGGCTTTGCTGGCACTGCTTCTTTTCGGGTGCCTTGCTAGTAGGTGGGTTTAATTGTATCGTACCCATCATTATACCTTGTATATTATTATTCTGTTGTATCTAGAAGTTCCATCAACCAAACATGTATTTATTTTAGAGATAGAGACCAGTAATGTTTATTCTTTCGACCTTAGAGTCGCGCGTTGTATTTCTATGGATTTTCTTGCTGTTTAAGTTTCCTTTTGAGTTTTAATCCTCGCCCTTGGCGTTGTATATTATATTGCTTGTGTGGTTGTGACCATCGATTGACGAAGAGCTAGCTCCCGCTTGGGGATGCCTTTTTATTGATTTCGTATACTATTCATGTTGTATCCCGTTTGGGGGCTAGTATTTACAAAAGAGACTCTGCCGAAATTTTCAGAAAATACATGATGCTTTTTTTAAAAACGCATAATTTGGCTTATGCTATTAAAACTACTTGCTTTTAGTTGGTTTTCCTTCACTCCACTACTTTTCTTGGTTTGGATTTCTGGGTTTTCGGCTTACTTAGATTACGTACGCCTCGAGACGTTTCGTAGTTTAAGTGCCGGTCATATTCTGTACTTTCGGGACGTGACAAAGTTGGTATCAGAGCATTAGGTTTTACCTTAAGAGCATAGAATGACCCTTGGTTGATGGAATAGGTGACTAAAGTAGAGTGACGTACCGTGGGTATGTTCCGCGGCATACTTATGATACGCTACTCCACTTAAGAAGCCTCAGGATGTACATTTCTTTGTTTAGTATTATATTCATTCCTATGATCTAGCCTCATCGGTACCAGTCATAGTTTTGCTTCTACGATTACGGGCAGGGAGAGCTACGGCTAGAGTTGCGGTCAGCACGAGCTCGTCAAGAACGAGGACTGACCAGGGAGTGATTCCGGCGACACACGATTGCAGAGATGTGTCTTTTTATTGTATTTTCACGCCATGAGCGTTGGGTGGATTGTTGTATGAGATTACTTAGACGTGCAGATCAGCCCTAGAGGATTGAGCCACTGATAGAGGCCAACCAGATTTTGATGACCGTTGATGTATTGCTTATTCATGATGATTAAGGCGCGATTCAGCGTGCAGACGAGTGAGCCAGTTATTGCTGCGAACGACGAGATATCGCCCCAGATGTTGGAGCTTTTGTAGTACGAGTTGTACTAAGAGATGATAGAAGGTCGCTAGTCACCGAGGATGAATGACTAGGACATGTGATTTGTTCGCTACCCGATGCGAGGTCATCAGATAGATTGATTCCAGCTAGAGACGACTTCATGCGGATACGTTGAGAGTCGATAGAGATGATCGAATGTCAGAAACCTATTATTCCAAGTTTAAAGTATTCGGAAAGACATGCAGGAAATTCTATAGACCCTCTAGAAGAATGAAACCCAAACTCGACTTAATGACCGTGTGAAAGCCTTTGAACCTTAGGGTTTGCAGCAGTTCCGCGGCGCCATTAGTGAGGCTTAGGTTTGCCCTTCTACGGCTGGACCATCGATGCTGTGGTACGTACTCGATACTGTTAAACTGTACCCATGATGTTGAGCTCTTAGGGGATTATGAGGTTTTGACGAATCGATCGGATGGTTCGACTTCATTCGGATGCTAGGTGGTGAGATGCAATTCTTGGGAGACTCCAGATAAGAGGACAGCCGTTGGAGCTCAGTCCATGCAGCTACGACGAGACGAGTCCGAAGCAGTCGCCATTAGACAAAAGTGGAGTAAGAGGTCCGTACAAGATCTGGATAAGATGACGTTCCACTCCGCCGATATCAGAGATGCGATACGCATGCCGAGGCATTATGCTTGGATATACCTTCCAAAAGGAGTCGCGATGAGTATGCAGCCGTTCCGGAACAAGAAACAGATATAGTAAAGGATGATGACTTCGGACAGTTCAGCAGAGACGAGATTTGGGAGAGACCTCGACAGGACCTTTCTGGAATAAATTACGAGAAAACTTGGACCCAAGAGTGGTCATGTTACGCACACCAACAGACCAGAGTTCATGATCATTAACGAGACATGCTATGAGTGACCACGACAGTTGGCTCGAGATTCTTGAGGATGTGCTTGAGCGGGACTATTCCGCCATACTTGATTTCGGTATTTTGGGCGATCTATTCGCATGATTGATTTTGATGATTGAGTTTCATGATATTTGTTTTCATGCACCATGGTTGCACCTACTGAGTATTTACGATTTTTTCACAGTTGTTGCACTTGATATCATTTTTGTGCCTTGGTTTCTCATGTTTATGATTTTATGGTTTTCATATAGTTGAGTTGATTTTGTGCATATGTACGCACACGATTTGGTTCTTGCACTCGGTATAGTTCACATATGCTTGCAGTGCAGTGATTCACATTTTGTGCACGTAGATGCACTGGACTTCGACTTCGATTGTGATGTTCGATATTTGTTTTGTGCACCTGATTGGATTTTGCGCATGTTCAGCGCTTGATATTGTATTTCATGATTTCGTGCATGATGGATGCACCTTATTTGGGTTTTCGTGCATGTTGGGCGCATGTTATGAGATGCGATTTTGGTGCACACCAGATGCACTAAATCGAGATTCTTCGTGCATGTCAGATGCACCTGTTTTTGCTGTCAGGCACACCTGTTGCCCTTGACAGATGTTTCGTGCACACCCGATGCACATAGATATTGTTTCTGTGCGCATGTATGGCACATTCGTGGATTTTGATTTCCGTGCGCACCAGACGCACATGGCATTCATATATATATTTGGGACTGAGTTATGTTGGAGCAGTATATTTTATGATGTTTGCTATTTGGTTTAGTACTTAGCAGGACTAGTCACATGACAGTACCTGAGTATATTTTTGCCTGCATTGATAGTTATCGAAGGGATTTCCTAAGAAGAGCTATAGTCTCAGTATTTACCTATGTGTCTGATATGACACGAAACATTTTATAAAGGAAACCCTTCTGAAATTGCTTTCAAAACGGCGGGACGTGCAAATTAAACAAAGGATATATATATGTAGTTATTTTCTTATAATAGACGTCTGCCACTGTGCAGTGCTGCGAGCATCGCACAACGATTTGAAGAAGATTTGGCATGCATTGCTTCCAGATGTTTTAATGATGTATATCATAGTGATTTTCATTTTGGATTTAGACATTGTGTCTTCACCATGACTCCGATGATTGCGGGAAGCTGGATGGAGTTTAGATTTTAAGTTATATACTCATTTTTCATGCGCATGCGCTGCGCTACAATTTGTTTTATGTATTTATGATTTCGGAGCCCCGACGACTTAATGGTTTTGCTTAGATGTTTTAGTATTTAGGGGGAGTTTTAATTTAAATTCGGGGACCGAATTTCTTCAAGGGGGGAAGATTGTAAAGTTTTGAAAATCGGTTCGGTGAAATTTCGGAAAATCGGTAAAATAAGAGGGTTTACTGTAAAAAGTCAAAATACAAATATCTTTATTATAAAATTAAATATACATATTCTAGTTATGTAATTGCTAGTATTTAGGGTTTATTGAGCCACTCATAAAATTTCTAATTTTCTGAAAAAATTTCCGAAATTAATTATTTTAATATTATTTTAAGCCGTCACTAATACATTTAATTATGGAAAATTACAAATTGGAATGGGCTGAAACAAATTTTGTGCATCATAACACATCAAACAAAATTTTAACATGTGGTTTTTGAAATGAAATAATGTTGTTAAACGGTTTTAGAAAATATTGACGAAAAAGGCATATTTTGTGAAAATAATTAGGAAATGAGTTAATGGGTGTTTTAAATGGGGGCATTTCTTTACTTGATCTCTCACAATCACACACACTACACCAATTCCCCTCCTTGGCTGAATTTTCAGCAGCCCCATCCCCCATGCCCCACTTCTTTTGATAAAAGGTAATGAATAGAATAAAGAGAGAAGGAATAGTTAAATGGGTATGGGCTTTGACTTTTATGTTGACCAAATACTTTCTCCACTTCACTATCTCTCCTCTCCCCCTCCATTATCTTGCCGAGCCTCCCTTCCCTCCATTCCAACAGCAGCCCCCCTTCTCATCTCATTCTCTCCAAAAAAATCCCAAGAAAAATCAAGTAAAACCTCACAAATTTCTAAATACAAACCTTACCCATTTTTCCTCAGCTATTCTTGTATGGATCTTGGTGAAGGGAAGCAAGTTTGGGAGGCTAGATTCATGTTAGATCTCAAGATAATTGTGGGGTAAATTCTTAACCTTATGGCTAATTGTTGTTTAATTATGATAATCTATTTTATTCAAGTGTTAATTTGGTTGTAATTGCTAGTTTAGGATATTCTAGAAAAGGGTTTGATTTTTTTTGGGATTAGGGTTTATGAAATTCAAGTGAGGGTTTTTAACATTGATCATGGTTTAATGGTGTAGTTTTCATGCTAAGCCATAGAAAACTAATCTAGTTGCTCAATTGCTAGATTGCTACATTTAAATTGTCCTAATTATGTTTGTTTTGCAAACTTGATTTTGTAATTTATATAAACTAGTGAGATAAAAATCTAGTTAATGGTTGTGTGGCTTAGTTAATATGTTTTAATGAGAATTATGGCCACTAGAATTATTAAAATATTTAAAGTTGATTAAAACACCAAGTTTTGAGCTAAAATGGAAAATTGTGCTAATTTTGTTAACTAGGTTTCGTAATTATATATATTTTGATGAGAATAAATTATTGGAATGGTTTATATGACTTGGTTATGATATTGAGTGGATATTGCGGCCGCTAGATTTGTTTAAACGTTGAGTTTTGTAGAAAAACAGTTAATTTTGCATGCTAGATTTCCGAAAAAAAAGCTTTTAAAGTGAGTTTGAGGTTTTTGTGAATTTTAACCTATTTTATATTATAATTAGTGCTTGTGAATGTACAAATGAGTGTGTTTGGGTTTTTCTCGATGGTTGGGCTTTTGTACGTCAACGTCGAGGGTTTTTGGGTTGAATTGTGGAAGCAACCATAGGTTTTGACCTATGTGGGATTCGTGTGTCGTTTTGGTCATGAGTCGGATTTTAATGTGATACGGTGCATTATGATATGTAGGTACCCCATGTGGACTTCGAGACGACAAGCAAGCGCGTGGCGATGTCGGTACCGGCAAGCAAGGACCAGGTGAGTAGATTTATATCTACGGGGAGAAGTCGGGTGGATGGCGTATAGCAACCCCGCAGTTCGTGGTGATGTATACGAATACGTATACACACATATATATTAATTATATATTGTTGAGTTTATTGATGATAAAGATGGATATTTGGTGTGATTGGATTAGCGTAGTGTTGCGAAACCCTAGAGTAGTGGTTGCACCACTCATACACACACACACCCATACTTGCATGCATTCTTCTTTCATATGTGCTTATATGGGGTTATTTAGTTATGTGTTTGTTAGTGTATATGCCCTAGAGGCCATTACTGTATCATACTAGTTTGTATATTACTTAATGGAAGCTTGGGATATTCACCTTGTATATACAATCTTGCTCAAAATAGTTGTATGCTACTTGGTTTGTTTCTACTTCAATGTGTACATGTGTTTATTTTAGTATATCACCTATGCACATTAGTGGAGCCCTTAGGATCTTTGCTTGATTACTAGCGTTGTGATGGCAGTCATACTAGTGGGGGCTGGGTAATCTATAAGCACATCCTTATGCAGGTCCCTATTCGCAGGACTATCGAGACAGGGCATCGATAATCCGGAGTAGACTAGCGCATGCGCTTCTCATCCCACAGTGGGAGATGGTCTGTCCCACAGCCATCAGTACGTCGTACTGGAGATAGTATGCGGGTGCTCGTTGGGTTACGAGTACACTGGACAGGACTCGTCGGGAACTGACCGGTTGGTATTATACCTATCGTCAGTTATCAGTTCCCAGATGACATGAGTACAGCTTAGTCCGCTGACTTGACACTGTCACTTCGCCTCGAGTGTGTTCCCACTGTACTTTGATTACTACCCTACCACGGCTCAAAGGAGTCGTGCAAACAGGTAGTAGTTGGGTGCAGTCCCGAAGCACTTGGAGGCAGTGACGGTTAGACAGGATTCGTCTCTCCCGGTATTGGGGGTTGACATCGCGCTGTGTCTAGGAGAGCCATTACACAAGTAGTCCCTGGCCAGGGCAAGCGAGATATACTGGTAGGCTTCCAGTGCTATCTCAGGATGTACTGGGCTTCACTCCGACACGACTTGTACCGCTATTAGGGGACTGACGTTTACCACCCCCTAGGCCCGCCATGCGATGTATCAGACGAACAGACCGGACTGTACGGAGATTGTCACATTCAGGCTCAGTAAGAGTTCAGATGGGTTTCACCTCGTCAGTCTTCTTGTCGGCATCTACCTAGGGACCGTTACGCACAGCTAGTGCCGCTTGCGGTCTGTGGTTAAACCCACTGCCAGCGTAGTGTCGAGTCTTTAGAGTCCCACACAGAAAGCTATTCGCCTTTAGGAAAAAGAGTAGAGGTTGCATGGTTTTGCGACAGGATCCGGTCACATCCGTGCACTTGTGCGCGTACAGTGTCCGGACAGTTAACACTAGCGGGCTTTGGTTTAAGCCAGATCCTAGTGTACGTTTTGGGATTGGTTTTATCCAGTATGTATTCTTGTTCCTCGGAACGCGGATGCGGGTGTGTATGCACAGTTGACGGAGAGACAGAGGCAGAGGATTCTCATTAGGGTTGTTGACCGTTGACTGTTGACTATTGACTTTTTGCTCAACCCTAATGAGAATATGATATATGATTAACAATAATATTAATTAAGTATTGTGGTGACATGGTTGTTGAGTGGTTGACTTTGTTGACATTGTTGACCGGTTGACTAGGTTGAACTAGTTGACCATCATGATGACAATGGCTATCATTTCATGGCAAAGACTTTTCACTTGCTTGTTCTCTTGTGCAATATGAGTGCATGAAATGATATAGCCATTTTGACTTAAACCATTTACACAATACTTGATTACTATTTTTGTGATGATGGCTTTGGAATATGAGAGCCAAGAGAAAAAAGTCTTTCTTATTCTTTCATTTTCATTCTCTCTCTTGTGTTCTTGTGCTCTCATCTTCTTCCTCTTTCTCTCCCTCTCTTTAGTCTATGGTTCACTTGTCTCATGTGTTGAGAACTAAGAACCATAGAGAAAATCCCAACACACTCTTCTCTACTCACTCTAGTTCACAAGGTTTAGCAAACCAAGTGAACTGGTTTCTTCAAAGACCGAAGAAGAAGCCAAAGGTAGAACCTTTCAGGTGGATCGATCTTCGGCGCAAGGAGACGACGGGGTGAAGCAGATCCGGACAACCATTGAGGCTTGAAGACGAAGGAGTTCAAGAAAGAAAGGTAAAACCCCCTAACCGAGTAGTTAACAATTCTTAGTTATGTTGTTAGTTAGATGTTTAACCAAGATCGGGTTTTGAGTCCATGTTACCGCCTCTAGAAAATTGTTTTTCACCAAATTCCGCATGCCCGAAAGTACCGGGAGAGGTAGCATGGACTTACAGTTGTATCACAGCCTAGTTAAACTCTATCTAACATGTTAGCATAGTAGCTAGAAATTTGATCGGAGAAAAAGTCCCGAAATAAACCCGAAATTCAAAGTTGCTGTCGATTTTTAAAGTTCTGTAAAATTGATAAATTTCATCTTCAAAATCGGCTCAGGGTTTTTATTAAACACCCATGAAATTTGGTCCCACGAACCGGTCAAAGAGCCGCGGAAACGCGGCGGGAGCACGCTCCCGCCGCGGTTCCACGGCCGAGTTGACTCGGCCGAGGTTCAAATTTTGTGCAGTGTTTTTATGGGGTTGTTTTGGGATTTTTGGAATATGTATTTTCTGCCCAGATTTTCCAGAACGAAAATTTTGTGTTTGGGGCCTAAAAATCCGTATTTTTGATCGAACTTCTAAAGACTTAAGCTGACGGGTTTTTCTGTGATGTGATATTTGTATTGAACGTCTGCTAATCGCTATAAGTCGATTAGTGGGAGTTATACAAATCTGTGATCTGTAATGTTGCTGGAATGTGTATATGAATTCATTGGATTGTCGTGGGTAAATAGCCGGGGGTTGTGAGACGAGAGTTTTCTTTTCTTTCGATTCATGTAAATTTGTAAATTGATATAATAATTATTTGTATGGCCGCACAACCAGGTCGGGGTTGTAGCCATCATTGTATAATTTCTTTTTACTGTTTTTGCTCCTAGGATAGACCCATGGAGGGGGTGCACAAACTACCGGGTATGCCGAAGTGCCGAGTGGCCTACTCACGGGGTTGAGGGAGGTTGCTTCGCTTCGGGTACTTGGCGGGTAGTTTGCCGCACCCGTAGGGGTCTTGGGTGGGGTATTGGCTATTCACCGCGACCGTGTAATCTGCTTTTCGTTACAGGCTCGTACGAATTGCGGATTCCTAGTATATCCAATGTGTTCATCTGTGATCTGAAATGGCTATCATTGCAATATATCTATATATGATATTATTTAGGCGTTGCTTATGTTTTATAGCCACGCTAGCCCAGCCCCCGCTCTGTCGTTAGTTAAGTAACCTAACGGGTAATGACAGGGCCCCGTGGCGAATACGAATGGCATAAGCGTACGTCATATTTTGGTTGTTTTCTGCAAAGGTAGGATTAAATGATGGGACGCATTAAAAGAACTAATGCAAGAATATCACGCATTAAAAGAACTAATGCAAGAAAAATAAACCAAGTAAAAGTCATTGGAACACTTTCGAAAAACCACTCGGTTCTTTTCTAAACCAACTTTTAAATGCGGAGCTTGATCCACTCCTTTTAAAAGCTATCTCGTTCCATCGATTATATCAAGTTCACTACGTTCACGGTTTAGCCAAAACCATTCGTAGCCCTCCGTCGTTTCAATGAATAGTCAATAGTATTCAAGCTATGTTTGTTGGCCAAAGTCAAGGCATAGTGATTGGTAGCTACTGGGTATTCATGTGCAGCATAGATAGATGCGTTGGTTTGGGACAGTCGTACTGCCTTGTTGGCCAAAGTCAAGGGTAGGTACGGGTGGATTCAAATTAACCTGGAGAACGACGGGTAGAACTTGACATGTGACTTATGATTTGTTGGTCAAAGTCAAGGTCATAAGAGCATGGGGCAAAAATCCACATCGGGAGTTTCATAAGTACTGAAACTTGCTAGCACTGCATACCATTTGGAGTGTGATGATTCTGGTAGGATTCCTTCAGTTTTGTCACGCGATGATATTTGGATCCCGATCCTACTGTGAGTATATGCTACTCCTCGGGAAATTTCTCACTTAACGATCAATGCTATAAACCAAGTAGGTGTCTAGAAAGGTGTTAGCGGGGCTACGCCCCCAGGGAAAAGAGGTTATTTAATTAAGGAACTTCGCGAAAGCGTTGGAAAACCTCCCTCGAAGTACCGACACTGGCCTGGCTGAACGGTTAAGCAAGAATTGTACGGTGAGATTGATCCTGACTAATTCTTCCTTCTTGGTTTGAGGAGGGATTCGAGAAACAGTGGGAGCCATCCTGTTTAGACAAACTAAAAACCATTCTAAACTTGCAAGAGCATCATGCTGAGTGTTTCTTCTCTCTCTCCTAATTGCAGCGACCAATCGACATGAATGGACTTAAGTTACTTCTAGATAAAAACATACTGACAGGGCCAAACTACAAAGATTGGCTCAGGAATGTCAAGATGGCAATCACTTACGACAAGCTGGGGTATCTTCTTACCACCAAAGCTCCCCCTGTCCCAGGTCCCAAAACCAGCGTCGCGGATAAGGAAATCCGTAAGACCTGGGAAATCGATTGCACGAAGGCCAAGTGCCTCGTGCTTGCCTCTATGGACAACGAACATCAGAGGAGGCACGAGAATATGGACCTCGAATCCATATTTCTCCATACAAAAGAACTGTATGAAGAGCAGTCTCGTATCGCAAGATACGAAGTGTCGAAGAAGTTATTTTCGGCAAGGTTGGCTGTCGGATCATCGGTAGCGGAACACGTGCTTAAGATGATTGGCTACATAGAAGAGCTCGCGGACCTTGGGACCACGTTGGAGAATGAGCTCTATACGGACTTGATTCTCCAGTCCCTTCCTTCCACTTACGCCCAGTTTATCCTGAACTTCAACTTACAAGAAAAGAAAGTTGAACTTTCAGAACTCCTCAACATGCTGAGGAGCGCAGAGGGCACCCTACAGAAAGGTAGGGAAACATCCACTTTGTTTGTAGGAGGATCTTCCTCTTCTAGGTCCAAGGCGAAAGCCAAGGGAAAGAAGAAGAAAGCCCCCGCCAAACCAAGGGGCGGTGTTAGTAAAGTGGATACGAAGGGAAAGGCAAAAGCAACAAAGAAAGTGGGAAAGCTTGTGGATAAGGAAGAATGCTTCTATTGTCATAAGAAGGGACACTGGAAGAATGATTGCAGGGCTTGGAAAGCCAGAACACAGGATCTGAAGCAGGTTGCGGCTTCAGCTTCAGGTGTGTATGTTATTGAAAACTGTCTTTCAATAAACTCTACTTCCTGGGTATTGGATACCGGATCAGGATCTCATATCTGTAATTCTTTGCAGGCGTTGAGAAACCGTAGGGTTTTGAAGGCAGGTGACATGACCCTCAAAGTTGCAAACGGAGCTAGCATGGATGCTAAAGCCGTGGGGGACTATCACCTGGGAATGTCAGATGGACATGTTTTGGTTTTGCGTAATTGCTTTTTTGTACCCAACGCAACTTGTAATATCATTTCTGTATCTTTGGTTTCTAAAGAAGGTTATGAATTTGCGTTTGTAAGCACTGTTGTAAACATTCACCTTAATCAAGTTCTGATTGGGTCAGGTACATTAAGCAATAGTATATACATATTAAACCAACCGCAGATTTTCAATGTCCAGAATACACACAAAAGAATGTCTCCGAAAATAAATCAGACTTTCTTGTGGCATTGTAGACTGGGTCACATCAATGAGAGAAGGTTGACGAAGTTACATACAGAAGGATATTTGAATGCGTTCGAATATCAATCGTATGCCACTTATCAATCCTGTCTCAAAGGAAAGATGACAAAGACTCCGTTCACTGGACACGGAGTAAGAGCAAGCGAGCTCTTGGGACTCGTACGCAGCGACGTGTGCGGTCCAATGTCTATACATGCGCGAAGCGGTTATTCTTACTTCATTACTTTTACGGATGACTTTTCAAGGTACGGTTATGTCTTCTTAATGAAACATAAGTCCGAAGCCTTTGGAAAATTCTTGGAATATAAGAATGAAGTAGAAAAACAAACCGGCAAAAGTATCAAGATCCTAAGATCGGATCGAGGTGGTGAATACTTGAGTGCCGAATTCCTGAACTATTTAAAAGAGAACGGAATTCTCTCTCAGTTTACTCCTCCATACACTCCGCAACATAACGGTGTATCGGAGAGACGGAACCGAACCCTATTGGATATGGTACGGTCCATGATGAGTAACGCTGAGTTACCGCGATCATTCTGGGGGTATGCGCTAGAATCAGCTGCATACCTTTTGAACCGAGTTCCAACTAAGACTGTGCCTACTACACCATATGAGATGTGGTGTGGGAAGAAACCCTATCTTAAGCACATTAAGACATGGGGATGTCCAGCTTTTGTTAAAAAGCAGCATGCGGACAAGCTCGAGGCACGCTCAGTACAGTACAAGTTCGTGGGATATCCAAAGAACTCCATGGGATATTTCTTCTACTGCGACGAGGAACAAAAGGTTTTTGTTTCTCGTCATGCCTACTTCTTGGAAACTGAGTATTTAGAAAACCAGATAAGTGGGAGCACAGTAGAACTGGAAGAAATTCCAGAACCATGAGCTATTACTGAAAGCTTAGTGGAACCAGAGGGTTCAAAAGAACAAGACATTCCTACGCCGCTCCGCAGGAGTAGTAGGCAGTCTCATCTGCCCGAGAGATACTATGGTTTTCTCATAGACGGGGATAGAGAGGATTGCATCATAGATTATGATGAGCCTACTAGCTTCCAGCAGGCCATTCAGAGCGTTGACTCGGTAAAATGGCTAGATGCAATGCGGACCGAAATGGAGTCCATGTACACCAACAAGGTATGGATGTTGGACATTGCTCCAGACGGGGTAAAACCCGTAGGATGCAAGTGGATCTTCAAAAGGAAGATTGGTGTAGAAGGACAGGTTGAGACCTATAAAGCTAGACTTGTTGCAAAGGGTTTTCGTCAAAGACCTGGTTTGGATTATGACGAAACCTTTTCTCCAGTGGCTATGCCGAAATCCATTCGGATCCTTCTAGCCATTGCTGCCTTCCACGATTATGAGATCTGGCAGATGGACGTAAAGACCGCTTTTCTAAACGGAAATTTAGAGGAGTGTGTCTATATGGACCAACCAGAGGGTTTCATTCAGAGTGGGAGCAGCGGAAAGGTATGCAAGTTGCTTAGGTCCATCTATGGACTAAAGCAGGCATCGCGGAGTTGGAACATCTGTTTTGATGAGACGGTCAAGGAATTTGGCTTTATCAAAAATCCAGATGAACCATGCATCTATAGTAGATTTGTAGCGAGAACTGTAGTATTCCTCGTTTTATACGTGGATGACATTCTCTTAATAGGAAATGACATTCCTATGCTACAATCTGTCAAGGGGTTCTTGTCACACAGATTCTCCATGAAAGACCTGGGTGATGCCTCATACATCCTGGGGATCCGGATCCATCGTGATAGATCCAAGAGGATATTAGGACTTTCACAGTCCAGGTACATCGACACCATACTGAAAAGATTCAGTATGGAAGATTCCAAGCGCGGTAACCTACCAGCTTGTCATGGGATCACCCTCTCTAAAGAGATGTCTCCCAAGACTGATTTGGAGAGGGATCGCATGTCTATTATACCCTACGCTTCTGCGGTAGGCTCTATAATGTATGTGATGTTGTGTACCAGACTGGATTTAGCTTATGCACTGAGTGTGGTAAGCCGGTATCAGTCAAACCCTGGGGAGAAACACTGGATAGCGGTAAAGAACATTCTCAAGTACCTGAGAAGGACTAAGGAGATGTTCTTGGTGTATGGCGGAAAAGACCTCCAGATCGAGGCCTTTGCTGACTCCAGCTTCCAGAGTGACAAGGATGATTCCAAGTCCATGTCGGGTTTTGTCTTTACCCCCATTGGAGGGGCGGTGTGTTGGAAGAGTTCCAAACAGGAAACCGTTGCAGACTCGACAATGGAAGCGGAATACATCGCTGCATCTGATGCCGCAAAAGAAGCTGTCTGGATGAGGAAGTTCTTGAAAGAACTTCAGGTGGTTCCGTCCATTGGTGATCCAATACCTCTGTATTGCGACAACAACGGCGCTATAGCTTTAGCGAAGGAACCCAGGTCCCATCAGAGATCCAGACACATCTTGAGGCGGTATCACCTGATCAGGGAGATCGTGGATCGCCAGGAGATCGAGGTTCGGAGGGTTGCTTCAGAAGATAACACTGCAGATCCATTCACCAAGGCCTTGCCCCAGACTCAGTTCGAGCGGCTGATCGAGATGATAGGTCTTCGATACGCCAGTACATGGCCTTAGTGCAAGTGGGAGATTGTTAGTGTATATGCCCTAGAGGCCATTACTGTATCATACTAGTTTGTATATTACTTAATGGAAGCTTAGGATATTCACCTTGTATATACAATCTTACTCAAAATAGTAGTATGCTACTTGGTTTGTTTCTACTTCAATGTGTACATGTGTTTATTTTAGTATATCACCTATGCACATTAGTGGAGCCCTTAGGATCTTTGCTTGATTACCAGCGTTGTGATGGCAGTCACACTAGTGGGGGCTGGGTAATCTATAAGCACATCCTTATGCAGGTCCCTAGTCGCAGGACTATCGAGACAGGGCATCAATACTCCGGAGTAGACTTGCGCATGCGCTTCTCATCCCAGAGTGGGAGATGTCTGTCCCACAGCCATCAGTACGTCGTACTGGAGATAGTATGCGGGTGCTCATTGGGTTACGAGTACACTGGACAGGACTCGTCGGGAACTGACCGGTTGGTATTATACCTATCGTCAGTTATCAGTTCCCAGGTGACATGAGTACAGCTTAGTCCGCTGACTTGACACTGTCACTTCGCCTCGAGTGTGTTCCCACTGTACTTTGATTACTACCCTACCACGGCTCAAAGGAGTCGTGCAAACAGGAAGTAGTTGGGTGCAGTCCCGAAGCACTTGGAGGCAGTGACGGTTAGACAGGATTCGTCTCTCCCGATATTGGGGGTTGACATCGCGCTGTGTCTAGGAGAGCCATTACACAAGTAGTCCCTGGCCAGGGCAAGCGAGATATACTGGTAGGCTTCCAGTGCTATCTCAGGGTGTATTGGGCCTCACTCCGACACGACTTGTACCGCTATTAGGGGACTGACGTTCACCGCCCCCTAGGCCCGCCATGCGTTGTATCAGACGAACAGACCGGACTGTACGGAGATTGTCACATTCAGGCTCAGTAGGAGTTCAGATGGGTTTCACCTCGTCAGTCTTCTTGTCGGCATCTACCTGGGGACCGTTACGCATAGCTAGTGCCGCTTGCGGTCTGTGGTTAAGCCCACTGCCAGCGTAGTGTCGAGTCTTTAGAGTCCCACACAGAAAGTTATTCGCCTTTAGGCAAAAGAGTAGAGGTCGCATGGTTTTGCGACAGGGTCCGGTAACATTCGTGCACTTGTGCGCTTACAGTGTCCGGACAGTTAACACTAGCGGGCTTTGGTTTAAGCCAGATCCTAGTGTACGTTTTGGGACTGGTTTTATCCAGTATGTATTCGTGTTCCTCGGAACGCGGATGCGGGTGTATATGCACAGTTGACGGAGAGACAGAGGCAGAGGATTCTCATTAGGGTTGTTGACCGTTGACTGTTGACTATTGACTTTTTGCTCAACCCTAATGAGAATATGATATATGATTAACAATAATATTGATTAAGTATTGTGGTGACATGGTTGCTGAGGGGTTCACTTCGTTGACTTTGTTGACCGGTTGACTTGGTTGGACTAGTTGACCATCATGATGACAATGGCTATCATTTCATGGCAAAGACTTTTCACTTGCTTGTTCTCTTGTGCAATATGAGTGCATGAAATGATATAGCCATTTTGACTTAAACCATTTACACAATACTTGATTACTATTTTTGTGATGATGGCTTTGGATTATGAGAGCCAAGAGAGAAAAGTCTTTCTCATTCTATCATTTTCATTCTCTCTCTTGTGTTTTTGAGCTCTCATCTTCTTCCTCTTGCTCTCCCTCTCTTTAGTCTATGGTTCACTTGTCTCATGTGTTGAGAACCAAGAACCGTAGAGAAAATCCCAACACACCCTTCTCTACTCACTCTAGTTCATAAGGTTTAGCAAACCAAGTGAACTAGTTTCTTCAAAGACCGAAGAAGAAGCCAAAGGTAGAAGCTTTCAGGTGGATCGATCTTCGGCGCAAGGAGACGACGGGGTGAAGCCAATCCGGACAACCATCGAGGCTTGAAGACGAAGGAGTTCAAGAAAGAAAGGTATAACCCCCTAACCGAGTAGTTAACAACTCCTAGTTAGGTTCTTAGTTAGATGTTTAACCAAGATCCGGTTTTGAGTCCATGTTACCGCCTCTAGAAAATTGTTTTTCACCAAATTCCGCATGCCCGAAAGTACTGGGAGAGGTAGAATGGACTTACAGTGTTCACATGGGTATAGGACTATGCATTCACATACTGGATTTGAGGATAGTATTTGGAATTTGAGATGAGTCGATAAGATTTGATTGAGGCCGCGAGAACGGTGATATGGCAGGATTCGTACTTGAGATACGTCCTGATGTTATAGCGGATCTTGGGATGATGATACATGTGAATAGTGTTATACATTGAATGGTTGACATGTGATCATGATATGAGATAAGATATGTTATGATATTCATAATAGGTCGCATTAGGCGATATATACCTCTTTATGACGATATATGATGATGATATCGGTTTGTATGAGGTTTTAGATCAGCAGTCAGATCATGATTAGTTTGATGATATTAATATTGTACTAGACGTAGATCAGTACCCCGGATTATGATCTTTGATAAGGAGGATACCAAATGATTAATTTGATGAATGTGATACTGACATGTACCCAGATTTAGGGATGCCGTACGACGGATTTACGTACGAGCTATATATATTGATGTTTGATCCGCACTCTTGACATGCGGATATCTGATTATAGATATGGTATTGAATGTGTCATTATCGAAGCGGGATAACCGACTAATATATATATATATTTATATATATATATATATATATGTATCGACTCAGATGTTAGGCGGTTTCCTTACCTTCAGTTAGCCTGTTAGCTCAGCCATATAGTTTAGTGTAGTTGTTAGACTAGATTTACATTAAATGCAGATTTGTTATCGTTGTGTTTAGTATTTAGCTCCCGCTCATTATTTCTGTTCGCTCCGCATCGCCTGCTTACATTATGATTCATATTCTATTGTTGATATCATGCTATTAGGATACCAGCACCATTATCGATGACGCGTATATACCACGTACACTTACTTGCCGGCTCACACAGATCTTCATCGGTAATTGCCATGTCACGTACACTTAGAGAATATTATTGCTTGACTTAGCTTGTTAGATAGTAGTTTTGATATGATATTAGTGTACTTGCCTTATATGCCAGTTTAGACATTGTAGTTATTAATTGTCACTTCATTCATACTGTTATTCATTGTTATGCCGCATTCATGGATTCTCATGCATATATTCACTATTTTACATCCTATTGAGGTTTTGGATTCGGATTTCCATGAGATTTTCTGGATTTGGGGGAAAACCGCAAAACTTATACAAACTTCTTCTCTCTCATTTTAAATGAAAAGCGCGGTTTTCCCATGATGTATGAGTCGTCCACTATGAGATTGATGATGGATTTCGAGGCCCGATTTGAGGAGACGGATGAACCGTTTCGGGTACATGGTGGACCCGGTAAGGTACCCTGGGGCAAGAAGCGCGTGGTGATGATGATGTGAGCCTGGCAGGGTCGCACTACCTACCGGTGATTTTACCCGACGCGTCGGATATCCGGAGTATACCGTCGTAGTCTTAAGATGGGTATTAGGGGCCGGTCTGGACTGACGGCGCCCTAGATAGTGAGATTGAGACATACAGAGATATTTGAGATATTGAGGTATAGAGATTGCGACACAGAGATATCGTGATATTTGGATACTTGTTTTGTGTCGATGCTAGACACTGTTTATGCTGATTCATTATGATACCTCATTTTAAATATACAAAAATCTCACTAGGTTATGAAAGCAGTTTCTTCAGTTTCATTTATTCTGTTTTCATGCATTCATACCGCATCCATATGATATATTGCTACTAGAGGCACTGACACGGGCACATGGGATTACACTTGGGTTAGATATTTACCCTAGCCATTGTTATAGGCTGCAGGTTTTATATTTGAGGATTATATATTACGATCGTATGACCTAGGATTGCGTTATACATGCGATTCCTGTTCGTAGATGTATTCTATTTACGAGTTGGCAACTCACCCCCGTTCTGCCACAGTTCTTGCAGGTTTTGTCGTACAGGTTTCATTACGGCTTTGCTGGCACTGCTTCTTTTCGGGTGCCTTGCTAGTAGGTGGGTTTAATTGTATCGTGCCCATCATTATACCTTGTATATTATTTTTCTGTTTTATCTAGAAGTTCCATCAACCAAACATGTATTTATTTTAGAGATAGAGACCAGTAATGTTTATTCTTTCGACCCTAGAGTCGCGCGTTGTATTTCTATTGATTTTCTTGCTGTTTGAGTTTCTTTTTGAGTTTTGATCCTCGCCCTTGGCGTTGTATATTATATTGCTTGTGTGGTTGTGACCGTCGATTGACGAAGAGCTAGCTCCCGCTTGGGGATGCCTTTTTATTGATTTCGTATACTATTCATGTTGTTGCCGTTTGGGGGCCAGTATTTACAAAGGAGACTCTGCCGAAATTTTCAGAAAATACTTGATGTTTTTTTTAAAAACGCATAATTCGGCTTGTGCTATTAAAACTACTTGCTTTTAGTTGGTTTTCCTTCACTCCACTACTTTTCTTGGTTTGGATTTCTGGGTTTTCGGCTTACTTAGATTAC
This sequence comes from Agapanthus africanus, assembly GCA_030015575.1. Classification (NCBI taxonomy): domain Eukaryota; kingdom Viridiplantae; phylum Streptophyta; class Magnoliopsida; order Asparagales; family Amaryllidaceae; genus Agapanthus; species Agapanthus africanus. The sequence continues at coordinate 411,567,678 of JASDDO010000001.1, forward strand.
GTACGCCTCGAGACGTTTCGTAGTTTAAGTGCCGGTCATATTCCGTACTTTCGGGACGTGACACATACTATCATGTCGAGTAAGAAAGTCCTCCCTATATATGTCCAAGCATCCACTAAAATATATATCTCATGTATAGTAATGGCCTCTAGGGCATACATATAACTAACAGAGCTGAGAACCTGTAACCTGTAATTAATCAGCAAACACGGATCAAAAGTACCTATCTATATGCAATGTGATCAGGAATGGGCGATGTAAAAATGTAAGAATCTGATATGAACAAATACCCCCAAACTTATCTTTTGCTCGTCCCGAGCAAAGCCAATTTATTCAAAAAGTCCTAACCTCGCTTTCGCAGGGAACGCGATTGCACTGAGCTCGTGCAACAAGCCGTTAAAGCTCTAGGTGTCCCTAGTAGGAGGAGTGTTGTCTCCTGAGGGTTTTCAGCGGATACTATCCACAAAATCCGATCAAATTGGTCATTGACTCTAATTCTTCAATTCAGTATTCTTTCAAGAAATTCTATTATCTTTAAATTAAAAATCATCAACCCGTGTTTTTCACACTTCCTTTTCATTTAACTAAAGATTATGTACGTTTTCCCAGTTTATAAAGCTTTCAGCATCTCCTGAGTTTCCTTCTAAGGTGCAATCTTAACTAAGGAATTTTTATCATCTCTACTGAAGATATAAGCCTTATCTTTTATTCCTATCTCTCCTCCAAATTCCAATCACATAACCATACGTGTATGTAATTATCACCCTACATTTGGAAATTTAATTCAAGCTATCATACTCTTGTCTATCTTCCAAAATACTTTTTAATTGGTGAATTCTATGTGAAATTGCTCACACATCCATCTTGCGATTGTTAATACTTCTTGAGGTACTAAACGACCGATTACAAAATGTGCTTGCGCATTTAGGCGTAATTCCTCATCTTGCAACACCTAAGGCTTATCATTGACTCCCAAACCAGTTGGACTAAGGCACTAGGTGATAAAGCACCCTTGCTATATTTTTTTATTTATGCTGCCTTAAGCAATTACAAAACCAATGTTCATTTTTTTCTTTCTTCACCACATATACTTTTATTTTATTTTCCTTCATACTAAGGCTTTTAGACAAGAGCATTTCAAGGTATGCTCTACTATCCCAAGTTTCAAGATATGTATAAGTGCGTATAGTAGGGTATATATTTTCAGAATATGGACTTAAGGTTCAGAATTATTTTTCAGACCTATACTTTAAATAGTGCATTCAATACTCATCCCTTATTTCGATTTAGCCCAAGAACTGAACTCAAAATTTGCTTATTTCTAAATAAACTGTAAGGTCGTATATTTTCTACAATTAAACTTTAAGAAAGGTTATTTTTAGGGTTTTTAATTTACTAAGTTTAGGATCTAGTTTTTCCTAACTAGTCAACCGTCATATTGAACTTGGGTCAAATATAGCAATTATTGAAATTTTCAATTTTTTAATTTTAAAATTTTTAATTTTTATATATTTTTTATATTTTTATATATATATTTTTTATAAAGATGCAATGAAGAAAAATAAGATACGGAATTAAATATGCAAACAAATATGTACAAAAAATAAAAATATGCAGATGGAAAGATAACTATTTACAATCAACCCTCGCCCCCAAACTTATTGATAACAGTGTCCTCACTGCTCCCTGCGGCGTATACTAGACGCGACCTCACTGGTCCCAGCCTCACCACTATCTGTCCCCCGTCCCCTCGATCGTGAGCGGGATCGTTCCTCTCTGGCCAGTAGGGTGGCCATTTCCTGTTCCAGACCCGTCAGTCGCTGATCAAAGTTGGTCATCATCCATATCACTCGTTCTACCCCCCTATGGGTTCGTCGAATTAAGTGCACTTGCGCAGCGGGGATAAGCTCTTCATCACTCGCTGTGGAGCTCGAGCTAGGGGTCTAGGCCATCACGTCCTCGGCCGGCTCGGTGCGCGACCATAGATCATGTTGTCGTGTGTAGGACGTGGAGACACCCTCAAGAAGGGGTCGAATTGGAATCCCACCATGCATGTAAAATTCAAATTACTCAAAAGGAAGGAATTGGCGATACAGTTGTGTCACAAACATTGGGCATGGATAATTGGCCGGCCGTTTGCCGGCGCCAATCGAGTGAAGCAACACAGTGCACATGTCATAGCTAGGGTTTCGAGTTATCAATGTGGGCACTATGTGTAGGGATGGTGTAAAAACTGTTGTGTTGTGCGAACTTCAAAAATATTGTTTTGTTCCCAACGGCACACAGTTAAAACGTTCGCAAAAAGCGTGCGAGCCTGAATAGCCTTTCTGGGCTCCTTAGAACTGTCATTTCCCATTAAGGGTAGGTAGTCCTCAAATCGGTGTAAGTCTACGGCAGCGCCACGGCCGTCAATCCGAGGCCAAAACGCGGAAACAAAAACTTTTCATAAACTTGAAACTGACGCTAAAATAGGCTTTTTCCCGGATCGAACCATTAACATTAGGCTTGCAATCTAAAGAGGGTTAGAAAAGCTATACCGATCGATCCGTGTCCTTCGGTCTTTATCCACCATCTTTAGCTCCTTGCGGCATCTCCGATCTCGCTCGATCTCCAATCTCCTCATTGGAAAGGGCACCACGTCGATGAATCCTTTTACGGGATCCCGCTTCGAACCGAAGCAAGTCGGACATGAAGTTTGCTAGCCGACGTTTCTAAGGTGAAGTAGAGAATGTGTGTGATCGCCTTGTCTCAAGCATCCATTGATTCTCAACGCATGAGAGTGTATGGATGGAGGTTGAAGATGATGCCTTGGTGGAGGTAGTGAGCTCAAGAGAAGAAAAGAGAAGAAGAGCCTTTTCTTTTTCTTTTTGTGTTGGAATGATAATGAGAGTGAGCTAGAATGATAATCCAAGAGCTAACCCCTTGCCTCATGGCTGCCCTCCTTCTCTCCTCTTATCATTTCAACACACCAAATCAATCCAAAATGTTACATATGCACATATAAAGAGACCATGAGTCATCACCTATGGATGTGACACAATAAATGCTCCTCATCATGACTTTGAGCTCACAATTTCCATATGTAAACATTTATCCAAATTCTTACCACAATAAAAAGAGAATGGCATCTACTAAAGTAAATTCGTGACGAATCACAAGGATACCCCTCACCTGTATATACATATCTGCATCCACATTCTGACTGAATGCAAATGCGATGGGACTAAAGTAATCTAACAAATCTAATACTAGGATCCGGCTAAAACCAAAGCCCACAAGTATGATCCGTCCGATCATGATCCGTGCACGACTGCACGTATATGATAGAACCCAGCCATAATACTATACGGCCTCTACAACGTTTTGCCCGAAACATGAGAAACTGTCTGTGGGGGACTCTAAAGACTCGTCAATACACTGGCTGTGGATTTAACCACTAGCACGTCAGTGGTACTAGCTGTACGTAACGGGCTACCAGGTATTGACCAAAAGAGAGGCCGTTGAGCGAACTCATCCTAACACCCTACTAAGACTTTCAGTGACAATATCCGTACAATCCGGTCAGTTCGTCTATGAGTATCGCATGTCGGGCCTAGGGGGTTGGTAAATGTCAGACCCCTAAAAGCGGTACAATTCATGTCGGAGTGTAGCCTAGAACACCCTGAGATACTACTGGAATACCTACCAGTAAATCTCCTGCCTTGGCCAAGGACTTCGTGTAATGGCTCTCCTAGACACAGCGCGATCTCACCCCCAATACCGGGAGAGACGAAATCCCTGCTGATCCACTCACTGCCTCCATGTGGTTTGGGACTGTACCCAACTAAAACCTGTTTGCACGACTCCTTTGAGCCATGGTAGGGTAGTAATCAAAGCACAGTGGGAACTCACACGAGACAAATGACGATCTCAGGTCGCTGAACTAACCTGTACACATGGCACCAGGGAACCGTTATCTGACGTCAGATATAATACCAACTAGCATGTTCCCGGCGAGTCTTGTCCGGTGTACTCATAACCCAATGAGCACCTGTATACATCTTAGGTGAAACAACTGACACCAATTGCTTGTGAGACTGGCCACCGCCCCTTGTCGGGGTCTCGACTGTATACACTAGTCTACTAATAGAGTATCGATGCCCAGTCTCGAAAGTCTCACGACTAGGGACCATTTTAAGGATGTGCTTATAGACTACCCAACTCTCACGTATATGATCGCCATCATACTGATGGTAGTCAAGCAAGAATCCTAAGGGCTCTATCAACGTGCAATAGTGATCTATAACATCACCTAAAGCAGTACACGATGATAAAGATAAACCAGATAGCATACTATCATCTTGAGTAAGACTGTCCTACCGGTATAGGTCCTCCCTCAATCATTTTAATCACGTGCCTGCGATCCAATAATTGACTTTGAGGGCACTATATCCAACAATCTCCCACTAGCACTCAAGGCTAATTGTTGCGATGTCATATACTCACAGCCCGTGTGATACCGAACACCCAACTCCTCTACTGATCAGTCTCACAAAGCCCGTTTGTGAAACTATTGCGTTCGAGGAATAACCTCAGTGAGTGGATCCGCCCTGATGTTTCTTTCTATGTCACTCTTAATCTCATGTTCACGGAGAAAGTCATCTTCCGAAATGAGCAATACATGTCTTAGAATATGTCTGCATATCCGATGGGACCTACTTCACAAATGAACTCCAAATCTAAACTTCTTAGATTGTATCGTCAACCGAATTTAATCAGTATCCTATGCCATGCCTCCCTCAGTATCCGCTTGGACCATCTGTCCAATCTACTGCCCCTCGTCAGAGGGAAAACTATAACTCTGACAGTCACTCTGTCATCCAGGTCACCTTGGAAGCCTGGAATGATAAATGTCTCCCGAAGGAGGAGGCCGTTATCATATCCCAAGAACATCAACTTATGTTCTAAAACTTCTTCCGAATGTTTCTCCAGGATTGGATTAATATCAATTTGTTGCATCTAGTGCAAAAACAACATCTAGTGTGGTACTTGACATCTCATGATTGACTCAATTGCCTAAGCAAGTGATATGCCAACCATGCACATCCCTCTCCCCTTTAGTCTGTAAGACACCTTTAGAGAGGGTGACTCCATCACCTGCAGGTATACTACCGTGCCAGGAGTCGTCCATTCTAAATACCATTAGAATACTGTCTAAGTACCCCCAGATTGGGAAACTTCCCAAATCTAGATCTAAAACCATAGATCTGTTAGTTATATGTATGCCCTAGAGGCCATTACTATACATAGGATGTATATTGTAGTGGATGCTGGGACATATATAGGGAGGACTTTCTTGCTCGACATGATAGTATGCTATCTGGTTAATCTTTACCTTAACGTGTACACTGATTGTCTCCCTGTTACATGTTGGTAAAGCCCTTAGGATCTGTACTTGACTACCTGGAATATGATGCGGATCATACAAGTGGGGACATGGTAGTCCATAAGTACATCCTTCAAAGTCCCTAGTCGTGGGTGTATCGAGACGGGGCATCGATATACCAGAGTAGACTAGCGTATACCGTCTCGACCCATACAGATGGGCGATGGATGATCCCATATCCATTGGTGTTTGACATCAGAGATGATATACGGGTTCTCAGTGGAGACTAGGTACACTGGACGGACTCGCCGAGAACTCCCAGATGGTATTATACCTTACGTCAGATGGCAGTTCTCTGGTGACACTGGTACAGAGTAGTCTGTTGACCCGAGATCGTCATAGAGTCTTGTGTGGTTCCCACTGTGCTTTGATTTCTATCTTACCACGTCCAAGAGGGCGTGCAAAACGGTGGTTTTTGGGTACAGTCCCGAGTCACATGGAGGCAATGAGCGATAGGAGGGGATTCGTCTCTCCCGGTATAGGGGGTTGATGTTGCGCTGTGTTCGATTGGCTATAACAGGAAATCCCTGGCCAGGGTTGCTGAGATTTACTGGTAAGTGTTATCAGTAGTTTCTCGAATTGTTATAGACCTTATATCGACACGACTTATCGAGCTATTGGGGTCTGACGTTTACCACCCCTAGGCGAGATATGCGACATATCAGACGATCAGACCGGACTGTACGGTTAGTGTTACTGGTTGGATTCACTGGAGTGTGAGCGGGCTTGCTCGTCGATCTTCTGATCGCTCAATACCCGGGTGGCCGTTACGTTTAGCAGACCGCTTGCGGCTTGTGGGTGCTTGATATGATCATCACCTGCTGCCGGCGTATTGACGAGTCTTTAGAGTCCTACACAGAGGTTTCCTGGCTCAAGCGAAACGAAATAGGAGCGCATATGAGATATGTGCGGGACCAAGAATAATGCGTATATGTGATACCGTATTCCATTCTCGCGATGAATGTATCGATTGGTTATATTCGATATAACCTAGATATCGAATCAAGGATTGATTCGATAAGCCGATACATTGGATACTAGTCGGTTATGTGCGACATGACCGGATCATTGAATCAAGTGCTGATTTAATGATTTAATGTATAATTATATATTTGATATATTACTTTTCATTAACTAGTATTGGTTCACTTTATATGGATTTTCTCACTTGGATTGCACAAGTTGTATATGTGATATACTTTTGTGCACTTGATTGTATCATGTTTGATGATACATGTTTACTTGGTTAAGTGTATAGAATTAAACCATGGTTAAACTTATGATTAGGGTTTTATTTCCTTTTCTCATTTATTTATCTATTTATTCATTTTGGAAATAAATAAAAAGGCATAAAGAGAAAATGGTGGCTAATTTTGTTTCGTATTGAAGCTTCATGAAGCTTTGACCAAGTGACCATTTTTGTCTCATGCTTAACCCTAACCATTCCTTTCAACCATGATTAAATCTCTACACTTGACCATGGTTCATTATATGATAAGTATTGATTTTCTTTTCAATATTAAATAACTTATGATAACACCTTCTTCTTCTTCTTCATCTTCTTCCATGAAGAAAGCTTCACTTCATCAATAGTGATTGATGAAAAAGAGTGAGAAATCCAATTCTAAAGTCTACCCACTTCCTATTTGTTCATCCTCTACCTCTTGCCAAGTAGTAGAGTGTGTTTCCTTCACAAGTTTTCTTGACTTGGTGAAGTTGGAGCTTGATCTAGCGATGCCTCGACGTAGATCATCTTCGGCACGTCATCGATGACCTAGCCCGCTTCTTCTCCGATGAAGCCGACGCTAGAGCCCGGGATTGCATGAGGACAGCGAGGAGACTTCATTGCGGAGCTATGGAGGTGGAGAACCGGATCTACAAATGTTGTATTTCCGTATTCTTGTAGTTAAGTGTTAACTAGTTTGCTTTGTCGCCTAAAAATCTAGCCAACGATCTTATTAGGGTTTCTCGGCACCGTTAACTGTTGAAATTGGCATGGTTGATGCCTTGTGAGACCTCATTAGGGTGCCTAGGAACCCTACAGTGGTATCAGAGCCTAGCTAGAGCCTTAGGCGAAGTCTAGACGGAATTTGATGTCCGATCGAACCGAAACCCCAATATTTCCATGCTCTCTGGACATTTTCTGAATTTGTGGATTTTTGAGAATTAAAAATATGCAGAAAAATCAGCAGAGGATTGTAAGGGTTACTGTAAAATTCGATGACGTAATTCCTTAAAACCACCGCGGATCCGCGGCATGAGCATGCTCATGCGGCGGTTCCGCGGTCATTTTGTCTTTTTGGGCATCGAATTTTGTACAGTAATTCTTAGTTGGCAGTGTTTACTTTTCTGGGAATTTTTAATATTTATTCAAGAGTTGATTTTTCTGGGTTGTTTTGGGGATTCGTATGTTCGATCGGATTATCAGATTTTGTCTATATGGCTTTCCGGATATTTTAGAATATGTTAAAAAGTTCGTCCGGATGTAAATACCCAATCTTTCCCCTATCGGGAAATTTCCAAGTGTTGGATTTTTCCGTGGTTTAATGACGTTCTAAGTAGTGCAAGTAACGCGATGGTCCCTCTAGAAGACAACAAACCTTAACTCGATTATGTGACCGTCTTGAACTGCCCTTTGAACCTTCAGGTTTGGGGGAGTACGGCGTGCCACATGTGAGGCGTTGGCTTGACCCTTCTATGGCTGGACCGTTGGTACTGAGGCACGAACTGAATGTTTTTAGACTTGTTTCATGTGGTGATCTATATCGGGAAAACTTGGGTGTTTGAATGTTCGATCGGAAAGTTTAACATTTTCTATTTATCCGGAATGTGATACAATAATTGGAATTCACAAGAAGTTATGAGATAACTAAATGAATGTTATAAACATAGCAGTTTAGTCTCACTTGATCGGTTGCCACGGAATTTTGATGTGATCAAAAGTCCGTCGCAATCACGTAGCGTACGCGGATACTCGCCGGGTAAACTTAATAGACAGCCTCACTTCATTGCCCCGACCAAGTGACTGTAGGAGAACCCCGTCGCCGAAAGCATCTGTTCGGGTGCTCCCGGTAGCGGTGTTCCGCCTTGGTGCACTTCGTCGACGGTATCGGGGGTGCGGCCGCCTACTAAAGTTTGCGACGAGCATTCGATCAAAATGTCGGGAATCCTGTTGAATTGCCCGACTTGGTATTGAAAAGTGTTTTCGATAAAGAGACTAAAATGCGGGGTTTATAATTGTTAGGCATGCGATGTCTAAGTAATTCATTTGGTCAGGCATGCGATGTTTGAGGAGGTTGCGGTTTCCAACTGTTGTAGTTTTACACTTTCTTTTCTGTGACCGTAAGTGTAATATGTGATATCGCCGGTTTCGTTGCTATATGTCAACGACAATTGGGATGCGCATATTTACTTACGATGATGACATGTGATGTTATGTGTTGCTGGATATGTTATATTGGATCGTCGTGTTTGAATAGCCGGGGTTTTTTTTTGTGAGATGAGTGTTTTTCATTTTCATTCATGTAAAAACTTGTATGTAATATTCTTTTATTGGGGCACTTCCAGGTTGCGGAAGATGTCACCGTTTGTATATTATTTACTTTTCCGCACTAGGATAGACCCAAGGAGGGGAGCACAAGTAACCGGGTTCTGGAGTCCAGTGGGAGACCAACTCGAGGAGTCGAGTCCGGGTCTCCTAACTCTAGAATTGGTAGGGTTGCTTGCCGCTCTCGTAGGGGTCTTGGGGTGTGGGTTTGGCTATTCATCACGACCGTGGAATCCGTGTTTTATACTGGCTCGTATTGAAAACACGGACGTCCTAGTATATCCAATATTTCATATGTTTCTTCTGCTGCGATATCTGTGATGTGATCATGTGATATGTTCTGTGATAGATACTGTATATAGTATATATGATATATTATATAGGCATTACTTATGTTTTACACCCGCGCTAGCCCTGCCCCGCTCTGCCGTTAGTTACCTAACCTAACGGTGCACGAGGGGACATCGAGGCGAATGCGGATGGCATAAGCGTACGTCGTATTTATCTGTGATGTTTAGGTATCTTAAATGATGGGACTTCATTAATGTGATTAATGAAATAAAAGAAACCTAAGATATTGTAGAATCGAATTTCAAAATAAAACAGGTAGCTACAGTTCTTGCTTTGCACAGCGGTATATATGATATATCCTGCACCTTATTCGATAAGGAAAGGACCGAGATCCCTTCACCGGGAGTGACTCCTTTAGTAATAACTGGCAGATGCTACACACTCGGTTTGTCTTTTGATTGCTTTTAAGAGTTTTTGCTTTGCACAGTGATATATATGATATATCCCGCACCTCATTCGACGAGGAAAGGACCGACGATCCCGTCACCGGGAATGACTCCTTTAGCAAAACTAGAAAAGCCTCAAAGACACTCCATTTTAAAATCATTTGATTCTACAACGATATCAAGTTCATTACGCAATAGGTTTTTAGAAAAACCTGTCGTAGCCCTCCGTCATTTCAGATAAGTCCTATTTAGTATTCGTGCTACGTTTGTTGACCTCCGTCAAGGCGTAGTGTGCGGTAGCTAACTAGTATTTATCTGTTTATGCATATGATGCAGATTGAGTTAGGGTAGTCGTGCGGCCTTGTTGACCTCCGTCAAGGGTCGTGTGGGTGGGTTTAATTCGATCAAGAAATGACGGGTTGAACTTGACTAGTAGCCTATGGTTTGTTGACCTCCGTCAAGGTCATAGGACGCTAGGGGCAAAATATTATCGGGAATTTCAAGTGTTGAAATTTGCAATGAGATTGCATACCTTCTATGAGATAGTTGGATCCTGATACCCGCTGTGAGTAAGAGTTACTCCTGGGAGAGTTTTATACATTACAATTAGCCGATCAAGTAGGTGTCTAGAAAGGTGTCAACGAGGTTATGCCTCTTGGAAAACGAGGTTTACATTAATTAGGTTCGTGCGAAAGCACGGGGGACCTCCCTCAAAGTACCGACACTGGCCTGGCTGAAAGATTGGCAAACTTATAGTGTGTAATTAATCCTGGCTAGTCTTTCCTTTTAGGGTTTGAAGGAAGATTTGATAAAAAGCAGTGGGAACCATCCTGATTAGATAAAATAATAACCAATCTATTCTTACAAGAGCGCACGCTGAGTGTTTTCTTCTCTCTCTCTCCTGGTAGCGACCATGTCACGCCTTAATCAAGATAATAATACGGATTATTGACCAAACCCGCTTGTTATACTGAGCTGGGGAACGTTGATCCCGCTCCAACTTATAATTGTTATAAGACAGAGCAGGAAATTGGGGATTACCAGAATTCCCATGCCGCCCAAACGAAGAGAGTGCATGCTGATGCATCATCTTCGGGTGTGTTCATTACAGAGAACTGTTTCTTAGTATCCTTTAGGTCCTGGGTATGTGATACCGGATCAGGATCCCAGATATGTAATATGTTACATAGGGCTACAGATAGGTTGAGAACGGGTGATAAGTTTCATGAGACAGAAAACGGGGCAAGTGTTGCAGCCAAGTCTGTTGGTCACTGTCACCCTGTATTACCAATACATTGATTCTGAACGAATGTTATTAGATACCGAACATTATATACAAAATCATATCAGTCTCTTTATTAGTAAAGAAATGATAAAATTCTGTATTGTTGGATAATGTTTTGGACATTTCCTATATCAAAAGTTGATCGGATCAGGCACGTTATCTAAAAGCGTTGATGTTCTAAATCAAACTACAGTTCTTAGTATATGGAACACACACAAGAGGAAGAGTTCAGATATGAACGAATCCTTCTTGAGGCATTGTAGAATAGGTCATATCAATGTGACCCGACTAGCTGAAGTTACATAAAGATGCATATTTAAATGAATTTGAATTTACATCTTGTGAAACTTGCCAGTCATGTCACAGAGATAAAATGACCATAGCTCTGTTTATTGGAAACAGAGAAAGAGTTAGTGAACTCTTGGGACTGATACATGATGATGTATGTAAGGTCTCTGCTACACATGCCAGGACTGGTTCTTTATACTTCATTACATTCTCTAATGATCTTTCGAGATTCAGACCTATGTTCCTGTTGAAACACAAGTCCGAACCTTTTGAGATATTCACAGAATATAAGCGAGAAGTAGAGAACCAAAATACGGGTATAAGTATTATGTCCTTTGATGTGATCAAGGAGGAGAATACTTGAGCACGGAATTCCTGGATTATTCTAAACGAGAATGAGATTCTCTCTCAGCATTACTCCTCCGTATACACCATAGCACGATGGTATATCGGGGCGGAGCATTCACACCCTATATAAGGTGTGCTCTATGATGAGTACTACTGAGTTACCTATTTCCTTTTTGGAGTTATGCACTTGAGAAGCTGCATACATATTGAATAGGGTTCCAATCAAATCAATTGCCTACCATTTCATATGTGATATGGAAAGGGAAGAGCCCATGTCTTAAGCTAGTTAAGATTTGGGGTTGTCCGGCTAATGTCTAAAAGCAAAATCCGGACAAGCTCAAGGCAAGGTCTGTAATGTAGAACTGGAAAGGTTCCAGCTATACAAAATACAGCAGATAATTTGGTAGAACCAAAGGATTCAGTAGATGCCAACGAACCTCAGCCTCTCCGCCGATCTAGTAGGGTTCCTCACCCACCTGAGAGATACTTCGGTTGCTCTATGACAGTGGGAGCGAGGATTGCATCATGAGATGATGACCCAACTAGTTTCGAGCTGGCTATCAGGAGTAAGACTCTGTTAAAATGGCTGGATGCTTAGCGATCTGAGATGGAATCCTTATACACCAACAAAGTATGGACTTTGGTTGCTATATCTGAAGGGTTAAATCCCCATCAGGAGCAAGTATATCTTGAGAAGATTACTTGGTGTACTTGGAAAAGTTGAGACTTTCAAAGCTAGACTAGTTAAAGGTTTTCGTCATCGACCAGGCGTGGATAATGATGAAACCTTTTCAGTACCTATGCTTATGTCCATCTAGATCCTACTTGCCACAGCTACATACCATGACTACGATATCTGGTGGTTGGGTGTCATGACATCTTTTCTAAATGATGTTTTAGAAGAGAACGTCTGTAAGTACACAGCCAGAGGGCTTCGTAAACAGTGGGAGCAGCGGAAACGTGTGCAAGATGCTTTATAGGATGAAGCAGGCATCGCGGAGTTGGAACATCTGTTTTGATGAAGTAGTCAAAGAAGTTGACATCATCAAAATGGTAGATGAACCTTGTATAAATAAAAAGGTAGTAGGGAGTATGGTGATGATCCTCGTAGAGTACGTGGATGACATACTCTTGATAAGAAAGGAGTTTCCTATGCTACGCTCGGTCAGTCTCCGCTTATCACAATGATTCTCCACATAGGATCAAAATGATACCTTTTAATATCCTGGGTTTTGGATCTATGAGATAGATCTAAATGGATGTTAGAATACTCACTAGCTGTAGTGAGATGGTATCAATCGATCCTGGGGAGAATCACTGGAAGGGTTCCAGGATGATAAAGACGACTGAATGTCAGTCACAGGCATTGTCTTTACCCTCAGTAAAGGGACGGTATGTTGGAAGAGTTCCAAACAAGATACCGTGACACACTAGACGATAAAGGCTGGATACATCGCTACTCAAGATGCTACCAAGGAGGATGTTTGGGTGTATATTGGTTCATGAGAAGAACTACGTTCCAACTATTGTGAGACAATGGAGTTGTGGCTTATGCCAAGGAACGTCCGTCCCATCAGTGATCCAGACATATTCTAAGGCAGTGTCACCTGATCATGGAGATGGTTGATCTCCAGGGAGATCGAAGTTAGGAGAGTAGACTCAGAGGACAACACAGCGGATCCACTCACAAAGGCCTGTTCCCAGAGAGAGACTTTTATGGGATGGTTGAGTATGAGATACTGCAACCACTGCTATCAGATGGCCCTAGTGCAAGTGGGAGATTGTTAGTTATATGTATGCCCTAGAGACCATTACTATACATAGGATGTATATTGTAGTGGATGCTGGGACATATATAGGGAGGACTTTCTTGCTCGATATGATAGTATGCTATCTGGTTAATCTTTACCTTAACGTATACACTGATTGTCTCCCTGTTACATGTTGGTAAAGCCCTTAGGATCTGTACTTGACTACCTGGACTATGATGCGGATCATACTAGTGGGGACATGGTAGTCCATAAGTACATCCTTCAAAGTCCCTAGTCGTGGGTGTATCGAGACGGGGCATCGATATACCAGAGTAGACTAGCGTATACCTTCTCGACCCATACAGATGGGCGATGGATGATCCCATATCCATTGGTGTTTAACATCAGAGATGATATACAGGTGCTCAGTGGAGACTGGGTACACTGGACGGACTCGCCGAGAACTCCCAGATGGTATTATACCTTACGTCAGATGGCAGTTCTCTGGTGACACTGGTACAGAGTAGTCTGTTGACCCGAGATCGTCATAGAGTCTTGTGTGGTTCCCACTGTGCTTTGATTTCTATCTTACCACGTCCAAGAGGGCTTGCAAAACGGTGGTTTTTGGGTACAGTCCCGAGTCACATGGAGGCAATGAGCGATAGGAGGGGATTCGTCTCTCCCGGTATAGGGGGTTGATGTTGCGCTGTGTTCGATTGGCTATAACAGGAAATCCCTGGCCAGGGTTGCTGAGATTTACTGGTAAGTGTTACCAGTAGTTTCTCGAATTGTTATAGACCTCATATCGACACGACTTATCGAGCTATTGGGGTCTGACGTTTACCACCCCTAGGAGAGATATGCGACATATCAGACAATCAGACCGGACTGTACGGTAAGTGTTACTGGCTGGATTCACTGGAGTGTGAGCGGGCTTGCTCGTCGATCTTCTGATCACTCAATACCCGGGTGGCCGTTACGTTTAGCAGACCGCTTGCGGCTTGTGGGTGCTTGATATGATCATCACCTGCTGCCGGCGTATTGACGAGTCTTTAGAGTCCTACACAGAAGTTTCCTGGCTCAAGCGAAACGAAATATGAGCGCATATGAGATATGTGCGGGACCGAGAATAATGCGTGTATGTGATACCGTATTCCATTCTCGCGATGAATGTATCGATTGGTTATATTCGATATAACCTAGATATCGAATCAAGGATTGATTCGATAAGCCGATACATTGGATACTAGTCGGTTATGTGCGACATGACCGGATCATTGAATCAAGTGTTGATTTAATGATTTAATGTATAATTATATATTTGATATATTACTTTGCATTAACTAGTATTGGTTCACTTTATATGGATTTTCTCACTTGGATTGCACAAGTTGTATATGTGATATACTTTTGTGCACTTGATTGTATCATGTTTGATGATACATGTTTACTTGGTTAAGTGTATAGAATTAAACCATGGTTAAACTTATGATTAGGGTTTTATTTCCTTTTCTCATTTATTTATCTATTTATTCATTTTGGAAATAAATAAAAAGGCATAAAGAGAAAATGGTGGCTAATTTTGTTTCATATTGAAGCTTCATGAAGCTTTGACCAAGTGACCATTTTTGTCTCATGCTTAACCCTAACCATTCCTTTCAACTATGATTAAATCTCTACACTTGACCATGGTTCATTATATGATAAGTATTGATTTTCTTTTCAATATTAAATAACTTATGATAACACCTTCTTCTTCTTCTTCATCTTCTTTCATGAAGAAAGCTTCACTTCATCAATGGTGATTGATGAAAAAGAGTGAGAAATCCAATTCTAAAGTCTACCCACTTCCTATTTGTTCATCCTCTACCTCTTGCCAAGTAGTAGAGTGTGTTTCCTTCACAAGTTTTCTTGACTTGGTGAAGTTGGAGCTTGATCTAGCGATGCCTCGACGTAGATCATCTTCGGCACGTCGTCGATGACCTAGCCCGCTTCTTCTCCGATGAAGCCGACGCTAGAGCCCGGGATTGCATGAGGACAGCGAGGAGACTTCATTGCGGAGCTATGGAGGTGGAGAACCGGATCTACAAAGGTTGTATTTCCGTATTCTTGTAGTTAAGTGTTAACTAGTTTGCTTTGTCGCCTAAAAATCTAGCCAACGATCATATTAGGGTTTCTCGGCACCGTTAACTGTTGAAATTGGCATGGTTGATGCCTTGTGAGACCTCATTAGGGTGCCTAGGAACCCTATAAGATCTAGTAGCCAGAATATCTGATATAATATCCATATCCTATGTGGAGAAACCACTGTGTGACAACCACAGTATAACAGATCGTAGTATAGGAATTTCACTTCCTACTTTGTGTATGTCATCCAAGTACCAGGACATCACACACTACTATTTTCTTAACAGATCCATCCTTTATTCTGATGAAGTCAAACTTATGACTGTCACATCAAAAATAGATGATCTATCTCCGCTATATCTGCTTTAGTCTATAAATAGACACAAGCTACTTGTCCACTATGCTTCCGCTGCTACCACTGACCACAACAACCCTCTGGTAGAATCATATACACGTGGACTTCTAAAGTAAACTATAGAACGACCCTGTACTCATCCTCCTGCCGGATTTCATAGCCTGGAACAACAGTAGTGTCATGTCTTGGTAAACTAGAACCTCCATGTCACCGTCATTGAGGCTACCGGAGTACCTCATAGGTGCCTGAGGTTACCCACCATATCTGCGGAGTGGCTAATGGAATGTCAAACCTGATTCAATCTTTAGGTTCTTATCAAATTTTTAGTAATCATTTGTGGTTCTTGAATCACTTCCAGTTCTACCATACTCCCACTACTGTTTTCTGAAAAAATCCATTTTTATTAAAACTGTGTCGAGTCAAGAACAATATCACTATTGATTTTCCAGATGATAGAAAGTCAACCCTCGTCATAGCCCGGGTCAACCCACAAACAACCATTACAGAAATGTGCCTTGAGTTATCCAGAGTCTGGTTTTAATCATAAGCCGGACAACTCCATATACCTTAACATCGTTAAGATATGAGCCATTCTATATCTAATATAGAAACAGAGGCACTGATTTAATTGGAACTAGATTCAAATCATGCAGCTGTCTCCAGTGCATGTCAACTAAATGGAAAGAGGCCGATCAGCATTACTCAGCTTAGGAGTGCATCCAATTATGAGTGACCTGAAAGAGAAACAAGTTTCTCAAAACCATTACTATCAACTGAATACCATACACAAGTATCTACATCTTCGATCATCTTGAAGAACCCTGATACTTAGGACACCTGGTTCTTTACTTTATTCATATACCTATAACTTCTCAAAACATGGACCTTGTATTTCTACGAAACACATGTCTAAGAACTAGAGAAGTCATAAGTAAACAGAATATAGTACGAGGACCAACCCCTCTGTCCTAATGAAAACTGGACAACATACAATACTTTGTATAAGTCTCCTGAGTTGAATAACTCAAACTATGTGCGTCGTAGGTTGAAAACTGTACTATGGTTATGAAGAATTACATCGCTGTTTAATGCTCCTTACCTAACCATCAACTGATATAGGTAAATGCCATGGACATAATTTCAAAAAGTTATATCTGACTTTATAAAAATAAACGTACAGATATATCAATTTGAAATTGGTTCATAACAATGGATATTCAAAACCAAATATTTACCGTCCGGCAAAAACCAGGCGATTTCCTCAAATATCACCAATTACAACGAATCCCGATATAATTAGGATGATCACCTAATTCGCAATAACTTACTCCCACTCATCATCTGTAAAACCATACAGATGTGAGAATCTAACATGGTAAATACATACCCTGGAATAAGGGCTAATCGGGAAATCGGTTTTCTTTTAACAATACACAGTGAAACTGAAACATGTAAATGTTTCGAAGGGGTATCCGGGTATTCCTAGTAATGCCTCTTCCATTATCTAGATTCATGACTATAACCGTATATTTCTTTGTCATCTCTCCAAATCACTTTATATGTCTTTAGTCATTACCTTCTGTACACCACCTTTAGGCCAAATGGTTTTCTTCCTTCTCTACCGTTCGGCACCAGCATATGGTTTGGAAGAAGACTATCCAATAAGCATAATAGGTGTACTCTCCTAATCCTAGGAGCCCTCGCAACCTGAGAGAAGGTAAAGATAAAAGAAAACTGAATAAACCTTATTCCAATTTCTCCTGAACCAGAATCCATCCTCGAAAAAGTTCCTTTGAGTTCGTATATAACCATACGATGGATTTATCCAATGGAATTGGATGTTCGTAGTGATACGGGGTGTTCTGTAGTAATACAAAGGTGAAGTAGGAGTGGCGATGAAATACTTGTTTTGGTCGTGAATAGCAGTCGCAGTTTACTTTGCCCTCTTTCTAATCCTTTTATTTGCCTTTACTTATTACCTTCTGTGTACCTCACTTAGGATAAATGGTTTTCTTCATTCCCTACCTTTCGTCACCTGCCTAAGGTTTGGATGAAGACTATCCAATTAGCGTAATAGGTGTACCGTCCTAATCCAAGGAGCACTCGCAACCTGAGAGAAGGTAAAAGGAAAAGACAACTGAATAGTCCTATTCATTTTCTCTAGAACCGGAAACCATCCACGAATCTGGAACAACTTCCTTCGAGTTCGTATATAACCATACGATGGTTTTATCCAATGGATGTGGATGTTCGTAGTAATACGGGGTGTTCTGGAGAAATGCAAAGGGTAAAAGAAGGAGTGGCAATGATGTATGCAACTCAGACAATCCAAAAGCCAGTGTTTAAGAAGGTTCGGTTAACTTGGTCACTGAGTCATAGTTTAGGGTCGGGCCATGGTCGCTGGCAAAGAGAGAGAGAAAAGAAACACTCTGCGTGCACTCTAACCTAGATCAGAATGGTTATCACTTTATCTAATCAGGAAACCTCCCACTGTAACCTCAAATTCTCCTCCAAACCTGAAAGAAAAATTAGTCAGGATCATCTAAAATCACCCGAGGAGTAAACCAACCCATCAGTGGGAATCGGGATCCAACTATCATCGCATGATAACGTTATGGAATCCACTCTCGTTATCACACTCCAGCAGGTATGCGCATACCTGGAAAGATTCAGTTTCTTTAGAAACTCCAGATGTGATTTTTATCCCATGCTCTTATGACCTTGACGAAGGTCAACAAATCATAAGTCACATGTCAAGCTCTACCCGTCATTGTCCAGGTTAATTTGAACCCACCCGTACAAGCCCTTGATGAAGGTCAACAAGGCTGTACGACTGTCCCAAACCAACGCATCTATCTATGCAACAGAAAGGTAACAAGCAGCTACCATTTACTATGCCTTGACGAAGGTCAACAAACATAGCATGAATACTAAGTGCTACCCGTCTGAAATGATGGATGGCTATGAATGGTTTTTGGCGAAAAACCTTTAACGTAATGAACTTGATATCGTTGAAGGAACCAGATAGCTTTTCATAAAAATAGTGGCGAAAACCATTGCTAAAGATGTCACTCCCGGTGAAGGGATCTTGGCTCATTCCCCGTAGAATGAGGTGCAGGATATTCCAACTGAATACCACGATGCAAAGCAAAAAGTAATCGACTATAGTGAAGTTATTACCCTGACGTAAACTTCTGTCCAAGGGGTCTCTCCCGGTGAAGGGATCTCGGCCCTTGCCTCGTCGACTGAGGTGTTGGATATTCATAACCGAATACCACTGTGCAAAACAAAAGAGAACGTCCTTATAATAACAGCTCTTTGAAAAATGTTCCAACAACGTCAAACAGGTTTTTTCAACTTGCATTGATCTGAATCAATGCAGTCCCATCAATTGATCACACCAATAAAGAACTAAAATACGATGTACGCATTTGCCATCCGCATTCCACTGGGTCCCGTCATCACCCGTTAGCTTACTTAACTGACGACAGAGCGGGGACTGGACTAGCGCGAGTGTAAAACATATACAACATCTACTAGTATATATATTATAATATATAATAATCGCTCCAGGCGTGATAAATGCAACATTACAGAAAAGTAATAAGCATCAGAGAACAATACAGATAATTTGGGATCCCCGGGTTACCTTTTAGCCGCAAGTGAAACATGACGTTCCCCTGGTCGTGTGGATAGCATGTGCAATGAAAACCTAGACCCCTACGGGTGTGGCAAGTTACCCGCCAAAACCTGAAGTGAGGCAGACCCCTTCAACAAAGTGAATGGACCACCCAGCACTTCACGGAATCCGGTAACTTGAGCACCCCTCCTTAGGTCAACCTATACCCCTACGAGTGAGGCGAATAGCCTGCCAATTCTAGAGTGAAGCCCCCTCCATCTCAAAGCCAAGAGATGCGGGCCCGTTGCCCTCTAGAACCCGGCTATCCGTGCACCCCACCGCGGGGTAATCCTAGCACAGAAAAGAAAATATGTATAACGGGTACATCGACCTCAACCCGGTCGTGCCCCAAAAGAATAATAGACAAACAGGCAGTGACGACAGTCCACATGCCGTACGCTCGCCCCGCTATATCAAATGTACAAATATAACCAAACTATACTACCATTTCATCCAGGCTATCCACCACGACAAATCCGCAACATCACAGCACAACACAGAACATCAACGTGAATGTCACGTTCGCAAATCCGTCTAAAAGGGCTAGAGCAATTAGGCACGATTTACCGATCAAATAACATTCACGGTCACAGATAGTAATGTAATGCACTGAAAACTTTAAACAATATTAGAAAATATCGAATTTGAAATAACCCCCGAATAGCCCAAACAAACTGATAAAACCATATCCAAATTGGGCTAAACAAACAATACCACTGCACCAACAATACAGAGACCAAAACACAGCCCAAATATGAAACCTTAACTTTCCAAATAGGCTGGCCTCGCCGGAAAAAAATGTATGGTGGCCGGGTTTTTTCCGATGGCAAGGGCTCGTCTTTGGGCAATGGTCATGTGGTCTCATGGGTGGTCTTCTGCACTTGTTTAAATATTTTTCTGGACACATTTTAAAAACAACAGAGACCAGGACAGCAGTGCCAGTGTTTGGGTTCTGTTTCGGTTTCGATAAATTAACATTGTCTAAACAAGCTAGCTAAGGTTAATGGCGTGGCTCTGATACCATGTAAATCTATGGTAGCGCCCCGGCCGTCAATCCGAGACCAAAACGCGGAAACCAAAACTTTTCATAAACTTGAAACTAGCGCTGACATAGAATTTTTCCCGGATCGAACCATTAACATTAAGCTAGCAATCTAAAGAGGGTTAGAAAAGCTATACCGATCGATCCGTGTCCTTCGGTCTTTAGCCACCATCTTTAGCTCCTTGCGGCATCTCCGATCTCGCTCGATCTCTAATCTCCTCGTTGGAAAGGGCACCACATCGATGAATCCTTTTATGGGATCCCGTTTCGAACCGAAGCAACTCGGACACGAAGTTTGCTAGCCGACGTGTCTAAGGTGAAGTAGAGAATGTGTGTGATCACTTTGTCTCAAGCATCCATTGATTCTCAACGCATGAGAGTGTATGGATGGAGGTTGAAGATGATGTCATGGTGGAAGTAGTGAGCTCAAGAGAAGAAAAGAGAAGAAGAGCCTTTTCTTTTTCTTTTTGTGTTGGAATGATAATGAGAGTGAGCTTGAATGATAATCCAAGAGCTAACCCCTTGCCTCATGGCTGCCCTCCCTCTCTCCTCTTATCATTTCAACACACCAAATCAATCCAAAATGTGACATATGCACAAATAAAGAGACCATGAGTCATCACCTATGCATGTGACACAATAAATGCTCCTCATCATGACTTTGAGCTCATAATTTCCATATGTAAACATTTATCCAAATGCTTACCACAATAAAAAGAGAATGACATCTACTAAAGTAAACTCGTGACGGATCATAACGATACCCCTCACCAGTATATACATATCTTCATCCGCATTCCGACTGAATGCAAATGCGATGAGACTAAAGTAATCCAACAAATATAATACTAGGATCCAGCTTAAACCAAAGCCCACTAGTATGATCCGTCCGATCATGATCCGTGTACGAATGCACGTATATGATCGAACCCTGCCATAATACCATACGGCCTCTACAACGTTTTGCCCGAAACTTGAGAAACTGTCTGTGGGGGACTCTAAAGACTCGTCAATACACTGGCTGTGGATTTAACCACTAGCACGTCAGTGGTACTAGTTGTACGTAACGGGCTACCAGGTATTGACCAAAAGGGAGGCCGATGAGTGAACTCATCCTAACACCCTACTCAGCCTATCATTGATAATATCCGTACATTCCGTTCCGTTCGTCAATGAGTATCGCATGTCGGGCCTAGGGGGTTGGTAAAAGTCAGACCCCTAAAAGCAGTACAAGTTGTGTCGGAGTGTAGCCCAGAACACCCTGAGATAGTACTGGAATACCTACCAGTAAATCTCCTGCCTTGGCTAAGGACTTCGTGTAATGGCTCTCTTAGACACAGCGCGATCTCACCCCCAATACCGGGAGAGACGAAACCCCTGCCGATCCTCTTACTGCCTCTATGTGGCTCGGGACTGTACCCGACAAAAACCTGTTTGCACGACTCCTTTGAGCCGTGGTAGGGTAGTAATCAAAGCACAGTGGGAACTCACACGAGACAAATGACGATCTCAGGTCGATGAACTAACCTGTACACATGTCACCAGGGAACCGCTATCTGACGTCAGGTATAATACAAACTAGCATGTTCCTGGCGAGTCCTGTCCGGTGTACTCATAACCCAATGAGCACCTGTATACATCTTAGGTGAACCAACTGACACCAATGGCTTGTGAGACCGGCCACCGCCCCTCGTCGGGGTCTCGACTATATACACTAGTTTACTAATGGAGTATCGATGCCCATTCTCGAAACTCCCATGACTAGAGACCATTTTAAGGATGTGATTATAGACTACCCAACTCTTACGTATATGATCGCCATCATGCTGCTGGTAGTCAAGCAAGAATCCTAAGGGCTCTATCAACGTGCAATAGTGATCTATAACATCACCTAAAGCAGTACACGATGATAAAGATAAACCAGATAGCATACTATCATCTTGAGTAAGACTGTCTTACCGGCATAGGTCCTCCCTCAATCATTGCAATCACATGCCTGCGATCTAATAATTGACTTTGAGGGCACTATATCCAACAATCGGAAGGGTTGGTCTTGAATGGGGAGTCGTGGTATTAAGGTGACTTTGTGAATGAAGTCCCTATCGATTAAAATTTCCCGATCCCCCCACATTAATCTAAGGTACCCGTGTTGTGCCAAACACCCTTTCTCTATACATTCAAAAAAACGGGCAACAAGACCCGGAAGCGCGAATGCGTTCTGATGGTTAAATAAAAAAAGTTCCATCCGCACTTTCGGATCTCGTCACCGAAATAACTACGGTAAACACTATGCGCAAACAATTGGGAGAAATCCCTTTCAAACTGAAGTGTAGGGGCCATAACAGAGAGTAACTGCAGAAATTTTAAATTGACAGAGAGGAAAAAAGAATTGCAAACCTCCTCTGATGTTTTCAGAGGGAGAGGAAGCTAGTAGGCGGCGGTTGCGCGGCAGAAGGAGGGATGCGGCGCCGGAAATGCGGCCGAGTGCTGGAATCTACTGTGGAACTTCGCTGCGGCGGATAGGGTTTTAAATTTTAGGGTTTCTGTGGCACATGAAATGCAGCAGGGGGTCGAGATGTATTATTGGGGTATTGGTTATTTATACAAAAGCCCCCCTAAAAGAATAATTAAAAAGAAAAAAATGTTTTATTTTATTTATTTATGGTTCTGTATATTTACAAAAATAACCCTCCATTAAAAAAATTAATTTTTTTTAAAAAATAATTATAAGTGGAAAAATAAAAATGGTATAAACATACCCCCAAACTTATTTGAAATAGTGTTTCCACTCTTTATGGCTGGATAACCGAAGTTTGGTGGTAGGCGGAGGAAGATCAAACTTTGTAAACCGGCTCCTGCAACATCAGGAGCTCTTCCGATGGGTCAGCGGTGAGGAACGGTTTTAACCTGTGTCCGTTCACCTTGAATAGTGAACCATCCTCTGGATTTTCCAAATCCACCGCGCCATGCGGATATACAGTCCGCACAAAGAATGGTCCTTTCCAGCGAGATCTGAGCTTTCCGGGATGGAAATGTAACCGGGTGTCGTAAAGAAGTACCTGTTGACCAGGTGTGAAAGTTTTGCACGTAAGGTGTTTATCGTGAAACACAATCATTCGGTTCCTAATGACAACTGCATTTTCGTAAGCTTCATCCTGAAGCTCATTTAGTTCGTTGATCTGCAGCTTCCGATGGCTGCCCGCATTATCGAGAGATAGATTCATCTCCTTAATCGCCCAAGATGCGCGATGCTCGATTTCCGCTGGAAGGTGGCAAGCCTTTCCGTAAACAAGCCGATAAGGAGACATGCCAAGATCAGTCTTATAAGTAGTTCGAAATGCCCAAAAGGCATCGGTGAGTTTTAAAGACCAATCCATACGGTTCTTGGAAACCATTTTCTCCAGAATTTGTTTGATTTGCCGATTAGACAATTCGTCTTGCGCACATGTTTGGGGGTGATACGGAATGGATAGCTTATGATTAATGGAGTATTTCCGCATTATGTCCTCGAAAGTCCTATTACAGAAATGTGTTCCATTGTCACTAATGATTGTGCGGGGGTGTCCAAACCGGGAAAATATTTTTTCCTTAAGGAATCTAACAACAACCTTGTTGTCGTTAGTCCGGCTGGGCATGACCTCGACCCATTTAGAGACATAATCAATAGTTAGAAGAATATACAGGTTCCCAAAAGAGCTGGGAAACGACCCCATGAAATCAATCCCCCAAACATCGAAAATCACGACAACCAAGATTGGTTGGAGCGGCATCTCGTTTCTCCTGGATATCCGGCCTAAGTGTTGGCACCGGAAGCAAGTCTTGCAGTAATCATGAGCATCTTTGAAGAGTTGTGGCCAGTAAAAGACACACTACAAGATCTTCACGGCTGTCTTTCTTGGGCCAAAATGCCCGCCACACGCTTGATCGTGGCAAAATGACAACACACTCTTGAACTCATTATCAGTCACACACCGACGAATAATCTGTTGGGTTACCCTTGCACCTAGTCTAGGGTTTGGTAGAATTACTCATGCCATTTTAAAAATTAGAGAAGTGCAAAGCTAACTAACCATGAATCTTGCTAGAATTTCTAGGGTAACAAAAATTGTATCACATACAAAGAAGAAAAGAGATAGGGATTACAACCTTTGTAGTCCGTTCCTTCGCTTCATAAGCTCCGTGTTGAGGTCCCTTCGCTACGATCAACATGAACTCCGACTTTCGAGTGGCTCCATGAGGTAAATGAGACACCTTGCTTGTAGTCTTCATGATCCAAGATGATCTACCTTGAAGAATATATAACCCAAGATTGCACTTCACTAAACAACTTATTAGAGAAGTGAACATCCTAATCTAAATAGCTAGAATAAAAGAGGATACTAAAGTAGGAATTTTGCTCTTTTTTTTTTTCAAATTCCCACACTTATTCATCACAAAAGAAAAGCTAGTGAAGGTTTTCTTTCAAGAGCTCAAGGAAGGAGAAGAAGAATAATGAGCTAAACCATTTGTAATGAATAATGAATTCTAGTTGTGGTTAAAAATCCAACCATGAGTTAAGCATGAAGGCTTAACCCTTGTAGAGAATAAACTAGAGTTAATGGTTTGGATTGGGTTAAATAATATCTTCACAAAATATCAAGAATGAAGACAAAAGTCAAAGCTTCATGAAGCTTCATGAAAGCTTCATCCAAAAGCTAACCCTAATCCAAACCCTAACTAGGTTTAAACCCTAAAACATAGTTGCATTTGTAACCCTAACATGTTACAATATTATATATCACATATACAATATATTTTGTAACAAAAGAAAATTATACAATTAACATATATCACATATACATCAATGTATTATCCCGTGAGAAAATGAATTAATAAAGCGAGCTTATATCAGTTAATGTAATGTAATATATCTCATATATAATATAAATTAAATTATCGAATCAACACTTGATCCGATAACCCGGTTATAATACATATAACCGACTAATATAACATGTACCATTTCATCGAATCAACACTTTATCCGATGACCCGGCTATATTACATATACCCGGCCGATATCACATATCTCGAGAATAGAATACGGTATCTCATATCGTATTATTCTTGGTCCTGCACATATCACATATGTGCTCCTACTCCGTTTTGCCTGAGCCAGGAAACCTCTGTGTAGGACTCCAAAGAATCGTCAATACACCGGAAGTGGGTGTTGATCATATCAAACACCCACAAGCTGCAAGCAGTCATCTAAACGTAACAGCCACCCATGTATTGAGCGATCAGAAAATCAAGAAGCAAGCATATGCATTCTCCTGTGAATCCAATCAGTAACACTACCGTACAGTCCGGTCTCTTCGTCTGATATGTCGCATATCAAGTCTAGGTGTGGTAAACGTCTGACCCCAGTAACTGATAAGTCGTGTCGATGTGAGGCACTACTGATAACTTTTACCGGTAGCACTCCATATCAGCCTTGGCCACGGACTTCCAGTTATAGCCAATCGAACACAGTATAACATCAACTCCCTATACCGGGAGAGACGAAACCCCTCCTATCGCTCATTGCCTCCATGTGATTCGGGACTGTACCCAAAAGCCACCATTTTGCACGCCCTCTTGGACGCGGTAAGGTGGAAATCAAAGCACAGTGGGAATCACACAAGACTCTATGACGATCTCGGGTCTACAGACTAACATGTACGAGTGTTACCGGAGAACTGCTATCTGACGATTGGTATAATACCATCTAGGAGTTCTCGGCGAGTCCGTTCAGTGTACCCAGTCTCCACTGAGCACCCGCATACCATCTTTGATGTCAAACACCGATGGATATGAGATCATCCATCACCCATCATATGGGTCAAGATGCGTATACGCTAGTCTACTCTGGTGTATCGATGCCCTGTCTCGATACACCATCGACTAGGAACAGTTATAGGATTTACTCTTTGACTACCCTGGCCCCACTAGTATGATCTGAATCATAGTCCTAGTAGTCGAGTACATATCCAAAGGGCTTTATCAACATGTGAGAGCAAGACAGTAAACCAATACAAGTCAACATGTTAAGATAAAGTAAAACCAAATAGCATACTATCATGTCGAGCAAGAAAGTCCTCTCTATATATATCCAAGCATCCACTAAAATATACATCATATGTAGAACAATGGCCTCTAGGGCATACATATAACTAACAATCTCCCACTTGCACTAAGGCCAGCTGTTGTAGTATCTCATACCCAACATCCCGAAGAGTCTCTCAAACTTAATCTAGGGAATGGCCTTCGTGAGTGGATCCGCAGTGTTGTCCTTCATGTCAACTCTCCTGAACTCGATCTCGCGGCGATCAACTATCTCCCGGATCAGGTGATACCGCCTCAGAATATGTCTGGACTTCTGATGGGACCTGGGTTCCTTGGCTAATGCCACAGCTCCATTGTTATCACAATACAAAGGTATTGGATGCTCAATGGAAGGAACCACACCAAGTTCATTAATGAACTTTTTCATCCAGACAACCTTTTTGGCAGCATCGTTGGCAGCGATGTATTCAGCCTCCATTGTCGAGTCTGCCACGGTTTCTTGCTTGGAACTCTTCCAACAAACCGCCCATCCATTTAGGTTAAAGACAAATCCCGAGTGCGACTTAGAGTCATCCTTATCACTTTGGAAGCTTGAATCGGTAAAGGACTCCACCTTGAGTTCTCCGTTACCATACACCAAGAACATCTCTTTAATCCTTCTTAAGTCCTTGAGAATGTTCTTCACAGCTGTCCAGTGATTCTCTCCTGGATCTGCTTGATACCTACTAACTACACTTAGTGAGTATGCCATATCGGGTCTGGTACATAGCATCGCGTACATGATAGAGCCTACTGCCGAAGCATAGGGTATCTCTTACATGTGAGCTCTTTCCAAATCAGTCTTGGGAGACATCTCTTTGGAGAGAGTGAGTCCAGAGATCATGGGTTGGTTCCCACGCTTGGATTCTTCCATACTAAACCTCTTTAGTATGGTGTCAGTGTACCTGGATTGGGACAATCCCAGTATCTGTTTAGATCTATCTCTATAGATCTTAATTCCCAAAATGCAGGAGGCATCACCTAGATCTTTCATTGAGAATCTATGTGATAAGAAGAGCTTGACCGAGTGCAGCATAGGAACATCATTTCCTATCAAGAGTATGTCATCCACGTACAATACGAGGAAGACAACCTTACTCTCTGCAAACTTCTTATATATACAAGGTTCATCTACGTTCTTGATGAAGTCAAACTCTTTGACTACTACATCAAAACAGATGTTCCAACTCCTCTATGCCTACTTTAACCCGTAGATGGATTTAAGCAGCTTGTACACCTTTCTGCTGCTCCCACTATCTATGAAGCCCTCTGGCCGAGTCATGTACACGCACTCCTCTAAATCACCATTTAGAAAGGCGGCCTTAACATCCATCTGCCATATTTCATAGTTATGGTATGCAGCAATGGCAAGTAAGATCCGGATGGACTTAAGCATAGCCACTGGAGAAAAGGTTTCGTCATAATCCACACCTGTTCGTTGACTAAAACCCTTTGGAACAAGTCTAGCTTTAAAAGTCTCAACTTTTCCATCTACACCATGTTTCTTCTTAAAGATCCACTTGCTCCCAATGGGTTTTACCCCTTCAGGAGCAACTTCCAAAGTCCATACTTTGTTGGTGTACATGGATTCCATCTCAGATCGCATTGCATCCAGCCATTTCACAGAGTCACCACTCGTGATGGCCTACTCAAAGCTAGTCGAGTCATCATCTTCCATGATGCAATCCTCGCTCCCACCGTCTATGAGAAAACCGTAGTATCTCTCAGGTGGATAAGGAACCCTACTAGATCGACGGAGAGGCTGGGGTTCGTTAGGGACTACTGAATCCTCTGGTTCTACCAAATCTTCTGTCGTAGTTTGTGTTGCTGGAACTTCTTCCAGTTCTACCTCATTACCATTAATTTATTTCAAAGGAAATCCCTTTTCTAAAAAGGCGGCATGTCGAGAAACAAACACCTTTTGTTCCTCGGAGTGGTAGAAGATATACCCTCGCGAATGTTTGGGATATCCAATAAACTTGCACAGGACAGACCTTGCCTCGAGCTTGTCTGTATTTTGTGTTTTTACATAGGCCGGACAACCCCATATCTGAATAAAATTAAGACATGGCATCTTCACATTCCATATCTCATATGGAGTGGTAGGCACCGATTTGGTTGGAACTCTATTCTATAGGTATGCTGCTGTCTCAAGCGCATGACCCAAAAAGGAAATAGGCAACTCAGCAGTGCTCATCATAGAGCGCACCATATCTAATAGGGTGCGATTCCTCCGCTCCGATATCCCATTGTGCTGTGGTGTATACGGTGGAGTAAGCTGAGAGAGAATCACATTCTCTTTTAGATAGTCCGGGAACTCATTGCTAAAGTATTCTCCTCCTCGATCAGATCGTAGGATCTTAATACTTTTTCCCGTTTGGTTCTCTACTTCGTTCTTATATTCTCTGAATTTCTCAAAAGCTTCAGACTTGTGTTTCAACAGGAACACATGTCCGTATCTTGAGAGATCGTCAGTGAATGTAATGAAGTAGGAAGAACCGTTCCTGCCATGTGTAGACATTAGACCACATACATCACTATGTATCAGTCCCAACTGTTCCGTAGCTCTTTCTCCGTGTCCACTAAACGGAGTTTTGGTCATCTTGCATTTGAGACATGACTGGCAAGTATCATAAGATGAAAATTCGAACGGATTCAAATATCCATCCTTATGTAACTTAGCCAGTCGTGTCGCATTGATATGACCTAGCCTACAATGCCATAAGAAGGATTCATTCATTTCTGAACTCTTCCTTTTGTGTGTGTTTTGCACATTAAGTACTGTAGTTTGGTTGAGAACGTATATGCCATTATTTAACGATCCTGATCCTATCAACTTTTGATTCAGGAATATGTTCATAACATTATCATGTACTACAAAATTATATCCTTCTTTTCTCAATAAAGAAACTGATATAAGATTGCATATCAGGGTCGGAATGTAATAGCATTCGTTCAGAACCAATGTATTACCTTTTGGTAACACAAGGTGATAGTCGCCAACTGCTTTGGCTACAACATTTGCACCATTCCCTACTCTTATGGAATGATCACCTTCTCCCAGTTCCCTACCTTTACGTAGCCCATGTAACATATTACATATATAGGATCCCGATCCGGTATCTAATACCAAGGACGTAGATGGAACTGAGAAACAGTTCTCGATAACTAACACACTTGAAGAAGATGCATCAGCATGCTTATTCTTCGTTTGGGTGGCGTGAGAATCCAAATATTCTCCTATTCCCTGCTCGGACTAATAACAATTATAAGTGGTAGCGGGATCAACGTTCCCCTGCTCAGTATAAAAAGCGGGTTCAGTCAATACATCCATATTATTATCTTGATTAAGGCCTGACAAGGTCGCTTCCTGGAGAGAGAGAGAAGAAAACACTTTAGCGTATGCTGTTGCAAGATTCGATTGGTTATTATCTTATCTAATCAGGATGGCTAACACTTCTGTTTATCAAATCTTCCTTAAAATCCTAAAAGGTAAGACTAGCCGGGATTAATTACACTTTACAAGTTCGCCAATCTTTTGGCCAGGACAGTGTTGGTATTTTAAGGGAGGTTCCCCATGCTTTCGCACGGACCTAATTAAAATAAACCTCGTTTTCCCAGAGACTTAACCCCATTAACACCTTTCTAGACACCTACTTGATCGGCTAATTGTCCTGTGTAAAATTCTCCCATGAGTAACTCTTACTCGCAGTGGGTATCAGGATCCATCTATCTCATAGAAGGTATGCAATCTCATTGCAAATTTCAACACTTGAAATTCCCGATAATGCTTTTACCCCTAGCGTCCTATGACCTTGACGAAGGCCAAACTACCCATAGGGCGCTAGTCAAGTTCAACCCGTTCATTTCTTGATTGAATTAGACCCACCCGCACGACCCTTGACGGAGGCAAAACTACGTCGTACGAATACCCTAATCCAATAGCATCTCATGCTATAGATAAGTACTAATCTGCTACCATGCACTACGCCTTGACGGAGGCCAAACTACCGTAGCATGAATACTAAATAATACTTATCTGAAATGACGGAGGGCTATGTAGATTTTTCAGAAAACCATGAGCGTAATGAACTTGATATCGTTGTAGAAACAAGTGATTTTGAAAAGGAGTATTTTTGAGGCTTTTCTAGTCTCGCTAAAGAGGTCACTCCCGGTGAAGGGATGTCGGCTCTTTCCTTATCGAATAAGGTGCAGGATATTTCACAAATACCGCGGTACAAAGCAAGAACTATAGAAGCAATCAAAAACTAAACCATGAGTTTGTAGCATCTACCAGTTTTGCTAAAGAGGTCATTCCCGGTGAAGGGATTGTTCACACCATAATATTGTATTATTATATTCCCCATTCTTATTCTTTTTATAAATAAACAGGTGCTTTTGACGCATGTCTGCTACATATTACAGGTTACAGGTTCTCGGACAGAAAACAGTGAAAACGATGTAAAGAGGATGAAAAAAGGGACTTTGACCAACAAATAGAAGGATCTTAATCAAGCCTACACAAAAGATCAGTACAAGGCAACGCAAGGTCCAAGATTACAAAGCAA
The DNA here is from genome assembly GCA_030015575.1 of Agapanthus africanus. Taxonomy (NCBI): domain Eukaryota; kingdom Viridiplantae; phylum Streptophyta; class Magnoliopsida; order Asparagales; family Amaryllidaceae; genus Agapanthus; species Agapanthus africanus. The sequence goes on from JASDDO010000001.1 coordinate 411,598,953, forward strand.
ACGGTTAAAAGTCAACTGCAATTGTTCATTGGAGATCTGGAAGAAATAGAGAAGCCAAATTGAATAAAGATCCAAAAATATAAAAAGCCCAAGAACCCCAGAATCAGTTACAAAATTTCCAGACATAGAATTTTACCAAAGCTTGAAGTCTACTTTGACTAGGTCTTCCTAAGGATATTTTGGTAAATGTAGACTTGTGAATCAATTGTAACTTAGGGTTTCTTATCCTCTATAAATAGGAACTCTAAATCATTGTAAAGGCCATGCCTCCTTATGCCTCCCTTCATTAATAAAATTCAGATTTCTTTTGGAGAGCATCTATTTGTAAGTTATTTATTTTCTGCCCTAGGTTAATTTTCTATTCTTGCCTTAGACAAATTTAATTCCTTGCCCTAGTTAATCTTCTATTCTCTGCCCTAGATAAATGTATTTTAATTCCCTAATGAGTGAGTAGTCTCCTCTCTTGTTAGGGTTAGATCTGGGGAAGGTTTGAGAGACGAAGATCTCTCATCCCCTTTCTTGCCCATCATATATTTTCATAGGACTCTATGCATACATGCACATACCGCTCCCTACGGCACCCTATCCCTCGAGGTAGCGGTGATACCGTAGTATAAAGGCCCGGTTGTGATGTTTTTCATGAAGGTTAGGGTAAGGATTGATAAAGGAAGGACAAGAACCTAGAGGAAGAAAACATCTTTCCAAATGGTTCTAATCCCATTTATTAATAATTACCATAACACCTAATTAGATCTTCATATGGGTATAGAAAGCGGTGAGATTTATTGACTTTCCAAACTTAACCTAGACCTAACCCTTACAAGATTTAGATATAGATTAATTCAGTTTTTAGATTTAATAATCAATCCGAACACCCTTCGGAATTAACTCGTAAGCGCGATTAAGAGATTCACAACATCCCTGTGGACCGACCCGTACTCACCGGCTAGCTACCAAGCGACGCCGATCTTGATTGCGGTAATAGATATTTTTTGAGATTAATCAAACGGCGCCGTTGCGGGGGATGGCGTGTCATTTCCTTTTTTTTGCAATTTCGGGTTAATCTTAAATTAAAAAATCTAAAAAATCCAAAAATTATAAAAATATATCAATTGTTATTTTTTTGGAAAGGGTACTTTGTTGTTTAAATCTTGCAGGATCTACACAAATTCGGATCTGGAAATTTCCAGAAAGCAAAACAAAAATCAGAAGATCAGAACAGAGGAGGCTTTTATTAAAAGAACCACAGAAGAAATTCGAAGCAGTGTTCAGCTCCATAGACCGCGGTTACGCCGCATTTGGCTGCTCCCACCATGGAAGCGCGGCTCTTTGGTGACGTCAGGAGAATTTGAAGGCGTGATCTGCACGTGTAACCGCGGTTCCGCCACCCGAGACCTCTTTTGCCGTGGAAACGCTGCGCATAGGTGACGTCATCCTCTGGAATTTGCACTTAAGCTTCCTGTTATTTCTCCTCTGCAAATTTCAATATATCTTCTGAAAAATTTCGGCAGGATTCCGTGCGCTTTAAAAATGTATTCCCTTCCACATAACAATCTTGTGCAGGATTTTTGCGCCTCGCTTAAATTAGATTGCAAGTAATCTTTGTTGTTGCATATCTTTTCTCGAAAATCTTTTTGCAACAAATTTTTCCGAATAAAGAAAAAAAGAATAAAAAAAGGGGAAAATTTTTATTAGAAAACTTGCAAACTTTTGCTGCAAATAAATCCTTGCACCACAAACTTTCTTTCTTTCCCCCTTCTTCTAACATTGGTACCCCACATAATAAATCACTTGCCGAACTTTGGTATGCCGAACCTAATTTTGCGTCGTATGTCAATTTGTTCGGTCAATTAAAAGACGATCCTTCCTTGCCTAAAATATCTTTGAAAGATCAAATAGAGGCGTCTAGGAGAAACAGTTTGACTTTTCAACCCACTTTGTGTCAACCAAGTCAACCTTTACCACTTCCACATGTTGATACCACTTTTTCAAGTCCTGCTGTAACTCCTAAGCCGATGTCCATTGCTAAGCATATTGCTCAATCTCGCAGCCGATCTTTCACCCCTCTCCACTCATCTAGTTCTAGGGATCCGCACGAATATTCACCTTTTTATCCATATGTTGACCCTACCCCTGTCCAATCACCCACTTCCTACCAGTCCTACCCGACTTTCCCACCGTCACTAGACATTGATTCTACACAGCCATTAGGGAGTTTCACATATCCACACAATTTCGAATATTTTACCGAAACCCCCTTACCACCCAAGTCTAGTTTGGAAGAGTCATTGGAAGCGTATATCGCAGCAACAAACAAAATGGTTAGGAATGTGGAAGCGTCCGTGGCCGCCCTTATGCAACCTGCTGAACCGGTAGCTAGTTTTTCGCTAGCTCCAAATTTTTCAATGTATGAGGAGGCGGTTGGACAGAATGAGAATGTGAGAGGATTTTCAAATCAAACCTACCCTTACCCAATTGAAGCCCACAGCTCCGGTTTTCCATCGATTGTTCCAAATGATTCACCTGTTGAAAATAAAAACGAGTTGTGTGATTTTGTAGTGCTTGATTTGCCAAATTGTGAGGAACCACAGTCGAGTGAAACTGCACTTAACCCTTTCGATCTTTACACCTCCAATCTAGAACCTGAATTGATAAATATCCATGATTTTGATGAGGTGTCTAAAGAAATTGATTTTCACTTGATTGAGGATATAGACGCCGGGAATATTTCGGATGATGAACCTGTCGATTTGATTGAAATTTTATGTTCAACTCATCATCCCGAGTCATTAGATGTTTCTCCCGAACCTCATATGCGTCTTGATTTTGATGATAATGGCATGGATGAGTTAAATTTTGAGGAGAATTATAAGGATAGTATTGAGGAGAGTTTTGAGGATCATATTGAGGTTGAACCATTTTTCTTTGATGTGTCGGATTTTCCAATTCATCCTCTTGAACGTTTAACTAAATCACCCTCCCTCCTTTCCATCGTTTCGACCGCGCTTGAAGATGTGACCTTGAAAAATTTACCTTTGAATCTGACACAGTTCTCACAGACGATAACACTTACGAGTGTTTCACTTTTTCGGACGATGTTGATAACTCACCGCCCGAGTTTGAGTCCTTTACATTTTCAGATGAGTTAGTTGAATCATCAGACTCGGGTGCTTATAATAGTTTCGAACCATTGATGGAATCTTTCAAGTTCGAAACAGTTTACTACGGTGAGCATGATACTATCCCTAATTCACTCCCTTTCGTCCATCCTATTGTTCCGACCGTACAAGAGACCGTTCCGCTTTCATTTCCAATACCAAGTTCGGCGTACCCATGTCTTCTTGCGAAACTTGAGGGATTTGACCCCATTTTTCGACGGGTTGATAGGTTAGCGCAATCGCTTTTAACACATCGGTCATCACAAATTGCGCTAATTTATTCACTCGCTTTACACCCTCAAGATCGTACTCCACTTCTTTCTTCTTTCCGCCATTCTTTTCCTCCACCGAGACCATATTCTCTTCTTCCCACACGGTCTCGTGTGTTTCTCATCTCTTTTCTTTCCACCCCATTCTTTCACCAACTAGATCAGTACCATGATAAGATTTTTGAATGGTTGGTGCTAACCTTTGGCTTGTGTAAGGCCAAGCCTAAGTTTAGGGGGAACCTTGTTGTATATATGTACATATATTTTTTGTTTTCTTTTTCTATAATAAAATAAAATAAAAAATTTCAAAACATTTAAAAAATATTAAAAAAAAAAATTGTAAATAAATAAACAGGGGAGTACTGGCATTTTTTGACCCTCTTGGTTTAGCATGACAGTGAGGACACTGTCAAGTTCAAGTTTGGGGGTATGCTCGGTACGTCTTCTTCCTTCGCATTCATTTGTACATATTTTTGCATTCGCATACTTATTTGAAAACCCATAAAAATTGAAAAATTTTGAAAAATTATAAAAATTATTGTATTCAATTTTGGCTTATTTGACTTGAGTTTGACAAATAGGTTAACTGGCTAGGAACAACTAGATCTTAGACTTAGTAAATTAAAAACTCTAAAGATAACCTTCTTTAAAGTTTAGCGGTAGAAAATTTATGTCTTTGTAGCTTATTTAGAAATAGGCAAATTTTGAGTTCAGTTCTTAGGCTAAGTCGAAACAAAGGAAAAGTATTGATGTTCTTATTAGAGTATAAGTTTGAAAAATAGTTCCTAGCTTAAATCTATATTCTGAAAATGTATACCCTACAAATTGCAGAATCACGCACCTTGAAACTTGGAATAGTAGAAGAGACCTTGAAATACTCTTGTCTAAAGTCCTCAGTACAATGAAAATAAAAGAAAAAAAAGTGTGAATAAAGAATAAAAAAATGAACACTGGTTTTTGTGATTACTTAAGGCTGCAAAAATAGAAAAACATTTAGCGAGGGTGCTTCATCACCTAGTGCCTTAGACCAACTGGTTTGGGAGTCACTGCTAAAAGCTTTAGGTGTTGCAAGACTAGGAATTATGCTTTAATGTGCAAACACATCTTGTAATCGGTTATTGGTACCTCAAGAAGTATTAACGGTCGTATGAAGGATGTGTAAGCAGAATTCAATTAAAAATTCACCAATTAATAAGTACTTTGGACAACGGACTAAGGTATGATTGCTTGATTTAAATTTCCATGTGTAGGGGTGATTTATACACACACGTAAGGATATGTGATTGGAGTTTAGTTGAGAGAAAGGAGTGAAGAATAGAACTTGTATCTTTAATAAGAGTTGATAGAAATTCCTAAGTGGAGATGGAACCCTAGAATGAAAACTTAAGAGATGCCGAAAGCTAAGTAAGTCTATAAAACATACATAATCTTAAGTTAAATGATGAGGAAGTGTGAAGAATATGGGTGGATAATTTGCAAGTCGAAAATAATAGAATCCCTTGTTAGAAAACCTAATTGGAGAACAAAAGTTAATGGGGCCAAATTGATAGGATTTTGTGGGGTAGTATCCGCTGAAAACCCTCAGGAGACAACACTCCTCCTACTAGGGACACCTAGAGGTTTAACGGCTTATTGCACGAGCTCAGTGCAATCGCGTTTCCCTGCGAAAGTGCGGTTAGGATTTTACTGAATAAAAAATAAGTTTGCTCGAGGACGAGCAAAAGATAAGTTTGGGGGTATTTGTTCACACCACAATATTGTATTATTATATGCTCCATTCTTATTCTTTTTATAAATAAACAGGTGCTTTTGACGCATGTCTGCTACATAATACAGGTTACAGGTTCTCGGACAGAAAACAGTGAAAACGATGTAAAGACGATGAAAAAAGGGACTTTGACCAATAAATAGAAGGATCTTAATCAAGCCTACACAAAATATCAGTACAAGGCAACGCATGGTCCAAGATTACAAAGCAAACGGTTAAAAGTCCACTGCAATTGTTCACTGGAGATCTAGAAGAAATAGAGAAGCCAAATTGAATAAAGATCCAAAGAAATAAAAAACCCAAGAAGCCCAGAATCAGTTCCAAAATTTCAAGACATAGAATTTTACCAAAGCTTGAAGTCAACTTTGACTAGGTCTTCCTAAGGATATTTTGGTAAATGTAGACGTGTGAATCAATTGTAACCTAGGGTTTCTTATCCTCTATAAATAGGAACTCTAAATCATTGTAAAGGCCATGCCTCCCTATGCCTCCCTTCATTAATAAAATTCATATTTCGTTTGGAGAGCATCAATTTGTAAGTTCTTTATTTTCTGCCCTAGGTTAATTTTCTATTCTTGCCCTAGATAAATTTAATTCCTTGCCCTAGTTAATCTTCTATTCTCTGCCCAAGATAAATGTATTTTAATTCCCTAATGAGTGAGTAGTCTCCTCTCTTGTTAGGGTTAGATCTGGGGAAGGTTTGAGAGACGAAGATCTCTCATCCCCTTTCTTTCCCATCATATATTTTCATAGGACTCTATGCATACATGCACATACCGCTCCCTACGGCACCCTATCCCTCGAGGTAGCGGTGATACTGTAGTATAAAGGCACGGTTGTGATGTTTTCCATGGAGGTTAGGGTAAGGATTGATAAAGGAAGGACAAGAACCTAGAGGAAGAAAACATCTTTCCAAATGGTTCTAATCCCTTTTATTAATAATTACCATAACACCTAATTAGATCTTCATAGGGGTATAGAAAGCGGTGAGATTTATTGACTTTCCAAACTTAACCTAGACCTAACCCTAGCAAGATTTAGATATTGATTAATTCAGTTTTTAGATTTAATAATCAATCCGAACACCCTTCGGAATTAACTCGTAAGTGCGATTAGGAGATTCACAACATCCCTGTGGACCGACCCGTGCTCACCGGCTAGCTACCAAGCGATGCCGTTTTCGATTGCGGTAATAGATGTTTTTTGAGATTAATCAGGGATCTTGGCTCTTTCCTCATCGAATAAGGTGCAGGGTATATCATATATACAGCGATGCAAAGCAAAACTGTAGCTACCCTTTTTATAAAGTTTTGATTCTACAACATCTTTTAGGTTTCTTTTCTTTTATTAATCTCATTAATAAATCCCATCATTTATGCTTCATAAGCATCACAGAAGAAACGAAAATACAACGTACGCTTATGCCATTCGCATTCGCCACAATGTTCCGTTATGCACCGTCAGGTTACTAAACTAACGGCATACCGGAATGGGAATAGCGCGGGTGTAAAACATAAGCAACGTTTATTATATATCATATATACAATAATAAAGCATTCGTCTCACGCATATAATATGATCACATCACGGTATATCAGCAGCAGAAGAAACATATGAAATATTGGATATACTAGGAGGTCCGTGTTTTATATCGAGCCTTTATAAAACAAGGATTCAACGGTCACGATGAATAGCCAAACCCACATCCCTAGACCCATACGAGAGCAGCAAGTAACGCTGCCAATTCTAGTGTTTGGAGACCCGGTCTCGACTCCTCAAGATGGCCTCCCACTGGACCCTAGAACCCGGTTACTTGTGCTCCCCTCCTGGGTCTATCCTAATGCGAAAAAGTAAATAATATACAATGGTGATGACCAGTCGAAAATATTGCATTTTTAACACATCAATTTCCCTACTATTTGCAATCATCTAAAGGTGTTCGGTGTGAATATAGCACATATTAGCAAAACATCTATAAAATACCAAATAACTTGTGTTATACTTTATTACTGGCACTTTGAGGGAAATTGAGTGTTTATAATTGTACGCATAATCTTTGTATAGCGCAACACTTGTCTCGAGAATCTGTGCAGGAAATTCCAGGAAAAGAGCCGAAACTGTCAAAAGTGCTGATAAAAATACGCCAAGTCCAGGACTTGTGATCTGGCAGTGAACAAGAAATATGAGATTCCACATATCAGAAATATACCAAAAGGCTAACACAAGGCAGCACAGGAAATTGGATCCACAGATGCCTTCAATAGGCCGCGGATACGCGCCCAAAGGCCCCTTCCCGCGGCGGATCCGCGGCCATATGGTGACGTCAGCAATGCAAATTTTCCCACGTGGCTTCATCTGACAACCCAAGCTTCCAGAAGACTCTCAAAGACCACGTGGCTTCTTCCAGAAGGCTCTGCATAACAAACTCACTCTAGAATATTCCTTGCAACAACCTTCTTCTAGAAGGCTCTCTCCAACAAGCTTCTTCTAGAAGCCTCCTTATAACAACCTTCTTCTAGAAGCCTCCTTGTAACAACCTCATTCTAGAATATTCCCTCCAACAAACTTCTTCTAGAAGATTCTTTTTAACAACCTCATTTTGGAGGGAAAATTCAAATGAGGTAGTTCATTTTGGAGGGAAAAGTTGTTCATTTTGGAGGGAAATTTGAATTTGAATTGAAAAGGAGAGTGGGTTATAAAAAGAGATCTTGATCTAGGGTTTGAGGTTGTTGAATAGTTGTTAAAAGTGGAGGGAAAATTGTAGATCCAAATAAAATTCAAATCAAATTGAGTGACACAATTTGATCAATTCAAGATCTCCGAGTACAATTCAAGCAAGAAGCCTTCAACCTTTTAGAAGCGACGCCGATCTTCAACCGAACAAGTGATCCAAGAGGATCCGCGACTCACGGAGAATGTGCGGAGCTAAATCGACCATCGAGTTCCTTCCTCAAATTCTTGTAGTTCTTGAGCAAATTGTAACGGAATTGTTGATTAATAAAAGGTGAAATTTCTTTATCTTGCTTATCTTTATATTTGAGCATTATGATGAGTTTTCAATTCTTGATTGATTTCTTTGTTATGATTCTTGAGTAAAAACTCCGCTCGTGGAGGAATCGAGAAAATTGATAGTTGATGATGATTAGATTCATGTACGATTCTTAAGTCCTATGAGTTTTGTAAACTCTAGTAAATTGAATCATCGACGACCTAGTTTCGAGCAAGATACTTTCTTGAATGTTTTCGCTCTTAATTATTGTTCAACGATAGATGTTTGAATGTCCTAGAGGCTAGAATGTGAATGAAATCAACAAAAGAACAAGGGATAGATGATGGAACCTTAGTTTCCGCAAGAAATCCCTAATTCTCATTGATCATCATCGATCTAGCAATAAATCATCAAAGGATAAGAATACGTAATCACAAGTCTTCATCCTCACTATCGATTCGATCGATTCCTACGAGCCTCATTACAAATCTTGATAACTAACTCAATTGGATGATTCTTGATTTTGGGTATTCTTGATATTAGATCTAGATTTTGATACTTCTTGAAATTCACTTTTATGAATCTTGAATTGAATTCTCTTTTATTTTCTCTGTAATTTTCGACTCAACTAAAACAAATACGAGTAAATCTCACTTTTCCTGTGGACGATCCGCACTCGCTAACGAACCTACAATTGACACCGTTATTGATTGCGGTTAACAAATTTCTTTGATTGTGAAACATCATTTCTAAAACACGACACATCGAGAAAATAATGATCAATCAAATGGCGCCGTTGCCGGGGATCGTGTGTTAATTTGTTCGTTTTTGAAATTTGAGTTCAAAAATTTATTCCATCAGAATTTTTAGATCTAAATTCGCGCAAACACTAAACGATTCGTTGTGATTTGCTGCGAGGAAATCTAGAATCTGTGGAGCAAGTGAAATTTTTTTCAGAGCAATCCAGAGAGCTCAGGGTGTGAACAGAAGCATTGTATAAATATTCTGTGCAGGGAATCATCTGAACCACCGCATTTCCGCGGTCCGAGTAGCATAACCGCGGCGGATCGGCGGTTGCCTTAGGGTTTCAGTGCACGAAATTTTCTCAGGTCCTCTCTGACTTTCTTATCTCCTCCTTGATCTTCTCCAATAACAATTTTCTACAGGTTTCTTTGCAAAAATTCGCAGCGCCGCAAAAATAAAAAAATTGTGCGTGTTTGATCTTGGTTGTTTGCATTTTTAATACGGAAATTAAGGGGCAAAGACCAAATTTAGATTAGGTGGGGAGTTCGTTACCCTTCCTAAGCCCCAAAAATCACAAAACTACATCCGCATTACTCTCTTTAACTAAAAAATATCTAGACATGACTCTAAGGACCGTCGCGCTCACTTAGGACAGAAGGAGGTCGTGGGTAATCTATTGCTTATCCGCGTTTCTTTTGTGGTGTCTAAGGCAAGTGTGTCTAAGGCAAGTGGTTACTTAATTAGGCCCACTACTTACGTAGTGGAGAACCTCCCACTTATCTGGTACTTACCTGGCCACAGGAAGGACAAAGAGGTAGTAGAGGATTGATCCTATGATTTGTCTTCTGGCAGTTCGGAGCGGTCTAGAGACTTGACCTAGGTGACCATTAGACTTAGGGTTTTGCTTGTGCATTTGTTGTGATTTGCATCATTTTTTTAAAAATCCGTATCATTTTCAAAACAAACACCACTTCATTCTTTCCCCTAATTATCTTAACACTGCCACTTGTGCTAAACCCTTTAGTGCAAGCTCGGCTGGATACGGGATTCTAGTGCCCGTCTTGTCCGTGTTTTCCCCCATCGACCCCAAAGTCGGTATTTCTACATTTTTTTCCCCACCACCACAGCGATGGACGGTTATCTATCAAACTTTTACACCACTCTGCCACCGCCCGCAGGTGCACAGAATCCTCCACGCATTTCTCTCTAAGAGAGATGCTATCTTTCACGTATTCCCCTTCCCACCTGTCTTTCTATACCACCTGCCAACGGGGAAAATTTTGAAATCAACCCCCAATTCATCAAACTGTTACCCAAATTTCACGGTCTTGATTCTGAAGAAGCAAACGTTTTTATTTCCAAATTCTAAAACGTATGCGCAATGATTGGAACGTCACAACTGTCTGTGGATGCTCTGCGTTTATGTTTTCTCCTATTCACTTTTTGCGATTTAGCCGAGAAGTGGCTTTATAATACAACCGCACATTCTATTTCAAAATGGGATGAATTTGTAAAAGCATTCGTTAAGAAATTTTATCCCAATCACAAGACCAGCCGTATTCGGAGCGAAATCTTCAAATTTACCCAACTTCCCAATTAACCATTCTAGAAATGCTTTGAACGGTTCAAGGATCTTCTTATCCAATGTCCTCATCATGGAATCACCAGATGGGATTGGTGTCGAATTCTCTATGAGGGTATTGATCTCACTACTAGACAGATGCTTGAAACCATATGTCATTGCCAATTCCTATCCAAAGATGATGGTGAAGCTTGGAAATACCTAGAAGATTTAGCTCAAAACACATTACAATGGGAATACGTTAGACCACCACCGCCTAGGGAAGATGTCAATCAGCTCGATGTTTCCGTCATAATGAGAGCCGAAATAGCTGCAATACAAAGGAAACTCGACGCTATAGAAAACAAAATCTCTTCAGCCTCCCTAAACTAATACACACTTCCCAAAACCGTGTGTGGCTGCTGTTCAAACCCATCACATTTGACGGAAGAATGTCCTTTGAATGTACCGTTTCAAGGTCACACTAATGCTTCATTTCAGCAAAGACCTAGAAACGATCCTTCTTCTTCCTCATATAATCAAGATTGGAGGAATCAGCCTAACTTTGCTTGGGACCAATCACGAACTCAAAACACGGTTCAAACCCAAAACAATTTCCAAAGGGCTCTTCCACCATAACAGCAACCACTTCAATTGAGTCAGCATCCCTACCAATCACAAAACTTCCAACATCCGGCCAACACTTTTACACCATATGAAAACTCTTTGCAATTGGCCCGTAATGATAATTCCTCTGCATTAGCACAAACCTTAGATACTTTCATGAAACAATCCCATCCAAGGGTCGGCAAGTTTTCAATCTTCCGTCGATAATATGATGAAGATCATTCTCACTCAAAATGAGAATATTAAATCGATGGAAGCACAAATTGAACGAATAAATGCCGAATTGAGTGCGAGAGAAAAAGGAAAACTTCCAGCTCAACCTTTACCCAATCCTGGCTATTCACATCATGTGGATGCACTTACCACGTTGAGATCTGGAAGAGTGCTAGACAATCATGTGGGTGAACAAATTGATAATGAATTAATCATTAACACCCCGGCTTCCACTTTCACTTTTACTTCTTACCCTATTTCGTCTAATTTACCATCTTCTTCCGAGCCTATTCTCCGTTTTCCCAAAGGCTCGAACCCTCCACCCACTTCATCCTTCCTACCCCCACAAACATCTCCGCAAATGTTGGACCGAGCACTTATTGATAAAGCTCCATTTCCAAATAGGTTGAGGCCCAACAAACCCAATGCCCAAATGGAGAAGCTTGTGGACATGTTTAAGCAAGTCAACATCAACATCCCTCTCCTAGATGCTATCCAACAAATTCCGTCCTATGCAAAAACTCTTAAGAACTTGTGCACTAGGAAGAGGAAGACTCAAGTGCCCAAGAAGATATTCATGGCAAAGACTGTAGAAACGGCTTTCCCCCAACATCTACCAAGGAAACGTAAGGACCCTGGCTGTCCTACTATTTCCATTTCTATTGGGGAAAAACACATCAACCGTGCTCTACTTGACTTGGGCGCTAGTGTTAACTTGCTTCCATACTCTGTTTACGAGCAGTTAGATATCGGAGTGTTAAAGCCCTCGAGCATAACTCTACAAATGGCTGACCGATCAATCACCAAACCTAGGGGTGAGCTGGAGGATGTGTTAAAAAAAATCGAGGAATTTGTATTCACTGTGGACTTTATTGTACTTGATACACAGCCTGTAGCGAACCCACGGAATAAAATTCCGGTGATTTTAGGTCGCCCCTTTTTGGCCACTTCCAATGCTATCATCAACTGTCGTAATGGCTCTATGACCCTATCTTGCCGGAATAGGTCAATTAATCTGAAAATTTATAAGTTGGGAAGTGTACCCTCTGAACCTACTGCTCAGGTCTGTTCTGTCGAATTAATGGATGTCGACAGCAGCGAATTTGATCATCCTCATGATACGGATCTAGACTATTTTCATATGTTGTTGTTTGACCCAACTATGTATCATACACATACGGAATCTTCCACCGAGTTGTCCGGGTCAACAACTAACACTGAGTATGAACTGTTTTTGGAGTCTGAAGATCACCCCGCGCTTTGTGATGGCATTATTCTTCGGGGTATTGTTGGGACTTTTAAGGAGATCTTCGCTGATGAACTCGCATGTCACGACCCGAGAAATTCGATTCATGACCGGCACTTAACCACGCAACGTCTACAGGCGTAACGCGGCTAAGTAAGCCGAACCCAGAAATCAAAACCAATAAATATAGAGTGATTTAAAACATTTTCTTAAAAACAGTCATGCATGTCCGAAAAACATTTTTATTAATTTAGTAGAAATCCTTTTAAGTTCAAGAGTTGTAACTTTTATAATTTTGGCAACATATCCCTTTTTAACATTTGTCCAGCAAGTCGGGTAAAAGCAAGGTGTCGCAGAAATAACAAGTGGAATGAATAAAGCATCACAATATGATATACGACGTCGTAGCGAAGAATACAAAGTAAAGCAAGGACAAATATCACAAAGATAAGACTGCATAAAATAAAGTCGGCTCACATGCGAGCTCGACACCAGAGTATAAAATCATACATAACGTACTCACAACTGTCTTTAAGTCAATACAGAAAGGTAGATGGAGAGTACTAGATACATCAATATACAACTGAAAGATAACAGATACCGTACAAAAACCCACCTAACAGCAAAAGGCTAACTCGCCTCAGCAATGGTATCTGTGCCAAAAGATGCGGTAAACAGCCAGCCGCGACTACTCCCAAGGGCAACCTGCAAATACTGTGGCACAACGGGGGTGAGTTGCCAACTCGTGAATAGAGATAACATATAAAGGTGATCACGAGCATGCACATATAGCGTGGCTCTACTAATGCCAGCAGATAATATCAATGCATGCCAAACAGTGGATGCAATAGTAATGCAAGTGCTACAGGATGAGGTATATAGTAATCAATACTGAGCATGGGATAAGTAACATCTACATGGATATGTCAACATGGAAAACAATAGACGGTGCCTCAGGCTGCACCCAAATCCCAAATACACTCAGGCACCGGCACACCCATCGGCCCTCAAATCCTGTATATCTCTGAGAAATCACGAGTGCCCAACATCGGCAGCCAAAATATCATAAAATACTCGTGTCCAGCATCGACACGCAAATCCTCGTTTATCGGTCTCCGTCAGTCCGGATCGGCCCATGGGGTCCATCTGCGGTATCGGCCCTCGGCCCCGGCAGTACGGATCATCCCGCATCCATCTTTCGACTCTGGTCAGTATCCTCCGGACAACTGCCAGGTCAACCAATCACCGGTAGGTACTCGCCCACCTCCAGGCTCAATCGGCAAAACCCATCGATCATCTCGCCGAGGGGAACCATACCGGGCCCACCACGAACCCGCAAACGGAACATCCACTCCTCGAATCGGGTTTCAAGCACACGTCTCAGCACCGAGAAAACGCATGGTGGACACACCAAAATATCATATCACGAGGTACCGGGTTTTTCAAAATAGTGCATCTTTTCTTAAATATTTCCACGGTCCTCCAAAACCAGAAATCACATGAAAATCCATCACCAATAAGTTAATCCAATGCGAGGTACAATGTAAATCAATCCATGGTATGCGTATAAGGGGAAAACCGCTTTTTAAAATAGTTTCCGTTCTTAAAGATGTCATGCGGCTCCTAATTTCTAGAAAATCATAACCAATCATATGTAAGATGAACTACAGCAATGTAATCATGGCAGCTCTACAGTGAGTGTGGCAGGGCAATTACTAACGGTGTGTGTGTAGCATGTAAATTAGTGCCCGTGCAACATAAACCGTTAGTAATAGTGCAGTGTTCTATCAGTTCTAAGCATATATATATATATATATATATATATATGTAGCAGGGAATGCAATATGCGATGACAGTCTATGGGGTACATGCAACATATAATAATAAAGTCCTATCAGCCCTGACGCATAACGCCATGCGGGCGATATCCCCGTAGATGTGAAATCTACTCACCGTGTCTCGCGCTAAGTGTATCCAACAACTTGCTTGCCTTTCTTCGCAGCGTCCGTCTCACTGGCCTGCGAACCTAGAATCACATAACATATATTACACAGAAGCTCAATTTCACAGAAATGCGACATTACGGTCCAACTAGAAACCCGTGTCGCAAACCAATCGCGCGTGTGCGCGATACGCTAAAACGTGTGATCACGCGCCTGAAACTACCCCGACGCGTCGCGATACGCAAAAACCCCAAACCCACTCACGTATCACGCGTGTCGCGAAGGTTTAGAAAAACGGCAAAACAGGTATTTGGACCCAGATTTCTATACAGAACAAAATTTCTAAAAATATATATACCACAAAACTCCACATAGCAGCAGACACCCAATAGACCAAACCCCAACCCAAACCCTACCCATCTGGCCGCAAATTGCGGCCATAATGAAATAATTGGCGGCCAAAGGAAGGAATTGGGGGTTCGGGTTCTATCTAGGGTATCAGCACCTTACTACTATACTGCAGTATCCTCAATTTCATCCTGAACCCATCGGGTCAATAGCAGTTTCCAGAAAACTCAGTTTTGCTTAAAAACGACAAATTTGCATCAATTAGGGAACTGGTGGTATTTTAGTGCAATCGGGGTTAAACTAGGTTAATATGGTCTCAATAACCCACTAACAACCTACTGAAACCAATCCACACCACATTAGCACAAGGTTCCCACTAAACACCTCATATCGCACTAAAACGCACTAAAAACCACTAACCGAAGCAAAACTACACCAATCAAGCAAACTAGAGAATAAGTTTAGGAAATATACCTCATACTTAACCCTAGGGAGCTGAAGGAAGATGAAGAGGTGAAGGGGAGAAGCTGTGGTTGTTGCTGCTGTGCTTGCTGCTCACTGTTACAGCTGCTATTGCTCTCTGCTGCTGCTGCTACTCCTTCTGGCCCCTGCTGCTGCTGTTGCTTCAGTTGCTGCTGAGTGCTTGCTGCCGTGCTGCTGGTTCTGGAGCTGAGAGGTAAATGTGTGTGTTGTGTGAGACTTGAGAGAAAAGCAAAGAAATGAGAGGAAAACAACCATCACTCAAATGTCAACCCTCCTCTCTCTCTCTATTAATGGCAAGCATGGCTTGAGCCATGATGCCCTCTCCCCCTCTCTCACAAGTCAACACCTAACACAAATTCAAATTAAAGTAGCTTTTAATTAACTAATTAAACCCACTTAAAAACCCATAAGACTTAATCCTCAAGATTAATCCACTATGGCTACTAATCATGGTAATAACTCATTTTAAAAACCCTAGTTTACATGCACATGTGTGTGCAAGCCTAGGAAAATTTTGGAAAAATATTTATTAAATTAGGAAAAATATTTAAAACACAATTTGGTAAACTTTTTGTTAAAAACCCAATATTTAAATATAATTATTCACTAAACACATCCTAAGGTGTTACAATCTCTCCCCCTTAAAGAAATTCGTCCCCGAATTTCAAAAATCTAACTACACGTACCTTTGAAAAGATGGGGGTACGTCTTCATCATCTCGCTTTCGGTCTCCCAAGAGAGCTCCTAACGGTTCTGGCCACGCCAAAGTACCTTAACTTATGGGATGTCCTTCGATCTCAATGTCTTCACTTGTCGATCCAAGATCATCACCGGCTGCTCTGCATAGGAAAGGTCGCGCTCAAGCTGGATCGTTGGATGCTGAATCGCATGCGAAGGGTCATGAAGATATCTGCGGAGCATCGAGACATGAAATACGGGATGCACATCTGGAAAGCTGGGCGGAAGGGCTAAACGGTAGGCTACTGGACCAACACGCTCGAGGATCTCGAAGGGGCCCACATACCTGGGACTGAGCTTCCCCTTCTTCCCAAACCTCATCACACCTTTCATAGGGGAGACCCTCAAGAAAACATGATCACTAACAGAAAACTCAAGCCTGCGCCGCCGACGGTCCGCATAAGATCTCTGCCTACTCTGGGCTGCTCTCATCCTATCGCGAATCAACTGGATCTTCGCTGTCGTCTCCTCAACGATCTGTCGCCCTAAGATACCGCTCTCACTGAGCTCTGTCCAACAAGTGGGCAACCTGCATCTCCTCCCATAAAGAGCCTCAAACGGTGCCATCTGAATGGTCTCCTGGTAGCTGTTATTGTAGGAGAACTCGACTAAGGGTAAGTGATGATCCCAGCTACCTCCGAAATCCAATACACAAGCTCTGAGCATGTCCTCGAGAGTCTGAATGGTCCGCTCTGACTGTCCATCGGTCTGCGGATGAAATGCTATGCTGAAACTCAAGCGAGTGCCCAAAGCCTCCTGAAGCCTCTGCCACAGTCTACTGGTAAACTGGGTGCCTCTGTCGGACACAATACATGTCGGGACCCCGTGTAGTCGCACAATCTCGTCGATGTAGATCTGGGCATACTGAGTAAATCCGAAAGTCATCTACACTGGTAGGAAGTGAGCCGCCTTCGTCAAACGATCCACGATCACCCAGATGGAGTCATACCCCCGACTAGTCCTGGGTAGACCCACAACGAAATCCATCGAGATCTGTTCCCATTTCCACTCCGGAATGGGTAACGGCTGAAGCTCTCCCGCGGGCCTCTGGTGCTCAGCCTTGACTTGCTGACAAGTCAGGCATCTCGACACAAAATCTGCGATGTCCCTCTTCATTCCGTCCCACCAGTAAACACCTCTCATATCATGATACATCTTGGTAGAACCAGGATGGACGCTATATACCGATCGATGTGCCTCCTCAAGAACCTCGCGCCTCAGTCCCTCAGCATCTGGTACGCACAGTTTAGTCCCAAATCGTAGTATCCCCTGACCATCGATCACGAACTCGGAAAATCTGCCCTGTCCAATCTGTGCCATGATCTCTGAACATCGGTCATCACTGAGTTGTGCCTCGCGTATACGATCGATCAACTGTGGACGTGCTCGGACATGCGCTATCTGTCCTCCAATCGGCGTGAACTCGAACTGTATCTGGCTGTCGCATAATATCTGCCAGTCCGCGGATGACTGCTCCTGTACTGCGCTCAAACAAGATAGACTACCCCCGGGTCTCCTACTCAAAGCATCCGCCACCACATTTGCCTTGCCCGGGTGATATAAGATCTCGCAGTCGTAATCCTTCACTAACTCCATCCATCGGCGTTGTCGAAGGTTCAGATCTCGCTGCTGGAATATGTATTTCAGACTCTTGTGATCCGTGAATATCTGGCACGACTCGCCGTAAAGGTAATGTCGCCAGATCTTAAGTGCGAAGACCACTGCAGCCATCTCCAAATCGTGAGTGGGGTAGTTCTGCTCATGTTTCTTCAATTGTCGCGAGGCATACGCGATCACCCTGTCATGCTGCATCAGTACGCACCCCAGCCCCACTCGAGAAGCATCACAAAAGACCACAAATCCGCCCGATCCGGAAGGCAAAGATAACACCGGTGCCGTCGTCAGCCGAGTCCGTAACTGCTGAAAACTGTGCTCGCACTCCTCCGTCCAATCGAAAGGAACTCCCTTCCGGGTCAACCCGGTCAACGGTGAAGCAATACGGGAGAAGTCCTGCACAAAACGGCTGTAGTAACCGACCAACCCCAAAAAGCTGCGAATCTCCGTCACCGATGTGGGTCTGGGCCAACGCTGAACGGCCTCGATCTTCCTCGGGTCTACACATATACCGTCTCGTGAAATCACGTGCCCCAAGAAGTTTACGCTGTCTAGCCAGAAAGCACACTTCGAAAATTTCGCATAAAGCTGGTGCTCCCTCAAGGTCTGCAATGTAATCCGCAGGTGCTGCTCATGCTCCTCACTACTCCGGGAATACACCAAGATATCGTCAATGAACACGATAATGAACAGATCCAAATATGGCCGGAAAATACGGTTCATCAAGTCCATGAAGGCTGCTGGCGCATTGGTGAGTTCGAACAACATCACCAAAAACTCGTAATGGCCGTAGCGCGTACGGAACGCTGTCCTGGGAATGTCCTCATGTCGAACCCGCAGCTGATGATAGCCCGATCGTAAATCGATCCTCGAAAAGTACCCTGCCCTCGGAAGCTGGTCGAACAAATCGTCGATACGCGGCAAAGGATACCTATTCCGCACTGTCACCCTGTTCAGCTGGCGGTAGTCGATACACAGACGCAAACTGCCGTCCTTCTTCTTGACGAACAGGACTGGAGCACCCCAAGGAAAAATACTGGGTCGAATAAGTCCCTTGTCCATCAAATCTTGCAACTGACCCTTCAACTCTCGATGTTCCGCCGGGGCCATCCGATAAGGCGGTATGGACATAGGCCCCGAGCCAGGAACCAAATCAATACAGAAAGAAATGTCGCGCTCGGGCGGCAACCCTGGAAGCTCGGCAGGGAACACATCAGGAAACTCGCTAACAACCGGAACCTGGTCTAATGGAACTTCTGTAGCGCGAGCATCGCAAACATAGGCGAGAAATCCCTGACATCCCTTCCTCAAAAGCTGTCCAGCGCGAAAAGAAGAAATCACACTGTGAGGGGCGGCACCACGGTCCCCTAACACAACAAAAACCGACTCACCGGGAAAGCAGAATCTAACTGTCTTCTCACGGCAGTCCACAGAAGCATAGCACGTGGCTAACCAATCCATGCCCAAAAGAACGTCGAAGTCCAACATCTCAAGAAGGATCAAGTCGACAGGCAACTCCCTCTCGCCAATACAGACGGTACAGGATCGGAACACGTGCCTAGCAACAAACGACTCTCCTACAGGAGTGGTCACAACAAGCTGCTGATCAAGCAAACCGGACTCTCTACCCAAACTCGGTACGAAGTGTGTGGATACGTACGAGTGCGTGGATCCGGGATCGAACAAAACGTGAGCATCAACTGAACATACTGGAAGGATACCTGAAACCACCGCATTAGACGCCTGCGCGTCCTGATGCGTCAAAGCAAAAACCCGCGCCTGTCCACCACCTGCGACTGACTGCCCTCTGCCTCAGTCATCTCGCCCTCTCTGAGCAACTCCTCCACGCCCACGACCTCTCTGTGCATGAGTCTGGCGCGGAGCAATGGTAGGTACCACGGGCAACGCCCTCTGGGGTGGTGAAGGTGGTAAAGTAACATGCGGTGCTGCCGCCTCCCTCCGGTGTGTCTCGGGACAATCTCTAACGAGGTGAAGTAGACTGCCGCACCTAAAGCAACCCCGCGGCGACTGCTGACCCTCTCGTGGATAGGAACTAAACATCTGGCTCCGTCCCGAATCTCTGCCACTCCCCATACCTGGACGATACCTGTCGCGGCGTCTGAATGACTGCCTCCGTGCGGAAATACTGGTACGAACTCTCTTCGGCTCTGGAACTACCGAAATCTCAGCAAGGTGCTCCTCGACTACTAGGGCTGCGTCTACAGCTGCTGCATAGGTCTCGTAGTGATGCGCGCTGATCGCGAGGAACAGTGGTGTAAGCAAGCCTCGAACAAATCTCCTGACTCGCAACTCTTCGGTAGCCACTAAATATGGGGCATAGACTGCTAGCTCTGTAAACAGCACGTCATAGTCTGCCACTGTCATCCCTGGCGTCTGGCGTAAGGATTCAAATCGGCGTGCTCGGGCATCCCTAACACTCTGGGGAAGGAAATGGGCTAGAAATATGGTCACGAACTCCATCCAGGTCATAGGAGGAAGACCTGCTGCTCTGCCCTTCTCAACTGAATCACACCACTTCTGCGCAAGACCCTCCAGGCGAAAACTCACGAACTCAACCCATCTCGCATCTGCGCATCTGAGGGAACGGCATATCCGGGCCATCCTGTCGATGAAAGACTGTGGGTCCTCGGCTGTATCGGTGCCTGTGAAAACCGGAGGCTTCAGCCTCATAAACTCTGATAGCGATATTGTGATCACCTCCGTGGCTGCAGGGGCAACTGGCTGTGCGGTAGGTACCATCGCGGTCGCTGGAACAGGTGGAGCTACCTCTGGTCGCTGGGCTCGAAGCGTCTCAACTAGCGACCCTATCATCTGGCGCATCTGCTGCATGCTAGATCCCACCGTCTGGCGCATCTCCTGCATACCAGCCCCTAGCGTGGCGATCTGATCTGTCACAGGAGGAACAGTCTGCTCGGGTATAACGGGTACACTGCCCGGATCAGTCCTCGTCTCGGACGAGTCAACACGAATCTCGGCCCTCGCGGCCGCTCTCTGTGCCCTCGTAGTCTTAGGCGGCATAATGGCTGAAAGAAAATTTGGATTCGATAAGAACACGGAAATCGAATCGCAAGAATGCATGTATTTATGAAGGAATTTAAATCAACAAGTCATAAGGTCGCGTAGGCGGAGTACCGTGTCGTGAGTATGCCGCGGAACATACACACGCTACGCTACCCTGCTGCAGCTACCTACTCCATCATACCAGGGTCATCCTACACTCCGAAGGTAAAACCTACGCTCTGATACAAACTTTGTCACGACCCGAGAAATTCGACTCATGACCGGCACTTAACCACGCAACGTCTACAGGCGTAACGCGGCTAAGTAAGCCGAACCCAGAAATCAAAACCAATAAATATAGAGTGATTTAAAACATTTTCGTAAAAACAGTCATGCATGTCCGAAAAACATTTTTATTAATTTAGTAGAAATCCTTTTAAGTTCAAGAGTTGTAACTTTTATAATTTTGGCAACATATCCCTTTTTAACATTTGTCCCGCAAGTCGGGTAAAAGCAAGGTGTCGCAAAAATAACAAGTGGAATGAATAAAGCATCACAATATGATATACGACGCCGTAGCGAAGAATACACAGTAAAGCAAGGACAAATATCACAAAGATAAGACTGCATAAAATAAAGTCGGCTCACAAGCGAGCTCGACACCAGAGTATAAAATCATACATAACGTCCTCACAACTGTCTCTAAGTCAATACAGAAAGGTAGATGGAGAGTACTAGATACATCAATATACAACTGAAAGATAACAGATACCGTACAAAAACCCACCTAACAGGAAAAGGCTAACTCACCTCAACAATGGTATCTGTGCCAAAAGATGCGGTAAACAGCCAGCCGCGACTACTCCCAAGGGCAACCTGCAAATACTGTGGCACAACGGGGGTGAGTTGCCAACTCGTGAATAGAGATAACATATAAAGGTGATCGCGAGCATGCACATATAGCGTGGCTCTACTAATGCCAGCAGATAATATCAATGCATGCCAAACAGTGGATGCAATAGTAATGCAAGTGCTCTATCAGGTAAGTGCTACAGGATGAGGTATATAGTAATCAATACTGAGCATGGGATAAGTAACATCTACATGGATATGTCAACATGGAAAATAATAGACGGTGCCTCAGGCTGCACCCAAATCCCAAATACACTCAGGCACCGGCACACCCATCGGCCCTCAAATCCTGTATATCTCTGAGAAATCACGAGTGCCCAACATCGGCAGCCAAAATATCATAAAATACTCGTGTCCAGTATCGACACGCAAATCCTCGTATATCGGGCTCCGTCAGTCCGGATCGGCCCACGGGGTCCATCTGCGGTATCGGCCCTCGGCCCCGGCAGTACGGATCATCCCGCATCCATCTCTCGACTCTGGTCAGTATCCTCCGGACAACTGCCAGGTCCAACCAATCACCGGTAGGTACTCGCCCACCTCCAGGCTCAATCGGCAAAACCCATCGATCATCTCGCTGAGGGGAACCATACCGGGCCCACCACGAACCCGCAAACGGAACATCCACTCCTCGAATCGGGTTTCAAGCACACGTCTCAGCACCGAGAAAACGCGTGGTGGACACACCAAAATATCATATCACGAGGTACCGGGATTTTCAAAATAGTGCATCTTTTCTTAAATATGTCCACGGTCCTCCAAAACCAGAAATCACATGAAAATCCATCACCAATAAGTCAATCCAATGCGAGGTACAATGTAAATCAATCCATGGTATGCGTATAAGGGGAAAACCGCTTTTTAAAATAGTTTCCGTTCTTAAAGATGTCATGCGGCTCCTAATTTCTAGAAAATCATAACCTATCATATGTAAGATGAACTACAGCAATGTAATCATGGCAGCTCTATAGTGAGTGTGGCAGGGCAATTACTAACGGTGTGTGTGTAGCATGTAAATTAGTACCCGTGCAACATAAACCGTTAGTAATAGTGCAGTGTTCTATCAGTTCTAAGCATATATATATATATATATATATATATATATGTAGCAGGGAATGCAATATGCGATGACAGTCTATGGGGTACATGCAACATATAATAATAAAGTCCTATCAGCCCTGACGCATAACGCCATGCGGGCGATATCCCCGTAGATGTGAAATCTACTCACCGTGTCTCGCGCTAAGTGTATCCAACAACTTGCTTGCCCTTCTTCACAGCGTCCGTCTCACTGGCCCGCGAACCTAGAATCACATAACATATATCACACATAAGCTCAATTTCACAGAAATGCGACATTACGGTCCAACTAGAAACCCGTGTCCCAAACAAATCGCGCGTGTGCGCGATACGCTAAAACGTGTGATCACGCGTCTGAAACTACCCCGACGCGTCGCGATACGCAAAAACCCCAAACCCACTCACGTATCACGCGTGTCGCGAAGGTTTAGAAAAACGGCAAAATAGGTATTTGGTCCCAGATTTCTATACAGAACAAAATTTCTAAAAATATATATACCACAAAACTCCACATAGCAGCAGACACCCAATGGACCATACCCCAACCCAAACCCTACCCATCTGGCCGCAAATTGCGGCCAGAATGAAATAATTGGCGGCCAAAGGAAGGAATTAGGGGTTCGGGTTCTATCTAGGGTATCAGCACCTCACTACAATACTGCAGTATCCTCAATTTCATCCTGAACCCATCGGGTCAATAGCAGTTTCCAGAAAACTCAGTTTTTCTTAAAAACGACAAATTTGCATCAATTAGGGAACTGGTGGTATTTTAGTGCAATCGGGGTTAAACTAGGTTAATATGGTCTCAATAACCCACTAACAACCTATTGAAACCAATCCACACCACATTAGCACATGGTTCCCACTAAACACCTCATATCGCACTAAAACGCACTAAAAACCACTAACCGAAGCAAAACTACACCAATCAAGCAAACTAGGGAATAAGTTTAGGAAATATACCTCATACTTAACCCTAGGGAGCTGAAGGAAGATGAAGAGGGGAAGGGGAGAAGTTGTGGTTGTTGCTGCTGTGCTTGCTGCTCACTGTTGCTGATGCTACTGCTCTCTGCTGCTGCTGCTACTGCTTCTGGCCCCTGCTGCTGCTGTTGCTTCAGGTGCTGCTGAGTGCTTGCTGCTGTGCTGCTGGTTCTGGAGCTGAGAGGTAAGTGTGTGTGTTGTGTGAGACTTGAGAGAAAAGCAAAGAAATGAGAGGAAAACAACCATCACTCAACTGTCAACCCTCCTCTCTCTCTCTTCATTAATGGCAAGCATGGCTTGAGCCATGATGCCCTCTCCCCCTCTCTCACAAGTCAACACCTAACACAAATTCAAATTAAAGTAGCTTTTAATTAACTAATTAAACCCACTTAAAAACCCATAAGACTTAATCCTCAAGATTAATCCACTATGGCTACTAATCATGGTAATAACTCATTTTAAAAACCCTAGTTTACATGCACATGTGTGTGCAAGCCTAGGAAAATTTTGGAAAAATATTTATTAAATTAGGAAAAATATTTAAAACACAATTTGGTAAACTTTTTGTTAAAAACCCAATATTTAAATATAATTATTCACTAAACACATCCTAAGGTGTTACATCGCATTTCTAAACAACACGGGTGTTGAGATGAATCCACCTCAATATAAAGAAATTGAACCTCCACCCCTTCTTCTGAACTGTAAAAAGAATGCGAGGAATCCATCACATACACTGAGTCATCTCTCCAAAACGAGACACAAACACATTCTATCCCACCACTTACCTTTTCCCCACTTCTTTCTGGTTCCATATAACATGTATTTCCACCAACCGGTGCACTACACTGATAAAATCTTCGAATGGTTGGTGTTAACTTTCGGTCTTTGCAAAGCTTAGCATCAACCACTAACTTGGACCCCCTCTTGTGATTTCAAAGATTAACATTGTTTAACTCAAGTTTGTGGGGGTGTAATCTGGCTCCTGAAAAGAAAATTTTTACACAAAATTATGAGCCAAAAATAAGTTTGGGGAGGATTTTCACGATCATATTTTTTTCCCCCATTTAATAAATTTCCTCCCAAGCTTACAGATTTTTTGAGACATAGCAGATGGAAATAGTGAGGACACTGTTGAAGACAAGTTTGGGGGAGATTTGTGCTTATTTACGCATCATTTGCATATCACTTTGCATAAGCACAAAACAATTTAAAACCTATAAAAATTTAAAAAATTTCAAAAAAATTAATTTTTGTACAAAAATAAGATAATAAAAGATTAGATAGTGAAAAATTACATCCAAAAGATTGGAAAAATTTAAGAAAACCAAGAAAATTAGAAGTTTTCTTAAACGAACTAATAATAAGTAGTTATGAGCCGTTGTCCCAAGGGTTAATAAGATGAAGGAAGTCACTAATCTGAGGATAAAAATAAGTTTCAAAAATAGTTCATATTCTGGAAGCCAAACATTTGAACGTTGATACCCTACTATACGCACTTACACACGTCTTGAAACTCGGGATAGTAGAGGATACCTTGAAATGCTCTTGTCTAAAAGCCAAAGTATGAAGGAAATAAAAAAATTAACACTGGTTTTGTTATCGCCAAGGCAGCAATAAAATAATATAGCGAAGGTGCTTCATCACCTAGTGCCTTAGACTAACTGGTCTGGGAGTCACTGCTAAGTCTTAGGTGGTGCAAGACGAGGAAAATGAAAATACACCTAATAAGCAAGCACATGAGTAATCGGTTGGTTAGTACCTCAAGAATTATTAATGGTCGCATGAAAGTGTGTGAGCAAATTCATCTAAATATTAATTAATTAAAAAGTACTGAGGCAGATGGACAAGAGTATGATAACTTGAATTGAATTCTCCGGGTCTAGGGATGTCTATTACACACACGTAGGGTTATATGATCGATGTTTGGAAGAAAGATAAGAATGAAGAATAAAGACAATGTTTTATTGAGGGGTGATGTGATTTTTGACATCTTTTCATGACTATTAAGATAGGGCTCATGACAACCGAAAAGCTAGTATAGTTGGAAACTCTAATTTTCAAAGTCTTTCTTTTACAATTCTTATCTTTATATGTAACTTTCACGGACTTCCTTTTATTATTGGACTTTGTGGGTGCAATCCGCTGAAAACCCTCATAAGACAATACTCCTCCTACTAGGGACACCTGGAGGTTTAAAGGCTGGTTGCACGTGCTCAGTGCAATCGTGTTGCCTACGAAAGTGTGCTAGTTAGTTTTTCTCTTTCTTTATTTTCTCCTTCTCTTTCTAATAAAACAGTTTGCTCGAGACGACCAAAAATAAGTTTGGGAGAATTTGATCAGTCGAAAATATTGCATTTTTAACACATCAATTTCCCTACTATTTGCAATCATCTAAAGGTGCTCGGTGTGAATATAGCAAATATTAGCAAAACATCTGTAAAATACCAAATTACTTGTGTTATACTTTATAACTGGAACTTTGAGGGAAATTGAGTGTTTATAATTGCATGCATAATCTTTGTATAGCGCAACACTTGTCTCGAGAATCTGTGCAGGAAATTTCAGGAAAAGAGCCAAAACTGTCAAAAGTGCTGATAAAAATACGCCAAGTCCAAAACTTGTGATCTGGCAGTGAACATGAAATATGAGATTCCACACATCAGAAATGTACCAAAAGGCCAACACAAGGAAGCACAGGAAATTGGATCCACAGATGCCTTCAATGGGCCGCGGATCCGCGCCCGAAGGCCCCTTCCCGCGGCGGATCCGCGGCCATATGGTGACGTCTGCAATGCAAATGGTCCCACGTGGCTTCATCAAACAACCCAAGCTTCCATAAGACTCTCAAAGACCACGTGGCTTCTTCCAGAAGGCTCTGCATAACAAACTCACTCTAGAATATTCCTTGCAACAACTTTCTTCTAGAAGGCTCTCTCCAACAACCTTCTTCTAGAAGCCTCCTTATAACAACCTTCTTCTAGAAGCCTCCTTATAACAACTTCATTCTAGAATATTCCCTCCAACAAACTTCTTCTAGAAGATTCTTTCTAACAATCTCATTTTGGAGGGAAAATTCAAATGAGGTAGTTCATTTTAGAGGGAAAAATTGTTCATTTTGGAGGGAAAAGTGGTTCATTTTGGAGGGAAATTTGAATTTTAATTGAAAAGGAGAAGGGGTTATAAAAAGAGATCTAGATCTAGGGTTTGAGGTTGTTGAATAGTTTTTGAAAGTGGAGGAAAAATTGTAGATCCAAATAAAATTCAAATCAAATTGAGTGACACAATTTGATCAATTCAAGATCTCCGAGTACAATTCAAGCGAGAAGCCGTCAACCTTTTAGAAGCGATGCCGATCTTCAACCGAGCAAGTGATCCAAGACGATCCGCGACTCATGGAGACGGTGCGGTGCTAAATCGACAATCAAGTTCCTTCCTCAAATTCTTGTAGTTCTTGAGCAAATTGTAACGGAATTGTTGATTAATAAAAGGTGAAATTTCATTTTCTTGCTTAACTTTATATTTGAGCATTATGATGAGTTTTCAATTCTTGATTGATTTCTTTGTTATGATGCTTGAGTAAAAACTCCGCTCGTGGAGGAATCGAGAAAATTGATAGTTGATGATGATTAGATTCTTGTACGATTCTTAAGTCCTATGTGTTTTGTAAGCTCTAGTAAATTGAATCATCGACGACCTAGTTTCGAGTGAGATACTTTCTTGAATGTTTTCGCTCTTAATTAGTGATCATCGATTGATGTTTGAATTTCCTAGAGGCTAGAATGTGAATGAAATCAACGAAAGGACAAGGGATGGATGATGAAACCTTAGTTTCCGCAAGAAATCCCTAATTCTTGTTGATCATCATCGATCTAGCAACAAATCATCAAAGGATAAGAATACGTAATCACAAGTCTTCATCCTCACTATCGATTCGATCGATTCCTACGAGCCTCATTAAAAATCTTGATAACTAACTCAATTGGATGATTCTTGATTCTTGATTTTGAGTATTCTTGATATTAGATCTAGATTTTGATACTTCTTGAAATTCACTTTTAAGAATATTGAATTGAATTCTCTTTTCTTTTCCATGTAATTTTCGACTCAACTGAAACAAATACGAGCAAATCTCACTTTCCCTATGGATGATCCGCACTCGCTAACGAACCTACAATTGACACCGTTATTGATTGCGGTTTACAAATTTCTTTGATTGTGAAACATCATTTCTAAAACACGACACATCGAGAAAATAATGATCTATCAGGTGACATCAACCTCAACCCGGAAGTGCCCCAATAAAAGAATATTACATACAATGAATGAAAATAAAAACCCTCATCTCACATAAAACCCTCGGCTATTCCGAACACGACGATCCAATATAACATATCACAGCAACACATAATATCTCATATCATCAACATAAACACTGGTACAGGTTAGTCTGTAGACCCGAGATCGTCATAGAGTCTTGTGTGATTCCCACTGTGCTTTGATTTCCACCTTACCATGTCCAAGAGGGCGTGCAAAACGGTGGCTTTTGGGTACAGCCCCGAAGCACATGGAGGCAATGAGCGATAGGAGGGGTTTCGTCTCTCCCGGTGTAGGGTGTTGATGTTGTGCTGTTTTCGATTGGCTATAACTGGAAGTTCCTGGCCAGGGCTGATATGAAGTGCTACTGGTAAGAGTTATCAGTAATTTCTCGACCCGTTATGAGCATCACATCGACACGACTTATCCGTTACTGGGGTCTGACGTTTACCACCCCTAGACTTGATATGCGACATATCAGACGAAGAGACCGGATTGTACGGTCGTGTTACTTATTGGATTCACAGGAGAATATACATGCTTGCTTGTTGATCTTCTGATCACTCAATACCTGGGTGGCTGTTACGTTTAGCTGACCGCTTGCAGCTTGTTGGTGTTTGATATGATCATACCCACTGCCGGCGTATTGACGATTCTTTAGAGTCCTACACAGAGGTTTCCTGGCTCAGGCAAAACGGAGTAGGAGGACATATGTGATATGTGCAGGACAAGAATAATACGATATGAGATACCGTATTCTATTATCGCGATATGTGATATCGGCCGGGTATATGTGATATAGCCGGGTCATCGGATAAAGTGTTGATTCGATGAAATGGTACATGTTATATTAGTCAGTTATATGTATTATAGCCGGGTTATCGGATCAAGTGTTGATTCGATAATTTAATGTATATTATATATGAGATATATTACATTACTTTAACTGATATAAGCTAGCTTTATTAATTCATTTTCTCACGGGATAATACATTGATGTATATGCGATATATGTTAATTGTATTATTTTCTTTTGTTACAAAATATATTATATATGTGATATATAATATTGTAACATGTTAGGGTTACAAATGCAACCATGTTTTAGGGTTTAAACCTAGTTAGGGTTTGGATTAGGGTTAACTTTTGGATGAAGCTTTCATGAAGCTTCATGAAGCTTTGACTTTTGTCTTCATTCTTGATATTTTATGAAGATAATATTTAACCCAATCCAAACCATTAACTCTAGTTTATTGTCTACAAGGGTTAAGCCTTCATGCTTAACTCATGGTTGGATTTTTAACCACAACTAGAATTCATTATTCATCACAAAAGGTTTAGCTCATTATTCTTCTTCTTCTTCCTTGAGCTCTTGAAAGAAAACCTTCACTAGCTTTTCATTTGTGATGAATAAGGGTGAGAATTTGAAAAAAAATGAGGGCAAAATTCCTACTTAATCATCCTCATCTATTCTATCCATTTAGATTAGGGTGTTCACTTCTCTAATAAGTTGTTTAGTGAAGTGTAAACTTAGGTTAGAGATTCTTCAAGGTAGATCATCTTGGATCATGAAGACTACAAGCAAGGTGTCTCATTTACCTCATGGAGCCACTAGAGAGTCGGAGTTCATGTTGATCGCAGCGAAGGGACCTCAACACGGAGCTTATAAAGCGAAGGAATGGACTACAAAGGTTGTAATCCCTATCTCTTTTCTTCTTTGTATGTGATACAATTTTTGTTACCCTAGAAATTCTAGCAAGATTCATGGTTAGTTAGATTTGCACCTCTCTAATTTTTAAAATAGCATGAGTGATGCTGCCAAATCTTAGACTAGGTGCAAGGGTAACCCAACAGTGGTATCAGAGCAAGAAAGTAAACCAATACAAGTCAACATGTTAAGATAAAGTAAAACCAAATAGCATACTATTATGTCGAGCAAGAAAGTCCTCTCTATATATATCCAAGCATCCACTATAATATACATCATATGTACAACAATGCCTCTAGGGCATACATATAACTAACATAATCTGGTCGGGACAGTATTTGAACAGATAGGATTCGTCCCAATAAAAGTGTTTTACTTGGGATAAGAATCGAAGTCTGTCCTGACTTGACCACTCGTTTGGTAGTAATCCTGTTGCCAAATAGTTCACAATATCTACGAACCAGGGTTCGCATTATACTGTTAAGAGTTGTTCATCCAGAAAAACGTCGTTTATTGGAACTGGAAGCGTCGGCGAAGAAGGAAGTCGTGAAAGATGGTCGGCCACTACGTTTTCACATCCTCTTTTGTCTTTGATGACAAGGTCAAACTCTTGGAGTAAGAGGATCTAACGTATCAGCCGAGATTTTGCGTCCTTCTTTGAAAAAAGATGGCGTTGAGCAGTATGGTCTGTGTTGACAATGACTGGAGAGACGATCAAGTAAGGCCTGAATTTTTCTAATGCAAACATAACAGCCAAGAATTCCTTCTCGGTCGTTGTGTAATTTATCTGGGCATCTTTCAGGGTTCAGCTAGCAGAGTAGATTACGTGCGACCATTTATCAATGTGTTGTCCTAGGACCACACCAATAGCATAGTCAGATGCATCACACATAATCTCAAAGGGATACGTCCAATCAGGAGAAGAAACTATGGGAGCAGAAGTGAGTGAATTTTTTAGTGATTCGAACCCAGTTACACAGCTCGAGTGGAAATCGAACGTGGTGTCCTTGGCGAGCAGAAGAGTCAAGGGTCTAGCAATCTTGCTAAAATCCTTGATAAACCGTCCATAAAAACCGGCGTAGCCAAGGAAAGCTCGGATGTCTTTGACGCATCTAGGAGGAGTAAGATTGGAAATGACCTCAATCTTAGCTTTATCCACCTCAATGCCATTTTGCGAGATGATATGTCCTAAGACAATACCTTCGCGCACCATGAAGTGGCACTTCTCCTAGTTCAAAGTTAGGTTTTTATCCTTACACCGGGTAAGGACAGCGTCGAGATGCTGCAAACACTCGTCAAAGGAATCGGCGAAAATGGAGAAATCATCCATGAATATCTCCAAGAATTTCTCTACCATGTCTGAGAAAATTCCCATCATACACCGCTGGAAGGTAGCAGGTGCATTGCATAACCCAAAGAGGATGCGGCGATATGCAAACGTGCCGAAAGGACAGGTGAACGTTGTTTTGTCCTAGTCTTATTCGGCGATGGGAATTTGGTTGTAGCCAGAGTAGCCGTCCAAAAAGTAGTAGTATTCATGTCCAGCCAATCGTTCGAGCATTTGGTCAATAAATGGTAGCGGAAAGTGGTCTTTCCGCGTTGCGGCGTTGAGTTTTCTGTAATCAATGCACCCTGGCCACCCAGTTTGGGTGCGAATAGGGATTAACTCGTTTGACTGATTTGTGATGACCGTTATGCCCGACTTTTCAGGGACAACATGTATCGGACTAACCTACTGGCTATCAGAGATAGGGTAAATGATACCACTATCTAGACATTTGACGATCTCTTTTTTCACAGCCTTCTTCATGACTGGATTGAGTCGCCTCTGTGGATCCCTGGCTAGTTTGGCATCATCCATCATATGAATGTGATGTTCAACGATCAGGGGACTAATCCCCTTGATGTCCGCCATAGTCCAGCCAAAAGCTTGTCGATTGCGCTGCAAGACCGTCAGAAGGGCATTCTCCTGCTCTGAAGCTAGAGAAGCCGAGATGATAATAGGGAGGGTCTCGTTCTCACCTAAGTAAGCATACTTGAGGTGAGACGGTAACGGCTTGAGTTCGAGCGTTGGAGGTGAAACGATTGAAGGTAAGATCGACGAAAATGTCTTGAACTCGAAGGATTCTAATAAAAGCTCAAAACGAGTGTACGCGACCGAGTTGGATGGTTCAGCTAACTCATCCGAAAATTCAAAGGATTCAAGCTCGGGTGGTGACAAGCCAAGATCGTTGGAAAAAGTGAAACACTCATAATCACTGTCGGGAGAAAAAGAAGTATCAGGTTTAATGAGGAACGCACTAGTGGCGTCAAGATTGCTGTGATCAAACAAGAATTTCTCGAACTCACAGTCCTCAGGGACAATCTCCTGGAATGAACAAATGACTAGTATATGAGCATTAGGTTCGGAGGGTTGATTCCACAACCTAAAAATGTTGAGTTCAATTGTCATGTTTCCACAAGATAGGTTCATTGAACCATTTCGACAATTGATCACAGCATTTGAGGTTGCAAGCAATGGGCGACCGAGTATCACCAGAATTTGATTCCGGGGGTTAGCTACAGGTTGTGTGTCTAAAACAATGAAATCAACGGGGAATATGAAGTCCCCTACCTTTATTAACACATCCTCTAGCTCACCCCTAGGATGGGTGATAGATCGGTCGGCCATTTGGAGAGTACAGTGTGTGGGTTTCAGCTCTCCTACACCTAGTTGCTCATATACCGAATACGGAAGCAGGTTAACACTGGCACCAAGATCCAAAAGTGCGCGGTTGATGTTCTTATCCCCAATGGTTATTGAAATCGTAGGACAGTGAAAACGGAAGCCAGGGTCCTTCCGTTATTGAGGTAAAGGTTGGGTAAGAGCATCACTCACGACACTAGCTAAGAAAACCTTCTTTGGTACTTGAGATTTCCTCTTCTTAGTGCACAAGTCCTTCAAGATTTTTGTGTAGGAAGGGACTTGTTGGATTGCATCCAAGAGGGGAATGTTAATGTTAACATGTTTAAACAACTCCAGAATTTTCTCCATTTTTGGATTTTGTTTATTGGATCTCAACCGGTTTGGAAATGGAACGTTTTTTAAATTGGTTGAGTCCAATGCTTGTGGAGGAGATTGTGGAGTTGGAACGGATCCCAGTGTTGGAGTTTTCCTAGAGTGAGATGTGGGTTCGTTCAGAGCAGTAGAAGAAGAAGAACCTTATGAAGAATGGAGAACAGGCTAAGAAGAAGAAGAAGAAGAAGAAGAAGAAGAAGAAGAAGCAGCCAGGGTGTTATCATCTGTGCCAATGTTGTTGTGCAGCATCCTTCCAGATGTCAACGTAGTCACGGCACTCACATTATGGTTTTGTTGTTCAAGAGCAACATGTGCATTATGTGTGTGACCAGAATTTGGGAGTGGTTGAGATGGAAGCTTCCCTTTCTCTCGCTCGCTTAAAGTCACATTCAGTTGTGCAATCTATGCTTCGATGGTTTTGATGCTTTGCCCGTGTGCAGCAGTGTGTTCCACCAAAGACTGAATGGAAGTCTGGATGTTGGCATTGGATTGAGTCGATTACTTTACAAACGCCTCCAGACTTCGTTCTAGCGAGGAAACCTTATCGTTGTTTGACGGAACAAAATTGTTTTGAGGAAAAGAATTGTTGGGTGCAAAATTGTTCGTCGGATTTTGAAAAGGTTGGGGTTGGAAAGGCTGCTGATATTGATGTTGAGTTTGTTGCTGAGTTTGTTTTTGAGGAGGAGGAGGCCTCTGGATGTTGTTGTTGCCTTGGAATTGTTGCTGGTTCTGATTCTAGGTGAAATTGGGGTGGTTCCTCCAAACAGGATTCTAAGTGGAAGAGTATAGATCATTTCATGGTCTTTGCTGAAATGAAGCATTGATCTAATCCTGTCTTTGAGCAGGTGGGTTATAAGGACACTCTTCGGTCAAATGGGATGGATCAGAACAACAAGCGCAGATGGTACAAGGGGAAAGAGCAGGGGCAGGAAAAGGACTCAATTGCTTCTAGTTTTCACGTGATCGCTTCCATTTCGGCCTTCATTGCAATTGAGATATCAAGTTGATGAACGCCTTCCTTAGAGAGACCGGAAGAAGTAGATGAAGGGTTCGGTCTGTTGCTTTCCCACTGAAGCGTTTGTTCCGCGAGATCGTCGAAAAATTGCCAAGCTTCCTCGTCGGATTTGGATAGGAAGTGGCCTTGACAAATGGTCTCCAGCAACTGCTTAGTTGCTGGATTCAGGCCCTCATATAAGGTCTGGCAAAGTTGCCCTCTCTCAATACCGTGATGCGGGCACTGAACAAGAATGTCTTCGTATCGGTCAAAGCACTTCCAAAAAGGTTCGGCAGGAAGCTGGGAAAATTGGTTTATTTCGTTTTGTATTCTCGCGGTCTTGTGATTTGGGTAGAACTTTTTAAGAAACGCTATTACAAACTCATCCCAACTGTTTATGGAATGCGATGCGGTACTATACAGCCACTCTCAACTAGGTCACACAGAGTGAAAGGAATGACTCATAGCTGTATAGCATCGTCGGATAGTTGGGTTGTCTTCATCATTGCACAGACGTTCTGGATCTTGTTAATGAAGATGTAGGCATCTTCGGATTCCAGCCCGTGAAATTTATGCAACATGTTGATGAAGTGGGGCTTAATTTCGAAATTATCCCCATTGGCCGGCTTGCGGCAGTGAAAGACAGGTAGGAAGTGCGGAGTGGGTAGGATAGAAACGATCCTGGAGCGCGATTCGCTGTGGCGGTTCAATAAGATGTGGTTGCGGGTTATTCACACCCGGATGAGGTGGAATCAGTCCCAGAGGAGGTAAAGTGATGTTAGGAGGAAATCCTGACATCTCAGAAGAAGAATTTGGTGATGATAGTGAAGGTGATGGTGAAGATGTATGAAAAGAATTCCGGTCAACGTCGGAGTTGGCCGGCAAAGGTAAAGGTGAAAGAGGTGTGGAGGGAGATTCGACGTCGGAGTCGATCGCGTAGTCGGTAGCGACTAACGAAATGCGGACTAGGAGGGCAGTAGTGTCCCGAGTCCAACCGGACATACACTAAACGAGTTTAGTATAGTCAAAGCGTAGAATGTGAGGGTAAGATAACGTCAAAAGTTTTTGTCTTTTTGTTTTTTTAGAAAGAGTTTTGCCAAAAATATGCACGGACTTACGGCACAACTTCAAACAATCACTGTTAAAACATGCACAATCATACCTAGAGCTATGGTCTTCAAATTCCACTAGACTGCTCCTAACTGTTCTAAAGTGACAAGTTGTAAGATAACCCTCAAATCGTCTCTTCACTGCCAGTTATGTCCATGTAAGCACAAATGAAGAAAGGAGGGTTCCGCTCACGAATCACCGTGAGACGGGCCTTTTAAAATTACCTTTCTCACTTGTCTACCCTAGGCACCATAAAGTCAAGTTTATATATGTTAGTGTATATGCCCTAGAGGCCATTACTGTATCATACTAGTTTGTATATTACTTAATGGAAGCTTGGGATATTCACCTTGAATATACAATCTTGCTCAAAATAGTAGTATGCTACTTGGTTTGTTTCTACTTCAATGTGTACGTGTGTTTATTTTAGTATATCACCTATGCACATTAGTGGAGCCCTTAGGATCTTTGCTTGATTACCAGCGTTTTGATGACAGTCACACTAGTGGGGCTGGGTAATCTATAAGCACATCCTTATGCAGGTCCCTAGTCGCAGGACTATCGAGACAGGGTATCGATACTCCGGAGTATACTAGCGCATGCGCTTCTCATCCCAGTGTGGGAGACGGTCTGTCCCACAGCCGTCAGTACGTCGTACTGGAGATAGTATGCGGGTGCTCGTTGGGTTACGAGTATACTGGACAGGACTCGTCGGGAACTGACCGGTTGGTATTATACCTATCGTCAGTTATCAGTTCCCAGGTGACATGAGTACAGCTTAGTCCGCTGACTTGACACTGTCACTTCGCCTCGGGTGTGTTCCCACTGTACTTTGATTACTACCCTACCACGGCTCAAAGGAGTCGTGCAAACAGGTAGTAGTTGGGTGCAGTCCCGAAGCACATGGAGGCAGTGACGGTTAGACAGGATTCGTCTCTCCCGGTATTGGGGGTTGACATCGCGCTGTGTCTAGGAGAGCCATTACACGAGTAGTCCCTGGCCAGGGCAAGCGGGATATACTGGTAGGCTTCCAGTGTTATCTCAGGGTGTATTGGGCTTCACTCCGACACGACTTGTACAGCTATTAGGGGACTGACGTTTACCGCCCCCCCAGACCCGCCATGCGATGTATCAGACGAACAGACCGGACTGTATGGAGATTGTCACATTCAGACTCGGTAGGAGTTCAGATGGGTTTCGCCTCGTCAGTCTTCTTGTCGGCATCTACCTGGGGACCGTTACGCACAGCTAGTGCCGCTTGCGGTCTGTGGTTAAACCCACTGCCAGCGTAGTGTCGAGTCTTTAGAGTCCCACACAGAAAGCTATTCGCCTTTAGGCAAAAGAGTAGAGGTCGCATGGTTTTGCGACAGGTCGCATGGTTTTGCGACAGGGTTCGGTCACATTCGTGCACTTGTGCACGTACAGTGTCCGGACAGTTTACACTAGCGGGCTTTGGTTTAAGCCAGATCCTAGTGTACGTATTGGGATTGGTTTTATCCAGTTTGCATCCGTGTTCATCGGAACGCAGATGCGGGTGTGTATGCACAGTTGACGGAGAGACAGAGACAGAGGATTCTCATTAGGGTTGTTGACCATTGACCGTTGACTGTTGACTTTTTGCTCAACCCTAATGAGAATATGATATGTAATTAACAATTATATTTATTAAGTATTATGGTGACATGGTTGTTGAGGGGTTGACTTTGTTGACTTGTTGACTTTGTTGACCGGTTGACTAGGCTTGACTAGTTGACCATCATGATAACAATAGCTATCATTTCATGGCAAAGACTTTTGCTTGCTTGCTCTCTTGTGCAAAATGAGTTCATGAAATGATATGGCTATTGTTGCTTAAACCATCACATAATACTTGATTGCTATGATGTGTTATGATGGTTATGGATTATGAGAGCCAAAATGATAAAACTCTTCTCTCATTCTTTCATGCTCATTCTCTCTCTTGTTCTTGAGCTCTCATCTTCCTCCTCTTGCTCTTCCTCTCTTGAGTCTAAGGTTCACTTGTCTCATGAGTTGAGAACCAAGAACCATAGATAAAATCCCAAACAAACTCTTCTCTACTCACTCTAGTTCACAAGGTTTGGCAAACCGAGTGAACTAGTTTCTTCAAAGTTCGAAGAAGGAGCCTAAGGTAGAAGCTTTCAGGTGGATCTATCTTGGGCGCAAGGAGATGACGGGGAGAAGCCGATTCGGACAACCATCGAGGCTTGAAGACGAAGGAGTTCGAGATAAGAAAGGTATAAACCCCCTAACCGAGTAGTTAACAACTCCTAGTTAGGTTGTTAGTTAGATGTTTAACAAAGATCCGGTTTTGAGTCCATGTTACCACCACTAGAAAATTGTTTTTCACCAAATTCCGCATGCCCGAATGTACCGGGAGAGGTAGCATGGACTTACAGTGGTATCAGAGCCTAGTTAAACTCTATCTAACATGTTAGAAAAGTAACTAGAAGATCGATCAAAGAAAAAGTCACGAAACGAACCCGAGTTGTCAAGTTTCTGCCGATTTTTATTCTGTTCAAAAGTTGATAATTTTCATCTTAAAAATCGGCTCAGGCTTTTGTTTGAATAACCACCAAATTTGGTCCCACGAACCGTTCAAAGAGCCGCGGAAACGCGGCGGGAGCACGCTCCCGCCGCGGTTCCGCGGCCGAGTTGACTCGGCCGAGGTCCAAATTTGGTGCAGAGTATTTCTGGGGTTATTTTGGGATTTTTGGAATATGTATTTTCTGCCCAGATTTTCCAGAACGAAAATTTTGTGTTTGGGGCCTGAAAATCCGTATTTTTGATCGAACTTCTAAAAGACTTAAGCTGACGGGTTTTTCTGTGATGTGCTATTTGTATTGAACGTCTGCTGATTGCTATATGTCGATTAGTGCGGGTTATACAAATCTGTGATCTGTAATGTTATTGGAATGTGTATATGAATTCATTGGATTGTCACGGGTGAATAGCCGGGGGTTGTGAGACGAGAGTTTTCTTTTCTTTCAATTCATGTAAATTTGTAAATTGATGTAATAATTATTTGTATTGCCGCACAACCGGGTCGGGGTTGTATCCGTCATTGTATAATTTCTTTTTACTGTTTTTGCTCCTAGGATAGACCTATGGAGGGGGTGCACAAACTACCGGGTATGCCGAAGTGCCGAATGGCCTACTCACGGAGTTGAGGGAGGTTGCTTCGCTTCGGGTACTTGGCGGGTAGTTTGCCGCACCCGTAGGGGTCTTGGGTGGGGTATTGGCTATTCACCGCGACCATGTAATCTGCTTTTCGTTACAGGCTCGTACGAATTGCGGATTCCTAGAATATCCAATGTGTTCATCTGTGATCTGAAATGGCTATCATTGCAGTATATCTATATATGATATTATTTAGGCGTTGCTTATGTTTTACAGCCGCGCTAGCCCAGCCCCCGCTCTGTCGTTAGTTAAGTAACCTAACAGGTAATGACGGGGCCCCGTGGCGAATGCGAATGGCATAAGCGTACGTCATATTTTGGTTGTTTTCTGCAATGGTAGGATTAAATGATGGGACGCATTAAAAGAACTAATGCAAGAATATCACGCATTAAAAGAACTAATGCAAGAAAATAAACCAAGTTAAAGTCGTTGGAACACTTTCGAAAAAACCACTCGGTTCTTTTCAAAACTAACTTTTAAATGCGGAGCTTGAGCCACTCCTTTTAAAAGCTATCTCGTTCCATCGATTATATCAAGTTCACTACGTTCACGGTTTAGCCAAAACCATTCGTAGCCCTCCATCATTTCAGTTAAATATTCGGTAGTATTCAAGCTATTTATTTTGATCTCACGCCAAGGCATAGTGATTGGTAGCTGCCGGATATTTATCTGTTGCATAGATAGAATGCGTTGGTTTGGGACAGCCGTACTGCCATTTTGGCCTACGTCAAGGGTAGGTACGGGTGGGTTCAAATTAACCTGGATAATGATGGGAAGAACTTGACATGTGACTTATGACATTTTGACCTCACGCCAAGGTTATAAGAGCATGGGGCAAAAATCTACATCGGGAGTTTCATAAGTACTGAAACTTGCTAGAGTTGCATACCATTTGGAGTGTGATGATTCTGGTAGGATTCCTTCAGTTTCGTCACGCGATGATATTTGGATCCCGATCCTACTGTGAGTATATGCTACTCCTCGGGAAATTTCTCACTTAACAATCAATGCTATAAACCAAGTAGGTGTCTAGAAAGGTGTTAGCGGGGCTACGCCCCCAGGGAAAAGAGGTTATTTAATTAAGGAACTTCGCGAAAGCGTTGGAAAATCCCCCTCGAAGTACCGACACTGGCCTGGCTGAACGGTTAAGCAAGTATTGTACGGTGAGATTGATCCTGACTAATTCTTCCTTTTTGGTTTGAGGAGGGATTCGAGAAACAGTGGGAGCCATCCTGTTTAGACAAATTAAAAACCATTCCAAACTTGCAAGAGCATCATGCTGAGTGTTTCTTCTCTCTCCTAATTGCAGCGACCAATCGACATGACTGGACTTAAGTTACTTCTAGATAAAAACATACTGACAGGACCAAACTACAAAGATTGGTTCAGGAATGTCAAGATGGCAATCACTTACGACAAGCTGGGGTATCTTCTTACCACCAAAGCTTTCCCTGTCCCAGGTCCCAAAACCAGCGTCGCGGATAAGGAAATCCGTAAGACCTGGGAACTAGATTGCGCGAAGGCCAAATGCCTCGTGCTTGCCTCTATGGAAAACGAACATCAGAGGAGGCACGAGAATATGGACCTCGAATCCATATTTCTGCATACAAAAGAACTGTATGGAGAGCAGTCTCGTATCGCAAGATACGAAGTGTCGAAGAAGTTATTTTCGGCAAGATTGGCCGTCGGATCATCGGTAGCGGAACACGTGCTTAAGATGATTGGCTACATAGAAGAGCTCGCGGACCTTGGGACCACGTTGGAGAATGAGCTCTATACGGACTTGATTCTCCAGTCCCTTCCTTAGACTTACGCCCAGTTTATCCTGAACTTCAACTTACAAGAAAAGGAAGTTGAATTTTCAGAACTCCTCAACATGCTGAGGAGCGCAGAGGGCACCCTACAGAAAGGTAGGGAAACATCCACTTTGTTTGTAGGAGGATCTTCCTCTTCTAGGTCCAAGGCGAAAGCCAAGGGAAAGAAGAAGAAAGCCCCCGCCAAACCAAGGGGCGGTGTTAGTAAAGTGGATACGAAGGGAAAGGCAAAAGCAACAAAGAAAGTGGGAAAGCTTGTGGATAAGGAAGAATGCTTCTATTGTCATAAGAAAGGACACTGGAAGAATGATTGCAGGGCTTGGAAAGCCAGGACACAGGAATTGAAGCAGGTTGCAGCTTCAGCTTCAGGTGTGTATGTTATTGAAAACTGTCTTTCAATAAACTCTACTTCCTGTGTATTGGATACCGGATCAGGATCTCATATCTGTAATTCTTTGCAGGCGTTGAGAAACCGTAGGGTTTTGAAGGCAGGTGACATGACCCTCAAAGTTGCAAACGGAGCTAGCATGGATGCTAAGGCCGTGGGGGACTATCACCTGGGAATGTCAGATGAACATGTTTTGGTTTTGCGTAATTGCTTTTTTGTACCCAACACAACTTGTAATATCATTTCTGTATCTTTGGTTTCTAAAGAAGGTTATGAATTTGCGTTTGTAACTAATGTTGTAAACATTCACCTTAATCAAGTTCTGATTGGGTCAGGTACATTGAGCAATGGTATATACGTATTAAACCAACTACAGATTTTCAATGTCCAGAATACACACAAAAGAAAGTCTCCGGAAATAAATCAGTCTTTCTTATGGCATTGTAGACTGGGTCACATCAATGAGAGAAGGTTGACGAAGTTACATACAGAAGGATATTTGAATCCGTTCGAATATCAATCGTATGCCACTTGTCAATCCTGTCTCAAAGGAAAGATGACAAAGACTCCGTTTACTGGACTCGGAGTAAGGGCGAGCGAGCTCTTGGGACTCGTACACAGCGACGTGTGCGGTCCAATGTCTACACATGCGCGAAGCGGTTATTCTTACTTCATTACTTTTACAGATGACTTTTC
The DNA here is from genome assembly GCA_030015575.1 of Agapanthus africanus. Classification (NCBI taxonomy): domain Eukaryota; kingdom Viridiplantae; phylum Streptophyta; class Magnoliopsida; order Asparagales; family Amaryllidaceae; genus Agapanthus; species Agapanthus africanus. The sequence continues at coordinate 411,639,931 of JASDDO010000001.1, forward strand.
AAGGTACGGTTATGTTTTCTTAATGAAACATAAGTCCGAAGCCTTTGGAAAATTCCAGGAATATAAGAATGAAGTAGAAAAACAAACCGGCAAAAGTATCAAGATTCTAAGATCGGATCGAGGTGGAGAATACTTAAGTGCCGAGTTCCTGGACTATTTAAAAGAGAACGGAATTCTCTCTCTGCTTACTCCTCCATACACTCCGCAACATAACGGTGTATCGGAGAGACGGAACCGAACCCTATTGGATATGGTACGGTCCATGATGAGTAACGCTGAGTTACCACGATCATTCTGGGGGTATACGCTAGAATCAGCCGCATACCTTTTGAACCGAGTTCCCACTAAGACTGTGCCTACCACACCATATGAGTTATGGAGTGGGAAGAAGCCCTATCTTCAATATCTGAAGATCTGGGGATGTCCAGCTTTTGTCAAAAAGCAGCATGCGGACAAACTCGACGCACGCTCAGTACTGTGCAAGTTTGTGGGATACCTAAAGAACACCAGGGGCTCTTTTCTACCACGCAGAGGAACAAAAAGTCCTTATTTCTCGTAATGCCCACTTTCTAGAACACCAGTTCTTAGAAAAGGAAATTAGTGGGAGCGCAGTAGAACTGGAAGAAATTCCAGAACCACGAGCTATTACTGAAAGCTTAGTGGAACCAGAGGGTTCAAAAGAACAGGATATTCCTACGCCGCTCCGCAGGAGTAGTAGGCAGTCTCATCCGCCCGAGAGATACTACGGTTTTCTCATAGACGGGGATAAAGAGGATTGCATCATAGATTATGATGAGCCTACTAGCTTTCAGCAGGCCGTTTAGAGCGTTGACTCAGTAAAATGGCTGGATGCAATGCGGACCGAAATGGAGTCCATGTACACCAATAAGGTATGGACGTTGAACATTGCTCCAGACGGGGTAAAACCCGTAGGATGAAAGTGGATCTTCAAAAGGAAGATTGGTGTAGATGGACAGGTTGAGACCTATAAAGCTAGACTTGTTGCAAAGGGTTTTCGTCAAAGACCTGGTTTGGACTATGACAAAATCTTTTCTCCAGTGGCTATGCTGAAATCCATTCGGATCCTTCTTGCCATTGCTGCCTTCCACGATTATGAGATCTGGCAGATGGACGTAAAGACCGCTTTTCTAAATGGAAATTTAGAGGAGTGTGTCTATATGGACCAACCAGAAGGTTTCATTCAGAGTGGGAGCAGCGGAAATGTGTGCAAGTTGCTTAAGTCCATCTATAGACTAAAGCAGGCATCGCGGAGTTGGAACATCTGTTTTGATGAGACAGTCAAGGAATTTGGCTTTATCAAAAATCCAGATGAACCATGCATCTACAGTAGATTTGTAGCGAGAAATGTAGTATTCCTCGTTTTATACGTGGATGGCATTCTCTTAATAGGAAATGACATTCCTATGCTACAATCTGTCAAGGGGTTCTTGTCACACAGGTTCTCCATGAAAGACCTGGGTGATGCCTCATACATCCTGGGGATCCGGATCCATCGTGATAGATCCAAGAGGATATTAGGACTTTCACAGTCCAGGTACATCGACACCATACTGAAAAGATTCAGTATGGAAGATTCCAAGCGCGGTAACCTACCGGCTTGTCACGGAATCACCCTTTCTAAAGAAATGTCTCCCAAGACTGATTTGGAGAGGGATCGCATGTCTATTATACCCTACGCTTCTGCGGTAGGCTCTATAATGTATGCGATGTTGTGTATCGGACCGGATGTAGCTTATGCACTGAGTGTGGTAAGCCGGTATCAGTCAAACCCTGGGGAGAAACACTGGATAGCGGTAAAGAACATTCTCAAGTACCTGAGAAGGACTAAGGAGATGTTCTTGGTGTATGGCGGAAAAGACCTCCAGATCGAGGCCTTTGCTGACTCCAGCTTCCAGAGTGACAAGGATGATTCCAAGTCCATGTCGGGTTTTGTCTTTACCCTCAATGGAGGGGCGGTGTGTTGGAAGAGTTCCAAACAGGAAACCGTTGCAGACTCGACTATGGAAGCGGAATACATCGCTGCATCTGATGCCGCAAAAGAAGCTGTCTGGATAAGGAAGTTCTTAAAAGAACTTCAGGTTGTTCCTTCCATTGTTGATCCAATACCTTTGTATTGCGACAACAACGGGGCTATAGCTTTAGCGAAGGAACCCAGGCCCCATCAGAGATCCAGACACATCTTGAGGCGGTATCACCTGATCAGGGAGATCGTGGATCGCCAGGAGATCGAGGTTCGGAGGGTTGCTTCAGAAGATAACACTGCAGATCCATTCACCAAGGCCTTACCCCAGACTCAGTTTGAGCGGCTGATCAAGATGATAGGTCTTCGATAAGCCAGTTCATGGCCTTAGTGCAAATGGGAGATTGTTAGTGTATATGCCCTAGAGGCCATTACTGTATCATACTAGTTTGTATATTACTTAATGGAAGCTTGGGATATTCACCTTGTATATACAATCTTGCTCAAAATAGTAGTATGCTACTTGGTTTGTTTCTACTTCAATGTGTACGCGTGTTTATTTTAGTATATCACCTATGCACATTAGTGGAGCCCTTAGGATCTTTGCTTGATTACCAGCGTTGTGATGGCAGTCACACTAGTGGGGCTGGGTAATCTATAATCACATCCTTATGCAGGTCCCTAGTCGCAGGACTATCGAGACAGGGCATCGATACTCCGGAGTAGACTAGCGCATGCGCTTCTCATCCCAGTGTGGGAGACGGTCTATCCCACAGCCGTCAGTACGTCGTACTGGAGATAGATACGGGTGCTCGTTGGGTTACGAGTACACTGGACAGGACTCGTCGGGAACTGACCGGTTGGTATTATACCTATCGTCAGTTATCAGTTCCCAGGTGACATGAGTACAGCTTAGTCCGCTGACTTGACACTGTCACTTCGCCTCGAGTGTGTTCCCACTGTACTTTGATTACTACCCTACCACGGCTCAAAGGAGTCATGCAAACAGGTAGTAGTTGGGTGCAGTCCCGAAGCACTTGGAGGCAGTGACGGTTAGACAGGATTCGTCTCTCCCGGTATTGGGGGTTGACATCGCGCTGTGTCTAGGAGAGCCATTACACGAGTAGTCCCTGGCTAGGGCAAGCGGGATATACTGGTAGGCTTCCGGTGTTATCTCAGGGTGTATTGGGCTTCACTCCGACACGACTTGTACCGCTATTAGGGGACTGACGTTTACCGCCCCCCTAGGCCCGCCATGCGATGTATCAGCGAACAGGCCGGACTGTACGGAGATTGTCACATTCAGACTCAGTAGGAGTTCAAATGGGTTTCGCCTCGTCAGTCTTCTTGTCGGCATCTACCTGGGGACCGTTACGCACAGCTAGTGCCGCTTGCGGTCTGTGGTTAAACCCACTGCCAGCGTAGTGTCGAGTCTTTAGAGTCCCACACAGAAAGCTATTCGCCTTTAGGCAAAAAAGTAGAGGTCGCATGGTTTTGCGACAGGTCGCATGGTTTTGCGACAGGGTTCGGTCACATCCGTGCACTTATGCACGTACAGTGTCCGGACAGTTTACACTAGCGGGCTTTGGTTCAAGCCAGATCCTAGTGTACGTATTGGGATTGGTTTTATCCAGTTTGCATCCGTGTTCCTTGGAATGCGGATGCGGGTGTGTATGCACAGTTGACGGAGAGACAGAGGCAGAGGATTCTCATTAGGGTTGTTGACCATTGACCGTTGATTGTTGACTTTTTGCTCAACCCTAATGAGAATATGATATGTAATTAACAATTATATTAATTAAGTATTATGGTGACATAGTTGTTGAGGGGTTGACTTTGTTTACTTGTTGACTTTGTTGACCGGTTGACTAGGCTTGATTAGTTGACCATCATGATAACAATAGCTATCATTTCATGGCAAAGACTTTTGCTTGCTTGCTCTCTTGTGCAAAATGAGTGCATGAAATGATATGGCTATTGTTGCTTAAACCATCACATAATACTTGATTGCTATGATGTGTTATGATGGTTATGGATTATGAGAGCCAAAATGAGAAAAGTCTTCTCTCATTCTTTCATGCTCATTCTCTCTCTTGTTCTTGAGCTCTCATCTTCCTCCTCTTGCTCTCCCTCTCTTGAGTCTATGGTTCACTTGTCTCATGAGTTGAGAACCAAGAACCATAGATAAAATCCCAAACAAACTCTTCTCTACTCACTCTAGTTCACAAGGTTTGGCAAACCGAGTGAACTAGTTTCTTCAAAGTTCGAAGAAGGAGCCTAAGGTAGAAGCTTTCAGGTGGATCTATCTTCGGCGCAAGGAGACGACGAGGAGAAGCCGATTCGGACAACCATCGAGGCTTGAAGACGAAGGAGTTCGAGATAAGAAAGGTATAAACCCCCTAACCGAGTAGTTAACAACTCCTAATTAGGTTGTTAGTTAGATGTTTAACAAAGATCCGGTTTTGAGTCCATGTTACCACCTCTAGAAAATTGTTTTTCACCAAATTCCGCATGCCCGAAAGTACCGGGAGAGTTAGCATGGACTTACAATATAAACGTTTGAATGCCCACAACCTTCCTCTCTCTTATTGAGTACGACAGTCCTTAGTTGGCTGAGTCTATATATTTTTTATTTATGTTCAAGGGTGATGCGTATGCTTTTAGTGATTTTTGGGGTCTTAGGAAGGGGGATGAAATTCCTACCCAATCTGAATTGATGTTAAAGCCCCTTAAAGTCCGTATTATTTTTGCAAAACAGTAACAACCAAAAATCTAAAACACTTGCGAAAAAATTTATTTGACGGCGGCGCAAAGAATCCTGCACAAAAACAATTTTATTGGAGAGGGGAGGAGAATTTGTGCAAAGAATGCTGTAGAAAAAATATTTCAGTGGAGTTCAGAGGAGGGGACAAAAGAAATGAGATACTCACAGACAATTTTGGCTGCTGATGTCAGCAGTTGACCACGGTTCCGCGGTCAAACATGTGATTCTGCCACGGTTCCGCGACTGAACAGTAGGTTTGGATCTTCAAACATTTTCCCTGTGCTGAGTTGGTTCTCCTATTCCTGTTTAGAGCCCCCGAATCTTGATTTGTTCACTGAGTTTGCTCCAGAACTGAACTAGACCTTCTTCCTATCCTGCACACTTGCACAAAAACTAATCAAAAATAACAAGATGATTTTTTTGGTTTTGTTTTAGTATTTTTTTAAATTTATATATATATTTTTAATTAACCCGAAATTACACAAAGATATAAACTACCGTCTCCCCGGCAACGACGCCATTTGATTGGTATAATTTTCTGCGTGCTTAATTTTAATTACCGCAATCAAGACGGTTTCGCTTGGTAGCTAGCCGATTGAGTACGGGTCGATCCACAGGTAGATGGAATCTTTTTCTTTATTTTTAAACGAGTTAAATCCAAATATGTCGAGATTTGTTTTACGATCTACTAATGAAATAAAGGATGATAAAAGATCTTGTTATGGTTAGGATTAAGTTAGTTCGAGTTAGGAATTTCTCACTTCTTTCAACGCCCTTCTTAATATTGGTGTTACGGTAATCGGCAACAATGTGGATTAGCACGACTAGGAAGGAACTTGCAAGTTTAAGCTAGGCTTTCCTTGCTTAGTTTCTTCCTTTTGGTCCTTGTCCGTCCGTTCTTGGCTCTTAGCCCCAATCTCCAATTAATTCAACCACAACCGGTCTTACTAGGGAATCACCGTTATCATTTAGGATAGGGTGCCGTAGTGAGTGGATTGCGGTTCAATTAAAGGGAGTCCGAATTAAGGTGTTGGGCAAAGAAAAAAGTGAGAGAGATTTCCTTCTCTCAAACTTTCCTTCTCCTGCCCTAACAAGTGAGAAATTACTCACCTATTAGAAAGATAAAGACAAGAAGGAAGGTAGAAAGAAATGAGGTTGAGAAGAATTACAACTAGTTATTTGAGACCTCACCTTAGCAAGGATCTTACTCAAGTATCATCGTTGTAAAGGATAAAGAAAAATGGAAGAAGAAAAACAAGAGAAAAATAACAATAAAATAATATGACTAAATTAGCAAATGAAAAATTGCAAATAATAAATAGGCATGCAAGGTAAAAAGAAATCTCTTTTTTTATTTATCACCACTCACAAACTCACTAAAATTTTTCATGGAGAAAGAAAAACTACAGAATTAAATCCTAATTCTAATAAAGAAAAAACACACTCTAGTTTGGCTTTGAGCTCTTCTATTTATAGACAGGAAAGTGAAACCTTAGGTTAACAATCTGAGCCAAATACGAGATTGCAAAACTACTCCAAGTGAGCCGAGTCAACGCTGCTTTGACGCAACCGACACTGTTCAGACGCGGCCGCGGTTCCACGGCAGAAATGCCTTTTTGGCCGCGGTTCAGCGGCCGTTTGGTGAATTTGACTTCTCGTTTTTTCTGGGTTTCTTCATGTTGTTGTTCTCTTCTGTTCTGTACACTTGGTTTCTCAGAATCTCTTCAGTTTTCTTCCAGATTTTCAGCAGTGCAAAATGATGTGGAATTTTGCCTTGAGCTCCGCGTTGAAGTCTTGGATCTTATACTGCCCTTGTGCTATGTGCATTGAAGTGAACAATGATTTGCCATTTTGTCCCTTGAACTGGTAAGCGACATTTATACGGAGAGTGCACGGAGATCAGTATTTATCTGTTGTTGGTCGTAGTCCCGCATTTGTTGCGACTTTTCAAGAATTTCACTGTAAAGAGCTGAGAACCTGTAACCTGCAATAATTCAACAAACACGGATCAAAAGTACCTACCTATATGCAATAAGATCAAGAATGGGCGCGATAAAAATGCAAGAATCTGATATGAACAGAGGGCTATAGATGGTTTTTGGCAAAAAATCTTTAACGTAATGAACTTGATATCGTTGAAAGAATCGAGTGGTTTTACAAATATATAGTGGCCCAAACTTTTTCTAAAGAGGTCACTCCCGGTGAAGGGATCTCGGCTCTTTCCTCATTGACTGAGGTGCAGGATATTCCTAACAAAATACCACGATGCAAAGCAAAAGAATCGAATATAGTGAAGTTATTACAATGACGCAAACTTTCGCTCAAGAGGTCACTTCCGATGAAGGGATCTCGGCTCTTTCCTCGTCGAATGAGGTGCTGGATATTCTGAACCGAATACTACAGTGCAAAGCAAAAGGAAACATCTCGCAACAACAGGGTTTCAAAATTGGTTCCAACAACATCATATAGGTTTGTTTTTCCTTGCATTAATCAGAATCAAGACAGTCCCATCAATTAATCCATATCACACAACAGAAAGGGGACGAAAATAAAATGCACGTATATGCCATCCGCATTCGCCATTGGGCTTCGTCATCACCTGTTAGGTTACTTAACTAACGACAGAGCGGGGGCTGGACTAGCGCGGGTGCAAAACATATACAATATCTACTAGAATAGATTAATATATATATATATATATATATATAACATTCTTCCCAGGCATGATATAAGCAACATCACAGAATAAGCATCACAGAACAAACGGATAATCTGGGAGCCCCGGGTTTCCTTTGAGCCACAAGTGAAACCCGACGTTCCCCTGGTCGTGTACATAGCCCGTGCAATGAAAACCTAGACCCATATGAGTGCGGCAAGTTACCCGCCAAAACCAGAAGTGAGGCAACCCCCTTCATCAACGTGAATGGGCCACCCAGCAATTCACGGAAACCGGTAACTTGGGCGCCCCTCCGTGGGTCATACCTATACCCCCTACGAGTGCGGCGAATAGCCTTCCAATTCTAGAGTAAGGCCCTCTCCATCTCAACGCCATGAGATGTGGTCCCGTTGCCCTCTATAACCCGGCTATTCGTGCACTCCACCGTGGGGTAATCCTAGTACAGAAAAGAAAATAATATGTACAAGGGTGACATCGACCTCAACCCTGTCGTGCCCCAAACAAATAATATACAAACTGGCAGTGACGGCAGTCCACATGTCGGACCCTCGCCCCGCAATATCAAATGTACAAATGAAACTAAACAGCACTACCATTGCACCCAAGGATATCCATTACGACAATCCGCACAAACCATAACCAGATATATATATCCATAGAAACAAGTAACCGAAACTAGTGTATAACCCCGTATAATTGAGCATATAGCAATTAGACAACGTTACCAACACATCCACACAAGCAAACGAAGTCACGGCATTAGAATTCCAAAACACAATTAGCGCACATCCCAAATATACTAAGGATAAAAAAACACGTGCACTAAACATCCAAAAAAATCGAGTTTTGAGCCAATTCGGAGGTCCGAATCAAAACGAAACGCGCCCGAACCTTCGCGGAGAGTTAGAGCACAAAATTAACTTCGAGTCAGGGGCCTAAAGGGGATACCGCACCCCCGAAGACACAACAAGGTGGCCAAAGGGTGAGGCAGACCCGAAACTGCCCATGCAGGGACAGTTTCGCGTCCCCACCCCCAAGACCAACTTGTGGTGGTCTTAGGGAGTGGGCCCAGCCGTTCGGAGTCTCCCTGGGGTATCCATGCAGCACCCCGTGGCTTCTCGGTTCAAACCGAGATCCCGCGGTGTGTGAAAACATCTCAAAACTCAAAAATTCGGGACTTTTTTTGGATAGTTTTCGATGCCCAAAAAAACATGAATTCTAATATCGTAACTAGCTAGTTGAAGGTGTTTGGTTGGCTCTGATACCATGTTGGTCAGCAGTCGCCCTATCCAATGGGGTCTCCATGGCACCTACTGGTCCCTCAGCAGCTACTTTTTATGCATGCCCCCTCGCGAGGACTACAACCCGCCGGAATACCTTCCGGTCTCGGGACACCTGGGGGTAAGAGCCTATACTTCGCCACACTGTCACACAGTGAGAACCTCCCATAGGTCGACGTCCAATGCATAGTAGCCCTGATACCATGTTAGGTTTTGCCGGTGCCCCAACCATCAAACCGTGGCCAAATACGGAACAAAAAATTTCAAAACTTTGGCGCAAAGAAAACCCACACAAGATCGAACCAAAAACCTATACTAGCAACTAAAAGGGGATAAACTGCAAGTTAGAAAGATTATACCAAAAGAGAAAAGTCCTTCAGTCTTCCATCTTCCTCTCTAGCTCCTTGAGGCATGTCCGGTTGTGCTTGGCCGCCGGTCTCCCTTCGTCGAAGACGATCCACCCGAGAGATGTAGTAATGGCTCTAGCTTCACATCAAGGATGCAAGTGAAGTAACTAGGATTTCTAGGTTGCTAATCTAGAAAGACTAGAATGTAGTGAGTGTTCTAAAGTGTTTGGCTATCTCATCCCACCTCCTCTCATGATTCTCAACACATGAGATGGTTGAGAGGAGGTGAAAGATGAAGGTGAAGGAAACTCAAGAAAGCTCATGGAAAGTGAAGTTAATGGTGAGGGAGATAAAGAAAATATCATGCTCAAAAATAATGATCCATCCTTGGAGAGAGAAAATCCAATGCTTGGTTTTGTAAAACCATTCTTTTCAATTTTAAAAACAAGCCATACTTGAATAGTATGCACAAATGAATTAAAAATTCATTTGTGCACACAATGCAAGCCTGGTTCGCACCATACTCCCCATTTGCTAATATCCACATCATTTACCATTCTCAAATAAATGGTCAAATCCAAAAAATAAGGTGTCCACCTTATAGAATGTTATCTGTAAAAAATACGGATTACATTCTACTATATATATACCTGCATTCATACCGAAATACAAATACCCAAAGAGATAGAATAAAACAAAGAACATAATACAAGAATATACATATCGAAATACATATACGTAAATTATTAAATCAACACTTGATTTAATAATCCGGCTCAAACCCGAGCCGGCTAGTATTAATAACTGTGATCCACTACAATATATATCATATGTACAGTAATGGCCTCTAGGGCATACATATAACTAACAACTCTTAGTACGTGGGCTTGGACATATATAGGGAGGACTTTCTTGCTCGACATGATAGTATGCTATCTGGTTGCTCTTTATCTTAACATGTTGACTTATATTAGTTTACTGTCTTACTCTCACATGTTGATAAAGCCTTCAGGATATGTACTCGACTACTGGGACTATGATGAGATCATACTAGTGGGGCCACGGTAGATGATGAGTACATCCTATAACTGTTCCTAGTCGTGGGAGTACCGAGACAGGGCATCGATACTCCAGAGTAGACTAGCGTATGCGCTTCTTGACCCATGTGATGGGCGATGGATGATCCCATATCCATTGGTGTTTGAAATCAGAGAAGGTATACGGGTGCTCAGTGGAGACTGGGTATACTGGACGGACTCTCCGAGAACTCCCAGATGGTATTATACCTCACGTCAGATGGCAGTTCTCTGGTGACACTGGTACAAGTTAGTTTGTAGACCCGAGATCGTCATAGAGTCTTGTGTGATTCCCACCGTGCTTTGATTTCCATCATACCACGTCCAAGAGGGCGTGCAAAAAGGTGGCTTTTGGGTACAGTCTCGAATCACATGGAGGCAATGAGCGATAGGAGGGGTTTCGTCTCTCCCGGTATATGGAGTTGATGTTGCGCTGTGTTTGATTGGCTATAACTAGAAATCCCTGGCCAGGATTGCTGAGATTTACTGGTAAGTGTTATCAGTAGTTTCTCGAACAGTTATGGACCTCATATCGACATGAATTATCAAGCTACTGGGTCTGACGTTTACCACCACTAGGCGAGATACGCGACATATCAGACGAAGAGACCGGACTGTACGGGAGTGTTACTGATTGGATTCGCAGAAGAATGTACAGGCTTGCTTGTTGATCTTCTGATCGCTCAATACCTGGGTAGCTGTTACGTTTAGCTGACCGCTTGCAATTTGTGGGTGTTTGATATGATCATCACCTACTGCCGGCGTATTGACGATTCTTTAGAGTCCTACACAGAGGTTTCTTGGCTCAAGCAAAACGGAGTAGGAGCACATATATGATATGTGTGGGACCGAGAACAATACGTGTATGTGATACCGTATTAGATTCTCGCGATATGAGATATCGGCCAGGTATATGTGATATAGCCGGGTCATCGGATCAAGTGTTGATTCGATGAACTGATACAGATTATATTAGTCAGTTATTTGTGAAATAGCCGAATTATCGGATCAAGTGTTAATTCGATAATTTAATGTATAATTATATATTTGATATATTAAATTACATTAACTAATATAAGCTCACTAAAAAATTCTTTTTCTCACTCGGGTAAAACAACGATATATATGCGATATATGTTAATTGTATTATTTTATTTTGTTACAATAAATATTGTATATGTGATATATAATATTGTAATGAGTTATAGTTACTAATGCAACATGATTAGTGGAGATTAAACATGGTTAGGGTTTGATTTGGGTTAATTCATTCTAGTTGCTACTAGAAGCTTTGCTTTTGTTTTAAGCAAAGATATTTGTTATGATATTTTTGTAGATATTTAGTTAAACCGACCCAACACTTTAACCACGGTTCATTCTCTACAAGGGTTAAGTTATCATACTTAACACATGGTTGCATTTCTAACTTCACATGGATTCATTATTAATCACAAAGTAGTTCATCTTCTTCTTCCTCCTTGCAAAGCTTTCTAGCATTGATTTTAGTGATGAAAATGAGTGAGATTAAGAAAACAAATGAGGGCATAAATCTTACTTCATCATCCTAATCTATTCTTGCCAATTAGATTACGGTGTTCACTTCATTAGTAAGTGAGAGCTTGTGTTAATGAAACTTCAAGGTAGATCATCTTTATTATCGAAGATCGGAAGAAAGCTTGCATCTTTCTCTTTGTGGAGCCTCTCTAGAGTCCGGGTACTCGATGATCGCAGCGAAGGGATCTCAACACGGAGCTTTAGAAGTGAAGGACCGGACTACAAAGGTTGTAATCCCAAACTTTTAGAAGTAAAGTTGTTTACTTGCTAATTGTTTCACCTAATCTCTAGTAAAGATCTTGGTTAGTGTTGTTCGGCACGTATAAATTTTAAATCGGGCATGGTTGATGCCTTGTAGACCCTTATGAGAGTGACTGGTAAACCTACAGTGGTATCAGAGCCAAGTTAGAGTTTAGGCGAAGTCTAGGCGAATTTTAAAGTCCGATCGAATTCCGAATACTCGATTAAACCTAGTTTCTGGAATTTTTTTAAAATGTTGATATTTTATGTAATAAAAATGCTCAGAAAATTCAGCAGGTGATTGTAAGGACTACTGTGAAAAACGAGCCAATAATTCACTTAAAGCGCCGCGGAACCGCGGCAAGACCATTCCTTGCGCAGCGGTTCCGCGGCCAAACAGTAGAATTAAGGTTCGGTTTTTACACAGTAACATCCGTACTTATTTCCTGATTCTTCTGGGAATTTTTAATTGTACTCAAGTGTTGAGTTTTCTGGGATGTATTGGGAACTCGTCGATTCGATCGGAAAGTTTAACTTCGTTTATTTTTCCGGATAATTTAGAACCTGTTTAAAAGTTCGAACGGATATCAATAACTCACTTTTTCCCCTGCCTGAAAATTTTCAAAAGTTGGATTTTTTCTCGAGTTTGAAACTTCCGGAAAATCGTGCAAGTAACGCGGTGGACCCTCTAGAAGAACACAAACCTTAACTCGATTATGTGACCGTCTGAACCGCCTCTAAACCTTAGGGTTTGGGGCAGTACGACGTTGCCACATGTGAGGTGTTGGTTTGACCCTTCTACGGCTGGACCATTGGTACTGTGGCATGTGATGGATGCTTTTAAACTAATTTCAAGTGTTGAGAACTATTTGGGAAAACTTGGGTGTTTGATTATTCGATCGGAAAGTTTAACATTGTCTTTTTATCTGGAATGTGATATAATATTTGGAATCCACAAGTAGTTATGAGATAACTAATTTGAATGTTATAAATCTAGCAATTTAGTCTCATTTGATCGGTTGCCACGGGATTTTGATGTGATCAAAAGTCCGTCGCAATCACGTAGTGTACACGGATTCTCGCCGGGTAAACTTAATAGATAGCCACGCCCCATAGCCCCGACCAAGTGACTGTAGGAGACCCCGTCGCCAAAAGCATCCATTCATGTGCTCGCGGCAGCGGGGTTCCGCCTTAGTGCACTTCGTCGAAGGCATCCGGGGGTGCGGCCGTCTACTAAAGTTTGCGACGAGCATTCGATCAGGATGTCGGGAATCTTGTTGAATTTCCCGACTTGATATTGAAAAGAATTTTCGATAATGAGACTAAAATGCGGGGTTTATAATTGTTAAGCATGCGATGCCTAAGGAATTCATTTGGTTAGGCATGAGATGTCTAAGAAGGTTGCGGATTCCAACCGTTGTAGTTTTACACATTCTTTTCTATGACCGTAAGCGTAGTATGTGGTGTGTCGCCGGCTTCGTTGCTATACATCAACGACAATCGGGATACGCATACTTGCATACGTTGATGTTATGAGATATTATGTATTGCTATGATAAGTTATATTGGATCGTCGTGTTTTGAATAGCCGGGGGTTTTATGTGAGATGAGAGTTTTTCTTTTGCATTCATGTAAAATTCATTTGTTTGTAATATTCTTTTATTGGGGCACTTCCGGGCTGAGGATGATGTCACCATTGTATATTATTTACTTTTCTGCATTAGGTAGACCCAAGGCGGGGAGCACAAGTAACCGGGTTCTAGGGTCCAGTGGGAGACCATCTCGAGGAGTCGAGACCGGGTCTCCTAACTCTAGAAGTAGCAGGGTTACTTGCCGCTCTCGTAGGGGTCTAGGAATGTGGGTTTGGCTATTCATTGCAACCGTGGAATCCGTGTTTTATACAGGCTCGTATTAAAATACGGACGTCCTAGTATATCCAATATTTCATATATGTTCTTCTGCTGCAATGTTCTGTGATGAGATCATATTACTACCTGAGACGAATTTTTATATTATATATATGAGTTATATGTTATATTCCAGATTTCGTTTCAAATGTGATGCTTGTGAAGCATAATAAAATGGGACTTCATTAATGAGATCAATGAAATAAAAGAAACCTAAAGATGTTGTAGAAACTTGCTTAAAAAAACTGATAGCTCTAGTTCTTGCTTTGCATAGCGGTGTTCCTTGTAGAACATCCAGCACCTTATTCGATAAGGAAAGAGCCGAGATCCGTTCACCGGGAGTGACCTCTTTAGCGAAACTAGTAGATGCTACAAACTCGGTTTGTCTTTTGATTGCTTCTATAGTTCTTGCTTTGCATAGTGGTATTTGCGAAATATCCTGCACCTTATTCGATAAGGAAAGAGCCGAGATCCCTTCACCGGGAGTGACCTCTTTAGCAAAACTAGTAAAAGCCTCAAAAACACTTCATTTAAAATCACTCGATTATACAACGATATCAAGTTCATTACGCAAAGGGTTTTCTTAAAAACCTGTCGTAGCCCTCCGACATTTCAGATAAGTACTAGTTAGTATTCGTGCTACGTTTGTTGACCATGTTAAGGCGTAGTGTGCGGTAGCTGATTAGTTCTTATCTGTATAAGCATATGATGCGATTGGATTAGGGTAGTCGTGCGACTTTGTTGACCATGTTAAGGGTCGTGCGGGTGGGTTTAATTCAATCGGGAAATGACGGGTTGAACTTGACTAGCACTTATAATTTGTTGAGCATGTTAAGGTCATATAGCTGCTAGGGGCAAAATATTATTGGGAATTTCAAGTGTTGAAATTTGCAATGAGATTGCATACCTTCTATGAGATAGTTGGATCCCGATACCCGTTGCGAGTAAGAGTTACTCCTGGGAGAATTTTACACATTACAATAAGCCAATCAAGTAGGTGTCTAGAAAGGTGTCAACGGGGTTATGCCTCTGGGAAAACGAGGTTTGTTTTAATTAGGTCCATGTGAATGCACAGGGAACCTCCCTCAAAGTACCGGCACTGGCCTAGCTGAAAGATTGGCGAACTTGTAGGGTGTAATTAATCCCGGCTAGTCTTTCCTTTTACGGTTTGAAGGAAGATTTGACTAGAACAGTTGGAGACATCCTGATTAGATAAATTGATAACTAATATAATCTTATAAAAGCGCACGCTGAGTGTTTTCTTCTCTCTCTCTCCTGGTTACGACTATGTCACGCCTTAATCAAGATAATAATACGGATGTATTGACCGAACCCGCTTGTTATACTGCGCTATGGAACGTTGGTCCCGCTCCAACTTATAATTGTTATAAGACAGAGCAGGAAATAGGGGATTACCCGAATTCTAGTGCCACCCAAATGAAGAAAGTGCATGCCAATGCATCTTCTTCGGGTGTGCTCATTACCGAGAACTGTTTCTCAGTATCTTTTATGTCCTGGGTATAAGATACCTGATTAGGATCGTGAAAATGTAATTTGTTACATGGGCTACAGATAGGTAGAGAACTGAGAACGGGTGATAAGTTTCAAGAGTTGGAAATGATGCAAGTGTTGCAGCCAAGTCTGTTGGCAGTTATCACCCTGTATTATCAGAATACATTGTTTCTGAATGAATGTTATTAGATACCGAACCTGATATACAACATCATATCAGTCTCTTTATTAGTAAAGAATGATATAATTTTGTATTGTTGGATAATGTTTTGAACATTTCCTGTATCAAGAGTTGATCGGTTCAGGCACGTTATCTAAAAGCATAGACGTTCTAAATCAAACCACGGTTCTTAGTGTAAAGAACACACACAAGAGGAAGAGTTCATAAATGAATGATTCCTTCTTGAGGTATTGTAGACTAGGTCATATCGATGCGGCCCGACTAGTTAGAGTTACATAAAGTTGCATATTTAAATTAGTTTGGATTTACATCTTGTAAAACTTGCCAGTCATGTCACAAAGATAACAAGACCACAGCTCCGTTTATTGGAAATAGAGAAAGAGTTAGTGAACTCTTGGGATTGATACATGCTGATGTATGAAGGTCCCCTATCTACATATGCCAGGACCGGTTCTTTGTACTTCATTACATTCACTGATGGTCTCTCAAGATTCGCACATGTGTTCCTGTTGAAACACAAGTCTGAACCTTTTGAGAAATTCAAAGAATATGAGTTAGAAGTAGAGAACCAAAACAGGTATAAGTATTATGTCCTTTGATGTGATCAGGGAGGAGAATAGTTGAGCACGGGTTTCCTGGACTATTCTAAAAGAGAATGAGATTCTCTCTCAGCATTACTCCTCCATATACACCACAGCACGTCGGTGTATCGGGGCGGAGCAAATACACCCTATTTGATATGGTGCGCTCTATGATGAGTACTACTGAGTTTCCTATTTCCTTTTGGGAGTTATGCACTTGAGAAGCTGCATACCTATTGAACAGGGTTCCAATCAAATCAGATACCTACCACTCCATATGTGATATGGTATGGGAAGAGCCCATATCTTAAGTATGTTAAGATTTGGGGTTGTCTGGCCTATATGTAAAAGCATAATCCGGACAAGCTCGAAGCAAAGTCAGTTCTGTAGAAGTTTGTAGGATATCCCAAGCATTTGCAAGGGAATATCTTCTACCAAACCGAGGAACAAAAGATGTTTTGTTTCTCAGCATGCCACCTTTGTGAAAGAGAATTTCTTATGAAGAAATTAGTGGTCATGAGGTAGAACTGGAATGAGTTCCAGCTATACAAACTGCAGCTGATGATTTGGTAGAACCGAAGGATTCAATAGTTTCTAACGAACCTCAGCCTCTCCGCTGATCTAGTAGGGTTCCTCACCCACCTGAGAGATACTTCGGTTTCTCTATAACAATGGGAGCGAGGATTGCATCATGAGATGATGACCCAACTTATTTCGAGCAGGCCATCAGGAGTGGGACTCTGTAAGAATGGCTGGATTCTTAGCGATCTGAGATGGAATCCTTATACACCAACAAAGTATGGACTTTGGTTGCTTTATCTGAAGGGTTAAATCGCCATCAGGAGCAAGTATATCTTGAGAAGATTACTTGGTGTACATGGAAAAGTTGAGACTTTCAAAGCTATGCTTAAGTCTATCCAGATCCTACTTGCCATGGCTACATACCATGACTACGATATCTGGCGGTTGGGTGTCATGACTGCTTTTCTAAATATTGATTTGGAAGAGAGCGTCTATAAGTACATAGCCAGAGGGCTTCATAGACAGTGGGAGAAGCGGAAACGTGCACAAGATGTTTTATGTGATAAATCAGGCATCGCGGAGTTGGAACATCTGTTTTGATGTGGTAGTCAAAGAGTTTGACTTCATCAAAATGGTAGATGAACCTTGTATATACAAAAAGGTAGTAGGGAGTATGATGGTGATCCTCGAAGAGTACGTCGATGACATACTCTTGATAGGGAAGGAGTTTCCTATGCTACGCTCGGTCAATCTCCGCTTATCAGAAGGATTCTCCATATAAGATCAAGGTGATACCTCCTAAATCCTGTGTTTTGGATCTATGAGATAGATCTAATTGGATGTTAGGATTCTCACTAGGTGTAGTGAGTTGGTATCAATCGATCCTGGGGAGAATCACTGGAGAAGGCTCCAGGGTGATAAGGACGACTGAATGTCAGTCGCAGGCATTGTCTTTACCCTCAGTGGAGGGACGGTATGTTGGAAGAGTTCCGAGCTAGATACCGTGACTTACTAGACGATAAAGGCAGGATAAATCACTCTAAGGATGCTACCAAAGAGACAGTCTGGATATATATATAATAGTTCATGAGATGAACTTAGTTCCTACCATTGTGTGACAATGGAGTTGTGGCTCATGCCTAGGAACCCCGGTCCCATCAGAGATCCATACATATTCTTAGGCAGTATCGCCTGATCATGGAGATGGTTGATCTCTAGGAAGATTGAGGTTAGGAGAGTAGACACAGAGGACAACAGCACGGATCCACTCACAAAGGCTTATTTCCCAGTAGAGATTTTTATGGATGGTTGAGTATGAGATACTTCAACCACAGCTGATTGTTGGGTATGCGATACCACAACAGATGGCCCTAGTGTAAGCGGGAGATTGTAAGTTATATGTATGCCCTAGAGGCCATTACTGTACATACGATGTATATTGTAGTGGATGCTTGGACATATATAGGGAGGACTTTCTTGCTCGACATGATAGTACGCTATTGTAGTGGATGCTTGGACATATATAGGGAGCACATATATGATATGTGCGGGACCGAGAACAATACATGTATGTGATACCGTATTGGATTCTCACGATATGAGATATCGGCCGGGTATATGTGATATAGCCGGGTCATCGGATCAAGTGTTGATTCGATGAACCGATACAGATTATATTAGTCGGTTATTTGTGAAATAACCGGATTATCGGATCAAGTGTTGATTCGATAATTTATTGTATAATTATATATTTGATATATTAAATTACATTAACTAATATAAGCTCACTAAAGGATTCTTTTTCTCACTCAGGTAATACATTGATATATATGCGATATATGTTAATTGTATTATTTTATTTTCTTACAATAAATATTGTATATGCGATATATAATATTGTAACGAGTTAAGGTTTCTAATGCAACATGATTAGTGGAGATTAAATATGGTTAGGGTTTGATTTGGGTTAATTCTTTTTAGTTGCTTCTAGAAGTTTTGCTTTTGTTTTAAGCAAAGATATTTGTTATGATATTTTTGTAGATATTTAGTTAACCCAACCCAACTATTTAACCATGGTTCATTCTCTACATGGGTTAAGTTATCATACTTAACCCATGGTAGCATTTCTAACCTCACATGGATTCATTATTCATCACAAAGTAATTCATCTTCTTCTTCCTCCTTGCAATGCTTTCTAGCTTTGATTTTAGTGATGAAAATGAGTGAGATTAAGAAAACAAATGAGAGCATAAATCCTACTTCACCATCCTAATGTATTCTTGCCAATTAGATTAGGGTGTTCACTTCATTAGTAAGTGAGAGCTTGTGTTAATGAAACTTCAAGGTAGATCATCTTTGTTATCAAAGATCGGAAGCAAGCTTGCATCTTTCTCTTCGTGGAGCCTCTCTAGTGTCTGGGTACTCGATGATCGCAGCGAAGAGACCTCAACACGGAGCTTTAGAAGTGAAGGACTGGACTAGAAAGGTTGTAATCCCAAACTCTTAGAAGTAAAGTTGTTTACTCACTAATTGTTTCACCTAATCTCGAGTAAAGATCTTGGTTAGGGTTTTTCGGCACATCTAAATTTTAAATAGGGCATGGTTGATGCCTTGTAGACCCTTGTGAGAGTGCCTAGTAACCCTACAAGAGTATCGTATATCGAGTTTAGGGGGTCGATAAAGTCAGACCCCTAATAACGCGATAATTTGTATCGATATGAAGCCCATCACCCAATGAGAAACTACTGATCCAAATCAGTAATTCGCATCCACCTTAGCCAAGGATTTATGGTGATGGCCACCTATGCACAGCGCGACATCAACCCCCAATACCGGGAGAGTCGAATCCCCGACGATACGCTCACTGCCTCCATGTGGCTCGGGTCTGTACCCAACTAAAACCTGTTTGCACGGCTTCTTTGAGCCGTGGTAGGGTAGTAATCAAAGCACAGTGGGAACTCACACGAGAAAAATGATGATCTCACGTCGACAGACTAACCTATACTCATGTCACCTGGAAACTGCTATCTAACAATAGGTATAATACCAACTAGCATGTTCCCGCCGAGTCCTGTCTAGTGTACTCATAACCCAATAAGCACCTTTATACTATCATAGGTGACGGATATACACCAATGGCTTGTGAGACCGGCCATCGCCTCTCGTCTGGGTCTTGATAAGTATACACCAGTCTACTCTGGAGTACTGATGCCCAGTCTCGATACTCCCACGACTAGGGACATTTTAAGGATGTTCTTATAGACCACCCAACTCCCACTTATATAATCGCCATCATAATGCTGGTAGTCAAGCAAGAATCCTATGGGCTCTATCAACATGTAATAGAGATCTGTAGTGTCACCTAATCCTTTACATGATGATAAAGAAAAACCAGATAGCATAATATCATCTTGAGTAAGATTGTTCTACCGGTATAGGTCCTCCCTCAATCATCGCAATCGCGTGCCTGTGATTCAATAATTGACTTCAGGGCACTATAGCCAACAAAGTCATACCGATGTGAGGCCCATAATGGTTCGAGAAACTACTGATAACACTTACCGGTAAATCTTAGCAACCCTGGCAAGGGATTTCCTATTATGGACATTCGAGCATAGTGCAACATCAACCCCCAATACTGGGAGAGACGAAATCCCCTCCTATCGCTCATTGCCTAAATCTGACTCGGGACTGTACCCAAAAACCACCGTTTTGCACGATCTCTTAAACGTGGTAAGGTGTAAATCAAAGCACAGTGGGAATCACACAAGACTCTATGACGATCTCCGGTCGACAGACTAACCTGTACCAGTGTCACCAGAGAACTGCCATCTGGCGTGAGGTATAATACCATGTAGGAGTTCTCAGCGAGTCCGTCCAGTATACCCGGTCTCCACTGAGTACCCGTATAACTTCTCTGATGTCAAACACTAATGGATATGGGATCATCCATCGCCCATCATATGGGTCAAGAAGCGCATACGCTAATCTACTCTGGAATATCGATGCCCCGTCTCGACACTCGCACGACTAGGAACAATTGAAGGATGTACTTATCGAATACCCTTTCCCCACTAGTACGATATGCATCAAAATCCTGTGTCACGACCCGAATATTTGTTTTGTGACCGGCACTTAAATCACGCCACGTTTAAAGGCGTAACGTAAATCAAGTAAGCCGAAGCCCAGAAATCTAAACCTATTTAAAGAAAATAAAAGAGGTGAAGTTTTGAAATAAAGGTATAATGAAATCAAAGGTTTTCTTGAATGCATAGAGAAAGGAACATGAAAAATGCAAGTGGATTTACTAGATTGAAAAACATGTTTCGTCTTTTAATAATTTGGGCAGCACCTCCTTTGTATATTTTGATCCAAAACCAAAAATACATAATAATATAAAAGGCATCCCAAAGTGGGAGCTAGCTCTTCACCAATCGGCGGAATCATAACCACACAAGTCATAACACATGTATACGACGCCCAACGGCGAAGATCAACATAAGGGATACAGAATAAAGCAAGACATCAACTCAATAAGCGAATATAAACAATCTCTTAAAGTCTCGCAACCACAAGTCTCACTAAGTCTTACTAATTATACAAATAGTAGTTTCTGATTGATGTAGTTAACTAGATACAACAGGAATAATAATTACAAGAGTGGTACGATCCAACATGTACCACCTACCAAAGCAAGTCACCCGGATTCAAGCTGTGTGGCAACGATGCCGCTACCAATCCATACGGCCAACCTGCAAGAACTGTGGCATAACAGGGATGAGTTGCCAACTCGCGAGTACAAAAAATATCAGGTAGAAATCGAATAAACAACGATTTCTAGGTCAACTATATCATAAAGGTAATACTATAATATCTAGGGTGACCGTATCTGCATATGTGCGAACAATATAATCAATGCCTATCTGCATGAGGCTAACATCTACGTGTCCGTCAATGACACAACAACATCATGCACGTAAAATCATGAAAGCATTTGCATGAGAATATGAGGATATAAATGAACGTGTGTCCATCAGTGACACATCAAATCATGGAACCTGAGTGTCCAACATTGACACTCGAAACATCATGAAAGCCGTGTCCAGCATCGACACGTAAATACTCATATATCGGGCTCCGTCAGTCCGGATCGGCCCATTGGCTCCATCTGCGGGATCGTCCCTCGGGCTCTGGCAGAACGGATCGGCCCATATCCATCTCTCGACTCCGGTCGGTATCCTCCGGATAACCGCCAGATCCAACCAATCACTGGTAGGTAGTAGTCCCTCTGCCAGGCTCATCATCTACTGCACAACCATCCATTCTCTCCCCGGGGTACCATACTGGGTCCACCATGAACCCGCAAACGGATCATCCAACTCCTCGAATCGGGTTTCACATATCACGCATCTCAGAATCGAGAAAACGCATGGTGGACACACTGAAATATCATATCAAGAGAAACAGGGTTTTTAAAACAATACATACTTTCTTTTGAAATAACCACGGTTCTCAAATCCAGAAATCTCATGAAAACAACATATCTCAATGCGTATAATCGTAAAGCATGATGTATGCGACATATAACAGAATGCAAGCATATCCGTATATCATGCAACATGGAACAGTGATGTGAGCAGGGGCATATCAACGTAATGTGAGCATAGCAATATAATACCATGATTTATCAATTCTACTGTGTGAGTGACATAGCAATTATCGATGATGAAGTGTGTGAGCTGGCCAATCTGTGTAAGTGTAACATACGCATCATCGATAATGGTGTAAGCGTACTAGCACAGCTATATGTAATGCAATGAGAATGATATGAACGTGGCATAAGGTACATCGTACGTGAAATGCTAACAGGTATAAGTATCTACAATATATCCGAGTCGGTGAATCTAACAATCGGCATCCAGCCTCACAACATCACGTACGGTATAATCCATCATACGTCATCCTCTAGCCAAG
The DNA here is from genome assembly GCA_030015575.1 of Agapanthus africanus. NCBI lineage: Eukaryota > Viridiplantae > Streptophyta > Magnoliopsida > Asparagales > Amaryllidaceae > Agapanthus > Agapanthus africanus. The sequence continues at coordinate 411,662,526 of JASDDO010000001.1, forward strand.
GGTACGGATCAATCATCATAAAACTCATCACGTACGGTAAATCATCGTACGGCGGCATTAAACCATTAGGGATCCTATCAACCTATATGACAATGAGGGTACGGACCTAACGTTTCGTACGGCATAACATTCATGTTTAACAACATAATACATATCTAGGCCTATATCCCAAGTCACATCCATAACAATCTCATATCAGGGGACCGACAAAGGTATCAATCCTCTCATAACGACTCGCATCCATATACCGACAGATCAATCAAGTCATCATATCACTTCATATTTTCTTTTCATCACATTAAGTCATCTTACATCAAGTCAATTCTATATATATATTCTACCATATTAATCTCGTTCCATGCTACTCTAAATCTCCTACTTATTCTCATGCACTACCTATCTATATGTCGTGGTTCATATTCACTTTTCATATCCTTATATATCATTTCGAGACATCATTTCTATCATATCATGTCAAAGAGTCATATCCCTATAGTTTTCATCTCATATCTCGATATATATATTCAATCATTAATATCATCCCTAACTATCTTTTAATCATATCCATAGTTTTCTAAGCTAGGTTTCCTTAACCATATTCTATATATATCGGTTTCCATCAAAACTTATGGGGGTGCTATACGCCATCCACCCGACTTCCCCCGTAGGTATAGATCTACTCACCTGCCGAACTCCTTGTTCAGCCGTAGTCAATGTGCTTTGTCATCTCGGAACCCACGCGAAGGTATCTACAAAAAATACACAATCACAATTGCTATTAACATCAAGTTCAGAAAACCAATACGGCACACGGTACGCTCATAGGTTAGAACTGTAATGCTTTGAAAATTCGTTTAGGTTAATTTCGTGTTAATTAGCGATAATGCGTGTTTTTCATAAAACCTCGTTAATAATTATTTTCCACGTCGACCGGACTAAATCTATTTTAATTGTGAAAATATGTAATTACATATATAAGTGTGCTTTATTAATTAACATTTGATTTATTGTTCACTTAATTATCTATTTGCTAATTTATTATTTACTAAGCTAGATTTTTTTTAATTAATCCTGCACAAATCCAATTTTACCCTAGTTTGAAATGTGCTTAGCAACCTTGACAAATCAACATTTATTTTGTAACATGCTTTTCTTTTTAATTTCCTTCATAGTTCTAATAAGAAAAAGAAATGGAAAAAGGGAAGCATGGGGGGGGGGGGGGTATTTATGAGGCATGGGAAACATTGACTTTGAGAACTCTCTCTCTCTCCCCCAATCAAGCTCGGCAGCAACCCCCTCCCCTTCATCCACTTCTTATTCTTCCTTCATTCCAAGCCTCCATCTCCATCAAAAATCCTTCAAAACATCACAAAATCTCATTTTTAGCACTTCGAACCAATTCCTTGTTGGTTCTTGAGGCACGTCTTAGCTTTAGGAAGCAAAGTCAGCAAGTTTGAACCATACTTAGACCAACTTGAGGTATAAAGCCAACCTTACTTACCTTTTTGCTGAAATTTTAGTTTATTCAGCTTAAAGTAGTGTTTAAGTGAGATTTAATGCTAATTATGTGTTTTAAGAGGAGATTAGGTTAAGATAAGGTTTTTATAGCTTGAGTAGCTTAATTAAGAGTTGTTAGTGGTAATTAATCCAAGTCTTTTCACCAGTTTACACTAAAACACCATATTGTTTTAAATTAGTGTTTAATTAGAGTTTTAGTTAAGAACTGAGTTCTTTTTGGGACCTGCTTTTAAACCATAAGTTGCACACAAAAGTTGCAATTACTGGAGCATAGTTACTGAACTAGGATCACACACCCGAAGCACGAAGCCCCCATTTACCTTTGTGGCCGCAAATTATTGGGTTCTGGCCGCAAATTGCGGCCAGATTGGAGACCTGGGCGTCAAAGTTTGGTTTTTAGGTGTCTGCTGTATATTTAAGGTCTTTGGTATATGCAATTTTGTCTAGTTGTTCTCGTATTAAATTCTGGGAACAATTGCCTATAATTTTAGTTTTATGACTTGCGCGACACGTACGTTCCGAGTCTGGGTTTGGTGTTTGCTGTGTATCACAGCCAGTCGGGGTGGTTTCAGACGTTAGCACACACGTTTTGGTGCTTCGAGTGCACACGTGTTTAGCTTGCGATGCTAGTTTTCTTGTATGGTCTTGATATCACGTTTTGCAGGATATTTGCCTTATGTGTGTTGCATTGTGTGATTCTAGGATCGGTCGCGGAGACATAGGACACCGCGCGGAAAGGAAAGGTGGTGATTGGATCAGACTAGCGGAAGCGTTCCGGTGAGTAGATGTACACATCTACGGGGGAATCGTTTGGATGGCGCAAGATGCCCGATAGTTAGAATTTCGATTTAGTACTTACACTTATATGCGTAGTTCCTAGTTAATCATACCGTTGTATTGCATCATTTATCATATATATATATATAAATATATATATATATACTGTGATAGTACCTCATAGGACACTCGCACTCTTACCATTGGTTTATGCTGTACGGGCACTATTCATGGGGGGCACACACGCCTTGGTAATTGCTATGCCACGAACAAAATATAGCTTGTTAAATCCGAATCTTATCAATTGCGCCAATTATGATTAATAACCTGTATTTATATATTCAATTCATCGGGATGGATATGTAGGATTGCTAGTCATGTGCATTTATCTCATTGCATCATCGTTCATGCGTAGTTTTCTAGTTCCGCACCGCATTTCATATTGTTAACATCATAGACATTCATGTATTATGATTCTTCTCGAGGATTTCCATATTTATGAGATTTATGGATTTGGAGAAACCACAAGGATTTAAAAACATATTACCATTTAAAAAATGTAAGTTGCGATTTTCTCGTGATATGATGTACCACCATTAGATTTCTCGGTTCTTGAGCGGTATCATACACCCGATTCGAAGAGGAGGAGGAACCGTCTGTGGGTGCATGGTGGACCCGGTGCGGTACCCTGGGGCAAGATGGTCGCAGATGATGTCATTGAGCCCGGCAGGGGAGCACTAGAGACCGGTTATTTGTGACACGGTGGATGTCCGGAGGATACCGACGTAACCTTAAGATCAGATATATGGGCCAGTCCGGATTTCCGGAGCCCGGTATAATAAAACAAGGTATTCATATATGGTATCGATGCTTGACACGGATTTATATTGATTTCATTGATGAAACTACAGCTAAATTACAGAAGTTTAAAAAGATCAGAATACAGAATTCCCATATTAATCATATTCAAATCTCGTGTTGTTTATTGCATTCATGTTGCATACATATTATTACATGGCATCATATTAGTATATGTAGGCTGTGATGAAATTGTGTACATGCTTACGATAGCCTTATTAAATGTTACTTTTTACTCATGAGTTGGCAACTCACCCCCGTCGTGCCATAGTGTTTTGTAGGTCCGACCCGTCAGCACAGTAGCGGCGGGCGCACCTCCTCTTTTGCTCCTTTTGCTTGGACTCGCAGCATTGTTCACAGGTGGGTTGCGGGGTTATTTTGTTTCCACGATGTATTAGTATTGTATCTAGTGTACTCTATCTACCGTATCTACCACTTGTTCTTTTTTTTTTGACCTAGAGATGAAACAGTGAGATTTGTGTACTTTTATGTTGTTTCTCTGGGGTCGGGCTCACTTGAGCCGACATGATGCTTTATTACTTTGTGCCTTTATATGCTTATTGTACACGATGATGATATATATTGCGTGTGATTTTGAGTCCGCCTTTGGCGAAGAGCTAGCTCCCGCTTGGGGATGCCTTATTTCATGTTGTACATATATTCTTGTTTTGTACCCGTTTGGGGCCAGTATTTATAAAGGAGACGCTGCCGAAATTTTCGGAAAATTGATGTTGCTTTTAAAGATTTGATGCAACGTATTTGGGTTAAAAATCACTTTCTATAATTGGTTTTCCTTCACTTTACTGCTTAATTGGTTTTGATTTCTGGGTTTTAGCTTACTTGGATTACGTACGCCTCGAGACGTTTCGTAATTTAAGTGCCAGTCACGCTCCATACTTTCGGGTCGTGACAAAGTTGGTATCAGAGCGTTAGGATTTACCTTTCTAAGTGTAGGATGAACCTTGGTAGATGGAGTAGGTAACTTAAGCAGAGTGACGTAGCGTGCGTATGTTCCGCGACATAGCTACGATTCGATACTTCGCCTAAGTGACCTAAGGATATAATTGCTTGCAATTCATTCTTCGATTCCTTATATCCCATGATTATGTTGCACTATTTTTATTATCATGTTTCATGTACCAGCCACTATGTCGCCGAAGGCCACGACGGCGCAGAGGGCTGCCGCCAGAGATGAGATTCGAGCAGGCTTCTCTGAGACGAGGACCGATCAGGATGGTATGCCTACCCCTCAGGGACAGATTGATCCGCCTTCCCCAGGCCGTATTGCCAGGCTAGAGGCAGGTAAGCAGGAGTTACGTCAGATGATAGGATCTTTAGTCGAGGCAAGTCGGGCACAGAGATCTGAGGATGTTCCTCCCACTGTATAGACCGCGATTGTACCTGCTGCCCAGACAGTTTTTCCAATTACTACCGAGACCATTCCCGTATCATTGCAGGAGTTTATGAGGCTGAGGCCTCCAGTCTTTAGCGGCACAGATACAGCGGAGGACCCGCAGACATTCCTTGACAGGTTGCCTAGGATTTGCCATTCTATAACACGTTATAATACGATTAGTGGGTAATTATGTTTTTATGTAGGGTTTTTAGTAAAAGTTTACCAAAACGGTTTTCAAATATTTTATGAGAATTAAGGAATATTTTATTAGAATTTAATTGGGCTTGCAAACACATGTGCATGTAAACTAGGGCTAAGTTTGGGGTTTAACCATGTTTAGGTAGCCTTGGTGAACTAACCCATTTAATTCGGTTAATATGAAGTTAATTAAGTGTATTAGTTTTTTTTTAGTATAATTTGTTGTTTTTGGGGTTGACTTGTAAATTGGGGAGAGAGAGGGCATGATGAGTGAAGCATGCATGGTAATGATGAGAGAGGGGGGGAAAGGAGGTTGACTCTCATCTCTCATTTCTTTTTTTTTCAAACCACTCATTTCCCACACTCATCACATATCTCACCCTATCATTTTCCCTACACACACACACACCCAGCAGCAGCACAACAACAGAAGCAGCACACATACCCCCTTCTCGTCTTCATCTTCTTTTCTTCTTCTTCTTCTTCTTTTCTTCTTCTTATTTCCTTGCATCCAAGCCTCAATCTCCATCAAAAATCCATTTTTCTTCACAAATCTCTTGCAAAACACCTCCTTGCTTGTTCTTGGGGCAAAGTCATCAAGGTTGAGCCACACTAAGCCACTTTGAGGTATAAAACTCACCCTAACCACTTTTTTTGCTAGACTTGTAGTTATTTAGCATAATTTAGTGTTTAAGATGAGTTTAGTGCTAGTCTTGTGGTTTAAGTGGGGATTAGGCCAAGTTTCTGTTTTTATGGTTTGTTTAGCTTAACTATGTGTTATTAGTGTCACTTAATCCTATTAATTGCTTCAGATTACACTAAAATGCCTTATTGTTTTAAATTTAGTGTAAAGTAAACAATTTAGTTAAGATTTTGGGTGGTTTTGTGATCTGCTTTTGACTCGGGTGCTTTAGGCAGAAGTTGAATTTACTAGAGCTTAGTGACTGTGATAGGACCACACACACGAAGCACGGGACCCCTCTCCCCTAGATGGCAGCAGATTTAATGTGTCTGGCCGTAATTTGCGGCCAGAGGGTGGGTGTAGGTGTCGGGGCTTCTTCTGTAGGTGTCTACTAGGTTTTGTAGGTCCTTGGTACATGCAACTTTCTTTTTTTCCACTCGAGTCAAAATCTGGGATCAAATACCTTGTTTTCAACACTTTTAAACTTGCGTGACACGCACGTTTTGAGTTTGGGTTTGGTGGTTTCTGTGTATCGCAACGTGTCAGGGTGGTTTCAGGGGCTGGCACACGCGTTTTGGGTGTCACGTTTACTCACACGTTAGCTCGCGACGCAAGTATTTCGAATAATCTTGATATCGTGTTTTGGGCAGGATTTTAGCCTTATGTGTGTTGTTTGTGTGATTCTAAGATCGATCGCGGAGACATCGGACACGGCGCGGATGGGAAAAGCGGTGATTGTATCCGGCTAGCAGAGACATTCCGGTAAGTAGATGTATAGATCTACGGGGAAATCATTTGGATGGCGCAAGGCGCCCGATAGTTTAAAAACTTATAGTAGTACTGGCATTTATGTAGGTAGTTCCTAATTATTTATCTCGTTGCGTTGCATGATCAAATATATGTGTATGTATGTGTGCGCGCGCGCGCGCGAATTCATCTCATAGGACACTTGTGTTAGTGTATATGCCCTAGAGGCTATTATTGTATCATACTAGTATGTATATTATTTGATGGAAGCTTGGGATATTCACAGTTGTATAGACAATCTTGCTCGAAATAGTAGTATGCTACTTGGTTTGTTTCTGCTTTAATGTGTACATGTGTTTCTTTATTATATCACCTATATGCATTAGTGGAGCCCTTAGGATCTTTGCTTGATTATCGGCGTTGTGATGGCGATCACACTCGTGGGGGCTGGGTAATCCACATGCACATCCTTATGTTAGTTATATGTATGCCCTAGAGGCCATTACTATACATAGGATGTATATTGTAGCGGATGCTGGGACATATAAAGGGAGGACTTTCTTGCTCGACATGATAGTATGCTATCTGGTTGATCTTTACCTCAACGTGTACACTGATTGTCTCTCTGTCACATGTTGGTAAAGCCCTTAGGATGTGTACTTGACTACCTGAACTATGATGCGGATCATACTAGTGGGGACATGGTAGTCCATAAGTACATCCTTCAAAGTCCCTAGTCGTGGGTGTATCGAGACGGGGCATCGATATACCAGAGTAGACTAGCGTGTACCTTCTCGACCCATACAGATGGGCGATGGATGATCCCATATCCATTGGTGTTTGACATCAGAGATGATATACGGGTACTCAGTAGAGACTGGGTACACTGGACGGACTCGCCGAGAACTCCCAGATGGTATTATACCTCACGTCAGATGGCAGTTCTCTGGTGACACTGGTACAGAGTAGTCTGTTGACCCGAGATCGTCATAGAGTCTTGTGTGGTTCCCACTGTGCTTTGATTTCCATCTTACCACGTCCAAGAGGGCGTGCAAAACGGTGGTTTTTGGGTACAGTCCCGAGTCACATGGAGGCAATGAGCGATAGGAGGGGATTCGTCTCTCCCGGTATAGGGAGTTGATGTTGCACTGTGTTCGATTGGCTATAACAGGAAATCCCTGGACAGGGTTGCTGAGATTTACTGGTAAGTGTTATCAGTAGTTTCTCGAATTGTTATAGACCTCATATCAACACGACTTATCGAGCTATTGGGGTCTGACGTTTACCACCCCTAGGCGAGATATGCGACATATCAGACGATCAGACCGGACTGTACGGTAGTGTTACTGGTTGGATTCACTGGAGTGTGAGCGGGCTTGCTCGTCGATCTTCAGATCGCTCAATACCCGGGTGGCCGTTATGTTTAGCAGACCGCTTGCGGCTTGTGGGTGTTTGATATGATCATCACCTGCTGCCGGCGTATTGACGAGTCTTTAGAGTCCTACACAGAGGTTTCCTGGCTCAAGCGAAACGAAATAGGAGTGCATATGAGATATGTGCGGGACCGAGAATGATACCAGTATGTGATACTGTATTCTATTCTCGCGATATGTGACATTGATCGGCTATATGCGATATAGCCGGGTTATCGGATCAAGTGTTGATTCGATAAGTTGTTACTGTTGATATTAGTCGGTTATATGCGATATGACCGGATCATTAAATCAAGTGTTGATTTAATGATTTAATACATAATTATATATTTGATATATTACTTTGCATTAACTAGTATCGGTTCACTTAAGATGGATTTTCTCACTCGGGTGTGCACATTGTATATTCGATATATTTTTGTGCACTTGCTTGTATCATGTTTGATGATGCATGCAACATTGGTTAGTGTAAAGAATTAAACCTAGGTTAAGTATATGGTTAAGGTTTCTATTTATTTGTCCATTCATTTATCTTTTTATTTGGATTAAAATGAAATGACAAAAGAAAACAAAATGGTTATCATTCTTTCTTTCTTTCATGAAGCTTGATGAAGCTTCATGAAGCTTTGACCATATGACCATTTTGTCTTTTAGTTTAACCCTAACCATTGCATTAAACCATGATTAGTTCTCTACACATAACTATGGTCATGTTATGATAAGGTTTGATTATTCTTTTCTTTTTTAATTAACTTATCATAACACTTTCTTCTTCTTCTTCATCTTCTTCATAGAAGAAAACCAAGCATCCATCAATGGTGATTGATGAATATGAGTGAGAAATCCAATTCTAAAGTCTACCCACTTCCTATTTCTTCATCCTCTACCTCTTGCCAAGTAGTAGAGTGTGTTTCCGTCACAAGTTTCTTGACTTGGTGAAGTGAGAGCTTGATCTTGCGATGCTTCGACGTAGATCATCTTCGGCATGGACATTGACGACCAAGCTCGCCTATTCTCCGATGAAGCCGACGCTAGAGCCCAGGACTTGTTATGGACAGCGAGGAGACTTCATTGCGGAGCTATGGAGGTGGATAACCGGATCTACAAAGGTTGTATTTCCGTATCTCTTAGTTAAGTGTTAACTAGTTTATGTTTTCTCCTAGACATCTAGCCAACGATCCGTAGTCGGGTTTCTCGGCACCTCGAATTTTTGAAATTGGCATGGTTGATGCCTTGTGAGACCTCATTAGGATGCCTAGGAACCCTACAGTGGTATCAGAGCCTAGCTAGAGCCTTAGGCGAAGTCTAGACGGAATTTGAAGTCCGAACAAACCCGAAACCCAATTCCGATCATGCTCTCTGTACTTTTTTGAAAACAGTGAGTTTTTCTATATTAAAAATATGCAGAAAAACATGCCGGAAGATCTAAGAGTTACTGTGAAATCGTATGCCATAATTCGATCATTGCGCCGCGGTTCCGCGGCACGAGCATGGCTCGTGCGGCGGTTCCGCGGCCGTACTGCCTTATTATACATAGAAATTTACACAGTAATTCTTGGTTTGATATGCTGGATTTTCTGGGAATTTTTAATTTTTATTCAAGAGTTGAATTTTCAGGGGTTGTTTTGGGGATTCGGTGTTTCGATCGGAGTATCAAATTTTGTCTGCGTGGCTTTACGGATAAATTTAGAATATGTTAAAAAGTTCGACCAGATATAAATACCCAATTTTTCCCCTGTCGGGAAATTTCCAAGTGTTGGATTTTTCCGTATTTTAACGACGTTCTAAGTAGTGCAAGTAACGCGATGGTCCCTCTAGAAGACAACAAACCTTAACTCGATTATGTGACCGTCTTGAACTGCCCTTTGAACCTTCGGGTTTGGGGCAGTACGGCGTGCAACATGTGAGGCATTGGCTTGACCCTTCTACGGCTGGACCGTTGGTACTGAGGCACGAACTAAATGTTGTTAGACTTATTTCATGTGTTGGATTGTATCGGGAAAACTTGGGTGTTCGATTGTTCGATCGGAAAGTTTAACATTTTCTGTTTATCTGGAATGTGATACAATAATTGGAATTCACAAATAGTTATGAGATAACGGAATGAATATTATAAACATAGCAGTTTAGTCTCACTTGATCGGTTGCCATGGAATTTTGATGTGATCAAAAGTCCGTCGCAATCACGTAGCGTACGCGGATACTCACCGATAAACTTAATAGAAAGCCTCGATCCATAGCCCCGACCAAGTGACTGTAGGAGAACCCCGTCGCCGAAAGCATCCGTTCGGGTGCTCGCGGCAGCGGTGTTCCGCCTTGGTGTACTTCGTCGACGGTATCGGGGGTGCGGCCGTCTACTGAAGTTTGCGACGAGCATTCGATCAGGATGTCGGGAATCCTGTTGAATTGCCCGACTTGATATTGAAAAGTGTTTTCGATTTTGAGACTAAAATGCGGGGTTTATAATTGTTAGGCATGCGATGTCTAAAGAATTCATTTGGTCAGGCATGCGATTTCTGAGGTGATTGCGGATTCCAACTGTTGTAGTTTTACACTTTCTTTTCTGTGACCGTAAGTGTAATATGTGATATCGTCGGTTTCATTGCTATATGTCAACGACAATTGGGATGCGCATATTTACTTACGTTGATGACATGTGATGTTATGTGTTGCTGGATATGTTATATTGGATCGTCGTGTTTGAATAGCCGGGGGTTTTTATGTGAGATGAGTGTTTTTCATTTTCATTCATGTAAAAACTTGTATGTAATATTCTTTCATTGGGGCACTTCCAGGTTGCGGAAGTTGTCACCGTTTGTATATTATTTACTTTTCCGCACTAGGATAGACCCAAGGAGGGGAGCACAAGTAACCGGGTTCTGGAGTCCAGTGGGAGACCAACTAGAGGAGTCGAGTCCGCGTCTCCTAACTCCAGAATTGGTAGGGTTGCTTGCCGCTCTCGTAGGGGTCTAGGGGTGTGGGTTTGGCTATTCATCGCGACCGTGGAATCCGTGTTTTATACTGGCTCGTATTGAAAACACGGACGTCCTAGTATATCCAATATTTCATATGTTTCTTCTGCTGCGATATCTGTGATGTGATCATGTGATGTTCTTTGATAGATACAGTATATAGTATATATGATATATTATATAGGCGTTACTTATGTTTTACACCCGCGCTAGCCCTACCCCGCTCTACCGTTAGTTACCTAACCTAACGGTGCACGAGGGGACATCGAGGCGAATGCGGATGGCATAAGTGTACGTCGTATTTATCTGTGATGTTTAGGTACTTAAATGATGGGACTTCATTAATGTGATTAATGAAAGTAAAAGAAACCTAAGATGTTGTAGAATCGAATTTCATAATAAAACAGGTAGCTACAGTTTTTGCTTTGCACAGCGGTATATGTGATATATCCTGCACCTTATTCGATGAGGAAAGGACCGAGATCCCTTCACCGGGAGTGACTCCTTTAGCAATAACTGGCAGATGCTACACACTCGGTTTGTCTTTTGATTGCTTTTAAGTGTTTTTGCTTTGCACAGCGATATATATGATATATCCCGCACCTCATTCGACGAGGAAAGGACCGACGATCCCTTCACCGGGAGTGACTCCTTTAGCAAAACTAGAAAAGCCTCAAAAGCACTCCATTTCAAAATCATTTGATTCTACAACGATATCAAGTTCATTACGCAATAGGTTTTCAGAAAAACCTGTTGTAGCCCTCCATCATTTCAGATAAGTACTAGTTAGTATTCGTGCTACGTTTGTTGACTATGTTAAGGCGTAGTGTGCGGTAGCTAATTAGTGCTTATCTGCATAAGCATATGATGTGATTGGATTAGGGTAGTCGTGCGACTTTGTTGACTATGTTAAGGGTCGTGCGGGTGGGTTTAATTCAATCGGGAAATGACTGGTTGAACTTGAGTAGCACTTATGATTTGTTGACTATGTTAAGGTCATATAGCTGCTAGGGGCAAAATATTATCGGGAATTTCAAGTGTTGAGATTTGCAATGAGATTGCATACCTTCTATGAGATAGTTGGATCCCAATACCCGCTGCGAGTAAGAGTTACTCCTGGGAGAGTTTTACATATTACAATTAGCCGATCAAGTAGGTGTCTAGAAAGGTGTCAACGGGGTTACGCCTCTGGGAAAACGAGGTTTACATTAATTAGGTTCGTGCGAAAGCACGGGGGACCTCCCTCAAAGTACCGACACTGGCCTGGCTGAAAGATTGGCGAACTTGTAGTGTGTAATTAATCCCGGCTAATCTTTCCTTTTAGGGTTTGAAGGAAGATTTGATAAAAAGCAGTGGGAGCCATCCTGATTAGATAAAATAATAACCAATCTATTCTTGCAAGAGCGCACGCTGAGTGTTTTCTTCTCTCTCTCTCTAGGTAGCGATCATATCACGCCTTAATCAAGATAATAATACGGATATTGACCGAACCCGCTTGTTATACTGAGCTGGGGAACGTTGGTCCCGCTCCAACTTATAATTGTTATAAGATAGAGCAGGAAATTGGGGAATACCAGATTTCCCGTGCCGCCCAAACGAAGAGAGTGCATGCTGATGCATCATCTTCGGGTGTGTTCATTACAAAGAACTGTTTCTTAGTATCATCTACGTCCTGGGTATGTGATATCAGATCAGGATCCCAGATATGTAATCTGTTACATAGGGCTACAGAAAGGTAGAGAACTGAGAACGGGTGATAAGTTTCATGAGGCAGAAAACGGGGCAAGTGTTGCAGCCAAGTCTGTTGGTCACTGTCACCCTGTATTACGAATACATTGATTCTGAATAAATGTTATTAGATACCGAACCTGATATACAAAATCATATCTGTCTCTTTATTAGTAAAGAAACGGTAAAATTTTGTATCGATGGATAATGTTTTGAACATTTCCTATATCAAAAGTTGATCGGTTCAGGCACGTTATCTAAAAGCATTAATGTTCTAAATCAAACTACAGTTCTTAGTATATGGAACACACACAAGAGGAAGAGTTCAGAAATGAACGAATCCTTCTTGAGGTATTGTAGACTAGGTCATATCAATGCGACCCGACTAGCTGGAGTTACATATAGATGCATATTTAAATCAGTTTGAATTTACATCTTGTGAAACTCGCCAGTCATGTCACAAAGATAAGATGACCATAGCTCTGTTTATTGGAAACAGAGAAAGTGTTAGTGAACTCTTGGGATGATACATGTTGATGTATGTAGGTCCCCTGTCTACACATACCAGGACTGGTTCTTTATACTTCATTATATTCTCTGATAATCTCTCAAGATTCGGACATATGTTCCTGTTGAAACACAAGTCCGAACCTTTTGAGATATTCACAGAATATAAGTTAGAAGTAGAGAACCAAAATACGGGTATAAGTATTATGTCCTTTGATGTGATCAAGGAGGAGAATACTTGAGCACGGAAACCCTGGACTATTCTAAAGGAGAATGAGATTCTCTCTCAGCATTACTCCTCCGTATACAGCATAGCACGATGGTATATCGGGGCAGAGCAATCACACTCTATATGATAAGGTGTGCTCTATGATGAGTACTACTGAGTTACCTATTTCCTTTTGGGAGTTATGCACTTGAGAAGTTGCATACCTATTGAATAGGGTTCAAATCAAATCAGTTGCCTACCACTTCATATGTGATATGGAAAGGGTAGAGCCCATGTCTTAAGCTAGTTAAGATTTGGGGTTGTCCGGCCTATGTCTGAAAGCAAAATCCGGACAAGCTCGAGGCAAATTCTGTAATGTAGAACTGGAAAGGTTCCAGCTATGCAAACTACAGCTGATGATTTGAAAGAACCAAAGGATTCAATAGTTACCAACGAACCTCAGCCTCTCTGCCGATCTAGTAGGGTTTCTTACCCACCTGAGAGTTACTTCGGTTTCTCTATGACAGTGGGAGCGAGGATTGCATCATGAGATGATGACCCAACTAACTTCTAGCTGGCCATCAGGAGTAAGACTCTGTAAGAATGGCTGGATGCTTAGCGATCTGAGATGGAATCCAAGTACACCAACAAAGTATGGACTTTGGTTGCTATATCTGAAGGGTTAAATCCCCATCAGGAGCAAGTATATCTTGAGAAGATTACTTGGTGTAGTTGGAAAGGTTGAGACTTTCAAAGCTAGACTTGTTAAAGGTTTTCGTCATCAACCAGGCGTGGATAATGATGAAACTTTTTCTAAGGAACTATGCTTAAGTTCATCCAGATCCTACTTGTCACGGCTACATACCATGACTATGATATCTGGTTGTTGGGTGTCATGACTGCTTTTCTAAATGATATTTTAGAAGAGAGCGTCTATAAGTACACAGCCAGAGGGCTTCGTAAACAGTGGGAGAAGCGGAAACGTGTGCAAGATGTTTTATGTGATAAAGCAGGCATCGCGGAGTTGGAACATCTGTTTTGATGAATTAGTCAAAGAGTTTGACATCATCAAAATGGTGGATTAACCTTGTATAAACAAAAAGGGTAGTAGGGAGTATGGTGATGATCCTCGTAGAGTACGTGGATAACATACTCTTGATAGGGAAGGAGTTTCCTATGCTACGCTCAGTCAATCTCCGCTTATCACAATGATTCTCCATAAAGGTTCAAAGTGATACCTACTAAATCCTGGATTTTGGATCTATGAGATAGATCTAATTGGATGTTAGGATTCTCACTAGTTGTAGTGAGATGGTATCAATCGATCCTGGGGAGAATCACTGGAAGGGTTCCAGGGTGATAAAGACGACTGAATGTCAGTCGCAGGCATTGTCTTTACCCTCAGTAAAGGGACGGTATGTTGGAAAGGTTCCAAGCTAGATACCGTGACGTACTAGACGATAAAGGCACGATACATCGCTACTAAAGATACTACCAAAGAGGCTGTTTGGGTGTATAATGGTTCATGAGATGAACTACGTTCCTACCATTGTGAGACAATGGAGTTGTGGCTTATGCCAAGGAACGCCCGTCCCATCAGTGATCCAGACATATTCTAAGGCAGTGTCGCCTGATCATGGAGATGGTTGATCTCCAGGGTGATCGAGGTTTGGAGAGAAGACTCAGAGGACAACACAGCGGATCCACTCACAAAGGCCTGTTCCCAGAGAGAGACATTTATGGGATGGTTGAGTATGAGATACTACAACCACTGCTATCAGATGGCCCTAGTGCAAGTGGGAGATTGTTAGTTATATGTATGCCCTAGAGGCCATTACTATACATAGGATGTATATTGTAGCGGATGCTGGGACATATATAGGGAGGACTTTCTTGCTCGACATGATAGTATGCTATCTGGTTGATCTTTACCTCAACGTGTACACTGATTGTCTCTCTGTCACATGTTGGTAAAGCCCTTAGGATGTGTACTTGACTACCTGAACTATGATGCGGATCATATTAGTGGGGACATGGTAGTCCATAAGTACATCCTTCAAAGTCCCTAGTCGTGGGTGTATCGAGACGGGGCATCGATATACCAGAGTAGACTAGCGTGTAACTTCTCGACCCATACAGATGGGCGATGGATGATCCCATATCCATTGGTGTTTGACATCAGAGATGATATACGGGTGCTCAGTAGAGACTGGGTACACTGGACGGACTCGCCGAGAACTCCCAGATGGTATTATACCTCACGTCAGATGGCAGTTCTCTGGTGACACTGGTACAGAGTAGTCTGTTGACCCGAGATCGTCATAGAGTCTTGTGTGGTTCCCACTGTGCATTGATTTCCATCTTACCACGTCCAAGAGGGCGTGCAAAACGGTGGTTTTTGGGTACAGTCCCGAGTCACATGGAGGCAATGAGCGATAGGAGGGGATTCGTCTCTCCCGGTATAGGGAGTTGATGTTGCACTGTATTCGATTGGCTATAACAGGAAATCCCTGGACAGGGTTGCTGAGATTTACTGGTAAGTGTTATCAGTAGTTTCTCGAATTGTTATAGACCTCATATCAACACGACTTATCGAGCTATTGGGGTCTGACGTTTACCACCCCTAGGCGAGATATGCGACATATCAGACGATCAGACCGGACTGTACGGTAGTGTTACTGGTTGGATTCACTGGAGTGTGAGTGGGCTTGCTCGTCGATCTTCAGATCGCTCAATACCCGGGTGGCCGTTACGTTTAGCAGACCGCTTGCGGCTTGTGGGTGTTTGATATGATCATCACCTGCTGCCGGCGTATTGACGAGTCTTTAGAGTCCTACACAGAGGTTTCCTGGCTCAAGCGAAACGAAATAGGAGTGCATATGAGATATGTGCGGGACCGAGAATGATACCAGTATGTGATACTGTATTCGATTCTCGCGATATGTGACATTGATCGGCTATATGCGATATAGCCGGGTTATCGGATCAAGTGTTGATTCGATAAGTTGTTACTGTTGATATTAGTCGGTTATATGCGATATGACCGGATCATTAAATCAAGTGTTGATTTAATGATTTAATGCATAATTATATATTTGATATATTACTTTGCATTAACTAGTATCGGTTCACTTAAGATGGATTTTCTCACTCGGGTGTGCGCATTGTATATGCGATATATTTTTGTGCACTTGCTTGTATCATGTTTGATGATGCATGCAACATTGGTTAGTGTAAAGAATTAAACCTAGGTTAAGTATATGGTTAAGGTTTCTATTTATTTGTCCATTCATTTATCTTTTTATTTGGATTAAAATGAAATGACAAAAGAAAACAAAATGGTTATCATTCTTTCTTTCTTTCATGAAGCTTGATGAAGCTTCATGAAGCTTTGACCATATGACCATTTTGTCTTTTAGCTTAACCCTAACCATTGCATTAAACCATGATTAGTTCTCTACACATAACTATGGTCATGTTATGATAAGGTTTGATTATTCTTTTCTTTTTTAATTAACTTATCATAACACTTTCTTCTTCTTCTTCATCTTCTTCATAGAAGAAAACCAAGCATCCATCAATGGTGATTGATGAATATGAGTGAGAAATCCAATTCTAAAGTCTACCCACTTCCTATTTCTTCATCCTCTACCTCTTGCCAAGTAGTAGAGTGTGTTTCCTTCACAAGTTTCTTGACTTGGTGAAGTGAGAGCTTGATCTTGCGATGCTTCGACGTAGATCATCTTCGGCATGGACATCAACGACCTAGCTCGCCTATTCTCCGATGAAGCCGACGCTAGAGCCCGGGACTTGTTATGGACAGCGAGGAGACTTCATTGCGGAGCTATGGAGGTGGATAACCGGAGCTACAGAGGTTGTATTTCCGTATCTCTTAGTTAAGTGTTAACTAGTTTATGTTTTCTCCTAGACATCTAGCCAACGATCCGTAGTCGGGTTTCTCGGCACCTCGAATTTTTGAAATTGGCATGGTTGATGCCTTGTGAGACCTCATTAGGATGCCTAGGAACCCTACACCTTATGCACGTCCTAGTCATGGGATTATTGAGACAGGGCATCGATACTTCGGAGTAGACTAGCGTATGCGCTTCTCATCCCAGTGCGGGAGACGGTCTGTCCCACAGCCGTCAGTACGTCGTACTTGAGATAGTATGCGGGTGCTCGTTAGGTTACGAGTACACTGGACAGGACTCGTCGGGAATTGTTGGTTGGTATTATACCTATCGTCAGTTAACAGTTCCCAGGTGACATGAGTACAGCTTAGTCCGCTGACTTGACACTGTCACTTCGCCTCGAGTGTGTTCCCACTGAACTTTGATTACTACCCTACCACAGCTCTACTGAGTCGTGCAAACAGGTAGTAGTTGGGTGCAGTCCCGAAGCACTTGGAGGCAGTGACGGTTAGACAGGATTCGTCTCTCCCGGTATTGGGGGTTGATATCGCGCTGTGTCTAGGAGAGCCATTACACAAAGTCCCTGGCCAGGGCTAGCGAGATATACTGGTAGGTTTCCATTGATGTCTCAGGGTGTTCTGGGCTACACTCCGACACGACTTGTACCGCTATTAGGGGACTGACGTTCGCCACCCCCCTAGGCCCGCCATGCGATGTATCAGACGAACAGACCGGACGGTACTGAGATTGTCACTTACAGGCTCAGTAGGAGTTCGGATGGGTTTACCGCATCGGCTTTTTTATCGACATCTACCTGGGGACCGTTACGTACAGCTAGTACCGCTTGCGGTCTATGGTTAAACCCACTGCCAGCGTAGTGTCGAGTCTTTAGAGTCCTACACAGAGAGTTTCCCTGCACTGAGCGAAACGTGTAGAGGCCGTATGGTTTTACGGCAGGGCTGGGATCACTTACGTGCATTTGTGTGCGTATGCTATTCGGGCAGGCAATACTAGTGGGCTTTGGTTTAAGCCGGATCCTAATATTGCACAGATGGATTTGTTTTGTCTTCTGTGCATTCGCATTCTATGGAATGCGGATGCGGGTGTGTATGCACAGTTTTGAGGAGCGATGAGGGAGGAGGTGCCTCATTAGGGTTTTGGCAGTTGGTTTGGCCAAAACCGTTATGTGGCAGGCTCATTAAAGTTTTGACATTTCGTTCAGTAAAAACCATTATGAGCCGGTGACATTATTTTACTAATCCTTTTTATGATAATTATGTGATGGCTAATTACTTTGACCATTTGACCACCTTGACTACTCTTGACTTTGTTGACCCGTTGACCAAAGTTGACCATTGACCTTCATGTGAGGTATACACTCTTCTTTGGTTTTCTTTTTCATTTTGGATTATGAAAATGGTCATTGGATTATGAAAATGGTCAAATCAATGTAGCATCAATTTTATCATGATAGGATTTTAATGATGGTGTTTAGTATTATTTTGCAACCATGGTTCATTTTCTTTGAGTGAACCTTTTCATTTCTCTTTTCTCATTCTCTCTCTTAGAAGTGAGAAGAAAGAAAGAGCTCCATGGTTGCTTGACCTCCTTCATCTTCCTCCTCTTCATAAATTCTTTTGATCTCATGTGTTGAGAGAAAAAGAATCCGCATAGACAAATACCTCCATCTTTCTCTTCTACACAACCTAGGGTATCAAGACTAGCGATCTTGTTGCCCTAGTTGCCTCGGCTCGAGGTGGATCTCGGTGTACAACTCTCGGATGGATCGTCTTCGACTCAAGAAGGCCGCAGAGGTGACCAAAATCCGGATCAACCCTCGGAGCATCGATCGACGAGCGGGACAGCGGAATGAAGACCCGAAGGACCGGTATCGTGAGGTATAATTTCTACGGCATAGTAGTTAACACCTCTTGTAGTTTGCTAGTTTCTAGTTTAGCAAGACGCACCCCACGAACTTGCGGGGAGGCGGAATATATGGTATTCGATTGATGTTATAAGATATTTGCTAATTGGGTTTTTATCTGTAATGTTTAATGTGTTCGTAAACCTCCCCTAACTGCTAGTATGTCGGTTGGCAGGGGGTTGCACATTTCTGTAATGTTTACTGTTTGTGTATATGAACTTTGTTGGACTGTTGTGATGATTAGCTGGGGTTTGAGATGAGTTTAATATTCATTCATTCGATGTAAATGTAATTTGATGTAATATTCTTTTGAGTGGCACATCCAGGTTGCGGTTGTAGCCACCATTGTATTATTTCTTTTTACTGTTTTTGCTCCTAAGATAGACCCAAGGTGGGGTACACAAACTACCGGGTACATCGACGTGTTTAGTGGCCTACTCACGTTGTTGAGGGAGACCGCTTCACTTCAGGTACTTGGCGGGTAGTTTGCCGTACCCGTAGGGGTCTAGGGTGGAGTAATGGTTATTCATCACAACTGTGTAATCCATCTTTTATTGCAGGCTCTGATACCACTGTAAGTCCATGTCACGCACCCCACGAACTTGCGGGGAGGCGGAATATATGAAAAATGATCATCTTGACATTCTCTCTCCTCAAGCTCACTCTCTCTTCAAACCCTAACCCTAACCTCTCATGAGTTGAGATCAAGGGTTAGCTAGACTAATACATCTATAACCTCACTCTATATCCCCTAGGCAGCTTAGATTAGCACTTTAAGCAACCTAGTTATCTCAAGTTTGAGATTAAGCTTGGCGTAGGAGCTTTCGGGTGGATCGTCTTTGATTCGAGGAGGCCGTTGAGGTGCCGATGTTCCAAGGTGCACACGAGGAGTGGAGGACCGCGATGAAGACCCGAAGGACTAGTATCGTGAGGTATAACATCGTATCCGAGTAGTTAAACCTCTAGTATTTTGTTAGCAATGGTTTAGATAACGATTCATGCGCTCAAGTCCGTGTTACGAAGCTTTGATAATCGTTTTTCATATATTCCGCCTCCCCGTAAGTTCGTGGGGTGCGTGGCATGGACTTACAGATGTAAGTCCACGGTAGCGCCCCGGCCGCCTAACAGACGCCAAATGCGGAACAAAAACATTTTACAACTGGCGCTATCGCGTACTATAAGCCGGATCTGCCATTAAAACTAAACTAACAAACTAAAAAGTGGGTAGAAAGGTTATACCGAACGATCCGAGTCCTTCGGTCTTCAACCATCATCCCACGCTTGTTGCGGCTGCTCCGATCTCCTGAATCTCCAATCTTCTCGTCCAGGTGGCACCACGTCGATGGATCTTTAAACGGGCTCCCACCTCTGAACCGAGGCAACTCGGTCGTCAAGTTTGCTAAAATAGACGACCAAGATGATGTAGAGAATGAGTAGAACACTTTGTCTTGTTACGTCCAAAGCTATGGACGAACGGTTAATGAAGTTGCCTTTTGGATCGGGTGGAAATGTGAAAGAGACTATCTAATTTTCATGAACCCGAATCTATCATAATCTTTTTCCAAGTGAACAACAACCATGAGCTTTCAACAAGGGGTGGCCGGCCATTTAAGGAGAGGGGGAGGTGAGTGTAGGAGAGGGAGGGTGACTCTAGCAATGAAGCTTATCATGACTCACTAATGACACCTAGTGTGAACACAATAATGAAAGTGATGATTCATAACCATAGTCATCAACTCGTTTAATGCACTATTAATGAACAAAGCCACCTCACCATCCTACTCACCATCCTAGTCACCTCTTCTAGAAGCTTCCACACTAATCCCAAGAAAAGATAAATCCGTATTTAACCAAATGTTAAATACGGCTGATAGAAAAATGGAAACTGGAAACTTCCAAAAGTGATCCTGAAACGAATTTAAGGATAACCCCGTATCAGTATAAACATACCCGCATTTGTATTACGACCGAATACAAATGCATCTGAGACAAAGATATTATATCTACACAGCATAATACTCGGATCCGGCTTAAACCAAAGCCGACCAGTATTATCTTCCCGAAGAACGACACGTGCGAAAACGCACGTGCATTTTCCGAACCTTGCCATAAACCCATATGGCCTCTACAACGTTTCGCCCGAACTTGGGAATGTGTCTGTGGGGGACTCTAATGACTCATCAACACACTGGCACTGGGTATAACCTTTAGCACGTCAGAGGTATAAGCTGCACGTAACGTTTTGCCTTTGTATTGATTGGAAGGGAAGCTGATGAGCGAACTCATCTCATAAACCTTACTGAGCCTAACAGTGACAATATACATACAGTCCGGTCCGTTCGTCTATGAATATCGCATATCTGCCAAGGGGCTGGTAACGTCAGACCCCCATTAGCGGTATAAGTCATGTCAGAGAGTGGCCCAGAACACCCTGAGATACTACTGGAGTACCTACCAGTAAATCTCATGCCTCGGCCTAGGGCTTTGTGTAATGGCTCTCCTAGACACAGCGCGATCTCACCCCTAATACCGGGAAAGACGAATCGTGGGGTTTTGAAAATAGGGGCTACGGTGTTTTTAAGAAAAGATACGTTTTTGAAATATCCGTAGAATCCCTTGACCTGTCTTTTAAAATACGCACGATTCGTAAGCTTTGAAATAGGTAGGAACCGAATCTAATCTAACAACTAACTAAACTAAAAGGCTAAGCTACAAGCTAGACTACAGGTAAGGAAACCGCCTAACATCTGAGTCGATACATATAAATACCTGTATATATATTAGTCGGTGATCCCGCCTCAATAATATCATATCCGATACCATATCTATAATTAGACATCCCAAGTTAAGAGTGCGGATCAATCATCAAGATATAGCTCGTACGTAAATCCGTCGTACGGCATCCCCAAATCTGGGTACGGGTCAATATCATATTCCTCACACTATTCCTCTGGTATCCTCTTTATCCAAGATCATAGTCTAGGGTACTGACCTATGTCTAGTACAATACTAATATTCTCAATATACTCATGATCTGAATACTGATCGACAATCTCGTACAAACCGATATCGTCAGCACATAGCATCATCAAGGCGTATATATCGCCCGATACGGCCTAATATCAAAATCCTAGCATATCATGCCTCATATCACGATCACATGTCGACCATTTTATTTATAACACTATTCATCCGTATCGCCGCCCCAAGATCCGCTATAACACCAGGACGTACCTCAAGTATGAATCCTGCCATATCACCGATAACACAACCACAAAACAAATCTCATCGACTCAGCTCAAACCCAAGTATCATCCTCAAATCCGTATGTGAACACATAGTCCCATACCCATGTGAACACATAACTATAAAGAATCCCATGAGAACATATAAATAGGAATGTATGCAAGTATGTATGTGTGTATGTGTAGTGCAACACTACCCTAGGGTTCGCAACACTAAAATAATCCAACACACCGATATCCATCCTAACATCGTTATTAATCTCAAATAACATATAATAATTGTTGGTGTGTATACGCATCCGTATACACCACCACGGACTGCGGGGGTGCTATACGCCATCCACCCGACTTCTTCCCGTAGATATAAATCTACTCACCTAGTCCTCGCTCGCCGGTGCCGACGTCGCCACGCACTTGCATGTCGTCTTGAAGTCCACATGGGGTACCTACATATCATAATGCACCGTATCACATTAAAATCCGACTCATGACCAAAACGACACACGAATCCTACATAGGTCAAAACCTATGGTTGCTTTCCCAAATCAACCCCAAAACCCACGACATCGGCGTACAAACATCGATTGATCAAGAAAAACACCAAACATACCAATCATGGTTTCAAAACTCGCTAACTGTATAAGAAATATGGTTAAATTCATCAAAACCACAAATTCACCTAAAAAGCCATTTTTCCGAAAATCTAGCAAGCAAAAATTACCTGTTTTAGTACAAAACTCGACGTTTAAACAAATCTAATCGCCATAATACTTATTAAATATCTTAAATAAGTCATAAAAATAATTTCCATAATTTAATCACAATAAATTTCATTAACCCCAAAATCCTAGTTTACAATATACCCAAATTTTAACAATTTAGCAAAAATGCACAAACAACAATTTAGCTTGGATTTTCATAAACTAAAAGCATTAAACCACTCAATACAATATTTATAATGACATGAAAACTTAATTATATTTTAATCTAAGCATTTGATAATTTTTCAAAAACTCTAGTTAGCAAACTAGCTTAATTAGGGCATTTATAAGAAATGGTTGTAATTAACAACTAGATTAGCTTTCAACAAGGCTTAAGATATTAATCCACATCACATATCCATGCACAATTGATCACAACCCAATTCCTCAACAAAACCCTAACTTGAATTCCTTAATCATGCAAATAAACTCATCTAAAACCTAATTAATCACTTAATTAACTTAGATTAAAGCGATAATCAACAATTTAACTACATGGTTAAGATTATACCTCCACAATTTTTGTAGATCCCACTTGCCACTAGCCTCCCAAATTAGCTTCCATCCCCCAAGATCCATGCTAAATTGGCTAAAGAAAAATGGGTAGGGCTTTGATTTTGATTTTATGGGATTTTTGATGCATTTTTTGAATGGTTTTTGAGGTGGAATGAGAGGGGAAAATGGGGGAGATGGGGCTGCCATTTTCGGCCAGAAAATGAGGGAAGGATGAGGGAGTGTGGTGAGGGAATTATGGCCAAGTCAAGGAAAAAACCCCAAGTCAACAAAACCCATACCTCATTCTTTATTAGTTTTCTTTTAATTTCTTGTTTCCTTTTTCATTTTCTTTTTTACTTGAAGTGGGAAAACAATTGGGGAGGGCTGCTGAATTCTGCATAAAAGAGGAGGAAAAATGGGGGTGTGTGAGTGTGGGGGTGTGTGTAGCAAGTTCCAATTGATGGAAATACCCCCTTATCTCAATTACATTAATTAACTTCACAATTTTAGCATTTTTCTTCGATATTTTCTAACAACGTTTGACAGCTCCATTTCATTTCAAAAACCACATGATAAAATTTTGTTTAATGTGTTATGATGCACAAAATTCGTTTCAACTCAGTCCAGTTTGTAATTTTCCATAATTAAATGTATTAGTGACGCTTAAAATAATATTAAAATAATTAATTTCGGAAAATTTTTTAGAAAATTAGAAATTTTACCAATGGCTCAATAAACACCAAATTCTAGTAATTACATAGCCAGAATATGTATATTTAATTTTATATTAAAGATATTTACATTTTGACTTTTTACGGAAAACCCCCTTATTTTACCGATTTTCCGAAATTACACCGAAACGATTTTCAAAACGTTACAATCTTCCCCCCTTAAAGAAATTCGGTCCCCGAATTTAAATTAAAACTCCCTCCAAATACTAAAACATCTAAGCAAAACCATGAAGTCGTCGGGGCTTCGAAATCGTAAATACATAAAACAAATCGTAGCGCAGCACATGCGCATGAAAAATGAGCATATAACTCAAAATCAAAACTCCATCCAGCATCCCGCAATCATCGGAGTCATGGTGAAGACACATTGTCCAATCCAAAATGAAAATCAATATGATATATATCATTAAAACATCTGGAAGCAATGCATGCCAAATCTTCTTCAAATCGTTGTGCGATGCTCGCAGCACTGCACAGTGGCGGACGTTTATTGTAAAAAAATAACTTCATATATATATATCCTTTGTTTAATATGCACGTCCCGCCGTTTTGGAAGCAATTTCAGAAGGGTTTCCTTTATAAAATGCTTCGTGTCATCTCGGACACGTAGGTAAATACTGAGAATGTAGCTCGCTTTTTGGAAATCCCTTCGATAACTATCAATGCATGAAAAATATATTCAGGTACTGTCCTCTGACTAGTCCTGCTCAGTACGAGAACACATAGCGAATATTATAAAAACGTACTGCTCCATAAGAAATCAATCACAAATATATATGAATACTACATGCGTCAGGTGCGCACGGAAATCAAAATCTATAAATGTGCCATACATGTGCACAGAAACAACATCTAGGTGCAACGGGTGTGCACACAACATCAGTCATAGGCAACGTGTGTGCCTGACAGCAAAATCAGGTGCATCTGACATGCACGAAAAATCCCGATTCAGTGCATCTGGTGTGCACCAAATCGCATCTCATAACAGGCGCCCAACATGCGTTAAAAATCCAAATCTGGTGCATCCATCATGCATGAAATCATGAATTCCAATATCAAGCGCCGAACATGCGCAAAATCCAATCAGGTGCATAAGGTGCACAAACAAATATCGAGCATCACCAACGAAATCGAAGTCCAGTGCAACTGTAGTGCACAAAATGCGAATCACTGCACTGCAAGCATATGTGAACTATACCGAGTGCAAGAACCAAATCGTGTGCGTACATATGCACAAAATCAACTCAACTGTATGAAACCCATAAAATCATAAACATGAGAAACCAAGGCACGAAAACGATGTCAAGTGCAACAACTGTGCAAAATCGTAAATACTCAGTAGGTGCAACCATGGTACATGAAAACAAATACCATGAAACTCAATCATCAAAATCAGTCATGCGAATAGATCATCCAAAATACCGAAATCAAATATGGTGGAATAGTCCCGCTCAAGCACATCCTCCAAGAATCTCTGGCCAACTGTCGTGGTCACTCATAGCATGTCTCGTCGACGATCCAGAACTCTTGCCTGCCGGTGTGCGTAACACGACCACTCCTGGGTCTAAGTCTTCTCGTAATTTATTCCAGAAAGGTCCTGTCGAGGTCTCTCCCAAATCTCGTCTCTGCCGAACTGTCCGGAAGTCATCGTCCTTTACTATACCTGTTTCTTGTTCCGGAACAGCTGCATACTCAATGCGACTCCTTTAGGAAGGTATATCCAAGCACAATGCTTCGGCATGTGTATCACATCTCTGATGTCGGCGGAGTGGAACGTCATCTTATCCAGATCTTGTACGGACCTCTTTACTCCACTTTTCTCTAATGTCGACTGCTTCGGACTCGTCTCGTCGTGGCTGCATGGACATAGCTCCAACGGCTATCCTCGTATCTGGTGTCTCCCAAGAAATGCATCTCACCACCTAGCATCCGAATGAAGTCGAACCATCCGATCGCTTCGTCAAAACCTCATAATCCCCCAAGAGCTCAACATCTTGGGTACAGTTTAACAGTATCGAGTACATACCACAGCATCGATGGTCCAGCCGTAGAAGGGCAAACCCAAGCCTCACTAATGGCGCCGCGGAACTGCCGCAAACCCTAAGGTTCAAAGGCTTTCACACGGTCATTAAGTCGAGTTAGGGTTTCATTCTTCTAGAGGGACCATATAATTGCCTGCATGTCTTTCCGAGTACTTTAAACTTGGAATAGTAGGTTTCTGATATTCGATCGTCACTGTCGACTCTCAACGTCTCCGCGTGAAGTCGTCTCTAGCTGGAATCAATTTATCGGATGACCTCGCATCGGTAAGCGAACGATCCACACGTCCTAGTCATTCTTCCTTGGTGATTAGCGGCCTTCTATAATCTCTTAGTACAACCTCGTACTGCAATAGCTCCCACATCTGGGGCGATATCTCGTCGTTCACAGCAAAAACTGGTTCGCTCATCTGCACGCTGAACCGTGCCTCAATCCTTTTAATGGTCATCTAAGTATGGCTGGCCTCTACCGGTGGCTCAATCCTCTGGTGCTAATCTGCACGTCCGAGCAATCTTATACGGCGATCCATCCAACGCTCGTGGCGCAAAACACAATCAAAAGATACCTCTCTACAATCGGGTGTCGCCGGAATCACGCCCTGGTCAGTCCTCGTTCGTGACGAGCTCGTGCTGACCGCAACTCTAGCCGTAGTTCTCCCTGCCCGTAATCGTGGCAGCAAAACCAAACTGGTACCCATGAGGCTAGATCAGGAAGGAATATAATACTGAACAAGAAAATGTACATCCTAAGGCTTCTTAAGTGGAGTGGCGTATCGTAAATATGCCGCGGAACATACCAACGGTACGTCACTCTACTTTAGTCACCTATTCCATCAACCAAGGGTCATCCTACGCTCCGAAGGTAAAACCTGACGCTCTGATACCAACTTTGTCACGACCCGAAGTACGGAACATGACCGGCACTTAAACTACGAACGTCTCGAGGCGTACGTAATCTAAGTAAACCGAAAACCCAGAAATCCAAACCAAGAAAAGATGTAGAGTGCAGGAAAAACCAACATAAAGCAAGTAGTTTCAATAGCATAAGCCGAATTATGCGGTTTTTAAAAACATAAAAAATTTCCTGAAAATTTCGGCAGAGTCTCCTTTGTAAATACTGGCTCCCAAACGGGATACAACATGAATAGTATACGAAATCAATAAAAGGCATCCCTAAGCGGGAGCTAGCTCTTCATCAAACGACGGTCACAACCACACAAGCAAAACAATATACAACGCCAACGGCGAGGATCAAAAACTCAAAAGGAAACTCAAATCCATAAGAAATCCGCAGAAATATACGCGCGACTCTAAGGTCGAAAGAATAACATCACTGGTCTCTATCTCAAAAATAAAAACCTGTTTGGTTGATGGAACTTCTAGATACAACAGAATAATAATATACAAGATGTAATGATGGGTACGATACAAATAAACCCACCTACTACCAAGTCACCCGGAAATGGAAATAGTGCCAGCAAAGCCGTAATGAAACCTGTATGGCGAAACCTGTAAGAACTGTGGCACAACGGGGGTGAGTTGCCAACTCGTGAGTAGAAAGACATCTACGCACAGAAATCGCATAAATAACGCAACCTAGGTCAATGATCATAATATATCCTCAAATATATGAATAACATGCAGCCTATAACAATGGCTAGGGTAATATCTAACCCGAGTGTGATCTCATGTGCCCGTGTCAGTGCCTCAGGTAGCAATATAACATATGAATGAGGTATGAATGCATGAAAACAGAATACATGTAAATGAAGAACTGTTATCATAAATTAGTGAGATTTCTTTTGTATTTTTAAAATGAGGTATCATAAATGAAATCAGCATCAACAGTGTCTAGCATCGACACAAAACATAAATCTCAATGTCTCAAAGCCTCAGGCTCCGGCTATCCGGACTGGCCTGTATCATCAAATATCAGTACCTCAATATCTCGAAATCACAATGTCTCAATCTCAATCTCTAGGGCGCCGTCAGTCCAGACCGGCCCCTACTATCTATCTCAAGACCACGACGGTATCCTCCGGATATCCGACGCGTCGGGTTAAATCACTGGTAGGTAGTCTCCCCCTGCCAGGCTCATCATCATCACCACGAGCTTCTTGCCCCGGGGTACCTTACCGGGTCCACCATGTACCCGAAACGGTTCATCCAACTCCTCGAATCGGGTCTCGAAATCTATCAGCAAACTCATGGTGGACGACCCATACATCATGGGAAAAACCGCGCTTTTCATTTAAAAAGAGAAAGAAGAAGTTTGTATATGTTTTGCGGTTTTCCCCAAATCCAGAAAATCTCATGGAAATCCGAATCCAAAACCTCAATAGCACGTAAAAAGTGAATATATGCATGAGAATCCATGAATGCGGCATAACAATGAATAACAGTATGCATGAAGTAGCAGGTAATAACTACAATGTCTAAACTAACATATAAGGCAAGTACACTAATATCATGTCTAAACTATTAGCTAACAGGCTATGTTAAGCAATAATTTTTTCTAAGGTGTACGTGACATGGCAATTACCGATGAAGATGTGTGCGAGCCGGCAAGTAAGTGTACGTGGTACATACGCATCATCGGTAATGGTGCTGGTGTCCTAACCACAAGATATCAACAGTAGAATATGAAGCATAATATAAGCATGTGATGCGGAGCGAACAACAATAATGAGCGGGAGCTGAATACCAGACGCAACGATAACTAATCTGCATTAACCTAATATAAGTCCTACAATGGTGCCTTTTGAAATAACACGAATCGTGGGGTTTTGAAAATAGGGGCTACGGTGTTTTTAAGAAAAGATACGTTTTTGAAATATCCGTAGAATCCCTTGACCTGTCTTTTAAAATACGCACGATTCGTAAGCTTTGAAATAGGTAGGAACCGAATCTAATCTAACAACTAACTAAACTAAAGGGCTAAGCTACAAGCTAGACTACAGGTAAGGAAACCGCCTAACATCTGAGTCGATACATATACATACCTGTATATATATTAGTCGGTGATCCCGCCTCAATAATATCATATCCGATACCATATCTATAATTAGACATCCCAAGTTAAGAGTGCGGATCAATCATCAAGATATAGCTCGTACGTAAATCCGTCGTACGGCATCCCCAAATCTGGGTACGGGTCAATATCATATTCCTCACACTATTCCTCTGGTATCCTCTTTATCCAAGATCATAGTCTAGGGTACTGACCTATGTCTAGTACAATACTAATATCCTCAATATACTCATGATCTGACTACTGATCGACAATCTCGTACAAACCGATATCGTCAGCACATATCATCATCAAGGCGTATATATCGTCCGATACGGCCTAATATCAAAATCCTAGCATATCATGCCTCATATCACGATCACATGTCGACCATTTTATTTATAACACTATTCACCCGTATCGCCGCCCCAAGATCCGCTATAACACCAGGACGTACCTCAAGTATGAATCCTGCCATATCACCGATAACACAACCACAAAACAAATCTCATCGACTCAGCTCAAACCCAAGTATCATCCTCAAATCCGTATGTGAACACATAGTTCCATACCCATGTGAACACATAACTATAAAGAATCCCATGAGAACATATAAATAGGAATGTATGCAAGTATGTATGTATGTATGTGTAGTGCAACACTACCCTAGGGTTCGCAACACTAAAATAATCCAACACACCGATATCCATCCTAACATCTTTATTAATCTCAAATAACATATAATAATTGTTGGTGTGTATACGCATCCGTATACACCACCACGGACTGCGGGGGTGCTATACGCCATCCACCCGACTTCTTCCCGTAGATATAAATCTACTCACCTAGTCCTCGCTCGCCGGTGCCGACGTCGCCACGCACTTGCATGTCGTCTTGAAGTCCACATGGGGTACCTACATATCATAATGCACCGTATCATATTAAAATCCGACTCATGACCAAAACGACACACGAATCCCACATAGGTCAAAACCTATGGTTGCTTTCCTAAATCAACCCCAAAACCCTCGACATCGGCGTACAAACATCGATTGATCAAGAAAAACACCAAACATACCAATCATGGTTTCAAAACTCGCTAACTGTATAAGAAATATGGTTAAATTCATCAAAACCACAAATTCACCTAAAAAGCCATTTTTCCGAAAATCTAGCAAGCAAAAATTACCTGTTTTAGTACAAAACTCGACGTTTAAACAAATCTAATCGCCATAATACTTATTAAATATCTTAAATAAGTCATAAAAATAATTTCCATAATTTAATCCCAATAAATTTCATTAACCCCAAAATCCTAGTTTACAATATACCCAAATTTTAACAATTTAGCAAAAATGCACAAACAACAATTTAGCTTGGATTTTCATAAACTAAAAGCATTAAACCACTCAATACAATATTTATAATGACATGAAAACTTAATTATATTTTAATCTAAGCATTTGATAATTTTTCAAAAACTCTAGTTAGCAAACTAGCTTAATTAGGGCAATTATAAGAAATAGTTGTAATTAACAACTATATTAGCTTTCAACATGGCTTAAGATGTTAATCCACATCCCATATCCATGCACAATTGATCACAACCCAATTCCTCAACAAAACCCTAACTTGAATTCCTTAATCATGCAATTAAACTCATCTAAAACCTAATTAATCACTTAATTAACTTAGATTAAAGCGATAATCAACAATTTAACTACATGGTTAAGATTATACCTCCACAATTTTTGTAGATCCCACTTGCCACTAGCCTCCCAAATTAGCTTCCATCCCCCATGATCCATGCTAAATTGGCTAAAGAAAAATGGGTAGGGCTTTGATTTTGATTTTATGGGATTTTTGATGCATTTTTTGAATGGTTTTTGAGGTGGAATGAGAGGGGAAAATGGGGGAGTTGGGGCTGCCATTTTCGGCCAGAAAATGAGGGAAGGATGAGGGAGTGTGGTGAGGGAATTATGGCCAAGTCAAGGAAAAAACCCCAAGTCAACAAAACCCATACCTCATTCTTTATTAGTTTTCTTTTAATTTCTTGTTTCCTTTTTCATTTTCTTTTTTACTTGAAGTGGGAAAACAATTGGGGAGGGCTGCTGAATTCTGCATAAAAGAGGAGGAAAAATGGGTGTGTGTGAGTGTGGGGGTGTGTGTAGCAAGTTCCAATTGAAGGAAATACCCCTTTATCTCAATTACATTAATTAACTTCACAATTTTAGCATTTTTCTTCGATATTTTCTAACATCGTTTGACAGCTCCATTTCATTTCAAAAACTACATGATAAAATTTTGTTTAATATGTTATGATGCACAAAATTCATTTCAACTCAATCCAGTTTGTAATTTTCCCTAATTAAATGTATTAGTGACTGTTGGGGTAAAAATTTACACCCCGGTTGACCGAGTCAAAGTCAAGGTCAACCCCCAAGCTAGGTGAGCCCAAGCCCAGGTCAAGCGGGCCCATGCCCAAATCGAGCCCGCAGCCAGCCTCCCCATGCCAACAACAAAATCATGTAATAAATAATTTTTATGTAATTGTTTATGCATGAATGTGGGCATAAAGCCAATATTTTGTAAGCCCATGGCTTATGTGCAAAAATGAAATGGCACATGTGCCATGGGATGGCTAAAATGCCATTTTTGTAAAGCCCAAGGGGCTATATGTAAATATGTAAGCCTATATAAGGCAAAATGATGATGAATAAACAACAACTTTCTCTCTCTCCAAACAAAAAAAAAAGTCTCAGAGCTGAGCTCTTTCTTCCATCTTCAAGGTTCCAAAACCTTCTTCTTTCTCTTGAATTAAATCAAGAGTTTTACTCTTCCTTTTTCAAAACAAATTAGTTTTTCACCACAAAACCCACAAAGGGGAACTTGGATCTATCATTAGATCTGAAAAAGAAGAGATTTTGAGATTTCACATCTCTTGATCTTCAAGATCCAGCAAGCAACAGGAGGAAGAAGAACATCGTTCACTAAACCCAAAAAAAAAAACACACACTCAGGAGTCCAACTCCTCTCTGATTTCTCTTCTGAGAAATTTGTTTTAGCAGCGCGCAGCGCAAGTGCGCAAAGCGCCCGCGTGCCGACACGTGGCGCGCGCGCTTGCGCACCTGCGCGCTTGCGCAAGTGCGCAAAGCGCCCTCGTGCCGACACGTGGCGCGCGCGCTTGCGCAAGTGCGCAAAGCGCCCTCGTGCCGACACGTGGCGCGCGCGCTTGCTTGCGCACCTGCGCGCTTGCGCAAGTGCGCAAAGCGCCCGCGTGCCGACACGTGGCGCGCGCGCTTGCGCACCTGCGCGCTTGCGCAAGGGCGCAAAGCGCCCGCGTGCCGACACGTGGCGCGCTTGCGCACCTGCGCGCAGCGCTCATGCGCAAAGCGCCCACGTACCGACACGTGGCGTGCTTGCGCCTGAGCGCACAGCACCTAAGCGCACAGCGCCCAAGATGCTGCCCCACGCATCCTTTGGATGCCCTTTTCCCCTTTATTTATATATACATGTATATATATACATATGTATACAAATGTACACATACACATACTCCGCCACGCTCTCCCCCTCAAAAAAATTTTCGGGCCGGGGCGCTGCCCCGAACCCCGCAAGGGGGCTGCTAGCCCCCTTGACCCCCAGCCCGCTATCCGGGTAGCGGGACCCCCGTAAAAACTCTGCGTGGCTCCCGACATATCCAAACCCCCATTTCAAAACACAACACACGTACACTGCACATTGAGTTCGCATGACCAGTTTAACCCGTCAATCGGAGGTTCCCTCGCTCCAAAGGCGAGGGGTAATTAACGGCAGCTTAGTCCGCGGCTGCCGGAGATTCGGATCCCCACAATCAATAAACCCCGGCCTACCCTAGGCAGGGGGAATGTGTAGTACGCCTGACAAGCGTGCGCGTATTCCCATTTCAATGGGGTGACGAAAAACACCCTACAGATTCTGGCACGCCCGGTGGGACCAATCTCTCCTCCCATATTTCGGGTTAAACGCTCATGCGAACTCAATCAATATACATGTCTGTATTTATACTAAAATAATGCTCTTTCATGCAGGTTCTCAAGCAATCACTTCTTAATGATGTCTCCAAAAACCTACTCAACTCTCAACACGGCTCCCATCTCATACACGATGAAGATAGACTCCAGGACGGTCCTTCCGGCCAGTCTCGGGCGACAATGGGAGGAGCCGCTGCTACCATTCGGCTCTATTGTGTTCATTCCAGTTGGCGCCATCCCAGCTCCTCAAGCCCCGGTGGCAGACAAACCGGTCTCGAAAGGCAGGAGACCAAATGTGGTGATCTCAAGGGCGCCCCAACCCAAACGCAAGTCGGTGTCTGAACGAATTTCCTTGGCCCCAGCTGGGGGCAAGGCCATCAACACCAATAAAGCTATAACGCATCCCGAGCAAGCTCCAGCGGTGCCCTTGACCACTGCTCGATCGGGTGTCTTCTCTAAGCTCCCCTCTGATCAACTCACAATGGCTTCCCGGGTAGCAGATGCCCGCCAAGCCTTCAAAATCGAGAAGCTGAGGGAGAAAAGGCTCAGATATAGAGCCAACAAAAGGGCTAGGGCTACTGCCAGGCTAAACCTCATGAGGTTCGAAGAACAGGGTTACCTCGCCAAAGATGAGGGGATGGCTGAATGTGTTATCCACACTGTCTACGTGGTGGGCACGCGCAGCAAGAGCAAGGACGGGGCCACCACATCTCAAATCCAATCTGGCTTGAATGTGGTTGCCACTTCCCAAGAACAGCCGCCTCCGCTGGATGATGAAAACCCTCTCGATGAGGCTGATAGGCAGAGAGAGCCCTCAATTCATGAGGAGTCGGGCTCGGAAAGCGAAGAAGAGCCGACTTTCCGCCCCAGGACCGCGGAGCAAGAACTGCTTCAAGAGCTCCGAAAGCAGCTCAGAAGCAAAGACAAGGAGATGGCCAAGCTCTACACAAAGATCGACGACTTGACAAATGTCGTCTTACGGCTTACGGCCCAACTTGCCTCTCAGCCGCCCAATCAAGCACAGGGCTCTGCTCATGAACCGGGAAACGTTGACCCGAGACAGCCGGTGCCTATTCCCTCAAATCCAAGGGTGGGCGGACCGCACGAAAGTCAGTCGCATCCTATCTCGGCAAATGTCTTGGCTACCGATGACAATAGCCCGCTAACTCAAGATCAAATCATGGATTTGGTTACCGACAAAGTCAAAACCTTGGTAGCCGAAGCCGAAGCGCAAAAAGATGTCAGCAGTAGTGGGAGACCATATCCTGCTCAGTATGATCTGGTAGAATTTCCTAGCGGCTATGTCATCCCCAAATTCGGAAGATTCAACGGGACGGGAAATGCGAATCAGCACATCGCCCACTTCAAAGCCTCATGCGGGAATACTGGGGGCAATGATGCGCTCCTCCTCCGCCAGTTCGTTAATAGCCTGACCGATGTTGCTTTCGACTGGTATACGATGATAAAGACAAACCAGATAGCATACTATCATCTCGAGCAAGACTGTCATATCGGTATAGGTCCTGCCTCAATCATTGCAATCACGTACCTGCGATCCAATAATTGAATTTGAGGGCACTATCTCTAACAGATCCGGCTTTTACGGTCCATGTTACCAAGTCAAGAAAAATTTTTGTTTTACCGTTTCCGCAACCCTGAAAGTACCGGGAGAGGTAACGTAGACCTAACAGTGGTATCGGAGCTACCAGGCATTGGATGTCGACCTATGGGGGGTTCTCACTGTGTGACAGTGTGGCGAAGCATAGGCTCTTACCCCCAGGGTGTCCCCAGACCGGAAGGTGTTTCGGCGGGTTGTAGTCCTCGCGAGGGGGCATACGTAAAAAGTAGCGGCTGAGGGACCCGTTGGTGCCACGGCGACCCCATTGGATGGGGTAGCTTCCTGACTATCAGTGGTATCAGAGCCTAGCTAAACATAAACTAGCAAGTTAGCAAAGTTTTTAGAATATCGATCGGAAAAAAGTCGCAAAACACGCCCGAGAAATCCCAAGTTTCTGTCGATTTTTTATACTGTTCAAAAAATAATTTAACATACATGAATAATCGTCTCAAGGTTTTTATAAAACACATAGCAAAAATGAGCTGCTGACTCGGCCAACTCACCGCGGAACCGCGGCCAAACCATGGATTTGGCCGTGGATCCGCGGCCGAGTTGACTCGGCCGCCGCTCCGTTTTGCTGCAGTGTTCTATTTGGGCTGTTTTGGGATTTTTAGTACATGTTGTTTCTGCCCAGATTTTCCAAAGAGCAAATTGATTTTTCAGGTGGTTACAAATCCGTATTTTTGATCGATATTCCGTAGACTTTAGCTAATGGATATTTTCTGTGATGTGATATATGTATTGAACGTCTACTAATCGCTATACGTCGATTATTGGGGGTTATACATATCTGTGATCTGTAATGCTGATGGTTTGTGTATATGAACTCATTGGATTGTCGCGGATGAATAGCCGGGGTGGATGTGAGATGAGAGTTTCTTTTTCTTTCATTCATTGTAAAATTTGTAAATTGATGTAATATTATTTGTATGGCCGCACAACCGGGTCGGGGTTGTAGCCGTCATTGTATAATTTCTTTTTACTGTTTTTGCTCCTAGGATAGACCCAAGGTGGGGTGCACAAACTACCGGGTATCTCGAAGTGCCGAGTGGCCTACTCATGTCGTTGA
Source organism: Agapanthus africanus (assembly GCA_030015575.1). Lineage (NCBI taxonomy): Eukaryota > Viridiplantae > Streptophyta > Magnoliopsida > Asparagales > Amaryllidaceae > Agapanthus > Agapanthus africanus. The sequence goes on from JASDDO010000001.1 coordinate 411,698,366, forward strand.
GGGAGGTTTCTTCGCTTCAGGTACTTGGCGGGTAGTTTTCCGCACCCGTAAGGGTCTAGGCTGAGGTTTTAGCTATTCATCGCGACCGTGTAATCCGCTTTTCGTTGCAGGCTCGAACGAATCGCGGGTTCCTAGTATATCCAAAGTGTTCATCTGTGATCTGGATTGGCTATCATTGCTATATATCTATATATGATATCTATTTAGGTGTTGCTTATGTTTTGCATTCGCGCTAACGGGTGATGACGGGGCCCCGTGGAGAATGCGGATGGCATAAGCGTACGCCATATTTAGGTTGTTTTCTGCAATGGTAGGATCAATTGATGGGACGCATTAAATTAATGCAAGAAAATAATCCTAAAAGACGTTGTTGGAACAATTTTTCAAAAAGCTGTTATTGCAAGGACGTTCACTTTTTGTTTTGCACAGAGGTATTCGGTTATGAATGCCCAGCACCTCAGTCGACGAGGCAAGGGCCGAGATCCCTTCATCGGGAGCGACCCCTTGGTCAAAAGTTTGCGTCAGGGTAATAACTTCACTATAGTCGATTATTCTTGCTTTGCATCGAGGTATTCAGTTTGGAATATCCTGCACCTCATTCGATGAGGAAAGAGCCGAGATCCCTTTACAGGGAGTGACCTCTTTAGCAAAAGTTTTCGCCACTATATTTTCAAAAAAGGGTATCACGTTCCTTCAACGATATCAAGTTCATCACGTTAACGGGTTTTTTCGCCAAAAACCCAGCCGTAGCCCTCCGTCATTTCCTATAAGTACTACTTAGTATTCGAGCTGTGTATTTTGGCATTGTCAAGGCGTAGTGATCGGTTGCTAAGTATTGCTTGTTTGCAGTTTTTCGGATTATTTAGGACAGTCGCATAGCTATATTGGCATTGTCAAGAGATATACGGGTGGGTCTAAGTTAATCAAGATAATGACGGGCCGAACTTGACTAGCGGTTAATGATATGTTGGCATTGTCAAGGTCATAAACCGTTAGGGGCAGAAATCCACATCGGGAGTTTCTAAAGAAACTAAAACTTGCAGATTTAGCATACCTTCTGCAGTGTGGTGACTAGAGTGGATTCCATCTAGGTCATCGCACAATGATAGTTGGATCCCGATCCTACTGATGAGTTGGATTACTCTCGGGAGATTATTTCACTTAACAATCCTTGATATAAACCAAGTAGGTGTCTAGAACGGTGTTAGAGGGGTTACGCCTCCAGGGAAAAGAGGTTATTTAATTAAGGAACTTCGCGAAAGCGTTGGAAAACCTCCCTCGAAGTACCAACACCAGCCTGGCTGAAAGGCTAAGCAAGTATTGTGACGTGCGATTAATCCTGACTAGTTGTTCTTTTAGGGTTTGAAGAAGAATTTGAGGAAACAGTGGGAGCCATCCTGGTTAGATAAATCAATAAACCAATCTAATCTTGCAAGAGCGCACGCTGAGTGTTTCTTTTCTCTCTCTCCAGGTACCAACCATTTCACGCCCTAATCAAGATAATAAAATGTATCGCTTGACCGATCCGAATTCTTATTCGGGGCTGGGGAACGATGGTTCGGCTCTAACTTGTAACAACAGTCATAAGTATGAGTAAGGGAAAGAGGATTATATGGATTCCCAGGATACCCAGTTGAAGAAGAAGCATGGTTTTGCATCTACTTCGGGTGTTCTTGTGATTGAGAACTGCTTTACGGTCAGCCCTACCTCCTGGGTACTTGATACCGGATCAGGATCTCATATCTGTAATTTATTGCAGGGACTGAGAAAAAGTAGGAAAGTTGTACCTGGTGATATGTCGCTCAGAGTAGCGAACGGAGCACAAGTTTATGCTGCAGCCGTCGGTGAATATCACCTAGTGTTGCCAAATGGCAATACTATGATTTTGAACGACTGCTACTATGTGCCTTCCATGGTTTGCAACATCATATCAGTTTCTTTTCTCGATAAAGATGGATATAACTTTGTTCTTGATAGAAATATCATGAAAATCTACCTTCATAAGGTAATGGTTGCAGAAGGTATACTGTGTAATGGTATCTACGTTCTAAATCAAAATAGGTTCTCAATATACAAAACACACGCAAGAGGAAGAATTCAGATACGAATGAATCCTACTTGTGGCATTGTAGACTTGGTCATATCGGAGATAAAAGACTAAGTAAGTTGCATAAAGATGGACTCTTGAATGCGTTCGAGTTTTCATCTTATGAAACTTGCCAGTCTTGTCTCAAAGGGAAGATGACCAAATCTCCGTTCACTGGACATGGAGAAAAGGCAGCAGAGCTCTTAGGACTCATACACAGTGATGTATGTGGTCCAATGTCTTTACATGCAAGGGGTGGGTTCTCGTACTTCATCACATTCACTGACGATCTCTCTAGATTCGGATATGTGTATCTTATGAAACACAAATCTGAAGCTTTTGAGAAATTCAAGGAATTCAGAAACGAAGTAGAGAACCAGACAGGCAAAAGTATCAAAATCTTCTGGTCTGATAGAGGAGGGGAGTACTTAAGCACGGAATTCCGAGATTACTTAAAAGAGAATGGTATTCTCTCTCAGCTTACTCCTCCTTATACACCACAGCACAACGGTGTGTCGGAGCGGAGGAATCGTACCCTATTAGATATGGTTCGATCCATGATGAGTAATGCTGAGTTACCTCTTTCATTCTGGGGACTTGCGCTAGAAACAGCGGCATACTTACTGAATCAGGTTCCGTCTAAATCTGTGCCTAAGACTCCATATGAAATATGGAGTGGTAAAAAACATATCTTGAACGTATTAAGATATGGGGTTGTCCGGCCTATGTAAAAGTACAAAATCCGGACAAGCTTAAGGCACGGTCAGTTTTTTGCAAGTTTGTGGGATATCCTGGAAATTCTCTGGGATATCTGTTCTACCACAATGAGGAACAGAAGGTGTTCGTTGCTCGTCGCGCCACCTTTTTAGAGTGGCAATTTCTTGCAAAAGAAATAAGTGGGAGCATGGTAGAACTGGATGAAATATCTGATCCACAAACTCAAACTGAGGATTTAGCAGAACCAGAAAATTCAATAGTCCCTGACGAACCTCAGCCACTCCGCAGATCTGGTAGGATTTCCCATCCGTCCGAGAGATACTACGGTTTTCTCATAGACGGGGATCGAGAGGATTGCATCTTGGAAGAAAATGACCCTACCAGTTTCAGGCAGGCCATTATTAGTAGGGACTCTGATAAGTGGCAGGAAGCAATGCAATCCGAAATAGAGTCTATGCACACCAATAAAGTGTGGACCTTGGATATTGCTCCACCTAGGGTAAAACCCGTTGGATGCAAATGGATCTACAAAAGGAAACTTGGTGTGGATGGGCAGGTGGAGACCTATAAGGCTAGACTCGTTGCAAAAGGTTTTCGTTAAAGACCTGGTTTGGACTATGACGAAACCTTTTCTCCAGTGGCTATGCTGAAATCCATTCGGATCCTACTTGCCATTGCTGCCTTCCATGACTATGAAATCTTGCAGATGGACGTTAAAACGGCTTTTCTAAACGGCTGTTTGGAAGCGTGCGTTTACATGGATCAGCCAGAAGGTTTCGTAGACGGTGGGAGCAGTGGGAAGGTGTGCAAGTTGCTTAAATCCATTTATGGATTAAAGCAGGCATCGCGGAGCTGGAACATCTGTTTTGATGAGGCAATCAAGGAATTTGATTTAATCAAGAACGAAGATGAACCTTGTGTCTATAAGAAGATTGTAGGACGAACTGTCGTGTTCATAGTCTTGTACGTGGACGACATTCTTTTGATAGGAAATGATATTCCAATGCTACAATCGGTCAAGCTATTTTTGTCACAATGGTTCTCCATGAAGGACCTGGGTGATGCCTCGTACATTCTGGGGATCAAGATCTATAGAGATAGATCCAAGAGATTGCTGGGACTTTCACAGTCCAGGTACATAGAGACCGTACTAAAGAGATTTAGTATGGAGGATTCCAAGCGCGGTAACATACCCGCATTGCACGGAATTACCCTCTCCAAGAAGATGTCTCCTAAGACTGATGAGGAGAGGGTTCACATGAGCACTATACCCTACGCTTCGGCAGTAGGATCTATAATGTATGCGATGCTATGTACAAGACCAGATGTAGCTTACGCGCTGAGCGTGGTAAGCCGGTATCAGTCAGACCCAGGTGAGGACCACTGGACGGCAGTGAAGAACATTCTCAAGTACCTGAGAAGGACTAAGGAGATGTTCCTGGTTTACGGTAATGGAGACCTCCGGGTCGAATCCTTTACCGATTCAAGCTTCCAGAGTGACAAAGATGACAACAAGTCTGTCTCGGGTTTTGTGTTTACCCTCAACGGAGGGGCGGTATGTTGGAGGAGTTCCAAACAGGATACCGTCGCAGACTCGACAATGGAGGCTGAATACATTGCTGCAAGCGATGCCGCAAAAGAGGCGGTCTGGATGAAGAAGTTCATTAGTGAACTTCAGGTGGTTCCGTCAATTGTTGACCCAATACCTTTGTATTGCGATAACAATGGGGCTATAGCTTTAGCGAAGGAACCAAGGTCCCATCAGAAATCCAGACACATCTTAAGGCGGTATCACCTGATCAGGGAGATCATTGATCGCCAGGAGATCGAGGTACGGAGAGTGGACACAAAAGACAACACGGCGGATCCATTCACGAAGGCCTTGCCCCAGACTCAGTTCGAGCGGCTGATCGAGATAATTGGTCTTCGATACGCCAGTACATGGCCTTAGTGCAAGTGGGAGATTGTTAGTGTATATGCCCTAGAGGCCATTACTGTATCATACTAGTATGTATATTACTTGATGGAAGCTTGGGATATTCACAGTTGTATAGAAAATCTTGCTCGAAATAGTAGTATGCTACTTGGTTTGTCTCTGCTTTAATGTGTACATGTGTTTCTTTATTATATCACCTATACGCATTAGTGGAGCCCTTAGGATCTTTGCTTGATTACCGGCGTTGTGATGGTGATCACACTCGTGGGGGCTGGGTAATCCATAAGAACATCCTTATGCACGTCCCTAGTCGCGGGATTATCGAGACAGGGCATCTATACTCCGGAGTAGACTAGCGAATGTGCTTCTCATCCCAGTGCGGGAGACGGTCTGTCCCACAGCCGTCAGTACATCGTACTTGAGATAGTATGCGGGTGCTCGTTAGGTTACGAGTACACTGGAAAGGACTCGTCGGGAACTGTTGGTTGGTATTATACCTATCGTCAGTTAACAGTTCCCAGGTGACATGAGTACAGCTTAGTCCGCTGACTTGACACTGTCACTTCGCCTCGAGTGTGTTCCCACTGCACTTTGATTACTACCCTACCACGGCTCTACTGAGTCGTGCAAACAGGTAGTAGTTGGGTGCAGTCCCGAAGCACTTAGAGGCAGTGACGGTTAGACAGGATTCGTCTCTCCCGGTATTAGGGGTTGATATAGCGCTGTGTCTAGGAGAGCCATTACACAAAGTCCCTGGCCAGGGCTAGCGAGATATACTGGTAGGTTTCCAGTGATGTCTCAGGGTGTTCTGGGCTACACTCCGACACGACTTGTTCCGCTATTAGGGGACTAACGTTCGCCACCCCCTAGGCCCGCCATATGATGTATCAGACGAACAGACCGGACTGTACGGAGATTGTCATATACAGGCTCAGTAGGAGTTCGGATGGGTTTACCTCATCGGCCTTCTTATCGACATCTACCTGGGGACCGTTACGTACAGCTAGTGCCGCTTGCGGTCTGTGGTTAAACCCACTGCCAGCGTAGTGTCGAGTCTTTAGAGTCCCACACAGAGAGTTTCCCTGCACTGAGCGAAACGTGTAGAGTCCGTATGGTTTTACGGCAGGGCTGCGATCACTTACGTGCATTTGTGTGCGCATGCTGTGCGGGCAGGAAATACTAGTGGGCTTTGGTTTAAGCCGGATCCTAGTATTGCACAGATGGATTTGTTTTGTCTTCTGTGCATTCGCATTCTACGGAATGTGGATGCGGGTGTGTATGCACAGTTTTGAGGAGCGATGAAGGAGGAGGTGCCTCATTAGGGTTTTGGCAGTTGGTTTGGCCAAAACCATTATGTGGCAGGCTCATTAGGGTTTTGACATTTCGTTCAGTCAAAACCATTATGAGCCGGAGACATTATTTTACTAATCCTTTTTATGATAATTATGTGATAGCTAATTGCTTTGACCATTTGACCACCTTGACCACTCTTGACTTTGTTGACCCGTTGACAAAATTTGACCATTGACCTTCATGAGAGGTCTACACTCTTCTTTGTTTTTCTTTTTCAATTTGGATTATGAAAATGGTCATTGGATTATGAAAATGGTCAAATCAATGTAGCATCAACTTTATCAAGATAGGATTTGTAATGATTGTGTTTAGTATTATTTTGCAACCATGGTTCATTTTCTTTGAGTGAACCTTTTCATTTCTCTTTTCTCATTCTCTCTCTTGGAAATGAGAAGAAAGAAAGAGCTCCATGGTTGTTTGACCTTCTTCATCTTCCTCCTCTTCATAAATTCTTTTGATCTCATGTGTTGAGAGAAAAAGAATCCGCATAGACAAATACCTCCATCTTTCTCTTCTACACAACCTAGGGTATCAAGACTAGCGATCTTGTTGCTCTAGTTGCCTCAGCTCGAGGTGGAGCTCGGTGTACAACTCTCGGGTGGATCGTCTTTGACTCAAGAAGGCCGCGGAGGTGACCAAAGTCCGGATCAACCCTCGGAGCAAGGATCGACAGCGGGACAGCGGAATGAAGACCCGAAGGACCGGTATCGTGAGGTATAATTTCTACGGCATAGTAGTTAACACCTCTTATAGTTTGCTAGTTTCTAGTTTAGCAAAGATCCAGCTTTTACGGTCCATGTTACCAAGTAAAGAAAAATTTTGGTTTTACCGTTTCCGCAACCCCGAAAGTACCGGGAGAGCTAACGCGGACCTAACAACTCGCACTATTACCATGGGTTTATGCAGCATAAGCGCTATTCGTGTGGACACACACGCCCTGGTAATTGGTATGCCACAAACACTAGATAATTTATTTAAAAACGGAATCTAAAAAAATTGCACCATATATGATTTGTTAATCTTTACTAGTACATTTAAATTCCTCCGGATGAACACGTAAGATGCTAGTCATTTGCATGTACCTCATTGCATCATTGTTCATGCATAATTTTCTTGTTATATATTGCAGTTCGCATTCGTTGATACCATAGGCATCCATTATTGCTGACATGTGTACTAATGGTGATTTTCTTGAGGATTTCAGTACTTGAGATCTATAAGATTTTGGGGAAAACAGCATGGATTTGATAAAACCAGATATTCATTTTAAATATAGCAAGTTGCGGCTTTCTCGTGTTATGATACATGTGTTGTCCACCAAGGATTTTCTGTTAGTTTTCGAGACACGTTTTGAGGAGTAGGATGAACTGTCTCGGGTACATGGTGGGCCCGGTAAGGTACCCCAGGGCAAGAAGTTCAAGTTGTAGACGATGAGCCTGGGAGGGGCAGACTACCTACCGGTGATTGTTAGCGCGGTGGATATCCAGAGGATACCGATCTTGGTCGCGAGACTTTGATGTACCGATACTTTGAGACATTGAGATATTCATTGAGATGTCGATGCTTGACACGGATTTCTGTTGATTTCATTGATATTTCTTCAGATATTTCACAGGAGTTTTTTTCTAAGATGAAATTAATGATTTTCTTATATCAAACATACTCAGATCTTATGTTAAATTGCATTCATGTTGCTTTCATGCTAGTTCATTGTTCATATCATAATTTTGCATTCTTTTAGACCCCATTCTTATACATTTTACAAATAAATAGGTGCTTTTGACCCATGTCTGCTACATAGTTACAGGTTACAGGTTCTCGGAACAAAAACAGTGGAAAAGATAAAAGACGATGCACAAGTGAGACTACGACCAACAAATAGAAGGATTTTGATCAAGCCTACACGAAGATAAGTTCACAAAGTACAAGGCAGCGCAAAGTTAAAAACTTTGACACAAAGAGAACGGTTAAAGTCCACTACATTACTCATTGTGGAGATCTGGAAGAGAAATAGAAAACATTCTGAAGAACCAACCAAGGGAACAGGAAGCAAAAGTCAACCAGAAGAATTGCAGGAAAATTGAGCCCAAACCATCACTGTTTGGCCGCGGAACCGTGGCCAAACCTGGCCTATGGCCGCGGTTCCGCCGCCGGGTATAGCCCATAATGGCGGAAAAAATTACCAAAAAGTGTGGCGGCGCTGACTAGTCTTCCTAGGGGTATTTTTGTAAAAGCATACATGAGGCGATTGTAAACCTAGGGTTTTCTATGTCCTATAAATAGAGACCCAAATACTTGTATTAAGTCATGCCTCCTTTCAATTAATAAAATTCAGAATTCTTTTGAAGTTTTGGAGAGCATCAATTTGTAAATAGTTTTTATTTTCTGCCTTAGTTCTTAGTTTTAATTTCTGCCCTAGATAGATCTATTCTTTGTCTTAGTTTTAAATCTGGATTAGAATTTTTATTAAACTGTAGTAGTTAATTAATCTCTTAAAACAAAAACCAAAATAAAAATCATGTTTTTCTTAGATCCCATAATGAGCGAGTAGTTCTTGTTAGGGTTAGGAAGAGGGAAGGGTTTGAAAGATGCGAATCTCTCACCCGTTTCTTGCCCATCACATGTTAATAATTAGGATTCCATGCATGCATCCATATTCCGCTCCCTACGACACCCTTCCCACGAGGTAACGGTGATACCGTAGTATAAAAGACCGGATATGCATGTTTTCCATGGAGGTTAGGGTAAGGATTAAGAAAGGATGGACAAGGATCTAGAGGAAGAAACATCGTTTCATCTCGATCATCCTAATCCCCTTTATTAATAATTACCATAACTCCTAAAAAGTTCTAATTTAGGGCATTGAAAGAGGTGGGAAATTTTATTTTACCAAACTTAACCTAAACCTAACCCTAGCAAGTTTCCTAAATACTAGTCTAAATCAAATTAGTTTTAGTGATAAAGATCCTAACACCATTTGGAATTAACTTGTTAGAACAATTAGGAAATATACATCATCCCTGTGGACCGACCCGTATTCACCGGCTAGCTACCAAGCGACGCCGTTCTTGATTGCGGTAATATTATTTTTAATCGTAAAAAAAAACATCAATCAAATGGCGCCGTTGCCGGGGATGGCGTAGCATTTTCTTTTTGCAATTTCGGGTTAATATAAAATCATAAAAAGCATAAAAACTGAAAAGAAAAAAAATTATAAAAATTTATCATTTTGTTATTTTGTGAAGGGTATTTTTGTTTGAATTTTGTAGGATCTACAATCGAGTTCGGATCTGAAAAATCCAGAAAGCGAAACAGAAAACTGAAAATCTGAACAACAAAGGATTTCCATAACAGAACAACAGAAGAAATTTGGAGGACCGAGTCAACAAGTCAACCGCGGAACCGCGGTCAAAGGTGCGTTTCGGCGGCGGAACCGCAGCAAGAAGTGACGTCAAAAAAAAAAGGGCGGCGGGACCGCGGCGGGAAGCAGTATTGGCGGCGGAACCGCGGCAAGAAGGTGATGTCACCATCTGCTACAAAAAAAACCACTGTAAGTTTCCTCTTCTTCTTTGAAACCCTAATATCTCCTCTGAAAAATTTTCCTGCAAGATTTTTTGCGCTAAAAAATCTCTCCCCCTTCTAATAATTGATCTTGTGCGGGATTCTTTGCGCCGTGCTAAAAATAAAAATTGTTTGCAAGTGGTTGTTTACTGTTTTGCATATTTTTAATCGGACTTTAAGGGGTTTGAAACCAATTCAGATTGAGTGGGGATTTCATCACCCTTCCCAGGACCCCAGAAATCACATAAGGCATTTGCATTGATCTTCAATTAATTAATAAAGACTAGACTCAGCCCTAAGGACTTCGTGGTCAATAGGAAAGAGGACTAGTTGTAGGCATCGGCCGTTGATCCTAACCTGACTTTGTGGTGTCTAGGCAAGTGTGTCTAAGGCGAGTGGTTACTTAATTAGGGCCACTACTTGTAGTGGAGAGCCTCCCACTCACCTGGCACTTACCTGGCCGCAATTGGCGGTGAAGAGACGGTTTGAGGTCCTATTTCTAGTCCTTTGGAACAGTTAGGAGCTGTCTAGCTGACCTAGGTGACCCTAGATCTAGGCCTGATTGTGCATTTGTGATTGATTGAAAGTGTGTCTAAGCCCTTTATCGAATCATTTTGCAAAGAGCACCACATAAAAAAAAGTAATTTTTTTTATAAAAACTAGCAAGATTTTGTCGCTAAGAAATCCTTGCACCCCACTTACACCGACCTTCTTTTTCTTCTCCTTTTTACATCATGGGTACCCCACCTCACAAATCTTTTGCCAAACTTTGGTACCCTGAACCAAACTTTTCTTCATACGCGAATTGTTTCGGTCGATTTACGGACGACCCCTCCATGCCTAAAATTTCTTTGAAAGATCGAATAGAAGCGTCTAGGAGAAACAGTTCGACTCTGCAATCCACTTTGTATCAACCGTGTCAACCTTCACCACCTTCTTGTGTTGATACTCCTTTTTCGAGTCCTATTGTAACTCCGAAACACATGTCTATTGCTGAGCATATTGAACAATCTCGTAGCCGATCTTTCACTCCTCTCCACACATCCAGTTCTAGGGATCAACAAGTCCATTCACCTTTTTATCCAAATGTTGATCCTACTCCTGTCCAACCATTCAATTCCTACCAGTCCTACCCGACTTTCACACCTTCCCTAGACATTGATTCTACACAGCCATTTAGGAGTTTCTAGAATCCAAACAACTTTGAATCTTTTACTGAAACCCCTTCACAACCCATGTCTAGTTTGGAACAGTCGTTGGAAGCTTATATGGTAGCGACAAACCAAATGATTAGGAATGTGGATGCGTCCATGGCCGCCTTTATGCAACCTAATGAACCAAAAGCTAATTATCAACTAGCTCCAAAAATTCCAATGTATGAGGAAGCGGTTGGACAGAGTGAGAATTTGAGAGGAGAGAGTGAGTTCTACACCTTTCCAAATCAAACCTACCCATACCCAATTGGATCCCACAACTCTGGTTTTCAAACAAGTGTTCCAAATGATTCATCAGTTGAAAATAAAACATTTAATGAGTTGTGCGACTTTGTAGTGCTTGATTTGCCAGATTGTGAAGAGTCCCTTTCGAGTGAAACCATACCTAATCCTTTTGAACTTTACACCTCCACTCTAGAGCCTAAATTAATTGATATCCATGCTTTTGATGAGGTGTCTAAAAGAATTGATTTTCACTTGATTGAGGATATTGACGCCGGGAATATTTTAGATGATGAACCCATAGATTTGACTGAAATTTTATCTCCAATTCATCATCCCGAGTCATTAAATGTTTCTCCCAAACTTCATATGCGTCTTCATTTTGATGATAATGGCATGGATAAGCTAAATTTTGAGGAGAATTATGAGGATAGTATTGAGGAGAGTATTGAGGATAGTATTGGGGATGAACCATTTTTGTTGGATGTGTCGGATTTTCCAGTTCATCCTACTGAACCTTTAACTGTTATACTTCCTAAATCACCCTCCATCCTTTCTATCGTTCCGACCACGCAAAAGATCATGCAGGAGGACTGTGAGTTTGAAAATTTTCTGTTCAATCACAACACATTTGACGCCACTAGTGTGTTCCTCTTTGAATCTAACACAGTTCTGACAGACGATAACGATTACGAGTGTTTCATTTTTTCGGACGATATTGAAGACTCACCTTCCGAGTTTGAGTCCTTTGAATTTTCAGATGAGTTAGTTGAACCATCAGACTCGGTTGGTTACAGTTATTTCGAACCATTGATGGAATCTTTCAAGTTCGAGACAGTTTACTTCGGTAAGAATACGACTATCCCTAATTCATTCTCTTTCGTCCTTCCTATCGTTTCGACCACGTACGACTCCATCGCGTTTCCATTTTCAATGGAGGGTTTACCAAGTTCGACGTACCCATATTTTTTTGCGAATCTTAAGGGATTTGACCCCATTTCTCGATGGGTTGATAGATTAGCACAATCGCTTTAAACACATCGGTCATCACAAATTGCGCTAATTTATTCACTCGATTTACACCCTCAAGATCGTACTACACTTCTTTCTCTTTTCCGCCATTCTTCTCCTCCACCGAGACCTTATTCCACTCTTCTTCCCATACGGTCTCGTGTGTTTCTCAACGCTTTTCTCTACACTCCATTCTTCCACCAACCCTACCATTATAATGATAGAATTTTTGAATGGTTGGTGCTGACCTTTGGTCAGTGTAAGGCCTTGTATAGTTTTATTTTTCTCCTCCCTAACACTGAACTTTAACGTTTAGACAGTGGAAACACTGTTTCACTTAAGTTTGGGAGGAACCTTGTTGTATATATATATTTTGTTTTTCTTTTAAATTAAAAAATAATTTTTTTTTTATAAATAAATAAACAGAGGAGTGCTGACATTCTCAACCCTCTTCGTGTAGCATAACAGTGAGGACACTATCAATTTTAAGTTTGGGGATATGCTCGGTAAGCCTTCTTCCTTCGCATTCATGTGTACATTTTTGCATTTGCATACTTATTTTAAAACCCATAAAAATTGAAAAAAAATTAAAAATTATAAAAATTGAAAAGTTCAATTTTGGCCATAATTGACTTGTGTTTGACAAGAAGGTTAACTAGCTAGTGGAAAAACTAGATCTTAGATTTCGTAAATTAAAAACCCTAAAAATAACATTTCTTGAAATTTAACAGTAGAAAGTATATGTCTTTGTAGTTTATTTAGAAATAGGTAAATTTCGAGTTGACTTCTTGGGCAAAATTAAAACAAGGGAAAAGTATTGATATTTTTATTAAAGTATAAGTTTTAAAAATAATTTCTAAGCTTAAGTCTGGATTCTGAAAATATATACCCTACAAATTGTAGGGTTCCTAGGCACACTATAGAGGTCTCACAAGGCATCGAACATGCCAATTTAAAAATTATTGGTGCCGAGAAACCCTAACACGGATCGTTGACTAGATGTTTAGGCGAAATGAGAATCTAGTTAACTACTTAACTAAAAGTTAGATGCTACAACCTTTGTAGATCCGGTTCCCCACTTCCTTAGCTCCACGTGGGTGTGCTCTCGCTGTCCATCACGAATCCTAGACTCATTCGTCGGCTTCATCGGAAAAACGGGTGAGCAAGGTCGTCGGCTTCGTGTCAAAGACGATCTACGTCGAGGTTGCACAAGTTCAAGCTCCGACTTCACCAAGTTGTGAAACTTGTGAAGAAAACACCCAAAACCACTTGGCAAGAGGTAGAGGATGAAGAAATAGGAGGTGGGTTCACTTTAGATTTGGATTTCTCACTCTAGAAATGAAGTTGCCATTGATGGCATCAAGCTTTTCCTTTTTGAAGTGAAGAAGAAGATGAAGCTAGAATTATGATAAGTGTTGTAAATATAAATAATAAAACAATACTTATCATAATGGGAACCATGGTTAGGTGTAGAGAATTGACCATGGTTAAAAGAGTGGTTAGGGTTAAGCATGAAGACAAATTGGTCACTTGGGTCAAAGCTTCATGAAGCTTCACAAAGGTTCAAGAAAGAAAGCAACCATTTTGTATTCATATGCCATTCTTTTTCTAAAATAAATAAATGAAAAGAATGGATAATAAAAACCCTAATTACTTACTTAACCTAGGTTTAATCCTTTACACTTAACCAAATGAGTATGCATCATCAAACATGATACAAATATGTGCACAAAAGCATATCACATATACAATGTGCAAATCAAGTGAGAAAATCCGTTTAAAGTGAACCTATACTAGTTAATGCAAAGTAATATATCAAATATATAATTATACATTAAATCATTAAATCAACACTTGATTCAATGATCCGGTCATGTCGCACATAACCGACTAGTATTCAATGCATCGATTTATCGAATCAATGATTCGATAACTAGGTCATATCTCATACAACCAATCGAAATATTAATCGCGAGAATCAAATACGGTATCATATACACGCATCATTCTCGGTCCCGCACATATCTCATATGCGCTCCTATTTCGTTTCGCTTGAGCCAGGAAACCTCTGTGTAGGACTCTAAAGACTCGTCAATACGCCGGTAGCAGATGATGATCATATCAAGCACCCACAGGTCGCAAGCGGTCTGCTAAACGTAACGGCCACCCGGGTATTGAGCGATCAGAAGATCGACGAGCTAGCCCGCTCACACTCCTGTGAATCCAACCAGTAACACTTACCGTACAGTCCGGTCTGTTCGTCTGATACGTCGCATATCAAGTCTAGGGGTGGTATACGTCAGACCCCAATAACCGATAAGTCGTGCCGATGTGAGGCTCATAACGGGTCGAGAAACTACTGGTAACACTTACCAGCAAATCTCTGATCAGCCCTGGCCAGGGACTTCCCTGTTACGGCCAATCGAGCACAGCGCAACATCAACTCCCAATACGGGGAGAGACGAAACCCCTCCTATCGCTCATTGCCTCTATGTGACTCGGGACTGTACCCAAAGACCACCGTTTTGCACGCCCTCATGGACGTGGTAAGGTGGAGATCAAAGCACAGTGGGAATCACACAAGACTCTATGACGATCTCGAGTCTACAGGCTAACCTGTAAAAGTGTCACTTGAGAACTGCCATCTAACGTGAGGTATAATACCATCTGGGAGTTCTCGGCGAGTCCGTCCAGTGTACCCAGTCTCTACTGAGCACCCGTATACCATCTCTGATGTCAAACACCAATGGATATGGGATCATCCATCGCCCATCTCATGGGTCGAGAAGCGTATACGCTAGTCTACACTGGTATATCGATGCCCCGTCTCGATACACCCACGACTAGGGACCATGAAGGATGTACTTATGGACTACCATGTCCCCACTAGTATGATCTGCATCATAGTCCAGGTAGTCAAGTACACATCCTAAGGGCTTTACCAACATGTAACTATAAGACAGTTTAAAGAGACTAGTGTACATGTTAAGATAAAGAGTAACCAGATAGCATACTATCATATCGAGCAAGAAAGTCATCTCTATATATGTCCAAGCATCCAATATAATATACATCATCTGTACAATACTGGCCTCTAGGGCATACATACAACTAACAATCTCCCACTTGCACTAGGGCCAGCTGCTGTAGTATCGCATACCGAGCATCCCGAAGTGTCTCTCAAACTGTATCTGGGGAATGGCCTTCGTGAGTGGATCCGCCGTGTTGTTCTTCGTGTCAACCCTCCTGACCTCGATCTCCCGGCGATCAACTATCTCCCGGATCAGGTGATACCGCCTCAGAATATGCCTGGATCGCTGATGGGACCTGGGTTCCTTGGCCAAAGCCACCGCTCCATTGTTATCGCAATACAAAGGTATTGGACGCTCAATGGATGGAACCACTCCAAGTTCAGTAATGAACTTCTTGATCCAGACAGCCTCTTTGGCAGCATCGTTGGCAGCGATGTATTCAGCCTCCATCGTCGAGTCTGCCACGGTTTCCTGCTTGGAACTCTTCCAGCTAACCGCCCCTCCGTAAAGGGTAAAGACAAAGCCCGACTGCGACTTAGAGTCGTCCTTATCACTCTGGAAGCTCGAATCGGTAAAGGACTCCACTTGGAGCTCTCCGTTACCATACACCAAGAACATATCTCTAGTCCTTCGCAAGTACTTGAGAATGCTCTTCACAGCTGTCCAGTGACTCTCTCCAGGATCAGCTTGATACCTGCTCACTACACTTAGTGAGTATGCTACATCGGGTCTGGTACATAGCATCGCATACATGATAGAGCCTACTGCCGAAGCATAGGGTATCCCTTGCATGCGAGCTCTCTCCAAATCAATCTTGGGAGACGTCTCTTTGGAGAGAGTGACTCCAGAGATCGTGGGCAAGTTCCCACGCTTGGACTCTTCCATACTAAACCTCTTTAGTATGGTGTCAATGTACCTGGATTGGGATAATCCCAAAATCCGTTTGGATCTATCTCTATAGATCCTAATTCCCAATATGCAGGAGGCATCACCAAGATCTTTCATTGAGAATCTTTGTGATAAGAAGAGCTTGACCGCTTGCAGCATAGGAATATCATTTCCTATCAAGAGTATTTCGTCCACGTACAATACGAGGAAGACAACCTTACTCTCTGCCACCTTCTTGTAGATACAAGGTTCATCTGGATTTTTGACGAAATCAAACTCTTTGATAACGACATCAAAGCAGATGTTCCAACTCCGCGATGCTTGCTTTAATCCATAAATGGATTTAAGCAGCTTGCACACCTTCCCGCTGCTCCCACTGTCTACGAAGCCCTCTGGCTGAGTCATGTACACGCACTCTTCTAAATCACCATTTAGAAAGGCGGTCTTAACATCCATTTGCCAGATTTCGTAGTCATGAAAGGCAGCAATGGCAAGCATGATCCGGATGGATTTAAGCATAGCCACTGGAGAAAAGGTTTCGTCATAGTCCACACCTGGTCTTTGACGAAAACCCTTTGCTACAAGTCTAGCTTTGAAAGTCTCCACTTTCCCATCTACACCAAGTTTCTTCTTGAAGATCCACTTGCTCCCAATGGGTTTTACCCCTTCAGGAGCAACTTCCAAAGTCCATACTTTGTTGGTGTACATGGATTCCATCTCGGACCGCATAGCATCCAGCCAATTCACTGAGTCCCTACTCGTGATGGCCTGCTCGAAGCTAGTTGGGTCATCATCCTCCATGATGCAATCCTCGCTCCCTCCATCCATGAGAAAACCGTAGTATCTCTCAGGTTGGCGAGGAACCCTACTAGATTGGCGGAGTGGCTGAGGTTCATCGGGAACTACGGAATCCTCTGGTTCAACCAAATCTTCTGTTGTAGTCTATGTCGCTGGAACCTCTTCCAGTTTTACCTCAATGCCACTTATCTGTTTCATAAGAAAACTTTTTTCTAAGAAAGTGGCATGTCGAGAAACAAACACCTTTTGTTCCTCAGGGTGGTAGAAGATATACCCTTGTGAATTTTTGGGATATCCTACAAACTTACATAAGACAGATCTTGCCTCGAGTTTGTCCGGATTTTGTCTTTTGACATAGGCTGGACAACCCCATATCTTAATATAATTAAGATGTGGTCTCTTCCCTTTCCATATCTCATATGGAGTGGTAGGCACTGATTTGGTAGGAACTCTATTCAATAGGTCCATGGCTGTCTCAAGTGCATATTCCCAGAAGGAAATAGGTAACTCAGCTGTACTCATCATTGAGCGCACCATATCTAATAGGGTGCGGTTTCTCCGTTCAGATACACCGTTGTGCTGTGGTGTATATGGAGGAGTCAGCTGAGAGAGAATCCCATTCTCTTTTAGGAAGTCCAGGAATTCATTGCTCAAGTATTCCCCTCCTCGATCAGATCGTAGGATTTTAATACTTTTTCCGGTTTGGTTCTCGACTTCTTGTTTATATTCTCTAAATTTCTCAAAAGCTTCTGATTTGTGTTTCATCAGGAACACATATCCGAATCTAGAGAGATCGTCAGTGAATGTAATGAAGTACGAAGAACCATCCCTGGCATGTGTAGACATGGGACCGCATACATCACTATGTATCAGTCCCAAGAGTTCGGTAACTCTTTCTCCGTGTCCCGTAAACGGAGCTTTGGTCATCTTGCCTTTGAGACATGACTGGCAAGTGTCATAGGATGAAAATTCAAACGGATTTAAATATCCATCCTTATGCAACTTAGCCAGTCGTGTCGCATTGATGTGACCCAGTATACAATGCCACAAGAAGGATTCGTTCAGTTCAGAACTCTTCCTCTTGTGTGTGTTTGTTATGCTCAGAACTGTTGATTGGTTTAGAACATAAATGCCATTGCACAACGTGCCTGATCCAACCAACTTTTGGTTACGGAAAATGTTCATAACATTATCCTGTAATGCAAAATTATATCCCTCTTTACTCAATAAAGAAACCGATATAATGTTGCATATCAGGTTCGGCATGTAATAGCATTCGTTCAGAACCAATGTATTACCAGTTGGTAATGCAAGGTGATATTCCCCGACAGTCTTAGCTGCAACAATTGCACCATTTCCAACTCTAATGTCTTTATCACCTTCTCCAAGTTCTCTACCTTTCCTAAGCCCATGTAACTGATTACATATATGGGATCCTGACCCGGTATTTAATACCCAGGACGTGGAGCAAATAGAGAAACAGTTCTCTGTAACGAACACACCCGGAGAAAATGCATCAACATGTACTTTCTTCATTCGGGTGGCATGGGAATCCTGGTATTCCCCTATTTCCTGTTCATTCCTATAACTCTTATAAGAAGGAACGGAACCAACGTTCCCCAGCACAGTATAACATGCGGGTTCGGTCAATACATCCATATTATTATCTTGATTAAGGCATGAACTGGTCGCTACCTGGAGAGAGAGAGAAGAAAACACTTTAGCGTATGCTCGTGCAAGATCAGATTGGTTATTATCTTATCTAATCAGGATGGCTCCCACTGCTTTTTATCAAATCATCCTTCAAACCCTAAAAGGAAAGACTAGCCGGGATTAATTACACACTACAAGTTCGCCAATCTTTCAGCCAGGCCAGTGTCGGTACTTTGAGGGAGGTCCCCCGTGCTTTCGCACGAACCTAATTAATGTAAACCTCGTTTTCCCAGAGGCGTAACCTCGTTAACACCTTTCTAGACACCTACTTGATCGGCTAATTGTAATGTGTAAAACTCTCCCAGGAGTAACTCTTACTCGCAGTGGGTATCGGGATCCAACTATCTCATAGAAGGTATGCAATCTCATTGCAAATTTCAACACTTGAAATTCCCGATAATATTTTGCCCCTAGCATGCTATGACCTTGACGCATGCCAAACAACCCATAGTCCGCTAGTCAAGTTTAACCCGTACATTTCTTGATTGAATTAAACCCACCCGCACGACCCTTGACGCATGCCAAACAACGCCGTGCGAATACCCTAATCCAATCGCATCGTATGCTAGCAGATAAGCACTAGTTAGCTACCGTACACTACGCCTTGACGCATGCCAAACTACCGCAGCACGAATACTAACTAGTACTTATCTGAAATGACGGAGGGCTACGACATGTTTTTCTGAAAACCTATTGCGTAATGAACTTGATATCGTTGTAGAATCAAATGAAGTTTCGAAATGGAGTGATTTTGAGGCTTTTCTAGTTTTGCTAAAGGGGTCACTCCCGGTGAAGGGATTGTCGGCCCTTTCCTCGTCGAATGAGGTGCAGGATATATCATATATATCACTGTGCAAAGCAGAAACTATAGAAGCAATCAAAAACAGACCGAGTGTGTAGCATCTGCCAGTTATTACTAAAGGAGTCACTCCCGGTGAAGGGATCTCGGTCCTTTCCTCATCGAATAAGGTGCAGGGTATATCATATATACCGCTATGCAAAGCAAGAACTGTAGCTACCTGTTTTATTTTAAAATTTGATTCCACAACATCTTAGGTTTCTTATCTTTCATTAATCACATTAATGAAGTCCCATCATTTAAATACCTAAACATCACAGATAGATATGACGTACACTTATGCCATCCGCATTCGCCTCGATGTCCCCTCGTGCACCGTTAGGTTAGGTAACTAACGACAGAGCAGGGCAGGGCTAGCGCGGGTGTAAAACATAAGTAACGTCTATATAATATATCAAATATACTATATATAGTTTCTATCATAGAACATCACATGATCACATCACAGATATCGCAGCAGAAGAAACATATGAAATATTGGATATACTAGGACGTCCGTGTTTTCAATACGAGCCAGTATAAAACACGGATTCCACGGTCGTGATGAATAGCCAATCCCACACCCCTAGACCCCTACGAGAGCGGCAAGCAACCCTGCCAATTCTAGGGTTAGGAGACCCGGACTCGACTCCTCGAGTTGGTCTCCTACTGGACCCCAGAACCCGGTTACTTGTGCTCCCCTCCTTGGGTCCATCCTAATGCGGAAAAGTAAATAATATACAAAAGGTGACAACTTCCGCTACCTGGAAGTGCCCCAAATAAAAGAATATTACATACAAGTTTTTACATGAATGAAAATGAAAAACACTCATCTCACATAAAAACCCCCGGCTATTCAAACACGACGATCCAATATAACACATCCAGCAACACATAACATCACATGTCATCAACGTAAGTAAGTACGCATACCCCAATTGTCGTTGACGTATAGCAACGAAACCGGCGATATGAACATACTACACTTACGGTCACAGAAAAGAAAGTGTAAAACTACAACAATTGGAATCCGCAACCTCTTTAGACATCATATGCCTAACAGTTATAAACCCCGCATTTTAGTCCCATTATCGAAAACTCTTTTCGATATCAAGTGAAACTAAACCGCTAGATTTATAACATTCATTCAGTTATCTCATAACTGTTTGTGAATTCCAATTATTGTATCACATTCCAGATAAACAGAAAATGTTAAACTTTCCGATCGAACAGTCGAATACCCAAGTTTTCCCGATACAGCTCAACACATGAAATAAGTCTAACAACATTCAGTTCGTGCCTCAGTACCAACGGTCCAGCCGTAGAAGGGTCAAGCCAACGCCTCACATGTGGCACACCGTACTGCCCCAAACCCGAAGGTTCAAAGGGCATTTCAAGATGGTCACATAATCGAGTTAAGGTTTGTTGTCTTCTAGAGGGTCCATCGCGTTACTTGCACTACATAGAACGTCGTTAAACTACTGAAAAATCCAATACTTGGAAATTTCCCGACAGGGGAAAAATTGGGTATTTATATCCGGTCGAACTTTTTAACATATTCTAAAAAATATCCGGAAATACATATAGACGATATTTGATAATCCGATCGAACTATCGAAGCTCTAAAACACCCCAGAAAATTCAACTCTTGAATAAATTTTAAAAATTCCCAGAAAATCCAACACTAGAAGATATCAGTTACTGTGCAAAAATTATATAATAATTTAATAAAGATGCCGCGGATCCGCCGCCTAAGGAGGCTTAGGCCGCGGATCCGCCGCGCTTTAGACTGTTCATGAAGAAATTTTTGCACCGTAATTCATATATTTCCCTGCTGAATTTTTTAGCAATTTTTAATCTAGAAAAATCCCAGAATTTAGAAAAAGTCCAGAGAGCATCTTAAAGTTAGGTTTTCGGGTTCGATCGGGTTTCAAACATCGTCTAGACTTCGCCTAAGGCTCTAGCTAGGCTCTGATACCACTGTAGGGTTCCTAGGCACACTATAGAGGTCTCACAACGCATCGAACATGCCAATTTAAAAATTATTGGTGCCGAGAAACCCTAACACGGATCGTTGACTAGATGTTTAGGCGAAATGAGAATCTAGTTAACTACTTAACTAAAAGTTAGATGCTACAACCTTTGTAGATCCGGTTCCCCACTTCCTTAGATCCACGTGGGTGTGCTCTCGCTGTCCATCACGAATCCTAGACTCATTCGTCGGCTTCATCGGAAAAACGGGCGAGCAAGGTCGTCGGCTTCGTGTCAAAGACGATCTACGTCGAGGTTGCACAAGTTCAAGCTCCGACTTCACCAAGTTGTGAAACTTGTGAAGAAAACACCCAAAACCACTTGGCAAGAGATAGAGGATGAAGAAATAGGAGGTGGGTTCACTTTAGATTTGGATTTCTCACTCTAGAAATGAAGTTGCCATTGATGGCATCAAGCTTTTCCTTTTTGAAGTGAAGAAGAAGATGAAGCTAGAATTATGATAAGTGTTGTAAATATAAATAATAAAACAATACTTATCATAATGGGAACCATGGTTAGGTGTAGAGAATTGACCAAGGTTAAAAGAGTGGTTAGGTTAAGCATGAAGACAAATTGGTCACTTGGGTCAAAGCTTCACAAAGGTTCAAGAAAGAAAGCAACCATTTTGTATTCATATGCCATTCTTTTTCTAAAATAAATAAATGAAAAGAATGGATAATAAAAACCCTAATTACTTACTTAACCTAGGTTTAATCCTTTACACTTAACCAAATGAGTATGCATCATCAAACATGATACAAATATGTGCACAAAAGCATATCACATATACAATGTGCAAATCAAGTGAGAAAATCCGTTTAAAGTGAACCTATACTAGTTAATGCAAAGTAATATATCAAATATATAATTATACATTAAATCATTAAATCAACACTTGATTCAATGATCCGGTCATGTCGCACATAACCGACTAGTATTCAATGCATCGATTTATCGAATCAATGATTCGATAACTAGGTCATATCTCATACAACCAATCGAAACATTAATCGCGAGAATCAAATACGGTATCATATACACGCATCATTCTCGGTCCCGCACATATCTCATATGCGCTCCTATTTCGTTTCGCTTGAGCCAGGAAACCTCTGTGTAGGACTCTAAAGACTCGTCAATACGCCGGTAGCAGATGATGATCATATTAAGCACCCACAGGTCGCAAGCGGTCTGCTAAACGTAACGGCCACCCGGGTATTGAGCGATCAGAAGATCGACGAGCTAGCCCGCTCACACTCCTGTGAATCCAACCAGTAACACTTACCGTACAGTCCGGTCTGTTCGTCTGATACGTCGCATATCAAGTCTAGAGGTGGTAAACGTCAGACCCCAATAACCGATAAGTCGTGGCGATGTGAGGCTCATAATGGGTCGAGAAACTACTGGTAACACTTACCAGCAAATCTCTGATCAGCCCTGGCCAGGGACTTCCCTGTTACGGCCAATCGAGCACAGCGCAACATCAACTCCCAATACCGGGAGAGACGAAATCCCTCCTATCGCTCATTGCCTCCATGTGACTCGGGACTGTACCCAAAGACCACCGTTTTGCACGCCCTCATGGACGTGGTAAGGTGGAGATCAAAGCACAGTGGGAATCACATAAGACTCTATGACGATCTCGGGTCTACAGACTAACCTGTACAAGTGTCACCTGAGAACTGCCATCTGACGTGAGGTATAATACCATCTGGGAGTTCTCGGCGAGTCCGTCCAGTGTACCCAGTCTCCACTGAGCACCCGTATACCATCTCTGATGTCAAACGCCAATGGATATGGGATCATCCATCGCCCATCTCATGGGTCGAGAAGCGTATACGCTAGTCTACACTGGTATATCGATGCCCCGTCTCGATACACCCACGACTAGGGACCATGAAGGATGTACTTATGGACTACCATGTCCCCACTAGTATGATCTGCATCATAGTCCAGGTAGTCAAGTATACATCCTAAGGGCTTTACCAACATGTAACTATAAGACAGTTTAAAGAGACTAGTGTACATGTTAAGATAAAGAGTAACCAGATAGCATACTATCATATCGAGCAAGAAAGTCATCTCTATATATGTCTAAGCATCCAATATAATATACATCATCTGTACAATACTGGCCTCTAGGGCATACATACAACTAACACAAATTGCACAAACACGAACATTAAAACTTGGAATAGTAGAAGAGACTTTGAAATGCTCGTGTCTAAAGTTCTTAGTAAGAAGGAAAATAAAATAAAAAATATAAGTGTGAATAAAGAGATAAAAAAAATGAATACTGGTTTTTGTAATTACTTAAGGCTGCATTAATAGAAAAAAATATTTAGCGAGGGTGTTTTATCACCTAGTTCCTTAGACCAACTGGTTTGGGAGTCACTGCTATAAGCCTTAGGTATTACAAGACTAGGAATTACGCATTAATGTGCAAGCACATTTTGTAATCGGTCGTTGGTACCTCAAGAAGTATTAACGGTCGCATGAAGAATGTGTAAGCAATTTCATCTAAAAATTCAACAATTGAAAAGTACTTTGGACAACGGACAAGTGTATGATTGCTTGATTTGAATTTCCAAGTGTAGGGGTGATATACACACACACGTAGGGGTATGTAATTGGAGTTTAGATAAGGGATAGGAATGAAAAATAGGACTTATATCTTTAATAGAGATGATAAAAATTCCTAAGTTGAGATAGAACCCTAGAAGGAAAACTTAAGTGATGCCAAAAGCTAAATAGGTCTGCAGAACATATATAATCTTAAGTTAAATGGTAAGGAAGTGTAAAGAATATGGGTGGATAATTTACGAGTCAAAGATAATAGAATTCCTTGGAGAATAAAAGTTAATAGGCCGAATTGATAGGATTTTGTTGGTAGTATCCAGTGAAAACCCTCAGAAGATAACACTCCGCCTACTAGGGACACCTAGAGGTTTAACGGCTTGTTGTACGAGCTAAGTGCAATCACGATTCCCTGCGAAAGTGAGGTTAGGTTTTTGTTGAGAATAAAACTAGGTTTGCTCGAGGACGAGCAAAAGATAAGTTTGGAGGTATTTGTTCATATCATAATTTTGCATTCTTTTAGACCCCATTCTTATACATTTTACAAATAAACAGGTGCTTTTGACCCATGTCTGTTATATAGTTACAGGTTACAGGTTCTCGGAACAAAAACAGTGGAAAAGATAAATGACGATGCAAAAGTGAGACTACGACCAACAAATAGAAGGATTTTGATCAAGCCTACACGAAGATCAGTTCACAAAGTACAAGGAAGTGCAAGATTAAAAACATCCACAAAGCGAACGGTTAAAGTCCACTATATTACTCACTCTGGAGATCTGGAAGAGAAATAGAAAACATTCTGAAGAACCAACCAAAGAAACAGGAAGCAAAAGTCAACCAGAAGCATTGCAGCAAAATTGAGCCCAAACCATCACTGTTTGGCCGCGGAACCGCGGCCAAACCTGGCCTATGGCCGCGGTTCCGCGGCCGGGTATAGCCCGTAATGGCGGAAAAATTTACCAAAAAGTGTGGCGGCGCTGACTAGTCTTCCTAGGGGTATTTTTGCAAAAGTATACATGCGGCGATTGTAAACCTAGGGTTTTCTATGTCTTATAAATAGAGACCCAAATACTTGTATTAGGTCATGCCTCCTTTCAATTAATAAAATTCAGAATTCTTTTGAAGTTTTGGAGAACATCAATTTGTAAGTAGTTTTTATTTTCTACCTTAGTTCTTAGTTTTAATTTCTTCCCTAGATAGATCTATTCTTTGCCTTAGTTTTAAATCTTGATTAGAATTTTTATTAAACTGCAGTAGTTAATTAATCTCTTAAAACGAAAACCAAAATAAAAATCATGTTTTTCTTAGATCCCCTAATGAGCGAGTAGTTCTTGCTTGTTAGGGTTAGGAAGAAGAAAGGGTTTGAGAGATGCGAATCTCTCACCCCTTTCTTGCCCATCACATGTTAATAATTAGGACTCCATGCATGCATCCATATTCCGATCTCTACGGCACCCTACCCATGAGGTAACGGTGATACCGTAGTATAAAAGACCGGATATGCATGTTTTCCATGGAGGTTAGGGTAAGGATTAAGAAAGGATGGACAAGGATCTGGAGGAAGAAACATCGTTTCTTCCCGATCATCCTAATCCCCTTTATTAATAATTACCATAACTACTAAAAAGATCTAAATTAGGGCATTGAAAGAGGTGGGAAATTTTATTTTACCAAACATAACCTAAACCTAACCCTAGCAAGTTTCCTAAATCCTAGTCTAAATGAAATTAGTTTTAGTGATAAAGATCCAAACACCATTTGGAATTAGCTCGTTAGAACAATTAGGAAATATACATCATCCCTGTAGACCGACCCGTATTCACTGGCTAGCTACCAAGCGACGCCGTTCTTGATTGCTGTAATATTATTTTTGATCGTAAAAAATACATACAAATCATACATCATGCCATATCAGTATTGTAGAGTTGTGACACTTTTGCGTACATGATTACGATAGCCTTTATAGATGTTACTTATTACTCACGAGTTGGCAACTCACCCCCGTTGTGCCACAGCGTTTTTGCAGGTCCGATCCGTCAGCATAGTAGCGGCGGACGCACCTCATCCTTTTGCTCCTTTTGCTTGGATCTGAGGTTTTGCTCGTAGGTTGGTTGTGAGATTATTTTGTTTCCACCTTATATATTTTTTGTATCTAGCGTACTCCATCTACTATACCTGCTATTTGTACTATTGTTTTGTGGCCTAGAGATGAGACAGTGTGATTTGTGGACATATATGTTGTTTCTCTAGGTCGAGCTCACATGAGCTGACGTGATGCTTATTACTTATGCCTTTATATGCTTATTTTTGCACAGTGATGATATTTATTGCGTGTGATATTGAGACCGCTTTTGGCGAAGAGCTAGCTCCCACTTGGAGATGCCTTATTTCATGTTATACGTATATTCCTGTTTTGTACCCGTTTGGGGCCATTTTTTACAAAGGATACTCTGCCAAAATTTTCGGAAAAATAGATGTTGCTTTTAAAAAGCATGATGTGACTCATTTGATTAAAATCGCTTTCAATAAATTGGTTTTCCTTCACTCTACTGCTTATTTGGTTTTGATTTCTGGGTTTTGGCTTACTTAGATTACGTACGCCTCAATACGTTTCGTAATTTAAGTGCCGATCATGTTCCGTACCTTTCGGGTCGTGACAAAGTTTGTATCAGAGCGATAGGTTTTACATTTCTGAGTGTAGGATGACCCTTGGTAGATGGAGTAAGTGACGTAAGCAGGGTAATGTAGCGTGTGTATGTCCGCGGCATACTTCCAATACGGTACTCCGCCTAAGTGACTTTAGGATATACTTTCTTGAAATTCCTTCTTCAATTCCGTGTATCCTATAATTCTATTGCATTGTTCTTATTATAATGTTTCCTGTACCAGCCACTATGCCGCCGTAGGCTACAAGAGCGGAGAGGGCTGCCGCCGGAGATGAGATTCAAGCGGGCTCGTCCGAGACGAGGACCGATCAGGACGGCGTGCCTACGCCTCAGATACATATTGATCCACCTTCCCTAGGCCGCAAAGATAGGCTAGAGTCAGGTATGCAGGAGCTACGTCAGATGATGGGATCCTTAGTCGAGGCCAGTCGTGCACAGAGACCTGAGGACGTACCTACCCCTACACAGACTACGATTGTACCTGCTGCCCAGAAAGTTTCTTCTACTACTACCGTAGCTATTCCAGTATCACTACAGGAGCTCATAAGGCTGAGACCTCCGGTCTTCACCGGCACAGATGCAGCGGAGGATCCGCAGACATTCTTCGACAGATTAGCTAGGATTTGTCGTTCACTCAGAGGTTCTGATGATAGATGGATGGAGCTAGCGAGTTTTTGTCTGGTGGACCTTGCTTAGACGTGGTGTGAGTCGGTCGAGAGAGGTCGAGCTGTAGGCCTACCTCCTATGTCTTGGGATGAGTTCACAGCAGTATTTCTAGCTCGTTTCCTTCTAGAGAACGTTCTTGATGCTCGAGCCCGATGTTTTGAGGCTTTGCGCAAGACTCCACGGATGACAGTGTCCGAGTATGATGTCAAGTTTACTCAATTGTCTTGATATGCTCCGTATTTGGTCGACACTGAAGAGAAGAGGGTAAAGAGGCTTATGCAGGGACTTGATACCCGGTTTTTTCTTGCCATCGGCGCTCAGCACTTTGACACTTATGCGGCTGCTATGGACACAGCCTTACAGTTGGAGGAGCGCATGTCACAGATTTCGGCCATTTCTGGGCCGAAGAGGATTCGTACCGATATGCCAGCTCAGAGGCGGATGGGTAGGCATCATGACAGATTCTTTCCGGGAGATGGTAATGGCAGTGGAGTTAGACGGGGTCAGTTATTTGGTTCTTATCCGTAGGACCAGCAGGCGTCGCCAGGATGTTTTAGGTGCGGGAGTCCGTACCATCGTATCAGAGACTGTATGGTGAGACGACATGGAGCGGCGACAGTTCCACACATGACCTTACCACCTTCACCACCTCCTCAGAGAGCTCTACTTCCTACCCTCGGTGATGCTTCATGCCAGTTAGATGCCCCCAGAGGCCATGGACATGACGGTCCTATTCATAGAGGATGATGAGGCAGAGGCCGAGGCAGAGGACAGCCAGCTATTGGTGGGGGACTGGCCCGAGTGTTCGCTTCGACTCCGCAGGATGCGCATGCATCCAATGCCGTTGTGACAGGTACCTTGCCAGTATGTTCTTTCGACGCGCGGGCATTATTCGACCCAGGTTCCACACATTTGTATGTATTTACACACTTTGCACCGATGTTGGGCCGTGAGTCATCGTCGTTAGATCAGCCGCTTGTTGTTAATACTCTGGTAGGAGAGTCGTTTGTCACTCGTTTTGTGTTTCGTTTGTGTTACGTTCGTATCGGGGAGAGGGATTCGTCGGTTGATTTGATTCTCCTAGATATGTTAGACTTTGATGTGCTTCTGGGCATGGACTAGCTAGCCACTTTTTATGCATCTGTGGACTGCTGTGAGAAGACAGTCAGATTTAGGTTTCCGGGAGAGCCAGTCCTTGGTATTCAGGGAGACCGCACCGTCACGCTTCCCAGCTTGATTTCATTTCTTCACGCCGGTCAGTTCTTGCGGAAGGGATGTCGGGGATTCCTAGCTTATCTTTGTGATACTAGAGCCGCAGAGGTCCCGTTGGACCAGGTCCCGATTGTGTGTGAGTTTCCTGATGTCTTCCTTGACGAGCTGCCTGGGCTACCGCCTGAGCGCAATGTTGAGTTCTAGATCGATTTGGTCCCCGGCTCGGGGCCTATTTCCATACCGCCTTATCGGATGGCCCCGGCGGAGCTTAGAGAGCTGAAAGGTCAATTGCAGGATTTGTTAGATAAAGGGCTTGTTCGACCAAGTGTGTCTCCTTAGGGTGCTCCTGTCCTGTTCGTCAAGAAGAAGGACGACAGTTTGCGCTTGTGTATTGATTACCGCCAGCTGAACCGTATTACTCTATGCAACAGATATCCCTTACCATGTATCGATGATTTGTTCGACCAGCTTCAGGGTGCGGGACACTTCTCGAGGATTGACTTGCGATCAGGCTACCATCAGTTACGGGTTCAGCAGGAGGATATTCCGAGGACGGCTTTTCGCACGCGTTACGGGCACTACGAGTTTTTGCTGATGTCGCTCGGACTCACCAATGACCCAGCGGCATTTATGGACTTGATGAACCGCGTTTTCAAGACGTATCTTGATCAGTTCATCATCGTATTTATTGACGACATCTTAGTGTATTCCCGGAGCTGAGAGGAGCACGAACGGCACTTGCGGATCACATTGCAGACGTTGAGAGAGCACCAGCTGTTCGCGAAATTCTCCAAGTGCGTATTTTGGCTTGACAGCGTTGATTTCTTGGGTCACGTGGTTATGAGTGATGGTATACGTGTGGACCTGAAGATCGAGGCCATTAAGCATTGGCCCAGACCAGCATCAGTTACAGAGATCCGCAGCTTCCTAGGCCTGGCCGGCTACTATCGACGTTTTGCTCAGGACTTCTTCCGTATTGCTGCACCGTTGACCGGGTTGACCCAAAAGGGAGTTCCTTTTGATTGGACCGAGGTGTGCGAGCATAGCTTCCAGCAATTGAAGACTCGTCTGACTACTGCACCAGTGTTGTCATTGCCTTCGGGATCGGGCGGATTCGTGGTTTATTGCGACGCTTCTCGAGTGGGACTAGGTTGCGTGTTGATGCAGCATGATAGGGTTATCGCGTATGCTTCTCGGCAGCTGAAGACACACGAACAGAATTATCCTACTCATGATTTAGAGATGGCTGCAGTGGTGTCTGCACTCAAGATCTAGAGACATTACCTATATGGCGAGTCGTGCCAGATATTCACGGACCACAAGAGCTTGAAGTACATATTTCAGCAGCGAGACCTGAATCTGAGACAGCGTCGTTGGATGGAGATGGTGAAAGACTGTAGGGTTCCTAGGCACCCTAGTGAGGTCTCACAAGGCATCAACCATGCCAATTTCAAAATTCCGGTGCCGAGAAACCCTAGACTATGGATCGTCGGCTAGATTTCTAGGCGAAAAAGCTGACTAGTTAACATTTAACTAAGAGATACGGAAATACAACCTTTGTAGATCCGTTTGTCCACCTCCATAGCTCTGCAATGAAGTCTCCTCGCTGTCCATAACAAGTCCCGGGCTCTAGCGTCGGCTTCATCGGAGAATGGACGGGCTAGGTCATCGATGTCCATGCCGAAGATGATCTACGTCGAGGCATCGCTAAATCAAGCTCCAACTTCACCAAGTCAAAAAAGTTGTGAAGAGAACACACTCTACTACTTGGCAAGAGGTAGAGGATGAAGAAATAGGAAGTGGGTAGACTTTAGATTTGGATTTCATCACTTGCCATTGATGGAGGCAAGCTTTCTTCACTTGAAGAAATGAAGAAGAAGAAGGTAAATGTTATGATAAGTTATTAGAAAATAAATAAAAATCCATTCTTATCATAATTCTCACCATGGTTAGGTGTAAAGAATTAACTTGAGTTAATTGAATTGGTTAGGGTTAAGCATGAGACAAAATGGTGACTAAGTCAAAAGTTCATGAAGCTTCATGAAAGAAAACAAAAGAAAGCCACCATTCTATTTTATGCAATTTATTTTCCAAAAATAAAAGCAAATGAATAAATAAATAATCAAATAAAAACCCTAACCATTTCTTTAACCAAGGTTTAATTCTTTACACAAACCCTAATTTGCATGTATCATCAAATATGAACAAATAAGTGCACAAAATCATATCGCGCGCACAACCGAGCGAGAAAATCCATTTAAAGTGAACCGATACTAGTTAATGCAAAGTAATATATCAAATATATAATTATACATTAAATCATTAAATCAACACTTGATTTAACAATCCGGTCATATCACATATAACCGACTAGTATCCAATGTATCAGTTTATCGAATCAATCCTTGATTCGATAACTAGGGTATATCGCATATAACCTAATCGATACATTCATCGCGAGAATGGAATATGGTATCACATACACGCATTATTCTCGGTCCCGCACATATCTCATATGCGCTCCTATTTCGTTTCGCTTGAGCCAGGAAACCTCTGTGTAGGACTCTAAAGACTCGTCAATACGCCGGCAGCAGATGATGATCATATCAAGCACCCACAAGCCGCAAGCGGTCTGCTAAACGTAACGACCACCCGGGTATTGAGCGATCTGAAGATCGACGAGCAAGCCCGCTCACACTCCAGTGAATCCAACCAGTAACACTACCATACAGTCCGGTCTGATCGTCTGATATGTCGCATATCTTGCCTAGGGGTGGTAAACGTCAGACCCCAATAGCTCGATAAGTCATGTCGATATGAGGTCTATAACAATTCGAGAAACTACTGGTAACACTTACCAGTAAATCTCAGCAACCCTGGTCAGGGATTTCCTGTTATAGCCAATCGAACACAGCGCAACATCTACCCCCTATACCGGGAGAGACGAATCCCCTCCTATCGCTCATTGCCTCCATGTGACTCGGGACTGTACCCAAAAACCACCGTTTTGCACGCCCTCTTGGACGTGGTAAGATGGAAATCAAAGCACAGTGGGAACCACACAAGACTCTATGACGATCTCGGGTCAACAGACTACTCTGTACCAGTGTCACCAGAGAACTGCCATCTGACGTGAGGTATAATACCATCTGGGAGTTCTCGGCGGGTCCGTCCAGTGTACCCAGTCTCTACTGAGCACCCGTATATCATCTCTGATGTCAAACACTAATGGATATGGGATCATCCATCGCCCATCTGTATGGGTCGAGAAGGTATACGCTAGTCTACTCTGGTATATCGATGCCCTGTCTCGATACACCCACGACTAGGGACTTTGAAGGATGTACTTATGGACTACCATGTCCCCACTAGTATGATCCGCATCACAGTCCAGGTAGTCAAGTACACATCCTATGGGCTTTACCAACATGTAACAGAGAGACAATCAGTGTACACGTTAAGGTAAAGAGCAACCAGATAGCATACTATCATGTCGAGCAAGAAAGTCCTCCCTATATATGTCCCAGCATCCACTACAATATACATCCAATGTACAGTAATGGCCTCTAGGGCATACATATAACTAACAATCTCCCACTTGCACTAGGGCCATCTGTAGCAGTGGTCGAAGTATCTCATACTCAACCATCCCATAAAAGTCTCTCTCTGGGAACAGGCCTTTGTGAGTGGATCCGCTGTGTTGTCCTCTGAGTCTACTCTCCTAACCTCGGTCTCCCTGGAGATCAATCATCTCCATGATCAGGTGATACTGCCTTAGAATATGTCTGGATCACTGATGGGACCGGCGTTCCTTGGCATAAGCCACAACTCCATTGTCACACAATAGGAGGAACATAGTTCATCTCATGAACCAATATACACCTAAACAACCTCTTTGGTAGCATCTTTAGTAGCGATATATCCTGCCTTTATCGTCTAGTATGCCACGGTATCTAGTTTGGAACTCTTCCAACATACCGTCCCTTTACTGAGGGTAAAGACAATGCCTGTGATTGACTTTCAGTCGTCTTTATCACCCTGGAACCCTTCCAGTGATTCTCCCCCGGATCGATTGATACCATCTCACTACAGCTAGTGAGTATTCTAACATCCATTTGGATCTATCTCATAGGTCCAAAACCCAGGATTTAGTAGGTATCATTTTGATCCTATGTAGAGAATCATTGTGATAAGCGGAGATTGATCGAGCGTAGCATAGGAAACTCTTTCCCTATCAAGAGTATGTCATCCACGTACTCTACGAGGATCGTCACCATACTCCCTACTACCTTTTTGTTTATACAAGGTTCATCTACCATTTTGATGATGTCAAACTCTTTGACTAATCCATCAAAACAGATGTTCCAACTCCGCGATGCCTGCTTTATCCTATAAAGCATCTTGCACATGTTTCCGCTGCTCCCACTGTTTACGAAGCCCTCTGGCTGTGTACTTATAGACGCACTCTTCTAAACCATTATTTAGAAAAGTAGTCATGGCACCCAACCGCCAGATATCGCAGTCATGGTATGTAGCCGTGGCAAGTAGGATCTGGATGGACTTAAGCGTAGCCACTTGAAAAGGTTTCATCATCATCCACACCTGGTCGATGATGCAAACTTTTAACAAGTCTAGCTTTGAAAGTCTCAACTTTTCCATCTACACCAAGTAATCTTCTCAAGATATACTTGCTCCTGATAGGGATTTAACCCTTCAGATATAGCAACCAAAGTCCATACTTTGTTGGTATATAAGGATTCCATCTCAGATCGCTAAGCATCCAGCCATTCTTACAGAGTCTCACTCCTGATGGCCAGCTCGAAAATAGTTGGGTCATCATCTCATGATGCAATCCTCGCTCCCACTGTCATAGAGTAACCGAAGTATCTCTCATGCGGGTGTGGAACCCTACTAGATCGGCGGAGAGGCTGAGGTTCGTTGGTAACTATTGAATCATTTGGTTCTGCCAAATCATCAGCTGCAGTTTTGTATAGCTGGAACCTTTCCAGTTCTACATTACAGACCTTGCCTCGAGCTTGTCCGGATTTTGCTTTCAGACATAGGCCAGACAACCCCAAATCTTAACTGACTTAAGAGATGGGCTCTTCCCTTTCCATATCACATATGAAATGGTAGGCAACTGATTTGATTCGAACCTTATTCAATAGGTATGCAGCTTCTCAAGTGCATAACTCCCAGAAGGAAAAAGGTAACTCAGTAGTACTCATCATAGAGCACACCTTATCATATAGGGTGTGAATGCTCCGCCCCGATATACCATCGTGCTATGGTGTATTCGGAGGAGTAATGCCGAGAGAGAATCTCATTCTCCTTTAGAATAGTCCAGGATTTCCGTGCTCAAGTATTCTCCTCCTTGATCACATCAAGGGACATAATACTTATACCCGTATTTTGGTTCTCTACTTCTAAATCATATTCTGTGAATATCTCAAAAGGTTCGGACTTGTGTTTCAACAGGAACATATGTCTGAATCTTGAGAGATTATCAAAGAATGTAATGAAGTACAAAGAACCGGTCTTGGCATGTGTAGACAGGGGACCTTACATACATCAACATGTATCATCCCAAGAGTTCATTAACTCTTTCTCTGTTTCCAGTAAACGGAGCTATGGTCATCTTATCTTTGTGACATGACTGGCGAGTTTCACAAGATGTAAATTCAAACTGATTTAAATATGCATCTATATGTAACTCTAGCTAGTCGGGTCACATTGATCTGACCTAGTCTACAATGCCTCAAGAAGAATTCGTTCATTTCTGAACTCTTTCTCTTGTGTGTGATCCGTATACTAAGAACTGTAGTTTGATTTAGAACATCAATGCTTTTAGATGACGTGCCTGAACCGATCAACTTTTGATATAGGAAATGTTCAAAACATTATCCAACAATACAAAATTTTATCATTTCTTTACTACTAAAGAGACTGATATGATTTTGTATATCAGGTTCGGTATCTAATAGCATTTGTTCAGAATCAATGTATTGGTAATACAGGGTGACAGTGACCAACAGACTTGGCTGCAACACTTGCCCCGTTTTCTGCCTCATGAAACTTATCACCCGTTCTCAGTTCTCTACCTTTCTGTAGCCCTATGTAACTGATTACATATCTGGGATCCTGATCTGGTATCATATACCCAGGACGTAAAGAATAGAGAAACAGTTCTGTATAAAGAACACACCCGAAGATGATGCATCAGCATGCACTCTCTTCGTTTGGGCGGCACGGGAAATCTGGTATTCCCCAATTTCCTGCTCTGTCTTATAACAATTATAAGTTGGAGCGGGACCAACGTTCCCCAGCTCAGTATAACAAGCGGGTTCGGTCAATAATCCGTATTATTATCTTGATTAAGGCGTGATATGGTCGCTACCTGGAGAGAGAGAGAGAAGAAAACACTCAGCGTGCGCTCTTACAAGAATAGATTGGTTATTATTTTATCTAATCAGGATGGCTCCCACTGCTTTTTATCAAATCTTCCTTCAAACCCTAAAAGGAAAGACTAGCCGGGATTAATTACACACTACAAGTTCGCCAATCTTTCAGCCAGGCCAGTGTCGGTACTTTGAGGGAGGTTCCCCGTGCTTTCGCACGAACCTAATTAATGTAAACCTCGTTTTCGCAGAGACGTAACCCCGTTGACACCTTTCTAGACACCTACTTGATCAGCTAATTGTAATGTATAAAACTCTCCCAGGAGTAACTCTTACTCGCAGCGGGTATCGGGATCCAACTATCTCATAGAAGGTATGCAATCTCATTGCAAATTTCAACACTTGAAAATCCCGATAATTTTGCCCCTAGCGTCCTATGACCTTGACGCAGGCCAACAAACTATAGTACGCTAGTCAAGTTCAACCCGTCATTTCCTGATTGAATTAAACCCACCCGCACGATCCTTGACGCAGGCCAACAAAGTCGCACGACTACCCTAATCCAATCTGCATCATATGCAAAAGCAGATAAATACTAGTTAGCTACCGCACACTACGCCTTGACGCAGGCCAACAAACGTAGCACGAATACTAACTACCACTTATCTGAAATGACGGAGGGCTACGACAGGTTTTTCTGAAAACCTATTGCGTAATGAACTTGATATCGTTGTAGAATCAAATGATTTTGAAATGGAGTGCTTTTGAGGCTTTTCTAGTTTTGCTAAAGGATAGTTTTGCTAAAGGAGTCACTCCCGGTGAAGGGATCGTCGGTCCTTTCCTCATCGAATGAGGTACGGGATATATCATATATATCACTGTGCAAAGCAAAAACACTTAAAAGCAATCAAAAGACAAACCGAGTGTGCAGCATATGCCAGTTATTGCTAAAGGAGTCACTCCCGGTGAAGGGATCTCGGTCCTTTCCTCATCGAATAAGGTGCAGGATATATCACATATACGTCTGTGCAAAGCAACAACTGTAGCTACCTGTTTTATTTTGAAATTCGATTCTACAACATCTTAGGTTTCTTTTATTTCATTAATCTCATTAATGAAGTCCCATCATTTAAATATCTAAACATCACAGATAAATACGACGTACACTTATGCCATCCGCATTCGCCTCGATGTCCCGTCGTGCACCGTTAGGTTAGGTAACTAACGGCAGAGCGGGGCAGGGCTAGCACGGGTGTAAAACATAAGTAACGTCTATATAATATATCATATATACTATATACAGTATCTATCACAGAACATCACATGATCACATCACAGATAACGCAACAGAAGAATCATATGAAATATTGGATATACTAGGACGTCCGTGTTTTCAATACGAGCCAGTATAAAACACGGATTCCACGGTCGTGATGAATAGCCAAACCCACACCCCTAGACCCCTACGAGAGCAGCAAGCAACCCTGCCAATTCTAGAGTTAGGAGACCCGGACTCGACTCCTCGAGTTGGTCTCCCACTGGACTCCAGAACCCGGTTACTTGTGCTCCCCTCCTTGGGTCTATCCTAGTGCGGAAAAGTAAATAATATACAAACGGTGACATACTTCCGCAACCTGGAAGTGTCCCAATAAAAGAATATTACATACAAGTTTTTACATGAATGAAAATGAAAAACACTCATCTCACATAAAAAAAACCCGGCTATTCAAACACGACGATCCAATATAACATATCCAGCAACACATAACATCACATGTCATCAACGTAAGTAAATATGCGCATCCCAATTGTCGTTGACATATAGCAACGAAACCGGCGATATCACATATTACACTTACGGTAACAGAAAAGAACGTGTAAAACTACAACAGTTGGAATCCGCAATCTGCATAGACATCGCATGCCTAATCAAATGAATACCTTAGACATCACATGCCTAACAATTATAAACCCCGCATTTTAGTCTCTTTATCGAAAACACTTTTCAATATCAAGTCGGGCAATTCAACAAGATTCCCGACATTTTGATCGAATGCTCGTCGCAAACTTTAGTAGGCGGCCGCACCCCCGACGCCGTCGACGAAGTGCACCAAGGCGTAACACCGCTACCGCGAGCACCCTGACGGATGCTTTCGGCGATGGGGTTCTCCTACAGTCACTTGGTCGGGGCTATGGAGTGAGGCTGTCTATTAAGTTTACCCGGCGAGTATCCGCGTACACTACGTGATTGCGACGGACTTTTGATCACATCAAAATTCCGTGGCAACCGATCAAGTGAGACTAAACTGCTATGTTTATAACATTCATTCAGTTATCTCATAACTTATTGTGAATTCCAATTATTGTATCCCATTCCAGATAAATAGAAAATGTTAAACTTTCCGATCGAACAATCGAACACCCAAGTTTTCCCGATACAGCTCAACACATGAAATAAGTCTAACAACATTCCGTTCGTGCCTCAGTATCAACGGTCCAGCCGTAGAAGGGTCAAGCCAACGCCTCACATGTGGCACGTCGTACTGCCCCAAACCCGAAGGTTCAAAGGGCAGTTCAAGACGGTCACATAATCGAGTTAAGGTTTGTTGTCTTCTAGAGGGTCCATCGAGTTACTTGCACTACTTAGAACGTCGTTAAACTACGGAAAAATCAAACACTTGGAAATTTCCCGACAGGGGAAAAATTGGGTATTTATATCCGGTCGAACTTTTTAACATATTCTAAAATTTATCCGGAAAGCCACATAGACAAAATTTGACAATCCGATCGAAACACCGAGTCCCCAAAACAACCCCAGAAAATTCAACTGTTGAATAAAATTTAAAAATTCCCATAAAATCCAGCATCAGAAAAGAGGAGTTACTGTGCAAAGATAACAGTGAGATAGGACCGTACGGCCGCGGAACCGCCGCATGAGCCTAGCTCATGCCGCGGAACCGCGGTGGAATAGTGGAATTGGGCCCACGGATTTCACAGTAACTCTTAGATATTCCTGCTGAATTTTTTAGCAATTTTTAATTTAGGAAAATCCCAGAATTTGGAAAAAGTCCAGAGAGCTATTTTGGGAATGGGTTTTCGGTTCGTCCGGCTTTCAAACTCCGTCTAAACTTCGCCTAAGGCTCTAGCTAGGCTCTGATACCACTGTAGGGTTCCTAGGCAGCCTAGTGAGGTCTCACAAGGCATCAACCATGCCAATTTCAAAATTCCGGTGCCGAGAAACCCTAGACTATGGATCGTCGGCTAGATTTCTAGGAGAAAAAGCTAACTAGTTAACATTTAACTAAGAGATACGGAAATACACCCTTTGTAGATCCGTTTGTCCACCTCCATAGCTCCGCAATGAAGTCTCCTCGCTGTCCATAATAAGTCCAGGGCTTTAGCGTCGGCTTCATCGGAGAATGGACGGGCTAGGTCATCGATGTCCATGCCGAAGATGATCTACGTCGAGGCATCGCTAAATCAAGCTCCAACTTCACCAAGTCTAAAAACTTGTGAAGAGAACACACTCTACTACTTGGCAAGAGGTAGAGGATGAAGAAATAGGAAGTGGGTAGACTTTAGATTTGGATTTCACACTCTTTTTCATCACTTGCCATTGATGGAGGCAAGCTTTCTTCACTTGAAGAAATGAAGAAGAAGAAGGTAAATGTTATGATAAGTTATTAGAAAATAAATAAAAATCCATTCTTATCATAATTCTCACCATGGTTAGGTGTAGAGAATTAACTTGAGTTAATTGAATTGGTTAGGGTTAAGCATGAGACAAAATGGTGACTAAGTCAAAAGTTCATGAAGCTTCATGAAAGAAAACAAAAGAAAGCAACCATTCTATTTTATGCAATTTATTTTCCAAAAATAAAAACAAATGAATAAATAAATAATCAAATAAAAACCCTAACCATTTCTTTAACCAAGGTTTAATTCTTTACACAAACCCTAATTTGCATGTATCATCAAATATGATACAAATAAGTGCACAAAATCATATCGCGCGCACAACCGAGCGAGAAAATCCATTTAAAGTGAACCGATACTAGTTAATGCAAAGTAATATATCAAATATATAATTATACATTAAATCATTAAATCAACACTTGATTTAACGATCCGGTCATATCACATATAACCGACTAGTATCCAATGTATCGGTTTATCGAATCAATCCTTGATTCGATAACTAGGGTATATCGCATATAACCTAATCGATACATTCATCGCGAGAATGGAATACGGTATCACATACACGCATTATTTTCGGTCCCGCACATATCTCATATGCGCTCCTATTTCGTTTCGCTTGAGCCAGGAAACCTCTGTGTAGGACTCTAAAGACTCGTCAATACGCCGGCAGCAGATGATGATCATATCAAGCACCCACAAGCCGCAAGCGGTCTGCTAAACGTAACGGCCACCCGGGTATTGAGCGATCTGAAGATCGACGAGCAAGCCCGCTCACACTCCAGTGAATCCAACCAGTAACACTACCGTACAGTCCGGTCTGATCGTCTGATATGTCGCATATCTTGCCTAGGGGTGGTAAACGTCAGACCCCAATAGCTCGATAAGTCGTGTCGATATGAGGTCTATAACAATTTGAGAAACTACTGGTAACACTTACCAGTAAATCTCAGCAACCCTGGCCAGGGATTTCCTGTTATAGCCAATCGAACACAGCGCAACATCTACCCCCTATACCGGGAGAGACGAATCCCCTCCTATCGCTCATTGCCTCCATGTGACTCGGGACTGTACCCAAAAACCACCGTTTTGCACGCCCTCTTGGACGTGGTAAGATGGAAATCAAAGCACAGTGGGAACCACACAAGACTCTATGACGATCTCGGGTCAACAGACTACTCTGTACCAGTGTCACCAGAGAACTGCCATCTGACGTGAGGTATAATACCATATGGGAGTTCTCGGCGAGTCCGTCCAGTGTACCCAGTCTCTACTGAGCACCCGTATATCATCTCTGATGTCAAACACTAATGGATATGGGATCATCCATCGCCCATCTGTATGGGTCGAGAAGGTATACGCTAGTCTACTCTGGTATATATCGATGCCCTGTCTCGATACACCCACGACTAGGGACTTTGAAGGATGTACTTATGGACTACCATGTCCCCACTAGTATGATCCGCATCACAGTACAGGTAGTCAAGTATACATCCTATGGGCTTTACCAACATGTAACAGAGAGACAATCAGTGTAAACGTTAAGGTAAAGAGCAACCAGATAGCATACTATCATGTCGAGCAAGAAAGTCCTCCCTATATATGTTCCAGCATCCACTACAATATACATCCAATGTACAGTAATGGCCTCTAGGGCATACATATAACTAACAAAGACTATGATTGCGAAATCCTTTATCATCCGGGAAAGTCGAACGTGGGGCAGATGCTTTAAGTCGGAGGCCCATAGGTAGTCTATCTTGTTTGAGAGCTGTGTAAAGGCAGTCGTCAGCAGATTGACAGATTCTATGCGATAGCAGAGTGCAGTTCGAGTTCACTCCGACCGGAGGACAGCTTGCGCATATTCGTGCACGTCCGTAGTTGCTTGACCGTATTCGAGAAGCACAGCCCAGTGATGACCGACTTTCAGAGATAATGGAGCAGGTTAGGCAGGGCAGAGATTCCGAGTTCGTGATCGATGAACATGGAGTACTGCGCTTTGGGACTCGATTATGCGTACCAGATTCGGAGGGACTACGGCGTGAGATTCTTGAGGAGGCGCATAGATCAATATATAGCGTTCATTCTGTAAGTCGATGTACAACACCCCACGACTTGCGGGGAGGCGGAAATATGAAAAACGATCTTGTTCTTTGCTTAAACATCGACTAACCGCGTTAATCGAAGCTAAACGATAACTAACATCAAACATAGAAGTTAACAACTACTATGTAAAGGGATTATACCTAAAGAACCGTGTCCTTCGTCTTTACGAACTCCACCTCCTCCTCGGCCTTCTCAAAGCAGTAGATGATCCACCCGAGAGCTATACTCCAAGCTTAGCTTCTAAACTTGAGGCAACTAAACTTCTTTAAGTGCTAATCAAAGAAGCTAGGTGAAATAGAGTGAGGGTTATGGTTTAATAAGTCTAACTAATCCTTGTACTCAACACATGAGAGGGGAGGATTAGGGTTTGAAAAGGGAGAGCTTGAGGAGAGAGAAGGTGAACATAATAATGAAGTGAGAATAATGAGTTATGATAATATATATCAAGCATTTCTTTTTATCAAGAAAAGAAAATAAATCAATTTAACAACCATGCTTGATAATATCTAGTGATGATTCATCTCCATGAGTCATTAAGCATTTATGATGCATTAATGACATGGATGAATCATCCATATGACTCACTAATCACATTCATTGTATATGCCACCTAAACCCCCTTAGTCACCACCTTCTAGAAGCTTCTCGCGCAATTACGAGAACGCCCCTCCTTTCCGCAAAAATACGGAAAAACTTTAGACTGTATAAATCCAACAACCGGATACCAGTAACTGGCTTAAACCAAAGCCGACTGGTAAAAACTGTCCGAAAGTCGTACGTGCGTAAACACGCGTATGCGTCCGAACCCTTGTCGTAAAACCATACGACCTCTATATCGTTTCGCCTGGAGTAGGGAAACTCTCTGTGTGGGACTCTAGAGACTCGACTACTACGCTGGCAGTGGGTTTAACCACAGACCGCAAGCGGCAGTAGCTGTACGTAACGGTCCCTAGGTAGATGTCGATAAGAAGCCCGATGAGGAAACCCATCCGAACTCCTACTGAGTCTGATGTGACAATCTTCGTACAGTCCGGTCCGTTCGTCTAAGACTATCGCATATCGGGCCTAAGGGGCGGCAAGCGTCAGTCCTCTAATAGCGGTACAAGTCGTGTCGGAGCGAAGCCCATTACACCCTGAGAAACTACTGGAACCTTCCAGCAAATCTCGCTTGCCCTGGCCAGGGACTTTGCGTAATGGCTCTCTGACACAGCGCGATATCAACCCCCAATACCGGGAGAGACGAATCCGGTCTAACCGCCACTGCCTCCAAGTGCTCGGGACTGCACCCAACTGCTACCTGTTTGCACGACTCCTTTGAGCCGTGGTAGGGTAGCAATCTAAGAACAGTGGGACACATTCGAGGCGAAGTAGCAGTGTCAAGTCTGCGGACTATGCTGTACTCATGTCACCTGGGAACTGTTCACTGACGACTGGTATAAAACCAACCAACAGTTCCCTGTGTGTCCTGTCCGGTATACCCGTAACCTAACGAGCACCTGCATACTATCTCCAGTACGACGTACTGACGGCTGTGGGACAGACCATCTCCCCAACTGGGATGAGAAGCGTACACACTAGTCTACTCCGGAGTATCGATGCCCTGTCTCGATAATCCAACGACTAGGAACCTGAATAAGGATGTGCTTGTAGACTACCCAGCCCCCACTAGTGTGACCGCCATCACAACGCTGGTAGTCAAGCAAGATCCTAAGAGCTCTATCAATACGTATACTCACATATTAAGATAGAAAAAACCAAGTAGCATACTACCATGTTTAGCAAGACTGTTATATACATGTGAATATCCTAAGCTTCCATTAAGTAATATACAAACTAGTATGATACAATAATGGCTCCTAGGGCATATACACTAACACATCCAAGTTCCACCAAGATGTAAAATGATCTGAGAGATGTTTGCTGGTGGGACGGGATGAAAAGAGATGTCACAGACTTCGTGTCGAGATGCCTGACTTGTCAGCAAGTCAAGGCCGAGCATAAGAGGCCAGCAGGAGAGTTGCTGCCTTTGCCCATTCCGGAGTGGAAATGAGAGCAGATTTCTATGGACTTCATCGTGGGTCTACCCAGGACTAGTCGAGGATATGACTCCATTTGGGTGATCGTGGATCGATTGACGAAAGCGGCTCACTTCCTGCTAGTGAAGACCACTTTCGTTTTTGCTCAGTATGCCCAGATTTACATCAACGAGATCGTACCGTTGCATGGCATCCCGACTTGTATCGTGTCCGATCGAGGCACCCAGTTCACCAGCCGACTATGGCAGAGACTTCA
Source organism: Agapanthus africanus (assembly GCA_030015575.1). Taxonomy (NCBI): domain Eukaryota; kingdom Viridiplantae; phylum Streptophyta; class Magnoliopsida; order Asparagales; family Amaryllidaceae; genus Agapanthus; species Agapanthus africanus. The sequence continues at coordinate 411,741,382 of JASDDO010000001.1, forward strand.
GGAGGCATTGGGCACCCGTTTGAGTTTCAGCATAGCATTTCATCCGCAGACCGACGGTCAGTCAGAGCGGACTATTCAGACTCTTGAGGACATGCTCCGAGCGTGCGTTTTAGATTTCGGTGGTAGCTGGGATCATCATTTACCCTTAGTGGAGTTATCCTACAACAACAGCTTCAAAGATACTATTCAGATGGCACCTTTCGAGGCCTTGTATGGGAGGAGATGCAGATCGCCCGTCTGTTGGACAGAGCTCAGCGAGAGCAGTATTTTGGGGCCGCAGATCGTGCAGGAGACGACCGAGAAAGTACAGTTTATTCAAGATCGGATGAGAGCAGCTCAGAGCAGGCATAAATCGTATGCGGACAAACGCCGTCGCAGACTAGAGTTCGCAGATGGCGATCATGTTTTTCTAAGGGTCTCTCCGATGAAGGGTGTGATGAGATTTGGGCGAAAAGGAAAGCTTAGTCCTAGATTTGTGTGTCCCTTCGAGATCCTCGAGCGTGTCGGCGCAGTTGCATATCGTTTGGCTCTTCCACCCTGCTTTCCGGATGTTCACCCGTATTCTATGTGTCGATACTTCGCAGATACCTTCATGACCCTTCTCACACGATTCAGCATAGGACCGTTCAGCTTTAGCGCGATCTTTTGTTCACCGAGCAGCCAGTAGTGATATTGGATCGGCAGGTGAAGAAACTTCGATCTAAGGTCTTGCCATCTGTGAAGGTTCTTTGGCGCAGCCCGAATGGTGAAGAGATCACTTGGGAGGCTAAGGACGAGATGCGGAAGATATTCCCTCATCTCTTTGAAGGTACGCGTAGCTATATTTTTAAATTCGGGGACGAATTTTCTTTAAAGGAGGAAAGATTGTAACACCTTAGAATGCGATTAGTGGATAAATATGTTTTAATGTGGGGTTTTTGTAAAAAGTTTACCAAAACGGTTATCAAATATTTTATGAGAATTAATGAATATTTTATTAGTATTTAATTGGGCTTGCACATACATGTGCATGTAAACTAGGGCTAAATTTGGGGTTTAACCATGTTTAGGTAGCTATGGTGAACTAACCCATTTAATTAGGTTAATATGAAGTTAATTAAGTGTATTAGTTTTTTTTAGTTTAATTTGTTGTTTTGGAGGTTGACTTGTGAATTGGAGAGAGAAAGAGGGCATGATGAGTGAAGCATGCATGGTAATGATTAGAGAGGGGGGGTTGACTCTCATCTCTCATTCCTTTTTTTTTCAAACCACTCATTTCCCACACTCATCACATATCTCTCCCTCTTATTTTCCTTACACACACACACACCCAGCAGCAGCATAGCAGCAGCAGCAGCACAGCAACAGCAGCAGCACACATACCCCCTTCTCTTCTTCTTCTTCTTATTTTCTTCTTCTTCTTCTCATTGCATCCAAGCCTCAATCTTCATCAAAAATCCATTTTTCTTCACAAATCTCTTGCAAAACACCTCCTTGCTGGTTCTTGGGGCAAAGTCATCAAGGTTGAGCCACACTAACCCACTTTGAGGTATAAAACTCACCCTAACAACTTTTTTTGCTAAACTTGTAGTTATTTAGCATAATTTAGCGTTTAAGATGAGTTTAGTGCTAGTTTTGTGGTTTAAGTGGGGATTAGGCCATGTTTATGTTTTTATGGCTTGTTTAGCTTAACTAAGTGTTATTAGTGTCACTTAATCCTAGTAATTGCTTCAGATTATACTAAAATGCCTTATTGCTTTAAATTTAGTGTAAAGTAAACATTTTAGTTAAGATTTTGGGTGGTTTTGAGATCTTCTTTTGACCCGGGTGATTCAGGAAAAATTTGCATTTACTCGAGCTTAGTGACTGTGATAGGACCACACACGAAGCACGGGACCCCCTCTCCCCAAGATGGCCGCAGATTTAATGTGTCTGGCCGCAATTTGCGACCAGAGGGTGGGTGTGGGTGTTAGGGCTTCTTCTGTAGGTGTCTTTTAGGTTTTGTAGGTCCTTGGTACATGCAACTTTCCTTTTTTCCACTCGAGTCAAAATCTGGGATCAAATATCTTGTTTTCAAAACTTTTAGACTTGCGCGACACGCACGTTTTGAGTTTGGGTTTGGTGGTTTCTGTGTATCGCAGCGTGTCAGGGTGGTTCCAGGCGCTGGCACACGCGTTTTGGGTGTCACGTTTACATACGCGTTAGCTCGCGACGTAAGTTTTTTGAATAATCTTGATATCGTGTTTTTGGCAGGATTTTAGCCTTATGTGTGTTGTTTGTGTGATTCTAGGATCGATCGCGGAGACATCGGACATGGCGCGGAAGGGAAAAGCGGTGATTGTATCCGGCTAGCTGAGACATTCCGGTGAGTAGATGTACACATCTACGGGGAAATCGTTTGGATGGCGCAAGGCGACCGATTGTTTAAAAACATTTAGTAGTACTGGCATTTATGTGGGTAGTTCCTGGTTATTTATCTCATTGTGTTGCATCATCCTATATATATATGTGTGTGTGTGTGTGTGTGTGTGTGTGCGCGAATTCATCTCATAGGACACTCGGACTATTACCATGGGTTTATGCAGCACAAGCACTATTCATGTGGACACACACGCCCTGGTAATTGCTATGCCACAAACACTAGATAATTTGCTTAAAAACGGAATCTAAAACAATTGCACCATATATGATTTGTTAAATAGTACATTTAAATTTCTCAGGATGAACACGTAGGATGCTAGACATTTGCATGTACCTCATTGCATCATTGTTCATGCATAGTTTTCTAGTTATATATTGCAGTTCGCATTCGTTGATACCATAGGCATCCATTATTGCTGACATTATAGTGATTTTCTTGAGGATTTTAGCACTTGTGATTTATGAGATTTTGGGGAAAACCGCATGGATTTGATAAACCGGATATTCATTTTAAATATAGCAAGTTGCGGTTTTCTCGTGTTATGATACATGTGTCGTCCACCATGGATTTTCTGTTAGTTTTCGAGACACGTTTCGAGGAGTAGGATGAACCGTCTCGGGTACATGGTGGGCCCGGTAAGGTACCCCGGGGCAAGAAGTTCAGGTTGTAGACGATGAGCCTGGCAGGGGCAGACTACCTACCGGTGATTGTTAGCGCGGTGGATATCCAGAGGATACCGATCGTTGTCGTGAGACTTTGAGGTACCGATACTTTGAGACATTGAGATGTCGATGCTTGACAAGGATTTCTGTTGATTTCATTCATATTTCATCAGATATTTCACAGGAGTTCTTTTCTAAGATGAAATTAATGATTTTCATATATCAAACATACTCAGATCTCGTGTTAAATTGCATTCATGTTGCATTCATGCTAGTACATCATGCCATATCAGTATTGTAGAGTTGTGACACTTTTGCGTACATGCTTACAATAGCCTTTATAGATGTTACTTATTACTCACGAGTTGGCAACTCACCCCCGTTGTGCCACAGCGTTTTTGCATGTCCGATCCGTAAGCATTGTAGGGGCGGACGCACCTCATCCTTTTGCTTGGATCTGAGGTTTTTCTCGTAGGTAGGTTGTGAGATTATTTTGTTTCCACTTCGTATATTTTTTGTATCTAGCGTACTCCATCTACTGTACCAGCTATTTGTACTATTGTTTGTGTCCTAGAGACGAGACAGTGACATTTATGGACATATATGTTGTTTCTCTAGGTCGAGCTCACATGAGCCGACGTGATGCTTATTACTTGTGCCTTTATATGCTTATTTTTGCACAGTGATGATATTTATTGCGTGTGATGTTGAGACCGCTTTTGGCGAAGAGCTAGCTCCCGCTTGTGGATGCCTTATTTCATGTTATATGTATATTCCTGTTTTGTACCCATTTGGGGCCATTTTTTACAAAGGATACTTTGCCAAAATTTTCGGAAAAATAGATGTTGCTTTTAAAAAACTTGATGTAACTCATTTGATTAAAATCGCTTTCAATAAATTTGTTTTCCTTCACTCTACTACTTATTTGGTTTTGATTTCTGGGTTTTGGCTTACTTAGATTACATAAGTCTCGAGACGTTTCGTAATTTAAGTGTCGGTCATGTTCCGTACCTTTCGGGTCATGACATGTTCGCTGAGATGTTTCAACGATAGATGGGTGGAGCTTGCGAGTTTTCTTCTGGAGGGCCTTGCTCTGACGTGGTACGAGTCGGTCGAGAGAGGTTGAGCTGCAGGTCTACCTTCTATGACGTGGGACGAGTTCACAGCGGTGTTTCTTTCCCGTTTCCTTCCGGAGAGCGTCCGGGATGCTCGAGCCCGTAGTTTTGAGGTTTTGCGCAAGAATCCAGGGATGACAGTGTCTGCGTATGATATCCAGTTTCCTCAGTTGTCCTGATATGCTCCTTACCTGGTAGACACTAAAGAGAAGCGCCTAAAGAGGTTCGTACGGGGATTAGACAAGCTGTTGTTTCTTGCTATTGGCGCCCAGCACTTCGACACCTATACAGCCACGGTTGATGCAGCCTTACTTTTGGAGGAGCGCATTTCGGAGACTTCGGTCATTTCAGGACCGAAGAGGATTCGTACAAATATACCAGCTCTAGTACAGTTTGGCACAGGCATGGCAGGCAGAGGTCGTGGCGGATTCTTTCCGGGCCGTGGTGATGGTCGAGGCATGACGCGAGGCCAGTTGTTCAGTTCCTATTCACCTAGTCAACGGCCACCGCCAGTATGTTATTGGTGTGGGATTCCAGGTCACCTTTTCAAGAATTGCACCACGAGGCGCCAAGGTAAGTCGACAGTTCCTTATGTGACCCATCCACCCTTACCCCATGCTCAGAGAACTCTAGTTCCTACCCATGGTGGCTCTCCATGCCAGGCAGACGTTCCGAGAGGCCGTGGACTTGGCGGTCCTATTCAGAGAGGACGAGGAGGTAGAGGCCAAGGCAGAGGACAACCATCTATTGGTGGGGGACAGGCCCGAGTGTTCGCTTTGACTCCGCAGGATGCGCAGGCATCCAATACTGTTGTGACAAGTACCTTTCCAGTATGTTCTTTCGACGCACGGGTATTATTCGACCCAGGTTCCGCACATTCGTATCTATTTACACACTTTGCACTGATATTGGGCCGAGAGTCATCGTCGTTAGATCAACCACTTATTGTTGTTACTCCGGTAGGCGAGTCGTTTGTCGCTCAATTTGTGTTTCGATTGTGTTCTGTTCGTATCGGGAAGAAGGATTCTTCGGTTGATTTGATTCTCCTCGATATGTTGGACTTTGATGTTCTTCTCGGCATGGACTCGTTAGCCACCTGTTATGCATCCGTAGACTGCCGTGAGAAGGCAGTCAGATTTAGTTTTCCGGGTGAGCCAATTCTTGTTATTCAGGGAGACCGTAGTGTCACCCTTCCCATCTTGATTTCTTATCTTCACGCGGGTCAGCTCTTGAGGAAACGATGTCACGGATTCCTGGCGTATATTGTGATACTAGAGCTGCATAGGTCCTATTAGACCAGGTCCCGATTGTGAGTGAGTTTCCTGATGTCTTTCCTAACGAGCTGCCTGGGTTACCGCCTGAGCGTGATATTGTGTTCGACATCGATTTGATCCCCAGCGCAGGGCCTATTTCCATACCGCCTTATCGGATGGCCCCAGCGGAGCATAGAGAGCTGAAAGATCAGTTGCAGGATTTGCTTGATAATGGGCTTATTCGACCGAGTGTAACTCCTTGGGGTGCTTTTATTCTGTTCGTCAAGAAGAAGGACTGCAGTTTGTGTTTGTGCATTGATTACCGTCAGCTGAACTGGGTGACAGTACGGAACAGATATCCCTTACCACGTATTGATGATTTTTTCGACCAGCTACAGGGCATGGGGCATTTCTCGAATATTGACTTGCGATCATGCTACCATCAGTTGCGGGTTCGACAGGCCGATATTCCGAAGACAGCTTTTCGCGCACGTTACGGGAACTACGAGTTTTTGGTGATGTCGTTCGGACTCACCAATGCCCCAGCAGCGTTTATGGACTTGATGAACCGCATTTTCAGGCCGTATCTTGATCAGTTCATCATCGTGTTCATTGATGACATCTTAGTGTATTCTTGAAGCTGAAAGGAGCACGAGCAGCACTTGCGGATCACATTGCAGACCTTGAGAGAGCTCCAGTTGTCCGCGAACTTCTCCAAGTGCGCATTCTGGATTGACAGCGTTGATTTCTTGGGTCACGTGGTTACGAGAGATGGTATGCATGTGGAACCGAAGAAGATCGAGGCTGTTCAGCATTGGCCCAGATCAGCATACGTTACAGGGATCCGCAGCTTTCTTGGCCTGGCCGGCTGCTATCGACGTTTTGTTCAGGATATCTCCCGTATCGCTGAACCGTTGACCGGGTTGACCCGGAAAAGAGTTCCTTTTGTTTGGACCGAGGCGTGCTAGCATAGCTTCCTGCAGTTGAAGACTCGTTTGACTACTGCACCAGTGTTATCATTGCCTTCGGGATCAGACGGTTTTGTGGTTTATTGTGATGCTTTTCAATTGGGGCTAGGCTGTGTGTTGATGCAGCACGGTAGGGTCGTCGCTTATGCTTCTCGGCAGCTGAAGAAACACGAGCAGAACTATCCCACTCACGATTTAGAGATGGCGGCGGCGGTTTTCGCACTTAAGATCTGGAGACTTTACCTATACGGCGAGTCATGCCAGATATTCACGGACCATAAGAGCTTGAAGTATATATTTCAGCAGCGAGACCTGAATCTGAGATGGCGTCGTTGGATGGAGCTAGTGAAAGACTACGATTGCGAGATTCTGTATCATCCGGGCAAGGCGAATGTAGTGGCAGATGCTTTGAGTCGGAGACCCAGAGGTAGATTAGCTCGTTTGAGCGCAGTTCAGAGGCAGTCGGAGGAGGATTGGTAGATTTTATGCGAAAGTCAAGTGCAGTTCGAGTTTACGTCGACCGAGGGACAGATCGCGCACATTCGTGCACATCCACAGTTGTTTTACCGTATCCATGAGGCACAGTACAGTGATGACCATTTTTCAGATATCATGAAGCAGGTTAGACAGGGCAGATATTCCGAGTTCATGATCGATGATCAGGGGATACTACGATTTGAGACTCGATTGTGCGTACCAGATTCTGAGGGATTGAGGCGTGAGATTCTTGAAGAGGAACATCGATCGGTATAGAGCGTTTATCCGGGTTCCACCAAGATGTACCATGATTTGAGGGACGTTTACTGGTGGGAAGGGATGAAGAGGGACGTCACAGACTTCGTTTCGAGATGCATGACTTGTCAGCAGGTCAAGACCGAGCACCAGAGGCCAGCGGGAGAGTTGCAGCCTTTGCCCATTCCGGAGTGGAAATAGGAGCAGATTTCTATGGACTTCGTTGTGGGTATATCCAGGAACAGTGTAACATTTCAGAAAAATAAAATATTATTTTTGGGAATTTTTATAATTAAATAATTAAATATTGAATATATTAATAGGGAGGTATAATTAAATACCGATAAATTGGGAAAAATTTGAAAAATTATGGAAATTACTGAAAAGATGGTGTTTTATGTGATTTATGCAAATTATGAAAGTTTATGATTTATTTGACGCTATTTTAGTGCTAATCGCGATTAAAAATCGATAATCGGACTTTAAGCGTGTTTTGTGCACATGACATGCACATGTCATTTTAACACTTGTTACATTTTTCCTACATGATATTGGGTGTATGTGTAAGTCAATGTACAACACCCCATGACTTGCGGGGAGGCGGAATAATGAAAAACGATCTTGTTCTTTGCATAAACATCGACTAACCGAGAATCTTTGCTAAACTATAACTAATAAGAAACCATAGAAGTGTTAACTACGATGATAAGTGATTATACCTAATGAACCGTGTCCTTCTTCTTTTCATTATCCACGTCCTTCTCGGCCTCCTCCACGTAATAGATGATCCACCCAAGAGCTATACTCCAAGATTCACGTCTAACTTAAGGTAACTAGGTTTCTTAAAGTGCTAATCTAAGTAACCTAGGTGATATAGAGAAGTGTTATGGATTAAATAGTCTTTACTAATCCTTGGTCTCAACACATGAGAGGGGAGGATTAGGGTTTGAAGAGAGAGAGATTGAGGAGAGAGAAGGTGAGCAAGAGAATGAGAAGAGATAATGAACTCAATTGAATATATGAAGCATAATGTTTAATGAAATAAATAAATTAAATCATTTAACAACCATGCTTCACTCATTCATATGAGTGATTCATCTCATGAGTCATTAGATTAATAAATGATGCATTAACTCCATGGATGAATCACATAAATGAGTCATTAACACAATAAATGCAAATGCCACCTTAACCCTCAAGTCACCATCCTTCTAGAAGCTTCTCGCGAAATTACGAGAACGCCCCTCCTATCCGTGAAAACACGAAAAAACTTTAGACTGTATAAATCCAATAACCTGATACTAGAAACTGGCTTAAACCAAAGCCGGCTAGTAAAAATTGTCCGTATGTCGTACGTGCGTAAACACACGTATGCGTCTGAACCCTTGTCGTAAAACCATACGACCCCTATATCGTTTCGCCGGGAGCAGGGAAACTCTCTGTGTTGGACTCTAAAGACTCGACTACTATGCTGGCAGTGGGTTTAACCACAGACCGCAAGCGGAACTAGCTGTACGTAACGGTCCCCAGGTAGATGTCGATAAGAAGGCCGATGAGGAAACCCATCCGAACTCCTACTGAGTCTGATGTGACAATCTCCGTACAGTCCGGTCTGTTCTTCTAAGACTATCGCATATCAGGCCTAGGGGGCGGCAAGTGTAATCCCCTAATAGAGGTATAAGTCGTGTCGGAGCGTAGCCCATTACACCCTGAGAAAACAACTGGAACCTACCAGTAAATCTCGCTTGCCCTGGCCAGGAACTTTGCGTAATGGCTCTCTGACACAGCGCGATATCAACTCCCAATACCGGGAGAGACGAATCATGTCTAACCGCCACTGCCTCCAAGTGCTCGGGACTGCACCCAACTGCTACCTGTTTGCACGACTCCTTTGAGCCGTGGTAGGGTAGCAATCTAAGAACAGTGGGACACACTCGAGGCGAAGTAGCAGTGTCAAGTCTGCGGACTATGCTGTACTCATGTCACCTGGGAACTGTTAACTGACGACGGGTATAATACCAACCAACAGTCCCCCGTGAGTCCTGTCCGGTGTACCCGTAACCCAACGAGCACCTGTATACTATCTCCAGTACGACGTACTGACGGCTATGGGACTGACCATCTCCCCAACTGGGATGAGAAGCGTACACACTAGTTTACTCCGGAGTATCGATGCCCTGTCTCGATAATCCTATGACTAGGGACCTGTAAAAGGATGTGCTTGTAGACTACCCAGCCCCCACTAGTATGACTGCCATCACAACGCTGGTAGTCAAGCAAGATCCTAAGAGCTCTATCAATACGTATACTCACAAATTAAGATAGATGAAACCAAGCAGCATACTACCATGTTTAGCAAGACTGTTATATAACTGTGAATATCCCAAGCTTCCATTAAGTAATATATGAACTAGTATGATACAATAATGGCCCCTAGGGCATATACACTAACAATCACCCACTTGCACTAGGGCCATGTACTGGCATATCGAAGACCGATGATCTCGAGTAGCCTCTCGAACTGAATCTGAGGTAGGGCCTTCGTGAATGGATCAGCAATGTTCTCTTCAGTAGCAACTCTCCGGACCCCGATCTCCCGACGATCAATGATCTCCCTGATCAGGTGATACCGCCTAAAGATGTGTCTGGACTTCTGATGGGATCTTAGTTCCTTCGCTAAAGCTATAGCTCTATTGTTGTCGCAATACAGAGGTATTGGATCAACAATGGTAGGAACCACCTGAAGTTCTGTTAGGAACTTCTTCATCCGTACCGCTTCTTTTGCGGCATCGCAAGCAGCAATATACTCCGCTTCCATCGTCGAGTCAGCAACGGTGTCCAGCTTGGAACTCTTCCAGCAGACCGCCGCTCCATTGAGGGTAAAGACATAACCTGACATGGACCTGGAATCGTCCTTATCACTCTGGAAGCCGGAATCAGCAAAGGCCTCCATCTTGAGGTCTTTTCCGCCGTAAACCAAGAACAACTCCTTAGTCCTCCTCAGGTACTTGAGAATGTTCTTTACTTCTATCCAGTGCTTCTCCCCTGGGTCTGACTGATACCGGCTTACCACGCTCAGTGCGTAAGCTACATCTGGTCTGGTGCACAACATCGCATACATTATAGAGCCTACCGCAGAAGCGTAGGGTATAATAGACATGCGTTCCCTTTCCAAATCAGTCTTGGGAGACGTCTCTTTGGATTGGGTGATTCCGTGACAAGCCGGTAGATTACCGCGCTTAGAATCTTCCATACTAAATCTTTTCAGTATAGTGTTGATATACCTGGACTGTAAAAGTCCCAACATCCTCTTGGATCTATCACGATAGATCCGGATCCCCAGAATGTAAGAGGCATCACCCAGGTCTTTCATGGAGAACCTGTGTAACAAGAATCCTTTGACAGATTGTAGCATAGGAATGTCATTTCCTATCAATAGAATGCTATCCACGTACAAGACGAGAAATACGACAGTTCGTGCTACAACTTCACTATATATGCATGGTTCATCTAGATTTTTGATAAAGTCATATTCTTTGACCGTTTCATCAAAACAGATGTTCCAACTCCGCGATGCCTGCTTCAGTCCATAAATGGACTTAAGCAACATGCATACTTTCCCGCTGCTCCCACTCTGATTGAAACCCTCTGGCTGATCCTTATAGACGCACTCTTCTAAATTTCCATTCAGAAAAGCCGTCTTTACGTCCATCTGCCAGATTTCATAATCATGGAAGGCAGTGTTCAGACTATAATATTGCATTTTTCATCCCCCTATTCTTATCCGTTTTATAAATAAACAGGTACTCTTGACGCAAGTTTGTTGCATGTTACAGGATACAGGCTCTTGGAGCAAATACAGTGAAAAAGACGAAAGTTGATACAGAAAAGGGACTTTTGACCAACAAGTAGACGGATCCTAGTCACGAAGAACAATTTACAATTGTATAAGGCAATGCAGTCCGAAATGTCAAAGTGAACGATCAAAAGATCCTCACAAGTTTTCACTGAAGATCTGGAGAAGACCCAGATGTCAAATAGAGAAAAGAAGTAGATAAATAACAAGCCCAAGAAGCAGGAAAGAAAGCCTAGAAGGATGGTGAGCTAAGCTCACCAAAGGGCCGCGGAACCGCGGCCTTAGGCCCATCATTGCCGCGGTTCCGCGGCCATTAAGTGCACACGTCGGTGAAATTTTCTCGTGTCGGTGCATCGGTGTAGGTGTTTGGATTTTTCGTGGGCAAATCTGTAATTGCACATGTGCGAATCCCGTAACCCTAAATTCTCCTGTTTGCTTATAAATTGTAATCAAAATTTGTAAAACCCTATGCCTCTTTTCAATCAATAAAATTCAGAATTGCTGGGAGTATTATTCAGATCTGTTCTATATTGCTTGGAGGGAGCCGTCAACCTAGTAAGTTATTTTATGTCTTTGTTTTATTTCTTTCAATTAGTATGTATTATCATCCCCTAATGAGCGAGTAGTCTCCTCGCTTGTTAGGGTTAGCCTTAGGGAAAGGTTTGAGAGATGGGATCTCTCACCCCTTTCATGGCATCCATACTTAAGAGTTAGAACTCCATGCATGCACGCACAACCGCTCTCTACGGCATCCTACCCTCGAGGTAACGATGAACCATAGTATAAAGGGCCGGTTGCGCTTGTTTTCCATGGGGGTTAGGGTAATTATCAACAAAGGAAGGATACGAATCTAGAGGAAGAAACATCTTCCCAAAAGATTCGGATCCACTTTATTGATAATTACTGTAACATCTAATAGATCTAAAATAGGGCAATGAAAGCGGTAAGGAAACCTTTAATCTCCAAACTTCCCCTAAACCTAACCCTAGCATGACTTTAATTTAGATTAATTTAGTTTAGTGATAGATCTACTATTTTAGATTAAATCAATCCAAACAACAATTGGAATCAACTCGTAAAGACACAATAAGAAATCTACCCATCTCTGTGGATCGACCCGTACTCACCGGCTAGCTGCAAAGCGACGCCGTTCTTGATTGTGGTTAACATATATTTTTGATCTATCTTTTAGAAAGCGCAAGCACGCTAAATCAACTAATCAAATGGCGCCGTTGCCGGGGATGGCGTAAAATTTCTTTTGTGTGATTTCAGGTTGATATAAATTTTAAAAATTATAAAAATCTGAAAATAAAAAAAAAGAAATAAAAAAATTATCAATTTTGATCTGTTTGAAGGGTGTATCTTTTGAATCTTGCAGGAACAGCGAGGAATCGCGGATCTGAAAAATTTACAGAGGGCAAATCAGGAAAAATCACTTCAGAACAGAGGAGGAGTGGTACAAAGGTGCAGCACAATTTTTTTCCGAGCCTGATCTCCTCACCAGACCGCGGAACCGCGGCCAAGGAGCACCCCAGACCGCGGAACCGCGGCCCTTTTGCCTCTTCAGCACATGAAATTTAGCTGGTTTGTTTTCTGTACCCCTCTTCTGCGACCTCCATATATCTCTCTGTAAAAACTTTCTGCAGGAATTCTTTGCGCTAAAAAATTCTTTCTCCCCCTTCTAAATAACAGATTTTCTGCAGGTTTCTTTGCGCCGAGCTAAAAAATTGATTGCAAGTGGATTTTATTGTTTTGCATAATTTAATCGGACTTTAAGGGGCTAATTGACCAAACTCAGATTGGGTGGGGATTTCATCACCCTTCCCAGGACCCCAGAAAACACCTAAAGCATGTGCATTGACCACAATTAATTAAAAAATACTAGACTCAGACCTAAGGACATCGAGCTCAATAGGAAAAGGACTAGTATAGGCATCAACCGTTTATCCTAACTGACTTTGCGGTGTCTAGGCTAGTGGTTTTTAATTAGGCCCACTACTGTGGTTCCTTCCCACTTACCTGGCCGTACTTGTCGGTGAAGAGGTGGTTTGAGGTCCTATTTCTAGCCCTAGTTAGGAGCTGTCTAGCAGACTTAGGTGACCCTAGATCTAGGCCTGATTGTGCATGTGTGGTTGATACATTTGTGTCACGAGTCTCTTTTCAAAACTTCTTTGCAAAACTCTCACATAAAAAAAAAAGAAAAAAATCTTTTCAAAACTTGCAACTTGTCGCTAAGAAAACTTGCAACTCACTTCCATCACTTCCCTCCATTACATTCTGTTTTTCTATTTTTTCTGACTACACTAGTCCTTTAGTGTATGTCACTTTGGACTAGGGATACTAACGCCCGATTAGTCCGTGTTTCGTTGGTACCGACCGACGAACCTTTCGACACCGAAGTCGAAATTCCCCCCATTTCCTTATCTCCACCTTCAAATTCTTCTTTCGAAGGTATGTCGGGACACGACCCCAACGATACCTTACCGACGGGAATGATTCCACCTCCATTAGGTGTGAATAACCCGAATCTTCCACCTGTTGCAGCGCCCGCACGAGTTGCGCTCCAGGATCTCTTCTACCCCGTCCGCACTTCTTTACCTAAATGTCTTTCACCCCCACCGGCAAATGGGGACAATTTTGAAATAAAACCACATTTCATCAATATGCTGCCAAAATTTCATGGTTTGGAATCCGAAGATGCATATATCTATATCAATAAATTCCAAAACGTATGCGCTATGATGAAAACGACCCAATTAAGTGATGACGCTATAAGGCTAAGGGTCATTCCTTTTACCTTATGTGACCTAGCCGAGAAGTGGCTATACAGCACCGCATCACATTCCATTAGAAATTGGGACGAGTTTGTGAGAGCTTTTCTGAAAAAGTTCTATCTTCATCACAAAACTGCTAGAATCCGTAATGAGATTATACAATTTTCACAGCTTCCTTCCGAACCATTTTGGAAGTGCTTCGAGAGATTTAAAGACCTACTTGTTCAATGCCCTCATCATGGGATCGAAAGTTGGCAACTTTGCCAAACATTATACGAGGGATTGAACTCGGCAACGAAGCAGTTGCTAGAAACTATATGTCAAGGTTATTTTCTTTCCAAGTCTATCAACAAAGCGTGGCAGTTTCTTAAGGATCTTAGTGAGCAAACAATTCAGTGGGAGAGTACCAAGACCACATCATCTTCTTTTGTTGGTCAATCTATGGCAGGCATACATCAAGTAGATATGTCGATTGCTATAAAGGCCGAGATGGCCGCACTTATGAAAAAGCTAGAAGCCATTGAGGCCAAAATCTCATCGTCTTCTCCTGCCCATGTTATGCCTCCACGAACTGTTTGTGCTTGTTGTACGGATCCATCGCATCTAACCGAAGAGTGTCCTTATAATGCATCTACTCAAGGACAGGATCAAGTCAATGCTTCATTTCAGCAACGACAAAGAAACGATCCGTACTCTTCGATATACAATCCGGGGTGGAGGAGTCACCCAAATTTCACTTGGAACCAAAATCAACAAGTCCAAGGAAATAACAATTTTCAAAGACCTCCTCCTCCACAACAACAACAAGCACCTTCACAAACTCAAAACCAGCAACCTTTCCAACAACAACCTTATACAAATCAAACGAACAATTTGGTTCAACCAAATGATGATAAGGTTATCTCGCTCGAAAAAAGTCTAGATGCATTTCTCAAGCAATCTACAGAATCCGCAGCAAGATTTGAAAATTATGTCCAGTCTTTGATGCATAACAATGCCTCACACGATCAAAGTATCAAATCTATTGAGGCACAAATTGCACAATTAACTGCTGCGTTGAGCGAGAGAGAAAAGGGAAAGCTTCCATCTCAACCATTGCCAAATCCCGGTCACACACAAAACGCATATCCCAATCACAATGTAAATGCGGTGACCACGTTGAGATCCGGAACGTTGTTGCAAAATAATGTAGGAACTAGTGATGACATCCCCGCCGGTGGTTCTTCTTCTTCTTCTTCTTCTTTTTCTCCATCGTCATCTTCCCCTTCTTCATTTTCTTCACTTTCTTCTTCACCTTTTTCTTTAGAGCCTATTCTTCACCCTTCACATTGCTCTACTTCTTCTAGCTCGAACGGACCCATTTATCACAACATGAAAACATCTACACAGGGATCCGTTCCTACTCCACATTCTACTCCACAGACATTTGACTCAACGAATTTTCAAAATGCTCCATTCCCAAACAGGTTGAGTCCCAATAAACCATCTGCACAAGTGGAGAAGATTGTGGAATTATTTAAACAGGTTAGCATAAATATACCTCTCTTGGATGCTATCCAACAAGTCCCTTCATACACGAAAATCTTAAAGGGCTTATGCACCTCGAAGAGAAAGGCATCTCAAGTACCCAAGAAAGTGCTAGTGGCTAGTGCAGTGAGCAATGCTATTAACCACCCTCAAACCTTACCCCAAAAACGAAAGGACCCCGGCTGTCCTACGATTTCTATCACAATTGGGGATAAGAAAATTAATCGAGCACTTTTAGATCTTGGGTCTAGTGTTAACCTGATTCCCTACTCTGTGTACGAACAATTAGGGGTTGGAGAGTTGAAACCCACTCGTTGTACTCTCCAAATGGCTGATCGATCAATCACCCATCGAAGGGGTCAGCTAGAGGATGTGTTGAACAAAGTTGGGGAGTTCATATTCCCCGTTGATTTTATTGTTATGGATACACAACCTGTTGCTAACCCAAGAAACCAAATTCCGGTGATTCTTGGTCGACCATTTTTGGCCACTTCCAATACTGTAATAAACTGTCGCAATGGCTCCATGACTCTATCCTTTGGGAAGATGTCTAGTGAGTTTAATATTTATAAGATGGGAAGTCTGCCCCCATGCCTAAAACTAGTACACGAGAAGTTTGCTCTGTTCACGAAATCACGCAGGAGGACTGCGAGCTTGAAAGATTCTTATTTGATAAAAACAGTATTGACGCCACTAGTGCGTCCCTCCTTGAGCCTACCACAGTTGACACAACCGATATGGATTATGAATGTTTCACTTTTTCGGATGATGACGACTCACATCCCGAATATGAGTCTTTTGAATTTGTGGATGAGTTAGTTGAGCCATCTGAATCGGTTGTTTGCAGTGATTTCGAACCTGTGTTGGAGTCCTTTGAGTTCGAGTTAGATTCCGCAATGATTCGTTCGCCTCCGAAACTCGAACTCATGTCTTTACCGCCTCACCTTAAATATGCTTACATAGGTGAGAATGAGACTTTTCCCATTAGAATTTCAGCCTCTCTAACCTTCGAGCAAGAGAACGCTATTTTAAAAGTCTTACAAGATAGGCGGCAAGTTTTCGGTTGGACTATGGCGGACATCGAGGAGATCAGTTCCCTTATAATTGAATATCATATAAAATTGATGGATGATGCCAAGTCAATAGAGGACCCACAGGAGCATTTTGGGGGTATTGTGGTTAGTCAACCTCTTCCTTCAGACGTTGAACCACCCCCATTTCTTTTAAGAAGATGAGAGAATGCCAACATTCCACTGATTGCTGCTCATTCACATTCTCGTTTTGATGCATCACCACCTCATGTATATTCGCTTCCACACCTTCCATACCACCACTTCTATCTTCCCCAATTCTTTTTAGACCGCCACAACTTATTCTTCCACCAACCAATATTATTTACTGATAAATTTTTGAACTGGTTAGTGTTAACGTTTGGTCTATGCAAGGTTTGGCAGTAATGTCTAACATAGTTTAAAGGAAGTTTGGTGGAGGGCCTTTCTGTATATATTTGTTTTTCTTAACAATAAAAAAAATTATAAATAAATAAGCAGGGAAGTGCCGGTATTTTGACCCTCTTGGTTTAGCATGACAGTGAGGACACTGTCAAGTTCAAGTTTGGGGATATGCTCGGTACGTCTTCTTCCTTCGCATTCATTTGTACATATTTTTGCATTTGCATATTTATTTGAAAAACCCATAAAAATTGAAAAATTCAATGTATTCAATTTTGGCTAATTGACTTGAGTTTGATGAATGGGTTAACTGGCTAGGAACAACTAGATCTTAAACTTAGTAAATTAAAAAACCCTAAAAATAACATTCCTTAAAGTTTAACGGTAGAAAGTATATGCCTTGTAGTTTATTTAGAAATAGGCAAATTTTGGTTTCACTTCTTGGGCTAGGTCGAAACGAAGGAAAAATATTGAAGCATTTATTAGAGTATAAGTTTGAAAAATAGTTCCTAGCTTAAGTCTAGATTCTGAAAATGTATACCCTACAACGTGCACAATCACGCACCTTGAAACTTGGAATAGTAGAAGAGACCTTGAAGTGCTCTTGTCTAAAGTCTTTAGTCCAATGAAAAAAAAAGTGAATAAAGAATAAAAAATGGACACTGTTTTTTGTGATTACTTAAGGCTGTAAAAATAGAAAAATATTTAGCGAGGGTGCTTCATCACATAGTGCCTTAGACCAACTGGTTTGGGAGTCACTGCTAAAGCCTTGGGTGTTGCAAAACTAGAAAGTACGCTTTAAAGTGCTAACGCATCTTTTAATCGGTTGTTGGTACCTCAAAAAGTATTAACGGTCGCATGAAGGATGTGTAAGCAAATTTCACTAATTAATAAGTGCTTTGGACAATAGACGAGATTACGATTGCTTGATTTGAATTTTCAAGTGTAGGGGTGATCTATACACAGGTGTATGTAAGTGGAGTTTAGATGAGAGAAAGGGATGAGGAATAGAACTTGTATCTTTAATAAAGTTGATAGAAATTCCTAAGTGGAGATGAAACCCTAGAAGGAAGACTTAAAGAGATGCCGAAAGCTAAGTAGGTCTACATAACATATATAATCTTAAGTTAAATAATGAGGAAGTGTGAAGAATACAGGTAGATAATTTGTGAGTCGAAAGATAACAGAATTCCTTGTTAGAAAACCTAATTGGAGAACAAAAGTCAATGGGCCAAGTTGATAGGATTTTGTGGGTGTAATCCGCTGAAAACCCTCAGGAGACAACACTCCTCCTACTAGGGACACCTAGATGTTTAACGACTTGTTGCACATGCTCAGTGCAATCGTGTTTCCCTGCGAAAGTGCGGTTAGGATTTTAGTGAATAAAAATAAGTTTGCTCGAGGACGAGCAAAAGATAAGTTTGGGGGTATTTGTTCAGACTATAATATTGCATTTTTCATCCCCCTATTCTTATCCGTTTTATAAATAAACAGGTACTCTTGACGCACGTTTGTTGCATGTTACAGGATACAGGCCCTTGGAGCAAATACAGTGAAAAAGACGAAAGTTGATACAGAAAAGAGACTTTTGACCAACAAGTAGACGGATCCTAGTCACGAAGAACAATTTACAATTGTATAAGGCAATGTAGTCCGAAATGTCAAAGTGAACGATCAAAAGATCCTCACAAGTTTTCACTGAAGATCTGGAGAAGACCCAGATGTCAAATAGAGAAAAGAAGTAGATAAATAAAAAGCCCAAGAAGCAGGAAAGAAAGCCCAGAAGGATGGTGAGCTAAGCTCACCAAAGGGCCGCGGAACCGCGGCCCAAGGCCTATCATTGCCGCGGTTCCGCGGCCATTAAGTGCACACGTCGGTGAAATTTTCTCGTGTCGGTGCATCGGTGCAGGGGTTTGGATTTTTCGTGGGCAAATCTGTAATTGCACATGTGCGAATCCCATAACCCTATATTCTCCTGTTTGCTTATAAATTGTAATCAAAATTTATAAAATCCTATGCCTCTTTTCAATCAATAAAATTCAGAACTGCTGGGAATATTATTCAGATCTGTTCTATATTTCTTGGAGGGAGCCGTCAACCTAATAAGTTATTTTATGTCTTTGTTTTAATTCTTTTAATTAGTATGTCTTATCATCCCCTAATGAGCGAGTAGTCTCCTCGCTTGTTAGGGTTAGCCTTAGGGAAAGGTTTGAGAGATGAGATCTCTCACCCCTTTCATGCCATCCATACCTAAGAGTTAGAACTCCATGCATGCACGCACAACCGCTCCCTACGGCATCCTACCTCTCGAGGTAACAATGAACCATAGTATAAAGGGCCGGTTGCGCGTGTTTTCCATGGGGGTTAGGGTAATTATCAACGAAGGAAGGATACGAATCTAGAGGAAGAAACATCTTCCCAAAAGATTCGGATCCACTTTATGGATAATTACCGTAACATCTAATAGATCTAAAATAGGGCAATGAAAGCGGTAAGGAAACCTTTAATCTCTAAACTTCCCCTAAACCTAACCCTAGCAAGACTTAAATTTAGATTAATTTAGTTTAGTGATAGATCTAGTATTTTAGATTAAATCAATCCAAACAACAATTGGAATCAACTCGTAAAGACACAATAAGTAATCTACCCATCTCTATGGATCGACCCGTACTCACCGGCTAGCTGCAAAGTGACGCCGTTTCTGATTACGGTAAATACAAGTTTTTGGACTAATCAGGCAGCAATAGCAGGAAGGACCCGAATGGATTTGAGCATAGCCACTGGAGAAAAAGTTTCATCATAGTCCAAACCAGCTCTTTGACGAAAACCCTTTGCAACAAGTCTAGCCTTATAAGTTTTCACCTGTCCATCTACACCAATCTTTTTCTTGAAGATCCATTTGCATCCTATGGGTTTTACCCCATCTGGAGCAAAGTCCAAAGTCCATACTTTGTTGGTGCACATGGACTCCATTTCGGTCCGCATTGCATCTAGCCATCATACCGAGTCGCCGCTCTGGATGGCCCGTTTGAAGTTAGTAGGTTCATCATCATCTATGATGCAATCCACTCTATCCCCATCTATGAGAAAACCGTAGTATCTCTCAGGCGGATGAGACGGCCTACTACTCCTGCGGAGGGGTGCGGGAATGTCCTGTTCTTCTTGAACTACCGGTTCCACCAAACCTTCAATAGTAGTTTGTGGTTCTGGAATTTCTTCTAGTTCTATTTCGCTCCCACTTATTTCCTTTTCTAAAAACTGATTTTCTAGAAAATGGGCATTACGAGAAACAAAAACCTTTTGTTCCTCTGCGTAATAGAATAGATGCCCCTTGGAGTTCTTTGGATATCCCACAAACTTACACTGTACTCATCGTGCCTCGAGCTTGTCCACATGCTGCTTTTTAACAAAAGCTGGACAACCCCATATCTTCAGATACTGAAGATAGGGATCCTTCCCACTCCACATCTGATATGGGGTGGTAGGCACAGTCTTGGCAGGAACCATATTCAAAAGATATGCCGCTGATTCTAGCGCATAACCCCAGAAAGATCGCGGTAACTCAGCATTACTCATCATGGAACGTACCATATCCAATAGGGTTCGATTCCGTCTCTCCGATACACCGTTTTGCTGTGGAGTGTATGGAGGAGTAAGTTGAGAGAGAATTCCTTTCTCTTTTAGGTAACCTAGGAACTCGGCACTTAAGTATTCACCACCTCGATCAGATCTTAGTGTCTTGATACTTTTGCCGGTTTGGTTTTCTACTTCATTCTTATACTCTTGGAATTTCTCAAAAGCCTCGGATTTATATTTCATCAGATAAATGAATCCGTACCTTGAGTAATCATCCGTAAAAGTAATGAAATAGGAAAAACCACCTCTTGCATGTGTAGACATTAGACCACATACATCGCTGTGTATGAGTCCTAAGAACTCGCTCGCTCTTACTCCATGTCCAGTAAATGGAGTCTTTGTCATCTTTCCTTTGAGACAAGATTGACAAGTGGCATAAGTTTGATATTCGAACGAGTCCAAATATCCTTCTCTTGGTAACTTAGTCAACCTTCTCTCATTGATGTGACCCAGTCTACAATGCCATAAGAAAGCTTTATTTAAATCTGGTGACTTTCTTTTTAGTGTGTTCTGGACATTGAAAATTTGGAGTTGGTTTAAGACATATATACTGTAATCCAGTGCACCGGACCCAATCAAACTATGATTAAGGTGGATGTTAACAACATCACTTACAAACGTGAAATCATAACCTTTATTTGATAACAAGGAAACTGATATGATATTACACGTTAAGCTAGGTACACAGAAACAGTTATGTAAAACCAAAATGTGTCCACTCGTCAATCCCAGATGATAATCCCCTACGGACACAGCTCCCACGCTAGCTCCGTTAGCAACCATCAGGGTCATATCACCATCCTTCAGCACTCTACGGTTTCTCAGTGCCTGCAATGAATTGCATATATGAGATCCTGATCCGGTATCCAATACCCAGGAAGTAGAGTTGATTGACAGACAATTCTCAATTACAAACACACCTGAAGTCGAATCCACCGCTTGCTTTGGTTCCTGGTTCTTGGCGTTCCACGACTTGCAATCTTTCTTCCAGTGCCCTTTCCTATGACAATGGAAACACTCATCCTGGGCCACTACTGGTACCGCAAACTTTTTCTTTCCCTTCGTTCCCACCTTACTTACACCTCCTCTAGGTTTTGTGGCGGCCTTCTTCTTCCTTCCTTTGGCCCTAGCCTTGGACCCGGAAGAAGAAGCACCGCTAACAAACATAGCGGGTGTTTCCCTTTCCTTCTGTAAGGTGCCCTCTGCACTCCTCAACATGTTAAGGAATTCCGGAAGTTCAACTTCTTTTCTTTAATTGTTGAAGTTCAGAATAAACTGGGCGTAGGTGGAAGGAAGGGACTGGAGAATAAGGTCTGTATAGAGCTCATTATCCAAAGTCGTCCCAAGGCCTGCGAGCTTTTCAATATAGCCAATCATCTTTAGGACATATTCTCCTACCGATGATCCGACGGCCAACCTCGCTCGAAACAAGTTCTTAGACGTCTCGTATCTTGCTATACGAGATTTCTCTTCATAAAGTTCCTTTGTATGGAGAAATATGGCATCAAGATCCATATCCTCGTGCCTCCTCTGATGTTCATTGTTCATCGAGGCAAGCACGATGCACTTGGCCTTCGCGCAATCATACTCCCAGGTTTTGCGGATTTCCTTATCCGCATTACTGGATTTGGGACCTGGGACTGCAGATGCCTTAGTGGTGAGGACGTACCCCAATTTGTCATAGGTCAAAGCCATTTTGACATTCCACAGCCAATCTTTATAGTTTGGCCCTGTCAGTATATTTTTCTCTAAAAGTAACTTAAGTCCAGTCATTTTCAGGGTCGCTGCAAGTAGGAGAGAGAGAAGAAACACTTTAGCTTGATGCTCTTGCAAGTTTAGAGTGGTTTTTAATTTATCTAAACTGGATTCATCCACTGTTTCTCGAATCCTTCCTCAAACCATAAAAGAAGAATTAGCCAGGACTATTCTCACTGTACAATAATTGCTTAACCGTTCAGCCAGGCTGGTGTCAGTACTTCGAGGGAGGTTTTCCAACGCTTTCGTGAAGTTCCTTAATTAAATAAGCTCTTTTCTCTGGGGGCGTAACCTCGCTGACACCTTTCTTGATACCTACTTGGTTTATAGCATTGATCGTTAAGTGACGAATCTCCTGATGAGTAGCATATACTCACAGTACGATCGGGATCCAAATATCATCGTATGATAATGTTGGAGGAATCCTACCAACATTCCTCAAACTCCAAATGGTATGCATCTCTTTGCAAATTTCAGTTTCTTTAGAAATTCCCGATATATATTTTTGCCCCATGCTCTTATGACCTTGGCGTTGGTCAAAATGTCATAAGTCACATGTCAAGTTCTACCCATCATTATCTTGTTAATTTGAACCCATCCGTACATATCCTTGACGTTGGCCAAAATGATAATACGAATGTCCCAAACTAAATCATCTATCTATGCAACAAATGAATACCCAGCAGCTACCAAACACTTTGCCTTGGCGTTGGTCAAAATACATAGCTTGAATACTACTGAATACCCAAATGAAATGACGGAGGGCTACGAATGGTTTTGGCGAAACCGTGAACATAGTGAACTTGATATGACCGAAGGAACCAGATAGCTTTTAAAAGGAGTGGTTAAAGCTCCGCAATTAAAAATATCATCAGTTTTAAAATAACCGAGTGGTTTCTTTTAAATTGTTCCAACCATTCAACTTTTGGTTTATTTTCTTTGCATTAATAATAATGCGTCCCATCTTTAACCTATCATTGCAGAAAACAACGAAAATTCAACGCCCTCTTATGCCATCCGCATTCGCCACTGGGTCCCGTCATCACCCGTTAGGTTACTTAACTAACGGCAGAGCGGGGGATGGGCTAGCGCGGGTGTAAAATATAAGTGACGTCTAAATAGCTATCATATATAGATATTGTACAATCGTCAGACGCAATAATAGCCATTCCAGATCTTATATGAACATTATTGGATTTGCAAGCAATCCGCGTTTGTTTAGAGCCTGCAACAAATGACGGATTACACAGTTGTGATGAATAGCCATTACCCCACCCTAGACCCCTACGGGTACGACAAACTACCTGCCAAATACTCGAAGTGAAGCGGTCACCCTCAACAACATGAGTAGGCCACTAAACACTTCAAAGTACCCGGTAGTTTGTGCACCCCACCTTGGGTCTATCCTAGGAGCAAAAACAGTAAAATGAAATATTACAACGGTGGCTACAACCGCAACCTGGATGTGCCCCGCAAAATAATATTACAACACATTACAATTTCTTTGAATGAATGAATATAACAACCCATCACAAACCCCGGCTAATCATCACAACAGTCTAATACAGTTCACAACCACAAACAGTAAAAACCATTACAGAAATGTGCAACCCCCTGCCAACCGACATACTAGCAGTTAGGGGAGGTTTACAAACACATTATACAATCACAGATATAATCAAATTAGCAAACATCGTAAGATTTCGATCATGCAAACACTTTAGATTCTACTCCAAAACTTCTCTGTGCAACTGAGACTTGAGCAGAAAAATAAACATTCCAGAAAAGACAAAAACATCACAGAAGAGCCACTGGAAAAACTTAGGATGAATCGGCTCCAACTAGGCCGCTGATCCGCCGCGGATTGGTGGGATCGGCCGCGGTTCCGCGGCTGTATGGCCGATTCAGGAACCCAATTTTTTTTAGTGTTCTTATATTTCTCTGTAGGTTATTCTGCAGGTCCCTGAAAAATTTTTAAAGCCTGTTTTAAATTCGATAGAAACTTAGTGATATCGATGTTTTTTCCGGTTCGTTTTGCGTTCGAAATTCATACGACTTTGCTAATGAGTTAATTATTGTTTAGCTAGGCTCTGATACCACTGTAAGTCGACGTACAACACCCCACAACTTGTGGGGAGGCGGAATAATGAAAACCGATCTTGTTCTTTGCATAAACATCGACTAACCGAGAATCTTTGCTAAACTATAACTAACAACAAACCATAGAACTGTTAACTACTATGATAAGTGATTATACCTAATGAACCATGTCCTTCTCCTTCTCGTTATCCACGTCCTTCTCGGCCTCCTCCACGTAATAGATGATCCACCCGAGAGCTATACTCCAAGCTTCACCTCTAACTTGAGGTAACTAGGTTTCTTAAAGTGCTAATCTAAGTAACCTAGGTGATATAGAGAAGTGTTATGGATTAAATAATCTTTACTAATCCTTGGTCCCAACACATGAGAGGGGAGGATTAGGGGTTTAAAGAGAGAGAGATTGAGGAGAGAGAAGGTGAGCAAGAGAATGAGAAGAGATAATGAACTCATTTGAATATATGAAGCATAATATTTAATGAAATAAATAAATTAAATCATTTAACAACCATGCTTCACTCATTCATATGAGTGATTCATCTCATGAGTCATTAGATAAATAAATGATGCATTAACTCCATGGATGAATCTCACAAATGAGTCATTAACACAATAAATGCAAATGCCACCTTAACCCTCAAGTCTGTAAGTCCATGTCATGCACCCCACGAACTTGCGGGGAGGCGGAATATATAAAAAATGATTATCAAAGCTTCGTAACATGGACTTGAGCGCATGAATCGTTATCTAAACCATTGCTAACAATCTACTAGAGGTTTAACTACTCGGATACGAAGTTACACCTCACGTTACTTGTCCTTGGGGTCTTCATCGCTGTCCACCACTCCTCGTAGGCTTCTTGGAACATCGGCACCTCAACGGCCTCCTCAAATCAAAGATGATCCACCCGAAAGCTCCTACGCCAAGCTTTATCTCTAACTTGAGATAACTAGGTTGCTCAAAGTGCTAATCTAAGCTACCTAGGGGATATGGAGTGAGGTTATGGATGTATTAGTCTAGCTAACCCTTGATCTTAACACATGAGAGGTTAGGGTTAGGGTATGAAGAGAGAGTGAGCTTGAGGAGAGAGAATGTGAGAATGATAATGATAATGAAAAAGCTACTCACTTGAATATATGAAACATGATGAATTATAAAATAAATGAATATAAATGATTATTCACCATGCTTCATTAATCCAATATGAGTGATTCACTATGTGAGTCATTAAGCAATAAATGATGCATTAATGACATAGTGAATCACACAAATGAGTCACAAATTTCATTAATGCAATGCCACCGTACCCCCCCCAAGTCACCACTCTTCTAGAAGCTTCCAGACAAATTACAAGAACGCCCCTCCAATCCGTGAAAACACGAAAAAACTTTAGACTGTATAAATCCAATAACCCGATACTAGAAACTGGCTTAAACCAAAGCCGACTAGTAAAAACTGTCCGAACGTCATACGTGCGTAAACACACGTATGCGTCCGAACCCTTGTCGTAAAACCATACGACCTCTATATCGTTTCGCCTGGAGCAGGGAAACTCTCTGTGTGAGACTCTAAAAACTCGACACTACGCTGGCAGTGGGTTTAACCACAGACCACAAGCGGCACTAGCTGTACGTAACGTTCCCCAGGTAGATGTCGATAAGAAGGCCGATGAGGAAACTCATCCGAACTCCTACTAAGCCTGATGTGACAATCTCCGTACAGTCCGGTCTGTTCGTCTAAGACTATCGCATATCAAGCCTAGGGGGCGGCAAGCGTCAGTCCCCTAATAGCTGTATAAGTCGTGTCGGAGCGAAGCCCATTACACCTTGAGAAGCTACTGGAACCTACCATTATATCTTGCTTGCCCTGGCCAGGGACATTGTGTAATGGCTCTCTGACACAGCGCGATATCAACTCCCAATACTGGGAGAGACGAATCCTATCTAACCGCCACTGCCTCCAAGTGCTCGGGACTGCACCCAACTGCTACCTGTTTGCACGACTCCTTTGAGCCGTGGTAGGGTAGCAATCTAAGAACAGTGGGACACACTCGAGGCGAAGAAGCAGTGCCAAGTCTGCGGACTATGCTGTACTCATGTCACCCGAGAACTGTTAACTGACGATGGGTATAATACCAACCAATCAGTTCCCCGGCGAGTCCTGTCCGGTGTACCCGTAACCTAATGAGCACCTGTATACTATCTCTAGTACGACGTACAGATGGCTGTGGGACAGACCATCTCCCCAACTGGGATGAGAAGCGTACACACTTAGTCTACTCCGGAATTTCGATGCCCTATCTCGATAATCCAACGACCAGGGACCTGTATAGGATGTTGCTTAAAGACTACCCAGCCCCCATTAGTGTGACTGCCATCACGACGCTGGTAATCAAGCAAAGATCCTATAGGCTCTACTAATATGTATAAGTGATACGTTACAAGAAACATATGCACATATTAAAGTAGACTCAAACCAAGTAGCATACTACCATGTTTAGCAAGACTGTTGTATACAACTGTGAATATCCCAAGCTTCCATTAAGTAATATAAAACCTAGTATGATACAATAATGGCCCCTAGGGCATATACACTAACAATCTCCCACTTGCACTAGGGCCATGAGCTGGCATATCGTAGACCTATCATCTCGAATAGCCTCTCGAACTGCGTCTGAGGAAGGGCCTTTGTGAATGGATCAGCAATGTTATTCTCCGTCTCTACTCTCTTCACCTCGATCTTCCTGCGATCTACGATCTCCCTGATCAGGTGATACCGCCTTAAGATGTGTCTGGACTTCTGATGGGACCTGGGTTCCTTCGCTAAAGCTATAGCGCCGTTGTTGTCACAATA
The DNA here is from genome assembly GCA_030015575.1 of Agapanthus africanus. Classification (NCBI taxonomy): domain Eukaryota; kingdom Viridiplantae; phylum Streptophyta; class Magnoliopsida; order Asparagales; family Amaryllidaceae; genus Agapanthus; species Agapanthus africanus. Next base: position 411,768,462 of record JASDDO010000001.1, read on the forward strand.
CAGAGGTATTGGACCAACACTGGTAGGAACCACCTGAAGTTCTGTGAGGAACTTCTTCATCCAGACTGTTTCTTTTGCGGCATCGCAAGCAGCTATGTACTCTGCTTCCATCGTTGAGTCAGCAACGGTCTCCTGTTTGGAACTCTTCCAACAGACCGCCCCTCCATTGAGGGTAAAGACATAACCCGACATGGATTTGGAGTCATCTTTGTCTCTCTGGAAGCCGGAGTCGGCAAAGGCCTCCAACTGGAGGTCTTTTCCGCCATACATCAAGAACATCTCCTTAGTCCTTCTTAGGTACTTGAGAATGTTCTTTACTGCTGTCCAGTGCTTCTCCCCTGGGTTTGCTTGATACCGGCTTACTACGCTCAATGCGTATGCTACATCTGGTCTGGTACATAACATCGCATACATTATAGAGCCTACCGCAGAAGCGTAGGGTATAATCGACATGCGATCCCTTTCCAAATCAGTCTTGGGAGACATCTCTTTGGAGAGGGTGATTCCGTGACAAGCCGGTAAGTTACCGCGCTTAGAATCATCCATACTGAATCTTTTCACTATGGTGTCTATGTACCTGGACTGTGAAAGTCCCAACATCCTCTTTGATCTATCACGATAGATCCGGATCCCCAGAATGTAGGTGGCATCACCCAGGTCTTTCATGGAGAATTTATGTGACAAGAATATTTTGACTGACTGTAACATAGGAATATCATTTCCTATTAGGAGAATGTCATCCACGTACAAGACGAGGAATACTAAAGCTCTCCCTACAATCTTACTGTATATGCATGGTTCATCTGGTTTTTTGATAAAGTCAAATTCTTTGACAGCATCATCAAAACAGATGTTCCAACTCCGCGATGCCTGCTTTAGTTCATAAATGGACCTAAGCAGCTTGCATACTTTACCGCTGCTCCCACTCTGAATGAATCCCTCTGGCTGATCCATATAGACGCTCTCTTCCAAATTTCCATTTAGAAAGGCCGTCTTTACGTCCATCTGGCAGATCTCATAATCGTTGAAGGCAGTAATAGCAAGAAGGACCTAAATGGATTTAAGCATAGCTACTGGAGAAAAGGTTTCGTCATAGTCCAAACTAGGTCTTTGACGGAAACCCTTTGCAACCAGTCTAGCCTTGTATGTTTCAACCTGTCTATCTACATCAATCTTCTTTTTGAAGATCCATTTGCATCCTATGGGTTTTACCCCATCTGGAGCAACGTCCAAAGTCTATACATTGTTAGTGTACATGGACTCCATTTCGGTCCGCATTGCATCCATCCATTTACTGAGTCACCGCTCTGAATGGCTTGCTGGAAGCTAATAGGGTCATCTTCATCAACGACACAATCCTCTCTATTCCCATCTATGAGAAAACCGTAGTATCTCTCAGACGGATGAGATGGCCTACTACTCCTGCGGATGGGTGTGGGAATGTCTAATTCTTCTTGAACTACTGGTTCTACCATACTTTTAGTTGTAGTTTGTGGTTCTGGAATTTCTTCCAGTTCTATTTCGCTCCCATTTGTATCCTTTTCTAAAACTTGTTGTTCTAAAAAAAGAGCATTACGAGAAACAAAAACCTTTTATTCCTCTGCGTTATAGAACAGATACCCCTTGGTGTTCTTGGGATATCCTACAAATTTACACAGTATCGATCGTGCATCAAGCTTGTCCACATACTGTTTTTAAAAAAAAAAACCGGACATCCCCAAATCTTCAGATACTGAAGATAGGGTTTCTTCCCACTCCACATCTGATATGGGGTGGTAGGCAATGTCTTGGTACAAACCCTGTTCAGAAGATATGCCGCTGATTCTAACGCATATTCCTAGAATGATCGCGGTAACTCAGCGTTACTCATCATGGAACGAACCATATCCAATAGTGTTCGATCCTCCTTTCTGATACACTGTTATGTTGTGGCGTGTATGGAGGAGTAAGCAGAGAGAAAATTCCATTCTCTTTTAGGTAACCCAGGAACTCGGCACTTAAGTATTCACCACCTCGATCAGATCTTAGTGTCTTTATACTCTTGCCTATTTGTTTTTCCACTTCATTCTTGTATTCTTGGAATTTCTCAAAAGCCTCGGATTTATACTTCATTAAGAAGACATATCCATACCTAGAGAAATCATCCGTAAAAGTAATGAAGTAGGAATAACCACCTCAAGCATGTGTAGACATTGGACCGCACACGTCACTGTGTACGAGTCCTAAGAGCTCGCTTGCTCTTACTCCGTGTCCAGTGAACGGAGTCTTTGTCATCTTTCCTTTGAGACAAGATTCACAAGTAGCATAAGATTGATATTCGAACGGATTCAAATATCCGTCTCTATGTAACTTAGTCAACCTTCTCTCACTGATATGACCTAGTCTACAATACCATAAGAAAGCATGATTTATTTTGGAGACTTTCTTTTAAGTGTGTTCTGGATATTGAAAACCTGAGCTTGACTTAATACATATATATCGTTATCTAATGTACCAAACCCAATCATAACTTGATTTAAGTGGATGTTAACTACATCGCTTACGAATGTAAAATCATATCCCTCTCTCGAAAGTGAGGACACTGATATGATATTACATGTCATTCTAGGTACATACAAACAGTTACGTAGAATCAATATATACCCACTGGTCAATCCTAGGCAATATTCTCTGATGGATTCAGCGTCCACGCTCATTCCGTTTGCAATTCTGAGAGACCAATCACCTACCTTTATAACTCTACGGTTTCTCAAAGCATGTATTGAATTACAGATATGAGATCCTGCTCCGGTATCTACTACCCAGAAAGTAGAGTTAATTGACAAACAGTTCTCAATAACAAATACACTTGAGGCTGAAGCCACAACATGCTTCGAATCCTGGCTACTGGCTTTGCTAGCCCTGCAATCATTCTGCCAATGTTCATTCCTATAACAATAGGAACGTCCCTCTTTTACTATATCCAGTCCCGAAACTTTTGCCGTTCTCTTTCCTTCTGCTTCCCTGGTTTCCTTCAGGGTAGGAGGCAGAGACTGTAGAATCAAGTCAGTATCTGACTCGTTTCCCAACGCGGTCTCTAGGTCCTGGAGCTCATCAATACAGCTAGTCATTGTAAGGACGTTGTCCCCTACAGATGACCCGTCAGCCAAGCTCGCTTGAATTAATTCGTTCGAGGTCTCATATCTTGCGATATGAGATTGCTCTCCATATAGATCTTTGTTATGGAGAAAGATGGAAACTAAGTCCATCTTCTCTTGTTGCTTCTGATATACACCATCAACTGAAGCTAACTCGAGGCACTTAGCTTTCACTTTATCTTTCTCCCCTGTCTGACGGATATCCATATCCGCGACAGTGGAAACTGGACCTGGGACGGCGGGATCTTGAGTAGTAATAGGGCGGTCCAGCTTGTCATAGGCAATGGATATCTGGACAGACCTTTGCCAGTTATATAAGTAAGATTCAGTCAAATTATTATCTAGATGTAACCTATGTGTGGTCACAAGGTCGCTGCAATTTAAGAGAGAGAAGAAAATACTATTAGCATGATGCTCTTGCAAGTTTAGATTGGTTTTTAATTTATCTAAACAGGATGGCTCCCACTGTTTCTCGAATCCCTCCTCAAACCATAAAAGAAGAATTATCCAGGACTATTCTCACCGTACAATTCTTTCTTAACCGTTTAGCCAGGTCAGTGTCGATACTTCGAAGGAGGTTTTCCAAAGCTTTCGCGAAGTTCCTTAATTAAATAACCTCTTTTCTCTGGGGTGTAACCCCGCTGACACCTTTCTAGGCACCTACTTAGTTTATAGCATTGATCGTTAAGTGATGAATCTCCTGATAAGTAGTATATACTCACAGTAGGATCGGGATCCAAAATATCATCGTATGATAATGTTGAAGGAATCCTACCAACATTCATCAAACTCCAAAATGGTATGCTCTCTCTGCAAATTTCAGTTTCTTTAGAAATTCCCGATATAGATTTTTGCCCCATGCTCTTATAACCTTGGCGTTGGTCAAAATGTCATAAGCCACATGTCAAGTTCTTCCCATCCTTGTCCTAGTTAATTTGAACCCATCCGTATATATCCCTGACGTTGGCCAAATGATAATACGACTGTCCCAAACTAACACATCTATCTATACAAACAAATGAAATACCCCAGCAGCTACCAAACACTATGCCCTGGCGTTGGTCAAATGCATAGCTTGAATACTACTGAATATCCAAATGAAATGACGGAGGGCTACGAATGGTTTTGGCAAAACCGTGAACGTAGTGAACTTGATATAATCGAAGGAACCTGATACTTTTTAAAAGGAGTGGTTAAAGCTCCACAATTAAAAATTCTGCTCTTTTAAAATAACCGAGTGGTTTCTTTTAAATTTGTTCTAACGACTTAACTTTGGTTTATTTTTTTTGCATTGTAATAATGCGTCCCATCATTTATCCTATCGTTGCAGAAAACAATGAAAATACCATGTCCTCTTATGCCATCCGCATTCACCACGGGGTCCCGTCATCACCCGTTAGGTTACTTAACTAACGACAGAGCGGGGGCTGGGCTAGCGCGGGTGTAAAACATAAGTGACGTCTAATAGCTATCATATATAGATATTGTACATTCGTCAGATGCAATAATAAGCATTCCAGATCACAGATGAACTTTATTGGATTTATTAGCAATCCGCATTTGCTTTGAGCCTGCAATAAAAGACGGATTACACAGTTGTGATGAATAGCCATTACCCCACTCTAGACCCCTACGGGTACGGCAAACTACCCGCCAAGTACCCGAAGTGAAGCGGTCTCCCTCAACGACGTGAGTAGGCCACTAAACACTTCAACGTACCCGGTAGTTTGTGTACCCCGCCTTGGGTCTATCCTAGGAGCAAAAAACAGTAAAAAGAAATAATACAACGGTGGCTACAACCGCAACCTAGATGTGCCCCACAAAAGAATATTACATCATTTTACATTTACGTTGAATGAATATTAAACACATCTTAAACCCCGGCTAATCATTACAACAGTCGAATACAGTTCATATACACAAACAGTAAACATTTCAGAAATGTGCAACCCCCTGCCGACCGACATACTAGCAGTTAGGGGAGGTTTACGAACGCATTAAACATTACAGATAAAAACCCAATTAGCAAATGTCTTAGAACCTCGATCGAATACCATATTCCATGTCTACCCCAGAAGCAAACTTGTACTGAAGAAACCTGGGTAGAAACAGAACATACTAGAAAACAAAAAACCAAAAATAATGAATTTCAGAGCAAATCCGAGTCAACTCGGAGTTGACTCGGCCGCGGATCCGCGGCCAAAAGCACCGTTTGGCCGCGGTTCCGCGGTTGTCAAGTCGAGTTGAGCCCTCGTATTTTCCCAGAATTCATTAAATTCCCTGCTAAGAATTTTAAGGTATGTCAAATATTTTTTCAGACACTTTTAAAATTAACAGAAACTTAGGGTTTCGAATTTTTGTTTTCGTGTTTTTCTGTCGATCGAACTTCTAATCAGTTGTTAACAAGCTAGTAATGGTTTAGTTGGCTCTAATACCACTGTAAGTCCATGTCACGCACCCCACGAACTTGCGGGGAGGCGAAATATATAAAAAACGATTATCAAAGCTTCGTAACACGGACTTGAGCGCATGAATCGTTATCTAAACCATTGCTAACAATCTACTAGAGATTTAACTACTCGGATACGAAGTTATACCTCACGTTACTTGTCCTTCGGGTCTTCATCGCTGTCCACCACTCCTCATAGGCTCCTTGGAACATCGGCACCTCAACGGCCTCCTCAAATCAAAGATGATCCACCCGAGAGCTCCTACGCCAAGCTTTATCTCTAACTTGAGATAACTAGGTTGCTCAAAGTGCTAATCTAAGCTACCTAGGGGATATAGAGTGAGGTTATGGATGTATTAGTCTAGTTAACCCTTGATATCAACACATGAGAGGTTAGGGTTAGGGTTTGAAGAGAGAGTGAGCTTGAGGAGAGAGAAGGTGAGAATGATAATGATAATGAAAAAGCTTCTCACTTGAATATATGAAACATAATGAATTATCAAATAAATGAATATAAATGATTATTCACCATGCTTCATTAATCCAATATGAGTGACTCACTATGTGAGTCATTAAGCAATAAATGATGCATTAATGACATAGTGAATCACACAAATGAGTCAAAAATTTCATTAATGCAATGCCACCTTACCCCCCGCAACTCACCACTCTTCTAGAAGCTTCCCGACAAATTACGAGAACGCCCCTCCAATCCGTGAAAACACGGAAAAACTTTAGACTATTTAAATCCAATGACCCGATGCTAGAAACTGGCTTAAACCAAAGCCGACTAGTAAAAACTGTCCGAACGTCGTACGTGCGTAAACACACGTATGCGTCCGAACCCTTGTCGTAAAACCATACGACCTCTATATCGTTTCGCCTGGAGTAGAGAAACTCTCTGTGTGGGACTCTAAAGAATCGACACTACGCTAGCAGTCGGTTTAACCACAGACCGCAAGCGGCACTAGCAGTACGTAACGGTCCCCAGGTAGATGTCGATAAGAAGGCCGATGAGGAAACTCAACTGACCTCTTACTGAGCCTGATGTGACAATCTCCGTACAGTCCGGTCTGTTCGTCTAAGACAATCGCATATCAAGCCTAGGGGGCGGCAAGTGTCAGACCCTAATAGCTGTATAAGTCGTGTCGGAGCGAAGCCCATTACACCCTGGGAAGCTACTGGATCCTACCAGTATATCTCGCTTGCCCTGACCAGGGACTTTGCGTAATGGCTCTCTGACACAGCGCGATAACAACTCCCAATACCGGGAGAGACAAATCCTATCTAACCGCCACTGGCTCCAAGTGCTCGGGACTGCACCCAACTGCTACCTGTTTGCACGACTCCTTTGAGCCGTGGTAGGGTAGCAATCTAAGAACAGTGGGACACACTCGAGGCGAAGTAGCAGTGTCAAGTCTGCGGACTATGCTGTACTCATGTCACCCGGGAACTGTTAACTGACGATGGGTATAATACCAACCAATCAGTTCCCCGGCGAGTCCTGTCCGGTGTACCCGTAACCTAACGAGCACCTGTATACTATCTCTAGTACGACGTACTGATGGCTGTGGGACAGACCATCTCCCAAACTGGGATGAGAAGCGTACACACTTAGTCTACTCTGGAATATCGATGCCCAATCTCGATAATCCAACGACCAGGGGCCTGTATAGGATGTTCCTTACAGACTACCCAGCCCCACTAGTGTGACTGCCATCACGACGCTGGTAATCAAGCAAAGATCCTATGGGCTCTACTAATATGTATAAGTGATACGTTACAAGAAACATATGCACATATTAAAGTAGACTCAAACCAAGTAGCATACTACCATGTTTAGCAAGACTGTTATATACAACTGTGAATATCCCAAGCTTCCATTAAGTAATATACAACCTAGTATGATACAATAATGGCCCATAGGGCATATACACTAACAAAGTCACCATCCTTCTAGAAGCTTCTCGCGAAATTACGAGAACGCCCTTCCTATCCGTGAAAACACGGAAAAACTTTAGAATGTATAAATCCAATAACCTGATACTAGAAACTGGCTTAAACCAAAGCCGGCTAGTAAAAACTGTCCGGATGTCGTACGTGCGTAAACACACGTATGCATCCGAACCCTTGTCGTAAAACCATACGACCTCTATATCGTTTCGCCTGGAGCTGGGAAACTCTCTGTGTGGGACTCTAAAGACTCGACTACTACGCTGGCAGTGGGTTTAACCACAGACCGCAAGCGGCACTAGCTATACGTAACGGTCCCCAGGTAGATGTCGATAAGAAGGCCGATGAGGAAACCCATCCGAACTCCTACTGAGTCTGATGTGACAATCTCCGTACAGTCCGGTCTGTTCGTCTAAGACTATCGCATATCGGGCCTAGGGGCGGCAAGCGTCAGTCCCCTAATAGCGGTATAAGTCGTGTCGGAGCGTAGTCCATTACACCCTGAGAAAATAACTGGAACCTACCAGTAAATCTCGCTTGCCCTGGCAAGGAACTTTGCGTAATGGCTCTCTGACACAGCGCGATATCAACTACCAATACCGGGAGAGACGAATCCTGTCTAACCGCCATTGCCTCCAAGTGCTCGGGACTGCACCCAACTGCTACCTGTTTGCACGACTCCTTTGAGCCATGGTAGGGTATCAATCTAAGAACAGTGGGACACACTCGAGACGAAGTAGCAGTGTCAAGTCAGCGGACTATGCTGTACTCATGTCACCTGGGAAATGTTAACTGACGACGGGTATAATACCAACCAACAGTTCCCCGTGAGTCGTGTCCGGTGTACCCGTAACCCAACGAGCACCTGTATACTATCTCCAGTATGACGTACTAACGGCTGTGGGACAGACCATCTCCCCAACTGGGATGAGAAGCGTACACACTAGTCTACTCCGGAGAATCGATGCCCTGTCTCGATAATCCTACGACTAGGGACCTGTAAAAGGATGTGCTTGTAGACTACCCAGCCCCCACTAGTGTGACTGCCATCACAACGTTGTTAGTCAAGCAAGATCCTAAGAGCTCTATCAGTACGTATAATCACATATTAAGATAGATGAAACCAAGTAGCATACTACCATGTTTAGCACGACTGTTATATAACTGTGAATATCCCAAGCTTCCATTAAGTAATATACAAACTAGTATGATACAATAATGGACCTTAGGGCATATACACTAACAGTATGGTTATTGTTTTGGGTATACTATTTTAAAGAGAAGGAAATAAAAGAAAAGAAATGAAAATATTAAACAATTATGCATAGTGTGAGGTATGGGCATGAGAGAGAAAGAGAGAGGGTGAGGAGTCAACCAATGGTCATGGCTCCCATTTCATTCTTCATCACCTTCATTTTTTTTCCTCTTCTTCTTGCTCCATAGCAGCACCTCCTCCCTCATCCACTTCAAACCCCCAAATCATCATCAATTTTTCACCAAAAGTCCATCCCCACTTCACAAATATTGTGCACAATCTCACAAGCTACACTTTGGACCAAGAAAGTTTGCCTTTTGGAGCTGTAGAGGATTCATGGGTGCTAAATGAGGTAATCCCTTCACACTTAGTGTATTTGTTCTTTCACTTTAAACCATTTATGTGTTTAGTGGTGATTTGGAGCGATTGGGTGAACTTTGGAGATTTCTATAGATGGTTAGGGTTTGATTTGAGTTCTGATTGTGAATTGAGGTCAAGTGGTGACCATAAAACCCCTCCCAATTGATAGAAACCCAGACCAACCGAACTGAAACCCAAAATTACGGATTTACAGAACTTTGCAATGTCGGTTTGTGAACTTAGAGTGTGCAGGGAAATCTGGATTGACCTGGGTTGATTACGAGATGAGCAAACAAACCTAGCGGACTAAAATTGAACCTAAGAACCCCCTATAACAGGACGAAACCCATTGGAGCATGCAAGGCCGGCGAGATCAGAATTTAGGGGGAGGGGCCAGGCCACTTGGTGATGGAATGTGTCCATGTTTCTTCTGTAGGTCACATACACCCTATATATCACCCTAGTGTTGTTTGCTCACATTGTTTCCACCTTATACAAAATCTGGGAACACTTTCTCAAGTTGCTGCTTTGATTCGAGTTATGGTTTTGCGTATTTTAAATTCTGGATCTTAGTATTTGTGCTTTGTCTCGATCACGTGACGTTTGTACGTTTAAATCGAGTTATATCGGGTTGATTTGCGGGAGTAGACCATAGGTTTTGACCTATGTGAGTTCCACGTGTCGTTTTGGTTTCGATTTGATTTTAATGTGATACGATACGTGTGATATATGTAGGTACCCACACGATGATTCGAGACAATGAAGAATATGATGGCGACATCGACATCGGCAAGCAAGATCAGGTGAGTACATATATATCTACGGGGAAAGTCGGGTGGATGGCGTATAGCACCTCCGCAGTTCGTAGTGATGTATACGAATACGTACACACACACACACACACACACACATATATATTATGTTGATATGAGATTATTGATAATTAAGATAGATAGTAGGTGTTCATGGATTAGTAGTGTTGCTTGCGAAATCCTAGAGTAGTTGTTGCACCGACACACACACACACTTGCATACATTCATTGTTTTACATATGCGTATATGGGGATATGTATATATATAAATACACACACACACACATGGGTATGGGACTATGTGTGTGTGTGTGTGTATACGTATACATATACATGGGTTATGAGGATAGTACTTGGGATTTGAGATGAGTCGATGACATTGGGCTTGAGGCCGTGAGATCGGTGATGTGACAGGGTTCGTATTTGAGATACGACATGATGTTTTAGCGGGTCCTTTGACGTGGTGTTTTCATACACACGCATGCATTTACATAGACGGTATCAGTTTCATACTAGACGTAGATCAGTACCCCGGATCATAATGTTTGATAAAGAGGATACCAGATGAATAATGTGATGAATGTGATATTTGACCTGTACCCAAATTTGGGATACCGTACGACGGATTTACGTACGAGCTTTATATTGATGATAGATCCGCACTATTGACTTGAGGATGTCATATTACAAATATTGTATCGTATGCGATACTATTGAGGCGGGATCACCGACTATTATATATATATATATATACATATGCATATATATATACATATATATATATATATACATATATACATGCATATATATATGCATATATACATGCATATATATATGCATATATACATGCATATATATATGCATATATACATATGCATATATAGATGCATATATACATATGCATATATATATGCATATATATATATGCATATATATATGCATATATATATACATTTATATATATATATCGACTCAGATGTTAGGCGGTTTCCGTACCTTTCGATCAGCCTGTTTAGTTTGGCCCTGTAGTGTACTTGTAAATGATAGATTAGATTCAACTCATACCTATTTCAAAAACTAATGAATCGTGTGTATTTGAAAGACGACACAAGGGATTCTGCGGATATTTCAAACGACGTATCTTTTCTTTAAAACACCGTAGCCCTTATTTTCAAAACACCACGATTTGTGTTATTTCAAATGGTACCACTGTATGACTCATATTTATATAAATGCAGATTAGTTATCATTATGTTTATCATTCAACTCCTGCATATTATTACTGTATGCATCGCATTTGCATGTTATATTGTATTTCCATATGCCATTATTGAGATCATGCTGTCATTACACCAGCACCATTACCGATGATACTTATGTTCCACATACACCTACTTGCCGACTCACACACATTATCATCGGTAATTGCCATGTCACTTACACTTTAGAGAATATTATTTCATTGACATAGCTTGTTAGCTGATAGATTCGACATAATATTAGTGTACTTTGTTTATATGCTAGTTTAGACATTGTAGTTATTACTTGCAAAATTCATGCATATTATTATTCACTATTATGCAGTATTATGGAGTTTTATGCAGATATTCACTGTTTACTTGCTATTGATGATTGGATTTCGGATTTTCATGAGATTTCCTGGATTTGGGGGAAAACCGCAAGAATATATATAAATTTCTCCCTCTCTCTTTTTAAAAATGAAAAGTGCGGTTTTCCCTTGATGTATGAGTCGTCCACAATGAGTTTTCAGGATTGCGGTTGGATTTCGAGACCCGATTCGAGGAGTTGGATGAACCATCTCGGGTACATGGTGGGCCCGGTATGGTACCCCGGGGAAAGAAGCTCGAGTTGTATTCGATGGTCCTGGCAGGGGAGCACTACCTACCGGTGATATTATTTGGACTCGTCGGTTATCCGGAGGATACCGACCGAAATCATGAGATGGATACAGGCTGATCCGTTCTGCCGGAGCCCGCGGGACGATCCCGCAGATGATACGGATTTTGAGATTTTGAGACATTGAAATATTGAGATTTGAGACACTGAGATTTTGAGATTTGATGATACAGGCCAGTCCGGGTAGCCGGAGCCTGAGATATTGAGATATTGGGATTTATGTTTTGTGTCGATGCTTGACACGGATTTCTCTGTTGATTTCATTGATGATACTCGATTTATATACTTACAGAAATCCCATTGAATAACAGTTGTCTCACTCATTACATTACATTACATTCATACCTCATACACATGATACATTGCTACCTGAGGCACTGACACTAGCACATGGGATTACACTTATGTATAGATGTTTACCATTGCCACTTTTTCTTGCTTCAGACTTATCATTTTGAGGTTATATTTATATTGATCGTATTGACCTAGGATTGCATCATACATACGATTTCTGCTCTGTGGTGTTTTCTACTCACGATTTGGCAACTCACCCCCGTTGTGCCACAGTTTCTTGCAGGTTTTGCCGTACAGGTTTCGTTATGGCTTTGCTGGCACACTGCTTCCTTTCTGGATGATTTGCTTGGTAGGTGGGTTCACTTGTATCGTGACCACCATTGTTCTTTATTTTATTCATTGTATCTAGTAAACTCCATCAACCAAACATGTATTTATTTCAGACTTAGAGACTAGAGTTTTTATTCTTTCGACCTTAGATTCGCGCGTTGTATTACTATGGATTTCATGCTGTTTTGAGTTTCCTTTTCAGTTTTGATCCTCGCCCTTCGGCGTTGTATATTATATTGCTTGCGTGGTTGTGACCGTCGATTGACGAAGAGCCAGCTCCTGCTTGGGGATGCCTTTTTTCATTCATGTATATATTTATCATGTTGTACCCCGTTCGGGTCCAGTATTTACAAAGGAAACTCTGCTGAAATTTTCCGAAAAGATTTGATGTTCTAAAGGCACATAACTCGGCTTATGCTATTAAAACTACTTGATTTTAAACAAGTTTTCCTTCATTTATTATCTAAAATGGTTTTAGATTTCTGGGCTTTTGGCTTACTTGAATTAGATGGGGTCCTATAGACTTCATATGATTCAAGGGCCAGTCACGTGCCATTTTGAGTCGTGACAAAGTTGGTATCTGAGCGCTAGGTTAACCTTGGTTCGAGTTTAGGTTTGACTATGCGGAGCCTAGGGCGTTTGTATATATACGGAATCTATGCTTGACCTTACAGAACTTAGACTTAGTCGAGAGGGTATTATACCCGAACTTTCGTCGCGTAGGATGACCCTAGGTTGATGGAGTAGGTAGCTTGAGTAGAGTGTCGTACCGTACGTATGTTCTGCGGCATATTTACGATACGATACTCCGCTTAAGAAGCCTTAGGATGTACATTTCTTTGCACAACATTATATTCATTCATGATCTATCCTTATCGATATCTGTATGTGATTTTGCTACCACGATTACACGAACAGAGAGAGCTACGGCTAGAGTTGCGGTCAGCACGAGCTCATCACGAACGAGGACTGACCAGGGCGTGATTGTAGGGATAAGATTACATAGAGAGGCGTCGTTTTATTGTGTTTTCGCGCCATGAGCGTTTTATGGGTCGCTTTTATGAAATTACTGGGACGTGCAGATCAGCACCAGAGGATTGAGCCACTGATAGAGGCCAGCCAGGACGTGATGACCATTGATGTATTGCTTATTCATGATGATTGAGGCACTGTTCATCGTGCAGACGAACGAGCCAGTTGTTGCTGCGAACGACGAGATATCGTCTTAGATGTTGGAGCTATTGCAGTACGAGTTATACTCATAGATATGATAGATGGTCGCTAGTTATCCGAGGATGAATGACTAGGCATGTGATTCGTTCGCTTACCCAGATGCGAGGTCATCAGATTGATTGATTCTAGCTTGAGGAGACTTCACACGGATACGTTGGGAGTCGATAGAGACGATCGAATGTCAGAAACCCATTTTCCAAGTTTAAAGTATTTGAAGAAAACATGCAAGTAACTCTACGGACCCTCTAGAATAATGAAACCCTAACTCGACATAATGACCATGTGAAAGCCTTTGAACCTTCGGGTTTGCGGCAATTACGCGGTGCCATTAATGAGGTTTGGGTTTGCCCTTCTACGGTTGGTCCATAGGTGCTGTGGCATGTACTCGATATTATTAAACTATACTCAAAATGTTGATCACTTGGGGGATTATGAGGTTTTGACGAATCGATCGAATGGTTCGACATCTTTCAGATATCATGTGATGGGATGCATTGCTTGGGAGACTCCAGATACGAGTATAGACGTTGGAGCACAGTCCATGCAGCCACGAAGAGACGAGTCCGAAGTAGTCGACATTAGAGAAAAGTGGAGTAAGTGGTTTGTACGAGATCTTGATGAAACGACGTTCCACTCCGCTGACATCAGAGGTATGATACGCATGCAGAGGCGTTGTACATGGATATATCTTCCAGGAGGAGTCGTGATGAGTATGTAGCCCTTCCGGAACAAGAAACAGATATAGTAAAGGATGATAACTTCCCGGCAGTTCGGCAGAAATGAGATTTGGGAGAGACCTCGACAGGACTTTTCTGGATTATTATATGAGAAGACTTGGACCCAGGAGTGGTCATTTTACGCACACCCAGCAGGCCAGAGTTCGGCATCGTCGACGAGACATGTCATGAGTGACCATGACAGTTGGCCAGAAATTCTTAGAGGATGCGCTTGAGCGGGACTATTCCGCCATACTTGATTTCGGTATTTTGGGCGATCTATTCGCATGATTGAGTTTTGATGATTGAGTTTCATGATATTTGTTTTCGTACACCATGGTTGCACCTACTGGGTATTTATATTTTGTGCAAAATTATGGCACTTGAGATATGCTTTATACACCGTTGTGTTGATTTATGATTTGTGCACAGTTATTGCACCTGATATCGTTTTTGTGCGTTGGCTGCACATGTTTATGATTTCATTGGTTTCATACAGTTGAGTTGATTTTGTGCTTATGGTACGCACACGATTTGGTTTTTGCACTTAGTATAGTTCACATATGCTTGCAGTGCAGTGATACGTATTTTGTGCACTACAATTGCACAGGACTTCGATTTGATGGTATTTAAGGTATTGATTTTGACATCATGCCTAGGACATGCACATGATTTGACTTATGCTTACGACATAGTTTTCATGCACTTTTAGTGTTTTGATTAGTTTTTGAGCACGTTGATGCACATGGTTGTGAGATTTGATACCACAGTATACCTGATTTGGATTTGAGATGTGCTGTATACCGTCGATTTCGATAGTGATACTCGATATTTGTTTTGTGCACCTTATGCACCTGATGGATTTTTGCGCATGTTCGGCGCTTGATATTGGATTTCATGATTTCGTGCATGTTGGATGCATATGATTTAGATTTTATTCGTGCATGATGGATGCACCTGATTTGGATTTTCGCGCATGTTGGGCGTATGATTTGAGATGCGATTTTGGTGCACACCAGATGCACTAAATCGGATTCTTTGTGCATATCAGATGCACCTGATGTTGCTGTCAGGCACACCGTTGCCTCCGACAGGTGTTTCATGCACACCCGTTGCACTTAGATATTGTTTCTGTGCACATGTATGGCACATTCATGGATTTTGATTTCCGTGCGCACCGGACGCACGTAGCATTCATATGCATATTTTGGGATTGATTTCTTATGGAGCAGTACGTTTCTATGATATTTACTATTGATATAGTAGCTGGGCAGGACTAGTCAGAGGACAGCACCTGGATATATTTTTCATGCATTGATAGTTATCGAAAGGATTTCTAAAAAGGGAGCTATAGTCTCAGTATTTACCTACGTGTTTGAGATGACACGAAACGTTTAAAACAAGAAACCCTTCTAAATTGTTTTCAAAACGGCGGTACGTGCATGTAAACAAAGGATATATATAGAGAGAGAGTTATTTTCTTACTAGAGACGTCCGCCACTGTGCAGTGTTATGTGCATCGCACAGCGACTTGAAAGGTTTGGTATGCATTTCCTACAGATGTTTACTTGTATAGATTTGATGCTTACATGTACAGTTTTGATGTATATCATATTGGTTTCGTTTTGGATATGACATTTGTGTCTTCACCATGACTCCGATGATTGCAGGATGCTTGGCGGAGTGTTGTTTTTGAGTTATCTGCTCATTGTTCATGAGCACGCATTGCGCTACGACGTGTTTTATGTGTTTGTGATTTTGGAGCCCCGACGACTTGAACTTTTTACTGAAATGTTTTAGTATTGAAAAGTTTAAATTTAAATTCGGTGACCGAATTTCTTTAAGGGGGGAAGATTGTAACATTTCAGAAAAATAAAATATTATTTTTGGGAATTTTTATAATTAAATAATAAAATATTGAATATTTTAATAGGGAGGTATAATTAAATACAGATAAATTGGGAAAAAATTGGAAAATTATGGAAATTACTGAAATGAGGGTTCTTTATGTGATTTATGCAAATTATGAAAGTTTATGATTTATTTGACACTATTTTAGTGCTAATCACGATTAAAAATCGCTATTCGGGATTTAAGCGTGTTTTGTGCACATGACATGCACATGTCATTTTAACACTTGTTACATTTTTCCTACATGATTTTGGGTGTATGGTTATTGTTTTGGGTTTACTATTGCAAAGAGAAGGAAATAAAAGAAAAGAAATGAAAATATTAAACAATTGTGCATAGTATGAGGTATGGGCATGAGAGAGAGAGAGGGTGAGGGATCAACCATTGGTCATGGCTCCCATTTCATTCTTCATCACCTTCATTTTTTTTCCTCTTCTTCTTGCTCCATGGCAGCACCTCCTCCCTCCTCCACTTCAAACCCCCAAATCATCATAAATTTTTCACCAAAAGTCCATCTCCACTTCACAAATATTGTGCACAAGCTCACAAGCTACACTTTGGAAAAAGAAAATTTGCATTTTGGTGCTGTAGAGGATTCATGGGTGCAAATGAGGTAATCCCTTCACACTTAGTGTAGTTTTTCTTTCACTTTAAACCATTCATGTGTTTAATGGTGATTTGGTGCGATTGGGTGAACTTTGGAGATTTCTAGAGAGGGTTAGGGTTTGATTTGAGTTGTGATTGTGAATTGAGGCCTAGTGGTGATCTTAAAACCCCTCCAAATTGATAGAAACCCAGACCGACCCAACTGTAACCCAAAAATGCGGATTTACAGAACTTTGCAATGTCGGTTTGGGAACATAGAGTGTGCAGGGAAATCTGGATTGACCTGGGTTGATAACGAGATGAGCAAACAAACCAAGTGGACTAGAATTGACCCTAGGAACACCTTGTAGCAGGACGAACCCTATTAGAGCATGCAGGGCAGGCGAGATCGGAATTTAGGGGGAGGGGCCCGGTCACTTGGTGATGGAATGTGTCCAGGTTTCTTCTGTAGGTCACATACACCCAATCTATCACCCTAGTATTGTTTGCTCACATTGTTTTTACCTTATACAAAATCTGGGACCAGTTTCTCAAGTTGCTGCTTTGATTCGAGTTATGTTTTTGTGTATTTTAAATTCTGGATCTTAGTATTTGTGCTTTGTCTCGATCACGTGACATTTGTACGTCTATATCGAGTGATATCGAGTTGATTTGCGGGAGTAGACCATAGGTTTTGACCTATGTGAGTTCCGCGTGTCGTTTTGGTTTCGATTTGGTTTTAATGGGATATGATACGTGTGATATGTGTAGGTACCCCCACGATGATTCAAGATGATGAAGAAGATAATGGGGACATCGACATCGGCAAGCAAGATCATGTGAGTAGATATATATCTATAGGGGAAGTCGGGTGGATGGCGTATAGCACTCCCGCAGATCGTAGTGATGTATACGAATACGTATACACATTTATATATATATATATATATATATATATATATATATATATATTATGTTGATATGGGATTATTGATTATTAAGATAGATACTAGGTGTTCATGGATTAGTAGTGTTGCTTGCGAAACCCTAGAGTAGTTGTTGCACCAACACACGCAAACACACTTGCATACATTTATTCTTTTATATGTGTGTATATGGGGATATGTATATATATATATATATACACACATTGGTATGGGACTATGTGTGTGTGTGTATTTATATATATATACATATACATATACATGGATTATGAGGATAGTACTTGGGATTTGAGATGAGTCGATGAGATTGGGCTTGAGGCCGTGAGATCGGTGATGTGACAGGGTTCGTATATGAGATACGACATGATATTTTAGCGGGTCCTTTGACGTGGTGTTTTCATACACACGCATGCATTTACATAGATGGTATCAGTTTCATACTAGACGTAGATCAGTACCCTGGATCATAATTTTTGATAAAGAGGATACCAGTTGAATAATGTGATGATTGTGATATTTGACCCGTACCCAGTGTTGGGATACCGTAAGACGGATTTACGTACGAGCTTTATATTGATGATAGATCCGTACTCTTGACTTGAGGATGTCATATTATAGATATTGTATCGTATGCGATACTATTGAGGCGGGATTACCGACTATTATATATATATATATATATATATATATGTATCGACTCAGATGTTAGGCGGTTTTCTTACCTTTCGATCAGCCTATTTGGTTTGGCCCTGTAGTGTACTTGTAAATGATAGATTAGATTAGACTCATACCTATTTCAAAAACTAACGAATCGTGTGTATTTTAATGACGGGACAAGGAATTCTACGGATATTTCAAAGGACATATCTTTTCTTAAAAACACCGTAGCCCTTATTTTAAAAACACCACGATTTGTGTTATTTCAAATGGCACCACTGTATGACTCATATTTATATAAATGCAGATTGGTTATCATTGTGTTTATCATTCAGCTCCCGCATATTTTTACTGTTCGCATCGCATTTGCCTGTTATATTGTATTTCCATATGCCGTTAATGAGATCATGATATCAGGACACCAGCACCATTACCGATGATGCGTATGTTCCACATACATTTACTTGCTGGCTCACAGGCATCATCGTCGGTAATTGCCATATCACTTACACTTTAGAGAATATTATTTCATTGGCATAGCTTGTTAGCTGATAGATTCGACATGATATTAGTGTACTTGCTTTATATGCTAGTTTAGACATTGCAGTTATTACTTGCAAAATTCATGCATATTATTATTCACTGTTATGCAGTATTATGGAGTTTTATGCAGATATTCACTGTTTACTTGCTATTGATTATTGGATTTCGGATTTTCTTGAGATTTCCTGGATTTGGGGGAAAACCGCAAGAATATATATAAATTTCACTCTCTCTCTTTTTAAAAATGAAAAGTGCGGTTTTCCCATGATGTATGAGTCGTCCACCATGAGTTTTCAGGATTGGTGTTGGATTTCGAGACCCGATTCGAGGAGTTGGATGAATCGTCTCGGGTACATGGTGGGCCCGGTATGGTACCCGGGGGCAAGAAGCTCGAGTTGTATTCTATGAGCCTGGCAGGGGAGCACTACCTACCGATGATATTATTTGTACACGTTTGTTATCCAGAGGATACCGACCGGAGTCATGAAATTGATACAGGCTGATCCGTTCTGCCGGAGCCCACGGGCCGATCCCGCAGATGATACGGATTTTGAGATTTTGAGATATTGAGATTTTGAGATTTGAGACACTGAGATTTTGAGATTTGATGATATAGGCCAGTCCGGATTGCCGGAGCCTGAGATATTGAGATATTGGGATTTATGTTTTGTGTCGATGCTTGACACGGATTTCTCTGTTGATTTCATTGATGATACTCGATTTATATACTTACAGAAATCCTATTGAATAAACAGTTGTCTCACTCATTACATTACATTACATTCATACCTCATACACATGATACATTGCTACCTGAGGCACTGACACTAGCACATGGGATTACAGTTATGTATAGATGTTTACCATTGCCACTTTTTCTTGCTTCAGACTTATCATTTTGAGGTTATATTTATATTGATCTATTGACCTAGGATTGCATCATACATGCGATTTCTGCTCTGTGGTGTTTTCTACTCACGATTTGGCAACTCACCCCCGTTGTGCCACAGTTTCTTGCAGGTTTTGTCGTACAGGTTTCGTTACGGCTTTGCTGGCACACTGCTTCCATTCTGGGTGATTTTCTTGGTAGGTGGGTTCACTTGTATCATGACCACCATTGTACTTTATTTTATTCATTGTATTTAGTAAACTCCATCAACCAAACATGTATTTATTTCAGACTTAGAGACTAGAGTTGTTATTCTTTCGACCTTTGAGTCGCACGTTGTATTACTATGGATTTCATGTTGTTTTGAGTTTCGTTTTAAGTTTTGATCCTCGCCCATCGGCGTTGTATATTATATTGCTTGCGTGGTTGTGACCATCGATTGTCGAAGAGCTAGCTCCCGCTTGGGGATGCCTATTTTTCATTCATGTATATATTTATCATGTTGTACCTCGTTCGGGGCCAGTATTTACAAAGGAAACTCTGCCGAAATTTTCAGAAAAGACTCGATGTTCTAAAGGCGCATAACTCGGCTTATGCTATTAAAACCGCTTGATTTTAAACAAGTTTTTTTTCATTTCTTATCTAAAATGGTCTTAGATTTCTGGGCTTTTGGCTTACTTGAATTAGATGGGATCCTATAGACTTCATATGATTCAAGGGCCAGTCACGTCCCATTTTGGGTCGTGACAACCAGTCAAGGGTATGACTCTATTTGGGTGATTGTGGATCGATTGACGAAAGCGGCTCATTTTCTGTCGGTGAAGACCACTTTTGGATTTGCTCAGTATGCCCAGACATACATCGATGTGATTTTACGATTGCATGGCGTCCCGAATTGTATAGTGTTCGACCGAGGCACCCAGTTCACTAGCCGACTATGGCAGAGACTTCAGGAGGCTTTTGGCACCTGATTGAGTTTCAGCACAGCCTTTCTTCCGCAGACCGACGGTCAGTCAGAGCTGACTATTCAGACTATTGAGGACATGCTCCGAGCGTGCGTTTTAGATTTCGGTGGCAGCTGGGATCATAATTTGCCCTTGATAGAGTTCTCCTACAATAACAGTTTCCATGAGACGATTCAGATGACACCCTTTGAGGCGTTATATGGGAAGAGATGTCGATCGCCTGTATGCTGGACAGAGTTCAGTGAGAGCAGTATTTTGGGGCCGCAGATTGTGCAGGAGACGAACGCAAAGATCCAGTTGATTCGTGATAGGATGAGGGCAGCCCAGAGCAGGCAGAAATCGTATGCGCATCGACGTCGGTGCAGACTTAAGTTTGCTGTAGGCGATCATATTTTCTTGAGGGTCTCTCCGATGAAGGGCGTGATGAGATTTGGGAGGAAAGGGAAGCTTAGCCCTAGATATGTAGGCCCCTTCGAGATCCTCGAGCGTGTTGGCGCAGTTGCTTATCGATTGGCTCTTCCGCCTAATTTTCCTGATGTTCACCCCGTATTCCATGTATCAATGCTCCGGAAGTACCTTCATGACCCTTGTCATGCAATTCAGCACCTGACGATCCAGCTGGAGCGCGAACTTTCTTTTACGGAGCAGCCAGTGGTCATCCTGGATCGGCTGGTGAAGCAATTGAGGTCAAAGGTTATGCCGTCCGTAAAGGTTCTTTGGCGTGGCCCGAGCAGCGAAGAGGTCACCTGGGAGACCGAGGACGAGATGAGGAAGAAATATCCCCATCTCTTCGAAGGTACGTGTAGCTAAATTTTTAAATTCGGGGACCGAATTTCTTTAAGGGTGGAAGATTGTAACGCTTTGAAAATTCGTTTAGGTTAATTTCGTGTTAATTAGCGATAATGCGTATTTTTCATAAAACCTCGTTAATAATTATTTTCCACATCGACCGGAATAAATCTATTTTAATTATGAAAATATGTAATTACATATATAATTATGATTTAATAATTAACATTTAATTTATTGCTCACTTAATTATCTATTATTTATTATTTACTAAGCTAGATTTTTTTTAATTAATCCCGCACTAATCAAATTTTACCCTAGTTTGAAATGTGCTTAGCAACCTTGACAAATAAACATTTATTTTGTAGCATGCCTTTCTTTTTAATTTCCTTCATGGTTCTATTATCCTATTTTAAAAAGAAAATAAAAGAAAATAACAAAAAGAAATGGAAAAGGGAAGCATGGGGGGGGGGGGTATTTATGAGGCATGGGAAACATTGACTTTGAGAGCTCTCTCTCTCTCCCCCCCTCTCAAGCTCAGCAGCAGCCCCAGCCCCTTCATCCTCTTCTTCTTCTTCCTTCATTCCAAGCCTCCATCTCCATCAAAAATCCCTCAAAACATCACAAAATCTTATGTTTAGAACTTCAAAACAATTCCTTGTTGGTTCTTGAGGCACGTCTTAGCTTTAGGAGGCAAGGTCAGCATGTTTGAACCATACTTAGACCAACTTAAGGTATAAAGCCAACCTTACTTTCCTTTTTGCTAAAATTTTAGTTTATTTAGCTTAAAGTACTGTTTAAGTTAGATTTAATGCTAATTATGTGTTTTAAGAGGAGATTAGGTTAAGATAAGGTTTTTATGGCTTGTGTAGCTTAATTAAGAGTTGTTAGTGTTAATTAATCCAAGTCTTTTCACCAGTTTACACTAAAACACTATATTGCTTTAAATTAGTGTTTAATTAGAGTTTTAGTTAAGAACTGAGTTCTTTTGGGGATCTTCTTTTAAACCAGAAGTTGCAGACAAAAGTTGCAATTACTGGAGCATAGTTACTGAACTAGGATCACACACCTGAAGCACAAAGCCCCCATTAACCTTTGTGGTCGCAAATTATTGGGTTTTGGCCATAAATTACGGCCAGATTGGAGACCTGGGTGTCGAGGTTTGGTTGTTAGGTGTCTGCTGTATATTTAAGGTCTTTGGTATATGCAATTTTGTCTAGTTGTTCGTATTAAAATCTGGGACCAATTGACTATAATTTTAGTTTTGTGACTTGCGCCACATGTACGTTCCATGTCTGGGTTTTGTGTTTCCTGTGTATCACAGCCAGTCAGGGTGGTTTCATACGTTAGCACACACGTTTTGGTTCTTCGAGTGCACACGCGTTTAGCTTGCGACGCTAGTTTTCTCGTATGGTCTTGATATCGCGTTTTGCAGGATATTAGCCTTATGTGTGTTGCAATGTGTGATTCTAAGATCGGTCGTGGAGACATCGGACGCGGCACGGAAAGAAAAGGTGGTGATTGGATCAGACTAGCGGAGGCGTTCCGGTGAGTAGATGTACACATCTACATGGGAATCGTTTGGATGGCGCAAGACGCCCGATAGTTAGAATTTCGATTAGTACTTACACTTATATGCGTAGTTCCTAGTTAATCATACTGTTGTATAACATCATTTATCATATATATATATATATATATATATATATATATATATATATAAACTGTGATAGTACCTATAGGACACTCACACTATTACCATTGGTTTTTGTTGTACGGGCACTATTCATGGGGACACAAACGCCTTGATAATTGCTATGCCACGAACACTGTATAGCTTGTTAAATCCGAATCTTCTCAATTACACCAATTATGATTAATAACCTGTATTTATATATTCAATTCATCAGGATGGATACGTAAGATTGCTAGTCATGTGCATTTATCTCACTGCATCATCATTCATGCGTAGTTTTCTAGTTCAACATCGCATTTCATATTGTTAACATCATAGACATTCATGCATTATGATTCGTCTCGAGGATTTCCGTATTTATGAGAATTATGGATTTGGAGAAACCGCAAAGATTTAAAAATGTATCCCCATTTTAAAAATGTAAGTTGAGGTTTTCTCGTGATATGATGTATGGATAGTCCACCATGAGATTTCTCGGTTCTTGAGCGGTATCATACACCCGATTCGAGGAGAAGGAGGAACCGTCTGTGGGTGCATGGTGGACCCGGTGCGGTACCCCGGGGAAAGATTGTCGTAGATGACGGCGTTGAGCCCAGCAGGGGAGCACTACCGACCGGTTATTTGTGACACGGCGGATGTCCGGAGGATACCGACGTAGTCTTGAGATCAGATATATGGGCCAGTCTGGATTGCCGGAGCCAGGTATAATAAAACAAGATATTCATATTTGGCGTCGATGCTTGACACGGATTTATATTGATTTCATTGATGAAACTGCAGCTAAATTACAGAAGTTTATTAAGATAAGAATACAGATTTCCCATGTTAATCATATTCAAATCTCGTGTTGTTTATTGCATTCATGTTGCAAACATATTATTACATGGCATCATATTAGTATATGTAGGTTGTGATGAAATTGTGTACATGCTTACGATAGCCTTATTAGATGTTACTTTATACTCACGAGTTGGCAACTCACCCCCGTCGTGCCATAGTGTTTTGCAGGTCCGACCCGTCAGCACAGTAGCGGCGGGCGCACATTCTCTTTTGCTCCTTTTGCTTGGACACACAGCATTGTTCATAGGTGGGTTGCGGGGTTATTTTGTTTCCACCATGTATCAGTATTGTATCTAGTGTACTCCATCTACCGTATCTACCACTTGTGCTGTTGTATTTGTGACCGGAAAATGAGACAGTGAGATTTGTGTACTTTTATGTTGTTTCTCTGGGGTCGAGCTCACTTGAGCCGACATGATACTTTATTACTTTATGCCTTTATATGCTTATTGTGCACGGTGATGATATATATTGCGTGTGATTTTGAGTCCGCCTTTGGCGAAGAGCTAGCTCCCTCTTGGGGATGCCTTATTTCATATTGTACATATATTCTTGTTTTGTACCCGTTTGGGGCCAGTATTTACAAAGGAGACTCTGCCGAAATTTTCGGAAAATTGATGTTGCTTTTAAAGATTTGATGCGACGTATTTGGGTTAAAATTCGCTTTCTATAATTGGTTTTCCTTCATTATACTACCTAATTGGTTTTGATTTCTGGGTTTTGGCTTACTTGGATTACGTGCGCCTCGAGACGTTTCGTAATTTAAGTGCCAGTCACGCTCCGTAATTTCGGGTCGTGACAAGAACCTATAGCCTGCGCATGCAAAAACAATCAATTAACCCTCGTCGTTGACGTACAAATATCCAACGACCCAAAACAATATCAAATACTAAAACCCAAGTTTCAGAATCGCAAAACACGAAAACAGCAACCTAGGAAAACCACTGCCAGATTTCACCCTAGGCCAAACTATGGAATTTTGCATACAGGGTTAGTCTAGATATCAGTTAACAAGACCACTGACCAAAAATCACCAATTTCCCCTCTAATGTTGCCTCAATTTTCGGCCACAATGAATTAATTTGCGGCCAGCTAATGAGGGTAGGGGCTCAGGTTTCCAGGGGTGATTCATGGTTCCTGCACGTCCCACTGTCAAGGGAACTTATTTTGTAATGGTCTCGGGTCATCACAGAATCCAAGATACACTCAGAAACTGTCAAATATCGACGTCGGGGAAATTCTATGTTCTGGTTTTGGGTTCTAGTATCCGGTCTAGGCCAGCAAAAGCATCACTAAGGTCTTGTAGTCACCCACTACATGTCATAAGTCCACATAACCACCCAACCCTTCTCTTGAATTTTCCAACATTACCCACCCTAACCAAATCACAATCTAAACTAAACTAGGATGCAAGAAACTAAAAACTAAGCTAAATAAAAGGAATTATACCTGATTTGGGCAACTCAAGAAAAACCCTAGCTTCTCATAGTCTCCAAAATCCAAACTTGCAAGGTCCAATGTGTTGAGGATGAAGTGGGGATCATTTTTAATGAAGAGGGTGTAGGGTTTTGATGAAAATTTGGAGATGATATTTGGAGGTAGAGGTGGAAGGAGATGAGAAGGAAGAAGATGAGGGAAAATGATGGGGGTGAGGAAATGGCTGCCCTCTCTCTCTCTCTCTTATTCTCACCTTCTCAATTATCACATGTCACATTCTCTCTCCAATCATACCCTTTCTTTTCTTCTCACAATAATAAACATAACACCAATAAAACAACACAAATGCAACAACATCAACAAAATGCAACATGATATGGTGTACTAGCGATGAAAAACTGTAGAAACACGGATTTGGCTTAATCGCGATTAGTAGTGCACTACTCAAGTTTTATTTTAACTGCATATAATTAATTATAAAAATTCCAAATCCGATAAATATATTTTTAATTGAATAAATCATTTTAATCTCCAATTATTTCACAATATTGGTATATATTTATTCCATTTTACGAAAAACCCAATTTTGCAAATCGGGTGGTTTTTGCGAAATATATTATTTTAATATTATATTCAAAAAATAATATTTTATATTTTCTGAAATGTTACATCTTGGTAGTCAAGTACCAATCCTAAGGGCTTTATCAATATGTAACAGAGAGACTATAAGTATATATGTTAAGATAAAGAGAAACCAGATAGCATACTATCATGTCGAGCAAGAAAGTCCTCCATATATATGTCCAAGCATCCACTATAATATACATCATATGTACAATAATGGACTCTAGGGCATACATATAACAAACAATCTCCCACTTGCACTAGGGCCAGTTGTTTTAGTATCTCATACCCAACGTAACGTAAAAGTCTCTCTAGGGAAAGGTCTCTGTGAGTGGATTCGCCGTGTTATCCTTCGCGTCAACTCTCCTATCCTCGATCCCTTGGAGATCAACCATCATCCTGATCAGGTGATACTGCATCAGAATAAATCTGGAACGCTGATGGGACCAGCGTTCCTTGGCCAAAGCCACAACTCCATTGTTGTCACAATAAAAGTTATTGGACGCTTAATGGTAGGAACCATGTTCATCTCATGAACAAGAAATATCCAGACATCCACTTTGGTAGCATCGTTGGTAGTGATGTATTCTGCCTTTATCGCCTAGTATGCCACGATATCTAGCTTGGAACTCTTCCAACATACCGTCCGTCCACTGAGGGTAAAGACAAAGCCTGTGACTGACTTTCAGTCGACCTTATCACTCTAGAAGCTCGAATTGGTAAAGGACTCCCACTGGATTTCATCGTTACCAAATACCAAGAACATTTCTTCAGTGCTTCTCAAGTACCTAAGAATGTCCTTCACAGCTGTCCAGTGATTCTGCCAAGATCCGATTGATTCCTGATCACTACACCCAGTGAGTTAGCTACATCTGGTCTGGTACACAACATCACACACATGATAGAGCCTACTGTCGAAGCATAGGATATCCCTTGCACACGAGCTCTCTCCAAATCAGTCTTGGGAGACATCTTTTTGGATAGAGTGTTTCATGAGTAAGTGGGCGAACAACCACACTTAGAATCCACCATACTAAACCCCTTTAGTATGGTGTTAATGTACCTGTATTTGGGACACTCCCAACATCCACTTAGATCTATCATTATAGATCATAATCCACAAAATGTGGTAGGTACCATCCAGATCTTTCATGGAGAATCCTCGTGATAAGTGGAACTTGACTGAGTGTAGCATAGGAAACCATTTCTTATCAAGAGTATGTCATCTACATACAATACGTGGAAGACAACCTTAATCTCTACAACCTTCTTGAAAATACAAGGTTCATCTACCTTTTTGATGAAGTCAAACTCTTTGACTGTCACATCAAAGCAGATGTTCCTACTTCGCGATGTCTGCTTTAATCCTGATGGAATTAAGCATAGCTTTGAAAGTCTTAACTTTTCCATCTACACAAAGAATCTTCTCAAGATTCACTTTCTCCAAATGGGTTTTACCCCTTCAGGTGCAACGTTCAAAGTCATACTTTGTTGGTGTATATGGATTCCATCTTTGATCGTGTGGAATCTAACCACTTCACAGAGTCCCCACTCGTGATAGCCTGCCTGAACCTAGTTGGGTCATCATCTGCCATGATGCAATCCTCGCTCCCACCGTCATCGAGGAAACCGTAGTATCTCTCAGGTGGATGAGGAACCCTACCAGATTCACGGAGAGGCTGAGGTTTGTTGGAGACTATTGAATTCTTTGGTTTCACCAAATCATCAGCTGTTAGTTTGTCTAGCTGGAACTCCTTCCAGTTCTACCTCATGACCACTAATTTCTTCATAAGAAATTCCTTTTCTAAAAAGGTGGCATGCTGAGAAACAAAACACCTTTTGCTCCTCAGTGTGGTAGAAGGTATTCACTCGCAAATGTTTGGGATATCCAACAAACTTATACCGAACTGACCTTGCCGCGAGCTTGTCCGGATTTTGTTTTTCAACATAGGCCAGACAACCCCATATCTTAACTCGTTTAAGACATGGTCTCTTCCCATACCATATCAAATATGGAGTGGTAGACACTGATTTGGATGGAACCCCATTCAATAGGTATGCAGCTTCTCAAGTGCATAACTCCAAAAGGAAACAGGTAACTCAGTAGTACTCATCATAGAGCGCACCATATCTCATAGGGTGCGATACCTCCGCCCCGATACACTATTGTTGTGTGGTGTATACGAAGGAGTAAGCTGAGAGAGAATCCTATTCTCTTTTTTAGATAATCCAAGAATCCCATACCCAAGTGTTCCCTTCTCTGATCACATCGAAGGATTTAATACTATTACCCGTCTGGTTCTCAACTTCGTACTTATATTCCTTGAATTTCTCAAAAGCTTCAGACTCGTGTTTCAACAGGAACACATGTACGAATCTTGTGAGATCATCGATGAAAGTAATGAAGTACAAAGAACTATTCCTGGCATCTGTAGACATAGGACTACATACATCACCATGTATTAGTCCCAAGAGTTCAATAACTCTATCTCCGTTTCCAGTAAACGGAGTGTTGGTCATTTTACCTTTGAAACATGATTGGATAGTATCATGAGATGAAAAATTTGAACGGATTCAAATATTCATCCTTATGTAACTTAGCTAGTCGTGTCGCATTGATATGACCTAGTCTATAATGCCACAAGAAGGATTCGTTCATTTCTGAACTACTCCTCTTGTGTGTCTTTTAAATACTTTGAACTGTGGTTTGATTTAGAACATTTATGCCATTACATAACATGCCTGATCCAATAAAATCTTGATTAAGGAAAATGTTCACAACATTTTGGAGCAATACAAAATTATATCCTTCTTTAACTTAATAAAGAAACTGATGTAATGTTCTATATCAGGTTCGACATGTAATAACATTTTTCCAGAATTAATGTATCTACCATTTGGTAATACAAGGTGATATCTGCCAACTAATTTGGCTTCAACAATTGCACCATTTCCAACTCTAGAGAATGATCACATTTTCTCAGTTGTCTACCTTTCTTTAGCCCACGTAACTGTTGGATATAGTTCCCTCAGAGTCAATTATTGGATCGCTGGCACGCGATTGCAATGATTGAGGGAGGACCTATGCCGGTAGGACAGTCTTATTCAAGATGATAGTATGCTATCTGGTTTATCTTTATCATCGTGTACAGCTTTAGGTGACATTATAGGTCACTATTGCACGTTGATAGAGCCCATAGGATTCTTTCTTGAAAGCCAGCAGTATGATGGCGATCATATACGTGGGAGCTGGGGTCTATAAGCACATCCTTAAAGCGGTCCCTAGTCGTGGGAGTTTCTAGACTGGACATCGATACACCATTAGTAGACTAGTGTATACAGTCGAGACCCCAACGAGGGGCGGTGGCCGGTCTCACAAGCCATTGGTGTCAGTTGGTTCACCTAAGATGTATACAGGTGCTCATTGGGTTATGAGTACACCGGACAGGACTCGCCGGGAACATGCTAGTTGGTGTTATACCTGACGTCAGATAGTAGTTCCCTGGTGACATGTGTACAGGTTAGTTCATCGACCTGAGATCGTCATTTGTCTCGTGTGAGTTCCTAATGTGCTTTGATTACTACCCTACCACGGCTCAAAAGAGGCGTGCAAACAGGTTTTAGTTCAGTACAGTCCAGAGCCACATGGAGGCAGTGAGCAGATCGGCAGAGGTTTCGTCACTCCCGGTATTGAGGGTGAGATCGCGCTGTGTCTAGGAGAGCCATTACACGAAGTCCTTGGCCAAGGCAGGAGATTTACTGGTAGGTATTCCCATATTATCTCAGGGTGTTCTGGCTACACTCCAACACGACTTGTACCGCTTTTGGGGGTCTGACTTTTACCAACCCCCTAGGACCGACATGCGATGCTCATAGACGAACGGACCGGACTGTACGGATATTGTCACTGACAGGCTCAGTAGGGCGTCAGGATGAGTTCGCTCATCTTCCTCCCTTTTGGTCAATACCCGGTAGCCCGTTACGTACAGCTAGTACCACTGACGTGCTAGTGGTTAAATCCACAGCCAAAGTATTGACGAGTCTTTAGAGTCCCCCATAGACAGTTTCTCAAGATTCGGGCGAAACGTTGTAGAGGCCGTATGATATATGGCAGGGTCCGATCATATACGTGCCGTAGTGCACGGATCATGATCGGACAGATCATACTAGTGGGCTTTGGTTTAAGCCGGATCCTAGTATTAGATTTGTTGGATTACTTTAGTCTCATCGCATTCGCATTCAGTCGGAATGCGGATGCAGGTATGTATATACAGGTGAGGGGTATCCTTGTGATCCTGTACGATTTTACTTTACTTGTTGTCATATCTTTTTGTTGTTGTAAATATTTCGGTTAATGTTTATAAATAGAAATAATGAGCTAGAAATCATGATTTGGAGCATTAATTGTTACACATGCACAAGTGGTGACTCATGGTCTCTTTCTTTATGCATGTGCCACATTTTGTGATGGATTTGAGTGTTGAAATGACAGTAAGAGAGAGAAGGGCAGCCATGATAGATATGTTTTCTCTTGTATTATTTCATTCTTACTCTCTCATTTTATCATAGAACATAAAAGAAAGAAAAAGGCATCTTCTTCTTCTTCTTCCTCTAGCTCACAACCTCCATTAATGGCATCATCTCTAACCTCCATCCATACACTCTCATGTGTTGAGAATCAATGGATGCTTCAGACAAAGAGATCACACATTCTCTACATCGCCTTGGACACGTCGGCTAGCGAACATCGTCCCGTGTTGCTTCGGACAAAACGGGAGCCCGTAAAAAGACTCGATGATGTGGTGCCCTTTCCGACGAGGAGATCAAGATCCGAGATGCCGCGAGGAGCTTAGGATGGTGGCCAAAGACCAAAGGACATGGATCGAACGGTATAGCTTTTCCAACCCTTCTCTTGTTAGCTAGTTGTAGGTTAATGGTTCGATCCGGATTAAAGTCTGCGATAGCGCCGGTTTCAAGTTTCGTAAAAGTTTTCGTTTCCGCAATTTGGCCTCGGACAGACGGCCGGGGCGCTACCGTAGACTTACTTGGTATCAGAGCCACGCCATTAACCTTTACTAGCTTGCTCTAACGTGTTTAGAACTTCGATTAAACGAAATTTTCCAAAACTGCATTTCCAATTCTGAAGTTTCTGTCGAATTTTTTTTATCGTCAAAAAATTATTTTGAGTATTGCAGAAAATCAGGCAGGCTTTTTTAAGAGCACTGTTGAAATTTGGTACACTGATCAAACTGTAGCGCTGCGGAACCGCGGCATTACCCTTGTTTCGGCCGCGGTTCCGCCGCACCACTGTAGCATCAGTCTACCATTTTTCCTACAGTGGTCTCTGACTTGGAAATGGGGTTGCTGGTATTTTTTGTTTGGGCCTAGATTTGTTTGAGTACTGGGTATTGTGCTTCGGGACCACTTCGGGAAATTTTGTCGATCGAAAATTTTAAATATGTTAGTTCACAGTATTTACTTTACATCTGCTACCGTAAATGTCATTTGATCGGTAAATCTTGTCTAAATGCTATAGCCCTTTTAAACGGATTTGCGAACGTGACATTCACGTTGATGTTCTGTGTTGTTCTGTGATGTTGCGGATTTGTCGTGGTGGATAGTCTGGATGCAATGGTAGTACAGTTAGGTTGTATTTGTACATTTGATATTGTAGGGCGAGCGTCCGACATGTGGACTGCCGTCACTGCCTGTTTGTATATTATTCTTTTGGGGCACGACCGGGCTGAGGTCGATGTACCCGTTGTATATATTTTACTTTCTGTACTAGGATTACCCTGCGGAGGGGTGCACGGGTAGCCGGGTTCTAGAGGGAAATGAGCCCGCATCTCATGGCTTTGAGACGGAGGGGGCTTTACTCTAGAATTGGCGGACTATTCGCTTCACTCGTAGGGTGTATAGATTGACCCAAGGAGGGGGTTCTCAAGTTATCGGATTCCGTGACGTGCTGGGTGGTCCATTCACTTTGTTGATGGGGGTTGCCTCGCTTCAGGTTTTGGCGGGTAACTTGCCGCACCTGTAGGGGTTTAAGATTTCATTGCACAGGCTATCCACACGTCCAGGGGAACGTCGGGTTTCAGTAGCGGCTCTATGAATCCTTGGGATCCCAGATTACCTATATTGTTCTGTGATTCTTATTACATTTCTGTGTTGTTGCATTTTATCACGCCATGAGCGAATATTATATATTGATATATATACTAGTAGATGTTGTATATATTTTACACCCGCACTAGTCCAGTCCCCGCTCTGTCGTTAGTTAAGTAAACTAACGGGTGATGACGGGACCCAGTGGCAAATGCGGATGGCATATACGTACATCGTATTTTCGTTCTTTTGTGGTGTGATTAATTGATAGGACTGCGTTGATTCGGATCAATGCAAGCTAAACAAACCTATTCTGATGTTGTTGGAACATTTTTCAAAAAAGCTGTTATTGCAAGGACGTTCTCTTTTATTTTTCACAGTGGTATTCAGTTATAAATATCCAGCACCTCAGTCGACGAGGCAAGGGCCGAGATCCCTTCACCGGGAGTGACCCCTTGGACAGAAGTTAGCGTCAGGGTAATAACTTCACTATAGTCGATTACTTTTTGCTTTGCATCGTGGTATTCAGTTGGAATATCCTGCACCTCATTCTATGGGGAAAGATCCGAGATCCCTTCACCAGGAGTGACCTCTTTAGCAAAGGTTTTCGCCACTATATTCTTATAAAAAACTATCCGGTTTCTTCAACGATATCAAGTTCATTACGTTAAAGGTTTTTCGCCAAAAAAAAGCATTCGTAGCCCTCCGTCATTCCAGACGGGTAGCACTTAGTATTCATGCTATGTTTGTTGGCCAAAGTCAAGGCATAGTGTATGGTAGCTATTTGTTACTTTTCTGTTGCATAGATAGATGCGTTGGTTTGGGACAGTCGTACTGCTTTGTTGGCCAAAGTAAAGGGTATGTACGGGTCGGTTCAAATTAACCTGGATAATGATGGGTAGAACTTGACATGTGACTAATGATTTGTTGGCCAAAGTCAAGGTCATAAGAGCATGGGGTAAAAATTACATCGGGAGTTTCTAAAGAATCTGAAACTTGCGAGATATGTGCATACCTTCTGGAGTGTGATAACGTGAGTGGATTCCATCACGTTATCATGCGACGATAGTTGGATCCCGATTCCCACTGATGAGTTGGTTTACTCCTCGGGTGATCCCGACTAATTCTTCTTTCAGGTTTGGAGGAGAATTTGAGGTTACAGTGGGAGGTTTCCTGATTGAATAAAGTGATAACCATTCTGATCTAGATTAGAGAGTACGCTGAGTGTTTCTTTCCTCTCTCTCTTTGGCAGCGACCATGACCTGACCCTTGACTATGACTAAGTGACCAAGTTGACCAAAACTTCTTATAACACTGGCTTTTGGATTGTCAGAGTTGCATACCTCATTGCCACTCCTACTTTTACCCTTTTCTCCAGAACACCCCGTATAACTATGAACATCCACTTCCATTGGATAAAACCATCGTATGGTCATATACGAACTCGAAAGAATTTATTCGAGGATGGTTTCCGGTTCTGGAGAAAACGAATAGGACTATTCAGTTGTCTTTTCCTTTTACCTTCTCTCTGGTTACGAGTGCTCCTTGGATTAGGACGGTACACCTATTACGCTAATTGGATAGCCTTCATCCAAACCATAGGCAGGTGCCGAAAGGTGGGGAATGAAGAAAACCAATTAGCCTAACGATGGTATACAGAAGGTAATAAGTTAAGACAAATAAAGGGATCAGAAAAAGGGCAAAGTAAACTGCGACTACTATTCACGACCAAACCAAGTATTTCATCGCCACTCCTACTTCACCTTTGTATTTCTCCGGAACACCCCTTATCACTACGAAGATCCACAGTTTATTGGATACTCCATCGTATGGTTATATACGAACTCGATGGAACTTGTTCCAGTTCGGGGATGGATTCTGGTTCAGGAGAAATAGGAATAAGGTTTATTCAGTTGTCTTTTATCTTTACCCTCTCTCGTGTTGCGAGTACTCGTAGGATTAGAGGACTACACCCATTATGCTTATTGGATAGTCTTCTTCCAAACCATAGGATGGTGCCGAACGGTAGGGAAGGAAGAAAACCATTTGGCCTAAAGGTGGTGTATAGAAGGTAATGACTAAAGACATATAAAGGGATTTGGAGAGATGGCAAAGAAATATACGGTTACAGTTGTGAATCTGATAATGGAAGAGGCATCACTAGGAATACCCGGATACCCCTTCGAAACATTTACATGTTTCAGTTTCACTGTGTATTGTTAAAAGAAAACGGATTTCCCAATTATCCCTTGCTCCAGGGTATGTATTTACCAGGTTTGATTCTCACATCTGTATGGTTTTACAGATGATGAGTGGGAGTAAGTTATTGGGAATTGGGTGATCATCCTCATTATATCGGGATTCGTTGTAATTGGTGATATTTGAGGAAATCGCCTGGGTTGTTTGCCGGACGGCAAATATTTGGTTTTGAATATCCGTTGTTATGCACCAATTTCAAATTGATATATCTGTACGTTTATTTTTATAAAGTGAGATATAACTTTTTGAAATTATGTCCATGACATTTACCTATATCAGTGGATGGTTAGGTAAGGAGAATTAAACAGCGGTGTAATTCTTCTTAACCATAAGTGCAGTTTTCAACCTACGACACACGGGGATTGAGTTATTCAACTCAGCGGATTTATACAAAGTATTGTATGTTGTCCAGTGTCCATTAGGACAGAGGGGTTGGTCCTCGTACTATATTCTTTTTACTTGTGACTTCTCTAGTTTTTAGACAGCTGTTTCGTAGAAATACAAGTTCAAAGTTTTGAGAAGTTACAGGTATAAGAATAAAGCAGAGAACCAGGTGTTGCAAGTATCACGATTCTTCAAGGACTCTAAGATGTAGATACTCGTGTATGGTATTCAGTTGATAGTAATGGTTTTTGAGAAAGTTGTTTCTCTTTCAGGTTACTCATATCTGGATGCATTCCTAAGTTAAGTAACGCTGATCGGCCTCTTTCCATTTAGTTTACATGCACTGGAGACAGCTGCATGATTTGAATCTGGTTCCAATTAAATCAGTGCCTCTATTTCTATATTGGATATAGAACGGTTCATATCTTAACGATGTTAAGGTACGGGGAGTTGTCCGGCTTATACTTAAAACCAGACTCTGGATAACTCAAGACACGTTTCTGTAATGGCTGTTTGTGGGTTGACCCGGGCTATGACGAGGGTTGACTTTCTACCATCTGGAAGATCAATAGTGATATTGTTCTTGACTCGCCACAGTTTAGTAAAATGGATTTTTTTCATATAACAGTAGTGGGAGTAAGGTAGAACTGGAAGTGATTCCAGAACCGCAAACGATTACTGAAAATTTAATAGGTACTTCAGTATGCTCAAAGTCTGTGACAGGGAGGTTCTTGTTTACCCAGACTTGACACTACTATTGTTCCAGACTATGAGACCCGGCAGGAGGATGAGTATAGCGTC
This sequence comes from Agapanthus africanus, assembly GCA_030015575.1. Taxonomy (NCBI): domain Eukaryota; kingdom Viridiplantae; phylum Streptophyta; class Magnoliopsida; order Asparagales; family Amaryllidaceae; genus Agapanthus; species Agapanthus africanus. The sequence continues at coordinate 411,804,347 of JASDDO010000001.1, forward strand.
GTTCTGAACTGGCTTTAGAAGTGCACATGTATATTATTTTGCTAGAGGGTTGTCGTAGTCAGAGGGAGCAGTGGAAGCATAGTGGAAAAGTGGCTTATGTCTATTTATAGACTAAAGCAGCTATAGCGGAGATAGATCATCTATTTCTGATGTGACAGTCATAGGTTTGGCTTCATCAGAATAGGAGATGGATCGGTTAAGAAGGTAGTAGGGTGTGATGTCCTGGTATTTGGATGACATTCACATAGTAGGAAGTGATATTCCTGCACTACGATCGGTTATACTTTGGTTGTCACACAGTGGTTTCTCCACATAAGACTTAGATATTATATCAGACATTCTGGTTACTAGATCTATGGTTTTAGATCTAGATTTAGGAAGAGTACCAATATGGGTACTTAGACAGCATTCTGAAGGTGTTTTAGAATGGACGACTCCTGGCAAGGTGGTGTACCTGCAGGTGATGGAGTCACCCTCTCTAAAGGTGTCTTACAGACTAAAGGGGAAAGGGATGTGCATAATTGGCAGATCACTTGCTTAGGCAATTGAGTCAATCATGAGATGTCAAGTACCACACCGGATATTGTTTTTGCACTAGATGCAATAAGTTGATATTAATCCTATACTGGAGAAACGTTCGGAAGAAATTTTAGAACATAAGTGGATGTTCTAGGGATATGATAACAACAGCCTCTTTTGGGAGACGGTTATCATTCCAGGCTTCCAAGGTGACCTGGATGACAGAGTGACTGTCAGAGTTATAGTTTTCCCTATGACGAGGGGCAGTAGTTTGGACAGGTGGTCCAAGCGGATACTGAGGGAGGCATGGCGCAGGACACTGATTAATTTCAGTTGACGATACAGTCTAAGAAGTTTGGATTTGGAGTTCATTTATGAACTAGGTCCCATCAGATATCCAGACATATTCTAAGACAAGTATTGCTCATTTCGGGAGATGGCTTGCTCCGCGAACTTGAGATAGAGAGAGATATATAAAGAAACATCAGGGTGGATCCACTCACTGAGGCTATTCCTCGAACATAATATTTTCGCAAACGGGCTTTATGAGACTGATTAGTAGAGGATTTGCGTGTTCGCTATCACACGGGCTGTGAGTATGCGACATCGCAATAATTAGCCTTGAGTGCAAGTGGGAGATTGTTGGATATAGTGCCCTCAGAGTCAATTATTGGATCGCAGGCACGCGATTGCAATGATTGAGGGAGGACCTATGCCGGTAGGACAGTCTTACTCAAGATGATAGTATGCTATATGGTTTATCTTTATCATCGTGTACTACTTTAGCTGACATTATAGGTCACTATTGCACGTTGATAGAGCCCATAGGATTCTTGCTTGACGACCAGCAGTATGATGGCGATCATATACGTGGGAGCTGGGGTCTATAAGCACATCCTTAAAGTGGTCCCTAGTCATGGGAGTTTCGAGACTTGGCATCGATACTCCATTAGTAGACTAGTGTATACAGTCGAGACCCCGATGAGGGGTGGTGGCCGATCTCACAAGCCATTGGGGTTAGTTGGTTCACCTAAGATTTATACAGGTGCTCATTGGGTTATGAGTACACCGGACAGGACTCGCCGGGAACATCCTAGTTGGTATTATACCTGACGTCAGATAGCAGTTCCCTGGTGACATGTGTACAGGTTAGTTCATCGACCTGAGATCTTCATTTATCTCTTGTGAGTTCCCACTGTGCTTTGATTACTACCCTACCACGGTTTAAAGGAGTCGTGCAAACAGGTTTTAGTTGGGTACAGTCCCGAGCCACATGGAGGCAGTGAGCGGATCGGCAGGGGTTTCGTCTCTCTCGGTATTAAGGTGAGATCGCGCTGTGTCTAGGAGAGCTATTACACGAAGTCCTTGGCCAAGGCCGGAGATTTACTCGGAGGTATTCCAGTAGTATCTCACGGTGTTCTGGGCTACACTCCGACACGACTTGAACCGCTTTTGGGGATCTGACTTTTACCAACCCCCTAGGCCCGACATGCGATACTCATAGACGAACGGACCGGACTGTACGGATATTGTCACTGACAGGCTCAGTAGGGTGTCAGGATGAGTTTGCTCATCGACCTCCCTTTTGGTCAATACCTGGTAGCCCGTTACGTACAGCTAGTACCACTGACATGCTAGTGGTTAAATCTACAACCAAAGTATTGACGAGTCTTTAGAGTCCTCCACAGACAGTTTCTCAAGATTCGGGCGAAACGTTGTAGAGGCCGTATGATATATGGTATGGTCCGATCATATACGTGCAGTAGTGCACGGATCATGATCGGACGGATCATACTAGTGGGCTTTGGTTTAAGCTGGATCCTAGTATTAGATTTGTTGGATTATTTTAGTCTCATCACATTCGGATTCAGTCGTAATGCAGATGAAGGTATGTATATACAGGTGAGGGGTATCCTTGTGATCCGTCATGAGTTTACTTTAGATGTTGCCGTATCTTTTTGTTGTTGTAAACATTTGGGTTAATGTTTACAAATGGAAATAATGAGCTAGAAATCATGATTTGGAGCATTAATTGTGACACATGCACAAGTGGTGACTCATGGTCTCTTTCTTTGTGCATGTGTCACATTTTGTGATGGATTTAAGTGTTGAAATGAGAGGAAGAGAGCGAAGGGCAGCCATGATAGATATGTTTTCTCTTGTATTATTTCATTGTTACTCTCTCATTTTATCATAGAACACAAAAGAAAGAAAAAGGCATCTTCTTCTTCTTCTTCCTCTAGCTCACAACCTCCATTAATGGCATCATCTCTAACCTCCATCCATACACTCTCATGTATTGAGAATCAATAGATGCTTGAGACAAAGTGATCACACATTCTCTACATCGCCTTGGACACATCGGCTAGCGAACTTCGTGCTCGAGTTGCTTCGGACGAAGCGGGAGCCCGTAAAAAGACTCGATGATGTGGTGCCCTTTCCGACGAGGAGATCAAGATCCGAGATGCCGCGAGGAGATTGGGCTGGTGTCCAAAGACCGAAGGACATGGATCGATCGGTATAGCTTTTCCAACCCTTCTCCTATTAGCTAGTTGTAGGTTAATGGTTCGATCCGGATTAAAGTCTGCGATAGCGCCGGTTTCAAGTTTCGTAAAAGTTTTCGTTTCCACATTTTGGCCTCGGACAGACGGCCGGGACTCTACCGTAGACTTACAGTAACAAATTACATATGTGGGATCCTGTTCAGGTATCTCATACCCAGGACCTAGAGTGTACTGAGAAACATTTTTCGGTAATAAACACACCCGAAGAATATGCATCAACATGCTCATTCCACGTTTTGGTGGCATGGGAATCCGGATATTCTCCAATTTCCTGCTCGAGCTTATAACAATTATAAGGTAGAGCGGAACCAACGTTCCCCAGCTTAGTATAACAAGCGGGTTCGGTCAATACATCCATTTTATTATCTGGATTAAGGCATTTTACGGTCGCTACCAGGAGAGAGAGAAGAAAACACTCTGTATGCGCTCTAGCAAAAGCAGATTGGTTATTATTTTATCTAATCAGGATGGCTTTCATTGTTTTTATCAAATCTTCCTTCAAAAGCTAAAAGGTAAGACTAGCCTGGATTAATTACACCCTACAAGTTCTCTAATCTTTCAGCCAGGCCAGTGTCGGTACTTTGAGGGAGGTTCCCGATGCTTTCGCACGGATCTAATTAAAATAAATCTCGTTTTCCCAGGGGCGTAACCCCGTTAACACCTTTCTAGACACCTACTTTGATCAGCTAATTGTAATGCGTAAAACTCGCTCATGAGAAACTCTTAATCTCATAGAAGGTATGCAATCTCATTGAAAATTTCAACTCTTGAAATTCCCGATATTATTTTACCACTAGCCTCCTATGATCTTGACGCAGGCCAAGAAAATATAGTCCGCTAATCAAGTTCACCCCGTACATTTCATGATTGAATTAAACCCACCCGCACGACCCTTAACACAGGCCAACAAAGTCGCACGACTACCCTAATCCAATCGCATTGCATGCAGCAAATAAGCACTAAATAGCTTCCGCACACTACGCCTTGACGCAGGCCAACAAACGTAGCACGAATACAAAGTAGTACTTATCTGAAATGACGGAGGGCTACGACAGATTTTTAAGAAAACCCTTTGCGTAATGAACTTGATATCATTGTAGAATCAAGTGATTTTGAAAAAGACTATTTTTGAGGCTTTTACTAGTTTTGCTAAAGATATCACTCCCGGTTAAGGGATCTTGGATCTATCCTCAACGAATAAGGTGCTGGATATTCACGAATACCACTATGAAAAACAAGAATTAGATAAGCAATCAAAAACAAAACCGAGTGGGTTGTAGCATCTGCCAGTTTCACTAAATAGATCACTCCCGGCGAAGGGATCTCGGCCCTTTCCTTATCGAATAAGGTGCTAGATATTCTACATGGAATACCTCTATACAAAGCAAGAACTAGAGCTACTGGTTTTTAAAACAGGATTCTGCAACATCTTTAGGATTCTTTTCTTTTCATTAATCTCATTAATGAAGTCCCATCATTTATGCTTCCTAAGTATCACAGATAAAGAAACGAAAGTATAACATACGCTTATGCCATCCGCATTCGCCACAGTGTCCTATTATGCACCGTTAGGTTACTTAACTAACGGCATAGCGAGGAGGGACTAGCGCGGATGAAAAACATAAGCAACGTTTATTATAAATCATATATATAATAGCAACATTCGTCTCATCATATAAAGTGATCACATCACAGAATATCAGCAGAAGAAGATAACATATGAAATATTGGATATACTAGGAATTCCGTATTTTTAATTAAGCCAGTAAAAAACACGGATTCCACGGTCGTGATGAATAGCCAAACCCACATCCCTAGACCCTTATGAGAGAGGCAAGAAACCCTACCAATTCTAAAGTTAGGAGACCCGGTCTTGATTCCTCGAGATGGTCTTCCACTGGACTCTAGAACCCGGTTACTTATGCTCCCCACCTTGGGTCTATCCTAATACGGAAAAGTAAATAATATACATCAATGGTGACATCATCCTCAACCCGGAAGTGCCCTAATAAAAGAATATTACATACAACTTTTTACATGAATGAAAACGAAAAAACTCTCATCTCAAATAAAAACCCCGGCTATTCAAATACAACGATCAAATATAACATATCACAGCAACACATAACATCACATGTCATCAACGTAAGTAAATATGCGTATGCCAATTGTCGTTGACATATAGCAACGAAACCGGCGATACACCACATATTACACTTACGGTCGTAGAAAAGAAAGTGAAAAACTACAACAACTGGAATCCGCAACCACATTAGACATCATAAACCCAATGTATCACATACTCTGGATTTCATGCCTATCCAAATGAATTCCTTTAACATCATAAACCCGGAATATCACATATTCCGAATTCCATGCCTAAAAATTATAAACCCCGCATTTTAGTCTCATTATTGAAAACACTTTTCAATAAAAAGTCGGGAAATTAACTAGATTCCTGGCGAATTGATCGAATGCTCGTCGGAAACTTTAGTAGACGACTGCACCCCCGATGCCGTCGACAAAGTGCACTTAGGTGGAACACCGCGGCCGTGAGCACCCGAACGGATGCTTTATGCAACGGGGTTCTCCTACAGTCACTTGGTCGGGGCTATGGGGCATGGCTATCTAGTAACGTTACCCAGCGATTATCCGCGTACACTACGTAATTGCGACAGACTTTTGATCCACATCAAAATCCCATTGCAACCGATCATCTGAGACTAAATTACTAGATTTATAAAATTCAAATTGCTTTTCACAAAACTAATTATTTTGGATTCCAAATATTGCATCTCATTTCACAGATAGCTAGACGATGTTAAACTTTTCAATCGAATCAACAAACACCCAAAATTTCCCATAGAGCTCAACACTTGAGCACAGTTTTAAAAAATACCCAGAACATGCCACGGCGCCTATGGACCAACCGTAGAAAGGCCGACCCATACCTCACTCATAGCGCCGCGGAACTGCCACAAACCCTAGGGTTTTCCCATGGTTCCGCGGTCAAAGAGTCGAGTTTGGGTATCGTTCTTCTAGAGGGTCCATAGAATTATTTGCATGATTTTCTGAAGATTTTAAACTTGGAAAAATCCAACTTTTGAAAAATTTCCAGCTATGGAGAAAATGGGTTATTGATATTTTTCGAACTTTTTAATGTCGTCTAAATTACCCGAAACGATCTTAGAATTACGACTACGAAACACTCCAAATTGCCTTTACAGAAAGATAACATCACATGCAATTTCAGCAAAAACAAGCAACACCTGAAACACCAAAACCCAGAGACTGGAACACCAACCCAAAACGAACCCCAGAAGAGCCTAGAAAACCGGTGGGGCCGGTCCTGTAGCAACATGTGGCCGGTCTAAATTCGGCGAAATGAGATCGTTTTCGTATGGTGTTCATGTTACATTTCATACAACATTCTGCAACTGCTTAAAAAAAATTATACACTCTGAAAATTTCGATAGAAACTTGGTTTTTGTTTCGAGTGTTTCGGAGTTGTTTCGGTTTTGTAATTCTACAAAAATCGTCTAATTCTCTAGCATGGCTCGGAAACCACTGCAGGGTTCCGCAGCACCGCCACTGTGTTTCAGGAGGCATCGACCATTCCGTTTTCAAAAATTTGGCGCGCTAAAGAACACTAACCTAGAATCTTAACTAGAGAATTAGACGAAATTAGAATGTAAACATGTTTATATCTAAGTGAACAAGGAATACAACCTTTGTAGACTGGTCCTCTACTTCAATAGCTCCATGTAGTAGTCCCTTCGCTCCAAGTAGTGAACTTCCGGACTCTAGAAAGGCTCCACAAGATGAAAGGAACAAGCTTGCTTGAAGTCTTCGAGGCCGAAGATGATCTATGTCGAGGAGACACCAACTCAAAGTACCTCTTCACTAATTTGGAATTAGTGAAGGTAACACCCTAAACTAAATGGCTAATTTAGTAGAGAATAATGAAGTAGGATTTTTGCTCACTTTAGAAATATTTTTCTCACTAATTTTCTTCACTTCCCAAAAAGCTAGAGAGCTTGAGAAAGGAGATGAAGAAAAGCAACCATGGAAAAAGTCAAGTGTAGAATGGCAATCATGGGTGAGTTAGTATCATATACTAACTCATGTATAGACTAAACCATGGCTAATCATAATAGTTGGGTTAATAAATATCTTAAGTAAAACAAAATTAGTTGACTAAGTCAATGGTTCTACAAGCTTCCGCTAAGCATAACCATGTGACTAATTTCCAACCAATTTTGATTTTACTTTAAATAAATAAAACCTTACATCATGTTAAGCATGGTGTGAGTCTCATACACCCATGTAGCATGTATCATCTAGCATGACACACAAAAAATGTACATTAATATATATCACATATATACTAAATGCACAAGTGAGAAAAAGAATTCTTAATTGAGCTAATAATAGTTAATGTAAATTAATATATCAAATATATAATTATATATTAAATTATTAAATCAACACTTGATTTAATAATCCGGCTATATCACATATAACCGACTAATATCATCTGTATCAACTTATCGAATCAACACTTGATTCGATAACCCGGCTATATCATATATAACCGACCGATAACATAAATCGTAAGAATAGAATACGGTATCACATACACGTATTAATCTCGGTCCCGCACATATCACATATATGATCCTACTTCGTTTCGCCTGAGCCAGGAAACCTTTGTGTAGGACTCTAAAGACTCGTCAATACGACGGCAGTAGGTGGTGATCATATCAGTCACCCACAAATTATCAGCGGTCTGCAAAACGTAACGGCCCCCCCCGGGTATTGAGCGATCAGAAGATCAACAAGTAAGCCTGCTCATACTCCTACGAATCCAATAAGTAACACTACCGTAAAGTCCGGTCTCTTCATCAGATATGTCACATATCTCTGCCTTGGGGTGGTAAACGTCAGACCCCAACAGCCTGATAAGTCATGCCGATGTGAGGCCCATAACGGTTTGATAAACTACTGATAACACTTACCAGTAAATCTCAGCAACCCTGGCCAGGGATTTCCTGTTATGGCCAATCGAGCATACCGTAACATCAACCCCCAATCCCGGGAGAGACGAAATCCCCTCCTATTGCTCATTGCCTCCATGTGACTCGGGACTGTACCCAAAAACCACCGTTTTGCACGATCTCTTGAATATGGTAAGGTGGAAATCAAAGCACGGTGGGAATCACACAAGACTCTATGACGATCTCGGTTCGACAGACTAACCTGTACCAGTGTCACCAGAGAACTGCCATCTGACGTGAGGTATAATACCATATAGGAGTTGTCGGCGAGTCCATCCAGTGTACCCAGTCTCCACTGAGAACCCGTATACCTTCTCTGATGTCAAACACCAATGGATTTAGGATCATCCCTCGCCCATCATATGGGTCAAGAAGTGCATACGCTAGTCTACTCTGGAATATCGATGCCCCGTCTCGCTACTCCCACGACTAGGAACAATTGAAGGATGTACTTATCGACTACCCTTGCCCCACTAGTATGATCTGCATCATAATCCTGGTAGTCAAGTACCCATACTAAGGGCTTTATCAATATGTAACAGAGAGACTATAAATATACATGTTAAGATAAAGAGCAACCAGATAGCATACTATCATGTCGAGCAAGAAATTCCTCCCTATATTTGTCCAAGTATCCACTATAATATACATTATATGTACAATAATGGCCTATATGGCATACATATAACTAACAAAACCCACTACCAGTGTATTGACGAGTATTTAGAGTCTCACACAGAGTGTTTCCCTTGTTCAAGCGAAACGATGTAGTAGCCGTATTGGATACGTGCAGGGTTCCAATCGATCGATTGTACTATGTACCCGGACTTTCGATCAGACAGTTGATATTACTAGCCGGCTCGCGTTTGAGCCGGATTATTAAATCAGGTATTGATTTAATAATTTACATATATATATTTCGATATGTATATTCTAGTATTATGTTTTTTGTATTATTCTATCTCTTCGGGACACCCTGGGGGTAAGAGCCTATGCCTCGCCACACTGTCACACAGTGAGAACCCCCCATAGGTCGACATCCAATTCCTAGTAGCTCTGATACCTTTAAAAGTCGACCCTAGCACCACCATGAGGTTTTAGTAGTATCAAGCATGCCAAATTTCAATTTTTATTAGGTGCTAAGCTAGACTAACAAGATCTTTACTAGATTATTAGGATCTGCCTTTGATGATGTGATGAACTAAAGAGAAGAAAAGAGCATACAACCTTTGCAGTTCGAGTCCTTCTCTTCAATAGCTCTGGGTTGTGGTCCACGCGACTCTACTAGGCTCCTCTTAAAGATGAAAGAAGCTCCTTCGTGATCTTCGCGCCAAAGATGATCCACCCGAAGTCCACAATCTTAAGCTAACCCTTCACTAATCTCATTAGTGAAGGCAACACTCCACATCAAATTGCTAATCTAATGTGAGATGGTGAAGTAGGGTTTTATTTTTCGAAGTAGGGTTTTCACCAGTTCAATGATTCACATCACAAGTGAGGGTTTGAACTTGGAAGTGAGGTGAAGAAAAAGGTAGAGAGAAAGAGAGAGCAAGAGCTCATGAAAATGGCTAAGGCATGAAGAAATGAAAAAATGATGAGAGTAAACTCAAAATGGCTCTCTCTTTCCTCACTTATTCAAGTATGGAATAAAATTGCAATTCTAAATTGCAACCATACTTGAATAGCGAGTCAAGACTAATATACAAATAATAAAACCCATGCCTTGCCCATTCCACAAATATTTCCACAATTTACACCTCATTTTTCTATTTTCTCAAAATAGAAAAACATGACATGCTTCTTATATATATATATATATATATATATATATATAGACACACACATACATATATATCAAATATACATTAATATATATATATATATGAATAAAGCAATTGGTGAGCTAATGATATTAGTTAAGAGTTAATTATATAATATATAATATATATATATATATCGCATTATTAAATCAACACTTGATTTAATAATCCGGTTATATCACATATAACCGACTAATATCATTAATCTGAATATCACATTATCAAACCAACACTTGATTCGATAATCCGGTCATATCACATATAACCTGACCGACATCAGTTAACTGCCAGATTATAATACGGTATGACATACTCATATTTAATCATGCCCACACACATATCAACATATATTCCCTCCTTCGTTTCGCTCGAACCAGGAAACTTCTGTGTAGGACTCTAAAGACTCGTCAATACGCCAGCAGTAGGTGATGATCACATCAATCACCTACAAGCCATCAGCGGTACTAGCTGGACGTAACGGCTACCCGGGTAATGAGCGATATGGAGATCAACAAGCAAGCTCGTCCATACTCTCCATGAAGCCTATCAGTAACACTACCGTACAGTCCGGTCTCTTTGTGTGATATGTCGCATATCATGTCTAGGTGTCGTAAACGTCAGCCCCTAGTAACGTGATAAGTCTTGCCGATGTCTATCCTATAACGGTTCGAGAAACCACTGTTAACTCTTATCAGTAAATCTCAGCAGCAGCCCTGGCCAGGGACTTCCAATTATAGCCAATCGAGCATAGCGCAACATCAACCCCCAAAATCGGGAAAGACGAAACCCCTCCTATCGCTCATTGCCTCCATGTAACTCGGACCTGTACCCAAAATCCACCTGTCTGCATGACTCCTTTAAGCCGTGGTAGGGAGGAAAACAAAGCACAGTGGGAGCCACATAAGACTCTATAACTATCCCGGGTCTACAGACTAACCTGTACCAGTGTCACCTGAGAACTGCTATCTGATGTTTGGTATATAACCATCTAGGAGTTCTCGGTGAGTCCTGTTCGGTGTACCCATTCTCTAATGAGCACCTGTGTACAACCTTTGATGTCACACACCAATGGTTATGGGATCAACCATCGCCCTCTAAGGGACAAGAAATGTACACACTAGTCTACTCTGGAATATCGATGCCCCAGTCTCAATATTCTATCGACTAGGAACTGATTAAAGGATGTACTTTTGGACCACCCTGGTCTCATTAGTATGATCTCATCAGTCCTGGTAGTCAAGTACATATCCTAAGGGTTTTATCAACATGTGAGAGCAAGACAGTAAAGAATACCAGTCGACATGTTAAGATAAAGAGTAACTAGATAGAATATTATCATGTCAAGCAAGAAAGTCCACTATATATATGTCCAAGCATCCACTATAATATACACCACATGTACAATAATGGACTCTAGGACATATATATTCTTCAGAATCTCCAACTTGCACTAAAGCTATGTGTTGTAGTATCTCATACCCAACATGCTAAAAGGTCTCTTAAAATATATCTGGGGGAAGGCCTTCGTGAGTGGATCCGCTATGTTGTCCTTCGTGTCAACTCTCCTGACCTCGATCTCCCGGCGATCTACTATCTTCCTGATCAGGTGATACCGAATCAGAATATGTCTGGATCTCTGATGGGACCTGGGTTCCTTAGCCAAAGCCACCTCTTCATTGTTATCACAATACACAGGTATTGGATGCTCAATGGATGGAACCACACCAAGATCAGCAATGAACTTCTTCATCCAGACAGCCTCTTTAGCAGCATCGTTGGCAGCGATGTATTCAGCCTCTATCGTCGAGTCCGCTATGTTGTATTGCTTGGAACTCTTCCAACACACAGCCCCTCAGTTGAGGGTAAAGACAAAACCCGAGATCGACTTACTGTCGTCCTTATCACTCTGGATGCTCGAATCGGTAAAGGACTCCACCTGGAGTTCACCGTTACCATACCGCAAGAACATTTCTTTAGTCCTTCTCAAGTACTTAAGATTGTTCTTCACAACTGTCCAGTGGTTTTCCCCAGGATCTGATTGATACCTGCTAACTAAACCTAGTGAGTAAGATACATCGGTCTGGTTCATAACATCGCATACATGATAGAGCCTACTGCCGAAGAATAGAGTATCCCTTACATCCTAGCCCTCTCCAAATCAGTCTTGGGAGACATCTCTTTGGAGAGAGTGATTCCTGAACAAGCAGGTACATTACCTCTCTTGGAATCTTCCATACTAAACCTCTTTAGTAAGGTGTCTATGTACCTGGATTGGGACAATCCCAACATCCGTTTAGATCTATCTCTATAGATCTTTATCCCCAGGATGTAAGAGGCATCACCAAGATCTTTCATGAAGAACTTGATGTTAGTTATATGTATGCCCTAGAGACCATTACTATACATAAGATGTATATTGTAGTGGATACTTGGACATATATAGGGAGGACTTTCTTGCTCGACATGATAGTATGCTATCTGGTTACTCTTTACCTTAACGTATACACTGATTGTCTCTTTGTTACATGTTGGTAAAGCCCTTAGGATGTGTACTTGACTACCTAGACTATGATGCGGATCATACTAGTGGGGACATGGTAGTCCATAAGTACATCCTTCAAGTTTCCTAGTCATGGGTGTATCGAGATGGGGCATCGATATACCAGAGTAGACTAGCGTATACCTTCTCGACCCATGTAGATGGGCGATGGATGATCCCATATCTATTGGTGTTTGACATCAGAGATGATATACGGGTGCTCAGTGGAGACTGGGTACACTGGACGGACTCGCCGAGAACTCCCATATAGTATTATACCTTACGTCAGATGGCGGTTCTCTGGTGACACTGGTACAGGTTAGTCTGTAGACCGGAGATCGTCATAGAGTCTTTTGTGATTCCTACTGTGCTTTGATTTCCACCTTACCACGTCTAAGAGGGCGTGCAAAACGGTTGTTTTTGGGTACAGTCCCGAGTCACATGGAGGCAATGAGCGATAGGAGGGGTTTCGTCTCTCCCGGTATTGGGGGTTGATGTTGCGCTATGCTCGATTGGCCATAACAGGGAAGTCCCTGGCCAGGGCTGGTTTAGAGATTTACTGGTAAGTGTTACCAGTAGTTTCTTGACCCGTTATGAGCCTCATATCGGCATGACTTATCGGTTATTGGGGTCTGAAGTTTACCACCCCTAGACTTGATATGCGACATATCAGACGAGGAGACCGGACTGTACGGTAGTGTCACTGTCAGGCTTTTTGCAGGAGTTGGAGCGGGCTTGCTTGCCGATCTTCTAATCACTCAATACCCGGGTAGCCGTTACGTCCAGCTAGTACCGCTGACGACTTGTGGGTAATTGATATGATCATCATCTACTGCCGGCGTATTGACGAGTCTTTAGAGTCCTACATAGAGATTTTACTGGCTCAGGCAAAACGAAATAGGAGCGCATATGTGATATGTGCGGGACCGAGAATAATGCGAGTATGAGATACCGTATTCTATTCTCGCGATGTTTGTATCGATTGGTTATATGCGATATGACCAGGTTATCGAATCAAGGGTTGATTCGTTAAGTCGATACATTGGATGTTAGTCGGTTATATGTGATATAATCGGATTATTAAGTCAAGTGTTGATTTAATAATTTAGAGTATAATTGTATATGTGATATACAAATTTACATTAACTAACATTGGTTCACTTAAGCATTTGTTTTTCTCACTTGTGCATAACTTAATATATATGTGATTTATATTTATTTGTGTTCATTTTGTATCATGGTTGTTGATACAACTATCATGGGTGTATAAGACTTATACCATACTAATTATATTGGTGGGGTTTTAATATACAAAGTAAATACAAAATTAGTGGATAATTGTTCAAGTGCATGAAGCTTCATGAAGCTTGTGAGTGCATTGACCAAAGTCCACTAGTTTTGTTTTACTTAGGATTTTTATAAACCTAACCACTATAATTAGTCATGGTTATGTCTCTACATAAGTTAGTATATGATACCCACTCACCCATGGTTAGCTCTCTCTCTCTCTTAATTATTCTTCATTCTCATGTTGAGCTCATCTTCTTCCTCCTTCAAATGCTTGCTAGGGTTTGATAAAGAGAGAGAAAGATAGTGAGAAAAGAAATTCTAAAGTGTACCCATTTCCTATTTCATCACCCTCTACTAGACTAGCACTTTAGTTTAGGATGTTTGCTTCACTAATTCTCTAGTTAGTGAAGTAGAAGCTTGAGTTCGTATTCCCTCGACGTAGATCATCTTCGGCCTCGAAGACTTCAAGCAAAACCGTTGCCCTCTTCTCATGGAGCCATCCGAGAGTCCGGGAGCACGATGATCGCAGCGAAGGGACTACTATAAGGAGCATAAGAAGTGAAGGACCGATCTACAAAGGTTGTATTTCATATTCACTTAGATGTAAATGTTATTTACTTGCATGTGTTACCCTAATTATCTAGCAAAGATCTTGTTTAGGGTTATTCGGCACGGCTAAAATTTTAATCGGGCATGGTTGATATAGGGTTACTAGGCACACTCAAGAGGTTCCACAAGGCATCAACCATGCCAAACAAAAATTTTCCGGTGCCGAGAAATCCTAATATAGATCGTTAACTAGAAGTAAAGGCGAAACTACAAGCAAGCAAACAACTTTGCTAATAAGTGAAAGGGATTACAACCTTTGTAGATCCGGTCCACCACTTCTTTAGCTCCGAGATGACGTCCCTCCGCTGTGATCATCGGGATCCCGGACTCTAGCAATAGTTTCGTCGAAGAAATGAGCGGGCTAGGTCATTGACTTCGAGGCCGAAGATAATCTACGTCAGGGAGACTCAAACTCAAGCTATTCCTTCACTTGGTCAAAAACTTTGTGAAGAGAACACCCTATACTACATGGCAAGTAGTAGAGGATGAGGAAATAGGAAGTGGGTTCACTTTAGAATTGGATTTCTCAATCTTTTTCTCATGGCACCATTGAAGCTAGCAAGCCTTTGTGAGCTTGATGAAGATGACGAAGAAGAAAGAATCATATGAATTCTTAAACAAAATGAAACTTATCCAATAAATAATGGCACCATGGTTGAGTTAAGCCCACATGCTTAACTCATGTAGAGATTTAACCAAACCATTAGGTTAAAGGTTGGGTTAACAAATATCTTTAAACATATGATAAAAGAGTTGACTTTGTCAATATTTATCAAGCTTTATGAAGCTTGATAACTTTGACTAAAGTCACACTCTTTTGTTATATGCTTAGGAAAATAGTAAACCCTAATCTAACCCTGATTTGGTTCAATTCTAATACACACAACTTGTTTGTATCATCAAGCATGATACAAACATGTACACTTGCTTATATCACATATAAACAATGTGCACATTCAAGTGAGAAAATCAATCTTAAGTGAACCAATACTAGTTAATGTAAAGTAATATATCAAATATATAATTATACATTAAATCATTAAATCAACACTTGATTTAACGATCTGGTCATATCGCATATAAAACCGACTAATATCAATAGTAACAACTTATCGAATCAACACTTGATCCGATAACCCGGCTATATCGCATACAACCGATCAATGTCACATATCGCGAGAATAGAATAAAGTATCACATACTGGTATTATTCTCGGTCCCACACATAACTCATATGCGCTCCTATTTCGTTTCGCTTGAGCCAGGAAACCCCTGTGTAGGACTTTAAATACTCGTCAATACGCCGGCAGTAGGTGATGATCATATCAAACATCCACAAGTCGCAAGCGGTCTGCTAAACGTAACGGCCACCCAGTTATTGAGCGATCAGAAGATCAACGAGCAAGCCCGCTCATACTCCTGTGAATCCAACCAGTAACACTACCGTACAGTCCGGTCCGTTCGTCTGATATGTCGCTTATCTTGTCTAGGGGTGGTAAACGTCAGACCCCAATAACTCGATAAGTCGTGTCGATATGAGGCTCATAACGGGTCGAGAAACTACTGGTAACACTTACCAGTAAATCCCTAAAACAGCCTTGGCCAAGGACTTCCTGTTATAGCCAATCGAGCACTGCGTAACATCAACTCCCTATACCGGGAGAAACGAAACCCCACCTATCGCTCATTGCTTCCATGTGACTCGGGACTGTACCCAAAAACCACCGTTTTGTACGCCCTCTTGGACGTGGTAAGGTGGAAATCAAAGCATAGTGGGAATCACACAAGACTCTATGATGATCTCGGGTCTACAGACTAACCTGTACCAGTGTCACCAGAGAACTGCCATCTGACGTAAGGTATAATACCATCTGGGAGTTCTCGGCGAGTCCGTCCAGTGTACCCAGTCTCCACTGAGCACCCGTATATCATCTCTGATGTCAAACACCAATGGATATGGGATCATCCATCGCCCATCTGTATTGGTCGAGAAGGTATACGCTAGTCTACTCTACTATATCGATGCCCCGTCTCGATACACCCACGACTAGGGACTTTGAAGGATGTACTTATGGACTACCACGTCCCAACTAGTATGATCCACATCATAGTCCAAGTAGTCAAGTACACATCCTAAGTGCTTTACCAACATGTAAAAGAGAGACAATCAGTGTACACATTAAAGTAAAGAGTAACCAGATAGCATACTATCATATCGAGCAAGAAAGTCATCTCTATATATGTCCAAGCATCCACTACAATATACATCCTATGTATAGTAATGGCCTTTAGGGCATACATATAACTAACAATCTCCCACTTGCACTAGGGCCATCTGATAGCAGTGGTTGTAGTATTTCATACACAACCATCCCATAAAAGTCTCTCTCTGGGAAAAGGCCTTTGTGAGTGGATCCGCCATGTTGTCCTCTGAGTCTACTCACCTAACCTCGATCCCCTGGAGATCAACCATCTCCACGATCAGGTGATACTGCCTAAGAATATGTATGGATCATAGATGGGACGGGCGTTCCTAGGCATAAGCCACAACTCCATTGTCACACAATGGGAGGAACGAAGTTCATCTCATGAACTAATATACACCCAAACAGCCTCTTTGGTAGCATCTTTGGTAGCGATGTATCCAGCCTTTATCGTCTAGTATGCCACGGTATCTAGCTTGGAACTCTTCCAACATACCGTCCCTTTACTGAGGGTAAAGACATTGCCTGTGACTGACATTCAGTCGTCCTTATCACCCTGGAACCATTCCAGTGATTCTCCCCAGGGTCAATTGATACTATCTCACTACAAGTAGTGAGTATCCTAATATCCATTTAGATCTATCTCATAGATCCAAAATCCAGGATTCATGAGGTATCATTATGATCCTATATGGAGAATCCATGTGACAAGCGGAGATTGACCGAGCGTAGCATAGGAAAATACTTCCCTATCAAGAGTATGTCATCCACATACTCTACGAGGATCACCAGCATACTCCCTACTACCTTTTTGTATATACAAGGTTCATCTACCATTTTGATGATGTTAAACTCTTTGACTAACTCATCAAAATAGATGTTCCAACTCCGCGATGCCTGCTTTATCACATAAAACATCTTGCATACGTTTCCGCTGCTCCCACTGTCTACGAAGCCCTCTGGCTGTGTACTTATAGACGCTTTCTTCCAAATAATCATTTAGAAAAACAGTCAAGACACCCAACCGCCAGATATCGTAGTCATGGTATATAGCCGTAGCAAGTAGGATCTGGATGGACTTAAGCATAGCTACTTAGAAAAGGTTTCATCACAATCCATAGCTGGTCAATGATGCAAACCTTTAACAAGTCTAGCTTTGAAAGTCCAACGTTTCCATGTACACCAAGTAATCTTCTCAAGATATACTTGCTCCTGATGGGGATTTAACCCTTCAGATAAAGCAACCAAAGTCCATACTTTGTTGGTGTATAAAGATTCCATCTCAGATCAATAAACATCCAGCCATTCTTACAGAGTCACACTCCTGATGGCCAGCTCGAAACTAGTTAGGTCACCATCCCATGATACAATCCTCGCTCCCACTGTCATAGAGAAACTGAAGTATCTCTCAGGTGGGTGAGGAACCCTACTAGATCGGCGGAGAGGCTGAGGTTCGTTGGTTTCTATTGAATCCTTTGGTTCTACCAAATCATCAGCTGCAGTTTGTATAGCTGGAACTGTTTCCAGTTCTACCTCATAACCAATAATTTCTTCACAAGAAATTCCCTTTCACAAAGGTGGTATGCTGAGAAACAAAATATTTTTGTTCCTCGGTTAGGTAGAAGATATTCCCTTCCATATGCTTGGGATATCCAACAAACTTCCACAGATCTGACTTTGCCTCGAGTTTGTCCGGATTTTGCCTTTAGACATAGGCTAGACAACCCCAAATCTTAACAAACTTAAGATATGGGCTCTTCCCTTTCCATATCTCATATGAAGTGGTAAGCAACTGATTTGATCGGAACCCTATTCAATAGGTATGCAACTTCATAAGTGCATAACTCCCAAAAGGAAATAGGAAACTCAGTATACTCATCATAGAGCGCACCATATCATATAGGGTGTGATTGCTCCGTCCCGATACACCGAAGTGCTGTGGTGTAAGCGGAGGAATACTGCTGAGAGAGAATCTCATTCTTAGAATAGTCCAAGAATCTCCTGCTCAAGTATTCTCCTCCTTGATCACATCAAAGGACATAATACTTATACCCATTTTTGGTTTTCTACTTCTAAATTATATTCTGTGAATATCTCAAAAGCTTCGGACTTGTGTTTTAACAGGAACATATGTCTGAATCTCTAGAGATTATCAGAGAATGTAATGAAGTACAAAGAACCGGTCTTGGCATGTGTAGACAGAGGACCCTCATACATCAATATGTATCATCCCAAGAGTTCACTAACTCGTTCTCTGTTTCCTAAAAACAGAGCTATGGTCATCTTATCTTTGTGACATGACTGGCAAGTTTCACTAGATGTAAAATCAAACTGATTTAAATATGCATCTTAATGTAACTTTAGCTAGTCGGGTCGCATTGATATGACCTAGTCTACAATACCTCAAGAAGGATTCGTTCATTTCTGAACTCTTCCTCTTGTGTGTGTTCTGTATACGAAGAACTGTAGTTTGATTTAGAACGTTAATACTTTTAGATAACGTGCCTGAACCGATCAACTCTTGATATAGGAAATGTTCAAAACATTATCCAACAATACAAAATTATATCCTTCTTTATCTAAATAAAGAGACTGATATGATTTTGTATATCGGGTTCGGTATCTAATAACATTTGTTCAGAATCAATGTATTCTGGTAATACAGGGTAACAGTGACCAACAGACTTGGCTGCAACACTTGCACCATTTTCTGCCTTATGAAACTTATCACCCGTTCTCAGTTCTCTACCTTTCTATAGCCCATGTAATATATTACATATATGCAGGATCCTGATCTGGTATCAAATACCCAGGACGTAAAGGATACTGAGAAACAGTTCTCGGTAATGAACACACCCGAAGATGATGCATCAGTATGCACTTTCTTCGTTTGGGCGGCACGGGAATTCTGGTAATCCCCTAATTCCTGCTCTGTCTTATAACAATTACAAGTTGGAGCGGGACCAACATTCCCCAGCTCAGTATAACAAGCGGGTTCAGTCAATATATCCGTTTTATTATCTTGATTAAGGCGTGACATGGTCGCTACCTGGAGAGAGAGAGAAGAAAACACTCTGCGTGCGCTCTTACATGATCAGATTGGTTATTATTTTATCTAATCAGGATGGCTCCCACTGTTTTTATCAAATCTTCCTTCAAACCCTAAAAGGAAAGACTAGCCGGGATTAATTACACGCTACAAGTTCGCCAATCTTTCAGCCAGGCCAGTGTCGGTACTTTGAGGGAGGTCCCCCGTGCTTTCGCATGAATCTAATTAATGTAAACCTCATTTTCCCATAGGCGTAACCCCGTTGACACCTTTCTAGACACCTACTTGATCGGCTAATTGTAATGTGTAAAACTCTCCCAGGAGTAACAATTACTCGCAGTGGGTATCGGGATCCAACTATCTTATAGAAGGTATGCAATCTCATTGCAAATTTCAACACTTGAAATTCCCGATAATATTTTGCCCCAAGCGATCTATGACCTTGACTGAGTCACCAAACCATAGACCACAAGTAAAGTTCAACCCGTCATTTCCCGATTGAATTAAACCCACCCGCACGACCCTTGACTGAGTCAACAAGGCCGCACGACTACCCTAATCGAATCGCATCATATGCTTTGCAGATAAGCACTAATCAGCTACCGCACACTACGCCTTGATTGAGTCAAAAACGCAGCACGAATACAAACTATTACTTATCTGAAATGACAGAGGGCTACGACAGGTTTTTAAGAAAACTCTTTGCGTAATGAACTTTATATCATTGTAGAATCAAATGATTTTAAATGGAGTGTTTTTTAGGCTATTCTAGTTTTGCTAAAGGGGTCACTCCCGGTGAAGGGATCGTCGGCCTTTTCCTCATCGAATAAGGTGCAGGATATATCATATATACCGCTGTGCAAAGCAAGAACTATAGGAGCAATCAAAAGACAAACCGAGGGTTGTAGCATCTGTCAGTTATTGCTAAATGGGTCACTCCCGGTGAAGGGATCTCGGCCCTTTCCTTATCGAATAAGGTGCAGGATGTTCTACAAGGAACACCGCGATGCAAAGTAAGAACTGTAGCTACCTATTTTTGAAAATTCGATTCCACAACATCTTAGATTTCTTTTCTTTCATTAATCACATTAATGAAGTCCCATCATTTAAATTACCTAAACATCACAGATAAATGCGACGTATACTTATGCCATCCGCATTCGCCTCGATGTCCCCTCGTGCACCGTTAGGTTAGGTAACTAACGACAGAGCGGGGCAGGGCTAGCGCGAGTGCAAAACATAAGTAACGTCTATATAATATATCATATATACTATATACAGTATTTATCACAGAACATCAAATGATCACATCACAGATATCGCAGCAGAAGAATCATATGAAATATTGGATATAATAGGACGTCCGTGTTTTCAATACGAGCCTTTATAAAACACGGATTCCACAGTCGCGATGAATAGCCAAACCCACACCCTTAGACCCCTACGAGAGCAGCAAGCAAACCTACCAATTCTAGAGTTAGGAGACCTGGACTCGACTCCTCGAGTTGGTCTCCCACTGGACTCCAGAACCCGGTTACTTGTGCCCTCCTCCTTGGGTATATCCTAGTGTGGAAAAGTAAATAATATACAATGGGTGACATCTTCCGCTACCTGGAAGTGCCCCAATAAAAGAATAGTACATATAAGTTAATTTTACATGAATGAAAATAAAAACTCTCATCTCACATAAAACCCCCGGCTATTCAAAACGCGACGATCCAATATAACATATCCAGCAACACATGACATCACATGTCATCAACGTAAGTAAATGTGCGCATCCCAATTGTCGTTGACATATAGCAACGAAACTGGCGATATCACATATTACACTTACGGTCACAGAAAAGAAAGTGTAAAACTACAACAGTTGGAATCCGCAACCTGCTTAGACATCGCATGCCTAACCATCTGAATTCCTTAGACATCACATGCCTAACAATTATAAACCCCGCATTTTAGTCTCAGTATCGAAAACACTTTTCAATATCAAGTCGGGCAATTGAACAAGATTCCAAATATTTTGATCGAATGCTTATCGCAAACTTTAGTAGGCGGTCGCACCCCCGATACCGTCGACAAAGTGCACTAAGGCGGAACACCGCTGCCGCGAGCACTCGAACGGATGCTTTTGGCTACGGGGTTCTCCTACAGTCACTTGGTCGGGGCTATGGGGCGTGGCTGTCTATTAAGTTTACCGGCGAGTATCCGCGTACGCTACGTGATCGCGACGGACTTTTGATCGCATCAAAATTCCGTGGCAACCGATCAAGTGAGACTAAAGTGCTATGTTTATAACATTCATTTTAGTTATCTCATAACTACTTGTGGATTCCAAATATTATCTCACATTCCAGATAAACAGAAAATGTTAAACTTTCCGATCGAACAATCAAACACCCAAGTTTTCCCGAAACAGCTCAACTCTTGAAATAAGTTCAAAAACCTCCACTTCATGCCACAGTACCAACGGTCCAACCGTAGAAGGGTCAAGCCAATGCCTCACATGTGGCACGCCGTACTGCCCCAAACCCTAAGGTTCAAAGGGCAGTTCAAGACGGTCACAAAATCGAGTTAATGTTTGTTGTCTTCTAGAGGGTCCATCGCGTTACTTGCACTACTTAGAACGTTCTTAAACTACGGAAAAATCCAACACTTGTAAATTTCCCAACAGGGGAAAAATTGGGTATTTATATCCGGTCGAACTTTTTAACATATTCTAAATTATCCGGAAAAACACAGACAAAGTTAAAGATTACGATCGAATCGACGAACTCCTAATACAACCCAGAAAACTCAACACTTGAGTATAAATTAAAATTATCCAGAAAACACAGGAATCAATATAGGACATTACAGTGCAAAGCACGTGCCAAGAATCAACTTTGTGGCTGCGGAACGCCGCACGTGCTAGGGTGGGGCCGCGGTTCCGTGGCGCTTTAGATGAATTGGGCTCACATGCTTCACAGTAACTCTTATAATACCCTGCTGTAATTTTTGGATATTTTTAATTTGGAAAAATCCATATTTTCAGAAAATGTACAGAGAAGGGTTTGAGTTAGGGTTTCGGGGTTCGATCGGATTTCTAACATCGTCTACAATTCGCCTAAAGCTCTAGATAGGCTCTGATACCACTGTAGGGTTACTAGGAACACTCAAGAGGTTCCACAAGGCATCAACCATGCCAAACAAAAAATTTTCGGTGCCGAGAAACCCTAATATAGATCGTTAACTAGAAGTAAAGGCGAAACTACAAGCAAGCAAACAACTTTGCTAATAAGTGAAAGGGATTACAACCTTTGTAGATCCGGTCCACCACTTCTTTAGCTCCGAGATGACGTCCCTCCGCTGCGATCATCGGGATCCCGGACTCTAGCAATGGTTTCGTCGGAGAAATGAGCGGGCTAGGTCGTTGACTTCGAGGCCGAAGATGATCTACGTCGGGGAGACTCAAACTCAAGCTATTCCTTCACTTGGTCAAAAACTTTATGAAGAGAACACCCTATACTACATGGCAAGTAGTAGAGGATGAAGAAATAGGAAGTGGGTTCACTTTTGAATTGGATTTCTTACTCTTTTTCTCATGGCACCATTGAAGCTAGGAAGCTTTTGTGAGCTTGATGAAGATGAAGAAGAAGAAAGAATCATATGAATTCTTGTCCAAAATGAAACTTATCCAATAAATAATGGCACCATGGTTGAGTTAAGCCCTCATGCTTAACTCATGTAGAGATTTAACCAAACCATTTGGTTAAAGGTTGGGTTAACTAATATCTTTAAACATATGACAAAAGAGTTGACTTTGTCAATGTTTATCAAGTTTCATGAAGCTTGATAACTTTGACCAAAGTCACACTCTTTTGTTATATGCTTAGGAAAATAGTAAACCCTAATCTAACCTTGATTTGGTTCAAGTCTCATACACACAATTTGTTTGTATCATCAAGCATGATACAAACATGTACACTTGCATATATCACATATAAACAATGTGCACATTAAAGTGAGAAAATCAATCTTAAGTGAACCAATACTAGTTAATGTAAAGTAATATATCAAATATATAATTATATATTAAATCATTAAATCAACACTTGATTTAACGATCCGGTCATATCGCATATAAAACCGACTAATATCAATAGTAACAACTTATCGAATCAACACTTGATCTGATAACCCGGCTATATCGCATACAACCGATCTGTAGGTTTCCTAGGCACTCTAATGAGGTCTCACAAGGCATCAACCATGCCAATTTCAAATTTTACAAGTACCGAGAAACCCTAATACGAATTCGTTGACTAGAGTTTAGGTGAACAGTGAAACTAGTTAACATTTTAACTAAAGGAAAGAGGCTACAACCTTTGTAGATCCGGTTCTCCACTTCCTTAGCTCCACGTAGACATCCTTTCGCTGTCCATATCGGATCCCGGACTCTAGCAACGGCTTCATCGAAGAAATGGGCGGGCTAGGTCGTCGACTTCGATGCCGAAGATGATCTACGTCGAGGCAACTCTAGATCGAGCTCCAACATCACCAAGTCATGAAACTTGTGAAGAAAACACCCTATACTACTTGGCAAGAGGTAGAGGATGAAGAAATAGGAGGTGGGTTCACTTTAGAATTGGATTTCTCACTCTTTTACTAAAGATACCATTAATGGAGTTAAGCTTTCTTCTTGATCAAGAGGAAGAAGAAGAAGATAGAATATGATAAGTGTTAGATTAAAAAAGAAAATAATATGAATACTTATCATATACTAATCATGGTCAAGTGTAGAGAGTAAACTAGGGTTAGGTGAATGGTTAGGTTAAGAGAAGAAAACAAAAATGGTCAAGGTTTCAACCCTTCATGAAGCTTCATGAAAGAAACAAGATAAGCCACCATTTCCATTTTCTTTTCCAAAATCAATAATCAAAATAAATAAATGAATATGTAAACAAAACCCTAACCATTCATATAACCATGGTTTAATCTTTACACAAACTCAAGTTAACATGTATCATCAAACATGATACAATCAAGTGCACACAAAAAATATATCACATATACAATGTGCACATCAAGTGAGAAAATCCTTTTAAAATGAACCAATACTAGTTAATACAAAGTAATATATCAAATATATAATTATACATTAAATCATTAAATCAACACTTGATTCAATGATCCGGTCATGTCGCACATAACCGACTAGTATCTAATGTATCGACTTATCGAATCAATCTTCGATTCGATAACTAGGTTATATCGCATACAACCAATCGAAACATTCATCGCGAGAATGAAATACGGTATCACATACACGCATTATTCTCGGTCCCGCACATATCTCATATGCGCTCCTACTTCGTTTCGCTTGAGCCAGGAAACCTCTGTGTAGGACTCTAAAGACTCGTCAATACGCCGGCAGCAGATGATGATCATATCAAGCACCCACAAGCCGCAAGCGGTCTGCTAAACATAACGGCCACCCGGGTATTGAGCGATCAGAAGATCGACGAGCAAGCCCGCTCACACTCCTGTGAATCCAACCAGTAACACTTACCGTACAGTCCGGTCTGTTCATCTGATATGTCGCATATCAAGTCTAGGGGTGGTAAACGTCAGACCCCAATAACCGATAAGTCATGCCGATGTGAGGCTCATAACGGGTCGAGAAACTACTGGTAACACTTACCAGCAAATCTCTGATCAGCCCTGGCCAGGAACTTCCCTGTTACGGCCAATCGAGCACAGCGCAACATCAACCCCCAATACCGGGAGAGACGAAACCCCTCCTATCGCTCATTGCCTCCAAGTGACTCGGGACTGTACCCAAAAACCACTGTTTTGCACGCCCTCATGGACATGGTAAAGTGGAGATCAAAGCACAGTGGGAATCACACAAGACTCTATGACGATCTCGGGTCTACAGACTAACCTGCACAAGTGTCACCTGAGAACTGCTATCTGACGTGAGGTACAATACCATCTGGGAGTTCTCAGCGAGTCCGTCCAGTGTACCCAGTCTCTACTGAGCACCCGTATACCATCTCTGATGTCAAACACCAATGGATATGGGATCATCCATCGCCCATCTCATGGGTCGAGAAGCGTATACGCTAGTCTACACTGGTATATCGATGCCCCGTCTCGATACACCCACGACTAGGGACCTTGAAGGATGTACCAATAGACTACCATGTCCCCACTAGTATGATCTGCATCATAGTCCAGGTAGTCAAGTACACATCCTAAGGGCTTTACCAATATGTAACTATAAGACAGTTTAAAGAGACTAGTATACATGTTAAGATAAAGAGCAACCAGATAGCATACTATCATATCGAGCAAGAAATTCATTTCTATATATGTCCAAGCATCCAATATAATATACATCATCTGTACAATACTGGCCTCTAGGGCATACATACAACTAACAATCTCCCACTTGCACTAGGGCTAGCTGCTGTAGTATCGCATACCGAGCATCCCGAAGAGTCTCTCAAACTGTATCTGGGGAATGGCCTTCGTGAGTGGATCCGCCGTGTTGTTCTTCGTGTCAACCCTGCTGACCTCGATCTCCCGGCGATCAACTATCTCCCAGATCAGGTGATACCGCCTCAGAATATGCCTGGATCGCTGATGGGACCTGGGTTCCTAGGCCAAAGCCGCCGCTCCATTGTTATCGCAATACAAAGGTATTGGATGCTCATTGGATGGAACCACACCAAGTTCAGTAATGAACTTCTTGATCCAGACAGCCTTTTTAGCATCATCGTTGGCAGCGATGTATTCAGCCTCCATCGTCGAGTCTGCCACGGTTTCCTGCTTGGAACTCTTCCAGCTAACCGCCCCTCCGTAAAGGGTAAAGACAAATCCCGACTGCGACTTAGAGTCGTCCTTATCACTCTGGAAGCTCGAATCGGTAAAGGACTCCACTTGGAGTTCTCCGTTACCATACACCAAGAGCATCTCTTTAGTCCTTCGCAAGTACTTGAGAATGCTCTTCACAGCTGTCCAGTGACTCTCTCCAGGATCAGCTTGATACCTGCTCACTACACTTAGTGAGTATGCTACATTAGGTCTGGTACATAGCATCGCGTACATGATAGAGCCTACAGCCGAAGCATAGGGTATCCCTTGCATGCGAGCTCTCTCCAAATCAGTCTTGGGAGACATCTCTTTCGAAAGAGTGACTCCAGAGATCGTGGGCAAGTTCCCACGCTTGGATTCTTCCATACTAAACCTCTTTAGTATGGTGTCAATGTACCTGGATTGGGACAATCCCAATATCCGTTTGGATCTATCCCTATAGATCCTAATTCCCAATATGCAGGAGGCATCACCAAGATCTTTCATTGAGAATCTTTGTGATAAGAATAGCTTGACCGATTGCAGCATAGGAATATCATTTCCTATCAAGAGTATGTCGTCCACGTACAATACGAGGAAGACAACCTTACTCTCTGCCACCTTTTTGTAGATACAAGGTTCATCTGGGTTTTTGACGAAATCAAACTCTTTGATAACGACGTCAAAGCAGATGTTCCAACTCCGTGATACTTCCTTTAATCCATAAATGGATTTAAGCAGCTTGCACACCTTCCCGCTACTCCCACTGTCTACGAAGCCCTCTGGCTGAGTCATGTATACGCACTCTTCTAAATCGCCATTTAGAAAGGCGGTCTTAACATCCATTTGCCAGATTTCGTAGTCATGATATGCAGCGATGGCAAGCATAATCCGGATGGATTTAAGCATAGCCACTGGAGAAAAAGTTTCGTCATAGTCCACACCTGGTCTTTGACGAAAACCCTTTGCAACAAGTCTAGCTTTGAGAGTCTCCACTTTCCCATCTACACCAAGTTTTTTCTTGAAGATCCACTTGCTCCCAATGGGTTTTACCCCTTCAGGAGCAACTTCCAAAGTCCATACTTTGTTGGTGTACATGGATTCCATCTCGGACCGCATAGCATCCAGCCATTTCACTGAGTCCCTACTCGTGATGGCCTGCTCGAAGCTAGTTGGGTCATCATCCTCCATGATGCAATCCTCGCTCCCACCATCCATGAGAAAACCGTAGTATCTCTCAGGTGGGCGAGGAACCCTACTAGATCGGCGGAGAGGCTGAGGTTCGTCGAGAGCTACTGAATCCTCTGGTTCTACCAAGTCTTCTGTTATAGTTTGAGTTGCTGGAACCTCTTCCAGTTCTACCTCAATGCCACTTGTCTGTTTCATAAGAAAACTCTTTTCTAAGAAAGTGGCATGTCGAGAAACAAACACTTTTTGTTCCTCGGAGTGGTAGAAGATATACCCTCGCGAATGTTTGGGATATCCAACAAACTTACATAAAACAGAACTTGCCTCGAGCTTGTCTGGATTTTGTGTTTTAACATAGGCCGGACAACCCCATATCTGAATAAAATTAAGACATGGTCTCTTACCATTCCATATCTCATATGGAGTGGTAGGCACTGATTTGGTTGGAACTCTATTCAATAGGTATACAGCAGTCTCTAGTGCATATCCCCAGAAGGAAATAGGTAACTCAGCTGCACTCATCATAGAGCGCACCTTATCTAATAGAGTGTGGTTCCTCCGTTCTGATACACCATTGTGCTGTGGTGTATATGGAGGAGTCAGCTGAGAGAGAATCCCATTCTGTTTTAGGAAGTCCAGGAATTCATTGCTCAAGTATTCACCTCCTCGATCAGATCGCAGGATTTTAATACTTTTTCCGGTTTGGTTCTTGACTTCTTGTTTATATTCTCTAAATTTCTCAAAAGCTTCAGACTTGTGTCTTATCAAGTACACATGTCCATATCTTGAGAGATCGTCAGTGAATGTAATGAAGTACGAAGAACCATCCCTGGCATGTGTAGACATGGGACCGCATACATCACTATGTATTAGTCCCAAGAGTTCGGTAACTCTTTCTCCGTGTCCCGTAAACAGAGTTTTGGTCATCTTACCTTTGAGACATGACTGGCAAGTGTCATAAGATGAAAATTCGAATGGTTTCAAATATCCATCCTTATGCAACTTAGCCAGTCGTGTCGCATTGATGTGACCCAGTCTACAATGCCACAAGAAGGATTCGTTCAGTTCTGAACTCTTCCTCTTGTGTGTGTTTGTTGTGCTCAGAACTGTTGATTGATTTAGAACATAAATGCCATTGCACAACGTGCCTGATCCAACCAACTTTTGGTTACGGAAAATGTTCATAACATTATTCTGTAATACAAAATTATATCCCTCTTTACTCAATAAAGAAACCGATATAATGTTGCATATCAGGTTCGGCATGTAATAGCATTCATTCAGAACCAATGTATTACCAGTTGGTAATACAAGGTGATATTCCCCGACAGTCTTAGCTGCAACGATTGCACCATTTCCAACTCTTATGTCTTTATCACCTTCTCCAAGTTCTCTACCTTTCCTGAGCCCATGTAACTGATTACATATATGGGATCCTGATCCGGTATCTAATACCCAGGACGTAGAGGAAATGGAGAAACAGTTCTCTGTAACGAACACACCCGAAGAAAATGCATCAACATGTACTTTCTTCATTCGGGTGGCATGGGAATCCTGGTATTCCCCTATGTCCTGTTCATTCCCATAACCTTTATAAGAAAGAACGGAACCAACGTTCCCCAGCACAGTATAACATGCGGGTTCAGTCATTACATCCATATTATTATCTTTATTAGGGCATGAAATGGTCGCTACCTGGAGAGAGAGACAAGAAAACACTTTAGCGTATGCTCTTGCAAGATCAGATTGGTTATTATCTTATCTAATTAGGATGGCTCCCACTGGTTTTTATCAAATCTTCCTTCAAACCTTAAAAGGAAAGACTAGCCGGGATTAATTACACCTTACAACTTCGTCGATCTTTCAGCCAGGCCAGTGTCGGTACTTTGAGGGAGGTTCCCCGTGCTTTCGCACGGACCTAATTAAAGTAAACCTCGTTTTCCCAGAGGCGTAACCCCGTTGACACCTTTCTAGACACCTACTTGATCGGTTAATTGTAATGTGTAAAACTCTCCCAGGAGTAACTCTTACTCGCAGTGGGTATCGGGATCCAACTATCTGATAGAAGGTATGCAATCTCATTGCAAATTTCAACACTTGAAATTCCCGATAATACTTTTGCCCCTAGCATCCTATGACCTTGACGGAGGCCAAACTACCCACAGGGCGCTAGTCAAGTTCAACCCGTAATTTCTTGATTAAATTAAACCCACCCGTACGACCCTTGACGGAGGCCAAACTACGCAGTACGAATACCCTAATCCAATCGCATCATATGCAGGCAGATAAGCACTAGTTAGCAACCATACACTACGCCTTGACGGAGGCCAAACTACCGCAGCATGAATACTAAGTAGTACTTTTCTGAAATGACGGAGGGCTACGCAAGTTTTTCAGAAAAAACCATGGGCATAATGAATTTGATATCGTTGTAGAATCGAGTGAAGTTTCGAAATGGAGTGATTTTGAGGCTTTTCTAGTTTTGCTAAAGGGGTCACTCCCTGTGAAGGGATCGTCAGCCCTTTCCTCGTCGAATGAGCTGCTGGATATATCATATATATCGCTGTGCAAAGCAGAAACTATAGAAGCAATCAAAAGTCAAACCGAGTGTGTAGCATCTGCCAGTTATTGCTAAAGGGGTCACTCCCGGTGAAGGGATCTCGGCCCTTTCCTCATCGAATAAGGTGCAGGGTATATCATATATACCGCTATGCAAAGCAAAACTGTAGCTACCCTTTTTATTTAAAATTTGATTCTACAACATCTTTTAGGTTTCTTTTCTTTCATTAATCACATTAATGAAGTCCCATCATTTAAGTCACCTAAACATCACAGATAAATACGACGTACACTTATGCCATCCGCATTCGCCTCGATGTCCCCTCGTACACCGTTAGGTTAGGTAACTAACGACAGAGCAGGGCAGGGCTAGTGCGGGTGCAAAACATAAGTAACGTCTATATAATATATCATATATACTATATACAGTATCCATCAGAACATATCAAATGATCACATCACAGATATCGCAGCAGAAGAAACATATGAAACATTGGATATACTATGACGTCCGTGTTTTCAATACGAGCCAGTATAAAACACGGATTCCACGGTCGTGATGAATAGCCAATCCCACACCCCTAGACCCCTACGAGAGCGGCAAGCAACCCTACCAATTCTAGGGTTAGGAGACTCGGACTCGACTCCTCGAGATAGTCTCCCACTGGACCCTAGAACCCGGTTACTTGTGCTCCCCTCCTTGGGTCTATCCTAATGCGGAAAAGTAAATAATATACAAAAGGTGACAACTTCCGCAACCTGGAAGTGCCCCAATAAAAGAATATTACATACAAGTTTTAACATGAATGAAAATGGAAAAACACTCATCTCACATTAAAAAAACCCCGGCTATTCAAACACGACGATCCAATATAACATATCCAGAAACACATAACATCACATGTCATCAACGTAAGTAAGTATGCATACATCGATTGTCGTCGACGTATAGCAACGACAATTGGCAACACCACTACATACTACACTTACGGTCACAGAAAAGAAAGTGTAAAACTACAACAATTGGGATCCGCAACCTCTTTAGACATCACATGCCTAATCAAATGAAATACTTAGACATCACATGCCTAATAATTATAAACCCCGCATTTTAGTCTCATTATCGAAAACTCTTTTCAATGTTAAGTGAAACTAAACCGCTAGATTTATAACATTCATTCAGTTATCTCATAACTGCTTGTGAATTCCAATCATTGTATCCCATTCCGGATAAATAGAAAATATTAAACTTTCCGATCGAACATTCGAACACCCAAGTTTTCCCGAAACCGTTCAACACATGAAATAGGTTCAAAGACATTCACTTCATACCTCAGTACCAACGGTCCAGCCGTAGAAGGGTCAAGCCAACGCCTCACATGTGGCACGCCGTACTGCCCCAAACCCTAAGGTTCAAAGGGCAGTTCAAGACGGTCACATAATCGAGTTAAGGTTTGTTGTCTTCTAGAGGGACCATCGCGTTACTTGCACTACTTAGAACGTCATTAAACTACGGAAAAGTCCAACAATTGGAAATTTCCCGGCAGGGGAAAGATTGGGTATTTACATCCGGTCGAACTTTTTAACATATTCTAAAATTATCCGGAAAAACACATAGACAAAGCTTGATAATCCGATCGAAACAACGATTTCCATTGCAACCCCAGAACACTCAACTCTTGAGTCAAATTAAAAATTCCCAGAAAACTCAGCATCAGAAAAGAGGAATTACTGCGCAAAAATGGGAAGGTGACGTCATCAGATGGCCGCGGAACCGCCGCAGAAGCGAGGCTTCTGCCGCGGTTCCGCCGCACTTTGGATATATCTTTTGTCAGATTTTGCACCGTAATTCTTAGAATTTCCTGCTGAATTTTTTAAGCATTTTTAATCTGGAAAAAACCCAGTTTTTGAAAAAAGTCCAGAGAGCATATTTAAATTAGGGTTTCGGTTCGATCGGACTTCAAACTCCGTCTACTCATCGCCTAAGGCTCTAGCTAGGCTCTGATACCACTGTAGGGTTCCTAGGCACTCTAATGAGGTCTCACAAGGCATCAACCATGCCAATTTCAAATTTTACAAGTGCCGAGAAACCCTAATACGGATTCGTTGACTAGAGTTTAGGTGAACAGTGAAACTAGTTAACATTTTAACTAAAGGAAAGAGGCTACAACCTTTGTAGATCCGGTTCTCCACTTCCTTAGCTCCACGTAGACGTCCTCTCGCTGTCCATATCGGATCCCGGACTCTAGCATCGGCTTCATCGGAGAAATGGGCGGGCTAGGTCGTCGGCTTCGATGCCGAAGATGATCTACGTTGAGGCAACGCTAGATCGAGCTCCAACTTCACCAAGTCGTGAAACTTGTGAAGAAAACACCGTATACTAATTGGCAAGAGGTAGAGGATGAAGAAATAGGAGGTGGGTTCACTTTAGAATTGGATTTCTCACTCTTTTACTCAAGATGCCATTAATGGAGTTAAGCTTTCTTCTTGATCAAGAGGAAGAAGAAGAAGATAGAATATGATAAGTGTTAGATTAAAAAAGAAAATAATATGAATACTTATCATATACTAACCATGGTCAAGTGTAGAGAGTAAACTAGGGTTAGGTGAATGGTTAGATTAAGAGAAGAAAACAAAAATGGTCAAGGTTTCAACCCTTCATTAAGCTTCATGAAAGAAATAAGAAAAGCCACCATTTCCATTTTCTTTTTCTTTTCCAAAATCAATAATCAAAATAAATAAATGAATAAGTAAACAAAACCCTAACCATTCATATAACCATGGTTTAACCTTTACACAAACTCAAGTTAATATGTATCATCAAACATGATACAATCAAGTGCACACAAAAAATGTATCACATATA
Organism: Agapanthus africanus; assembly: GCA_030015575.1. Taxonomy (NCBI): domain Eukaryota; kingdom Viridiplantae; phylum Streptophyta; class Magnoliopsida; order Asparagales; family Amaryllidaceae; genus Agapanthus; species Agapanthus africanus. The sequence goes on from JASDDO010000001.1 coordinate 411,837,451, forward strand.
CAATGTGCACATCAAGTGAGAAAATCCTTTTAAAATGAACCAATACTAGTTAATGCAAAGTAATATATCAAATATATAATTATACATTAAATCATTAAATCAACACTTGATTCAATGATCCGGTCATGTCGCACATAACCGACTAGTATCCAATGTATCGACTTATCGAATCAATCTTCGATTCGATAACTAGGTTATATCGCATACAACCAATCGAAACATTCATCGCGAGAATGAAATACGGTATCAAATCCACGCATTATTCTCGGTCCCGCACATATCTCATATGCGCACCTATTTCGTTTCGCTTGAGCCAGGAAACCTCTGTGTAGGACTCTAAAGACTCGTCAATACGCCGGCAGCAGATGATGATCATATCAAGCACCCACAAGCCGCAAGCGGTCTGCTAAACGTAACGGCCACCCGGGTATTGAGCGATCAGAAGATCGACGAGCAAGCCCGCTCACACTCCTGTGAATCCAACCAGTAACACTTACCGTACAGTCCGGTCTGTTCGTCTGATATGTCGCATATCAAGTCTAGGAGTGGTAAACGTCAAACCCCAATAACCGATAAGTCGAGCCGATGTGAGGCTCATAACGGGTCGAGAAACTACTGGTAACACTTACCAGCAAATCTCTGATCAGCCCTGGCCAGGGACTTCCCTGTTACGGCCAATCGAGCACAGCGCAACATCAACCCCCAATACCGGGAGAGACGAAACCCCTCCTATCGCTCATTGCCTCCATGTGACTCGGGACTGTACCCAAAAACCACCGTTTTGCACCCCCTCATGGACATGGTAAGGTGGAGATCAAAACACAGTGGGAATCACACAAGACTCTATGACGATCTCGGGTCTACAGACTAACCTGCACAAGTGTCACCTGAGAACTGCCATCTGACGTGAGGTATAATACCATCTGGGAGTTCTCAGCGAGTCCGTCCAGTATACCCAGTCTCCACTGAGCACCCGTATACCATCTCTGATGTCAAACACCAATGGATATGGGATCATCCATCGCCCATCTCATGGGTCGAGAAGCGTATACGCTAGTCAACACTGGTATATCGATGCCCCGTCTCGATACACCCATGACTAGGGACCTTGAAGGATGTACATATAGACTACCATGTCCCCACTAGTATGATCTGCATCATAGTCCAGGTAGTCAAGTACACATCCTAAGGGCTTTACCAACATTTAACTATAAGACAGTTTAAAGAGACTAGTATACATGTTAAGATAAAGAGCAACCAGATAGCATACTATCATATCGAGCAAGAAAGTCATCTCTTTATATGTCCAAGCATCCAATATAATATACATCATCTGTACAATACTGGCCTCTAGGGCATACATACAACTAACAATCTCCCACTTGCACTAGGGCCAGCTGCGGTAGTATCGCATACCGAGCATCCCGAAGGGTCTCTCGAACTGTATCTGGGGAATGGCCTTCGTGAGTCGATCCGCCGTGTTGTTCTTCGTGTAAACCCTCCTGACCTCGATCTCCCGGCGATCAACTATCTTCCGGATCAGGTGATACCGCCTCAGAATATGCCTGGATTGCTGATGGGACCTGGGTTCCTTGGCCAAAGCCGCCGCTCCATTGTTATCGCAATACAAAGGTATTGGATGCTCAATGGATGGAACCACACCAAGTTCAGTAATGAACTTCTTGATCCTGACAGCCTCTTTTGCAGCATCGTTGGCAACGATGTATTCAGCCTCCATCGTCGAGTCTGCCACGGTTTCCTGCTTGGAACTCTTCCAGCTAACCGCCCCTCCGTAAAAGGTAAAGACAAATCCCGACTGCGACTTAGAGTCGTCCTTATCACTCTGGAAGCTCGAATCGGTAAAGGACTCCACTTGGAGTTCTCCGTTACCATACACCAAGAGCATCTCTTTAGTCCTTCGCAAGTACTTGAGAATGCTCTTCACAGCTGTCCAGTGACTCTCTCCAGGATCAGCTTGATACCTGCTCACTACACTTAGTGAGTATGCTACATCAGGTCTGGTACATAGCATCGCATACATGATAGAGCCTACAGCCGAAGCATAGGGTATCCCTTGCATGCGAGCTCTCTCCAAATCAGTCTTGGGAGACATCTCTTTCGAAAGAGTGACTCCAGAGATCGTGGGCAAGTTCCCACGCTTGGATTCTTCCATACTAAACCTCTTTAGTATGGTGTCAATGTACCTGGATTGGGACAATCCCAATATCCGTTTGGATCTATCCCTATAGATCCTAATTCCCAATATGCAGGAGGCATCACCAAGATCTTTCATTGAGAATCTTTGTGATAAGAATAGCTTGACCGATTGCAGCATAGGAATATCATTTCCTATCAAGAGTATGTCGTCCACGTACAATACGAGGAAGACAACCTTACTCTCTGCCACCTTTTTGTTGATACAAGGTTCATCTGGGTTTTTGACGAAATCAAACTCTTTGATAACGACGTCAAAGCAGATGTTCCAACTCCGTGATACTTCCTTTAATCCATAAATGGATTTAAGCAGCTTGCACACCTTCCCGCTACTCCCACTGTCTATGAAGCCCTCTGGCTGAGTCATGTATACGCACTCTTCTAAATCGCCATTTAGAAAGGCGGTCTTAACATCCATTTGCCAGATTTCGTAGTCATGATATGCAGCGATGGCAAGCATGATCCGGATGGATTTAAGCATAGCCACTGGAGAAAAAGTTTCGTCATAGTCCACACCTGGTCTTTGACGAAAACCCTTTGCAACAAGTCTAGCTTTGAAAGTCTCCACTTTCCCATCTACACCAAGTTTTTTCTTGAAGATCCACTTGTTCCCAATGGGTTTTACCCCTTCAGGAGAAACTTCTAAAGTCCATACTTTGTTGGTGTACATGGATTCCATCTCGTACCGCATAGCATCCAGCCATTTCACTGAGTCCCTACTCGTGATGGCCTGCTCGAAGCTAGTTGGGTCATCATCCTCCATGATGCAATCCTCGCTCCCACCATCCATGAGAAAACCGTAGTATCTCTCAGGTGGGCGAGGAACCCTACTAGATCGGCGGAGAGGCTGAGGTTCGTCGGGAGCTACTGAATCCTCTGGTTCTACCAAGTCTTCTGTTATAGTTTGTGTTGCTGGAACCTCTTCCAGTTCTACCTCAATGCCAATTGTCTGTTTCATAAGAAAACTCTTTTCTAAGAAAGTGGCATGTCGAGAAACAAACACTTTTTGTTCCTCGGAGTGGTAGAAGATATACTCTCGCGAATGTTTGGGATATCCAACAAACTTACATAAAACAGAACTTGCCTCGAGCTTGTCCGGATTTTGTATTTTAACATAGGCCGGACAACCCCATATCTGAATAAAATTAAGACATGGTCTCTTACCATTCTATATCTCATATGGAGTAGTAGGCACTGATTTGGTTGGAACTCTATTTAATAGGTATGCAGCAGTCTCTAGTGCATATCCCCAGAAGGAAATAGGTAACTCAGCTGCACTCATCATAGAGCGCACCATATCTAATAGGGTGCGGTTCCTCCGTTCTGATACACCATTGTGCTGTGGTGTATATGGAGGAGTCAGCTGAGAGAGAATCCCATTCTGTTTTAGGAAGTCCAGGAATTCATTGCTCAAGTATTCACCTCCTCGATCAGATCGCAGGATTTTAATACTTTTTCCGGTTTGGTTCTCGACTTCTTGTTTATATTCTCTAAATTTCTCAAAAGCTTCAGACTTGTGTCTTATCAAGTACATATGTCCGTATCTTGAGAGATCGTCAGTGAATGTAATGAAGTACGAAGAACCATCCCTGGCATGTGTAGACATGGGACTGCATACATCACTTTGTATTAGTCCCAAGAGTTCGGTAACTCTTTCTCTGTGTCCCGTAAATGGAGTTTTGGTCATCTTACCTTTGAGACATGACTGGCAAGTGTCATAAGATGAAAATTCGAATGGTTTCAAATATCCATCCTTATGCAACTTAGCCAGTCGTGTCGCATTGATGTGACCCAGTCTACAATGCCACAAGAAGGATTCGTTCAGTTCTGAACTCTTCCTCTTGTGTGTGTTTGTTATGCTCAGAACTGTTGATTGATTTAGAACATAAATGCCATTGCACAGCGTGCCTGATCCAACCAACGTTTGGTTACGGAAAATGTTCATAACATTATCCTGTAATACAAAATTATATCCCTCTTTACTCAATAAAGAAACCGATATAATGTTGCATATCAGGTTCGGCATGTAATAGCATTCGTTCAGAACCAATGTATTACCAGTTGGTAATACAAGGTGATATTCCCCGACAGTCTTAGCTGCAACAATTGCACCATTTCCAACTCTTATGTCTTTATCACCTTCTCCAAGTTCTCTACCTTTCCTGAGCCCATGTAACTGATTACATATATGGGATCCTGATCCGGTATCTAATACCCAGGACGTAGAGCAAATGGAGAAACAGTTCTCTGTAACGAACACACCCGAAGAAAATGCACGAACATGTACTTTCTTCATTCGGGTAGCATGGGAATCCTGGTATTCCCCTTGAGCCAGGAAACCCTTGTGTAGGACTCTAAATACTCATCAATACGCCGGCTATATAATTATTCAAGGTCGAGAATTTTCTGGAAATTTTTATGGACGATTTCTCGATATTTGGAGATTCTTTTGCTGACTGCTTATCTCATCTTGATGCAGTTCTTACTCGTTGTAAGGAGAAGAACTTAACCTTGAATTGGGAAAAATGCAATTTCATTGTCCAAGAGGGAATTGTTCTTGGACATGTTATTTCACGAAAAGGTATTGAGGTTGACAGAGCTAAAATAGATGTTATTCAGAACCTTCCTCATCCCAAATGCGTCAAGGATATACGATCCTTTCTTGGCCATGCAGGCTTTTACAGGAGATTCATTAAGGATTTTAGCAAAATTGCTAGACCTTTAACTCTTCTTTTGGCCAAGGACACAACCTTTCACTTTGACTCGGATTGTGAGGATGCATTTGACTCACTTAAGAAATCTCTCACTACAGCCACCGTTTTATCTTCTCCAGATTGGAACCACCAGTTTGAGCTTATGTGTGATGCATCAGATTTTGCAGTTGTTGCAGTCTTAGGACAGCATATTGAAAAGATGCCACATGTGATCTATTATGCAAGTAAGACCCTGAATGATCCTCAAATTAATTATACAACTACCGAAAAGGAACTTTTGGCAGTTGTATTTGCATTAGAAAAATTCAGGCCTTACTTGATCGGCTCACCAATTGTTGTGTACACTGACCACTCCTCCTTGAAACATCTTTTTGGCGAAAAAGGATGCTAAAGGTAGGCTAATACGTTGGATCCTTCCATTACAAGAATTTGATCTTATTATTAAAGATAAGAAAGGATGTGAAAACATGGTAGCCGACCATCTTTCGCGTATCTCTTCTTCACCTGTGACCCTGCCGATCAATGATTCTTTTCCAGACGAACAACTCTTGAAAGTATCCAATGAACCTTGGTTCGGGGATATTGTGAATTATCTTGCTACGGGACTTATTCCCAGTGAATGGTCGAAACCGGAAAAACACTGATTTCTATCCCAAGTAAAACATTTTTACTGGGATGAACCATATCTGTTTAAGTATTGTCCAGACCAGATCATTCGCAGATGCATCCCAAACGATGAATTCAAGAGTGTTCTATCTTGTTGTCATGATCAGGCATGTGGGGGTCAAGTTGGTCCTCGAAAGACGACGGAGAAGGTTTTGCAATGCGGCCTTTATTGTCCGACTTTGTTCAAAGACTCATTTGATCATGGCAAAACCTGTACACAGTGTCAACACACGGGTAGAATTTCTTGGAGAAATGAGATGCCACTTCAATCCATCTTGGTGGTTGAAATTTTTGATGTTTAGGGTATTGACTTTATGGGTTATTTTCCGAACTCCTTTGGGAATCCATACATATTGCTTGCGGTTGATCACGTCTCGAAGTTGGTAGAAGCTATTCCTTATCGCACTAATGACAAAAAAGTTGTCATTATGTTTTTAAAAGAAAATATCTTTTCGCAATTTGGACACCCACACGCTATTATTAGCGATAACGGGACACATTTCTTTAATCGGTCTTTCGAAACATTGATGCGGAAATATGCAATCAACCACAAACTTTCTACACCTTATCATCCCTAAACGAGCGGGCATGCTGATTGTTTGAGATTTTCTGCGTATGCGTTTTGAATCAAAAATTAAGAATTACCGCAATCAATAACGGTGTCGCTAGGTAGCTAGCCGGTTGAGTACGGGTCGGTCCACAGAGAATACGTGTTCTTTTCTTATTGTTCTTACGAGTTAAGTCCTATTTGTGGTAGGTTTTGATTTTTATAAAAACTAAAATTGAATTTGATTTGGATTAAAAACTTGCTAGGGTTAGGATTAGGTTAGTTTGGAAAGTTAATTCTACTCAATGATTTCTTTGCCCTAATTAAGAACATAGGTGTTAGGGTAATAGTTAACAAAGGGGATTAGCACGACAAGTAAGACACGTAGTTTCTTCCTTTTAGTCCTAGTCCGTCCTTTCTTCAATCTTAGCCCTAATCTCTATGTAAATCAACCACTACCAGTCTAACTAGGGAATCACCGCTATCTCGTAGGATAGGGTGCCGTAGTGAGCGGTGGGTGTTTGATTTACATCGAGTCCTAATTTATAAAGTTATGAGGGGAAGAAAGGAGTGAGAAATTTCCATCTCTCAAACCTACCCAATCATAACCCTAACAAGTGAAGAACTACTCACTCATTAGGGAAATTGCGACAAAATTCATTTTTATAAATTTTCATTTAAATTAACTAATGAACATGCAGATAAATAAGACAGGTAAAAAAATGCAGTGAAATAAATTGCAATTAAGAAGAACACAAGATAAAAAAAATAACTTACTTTATTGATGCACTCTTGAACAATTACAAATGAATTGAAATTTAATCTAGAATTAAAAAGAGGCATGCCCTTAAAGAAGCTGTAGGCTTTCCTATTTATAGATTCGAGAAACCGTAGGGTTTACATCTGATCCACATCTAAAATTACAAGATGATCCTAAGAAAGCCTGGTCAACGCACCGTCACCCACCGACACTTTGCACCGACACGTGCACGGCGGATTGCCATGTTCGGCCGCGGATCTATGGCCAACTTGAGGGATCTTTTGCTCTCCTTTTCTGGGTTGCATTATGTTGCTGTTTCTTTCTATTTTCTTCTCTTGGTTCTTCAGAATCTTTTCCACTTTCTTTCAGATTTCCAACAGTGCAAAATTTGTGGACTTTTACCGTAAGCTTCGCGTTGAATTCTCGTATCTTTGTGCAGCCCTCGTATTTTATGCAATCGAACTGTTCATTGATCTTTGTTTGTTCCTAAAGCTGGTAGGCGGTATCTTGCAGATTCATCTATTTGTTGGTCATAGTCTAACATTTGTAGCGTCTTTTCCTGAATTTCACTGTATTGTTCTGAAAACCTGTGACCTGCAACTATTTAACAGACATGGATCAAAAACACCTATTTATTTGCAATATGATTAAGAATGGGGAATATAATAATGCAAAATTCTGATATGAACAAATACCCCCAAACTTATCTTTTGCCCGTCCCGAGCAAAACTATTTTTATTCTTGAAAAATCCTAACCACACTTTCGCAGGGAATCGCGATTGCACTGAGCTCATGCAACAAGCCGTTAAACTTCTAAGAGGAGTGTTGTCTCCTGAGGGTTTTCAGCGGATACTACCCACAAAATCCGATCAATTTGGCTTATTGACTTTCATTTTTCAATTCGGTGTTCTAACAAGAAATTCTATTATCTTTAACTTAGAAATTATCAACCCATATTTTTCACACTTACTTATCATTTAGCTTAAGATCGTATTTGTTTTGGAAATTTACTTAGCTTTTAGCATCTTTTGAATTTTCCTTCTAAGGTTTCATCTTAACTTAGGAATTTTTATCATCTCTACTAAAGATATAAGTCCTATTTTTCATTCCCATCTCTCATTCAAACCAAATCATATACCCCTACGTGTGTGTATGTATCACCCCTACACTTGGAAATTCAATTCAAGCTATCATACTCTTGTCCATTGTCCAATGTACTTTTAGTTGGTGAATTTAGATGAAATTGCTCACACATCTTTCATGCGACCGTTCATACTTCTTGAGGTACTAACGACTGATTACAAAATGTGTTTGCGTATTAAAGCGTAATTACTCGTCTTGTAATACCTAAGGCTTTAGCAGTGACTCCCAAACCAGTTGGTCTAAGGCACTAGGTGATAAAGCACCCTCGCTATAATTTTTTATTTATGCAGCCTTAAGTAATTACAAAACCAGTGTTCTTTTTTTTTATCTCTTTATTCACACTTATACTTTTACTTTTCTTCATACTAAGGATTTTAGACGAGAGTATTTCAAGATATCCTCTACTATTCCAAGTTTCAAGGTGCGTAATTGTGCAAGTTGTAGGGTATATATTTTCAGAAATTAGACTAAAGGTTCGGAATTATTTTTCAGACTTACACTTCAATAAAAATTTCAATACTCTTCCCTTATTTTGACTTAGCCCAAGAACTGAATTCAAAATTTGCATGTTTCTAAATAAACTACAAGGAAATATATTTTCCACAGCTAAACTTTAAGAAAGGTTATTTTTAGGGTTTTTAATTTAGTAAGTTTAGGATCTAGTTTTTCCTAGCTAGTTAACGGTCTTGTCAAACTTAAGTCAAACATGAACAAAATTGAATTTTTCAATTTTTATAATTTTTAAATTTTTTCTATTTTTTATTTGATTTTATTTTTATAAAAAAAAATTCTTTTGTATTTTCATTTTTTAAAATTTTTAAATTTTTTTATAAAGATGCAATGCGGAATTAAATATGCAAAGAAATATGTACAAAAAAATAAAAATATGCAATGCAATGATAACTATTTACAAACCACCTCCTCCCCCAAATTTACCAAAAGCAGTGCCCTCACTGCTCAGGACCTCGCCTCCCCTTGGACGTGAACGGGAACGCTCCTCTCGCGCCAGCAGCGTAGATACACCATGTTCAATCTCTGTTACCCGGTGATCTAGGTTGGTCACCATCCCCAGCAAATTATCAATCTCCCTAAGCGGTCGAGCTGGAGCTGGGTGTTCTGGCGGGTATATGTTCGGCCGGTTCTCTTCGCGACCATACATCAGTTAGGCGGGTATAGGACGTAGATACGCACTCGATAAAAGGCCTAATGGGTATACCACCAAGCATGTAAAACTCAAATTCCTCCACAGGGAGGAAATAGCGACACAGTTGTGTCACTAATATAGGGCATGAGTAATTTGCGGCCCTTTTGCCAGCACCAATTGAATTGAGTAAAACCGTGCACATGTCAAATCTAGTGTTCCTGGTCATTAAGGTGTGCACGATATGAAGAGATGGGGTAAAAAATGTTGTATTATGTGAACTGCCAAAAATGTTGTTTTGTACCCAACGGCACACAGTTAAAACATTGGCGAAAAGGGTTCTAGCCTGTATGCCCTTCCTAGGTTCCCTCGAACAGTCATTACCCATTAAGGGTAAGTAGTCTTCAAATTGAAGGGGTTGGTCGTGAACATGTAGCCTAGAAATTAAGGTGACTTCATTGATGAAGGCACGATCGATTATGATTTCTCTATCACCCCAAATAAGCCTAAGATATCCCTGTTGTGAAAGGCATTTGTCTTCCATGCATTCATAAAATTGTGGGACGAGATCTGGAAGAGCGAAGGAGTTGGGATGGTTAAAAATTAAAAAGTTCCACCCTCGTCTGGTGATCTCATCGCTAAAATAACTCCCGTAAATTGTCTGTGAAAAGATTTGTGAAAAATCTCGTTCTAATTGCACGTTTGGTGCCATCATAGAGAATTAAATTGCAGAATTTGTAATTTAAATAGAGAAGGGTTTAGAGATTGAACCACCTCTGAAATTTTCAGAGGGGGAAGACACAGAAGCGCGGCGGATCAGCGGCCAGAAGAATCTTGGGAGGCGGTTCCGCGGCGGGATGGGGAGATCTGCTTGCTCTGGCTGCGGCGGCGGCTAGGGTTTGTAGAGAGGAAAATTTTAGGGTTATGAAAACAGAGAGGGGTCGGGTTTTATTTATAGGGGGAGTGTTTTGGCTTTTAGCAAAAAGCCCCTCTTAAAAAGTGGAAATTATTTGTAAATAAAAAAATTTTTTTTTTTTTAAAACTAGAAAATTTACAAAAATAGCCAAAATTTTTTTTTTTTATTTTCAAAATTTTTTTATTTTGTTTTTATATATTTACAAGTGATACATACCCCAAACTTGTTTAAAAAAGTGTTTTGGCTAGATGATCGAAATTTAGGGGTAAATGGAGGAAGATCAGTCAATGTAAATCGGCTCATGCAAAAACAGGAGCTCCTCCGAAGGGTCCGCAGTGAGGAACGGTTTAAGTCTATGTCCATTCACTTTAAATAGTGAACCGTCCTCCGGGTTTTCTAGATCGATCGCGCCGTGCGGATATACGGTGCGTAGAAAAAATGGCCCTTTCTATCGAGATCTGAGCTTGCCGGGACGGAAATGTAACCGAGTATCGTAAAGTAAAACCTGTTGACCAGGTTTGAAAGTCTTGTGCATAAAGTGTTTATCGTCGAACACCTTCGTTCGGTTTTTAACAACTACCGCGTTCTCGTAGGCTTCATCCCGCAACTCATTCAATTCGTTCAACTGCAGCTTTCTATTGCTGCCCGCATCTCCCAGAGATAGGTTCAATTCTTTTATTGCCCAAAATGCTTTATGCTCAATTTCTAATGGAAGGTGGCAAGTCTTTCAAAAAACAAGCCTATATGGAGACATGCCAAGATCGGTCTTAAAGGCAGTTCGGAATGCCCAAAGGGCATTAATAAGTTTTGACGACCAATCTTTACGGTTTTTGGAAACCGTTTTCTCCAATATCTGTTTAATCTGCCGATTCGAAATCTCGGCTTGCTCACAAGTTTGGGGATGATAGGGCATTGACAGCTTGTGAGTAATGGGGTATTTCCGCATTAAGGACTCGAATGTCCTATTACAAAAGTGAGATCCATTATCATTGATAATCGCGCGAGCATGCCCAAACCGAGAAAAAAATGTTTTCTTTGAGAAATCTAACGACAACCTTGTTGTCATTAGTTCGGCTGGGCACAGCCTCGACCCATTTTGAAACATAGTCAACAGCGAGTAGAATATACATGTTCCCAAAGGAATTAGGAAATGGTCCCATAAAGTCTATCCCCCAAACATCAAAAATTTCATCAACCAATATTGGTTGGAGCGGTATTTCTTGTTTCCTAGATATCCGGCCCAATTGTTGGCACTGGGAGCATGTTTTGCAGTATTCGTGTGTGTCTTTAAAAAGTTATGGCCAGTAGAAGCCACACTGCAAGATTTTTTCTGCTATCTTTTTAGGGCCAAAATGCCCGCCATATGCTTGATTGTGGCAAAAAGACAGCACGCTCTAAAACTCGTTGTCGGGAACACACCGACGAATGATTTGGTCGGAAAAGTATTTGAAGAGATACGGTTCATCCCAGTAAAAATGTTTTACTTGGGACAGGAATCGGAGTCTGTCCTGATTCGATCAATCTTTAGGTATAAGTCCGGTGGCCAAATAATTTACAATATCTGTGAACCAAGGTTCGCATGACACAGTTAAAAGCTGCTCATCTGGGAAAACATCAGTTATAGGAATTTGAAGCGATGGCGAAGAAGGGATGCGTGAAAGATGGTCGGCGACTATGTTTTTGCATCCTCTCTTATCTCTGATGACAAGATCGAACTTTTATAATAGGAGGATCGAACGTATAAGCCGAGATTTAGCATCCTTTTTCGCAAAAAGATGGCGAAGAGCTAAATGGTCAGTGTATACGATGACCGAAGAGCGGATTAAGTAAGGCCTGAATTTTTCTAGTGCAAACACAATAGCCAAGAATTCCTTCTCAGTTGTTGTATAATTTAATTGGGCCTCGTTCAATGTCCGGCTAGCGTAATAAATTACATGCGGCATCTTATTGATGTGCTGTTTAAGGACAGCGCCAATGGCAAAATCTGATGTATCACACATAATTTCAAATGGATGCGGAATTAAGCGAGTTTTTCAAAGACTCGAACGCCTTCATACAGCTCGAGTTGAAATCAAAAGTAGCGTCCTTGGCCAACAAAAGAGTCAAGGGTCTAGCGATCTTGCTAAAATTCTTGATGAACCGTCTATAGAAACCGGCATGGCCAAGGAAAGCTCGAATGTCACGGACGCATTTGGGAGGAGGAAGATTGGAAATAACTTCAATTTTGGCCTTATCTACCTCGATGACATTTTGCGAGATAATATGTCTTAAGACAATACCTTCTCGTACTATAAAGTGGCATTTCTTCCAATTTAGAGTAAGATTCTTATCCTTACAACGGGTAAGGACTGTGTCTAAATGCAGCACACACTCATCAAAGGAGTCGCCGAAAATGGAGAAATCATCAATGAAGATCTCCAATAATTTTTCAACCATGTCTGAAAAATTCCCATCATACACTGCTCAAAAGTAGCGGGTGCATTGCACAACCCAAAGGGCATGCGGTGGTAAGCAAACGTACCAAACGGATAAGTGAATGTGGTCTTGTCTTGGTCCTTTTCGGAGATAGGAATTTGATTATAGCCAGAGTAGCCATCCAAAAAGCAATAAAATTCATGCCCAGCCGATCGTTCTAACATTTGGTCAATGAAAGGTAATGGAAAGTTGTCTTTCCGTATCGCGGCGTTGAGTTTTCTATAATCAATGCGTACTCACCATCCTGTTTGGGTGCGAATAGGTATTAACTCATTCGCCTCATTAGTTACGACCGTTATGCCTGATTTCTTTGGGACAACATGAATGGGTCTAACCCACTGGCTATCAGAGATAGGGTAAATGATACCACTATCAAGATATTTTACAATCTCCTTTTTAACAGCCTCCTTCATTATTGGGTTGAGGCGTCTCTGTGGATCCCTTGCTGGCTTGGCATCATCCATCATATGAATACGATGTTCAACTATTAGGGGAATAATCCCCTTGATGTCCGCCATAGACTAGCCAAAAGCTTGCCGATTGTTTTGTAAGACCGTTAAAAGGGCTTTCTCTTGCTCGTTGGCTAGAGATGCCGATATGATAACAAGAAGGGTCTCATTTTCACATGAGTAAGCGTATTTAAGGTGAGACGGCAATAGCTTAAGTTTGAGTGTTGCAGGAGAAACAATTGAAGGAAAAATTGGTGAAACTATCTCGAACTCGAAGGATTCCAAAAAAGGTTCAAAGCTTGTGTAAGCAACCGAGTCGGATGGTTCAGTTAACTCATCCGAAAATTCAAAGGTTTCAAACTCGGGTGGTGATTCTTCAAAATCGTTCGAAAAAGTGAAACACTCGTAATCATTATCGGGTGTGAAAGCAGTATCCGATTCTAGGAGGAACACACTAGTGGCGTCAAAGTTGTTGTGATCGAACTGAAATTTTTCGAGCTCACAGTCCTCCTGAGTGATCTCTTGGTTCGAGCAAACATCAAGTATATTAGCATTAGGCTCGGAGGGTTGATTCCCCAACTTAAAAATGTTGAGCTCAACTGTCATGTTCCCAAAAGATAGGTTCATTGAACCATTCGACAATTGATCACCACATTAGAAGTTGCAAGGAATGGTCGACCGAGGATCACCGGAATTTGACTCCGGGGGTTAGCTACAGGCTGTGTGTCCATAATAATGAAATCAACGGGGAATATGAAGTCCCCTACTTTAATCAACACATCCTCTAACTCACCCCTAGCATGGGTGATGGATCGGTCGACCATTTGGAGAGTACAATGTGTGGGTTTCAACTCTCCAACGCCTAATTGCTCATATACTGAATAGGGAAGCAGGTTTACACTGGCACCAAGAACTAAAAGTGCGCGATTGATGTTCTTATCCCCAATAGTTATTGAAATTATAGGACAGCCATGGTCCTTTTGATATTGAGGTAACGGTTGGGTAAGAGTATCACTCACTGCATTGGCCAAGAAAACTTTCTTGGGTACCTGTGATTTCCTCTTCTTGGTGCATAAGTCCTTCAAAATTTTAGCGTAAGAAGGGACCTGTTGGACTGCATCCAAGAGGGGAATGTTAATGCTAACCAGTGTAAATAACTCCACAATATTCTACATTTGTGGACTTGCTTTATTGGATCTCAACCTGTTTGGAAATGGAACGTTTTGAAAATTCATTGAGTCCAATGTTTGTGGAGGAGATTGCGGAGTTGGAACAGATCACAGTGTTCGTGTTTTCGTCGAGTGAGATGTGGGTCCGTTCGGAGTAGCAGAAGAAGTAGAACCTTATGAAGAATGGAGAACAGGCTATGACGATGAAGAAGATGAAGAAGAAGAAGAAGCGGCGGCCGGGGTGTCATCATTAATTCCCACATTATTATGCAACACTTTTCCAGATCACAACTTATTCACTGCACTCACATTATGATTTTGTTGTTCATGAGCAACATATGTATTTTATGTGTGACCAGGATTTGGCAGTGGTTGAGATGAAAGTTTCCCCTTCTCTCGCTCGCTTAGAGCAGCATTCAGTTGTGCAATTTAGGCTTCAATTGTTTTGATGCTCTGATCATGTGAAGCAGTGTGTTGCACCAAAGACTGAATGGAAGACTGGATTCTTGTTGAGGATTGCGTAGATTGTTTTAAAAACACATGAAGACTTCATTCTAGCGAGGAAACCTTATCGTTATTTGGATGAACAAAATTGTTTTGAGGATAAGAGTTGTTTGGTACAAAATTGTTCATTTGGTTTTGGTAAGATTGGGGTTGGAAATGTTGCTGATATTGAGTTTGTTGAGGGGCTTGTTGTTGTGGAGGAAGCCTTTGAAAATTGTTATTTCCTTGGAATTGTTGTTGATTTTGATTCCAAGAAAAATTTGGGTGGCTCCTCCAACCAGGATTATAAGTTGAAGAGTAAGGATCATTTTTTTGTCTTCGCTGAAAGGCAGCATTGACTTGATCCTGTCCTTGAGCAGGTGGATTGTAAGGACACTTTTCAGTAAGATGTGATGGATCCGAACAACAAGCGCAAATAGTGCGAGTGGGTAAAGCAGGGGCAGGAGAAGGAGATGAGAATTTGCTCTCAATTGCCTCTAGTTTTTTCGTGAGTGCAGCCATTTCGGCCTTCATTGTAATCGTCATATCAAGTTGATGTATGCCTGCCCTAGACTGACCTGATGAAGTAGATGAAGTGGTTTGTCTAGTGCTTTCCCACTGAAGTGTTTGTTCAGCAAGATCGTCGAGAAATTGCCAAGCTTTCTCGCTCGATTTGGTTAGAAAGTAACCTTGACAAATGGTTTCCAGCAACTGCTTAGTTGCTGGGTTCAGTCCCTCGTATAAAGTTTGGCAAAATTTCCATTTCTAAATACCGTGGTGAGGGCACTGAACAAGAAGGTCCTTAAATCGTTCGAAACACTTCCAAAAAGGTTCGGAATGGAGCTGGGAAAATTGGTTAATTTCATTTCGAATTCTCGCGGTCTTGTGGTGTGGGTAAAACTTGTTAAGAAACACCTTAACAAACTCTTCCCAATTTTTTATGGAATGCGATGCTGTACTATATAGCCACTTTTCAGCTATGTCACATAAAGTGAAGGGAATGACACAGAGCCTTATAGCATCATCGGAAAGTTGGGTGGTCTTCATCATTGCGCAAACATTCTGGAATTTTTTAATGAAGATATAGGCATCTTCAGATTCCAGCCTGTGAAATTTGGGCAACATATTGATGAAGTGGGGTTTAATTTCGAAGTTATCCCCATTAGGAGGCGGAAGTGAAAGACAGGTGGGAAGTGCGATGCGGGTGGGATAGAAAAGATCAGGGGACGCGATTCGTTGGGGCGCTTCAACAGGCGATAAAGGATTGTTAGGATTGAATCCTGACATCTCTTTAGAAGATTGTGAATTTGAAGATGAAGAAGTGGATGGAATTTCGACTTCGGAGTCGAACGCGTCGTCAGTAGGCACTAACGAGACACGGACTAAACGGACGCTAGTTTCCCTAGTCCAACCGAACATACACTAACGAGGTGTAGTGTAGTCAAAAAGTAGAAGGTGGGGGTAAGAAAATGTCAATGAGAGAATACGGGTGAAAGTTGGGTGCAATGGATTTCTAGCGACAAATGGCAAGTTTTTGTAAAAATATTGTTTTGTGGTTTTTTTTATAAAGAGTTTTGCAAAAGATTTTATACGGACTACGACACACTTTCAAACAGTCACAATATAACTATGCACAATCAAGCCTAGAGCTAGGGTCTCCTAAGTCAACTAGACTGCTCCTAACTGGTCCAAAGGGCAAGCTGTGAGATATCTCTCGAATCGCCTCTTCACCGCCAATTGTGGCCAGGTACGCATAAGTAAAGAAAGGAGGGATCCGCTCACGAATCAACGTAAGACGGGCTTTTTAAAATTACCTTTTCCACTTGTCTAGCCTAGGCACCACAAAGTCAGGTTTAGATAAACGACCGATTGCCCACAACCTTCTTTTGTCCTAATGAGTGCGACAGTCCTTAATTGGCTGAGTCTAAATATTTTTTAATTAACTCGAGGGTTGATGCATATGCTTTTTGTGATTTTTGGGGTCCTATGAAAGGTAAAGAAATCCTCACCCAATCTGGATTGGTGTTATAGCCCCTTAAAAGTCCGTTTTAAATATGCAAAACAATTAACACACAAAATCCAAAACACTTGCCAAAAATTTTGCTTTTATTTGCGGCGCAAAGAATCCTGCACAAAATGATTTATTGGAGAAGGAGAAGAAATTTTTGCGCAAAGAACCCTACAGGAAAAATTTTCAGTGGGGTTCAGGGGGTTACAGAGAAGACAAGAAATACTCACAGAGGGCTTTGATGTGCTGATGTCAGCAAAGTGCCGCAGATCCGTGGTGAAATGTCTCTTCCCGCCATGGTTCCGCGGTGTACTTGTTGGTTCAAATCCCAAAAAATTTGTTCTGTGTTGTTTTGATTCTCCTCTGTCTGTTCAGATCTTTTGTTTCTGGATTTGTTCACCGAGCTTGCTCCAGATCTGAATCAATCCGTCTTCCTTTCCTGCGCAATTCACACAAAACCCTTCAAAAAATAACAAGATGATATTTTTTTATTTTTAATATTTTTCAGTTTTTATGATTTTTTTTCAATTTTAATTAACCCGAAATTACAAAAAGAAAACAACTACCGTTATCCCCGGCAACGGCGCCATTTGATTATTTGAGATTTTCTGCGTATGCGTTTTGAATCAAAAATTATGAATTACCGCAATCAATAACGGTGTCGCTTGGTAGCTAGCCGGTTGAGTACGGGTCGGTCCATAGGGAATACGTGTTCTTTTCTTATTGTTCTTACGAGTTAAGTCCTATTTGTGGTAGGTTTTGATTTTTATAAAAACTAAAATTGAATTTGATTTGTATTAAAAACTTGCTAGGGTTAGGATTAGGTTAGTTTGGAAAGTTAATTCTACTTAATGTTTTTTTTGCCCTAATTAAGAACATAGGTGTTAGGGTAATAGTTAACAAAGGGGATTAGCACGACAAGTAAGAAACCTAGTTTCTTCCTTTCGGTCCTTGTCCGTCCTTTCTTAACTCTTAGCCCTAACCTCTATGTAAATCAACCACTACCGGTCTAACTAGGGAATCACCGCTATCTCATAGGATAGGGTGCCGTAGTGAGCGGTGGGTGTTTGATTTACATCGAGTCCTAATTTATAAAGTTATGAGGGCAAGAAAGGAGTGAGAGATTTCCATCTCTCAAACCTACCCAATCCTAACCCTAAGTGAGAAACTACTCACTCATTAGGGCAATTGCGACAAAATTCATTTTTATAAATTTTCTTTTAAATTAACTAATGAACTTGCAGATAAATAAGAAAGGTTAAAAAATGCAGTGAAATAAATTGCAATTAAGAAGAACACAAGATAAAAAAATAACTTACTTTATTGATGCACTCTTGAACGATTACAAAGGAATTGAAATTTAATCTAGAATTAAAAAGAGGCATGCCCTTAAAGAGGCTGTAGGTTTTCTTATTTATAGATAAGAGAAACCCTAGGGTTTACATCTGATCCACATTTAAAATTACAAGACTATCCTAAGAAAGCCTGGTCAACGCACCGACACCCACCGACACATTGCACCGACACGTGCACAGCTCGGCCATGGATCCGCGGCAGATTGCCATGTTGGGCAGCGGATCCGCGGCCAACTTGAGGGATCTTTGGCTCTTCTTTTCTGGGATGCTTTATGTTGCTGTTTCCTTCTTATTTCTTCTCTTGGTTCATCAGAATCTTTTCCACTTTCTTTTTGATTTCCAACAGTGCAGAATTTGTGGACTTTTACCGTAAGCTTCGCGTTGAAGTCATGAATCTTTATGCTGCCCTCGTATTTTATGCAATCGAACTGTTCATTGATCTTCGTTTGTTCCTTAAACTGGTAGACGGCATCTTGCAGATTCATCTATTTATTGGTCAAAGTCTCACATTTGTAGCGTCTTTTCCTGAATTTCACTGTATTGTTCTGAGAACCTGTAACCTGCAACTATTTACCAGACATAGATCAAAAGCACCTATTTATTTGCAATATGATTAAGAATGGGGAATATAATAATGCAAAATTCTGATATGAACACAAGCAGAGGTTTCAAACTGACAAATCAAACAAATTTTGGAGAAAACTGTTTCTAAAAATCGAAAAGATTGGTCGACCAAACTGTCAGATGCTCTTTGGGCATTCCGTACTGCATATAAAACAGATCTAGGTATATCTCCTTACAGACTAGTGTTTAGAAAGGCTTGTCACCTTCCGGTCGAGATTGAGCACAAAGCAATGTAGGCCATCAGAGAACTTAACTGTGATTTAAATCAAGCCTGCAACTTTCGGAAGCTGTAATTAAACGAGCTAATCGAACTCCGCGATGAAGCTTATGATAATGCTGTAATTGTAAAGAATCGGACTAATGTATTTCACGATAAAAACATTTTGAGAAAAACTTTTACATCAGGTCAACAAGTCCTTCTTTATGATTCACGTCTCCATCTTCATGCGGGTAAGCTAAAATCTCGGCGGAAAAGACCTTTTGTTGTGCGGTATGTATACCCGCATGGGGCAGTTGAGATAGAAAATGTTGAAAACGGTACAATTTTTAAAGTAAATGGACATAGACTAAAACCGTATTTTTCCACTGACCCCTCGGAGGAGCTCCTGTTTTTACAGGAGCCGCTTTATAATGACTGATTTTCCTCCACCTCACCTCCATGACTTGGTAATTTTGTCACATCTTTAGAATGGAGGTGAGTCAACTTGTACAATATATATATATATAATAAAATTTTCTACATAAATAAAAGAATAAGTTTGGGGGAGATTTTCACGATCATATTTTTTGTTCCCTTTAACAATTTTTTCCTCCCACGTTTACAGGCTTCTGAGTTTTAACAGATAGCAACAGTGAGGACACTATTGAAAACAAGTTTGGGGGAGGTTTGTATTTATTTGCGCATCATTTGCATCATACTTTGCATAAGCACAAAACTTTTAAAACATATAAAAATTTAAAAAATTTAAAAGAAAAAAATATTTAATATTTAATTTTATAATAAATGGTTAGATAATGAAAAATTACATCCAAAAGATTAGAATAATTTAAGAAAACCAAGAATTGGAAGTTTTCTTAAACGAAACTAGTAATAAGTAGTCATGAGCCGTTGCCCCAAGGGTTAGTAAGATGAAAGAAGTCACTAATCTGAGGATAAAAATAAGTCTGAAAAATAGTTCCTATTCTGGAAGCCAAGCATTTGAATGTTGATACCCTACTATAAGCACTTACACACGTCTTGAAACTCGGGATAGTAGAGAATACCTTGAAATGTTCTTGTCTAAAAGCCAAAGTATGATGGAAATAATAAATGGAAAATAAAAGATAAAATGGTGAAAAGAAAAATGAATACTGGTTTTGTTATCACCAAGGCAACAATAAAAAAAATATAGCGAGGGTGCTTCATCACCTAGTGCCTTAGACCAACTGGTTTGGGTGTCACTGCTAAGCCTTAGGTGTTGCAAGACGAGAAAAATATTAAATACACCTAATCAGCAAGCACATGAATAATCGGTCGGTTAGTACGTCAAGAAGTATTAACGGTCGCATGAAAAATGTGTGAGCAAATCCATCTAAATATTCATCAATTAAAAAGTACTGAGGTACATGGACAAGAGTATGATAGCTTGAATTGAATTCTCCGAGTATAGTGATGACTTGTACACACACGTAGGGGTACATGATCTATGTTTGGATGAAAGGTAGGAATGAAGAATAAAGACGATGTTTTATTGAGGGATGACGTGATTTCTAACATCTTTTCATGACTATTAAGATAGGGTTCATAGCAACTGAAAAGCTAGTATTAGTTGGAAACTCTAATTTTCAAAGTCTTTCTTTTACGGTTCTTATCTTTAAATGTAACTTTCACAGTCTTCCTTCTATTATAGGATTTTGTGGGTGCAATCCGCTGAAAACCCTCAGGAGACAACACTCCTCCTACTAGGGACATCTAGAGGTTTAAAGGCTTGTTGCACATGCTCAGTGCAATCGTGTTTGCCTACGAAAGTGTGGTAGTTAGTTATTTTTTCTTATATTTTCTCCTCTTAAATAAAAATAAAAGATGTTTGTTCGAGACGACCAAAATTAAGTTTGGGAGAATTTGATCAGTCGAAAATAGTGCATTCTCAACACGTCAATTTCCCTACTCTTATCATTCATATATAAGTGTTTATTGTAATTATAACACAGATTACGAATTCATTTGGAAAATACCAAATAACCTGTGTTATAGTTATAATTGACATTCTAAAGGGAAATTAAGTGTTTATTACTATTCGCATGATTTTTATATCTCAACACTTGTCTCGAGATTGTTTGCAGAAAATTCTCCAGGTAAAAGAGCCGGAACTGCTAAAAGTGCTGATAAAATACATCAAGTCCAAGACTTGTGATCTGGCAGTAAACAAGAAAGTATAAAAATATTCCAGAAATCAGGAAAGTGCCATAAAGCCAACACAAATAAACACCGGAAATTTCATGTAGAGATCACCTCAAAGGGCCGCGGATCCGCAGCCGAGTCAGGCCGATCCGCCGCGAATCCGTGGACGGTCCGACTCATTGGCGACTGAAATTTTCAGCAGTGGCTTCTTCTCAATGGCCAAACTTCTTCAAGACGCTTCAGTTCCTCGAATTCTCCAGAAGCTTCCCTCCAACTGCAAGTCTTCTCTTGTAAGCTAGATAACTACCTTAATCTAGAAACTTCTCTTCAACTACCTAGCTTCCAAGGGAAGATTGACCTAGCTTCTAGGGGAAGCTAAAAAACTATAAAAGGGGACCTATGGCTTCATTACAAAGGTTGTTCGGTAGTTGTTCATCAATTAGGGTTAAAATTCTAGCAAAATCCAAATCAATTTGAATCAAGTTGGTTGACACAATTTGAGCCAAATCAAGATCCATCGAGTACCGACTCAAGTAAGCCTTCAACGAGCCTTTGAAGCAACGCCGATCTTCATCCGAGCAAGAGATCCACGACGATCCGCGACTCAAGAAGATCGATGCGAAGCTAATTTCGGCGGATCTAGTTACTTCCTCAAATCTTGTAACCTTTGAGTGAATTGTACCTAATCGTCGATTAATAAAGGTGAAAATTATAAATCTTGTTTTTCTTTACATTCATGCATTATGAAAAGTTACCGATTCTTTATTCTTTCCTTTTTCATAATGTTTGAGTGAAATCTTCGCTTGTAGCATAATCGAGAGAATAGGTAGATGATGATGATGAAATTCTTGAACGATTCTTAAGTCTTATGAGTTTTGTAATCTTTAGGAAATTGAATCATCGAAGACCTAATTTGAGCGAGATCGCTTTCTTGAATGTTTTCGCTCCAAATTAGAGATCAACGATCGGTGATTTAATTTACTTGAGGCTAGAAATTGAATGATAATCAATGAAAGGACAAGGGATGATGAAAGAGAAACCCTAGTTTCTTCAATAGATCCCTAAATCTCGTTGATCGTCATCGATCTAGCAACAAATCCTCAATAAATAAGAATTTGTAATCATTAGTGTTTACCGCCGGAAACCGGGAAGACGAACTGTCTTGCCTGAATTCAGGGGCAGATGCTAATTGGTGCTATCCGTCCACCTCTCCGAAGATGCCAAGTTGATTTATGGCCATTTGTATCGAAGGTTTAAGCGGATGCGGCCAATGTAGCAGACTTCGTCAGATTCCCCCTCGTTTGAGGGGTTTTTGATTGTGGGGACGCTCTTTCCTGGAGATGCAAGCCCCTGCAGTTAATTGCGTTACCGCATCTCGGTAACAACTTTCTCCTTCTCCAGATGGTCACTTCGTGTCGTGGGTATTTGTTTTGTTTTTGGTTTCCCGTGGATTGTATACGGAGACAAATTTATGTTGTCGCCCATAGGACATGGATTAGTCCAAATCTGTATTTTCTTAGATTTGGGTTTTTGGGGGTTGAGTTTAAGGTTACGTTAGCCTCATTTGGGACTAAGATCAACTTAAACGTTTGTTAAGGATACGTTAGTCTAATTTCTAAATTAAGATTAACTTAACGGGATCGTTTAGATCCAACAAAAGAGCATTTATACTCTAATGTTTAGTTTAGGGACACTGCGGTCGATCACCAGTTTAAAGACATGGTGGTCCAATACCAGTTTAGGGACATAGTGGTCCAATACCAGTTTAAGGACATAGTGGTCCGAGGTTAAGGACATCGTAGTCCATGAGTTTAAGGACCCCACAGTCCGTGAAATGTGTGGTTGTCGGGACCCGTCACCTCTTTGAAGACGTTGAAGGATTACAACGACATGTATCAAAGGGGTTCAGAGATGTACCCTCGAACCGGGTGTAAATTGATTGGAAGAGCATATGAGCTCAGTTCAATTTAAATTGAGGACTTATGGCCAGAATTGGGCTAAGTCCAGTTAAAAAAATGTTTAACATTTTTATTTATGTTCTACCTATTAGGCCTTTATTTGGGCTCTGCCCTTTTAATAATGCAAAGCATTGGGCTCTGACATTTTGTCTGGAATTAAATGCATAGCATTTATCAGAACGAAGTATGTTCTGATAGCGCGCCACGTGGCGCATCAGGCGCTTTGCGCCCATTAAAGAGCGCATTGCGCTAACGCACGTAAGAGTGACACGTGTCGCTTAGCGCTGAGCACTGGTTTGTTAGTGCACTACGCTTTATAAGTACACTGCGCCAGTTTATGGGTGCGCCAGTGAGTGACACGTGGCGCACTCTGGCGCTGTGCGCCAGTCCAAGAGCGCAGTGCGCTATTTTTAGAAGCGCAAAGCGCAAACTGTTCTGTGGTTGACACATGGCGCAATTTGGCGTTGTGCGCCAGTCCAATAAGCGCAAAGGCGCAATTCCAGAGTGCAAAGCACTCTCCAATAGCGCAGAGCGCATTTTGATCAATTTAAGATCAAAGAACATGTTTTTTGTTTTTCAAAGGAGGCCTTGCCTCAAGATCCAAGAACCAAAGTTCTTGTTCTTATCAAAAAGCTATGCCTTTATAGATCAAAAGATCTGTGAATGAAGTAAATTACTTCTTTTTCGTCTTATAATTAGATTTTTTTTGATCTTTTTCTTTTCTATTGAAGATCTTGATCTTGTTCTTAGATCTCTGATCTTTTTAGAAGATGGTTCTTCTTTTTTAATGAGATGATTTCATCTGTATTTATTCAAGAACACGGTTCTTTACCTTTAAAGATGAAGAAATGATCTTCTTTCTTTAAAGGCTTGCCTTTCTTTCTTTTTGAGTTCTTCTCTCAAAGTTTGCAGAGGGTTCTCTCTATGTGAGACTTGAAGTCTTGGGGCTTTTATATAGGGCCAATTGATTTGTTAGGTTAGTTGAAGAGATTTTTCTCTGATTGATTTGGGGATATGTCCCCACCGTTGGATCTTTGATCCTAGAGCTTCTGTTTTACAGAAAATAATCTTCTTATTTTAATAAGATCGGAAAGATCTTTCTAGAACAGAATTTTAATTCTGATTAATTAATAATTTATTATTAGTATTATTAAATCTTTTGATCTAACGGTGGGGAATTCTTTAAATTCCAGCGCTGGCGTAATTGGCGCTAGCGCACCTGCGCTTGACACGTGGCGCGCAGCGCAGAGCAACTGCGCTAGCGCGTCTGTGTTCGACACGTGGCGCGCAGCGCAGAGCGCAAGGGATCTGAAGTGTTGCTTAAATTTTTGAATTTTAATTTTGAAACAGAGCTTTGCTCTGATTGGGGGTGCGCTGCCTAGGGCGCAGCGCTCCTGGCGCTGGCTTGTCTGCTCTTGATACGCAGCACGCAGCGCGCAGCGCAGAAGATATGAAGCGTTGCTTCAAATTTTGAATTTTGAAATTCAAAATAGAGCTTTGCTCTGATTGGGGGAAACAAATGCCCCCCACCATTTCGCCCACGTGGTACACACGTGAGTGCAGCGGTGGCAACATCTGAGCCCTTGGATCAACTCAGAAGTTGAGGAGGCGCTTCAGCGCCTATAAATAGGACCCTTGGTCCTCAGATGATTATCATCTTTCCTTCAAGAATTTTAATCTCAGAGCCTTGCTCTTCTTTCTAAGAACTTCAAGAGTTAGAACTCTAGAAAATTTTAGGTAAAAATTAAATTAAATTAAATTAATTCTAATAACTTAGAGGTTTACCCATTAACAGAGCCTTGCTCTCATAGATCTTTTGATATAAAGAAAACCCCTTTAGGGTTTTATAAACAGAGCCTTGCTCTCAAGAACCCATAGATCTAAATAGATCTTTCCTTAGGGTTTCTTAGCCCATGGGTCAGAGCTCTGCTCTTTTGACAATATAGATCTTTTGAACCTTTGATGAAGAACTCTTAAGAGTTTTTTCATGGATCTTTAAGATCCCAGAATTTTAATTCTCAGGAATTAATTTTCATTAACTTTTGATGGATTTTCCATTATCATTACAGAGCTAGGCTCTTTAAGGAATTTTATTCCCTCGTGACCAGAGTTTGACAAGTGTCACTCTGTTATAGAGCTTTGCTCTGAAAGGGAGATTTTCTCCTTGTCTCGAGAGATTTCTCATTCAATGAGAATATTCTTTGAGGATTTCATCACTAATTGTCAGTCTCATCCAATGATGAGGCTGTATTATTAATTGATGCATTGTTATTTGGATTTTATGGGTCCCCCTTTAGTCCCCTTTCCACTGCATTGCAGTGTGGTACAAATTTTAAAGTGTCGCTCAAAATTTTAAGATTAAATTATAGTACTGATAATTGAATTCTTTTCTTTTTCGCAGGCGACATATCTTCCGATCTTTCTTTCCCATTTTTCCGTTCAGAAGGAGGATTCCGTGAAGCATCGGTGGACCGGGAGGTTCTTGCGCTCATTAAAGACTACGACCCGGAATACAAAAACCCTCACCTATGGGGTCGGTGGTATGACCAAATTTTCATGGGCCGACGGAGCTTTTCCTGTGCGACACCTTCGGAGCTTATTTCAGCGATTGCTTATGCAGATGAGCCTCCGATAAATTACACTATGGAGGAGGTCAACTGAACATCGGAAGGTCTCCTTCGGCCTTCTATCGCCGCAATACCAGTGCAGCCGCCAGTAGCTTTGGACATCCTAGGGCGACGCATATGTCAAGGCGAGTCGCGTCCTTGGGGACAGCCGTACATTGTAGGACTAACTCCCCGTCACCCAGCCGGGTATTTACAATGGGCCCTGTATATCTTATCGGTGTGGAAATCACAGTTGATGAAGCTCGGATTGTATTCCGCTGTTTATGCTTCTTTGTTTCAATATTCCACACCCCCTACATGGTGGGTCAAGGCATTTCTGGAACAGTGGAACATTCCAACCCACACCTTCCTCCAGTAAGATCGAGATGTCTCCATTTCTTTGGAGGAGTTTGCAGAGGTCTCGGGTTTACCCGTTAGGGGGGAACATTACGAGGAATTGCTTCCCCCGGATGAGTATGTTTTCGCTACCAAATCAGTGGTGATAGGTCTTACTTCCGAGAATGTTATTCAGCACAAGTTTCTAAGCTTAATAAAGGTGTTGAATATGTATGAGAACCTCCCTATTGCATCCGAAGGTCGTGGAGTCAGTTTTACGGCTTTTATCGCTGATTTTCTTCACCCGGAAATATTGAAGGAAGAAGTCGAGAAATTCGCCAGTCTTGACGACCCCTTCGACCTGGGTTTAGGAAAGCTTCCAGCGGTGGGGGCGGATCAGAAGAGCTTCTATCTACCTGATGCCCCGGTCATCCCTTTTACAGAACTGGCGGCTCCTGGGATCGACGAAGAAGCGTTCTTTTTAGGGTTCCTCGGGCTGTGGCTGAGTTGGTTCGCGCTTCCCATGCACCCTCGCCGTATGAGGTCGTCCGTCTTCTATCCTGCGCATCGGATGGTTGCTGGGATACAAGTGGTTGTGGGGATTGCTGGGTTAGCCCATATGTATCATGGCCTCAGCTTGGCGGCTGATACTACTGAGCCAGGGGTGCAGTCGGTAAACTTCCCGATGCATTATTTCACGTCATGGATCGAGTTACATGTGCTAGGTGTCTTTGGCATCCACAAGAGGCCAAGTTTTTATGACAGGTGCAGGTTCCCTCAGATCATGCGACTGGTTGGGGCTTCTATTGTGACTCCGACGCAACGGGAAGCTAGAGGCTTGCTTCT
Organism: Agapanthus africanus; assembly: GCA_030015575.1. Classification (NCBI taxonomy): domain Eukaryota; kingdom Viridiplantae; phylum Streptophyta; class Magnoliopsida; order Asparagales; family Amaryllidaceae; genus Agapanthus; species Agapanthus africanus. The sequence goes on from JASDDO010000001.1 coordinate 411,864,241, forward strand.
TCGCCCGCGCACGGTTGGGGCTGGCATGTTCTTTACTGATAAAGTTCTGACCGTCGGCCAAGAGTCGAGGAAGGTGGTGCTGCCACTGCAGGACATATTTAAAGATGGGGCCTCTATGTTGAAAGCTTGGGAGATCCTTCATTTATACTCCATCTGGCCGGGTTTCCTAGTGTTTAAGCAAAATGACGCGGCGTTATTCATAAGATACAATCCGTACCGTTTCGCCCAGCAGCTAAGTTACAATCAGGGCATCCCACTTGAAGCCTTCTTGGCCGAGCCTGCTGGTACCGAAGAGGGAATGCTGAGCGCACTGCATCATTTCATGCGCTTGAATACAGGGTCCAACTTCTTTATCAGCAAACCGAGTTGCGTCCCAAAGGCTCTGAATGCGTATGTGGCGTGGTATCAGCATTCAATGGGTGCTGTCATCAGGGAAGAGAAGCGATTGTTGCTCGATCGCAAAGGTGCAGTGCCGGCTGGTGATCGAAATGTTCCTCTGAAGCGACAAAACATTGTTCATCCTGCCCTGAGAGAGATCACTGCAGTTGAGCCTCCACACGTGTTAAGTCCCACGCATGGGTTGCCGCCACCCAGCGTGCCTAAAATAGAGGTGGCTGCCGCGTCCCCCGAGTCGGACGTAGGAAAAGAAATTGGGATTCGTCGTTCGAAGGCGTCTACCAAACGTAAACTCGTGTTATCAGCCACCGGCGCCCGTCCTCAAAAGAAGAAGAAACAAGTACTTTCTTTGGACATCATATTAGGCTCGACGCCCCCTGCTCCGTTTAGCGAAGGCTTGAGCGAATATGGGACCAACGAGGGTTTATTCGGGATGCTTGATGATACCGATTTGGAGGTCGCCATTGAAGCTTCCAAACAGTCAGCCACCCTTGAAAAGGAATTGGCCGCCCTTCCGCGGTCAGGTATACTTTACCCTTATCTCTCCGCTGTTTATTTCACTCTTCTTTTTATCATGCTTTGACTGATGCTTGTTGTTTCAACAGGTGCCTCAACAGAAGAGGCCATTGCTGCTTCGCTTAAAACCTTTGAAGAGGAGGAAAGGCTTCATGCCTCATTGCCAACAGAGGCTTCTCTTGAACGACCGATGCGGATACCATAACGGTTCCGGAGGTAAAACCTGGTTCTGATGATAATGTCCCCTTGGCGGAGGTCCTGAAGAAGTCTTCCCTCTCTGTCAAAACCGAGAAGCAGCCCAGAAAACAGACGGCAAGGGGAAAGAAGCGATCTTCTAGGGCCATTAGCTCTGGGCCAAAACGGGGGAAGAAGACCTCTGCTAGTCCACAAGACGACAGCCTTCTTTTTCCTGGTTCATCCGCCGAAGAAGCTGCACAACTGGCTGAGGCTATAAGGCGTTCTCAAGACGAATTAGAGAACGTAAGAATTCCGAAAAAGCCCTACCTAGCCATCATTTTTTATGAAGACCCTTCATGGATCCGGCGACGATTCATCAGCCCTTTGGAGGAATGGGACGAGAGGGCTCTTAAGCAGGCTGCTTCGGAGGACGCTGTGGATGCGCTTTCATTATGGACTGGCGGCCACGTGTCTACCCTTGAAGCTCGGCGAGCACACCTCCTTCAGAAGGAGTGTCGACTTGAGCGAGCCATACAAAAAGCTTCCTTGCGCATCGGTACGTTCCGGTATTTCTTTGTAATACTTTATATTGTCTGCACTTGTATATATGTATTCTTATCCTTGTGTGAACTGTGCAGAGACTTCGGCGATGGGGGAGGTTCCCACGGGTTTACTGACCGTAGGGCCTACTGATACCCCTAGTGAAACACTGCTCAGTGGGGAGGGTGCTGATGAAACTATCCCTCCTGCGATGGAGCTTCCCTTGGTGATTCCTGCTCCCCAGGTGGTTGCTCCTTTGGAAGAGGCATCTTCATTGGCCACGGGTTCAACGGGTCTCTCTGGGGATGGCCAGGTGACTACGGGAAAGATAGTCGAGGCCACCGTCCTTCCATTGGAGCCTGTAGCGATGGTTACTGTTTCTCCACCGGAAGTTACTATACCGGTCCACATCCCTGATGATGTGCTCTGGAGCACAGAGTAGGGTGAGGCAGTCGCTGCATCCAGTAATGCCCTTGTTGTGGTCTCGACCGGTGGCTTACCGGGTAAATTTCAGGTTATTGCTTTCTATTTTATTCTGCAATCCCTTTTCTACCTTTTCCGACAGTACTTTTGTTTTGAATGCTGCTGCGGTGGGCGTTGAGGTTGTGCCACCAGAGGAAGCACCACCAGTTACCGCTTTGACGGTCCCTCTATCTTCTCTTATATCTTCTCAAATGTTGGAAGGTATGGGTTTCCGATAAGCCTAAATCGGGGACAACATCTTTTGTGTACTAACCATGTATCATCGTGATCTCGCAGGAGTTCTTTTTGATCATTTGTATCAGGTGCTGAACCTGCACTTCTCTTTCCTATCGGAGATTAGTTTGGCCGCCGGTGTCGGTGAGTATCTTTTCTAACCGATGTCCTTTCTTTTCTTTAACGGGCAGTCACGTTATTTCTAATTCTTCTTTGCATTGCTCGTAGCCTTACAAATTGAAGGGGGGTCAAGGGTATCGCCGCGCCACCAGAACTCCCAGCTTTGCCCCCTGTTGCGTCCGGTATAGCAGACTCTGTTTTCGTGTATCTTGTTTACTTCCTAATCCGACATTTGACCATGATTTATTTTGCAGCAATCACATCGACTCCAGCCCCGTTCAAGTCTCTTATCATAATGCCAGCAGGGCCCTTTTCCAGAAGTCCATCCTGAAAAGGTGCCGTGACCAGTCTGCGTATGCTGAGCGAATACGTCGAGGAGCTTGACGCAGAGGCTCCTATATCTGCTGTAGATTTCGCTGTCGAGGTCGATCCAATGCTGGCGACGCTTGTGAACTTCCATAATGAAGGTATCGTCGAGTCTCGGGTTAATCACTGCAGGGAAATTGAAGCTTGCCTGCATGAGCTCGAGGTTGGATGTCCTGCTCCAGAGGTTCGGGCTATGAACGCTAAGCGGGCTACGTTGGTTGAGCAGAGCACTCCCTACTTCCGTCATCTTGAACAAGAGGCGGCTTTAAAACGTAAGGAGTGCGGAGAGACTTTGAGCGAATCTTCCCGACTACAAGCTCAAGTTGACGCCAATGCTGTGCAATTGAAAACCATCTTTGAAGGCCTTTTACGATGCATTTCTGATGGGCTAACGCTAAGGCAGAAGCTCGACCTCATCGAGCAGGATGCGCAGAGTCGTGAGGCAGCTCGGCGGGTCATTGATGAGCGACTTTCGTCTTATTTGCAACAACGGGCTCAGGTTGAAACGGAGTTGGACGTGGCAGCTGACCATGACGACAGGCTGAGGGGAGTGCGCGAGCAATTGATTGGCCTACTGTGTATGCTTCCCTCCCAACAGTCGCATTTTGCGCCATTTGTAAATTTTGAATAAAATGTATTCATTTTTCTTTATCCTTTCAGATGATGTAGCTTGTACTTAATTGAATTCATGAATAAAAGATACATTTCTTTCGCAATGTCTTGTGTCATCTCTCTGCTTTCTTCTTTCTTTTGTTATCAGCATGTCACCATAGCAAGCATAGCCGGCAGATGACAGGGTGAGCATCTTGTTTTGGCTTCTTCGAGGGGTAGTGATGGCTTAGGTGGCAGGTTCAGATCTGCTGCCTAAGACTTTTCAACTTTATGAGCCGTGAGGGTCTCATAAAGACTTTTCTGCCTACGAGTCGAGAGGATCCCGTAGGTGTAATTTCTCCTTAGGAATCTTAGGGATCACTAAGTGTGTTTTCTTTTGAGAGTCGTAAGGATCTCACAAAAGAATTATCCCTCTTACAAGTCGAGAGGACCCGTAAGCGGTTGTTTCCCTCCTTGTCGAGATTCGACTTTGGAGAGTGTGGCCTGTGAATAGTATGCAGGAGTCCATTTAGAACTGACTTGCTGGGCCCCAGTGCTTAGGAAACCGGTTCTTATCCCGACTGCCTAAGGCTTTTCCCTACGAGTCGAGATGAATCGAGCATTTCTCGCAAGGATATCCTAACGTCACAGTTAACCTCTACTCTTTATGACAAATGTCTGTTAGGGTTTGTGGTACTTGGGTTTTTTCCATCGTACCGTCGCGTTGGCTGATGTATTCCTCGATAGGAAATCTTGCTTGTTCGAGTAGCCTTGCGACTGTCGTGTCTCTGATCCCTTCGGGGGCTGGACAAGACGTCTTCAAGCAATCCTCCTAGGCAATTTGACCGTCGGAAGAGCAAGCGTTAGGAATTTTTCCATGCCGCTTTTTACTTGAGGTTAGGCCCATTTTAGAGAGCCCGATGAGTCATAACCATTCCGCGCTGGTGTGGGATGATCTTCGATAGTCTTTCAGGTTTTATATGAGTTGCCGTCAAGACCCTGAAGCTAGGAATTTGGCCTTCGCTTCGTTCACTGGCATCGCGTCTGCTGTAACGAGACGAATGTCGCGGTTGTCTCTGGGCTGCAGGTGAACCATCGAGGTTTGGAACTAGGGATTTTCCGTGGCTCCATTGTTTAATTGTCACGTTTGGATCTTGATGGAGGAAGAACGTTGTAGTGACATTTTGTCTGCTGTATCGAGACGAACGTCGAGATGGTGACCACTCTGCGCTGGTGTGAGATGATCTCCGATGGTCTTTCAGGTTTTATATGAGTTGCCGTCAAGACCCTGAAGCTAGGAATTTGGCCTTCGCTTCGTTCGCTTGCATCGTGTCTGCTGTAATGAGACGAATGTCGCGGTTGTCTTTGGGTTGCAGGTGAACCGTCAAGGTTTGGAACTAGGGATTTTTCCCTGGCTCCGTTGTTTAATTGTCGCGTCTGAATCCTGCTGGAGAAGGAACGCTGTAGTGACATTTCGTCAGCTTTATCGACATGAACGTCGAGATAGTGACCACTCTGTGCTGGTGTGAGATGATCTCCGATGGTCTTTCAGGTTTTATATGAGTTGCCGTCAAGACCCTGAAGCTAGGAATTTGGCCTTCGCTTCGTTCGCTGGAATTACATCTGCTGTATCGAGACGAATGCTTAGGTGGAGTTGGGATTTTGCCATCACTCTGCTTTGCTCTGACCGTGAGGTCTTTTATTGATGTTGCGTCCATTGTAACGAGACGAATGTTGAGCTGGTCTCTAGGTTGTCTGTGAACTGTCGAGACTTGGCTCTCTTTCTGGTGGATCCTGAGGAGGGAAGGAGTGATTCCTCCTTTGTTTGCGCCCCTGGATTGTATACATGGATTGATATGATAGCACCTGTAGGGCATAAATTTCATTTTTCCTTATTTCTTTCCGCGATGCTGTATCATTTCAGCTTTTGTATCGCGAAGGTCGCGATTGCCCAATCATTTTGGCTATTTTTCGCGGTGCCCAATCATTTCGGCTATTTGTTTTATTTACTCGCTGCTTTTTATTGCGAGTTGCCCAATTATTTCGGCTATTTTGCATGCATGTATGGCTCCGCATTTTTTCGCTACAAGCTTGGGATTAGACACCGATTTCGGCATCAGCACCGCTACAACTGGAATATTGCCAGGAGCGAATTATCATTTGCCTCTGTCGATATCGAACAAAGGTGGCTTAGCGAACAGGGTTAGGGTCCTGTTGACTAAGGCTTTTGACATCATGAGCTGTAAGGGTCTCATAAAGGTATTTCTCCCTACGAGTCGTGAGGATCTCATAAGTGCGTTTTCTCCTTAGGGATCGTGAGGATTCTTAAGTGCATGATCTCTTATAAGTCGTAAGGATCTTATAAGAGCGCTTTCCCCTTATAAGTCAAGAGGACCTACAAGGGATGTTCACCGTGTAGACATATCCCTAGTCACGGGTGGGACTTTGTTAGGAAAGTGTTTATTCGCGCCCGTGGATTATATACAAGGGTCAGCATTGAGCCGCTTGTAGGGCAGTATTGGAGGTTGTGGGGCTGCTTAAGAACAGGTTTAGATCCCTATAGCTTAAGACTTTTGAATCTTATGAGCTGTGAGGGTCTCATAAGAGAGTTCTCCTTACGAGTCATCAGGATCCCGCAAGTGTAATTCCTCCTTAGGAATCGTGTGGATTCATAAGTGTGTTGCTCCCTCGTGAGTCGTAAGGATCTCACGCTGGTGATTTCTCCTTACAAAGTCGAGAGGACCTTGCAAGTGTCTTTTAACGAGGTTGAGCCCTTTCGGATTTTCACAAACACTCGCCGGTTGCCCCGCTGTTTTTACTCACGGAGCCCTTTCGGGTTTTCATCCGTGCCCATTTCTCTTATGGACATACCGTTTTCTTCTTTCTTTTTTTTTTATTTTAACGAGGTTGCGCCCTTTCGGGTTTTCACAAAACTCGCCGGTAGCCCTGCTGTTTTTACTCACGGAGCCCTTTCGGGTTTTCATCTGTGCCCATTTTGCTTATGGCCATACCGTTTTTTTAATATTTTTTTTACATCACATCAGCCTAAGGATGCTGCGGGTTGGTAGTAGTTTAACGACGTTTCGGTCATTTTCAAGTTTTAGGACATTGCTCCGTCGTTAGTTTATGGACGTTTCGGTCCGCAGCCAGTTTTAGGACATAGTGGTCCACCGTTGCCGTATTTGAGGCAAATCTCTAGTTTACTGACTTTTCGGTCTATGAGGCTTTCCTTATGAATGAGCATGATGCCCCCGGCATATCCATCTTTCTCGGAGCGTGTGGTTGTGGCGGGCTCACCTTCCAGTTTTCGGACAGCGTGAACTTGCCCTGTTGGTATTGGTCTTCAACCCAGTTTTTGATGACGTAGCAGTTTTCGATCGGATGGCCCAATACTTGGTGGCAAAGGCAGTAATTAGGATTGTTGACATCATTCAGTTGTAACTGGTGTTTCGGCTCTGGTAGAGTGATAAGCCTGTTGCGCACTGCTAGTTCGAACAGCCTCCTTGTTTCATCCCGGGGAAATGAGTAAGGACGTTTCAACTTCTCATAGAGGGGTTGCCGTTTGTTGCTTTGGCGAACAACCGGTCTAGGGCCACTCGATTGTTATTGAGCGTTGGCGACAAAGGCCATTTTCCCTTCCCATTATCCCTTATGTTCGATCCCTTGTTTGTGGGTCCGAGATTCTTTTCAGGTAACGTGCGATTGCACGGCTGAATGTTCTCGCAACTCCTCAATTCTTTAGTTTCATAGATGGATTCCTTGAAGAGAGGACCGAGGGATACTTTTTCGTCGGAGTCGCTTCCGAAGGTAAGAACTCACGATCCCCCGGGATCAACCCTATGACAATTGCCGGCAATTCTTTTACGCTCATCTGTCGCATTTTTTCTCTGTCTACGAGCTTCACACTTTGTCCTGTTGAAGTGTTGTCTGTGAGCGACATACCCTTGCCACCAACACTTAAAAGAGTTGCAGTCTTTAGTAGGATGTGCGATCTTCTGATGATATAAGCAGAAGTTAGGATGTACGTCCGCTTCATCAAGATGTATACCGCCAGGAGAATTTTCTCTGAAAGAGGGCAGCTTCATCCCCATCGATATGGCTTTGGCGAATCGTTTCCTTGTCTTGATCCTGCTTTCATTTACGGTGGATGTACTTTGATCTGGTGGGAGTGTTTCGACCCTTTTGTCCAGTCGCCGGCGTTTGCCCTTTTCAAGTATGGATATCTCGCGCTCTCGATCGGCTTTACTTTACAGATGAATTTCACTCAGGAAGGTGTCGATCATTTCGTCTGACGGCCATGGAAGTTCCGGTTTAGGACCTGCCCCCAGATTCTTTGGGTTAAGAGCTTCTTCACTGTCAATCGATGAGTGAGAGATCATATGGCAGCTTGCCACATAATCCGCAGGTTCATCCGATGAGTCTTTGTCATCATCTCCGTCCTCAAGGACGTGGCTGAGGAATTCTCGGAGTGTGACTGGGGTCCGCGCCTTCTGATTATATTCTTCCAGCGTGTCAATATGTTTTCGCAGATCCGTGCGCTTGTCATCAAACTGAGCGAGCTTTTTCTTCTTTTTCTTTGAAGACTTTAACGGCTGTGCCTGGGTGTTTTGCCCACTGCTATCAATTCTCGGTATTGGGTGTGGTTTCAGCATCCCATCAAGGACCTCGGGCTCCGTCGGACTTTTCCACCTATCGGCTGGGCATGTATGATGATCCTTCAGCATTCTTTTCGTCTTGGTTGAAAGAGCGACCTCCCATGGAGCGTTTTCTACAAAAGAGCATGATGCCCCCGGCATGTCCACTTTTTTAGGGGCATGAGGTTGTGGCGGGCTCACCTTCCAGTTTTCGGATAATGCAAACTTGCCTTGTTGGTATTGGTCCTCAATCCAGCCTTTGAAACCGAAGCAATCTTCGATTGGATGGCTTACTGCTTGATGGTAAGTGCAGTAATTATGATTGTTGAGATTGCCTGGCTGCAATGGACGTTTTGGATCCGGCAAATTTATGAGCCTGTTGCGCACTGCCAGCTCGAACTGTCTTCTCGTTTTGTCTTGAGGGATCGAGTAAGGAAGTCTTAGCCTCTCCTCGAGAGATGGGCGTGGACGCATATTATTTTGACGGACAACCGACTTTAAGTTGCTCGGCTGTTGTTGAGTATTAGCGACGAAAGTTGCTTTTCCTTTCCCCTTTTCAGTCTGAGGATCCAACTTTGGGGGAGATGGTCTATGACCCATCTGGTCCATTTGGGCCAGTTTGTCAATCAAGGCCTGGAAGGTGGTCAGCTTGAAGAACATCATGAATTGGGATATGGTCTCCTGAGGGTCAAGAGTACCTACGAACATGCCTACCGCAGGAGCTTCTTCGATGCGCTGCTCGCATTTCGACCATAAATTTTGCCACCGTATCGCGTATTGTACCCACGTTTCGCCTGGCTTTACCCAGGCGTTGATCAATACGGTGATCGGGGTGCGCTCGCTGGCGCTTGCAAACCGTTGAGTGAATAGCAACTCCATTTCTGTAAACGTTTTGACGGAGTCGTCGGGAAGCTCGGAGTACCATTCAAATGCCGTTTCTGATAAGCTGCTGATGAATTGGCATAGTAGCAATTTATCGTCACCTCCGGTGTTGCCACATAAAGCCCTGAACTGGGCAACATGCTGGTGGGGATTTCCAGTCCCCTTATATAGGTGGAATTTGGGGATCGTGTATCCCGGCGGGTACCATCCTGGATAGGGTCGTCCAGTCTTGACAACTTGGCCAGCCGCTTCATTCGCCTGGGGAGCTCGTATTTGCTGAGCTCTATAGTCATCCAGTGTGGCCTTGGAAATAGTTTCCTCCTTGGCTGCTGAGTGAGCCAGAAGAGGATTAGACGTCTCTCCTCCATCATCTTCAATAATGATCGGAGGGTCTTCAGCTGGAGGGTCCGGCTGTGGCATCATCCCTACCATGTCTTGGAAAAGAAACACCATTTGTTTTAAGTTAGCCGCTTGCTCCGCGGCTTCTTTGTCTTTCTTTTCAAGGACTCTGCGAAGGAAGTCAGCATTGGTTTCTTGTTCGTGACGCTGTCTTGATGATGCCACCGGGCTTTTTTTTGCTCGGTAAGTGGGGCCATTGTAGTCAGCATCTCTTGGAGCATATATTGTTGTTGTTCCTGATCTCTTGTGATGGATCGGATGAGCGGTCGATGACCCGTAGAAGCGCGGTTATCCTCTTTCCCGGAACCCATGTAAACAGAATGTACCACCATGCCCCCAGACTTGCGTTTGGGCTCAGTGCCTTTGACATTTGTCGCAGGCATGGGGATTTTCTCCGGCCTTCTTCTCTTCTGCACGGTTGATGTTGAGGGGGCCGTTGCAGCGGGCACCCAGGCAGTTGTCATCCATTGTGGCTTGCTAGGACGGTTCTCTTCCTGCTGAACCTTCAGCTTCTTTTGTCGGGGAGGATAGTCTTGATCGAACACCGACTCTCAGACTTGCCGCCAGATTTTGTAAACTTTGGAAGACAGCAGTTGAGGGGACTGCTTTGGTTTCATTTCTATGACCGTCTCCATCGGTGGAGGAGATCTCTTTAGCACGGCGGTAGGAGAGTTCCTGCGCACCTTGTTAAGTAGTTCAAAGTAGTTCCTAGTTCGAACAGCAGCATCGACTTCCACCGTTGGGGCTAGCGGAGTCAGTCCAGAAGGGGAATTGCCCCCATCTTTCCTCACTCGGTGCCAATGGCGACGTCGAGCATGTCGTGCTGCCAGGATTACCTTAGCTGTAGGGGTGACTTCCTCATGCCCCCTGTGTTGGTCAGAAGTTGTCGTCGTCAGCCTATTGAAGTCTGATGTTCTCTGAGTGGGAATAACCAACCTATCGAAGGTAGACTTCCGAGCAGGGGAAGTAGCCTTGACGATTTCACCTGGAGCAGAATTTGAAACAGTCAGTCTTGTGAAGAATGACCCTTTGGCAGGAGAAGCCGCCTTGACGACTTCATTAACAGGAATGGCAATCCGGTTAGGGATAACCCTTTCTGGTATCGCAGGCTTCTTCATAGGCCTAAATGAGCTTTGGCCCAGTCTGTCAAAGACTGAGGCGTTGGAGCTGGATGACCCGTTGAGAGGGGCCGCAGTAGTTGTGAGCCGGTTAAAGACCGAGCTCTTTGGGGCTTCTTGCGATGGTACATGGGCGTTGAAGCTCATCGGTGGGATCATGGTCCCAAAGAATAGCCCAGTGGTGGCCTGAGTTACTTTCTCCACTAGCATCTTGAACAGGGAGGCCGCTTGGGGCCCGTAAGTCACTCCTCCGGACGGGACGGAGCGAGAGTTGCAGTTGAAGTTAGTGCAGTTTGAAGCCATTGATCTTCTGTCTTCTGCACTGAGCAAGACACCAAATCTAAGTATCTCGAATCCACAGGCCACCATAGCAAACCGCGATTGGTTCGCGAACACGACATACGAAGTGTGGAGTGGAAAGAAGAAGAGGTCCCACCGGGCGTGCCAGAATCTGTTTACCGCCGGAAACCGGGAAGACGAACTGTCTGGCCTGAATTCGGGGGCATATGCTAATTGGTGCTATCCGTCCACCTCTCCGAAGATGCCAAGTTGATTTATGGCACCATGTATCGAAGGTTTAAGCAGATGCGGCCGATGTAGCAGACTTCGTCAGATTCCCCCTCGTTTGAGGGGGTTTTGATTGTGGGGACGCTCTTCTATGCAGGCGCAATCCCCTGCAGTTAATTACGCTACCGCATCACGGTAACAAATTTCTCCTTCTCCAGATGGTCACTTCGTGTCGCGGGTGTTTGTTTTGTTTTTGGTTGCCCGTGGATTGTATACGGAGACTAATTTATGTTGTCACCCGTAGGACGTGGATTAGCCCAAATCCGTATTTTCTTAGATTTGGGTTTTTGGGGGTTGAGTTTAAGGATACGTTGGCCTCATTTGGGACTAAGATCAACTTAAACGTTTTTTAAAGATACATTAGTCTAATTTCTAAACTAAGATCAACTTAACGGGATCGTTTAGATCCAACAAAAGAGCATTTATACTCTAATGTTTAGTTTAGGGACATTGCGGTCGATCACCAGTTTGAAGACATGGTGGTCCAATACCAGTTTAGGGACATAGTGGGCCAATACCAGTTTAAAGATATAGTGGTCCGAGGTTAAGTACATCGTAGTCCATGAGTTTAAGGACCCCACAGTCCGTGAAATCTGTGGTTGTCGGGACCCGTCACCTCTCTGAAGACGTTAAAGGTTTACAACGACATGTATCAAAGGGGTTCAGAGATGTACCCTAGAACCGGGTGTAAATTAATAGGAAGAGCAGATGAGCTCAGTTCAATTTAAATTGAGGACTTATGGCCAGAATTGGGCTAAGTCCAGTTAAAAAAATGTTTAACATTTTTATTTATGTTCTGCCTATTAGGCCTTTATTTGGGCTCTGCCCTTTTAATAATGCAAAGCATTGGGCTCTGACATTTTGTCTGGAATTAAATGCATAGCATTTATCAGAACGAATTATGTTCTGACAGCGCGCCACGTGGCGCATCAGGCGCTTTGCGCCCATTAAAGAGCGCATTGCGCTAACGCACGTAAGAGTGACACGTGTCGCTTAGCGCTGAGCGCTGGTTTTTTAGCGCAGTGCGCTTTATAAGTACGCTGCGCCAATATATTGGTGCGCCAGTGAGTGACACGTGGCGCACTCTGGCGCTGTGCGCCGGTACAAGAGCGCAGTGCGCTATTTTTAGAAGCGCAAAGCGCAAACTGTTCTATGGTCGACACGTGGCGCACTTTGGCGTTGTACGCCAGTCCAATAAGCGCAAAGGTGCAATTCAAGAGTGCAAAGCTCTGTCCAATAGCGCAGAGCGCATTTTGATCAATTTAAGATCAAAGAACAAGTTTTTTGTTCTTCAAAGGAGGCTTTGCCTCAATATCCAAGAACCAAAGTTCTTGTTCTTATCAAAAGGCTATGCCTTTATAGATCAAAAGATCTGTGAATGAAGTAAATTACTTCTTTTTTGTCTTATAATTAGATCTTTTTTGATCTTTTTTCTTTTCTATTGAGATCTTGATCTTGTTCTTAGATCTCTGATCTTTTTGAAGATGGTTCATCTTTTTAAATGAGATGATTTCATCTGTATTTATTCAAGAACACAGTTCTTTACCTTTAAAGATGAAGAAATGATCTTCCTTCATCAAAGGCTTGCCTTTCTTTCTTTTTGAGTTCTTCTCTCAAAGTTTGTAGTCTTGGGGCCTTTATATCGGGCCAATTGATTTGTTAGGTTAGTTGAAGAGAACTTTCTATGATTGATTTGGGGATATTTCCCCACCGTTGGATCATTGATCCTAGCGCTTCTGTTTTACAAAAGATAATCTTCTTATTTTAATAAGATTGGAAAGATCTTTCTAGAACAGAATTTTAATTCTGATTAATTAATAATTTATTATTATTATTAGATCTTTTGATCTAACGGTGGGGAATTCTTTAAAATCCAGCGCTAGCGCACCTGCGTTTGACACGTGGCGCGCAGCGCAACTATGCTAGCGCGTCTGTGTTTGACACACGGTGTGCAGCGCAACTGCGCTAGCTCGCCTGCGTTCGACATGTGGCGCACAGCGTAAAGCGCAAGGGATCTGAAGCGTTGCTTCAATTTTTGAATTTGAATTTTGAAACAGAGCTTTGCTCTATTGGGGGTGCGCTGCCTAGGGCGTAGCGCTCCTGGCGCTGGCGTGTCTGCTCTTGACACGTGGTGCGCAGCGCAGGGGATCTGAGCGTTGCTTCAATTTTTTAATTTTGAAATTCAAAACAGAGCTTTGCTCTGATTGGGGGAAACAATTAGTATTCATTATCACTATCAATTTGATCGATTCCTACAAGCTATTTTACAAATCTTGATAATTCAATTGGTTTGGACATTTTCTTGATCTTTAGTAATTCTTGAGTTTAGATCTATTTCTTTATGATTCTTGAAACTAAAATCTCACAAATATTGAATCATTTTCTTTTATCTTTTAATTTTCAACTCAACTAAAACGATTTCGAACAAATCGCACTTTCTCAGTGGACGATCCGCATTCATCGACGAACCTACAATAGACACCGTCAATTGATTGTGGTTTATAAATTTCTTTGGTTGTGATCTTTACACTTTTCAAAACACGACACGGAAATCGATTCAATCAAGACTCAGTCTGAGTCAGACAATTAGAAAAGTAATTGAATCCTGCATTATGTTATAGTGTTATCGGTAACTGCTGCACATGTACGGTAGGATTTGTGTCTTTTTCAAAGACGATTACCGTGTTGATAACACTGTTTGTTAAGTTGTCTACCTAAAATAGGTAAGAATCCATATCTTCGGGGTTTTATGTAAAAATAATTTTGTATAATTTTCAAAATACACCTCAAGCATTTAATTATCATCTTTAGAGTTTTCATTGATGAATATTTTATCAATTTGACATTTCTAGTGAAATAATCCTAATTTCATAATATATGGTATTTATTGGTAATACAGGAGTTGTATGGTATTTTCTTATAAATGGAATGTTTTTCTTGAATTTTGGAAATGTGGAATTTTATAAACATTAAAATTAGATATTTTGATATTAATTGCATATATATTTATTTATTAAAAATATAAGTTTTATTTATAATAGAAATCACATTTTCGAAAGTAAATTGTATTTTAAATCTTTCGAGACCGTATGCACCTTGCGGAGGTCTGCATCTCGCACTACTAAGCCCGAGGATGTGTGATAATCCGCACCATCCCGAACGGGTTACCTAAAATGGGTTGTAGCGGCACATTACAAGGATTTGTTAAAAATACACATCTTGTAGAAAAAGGTTTTTTATAAGTCAGAGGTAGTTATGTGTAAAATCGTATTTTTCCCAAATCTATGTTCCCAATTTCATCGTGCTATGTTACATATGAGTGTTGTGAGAAGGTAGGTCATTAACTCGTGAGTTTTCTAAAGCTAGCATGGTTAAAAGGTATAAATATGTGGATATGAAACATAAAGGTATTTTAATGTAAAATTGAAATAAAACTGGCTATGATTATCATTTTAATGTCAAACTTGATCTATTGTCTTAGTTAATGAGTATTAAACAATATATCAAAAGTTTTAGGTTTGTTATTAAGAAAATATTGTATTTTTGAAAGAAAAGAGAATCGGAAGCCAGATAACTCTACTTCCGACACGTTTTAAGAATTAAGAATTTGAGAATAGTAAAAGAGAGAGAGAAGGGGGACTTACGGGTTTAGGGTCAAGAGAACAGGAAGATGAATATTGGGGAAACACCGGTGCGTCGTTTCGTGGCCGGAAACTCCTCGGATTGCCGTCGGAAATTCGTCGGAGCTTCGCCCTTTGCTAACTCCACTTGCACACAAAAAGTCTAAGAATTTTCTTGAGAGTTTGGGCAGGGATTTTTGAGAGAGGGGGGTGATTTGAGGTGTGGTATTTATAGGAAAAATTAAGGTTTAGGGTAATGAAAGGGTGTATTAAAATTTTGTATTAAAAATGGATTAAATGGGGGTTTTAATTTGCTCTGTAAATGTGCAGGGAAATTAAATAATACAGGAGTTATGGGGAGTTCAAGAGTCGCAAGAGAATGGAAGAAATTAGGGTTTTGGGCTGAGTCGGCCGGCGGTGCCGGCCGATTCATGCATTCCGCAGGCCCGAGTCGGCCGAGTCGAGGCTCGCCTCGACGCCACGTATCATTGACGCTTGGAATTGACTCGTGGACCCGTTTGTTTTTTGTGTGACTCTTGGTTTTACAGGTTTATGCACGTGTAGACTCTTGGTATTTAAAAAAGATTAAAATAAATCAAATTAAAAATATTGTGTGGCTAATGGGATTTAAACTCTGGTGATATGGTTCAGCAGTGCAAGGTCTTACCAATGAGCTATAAGCTCCTTCTTTCTGTTAAAAAGAAAATCAAACTTATAACTTATGCTCAGGCTCAAGTACCCATTTCTGTATTTTTTTAAAAAAATTGTACAGAAAGTTTAGGGTTGTTACATTCTACCATCCTTAAAAAAAATTCGTCCTGGAAATTTCTAAAAGGAAAGTGTAACGGATTCAAGGAAAGTTTGGTGATAAAACTATTGATAGTGTATGAAATATATGTGAAAGAACTAAAGATATGAAAAGAGTTGGGGAAATTACCAGGGTTACCTTAGTCTATGGTCTCTACTTCTTCAGTCGCTAAAAGGAATTCCTGACGCCGTGGTTCATACCTCCTAACTGGAGGCACATTCCTATGTCTTTAAGGCATGTTTCTCTGCCCTCGAGGCATGTTCCTCAGAGCCTGATGGAATTGGAGAGTGAGCTGTCCAGGTGGTGGAACAAGGAGTGCAATGCGAGGTGCAGGAGCCTGGATAGCTGGCCGCTGCGGATAGTTGGTGGGTGTGTGAGCTGGGTTGCTTCTATAAGCACAGTTTCCAATTCTGTAATTGGATGCGCCACAAACTAGACACAAGCCTTTTGCGTGCCTACAGTCCTTCCACAAGTGTCCATTCCTCTTGCAATAGAAGCAAAAGCCTAGACTCGGCTGGTTATTGATTTCTTCCGATCTCCTGGATTCAACAGTTGGTCTTGAAGAGGCTCTTCCTGCCATCTTGTGGGTAGGGCGTTTAACTCCGGCAGATTGAGGTCTGCCTTTTTTCTTCACCATTGCCTCGTATCTTCATACAGCCTTCAAAGAAAAATCATGGGTTGGTAAATCCCCTGTAGCTAATGCGGCTTGGATTTCCTGGTCCAACCTTTGCTGAAATCTTCCGGCCCTGATCTCAGCAGTCGGTATGAGATGGGCCACAAAACTGTTACGGTCTTGGGTTAGCTGTGTAGTATGTGATAAAAAAATCGAACATTGAGACATATCTTAGCTACTGAGCATGATAAACTCAGCATCATACTTATCTACAGATTTGGTCCACATTGAACCTTGTTGCAGATGGATGAACTGTTGTTCCATATCAAAGCGGGCAGTCTCAGGGAAGTACTTTGCATTAAACATGTCACGGAAAGACTTTCATTCGATAGGCTGATGAAGACGGCTTTCTTCCGCCTTCCACCAAACCCGTGCATTATCAGTGAGCTGCAGCTTTGCAACTCGAACTTAAGCTATCTCTGGCACTTGTGTTGTTGCCAGGTCATCTTAAACGCTTTGAGTCCATTCCTCCGCTTCCTGAGGGCTCTTTTTTCCCGAAAACTTCTTGGGGAGCAGTGCCCGGAATTGCTTCACTCCGGGTGCTTCCGCTTCTGGACGGTTCAAGAGAATAGCAGTTTGTTGCTGCTGTCCTTCCAGGAGGCTGCGGATTGCCTCAAGCAGAACCATCTGCTCGTTGATCGAAGCAGCGACGACAGGTGTGAGTGGTAGTGGTGGGGGAGTGTTGTTGACATTCGTGCTAGTGTTGTTTGGGGAATCCATAAACTTGAAAGAAAAATTTGGTTTAGGATAAATTCAAAGTATATGAAATGATAAGATTCAAGGAATATGAATTGTAAAGAATGTTTTCAGTTGCTGGTTCTTGTGTTATATTGCTTAGGTTGTCCACGCAAAACAGAACTGCATTGTAAGGTTCCAAACAGCTCAGACCTGCATGGGTCACCAACAAAACCTGTCATACCCCACTTCCTAGTATACGAGAAGAGGACGTGACGAGGCCGCTACGTATTTACTCAGAAGTAAGCACACTAAGCGTATCTAAGAAATATAAGTAAAATGCACAAGAGACATAGACAAATGATATAATTGGACAACAACTTTATTTATTAACATTCTTTTTACAATACATCTGAAAAGTAAATACATGGATTGGAAAGCAATGCCTAAACAGTGGCATAACAAAAATGGAAAGTACTGAAATGAAATGTACAAGTAACTAGAGCTCCGGGTCGAAAGCTAGCTGGTCCAAATCCTCGCCGGTGGGCTCAATCTCCAGTGAGTCCAAATCACCTGACGACATTCCAAAGAAAAAGAAAGATAATGTCATCAACGAACAAATAGCTCGGTAAGTTCCAAAGATGAGAGAGAAGTAGAATAGACAGAGAGAGTATATTTTTATAATGTTGTATTTAGTGTTAACGCTGTTATTTGTAGCTTGGTACGGAAGAGGCTAGTGTATATGTGAGGAGTCTCACTAGACCAGAGACTACGGTATATAGAGTACAAGGCTCCGTCGATAATACCACGGAGCAACGGCGATTGAATTCAGGTTAGTGTCTTATGTTTGCAATCTCGTGCCGCTTTTAATACCTTTTGTACCAATCTACCCATTATAAACCCAGCGATATCTTCTTTGTATTGTTTGTATTGTATTGTAAATTGAATTGTATAGATGGATGACTTGCCAAAACCATGATATCAGTAAATGGATGTAACTTGAGAATCATGTAGATGGATGTATATCCATGGTTCGATTCAGTCAATATAGACTGATTAGATTGAACAGATTGAATATATAGATTCATGGATTCATGTTGAATTGTAATTGTACTTGAATCATATTCAAGTCAAATTAATTATATCGAGACTCAGTCTGAGTCAGACAATTAGAAAAGAAATCGAATCCTGAATTATGTTATGGTGTTATCGGTAACCGCTGCATATAGACGACAGGATTTGTGTCTTTTTCAAAGACGATTGTCGTGTTGATAACACCGTTTGTTAAGTTGTCTACCTTAAATAGGCAAGCACCCATATCTCCGGCTCCCTGAGGCTCAAGAGACTGGTCCCGCTTAAACCTATGTTTACTAGGGTCTTTATTGTAATTTAGTATAACTTGAGGGGGTTTTATGTAAAAATAATTTTGTATAATTTTCAAAATACACCTCAAGCATTTAATTATCGTCTTTAGAGTTTTCATTAATGTATATTTTATCAATGTGTCTTTTCTAGTGAAATAAACATAATTTCATAATATATGGTATTTATTTGTAATATTGGAGTTGTATGGTATTTTCTTGTAAATAGAATGTTTTTCTTGAATTTTGGAAATGTGGAATTTTATAAATATTAAAAATAGATATTTTGATATTAATTACATATATATTTATTTATTAAAAATATAAGTTTTATTTATAATAGAAATCACATTTTCTAAAAGAAATTGTATTTTCAATCTTTCGAGACCGTATGCTCCTTGCGGAGGTCTGCATCTCGCACTACTAAGCCCGAGGATGTGCGATAATCTGCACCATCCCGAACGGGTTCCCAGAAATGGGTTGTAGCGGAACATTGCAAAGATTTGTTAAAAATACACATCTTGTAGAAAAATGTTTTTTATAAGTCGGAGATAGTTATGTGGAAAATCGTATTTTTCCCAAATCTATGTTCCTAATTTCATCGTGTTATGTTACATATGAGTGTTGTGAGGAGGTAGGTCATTACCTCGTGAGTTTTCTAAATCTACCATGGTTAAAAGGCATAAATATGTCGATATGAAACATAAAGCTACTTTAAAATAAAATTGAAATAAAACAGGCTATGGTTATCATTTTAATGTCAAACATGATTTATTTTCTTAGTTATCGAGTATTAAACAATATATCAAAAGTTGTAGGTTTGATATAAAAAAAATGTTTTATTTTTGAAAGAAAAGAGAATCGGAAGCCGGATAACTCCGCTTCCGACACGTTTTAAGAATTAAGAATTTGAGAATAGTAAAAGAGAGAGAGAGAAGGGGGACTTACGGGTTTAGGGTCAAGAGAAGAGGAAGAGGAAGATTGGGGAAACACCGGTACGTCGTTTCGTCGCCGGAAACTCCTCGGATTTGTAGGGTTACTAGGCACTCTAATAAAGGTCTATAAGGCATCAACCATGCCCGATTTAAAATTTAGTCATTCCGAACAACCCTAAACCAAGATCTTAGACAAGAGATTAGGCGAAACAAAGCATGTTAAACACTTTAACATCTAAAAGTTTGGGATTACAACCTTTGTAGTCCGGTCCTTCACTTCATAAGCTCCGTGTTGTGGTCCCTTCACTGCGATCATCAAGTTCCGGACTCTCGAGAGGCTCCATGAAGAGTAAGATGCAAGCTTACTTCCGATCTTCGATAACAAAGATGATCTACCTTGAAGTTTCATTAACACAAGCTCTCACTCACTAAATGAAGTGAACACCCTAATCTAAATGGCTAGGATAGATTAGGATGATGAAGTAGGATTTTAGCTCTCATTTATTATCTTAATCTCACTCATTTTCATCACCAAAGAAAAAGCTAGAAAGCTTTTCTTCAAGAACTCAAGGAAGAAGAAGAAGAATAAGAATCCTTTTGTGATGAATAATGAAACTCTAGTGTGTGGTTAGAAATGCAACAATGGTAGATAATGAGAAGGCTAACCATTGTAGAGACATAACTAGGGTTAATGGGTTGGGTTGGGTTAAGCAAATATCAATAAACATCACAAAATATCCAAGTCAAAGTCAAACCTTCAAGAAGCTTCTTGAAAGCTTCATGCTTGCTTAACCCTAATCCAAACCCTAACCACAATTAAACTCCACAAATCATGTTGCATTTATAAGCATAACATGTTACAATATTATATATCACATATACAATATTTATTGTAACAAAATAAAATAATAAAATTAACATATATCGCATATATAAGAATGTATTACCCGAGTGAGAAAAAGAATCTTTTAGTGAGCTTATATTAGTTAATGTAATTTAATATATCAAATATATAATTATACATTAAATTATCGAATCAACACTTAATCCGATAATCCGGCTATTTCACAAATAACCGACTAATATAATCTGTATCAATTCATCGAATCGACACTTGATCCGATGACCCGGCTATATCACATATACCCGGCCGATATCTCATATCGCGAGAATCTAGTACGGTATCACATACACGTATTGTTCTCAGCCCCGCACATATCACATATGTACTCCTACTCCGTTTTGCATGAGCCAAGAAACCTCTGTGTAGGACTCTAAAGAATCGTCAATACGCCGGCAGTAGGTGATGATCATATCAAACACCCACAAGCTGCAAGCGGTCAGCTAAACGTAACAGCCACCAAGGTATTGAGCGATCAGAAGATCAACAAGCAAGCCTGTACATTCTCCTGCGGATCAAATCAGAAACAATCCCGTACAGTCCGGTCTCTTCGTCTGATATGTCGCATATCTTGCCTAGGGGTGGTAAACGTCAGACCCAAGTAGCTCAATAAGTCGTGTCGATATGAGGTCTATACCAGTTCGAGAAACTACTGATAACACTTACCAGTAAATCTCAGCAACCCTGGCCAGGGATTTCCAGTTATAGCCAATCGAACACAGCGCAACATCAACTCCCTATACTGGGAGAGACGAATCCCCTCCTATCGCTCATTGCCTCCATGTGATACGGGACTGTACCCAAAAGACACCTTTTTGCACGCCCTCTTGGACGTGGTATGATGGAAATCAAAGCACACTGGGAATCACATAAGACTCTATGACGATCTCGCGTCTACAGACTACTCTGTACCAGTGTCACCAGAGAACTGCCATCTGACGTGAGGTATAATACCATCTTGGAGTTCTCGGCAAGTCCGTCCAGTGTACCCAGTCTCCACTGAGCACCCATACACCATCCTTGATGTCAAACACCGATGGATATGGCATCATCCATCGCCCATCATATGGGTCAAGATGCGTATACGCTATTCTACTCTGGTGTATCGATACCCTGTCTCAATACACCCTCGACTAGGAACAGTTATAGGATGTACTCGTCGACTACCATGGCCCCACTAGTATGATCTCATCATAGTCCCAGTAGTCGAGTACTTATCCTAAAGGCTTTATCAACATGTAACATAGAGACAATCAGAGTACATGTTAAGATAAAGGGTAACCAGATAGCATACAATCATGTCGAGCAAGACAGTCCTCCCTATATATGTCCAAGCATCCACTACAATATACATCGTATGTACAGTAATGGCCTCTAGGGCATACATATAACTAACAATCTCCCACTTGCACTAGGGCCATCTGTTGTGGTATCGCATACCCAACAATTCGCTGCGGTTGAAATATCTCATACTCAACCATCCCATAAAAGACTCTACTGGGAAAAAGGCCATTAAGAGTGGATCCGCGTTGTTGTCCTCTGTGTCTACTCTCCTAACCTCGATCTCCCTGGAGATCAACCATCTCCATGATCAGGTGATACTGTCTAAGAATTATATCTGGATTTATGATGGGACGAGGGGTTCCTTGGCAAAAGCCACGACTCCATTGTCACACAATGGTAGGAACGAAGTTCATCTCATGAACTTATATATCCTGACTGCCTCTTTGGTAGCATCCTTGGTAATGATGTAACTTGCCTTTAATCGTCTAGTAAGTCACAGTATCTAGCTTGGAACTCTTCCAACATACCGTCCCTCCACTGAGGGTAAAAACAATGCATGCGACTGACATTCAGTCGTCCTTATCACTCTGGAACCTTTCCAGTGATTCTCCCCAGGATCGATTGATACCATCTCACTACAACTAGTGAGAATCCTAACATCCAATTAGATCTATCTCATAGATCCAAAACCCAGGATTCAGGAGGTATCGTTCTGATCCTATATTGAGAATCCTTGTGATAAGCGGAGATTGATCGAGCGTAGCATAGGAAACTCATTCCCTATCAAGAGTATGTCATCCATGTACTCTACGAGGATCACCACCATACTCTCTACTACCTTTTTGTATATACAAGGTTCATCTACCATTTTGATGAAGTCAAACTCTTTGACTACCACATCAAAACAGATGTTCCAACTCCGCGATGCCTGCTTTATCACATAAAACATCTTGCACACGTTTCCGCTGCTCCCACTGTCTACGAAGCCCTCTGGATGAGTACTTATAGACGCTCTCTTCCAAATCAACATTTAGAAAAGCAGTCATGACACCCAACCGCCAGATATCGTAGTCATGGTATGTAGCCGTGGCAAGTAGGATCTAGATGGACTTAAGCATAGCTTTGAAAGTCTCAACTTTTCCATGTACACCAACTAATCTTCTCAAGATATACTTGCTCCTGATGGGGATTTAACCCTTCAGATAAAGCAACCAAAGTCCATACTTTGTTTGTGTACAAGGATTCCATCTCAGATCGCTAAGGATCCAGCCATTATTACAGAGTCCCACTCCTGATGGCCAGCTCGAAATAAGTTGGGTCATCATCTCATGATGAAATCCTCGCTCCCACTGTCATAGAGAAACCGAAGTATCTCTCAGGTGGGTGAGGAACCTTACTAGATCGGCAGAGAGGCTGAGGTTCGTTAGAGTCTATTGAATCCTTTGGTTCTACAAAATCATCAGCTGCAGTTTGTATAGCTGGAACTCCTTCCAGTTCTACCTCATGACCACTAATTTCTTCAAAAGAAATTCCCTTTCACAAAGGTGGCATGCTGAGAAACAAAACATCTTTTGTTTCTCGGTTTAGTAGAAGATATTCCCTTGCGAATGCTTGGGATATCCAACAAACTTCAACAGAACTGGCTTTGCCTCGAGCTTGTCCAAATTATGCTTTTAGACATAGGCCGGAAAACCCCAAATCTTAACATATTTAAGATATGGGCTCTTCCCATTCCATATCACATATGAAGTGGTAGGCAACTGATTTGATTTGAACCCTATTCAATAGGTATGCAGCTTCTCAAGTGCATAACTCCCAAAACGAAATAAGAAACTCAGTAGTACTCATTATAGAGCACACCATATAACATAGGGTGCTATTGCTCCGCCCTGATATACCATCGTGCTATGGTGTATACGGAGGAGTAATGCTGAGAGAGAATCTCATTC
Source organism: Agapanthus africanus (assembly GCA_030015575.1). Classification (NCBI taxonomy): domain Eukaryota; kingdom Viridiplantae; phylum Streptophyta; class Magnoliopsida; order Asparagales; family Amaryllidaceae; genus Agapanthus; species Agapanthus africanus. The sequence goes on from JASDDO010000001.1 coordinate 411,887,449, forward strand.
TCCTTTAGAATAGTCCAGGAATTCCGTGCTCAAGTATTCTCCTCCTTGATCTCATCAAAGGACATAATACTTATGCCCATTTTTGGTTCTCTACTTCTAACTTATATTCATTGAATTTCTCAAAAGTTCCAGACTTGTGTTTCAACAGGAACATATGTCCGAATCATTAGAGATAATCAGTGAATGTAATGAAGTACAAAGAACCGGTTTTGGCATGTGTAGACAGAGGACCTTCATACATCAGCATGTATCAATCCCAAGAGTTCACTAACTCTTTCTCTGTTTCCAATAAACGGAGCTGTGGTCATCTTATCTTTGTGACATGATTGGCAAGTTTTTACAAGATGTAAATCCAAACTAATTTAAATATGCATCTTTATGTAACATCAGCTAGTCGGGTCACATTGATATGACCTAGTCTATAATAACTCAAGAAGGATTCGATCATTTCTGAACTCTTCCTCTTGTGTGTGTTCTGTATGTTAAGAACTGTGGTTTGATTTAGAACGTTTATGCGTTTAGATAACGTGCCTGAACCGATCAACTCTTGATATAGGAAATGTTCAAAACATTATCCAACAATACAAAATTATACCCTTCTTTAATAAATAAAGAGACTTGATATGATGTTGTATATCTGGTTCGGTATCTAATATCATTTGTTCAGAATCAATGTATTCTGATAATACAGGGTAATAACCGCCAACAGACTTGGCTGCAACATTTGCATCATTTCCAACTCTTGAAACTTATCACCCGTTCTCAGTTCTCTACCTATCTGTAGCCCATGTAACAAATTACATTTGTGGGATCCTGATCCGGTATCTCATACCCAGGACGTAATGGATACTGAGAAACAGTTCTCTATAATGAACACACCTGAAGAAAATGCATCAACATGCACTTTCTTGGTTTGGGCTACACGGGAATTCTGGTAATCCTCTATTTCCTGCTCTGTCTTATAACAATTATAAGTTGGAGCGGGACCAACGTTCCTTAGCACAGTATAACAAGCGGGTTCGGTCAATACATCCATATTATTATCTTGATTAAGGCATGACATGGTCGCTACCTGGAGAGAGAGAGAAGAAAACACTCAGCGTGCGCTTTTACAAGATTAGATTGGTTATCAATTTATCTAATCAGGATGTCTCCCACTGTTTTAGTCAAATCTTCCTTCAAACCCTAAAAGGAAAGACTAGCCGGGATTAATTACACCCTATAAGTTCGCCAATCTTTCATCCAGGCCAGTGCCGGTACTTTGAGGGAGGTTCCCCGTGTTTTCGCACGGACCTAATTAAAATAAACTTCGTTTTCCCAGGGGCGTAACCCCGTTAACACCTTTTTAGACACCTACTTGATCGACTAATTATAATGTGTAAAACTCTCCCAGGGGTAACTCTTACTCACAGCGGGTATCGGGATCCAACTATCTCATAGAATGTATGCAATCTCATTGCAAATTTCAACACTTGAAATTCCCAATAATATTTTACCCCTAGCAGCTATATGACCTTAACATAGTCAACAAATCATAAGTGCTAGTCAAGTTCAACCCGTCATTTTCCGATTGAATTAAACCCACCCGCACGACCCTTAACATAGTCAACAAAGTCGCACGACTAACCTAATCCAATCGCATCATATGCTTATACAGATAAGCACTAATCAGCTACCGCACACTACGCCTTAACATAGTCAACAAACGTAGCACGAATACTAACTAGTACTTATCTGAAATGACGGAGGGCTACGACAGGTTTTTAAGAAAACCCTTTGCGTAATGAACTTGATATCGTTGTAGAATCGAGTGATTTTAAATGGAATGTTTTTGAGGCCTTTTCTAGTTTTGCTAAAGAGGTCACTCCCGGTGAAGGGATTGTCGGCTCTTTCCTCATCGAATAAGGTGCAGGATATTTCACAAATATCACTATGCAAAGCAAAAACTATAGAAACAATCAAAAAGACAAACCGAGTTTGTAGCATCTGCTAGTTTCGCTAAAGAGGTCACTCCTGGTGAAGGGATCTCGGCTCTTTCCTTATCGAATAAGGTGCTGGATGTTCTACAAGGAACACCGCTATGCAACAAGAACTAGAGCTACCTGTTTTTGAGACATGTTTCTACAACATCTTTAGGTTTCTTTTACTTTCATTAATCTCATTAATGAAGTCCCATTTTATTATGCTTCGCAAGCATCACATTTGAAACGAAATCTGCAATATAACATATATCTCATATTTATAATATAAACATTCGTCTCAGGCAGTAATATGATCTCATCACAGAACATTGCAGCAGAAGAACATATATGAAATATTGGATATACTAGGATGTCCGTGTTTTCAATACGAGCCTGTATAAAACACGGATTCCACGGTCGCGATGAATAGCCAAACCTACATCCCTAGACCCCTATGAGAGCGGCAAGCAACACTGCCAATTCTAAGGTTATGAGACCCGGTCTCGACTCCTCGAGATGGTCTCCCACTGGACCCTAGAACCCGGTTACTTGTGCTCCCCGCCTTGGGTCTACCTAATACGGAAAAGTAAATAATATACAATGGTGACATCATCCTCAGCCCGGAAGTGCCCCAATAAAAGAATATTACATACAAATAAATTTTATATGAATGAAAATAAAAACCCTCATCTCACATAAAACCCCCGGCTATTCAAAACGCGACGATCCAATATAACATATCACAGCAACACATAATATCTCATATCATCAACGTAAGCAAGTATGCGTATCCCGATTGTCATTGATGTATAGCAACGAAGCCGGCGATACACTACATACTACGCTTACGGTCACAGAAAAAAAGTGTAAAACTACAACAGTTGGAATCAGCAACCTCCTTAGACATCGCATGCCTAACCAAATGTATTCCTTAGACATCTCATGCCTAACAATTATAAACCCCGCATTTTAGTCTCATTATCGAAAACTCTTTTCAATATCAAGTCGGGCAATTCAACAAAATTCCCGACATCCTGATCGAATGCTCGTCGCAAACTTTAGTAGACGGTCGCACCCCCGGTTGCCATCGACGAAGTGCACTAAGGCGGAACACCGCTGCCGCGAGCACCCGAACGGATGCTTTTGGCGACGGGGTTCTCCTACAGTCACTTAGTCGGGGCTATGGGGCGTGGCTGTCTATTAAGTTTACTCGGCGAGTATCTGCGTACGCTACGTGATTGCGACGGACTTTTGATCACATTAAAATCCTGTGGCAACTGATCATTTGAGACTAAACTGCTAGATTTATAACATTCAAATTAGTTATCTCATAACTACATGTGGATTCCAAAAATTGTATCACATTCCAGATAAATAGACAATGTTAAACTTTTCGATCGAATAATCAAACACCCAAGATTTCGCAAATAGCTCAACACTTGAGCGGAGTTCAAAAAGTATCCATCACATGCAACAGTACCAATGGTCCAGCCGTAGAAAGGTCAAGCCAACGCCTCATATGTGGCAACGCCGTACTGCCCTAAACCCTAAGGTATAGAGGCGGTTCAGACGGTCACATAATCGAGTTAAGATTTGTGTTCTTCTAGAGGGTCCACCGCGTTACTTGCATGATTTTCCGGAAGTTTCAAAGACGAGAAAAAATCCAACTTTTGAAAATTTTCCGACAGGGGAAAAAGTGAGTTATTGATATCCGTTCGAACTTTTTAACAGGTTCTAAAATTACCCGGAAAAAATTAAACGAAGTTAAACTTTCAGATCGAATCAACGAGCTCCCAATACAACCCAGAAAACTCAACACTTGGATAAGAATTAAAAATTCCTAGAAGTATCAGGAAACAAATATGGACGTTACTGTAGAAAATAGAAACCCTAAGTCCACTGTTCAGCCGCGGAACCGCCGCGCAAGGCACGTCTTTGCCGCGGTTCCACGGCGCATTGATGGAATTAGTTGGTCGTTTTTCATAGTTGTCCATAGAATTCCCTGCTGATTTTTTTGAGTATTTTTAATATGAAAAAATCAACATTTTTGAAAAAAATCCAAAGAAGGGTATAAATCGGGGTTTCCGGATTCGATCGGACTTTAAACTTCTCCTGGACTTCGCCTAAAGCTCTAGCTTGGCGTTGATACCACTGTAGGGTTACTAGGCACTCTAATAAGGGTCTATAAGGCATCAACCATAACCGATTTAAAATTTATCCATGCCGAACAACCTTAAACAAAGATCTTAGACTAGGGATTAGGCGAAACAAAACATGTTAAACACTTTAACATCTAAGAGTTTGGGATTACAACCTTTGTAGTCCGGTCCTTCACTTCATAAGCTCCGTGTTGTGGTTCTTTCGCTGCGATCATCAAGTTCCGGACTCTCGAGAGGCTTCATGAAGAGTAAGATGCAAACTTGCTTCCGATCTTCGATAACAAAGATGATCTACCTTGAAGTTTTATTAACACAAGCTCTCACTCACTAAATGATGTTAACACCCTAATCTAAATGGCTAGGATAGATTAGGATGATGAATTAGGATTTTAGCTCTCATTTATTATCCTAATCTCACTCATTTTCATCACCAAAGAAAAAGCTAGAAAGCTTTTCTTCAAGAACTCAAGGAAGAAGAAGAAGAATAAGAATACTTTTGTGATGAATAATGAAACTCTAGTGTGTGGTTAGAAATGCAAAAATGGTAGATAATGAGAAGGATAACCATTGTAGAGACAAAACTAGGGTTAAAGGGTTGGGTTGGGTTAAGCAAATATCACAAAATATCCAAGTCAAAGTCAAAGCTTGAAGAAGCTTCTTGAAAGCTTCATGCTTGCTTAACCCTAATCCAAACCCTAACCACAATTAAAATCCACAAATCATGTTGCATTTATAAGAATAACATGTTACAATATTATATATCACATATACAATATTTATTGTAAAAAAATAAAATAATACAATTAACATATATCGCATATATATGAATGTATTACCCGAGTGAGAAAAAGAATATTTTAGTGAGATTATATTAGTTAATGTAATTTAATATATCAAATATATAATTATACATTAAATTATCGAATCAACACTTGATCCGATAATCCGGCTATTTAACAAATAACCGACTAATATAATCTGTATTAATTCATCGAATCAACACTTGATCTGATGACCCGGCTATATCACATATACCCGTCTGATATCTCATATCGTAAGAATCTAGTACGGTATCACATACACGTATTGTTCTCGGTCCCGCACATATCACATATGTGCTCCTACTCCGTTTTGCCTGAACCAAGAAACCTGTGTAGGACTCTAAAGAATCGTCAATACGCCGGCAGTAGGTGATGATCATATCAAACACCCACAAGCTGCAAGCGGTCAGCTAAACGTAACAGCCACCCAGATATTGAGCGATCAGAAGATCAACAAGCAAGCATGTACATTCTCCTGCGAATCCAATCAGTAACACTCCCGTACAGTCCGGTCTCATCGTCTGATATGCCGCATATCTCGCCTAGAGTTGGTAAACGTCAGACCCCAGTAGCTCGATAAGTCGTGTCGATATGAGGTCTATAACTGTTCAAGAAACTACTGATAACACTTACCAGTAAATCTCAGCAGCCCTGGTCAGGGATTTCCAGTTATAGCCAATCGAACACAGCGCAACATCAACTCCCTATACCGGGAGAGACGAAGCCCCTCCTATCGCTCATTGCATCCATGTGATTCGGGACTGCACCCAAAAGCCACCTTTTTGCATGCCCTCTTGGACGTGGTATGATGGAAATCAAAGCACAGTGGGAATCACACAAGACTCTATGACGATCTCGGGTCTACAGACTACTCTGTACCAGTGACACCAGAGAACTGCCATCTGACGTGAGGTATAATACCATCTGGGAGTTCTCGGCGAGTCCGTCCAGTGTACCCAGTCTCCACTGAGCACCCGTACACCATCCTTGATGTCAAACACCGATGGATATGGGATCATCCATCGCCCATCATATGGGTCAAGATGCGTATACGCTAGTCTACTCTGGTGTATCGATGCCCTGTCTCGATACACCGTCGACTAGGAATAGTTATAGGATGTACTCGTCGACTACCATGGCCCCACTAATATGATCTCATCATAGTTCCAGTATTCGAGTACATATCCTAAGGGCTTTATCAACATGTAACATAGAGACAATCAGAGTACATGTTAAGATAAAGGGTAACCAGATAGCATACTATCATGTCGAGTAAGAAAGTCCTCCCTATATATGTCCAAGCATCCACTAAAATATACATCGTATGTACAGTAATGGCCTCTAAGGCATACATATAACTAACAGGATTGCCGTTGGAAATTCATCGGAGGTTCGCCCTTTGTTAACTTCACTTGCACACAAAAATTCTTGGAATTTTCTTGAGAATTTGGGCAGTGATTTGTGAGTGAGGGGGTGATTTGAGGTGTGGTATTTATAGGAAAAATTAAGGGTTTAGGATAATGAAAGGGTGTATTAAAATTTTGTACTAACAATGGATTAAATGGGGGTTTTAATTTGCTCTGTAAATGTGCATGGAAATTAAATAATACAAAGGTTATGAGGGAGTTCAAAAGTTGCCAGAGAATGGAAGAAATTAAGGTTTTGGGCTGAGTCGGCCGGCAGCGCCGGCCTATTCACGCATCACGACGGCCCGAGTCGGCCGAGTTGGGGCTCACCTCGATGCTATGTTTCACTGATGGTTGGACATAACTCGTGGACCCGTTTGTTTTATGTGTGACTCTTGGTTTTACGGGTTTATGCACGTGTAGACTCTTGGCCTTCTAAAAAGATTAAAAAAATCAAATTAAAAATAATGTGTGGCTGATGGGATTTGAACTCTGGTGCTATGGTTCAGCAGTGCAAGGTCTTACCAATGACCTACAAGCTCCTTCTTGCTGTTAAAAAGCAAATCAAACTTATAATTTGTGCTCAGGCTCAAGTACCCCTTTCTGTATTTTAAAAAAAATTGTACAGAAATTTTAGGGTTTTTACAATACCCACTGCGAGTAAGAGTTACTCCTGGGAGAGTTTTACACATTACAATTAGCCGATCAAAGTAGGTGTCTAGAAAGGTGTTAACGGGGTTATGCCCCTAGGAAAACGAGGTTTATTTTAATTAGGTCCGTGCGAAAGCACGGGGAACCTCTCTCAAAGTACCGATACTGGCCTGGATGAAAGATTGGCGAACTTGTAGTGTGTAATTAATCCCGGCTAGTCTTACCTTTTAGGGTTTGAAGGAAGATTTGATAAAAACAGTGGGAGCCATCCTGATTAAATAAAATAATAACCAATCTAATCTTGCAAGAGCATACGCAGAGCGTTTTCTTCTCTCTCTCTCTCTCCTGGTAGCGACTATGTCGTGCCTTAATCAAGATAATAATATGGACGTATTGACCGAACCCGCTTGTTATACTGAGCAGGGGAACGTTGGTTCCACTCTATCTTATAATAGTTATAAGTCCGAGCAGGAAATAGGAGATTACCAGGATTCCCATGCCACCCAATCGAGGAATAAGCATGTTGATGCATATTCTTTGGGTGTGTTCGTTACCGAGGATTGTTTCTCACTATACTCTACGTCCTGGGTATTAGATACCAGATCAGGATCCCAGATATGTAATCTGTTACATGGGCTACAGAAAGGTAGAGAACTGGGTTCAGGTGATAGTGCAATTATTACACCCAAACTAGTTGGCAAATATCATCTTGTATTACCAAATGGTAAATACAATGATTCTGAACAGATGTTATTACATGTTCAACCTGATATACAACATTACATCAGTTTCTTTATTCAGTTAAAGAAGGATATAATTTTGTATTGCAGGATAATGTTGTGAACATTTTCCTGAATCAAGAGTTGATTGGATCTGGCACATTATGTAATGGCATATGTGTTCTATATCAAACCACAGTTCAAAGTATATAGAACACACACAAGAGGACTTGTTCAGAAATGAACGAATCCTTCTTGTGTTATTGTAGACTACGTCATATCAACGCGACACGACTAGCTAAGTTACATAAGGATGAATATTTGAATCCGTTCGAATTTTCATTTTATAATACTTGCAAGTCTTGTTTCAAAGATAAAATGACCAAAACTTCGTTTAATGGAAATGGAGAAAGAGTTACTGAACTCTTGGGACTGATACATGGTGATGTATGCGTCCCTAAGTCTACACATGCCATGGTTGGTTCCTCGTACTTCATTATAATAACTGACTATATGTCAAGATTCGAACATGTGTTCCTGTTGAAACATGAGTCTGAAGCTTTTGAGAATTTCAAGGAATATAAGTATGAAGTAGAAAACCAAATGGGTAGAAGTATTAAAGTCCTTCGATGTGATTGGGGAGGAGAATACTTGAGCACGGAGTTCCTGAATTATTTAAAATAGAATAGGATTCTCTCTCGGCTTAATCCTATGTATACACCACAGAACAACAGTGTATCGGGGAGGAGGTATCGCGCCCTATGAGATATGGTGTGCTCTATGATGAGTACTGCTGAGTTGCCAGTTTACTTTTGGAGTTATGCACATGAGAAGCTGCATACCTATTGAATTTGGTTCCAACCAAATTAAGTGCCTACCACTACGTATGCGATATGGTATAAGAAAAGACCATGTCTTAAATGAGTTAAGATATGGGTTGTCTGGCCTTTGTTGAAAGCAAAATCCGGACAAACTCGAGGCAAGATCAGTTCTGTAAGTTTGTTGGATATCCCGAACATTTGCGAGGGTATATCTTCTACCACACTGAGGAGCAAAAGGTGTTTTGTTTCTCAGCATGCCACCTTTTTAGAAAAGGAATTTCTTATGGAAGAAATTACCGGTCATGAGGTAGAACTTGAAGACGTTCCAGTTACACAAACTAACAACTGATGATTTGGTAAAACCGAGGATTCAATAGTTTCCAACGAACCTCAGCCTCTCCGTGAATCTGGTAGGGTTCCTCATCCACCTCAGAGATACTGCGGTTTTTCTCAATGACAGTGGGAGCAAGGATTGCATCATTGTAGATGATGACCCAACCAGGTTCAGGCAGGCCATCACGAGTGGAACTCTATGAAATGGCTGGATGCTATGCAATCTGAGATGGAATCCATGTACACGAACACAGTATGACTTTGAAAGTTGCACCTAAGGGGTAAAACCCATCGGGAGCAAATGGATCTTGAGAAGATTCTTGGTGTAGATAGAAAAGTTGAGACTTGTAATAAAAGTTTTTCGTCAATAACCAGGTGTGGATTATGATGAAACCTTTTCTCCAGTGGCTATGCTTTATTCCATCAGGATTAAAGCACGCATCGCGGAGTTGGAACATCTGTTTTGATGTAGCAGTCAAAGAGTTTGACTTCATCAAAAAGGTAGATGAACCTTGTATATACAAGAAGGTTGTAGAGAGTAAGGTTGTCTTCTTTGTAGTGTACGTATATGACATACTCTTGATAGAAAATGGGTTTCCTATGCTACACTCGGTCAAGCTACTCTTATCACGAGGATTCTCCATGAAAGATCTGGATGATACCTACTACATCTTAAGGATTAAGAACAATAGAGATAGATTTATGTGGATGTTGGGAGTGTCCCAAATCCAGGTACATTAACACCATGCTAAAAGGGTTTAATATGGAGATTCTAAGCATGGTGGTTTGTCCACTTACTCATGAATCACTCTCTCCAAAAAGATGTCCCCCGAGACTGATTTGGAGAGAGCTCACGTGCAAGGGATACCCTATGCTTCGGCAGTAGGCTCTATCATGTATGCGATGTTATGTAGCAGACTAGATGTAGCTGACTCACTAGGAGTAGTGATCAGGAATCAATCGGATCTTGGGAGAATCACTGGAAAGCTGTGAAGGACATTCTTAAGTACTTGAGAAGCACTGAAGAAATGTTCTTGGTGTTTGGTAACGGTGAACTCCAGTGCGAGTCCTTTACCAATTCAAGCTTCCAGAGTGATAAGGTCGACTGAAAGTCAGTCTCGGGCTTTGTCTTTACCCTCAGAGGAGGGACGGTATGTTGTAAGAGTTCCAAGCTCGATACTGTGGCAAACTAGGCGATAAAGCCTGAATACATCGCTACCAACGATGCTGCCAAAGTGGGTGTCTGGACATTTATTGTTCATGAAATGAACATGGTTCCTACCATTGAGCATCCAATAACTGTTATCGTGACAATAATGGAGTTATGGCTTTGGCCTAGGAACCCCGGTCCCATCAGCGATCCAGACATATTCTGAGGCAGTATCACCTAATCAGGGAGATGGTTGATCTCCAAGGGATCGAGGTAAAGAGAGTTGACACGAAGGATAACACGGCAGATCCAATCACAAAGGCCTTTTCCTAGAGAGACTTCTATCGGACGTTGAGTATGAGATACTACAACAACTGGCCCTAGTGCAAGTGGGATATGTTTAGTTATATGTATGCCCTATAGGCCATTATTGTACATATGATGATGTATATTATAGTGGATGCTTGGACATATATAGGGAGGACTTTCTTGCTCGACATGATAGTATGCGATCAGGTTGCTCTTTATCTTAACATGTACACTAATTGTCTCTCTGTTACATGTTGATAAAGCCCTTAGGATGGGTACTAGACTACCGGGATTATGATGTAGATCATACTAGTGGGGCCAGGGTAGTCGGTAAGTACATCCTTCAATTGTTCCTAGTCGTGGGAGTATCGAGACGGGGAATCGATATTCCAGAGTAAACTAGCGTATATGCTTCTTTACCCATATGATAGACGATGGATGATCCCACATCCATTGTTGTTTGACATCAGAGAAGGTATACAGGTGCTCAGTGGAGACTGGGTACACTGAACGGACTCACCGAGAACTCCAAGATGGTATTATACCTATCGTCAGATAGCAGTTCTCTGGTGACACTGGTACATGTTAGTCCGTAGACCCGAGATCGTCATAGAGTCTTATGTGATTCCCACTGTGCTTTGATTTCCACCTTACCACATTCAAGAGAACATGCAAAACGGTGGTTTTTGGGTACAGTCCCAAGTCACATGGAGGCAATGAGCGATAGGAGGGAATTCGTCTCTCCCGGTATTGGGGGTTGCTGTTGCGCTATGCACGATTGGCCATAACAAGAAATCCCTGGCCAGGGTTGCTGAGATTAACTGGTAAGTGTTATCAGTAGTTTCTCGAACTTTTATGGGCCTCACATCGGCATGACTTATCAAGCTATTGGGGTCTGACGTTTACCACCCCCAGGCGAGATTTGCGACATATCAGACGAAGAGACCGGACTGTACGGTAGTGTTACTTATTGGATTCGAAGGAGTATGAACATGCTTGCTTGTTGATCTTTTGATCGCTCAATACCCGGGTGGCCGTTACGTCTAGCAGTACCGCTGACGGCTTGTGGGTGAATGATATGATCACCACCTGCTGCCGGCGTATTGACGAGTCTTTAGAATCCTACACAGAGGTTTCCTGGCTCAGGAGAAACGAAGTAGGAGCACATATGTGATATGTGCGGGACCGAGATTAATACGAGTATGTGATACCGTATTCTATTCTCGCAATTTGTGTTATCGGTCGGTTATATGTTATATAGCCTGGTTATCGAATCAAGTGTTGATTCAATAAGTTGATACATATGATATTAGTCGGTTATATGTAAAATAGCCGGATTATTAAATCAAGTGTTGATTTAATAATTTAATGTATAATTATATGTTTGATATATTAATTTTACATTAACTAATATTAGCTCACTTAAGCACTTCTTTTTCTTACTTGTGTACACTTAATATATATGTGATATATATTATTGTGTCATGCTTGTTGCTACATGCAACACGGGTTGATGAGACTCACACCATGCTTAACATAATGAAGGGTTTTATTTATTTAAAGTAAATAAAAATTAGTTGGAAATTAGTCATATGGTCTGAGCTTAGTAAAAGCTTGTAGAACTATTGACTTAGTCTACTAATTTTGTTTTACATTAGATACTTATTAACCCAACCATTACCTTAAGCCATGGTTAAGTCTCTACATAAGTTAGTCTATGATATTAACCCACCCATGATTGCTATTCTCGCTCATGAGATTAATTCTATTCTCCACACTTCATCTTCTTCTCATCTTCAAGTGCTCTCTAGGTTTTTAGGAGGTGAGGAAAATTAGTGAGTAAAATTATTCTAAAGTGAGAAAAAATCCTACTTCATCAACCTACACTGGATTAGACATTTAGTTTAGGTTGTTTGCTTCACTAATTCCGAATTAGTGAAGAGGTAGCTTGAGTTAGTGTCTCCTCGACGTAGATCATCTTGGGCCTCGAAGACTTGAAGCAAGCTTGTTCATTTCATCTTATGGAGCTTTTCTAGACTCCGGGAGTTCACTACTTGGAGCTAAGGGATTACCACACAGAGCTATTGAAGTGAAGGACCGGTCTACAAAGGTTGTATTCCTTGTTCACTTAGATGTAAAGATGTTTACATGCATGTTTCGTCCAATTCTCTAGTTAAGATTCTAGGTTAGGGTTATTTAGCGCACCAAATTTTTGAAAACGGCATGGTCGTTGCCTCCCGAAACCCAGTGGCAGTGCTAAGGAACCCAACAACTACAAGGTGGCTTTAGGGGCTGGTGACCTGAGAGCACCACAGATTGGTGCTCTCGGGTCTGCCTCCCATTGGGGGCCACCTCGTAGTGACCCCCGAGGGTGGGTACCCCTGAGGCCGCCCATTCGATAGTTAATTTTGGTATCTTCACCTCCGTGAAGATTCAGGCGGGTTTCGAGTTCGTTTCGACTTCTGGATAAAAACGATCATTTTTGGAACTTTAGCTCACTAGATTTTCAAGTTTTGGAAAATTGGTTAAGTTTTCTAATTGCGTGAGGAATTCTAATGTTGCAGTTACTTTACAAGATTTGTGATGTATATATGTGTTTGGAAATGTCGACTAATTGCTATACGTCGATTAGTCGGGATTGCACATATCTGTGATGTGATGTTGGTTTGTGTATATGAACTATATTGGATCGTCGTGGATGAATAGAGGGGATGTGAGATGAGGGTGTTTATTCTTTCATTCAATGTAAATTTATAATGTGATGCAATATTATTTTTGCTGGGCACATCCGGGTTGAGATTGTAGCCACCGTTGTATTATTTTATTTACTATTTTTGCTCCTAGGATTGACCCAATGTGGGGTGCACAAACTACCGGGTACTTTGATGTGCCGAGTGGCCTATTCACTTTGCTGACGGAGGTTGCTTCACTTCAGGTATTTGGCTGGTAGTTTGCGGCATCCGTAGGGGTCTAGGGTAGGGTTTGGCTATTCATCACGACCGTGGAATCTGTTTTTCATTACAGGCTTAAACGAAACGCGGAATTCCTAGTATATCTAATATGTTCATCTGTGATCTGGAATGCCTATTATTGCGTGAGATGAATGGTTATTGTATATATGCTATATAATAGACGTTGCTTATGTTTTGCATCCGCTCTAGTCTAGCGCCCACTCTGGCGTTAGTTAAGTAACCTAACGGTGTTAGACGGGGCCCAGTGGCGAATGCGGATGGCATAAGCGTACATCATATTTTCGTTTCATTCTGTAATAATAGGTGTCAATGATGGGACTGCATTATATTAATTCAAAGCAAACAAACTAAAGCTGAATCGTTGGAAATCTTTTTAAAACCACTCGGTTATTTTAAAACAGGAGACTTTTAAATGCGGAGCTTAAACTACTCCTTTTAAAAGCTATCAGGTTCCTTCGATTATATCAAGTTCACTACGTTCATGGTTTCTCCAAAACCATTTGTAGCCCTCCGTCATTTCAGTTGAATATTCAGTAGTATTCAAGCTATGTATTTTGACCTTCGCTAGGGCATATGTTTGGTAGTTGCTGGATATTCATCTGTAGTATAGATAAATGTGCTGGTTTGGGACAGTCGTACTACTATTTTGGCCTTCATTAAAGGTATGTACGGGTGGGTTAAAATTAACCTGGACAATGATGGGTAGAACTTGACATGTGACTTATGATATGTTGGCCTTCGTCAAGGTCATAAGACCATGGGACAAAAATTTAAATCGGGAGTTTCTAAGGAAACTGAAACTTGCTAGTGCTGCATACCATTTGGAGTGTGATAATGTTGGTAGGATTCCTTCAGGATTATCACACAATGATATTTGGATCCCGATCCTACTGTGAGTATCCGCTACTCCTCGTGAGATTCTTCACATAACGATCAATGCTATAAACCAAGTAGGTGTCTAGAACAGTGCTGGCGGGGCTACGCCTCCAGGGAAAAGAGGTTATTTAATTAAGGAACTTCGCGAAAGCGTCGTAAAACCTCCCTCGAATTATCGACACTAGCCTGGTCGAACGGTTAAGCAAGTATTGTATGGTGAGATTAATCCTGACTAATTCTTCTTTTATGGTTTAAGGAAGGATTCGAGAAACAGTGGGAGCCATACTATTTAGATAAATTAAAAACCAATATAAACTTGCAAGAGTTTCATGCTGAGTGTTTTCTTCTCTCTCTCCTAATTGCAACGACCAGGTGACTAGATTAGGTTACAGATAGATAATAAAATGACTGAGTTATACTATATTGACTGGCAAAGGTTTGTCCAGATGTCCATTACCTATGACAAGCTGGACCACCTCATTACTACTCAAGCCCCTGCCGTCCCAGCTCCAGTTTCCACCGTCACGGATGTTGGTATACGTAGGACAAGGGAAAAAGACTGTGCGAATGCTAAGTGTCTCGTGTTGGCCTCAGTTGATGGTGAATACCAGAAACAGCACGAGAAGATGGACTTATTTTCCATCTTCCTCCATAACAAAGATTTATATGGAGAGCAATCTCGTATCGCAAGATATGAGACCTCGAAAGAATTACTTCAAGCGAGGTTGGATGACGGGTCATCACTAGGGGACCACGTCCCTACAATGATCAGCGATATTAAACAGCTCACGGACCTGGAGACCACATTGGACAACGAGTCATTTACTGACTAGATTCTACTTACACCAAGGGGAAGCAAGTTATAGTTCCAGTTGAGGGCACCCTGAAGGAAACCAGGGAGACACCTGCTCTGCTTACTGGGGAATCTTCCTCTTATGGATCCAAGGCGGATGCCAACGGTGAGAAGAAGAAGACCACCACAAAGCCGGTAGGCAGTGTCAGTAAGGTAGATATAAATGGTAGGGCAAAAGTTTCGGTATTAACAGTAGGGAAGGAGGGATGTTCCTATTGTCACGTGAAAAGGCATTGGCAGAAGGAATGCAGGCCAGAATCTAGGATCCGAAGCATGTTGTGGCTTCGACTTTAGGTGTGTTTGTGATTGAAAACAATTTGTCAATTAACTCTGTAAGTCGATGTACAACACCCCACGACTTGCGGGGAGGCGAAAAAATGAAAAACGATCTTGTTTTAGGCGTAAACATCGATTAACCGAGAATCTTTTCATAAACAATAACTAACAAGAAACCATAGAAGAGTTAACTACTATGATAAGTGATTATACCTAAAGAACCGAGTCCTTCGTCTTGTCGTTCTCCACGTCCTCTCCGGCCTTCTCTATATAGTAGAAGATCTACCCGAGAGCTTTACTACAAGCTTCACCTCAAACTTGAGGTAACTAGGTTTCTTAAATCACTAATCTAAGTAACCTAGGTGATATAGAGAATGGTGAAGGATTAAGTAGTCTACTCTAATCCTTGGTCTCAACACATGAGAGGGGAGGATTAGGGTTAGAAGAGAGAGAGCTTGAGGAGAGAGAAAGTGAGCAAGAGAATGGAATAAGATAATGATCTCTCATAATATATATGAAGCATTAACAATATCAAGATAAATCAAATAAATGATATAACAACCATGCTCCATAAATATCTAATGGGTGATTCATCTCCATGAGTCATTAAGCATTTATGATGCATTAATGACATGGATGAATCACTCAAATGAGTCACTAATCTCATTTAATGCATATGCCACCTTAACCCCCAAGTCACCATCTTCTAGAAGCTTCTCGCGTAATTACGAGAACGCCCCCCCTATCCGTGAAAACACGGAAAAACTTTAGACTGTATAAATCCAATAACCGGATACTAGAAACCGGCTTAAACCAAAGCCGGCTAGTAAAAACAGTCCGGATGTCGTACGTGCGTAAACACAAGTATGCGTCCGAACCCTTGTCGTAAAACCATACGACCTCTATATCGTTTCGTCTGAAGTAGGAAAACTCTCTGTGTGGGACACTAGAGACTCGACTACTACGCTGGCAGTGGGTTTAACCACAGACCGCAAGCGGCACTAGCTGTACGTAACGGTCCCCAGGTAGATGTCGATAAGAAGGCCGATGAGGAAACCCATCCGAACTCTTACTGAGTCTGATGTGACAATCTTCGTACAGTCCGGTCTGTTCGTCTAAGACTATCGCATATCGAGCCTAGGGGGCGGCAAGCGTCAGTCCCCTAATAGCGGTATAAGTCGTGTCGGAGCGTAGCCCATTACACCCTGAGAAACTACTGGAACCTACCAGCAAATCTCGCTTGCCCTGGCCAGGGACTTTGCGTAATGGCTCTCTGACACAGCGCGATATCAACCCCCAATACCGGGAGAGACGAATCCTATCTAACCGCCACTGCCTCCAAGTGCTCGGGACTGCACCCAACTGCTACCTGTTTGCACGACTCTTTTAAGCCGTGGTAGGGTAGCAATCTAAGAACAGTAGGACACACTCGAGGTGAAGTAGCAGTGTCAAGTCTGTGGACTATGCTGTACTCATGTCACCTGGGAACTGTTAACTGACGACTGGTATAAAACCAACCAACAGTTCCCAGTGAGTCCTGTCCGGTGTACCCGTAACCTAACGAGAACCTGCATACTATCTCCAGTACGACGTACTGACGGCTGTGGGATAGACCATCTTCCCAACTGGGATGAGAAGCGTACACACTAGTCTACTCCGGAGTATCGATGCCCTGTCTCGATAATCCTACGACTAGGGACCTGAATAAGGATGTGCTTGTAGACTACCCAGCCCTCACTAGTGTGACTGCCATCACAACGCTGGTAGTCAAGCAAGATCCTATGAGCTCTATCAATACGTACACTCACATATTAAGATAGAAAAACCAAGTAGCATACTACCATGTTTAGCAAGACTATTATATACATGTGAATATCCCAAGCTTCCATTAAGTAATATACAAACTAGTATGACACAATAATAGCCCCTACGGCATTTACACTAACAATCTCCCACTTGCACTAGGGCCATGTACTGGCATATCGAAGACTGATGATCTCGAGTAGCCTCTCGAACTGAATCTGAGGTAGGGCCTTTGTGAATGGATCAGCAATGTTTTCTTAAGTAGCAACTCTCCGAACCTCGATCTCCTGACGATCAATGATCTCCCTGATCAGGTGATACCGCCTTAAGATGTGTCTGGACATCTGATGGGACCTTGGTTCCTTCGCAAAAGCTATAGCTCCGTTGTTGTCGCAATACAGAGGTATTGGATCAACAATGGTAGGAACCACTTGAAGTTCTGTTGGGAACTTCTTCATCCAGACCGCTTCTTTTGCGGCATCGCAAGCAGTAATATACTCCGCTTCCATCGTCGAGTCAGCAACGGTGTCCTGCTTGGAACTCTTCCAGCACACCGCCCTTCCATTGAGGGTAAAGACATAACCTGACATGGACTTGGAATCGTCTTTATCACTCTGGAAGCCGGAATCAGCATAGGCCTCCATCCTGAGGTCTTTTCCGCCGTAAACCAAGAACATCTCCTTAGTCCTCCTCAGGTACTTGAGAATGTTCTTTACTGCTATCCAGTGCTTCTCCCCTGGGTCTGACTGATACCGGCTTACCACGCTCAGTGCGTAAGCTACATCTGGTCTGGTGCACAACATCGCATACATTATAGAGCCTACCGCAGAAGCATAGGGTATAATAGACATGCGTTCCCTTTCCAAATCAGTCTTGGGAGACATCTATTTAGATAGGGTGATTCCGTGATAAGCCGGTAGATTACCGTGCTTAGAATCTTCCATACTGAATCTTTTCAGTACAGTGTCGATATACCTGGACTGCGAAAGTCCCAACATCCTCTTTGATCTATCACGATAGATCCGGATCCCCAGAATGTAAGAGGCATCACCCAGGTCTTTCATGGAGAACCTTTGTGACAAGAATCCTTTGACAAATTGTAGCATAGGAATGTCATTTCCTATTAATAAAATGTCATCCACGTACAAGACGAGGAATACGACACTTCTGGCTACAACTTTACTATATATACATGGTTCATCTGGATTTTTGATAAAGTCATATTCTTTGACTGTCTCATCAAAACAGATGTTCCAACTCCGCGATGCCTGCTTTAGTCCATAAATGGACTTAAGCAACTTGCATACTTTCCCGCTGCTCCCACTCTGATTGAAACCCTCTGGCTGATCCATATAGATGCACTCTTCTAAATTACCATTCAGAAAAGCCGTCTTTACGTCCATCTGCCAGATTTCATAATCATGGAAGGTAACAATAGCAAGAAGGACCCGAATGGATTTGAGCATAGCCACTGGAGAAAAAGTTTCGTCATAGTCCAAACCAGGTCTTTGACGAAAACCCTTTGCAACAAGTCTAGCCTTATAGGTTTCCACCTGTCCATCTACACCAATATTTTTCTTGAAGATCCATTTGCATCCTATGGGTTTTACCCCATCTGGAGCAAAGTCCAAAGTCCATACTTTGTTGGTGTACATGGACTCCATTTCGGTCCGCATTGCATCTAGCCATCGTACCGAGTCCCCGCTCTGGATGGCCTGCTGGAAGCTAGCAGGTTCATCATCAACGATGATGCAATCCTCTCTATCCCCATCTATGAGTAAACCGTAGTATCTCTCAGGCGGATGAGACGGCCTACTACTCCTACGGAGGGGTGCAGGAATGTCCTGTTCTTCTTGAACTACTTGTTCTACCAAACTTTCAGTATTAGTTTGTGGTTCTGGAATTTCTTCCAGTTCTACTTCGCTCCCACTTGTTTTCTTTTCTAAAAACTGATGTTCTAGAAAATGGGCATTACGAGAAACAAATACCTTTTGTTCCTCTGCGTAATAGAATAAATATCCCCTGGAGTTCTTTGGATATCCCACAAACTTACACTTTACTGATTGTGCCTCGAGCTTGTCCACATGCTGCTTTTTAACAAAAGCTGGACATCCCCAAATCTTTATATACTGAAGATGTGGTTTCTTCCCACTCCACATCTGATATGGAGTGGTAGGCACAGTCTTGGTAGGAACCATGTTCAAAAGATATGCCGCTGATTCTAGCGCATAACCCCAAAAAGATCACGGTAACTCAGCATTACTGGAACGTACCATATCCAATTGGGTTCGATTCCTTCTCTCTGATACACCGTTATGCTGTGGAGTGTATGGAGGAGTAAGCTGAGAGAGAATTCCTTTCTCTTTTAGGTAACCTAGGAACTCGGCACTCAAGTATTCACCACCTCGATCAGATCTTAGTGTCTTGATACTTTTGCCGGTTTGGTTTTCTACTTCATTCTTATACTCTTGGAATTTCTCAAAAGCCTCAGATTTATGTTTCATCAGATAAATGAATCCTTACCTTGAGTAATCATCCGTGAAAGTAATGAAATAGGAAAAACCACCTCTTACATGTGTAGACATTGGACCACATACATCGTTGTGTATGAGTCCTAAGAGCTCGCTCGCTCTTACTCCATGTCCAGTAACAGGAGTCTTTGTCATCTTTCCTTTGAGACAAGATTGACAAGTGGCATAAGTTTGATATTCGAACGAGTCCGAATATCCTTATTTATGTAACTTAGTCAACCTTCTCTCATTGATGTGACCCAATCTACAATGCCATAAGAAAGCTTTATTCAAATCTGGAGACTTTCTTTTTAGTGTGTTCTGGACATTGAAAATCTCGAGTTGGTTTAAGACATATATACCATTATTTAGTGTACCGGACCCAATCAAACCATGATTAAGGTGGATGTTAACAACATCACTTACAAACGTGAAATCATAACCTTTATTTGATAACAAGGAAACTGATATGATATTACACGTTAAGCTAGGCACATAAAAACAGTTATGTAAAACCAAAATGTGTCCACTCGTCAATCCCAGGTGATAATCCCCGACGGACACAGCTCCCACGCTAGCTCCGTTAGCAACCTTTAGGGTCATATCACCTTCCTTCAGCACTCTACGGTTTCTCAGTGCCTGCAATGAATTGCATATATGAGATCCTGATCCGGTATCCAATACCCAGGAAGTAGAGTTGATTGACAGACAATTCTCAATTACAAATACACCTGAAGTCGAAGCCACAGCTTGCTTCGATTCCTGGTTCTTGGCGTTCCACACCTTGCAATCCTTTTTCCAGTGCCCTTTCCTGTGACAATGGAAGCACTCATCCTGGGCCACTACCGGTACCACAAACTGTTTCTTTCCTTTCGTTCCCACCTTACTAACACCTCCTCTAGGTCTGGTGGCGGCCTTCTTCTTCCTTCCTTTGGCCCTAGCCTTGGATCCGGAAGAAGAAGCACCGCTAACAAACATAGCGGGTATTTTCCTTGCCTTCTGCAAGGTGCCCTCTGCACTCCTCAACATGTTAAGGAGTTCCGGAAGTTCAACTTCTTTTCTTTGAATGTTGAAGTTAAGAATAAACTGGGCATGGTGGAAGGAAGGGACTGGAGAATAAGGTCTGTATAGAGCTCATTATCCAAAATCTTCCCAAGGTCTGCGAGCTCTTCTATGAAGCCAATCATCTTTAGGACATGTTCTCCTACCGATGATCCGACAGCCAACCTCGCTCGAAACAAGTTCTTAGAGGTCTCGTATCTTGCTATACGAGATTGCTCTCCATAAAGTTCCTTTGTATGGAGAAAAATGGCATCTAGTTCCATATCCTCGTGCCTCCTCTGATGTTCATTGTTCATCGAGGCAAGCACGATGCACTTGGCTTTCGCACAATCGAAATCCCAGGTTTTGCGGGTTTCCTTATCCGCATTACTGGATTTGGGACCAGGGACAGCAGGTGCCTTAGCGGTGAGGGCGTACCCCAATTTGTCATAGGTCAAAGCCATTTTGACATTCCGCAGCCAATCTTTATAGTTTGGCCTTGTCAGTATATTTTTCTCTAAAAGTAACTTAAGTCCAGTCATTTTCAGGGTCGCTGCGATTAGGAGAGAGAGAAGAAAACTCTTTAGCATGATGCTCTTGCAAGTTTAGAGTGGTTTTTAATTTATCTAAACTGGATGGCTCCCACTATTTCTCGAATCCTTCCTCAAACCATAAAAATAGAATTAGCCAGGACTATTCTCACTGTACAATACTTGCTTAACCGTTCATCCAGGCTGGTGTCCGTACTTCGAGGGAGGTTTTCCAACGCTTTCGCGAAGTTCCTTAATTAAATAACCTCTTTTCTCTGGGCGCATAACCCCGCTGACACCTTTCTTGACACCTACTTGGTTTATAGCATTGATCGTTAAGTGACGAATCTCCTGATGAGTAGCATATACTCACAGTAGGATCGGGATCCAAATATCATCGTATGATAATGTTGAAGGAATCCTACTAACATTCATCAAACTCCAAATGGTATGCATCTCTTTGCAAATTTCAGTTTCTTTAGAAATTCCCGATATAAATTTTGGCCCCATGCTCTTATGACCTTGGCGTTAGGTCAAAATGTCATAAGTCACATGTCAAGTTCTACCCATCATTATCTTGTTAATTTGAACCCATCCGTACATATCCTTGACGTTCGGCTAAAATGATAATACGACTGTCCCAAACTAACTCATCTATCTATGCGACAAATGAATACCCAGCAGCTACCAAACACTATGCCTTGGCGTTAGGTCAAAATACATAGCTTGAATACTACTGAATACCCAAATGAAAGGAAGGAGGGCTATGAATCGTTTTGGCGAAACCGTGAACGTAGTGGACTTGATATGACCGAAGGAACCTGATAGCTTTTAAAAGGAGTGGTTACAGCTCCGCAATTAAAAATATCATCTGTTTTAAAATAACCGAGTGGTTTCTTTTAAATTGTTCTAACGATTCAACTTTTTAGTTTATTTTCTTTGCATTATAAATAATGCGTCCCATCATTAACCTATCATTACAGAAAACAACGAAAATACAACATCCTCTTATGCCATTCTCATTCGCCACGGGGTCCTGTCGTCACCCGTTAGGTTACTTAACTAACGGCAGAGCAGGGGCTGGGCTAGGCGGGTGTAAAACATAAGTAACGTCTAAATAGCTATCATATATAGATATTGTACATTCGTCAGACGCAATAATAGGCATTCCAGATCTCATATGAACTTTATTGGATTTGCAAGCAATCCGCGTTTGTTTAGAGCCTGCAACAAAAGACGGATTACACAGTTGTGATGAATAGCCATTACCCCACCCTAGACCCCTACGGGTACGGCAAACTACCCGCCAAATACCCGAAGTGAAGCGGTCTCCCTCAACAAAGTGAGTAGGCCACTAAACACTTCAAAGTACCAGGTAGTTTATGCACCCCATCTTGGGTCTATCCTAGGAGCAAAAACAGTAAAATGAAATAATACAACGGTGGCTACAACCGCAACCTGGATGTGCCCCGCAAAATAATATTACAACATATTACAATTACATCGAATGAATGAATATAACAACCCATCTCAAAACCCCGGCTAATCATCACAACAGTCCAATACAGTTCACAACCACAACAGTAAAAACCATTACAGAAATGTACAACCCCCTGCCAACTGACATACTAGCAGTTAGGGGAGCTTTACGAACACATTATACAATCACAGATATAATCAAATTAGCAAACATCGTATAATTTCGATCGAGCAAACATATCATATTCTACTCCCAAAACTTCTCTGTGCACCTGAGACTTTGAGCAGAAAATAAACATTCCAGAAAACACAACAATATCATAAAGGAATAACAGGAGCAAACTGGGTCGAATCGGCCCCAACGCGGCCGCGGATCCGCGGCGGATGGGTGGGATCGGCCGCGGTTCCGCGGCTGTATGGCCAATTCACTAACCCATTTTTCTCCAGTATTCCTATCTTTCTATGCTTGTTACTCTGCAGCAACCTGAAAAATTTTTAGAGCCTGTTTTGAAATCGACAGAAACTTGTGATATCGATGTCGTATTTTGGTTCGTTTTGCGTTCGAAATTCATACGACTTTGCTAAAGAGTTAATTATTGTTTAGCGAGGCTCTGATACCACTGTAAGTCGATGTACAACACCCCACGACTTGCGGGGAGGCGGAAAAATGAAAAACGATCTTGTTTTAGGCGTAAACATCGACTAACCGAGAATCTTTGCATAAGCAATAACTAACAAGAAACCATAGAAGAGTTAACTACTATGATAAGTGATTATACCTAAAGAACCGAGTCCTTCGTCTTTTCGTTCTCCACGTCCTCTCCAGCCTTCTCTATGTAGTAGAAGATCAACCCGAGAGCTTTACTACAAGCTTCACCTCAAACTTGAGGTAACTAGGTTTCTTAAATCGCTAATCTAAGTAACCTAGGTGATATAGAGAATGGTTAAGGATTAAGTAGTCTACTCTAATCCTTGGTCTCAACACATGAGAGGGGAGGATTAGGGTTAGAAGAGAGAGAGCTTGAGGAGAGAGAAAGTGAGCAAGAGAATGGAATGAGATAATGATCTCTCATAATATATATGAAGCATTAACAATATCAAGATAAATCAAATAAATGATTTAACAACCATGCTCCATAAATATCTAATGGGTGATTCATCTCCATGAGTCATTAAGCATTTATGATGCATTAATGACATGGATGAATCACTCAAATGAGTCACTAATCTTATTTAATGCATATGCCACCATAACCCTAGGTCACCATCTTCTAGAAGCTTCTCGCGTAATTACGAGAACGCCCCCCCTATCCGTGAAAACACGGAAAAACTTTAGACTGTATAAATCCAATAATCGGATACTAGAAACTGGCTTAAACAATAGCCGGCATGTAAAAACTGTCCGGATGTCGTACGTGCGTAAACACACGTATGCGTCCGAACCCTTGTCGTAAAACCATACGACCTCTATATCGTTTCGCCTGAAGTAGGTAAACTCTCTGTGTGGGACTCTAGAGACTCGACTACTACGCTGGCAGTGGGTTTAACTACAGACCGCAAGCGGCACTAGCTGTACGTAACGGTCCCCAGGTAGATGTCGATAAGAAGGCCGATGAGGAAACCCATCCGAACTCCTACTGAGTCTGATGTGACAATCTCCATACAGTCCTGTCTGTTCGTCTAAGACTATCGCATATCGGGCCTAGGGGGGCGGCAAGCGTCAGTCCCCTAATAGCGGTATAAGTCGTGTCGGAGCGTAGCCCATTACACCCTGAGAAACTACTGGAACCTACCAGCAAATCTCGCTTGCCCTGGCCAGGGACTTTGCGTAATGGCTCTCTGACACAGCGCGATATCAACCCCCAATACCGGGAGAGACGAATCCTGTCTAACCGCCACTGCCTCCAAGTGCTCGGGACTGCACCCAACTGCTACCTATTTGCACGACTCCTTTGAGCCGTGGTAGGGTAGCAATCTAAGAACAGTGGGACACACTCGAGGCGAAGTAGCAGTGTCAAGTCTGCGGACTATGCTGTACTCATGTCACCTGGGAACTGTTAACTGACGACTGGTATAAAACCAACCAAGAGTTCCCTATGAGTCCTGTCCAGTGTACCCATAACTTAACGAGCACCTGCATACTATCTCCAGTACGACGTACTGACGGCTGTGGGACATACCATCTCCCCAACTGGGATGAGAAGCGTACACACTAGTCTACTCCGGAGTATCGATGCCCTGTCTCGATAATCCGACGACTAGGGACCTGAATAAGGATGTGCTTGTAGACTATCCAGCCCCCACTTGTGTGACTGCCATCACAACGCAGGTAGTCAAGCAAGATCCTAAGAGCCTATCAATACGTGCACTCACATATTAAGATAGAAAAACCAAGTAGCATACTACCATGTTTAACAAGACTATTAAATACATGTGAATATCCCAAGCTTCCATTAAGTAATATACAAACTAGTATGATACAATAATGGCCCCTAGGGCATATACACTAACAAACTCTACTTCCTGGGTACTAGATACCGGATCAGGATCTCATATCTGTAATTCATTACATGCTTTGTTAAACCGTAGAGTTATCAGGGCAGGTGATATGAGTCTCAGGGTTACTAACGGAATGAGCGCGGACGTTGTATCAGTAGGGTTGTATAGCATGGCAGCAAGGTTTCGGGAGGCATCGTCCATGCCAATTTAAATTTTTTATTGTTTTAGATAACCCTAACCAAGAATCGATAGTAAAGAATCTTGCAGAAACTTAAAGCAAACAAGTTTACAACTAAGTGATTAGGGATTACAACCTTTGTAGTCTGCTCCTTCACTTCACAAGCTCCAAGTAGTGGTCCCTTCACTGCGATCAACGAGCTCCCGAACTCTTGAGAGGCTCCATAAGATATATGCTGCATCCTTGCTTGAAGTTTTCAATGTCTGTGATGATCTACGTCGAGGAAACACGGACTCAAGCACTGCCTTTCATTTAGAATTTAATTTCTCACTATTTTTCTTCTTTATCTCAAAGTCAAGGGAGCAAAAATGAGACAAGGAAGAAGAAGATGAAATGAATGAGATAAGGTTAGAAATGCAACCATGGGTTAGTATATGTGAATCCTTAACCCATGTAGAGAGTTAACCATGGCTATGTGTAATGGTTGGGTTAGAAAATATATTAGGAAAAACAAAAAGGGTGGACTTTGTCAATGGTTATCAACAAGCTTCATGAAGCTTCCACCATGACTCATTTCCACAATTTTGAATTACTTAAGAATTTAAACCCAAACATTATAGTTAGCATGGTATAATTCTCATATATCCTTGTTGCATGTATAACCTATCATGTCACAATATTATATATCACATATATAATATTTATGTAACAATAGAAAACAATACAATAAACATATATCACATATATGTTAAATGTATCATAAGTGAGAATAATAAATACTTAAGTGAGCATATATATATATATATATATATATATATTATTTCATCGAATCAACACTTGATCCGATAACCCGGTTATATCATATATAACTGGCCGATATCACATATCGTGAGAATAGAATACAGTATCACATACGCGTATCAATCTCGATCCCGCACATATCATATCTGTGCTCCTACTCCGTTTCGCCTGAGCCAGAAAGCTCTATGTAGGACTCTAAAGACTCGTTAATACTCCGGCAGTAGTTGATGATCATATCAAATACAAAAAAGCTGCAAGCGGTGAGCTAAACGTAACGGCCACCGGGGTATTGAGAGACCAGAAGATCAACAAGCAAGCCTGTACAAACTCCTGCGAATCCAATCACTAACACTACCGTACAGTCCGGTCTTTTCGTTTGATATGTTGCATATGCAGTCCAGGGCTGGTAAACGTCAGACCCCAGTAACCGATAAGTTTTGTCGATGTGAGGATCATAACGGGTCGAGAAACTACTGATAACGCTTACCAGTAGTTCTCCATATCAGCCCTGGCCAGGGACTTCCAGTTATAGCCAATCAAACACAGCGCAACATCAACCCCAAATACTGGGAGAGACGAAACCCCTCCTATTGCTCATTACCTCCATGTGATTCGGGACTGTACCCAAAAGCCACCGTTTTTCACATTCTCATGAACGTGGTAAGGTGGAAATCGAAGCACAGTGGGAATCAGACAAGACTATATGACGATCTCGGGTCTACAGACTAACCTGTACCAGTGTCACCAGAGAACTGCTACCTGACGATAGGTATAATACTATCTAGGAGTTCTCCGCGAGTCCGTTAAGTGTACCCAGTCTCCACTGAGCACCCATATACCATTTTTGATGTCAAACACCAATAGATGTGGGATCATCCATCGCCCATCATATGGGTCAAGATGCATATACGCTAGTCTACTTTGGAGTATCGATGCCCTGTCTCGATACACTCTCGACTAGGAACAATTATTGGATGTACTCGTGGACTACCATGGCCCCACTAGTATGATCTGCATCTTAGTCCTAGTAGTCAAGTACATATCTTAAGGGCTTTATCAACATGTGAGAACAAGACAGTAACATAATACAAGTCAACATGATAAGACAAAGAGCAACCAGATAGCATACTATCATATCGAGCAAGAAAGTCTTTTCTATATATATCGA
Source organism: Agapanthus africanus (assembly GCA_030015575.1). Lineage (NCBI taxonomy): Eukaryota > Viridiplantae > Streptophyta > Magnoliopsida > Asparagales > Amaryllidaceae > Agapanthus > Agapanthus africanus. The sequence continues at coordinate 411,914,765 of JASDDO010000001.1, forward strand.
AGCATTCACTATAATATACATCATGTTGGGTTACCTACAACGGCGGGAAGGTTTCGGGAGGCATCATCCATGACAAGTTTAAATTTTTGCCATTCTAGATAACCCTAACCATGAATCTTAAGCTAAAGAATCAAACTAAACAACATGTTAACAACTTAACATCTAAGAGTTAGGGATTACAACATTTGTAGTCCATTCCTTCACTTCATAAGCTCCGATTTGAGGTCCCTTCACTACGATCATCATGCTACCGGACTCTAGAGAGGCTCCATGAGGTGAATGAGACATCCTTACTTGAAGACTTCACAATCCAAGATGATCTACTTTGAGGAAACACAAACCCAAGCTTTCACTTCACTAATGTGGTATTAGTGAAGCAAACACCCTAATCTAAGCGGCTAGAATAGATAAGGATGATGAAGTAGGAATTTTGCTCTCTTTTGTTTTCTTTTTCTCACAAACAATCATCACAAAATAAAAAATTAGAAAGCTTTTGTGAGAGGGAGAAGAAGATGAAGTGTGATGAATGAATAATAATATGAGGTTAGAAATGCAACCATGGGTTAAGCATGGCATGCTTAATCCTTAAAAAGAATAATCCATAGGCTAGGGTTAAAGTTAGGTTAACAAATATCTAGGAAAATATCAACAAGGTGGACAAATTCAACTAAGCAAAATATCTTAGCATAAATCCACAAAAATAGAATTATCCAAAATAAAAATGCAAACCCTAATCTTAACCCTAATCATGGTTTAACTCTCATAATCCCTAGTTGCATTTGTAACCTAGTATGTTACAATTATACATATCACATATATATAATTATGTAATAAAAGAAAATAATACGATTAACATATATCATATATATATCAATGTATCATGTGGTGAGAAAAAGAATCATTTAAGTGAGATTATATTAGTTAATGTAATATAATATATCACATATATAATTATACATTAGATTATTAAACCAACACTTGATTTAATAATCAGGCTATATTGCAAATAAACGAATAATATAATATGTATCAGTTCATCGAATCAACACTTGATCCGATGACCCGGCTATATAACATATACCCGGCCGATATCACATATCGCGAGAATCGAATACGGTATCATATACATGTATTATTCTCGGTCCCGCACATATCACATATGTGCTCCAACTCCGTTTCTCCTGAACCAGAAAACCTATGTGTAGGACTTGAAAGACTCGTCAATACGCCGGCAGTAGGTGATGATCATACCAAACACCCACAAGCTGCAAGCGGTCAGCTAAACATAACAGCCACCCGGGTATTAAGCGATCAGAAGATGAACAAGCAAGCTTGCACACACTGCTGTGAATCCAATCAGTAACACTCCCGTACAGTCCGGTCTCTTCGTCTGATATGTCGCATATCCAGTCTAGGGGTGGTAAACGTCAGACCCAAGTAACCGATAAGTTGTGTTGATGTAAGGCTCATAACTACTGATAACACTTACCAGTATATCTCCATATCTGCCCTGGCCAGGGACTTCCAGTTATAGTCAATCGAACATAGCGCAACATCAACCCCCAATACCGGGATAGACGAAACCCCTCCTATCGCTCATTGCTTCCATGTGATTTGGGACTATACCCAAAAGCCACCATTTTGCACGTTCTCATGAACGTGGTAAGGTGTAAATCAAAGCACATAGGGAATCACACAAGACTCTATGACGATCTCGGGTCTACAGACTAACCTGTACCAGTGTCACCAGAGAACTGCTATCTGACGATAGGTATAATACCATCTAGGAGTTCTTGGTGAGTCCGTTTAGTGTACCCAGTCTCCACTGAGCACTTGTATACCATCTTTGATGTCAAACACCAATGGATATAAGATCATCCATCGCCCATCATATGGGTCAAGATGCGTATACGCTAGTCTACTCTGGAGTATCGATGCTCTGTCTCGATACACCCTCGACTAGGAATAATTATTGGATGTACTCTTGGACTACCCTAGCCCCACTAGTAAGATCTGAATCATAGTCCTAGTAGTCGAGTACATATCCTAAGGGCTTTATCAACATGTGAGAGCAAGACAGTAACCCAATACAAATCAACATGTTAAGACAAAGTGAAACCAGATAGCATACTATCATATCGAGCAAGAAAGTCCTCTCTGTATATATCCAAGCATCCACTATAATATACATCATCAGTACAATACTGGCCTCTAGGGCATACATACAACTAACAATCTCCCACTTGCACTAGGGCCAACTACTGTAGTATCGCATACCAAGCATCCCGAAGAGTCTCTCAAACTGTATCTGGGGAATGGCTTTCGTGAGTGGATTCGCTGTGTTGTTCTTCGTGTCAACCCTCCTGACCTCGATCTCCCGACGATCAACTATCTCCCGGATCAGGTGATACCGCCTCAGAATAAGCCTGGATCGCTGATGGGACTTGGGTTCCTTGGCCAAAGCCACCGCTCCATTGTTATCACAATACAAAGGTATTGGATGCTCAATGGATGGAACCATTCCAAGTTCAGTTATGAACTTCTTGATCTAGATAGACTCTTTGGCAGCATAGTTGGCAGCGATGTATTCAGCCTCTATTGTCGAGTCTGCCACGGTTTCCTATTTGGAACTCTTCCAACAAACCGCCCCTCCATTGAGGGTGAAGACAAATCCTGAGTGCAACTTAAAGTCGTCCTTATCAATTTGGAAGCTTGAATCGGTAAAGCACTCCACCTGGAGTTCTCCGTTACCATACACCAAGAACATCTCTTTAGTCCTTCTCAAGTACTTGAGAATGTTCTTCACAGCTGTCCAGTGACTCTCTCATGGATCTTCTTGATACCTACTCACTACACTTAGCGATTATTCTACATCGGGTCTTGTACACAGCATCGTGTACATGATAGAGCCTACTGCCGAAGCATAGGGTATCTCTTGCATGCAAGCTCTCTCCAAATCAGTCTTAAGAGACATCTCTTTGGAGAGAGTTAGTCCAGAGATCGTTGGTAAATTTCCACACTTAGATTCTTCCATACTAAACCTCTTTAGTATGGTGTCAATATACCTGGATTGGGACAATCCCAGTATCCGCTTAGATCTATCTCTATAGATCTTAATTCCCAAAATGCAGGAGGCATCACCTAGATCTTTCATTGAGAATCTATGTGATAAGAAGAGCTTGACCGAGTGCTGCATAGAAACATCATTTCCTATCAAGAGTATGTCATCCATGTACAATACGTGGAAGACAACCTTACACTCTGCAACCTTCTTGTAGATACAAGGTTCATCTACGTTCTTGATGAAGTCAAACTCTTTGACTACCACATCAAAGCAGATGTTCTAACTCCGCGATACCTGCTTTAACCCATAGATGGATTTAAGTAGCTTGCACACCTTTCCGCTGCTCCCACTGTCTACGAAGCCCTCTGGCTGAGTCATGTACACGCACTCCTCTAAATCACCATTTAGAAAGGCGTTCTTAACATCCATCTGCCATATTTCATAGTCATTGTATGTATCAATGGCAAGTAGGATCCGGATGGACTTAAGCATAGCCACTGAAGAAAAGGTTTCATCATAATCCACACCTGGTCATTGACGAAAACCAATTGTAACAAGTCTCAACTTTTTCATCTACACCAAGTTTCTTCTTAAAGATCCATTTGCTCCTAATGGGTTTTACCCCTTCAGGAGCAACTTCTAAAGTCCATACTTTGTTGGTGTACATGGATTCCATCTCAGATCGCATTGCATCCAGCCATTTCACAAAGTCCCCACTCGTGATGGCCTGCTCGAAGCTAGTCGGGTCAACATCTTCCATGATGCAATCCTCGCTCCCACCGTCGATGAGAAAACCGTAGTATCTCTCAGGTGGATGAAGAACCCTACTAGATCGGCGGAGAGGCTGGGGTTCGTTGGGAGCTATCGAATCCTGTGGTTCCACCAAATCTTCTGTTGCAGATTTTGAAGCTGGAACTTCTTCCAGTTCTATCTCATTGCCTGTAACGCCATGAAAATCGTTCTGGTGAAATTTCGGAAAATCGGGAGAATAAGGGTTTTTTTTTTGTAAAAAGTCAAAATACAAATATCTTTATTTTAAAATTTAATATAAATATTCTAGATATGTAATTGCTAGTATTTGGTGTTTATTGAGCCACTGGTGAGATTTCAAAATTTCTGAAAATTTTTGCGAAATTAATTATTTTAATATTATTTTAAGCCGTCACTAATAAATTTAATTAGGGAAAATTACAAACCGGAATGAGTTGAAACAAATTTTGTGCATCATAATACATTAAACAAAATTTTAACAAGTGGTTTTTGAATTAAAATAGGGTTGTTAACCGGTATTAGAAAATATCGAAGAAAAAGGCTTTTTTTCGGTGAAATTAGTGCGAATGAAGTGCGGTATAACTTTTATCTTTTCCTAAACAAAACCACACTCTCTTTTACCCCCCTCACACTTTTTGGGCTGATCTTGGCAGCCCCCCCTCTCTCTTGATGCTTCAAGTGGCTTCTAGATATTTGGTTTTATGGAAAAATAAAAAGAAAATGAATTAAACTTGAAAAGACATAAAGCAAGGAATTATGAGTGAACTTTCCACACACCTCCATACCCTCACTCCCTCACTTCTCCCCTCTCAATTTCTGGTCGAAACCAGGTTCCCCCCCCCCCCCCCCAATTCTACACAATTTCCACTTCAATTTGCTTCAAAAACCCTACAAAATCCATCAAAAATCAACATATTTTAGCACAAATTCATCCTTTAACCTTCATCCAATATTCTTTGCTCATTTTTTTCATGGATCTTAGAGTTGGAAACCATACTTTTGGGAGGCAAATTATCATGTTTGGATCTCATATGTAAGGTATAATCCTAAGCCCTTTGGTTTGAATGTTTGTAAATTACTTAATTTAACTTAATTAAGTGTTTAATTAGTTTTTAATTTGGTTCTTTTGCTAGATGAATAACTCAAGAGAGGGTTTCAAAATGAAATTTGGGTTTCTATTATTTGAGTAAGGTTATATTATGTAGTTTAGCAATTTTAGAATTGGAAAATCTAGCATGGTTGATATGTTATAATTTGTTCATTCAAAATGGGTTTAATTAAGCAATTTTGCACACTAGATTTTAATATATTATACATATGGGTGAGATAAATTCTAATTAATGTTTGTAACATTAGATTTTTATTTAAATGAGGATATTGACATGTTTAAGGAATGAAAAACTTAATTTGGTTGCTAGTTTTTATTGAAAATTGATAAATTGTAAGTAAAATGCTATTTTTGCTAACTAGAATTTGGAAATTCTTAAATTAATGAGATTTAAAATATAATTTATGGTTTCATTATATTACCATCATTATAAATTGTAGTTTGAAAAGTTAATTCATGCAAAATCAAGTTTTGTTGTGGAATTGTGGAATTTTGCTTGTAAGTTGTGGAAAATTGATAAAATTGCAAACTAGAAATTTATTTGTAATACAAATTAGTGTAATAAAAAATATGGTAATGGTTTCTATAACTTAGTTATGTTATTTAATGAATATTATGACCATTAGTTTCATTAAACGTCAAGTTTTGAAGTAAAACGGTGAATTGATATTTTCAAGGTTTTCGGAATTGGATGACTTGATCGATTTTAGGGTTCCGATGATTTGAACCAAGTTTTATATTATAAGTAATGGGTTTTGAAACTACGGGTTGTTTATTGGTTTTTTTACCTCGATCAATCGGCGTTTGTACGCCGATATCGAGCGAATTTGGTTCTTTTGCGTGAACGGGACGTAGGTTTTAACCTATGCGCGTTCCGTGTGTCGTTTTGACTTTTGTCCGTGATTTAGTTTACGATACTATATATGTTTACATATAGGTACCCCTCACGTGGATTGCGGGCGATGAAGAAGAGGATGGCGACACTGTCTCCGGCAGACATGGACCAGGTGAGTAGATGCATATCTACGGGGGGAAGTCGGGTGGATGGCGTTTAGCACCCCCGCAACGTAGAATAAGAATAGTACTTATTGATATTAGGAAACCAGACGTGACCCTAGTAGGACCCTAGTATTGACCCTAGGTTGGACTAGACTGATTTAGGAAAATCATATTAGAGGATGAGTACCTTGGAAGAGATTCGTAGGTTTCAGATAGAAACACACCCACGCACACACTGAAACTCGACTTGGGGTACGTGTATGTGTATATATATAGAACTAGGTATAGATATATACATATATATAACATGTATAGGTGATTCATTGATGTGATATGATATCCGAGGTATGATGAAACAGTATAACTGGGCTTGATGCCGTGATTCTTGACTATACAGTCGTAATAAAGTGTTAGCGGATCATTAGGGAATGAGATAATGAACTTGAATATATAAATTACAAAGAGTGGTGGTGATATTGATGTACATGGATCGCCGACTATTAGAGGATGAGTACCTTGGAAGAGATTCGTAGGTTTCAGATAGAAACACACCCACGCACACACTGAAACTCGACTTGGGGTACGTGTATGTGTATATATATAGAACTAGGTATAGATATATACATATATATAACATGTATAGGTGATTCATTGATGTGATATGATATCCGAGGTATGATGAAACAGTATAACTGGGCTTGATGCCGTGATTCTTGACTATACAGTCGTAATAAAGTGTTAGCGGATCATTAGGGAATGAGATAATGAACTTGAATATATAAATTACAAAGAGTGGTGGTGATATTGATGTACATGGGACGCTAGAATAGTACTCGGACTGTAACTTGTGACTGATCACGATCTGATATATGTATAACTTGATTACGACATTATATTGGTGTGACCTGATACCGATATCATATAAGTATGACCTAGTCACAATATGATACATATGACATTATACGAATGAAGAGACACCTAGGAGATACTTGACCGTACCCCGACATTGGGATGCCGTACGATGGATTTTACCGTACGAGGCTTAGATTTGATGATTGACCCGCACTCTTGATTCGAGGAAGCCGTACTACGTACGTGACGCTATTGAGGCGGGATCGCCGACTATTAGAGATATTGATTCAGACCATAGGTAGACTCTAGTTTCTTACTGACTAGTCTATTAAGTTTAGTTCCTTAGGATGCTAGATGGACACTGGTTTAGGTTCGACTCACATAGTGGTAGTTGTACTCGCATCTCGCAGAGGAGTGGATAATGCACGTCTGTATTTACATTCATACTGTAATCATCATGGTGCATGTTCTTTTATATGTTGCTATAATCAGTATAAACTTTACATGTTAGGACACCAGCACCATTACCGATGATGCGCATATTCCACGCACACTTATTTGCCGGCTCACACACATCATCATCGGTAATTGCTATGTCACGTACACTTTAGATCACATTATCTTTTATTGATAGAATCAGTTAACAACTAAACCGATATATTATTGTGATCACTCTCTGATGTTAAGTATATGACATGATATTCATTACTTAGACATTCATGCATTCATATTTTCGTGTTATCATGTAGTATTATGGGCATATGCCGACACTTATCATATAGTTACTCATGATTTTGAGATTTGGATTTCTATGAGATTTCTGGATTTTTGGGGAAAACCGCAAAAATATATAAAAACTTCTCTCTCTCTCCTCTTCTCTTTTTAAAATAAGATGCGGTTTTCTCGTGATGTATGTGTCGTCCACCATGAGTATTTCATGTTTTCTGATGGATTTCGAGACCCGATTCGAGGAGTGGATGAACCGTCTCGGGTACATGGTGGGCCCGGTATGGTACCCCGGGGCAAGAAGATCGAGTTGTAGACGATGAGCCTGGCAGGGGAAGGCTACCTACCGGTGATGTCTGGCGCGGCGGATATCCGGAGGATACCGACCGTTGTCGTGGGATTTGATGATATGGGCCGATCCGGACTGACGGAGCCCGACATATTGAGACTTGAGGTTACATGTGTTGTGTCGATGCTTGACACGGATTTCTATGGATTTCATTGTTGATATTTCAGATGCTTATACACACTTTACTATGATAACGGCTAAAGGTTCTCATACATATATATCTGGATTTCAGGATTTGTTACTTTACATTCATGGTGCATGCATTTCATTTCATATGACTTGGTACTATATGCGGCACTGACACGACACGGAGTTTTTGCACTTACACGTAGTATTACCCTGCTATTACTAGATGCTTGGGATATAGTAGTGTATTATTATGACCTAGGATAGCGTCGTGCATTCGATTTCTTTTCGTAGATGTCTTCTACTCACGAGTTGGCAACTCACCCCCGTTGTGCCAAATTCTTTACAGGTGCGATGTACAGGTTTCCCTTGGCAGTTGCTGGCACATCATTTTCATTTCGGGTGATTTGCACGGAAGGTTGGTTCATTTGTATCTGAACCGCCGTTGTATTTATATTATTTCATTTGTATCTAGAAAGCTCCATCAACCATATTTGTATTACTTGATAAGTTTATTGGACCAGTTGTTTATTTCGACCTTAGAGTCGCGCATGTGTTATTCTGTTCTGGTGGTTTTTGTTTTCTTTTGAGATTTGAGCCTCGCCCTTTGGCGTTATATATTATTGTGATTGTTGTGGTTGTCTCCGCCTGTTGGCGTTGAGCTAGCACCCGTTTGGGGATGCTTTTTATTGTTTATTCATTTTATACTTGTTGTACCCGTTTGGGGGCCAGTTTTTACAGAGGAGACTCTGCCGAAATTTTTGGTAAAATTTGCTGATGTTTTTATACTTGTTTTCTTTTCTTTTCTTCTTTTTCTTCTGTTATGGTTTAGATTTCTGGGCTTCGGCTTACTTAGGTCACGTGGCGCCTCTAGACGCTTCGTAATCTAAGTGCCGGTCACGTTCCGTACTTTCGGGTCGTGACAAAGTTGGTATCAGAGCGCTAGGTTTAACCCTGTATAAGTCTAGGTGACTCTTGGTTGATGGAGTAGGCGATTTAGGTAAAGTAACGTACCGTGGGTATGGTCCGCGGCATACTTACGATACGCTACTCTGCTTAAGGAACCTTAGGATGTACATTGTTTGCACCGTATTTCATTCGTTCCTTTGGTCTATCTTCGTCGATGTCGGATGGTGGTTTCTGTTACCACGGGCAGAGGGAGCTGCGGCTCGAGTGCGATAACCATTAGAGTATTGGTTATTCTTGAGGATTGAAGCATTGCTTAGCGTGCAGACGAAGGGTATTCACATGCCGTCCGGATGAAGTTAAAGGGTTCGAACGATTATCAGAAAACCATTTTTCCTAAGTTTAAAGTATTCGGAAGAACATGCAGGTATTTCGATGGACCCTCTAGAAGAATGAAACCCTAACTCGACATAATGACCACGAGAACGCCCTTGAACCTTAGGGTTTACGGCAGTTCCGCTGTGCCATTAGTGAGGCTTGGGTTTGCCCTTCTACAGCTGGATCATCGATGCTGGGGTATGTACCGGATATTTTTAAACTGTACTTGAGTGTTGAGCTCTCGGGGAATTATGGGATTTTGATGGATCGATCGAGAAGTTTAATGTAGTCCGGATATCGAGTGAAGGGATCGACTATGTGGGAGACTCTAGACATGAGTATTGCCGTTGGTAGCGCAGTCAGCACACCTATGAAAGAACGAGTTCGAAGCGGTCGACATCAGAGGAAAGAGGCGCACATTGACGATAGTGTTTACGATTGCGATTTAGTGATTTGAATTTCCTATTTTCGTTGATTGGATTTTTGTATTTTGAGGACCTTGTTCTACGATTGGTATTTCCTGTGTGTACCTTCATTCTATCTGTGTTCCATATATCAGTTGTATTGATGTGGTTTAGTACGCACCCAGTACACTTGATTTGGTTTTATACATTTTGAGATTTTGATTTGATTTCGTGCTTATGGGTTACACATGATTTGATATATGCTTCGACCTAGTTTTTATCCATTTTCGTACTGTGATTCGAGTCTGATATCCGATGTATGTTTTCGTGCTCCATGTGCACCTGATTAGGATCCTTGCGCATACTTGGCGCACTTGATGCGATTTTGTGCACACCAGATGCACTAAATCGGGGTTTTGTGCAGATTAGATGCACCTGATAGTGAGTCGTGCACGCCCGTTGCACTTGACAGATGTTTTTGGTGCACACCTGTTGCACTTAGTTTTGTTTTGTGGGTATTCATGGTTTCTGCATTTGGTTTCGATTTCAGTGCACACCGGACGCACATGACATTTTATTGATGTAATTGGGATTGATTTTAGTTTGAGCAGTATGTTTTCATGATCATTATTATTTGAGTTAGTAACCAGGCGGGACGTGTATGTTAAATAAAAGATATATATATATATACAGCTATTTTTTTTAAAAATTAAACGTCCGCTACTTATACCGTGACACGTGCATTGCACGGCGATTTTCATGAAGGGGTTTTTGTATGCTGCTTTATTATGATGATTCGGCGATTTCACTAGGATGCGAACTATATATAAGTTATAGATTGATGTATATTATGTTGGTTTTCATATTGGGTTTTGATATTTTATTCTCGTCATAACTCCGATGATTGCGTTATGCTTGACAGAGTTGATTTTTGTTATATATTAATGATTTCGGAGCCCCGACGATTTGAGTGCTTTGCTAAATGTTTCGGTATTTGGAGGGGGAGTTTTAATTTAAATTCGGGGACCGAATTTTTTTTAAGGGGGGAAGATTGTAACGCCTTGAAAATCGTTCTGGTGAAATTTCGGAAAATCGGGAGAATAAGGGTTTTTTTTTTTGTAAAAAGTCAAAATACAAATATCTTTATTTTAAAATTTAATATAAATATTCTAGATATGTAATTGCTAGTATTTGTTGTTTATTGAGCCACTGGTGAGATTTCAAAATTTCTGAAAATTTTTGCGAAATTAATTATTTTAATATTATTTTAAGCCGTCACTAATAAATTTAATTATGGAAAATTACAAACCGGAATGAGTTGAAACAAATTTTGTGCATCATAATACATTAAACAAAATTTTAACAAGTGGTTTTTGAATTAAAATAGGGTTGTTAACCGGTATTAGAAAATATCGAAGAAAAAGGCTTTTTTTCGGTGAAATTAGTGCGAATGAAGTGCGGTATAACTTTTATCTTTTCCTAAACAAAACCACACTCTCTTTTACCCCCCTCACACTTTTTGGGCTGATCTTGGCAGCCCCCCCTCTCTCTTGATGCTTCAAGTGGCTTCTAGATATTTGGTTTTATGGAAAAATAAAAAGAAAATGAATTAAACTTGAAAAGACATAAAGCAAGGAATTATGAGTGAACTTTCCACACACCTCCATACCCTCACTCCCTCACTTCTCCCCTCTCAATTTCTGGTCGAAACCAGGTTCCCCCCCCCCCCCCCCAATTCTACACAATTTCCACTTCAATTTGCTTCAAAAACCCTACAAAATCCATCAAAAATCAACATATTTTAGCACAAATTCATCCTTTAACCTTCATCCAATATTCTTTGCTCATTTTTTTCATGGATCTTAGAGTTGGAAACCATACTTTTGGGAGGCAAATTATCATGTTTGGATCTCATATGTAAGGTATAATCCTAAGCCCTTTGGTTTGAATGTTTGTAAATTACTTAATTTAACTTAATTAAGTGTTTAATTAGTTTTTAATTTGGTTCTTTTGCTAGATGAATAACTCAAGAGAGGGTTTCAAAATGAAATTTGGGTTTCTATTATTTGAGTAAGGTTATATTATGTAGTTTAGCAATTTTAGAATTGGAAAATCTAGCATGGTTGATATGTTATAATTTGTTCATTCAAAATGGGTTTAATTAAGCAATTTTGCACACTAGATTTTAATATATTATACATATGGGTGAGATAAATTCTAATTAATGTTTGTAACATTAGATTTTTATTTAAATGAGGATATTGACATGTTTAAGGAATGAAAAACTTAATTTGGTTGCTAGTTTTAATTGAAAATTGATAAATTGTAAGTAAAATGCTATTTTTGCTAACTAGAATTTGGAAATTCTTAAATTAATGAGATTTAAAATCTAATTTATGGTTTCATTATATTACCATCATTATAAATTGTAGTTTGAAAAGTTAATTCATGCAAAATCAAGTTTTGTTGTGGAATTGTGGAATTTTGCTTGTAAGTTGTGGAAAATTGATAAAATTGCAAACTAGAAATTTATTTGTAATACAAATTAGTGTAATAAAAAATATGGTAATGGTTTCTATAACTTAGTTATGTTATTTAATGAATATTATGACCATTAGTTTCATTAAACGTCAAGTTTTGAAGTAAAACGGTGAATTGATATTTTCAAGGTTTTCGGAATTGGATGACTTGATCGATTTTAGGGTTCCGATGATTTGAACCAAGTTTTATATTATAAGTAATGGGTTTTGAAACTACGGGTTGTTTATTGGTTTTTTTACCTCGATCAATCGGCGTTTGTACGCCGATATCGAGCGAATTTGGTTCTTTTGCGTGAACGGGACATAGGTTTTAACCTATGCGCGTTCCGTGTGTCGTTTTGACTTTTGTCCGTGATTTAGTTTACGATACTATATATGTTTACATATAGGTACCCCTCACGTGGATTGCGGGCGATGAAGAAGAGGATGGAGACACTGTCTCCGGCAGACATGGACCAGGTGAGTAGATGCATATCTACGGGGGGAAGTCGGGTGGATGGGGTTTAGCACCCCCGCAACGTAGAATAAGAATAGTACTTATTGATATTAGGAAACCAGACGTGACCCTAGTAGGACCCTAGTATTGACCCTAGGTTGGACTAGACTGATTTAGGAAAATCATATTAGAGGATGAGTACCTTGGAAGAGATTCGTAGGTTTCAGATAGAAACACACCCACGCACACACTGAAACTCGACTTGGGGTACGTGTATGTGTATATATATAGAACTAGGTATAGATATATACATATATATAACATGTATAGGTGATTCATTGATGTGATATGATATCCGAGGTATGATGAAACAGTATAACTGGGCTTGATGCCGTGATTCTTGACTATACAGTCGTAATAAAGTGTTAGCGGATCATTAGGGAATGAGATAATGAACTTGAATATATAAATTACAAAGAGTGGTGGTGATATTGATGTACATGGATCGCCGACTATTAGAGGATGAGTACCTTGGAAGAGATTCGTAGGTTTCAGATAGAAACACACCCACGCACACACTGAAACTCGACTTGGGGTACGTGTATGTGTATATATATAGAACTAGGTATAGATATATACATATATATAACATGTATAGGTGATTCATTGATGTGATATGATATCCGAGGTATGATGAAACAGTATAACTGGGCTTGATGCCGTGATTCTTGACTATACAGTCGTAATAAAGTGTTAGCGGATCATTAGGGAATGAGATAATGAACTTGAATATATAAATTACAAAAAGTGGTGGTGATATTGATGTACATGGGACGCTAGAATAGTACTCGGACTGTAAGTTGTGACTGATCACGATCTGATATATGTATAACTTGATTACGACATTATATTGGTGTGACCTGATACCGATATCATATAAGTATGACCTAGTCACAATATGATACATATGACATTATACGAATGAAGAGACACCTAGGAGATACTTGACCGTACCCCGACATTGGGATGCCGTACGATGGATTTTACCGTACGAGGCTTAGATTTGATGATTGACCCGCACTCTTGATTCGAGGAAGCCGTACTACGTACGTGACGCTATTGAGGCGGGATCGCCGACTATTAGAGATATTGATTCAGACCATAGGTAGACTCTAGTTTCTTACTGACTAGTCTATTAAGTTTAGTTCCTTAGGATGCTAGATGGACACTGGTTTAGGTTCGACTCACATAGTGGTAGTTGTACTCGCATCTCGCAGAGGAGTGGATAATGCACGTCTGTATTTACATTCATACTGTAATCATCATGGTGCATGTTCTTTTATATGTTGCTATAATCAGTATAAACTTTACATGTTAGGACACCAGCACCATTACCGATGATGCGCATATTCCACGCACACTTATTTGCCGGCTCACACACATCATCATCGGTAATTGCTATGTCACGTACACTTTAGATCACATTATCTTTTATTGATAGAATCAGTTAACAACTAAACCGATATATTATTGTGATCACTCTCTGATGTTAAGTATATGACATGATATTCATTACTTAGACATTCATGCATTCATATTTTCGTGTTATCATGTAGTATTATGGGCATATGCCGACACTTATCATATAGTTACTCATGATTTTGAGATTTGGATTTCTATGAGATTTCTGGATTTTTGGGGAAAACCGCAAAAATATATAAAAACTTCTCTCTCTCTCCTCTTCTCTTTTTAAAATAAGATGCGGTTTTCTCGTGATGTATGTGTCGTCCACCATGAGTATTTCATGTTTTCTGATGGATTTCGAGACCCGATTCGAGGAGTGGATGAACCGTCTCGGGTACATGGTGGGCCCGGTATGGTACCCCGGGGCAAGAAGATCGAGTTGTAGACGATGAGCCTGGCAGGGGAAGGCTACCTACCGGTGATGTCTGGCGCGGCGGATATCCGGAGGATACCGACCGTTGTCGTGGGATTTGATGATATGGGCCGATCCGGACTGACGGAGCCCGACATATTGAGACTTGAGGTTACATGTGTTGTGTCGATGCTTGACACGGATTTCTATGGATTTCATTGTTGAGATTTCAGATGCTTATACACACTTTACTATGATAACGGCTAAAGGTTCTCATACATATATATCTGGATTTCAGGATTTGTTACTTTACATTCATGGTGCATGCATTTCATTTCATATGACTTGGTACTATATGCGGCACTGACACGACACGGAGTTTTTGCACTTACACGTAGTATTACCCTGCTATTACTAGATGCTTGGGATATAGTAGTGTATTATTATGACCTAGGATAGCGCCGTGCATTCGATTTCTTTTCGTAGATGTCTTCTACTCACGAGTTGGCAACTCACCCCCGTTGTGCCAAATTCTTTACAGGTGCGATGTACAGGTTTCCCTTGGCAGTTGCTGGCACATCATTTTCATTTCGGGTGATTTGCACGGTAGGTTGGTTCATTTGTATCTGAACCGCCGTTGTATTTATATTATTTCATTTGTATCTAGAAAGCTCCATCAACCATATTTGTATTACTTGATAAGTTTATTGGACCAGTTGTTTATTTCGACCTTAGAGTCGCGCATGTGTTATTCTGTTCTGGTGGTTTTTGTTTTCTTTTGAGATTTGAGCCTCGCCCTTTGGCGTTGTATATTATTGTGATTGTTGTGGTTGTCTCCGCCTGTTGGCGTTGAGCTAGCACCCGTTTGGGGATGCTTTTTATTGTTTATTCATTTTATACTTGTTGTACCCGTTTGGGGGCCAGTTTTTACAGAGGAGACTCTGCCGAAATTTTTGGTAAAATTTGCTGATGTTTTTATACTTGTTTTCTTTTCTTTTCTTCTTTTTCTTCTTTTATGGTTTAGATTTCTGGGCTTCGGCTTACTTAGGTCACGTGGCGCCTCTAGACGCTTCGTAATCTAAGTGCCGGTCACGTTCCGTACTTTCGGGTCGTGACATTGCCACTAATTTTTTTAACAAGAAATTCCTTTTTTAAAAAGGTGGCATGTTGAGCAACAAACACCTTTTGTTTCTCACATAGGTAGAAAAGATATCCATACGAATTGCTTGGATATCCCACAAACTTGCAAAGAATTGATCTTGCCTCGAGCTTGTCCGGATTTTGCTTTTTAACATAGGCCGAACAACCCCATATCTTAACTCGTTTAATAGATGGTCTCTTCCCATTCCATATCTCATATGGAGTGGTAGCCATCGATTTGGTTGGAACTCTACTCAATAGGTATATGGCTGTCTCAAGCGCATACCCCCAGAAGGAAATTGGTAACTCAGCAGTGCTCATCATCGAGCGCACCATATCTAATAGGGTGTGATTCCTCCGCTCCAATACACCGTTGTGCTGTGGTGTATAAGGAGGAGTAAGCTGAGAGATAATCCCATTCTCTTTTAGATAGTCTAGGAACTCATTGCTCAAGTATTCTCCTCCTCGATCTGATCGAAGGATCTTAATACTTTCACCCGTTTGGTTCTCGACTTCGTTCTTATTTCTTTGAATTTCTCGAAAGCTTCAGACTTGTGTTTCAACAGGAACACATGTCCGTATCTTGAGAGATCGACAGTGAATGTAATAAAGTACGTGGAACCATTCCTGGCATGTGTAGTCATGGGACCGCATACATCACTATGTATCAGTTCCAAGAGTTCCGTAACTCTTTCTCCGTGTCCACTAAACGGAGTTTTGGTCATTTTTCCTTTGAGTCATGAATGACAGGTTTCATAAGATGATAATTCGAACGGATTCAAATATCCATCCTTATGTAACTTAGCTAGCCGTGTCGTATTGATATGACCTAGTCTACAATGCCACAAGAAGGATTCGTTCATTTCTGAACTCTTCCTCTTGTGTGTGTTCTGTACATTAAGGATTGTAGTTTGATTTAGAACGTATATGCCATTATTTAACGAGCCTGATCCAATCAACTTTTGATTCAGGAAGATGCTCATAACATTATCGTGTACAATAAAATTATATCCTTCTTTACTTAATAAAGAAACTAATATAAGATTGCATATCAGGGTCGGAATGTAATAGCATTCATTCAGAATCAATGTATTACCATTTGGTAATACAAAATGATATTCACCAACTGCTTTGGCTGCAAGATTTGCACCATTCCCTACTCTTATGGAATGATCACCCTCTCCCAGTTCCCTACCTTTCCGTAGCCCATGTAACATATTACATATGTGGGATCCCGATCCAATATCTAATACACAGGACGTAGAGTGAACTGAGAAACAGTTCTCGATAACTAACACACCCGAAGAAAATGCATCAATATGCTTATTCTTCGTTTGGGCGGTGTGAGAATCCGGATATGTCACTATTCCCTGCTCAGTATTATAACATTTAAAAGAAAGAACGGGACCAACGTTCCCCTGCTCAGTATAACAAGTGGGTTCGGTCAATACATCCATATTATTATCTTGATTAAGGCCTGACATGGTCCCTACCTGGAGAGACAGAGAAGAAAACATTTTACCCTATGCTCTTGCAAGATTAGATTGGTTATTATCTTATCTAATCAGGATGGCTCCCACTGTTTTCATCAAATCTTCCTTCAAACCCAAAAAGGTAAGACTAGCCGGGATTAATTACACTTTGCAACTTCTCCAATCATTCAGCCAGTCCATTTTTGGTACTTTGAGGGAGGTTCCCCGTGCTTTCACACGGACCTAATTAAAATAAACCTCAGTTTTCCAGAGGCATAACCCCATTAACATCTTTCTTGTCACCTACTTGATCGGCTAATTGTCCTGTGTAAAACTCTCCCAGGAGTAACTCTTACTCGCAGTGGGTATCAGGATCCAACTATCTTATAGAAGGTACGCAATCTCATTGCAAATTTCAACACTTGAAATTCCCGATAATAGTTTTGCCCCTAGCAACTTATGACCTTAACATGGTCAACAAATTATAAGCGCTAGCCAAGTTCAACCCATCATTTCCCGATTGAATTAAACCCACCCGCACGACCCTTGACATGGTCAACAAAGTCGTATGACTACCCTAATCCAATCACATCACATTCTTTAGCAGATAAGCACTAATTAGCTACTGCACACTACGCCTTAACATAGTCAACAAACGTAGCATGAATACTAAGTAGTACTTATCTGAAATGACGGAGGCTACGATAGGTTTTTCAGAAAACCTTTTGCGTAATTAACTTGACATCGTTTTAGAAACAGGTGATTTTGAAAAGGAGTGTTTTTGAGGCTTTTACTAGTTTTGCTAAAGAGGTCACTCACTGTGAAGGGATCTCGGCTCTTTCCTTATCGAATAAGGTGCAGGATATTCTACAAGGAATACCGCTATGCAAAGCAAGAACTATAGAAGCAATCAAAAACAAAGCCAAGTGAGTTGTAGCATCTGCTAGTTTCGCTACAGAGGTCACTGTTCATATCAGATTTTTGCATTTTTATACCGCCCAATTTTTATCACATTGCATGTCGGTAGGTACTCTTGAGCCGTGTTTGCTAGTTAATTGCAGGATACAGGTTCTCGGATCTAAATGGTGGAATTCATGGAAAAAACACGACAAAATCCGGGTTCCTGCCAACCACAGATAAAACACGGGTCTCCGCTCTTTATCCGTCTGTTGCCACACACCAGTTTAGGAGACAAAATGGCAAATCGATTGTCACCTTCATGCACAAGGCTCAATGGCAACACAAGTTCCAAGAAATCTACGCGGAGCTCAAGAAAATCTTGACAAAAAGTCCACCTTTCCCTCAACAGAAATTCTGGAAGAAATGTGGAAGTATTTTCAGAAAATACATGTACCAGACAAGAGGGGACACCAGACCAGGGAAGTACCAAGAACCCCATGCCCTGACTCCACCATAGTGCGGCGGATCCGCGGCATAAGGAGGCTTAGGCCGCGGATCCGCGGCCGTATGGTGGCGGCAGAGGTAGGGTTTTTAGGGGCAGTTGGGTAATTTTGTAAAGGGGCAGATGGTTGCCCTAGATTTTCAGTTTTCAGCCTATAAATAGCCCAGAACTTTGTGAAGGGAGGGGGTGCATATTCTTGTATTTCATTTTCTAGGTTTAGTTGTTTTCTTCTTCCTCTTCTCATCTCTTCTCTATTAAAACTTGTAATGAGCTTGGTGAGTGAAGAATGGTGAATAAAGAAGTTCATTTTATTATCATGCTTGTCTTGTTCTTTTTATAATTGTTTGTAATTTTACTTTGTTAACTTAGTTGTTGTTATTTTTCTTGTTGTTTCTTTCTTCTCTCTTTTCTTTATCCTTAAAACAACCATGATGCTTACGCTTGATCCTCGCCAAGGTGAGGTCGCAAATAGCTAGTTGTTCTCTTCTAATCTCTTCTTTCTATCTTCCTCTTTTGTTTTATTTTATTTTTCCGTATCATGATGTGTGAGTAGTTTCATACTTGTTAGGGTAGGATAAGGGATGTTTGAGAGAAGGAAATCTCTCTCACTCTTTCCTTACCCAACAGCTTAATTCGACTCCCGTTAATTGAACCACAATCCGCTCCTTACGGCACCCTATCCTACATGATAGCGGTGATTCCGTAGTGAGACCGGTTGTGGTTGAATTAACCGGAGGTTATGGCTAAGAGCCAAGAACGGACGGACAAGCACCAAAAGGAAGAACTTATGTGTTGGAAAGCCTAGCTTATACTCGCAAGTTCCTTCCTAGTCGTGCTAATCCCCGTTGTTGCCGATTACCGTAACACCGATATTAAGAGGGGCAACGAAAGATGCGGGAGACTCCTAACTCAAACTAACCTAATCCTAACCCTAACAAGCTCTCTTTACATATCATTTTACCACTTAATTAATCACAACAAAATCTGAAAAACTGGACTTAACTCGTTAAAGCACATAGAAAAAGATTCCCATCTCCCTGCGGACAACCCGTACTCAACCGGCTAGCTACGAGCGAAACCATCTTGATTGCGGTATTTAACTAAAACTTGAACACGCAGAATATCTAATAATCAAATGGCGCCGTTGCCGGGGAGACGGTAGTTTATTTCTTTGTGTAATTTCGGGTTAACTTGTGAATATAACCGAAAAACAAAAAAAAATATACTTTGTAAAAAAAAAATCATCTTGTTATTTTTGATTAGCTTTTGTGCAAGTGTGCAGGAAAATACGAAGTTCAAGATCAGCGCCAAAGACGGCGGATAATACGGAGTTCAAGTTCAGTGCCAAAGACGTGGGAAGATAGACCCACATTTCGCGGCTACACCGCGACGGATCAACACGAAGCAAACAGTCTACTGTAAGATTCTGGAGCATTTACAGTGAGCAAATCCAGATTCAGGGTCTTAAAAATAGCAGAGGACACCCAAAACAGCCCACACCAGAAAACTGGAGCCCCAAGTCAACAACTTAGCCGCAGAACCGCGGCATTAGGGCATTATTGCCGCGGAACCGCGGCCACTTGGTGGCCTCAGGCTGCCAAATTTTCTGGGTAAGTCTTTCTTCTTCTCCCTACTCCTATGGACTCCAATATACTGTGTTTTCTGCAGCATTCTTTGCGCAAACTCTCTTCCCCCTTCCAATAAACTGTTCTTGTGCAGGATTCTTTGCGCCGCGCTAAAAATAAAAATTGTTTGCAGTTGATTTGTTACCGCTTTGCATTCTTTAATACGGACTTAAGGGGCTTGAAACCAATCCAGATTGGGTGGGGATTTCATCACCCTTCCCAGGACCCTAAAAATCACAAAAGCATATGCTTGTCCATTGTAATTAAAAAATACTAGACTTCAGCCCTAAGGACTTCGCGCTCATTAGGAGAAGTTAAACCGTGTTTAGAACCTCGCTTAACGGTATATTGTTTACGGGGTGTCTAGGAAAGTGTTAACGGCGCAACCGCCAAAAGAGAAAGGGTTATTTAATTAAGGAACTTCGCGAAAGCGTTGGAAAACCTCCCCTTATATCTGCACTTACCTGGCCTCGTGATCAGTGTATTTTTAAGCCCGTTTCTCGACACAGTTTTGCTTCGACAATCAAGTTCTGGAGCAGGTCTAGCAGACCTAGGTGACCCTAGATCTAGGTGTGATTGTGCATATCTTGTTTGTGATTACTTAAAGCCGTAAGTCCGTACATATTTCTGTAAAGCTCTTTCAAAAAAAAAAAGAGAGAGAAAAAATCAAAAACTTTTATAAAAACTTGCCCTTTGTCGCCAAAAATCCATTTTTTCACCCACCACCCATCACCTTTCTCCATTGACGTTTTCTTACCCTCACCTTCTCCGCTTTGACTATACTAAACTCGTTTAGTGTATGTCCGCTTGGACTCGGGAAACTAGCGCCCGCCTAGTCCGCGTTACGTTAGTCGCTACCGACTACGCGATCGACTCAGACGTCGATACTCCGTCCACTCCTCTTTCACCCCTTCCTTTGCCGGCCAACTCCGACGTTGACCGGAATTCTGTTCATACATCTTCGCCTTCACCTTCACTTCCATCTAGGAAAGCTCAGATCTCGCTGGAAAGGGCCGTATTTTGTGCGGAATGTGTATCCGCAGGGCGCTGTGGATTTGGAAAATCCAAAGGATGGTTCATTTTTCAAAGTGAACGGACACCGACTAAAACCGTACCTTAGCGCCGAACCAACAGAGGAGCTCCTGTTCTTACAGGAGCCGGTTTACCCTGCCTAATCTTCCTCTGCCTACCACCAAACTTCGGTTATCCAGCCAAAAACAGTGGACACTGTTCCAAATAAGTTTGGGGGTATGTACAAACCATTTTGTATATATTTGTGTATATTCTTTTTCTTTTCTTTAAAAACAAAAACAAATAAAAAAATTGTGTATCGCAAACCGACAATTTTGACCCTTCGAATGATCTCTTCATGCAATGACAGTGAGGACACTGTCCAGTTTAAGTTTGGGGGTACGCTCGGTACGCATTTCTTACCTTCGCATTCATATGTATATTTTGCATCTGCATATTAAAATCCATAAAATCCATAAAAATCTGAAAATTTTCTAAAAACATACAAACTTTTCTGTCAAGTTAGCTTGCGGAAGAACTCTGATTCAAAATTTCGACGGTTTTTGTTTGAAAAAATAGGAATAACTAAATCTTATGTTTAGATTTTGAAAACCTGAAAGATAACTCTCCTTTGAAGTTAACTATAGCTGATATACGTCTTTACATCACACTACACGTGTCGTGAGTTTTTGGAAATTAGATGATAAGTCTTTTATGTTTAAAAACTTTTAAACAGATAAATGATTTTCTGAGGATCAAATAGGTTTGTTCTGAAATAAGTAATGTCAAGAATAGTTTATGAAGTGAGTGAATATGAAGGAATGTTATTGATGCCGTAATTGGAACTAAGTCTGAAAAATAACCCATCTGAAACTTGATTGGAATGATTACACACCGAACCCACTAAATACGTCTTTTATCCAAAAAAAAAATAATTGAACTACCGGTTATATCTCCGTTCGTATTAAATCATCTGATTTTCACGCCAAACTGTCTTTTGTTTTTGGACCTAGGTAACTTGAGTAATTAAGTCCGCTGGGGTGTTTCTACACCTAATGCCCTAAAATCAACTGGTTTGGGTGCATTGGCCCAAAGCTCGCTAAGAAGCCTAGAAAGTCCAGATTAAAACAAAGTCAAGCAAGTGTTCTGTCCGAGTTAAAATTCCTAACGGTTCTTTGTGTGAGAATAATCTTGATAAAAGACAGCCTTTTATAAAAAAAATTTAGCGGAGATATGAAGGTTTTACTCTATGATAAAGACTATTGCACGTTCACAGAGGTGTGTATGAAATGAAAACAAGAAAAAGGTGGAGTGAAGAATAAGACCTAGTTTTCCTGTTAAGGAAGATAGAAATTCTAAAGTTGAAACTTTACTGGAAAACGAAACTTGAAAAATGCTTAACTCTTTATAAAACTTATGTGATCCTTTTAAAATTGTTATCAGGGCTTTATTGTGCGACATGATGACTTTAATCGATCCTTCTGGAACGTAACGACACTATTTGCACTGCACGTAAAGACATATAAAATCTGTAGTTAAATAAGAAGCGAGGTGTGAAAAATAAAGGTTCGATGGTCTAGACTTAGGATTATAGAATTGTTATTTTTCTGAAACAAAACTTTAGGGTTTGAATCTTAGTTATTTTACAAAACTAACTTGACCGGATTTTGTGGGTAGTATCCGCTGAAAACACTCAGGAGACAACACTCCTCCTACTAGGGACACCTAGAGGTTTAACGGCTTGTTGCACATGCTCAGTGCAATCGCGTTCCCTGCGAAAGTGAGGTTAGGAATTTTTTTGTGAATAAATTGGCTTTGCTCGGGACGAGCAAATGATAAGTTTGGGGGTATTTGTTCATATCAGATTTTTGCATTTTTATACCGCCCAATTTTTATCACATTGCATGTCGGTAGGTACTCTTGAGCCGTGTTTGCTAGTTAATTGCAGGATACAGGTTCTCGGATCTAAATGGTGGAATTCATGGAAAAAACACAACAAAATCCGGGTTCCTGCCAACCACAGATAAAACACGGGTCTCCACTCTTTATCCGTCTGTTGCCACACACCAGTTTAGGAGACAAAATGGCAAATCGATTGTCACCTTCATGCACAAGGCTCAATGGCAACACAAGTTCCAAGAAATCTACGCGGAGCTCAAGAAAATCTTGACAAAAAGTCCACCTTTCCCTCGACAGAAATTCTGGAAGAAATGTGGAAG
This sequence comes from Agapanthus africanus, assembly GCA_030015575.1. Taxonomy (NCBI): domain Eukaryota; kingdom Viridiplantae; phylum Streptophyta; class Magnoliopsida; order Asparagales; family Amaryllidaceae; genus Agapanthus; species Agapanthus africanus. The sequence goes on from JASDDO010000001.1 coordinate 411,938,169, forward strand.
TATTTTCAGAAAATACATTTACCAGACAAGAGGGGACAGCAGACCAGGGAAGTACGAAGAACGCTATGCCCTGACTCCACCATAGTGCGGCGGATCCGCGGCATAAGGAGGCTTAGGCCGTGGATCCGCGGCCGTATGGTGGCGGCAGAGGTAGGGTTTTTAGGGGCAGTTGGGTAATTTTGTAAAGGGGCAGATGGTTGCCCTAGATTTTCAGTTTCCAGCCTATAAATAGCCCAGAACTTTGTGAAGGGAGGGGGTGCATATTCTTGTATTTCATTTTCTAGGTTTAGTTGTTTTCTTCTTCCTCTTCTCTTCTCCTCTCCATTAAAACTTGTAATGAGCTTGGTGAGTGAAGAATGGTGAATAAAGAAGTTCATTTTATTATCATGCTTGTCTTGTTCTTTTTATAATTGCTTGTAATTTTACTTTGTTAACTTAGTTGTTGTTATTTTTCTTGTTGTTTCTTTCTTCTCTCTTTTCTTTATCCTTAAAACAACCATGATGCTTACGCTTCATCCTCGCCAAGGTGAGGTCGCAAATAGCTAGTTGTTCTCTTCTAATCTCTTCTTTCTATCTTCCTCTTTTGTTTTGTTTTATTTTTCCGTATCATGATGTGTGAGTAGTTTCATACTTGTTAGGGTAGGATAAGGGAAGTTTGAGAGAAGGAAATCTCTCTCACTCTTTCCTTGCCCAACAGCTTAATTCGACTCCCGTTAATTGAACCACAATCCGCTCCTTACGGCACCCTATCCTACATGATAGCGGTGATTCCGTAGTGAGACCGGTTGTGGTTGAATTAACCGGAGGTTATGGCTAAGAGCCAAGAACGGACGGACAAGCACCAAATGGAAGAACTTATGTGTTGGAAAGCCTAGCTTATACTCGCAAGTTCCTTCCTAGTCGTGCTAATCCCCGTTGTTGCCGATTACCGTAACACCGATATTAAGAGGGGCAACGAAAGATGCGGGAGACTCCTAACTCAAACTAACCTAATCCTAACCCTAACAAGCTCTCTTTACATATCATTTTACCACTTAATTAATCACAACAAAATCTGAAAAACTGGACTTAACTCGTTAAAGCACATAGAAAAAGATTCCCATTTCCCTGCGGACGACCCGTACTCAACCGGCTAGCTACGAGCGAAACCGTCTTGATTGCGGTATTTAACTAAAACTTGAACACGCAGAATATCTAATAATCAGTCACTCCCGGTGAAGGGATCTCGGCTCTTTCCTTTTCGAATAAGGTGCTGGATATTCTACAAGGAATACTGCTGTGCAAAACAAAAACTAGAGCTACCCTTTTTATAAATTTGATTCTGCAACATCTTTTAGTTTTCTTCTTCTTTCATTAATCTCATTAATGAATTCCCATCATTTATGATTCCTAAGCATCACAGAAGAAACAAAATTACAACGTACGCTTATGCCATCCGCATTCGCCACAGTGTCCCGTTATGCACTGTTAGGTTACTTAACTAACGACATACCGGGGCGGGACTACCACGGGTGCAAAACATAAGAAACTTCTACTATATATCTTATATATAATAATAAAGCATTCGTCTCAGGTATATAAAATGATCACATCGCAGTATATCAGCAGCAGAAGATAACATATGAAATATTGGATATATTAGGAGGTCCGTGTTTTATTTTGAGCCTCTATAAAACACGGATTCCACGGTCGCGATGAATAGCCAAACCTACATCCCTAGACCCCTACGAGAGCGGCAAGCAACCCTCCCAATTCAAGGGTTAGGAGACCCGGTCTCGACTCCTCGAGATGGCTTCCCACTGGACCCTAGAACCCGGCTGCTTGTGCTCTCCTCCTTGGGTCTATCCTAATGCGGAAAAGTAAATAATATTCAATGGTGAATATAAGAATATTACATACAATGAATTTTACATGAATGAAAATAAAAACCCTCATCTCACATAAAACCCCCGGCTATTCAAATCACGACGATCCAATATAACATATCACAGCAACACATAACATCACATGTCATCAACGTAAGTAAATATGCGTATCCCAATTGTCGTTGATGTATAGCAATGAAACCGGCGATACACCATATATTACACTTACGGTCGCAGAAAAAGAAAGTGAAAAACTACAACATTTGGAATCCACAATCACTTTAGACATCATAAACCCGAAATATCTCATATTACGGATTTCATGCCTAACTATATGAATTCCACATATTGTATAACATTCCAAATAACTAGAGAATGTTAAACTTTCCGATCGAATAAACAAACACCCAAAATATCCCTAATAGATCAACACTTGAGCGAAGTTCAAAAATTCCCAGAACACGCCACAACTCCTATGCACCAGCCGTAGAAGGGTCAACCAATGCCTCACATGTGGCACCGCTAAACTACCACAAACCCTAAGGTTTAGTGACGGTTTTGATGGTCACATAATCGAGTTAAGGTTTCGTTCTTCTAATGGGTCCACAGAATCGCTTGCATGATTTTCTGAAAGTTTTAAACTAAGGAAAAATCCAACACTTGGAAAAAATTTCAGTAGGGGAAAAATTGAGTTATTGATATCCGTTTGAACATTTTTAACACGGTCTAAATAACCCGAAAAAAAACTAGAATTATGAATACGAAACACTCTGAATTGCCTCTGTAAAAAGATAATATCACAAGAAAATTTAGCAAAAACAAACGACACCTGAATTGCCAAACCCTAGAGACTAGAACACTACACAAAACCCATACCCATTTGCTTCTATTGGGCCGAGCAGGCCGGACATATGCTCAAAGTGGCCGTCCATTTTCCGGAGAGGTGAAGTGAGTTTTGGACGGTGTTCATAATTTATCTCATACATCATTCTGCAACTGTTTGAAAATATTTTTGACACTCTGAAAAAATATACAGAAACTAAGGTTAGACGTCGGGTGTTTCGGAGTTGTTTCGATTTCGTAATCCTACATTTATCCGTCTAATTCTCTAGCTAGGCTCTGATACTACTGTTGGGTTACTACAACGGCAGCAAAGTTTCGGGAGGCATCATCCATGCCATGTTTAAATTTTTGCCATTCTAGATAACCCTAACCATGAATCTTAAGCTAAAGAATCAAACTAAACAACATGTTAACAACTTAACATGTAAGAGTCAGGGATTACAACCTTTGTAGTCCGTTCCTTCGCTTCATAAGCTCCAAGTTGAGGTCCCTTCGCTGTGATCATCATGCTACCGGACTCTAGAGAGGCTCCATGAGGTGAATGAGACATCCTTGCTTGAAGACTTCACAACCCAAGATGATCTACCTTGAGGAAACACAAACCCAAGCTTTCACTTCACTAATGAGGTATTAGTGAAGCAAACACCCTAATCTAAGTGGCTAGAATTGATGACGATGATGAAGTAGGAATTTCTCTATCTTTTTCTTTCTTTTTCTCACAAACAATCATCACAAAATAAAAAAAACTAGAAAGCTTTTGTGAGAGGGAGAAGAAGATGAAGTGTAATGAATGAATAATAATATGAGGTTAGAAATGCAACCATGGGTTAATCATGGCATGCTTAACCCTTGTAGAGAATAAACCATAAGCTAGGATTAAAGTTAGGTTAACAAATATCTAGGAAAATATCAACAAGCTGGACAAAATCAACTAAGCAAAATATCATAGCATAAATCAACAAAAATTGAATTATCCAAAATAAAAATGCAAACCCTAATCTTAACCCTAATAATGGTTTAACTCTCATAATCCCTAGTTGCATTTGTAACCTAGCATGTTACAATTATACATATCACATATATATAATTATGTAACAAAAGAAAATATTAAAATTAACATATATCACATATATATCAATGTATCATCAGGTGAGAAAAATAATCATTTAAGTGAGCTTATATTAGTTAATGTAATGTAATATATCACATATATAATTATACATTAGATCATTAAACCAACACTTGATTTAATGATCCGGCTATATTGCAAATAACCGACTAATATAATATGTATCAGTTCATCGAATCAACAATTGATCCGATGACCCGGCTATATCACATATTCCCGGCCGATATCACATATCGCGAGAATCGAATACGGTATCACATACACGTATTATTCTGGGTCCCGCACATATCACATATATGCTCCTACTCCGTTTCGCCTGAGCCAGAAAATCTCTGTCAAGGACTCTAAAGACTCATCAATACGCTGGCAGTAGGTGATGATCATATCAAACACCGACAAGTTTCAAGCGGTCAGCTAAACATAACAGCCATCCGGGTATTGAGCGATCAGAAGGTCAACAAGCAAACCTGCATACACACCTGTGAATCCAATCAGTAACACTCCCGTACAGTCCGGTCTCTTCGTCTGATATGTCGCATATCCAGTGTAGTGGTGGTAAACGTTAGACACCAGTAACCGATAAGTTGTATCGATGTAAGGCTCATAACGGGTCGAGAAACTACTGATAACACTTACCAGTATATCTTTGTTAGTTATATATATGCCCTAGAGGCAATTGTTGTACATATGATGTATATTATAATGGATGCTTGGATATATATAGAGAGGACTTTCTTGCTCGTCATGATAGTATGCTATTTGGTTTCTCTTTATCTTAACATGTTGACTTATATTAGTTTACTGTCTTACTCTCACATGTTGATAAAGCCCTTAGGATATGTACTCGACTACTGGGACTATGGTGAGATCATACTAGTGGGGCCACGGTAGTCAACGAGTACATCCTACAACTGTTCCTAGTCGAGGGTGTATCAAGACAGGGCATCGATACACCACAGTAGACTAGCGTATACGCATCTTGACCCATATGATGGGCGATGGATGATCCCATATCCATCGGTGTTTGACATCAAGGATGGTGTATGGGTGCTCAGTGGATACTGGGTACACTGGACGGACTCGCCGAGAACTCCCAGATGGTATTATACCTCACGTCAGATGGCAGTTCTCTGGTGACACTGGTACAGGTTAATCTGTAGACCGGAGATCGTCATAGAGTCTTGTGTGATTCCTACTATGCTTTGATTTCCATCATACCACGTCCAAGAGGGCATGCAAAATGGTGGCTTTTCGGTACAGTCCCGAATCGCATGGAGGCAATGAGTGATAGGAGGGATTTCGTCTCTCCCGGTATAGGGAGTTGATGTTGTGCTGTGTTCAATTGGCTATAACTGGAAGTCCCTGGCCAGGGCGGATATTGAGTACTACTGGTAAGTGTTATTAGTAGGTTCTCGACCTGTTATGAGCCTCACATCGACACGACTTATCGGTTACTGGGGTCTGACGTATACCACCCCTAGACTAGATATGCAACATATCAGACGAAGAGACCGGACTGTACGGGAATGTTACTGATTGGATTCACTGGAAAATGTACAGGCTTGCTTGTTGATCTTATGATCGCTCAATACCTGGGTGACCGTTACGTTTAGCTGACCGCTTGCAGCTTGTGGGTGTTTGATATGATCATCACCTACTGCCGGCGTATTGACGATTCTTTAGAGTCCTACACAGAGGTTTCTTGACTCAGGCAAAACGGAGTAGGAGCACATATATGATATGTGCATGACCGAGGATAATGCGACATGAGATGTCGTATTATATTCTCGCGATATATGATATCGGCCGGTAATATTTGATATCAGCCGGGTCATCGGATCAAGTGTTGATTCGATGAATCAGTACATTGATATATTAGTCGGTTATATTCGATATAGCCTGATTATCGGATCAAGTGTTGATTCGATAATTTGATGTATAATTATATATGTGATATATTACATTACATTATCTAATATTGGCTCGCTTTATTAATTCATTTTCTCACCGGATAATATATTGATATATATGCGATATATGTTAATTGTATTATTTTCTTTTGTTACAAAAATATATTATATATGTGATATATAATATTGTAACATGTTATAATTACTAATGCAACATGATTAGAGGAGATTAAACACGGTTAGGGTTTGATTTGGGTTATTTCTATCATGATGCTTTTAGAAGCTTTTCTTTTGTTTCTTGCAAAGATATTATGTGTTGATATTTTGTGAGATATTTGTAAATCCAACCCAAATCCTTAACCCTAGTTAACTCTCTACAATGGTTAGCCCTTTCTATTATCAACCATGGTTGCATTTGTAATTATCATTACAATTCATTATTCATCACAAAAGGAATATCATTCTTCTTCTTCTTCCTTGAGCTCTTGAAAAAGCTTTTTAGGTTCTTCTTTTGTGATGATTTAGTGTGAGATTATGAAAACAAATGAGAGCCAAATTCCTACCTCATCCTCATCTAATCTAGCCAATTAAGATTAGGGAGTTCACTTCATTAGTGAGTGAGAGCTTGAGTTAAAGAAACTTCAAGGTAGATCATCTTTGAAAAGGAAGACTTCAAGCAAGCATGGATCTTTCGGGTTGTAGAGCTTCTCTTGAGTCCGGAAGATCATGGATCGCGGAGAAGGGACTACTACTCGGAGCTTATGAAGTGAAGGAGGGGACTACAAAGGTTGTAATCTTGCACTCTTAGTTGTAAAGATGTTTACTTGCATGTTTTACCCTAATAATCTAGCAAAGATCCTCGCTTTGGGTTGTTCGGCATGTCCAAATTTTAAATCGAGCATGGTTGATGCCTTATAGACCCTTGTGACAGTGCCTAGTAACTCTACAGTGGTATCAGAGCCTAGCTAAAGCATTAGGCGACGTGTATACGAAGTTAAAACTCCGATCGAACCCCGATACATCGAACTTGACCCCCTCTCTGGAAATTTTCTTAAAATGTGATTTTTTCTGCATTAAAAATTCTCAAAAAAATCAGCAGGGAATTCTAAGGATTACAGTGAAACACGAGCCCCCAATACCATCAAGTCGCCGCGGAACCGCGGTAAAAACCTGCTTCGCGCGACGGTTCCGCGGCCGAACTTTGGTATTAGGGATACGTGTTTTTACTGTTCATCCGTAGTTATTTTTACATTATTCTGGGTATTTTTAATATTACTCAAGTCTTGAGTTTTCTGGAGATCCTTTGTATTCGTTGATTCGATCGGAAAGTTTAATTTCGTTTGGTTTTCCGGATAATTTAGAACCTGTTAAAATGTTCGAACGGATATCATCAACTCACTTTTTCCCGGCACGAAAAACTTTCAAGTGTTGAATTTTTCTTGAGTTTAAAACTATCGGAAAAACATGCAAGCATATCTGTGGACCCTTTAGTAGAACGTAACCTTAAACCGATTATGTGACCATTAAAACTGTCACTGAACCCTAGGGTTTGTGGTAGTTTGGCGTTGCCACATATGAGGCGTTGGTTTGACCCTTCTACGGCTGGTTCACTGGGGCGGTGACATGTTCTGGGATTTTTGAACTTCACTCAAGTGTTGAGCTATTTGGGAAATCATGGATATTTGATTATTCGATCGGAAAGTTTAATATTGTCTATTTATCTGGAATGTGATACAATATGTGGAATTCATGTAGTTAGGCATGAAATGCGAAGTATGTGATATTTCGGATTTATAATGTCTAAAGTAATTGTAGATTCCAAATATTGTAGTTTTACACTTTCTTTTCTGTGACCGTAAGCATAGTAAATGGGGTATCGCCGGCTTCGTTGCTATACATCAACGACAATCGGGATACGCATACTTGCTTACGTTGATGATATGAGATATTATGTGTTGTTGTGATATGTTGTATTGGATCGTCGTGTTCTGAATAGCGGGGGGTTTTATGTGAGATGAGCGTTTTTATTTTCATTCATGTCAAATTCATTTGTATATAATATTCTTTTATTGGGGCACTTCCGGGATGAAGATGATGTCACCATTGTATATTATTTACCTTTCCGCATTAGGTAGACCCAAGGAGGGGGGCACAAGTAACCGGGTTCTAGGGTCCAGTGGGAGGCCATCTCGAGGAGTCGAGACCGGGTCTCCTAACCCTAAAATTGGTAGTGTTGCTTGCCGCTCTCGTAGGGGTCTAGGGATGTGGGTTTGGCTATTCATCGCGACCGTGGAATCCATGTTTTATACAGGCTCGAAATAAAACACGGACGTCCTAGAATATCCAATATTTCATATGTTATCTTCTGCTGCAATGTTCTGTGATGAGATCATATTACTGCCTGAGACGAATGCTTATACTATATATATATGTTGATATATAAATATTACTGCTTTCGTTTCTTCTGTGATGCTTAGGAAGCATTAATTGATGGGATTTTTATTAATGAGATTAATAAAATAAAAGAAACCTAAAAGATGATGTAAAATCAAAACTTTATAAAAATGGTAGCTACAGTTTTGCTTTGTACAGCGGTATATATGATATACTCTGCACCTTATTCGATGAGGAAAGAGCCGAGATCCCATTATAGGGAGTGACCTCTTTAGCAAAACTGGCAGATGCTACAAACTCACGGATTAGTTTTTGATATCTTAAATAGTTCTTGCTTTGCACCGCGGTATATATGATATCCCCTGCACCTTATTCGATGGGGAAAGAGCCAAGATCCCTTCACTGGGAGTGACCTCTTTAGCGAAACTAGAAAAGCCTAAAAAACACTCCTTTTCAAAATCACTTGTTTCTACAACGACATCAAGTTCATTACACTCATGGTTTTTTGAAAAATCTGTGTAGCCTTCCGTCATTTCAGATAAAGACTATTTAGTATTCGTACTGCGTTTGTTGGCCTTTGTCAAGGCGTAGTGTGCGGTAGCTGACTAGTACTTATCTGTTTATGCATGTGATGCGATTGGATTAGGGTAGTCGTACGACCTTGTTGGCCTTTGTCAAGGGTGGTGCGGGTGGGTTTATTTCAATCAAGAAATGACGGGTTGAACTTCACTAGCTTCCTATGGTTTGTTGGCCTTTGTCAAGGTCATAGGGGGTTAGAGTTAAAAGTATTATCGGGAATTTCAAGTGTTGAAATTTGCAATGAGATTGCATACCTCCTATGAAATAGTTGGATCCCGATATCCACTGTGAGTAAAAGTTACTCCTGGGAGAATTTTACACAGGACAATTAGCCGATCAAGTAGGTGTCTAGAAAGGTGTTAACAGGGTTATGCCTCTGGGAAAACGAGGTTTATTTTAATTAGGTCCGTGCGAAAGCACGGGGAACCTCCCTCAAGTACCAACACTGATCTGGCTGAAAAATTGACGAAATTATAGGGTGTAATTAATCCCGGATAATCTTTCCTTTTAGGGTTTGAAGGAAGATTTGATAAAAACGGTGGGAGACATCCTGATTAAATAAGATAATAACCAATCTAATCTTGCAAGAGCATACGCTAAAGTGTTTCCTTCTCTCTCTCTCCAGGTAGCGACCATGTCAGGCCTTAATCAAGATAATAATATGGATGTATTGACTGAACCCGCTTATTATACTGAGCAGGGGATCGTTGGTCCCGTTCTATCTTATAAGAGTTATAAGACTGAGCAGGAAACAGGAGAATATCTGGATTCTTATGCCGCCCAAACGAAGAACAAGTATGCTGATGCATCTTCTTCGGATGTGTTAGTTATTGAGAACTGTTTCTCAGTTCACCCTACGTCCTGGGTATTAGATACCGGATCGGGATCCCACATATGTAAATTGTTACGTGGGCTACGTAAAGGTAGAGAACTGGGAAAGGGTGATCATTCTATACAAGTTGGGAATGGTGCAAGTATTGCAGCCAAAGTAGTTGGCGAATATCACCTTGTATTACCAAGTAGTAAAACATTAATTCTGAACGAGTGCTATTATATACCGAACATGATGTACAACATTATATCAGTTTCTTTATTAAGTAAAGAAGGATATAATTTTGTAGTACAGGATAATGTTATGAACATATTCCTGAATCAAAAGTTGATTGGATCAGGCTCGTAACATAATGGCATATACGTTCTCAATCAAAATACAGTTCTTAATATACAAAACACAAATAAAATGAAGAGTTCAGAAATGAACGAATCCTTCTTATGGCATTGTAGACTTGGTCATATCAATGCGACACGGCTAGCTACGTTACATAAGGATGGATATTTGAATCCGTTCGAATTATCATCTTATGATACTTGCCATTCATGTCTCAAAGGTAAAATGACCAAAACTCCATTTAGTGGACACGGAGAAAGAGTTACGGAACTCTTAGGATTGGTACATAGTGATGTATGTGGTCCCATGTCTACACATGCCAGGAACGGTTCTTCCTACTTCATTACATTCACTGACGATCTCTCAAGATACGGACATGTGTTCCTGATGAAACACAAGTCTGAAGCTTTTGAGAAATTCAGAGAATATAAGCACGAAGTAGAGAACCAAACGGGCAAAAATATTAAGATCCTTCGATCTGATCGAGGAGGAGAATACTTGAGTAATGAGTTCCTAGACTATCTAAAAGAGAATGGGATTTTCTCTCAGCTTACTCCTCCTTATACACCACAGCACAACGGTGTATCGGAGCGGAGAAATCACACCCTATTAGATATGGTGCGCTCTATGATGAGCACTGCTGAGTTACTTATTTCCTTCTGGGGACATGCACTGGAGACAGCTGCATACCTATTGAATCAAGTTCCATCTAAATCTGTACCTACCACACCATATGAGATATGGAGTGGGAAGAGACCATGTCTTAAACGAGTTAAGATATGGGGTTGTCCAGCCTATGTTAAAAAGCAAAATCCGGACAAACTCAAGGCACGATCAGTTCTATGTAAGTTTGCAGGATATCCTAAACATTCACATGGATATCTATTCTACCACAGCGAGGAACAAAAGGTGTTTGTTTCTCGACATGCCACCTTTTTAGAAAAGGAATTTCTTGCAAAAGAAATTAGTGGCGATACGGTAAAGCTGGAAGAGGTTCCAGCACCACAAACTACAACTGATGATTTATTCGAACCAGAGGATTCAGTAGTTCTCGACGAACCCCAGCCTCTCCACCGATCTAGTAGGGTTTCTCATCCACCTGAGAGATACTACGGTTTTCTCATTGATGGTGGGAGTGAGGAATGCATCATGGAAGATAATGACTCGACTAGTTTCGAGCAAGCCATCACGAGTGGTGACTCTGTGAAATGGCTAGATGCAATGTGATCTGAGATGGAATCCATGTACACCAACAAAGTATGGACTTTGGAAATTTCTCCTGAAGGGGTAAAACCCATTGGGAGCAAATGTATCTTTAAGAAGAAAATTGGTGTAGATGGAAATGTTGAGACTTTCAAATCTAGACTTGTTGCGAAGGGTTTTCGTCAACAACTAGGTATAGATTATGACGAAACATTTTCTCCAGTGGCTATGCTTAAGTCCTTCCGGATCTTACTTGCCATTTCTGCATATCATGACTATGAAATCTGGCAGATGGATGTTAAGACCGCCTTTCTAAATGGTGATTTAGAAGAGTGCGTGTACATGACTCAGCCAGAGGGCTTCGTAGATAGTGGGAGCAGCGGAAAGGTGTGCAAGCTGCTTAAATCCATCTATGGGTTAAAGCAAGTATACGGAGTTGGAACATCTGCTTTGATGTTGTGGTCAAAGAGTTTGACTTTATAAAAAACGTAGATGAACCTTGTATTTATAAGAAGGTTGCAGAGAATAAGGTTGTCTTCCTCGTATTGTACGTCGATGACATACTCTTGATAGGAAATGATATTCCTATGCTGCAATCGGTCAAGCTCTTCTTATCACAAAGATTCTGAATGGAAGATCTAGGTGATGCCTCTTGCATACTGGGAATTATGATCTATAGAGATAGATCTAAACGGATACTGGGATTGTCCCAATCCAGGTACATTAACACCATACTAAAGAGCTTTAGTATGGAAGAATCCAAGCATGGGAACCTATCTATGATCTCTAGACTCACTATTTCCAAAGAGATGTCTCCCAAGACTGATTTGGAAAGAGCTCGCATGCAAGGGATACCCTATGCTTCGGAAGTAGGCTCTATCATGTATGCGATGCTATGTACCAAACCCGATGTAGCATACTCACTAAGTGTAGTGAGTAGGTATCAAGCAGATCCAGGACAGAGTCACTGGATAGCTGTGAAGAACATTCTCAAGTACTTGAGAAGAACTAAGGAGATGTTCTTGGTGTATGGTGACGGGGAACTCCAGGTGGAGTCCTTTACCGATTCAACCTTTCAAAGTGATAAGGATGACTCTAAGTCGCACTCGAGATTCGTTTTTACCCTCAATGGAGGGGCGGTGTGTTGGAAGAGTTCCAAACAGGAAACCGTTACAGACTCGACGATGGAGGCTGAATACATCGCTGCCAACGATGCTGCCAAAGAGTCTGTCTGGATAAAGAAGTTCATCACTGAACTTGGTGTGTTCCTTCCATTGAGCATCCAATACCTTTGTATTGCGATATCAATGGAGCTGTAGCTTTGGCCAAGGAACCCAGGGCCTATCAGAAGTCCAGACATATTCTGAGTCGGTATCACCTGATCGGGGAGATAGTTGATCGCCAGGAGATCGAGGTCAGGAGAGTTGATACGAAGGACAACACTGCGGATCCACTCACGAAGGCCATTCCCCAGATACAATTTGAGAGATTATTCGGGATGCTATGTATGAGATACTACAACAGCTGGCCTTAGTGCAAGTGGGAGATTGTTAGTTATATATATGCCCTAGAGGCCATTGTTGTACATATGATGTATATTATAATGGATGCTTGGATATAAATAGAGAGGACTTTCTTGCTCGTCATGATAGTATGCTATTTGGTTTCTCTTTATCTTATCGTGTTGACTTATATTAGTTTACTGTCTTACTCTCACATGTTGATAAAGCCCTTAGGATATGTACTCGACTACTGGGACTATGATGAGATCATACTAGTGGGGCCACGGTAGTCGATGAGCACATCCTACAACTGTTCCTAGTCGAGGGTGTATCGAGACAGGGCATCGATACACCAGAGTAGACTAGCGTATACGGATCATGACCCATATGATGGGCGATGGATGATCCCATATCCATCGGTGTTTGACATCAAAGATGGTGTACGGGTGCTCAGTGGACACTGGGTACACTGGACGGACTCGCCGAGAACTCCTAGATGGTATTATACCTCACGTCAGATGGCAGTTCTCTGGTGACGCTGGTACATGTTAGTCTGTAGACCCGAGATCGTCATAGAGTCTTGTGTGATTCCCACTGTGCTTTGATTTCCATCATACCACGTCCAAGAGGGCGTGCAAAACGGTGGCTTTTGGGTATAGTCCCGAATCGCATGGAGGCAATGAGCGATAGGAGGGGTTTCGTCTCTCCCGGTATAAGGAGTTGATGTTGTGCTGTGTTCGATTGGCTATAACTGGAAGTCCCTGGCCACGGCGGATATTGAGTACTACTGGTAAGTGTTATTAGTAGGTTCTCGACCTGTTATGAGCCGCACATCGACACGACTTATCGGTTACTGGGGTCTGACATATACCACCCCTAGACTAGATATGCAACATATCAGATGAAGTGACCGGACTGTACGGGAGTGTTACTGATTAGATTCATAGGAGAATGTACAGGCTTGCTTGTTGATCTTCTGATCGCTCAATACCTGGGTGGCCATTACGTTTAGCTGACCGCTTGGAACTTGTGGGTGTTTGATATGATCATCACCTACTGTCGGCGTATTGACGATTCTTTAGAGTCCTACACAGAGGTTTCTTGACTCAGGCAAAACGGAGTAGGAGCACATATGTGATATGTGCATGACCGAGGATAATGCGATATGAGATACCGTATTATATTCTCGCGATATATGATATCGACCGGCGATATTTGATATCAGCCGGGTCATCGGATAAAGTGTTGATTCGATGAATTGGTACATTGATATATTAGTCGGTTATATTCGATATAGCCGGATTGTCGGATCAAGTGTTGATTCGATAATTTGATGTATAATTATATATGTGATATATTACATTACATTATCTAATATTGGCTCGCTTTATTAATTCATTTTCTCACCGGATAATACATTGATATATATGCGATATATGTTAATTGTATTATTTTCTTTTGTTACAAAAATATATTATATATGTGATATATAATATTGTAACATGTTATAATTACTAATGCAACATGATTAGTAGAGATTAAACACGGTTAGGGTTTGATTTGGGTTAGTTCTTCCATGAAGCTTTTAGAAGCTTTTCTTTTGTTTTTGCAAAGATATTATGTGTTGATATTTTGTGAGATATTTGTAAACCCAACCCAAACCCTTAACCCTAGTTAACTCTCTACAATGGTTTGCCCTTTCTATTATCAACCATGGTTGCATTTGTAATTATCATTACCATTCATTATTCATCACAAAAGGAATATCATTCTACTTCTTCTTCCTTGAGCTCTTGAAAAAGCTTTCTAGGTTTTTCTTTTGTGATGATTTAGTGTGAGATTATGAAAATAAATGAGAGCCAAATTCCTACCTCATCATCCTCATCTAATCTAGCCAATTAAGATTAGGGTGTTCATTTCATTAGTGAGTGAGAGCTTGAGTTAAAGAAACTTCAAGGTAGATCATCTTTGAAAAGGAAGACTTCAAGCAAGCATCGATCATTCAGGTTGTGGAGCTTCTCTTGAGTCTGGTAGATCATGGATCGCGGTGAAGGGACTACTACTCGGAGCTTATGAAGCGAAGGAGCGGACTACAAAGGTTGTAATCCCTCACTCTTAGTTGTAAAGATGTTTACTTGCATGTTTTACCCTAATAATCTAGAAAAGATCCTCGCTTTGGGTTGTTCGGCACGTTTAAATTTTAAATCGGGAATGGTTGATGCCTTATAGACCTTTGTGACAGTGCCTAGTAACCCTACAATCTCCATTTCAGACCAGGCCAGGGACTTCCAGTTATTGTCAATCGAACACAGCGCACATCAACCCCGAATATCGGGAAAGACGAAACCCCTCCTATCGCTCATTGCCTCCATGTGATTCGGGACTGTACCCAAAAGACACCGTTTTGCACGATCTCATGATCGTGGTAAGGTGCAAATCAAAGCACGGTGCGAATCACACAAGACTCTATGACGATCTCGGGTCTACAGACTAACCTGTACCAGTGTGACCAGAGAACTGCTATCTGATGATAGGTATAATACCATCTAGGAGTTCTTGGCGAGTCCGTTTAGTGTACCCAGTCTCCACAGAGCACCCATACACCATCATTGATGTTAAACACCATTGGATATGGGATCATCCATCGCACATCATATGGGTAAAGATGCGTATACGCTTGTCTACTCTGGAGTATCGATGCCCTGTCTCGATACACCCTCGACTAGGTACAATTATAGGATGTACTCTTGGAGTACCCTGGCCCCACTAGTATGATCTGCATCATTATCCTAGTAGTCGAGTACATATCATAAGGGCTTTATCAACATATGAGAGCAAGACAGTAACCCAATACAAATCAACATGTTAAGACAAAGTGAAACCAGATAGCATACTATCATATCGAGCAAGAAAGTCCTCTCTGTATATATCCAAGCATCCATTATAATATACATCAAATGTACAACAATGGCCTCTAGGGCATATACATAACTAACACATCATATGTACAATAATAGCCTCTAGGGCATATACATAACTAACTATATCACCTAGAATTGACAAGTAGGCAGATATTGATTCAACGTAACTGTTTGTGTGTACCAAGTCTAGTTTGTAAGCGATGTGGTTCACATCCACCTAAATCAATGTTTGATTGGGTCAGGTACACTAGAGGACAGTATAAATTGAATCAAGCTCAGGTTTTCAACGTCCAGAACACACTTAAAAGAAAGTCTCCATAATTAAATAAGGCTCTCTTAAGGCATTGTAGAATGGGTCACATCAATGAAACACTGTTGAAGAAGTTACATAGAGAGGGATATTTGGATCTGTTTGAATATCAGTCTTATGCAACTTGTCAATCTTGTCTAATAGGAAAGATGACAAAGACTCCGTTCACTAGACACGGAGTAAGAGCGAGCGAGCTCTTAGGACTCATACACAGTGACGTGTGTAGTCCAATATCTACAGATGCACGAAGTGGTTATTCCTATTTCATTACTTTTACGGATAATTTCTCTATGTTAGGACATGTCTTCTTGACGAAGCATAAATCCGAGACCCTTTGAAAAATTTCGAGAATATAAGAATGATGTGGAAAAACAAACAGGAAAAAGTATCAAGACACTGAGATCTGATCAATGTGGTGAATACTTAATTGCCGAGTTCCTGGATTACTCAAAAGAGAATGGAATTCTCTCAGCTTACTCTTCCATACACATCACATCACAACGGTGTATAGGAAAGGCGGAACAGAACCCTATTGGATATAGTTCGTTCCATAATGAGTAACGCTGGGTTGCCGCGATCCTTCTGAGGTTATGCACTAGGATCTGCTGAATATCTTTTGAATTAGGTTCCTACCAAGACTGTGTCTGCCACACCATATTAGATGTGTAGTGGGAAGACACCCTATCTTCAGTATCTGAAGATATAAGGATGTCCAGCTTTTGTCAAAAAGCAGTATACAGACGAGTTCGAGGCACGCTCAGTACTGTGTAGGTTTGTGGGATTCCCAAAGAACTCCAGGGGTATCTTTTCTATTACGCAGAGGAACAAAAGGTTTTTATTTCTCGTCATGCCCACTTTCTAGAAAATAATTTTTTTGAAAATGGAACTAGTGGGAGCGCAATAGAACTGGAAGAAATTCCAGAAACTTTTACTGAAAGTATGGTAGAACAAGAGGTTTCAAAAGAACAGGACATCCCTGCACCAATCCGCGGGACTAGTAGGCAGTCTCATCTGTTCGAGAGATACTACGGTTTTCTCATAGACGATGATAGAGAGGATTGCATCATTGACAATGATGAGCCAACTAGCTTCCAGTAAGCCATTTAGAGCGGTGACTCGTTAAAATGGCTGGATGCAATGCAGACCAAGATGGAGTGCATGTATACCAACAAAGTATGCACTTTGAACATTGCTCCAGAAGGGATAAAACCTGAAGGCTGCAATTGGATCTTCAGAATGAAAATTGGTGTAGATGAATAGGTTGAAACCTATAAGGCTGGACTTGTTGCAAAAAGTTTTTCGTCAAAGACCTGGTTTGGACTATGATGAAACCTTTTCTCCAGTGGCTATGTTCAAATCCATTCGGATCCTTCTTACCACTTGTAACATTTCAGAAAATATAAAATATTATTTTTGGAATTTAATATTAAAAAAATACATTTCGTGAAAACTACCCGATTTGCGAAATTGGGCTTTTCGTAAAATGGTATAAATATATAACGATAATTATGAAATTATCGGAGATTAAAATGTTTTATTCATTTAAATATATATTTAGTGGATTTGGCATTTTTATAATTAGTTATACGCAGGTTTGAATAAAAATTTATTAGTGCACTACTAATCGCGATTAAGTCAATCCGTGTTTCTACATTTTCCCATGGCTAGTGCACCATGGCATGAAGCATTTTGTTGCATGTTGTTTTAAGTGTGTTTGTTGATATTTGGTTTTAAGAAAAGAAAAGAAAAGAAAGTGTAATATTGAGGGGAGAGAGAGGGGACCACATGAGGCATGGCTTGTGAGTGAGGGTGAGAATAAGAGAGATAGAGAGGGGGGGCTGCCCATTTTCTTCACCCCATTATTTTCCTTCATCTTCTTCCTCCTCATCTCCCACCACCTCCACCTCCAAGAATCATCTCCATTTCTTCACTAAAACCCTATACTTCCTTCATTAAAAATGATCCCCACCTCGTCCTCAACACATTGGACCAATCAAAGTTGGATTTTGGAGACTTTCAGAAGCTAGGATTTTTCTTGATTTGCCCAAATGAGTTATATTTTCTTTCATTTAGTTTAGTTTTAGTTTCTTGCACCCTAGTTTAGTTTAGAATGTGATTTGGTTAGGGTATGTGATGTTTGGAAAATTCAAGAGAAGGGTTTGGGTGTTTGGGTGGAATCATGAGGTGTAGTGAGTATTTTAAGACCTTAGGGATTGATTTCAAGACCTGGAAATGAGTATAGAACCAAAAATACAAACTTAAAAATGGTCCCATGTCGGTTTTGTTACATTTTAGTGGCCTACAGAGAATCTGGACCAACCCGTGATGTTTCTGAGAAAAACTAGCAACTCAAGAGACCTAGTTAGACCAATAGGAGACCACCCTGAGAAGACGAACCCCAACGGAGCACCTTTGGCCGAGCTGGCCGGATTTTGGGTGAGTGTGGCTGGCCAAATTTTGGTGTTTGGAGTCTAGGTTGGTTCAGTAGCTCACATACTCCATATACAACTCCCTATACTTGCTAGTTTAGTCCCAATTTAACCTGAGATAAATCTGGGAGCATATTGGGGTGTTTTTGGCTATGTTTTCCGAGTTTTGAATGCTTGGTTTTGATGTTTGGATTTGTATTTGGTTGTTGGGCATTTGAACGTCAACAACAAGGGTTGTTTAATTGTTTTGCATGCGTAGGCTATAGGTTCTAACCTATGAGCGTACCGTGTACCGTATTGGTTTTCCGAACTTGATGCTAATAGCAATTGCGATTGTGTATTTATTGTAGGTACCTTCGCATCGATTCCGAGACGACAGAGCACATCGACTACGGCTGAACAAGAAGATCCACAGGTGAGTAGATTTATATCTACGGGAGAAGTCGGGTGGATGGCGTATAGCACCCCCGCAACTTTTGATGGAAACCGATGTATAGAATATGGTTAACGAAACCTATATTAGAAAACTATGGATAAGGTTAAAAAGGATAGTTAGAGATTAAATAAAGAATTATATATATATATATATCGAGATATGAGATGAAAACTACCGGGATATGACTTTAGACCTGATATGATAGAAATGATGTCTCGAATTAACAAATAAGGATATGAAAAGTGAATGTGAATCACGACATATAGGTATGCAGTTATAAGAGAATAAGTAGGAGATTTATAGTAGCAGGATATGAGATTAATAAGCTAGAATTTATACGTAAGATAACATAATGTGATGAAAAGAATATACGATGTGATATGATGACTTGATTGATACGTCGGTATACGGATACGAGTCGATATAAGAGGATTGATACCTTTGCCGGTCCCCTGATATGAGATTGTTATGGATGTGACCTGGGATATAGATATATAGATATATATAATGTTGTGGATCATGAGTGATATGCCGTACGAGACGTTAGGTCCGTACCCTCATTGTCATATAGGTTGATAGAATCCCTAATTGATTAATGCCGCCGTACGATGGATACCGTACGTGATGAGTTTTACTTGATGATTGATCCATACCCCTGACTAGAGGATGCCGTACGTGATGTTGTGAGGTTAGATGCCGATTGATAGATTCACCGACTCGGATATGTGATAGAGACATATACCTTATAGCATTGCGCTCACGATTTACTGTACGCTACGTTCATGACATTTTCATTTCGTTACATATACCTGTGCAAGTATACCAACACCATTATCGATGGTGCGTATGCTACACCTACACAGATTGGCCAGCTCACACACTTCATCATCGATAATTGCTATGTCACTTACATAGTAGAATTGTCACATCATCATGATATGTCGCATGATATACTGATATTGTCACATCACTGTTCTATGTTGCATGATATACTGATATAATCATGTAACTGTTCCATGTTGCATGATATACTGATATTGTCACATCACTGTTCTATGTTGCATATATCATGCTTTACGATTATATGCACTAAGATGCTGTTTTCATGAGATTTTTGGATTTGAGAACCGTGGTTATTTCAAAAGAAAGTATATATTGTTTTAAAAACCCGCTTTCTCTTGATATGATATTTCGAGATATCCACGATGTGTTTTCTCGGTTCTGAGATTGGCATGTGAAACCCGATTCGAGGAGCGGTAGGCACCGTCTGTGGGTACATGGTGGACCTGGTGAGATACCCCGGGGCAAGAAGACTAGTATTGTTAAGCGGTGAGCCTGGCAGAGTAGCACTACCTACTGATGATAGTATTTGGACTCGTCGGTTATCCGGAGGATACCGACCGGATTCATAAGATGTATATGAGGGCCGACCAGAGTATGCGGCGCCTGAGGGCCGATCTGAGGATGCGGCGCCTGAGATATAAGGATTTACGTGTCGATGCTGGACACGGGTTTCATGATGTTTCGAGTGTCGATGCTGGACACTCAGATTCCATGATTTTGATGTGTCATTGATGGACACACATTAGTTGATATCCTCATATTTATATGCATATGCTTTCATGATATTTACATGCATGATGTTGTTGTGTCATTGATGGACATGTAGATGTTAGCCACATCTGTAAGTGCACGGCGGCGCCCCGGCCGTCAATCCGACGCCGGAATGCGGAAGCGGTGAAAAACTTAAATTTTGCGGACTTTGCAAACCGGCACCACCGCGCACTACTACCCGGGATCGTTACCATTAACTAGTCTAAGCTAACAAGAAGATGGGTTAGAGATATACCGACGATCCAAGTCCTCCGGTCTTCTCACCATCGTCCGGATCTCCTGCGGAAAAGTCCCGTCTCCTCCTCGTCGCCGGAAGTGCACCACATCGCCAACTTTGTTTACGGGCTCCCACCTCAATGCCGAGGCAACTCGGGCACGAAGCCGGCTACTCGACGTGCCCAAGATTCGTTGTAGAATATGTGTAGAAACTATTGTCTCTATTGGGGTTGTGGAGTTGCCATTGGTGGAGGAAAAGAGAACTTGGAGAGAGGTAAGGAAAAATGTGATATATCAAGAATGAGAGTAACATTTTGCTCCCCACTCCAAAAGAGAAGCATTTTTCCTCTTCCAACAAATGTGGCCGGCCACCCCCTTTTTGCAAGTGTGATTGGAGAGAGAAAGAACCAAGACAAGGGGGGTGGTTGGAAAGCAAAAAAAATGATGAGGAAAAATCAAATGATCACCACAAATCCAACACACAAAGGCAACCATCATCAACAACCATGATGAGCCAAAAGTCATGCCATCATGACAAGAAGAGGTCAAGGTCAATGAAAAGATGTCATGATACAACAAAATGCAAAGACCCCCTTCCACAAATGCCTATTTGCAACAATGCAAATAAGCCCTCCTCCACCAATCTTCGGCCAATGAACGGAACAATGGAAATTGGCCGAAACGAAAAGCAAACTGGCAACTCCAGAAAACTGGTCCCGTAATAAATTACAGGAAAACCCCGATACTGTGCATACACACCCGCATCTGTATTTTGACCGAAATACAAATGCAATGAGACAAAGTCTACACTGTACTATACTAGGATCCGGCTTATACCAAAACCGGCTAGTAATATCTGTTCGATCCTGATCCGTGCAATACCGCACGTATCTGATCGAACCCTGCCATATAACCATACGGCCTATAGTACAGACTGTCCGATCCTGATCCGTGCAATACCACACGTATCTGATCCGACCTTGCCATATCTCCATACGGCCTCTACAACCTTTCGCCCGAAAGCTTGAGTAACTGAAAGTGTGGCGGACTCTAAAGACTCGTCAATACAATGGCTGAGGATTTAACCACTAGCACGTCAGAGGTATATGCCAATACGTGACGGGCCACCAGCTATTGACCAAAAGGGACGTCGATGAGGAAGCTCACCCCGACACCCAACTGAGCCTGTCAGTGACAATATCCGTGCAGTCCGGTCCGTTCGTCAATGAGTATCGCATGGCGGGCCTAGGGGGTTGGTAAAAGTCAGACCCCCAAAAGCGGTACAAGTCGTGTCGGAGTGTAGCCCAGAACACCCTGAGATACTACTGGAATACCTACCAGTAAATCTCCTTGCCTTGGCCAAGGACTTTGTGTAATGGCTCTCCTAGACACAGCACGACCTCACCCCCAATACCGGGAGAGACGAACCCCTGAAGATACGCTCACTGCCTCCATGTGGCTCGGGACTGTACCCAACTAAAACCTGTTTGCACGACTCCTTTGAGCCGTGGTAGGGTAGTAATCAAAGTACAGTGGGAACTCACACGAGACAAATGACGATCCCCAGGTCGATGAACTAACCTGCACACATGTCACCAGGGAACTGCCATCTGACGTCTGGTATATGACCAACTAGCATGTTCCCGGCGAGTCCTGTCCGGTGTACTCATAACCCAATGAGCACCTGTATACATCTTAGGTGAACCAACTGACACCAGTGGCTTGTGAGACCGGCCACCGCCCCTCGTCGGGGTCTCGACTGTATACACTAGTCTACTAATGGAGTATCGATGCCCAGTCTCGAAACTCCCACGACTAGGGACCTTTTAAGGATATGCTTGTAGACCCCCAGCTCCCACTTATATGATCGCCCTCATACTGCTGGTGGTCAAGCAAGAATCCTAGGGGCTCTATCAACGTGTAATAGCGACGTATCATGTCACCTAAAGCAGTACACGATGATAAAGGTAAACCAGATAGCAAACTATCATCTCGAGTAAGACTGTCCTACCGGGATAGGTCCTCCCTCAATCATTACAATCATGTACCTGTGACCTAATAATTGACTCTGAGGGCACTATCTCCAACAATCTCCCACTTGCACTCAAGGCTAATTATTGCGATGTCGCATACTCACAGCCCGTGTGATACCGAACATCCAACTCCTCTACTAGTCAGTCTCACAAAGCTCGTTTGCGGAACTATTGCGTTCGAGGAATAGCCTCAGTGAGTGGATCCGCTTAGTTGTTTCTTTCTATATCTCTCTATATCTCAAGTTCGCGGAGAAACCCATCTCCCGAAATGAGCAATACCTGTCTTAGAATGTGTCTGGATGTCTGATGGGACATAGCTCATAAATGAGCTCCAAATCCAAACTTCTTAGACTGTATCGTCAACTGAACTTAATCAGTATCCTGCGCCATGCCACCCTCAGTATTGCCTTGGACCACCTATCCAAAATACTGCCCCTCATCAGAAAGAAAACTATAGCTCTGACAACCTCCTTGTCGTCCATGTCACCTTGGAAGCCTGGAATGATAACTGTTTCCCGAATGAGGCTGTCGTTATCATATCCCTAGAACATCCACTTATGTTCTAAAACTGCTTCCGACTGTTTCTCCAGGATTGGATTAATGTCAACTTATTGCATCTAGTGCAAGAACAACATCTGGTGTGGTACTTGACATCTCATGATTGACTCAATTGCCTGAGCAAGTGATCTGCCAATCATGCACATCCCTCTCCCCTTTAGTCTGTAAGACACCTTTGGAGAGGGTGACTCCATTACCTGCAGGTACACTACCGTGCCAGGAGTCGTCCATCCTAAATACTCTTAGAATGCTGTCAAGTACCCTGATTGGGAAACCACCCAAATCTAGATCTAAAACCATAGATCTAGTAACCAGTATGTCTGATATAAAATCCATTTCTTTTGTGGAGAAACAACTGTGTGACGACCAAAGTATAACCGATCGTAGTGTAGGAGTTTCTTTTCCTACTCTGTGTATATCATCCAAATACCAGGATATCACACCCTACTACCTTCTCAACAGATCCATCCCCTATTCTGACGAAGTCAAACCCATGACTGTCACGTCAGAAATAGATGATCTATCTCCGCTACATCTGCTTTAGTCTATAAATAGACATAAGCTACCTGTCCACCAATGCTTCCGCTGCTCCCACTGACTACGACAACCCTCTGGCAGAGTCATATACACGTACACTTCTAAAACTAGTTTAGAACGACGCTATACTCATCCTCCCGCCGGGTCTCGCAGCCTGGAACAACAGCAATGGTACTTGTGAGTAAACAAGAACTTTCCTGTCACCGTCCTTGAGGCTACCGTAGTACCTCTCGGGTGCCTGAAGTTACCCACCTTATCTGCGGAGTGGCCAATGGAATGTCAATCCAGATTGAATCTTTAGGTTCCTCATCAAATCTTCAGTAATCGTTTGTGGTTCTGGAATCACTTCCAGTTCTACCATACTCCCACTACTGTTTTCTGAAAAAATCCATTTTTATTAAAACTGTGGCGAGTCTAGAACAATATCGCTATTGTTCATCCAGATGGTAGAAAGTCAACCCGCGTCATAGCCTGGGTCAACCCACAAACAGCCATTACAGAAGCGTGCCTTGAGTTATCCAGTGTCTGGTTTTAATCATAAACCGGACAACTCCCCGTACCTTAACATCGTTAAGATATGAACTGTTCTATATCCAATATAGAAACAGAGGCACTGATTTAATTGAACCAGATTCAAATCATGCAGCTGTCCCCAGCGCATGTCAACTAAATGGAAGGAGGCTGATCAGCGTTACTCAACTTAGGAATGCTTCCAATTATGAGTAACCTGAAAGAGAAGCAATTTCTCTTAATCACTACTATCAACTGAATACCACATACAAGTATCTACATCTTCAATCACTTTGAAGAATCCCGATACTTGCTACACCTGGTTCTCTACTGTATTCAAATACCTATAACTTCTCCAAATTCGGACCCTGTGTTTCCACGAAACACTTGTCTAAAAACTAGAGGAGTCATAAGTAAACCGAATATAGTACGAGGACCAACCCCTCTGTCCTGATGGACCCTGGACAACATACAATACTCTGTATAAGTCCCTTTGAGTCTAATAACTCATTCACTGTGTGTCGTAGGTTGAAAACTGTACTTGTGGTTAAGAAGAATTACACCGCTGTTTAATGCTCCTTACCTAACCATCCACTGATATAGGTAAATGTCATCGACATAATATCAAAAGGTATATCTCACTCTATGGAAATAGACGTACAGATATATCAATTTGAAATTGGTGCATAACAGCGGATATTCAAAACCAAATATTTGCCGACCGGCAAACAGCCCAGATGATCTCCTCAAATATCACCGATTACAACGAATCCCGATATAATGAGGATAATCACCCAATTCCCAATAACTTACTCCCCCTCATCATCTGTAAAACCATACAGATGTGAGAATCGTACCTGGTAAATACATACCCTGGAGTAAGTATCTAATCGGGAAATCAGTTTTCCTTTAACATTACACAGTGAAACTGAAACATTGAAATGTTCCGTGGGGTATTCTGGTATTCCTAGTAATGCCTCTTCCAGATTCACGACTGTAACCGTATAGTTCTTTGCCACCTCTCCAAATCCCTTCATATGTCTTTAGTCTTTACCTTCTGCACACCCTTTTAGGCCAAATGGTTTTCTTCCTTCCCTACCGTTCGGCACCATCCTATGGTTTGGAAGAAGACTATCCAAAAAGCATAAAGGGTGTACTGTCCTAATCCTAGGAGCACTCGCAACGCGAGAGAAGGTGAAGATAAAAGACATCTGAATGTACTTTATTCCTATTTCTCCTGAACCAGGATCCATCCCCGAACTGGAACAAGTTCCTTTCGAGTTCGTATATAACCATACGATGGATTATCCAATAAAATGGGATCTTCGTAGTGATACGGAGTGTCCTGGAGAAATACAAAGGTGATGTGGGAGTGGTAACGAAATATTTGGTTTGGTCGTGAATATCTGTTGCAATTTACTTTGCCCTCCTACTAATCCCTTGCTTTGTCTGAACTTAATACCTTCTGCACACCATCGTTATGCTAATTGGTTTTCTTCATTCCCTACCGGTCGGCACCAGCCTAAGGTTTGGAAGAAGACAATCCAATTTGCGTAATAGGTGTACTACCCCTAAACCAAGGAGTACTCGTAACCTGAGAGAGGGTAAAAGGAAAAGACAACTGAATAATCCTATCCGTTTTCTCCAGAACCGGAAACCATCCTCGAATAAATTCTTTCGAGTTCGTATCTAACCATACGATGGTTTTGTCCAATGGAAATGGACGTTCGTAGCAATACGGGGTGTCCTGGAGAAAAGGGTAAAAGTAGGAGTGGCAATGAGGTCTGCAACTCTGACAATCCAAAAGCCAGTGTTAAGTAAGTTCGGTCAACTTGGTCACGGAGTCATAGTCTAGGGTCGGGTCAATGGTCGCTGCCAGAGAGAGAGAGAAAAGAAACACTCAGCGTGCACTCTAACCTAGATCAGAATGGTTACCAATTTATCTAATCTGGAAACCTCCCACTGTACCTCAAATTCTCCTCCAAACCTGAAAGAAGAATTAGTCGGGGTCACCCGAGGAGTAAACTAACTCATCAGTGGGAATCGGGATCCAACTATCATTGCATGATAACGTGACGGAATCCGCTCACGCTATCACACTCCAGAAGGTATGCGCATATCTGGCAAGTTTCAGTTCTTTTGAAACTCCCGATGTGATTTCTGCCCCATGCTCTTATGACCTTGGCGAAGGTCAACAAATCATAAGTCACATGTCAAGTTCTACCCGTCATTATCCAGGTTAATTTGAATCCACCCGTACAAGCCCTTGACGAAGGTCAACAAGGCTATACGACTGTCCCAAACCAACGCATCTATCTATGCAGCAGAAAGGTAACAAGTAGCTACCATACACTATGCCTTGACGAAGGTCAACAAACACAGCATGAATACTACGTGCTACCCGTCTGAAACGACGGAGGGCTACGAATGGTTTCTGGCGAAAACCTTTAACGTAAAGAACTTGATATCGTTGAAGGAACTGATAGCTTTTTGAAAATATAGTGACGACAACCGTTGCTAAAGAGGTCACTCCCGGTGAAGGGATCTCGGCTCTTTCCCCGTAGAATGGGGTGCAGGATATTCCAACTGAATACCGCGATGCAAAGCAAAAGTAATCGGCTATAGTGAAGTTAATGCCCTGACGCAAACTTATTGTCCAAGGGGTCACTCCCGGTGAAGGGATCTCGGCCCTTGCCTCGTCGACTGAGGAGCAGGATATTCTAATGAATACCACGATGCAAAACAAAAGTAAACGTCCTTGCAATAACAGCTTTTTGAAAAAGTGTTCCAACAACATCAGATTAGGTTTGTTTTTAACTTGCATTGATCCGAATCAATGCAGTCCCATCAATTGATCACACCAAAAAGAACGAAAATATACTGATGTACGTATATGCCATCCGCATTCGCCACTGGGTCCCGTCATTACCCGTTAGGTTAGCTTACTAACGACAGAGCGGGGACTGGACTAGCGCGGATGCAAAACATATACTACATCTACTAATATATATACCAATATATTATATTCGCTCAAGGCGTGAATAAAAAAGCAACATCACAGAAATGTACAGCATCACAGAAACAATACAGATATCTGGGATCCCCGGGTTTCACAGAGCCACTACTGAAACCCGACGTTCCCCTGGTCGTGCGGATAGCCTGCGCAATGAAATCCTAGACCCCTACGGGCGCGGCAAGTCACCCGCCAAAACCTGAAGCGAGGCAGCCCCCTTCAGCGCCGTGAATGGACCACCCAGCACTTCACGGAATCCGGTAACTTGGGCACCCCTCCTGGGTCAAACCTGTACCCCCTACGAGTGCGGCGAATAGCCCTGCCAATCCTAGAGTGAAGCCCCCTCCGTCTCAATGCCATGAGATGCGGGCTTGTTGCCCTCTAGAACCCGGCCATCCGTGCACCCCACCGCGGGGTAATCCTAGTACAGAATGTAAAATATACATACACCGGGTACATCGACCGCAACCAGGTCGTGCCCCAAAAGAATAATACAAACAGGCAGTGACGGCAGTCCACATGTCGGACGCTCGCCCCGCAATATCAAATGTACATAATACAACATCACAGTACTAGCATTGCATCCAGGCTATCCCCCACGACCGATCCGCAACATCACAGCATAAACATAGAACATCAACGTGAAAGTCACGTTCGCAAATCCGTCTAACCGGGCTATAGCAGTTAGACGGGATTTACCGATCGAGTGACATTCACGGTCGCAGATATAATGTAAATACTGTGAAAAATGTGTTTAAAATTTTCCGATTGACCAAAAATTAACAAGTGGGCCCCCAAGCAATACTGTAGCACTCACAGAAATAATTGGCCCAATTTTAATATTCCAAAACCCCTAATTACTACCCTGAAGCCCACTGGAAAAAGATGGCTCACTGACCTCTCCACACTGCGGCGGATCCGCGGCCCAATATAGAGGTGAGGCCGCGGTTCCGCGCTCATGAGGAGAGATCACAGTGTCGAATTTTTCCAGTATGCTTAGAATTTCCTGCACATCATTCTGAGACCACCAGAAAAATTTTTAGACACCAAAAATTCTTAACAGAAAACTGATGTGAGGTAAAAATGAGTTTTTGGAATTTTGGTCGATCGGAACCGCAAAACACATCAAACGAAGCTAGACGAAGTTAATGGCGAGTCTCTGATACCACTGTAAGTGCACGGTGGCGCCCCGGCAGTCAATCCGACGCCGGAATGCGGAAGCGGTGAAAAACTTAAATTTTGCGGACTTTGCAAACCGGTACCACCGCGCACTACTACCCGGGATCGTTACCATCAACTAGTCTAAGCTAACAAGAAGATGGGTTAGAGATATACCGACGATCCAAGTCCTCCGGTCTTCTCACCATCGTCCGGATCTCCTGCGGAAAAGTCCCGTCTCCTCCTCGTCGCCGGAAGTGCACCACATCGCCAACTTTGT
This sequence comes from Agapanthus africanus, assembly GCA_030015575.1. NCBI lineage: Eukaryota > Viridiplantae > Streptophyta > Magnoliopsida > Asparagales > Amaryllidaceae > Agapanthus > Agapanthus africanus. The sequence continues at coordinate 411,966,777 of JASDDO010000001.1, forward strand.
TTACGGGCTCCCACCTCAATGCCGAGGCAACTCGGGCACGAAGCCGGCTACTCGACGTGCCCAAGATTCGTTGTAGAATATGTGTAGAAACTATTGTCTCTATTGGGGTTGTGGAGTTGCCATTGGTGGAGGAAAAGAGAACTTGGAGAGAGGTAAGGAAAAATGTGATATATCAAGAATGAGAGTAACATTTTGCTCCCCACTCCAAAAGAGAAGCATTTTTCCTCTTCCAACAAATGTGGCCGGCCACCCCCTTTTTGCAAGTGTGATTGGAGAGAGAAAGAACCAAGACAAGGGGGGTGGTTGGAAAGCAAAAAAAATGATGAGGAAAAATCAAATGATCACCACAAATCCAACACACAAAGGCAACCATCATCAACAACCATGATGAGCCAAAAGTCATGCCATCATGACAAGAAGAGGTCAAGGTCAATGAAAAGATGTCATGATACAACAAAATGCAAAGACCCCCTTCCACAAATGCCTATTTGCAACAATGCAAATAAGCCCTCCTCCACCAATCTTCGGCCAATGAACGGAACAATGGAAATTGGCCGAAACGAAAAGCAAACTGGCAACTCCAGAAAACTGGTCCCGTAATAAATTACAGGAAAACCCCGATACTGTGCATACACACCCGCATCTGTATTTTGACCGAAATACAAATGCAATGAGACAAAGTCTACACTGTACTATACTAGGATCCGGCTTATACCAAAACCGGCTAGTAATATCTGTTCGATCCTGATCCGTGCAATACCGCACGTATCTGATCGAACCCTGCCATATAACCATACGGCCTATAGTACAGACTGTCCGATCCTGATCCGTGCAATACCACACGTATCTGATCCGACCTTGCCATATCTCCATACGGCCTCTACAACCTTTCGCCCGAAAGCTTGAGTAACTGAAAGTGTGGCGGACTCTAAAGACTCGTCAATACAATGGCTGAGGATTTAACCACTAGCACGTCAGAGGTATATGCCAATACGTGACGGGCCACCAGCTATTGACCAAAAGGGACGTCGATGAGGAAGCTCACCCCGACACCCAACTGAGCCTGTCAGTGACAATATCCGTGCAGTCCGGTCCGTTCGTCAATGAGTATCGCATGGCGGGCCTAGGGGGTTGGTAAAAGTCAGACCCCCAAAAGAGGTACAAGTCGTGTCGGAGTGTAGCCCAGAACACCCTGAGATACTACTGGAATACCTACCAGTAAATCTCCTTGCCTTGGCCAAGGACTTTGTGTAATGGCTCTCCTAGACACAGCACGACCTCACCCCCAATACCGGGAGAGACGAACCCCTGAAGATACGCTCACTGCCTCCATGTGGCTCGGGACTGTACCCAACTAAAACCTGTTTGCACGACTCCTTTGAGCCTTGGTAGGGTAGTAATCAAAGTACAGTGGGAACTCACACGAGACAAATGACGATCCCCAGGTCGATGAACTAACCTGCACACATGTCACCAGGGAACTGCCATCTGACGTCTGGTATATGACCAACTAGCATGTTCCCGGCGAGTCCTGTCCGGTGTACTCATAACCCAATGAGCACCTGTATACATCTTAGGTGAACCAACTGACACCAGTGGCTTGTGAGACCGGCCACCGCCCCTCGTCGGGGTCTCGACTGTATACACTAGTCTACTAATGGAGTATCGATGCCCAGTCTCGAAACTCCCACGACTAGGGACCTTTTAAGGATATGCTTGTAGACCCCCAGCTCCCACTTATATGATCGCCCTCATACTGCTGGTGGTCAAGCAAGAATCCTAGGGGCTCTATCAACGTGTAATAGCGACGTATCATGTCACCTAAAGCAGTACACGATGATAAAGGTAAACCAGATAGCAAACTATCATCTCGAGTAAGACTGTCCTACCGGGATAGGTCCTCCCTCAATCATTACAATCATGTACCTGTGACCTAATAATTGACTCTGAGGGCACTATCTCCAACAACATGCTGATAGACATTGATTATATTGTTGGCACATATTTACATATACGGTCACCCTAGATATCATAGTATTACCTTCATGATATAGTTGACCTAGGAAATCGTTGTTTTATTCGATTTCGACCTGATGATGTTTTCTACTCACGAGTTGGCAACTCACCCCCGTTGTGCCACAATTCTTGCAGGTTGACCGCATGGATCGGTAGAGGAATCGCTGGCACACAGCTTTCTTTCGGGTGATTTGCTTTGGTAGGTGGTACACATTGGATCGTGCCACTATTGTATATTATTCCGGTTGTATCTAGATAACTCTATCAATCGGAAACTGGTATTTGTATAAGTAGTAAGACTTAGAAAGACTTGTATTTGCGAGACTTAGAGAGACGGGCTATATGTTCGCTAATGGGGGATTGGATGTCTTTCTTTCTTTACATTATTCCTGTATGTTGGTCTTCGCCGTTGGGCGTCGTATACATATATTCTGACTTACGTGGATGTGATTCCGCTGATTGGTGAAGAGCTATCTCCCGCTTGGGGATGCCTTTTATATTATCGTATGTATGTGGTTTTGGATCAAAATATACAATGGAGGTGCTGCCCAAATTTTTAAAAGACGAAACTTGTTTTCAACTAGTAACATCCACTTGCATCTTTCATGTTCCACTATTTATGCATTTAAGAAAAATTTTGATTTCATCATACCTTTATTTCAAAACTTTACCTCTTTTATTTTCATTAAAAAGGTTTAAATTTCTGGGATTCGGCTTACTTGAATTACGTTACGCCTGTAGACGTGGCGTGATTTATGTGCCGGTCGTGAGCTAATATTTTACGGTCGTGACATTTAGAGCAGTGATTCGTTAAAATGGAAGGATGCAATGCAGACCGAGATGGAGTCCATGTACACCAACAAAGTATGCACTTTGAACATTTCTCCAGAAGGGATAAAACCTGAAGGCTGAAATTGGATCTTCAGAAAGAAAATTGGTGTAGATGGATACGTTGAAACCTATAAGGCTAGACTTGTTGCAAAAGGTTTTTTCGTCAAGGACCCGGTTTGGACTATGATGAAACCTTTTCTCCAGTGGTTATGCTCAAATCCATTCGGATCCTTCTTGCCACTGCTGCCTTTCAAGATTATGAGATCCGGCTGAGGGCCGTAAATACGGCTTTTCTAAATGGTTATTTTGAAGAGTGCGTCTATATGGTTCAGCCAAAGGGTTTCAATCAGAGTGGGAGCAGTAGGAAAGTGTGCAAGTAACTTAAGTCCATTAATGGACTAAAGCAGGCATAGCAAAGTTAGAACATCTGTTTTAATAAGACGGTCAAAGGAATTCGACTTTATCATAAATCCATATGAACCATGCATATATAGTGAGATTGTAGCGAGAATTGTGGGATTCCACGTCTAGTACGTAGAATACATTCTCTTGATAGGAAATGGCATTCCTATATTACAATCAGTCAAAGGATTCTTATCATAGAGGTTCTCCATGATTGACCTGGGTGATGCCAACTACATTCTGGGGATCCAGATCTATCGTGATAGATCAAAGACGATAGTGGGACTTTTAAAGTCAAGGTAAATCAACACCATGCTGAAAATATTTAGTATGGACGATTCAAAACGCGGTAGTCTACCGGCTTGTCACGGAGTCACCCTCTCCAAAAAGGATATCACCCAAGACATATTTGGAAAGGACTCGTATCACATCTATACCCTACTCTTCTGCGGTAGGCTCTATAATGTATGCGATGTTGTGTACCAGACCATATATTTCTTATGCACTTAGCGTGGTAAGCCGGTATCAGTCAAACAAAGGGGAGAAGTACTGGATAGCAGTAAAGAACATTCTCAAGTACCTGAGAAAGACTAAGGAGATATTCTTTGTGTATGCAGAGAAGACCTCCAGATCGAGGCCTTTGCTGACTCCAGCTTCCAGAGTGTTAAAGATGACTCCAAGTCCATGTCGGGTTATGGCTTTACCCTCGATTGAGAGGCGGTCTATTGGAAGAGCTCCAAGCATGACACCATTGCAGACTTGACGATGGAAACGGAATAGTTCGCTGCATGAGACTCCGGAAAAGAGGCACGTTGGATGAGGAAGTTCTTAATTGAACATCAGGTGGTTCCTTCCATTTGTTAGTGCAATATTTTAGTATTTTGACAACATACGACGCTATAGTTTTAGGGAAGAAACCAAGGTCTCATCAGAGATCCAGACATATCTTGAGGCGGTACCACCTGATCAGGGAGATCGTTGATCCCTCGGAAATCGAGGTGAGGAGAGTAGATACGGAGAACAACACTGCAGATCCACTGATTGTTAATTGTTTCGCGTGCGTGCGTTTTAAAATCAAAATTAAGAATATACCGCAATCAATAACGGTGTCGCTTGGTAGCTAGCCAGTTGAGAACGGGTCGGTCCATAGGGAAAACATGTTCTTTTCTTATTGTTCTTACGAGTTAAGTCCTATTTTTGGTAGGTTTTGATTTTAGAAAAACTAAGATTGAATTTAATTCGATTTAAAACCTTTCTAGGGTTAGGATTATGTTAGTTTGGAAAGAGAATTCTACTCACTGCTTCCTTTGCCCTAATTAAGAACATAGGTGTTAGGGTAATAGTCAACAAAGGGGATTAGCACGACTAGGAAGAAACATAATTTCTTCCTTTTGGTCCTTGTCCATCCTTTCTTAACTCTTAGCCCTAACCTCTATGTAAATCAATCACAACCGGTCTAACTAGGGAATCACCGCTATCTCGTAGGATAGGATGCCGTAGTGAGCGGTGTGTGTTTGATTCACATAAAGTTCTAATTTAAAAGATTATACGGGCAAGAAAGGAGTGAGAGATGTTCATCTCTCAAACCTACCCAATCCTAACCCTAACAAGTGAGGAATTACTCACTCATTAGGGAAATTTCGATGAGATTCATTTTTATAATTTTCTTTTTTAATTTACTAATTAACTTGCAGATAATAAAAGACAGATACGAAAATTGCAGAAATTAAATTCAAATGAAAAATGCCAAAAAAAACTTACTTTTATTGACACCTCTTGACGATTACAATGAAACTAAAATTTAATCTGGAAATTAAAAGAGGCATGCCCCAAAAGAGGCTATAGGCTTCTCTATTTATAGATAGGAGAAACTCGAGGGTTTACATCTGATCCACATTTAAAATTATAAGACTACCCTAAGAAAGCCGGGTCAAAACACAGACACCCACCAACACGTGCATCGACACGTGCACAGCACGGCAGCGGATCCGCGGCAGAATCCTATGTTTGGCCGCCGATCCACGGCTAAATGGTGAGATCTCTGGCTCATCTTTCCAGGGTTGCTTCATATTGCTGTTTACTTCTGTTTTCTTCACTTGGTTGCTCAGAATATCTTCTATTTTATTCCAGATTTCCACAGTGCAGAATGTTGTGGACTTTTCGCCGTGAGCTTCGCGTTGAAGTCCTGTATCTTGTGCTGCCCATGAACTGTCTTCTGCATGGAACTGTTTGGTGATCTTCTTTTGTTACTTGAACTGTTAGGCGGCATTAAACGGATTCAACTTTTGTTGGTCGTAGTCTCACTTTTGTAACGTCTTTTCATGAATTTCATTGTATTGTTCTGGGAACCTGTAACCTGCAACTATTTAGCAGACATGGATCAAAAGCACCTATTTATTTGTAATATGATTAAGAATGGGCGATATAATAATGCAATATTCTGATATGAACAAATACCCCTAAACTTATCTTTTGCTCGTCCCGAGCAAAGCCAATTTTATTCTCGAAAAAACCTAACCTCACTTTCGCAGCGAATCACGATTGCACTAAGCTCGTGCAACATGCCGTTAAACCTCTAGGTGTCCCTAGTTGGAGGAGTGTTGTCTCCTGAGGGTTTTCAGCGGATACTACCCACAAAATCCGATCAATTTGGCATGTTTACTTTAATTCTTCAATTAGGTATTCTAGCAAGAAATTCTATTATTTTTAACTTAGAAATCATCAACCCATATTTTTCACAGTCACTTATTATTTTACTTAAGATTGTATATGTTCTGCAAATTTAATAAGCTTTCAGTATCTTTTGAATTTTCCTTCTAAGGTTCCATCTCAACTTAGGAATTTTTATCATCTCTACTGAAGGTATAAGCCTTATCTTTCATTCTTATCTCTCATCCAAACCCCAATCATATACCCCTACGTGTGTGTATGTATCACCCCTAAACTTAGAAATTCAATTCAAGCTATCATACTCTTGTCCATCGTCCAAAATACTTTTAGTTGGTGAATTATTAGATTACATTGCTCACACATCCATCATGCGACCGTTAATACTTCTTGAGGTACTAACGACCGATTACAAAATGTGTTCATGCATTAAGTCGTAATTCCTCGTTTTGTAATACCTAAGGTTTTAGCAGTGACTCCCAAGCCAGTTGGTCTAAGACACTAGGTGATAAAGCACCCGTGCTATATAATTTTTTATTCAGCCTTAAGTAATTACAAAACCAGTGTTCATTTTTTTATATCTCTTTATTCACACTTGTATTTTTATTTTAATTTCTTTCATACTAAGGATTTTAGATAAGAGCATTTCAAGGTATCCTCTACTATTCCAAGTTTCAAGGTGCGTGTTTGTGCAAGTTGTAGGGTGTATATTTTCAGAATTTTGACTTAAGGTTAGGAATTATTTTTCAAACTTACACTTCAAATAAAGATTTCAATACTCTTCCCTTATTTTAATTTTCCCAAAGAATTGAACTCAATGTTTGCCTATTTCTAAATAAATTGCAAGGATATATAGTTTCTATAGTTAAACTTTAAGAAAGGTTATTTTTAGGGTTTTCAATTTACCAAGTTTAGGATCTAGTTTTTCCCTACTATTCAACCGTCATGTTGAATTTAAATCAAATATGGCCAAAATTGAATTTTTCAATTTTTCAATTTTTTTTTAAGTTTTTCAATTTTTTTATTTGCTTATATATATATATTCATTTTTAATTTTTTTATAAAGCTGCAATGCTGAATTAAATATGCAAAGAAAGAAAACACAAATATGTACAAAAAAAATAAAAATATGCAATGCAAAGATAACCATTTACAGACCACCTCCACCCCCAAACTTATCAAAAGCATTGCCCTCACTGCTCATGCCCTCGCCGTCCCCTCGAACGTGAACAGGAACGTTCCTCTCTCGCCAGTAGCGTAGATACGCCATGTTCAATCTCTGTCACCCGGTGATCCAAGTTGGTCACCATCCCTACCAACCTATCAATCCCCCTAGTGGCTCTTCTAAGCAGACGTGCATGTTCTGTGGGTGTAAGCTCTTCCTCACTCGCGGTCGAGCTGGAGCTGGGTGTTCTGGCGGGTACATGTTCGGACGGTTCTGTTCGTGACCATACATCATTCAGCCGGGTATAGGACGTAGATTCGCCCTCGATAAAAGGCCTAACGGGTATACCTCCATGCATGTAAAATTTAAATTCCTCCACAGGGTGGAAATAGCGACACAGTTGTGTCACTAACATAGGGCATGGGAAATTTGCAGCCCTTTTGCAAGCACCAATTGAATTAAGTAAAATCGTGCACATGTCAAATCTAGGGTTCCTAGTCATTAAGGTGTGCACGATATGAAGAGATGGGGTGAAAAATGTTGTGTTATGTGAACTACCAAAAATATTGTTTTGTGCCCAACGGCACACAGTTAATACATTGGCGAAGAGGGTTCTAGCCTGTATGCCCTTTCTAGGTTCCCTCGAACAGTCATTACCGATTAAGGGTAAGTAGTCTTCAAATTGAAGGGGTTGGTCGTGAACAGGTAATCTAGGAATTAAAGAGGCTTCATGGATGAAGTCCCTATCAATGATTATTTCCCTATCGCCCCAAAGTAATTTAATAAAACCGTATTGTGATAGGCAACCTTCCTCCATGCACTCGTAAAAACAAGTGACTAGATCTGGAAGAGCGTAAGCATTGGGATGACTGAAAATTAAAAAGTTCCACCCTCGTCGTGTGATCTCTTCACCAAAATAACTCCCGTAAATTGTGTGTGCAATGATTTGTGAAAAATCTCGTTCTAATTGCATGGTTGGTGCCATTCAGAAAGTTCACAGATTTATAAAAAAATTTAACAAAGAGGGAGAGATGATGCAAACCTCCTCTGAAAAAATTCAGAGGGAGAAGAAGCAGAGACGCGGCGGAAAGCGGGCTTCAGCGGCGGTTGCGCGGCGTGATGGAGCGATCTCCTTCTTCTGGAAGCTGCGGCGGCTAGGGTTTTCTGAGAGCAATTTTTAGGGTTTGATAAAAACAGAGAAGGGTCGGGTTCTATTTATAAGGGGTAATGTGTTGGTTATTTGCAAAAAGCCCCTCTTAAAAAGTGGAAATTATTTGTAAATAAAAAATTTTAATTTTTTAATTAAAACTGGAAATTTACAAAAATACCCAAAACATTTTTTTTTATTATTTTCAAAAAAATTTATTTTTATTTTGTTTTTATTTACAAGCGATACATACCCCCAAACTTGTTTGAAACAGTGTTTTGGCTAGATAATCGAAATTTAGGGGTAGATAGAGGAAGATCAGTCAATGTAGATCGGCTCCTGCAAAAGCAAGAGCTCCTCCGAAGGGTCCGCAATGAGGAACGGTTTAAGTCTATGTCCGTTCAGTTTAAATAGTGAACCGTCCTCAGGATTTTCTAGATTGACCGCACTGTGCGGATATACGGTGCGTACAAAAATAGCCCTTTCCATCGAGATCTAAGCTTGCCGGGATGGAAATGTAACCGAGTGTCATAAAGTAAAACCTGTTGACCAGGTTTGAAAGTCTTGCGCATAAGGTGTTTATCATGAAACACCATCATTCGGTTTTTGACTATTACAGCATTCTCGTAAGCTTCATCCCGAAGCTTGTTCAGTTCGTTCAACTGCATCTTTCTATTGCTGCCCGCATTTCCTAGAGATAGGTTCAACTCTTTTATTGCCCAAAATGTTGTATGCCCAATTTCAACAGGAAGGTGGCAAGCCTTTCCATAAACAAGCCTATATGGAGATATGCCAAGATCGGTCTTATATGCAGTTCGAAATGCCCAAAAGGCATCAATGAGTTTTGACGACCAATCTTTACGGTTTTTGGAAATCGTTTTCTCCAATATCTGTTTAATTTGTCGATTTGAAATCTCGACTTGCCCACAAGTTTGGGGATGATAGGGCGTTGATAGCTTGTGAGTAATGAAATATTTCCGCATTAAGGACTCCAAAGTCCTATTACAAAAATGAGATCCATTATCGCTGATAATTGCGCGGGGATGCCTAAATCGAGAAAAAAAAATTTCTTTCAGAAATCTAATGACAACCTTATTGTCATTAGTTCGGCTGGGCACAACCTCGACCCATTTAGACACATAGTCAACAACGAGGAGAATATACACGTTCTCAAAATAATTGGGAAACGGTCCCATAAAATCTATCCCTCAAACATCAAAAATTTCAACAACCAAAAGTGGTTGGAGTGGCATTTCGTTTCTCCTAAATTTCCGGCCCAAGTGTTCGCATCGAGAGCATGTCTTGCAGTAATCGTGTGCGTCTTCAAAAAGTTGTGGCCAGTAGAAGCCACACTGCAAGATCTTTTCGGTTGTCTTTTTAGGGCCAAAATGCCCGCCACACGCTTGATCGTGGCAAAAAGACAGCACGCTCTTAAACTCGTTGTCGGGGACACACCGATGAATGATTTGGTCGGAACAGTATTTTAAGAGATACGGTTCATCCCAGTAAAAATTTTTTACTTGGGATAGGAATCAGAGTCTGTCCTGATTCGACCATTCGTTTGGTATATGTCCGGTGGCCAAATAATCTACAATATCTGCGAACCAAGGTTCGCATGCCACAGTCAAGAGCTGCTCATCTGGAAAAACGTCTTTAATAGGAATTTGAAGCGTAGGTGAAGAAGGAAGGCGTGAAAGATGGTCGGCGACTATGTTTTCACATCCTCTCTTGTCTCTAATGACAAGGTCAAACTCTTATAGTAAGAGGATCCAACGTATCAGCCGAGATTTAGCGTCATTCTTCGCGAAAAGATGGTGAAGTGCTGGGTGGTCAGTGTAAACGATGACTGGAGAGCCCATTAAATAAGGCCTGAACTTTTCTAATGCAAACACAACAGCTAAGAATTCCTTCTCAGTTGTTGTGTAATTTAATTGGACCTCGTTCAAGGTTCGGCAAGCGTAATAAATTACATGCGGCATCTTATTTATGTGTTGTCCAAAGACAGCACCAATTGCGAAATCATATGCATCGCACATAATTTCAAATGGATGCGTCCAGTCAGGAGATGAAAGAATAGGAGCGGAAGTAAGTGAGTTTTTCAATGACGCGAACACCTTCATACAGCTCGATTCGAAATCAAAAGTGGTGTCCTTGGCAAACAAAAGAGTCAAGGGTCTAGCTATCTTGCTAAAATCCTTGATGAACCGTCTATAGAAACCGGCATGGCCAAGGAAGGATCGAATGTCTCGGACGCATTTGGGAGGAGGAAGATTGGAAATGACTTCAATCTTTGCTTTGTTCACCTCAATGCCATTTTGCGAGATGACATGTCCTTAGACAATACCTTCTTGTACCTTAAAGTGGCATTTCTCCCAATTTAAAGTAAGATTCTTATCCCTACATCGGGTAAGAACTGCGTCTAAATGTAGCAAACACTAATCAAAGGAGTCGCCGAAAATGGAGGAATCATCCATAAAAATCTCCAAGGATTTTTCCACCAAGTCTGAAAAAATGCCCATCATACACCGCTGGAAAGTAGCTAATCAATAACGGTGTCGCTTGATTGTTAATTGTTTCGCGTGCGGGCGTTTTAAAATCCAAATTAAGAATATACCGCAATCAATAACGGTGTCGCTTGGTAGCTAGCCGGTTGAGTACGGGTCGGTCCACAGGGAAAACGTGTTCTTTTCTTATTGTTCTTACGAGTTAAGTCCTATTTTTGGTAGGTTTTGATTTTAGATAAACTAAGATTGAATTTAATTCGATTTAAAACATTGCTAGGGTTAGGAATAGGTTAGTTTGGAAAGAGAATTCTACTCACTGCTTCCTTTGCCCTAATTAAGAACATGGGTGTTAGGTTAATAGTCAAAAAAGGGGATTAGCACGACTAGGAAGAAACGTAATTTCTTCCTTTTGGTCCTTGTCCATCCTTTCTTAACTCTTAGCCCTAACCTCTATGTAAATCAACCACAACCAGTCTAACTTGGGAATCACCGCTATCTCGTAGAATACGGTACCGTGGTGAGCGGTGTGTGTTTTATTCATATAGAGTTCTAATTTAAAAGGTTATTGTCACGCCCCGCTTCCCAGTGTACGGCGAAGTGGACGCGACGAGGCCCGCTACGTATGTACTCAGAAATACATACGCTAAGCGTAACTAAGCAATATAAAATAATCACAAGAGACAAAAGATGGAAAATAACAGCAACTTTTATTAATAACATTCTTTTTACAATGCATGAAATGGAAATACATCTGAACTGAAAAGCAATGCCTAAACAATGGCATAATAAAGGAAATACTGAGAAGAGCAAGTACAAAGTCTAGAGCTCTGGGTCTTCCTGGAATTCCTCCAAATCTTCACTTGTAGGCTCGGTCTCAACTTGGTCCAACGCACCTGACGACATTCAAAGAAGAGAGAAATAGAATGTCGTCAGCGAACAGGTCGCTCGGTAAGTCCCAAAGAAAAATGAAGAATGAGAGTGACAGAGTATGGTATTTTTTAAAGTTTTGTATTGTAGTAAATTGTGGAATATTGTTTAACGATGTTGTTTGTAGCTTGGTACAGAAAGATGCCAGTGTATACGAGGGGAGTCTCTATATGCCAGAGACTAAGGGCACGTATAGTACAAGAAACCGTTTATGCCACGGTACAACAGCAACTGAATATAGGTTAGGTGTCTTAATCTGACCACCTCATTCCACTTTTAACATCTTCCGTACCAATCTACCCCTTTAAACCCCGCGATGTCATATTTGTATTGTTATCTTGTAAACTTGTAATGATTGCTTGATTGACTTGATTGACTGACCGAAACCATGATATCAGGAAACGGTTATAACCGTAGAGTCATGTAAATGGAATACTGGGAATCATGTAAAAGGAATATCCATGGTTCGGTTCGGTCAAGTTATATAGATTGTTAACTGGAATCTGGGATTCATGTATTCATCTTGAGTTGGAATATAAAAGAATATAGATTGACTTGAATCACATTCAAGTCAGAAATAGTCATACTCTAACCCGAGTCAGACTACAAGAAGGTAATTTGATGTTCAATAATTGTTAGGGGCCTTATTGTAATTTATAAAACTTGAGGGGGTTTATTGTAAAAATACTATTGTATATTTTTCAAAATACAACTCAAGTATTTAATTATCGTCTTTATGTACATACAATAATTTAATGATCAAGCTAAATATGTATACATGTTCGAATAACATGAAATGAGTCAAGTATATTATTCGAGTAACTACCATAAACAATGCTGTAAAGAAATATTATGTACGACTAATTAATCAAGTTGAACGAATGCGAAATATAAACAGAAATATGGCTCTAAATGTTTTGCATGCATGAGTTCCAGTTTTACCTAAATATGACTACCGGTTTGAGAGATATATATGTTTTCGTATCGTCGCGCAAAACAGATCAGAATCTATTCGGCACCGTCACATATTTTTAAAACGCAGTTTCAGTTAATTTGTATCAGGTTTCAGCTTACGAAAATTATTAGAAAATTGTAGGTATTTCGATGTACTTATCGAAAACACCAAGATTCATACGATTTGGATTTATGAAGCTCTAGTTATGATCATTTTAATATCAGCATTTAAAACAGAAATTCAGATTTCTGGACAGCAACTATATATTGTATTGTAAAGCCTATATCAGGTTGTTTCATGCATTCCTAAGTAATATAATATACAGAAAATTATATTTCTCTCAATGGTGCATCTACACATCTAAATTTTGTCACAAACGGATATCGGGTGTTCGAGTTATGTCCAATTTAAAAACAATGTGCGAATCAGAACAGATTCTGTCCAGATCCGTCACTTAATATTGTAACGCAGTTTTCTTTATCTTAGATGAGTTTTCAGTAAAACTATAAAACTAAGAAAATCTAGATCATTCGATATAGATATCAAAAACACCTGAGTTTGCTCAATTTGGATACCGGTATACCAAGTTATATGTCCTAGAAATTGACCGATAACTGCAGTTTTCTGTTTTACGATCAGTGAATAAATACGATGTAATTCACAAACCGTTATGCGGATCGATCTAAAATTTTTACAGCATGTATAAAATAATATAATCTATCATATGTAAATTCCATGAAATTTTCAGAAGTAAAAATTAATGTCTAAAAATTATTTTAAACCTAAAGGTATTGATGTGTATACTAAAATCGGCAAAAAGATTAACTAGTATTTTTATGCAAGCTTTATCCTTTCTTTTAATAACCAAACCGATTCCATGAGATATCGTAGATATATTATGGATTGAAATCTATGTTCTCACAACTTGTAATAAACATTCATAATCATGAAGAAAGAATTAAAAATACTTTAATTTGAACAAGAGATAATAAGATATTATTAAACCATATAGAATCATATATATCTAAACTTATGTATATGTATATGTATATGTTTATGTGTGTCTTCTCTTATGGATTATGATATGAAAAGAATAAGGGGTTCACGATGCATGACAAGAGGAAAAAAGAGATGGGGGGAAAGGAGAGAGAAGGGACTTACATGCACAAGCCGGTATTGTCACCGGGCTTGTCTATCCGCCGATAGCCTCGCGTTACTAGCGAGACCTTCTTGAAAACTTCTTCATGTTCTTCTTCTTGTCATCTTGGTGAAGAGGAAGAAGTGAGAGATAGAAAAATATGAGGAAGGAAAAGATGGAGGAGGACAAATAAAGATGTTGTAATGGTGAATAATAATATATGCATTTAACATGAGAATTAAAAGAGAAATGAAATGTCACCATTCATTTTGGAAATGAAAGGTCTCATTTGTAGGTTATGGGAAGAATAAAAAATGATAAAAAATAATTGCAAGAATGGGGATTTGAACATGTGACTTATGGAATAACAATGCAAGGACTTAACCAATGAGCTATAAGTTTGTTCATGCACATATTTAATTAGAATTAAATATATGATGTTGTTTAAAAAGAAAATGAGCTTTTTAGATGGGCTGTAGAGAATAAGAATAATGGATTTGGGTTAAATATTTATAAAAAAAAAAATAAGAATGAAAAGTTAAAAACTTAAATATAAGAAAAAGAAATTGTACCTAGAAAAAAAATACATAATAGATTGAGGAATAAAATAATAATAAATTTAATAGAAAGAGGAAAATACCAAGTACAAATAAATACGGTATATTTTTGAAGAGGGATAATACAAATGTATAAAGATTTTGGGGTCATTACAGTTATACGGGCAAGAAAGGAGTGGGAGATGTTCATCTCTCAACCCTACTCAATCCTAACACTAACAAGTGAGTAGGAATTACTCACTCATTAGGGAAATTATGATGAAATTCATTTTTATTATTTTCTTTTTTAATTTACTAATTAACTTGCAGATAATAAAAGACAGATATGAAAATTGCAGAAATTAAATTCAAATGAAAAATGTAAGATAAAAAAAACTTCCTTTTATTGACACCTCTTGACGATTACAATGAAACTAAAATTTAATCTAGAAATTAAAAGAGGCATGCCCCAAAAGAGGCTGTAAGCTTTACTATTTATAGATCGGAGAAACCCTAGGGTTTACATCTGATCCACATTTAAAATTACAAGACTACCCTATGAAAGCCGGGTCAAAGCACCGACACCCACCGACACGTGCACAGCACGGCCGCGGATCCGCGGCAGAATCCAATGTTTGGCCGCGAATCTGCGGCCAAATGGTGAGATCTCTGGCTCATCTTTCCAGGGTTGCTTCATGTTGCTGTTTCTTCTGTTTTCTTCACTTGGTTCCTCAGAATATCTTCTACTTTCTTCCAGATTTCCACAGTGCAGAATGTTGTGGACTTTTCGCCGTAAGCTTCGCGTTGAAGTCTTGTATCTTGTGCTGCCCTTGAACTGTCTTGTGCATGGAACTGTTTGGTGATCTTCTTTTGTTCCATGAACTGTTAGGCGGCATTATACGGATTCATCTTTTGTTGGTCGTAGTCTCACTTTTGTAACATCTTTTCATGAATTTCACTGTATTGTTCTGAGAACCTGTAACCTGCAACTATTTAGCAGATATGGATAAAAAGCACTTATTTATTTGTAATATGATTAAGAATGGGCGATATAATATTGCAATATTCTGATATGAACATCCACTCACAGAGGCCATCCTTCAGAAAGTGTTCGAGAGAATATTCGAGATCTTCGGTCTGCGATATGCCAGTATATGGCCTTTGTGCAAGTGGGAGATTGTTAGTGATATATTCCGTAGAGGGAATTATTGTATCATACTGGATTGTATATTACTTAATGGAAGCTTGGGATATACACGGATATAGTAACAGTCTTGCTCGAAATGGTTGTATGCTACCTGGTTTGTTTCTATCTCAATATGTGCATGTGTTTCTTTTAGCATATCGCTCATACATATTGGTAGAGCCCTTAGGATCTTTGCTTGATTACCAGCGTTGTGATGGCAGTCACACTAGTGGGGGCTGGGTAGTCTATAAGTACATCCTATACAGGTCCCTAGTCATAGGATTATCAAGACGGGGCATCTATACTCCACAGTAGACTAATGTATACGCTTCTCATCCCAGCAGGGGAGATGATATGTCCCACAGCCATTAGTACGTCGTACTGGAGATAGTATGCAGGTGCTCATTAGGTTATGAGTACACTGGACATGACTCGTTAGGAACTGTTGGTGGCTATTATACATATCGTCAGGTAGCAGTTTCCAGGTAACATGAGTACTGCTTAGTCCGTTGACTTGACACTGTTACACCGCCTCGAGTGTGTTCCCACTGTACTTTGATTACTACCCTACCACGGCTCAAAGGAGTCATGCAAACAGGTAGTAGTTGGGTGCAATACCGAAGCACTTAGAGGCAGTGGCGGTTAGATAGGATTCGTCTCTCCCGGTATTGGGAGTTGATATCGCGCTGTGTTCGGAAGGCCATTACACAAAGTCTTTGGCCAAGGCAAGCGAGATTTACTGGGAGGTACTCCAGTAGTTTCTCAGGGTGTTTTGGGCTACTCTCCAACATGACTTATTGCGCTATTAGGGGTCTGACGATTACCGCCCCCTAGGCCCGATATGTGATACTCTTAGACGAACAGACCGGACTGTACAGAGATTGTCACATACAGGCTCAGTAGGAGTTTGGATGTGTTTTCTCATCGACCTTCTTATCGACAGATACCTGGGTAGCCGTTATTTGCAGCTAGTACTGCTTGCGGCTTATGGTTAAACCCACTGCCAGCGTACTGTCAAGTCTTTAGAGTCCCACATAGAGAGTTTCCCTGCATCGGGCAAAAGATGTAGTGGCCATACGGTTTTACGGCAGGGCTTCAATCACGTACGTTTACTTGTGCACGTTTGAAGATCGGGCGGATAATACTATGTAACAACTTAGAATGAGATTAGTGTTAATTAAGCGATAATACGGATTTTTAGTAAAAAGTTAACCAAAATAGTTTTCATGTATTTTATAAAAATTAATTAATATTTTATTATTATTTGTTTTGGCATACACGCACTTGTGCATGTTAACTTGGGGGTCATGGAGGTGTTAACCATGCTTAAGTAGCCATGGCACCTTAAACCCATTTCAAGCCATGGTAACTCTTCCCACTTGTCTTAATTTTTATTAAGAGTTTATCCTTTGACTTGAGAGAGAGAGAGAGAGAGAGAGAGAGAGTTGACAATGGGAATGATGAGGTATTGGCAAGCATGGGGACATTAATGAGGAGAGAGAAAGGGGGCATGGTTCATTCTCTAACCTCACACCCTCATTTCCCTCATCCCTCACTCATACACTCCCTCCTTCTCACTTCACTCTCTCATTCACACATTATTTCTCCTTCTCATTTTCCACCCTTCAACTGAAAGCTATTCTAATTCGTCACAAAACCCAAGCCAAATCCTCACTAAACCTCACTAAAACCCTTCACAAGCCTAGCTAAGCCCCTTTTGATGACTTGGAGCATGGAAAGCTAGGGTTTTTGAGTAAGTTTTGTAAGGTAGTGATCTCTAACTGTTAACTAGGATGTTAAGATGTTGTGTTTCTTATTAGTTGCTGTTTAGAACACTAAAATTATATTTTTGTCCAAATATCGTATTTTTGGTAAAGATTTGTGTCTTGGGTGAATCTGCTATCAAACCAGGAATTTGTTGGAGAAGTTGTAAGTGCACGGCGGCGCCCCGGCCTCCATCCCGAGGCCAAATGCGGAAGCGAAAAACTTTAATTTTGCAAACTAGCAAACCGGCACCACCGCGCACTAAATACCCGGATCGAACCAATAACTAGTTCTAGCTAACAACAAGATGGGGAAGAGAGATATACCGACTGATCCGAGTCCTCCGGTCTTCTCTTCGTCGTCCCGATCTCATGCGGAAACTCCGGTCGTCGCCTCCTTGCCGGAAGGGCACCACATCGTCTGCATCTTTTACGGGATCCCACCTCAATACCGAGGCAACTCGGGCATGAAGCTGGCTAGTCGACGTGCCCAAGATTTGCTGTAGAATGTGTAGTGAGCAAGTCTCATTTGGGGTTGTAGGAATTGCCATTGGTGGAGGAAATGAACCATATATTTCTTTGGATGAAAAAAAGGGATTTTTGGCATGGGAATGAGACACAATTTTCTTCTCTCAAATTTGGACAGCCCACTAAAGGGAATGGCCGGCCATGACTTTTGAATGGTGAGAGAGAGAGAGAGAGAAAAACAAGTGGGGGGAAAACTATCATCCAAAAAGGAGAGAGAAAAAGGATATGATGATCAAGAATCATTTTAACCAAAAACCCATCAACTACAACCATGATTGCTCACAAAGTCAAGCAATCAGGAACCAAGGAAAGTCAAGGTATGGTCCACCCATCATGATGCAACAAAATGCAAAAGACCCCCTTCCAAAATGCTTATTTGCACAAAAGCAAATAAGCCCTCCTCCACCAATTTTTGGCCAATGAACGATACAAAGGAAGTTGGCCGAAACGGAAAGCAAACTGGCAACTCCAGAAAACTGGTCCCGTCATAAATTACAGGAAAACCCCGCTACTGTGCATACACACCCGCATTTGTATTCCGACCGAAATACAAATGCAATGAAAAAAAAAAACTACACTGTACTATACTAGGATCCGGCTTAAACCAAAGTCGGCCAGTATAATCCGTTCGATCCTAATCCGTGCAACACCGCACGTATCTGATCGAACCCTGCCATATCTCCATACGGCCTCTAGTAAAAACTGTCCGATCCTGATCCGTGCAATACCGCACGTATCTGATCGGACCTTGCCATATCTCCATACGGCCTCTACAGCTTTTTGCCCGAAAGCTTGAGTAACTGAATGTGGGGGACTCTAAAGACTCGTCAACACCATGGTTGTGGATTTAACCACTAGCACGTCAGAGGTATAAGCCAATACGTAACGGGCTACCAGGTATTGACCAAAAGGGACGTCTGTGAGCGAACTCAGCCTGACACCCTACTGAGCCTGTCAGTGAAAATATCCATACTGTCCGGTCCGTTCGTCTATGAGCATCGCATGGCGGGCCTAGGGGGTTGGTAAAAGTCAGACCCCCAAAAGCGGTACAAGTCGTGTCGGAGTGTAGCCCAGAACCCCCTGAGATACTACTGGAATACCTACCAGTAAATCTCCTGCCTCGGCCGAGGGCTTCGTGTAATAGCTCTCCTAGACACAGTGCGACCTCACCCCCAATATCGGGAGAAATGAACTCCTGAAGATACGCTTACTGCCTCCATGTGGCTCGGGACTGTACCCGACTAAAACCTGTTTGCACATCTCCATTGAGCGTGGTAGGGTAGTAATCAAAGTACAGTGGGAACTCACACGAGACAAATGACGATCTTCAGGTCGATGAACTAACCTGTACACATGTCACCAGGGAACTGCTATCTGACGTCAGGTATAAAACCAACTAGTATGTTCCCGGCGAGTCCTGTCCGGTGTACTCATAACCCAATGAGCACCTGTATACATCTTAGGTGATCCAACTGACACCAATGGCTTGTGAGACTGGCCACCGCCCCTCATCGGGGTCTCGACTGTATACACTAGTCTACTCTGGAGTATCGATGCCCTGTCTCGAAACTCGCACGACTAGGGACCTTTTAAGGATGTGCTTATAGACTACCAGCTCTCACGTATATGATCGCCCTCATACTGCTGGCAGTCAAGCAAGAATCCTAGGGGCTCTATCAACGTGCAATAGTGACCTGTCAGGTCACCTAAAGCAGTACACGATGATAAAGATAAACCAGATAGCATGCTATCATCTCGAGTAAGACTGTCCTACTGGGACAGGTCCTCCCTCAATCATTGTAATCACGTGCCTGTGATCCAATAATTGACTCTGAGGGCACTATCTCCAACAATCTCCCACTTGCACTCAAGGCTAATTATTGCGATGTCGCATACTCTCAGCCCGTGTGATACCGAACACCCAACTCCTCTACTAGTCAGTCTCACAAAGCTCGCTTGCAAAACTATTGCGTTCGAGGAATAGTCTCAGTGAGTGGATCCGCTTTGATGTTTCTTTCTATGTCTCTCTATATCTCAAGTTCGCGGAGAAAGCCATCTCCCGAAAAGAGCAATACCTGTCTTAGAATGTGTCTGGATGTCTGATGGGACATAGCTCATAAATGAACTCCAAATCCAAACCTCTTAGACTGTATCGTCAACTGAAATTAATCAGTATCCTGCGCCATGCCTCCCTCAGTATTGCCTTGGACCACCTGTCCAAAATACTGCCCCTCGTCAGAAGGAAAAACTATAACTCTGACAACCTCCTTGTCGTCCAGGTCACCTTGGAAGCCTGGAATGATAGCAGTCTCCAGAACGAGGCTGTCATTATCATATCCCTAGAACATCCACTTATGTTCGAAAACTGCTTCCGACGGTTTCTCAAGGATTGGATCAATATCAACTTATTGCATCTACTGCAAGAACAACATCTGGTGTGGTACTTGACAACTCATGATTGACTCAATTTCCTGAGCAAGTGATCTGCCAATTGTTAGTTGTTTGTATGCCCTAGAGGCCAGTATCGTACAGATGATGTATATTATATTAGATGCTTGGACATATATAGAGATGACTTTCTTGCTCGATATGATAGTATGCTATCTGGTTCCTCTTTATCTTAACATGTACACTTGTCTCTTTAAACTTCTTATAGTTACATGTCGTTTCGATCGGATTATCATATACCTCACGTCAGATGGCAGTTCTCAGGTGACACTTGTGCAGGTTAGTCTGTAGACCCGAGATCGTCATAGAGTCTTGTGTGATTCCCACTGTGCTTTGATCTCCACCTTACCACGTCCATGAGGGCGTGCAAAACGGTGGTCTTTGGGTACAGTCCCAAGTCACATGGAGGCAATGAGCGATAGGAGGGGTTTCGTCTCTCCCGGTATTGGGGGTTGATGTTGCGCTATGCTCGATTGGCCGTAACAGGGAAGTCCCTGGCCAGGGCTGATCAGAGTTTTGCTGGTAAGTGTTACCAGTAGTTTCTCGACCCGTTATGAGCCTCACATCGACACGACTTATCGGTTATTGGGGTCTGACGTATACCACACCTAGACTTGATATGCGACATATCAGACGAACAGACCGGACTGTACGGTAAGTGTTACTGGTTGGATTCACAGGAGTGTGAGCGGGCTAGCTCGTCGATCTTCTGATCGCTTAATACCCGGGTGGCCATTACGTTTAGCAGACCGCTTGCGGCTTGTGGGTGCCTGATATGATCATCATCTGCTACCGGCGTATTGACGAGTCTTTAGAGTCCTACATAGAGGTTTCCTGGCTCAAGCGAAACGAAATAGGAGCGCATATGAGATATGTGCGGGACCGAGAATAATGCTTGTATGTGATACCGCATTTCATTCTCACGATGAATGTTTCGATTGGTTGTATGCGATATGACCTAGTTATCGAATCATTGATTCGATAAATCGATACATTGGATACTAGTCGGTTATGTGCGACATGACCGGATCATTGAATCAAATGTTGATTTAATGATCTAGTGTATAATTATATATTTGATATATTACTTTGCATTAACTAGTATTGGTTCACTTTAAATGGATTTTCTCACTTGAAGTTCACAAGTTGTATATGTGATATACTTTTGTGCACTTGATTGTATCATGTTTGATGATGCATGAATATTGGCTTTGTGTAAAGAATTGTACCATGGTTATGATAATGGTTAGGGTTTTGATTTATTCACTCATTTATTTATCCATTCTTTATTTATTTAAATAGATAAAAGAAAACAAAATGGTTTCTTTTTATCATGAAGCTTGTTGAAGCTTCATGAAGCTTTGACTAAAGAGACCATTTTGTCTTCATGCTTAACCCTAACCATTCCCACTTACCATGGTCTATTCTCTACACTTGACCTTAGTTAGGATATGATAAGTATTGATTTCTTTTCTATTATGAAAATACTTTTATGATATTCTATCTTCATCTTCTCCTTCTTCTTCAAGAAAGAAAACTAGACTCCATCAATGGCATCTTGAGTTCTAAAGTGAGAAATCCAATTCTAAAGTGAACCCACCTCCTATTTCTTCATCCTCTACCTCTTGCCAAGTGGTTTTGGGTGTTTTCTTCACAAGTTTCACAACTAGGTGAAGTCGGAGCTTGATCCAGTGTAGCCTCGACGTAGATCATCTTCAGCATCGAAGCCGACGACTAGTCCGCTCATTTCTCCGATGAAGCCGATGAGAGAGTTCGGGATTCAAGATGGACAGCGAGGGAACGACTACATGGAGCTAAGGAAGTGGATAACCGGATCTACAAAGGTTGTAGCCTCTTTATTATAGTTAAGTTGTTAACTAGTTTATTGTTTCGCCTAAAATTCTAGTCGACGATCCGTATTAGGGTTTCTCGGCACTCATAAAATTTAAAATTGGCATGGTTGATGCCTTGTGAGACCTCTTGAGAGTACCTAGGAACCCTACAGTTGTATCAGAGCCTAGCTAGAGCCTTAGGCAAAGTGTAGACGACGTTTGAAACCCGATCGAACCGAAACCCTAAAAGCCAAAATGCTCTCTGGACTTTTTCTAAAAACTGGGTTTTTTCCAGATTAAAAAGGCTTAAAAAATTCAGCAGGGAAATCTAAGAATTACGGTGCAAAATTTTCCAAACGAAGAGTCTAAAGTGCGGCGGAACCGCGGCAGAAGCCTAGCTTCTGCGGCGGTTCTGCGGCCATCTTCTGACGTCAGGCTTCCAAATTTGCACAGTAATTCCTATTTTATTATGCTGAGTTTTCTGGGAATTTTTAATTTGACTCAAGAGTTGAGTGTTCTGGGGTTGCATTGAAAATCGTCGTTTCGATCGGATTATCAAGTTTTGTCTATGTGGTTTTTCCGGATAATTTTCGAATATGTTAAAAAGTTCGACCGGATATAAATACCCAACTTTTCCCCTGCCGAAAATTTCCAAGTGTTGGATTTTTCTGTTGTTTAAGGACGTTCTGAGTAGTGCAAGTAACGCGATGGTCCCTCTAGAAGACAACAAACCTTAACTCGATTATGTGACCGTCTTGAACTGCCCTTTGAACCTTCGGGTTTGGGGCAGTACGGCGTGCTACATGTGAAGCGTTGGCTTGACCCTTCTACCGCTGGACCGTTGGTGCTGAGGCATGAAGTGAATGTCTTTGAACCTATTTCATGTGTTGAACGGTTTCGGGAAAACTTGGGTGTTCGAATTTCGATCGGAAAGTTTAATATTTTCTATTTATCCGGAATGGGATACAATAATTGGAATTCACACACAGTTATGAGATAACTGAGAGTATGTTATAAATCTAGCGGTTTAGTCTCACTTCTTATTGAAAAGAGTTTTCGATAATGGGACTAAAATGCAGGGTTTATAAGTGTTAGGCATGCGATGTCTAAAGAGGTTGCGGATTCCAACTATTGTAGTTTTGCACTTTCTTTTCTGTGATCGTAAGTGTAATATATGATATCGCCGGTTACGTTGCTATATGTCAACGCCAATTGGGATGCGCATATTTACTTACGTTGATGACATGTGATGTTATGTGTTGCTGGATATGTTATATTGGATTGTCGTGTTTGAATAGCCGGGGGTTTTATGTGAGATGAGTGTTTTTCATTTTCATTCATGTAAAAACTTGTATGTAATATTCTTTTATTGGGGCACTTTCAGGTTACGGAAGATGTCACCGTTTGTATATTATTTACTTTTCCGCACTAGGATAGACCCAAGGAAGGGAGCACAAGTAACCGGGTTCTAGGGTCCAGTGGGAGACCATCTCGAGGAGTCGAGTCCGGGTCTCCTAACCCTAGAATTGGTAGGGTTGCTTGCCGCTCTCGTAGGGGTCTAGGGGTGTGGGATTGGCTATTCATCACCACCGTGGAATCCGTGTTTTATACTGGCTCGTATTAAAATCACGGACATCCTAGTATATCCAATATTTCATATGATATTTTCTGCTGCCATATCTGTGATGTGATTATGTGATGTTCTGTGATAGATACTTTATATAGTATATATGATATATTATATAGACGTTACTTATGTTTTGTACCCGCACTAGCCCTGCCCTGCTCTGTCGTTAGTTACCTAACCTAACGGTGCACGAGGGGACATCGAGGCGAATGCGGATGGCATAAGTGTACGTCGTATTTATCTGTGATGTTTAGGTACATAATTGATGGGACTTCATTAATGTGATTAATGAATGAAAAGAAACCTAAGATGTTGTTGAATCAATTTTTAAACAAAACAGGTAGCTACAGTTCTTGCTTTGCATAGCGGTATATATGATATACCCTGCACCTTATTCGATGAGGAAAGGACCGAGATCCCTTCCCCGGGAGTGACTCCTTTAGCAATAACTGGTAGATGCTACACACTCGGTTTGACTTTTGATTGCTTCTATAGTTTCTGCTTTGCACAGTGATATATATGATATATCCCGCACCTCATTCGACGAGGAAAGGGCCGACGATCTCTTCACCGGGAGTGACCCCTTTAGCAAAACTAGAAAAGCCTCAAAATCACTCCATTACAAAACTTCATTTGATTCTACAACGATATCATGTTTATTACGTAATAGGTTTTCAGAAAAACCTGTCGTAGCCCTCCGTCATTTCAGATAAGTTGCATATAGTATTCGTGCTACATTTGTTGGCTTTCGTCAAGGTGTAGTGTGCGGTAGCTATGTGCTGCTTATCTGCTGCATATGATGCGACTGGATTAGGGTAGTCGTACGGCTTTGTTGGCTTTCGTCAAGGGTCATGCGGGTGGGTTTAATTCAGTTAAGAAATGTACGGGTTGAACTTGACTAACGGGCTGTGGTTTGTTGGCTTTCGTCAAGGTCATAGCACGCTAGGGGCAAAAGCATTATCGAGAATTTCAAGTGTTGAAATTTGCAATGAGATTGCATACCTTCTATGAGATAGTTGGATCCCGATACCCACTGCAAGTAAGAGTTACTCCTGGGAGAGTTTTACACATTACAATTAGCCGATCAAGTAGGTGTCTAGAAAGGTGTCAACAGGGTTACGCCTCTGGGAAAACGAGGTTTACATTAATTAGGTTCGGGCGAAAGCACGGGGGACCTCCCTCAAAGTACCGACACTGGCCTGGCTGAAAGATTGGCGAACTTGTAGTGTGTAATTAATCCCGGCTAGTCTTTCGTTTTAGGGTTTGAAGGAAGATTTGATAAAAACCAGTGGGAGCCATCCTGATTAGATAAGATAATAACCAATCTGATCTTACACGAGCTTACGCTAAAGTGTTTTCTTCTCTCTCTCTCCAGGTAGCGACCATGTCATGCCCTAATAAAGATAATAATATGGATGTATTGACTGAACCCGCATGTTATACTGTGCTGGGCAACGTTGGTTCCGTTCTTTCTTATAAGAGTTACAGGAATGAACATGATATAGGGGAATACCAGGATTCCCATGCCACCTGATTGAAGAAAGTACATGATGATGCATTTTCTTCGGGTGTGTTCGTTACAGAGAACTGTTTCTCCATTTGCCCTACGTCCTGGGTATTAGATACCGGGTCAGGATCCCATATATGTAATCAGTTACATGGGCTTAGAAAAGGTAGAGAACTTGGAGAAGGTGATAAAGACATTAGAGTTGGAAATGGTGCAATTGTTGCAGCTAAGACTGTCGGGGAATATCACCTTGTATTACCAACAGGTAATACATTGGTTCTGAACGAATGCTATTACATGCCGAACCTGATATGCAACATTATATCGGTTTCTTTATTGAGTAAAGAGGGATATAATTTTGTATTACAGGATAATGTTATGAACATTTTCCGTAACCAAAAGTTGGTTGGATCAGGCACGTTGTGCAATGACATTTATGTTCTAAATCAATCAACAGTTCTGAGCATAACAAACACACACAAGAGGAAAAGTTCAGAACTGAACGAATCCTTCTTATGGCATTGTAGACTGGGTCACATCAATGTGACACGACTGGCTAAGTTGCATAAGGATGGATATTTGAAACCATTCGAATTTTCTTCTTATGACACTTGCCAGTCATGTCTCAAAGGCAAGATGACCAAAACTCCGTTTACGGGACATGGAGTTACCGAACTCTTGGGACTGATACATAGTGATGTATGCGGCCCCATGTCTACACATGCCAGGGATGGTTCTTCGTACTTCATTACATTCACTGACGATCTCTCAAGATACGGACATGGGTACTTGATAAGACACAAGTCTGAAGCTTTTGAGAAATTTAGAGAATATAAACAAGAAGTCGAGAACCAAACCGGAAAGAGTATTAAAATCCTTCGATCTGATCGAGGAGGTGAATACTTAAGCAATGAATTCCTGGACTTCCTAAAAGAGAATGGGATTCTCTCTCAGCTGACTCCTCCATATACACCACAGCACAACGGTGTATCAGAAAGGAGGAACCGCACCCTATTAGATATGGTGCGCTCTATGATGAGCACAGCTGAGTTACCTATTTCCTTCTGGGGGTATGCGCTTGAGACAGCCATACATCTATTGAATATGGTCCCCACCAAATCAGTGCCTACCACTCCATATGAGATATGGAAAGGGAAGAGACCATGTCTTAACTATGTTAAGATATGGGGTTGTCCAGCCTATGTCAAACAACAAAATCCGGACAAACTCGAGGCACGGTTTGTTCTATGCAAATTTATAGGATATCCCAAAAATTCACAAGGGTATATCTTCTACCACCCTGAGGAACAAAGAGTGTTTGTTTCTCGGCATGCCAGCTTTTTAGAAAAGGAATTTCTTGAAAAAGAGATTAGTGGTCATGAGGTAGAACTGGAAGAGGTTCCAGCTACAGAAGCTACAACAGAATATCTGGTGGAACCAGAGGATTCAGTAGTACCCGACGAACCCCTGCCTCTCCGTCGATCTAGTAGGGTTCCTCGCCAACCTGAGAGATACTACGGTTTTCTCATGGATGGTGGGAGTGAGGATTGCATCATGAAGGATGATGACCCAACTAGCTTCGAGCAGGCCATCACGAGTAGGGACTCAGTGAAATGGCTGGATGCTATGCGGTCCGAGATGGAATCCATGTACACCAACAAAGTATGGACTTTGGAAGTTGCTCCTGAAGGGGTAAAACCCATTGGGAGCAAATGGATCTTCAAGAAAAAACTTGGTGTAGATGGGAAAGTGGAGACTTTCAAAGCTAGACTTGTTGCAAAGGGTTTTCGTCAAAGACCAGGTGTGGACTATGACGAAACCTTTTCTCCAGTGGCTATGCTTAAATCCATCCGGATCATGCTTGCCATCGCTGCATATCATGACTACGAAATCTGGCAAATGGATGTTAAGACCGCCTTTCTGAATGGTGATTTAGAAGAGTGCGTGTACATGACTCAGCCAGAGGGCTTTGTAGACAGTGGGAGCAGCGGGAAGGTGTGCAAGCTGCTTAAATCCATTTATGGATTAAAGCAAGCATCGCGGAGTTGGAACATCTGCTTTGACGTCGTTATCAAAGAGTTTGATTTCGTCAAAAACCCAGATGAACCTTGTATCTACAAGAAGATAGCAGAGTGTAAGGTTGTCTTCCTCGTATTGTACGTGGACGACATACTCTTGATAGGAAATGATATTCCTATGCTGCAATCGGTCAAGCTCTTCTTATCACAAAGATTCTCGATGAAAGATCTTGGTGATGCCTCCTGCATATTGGGAATTAGGATCTACAGAGATAGATCCAAACGGATATTGGGATTGTCCCAATCCAGGTACATTGACACCATACTAAAGAGGTTTAATATGGAAGAATCCAAGCGTGGGAATTTACCCACGATTTCTGGAGTCACTCTCTCCAAAGAGATGTCTCCCAAGACTGATTTGGAGAGAGCTCGCATGCAAGGGATACCCTATGCTTCGGCTGTAGGCTCTATCATGTATGCCATGCTATGTACCAGACCCGATGTAGCATACTCATTAAGTATAGTGAGCAGGTATCAAGCTGATCCTGGAGAGAGTCACTGGACAGCTGTGAAGAGCATTGTCAAGTACTTACGAAGGACTAAAGAGATGCTCTTGGTGTATGGTAATGGAGAACTCCAAGTGGAGTCCTTTACCGATTCAAGCTTCCAGAGTGATAAGGACGACTCTAAGTCGCAGTCGGGATTTGTCTTTACCCTTTACGGAGGGGCGGTTAGCTGGAAGAGTTCCAAGCTGGAAACCGTGGTAGACTCGACGATGGAGGCTGAATACATCGCTACCAACGATGCTGCTAAAGAGGCTGTCTGGATCAAGAAGTTCATTACTGAACTTGAGTGGTTCCATCCATTGAGCATCCAATACTTTTGTATTGCGATAACAATGGAGCGGTGGCTTTGGCCAAGGAACCGAGGTCCCATCAGCGATCCAGGCATATTCTGAGGCGGTATCACCTGATCCGGGAGATAGTTGATCGCCGGGAGATCGAGGTCAGGAGGGTTGACACGAAGAAAAACACAGCGGATCCACTCACAAAGGCCATTCCCCAGATACAGTTTGAGAGACTCTTCGGGATGCTCGGTATGCGATACTACAGCAGCTGGCCCTAGTGCAAGTAGGAGATTGTTAGTTGTATGTATGCCCTAGAGGCCAGTATTGTACAGATGATGTATATTATATTGGATGCTTGGACATATATAGAGATGACTTTCTTGCTCGATATGATAGTATGCTATCTGGTTACTCTTTATCTTAACATGTACACTTGTCTCTTTAAACTGTCTTATAGTTACATGTTGGTAAAGCCCTTAGGATGTGTACTTGACTACCTGGACTATGATGCAGATCATACTAGTGGGGACATGGTAGTCCATAAGTACATCCTTCAAGGTCCCTAGTCGTGGGTGTATCGAGACGGGGCATCGATATACCAGTGTAGACTAGTGTATACGCTTCTCGACCCATGAGATGGGCGATGGATGATCCCATATCCATTGGTGTTTGACATCAGAGATGGTATACGGGTGCTCAGTGGAGACTGGATACACTGGACGGACTCGCCGAGAACTCCCAGATGGTATTATACCTCACGTCAGATGGCAGTTCTCAGGTGACACTTGTGCAGGTTAGTCTGTAGACCCGAGATCGTCATAGAGTCTTGTGTGATTCCCACTGTGCTTTGATCTCCACCTTACCACGTCCATGAGGGCGTGCAAAACGGTGGTCTTTGGGTACAGTCCCGAGTCACATGGAGGCAATGAGCGATAGGAGGGGTTTCATCTCTCCCGGTATTGGGGGTTGATGTTGCGCTGTGCTCGATTGGCCGTAACAGGGAAGTCCCTGGCCAGGGCTGATCAGAGTTTTGCTGGTAAGTGTTACCAGTAGTTTCTCGACCTGTTATGAGCCTCACATCGGCACGACTTATCGGTTATTGGGGTCTGACGTATACCACACCTAGACTTGATATGCGACATATCAGACGAACAGACCGGACTGTACGGTAAGTGTTACTGGTTGGATTCACAGGAGTGTGAGCGGGCTAGCTCGTCGATCTTCTGATCGCTTAATACCCGGGTGGCCGTTACGTTTAGCAGACCGCTTGCGGCTTGTGGGTGCCTGATATGATCATCATCTGCTACCGGCGTATTGACGAGTCTTTAGAGTCCTACATAGAGGTTTCCTGGCTCAAGCGAAACGAAATAGGAGCGCATATGAGATATATGCGGGACCGAGAATAATGCGTGTATGTGATACCGCATTTCATTCTCACGATGAATGTTTCGATTGGTTGTATGCGATATGACCTAGTTATCGAATCATTGATTCGATAAATCGATACATTGGATACTAGTCGGTTATGTGCGACATGACCGGATCATTGAATCAAATGTTGATTTAATGATCTAGTGTATAATTATATATTTGATATATTAATTTGCATTAACTAGTATTGGTTCACTTTAAATGGATTTTCTCACTTGAAGTTCACAAGTTGTATATGTGATATACTTTTGTGCACTTGATTGTATCCTGTTTGATGATGCATGAATATTGGCTTTGTGTAAAGAATTGTACCATGGTTATGATAATGGTTAGGGTTTTGATTTATTCACTCATTTATTTATCCATTCTTTATTTATTTAAATAGATAAAAGAAAACAAAATGGTTTCTTTTTATCATGAAGCTTGTTGAAGCTTTATGAAGGTTTGACTAAAGAGACCATTTTGTCTTCATGCTTAACCCTAACCATTCCCACTTACCATGGTCTATTCTCTACACTTGACCTTAGTTAGGATATGATAAGTATTGATTTCTTTTCTATTATGAAAATACTTTTATGATATTCTATCTTCATCTTCTCCTTCTTCTTCAAGAAAGAAAACTAGACTCCATCAATGGCATCTTGAGTTTTAAAGTGAGAAATCCAATTCTAAAGTGAACCCACCTCCTATTTCTTCATGCTCTACCTCTTGCCAAGTGGTTTTGGGTGTTTTCTTCACAAGTTTCACAACTAGGTGAAGTCGGAGCTTGATCCAGTGTAGCCTCGACGTAGATCATCTTCGGCATCGAAGCCGACGACTAGTCCGCTCATTTCTCCGATGAAGCCGATGAGAGAGTTCGGGATTCGAGATGGACAGCGAGGGAACGACTACATGGAGCTAAGGAAGTGGATAACCGGATCTACAAAGGTTGTAGCCTCTTTATTATAGTTAAGTTGTTAACTAGTTTATTATTTCGCCTAAAATTCTAGTCGACGATCCGTATTAGGGTTTCTCGGCACTCATAAAATTTAAAATTGGCATGGTTGATGCCTTGTGAGACCTCTTGAGAGTACCTAGGAACCCTACACCAATCATGCACATCCCTCTCCCCTTTAGTCTGTAAGACGCCTTTAGAGAGGATGACTCCATTACCTGCTGGTATACTACCGTGCCAGGAGTCGTCCATTCTAAATACTCTTAGAATGCTGTCTAAGTACCCTGATTGGGAAACCACCCAAATCTAGATCTAAAACCATAGATCTAGTAACCAGTATGTCTGATATAATGTCCAAGTCCCATGTGGAGAAACCACTGTGTGACGACCAAAGTATAACCGATTGTAGTATAGGAGTTTCTTTTCCTATTCTGTGTATGTCATCCAAATACCATGACATCACACCCTACTACCTTCTCAACAAATCCATTCCCTATTCTGATGAAGTCAAACCTATGACTTTCACATCAGAAATAGATGATCTATCTCCGCTATATCTGCTTTAGTCTATAAATAGACATAAGCTGCCTGTCCACCAATGCTTCCGCTGCTCCCACTGACTACGACAACCCTCTGGCAGAGTCATATACACGTACACTTCTAAAGCTAGTTTAGAACGACGCTATACTCATCCTCCCGCCGGGTCTTACAGTCTGGAACAACATCAATGGCAAGTGTGGGTAAACTAGAACTTCCCTGTCACCGTCCTTGAGTCTACCGGAGTACCTCTCGGGTGCCTGAAGTTACCCACCACATCTGCGGAGTGGCCAATGGAATGTCAAACCAGATTGAATCTTTAGGTTCCTTATCAAATCTTCAGTAATCGTTTGCGGTTCTGGAATCACTTCCAGTTCTACCAAACTCCCACTACTGTTTTCTGAAAAAAATCCATTTTTGATAAAACTGTGGCGAGTCTAGAACAATATTGCTATTGTT
The DNA here is from genome assembly GCA_030015575.1 of Agapanthus africanus. Classification (NCBI taxonomy): domain Eukaryota; kingdom Viridiplantae; phylum Streptophyta; class Magnoliopsida; order Asparagales; family Amaryllidaceae; genus Agapanthus; species Agapanthus africanus. Next base: position 411,998,182 of record JASDDO010000001.1, read on the forward strand.
CATCCAGATGGTAGAAAGTCAACCCTCTTCATAGCCTGGGTCAACCCACAAACAGCCATTACAGAAACATGCCTTGAGTTGTCCAGTGTCTGGTTTTAATCATAAACCGGACAACTCCCCGTACCTTAACATCATTAAGATATGAACTGTTCTATATCCAATATAGAACCAGAGGCACTGATTTAATTGAACCAGATTCAAATCATGCAACTGTCTCCAGTGCATGTCAACTAAATGGAAGAGAGGCCGATCAGCGTTACTCAACTTAGGAATGCTTCCAATTATGAGTAACCTGAAAGAGAAGCAAGTTCTCTTAACCTTTACTATCAACTGAATACCATACACAAGTATCTACATCTTCGATTACTTTGAAGAATCCCGATACTTGCAACACCTGGTTCTCTACTTTATTCAAATACCTATAACTTCTCAAAATTCGGACCCTGTGTTTCCACGAAACACTTGTCTAAAAACCAGAGAAGTCATAACTAAACCAAATATAGTACGAGGACCAACCCCTCTGTCCGGATGGACCCTGGACAACATACAAAACTCTGTATAAGTCCCTTGAGTCTGATAACTCATTCACTGTGTGTCGTAGGTTGAAAACTGTACTTATGATTAAGAAGAAATACACCGCTGTTTAATGCTCCTTACCTAACCATCCACTGATATAGGTAAATGTCACAGACATAATTTCAAAAAGATATATCTCACTCTATAAAAATAGACGTACAGATATATCAATTTGAAATTGGTGCACAACAGCGGATATTCAAAACCAAATATTCGCCAACCGGCAAACAGCCCAGGTGATTTCCTCAAATATCACCGATTACAACGAATCCCGAAATAATGAGGATGATCACCCAATTCCCAATAACTTACTCCCACTCATCATCTGTAAGACCATACAGATGTGAGAATCATACCTGGTAAATACATACCCTGGAGTAAGGACTAATTGGGAAATCAGTTTTCTTTTAACAGTACACAGTGAAACTGAAACATTGAAATGTTTCAATGGGGTATCCCAGTATTCCTAGTAATGCCTCTTCCAGATTCACGACTGTAACCGTATAATTCTTTGCCACCTCTCCAAATCCCTTTTTATGTCTTTAGTCATTACCTTCTGCACACCCCTTTAGGCCAAATCGTTTTCTTCCTTCCCTACCGTTCGGCACCAGCCTATGGTTTGGAAGAAGACTATCCAATAAGCGTAATGGGTGTACTGTCCTAATCCTAGGTGCACTAGCAATGCGAGAGAAGGTGAAGATAAAAAACACCTGAATAAATCTTATTCTTATTTCTCCTGAACCAGAATCCATCCCCGAACTGGAACAAGTTCCTTTCGAGTTCGTATATAACCATACGATGGATTATCCAATAAACTGTGGATCTTCATAGTGATACGGAGTGTCCTGGAGAAATACAAAGGTGAAGTGGGAGTGGTAATGAAATACCTGGTTTGGTCGTGAATATCAGTCGCAATTTAGTTTGCCCTCTTACTAATCCCTTGCTTTGTCTTAACTTAATACCTTTCGCACACCATTGTTATGCTAATTGGTTTTCTTCATTCCCCACCGTTCGGCACCAGCCTAAGGTTTGGAAGAAGACTATCCAATTTGCGTAATAGGTGTACTATCTCCTAAACCAAGGAGTACTCGCAACCTGAGAGAAGGTAAAAGGAAAAGACAACTGAATAATCCTATCCGTTTTCTCCAGAACCTGAAACCATCCTCGAATAAATCCTTTCAAGTTCGTATCTAACCATACGATGGTTTTGTCCAATGGAAGTGGACGTTCGTAGTAATACGGGGTGTCCTGGAGAAAAGGGTAAAAGTAGGAGTGGCAATGAGGTTTGCAACTCTGACAATCCAAAAGCCAGTGTTAAAGAAAGTTCGGTCAACTTGGTCACTGAGTCATAGTCTTAGGGTCGGGTCAATGGTCGCTGCCAAAGAGAGAGAGAAAAGAAACACTCAGCATGCACTCTATCCTCGATCAGAATGGTTACCAATTTATCTAATCTGGAAACCTCCCACTGTAACGTCAAATTCTCCTCCAAACCTGAAAGAAGAATTAGTCGGGAACACCCGAGGAGTAAACCAACTCATCAGTGGGAATCGGGATCCAACTCTCATCGCATGATAACGTGACGGAATCCGCTCACGTCATCACACTCCAGAAGGTATGCGCATATCTGGCAAGTTTCAGTTCTTTTGAAACTCCCGATGTGATTTTTACCCCATGCTCTTATGACCTTGACTTTGGCCAACATATCATAAGTCACATGTCAAGTTCTACCCGTCATTCTCCAGGTTAATTTGAATCCACCCGTACCTACCCTTGACTTTGGCCAAAATGGCAGTACGACTGTCCCAAACCAACGCATCTATCTATGCTGCATATGAATACCCCAATAGCTACCAATCACTGTGCCTTGACTTTGGCCAACATACACAGCTTGAATACTGTTGACCATCCTTATGAAACGACGGAGGGCTACGAATGGTTTCTGGAGAAAACCTTTAACGTAATGAACTTGATATCGTTGAAGGAACGGATAGCTTTTATAAAAATATAGTGACGAAAACCTTTGCTAAAGAGGTCACTCCCGGTGAAGGGATCTCGGCTCTTTCCCCGTAGAATGAGGTGCAGGATATTCCAACTGAATACCACGATGAAAAGCAAAAGTAATTGGCTATAGTGTAGTTATTGCCCTGACGCAAACTTTTTGTCCAAGGGGTCACTCCCGGTGAAGGAATCTCGGCCCTTGCCTCGTCGACTGAGGAGCAGGATATTCCAACTGAATACCACGATGCAAAACAAAAGTGAACGTCCTTGCAATAACAGCTTTTTGAAAAGTGTTCCAACAACATCAGATTAGGTTTGTTTTAACTTGCATTGATCCGAATCAACGCAGTCCCATCAATTGATCACACCAAAAAGAACGAAAATATACTGATGTACATATATGCCATCCGCATTCGCCACTGGGTCCCGTCATTACCCGTTAGGTTACCTAACTAACGGCGGAACGGGGACTGGACTAGCGCGGATGCAAAATATATACAACATCTACTAATATATATACCAATATATTATATTCGCTCAAGGCGTGATAAAAATGCAACATCACAGAAATGTACAGCATCACAGAACAATACAGATATCTGGGATCCCCGGGTTTCACAGTGCCACTGCTGAAACCCGACGTTCCCCTGGTCGTGTGGATAGCCTGTGCAATGAAATCCTAGACCCCTACGGACGCGGCAAGTTACCAGCCAAAACCTGAAGCGAGGCAGCCCCCTTCAGCAACGTGAATGGACCACCCAGCACTTCACGGAATCTGGTAACTTGGGCACCTCTCCTGGGTCAACCTGTACCCCCTACGAGTGCGGCGAATAGCCCGCCAATCCTAGAGTGAAGCCCCCTCCGTCTCAATGCCATGAGATGCGGGCCCGTTGCCCTCTAGAATCCGGCTATCCGTGCACCCCTCCGCGGGGCAATCCTAGTACAGAAAGTAAAATATACATACAACGGGTACATCGACCGCAACCTGGTCGTGCCCCAAAAGAATAATACAAACAGGCAGTGACGGCAGTCCACATGTCGGACGCTCGCCCCGCAATATCAAATGTACATAATACAACAAAACTGTACTAGCATTGCATCCAGGCTCTCCCCCACGACCGATCCGCAACATCACAGCAATACACAAAACATCAACGTGAAAGTCACGTTCGCAAATCCGTTTAACCGGGCTATAGCAGTTAGACAGGATTTACCGATCGAGTGACATTCACGGTCGCAGATATAATGTAAATACTGTGAACTAATGTGTTTTAAATATCCGATCGATCAAATTTTATTAAGTGGGCCCCTAAGTACTACTGTAGCACATCAAGAAATTCTGGGCCCAAAAATAATATTCCAAAACCCCTATTTTCAACCCAGAAAGCGACTGCAGAAATTTGATACAGCAATCACACTATAGTGCGGCGGAACAGCGGCCTAATGGGGGGTTCGGCCGCGGTTCCGCGCTCCTATAGTCGAGTCACTGTGTCGAATTTCTACAGTACGCTTATAACTTCCAGTACATCACTTTTCTACAACCTGAAAAAATTTTCGAGACAGGAAAAATTCAACAGAAAACTGATGTATGTGAAAACGCGGGTTTTTGGAATTTTGCTCGATCGGAAGTGTAAAACACATTAGACAAAGCTAGACTATGTTAATGGCGTGGCTCTGATACCACTGTAAGTGCACGGCGGCGCCCCGGCCTCCATCCCGAGGCCAAATGCGGAAGCGAAAAACTTTAATTTTGCAAACTAGCAAAACCGGCACCACCGCGCACTAAATACCCGGATCGAACCATTAACTAGTTCTAGCTAACAACAAGATGGGGAAGAGAGATATACCGACTGATCCGAGTCCTCCGGTCTTCTCTTCGTCGTCCCGATCTCACGCGGAAACTCCGGTCGTCGCCTCCTTGCCGGAAGGGCACCACATCGTCTGCATCTTTTACGGGCTCCTACCTCAATACCGAGGCAACTCGGGCACGAAGCTGGCTAGTCGACGTGCCCAAGATTTGCTGTAGAATGTGCAGTGAGCAAGTCTCATTTGGGGTTGTAGGAATTGCCATTGGTGGAGGAAATGAACCATATATTTCTTTGGATGAAAAAAGGGATTTTTGGCATGGGAATGAGACACAATTTTCTTCTCTCAAATTTGGACAGCCCACTAAAGGGAATGGCCGGCCATGACTTTTGAATGGTGAGAGAGAGAGAGAGAGAAAAACAAGTGGGGGAAAAACTATCATCCAAAAAGGAGAGAGAAAAAGGATATGATGATCAAGAATCATTTTAACCAAAACCCCACTCCAAAAACCCATCAACTACAACCATGATTGCTCACAAAGTCAAGCAATCATGAACCAAGGAAAGTCAAGGTATGGTCCACCCATCATGATGCAACAAAATGCAAAAGACCCCCTTCCAAAATGCTTATTTGCACAAATGCAAATAAGCCCTCCTCCGCCAATTTTCGGCCAATGAACGATACAAAGGAAGTTGGCCGAAACGAAAAGCAAACTGGCAACTCCAGAAAACTGGTCCCGTAATAAATTACAGGAAAACCCCGTTACTGTGCATACACACCCGCATTTGTATTCCGACCGAAATACAAATGCAATGAGTCAAAAAAACTACACTGTACTATACTAGGATCCGGCTTAAACCAAAGTCGGCCAGTATAATCCGTTCGATCCTGATCCGTGCAATACCGCACGTATCTGATCGAACCCTGCCATATCTCCATACGGCCTCTAGTACAAACTGTCCGATCCTGATCCATGCAATACCGCACGTATCTGATCGGACCTTGCCATATCTCCATACGGCCTCTACAGCTTTTCGCCCGAAAGCTTGAGTAACTGAATGTGGGGGACTCTAAAGAATCGTCAACACCATGGTTGTGGATTTAACCACTAACACGTTAGAGGTATAAGCCAATACGTAACGGGCTACCAGGTATTGACCAAAAGGGACGTCTGTGAGCGAACTCAGCCTGACACCCTACTGAGCCTGTCAGTGACAATATCCGTACAGTCCGGTCCATTCGTCTATGAGCATCGCATGGCGGGCCTAGGGGGTTGGTAAAAGTCAGACCCCCAAAAGCGGTACAAGTCGTGTCGGAGTGTAGCCCAGAACACCCTGAGATACTACTGGAATACCTACTAGTAAATCTCCTGCATCGGCCGAGGGCTTCGTGTAATGGCTCTCCTAGACACAGCGCGACCTCACCCCCAATACCGGGAGAGACGAACCCCTGAAGATACGCTCACTGCCTCCATGTGGCTCGGGACTGTACCCAACTAAAACCTGTTTGCACGTATCCTTTGAGCGTGGTAGGGTAGTAATCAATGTACTGTAGGAACTCACACGAGACAAATGACGATCCTCAGGTCGATGAACTAACCTGTACACATGTCACCAGGGAACTGCTATCTGACGTCAGGTATAAGACCAACTAGCATGTTCCCGGCGAGTCCTGTCCGGTGTACTCATAACCCAATAAGCACCTGTATACATCTTAGGTGATCCAACTGACACCAATGGCTTGTAAGACCGGCCACCGCCCCTCATCGGGGTCTCGACTGTATACACTAGTCTACTCTGGAGTATCGATGCCCTGTCTCGAAACTCGCACGACTAGGGACCTTTTAAGGATGTGCTTATAGACTACCAGCTCTCACGTATATGATCGCCCTCATACTGCTGGCAGTCAAGCAAGAATCCTAGGGGCTCTATCAACGTGCAATAGTGACCTGTCAGGTCACCTAAAGCTGTACACGATGATAAAGATAAACCAGATAGCATACTATCATCTCGAGTAAGACTGTCCTACTGGGACAGGTCCTCCCTCAATCATTGTAATCACGTGCCTGTGGTCCAATAATTGACTCTGAGGGCACTATCTCCAACAGAAGTTGCCATCACAGGGACCTAGTTTAGAGACCTAGAAGCTACCCTGAAAACCTAAGACCATTCCCCCCAAACTTGGCCGCAAATTAATTGGTGGTTCGTGTCTTGGTCATGGAGTCTCTAGGGTTGTTTGTAGTCTCCTGGAACTTGCAACTCTCACTAATGGTTTGTGTAGCAAAAGCTGGGACCACATAGGTAGTTTTTAGTGTTTCGAAAAAATGCGATAGGATTAATCCGATGTAGTTTAAAGTGTTTCTGGTAGCTTGTAGTCGTGGATTTATTTTGAAGATGCCTCCGTACGTGTTTAGCTGCTAAGCGAGCCCTTTTGTAGCTTAAGGAAACCGATTCGCTAATTAGCGTTGTGTTCGTTTATTATCGGGTAGTTTACTAAATCCACGCGTTATTGTGCTGTGTGTTAATAGGATCGCAGGTGGGGACTTCGGACGCTGCGAAGAAGGGAAAACAAGTAGTTGGGTTTACCTAGCTCGAGATCATCGGTGAGTAAATTTAACATCTACGGGGGAATCGCCCATATGGCGTTAAGCGTCGAGGGCTAGATATGATGTTATAGCACATGTTATATGCATATGAGTTGATTGTGCATGAGCATCATTGCATACCATTACTTGTTGTACCTTGACTTAGTACCTATTGGACACTGCACCATTACTGACGGTTCATGTTGCACGAGCACTAAATTGTATGCCACACACACACACCGTTGGTAATTGCCATGACACGCATAACATATACATATACGTGGTATTGCATTCGTTATTGATATTGAGGCAGTTGTTCTTATACCACCTTACTAAGGGAATATGTATTGTTCCGCCTTCACTATTATCAATAGTTAGACGTTGATTCTTGTTTTATTATGCATTTGAAATGCATCATGGATACATATCTACATGCATACACACATACCTTGCTATAGCTACATATACACCTTTATATGATGTTGCTTTTGACTTTGGAGAATGTGGGAATCACATAATATTATTAAAAACTTAATTCATTTAAAAGAGTTGTTTTCCCTTGATATGCTCATATTACTGTTCTATGTTACATACATCATATTTCATGGATTTACGCATTGAGATACGGATTTCATGTGATTTATGGATTTGAGAACCGTGGTTATATTTCAAGAAAGTATGCATTGTTTGGAAAAACTGTTTTCTCTTAAAATGATATTTCGATGCGTCCACTATGAGTTTTCTCGGTTTTGAGATTGGTTTTAGAAACCCAATTCGAGGATATGGATGATCCATTTGCGGGTTCATTGTGGACCCGGTATGGTAGCCCGGGGCATGAAAGGTATGTTGTGCAGTAAACGATGAGCCTAGCAAAGGGACTACTACCTACTGGTGATAGTTTGGACCCGGCGGTTATCCGGAGGATACCGACCGGAGTCGTGAGATGGATATAGGCTGATCCGGATTGACGGAGCCCGTGGGCCGATCCGGACTGACGGAGCCTGAGTTATATGGATTTACATGTCAATACTGGACACGGGTTTTCATGATGCTTCGAGTGTCGATGTTGGGCACTCAGTTTCCATGAGATTCACGGATAAGAGAGCTGATCAGAGTGACGATGCCTGAGGTGTTGGGATTTGGGGTGTCGTTGATGGACACCGGGTTTTTCCACGATGATGATTCATTGATAATGATATGTTTTATCCCACACTCAGTAGTTATTTGATATGCATTGTTTCATGTAGTTGCAGTACACTGATGGTGTACCTTGATCATGATTATTGCATATCCATATTGCTATACTTATGTTATCAGATTGCAAGTGATAGATTATCGCTGTTCGTGCATACTTGCGATTATCTGTATGATGTTTCTTACTATTCACGAGTTAGAAACTCACATCCGTTGTGCCACAGTGTTTTTCAGGCTTGACCCTCAGAGTAGTCACGGCAGGGCTCCTTATTGTATCTATTTCAGCGGGTACCGCTACGGTTGGCTGTGAGACCTTTTTGCTGTAGGTGGGTTTGCGGTTATCCGATAACATCTATTTTATATCTCATTGTATCTAGTACTCTTCATCTACCACTTTCATGTATTGACTTAGAGACGTGTTTGTAAGGATCGATATTGTATATTATGTGACTCTGGGTATTGTGCTCGTGCGAGCCAGCCTTTCATATGTAGTTTTATCTCTTTATGATGTTTTTCATTTTTATTATCTGTTTCTTCGCTACGGCGTCGTATATATGCTTGTGGTAGTTGTTTCTGCCTTTGGGCGTGATTTGCTCCCGTTTGGGGATGCTTTATTTATATCATGTGCTTGTACCCGTTTCGGGGCTAGTTTTACGAAGGAAGTGCTGCCAAAAATTTTAAGAAAATAAATTTAAGCTCTAAGATTTTTACTTGAGATTTCCAAATGTTTTAACAATGTTTTTATTACTTACTTGTTTTTATGGTTTAGGTTTCTGGGTTTCGGCTTACTTAAATTATGTTACTCCTGTTGACGTCACGTGGTTTAAGTGCCGGTCACGTGCATAAATTTGGGTCGTGACAAAGTCGGTATCCGAGTGCTAGGTTTTACCTTTCGAAGTGTAGGATGACCTTGGTATGATGGAGTAGGTGGCTTAACCAGAGTGACGTAGAGTGTGTATGTTCCACGGCATACTTACGACATGGTACTCCGCCTAAGTGACCTTAGGACATATTGCTTGTAATTTCTTCCTTGATTTCCATGTATCCTTATGATTCGATTTCTATGTTCTTATCGAATCATATTTTCAATTCTATCCATTATGTCGCAGAAGACTACGAGGGCGCAGAGAGCGGCCATGAGAGCCGAGGTCAGGGTAGGCTCGTCAGAGACGAGGACTGACCAGGACAGTACGCCTATTCCATAGGAGCGGATTGATCCACCTTCGATATATCGTATTACTAGGCTAGAGGCCGGTATGCAGGATTTGAGCCAGATGATGGGGTCGTTGGTTTAAGCCAGTCGAGCGCAGAGACGGGAGGTTCTCCCACCTGTTATGGGGAACACGATGGTGCCTACCGTTTAGGCAGCCGTACCTGCAGCTATGGAGGTTATCACCATATCATTATCTGAGTTAATAAGGATGAAGCCTATGGTTTTCACCGTCAGTGATGCGGCTGAGGATCCCCAGTCGTTTATCGATCGGATGGACAGTATCTGTCGTTCGCTGAGATGCTTCGACGCGAGATGGGTAGAGTTCGCGAGTTTTTGCACGGAGGCTTTTGCCCAGACCTGGTGCGAGTCTTTAGAGAGGGGCAGAGCCGCAGGTGTTTCTCCTATGACCTGGGCTGAGTTCGTCACGGTTTTTCTTGCCCGTTTTCTTCCACACAGTGTCAGGGATGCTCGAGCTCGCAGTTTTGAGTCGTTACGCCAGACTCCGGGTATGACGGTGGCAGAGTACGATTTTCAGTTTACCCAGCTATCTGTGTATGCTCTATATTTGGTGGACACTGAGGAGATGCGGATCAAGATATTTGTACGTGGCCTGCTTACCAAGTTGTTCCTCGCTATCAGCGCCCAGCATTTTGACACGTATGCAGCCGCAGTGGACGCAGCTCTACTGGTTGAGGAGCGACTTTCCAAGACTTCGGTCGTTCCGGAACCGAAGAGCGTTCGTACTGGTGTATCAACCGGGAGACATATGTATAGACGCCGCGACAGATTCCGTTTAGGTCATAGGGTTAACAGAGGCTCAGGACGAAGCCAGTTATTTAGCTCTTATCCCCAGGAGGGTCAGCAGTTATCATCTGGATGTTTCCGGTGCGGGAGTTCATATGATCACGTCAGTGATTGTACTGAGCCACATGAGGACGAGGTCGCCGTATCGCATGTTACCCTACTACCTTCTCCACCTCAGAGAGCGTTGCCTCTTACTCCTGTTGTTGCTCTGCGTCAGACATATGCTCAGAGAGGTCTTGGTCGTGGAGGTTTCGTTCAAAGAGGACGGGGTGGCAGAGGCGGAGGGCTGCCAGTCGCCGGTAGAGGGCAGGCTCAAGTATTTGCTTTGACTCATCAGGACGCGCAGGCATCCAATGCAGTGGTTTTAGGTACTCTTTCAGTATGTTCCTTCGATGCACGCGTTTTGTTTGATCCGGGATCTATGCACTCGTATGTTTCTACACATTTCGTGCCGAGGTTGGGCTGAGAGTCGTGTTTGCTAGATCAGCCGCTTGTCGTGACCACTCCTGTTGGCGAGACTTTTGTTGCGCGACAAGTGTTTCGGTCGTGTGTCGTTCGTATTGGAGATAGAGATTCTTCCATCGACTTGATCCTTCGTGAGATGTTGGACTTCGACGTTCTCCTTGGCATGGACTGGTTAGCTACTTGCTACGTGTCTGTGGACTTCCATGAGAAGACAGTCATGTTTTGTTTTCCGGGCGAGTTAGTTCTTGTTATGCAGGGGGACCGTGGTGCCGCCCCTCACAATTTGATTTCTGCCCTTTGCGCTGGTCGGCTCCTGAGGAGAGGATGTCGGGGATTCTTAGCTTTCATTCGTGATACCGGAGCCACGGTAGATTTGTTGGACCAGGTTCCTATTGTGAGAGAGTTTCCTGAAGTTTTTCCCGATGAGTTACCTGGATTGCCGCTAGAGCGTGAGATTGAGTTTTGCATTGATTTCATCCCCGGCACGGGGCCTATTTCTATATCGCCTTACAGGATAGCCCCGGCGGAGCATAAGGAGCTTAAGGATCAGCTACAAGAGTTGCTTGATAGGGGACTTGTACGTTCAATTTTTTCGCCTTGGGGAGCTCCTGTTCTGTTCGTCAAGAAGAAGGACAGTAGTTTGAGGTTGTGCATTGATTATCGTCAATTGAACCGAGTTACGGTTCGGAATAGGTATCCTTTAACTCACATTGACGATTTGTTTGATCGGCTCCAGGGTGCGGGACATTTTTCTAAGATTAATTTGAGATCAGGTTATCATCAGTTGCGCGTTCAGAACGATGACATTCCGAAGACTTCTTTTCGTACGCACTACGGGCATTATGAGTTTTTGGTGATGTTGTTCGGACTCACCAATGCCCCAGCAGCATTCATGGATTTGGTGAACCGGATTTTCAGGTCGTTCCTCAACCAGTTTATTATTTTGTTTATTGATGACATTCTGGTTTATTCCAAGAGTCGAGAGGAGCATGAGCAGCACTTGAGGATTGCTTTGCAGACATTGAGAGAGCACCAGTTGTTTGCTAAATTCTCGAAGTATGCATTCTGGCTTGATAGTGTTGACTTCCTGGGTCATGTGGTTACGGGAGACAGTATTTGTGTGGACCCAAGGAAGATTGAGGCCGTACAGCTTTGGCCCAGACCTGTATCAGTGACAGAGGTCCACGGCTTTTTTGGCTTAGCCGGTTATTACCGCCATTTCGTGCAGGACTTCTTGAGTATCGCTGCACCGCTGACCGGACTGACCAGGATGGGAGTTCCTTTTCTTTGGATTGAGGCATGCGAGCATAGTTTTCAGCAGTTGAAGACTCGGTTGACGACTGCACCAGTTTTATCTTTGCCTTCTGGATCGGGCGGCTTTATAATTTACTGTGATGCTTCTTGTCACGACCCAAAATTGGCACGTGACGGCCCTAATACTACGCAACGTCTGCAGGCGTAACGTAGTAAAAGAAAGCCAACCCAGTAATCTAAACCATTAAAAGTAATAAGAAAGTGATAATAGTATTTTCAAAACCTTTGAAATCACAACGCAAATTCTTTAAATTCTCAGTTTTATTCCTTAAAATTTTGGCAGCACCCCCTTTGTAAAACAAGCCCCCAAAATGGTCACAACATAAATATAAAGTAAAGCATCCCAAACGGATAATCCACGCCCAACGGCGGAAAACAAACACCACAACAGATATACGACGCCGTAGCGAAGAAAGAGAAGATATTAATAAAACTGCATAAAAACCTACAAGTCACAAAATAATATACAATATCGTCCTCACATCAAGTCACTAAGTGATACATAATGCTGGTAGATGGAGAGTACAGGGATACAACGAATATACAATACAACATCGGATAACCACAAAACCCACCCGGGAAAATTTGCACACTGTCAGGCGAAGTGGTATCCGCAGCCAAAAGATGATACGAAGGATGGAAATAGCATGCCTCTGACTATCCTGAGGAACACCTGCAAACACTGTGGCACAACGGGGGTGAGTTGCCAAATCGTGAATAGTAAATAACATATACAGGTAATCGCGAGTATGCACGTACAGCGCGAATCTAACTTGAGCATTTAATATCAATGAATAGTCATATGTAATGCAATAATCATGAAAAGTACACTAACAGGTACAACTACACATGAAGCGGTAATAATATGACAGTCAGTATGAAGCATCATGTAAGGTACTATATCAGTACTACTAATACATGAAGAAATGATATGAATGAAGATATGTAAATGCAACAATCATGGAAGGTACACTAACAGGTACAACTACACATGAAGCGGTAATAATATGACAATCTGTATGCAGCATCATGTAAGGTACTATATCAGTACTACTAATACATGAAGAAATGATATGAATGAAGGTATGTAAATGCAACAATCATGCAAGGTACTCAAACCGGTACACTAATGCATGAAGTAGTGCATAAACGGTAAATGTGGAGTACGGAATACAACATGTCATTTCCACGGAAATCCTAATCTCGTGGTAGGAACAAAATCCAACAAAACAGTCCAATTCCCAATTTCCAAAAATCAGCCCCCAAATTAGCTCTCATATCATGTAAATCTCGCATATCCTGAATGTACAACATCAAGTAGATCTCATATATCCCGTATGTATAATATCAAGTATATCTCACATATCTCGAATGTACAACATCAAGTAGATCTCACATATCCCATATGTACAATATCAAGTATATCTCACATATCTCCCGTATGTATAATATCAAGTATATCTCACATATCTCGAATGTACAACATCAAGTAGATCTCACATATCCCATATGTACAATATCAAGTATATCTCCCATATCTCCTGTAATCAATATCAAATGAATTCTCAAATGTCCTAAATCCAATGTCAATGAGTCCTTTATATTCTAGGTATATATTTGCATGAATAAAAACGATGATGTATATAATTAAGGTCAATACACATATATTAGCGTCCCATTCCACTAATATTGGTGTAAGGGCATATATAACAGCGGCCTAATCCCCTCTTATATATACGAAGGAGTAAAAAGAAATATCATGAAACTAATGTGTCAAGTATCGACACAGAAATGCTGATCTATCAGGTGCTGTCTCCATGACTGGCCCCCTGATAGGCACGCATCATACGCTATCCCGAAAGCTCGGGTGCCTAGCTCTGACCCTCTCCTCTCGACGTATCCATACGCACATGACTCCCGTTGGTATCACATGATAACCGCCGAGTCATTGGTAATGTCACCGGAAAGTATGGTTCCCCCACTAACTCATCTCCTCACTGAGATTCTTGCCCCGGAGTACCTCCGGGCCCCACCATGTACCCGCACACGGATCCCTCCTTTCCTCGCGTGGGGTGTATATATATCTGAACCGATAAATCTCATGGTGGCTGCTGAAATATCATATCAAGGGAAACAGGGTTTTTCATATAATGCATAATTTCATGAACTCAGACGGTCCCCAAATCCAGAAAACATCATGAAAAATCCATATCTCAATACGAAAATCCATGAATATAATATACGCATCATAAATCTGAAATGCGAGCTTATAAAGGAAAAGCCGCAATTAACAGTAACATGTTAATATAATAACATGCGGTTCCTAATCTCTCCAATTCTAAAATAACATCAAGTAAAGGTAAACATGTAGCTATAACCAGATATATGTGCAACATAAGGGTATAGCAAGATATATGTATCTACTTATAAGTAATGATGTAGTATACCCCCTGGGTATAAGTGAAGTATGTTTGCAAAGTATACCTGTAGCTATGACATAAAGTGTGTATGTATCTATCACTAATGGTACGATACTCTATAGCTCCACAAGTATCTAACACGCAAGTATGTGAAGGCATATGCGTAAGCATGCGGATATACAGGTATGCTAAATATCATATGCGATAAGAAATATGAATCATTGTCTCAATGTTCCTAACCAAGCAATATCATTTCTATATGTGGGTTGTGCGTGACATGTCAATTATTGACGGTGTGTGTGGCAGACAATCAGTGCTCATGCAACATAAGCCGTCAATAATGGTGCAGTGTCGTAAGGATACTAGTCCAAGCACAACACTAACTAAGCAGTAGGGTAAATGCGCAAATTCTAAATATGACATAGAATATGCGACAGAAATAGCATCTCTAGCCCAGACGCATAACGCCATGTGTGCGATTCCTCTGTAGATGTTAAATCTACTCACCAACACTTCTGGCTAAGTGTAGCCAACCACCTGTTTTCCCTTTGTAGCAGTGTCCGTAGTCCTCGCCTGCGAACCTACAACATTAAAACAATAAAACAAGTGTATATTAATGATAACCTTAAAACACGTACACACTACATTAGACCGACGCAACAACACAAAACATACTCTCAAGTGTTCGTATTGTGGCTAACGCACGTAGCGACACGACGAAAACAACCTAAGAGTAAAACCACAAAAAGTGCACGATCCGTGTTGTATAACGTATCGCGCGAACACAAAACAATACAACCTACCTAAGTGATCCTAGATTTTGCGTACAACAAACACTAAAAAAGTAAACAGTACCAAACACTCCTAACCAACAGCAGACAACTACCTACAAAAACCCAACACCCCAACTCCTCTACAAAACCGGTGTCGCCGGAATTTCTATGTGGTTCGCCGGCCCGTGCCGATGGGGTGGGTCTCGTGTCTCAGGTGGTGCTCCAGGGTCACTAGTACATCACTACAATTTTGTTTGATTTTTCTGTACGAAATCCAGGTCATAGCAGGTCACAGATATCATAAATCGATACTAAAAATACGATATTACGCACACATCCTAACTTTACCTTATCTAAACTGAAACTAACTAGCTACAAAGCACAAAAACTAAATAAAGAACAGATAGGGACCATTACCTATCCTCAAGAACACAAAGATCCAAGCTTTCCTAGCTCCAAGATGCTAAAATCAAGACTTGGGGTATTTTTATGATTTATTTTGGAAATTTAGAGATTATTGTGCTTGAATTGAAGTAAATGGTGAAAGAAATGCACAAGGGCAGAAGAGAGAGGGAGGGCTCGACCAAGTGAGGAGAGGGTGAGGGATTGAGTAGAGTTTCCTAGCAATTTCCTTGCATTTAATGCACATAAATGTACATGCATGCATATGCCACCTCTTCACTCTATTTCTTTTCTTTTCTTTTCTTAAACCTTTAATTCAATTGCACAACAAATATCTGGATACAATAAGAAAGGTTTCTTTTATCCAACTTGATTCATTTAAAAAGATTCCAATTCTGGAGAAATTTCCCAAAATATAAATACCGCATTAAAATAATATTAAAATTGGGAAAAATTCAAATTGAACCAAAACGTCCAATATAACCCTAAAGCTTGCGCACTAGCTTTATTTTAGCTAAACTAGGTGCTGACAAGTCTATATGGTCGTTTGATCACAGTCGGGTTAAAACAGAAAATACCGAGAATTTTACCCAAAAACGGAGAAATTCACATAACGATTTCTAAAACGTTACAATCTCCCCCCTTATAAAAATTCGTCCCCGAATTTAAAATCCTCACTAAGCGTACCTTCGAAGAGAAGATTACAAAGCCTCCCAAGTGACCACATCACTAATCGGCTACGTCCAAGAGAACTCTCCATAGATGGCAAGACCCTTGACTGAAGTTTCTCCACCTGCCGAGCCACTAACACAAATGGCGGCCGGTGAACGAAAAGATCGCGTCAAAGCTAATGGTCTGATGCTGAATCATGTGAGAAAGGTCATGAAGGTATTTGCAAAGTATCAACCCAAAGAAAACGGAAATCTGGGCGGAAGTGCCAAGTTATAGGCAACGGAACCAACTCGCTTTAAGGATCTCAAAAGGACCTACAATCCTGGGATAAGCTTCCCAAAACACAACACGTCATTTATCGGAAAGTACGTAGGAATACATGATCTCTCACTGCGAACCCAAGTCCGCGACCACCCTGGTCGGCATAAGACCTCTGTCTGCATTAGGCTACTCTCATTCTGACCTGAACCAACTGGAACATCTCCGAAGTCTCTAGACTAGCTGGGGTCCAAAAATCCTACTACGCAGAGTCAGAAGAACAGATTGGTGATCGACACGACCTAACAATAAAACCTAAAGGTTGCCAATTGGAGTGTCTCCTGATAACAACTATCGAAGAAGAACCCTAACAATGGCGAGTGACGATCCCAACTACCGACAATAATTAATACGTACACATAAACATATCCTCCAGAGTCGGTATAGCCCGCTCTCACAAAACCATCAGCTTGCGGATGGAAAGATGGAGCTAAAGCTCAACCAGTACCCAAGGCTTCCAGAAGCTCCTACCCAAGGCGGCAAGTAAACAGGGTGCCTTCATTGGATACGACTCATGAAGGATCTCTGTGCAACGCACAAGCCTAACAAAGAACAATTGAGCAAACCGAGAAAAACCGGACAACAAGCATCCGAATGGAGTCACACCCTGACTAAACCTGGGTAGACACCATAACGAAATTCGTGGAGATCTGCTCCTATTCCCACTTCGGAACGGTTAAAGGTTGCAACTCTCCAGCCGGTCTCAGAGGCTCAACCCAAATTCACAACAAGACAGACACCTTGAAACGAAATCCAAAACATCACTCTTCATCCCGGTCCACCAGTAACTATCTCACAAGTCACGCCAAATGTTGGTGGAACTTGAATGAACACCCAAGCTGACTGATGTGCCTGTGCTAGGATTTCGCGTCTCTGCCCATCAGCAACAGGTACACAACGCGTCCCTAAACGTAGCACACCCTGGTCACAAATCAAGGACTCTGAATCATTACCCAGCCGAGTATGCTCTAGTATCTATGACGAACGAGCATCAGCGGGCAGTGCCTCGCGAAAGCGATTAAGGAAAAGTGGTCGGGCGCGGACATGAGCAAGCTGTCTCCTCAGAAGAGGCGAACCTAAGCTGTACTCCACGATCGAACAAGAACTGTAAATCTGCAGAAGACTATCTCAACAATCGAAACCCGCTGCAGGAAGATGTATATTAAGCCCTGGTGGTCCGTGAAAATCTGACACGACTCTCCAAACAAGTAGTGTCCTCAGATCTTCAACGCACGACCACAGTGGCTATCTCCAGATCATGAGTGGGATATCCTGCTCGTACTTCCTCCAAATGTCGGGAAGCAAAATCGATAACTCTTTAGTGTCACCTCAGTACACAGTCGAGCCCCACTCGCGAAACATCAGAGTCAAACAACAAGTCGCCCGATCCAGAAAGCAAGGAAAGAACTGATGCAGTTGTTAACCGAATCTCCAACTGCTGGAAACTCCGTACGCATGCCTCAGTCCAAAAGAAAGAACCTCCTTTCAGGTCAGTTCAGTCAACGGTGCAGCACTACACTAGCAATCCTGCATGAAACGGCGGTAAAACATGCCATGCCCAAAATCAACAGACCTCCGTCCGTACACAAGTCTGGGCCAAAGCTGTACGGTCTCGATCTCCTAGGGAACCATACGAAACCGTCTCCCGTAACTACAAGACCTAGGAGTCAACACAATCAAGCCTGAAGGAACACTCCGAGAATCTTGCAATTAGCTGGGGCTCTCCCAATGTCTGCAAACAAATCCTCAAGTGCTACTCCTGTTCCTCAAGAAACATTAGAATAGACCAGAATGTCGTCAATAACACAATAATAACTGGTCGAGGAACGGCCTGAAGAAATCTGGTTCATCATATCTACGAATGCCGCTAGGGCATTGGCGAGTCCAACGGCACCACCAAAACACACAAAGCCCGTAGCACGCATAAAAGCAGTCTTCGGAATGTCATCACTCCGAACCCGCAACAATGATGACCTGATCCCAAACAAACTTAGAAAAAAAATGTTACGCACTCAGGAGTTGATCGAAGAAATCGTCAATGCGGGGTAAATGATACCTAACCGCCACGTAAACCGGTTCAATTGATGATCTATCAATAAGCAACCTCAAACTGCCTTCTTTCTCTTTGACGAATAGAAATAGGAGCTCCTCAAGGAGAAACACTCAGACGCATAAGCCCCCCTAACAAACAACTCTGCAGCTGATCCTTAAGCTCCCTAAGCTTCGCTGGCTCATCTAGAACGACGTCGGAAAAATCTCGTACAATAGGAACCCGGCCCAACAAATCCAATGTGGCTCCGGTATCTCGAATGAACGCCAAGAATCCACGATATCCTCTCCTCAAAAGTCGACTAGCGAAGAAGGCCGCATTCAAGCTGTGAGAGGCGGTACCACTGTCCTCCCGCACAACAAGAACTGACTTGCCGGGAAAATAAACCTGACTGTTTTCTCGCGGTAGTCCACAGACGCCTAGCACGTAACTAACCAGTCCGTGCCCAGGAGAACGTCAAATCCAACACCTCTAGAAGGATCAAGTGACGGATAAATCTCCTAACCGATTGGCACACGACTGAAATACGTGTCACGCAACAAAAGAACCGCAGACAGCAATTAACACAACAAACGGCTGATCTAGCTAACACGAATCCCCTCGTCCCAAACCTCTGCTACTCCCACAACAGTCACGAACACTGTCTCGACGACTAAGCCTCTGTCTCTGGGCTGGTACACCGGTACGAGTCCTCCACTGTTCCGGAACTCTCAAAGTCTCGGGAAGACGTACCTCGTCAACTGGGGCTGTATCCATAGGTGCTATGTAGGTGACGGACTGTTGTGTGCTGATCGCAAGGAACAACTGGGTAACAGGGGTAACAACCTCCTGTCGCTGCGCTCGAATGGCCTCAACCAATGAACTCAACATCTGGCGCAAGTCCTGCATCTCTGCCACAAGCCTAACGATACTATCAGTCGAAGGAGAAACCGTCTGCACTTGTGCAACGAGCGTGCCATCCTGGTCACTCCTCGTCCTACCCGAGTCAATACTGACCTCGGCCCTCGCTGCACCTCACTGAGTCCCATAGTCGTCGGCGGCAAAGGCTATAACAGAGATATGATTCGATATGAACACGAAAATCGAATCACAAAGATATGTATCATCAAAAAAGGAATTTCAAGCAATTTGTACGTAGGTCACTTTAGGCGGAGTACCGCATCGTGAGTATGCTGCAGACATACACACACTACGTTACTTTGCTTAAGCTACCTACTCCATCATACCAAGGTCATCCTACACTCCGAAAAGTAAAACATTGCGCTCTGATACCAACTTGGTCACGACCCGAAATTGGCATGTGACGACCCTAATACTACGCAACGTCTACAGGTGTAACGTAGTAAAAGAAAGCCAAAACCCAGCAATCTAAACCATCAAAAGTAATAAGAAAGTGATAATAGTATTTTCAAAACCTTTGAAATCACAACCCAAATTCTTTAAAGTCTCACTTTTAGTCCTTAAAATTTTGGCAGCACCCCTTGTAAAACAAGCCCCCAAAATGGTTACAACATAAATATAATGTAAAGCATCCCAAACGGGAGCAAAATCCACGCCCAACGGCGGAAAACAAACACCACAACAGATATACGACGCCGTAGCGAAGAAAGAGACGATATAAATAAAACTGCATAAAAACCTCCAAGTCACAAAATAATATACAATATCGTCCTCAAATCAAGTCACTAAGTGATACATAATGCTGGTAGATGGAGAGTACAGGGATACAACGAATATACAATACAACATCGGATAACCACAAAACCCACCTGGGTAAAACTGCACACTGTCAGGCGAAGTGGTATCCGCAGCCAAAAGATGATACAAAGGATGGAAATAGCCTGCCTCTGACTATCCCGAGAAACACCTGCAAACACTGTAGCACAACAGGGGTGAGTTGCCAACTCGTGAATAGTAAATCACATATGCAGGTAATCGCGAGTATGCACGTACAGCGCGAATCTAACTTGAGCATTTAATATCAATGAATAGTCATATGTAATGCAATAATCGTGAAAGGTACACTAACAGGTACAACTACACATGAAGCGGTAATAATATGACAGTCAGTATGAAGCATCATGTAAGGTACTATATCAGTACTACTAATACATGAAGAAATGATATGAATAAAGGTATGTAAATGCAACAATCATGGAAGGTACACTAACAGGTACAACTACACATGAAGCTGTAATAATATGTCAATCTGTATGCAGCATCATGTAAGGTACTATATCAGTACTACTAATACATGAAGAAATGACATGAATGAAGGTATGTAAACGCAACAATCATGGAAGGTACTCTAACGGGTACACTAATGCATGAAGCAGTGCATAAACGGTAAATGTGGAGTACGGAATTCAACATGTCATTTCCAAGGAAATCTTAATCTCGTGGTAGGAACAAAATCCAACAAGACAGTCCAATTCCCAATTTCCAAAAATCAGCCCCCAAATTGGCTCTCATATCATGTAAATCTTATATATCCTGAATGTACAACATCAAGTAGATCTCACATATCCCGTATGTACAATATCAAGTATATCTCACATATCCCGTATGTACAACATCAAGTAGATCTCACATATCCCGTATGTACAATATCATGTATATCTCACATATCTCCTGTAATCAATATCAAATGAATTCTCAAATATCCTAAATCCAATGTGAATGAGTCCTTTATATTCTAGGTATATTTGCATCAATAAAAATGATGATGTATATAATTAAGGTCAATACACATATATTAGCGTCCCATTCCACTAATATTGGTGTAAGGGCATATATAACAGCGGCCTAATCCCCTCTTATATATACAAAGGAGTAAAAACAAATATCATGAAACCAATGTGTCAAGCATCGACACAGAAATGCTGATCTATCAGGTGCTGTCTCCATGACTGGCCCCCTGATAGGTACGTATCATACGCTATCCCGAAAGCCCGAGTGCCTAGCTCTGACCCTCGCCTCTCGACGTATCCATACGTACATGACTCCTGTCGGTATCCATATGATAACCGCCGATTCATTGGTAATGTCACCGGAAAGTATGGTTCCCCCACTAACTCATCTCCTCACTGAGATTCTTGCCCCGGGTACCTCCAGGCCCCACCATGTACCCGCACACGGATCCCTCGATTCCTCGCGTGGGGTATATATATATCCGAACCGATAAATCTCATGGTGGCTGCTGAAATATCATATCAAGGGAAACCGGGTTTTTCATATAATGCATAGTTTCATGAACTCCCACGGTCCCCAAATCCAGAAAACATCATGAAAAATCCATATCTCAATGCGAAAATCCATGAATATAATATACGCATCATAAATCTGAAATGCGAGCATATATAGGAAAAGCCGCAATTAACTGTATCATGTTAATATAATATCATGCGGTTCCTAATCTCTCAAATTCTAAAATAACATCAAGTAAAGGTAAACATGTAGCTATAACCAGGTATATGTGCAACATAAGGGTATAACAAGATATATGTATCTACCTATAAGTAATGATGTAGTATACCCCCTAGGTATAAGTGAATTATGTGTGCAAAGTATACCTGTAGCTATGACATAAAGTGTGTATGTACCTATCACTAATGGTACGATACTCTATAGGTATACAGGTATATAACACGCAAGTATGTGAATGCATATGTGTAAGTATGTGGATATACAGGTATGCTAAATGTCATATGCGATAAGAAATATGAATCATTGTCTCAATGTTCAAAACCAAGCAATATCATTCCTATATGTGGGTTGTGCGTGACATGTCAATTATTAACGGTGTGTGTGGCAGACAATCAGTGCTCGTGCAACATAAGCCGTCAATAATAGTGCAGTGTCCTAAGGATACTAGTCCAAGCACAACACTAACTAAGCAGTAGGGTAAATGCGCAAATTCTAAATATGACATAGAATATGCGACAAAAATAATATCTCTAGCCCAAACGCATAACGCCATGCGGGCGATTCCCCTGTAGATGTTAAATCTACTCACCAACACTCCTAGCTAAGTGTAGTTAACCACCTGTTTTCCCTTTGTAGCAGTGTCCGTAGTTCTCGCCTGCGAACCTACAACATTAAAACAAAAAAACAAGTGCATATAAATAATAACCTTAAAACACGTACACACTACATTAGACCGACGCAACAACACAAAACATACTCTCAAATGTTCGTATTGTGGTTAACGCACGTAGCGACACGACGAAAACAACCTAAGAGTAAAACCACACAAAGTGCACGATCCGTGTCGTATAACGTATCGCGCGAACACAAAACACTACAACCTACCTAACTGATACCAGATTTTGCATACAATAAACACTAAAAAAGTAAACAGTATCAAACACCCCTAACCAACAGCAGACAACTACCCAGAAAAACCCAACACCCCAACTCTTCTACAAAACCGGTGTCGCCGGAATTTTTATGTGGCTCGCCGTCCCCTGCCGGTGGGTTGGGTCTCGTGTCTCAGGTGGTGCTCCTGGGTCACTAGTACATCATGTTAGTGTATATGCCCTCGAGGCCATTACTGTATCATACTAGTTTGTATATTACTTAATGGAAGCTTGGGATAATCACAGTTGTATAGACAATCTTGCTCAAAATGGTAGTATGCTACTTGGTTTGTTTCTACTTTAATGTGTACATGTGTTTCTTTTAGTATATCACCTATACACATTAGTGGAGCCCTTAGGATCTTTTCTTGATTACCAGCGTTGTGATGGCAGTCACACTCGTGGGGGCTGGGTAATCCACAAGCACATCCTTATACAGGTCCCTAGTCATAGGACTATCGAGACATGGCATCGATACTCCGGGGTAAACTAGCGTATGCGCTTCTCATCCCTGCATGGGAGACGGTCTGTCCCACAGCCGTCAGTACGTCGTACTTGAGATAATATGCGGGTGCTCGTTAGGTTACGAGTACACTGGACAGGACTCGTCGGGAACTGTTGGTTGGCACTATACCTATCGTCAGTTATTAGTTCCCAGGTGACATGAGTACAGCTTAGTCCGCTGACTTGACACTGTCACTTCTCCTCGAGTGTGTTCCTACTGTACTTTGATTACTACCCTACCACAGCTCAAAGGAGTCGTGCAAACAGGTAGTAGTTGGGTGCAGCCCCGAAGCACTTGGAAGCAATGACCGTTAGACAGGATTCGTCTCTCCCGGTATTGGGGGTTGATATCGCGCTGTGTCTAGGAGAGCCATTACACAAAGTCCCTGGTCAAGGCAAGTGAGATATACTGGTAGGTTTCCAGTGTTATCTCAGGGTGTTCTGGCTACACTCCGACACGACTTGTACCGCTATTAGAGAACTGATGTTTACCGCCCCCTAGGCCCGCCATGCGATATTCTTAGATGAACAGACCGGACTGTACGGAGACTATCACATTCAGGCTCAGTAGGAGTTCGGATGAGTTCACCTCGTCGGTCTTCTTATCGGCATCTACCTGGGGGCCGTTACGCACAGCTAGTGCCGCTTGCGGTCTGTGGTTAAACCCACTTCCAGCGTAGTGTCAAGTCTTTAGAGTCCCACACAGAGAGCTATTCGCCTTTTGACAAAAAAGTGGAGGTCGCATGGTGTTGCGACAGGGTTCGGTCACATCCGTGCACTTGTGCACGTTTAGTGTCCGAGCAGTTATTACTAGCTGGCTTTGGTTTAAGCCAGATCCTAGTATACGTTTTGGGATTGGTTTTATCTCGTTTGTATTCGTATTTCTAGGAACGCGGATGCGGGTGTGTATGCACGGTTGACGAAGACAGAGGCAGAGGATTCTCATTAGGGTTGTTGACTGTTGACTTTTGCTAAACCCTAATGAGAATTAGAAATATGATTAATAATAATATTAATTAAGTATTATTGTGCCATGGTTGGGTTGAAAGGTTGACTTTGTTGACTGGTTGACTAGGTTGGACTTGTGGACTATCATCATGACAATGGCTATCATTTCCTGGCATTGACCTTTGCTTGCTTGTTTTGTTCACAAATTGCATTTAATGCATGAAATGATATTGCCATTTGATATGATAAGAACCATCACAAAAATAATCAATTACTATTATTATTATGATTATTTTGTGTTATGAGAGCATGGGTGGAAAAAGTGTTGCTCATTCTATCATTTGTATTCTCTCTCATCCTCAAGCTCTCCCTCTTCCTCTTGCTCTCTCTCTAGTTCATGGTTCTATTGTCTCATGTGTTGAGAAACAAGAACCATAGAGATAAAACCCAAAACAATTCTCTACTCATCCTAGTTTACAAGGTCTAGCAAAACAAGTGTTCTAGTTTCCTCTAGATTGAGGTTGGAGCCAAAGGTAGAAGCTTTCGGGTGGATCCATCTTCGGCACAAGGAGACGATGAGGTGAGGCCGATCCGACCACCACAAGGAGTTGAAGAGAAGGAGTTCAAGTTTAGGTATAACCCTTAACCTAGTAGCTAAACTCTTAGTTAGGTTGTTAGATAGTTTGTTTAACAAAGATCCGTTTCTAGAGTCCATGTTACCCCAAAGTAAAAATTGTTTTTCACCATTTCCGCAACCCCAAAGAACCGTGGACGGGTAACGTGGACTTACAGAGGTATCAGAGCCTAGTTAAACACTGTCTAACATGTTAGCAATGTAACTAGAAGTTCGATCGAAAAGAAAATGACAAAACACGCCCGGGACTTGAACTTTCTGTCGATTTTTAAACTGCTGTAAAAATTATTTGACATATACCAAAAATCGGCTCAGGGTTTCTAGTGAACAGTGCAGAAAAACGATCCACTGAACCGACCAACTCACCGCGGAAACGCGGCAAGAAGAGCTTCTTGCCGCGGATCCGCGGCCGAGTTGACTCGGCCGTGGATCGGTTTTGCTACAGTGTATTTATTGGGGTGTTTTGGGATTTTTGGAATATGATTTTTCTGCCCAGATTTTCCAGAAAGCAAAATTTATTTTTGGGGTGGTTAAAAATCCGTATTTTGATCGAACTTCTAAAGACTTTAGCTAACAGGTTATATCTGTGATGTGATATATGTATTGAACGTCTGCTAATCGCTATACGTCGATTAGTGGGGGTTATACATATCTGTGATCTGTAATGTTGATGGTATGTGTATATGAATTCATTGGATTGTCGTGGATGAATAGCCGGGGGTTGTGAGATGAAAGTTTTCTTTATCTTTCAATTCATGTATTATGTAAATTGATGTAATATTATTTGTATGGCCGCACATCTGTGATGAAGTTGTAGCCGCCATTGTATAATTTCTTTTTACTGTTTTTGCTCCTAGGATAGACCCAAGGAGGGGTGCACAAACTACCGGGTACCTCGAAGTGCCGAGTGGCCTACTCACATTGTTGAGGGAGGTTGCTTCACTTCGGGTATTTGGCGGGTAGTTTGCCGCACCCGCAGGGGTCTTGGGTGAGGTATTGGCTATTCATCGCGACCGTGTAATCCGCTTTTCGTTACAGGCTCGTACGGAATGCGGATTCCTAGTATATCCAATGTGTTCATCTGTGATCTGGAATGGCTATCATTGCATCTGACGAATGTATATATCTATATATGATATCTATTTAGGCGTTGCTTATGTTTTGCATCCGCGCTAGTCCAGCCCCCGTTCTGTCGTTAGTTAAGTAACCTAACGGTTAATGACGGGGCGCCGTGGCGAATGAGGATGGCATAAGCGTACGTCATATTTTCTTTGTTTTCTGCAATGGTAGGATTAAATGATGGGACGCATTAAAATTAATGCAAGAAAAAAACCAAAGTAAAGTCTTTGGAACACTTTCAAAACCACTCGGTTTCTTTTCAAAAACAACTTTTAAACGCGGAGCTTAAGCCACTCCTTTTAAAAGCTATCTCGTTCCATCGATTATATCAAGTTCACTACGTTCACGGTTTCGCCAAAACCATTCGTAGCCCTCCGTCATTTCACATGGATAGTCAATAGTATTCAAGCTATGTTTTTTTGCCAAAGTCAAGGCATAGTGATTGGTAGCTATTGGGTATTCATGTGCAGCATAGATAGATGCGTTGGTTTGGGACAGTCGTACTGCCTTGTTGGCCAAAGTCAAGGGTAGGTACGGGTGGGTTCAAATTAACCTGGAGAATGACGGGTAGAATTTGAAATGTGACTTATGATTTGATGGCCAAAGTCAAGGCCATAAGAGCATGGGGAAAAAATCCACATCGGGAGTTTCTAAAGAAACTGAAACTTGCTAGCGCTGCATACCATTTGGAGTGTGATGATTCTGGTAGGATTCCTTCAGTTTTGTCACGCGATGATATTTGGATCCCGATCCGACTGTGAGTAAATGCTACTCCTCCGGAACTTTCTCACTTAACGATCAATGCTATAAACCAAGTAGGTGTCTAGAAAGGTGTTAGCGGGGCTACGCCCACAGGTAAAAGAGGTTATTTAATTAAGGAACTTCGCGAAAGCGTTGGAAAACCGCCCTCGAAGTACCAACACTGGCCTGACTGAACGGTTAAACAAGTATTGTACGGTGAGAGTGATCCCGACTAATTCTTGTAAGACTACGGTAGCGCCCCGGCCGTCTATCCGAGGCCAAAATGCGGAAATGAAAATTTTTCTTGAATTGAAAACCGGCGCTATCGTATGCTTAAAACCTGGATCGTAGCCATTAACCTAATGCTAGCGAACAAGAGATGGGATAGAATGCTATACCGAGCGATCCGTGTCCTTCGGTCTTCGGCCTCCACTCCGATCTCCTCGCGGAATCTCCGGTCTTCATCTCCTCGTCGGAACGGGCACCACATCGCCGGGTTCTTTTACGGGCTCCTACCTCTGGACCGAGGCAACTCGAGTACGAAGTTGGCAAGTCGACGTGCCCAAGGATGCTGTAGGCAAAGTGTAGTAATGTTTATCTCATGGGATTGTGAAGTTTCCTTTTGATGGAGGAAAAGAAATCAACTTTGGAGATGTGTTAGGAATTTTTGTAGCAAGCAAGGAAAAATGAGATGAAGTAAAATTCCCACACCAAATGAATTCACTCTGCCTTTTTCAAAGATGTGGCCGGCCATATGATAAGAATGAGGTGGATATCAAAAACCAGAAGCGAGGTGAGTGTAGTAAAAGGAATGATGATCATAAGCCAAAAGCAAGTCTCACATCAATATCAAAATCAACTCTCATCTCATCCTTTCTCAATTAATGCAAAAGAAATGATGAAAGAAAAAGCAAAGTTGCTTAATCCATCATAATCCCTCATTTACAAATAAACCCTCAACAATTGCTAATTTGCATACATGCAAATTAGCCCTCCCATCAAAAAAATCCGGCCGTGAAGGAACAGAGGAAGACTGGCCGAAACGGAATGCAAACTGGCAACTTCAAAAACTGATCCCGTAATAAATTATAGGAAAGTCCCGTGACTGTATATACATACCCGCATTTGTATTCCGACCGAATATAAATGTAATGAGACAAAATCTACACTGTACAATACAAGGATCCGGCTTAAACCAAAGCCCGCTAGTATTATCCGTCCGATCATGATCCGTGCAATACCGCACGTACATGATCGAACCCTGCCATATCTCCATATGGCCTCTACAGCGTTTCGCCTGAAACTTGAGTAACTGTCTGTGGGGGACTCTAAAGACTCGTCAATACTTTGGCTGTGGATTTAACTACTAGCACGTCAGAGGTATTAGCCATACGTGACGGGCTACCAGCTATTGACCAAAAGGGACGTCTGTGAGCGAACTCACCTTGACACCCTACTGAGGCTGTCAGTGAAAATATCCCTACAGTCCGGTCCGTTCGTCTATGAGCATCGCATGGCGGGCCTAGGGGGTTGGTAAAAGTCAGACCCCCAAAAGCGGTACAAGTCGTGTCGGAGTGTGGCCAAGAACACCCTGAGATACTACTGGAATACCTAGCAGTAAATCTCCTGCCTCGGCCGAGGGCTTTATGTAATGGCTCTCCTAGACACAGCGCGACCTCATCCCCAATACCGGTAGAGACGAACCCCTACAGATCCGCTCACTGCCTCCATGTGGCTCGGGACTGTACCTAATTAAAACCTGTTTGCACGCCTCCTTTGAGCCGTGGTAGGGTAGTAATCAAAGTACAGTGGGAACTCACACGAGACAAATGACGATCTCAGGTCGATGAACTAACCTGTACACATGTCACCAGGGAACTGCTATCTGACATCTGGTATAAGACCAACTAGCAAGTTCCCGGCGAGTCCTGTCCGGTGTACTCATAACGCAATGAGCACCTGTATATATATTAGGTGAACCAACTGACACCAGAGGCTTGTGAGACCGGCCACCGCCCCTCGTCGGGGTCTCGACTGTATACACTAGTCTACTTTGGAGTATCGATGCCCTGTCTTGAAAACTCCCACGACTTGGGACCTTTTAAGGATGTGCTTATAGACCCCGGCTCCCACGTATATGATCGCCATCATACTGCTGGCCGTCAAGCAAGAATACTAAGGGCTCTATCAACGTGCAATAGTGACCTGTAAGGTCACCTGAAACAGTACACGATGATAAAGATAAACCAGATAGCATACTGTCATCTTGAGTAAGACTGTTCTAACGGTGTAGGTTCTCTCTCAATCATTGCAATCACGTGCCCGTGATCCAATAATTGACTCTGAGGGCACTATCTCCAACAATCTCCCACTTGCACTCACGGCTAATTATTGCGATGTCGCATACTCACAGACCGTGTGATACCGAACACCCAACTCCTCTACTAGTCAGTCTCACAAAACCCGCTTGTGAAACTAATGTGTTCGAGGAATAGCTTCAGTGAGTGGATCCGCTCTAATGTTTCTTTCTATGTCTCTCTTTATCTCAAGTTCGCGGAGAAAGCCATCTCCCGAAATGAACAATACCTGTCTTAGAATATGTCTGGATATCTGATGGGACCTAGTTCATAAATGAACTCCAAATCCAAACCTTTTAGACCGTATCGTCAACTGAAACCAATCAGTATCCTGCGCCATGCCTCCCTCAGTATCCACCTGGACCACCTGTCCAAAATACTGCCCCTCGTCAGAGGGAAAACTATAACTCTGACAATCACACTGTCATCCAGGTCACCTTGGAAGCCTGGAATGATAACCGTCTCCTGAAGGAGGATGCCGTCATCATATCCCTAGAACATCCACTTATGTTCTAAAACTGCTTTCGAATGTTTCTCCAGGATTGGATTAATATCAACTTATTGCATCTACTGCAAAAAACAACATCTGGTGTGGTACTTGACATCTCATGATTGACTCAATTGCCTAAGCAAGTGATCTGCCAATCATGCGCATCCCTCTCCCCTTTAGTCTGTAAGACACCTTCAGAGAGGGTGACTCCATCACCTGCAGGTACACCACCATGCCTGGAGTCGTCCATTCTAAAACAATTTTAGAATGATGTCTAAGTACCCTGAGTGGGAAACTACCCAAATCTAGATCTAAAACCATAGATCTACTAACCAGAATGTCTGATATTATATCCAAGTCCTATGTGGAGAAACCACTGTGTGACAACCAAAGTATAACCGATCGTAGTATAGGAATTTCACTTCCTACTCTGCGTATGTCATCCAAATAGCAGGACATCATACCCTACTACCTTCTTAACAGATCCATCCCTTATTCTGATGAAGTCAAACCTATGACTGTCACATCAGAAATAGATGATCTATCTCCGCTATATCCGCTTTAGTCTACAAATAGACATAAGCATGTTATCCACTATGCTTCCGCTGCTCCCACTGACTATGACAATCCTCTGGCAGAGTCATATACACATACACTTCTAAAGCTAGTTCAGAACGACGCTATACTCATCCTCCTGCCGGGTCTCATAGTCTGGAACAACAGCAATGGCAAGTCTGGGTAAACAAGAACCTCCCTGCCACCGTCCTTGATGTTAGTGTATATGCCCTAGAGGCCATTACTGTATCATACTAGCTTGTATATTACTTGATGGAAGCTTGGGATATTCACAGTTGTATAGACAATCTTGCTCAAAATGGTAGTATGCTACTTGGTTTGTCTCTACTTCAATATGTGCATGTGTTTCTTTTAGCATATCGCAGATATACATATTAGTAGAGCCCTTAGGAACTTTGCTTGATTACCAGCGTTGTGATGGCGCTCACACTCGTGGGGGCTAGGTAATCCATATGCACATCCTTATACAGGTCCCTAGTCATTGGACTATCGAGACAGGGCATCGATACTCCGGAGTAGACTAGCGTATGCGCTTCTCATCCCAGCGGGGGAGACGGTTTGTCCCACATCTGTCAGTACTTCGTACTTGAGATAGTATGCGGGTGCTCGTTAGGTTACGAGTACACTGGACAGGACTCGTCGGGAACTGTTGGTTGGTATTATACCAATCGTCAGTTATCAGTTCCCAGGTGACATGAGTACAGCTTAGTCCGCCGACATGACACTGTCACTTCGTCTCGAGTGTGTTCCCACTGTACTTAGATTACTACCCTACCACGGCTCAAAGGAGTCGTGCAAACAGGTAGTAGTTGGGTGCAGTCCTGAAGCACTTGGAGGCAGTGACGGTTAGACAGGATTCGTCTCTCCTGGTATTGGGGGTTGACATCACGCTGTGTCTAGGAGAGCCATTACACAAGTAGTCCTTGGCCAGGGCAAGCGAGATATACTGGTAGGTTTCCAGTGTTATCTTAGAGTGTTCTGGGTTACACTCCGACACGACTTGTACCGCTATTAGGGGACTGACGTTCACCGCCCCTTAGGCCCTCCATGCGATGTATCAGACGAACAGACCGGACTGTACGGAGATTGTCACATACAGGCTCAGTAGGAGTTCGGATGGGTTTACCTCATCTGCCTTCTTATCGACATCTACCTGGGGACCGTTATGTACAGCTAGTGCCGCTTGCGGTCTGTGGTTAAACCCACTGCCAGCGTAGTGTCGAGTCTTTAGAGTCCCACACACAGAGTTTCCCTGCATTGAGCGAAACGTGTAGAGGCCGTATAGTTTTACGGCAGGGCTACGATCACTTACGTGCACTTGTGTGCATATGCTGTTCGGGCAGGCAATACTAGTGGGCTTTGGTTTAAGCCATATCCTAGTATTGCACAGATGGATTTGATTTGTCTTCTGTGCATTCGCATTCTATGGAATGCGGATGCGGGTGTGTATGCACAGTTTTGAGGAGCGATGAAGGAGGAGGTGCCCCATTAGGGTTTTGGCAGTTGGTTCGGCCAAAACCGTAATGTGGCACACTCATTAGGGTTTTGACAATTCGTTTCGTCAAAACCGTTATGAGCCGGAGACATTGTTTACTAATCCTTTTAGTGATAGATTGATGATGGCTAATTGCATTGACCATTTGACTACTTAGACTTCTCTTGACTTTGTTGACCCATTGACCGTGCTGACCATTGACCTTCAAGAGGGATCTACACTATTCTTTTATTTTCTTTTTAATTCTTGAGTTATGATAATAGTCAACTCAATGTGCCATCAACTCTTTCATGATAGGATTAGTAATGATGATTTTTGTGTATTATTGCAACCATGGTTCATTTCATTTGGCTTAATTTTTTTTCATTATTCTCTTCCCATTCTCTCTCTTGAAATGAGAAGAAAAGAAAAGCTCCATGGTTGCTAAGCTTTCTACTTCTTCTTTCTCCTCTTGATCTCATCTTTTGATCTCATGTGTTGAGAGAAAAAGATCCCACAAAGACAAATACATCCATACATCTTCTCTATACATTCTAGGGCTTCTTGACTAGCAATCACTTTGCCCTAGTTGCCTCGGCTCGAGGTGGAGCTTGGTGTACATCTCTCGGGTGGATCGTCTTCGACTCAAGAAGGCCGCGGAGGTGCCCAAGGTCCGGATCGACGCTTGGAGCTTGGATGGACGAGCGGGACAGCGGAATGAAGACCCGAAGGACCGGTTCCGTGAGGTATACTTTCTACAAGCATAGTAGTTAAAACCTCTAAGTGTTTACTAGTTTCTAGTTTAGTAAAGATCCCGACTTTTAGTCCATGTTGCCTTGCGCCAAAATCATTGTTTTTCGCCGTTTCCGCCTCCCCGTAAGAACTGGGGTGAGCAACGTGGACTTACAGTGGTATCAGAGCCTAGCTAAACATAAACTAGTAAGTTAGCAAAGTGTTTAGAATATCGATCGGAAAAAAGTCGCAAAACACGTCCGCAAAACCTCTACTTACTGTCGATTTTCATACTGCTCAAAAAGTGATTTAAAATATATGAAAAATCGTCTCAGGGTTTTGTGAAAATACTGCAGAAAAACAATCCTGTGAATCGATCAAACGACCGCGGTTCCGCGGCAATGACATGCTCATTGCCGCGGTTCCGCCGCCGTTTTGACTCGGCACTGGATCGGATTTTGTGCAATGTTATTGTTTGGCTGTTTTGGGATTTT
Organism: Agapanthus africanus; assembly: GCA_030015575.1. NCBI lineage: Eukaryota > Viridiplantae > Streptophyta > Magnoliopsida > Asparagales > Amaryllidaceae > Agapanthus > Agapanthus africanus. The sequence goes on from JASDDO010000001.1 coordinate 412,031,198, forward strand.
TAGTACATGTTATTTCTACCCAGGTTTTCCAGAGAGCAAATTGACTTTTGGGGTGGTTAAAAATCCGTATTTTGATCGATATTCCAAACTCTTTGGCTAATGAATATTTTCTGTGATGTGATATATGTATTGAACGTCCGCTAATCACTATACGTCGATTAGTGGGGGTTATACATATCTGCGATCTATAATGTTGATGGTTTGTGTATATGAACTCGTTGGATTGTCGCGGATGAATAGCCGGGAATGGGTGTGAGATGAGAGTTTCTTTTTCTTTCATTCATTGTAAAATATGTAAATTGATGTAATATTATTTGTATGGCCGCACAACCGGGTCGGGGTTGTAGCCGTCATTGTATAATTTCTTTTTACTGTTTTTGCTTCTAGGATAGACCCAAGGTGGGGTGCACAAACTACCGGGTATCTCGAAGTGCCGAGTGGCCTACTCACGGTGTTGAGAGAGGTTGCTTCGCTTCGGGTACTTGGCGGGTAGTTTGCCGCACCCGTAGGGGTCTAGGGTGGGGTTTGGCTATTCATCGCGACCGTGTAATCCGCTTTTCGTTGCAGGCTCGAACGAATCGCGGATTCCTAGTATATCCAAAGTTTTCATCTATGATCTGTAATGGCTATCATTGCTATTTATCTATATACGATACCTATTTAGGCATTGCTTATGTTTTACAACCACGCTAGCCCAGCCCCCGCTCTGTCGTTAGTTAAGTAACCTAACGGGTGATGACGGGGCCCCGTGGCGAATGCGAATGGCATAAGCGTACGTCATATTTTGGTTGTTTTCTGCAATGGTAGGATTAAATGATGGGAAGCATTAAAAGAACTAATGCTAGAAAATAAACCAAATAAAAGTCGTTGGAACACTTTGAAAACCACTCGGGTTTTTTCAAAAACCAGCATTTTAAACGCGGAGCTTGAACCACTCCTTTTAAAAGCTATCTCGTTCCATCGACTATATCAAGTTCACTACGTTCACGGTTTCGCCAAAACCATCCGTAGCCCTCCGTCATTTCGGTTAAATATTCAGTAGTATTCAAGCTATGTATTTTGACCTTCGCCAAGGCATAGTGATTGGTAGCTGCTGAATATTTATCTGTAGCATAGATAGATGTGTTGGTTTGGGACAGTCGTACTACTATTTTGGCCTTCGTCAAGGGTATGTACGGGTGGGTTCAAATTAACCTGGATAATGACGGGTAGAACTTGACATGTGACTTATGATATGTTGGCCTTCGTCAAGGTCATACGAGCATGGGGCAAAAATCCACATCGGGGGTTTCATAAGCACTGAAACTTGCTAGCGCTGCATACCATTTGGAGTGTGATGATTCTGGTAGGATTCCTTCGGTTTTATCACGCGATGATATTTGGATCCCGATCCTACTGTGAGTATAAGCTACTCCTCGGGAAATCTCTCACTTAACGATCAATGCTATAAACCAAGTAGGTGTCTAGAAAGGTGTTAGCGGGGCTACGCCTACAGGGAAAAGTGGTTACTTAATTAAGGAACTTCGCGAAAGCGTTGGAAAACCTCCCTCGAAGTACCGACACTGGCCTGGCTGAACGGTTAAGCAAGTATTGTACGGTGAGATAGATCCTGACTAGTTCTTCCTTTATGGTTTGAGGAGGGATTCGAGAGACAGTGGGAGCCATCCTGTTTAGATAAATTAAAAACCAATCTAAACTTGCAAGAGCATCATGCTAAGTGTTTTCTTCTCTCTCTCTTAATTACAGCGACCCAGTGACCGCACCTAGGTTACATCTAGATAATAAAATGACTGAATCTGACTGTTATGACTGGCAATGGTATGTCCAGATGTCCATTGCCCATGACAAGCTGGGACACCTCTTGACTGATCCAACCCTTGACGTCTCAGGTCCAGTTTCCCCTGTCACGGATATTGATATCCGTAGGACATCGGAAGAAGACTGTGCGAAAGCCAAGTGCCTCGTGTTAGCCTCAGTTGATGGTATATACCAGAGGCAGCACGAGAAGATGGACTCAGCTTCTATCTTCCTCCATAACAAAGTTTTATATGAAGAGCAATCTCGTATCGCAAGATATGAGACCTCGAACGAATTGCTTCCAGCGAGGTTGGCTATCAGGTCATCTGTAGGAGGCAACGTACTTACAGAGACCAGCTCTTTTGAGCTCTCAGACCTGAAGACCACGTTGAAAAACGGGTCAGATGCTGACTTAGTTTAACAGTCTCTACCTACTACCCTGAAGGAAACCAGGGAAGTAGAAAGAAAGGGAAAGGCAGAAGTTTCGGGAATGGATGCAGTAAAAGAGGGATGTTCCTATTGTTACGGGAATGAACATAGGCAGAAGGATTGCAGGGCTTGCAAAGCCAGTAGCGAGAATTCGAAGCGTGTTGTGGCTTCGGCTTCGGGTGTGTTTGTAATAGAGAACTGTATGTCAGTTAACCCTACTTCCTGGGTATTGGATACCGAATCAGGATCTCATATCTGTAATTCGTTACAGGCTCTGAGAAACCGTAGGGTTATCAGGAAAGGTGATATGACTCTTAGGGTTGCTAACGGAATGAACATGTATGCTGTATCCGTAGGGGAATATCATCTAGGACTAACAACTGGGCAGATATTGATTCTGCGTGACTGTTTTTATGTACCAGGTGCGACTTGTAATATCATATCTGTATCCTTACTTTCTAAGGAAGGATATGATTTTACTTTTGTAAGCGATGTAGTAAACATCCACCTAAATCAAGTACTGATTGGGTCAGGTACATTAAAATACGGTATATACGTTTTGAATCAAGCTCAGGTCTTCAGTGTCCAGAACACACTACGGAATTAAATCAGGCTTTCTTATGGCATTGTAGACTGGGTCACATTAATGAGACACGGTTGACAAAGTTACATAAAGAAGGATACTTGGATCCGTTCGAGTACCAGTCTTATACCACTTGTGAATCTTGTCTCATGGGAAAGATGACAAAGACTCCGTTCACTGGACACGGAGAAAGAGTGAGTTAGCTCTTGGGACTCATACACAGTGACGTGTGTGGTCCAATGTCTACACATGCGTGAAGTGGTTATTCATACTTCATTACTTTCACAGATGATTTCTCTAGGTATGGGCATGTCTTCTTGATGAAGCAAAAATCCGAGGCCTTTGAGAAATTTCAGGAATATAAGAATGAAGTTGAAAAACAAACAGGCAAAAGTATCAAGACACTAAGATCTGATCGAGGTGGTGAATACTTGAGTGCCGAGTTTCTGGGCTTCTTAAAAGAGAATGGAATTCTCTCTCAGCTTACTCCTCCATACACACCACAACACAACGGTGTATCGGAAAGGAGGAATCGAACCCTATTGGATATGGTTCATTTCATGATGAGGAAGGCTGAGTTGCCGCGATCCTTCTGGGGTTATGCACTAGAATCAGCTGCATATCTTTTGAACAAGGTCCCCTCCAAGACAGTGCCTACCACACCATATCAGATGTGGTGTGGGAAGAAACCCTGTCTTAAGTATCTGAAGATATGGGGATGTCCAGCTTTTGTAAAAAAGCAGCATGCGGACAAGCTCGAAGCACGCTCAGTATTGTGTAAGTTTGTGGGATACCCAAAGAACTACAAGGGGTATTTTTTCTATTACGCAGAGGAACAAAAGGTTTTTGTTTCTCGTCATGCCCACTTTCTGGAACATCAGTTTTTAGAAAAAGAAGCAAGTGGGAGCGTAGTAGAACTGGAAGAAATTCCAGAACCACAACTTGTTCCTGAAACCTTGGTAGAACCAGAAGGTTCGGGAGAACCGGACATTCCAGCGCCACTCCGCAGGAGTAGTAGGCAGTCTCATCCGCCCGAGAGATACTACGGTTTTCTCATAGACAGGGATAGAGAGGATTGCACCATGGATTATGGTGAGCCTACTAGCTTCCAGCAAGCCATTCAGAGCGGCGACTCGGTAAAATGGCTGGATGCAATGCGGGCCGAGATGGAGTCTATGTACACCAACAAAGTTTGGACTTCGGACTTTGCTCCAGAAGGGGTAAAACCCGTAGGCTGCAAATGGATCTTCAGAAAGAAGATTGGTGTAGATGGGCAGGTTGAGACCTATAAAGCTAGATTTGCTGCAAAGGGTTTTCGTCAAAGACCTGGTTTGGACTATGACGAGACCTTTTCTCCAGTGGCTATGCTGAAATCCATTCAGATCCTTCTTGCCATTGCTGCCTTCCACAATTATGAAATCTGGCAGATGGACGTAAAGACGGCTTTCCTAAATGGAAATCTGGAAGAGTGCGTCTATATAGATCAGCCGGAGGGATTCATTCAGAGTGGGAGCAGCGGTAGAGTATGCAAGTTGCTCAAGTCCATTTATGGACTTAAGCAAGCATCGCAGAGTTGGAATATCTGCTTTGATGATACTGTCAAAGAATTCGACTTTATCAAAAACCCAGATGAACCATGCATTTACAGTAAGATTGTAAGGAGAACTGTGGTATTCCTCGTCTTGTACGTGGATGACATTATCCTAATAGGAAATGATATTCCCATGCTACAGTCAGTCAAAGGATTCTTGTCGCAAGGGTTCTCCATGAAGGACCTGGGCGATGCCAACTACATTCTGGGATCTAGATCTATCGTGATAGATCTAAGAGGATGTTGGGACTTTCACAGTCAAGGTACATCGACACCATACTGAAAAGGTTCAGTATGGAAGATTCCAAGCGCGGTAATTTACCGGCTTGTCACGGGATCACCATCTCCAAAGAGATGTCTCCCAAGACTGATTTGGAAAGGGATCGCATGTCTATTATATCCTACGCATCTGTGGTAGTCTCTATAATGTATGCGATGTTATGTACCAGACCAGATGTAGCATACGCATTGAGCGTTGTAAGCCGGTATCAGTCAAACCCAGGGAGAAACACTGGATAGCGGTAAAGAACATTCTCAAGTACCTGAGAAGGACTAAGGAGATGTTCTTGGTGTATGACGGAAAAGACCTCCAGCTCGAGGCCTTTGCAGACTCCAGCTTCCAGAGTGACAAGGATGACTCCAAGTCCATGTCGGGTTATGTCTTTACCCTCAATGGAGGGGCGGTTTGCTGGAAGAATTCCAAGCAGGAGACCGTTGCAGACTCAACTATGGAAGCGGAGTACATAGCTGCTTGCGATGCCGCAAAGGAAGCTGTCTGGATGAAGAAGTTCCTCACGGAGCTTCAGGTGGTTCCTACCATTGTTGATCCAATACCGCTGTATTGCGACAACAACGGCGCTATAGCTTTAGCGAAGGAACCCAGGTCCCATCAGAAGTCCAGGAACATTTTGAGGCGGTACCACCTGATCAAGGAGATCGTAGATCGCCGGGAGATCGAGGCGAAGAGAGTAAATACGGAGAACAACACTGTAGATCCACTCACGAAGGCCCTACCCCAGACTCAGTTCGAGCGGCTGATCGAGATGATAGGTCTTCGATACGCCAGTACATGGCCTTAGTGCAAGTGGGAGATTGTAAGTGTATATGCCCTAGAGGCCATTACTGTATCATACTAGCTTGTATATTACTTGATGAAAGCTTGGGATATTCACAGTTGTATAGACAATCTTGCTCAAAATGGTAGTATGCTACTTGGTTTGTCTCTACTTCAATATGTGCATGTGTTTCTTTTAGCATATCGCTGATATACATATTAGTAGAGCCCTTAGGATGTTTGCTTGATTACCAGAGTTGTGATGGCGCTCACACTCATGGGGGCTGGGTAATCCATAAGCACATCCTTATACAGGTCCCTAGTCATTGGACTATCGAGACAGGGCATCGATACTCCGGAGTAGACTAGCGTATGCGCTTCTCATCCCAGCGGGGGAGACGGTCTGTCCCACAGCCGTCAGCACGTCGTACTTGAGATAGTTTGCGGGTGCTCGTTAGGTTACGAGTACACTGGACAGGACTCGTCGGGAACTGTTGGTTGGTATTATACCTATCGTCAGTTATCAGTTCCCAGGTGACATGAGTACAGCTTAGTCCGCCGACTTGACACTGTCACTTCGCCTCGAGTGTGTTCCCACTGTACTTAGATTACTACCCTACCACGGCTCAAAGGAGTCGTGCAAACAGGTAGTAGTTGGGTGCAGTCCCGAAGCACTTGGAGGCAGTGACGGTTAGACAGGATTCGTCTCTCCCGGTATTGGGGGTTGACATCGCGCTGTGTCTAGGAGAGCCATTACACAAGTAGTCCCAGGCTAGGGCAAGCGAGATATACAGGTAGGTTTCCAGTGTTATCTCAGGGTGTTCTGGGCTATACTCCGACACGACTTGTACCGCTATTAGGGGACTGACGTTCACCGCCCCCCTAGGCCCGCCATGCGATGTATCAGACGAACAGACTGGACTGTACGGAGATTGTCACATACCGGCTCAGTAGGAGTTCGGATGGGTTTACCTCATCGGCATTCTTATCGACATCTACCTGGGGACCGTTACGTACAGCTAGTGCAGCTTGCGGTCTGTGGTTAAACCCACTGCCAGCGTAGTATCGAGTCTTTAGAGTCCCACACAGAGAGTTTCCCTGCATTGAGCGAAACGTGTAGAGGCCGTATGGTTTTACGGCAGGGCTACGATCACTTACGTGCACTTGTGTGCGTATGCTGTTCGGGCAGGCAATACTAGTGGGCTTTGGTTTAAGCCAGATCCTAGTATTGCACAGATGGATTTGATTTGTCTTCTGTGCATTCGCATTCTACGGAATGCGGATGCGGGTGTGTATGCACAGTTTTGAGGAGCGATGAAGGAGGAAGTGCCCCATTAGGGTTTTGGCAGTTGGTTCGGCCAAAACCGTAATGTGGCACACTCATTAGGGTTTTGACAATTCATTTCGTCAAAACCGTTATGAGCCGGAGACATTGTTTACTAATCCTTTTAGTGATAGATTGATGATGGCTAATTGCATTGACCATTTAACTACTTAGACCTCTCTTGACTTTGTTGACCCGTTGACCGTGTTGACCATTGACCTTCAAGAGGGATCTACACTCTTCTTTTATTTTCTTTTTAATTCTTGAGTTATGATAATGGTCAATTCAATGTGCCATCAACTCTTTCATGATAGGATTAGTAATGATGATTTTTGTGTATTATTGCAACCATGGTTCATTTCATTTGGCTTAATTTTTTTCATTATTCTCTTCTCATTCTCTCTCTTGAAATGAGAAGAAAAGAAAAGCTCCATGGTTGCTAAGCTTTCTCCTTCTTCTTCCTCCTCTTGATCTCATCTTTTGATCTAATGTGTTGAGAGAAAAAGATCCCACAAAGACAAATACATCCATACATCTCCTCTATTCATTCTAGGGCTTCTTGACTAGCAATCACTTTGCCCTAGTTTCCTCGGCTCGAGGTGGAGCTCGGTGTACATCTCTCGGGTGGATCGTCTTCGACTCAAGAAGGCCGCGGAGGTGCCCAAGGTCCGGATCGACGCTTGGTGCTTGGATGGACGAGCGGGACCGCGGAATGAAGACCCGAAGGACCGGTTCCGTGAGGTATACTTTATACAAGCATAGTAGTTAAAACCTCTAAGTGTTTAATAGTTTCTAGTTTAGTAAAGATCCCGACTTTTAGTCCATGTTGCCTTGCGCCAAAATCATTGTTTTTCGCCGTTTCCGCCTCCCCGTAAGAACCGGGGTGAGCAAAGTGGACTTACACTTGTGTCTACCGGAGTACCTCTCGGGTGCCTGAGGTTACCCACCATATCTGCGGAGTGGCCAATGGAATGTCAATCCAGATTGAATCTTTAGGTTCTTATCAAATTTTCAGTAATCGATTGCGGTTCTGGAATCACTTCCAGTTCTACCATACTCCCACTACTGTTTTCTGAAAAATCCATTTTTATTAAAACTGTGGCGAGTCAAGAACAATATCACTATTGATCTTCTAGATGGTAGAAAGTCAACCCTCATCATAGCCCGGGTCAACCCACAAACAGCCATTACAGAAACGTGCCTTGAGTTATCCAGATTCTGGTTTTAAGCATAAGCCGGAAAACTCCCCGTACCTTAACAATGTTAAGATATGAACCGTTCTATATCCAATATAGAAACAGAGGCACTGATTTAATTGGAACCAGATTCAAATCATGGAGCTGTCTCCAGTGCATGTCAACTAAATAGAAGGAGGACGATCAGCGTTACTCAACTTAGAAATGCATCCAGATATGAGTAACCTGAAAAAGAAACAAGTTTCTCATAATCATTACTATCAACTGAATACCATACACAAGTATCCACATCTTCGATCACCTTGAAGAATCTTGATACTTGCAATGCCTGATTCTCTACTTTATTCTTATACTTATAACTTCTCAAAAACTTAGACCTTGCATTTTACGAAACACATGTCTAAGAACCAGAGAAGTCATAGGTAAACAGAATGTAGTACGAGTACCACCCCCTCTGTCCGCACGGACACTGGACAACATACAATACTCTGTATAAGTCCCTTGAGTCAAACAACTCATTCCCTGTGTGTCGTAGGTTGAAAACTGTACTCATGGTTAAGAAGAATTACACCGCTGTTTAATGCTCCTTACCTAACCATCCACTGATATAGGTAAATGTCATAGACATAATTTCAAAAAGTTATATCTCACTTCATAAAATGAACGTACAGATATATCAATTTGAAATTGGTGCATAACAACGGATATTCAAAACCAAATATTTATCGTCTGGCAAACAGCCCAGGTGATTTCCTCAAATATCACCAATTACAACGAATTCCAATATATTGAGGATGATCACCTAATACCGAATAACTTACTCCCACTCATCATCTGTAAAACCATACAGATGTGAGAATCATACCTGGTAAATACATACCCTGGAGTAAGGACTAATTGGGAAATCAGTTTTCTTTTAACAGTACACAGTAAAACTAAAACATTGAAATGTTTCGTAGGGGTATCCGGGTATTCCTAGTAATGCCTCTTCCATTATCCAGATTCACAACTCTAACCGTATATTTCTTTTCCACCTCTCCAAATCCCTTTATATGTCTTTAGTCGTTACCTTCTGTACACCCATTTAGGCCTAATGGTTTTCTTCCTTCCCTACCGCTCGGCACCAACCTATGGTTTGGAAGAAGACTATCCAATAAGCATGATTGGTATACTTTCCTAATCCTAGGAGCACTCACAATGCGAGAGAAGGTGAAGATAAAAGACAACCGAATAAAGAATATTCCTATTTCTCCCGAACCAGAATCCATCCCCGAACTGGAACAAGTTCCTTTCGAGTTCGTATATAACCATACGATGGAGTATCCAAATAACTGTGGATCTTTGTAGTGATACGGAGTGTTCTGGAGAAATACAAAGGTGAAATAGGAGTGGTAATGAAATACGTGGTTCGGTCGTGAATAGCAGTCGCAATTTACTTTGCCCTCTTTCTAATCCCTTTATTTGTCTTTACTTAATAGCTTTTGAACACCATCGTTAGGCTAATTGGTTTTCTTCATTCCCTACTGGTCGGCACCTGCCTATGGGTTGGATGAAGACTATCCAATTAGCGTAATAGGTGTACCATCCTAATCTAAGGAACAATCGAAACCAGAGAGAAGGTAAAAAGAAAAGACAACTGAATAGTCCTATTCGTTTTCTCCAGAACCGGAAACCATCCTCGAATAAATTCCTTCGAGTTCGTATATAACCATACTATGGCTTTATCCAATGGAAGTGGATGTTTGTAGTAATACGGGGTGTCCTGGAGAAAAGGGTAAAAGTTGTAGTGACAATGAGGTATGCAACTCTGACAATCCAAAAGCCAGTGTTTTAAGAAGGTTCGGTTAATCTTGGTCACTGAGTCATAGTATAGGGTCGGGCCATGGTCGCTACCAAAGAGAGGGAGAAAAGAAACACTCTGCGTGCACTCTAACCTAGATCAGAATGGTTACCAATTTATCTAATCAGGAAACCTCCCACTGTAACCACAAATTCTCCTCCAAACCTGAAAGAAGAATTAGTTGGGATCACCCGAGGAGTAAACCAACTCATCAGTGAGAATCGGGATCCAACTATCATCGCATGATAACGTGACAGAATCCACTCACGTTATCACACTCAAGAAGGTATGCGCATGCCTGGAAAGTTTCAGTTTCTTTAGAAACTCCCGATGTGATATTTACCGCTAGGTCCCAAGTGACCTTGACTGAGCCAACATATCAAAGGATCTATTCAATTTCAACCCGTCATTATCTTGATTGCATTAGACCCACCCGCACGAGTCCTTGACTGAGCCAAAATGACCGTACGACTGTCCTAACCAATCACATATCCATGAGACAAAAAGGTTTATAGAGCTACCGCACACTACGCCTCGGCTGAGCACGACATACGTAGTACGAATACTAAGCAATACTAATCTGAAATGACGGAGGGCTACGACTGGTTTTTGGCGAAAAACCTTTATCGTAATGAACTTGATATCGTTGAAGGAACCGGATAGCTTTCTATAAAAATATAGTGACGAAAACATTTGCTAAAGAGGTCACTCCCGGTGAAGGGATCTCGGCACTTTCCCTGTAGAATGAGGTGCAGGATATTCCAACTGAATACCACGATGCAAAGCAAAAGGCAATCGGCTATAGTGAAGTTATTACCCTGACGCAAACTTCTGTCCAAGGGGTCACTCCCGCTGATGGAATCTCGGCCCTTGCCTCGTCGACTGAGGTGCTGGATATTCATAACCGAATACCACTGTGCAAAACAAAAGAGAACGTCCTTGCAATAACAACGTTTTGAAAAATGTTCCAACAACATCAGAATAGGTTTGTTTAGCTTTTCATTGATCCGAATCAATGCAGTCCCACCAATTGATCACACCAATAAAGAAAGAAAATAATGATGTACGTATATGCCATCCGTATTCGCCACTGGGTCCCGTCATCACCCGTTAGGTTACTTAACTAACGACAGAGCGGGGACTGGACTAGCACGGATGCAAAACATATACAACATCTACTAGTATATATATCAATATATAATATTCGCTCAAGGCGTGATAAAATGCAACATCACAGAAATATAATTAGCATCACAGAACAATACAGATATCTTGGATCCCCGGGTTTCATAGAGCCGCTACTTAAACCCGACGTTCCCCTGGTCGTGTGGATAGCCTGTGCAATGAAATCCTAGACTCCTAAGGGGGCGGCAAGTTACCCGTCAAAACCTGAAGTGAGGCAGCCCCCTTCAGCAACGTGAATGGACCACCCAGCACTTCACGGAATCTGGCAACTTGGGCACCCCTCCGGGGTCAACCTGTACCCCCTACGAGTGCGGCGAATAGCCCGCCGATTCTAGAGTGAAGCCCCTTCCGTCTCAAAGCCATGATATGCGGGCTCGTTGCCCTCTAGAACCCAGCTATCCGTGCACCCCACCGCGGGGTAATCCTAGTACAGAAAGTAAAATATATACAACGGGTACATCGACCTCAGCCCGGTCGTGCCCCAAAAGAATAATATACAAACAGGCAGTAACGGCAGTCCACATGTCAGGCGCTCGCCCCGCAATATCAAATGTACATAATAACACCAAAACTGTACTAACATTTCATCCAGGCTATCGACCAAGAAAGATCTGCAACATCACAGCACAACATAGAACATCAACGTGAATGTCACGTTCGGAAATCCGTCTAAAAGGGCTTAGCAGTTAGACAGGATTTACCGATCAAGTGACATTCACGGTCGCAGATATAATGTAAATACTGTGAACTAACATGTTTAAAATTTTCGTTCGACAAAATTTCCCGAAGTAGGCCCCAAGCACAATACCCAGTACTCAAAATAAATCTGGGCCCAAAAATAATATACCAGAAACCCCATTTTCAATACAGGAATCACTACAAGAAATTTGGTGCAGTGACGTCACTGTTCTGCGCCGGAACCGCGGCCAAAAGGGGATTTAGGCTGCGGTTCCATGGTGATACAGTGACTTCATGCAACCATATTTCTATAGTATTCATATAACAGCCTGCACGATTTTCTGCAACATACCAAAAAAATTTTTGAGCACAAATGAAAATCGACAGAAACTGTCACATTTGAAAATGCGGTTTCGGAAATTTTGTTCGATCGATACTTTAAACACGTTAGAGCAAGCTAGACTAGGTTAATGGCGTGGCTCCGATACCATGTAAGACTACGGTAGCGCCCCGGCCGTCTATCCGAGGCCAAAATGCGGAAACGAAAATTTTTCTTGACTTGAAAACTGGTGTTATCGTTTGCTTAAAACCCGGATCGTAACCATTAAACTAATGCTAGCAAACAAGAGATGGGATAGAATTCTATACCGAGCGATCCGTGTCCTTCGGTCTTCGGCCTCCACTCCGATCTCCTCGCGGAATCTCCTGTCTTCATCTCCTCGTCGGAACGGGCACCACATTGCCGGGTTCTTTTACGGGCTTCCACCTTTGGACCGAGGCAACTCGAGCACGAAGTTGGCGAGTCGACGTGCCCAAGGATGCTGTAGGCAAAGTGTAGTAATGTTTGTCTCATGGGATTGTGAAGTTGCCTTTTGATGGAGGAAAAGAAATCAACTTTGGAGATGTGTTAGGAATTTTTGTAGCAAGCAAGGAAAAATGAGATGAAGTAAAATTCCTACACCAAATGAATTCACTCTGTCTTTTTCAAAGATATGATAAGAATGAGGTGGATATCAAAAACCATGAAGTGAGGTGAGTGTAGTAAAAGGAATGGTGACCATAAGCCAAAAGCAAGTCTCACATCAATATCAAAATCAACTCTCATCTTATCCTTTCTCAATTAATGCAAAAGAAATGATGAAAGAAAAAGCAAAGATGCTTAATCCATCATAATCACTCATTTACAAATAAACCCTCCACAATTGCTAATTTGCATACTTGCAAATTAGCCCTCCCATCAAAAAAATCCGGCCGTGAAGGAACAGAGGAAAACTGGCCGAAACGGAATGCAAACTGGCAACTTCAAAAACTGATCACGTAATAAATTACAGGAAAATCCCCCGACTGTATATACATACCCGCATTTGTATTCCGACCGAACACAAATGCAATGAGATAAAATCTACACTGTACAATAGTAGGAACTGGCTTAAACCAAAGCCCTCTCGTATTATCCGTCCGATCATGATCCGTGCAATACCGCACGTACATGATCGAACCCTGCCATATCTCCATACAGCCTCTACAGCGTTTCGCCCGAAACTTGAGTAACTGTCTGTGGGGGACTCTAAAGACTCGTCAATACTTTGGCTGTGGATTTAACCACTAGCACGTCAGAGGTATTAGCCATACGTGACAGGCTACCACCTATTGACCAAAAGGGACGTCTGTGAGCGAACTCACCCTGACACCCTACTGAGCCTGTCAGTGACAATATCCGTACAGTCCGGTCCGTTCATCTATGAGCATCACATGGCGGGCTTAGGGGGTTGGTAAAAGTCAGACCCCCAAAAGCGGTACAAGTCGTGTCGGAGTGTGGCCCAGAACACCTTGAGATACTACTGGAATACCTACCAGTAAATCTCCTGCCTCGGCCGAGGGCTTTGTGTAATGGCTCTCCTAGACATAGCGCGACCTCACCCCCAATACCGGGAGAGACGAACCCCTGTAGATCCGCTCACTGCCTCCATGTGGCTCGGGACTGTACCCAACTAAAACCTGTTTGCACGACTCCTTTGAGCCGTGGTAGGGTAGTAATCAAAGTACAGTGGGAACTCACATGGGACAAATGACGATCTCAGGTCGATGAACTAACCTGTACACATGTCACCAGGGAACTGCTATCTGACGTCTGGTATAAGACCAACTAGCATATTCCCGGGGAGTCCTGTCCAGTGTACTCATAACCCAATGAGCACTTGTATACATCTTAGGTGAACCAACTGACACCTGTGGCTTGTGAGAACGGCCACCGCCCCTCGTCGGGGTCTCGACTGTATACACTAGTCTATTCTGGAGTATCGACGCCCTGTCTCGAAAACTCCCACGACTAGGGACCTTTTAAGGATGTGCTTATAGACCCCAGCTCCCACGTATATGATCGCCATCATACTACTGGCCATCAAGCAAAAATCCTAAGGTCTCTATCAACGTGCAATAGTGACCTGTAAGGCCACCTGAAAGAGTACACGATGATAAAGATAAACCAGATTGCATACTATCATCTTGAGTAACACCGTTCTAACGGTATAGGTCCTCTCTTAATCATTGCAATCACGTGCCCGTGATCCAATAATTGACTCTGAGGGCACTATCTCCAACAATTCTTCCTTTTTGGTTTAAGGAGGGATTCGAGAGACAGTGGGAGCCATCCTGTTTAGACAAACTAAAAACCACTCTAAAGTTGCAAGAGCATCATGCTAAAGTGTTTCTTCTCTCTCTCCTAATTGCAGCGACCAAACATCATGACCGGACTTACTACTAGATAAAAACATACTGACAGGGCCAAACTACAAAGATTGGCTAAGGAATGTCAAAATGGCCATCACTTATGATAAGTTGGTGTATCTCCTTACCACCAAAGCTCCCCCTATCTCAGGTCCCAAAACCAGCGTCGCGGATAAGGAAATCCGTAAGACCTGGGAAATCAACTGCGCGAAGGCCAAGTGCCTCGTGCTTGCCTCTATGGACAATGAACATCAAAGGAGGCACGAGAAAATGGACCTTGAATCCATATTTTTCCATACAAAAGAACTGTATGGAGAGCAATCCGGTATCGCCAGATACGAAGACTCGAAAAAGCTGTTTTTGGCGAGATTGGCCGTCAGATCATCGGTTGCGGAACACGTGCTTAAGATGATTGGCTTCATTGAGGAGCTCGCGGACCATGGGACCACGTTAGAGAACGAGCTCTACACGGACTTGATTCTCCAGTCCCTTCTTTCCCCTTACGCCCAGTTTATCCTGAACTTCAACTTGCAAGAAAAAGAAGTTGAACTTTCAGAACTCCTCAACATGCTGAGGAGTGCAGAGGGCACCCTACAAAAAGGTAGGGAAACATCCACTTTGTTTGTAGGAGGATCTTCCTCTTCTAGGTCCAAGGCGAAAGCCAAGGGAAAGAAGAAGAAAACCCCCACCAAACCAAGGGGCGGTGTTAGTAAAGCGGATACGAAGGGAAAGGCAAAGGAAACAAAGGTAGCGGGAAAGCTTGTGGGGAAGGAAGAGTGCTTTTACTGTCATAAGAGTGGACACTGGAAAAAGGATTGCAGGGCTTGGAAGACCAGAAACCAGGACCCGAAGCAAGTTGCGGCTTCGGCTTCAGGTGTGTATGTTATTGAAAACTGTCTATCAATAAACTCTACTTGGTATTGGATACCGGATCAAGATCTCATATCTATAATTCCATGCAGGCACTGAGAAAGCGTAGGGTTTTGAAGGCAGGTGATATGACCCTCAGAGTTGCAAACGGAGCTGGTATGGATGCTGAGTCCGTGGGGGACTATCGCTTGGGAATGTCAGATGGACATGTTTTGGTTTTACGTGATTGTTATTTTTACCTAATGCAACTTGTAATATCATATTTGTATCTTTATTATCTAAAGAAGGTTATAAATTTGCATTTGTAAGCAATGTTGTAAACATTCACCTTAATCAAGTTTTGATTGGGACAGGTACATTAAGCAATGGTATATACGTATTAAACCAACCACAGATTTTCAATGTCCAAAATACACACAAAAGAAAGTCTCCAGAAACAAATCAGGCTTTCTTATGGCATTGTAGACTGGGTCACATCAATGAGAGAAGGTTGACGAAGTTACATACAGAAGGATATTTGGATCCATTCGAATATCAATCGTATGCAACTTGTCAATCCTGTCTCAAAGGAAAAATGACAAAGACTCCGTTCACTGGACACGGAGTAAGAGCGAGAGAGCTCTTAGGACCCGTAAACAGCGATTTGTGCGGTCCAATGTCTACACATGCGCCAAGCGGTTATTCTTACTACATTACTTTTACGGATGACTTTTCAAGGTACGGATATGTCTTCTTAATAAAACATAAATCTGAAGCCTTTGGAAAATTCCAGGAATATAAGAATGAAGTAGAAAAACAAACCGGCAAAAGTATCAAGTCACTGAGATCTGATCGAGGTGGTGAATACTTGATTGCCGAGTTCCTGGATTACCTAAAAGAGAATGGAATTCTCTCTCAGCTTACTCCTCCATACACTCCGCAATATAACGGCGTATCGGAGAGACGGAACCGGACCCTATTGGATATGGTACGTTCCATGATAAGTAACGCTGAGTTACTGCGATCATTCTGGGAATATGCATTAGAATCAGCTGCATACCTTTTGAACCGAATTCTAACTAAGACTGTGCCTACCACACCATATCAGATGTGGAGTGGGAAGAAACCCTATCTTAAGCACATTAAGACATGGGGATGTCCAGCTTTTGTCAAAAAGCAGCATGCAGACAAACTCGAGGCATGCTCAGTACAGTGCAAGCTTGTGGGATATCCAAAGAACTCTAAGGGATATTTCTTCTATTGCGAAGAAGAACAAAAGGTTTTTGTTTCTCGTCATGCCCACTTCTTGAAAACTGAATTTTTAGAAAATCAGATAAGTGGGAGCGCAATAGAACTGGATGAAATTCCAGAACCACGAGCTATTACTGAAAGCTTAGTAGAACCAGAGGGTTCAAAAGAACAGGACATTCCTACGCCGCTCCGCAGGAGTAGTAGGCAGTATCATCCGCCCGAGAGATACTACGGTTTTCTTATAGACGGGGATAGAGAGGATTGCATCATTGATAGTGATGAGCCTACTAGCTTCCAGCAGGCCATTCATAGCGTTGACTCGGTGAAATGGCTGGATGCAATGCGGACCGAAATGGAATCCATGTACACCAACAAAGTATGGACTTTGGACATTGCTCCGGATGGGGTAAAACCCGTAGGATGCAAGTGGATCTTCAAGAAGAAGATTGGTGTAGATGGACAGGTTGAGACCTATAAGGCTAGACTTGTTGCAAAGGGTTTTCATCAAAGACCTGGTTTGGACTATGACGAGACCTTTTCTCCAGTGTCTATGCTGAATTCCATTCGGATCCTTCTTGCCATTGCTGCCATCCACGATTATGAGATTTGGCAGATGGACATAAAGACTGCTTTTCTAAATGGAAATTTAGAGGAGTGTGTCAATATCGACCAGCCAAAGGGTTTCATTCAGAGTGGGAGCAGCGGAAAGGTGTGCAAGTTGCTTATGTCCATCTATGGACTAAAGCAGGCATCGCGGAGTTGGAACATTTGTTTTGATGAAACAGTCAAAGATTTTGGCTTTATCAAAAATCCAGATGAACCATGCATCTATAGTAGATTTGTAGCAACTGTCGTATTCCTCCTTTTATACATGGATGACATTCTCTTGATAGGAAATAACATTCCTATGCTACAATCTTTCAAAGGGTTCTTGTCACACAGGTTCTCCATGAAAGACCTGGGTGATGCCTCTTACATTCTGGGGATCCGGATCTATCGTGACAGATCTAAGAGGATATTAGGACTTTCATAGTCCAGGTACATCGACACCATACTGAAAAGATTCAGTATGGAAGATTCCAAGAGCGGTAATCTACCGGCTTGTCACGGGATCACCCTCTCCAAAGAGATGTCTCCCAAGACTGATTTGGAAAAGGATCGCATGTCTATTATACCCTACGCTTCTGCGGTAGGCTCTATAATGTATGCGATGTTGTGTACCAGACCAGATGTAGCTTATGCACTGAGTGTGGTAAGCCGGTATCAGTCAAACCCTGAGGAGAAGCACTAGATAGCGGTAAAGAACATTATCAAGTACCTGAGAAGGACTAAGGAGATGTTCTTGGTGTATGGCGGAAAAGACCTCCAGATCGAGGCCTTTGCTGACTCCAGCTTCCAAAGTGACAAGGATGATTCCAAGTCCATGTCGGGTTATGTCTCTACCCTCAATGGAGGGACGGTGTGTTGGAAGAGTTCCAAACAGGAAACCGTTACTGACTCGACAATGGAAGAGGAATATATCGCTGCTGCTGATGCCACAAAAGAAGCCGTCTGGATGAGGAAGTTCTTAACGGAACTTCAGGTGGTTACGTCCATTATTGATCCAATACCACTGTATTGCGACAACAACGTGGCTATACCTTTAGCGAAGGAACCCAGGTCCCATCAGAAATCCAGACACATCTTGAGGTGGTATTACCTGATCAGGGAGATCGTGGGTCGCCAGGAGATCGAGGTTTGGAGAGTTGCTACGGAAGATAACACTGCTGATCCACTCATGAAGGCCTTATCCCAGACTCAGTTCGAGCGGCTCATCGAGATGATAGGTCTTCGATACGCCAGTACATGGCCTTAGTGCAAGTGGGAGATTGTTAGTGTATATGCCCTAGAGGCCATTACTATATCATACTAGTTTGTATATTACTTAATGGAAGCTTGGGATATTCACAGTTGTATAGACAATCTTGCTCAAAATGGTATTATGCTACTTGGTTTGTTTCTACTTTAATGTGTACATGTGTTTCTTTTAGTATATCACCTATACACATTAGTGGAGCCCCTAGGATCTTTGCTTGATTACCAGCATTGTGATGGCAGTCACACTCGTGGGGGCTGCGCAATCTACAAGCATATCCTTATATAGGTCCCTAGTCATAGGACTATCGAGACAGGGCATCGATATTCCGGAGTTGACTAGCATATGCGCTTCTCATTCCAGCATGGGAGACGGTCTGTCCCACAGCCGTCAGTACGTCGTACTTGAGATAGTATGCGGGTGCTCGTTAGGTTACGAGTACACTGGACATGACACGTCGGGAACTGTTGGTTGGTACTATACCTATCGTCAGTTAAAAGTTCCCAGGTGACATGAGTACAGCTTAGTCCGCTGAATTGACACTGTCACTTCGCCTCGAGTGTGTTTCCACTATACTTTGCTTACTACCCTACCACGGCTCAAAGGAGTCGTGCAAACAGTGTTAGTTATATTTATGCCCTAGAGGCCATTACTGTAAATAGGATGTATATTGTAGTGGATGCTGGGACATATATAGGGAGGAATTTCTTGCTCGACATGATAGTATGATATCTGGTCACTCTTTACCTTAACGTGTACTCAGATTGTCTCTCTATTACATGTTGGTAAAGCCCTTAGGATGTGTACTTGACTACCTGGACTATGATGCGGATCATACTAATGGGGACATGGTAGTCCATAAGTACATCCTTGAAAGTCCCTAGTCGTGGGTGTATCGAGATGGGGCATCGATATACCAGAGTAGACTAGCGTGTACCTTCTCGACCCATACAGATGGGCGATGGATGATCCCATATCCATCGGTGTTTGACATCAGAGATCATATACGGTTGCTCAGTAGAGACTGGGTACACTGGACGGACTCGCCGAGAACTCCCAGATGGTAATATACCTCACGTCAGATGGCAGTTCTCTGGTGACACTGGTACAGAGTAGTCTGTTGACCCGAGATCGTCATAGAGTCTTGTGTAGTTCCCACTGTGCTTTGATTTCCATCTTACCACGTCCAAGAGGGCGTGCAAAACGGTGGTTTTTGGGTACAGTCCCGAGTCACATGGAGGCAATGAGCGATAGGAGGGGATTCGTCTCTCCCGGTATAGGGAGTTGATGTTGCACTGTGTTCGATTGGCTATAACAGGAAGTCCCTGGCCAGGGTTGATCAGAGAATTGCTGGTAAGTGTTACCAGTAGTTTCTCGACCCGTTATGAGCCTCATATCGACACGACTTATCGAGCTATTGGGGTCTGACGTTTACCACCCCTAGGCAAGATATGCGACATATCAAACGATCAGACCGGACTGTACGGTAGTGTTACTGGTTGGATTCACTGGAGTGTGAGCGGGCTGGCTCGTCGATCTTCAGATCGCTCAATACCCGGGTGGCCGTTACGTTTAGCAGACCGCTTGCGGCTTATGGGTGTTTGATATGATCATCATCTGCTGCCGGCGTATTGACGAGTCTTTAGAGTCCTACACAGAGGTTTCCTGGCTCAAGCGAAACGAAATAGGAGCGCATATGAGATATGTGCGGGACCTAGAATAATGCGTGTATGTGATACCGTATTTCATTCTCGCGATCAATGTGTCGGATGGTTGTATGCGATATAGCCTAGTTATCGATTCAAGCGTTGAATCGATAAGCCGATACATTGAATACTAGTCGGTTGTGTGCGACATGACCGGATCATTGAATCAAGTGTTGATTTAATGATTTAATGCATAATTATATATTTGATATATTACTTTGCATTAACTAGTATTGGTTCACTTTAAATGGATTTTCTCACTTGGATTGTGCACATTGTATATGTGATATACATTTGTACATTTGATTGTATCATGTTTGATGATACATGATAGTTTGGTGTATGGATTAAACCATGGTTGGTCAATGGTTAGGGTTTCTTTTGCTTCATTTATTCATTTATTTATCCATTTTGTTTATTTTAGCAAAAGAAAATAATGAAGAGATAATGGTGGCTTTCTTTGTTTGTTTATGAACCTTCATGAAGGTTTGACCAAAGTGACCATTTTGTCTTCATGTCTTAACCCAACCATTCACTAACCCTTGTTAATTCTCTACACCTAACTATGGTTTGATTATGATAAGGATGATTATTCTTTTCTATTCTTTAATTCTTATCATAACTTATCATCTTCTTCCTCTTCTTCTTCTTCATGAAGAAACCTTACTTCATCAATGGTGGATTGATGAAACAAGTGAGAAATCCAATTCTAAAGTCTACCCACTTCCTATTTCTTCATCCTCTACCTCTTGCCAAGTAGTAGAGTGTGTTCTCTTCACAAGTTTTTGGACTTGGTGAAGTTGGAGCTTGATCTAGCGATGCCTCGACGTAGATCATCTTCGGCATCGTCGTCGATGACCTAGCCCGTCCATTCTCCGATGAAGCCGACGCTAGAGCCCGGGGTTCAACTTGGATAGCGAGGAGACCTCATTGCGGAGCTATGGAGGTGGAGCACCGGATCAACAAAGGTTGTATTTCCGTTATCTTATAGTTTAGTTGTAAACTAGTTCTTTTATCGCCTAGAAATCTAGCCAACGATCCGTATTAGGGTTTCTCGGCACCTCTAATTTTTGAAATTGGCATGGTTGATACCTTGTGAGACCTCTTGAGAGTGCCTAGGAACCCTACAGTGGTATCAGAGCCTAGCTGGAGCCTTAGGCGAAGTCCAGACGGAGTTTGAATTCCGAACGAACCCGAAACCCCAATACAAATTGCTCTCTGTACTTTTTCTGAAAACGTGGATTTTTCCAGATTAAAAATTACGAAAAAATTCAGCAGGTAATTGCATGAGTTACTGTGAAGCACGTGATACTAACTCGACTACAGAGGCGTGGAACCGCGGCCCCCACCATGGGATTCGCGGCGGTTCCGCGGCCACTGTGTTGAGTCACACCACGTGGCTTACACAGTAATTCATGTTTTGTAATGCTGAGTCTTCTGGAAATTTTTAGTATTTATTCAAGAGTCGAATTTTCTGGGGTAGTGTTGGGACTTCGTATATTCGATCGGAGTATCAAATTTTGTCTGTGTGGCTCTCCGGATAAATTTTAGAATATGTTAAAAAAGTTCGACCGGATATAAATACCCAATTTTTCCCCTGTCGGGAAATTTCCAAGCGTTGGATTTTTCCGTAGTTTAACGACGTTCTAAGTAGTGCAAGTAACGCAATGGACCCTCTAGAAGACAACAAACCTTAACTCGATTATGTGACCGTCTTGAACTGCCCTTTGAACCTTCGGGTTTGGGGCAGTACGGCGTGCCACATGTGAGGCATTGGCTTGACCCTTCTACGGCTGGACCGTTGGTACTGAGGTACGAACTGAATGTTGTTAGACTTATTTCATGTGTTGAGCTGTATCGGGAAAACTTGGGTGTTCGATTGTTCGATCGGAAAGTTTAACATTTTCTATTTATCCGGAATGTGATACAATAATTGGAATTCACAATAAGTTATGAGATAACTGAAAATGTTATGAACATAGCAGTTTAGTCTCACTTGATCGGTTGCCACGGAATTTTGATGTGATCAAAAGTCCGTCGCAATCACATAGCGTACGCGGATACTCACCGGGTAAACTTAATAGACAGCCTCACTCCATAGCCCCGACCAAGTGACTGCAGGAGAACCCCGTCGCCGAAAGCATCCGTCCGGGTGCTCGCGGCAGCGGTGTTCCGCCTTGGAGCACTTCGTCGACGGCGTCGGGGGTGCGGCCGTCTACTAAAGTTTGCGACGAGCATTCGATCAGAATGTCGGGAATCTTGTTGAATTTCCCGACTTGATATTGAAAAGTGTTTTCGATAATGAGACTAAAATGCGGGGTTTATAATTGTTAGGCATGCGATGTCTAAGTAATTCATTTGGTCAGGCATGCGATGTCTGAGGTGGTTGTGGATTCCAACTGTTGTAGTTTTACACTTTCTTTTCTGTGACCGTAAGTGTAATATGTGATATCGCCAGTTTCGTTGCTATATGTCAACGACAATTGGGATGCGCATATTTACTTACGTTGATGACATGTGATGTTATGTGTTGCTGGATATGTTATATTGGATCGTCGTGTTTGAATAGCCGGGGGTTTTTATGTGAGATGAGTGTTTTTCATTTTCATTCATGTAAAAACTTGTATGTAATATTCTTTTATTGGGGCACTTCCAGGTTGCGGAAGTAGTCACCCTTTGTATATTATTTACTTTTCCGCACTAGGATAGACCCAAGGAGGAGGGCACAAGTAACCGGGTTCTGGAGTCCAGTGGGAGACCAACTCGAGGAGTCGAGTCCGGGTCTCCTAACTCTAGAATTGGTAGGGTTGCTTGCCGCTCTCGTAGGGGTCTAGGGGTGTGGGTTTGGCTATTCATCGCGACCGTGGAATCCGTGTTTTATACTGGCTCGTATTGAAAACACGGACGTCCTAGTATATCCAATATTTCATATGATTCTTCTGTTGCGATATCTGTGATGTGATCATATGATGTTCTGTGATAGATACAGTATATAGTATATATGATATATTATATAGACGTTACTTATGTTTTACACCCGTGCTAGCCCTGCCCTGCTCTGCCGTTAGTTATCTAACCTAACGGTGCACGAGAGGACATCGAGGCGAATGCGGATGGCATAAGTGTACGTCGTATTTATCTGTGATGATTAGGTACTTAAATGATGGGACTTCATTAATGTGATTAATGAAATAAAAGAAACCTAAGATGTTGTAGAATTGAATTTCAAAATAAAACAGGTAGCTACAGTTCTTGCTTTGCACAGCGGTATATATGATATATCCTGCACCTTATTCGATGAGGAAAGGACCGAGATCCCTTCACCGGGAGTGACTCCTTTAGCAATAACTGGCAGATGCTACACACTCGGTTTGACTTTTGATTGCTTTTAACTGTTTTTGCTTTGCACAGTGATATATATGATATATCCCGCACCTCATTCGACGAGGAAAGAACCAACGATCCCTTCACCGGGAGTGACTCCTTTAGCAAAACTAGAAAAGCCTCAAAAGCACTCCATTTTAAAACCATTTGATTCTACAACGATATCAAGTTCATTACACAATAGGTTTTCAGAAAAACCTGTCGTAGCCCTCCGTCATTTCAGATAAGTCCTGTTTAGTATTCGTGCTGCGTTTGTTGACCTTGTCAAGGCGCAGTGTGCGGTAGCTAACCAGTATTTATCTGCTTATGCATATGATGCAGATTGGGTTAGGGTAGTCGTGCGGCCTTGTTGACCTTGTCAAGGGTCGTGCGGGTGGGTTTGATTCAATTAAGAAATGACGGGTTGAACTTGACTTGCGGTTTTTGGTTTGTTGACCTTGTCAAGGTCATAGATCGTTCGGGGCAAAATATTATCGGGAATTTCAAGTGTTGAAATTTGCAATGAGATTGCATACCTTCTATGAGATAGTTGGATCCCGATACCCGCTGCGAGTAATTGTTACTCCTGGGAGAGTTTTATACATTACAATTAGCGGATCAAGTAGGTGTCTAGAAAGGTGTTAATGAGGTTACGCCTCTGGGAAAACGAGGTTTACATTAATTAGGTTCGTGCGAAAGCACGGGGGACCTCCCTCAAAGTACCGACACTGGCCTGGCTGAAAGATTGGCGAACTTGTAGCGTGTAATTAATCCCGGCTAGTCTTTCCTTTTAGGGTTTGAAGGAAGATTTGATAAAAAGCAGTGGGAGCCATCCTGATTAGATAAAATAAAAACCAATCTATTCTTGCAAGAGCGCACGCTGAGTGTTTTCTTCTGTCTCTCTCCAGGTAGCGACCATATCACGCCTTAATCAAGATAATAATACGGATTATTGACCGAACCCGCTTGTTATACTGAGCTGGGGAACGTTGGTCCCGCTCCAACTTATAATTGTTATAAGACAGAGCAGGAAATTGGGGAATACCACATTTCCCGTGCCGCCCAAACGAAGAAAGTGCATGATGATGCATCTCCTTCGGGTGTATTCGTTACAAAGAACTGTTTCTCAGTATCCTCTGAATCCTGGGTATATGATACCGGATCAGGATCCCAGATATGTAATATGTTACATAGGGCTACAAAAGGGTAGAAAAACTGAGAACGGGTGATAAGTTTCATAAGGCAGAAAACGGGGCAAGTGTTGCAGCCAAGTCTGTCGGTCACTGTCACCCTGTGTTACCAATACATTGATTCTGAACGAATGTTATTAGATACCGAACCTGATATACAAAATCATATCTGTCTCTTTATTAGTAAAGAAACGATAAAATTTTGTATTGTTGGATAATGTTTTGAACATTTCCTATATCAAAAGTTGATCGGTTCAGGCACGTTATCTAAAAGCATTAATGTTCTAAATCAAACTACAGTTCTTCGTATACAGAACACACACAAGAGGAAGAGTTCAGAGATGAACGAATCCTCCTTGAGGTATTGTAAACTAAGTCATATCAATGCGACCCGACTAGCTGAAGTTACATATAGATGCATATTTAAATCAGTTTGAATTTACATCTTGTGAAACTTGCCAGTCATGTCACAAAGATATAATGACACCAGCTCTGTTTATTGGAAACAGAGAAAGAGTTAATGAACTCTTGGGATGATACATGTTGATGTATGTAGGTCCCCTGTCTACACATGCCAGGATTGGTTCTTTATACTTCATTACGTTCTCTGATGATCTCTTTAGATTCAGACATATGTTCCTGTTGAAACACAAGTCCGAACCTTTTGAGATATTCACAGAATATAAGTTAGAAGTAGAGAACCAAAATACGGGTATAAGTATTATGTCCTATGATGAGATCAGGGAGGAGAATACTTGTGCATGGAATTCCTAGACTATTCTAAAGGAGAATGAGATTCTCTCTCAGCATTACTCCTCCGTATACACCATTGCACGATGGTATGTCAGGGCGGAGCAGATACACCCTATTTGATATGGTGTGCTCTATGATGAGTACTACTGAGTTACCTTTTTCCTTAAGGGGGTTATGCACTTGAGAAATTGCATACCTATTGAATAGGGTTTCAATCAAATCAGTTGCCTACCGCTTCATATGTGATATGGAATGGGAAGAGCCCATGTCTTAAGTTAGTTAAGATTTGGGGTTGTCCGGCCTATGTCTAAAAGCATGATCCGGACAAGCTCGAGGCAAAGTCTGTAATGTAGAATTGGAAAGGTTCCAGCTATACAAAATACAGCAGATGATTTGGTACAACCAAAGGATTCAGTAGATGCCAACGAACCTCAGCCTCTCCGCCGATCTAGTAGGGTTCCTCACCCACCTGAGAGATACTTCGGTTTCTCTATGACAGTGGGAGCGAGGAATGCATCATGAGATGATGACCCAACTAGTTTCGAGCTGGCCATCAGGAGTGAGACTCTGTAAGAATGGCTGGATGCTTAGCGATCTGAGATGGAATCCATGTACACCAACAAAGTATGGACTTTAGTTGCTATATCTGAAGGGTTAAATCCCCATCAGGAGCAAGTATATCTTGAGAAGATTACTTGGTGTAAATGGAAAAGTTGAGAATTTCAAAGCTAGACTTGTTAAAGGTTTTCGTCATTGACCAGGCGTGGATAATGATGAAACCTTTTCAGCACCAATGCTTAAGTCCATCCAGATCCTACTTGCCACGGTTACATACCATGACTACGATATCTGGTGGTTGGGTGTCATGACAGCTCTTCTAAAATGATGTTTTGGAAGAGAGCGTGTATAAGTACACAGCCAGAGGGCTTCGTAGACAGTGGGAGCAGCGGAAACGTGTGCAAGATGCTTTATAGGATAAAGCAGGCATCGCGGAGTTGGAACGTCTGTTTTGATGTGTTAGTCAAAGAGTTTGACATCATCAAAATGGTAGATGAACCTTGTATAAACAAAAAGGTAGTAGGGAGTATGGTGAAAATCCTCGTAGAGTACGTGGATGACATACTCTTGATAGGGAAAGAGTTTCCTATGCTACGCTCGGTCAATCTCCGCTTATCACAATGATTCTCCATATAGGATCAAAATGATACCTACTAAATCCTGGATTTTGGATCCATGAGATAGATCTAATTGGATGTTAGGTATCTCACTAGTAGTAGTGAGATGGTATCAATCGATCCAAGGGAAAATCACTGGAAGGGTTCCAGGGTGATAAAGACGACTGAATGTCAGTCGCAGGCATTGTCTTTACCCTCAGTAAAGGAATGGTATGTTGGAATAGTTCCAAGCTAGATACCGTGGCATACTAGACGATAAAGGCAGGATACATCGCTACTTAAGATGCTACCAAAGAGGCAGTCTGGATGTATACATGTTCATAAGATGAACTTTGTTCCTCCCATTGTGTGACAATGGAGTTGTGGCTTTTGCCAAGGAACGTCCGTCCCATCAGTGATCCAGACATATTCTAAGGCAGTATCACCTGATCATGGAGATGGTTGATCTCCAAGGAGATCGAGGTTAGGAGAGTAGACTCAGAGGACAACACGGCGGATCCACTCACGAAGGCCTATTCCCAGAGAGACACTTTTATGGGATGGTTGAGTATGAGATACTACAACCACTGCTACAGATGGCCCTAGTGCAAGTGGGAGATTGTTAGTTATATGTATGCCCTAGAGGCCATTACTGTACATAGGATGTATATTGTAGTGGATGCTGGGACATATATAGGGAGGACTTTCTTGCTCGACATGATAGTATGCTATCTGGTCACTCTTTACCTTAACGTGTACTCAGATTGTCTCTCTATTACATGTTGGTAAAGCCCTTAGGATGTGTACTTGACTACCTGGACTATGATGCGGATCATACTAGTAGGGACATGGTAGTCCATAAGTACATCCTTGAAAGTCCCTAGTCGTGGGTGTATCGAGATGGGGCATCGATATACCAAAGTAGACTAGCGTGTACCTTCTCGACCCATACAGATGGGCGATGGATGATCCCATATCCATCGGTGTTTGACATCAGAGATCATATACGGGTGCTCAGTAGAGACTGGGTACACTGGATGGACTCGCCGAGAACTCCCAGATGGTAATATACCTCACGTCAGATGGCAGTTCTCTGGTGACACTGGTACAGAGTAGTCTGTTGACCCGAGATCGTCATAGAGTCTTGTGTGGTTCCCACTGTGCTTTGATTTCCATCTTACCACGTCCAAGAGGGCGTGCAAAACGGTGGTTTTTGGGTACAGTCCCGAGTCACATGGAGGCAATGAGCGATAGGAGGGGATTCGTCTCTCCCGGTATAGGGAGTTGATGTTGCACTGTGTTCGATTGGCTATAACTGGAAGTCCCTGGCCAGGGTTGATCAGAGAATTGATGGTAAGTGTTACCAGAAGTTTCTCGACCCGTTATGAGCCTCATATCGACACGACTTATCGAGCTATTGGGGTCTGACGTTTACCACCCCTAGGCAAGATATGCGACATATCAGACGATCAGACCGGACTGTACGGTAGTGTTACTGGTTGGATTCACTGGAGTGTGAGCGGGCTTGCTCGTCGATCTTCAGATCGCTCAATACCCGGGTGGCCGTTACGTTTAGCAGACCGCTTGCGGCTTGTGGGTGTTTGATATGATCATCATCTGCTGCCGGCGTATTGACGAGTCTTTAGAGTCCTACACAGAGGTTTCCTGGCTCAAGCGAAATGAAATAGGAGCGCATATGAGATATGTGCGGGACCTAGAATAATGCGTGTATGTGATACCGTATTTCATTCTCGCGATCAATGTGTCGGATGGTCGTATGCGATATAACCTAGTTATCGATTCAAGCGTTGAATCGATAAGCCGATACATTGAATACTAGTCGGTTGTGTGCGACATGACCGGATCATTGAATCAAGTGTTGATTTAATGATTTAATGCATATTTATATATTACTTTGCATTAACTAGTATTGGTTCACTTTAAATGGATTTTTTCACTTGGATTGTGCACATTGTATATGTGATATACATTTGTACATTTGATTGTATCATGTTTGATGATACATGATAGTTTGGTGTATGGATTAAACCATGGTTGGTCAATGGTTAGGGTTTCTTTTGCTTCATTTATTCATTTATTTATCCATTTTGTTTATTTTAGCAAAAGAAAATAATGAAGAGATAATGGTGGCTTTCTTTGTTTGTTTATGAACCTTCATGAAGGTTTGACCAAAGTGACATTTTGTCTTCATGTCTTAACCCAACCATTCACTAACCCTTGTTAATTCTCTACACCTAACTATGGTTTGATTATGATAAGGATAATTATTCTTTTCAATTCTTTAATTCTTATCATAACTTATCATCTTCTTCCTCTTCTTCTTCTTCATGAAGAAACCTTACTTCATCAATGGTGGATTGATGAAACAAGTGAGAAATCCAATTCTAAAGTCTACCCACTTCCTATTTCTTCATCCTCTACCTCTTGCCAAGTAGTAGAGTGTGTTCTCTTCACAAGTTTTTGGACTTGGTGAAGTTGGAGCTTGATCTAGCGATGCCTCGACGTAGATCATCTTCGGCATCGTCGTCGATGACCTAGCCCGTCCATTCTCCGATGAAGCCGACGCTAGAGCCCGGGGTTCGACTTGGACAGCGAGGAGACCTCATTGCGGAGCTATGGAGGTGGAGCACCGGATCTACAAAGGTTGTATTTCCGTTATCTTATAGTTTAGTTGTAAACTAGTTCTTTTATCGCCTAGAAATCTAGCCAACGATCCGTATTAGGGTTTCTCGGCACCTCTAATTTTTGAAATTGGTATGGTTGATGCCTTGTGAGACCTCTTGAGAGTGCCTAGGAACCCTACAAACAGGTAGTAGTTGGGTGCAGTCCCGAAGCACTTGGAGGCAGTGACGGTTAGACAGGATTCGTCTTTCCCGGTATTGGGGGTTGATATCGCGCTGTGTCTAGGAGAGCCATTACACAAAGTACCTGGCCAGGGCAAGTGAGATATACTGGTAGGTTTCCAGTGTTATCTCAGGGTGTTCTGGGCTACACTACGACACGACTTGTACCGCTATTAGCGGACTGACGTTTACCGCCCCCTAGGCCCGCCATGCGATATTCTTAGACGAACAGACCGGACTGTATGGAGACTGTCACATTCAGGCTCAGTAGGTGTTCGGATGAGTTCACCTCGTCAGTCTTCTTATCGGCATCTACCTTGGGGCCGTTACGCACAGCTAGTGTCGCTTGCAGTCTGTGGTTAAACCCACTGCCAGCGTAGTGTCGAGTCTTTAGAGTCCCACACAGAGAGGTATTCGCCTTTAGGCAAAAGAGTAGAGGTCGCATGGTTTTGCGACAGGGTTCGGTCACATCCGTGCACTTGTGCACATTTAGTGTCCGGGCAGTTATTACTAGCGGGCTTTGGTTTAAGCCATATCCTAGTATACGTTTTGGGATTTGTTTTATCTCGTTTGTATTCGTGTTCCTTGGAACGCGGATGCGGGTGTGTATGCACGGTTGACGGAGACAGAGGCAGAGGATTCTCATTAGGGTTGTTGATTGTTGACTTTTGCTAAACCCCAATGAGAATTAGAAATATGATTAATAATAATATTAATTAAGTATTATTGTGCCATGGTTGGGTTGAAAGGTTGACTTTGTTGACTGGTTGACTTTGTTGACCGGTTGACTAGGTTGGACTTGTTGACCATCATCATGACAATGGCTATCATTTCATGGCATTGACCTTTGCTTGCTTGTTTTGTTCACAAATTGCATTTAATGTATGAAATGATATTGCCATTTGATATGATAAGAACCATCACAAAAATAGTCAATTACTATTATTATTATGATTATTTTGTGTTATGAGAGCATGGGTGGAAAAAGTGTTGCGCATTCTATCATTTGTATTCTCTCTCATCCTCAAGCTCTCCCTCTTCCTCTTGCTCTCTCTCTAGTTCATGGTTCTATTGTCTCATGTGTTGAGAAACAAGAACCATAGAGATAAAACCCAAAACACTTCTCTACTCATCCTAGTATACAATGTCTAGCAAGCCAAGTGTTCTAGTTTCCTCTAGATTGAGGTTGGAGCCAAAGGTAGAAGCTTTTGGGAGGATCCATCTTCGGCACAAGGAGGCGACGAGGTGAGGACGATCCGACCACCATAAGGAGTTGAAGAGAAGGAGTTCAAGTTTAGGTATAACCCTTAACCTAGTAGCTAAACTCGTAGTTAGGTTGTTAGATAGTGTGTTTAAGAAAGATCCGTTTCTAGAGTCCATGTTACCCTAAAGTAAAAATTGTTTTTCACCATTTCCGCAACCCCAAAGAATCGGGGATGGGTAACGTGGACTTACACATCACTACAATTTTGTTTGATTTTTCTGTACGAAATCCAGATCATACCAGGTTACAGATATCACAAATCGATACTAAAAATACGATATTACGCAAGCTTCCTAACTTTACCTTATCTAAACTGAAAATAACTAGCTACAAAGCACAAAAACTAAATAAAGAACAGATATGGACCATTACCTATCCTCAAGAACACAAAGATCCAAGCTTTCCTAGCTCCAAGATGCTAAAATCTAGACTTGGGGTATTTTTATGATTTATTATGGAAATTTGGACATTATTGCGCTTGAATTGAAGTAAATGGTGAAAGAAATGCACAAGGGCAGAAGAGAGAGGGAGGGTTCGGCCAAGTGAGGAGAGGGTGAGGGATTGAGTAGAGTTTCCTAGCAATTTCCTTGCATTTAATGCACATGCATGCATATGCCACCTCTGCACTCTATTTCTTTTCTTTTCTTAAACCTTTAATTCAATTGCAAAACAAATATCTAGATACAATAAGAAAGGTTTGTTTTATCCAACTTGATTCATTTGAAAAGATTCCAATTCTGGAGAAATTTCCCAAAATGTAAATACCGCATTAAAATAATATTAAAATTGGGAAAAATTCAAATTGAACCAAAACGTCCCATATAACTCCAAAGCTTGCGCACTAGCTTTATTTTAGCTAAACTATGTGCTGACAAGTTTATATGGTCGTTTGATCACAGTCGGGTTAAAACAGAAAATACCGAGAATTTTACCCAAAAACGGAGAAATTCACATAACGATTTCTAAAACGTTAAAATTCTCGAGTGGGGCTCGGTTGTGTATTGATGCGTCATGATAGAGTTATCGCTTATGCTTCCCGGCAGTTGAAGAAGCACGAGCAGAATTATCCCACTCATGATCTTGAGATGGCCGCGGTGGTCTTTGTGCTTAAATTTGGAGACACTACTTGTACGGGGAGTCGTGTCAGATTTCCACAGACCACTAGAGCTTAAAGTACATCTTCCAGCAGTGGGATCTGAATTTGAGACAGCGCCGTTGGATGGAACTCATGAAGGATTATTATTGTGAGATCCCTTATCACCCGGGCAAGGCGAATGTGCTAGCTGATGTTTCGAGTCGTAGGCCCGGGGGGTAGCTTGTCCCAATTGAGCACAGTTCAGAGACAGTCTTCTGCAGATTTGCAGATCTTGTGCGATAGTTGAGTACAGTTTGAGTTCAGTTCCACTAGGGGACATCTTGCTCTTGTCCGTGCCCGTCCACTTTTACTTGATCGTATTCGTTAGGCACAGCCCGACGATGACCGTTTGTCTGAGATTCTTGAGCATGTTCGGCAGGGTAGAGATTCAGAGTTTAGGATTGAAGACCAGGGTGTACTACGTTTCAGGACTCGTTTGTGTGTACCTGATTCTGATGGGTTGAGACGCGAGATCCTAGATCAGGTACATCAGTCGGCTTATAGTGTTCAGCGGATTCCACCAAGATGTATCGTGAATTGAGAGATATTTACTGGTGGGCAGGGATGAAGAGTGATGTTTCAGATTTCCTTTTGAGGTGTATGACATGTCAGCAAGTCAAGGCTTAGCATCTGAGACCGGCCGGAGAGTTGCAGCCTTTACACGTTCCGGAGTGGAAATGGGAACAGATCTCTATGGATTTCATTGTGGGTCTACCCAGGTCCTGTCGAGGGTATGACTCCATTTGGGTGATTGTTGACCGGTTGAAGAAAGCGGCTCACTTCCTTCCAGTGAAGACCACTTTCGGTTATGCTCAGTATGCTCAGTTGTACACTGATGAGATTGTACGTTTGCACGGCGTTCCCACGTGCATCGTATCCGACAGGGGCACCTAGTTCACTAGCCGTCTTTGGCAGAAGCTTCAGGAAGTTTTGGGTACCCGATTGAGTTTTAGCACCGCATTCCATCCGCAGACCGACGGTCAATCAGAGCAGACTATACAGACTCTGGAGGATATGCTTCGTGCGTGCATGCTTGATTTTGGTGGCAGTTGGAATCATCACTTGCCGTTGATAGAGTTCTCCTATAATAACAGTTATCAGGAGACGATTCAGATGGCACCTTTTGAGGCTTTGTATGGTAGAAAGTGTCGATCGCCAGTCTGTTGGACCGAACTCAGCGAGTGCAGGATATTGGGACACCAGCTAGTTCAAGAGACTATGGGGAAAGTCCAGTTGATTCAGGACAGGATGAGAGCGGCCCAGTGCAGGCAGAAGTCTTATGTTGACCGTCGTCGTCGGAGACTTGAGTTCGCAGTGGGTGATCATGTATTCCTACGGATTTCTCCGATGAAGGCGTAATGAGATTTGGGAAGAAAAGGAAGCATAGTCCCAGATTTATGAGTCCTTTTGAGATCCTTGAGCTAGTTGGTACCGTTACCTATCGTTTGGCACTTCAGCCCAGTTTTCCGGATGTTCACCTCGTATTCCATATATCGATGCTTCGCATGTACCTTCATGACCCTTCTTATATGATTCTGCACTAGACCGTTCAGCTAGAGCGTGATCTTTCTTTCACCGAGCAGCCGGTAGTTATATTGGATCGGCAGGTGAAGAAGCTTCGGTCAAAGGTCTTGCCATCTGTGAAGGTTCTTTGGCATGGCCCGAATAGTGAAGATGTCACTTGGGAGGCCGAGAGAGAGATGCGGAAGAAAGTCCTTCATCTCTTTGAAGGTACGTATAGTATGATTTTTTAAATCCGGGGACCGAATTTCTTTAAGGGGGAAGATTGTAAGACCTTAGAATGCGATTAGTGTTAATTAAGCGATAATGCGGGTTTTTAGTAAAAAGTTAACCAAAATAGTTTTCACGTATTTTATAAAAATTAATTAACATTTTATTATTATTTGTTTTGTCTTGCACACACTTGTGCATGTTAACTTGGGGGGTCATGGAGGTGTTAACCATGCTTAAGTAGCCATGTTAACCTGAACATTTCAAGCCATGTTAACTCTTCGCACTTGTCTTAATTTTTATTAAGAGTTTATCCTTTGACTTGAGAAAGAGAGAAAGAGTTAGCAATAGGAATGATGAGGCATAGGGCAAGCAGGGGGGCATTAATGAGGAGAGGGAAAGGGGGCATGGTTCATTCTCTAACCTCACACCCTCATTTCCCTCATCCCTCACTCATACACTCCCTCCTTCTCACCTCACTCTCTAATTCACACATTATTTCTCCTTCTCATTTTCCTTTCCTCAACTGAAACCTATTCTTATTCATCACAAAACCCAAGCCAAATCCTCAGTAAACCTCACTAAAACCCTTCATAAGCATAGCTAAACCCCATTTGATGACTTGGAGCATGGAAAGCTAGTGTTTTTTAGCAAGTTTTGTAAGGTAGTGATCTCTAACAGTTAACTAGGATGTTAGGATGTTGTGTTGCTTATTAGTTACTGTTTAGAACACTAAAATTATAGTTTCGTGCAAATATCATATTTTTGGTAACGATTTGTGTCTCGGGTGAATCTGCTATCAAACCAGGAATTTATTGGAGAAGTTGCCTTCACAGAGACCTAGTTTAGAGACCTAAAAGCTACCCTGAAAACCTAAGACCATTCCCCCAAACTTTGCCGCGAATTAATTGATTATGGCCGCAAATTGCGGCCATACTGGTGATTGGCGGTTCGTGTCTTGGTCGTGGAGTCTTTGGGGTTGTTTGTAGTCTCTTGGAACTTGCAACTTTCACTAATGGTTTGTGTAGAAAAATCTGGGACCACATAGCTAGTTTATAGTGATTCGGCAAAATGCGATACGATTAATCCGATGTAGTTTAAAGTGTTTCAGGTAGCTTGTAGTCGTAGATTTATTTTGATGATGCCGCCGTATGCGTTTAGCTGCTAAGCGAGCCCTTTTGTAGCTTGAGGGAACCGATTCGTTAATTAGCGTTGTGTTCGTTTATTATCGTGTAGTTTACTAAATCGACGCGTTATTGTGATGTTTGTTAATAGGATCGCAGACGGGGACTTCGGACGCAGCGAAGAAGGGAAAACAAGTGGTTGGATTTACCTAGCTCGAGATCGTCGGTGAGTAGATTTAACAACTACGGGGGAATCGCCCGTATGGCGTTAAGCGTCGAAGGCTAGATATGATGTTATAGCCACATGTTATATGCATATGAGTTGATTGTACATGAGCATCATTGCATACCATTACTTGTTGTACCTTGACTTAGTACCTATTGGACACTACACCATTACCGACGGTTCATGTTGCACGAGCACTAAATTGTATGCCATACACACACCGTTGGTAATTTCCATGACACACACAACATATACATATATGTGGTGCTGCATTCGTTATTGATATTAAGGCAGTTGTTCTTGTACCACCTGACTAAGGGAATATGTATTGTTCCGCCTTCACTATTATCAATAGTTAAACGTTGATTCTTTTTTATTGCGCATATGAAATGCATCATGCATACATACCTACATGCATACACACATACCTTGCTATAGCTACATAGACTCCTTTATATGATGTTGCATTTGACTTTGGAGACTGTGGGAATCGCATGATATTATTAAAAACTTAATTCATTTAAAAGAGCGGTTTTCCGTTGATATGCTCATATTACTGTTCTATGTTGCATACATCATATTTCATGGATGTACGCATTGAAATATGGATTCATGTGATTTATGGATTTGAGAACCGTGGTTATATTTCAAGAAAGTATGCATTGTTTTGAAAATCCGGTTTCTCTTGATATGATATTTCGATGCATCCACCATGTGTTTTCTCGGTTCTGAGATTGGTTTTAGAAACCCGATTCGAGGAGATGGATGATCCATTTGCAGGTTCATGGTGGACCCGGTATGGTACTCCGGGGCAAGAAAGGTATGTTGTGCAGTAGACGATGAGCATGGCAGAGGGACTACTACCTACCGGTGCTAGTTTGGACCCGACGGTTATCCGGAAGATACCGTGAGATGGATATGGGCCGATCCGGACTGACGGAGCCCGTGGGCCGATCCAGACTGACGGAGCCCGTGGGCCGATCCGAACTGACGGAGCCCGAGTTATGTGGATTTACGTGTCGATGCTGGACACGTGTTTTCATGATGTTTCGAGTGTCGATGTTGGGCACTCATGTTCCATGAGATTTACGGATATGAGGGCCGATTAGAGTGACGGCGCCTGAGGTGTTGGGATTTGGGGTGTCGTTGATGGACACCGGGTTTTTCCACGATGATGATTCATTAATGATGATATGTTTTATCCCACACTCAGTAATTTGATATGCATTGTTTCATGTAGTTGTAGTACCCTGATGGTGTACCTTGATCATGATTGTTGCATATCCATATTGTCATACTTATGCTATCAGATTGCATGTGATTGATTATCGTTGTTCGTGCATACTTGCGATTATCTGTATGATTTTACATACTATTCACGAGTTGGAAGCTCATCCCCGTTGTGCCACAGTATTTGGCAGGCTTGACCCTCAGAGTAGTCGCGGCAGGGCTTCATAATATATCTATTTCAGCGGGTACCGCTACGGTTGGCTATGAGGCCTTTTTGCTGTAGGTAGGTTTGCAGTTATCCAATTACATCTATTGTATATCTCATTATATCTAGTACTCTCCATCTACCACTTTCATGTATTGACTTAGAGACGAGTTTGTGAGGATCGATATTGTATGTTATATCACTTTGGGTGTCGTGCTCATGCGAGCCGGCCTTTCTTATATAGTTTTATCTCTTTATGTTGATTTTCATTTTTATTTTCTATTTCTTCGCTACGGCGTCGTATATATGCTTGTGGTGGTTGTTTCCGCCTTTGGGCGTGATTTTCTCCCGTTTGGGGATGCTTTATTTATATCATGTGCTTGTACACATTTCGGGGCTAGTTTTACAAAGGAGGTGCTGCCAAAATTTTTATGAAAATAAATTTAATCTTTTAGATTTTTACTTGATATTTACAAATGTTTTACCAATGTTTTTATCACTTCTTTTTATGGTTTAGATTTCTGGGTTTCGGCTTACTTAAATTGTGTTACGCCTGTTGACGTCACATGGTTTAAGTGCCGGTCACGTGCCTAAATTTGGGCCGTGACATACTAGTAGGATTTGGTTTAAGCCGGATCCTAGTAGTGTATTGATGGATTTGATTCGTCTCTTTGTATTCGTATTCTTCGGAATATAGATGCGGGTATGTATATACGGATGGGGGGCATTCTCGTAATTACTCGGGAAAGTTTCTAGAAAGGGACACCTCATTTAGGGTTTGATTTATTTTATGAATTAAACTTAAATGAGATAAGGAAATGAGGTGGAGATATTTGTTGGATGAGGATGACTCATTAGGTTGACAAAAGATTATGCATGACTCACCCTTGAGATATTTTGAACCATGGTTGATATTTGTGAGAGATTTTCACTTGATTAGATATTTTATCTCTTAAAATTTAAGTATGGTTCATTATTTTCATGGAGAGGGTAACCAAGCTTTTATTTAGTTCATTCTTCACCAAGTTTTCCTCAAGTCTTCTTCTTCTTCATCTAGACCCTAAAAGTCTCATGAGTTGAGAAAGCTAAGGTTCCAAGAGACAAACCACTCCATCATCTTTCTCTACATCACCTAGGCCTTTTAGTTTAGCGAACTAGAAGCCGTCGTTATCTCGGATTTGAGGTAGGAGCTCGGACTATAGACTCTCGGGTGGATCGTCTTTTGACTCGAGGAAGCCGACGAGGAAGCTTCGATCCGTTTCAATCCTCGGAGCCTACGATAACGAGGAGGACAGCGAGATGACCCGAAGGACACCATACTACAA
This sequence comes from Agapanthus africanus, assembly GCA_030015575.1. Lineage (NCBI taxonomy): Eukaryota > Viridiplantae > Streptophyta > Magnoliopsida > Asparagales > Amaryllidaceae > Agapanthus > Agapanthus africanus. Next base: position 412,068,827 of record JASDDO010000001.1, read on the forward strand.
GGTATAACATTCATCCGAGTAGTTAAATATCAAGAAGTTTTCTTGCTATGGTTTGCGATCGATCCTTGGTTCAAGTCGGTGTTGCGAAGCCCGTAAAAATCATTTTTTGCAATTTCCGCCTCCCCGCGAACACGCGAGGTGCGCGACATCGACTTACACTCTTGGGCAAAAGTTTGCGATTTTGTAATAACTTCTCTATTGTTTTATTCTTTTTCTTTGAATAGTGGTATTCATTCAGGAACATCCAGCACTTCATTCTAGGAGGCAAGAGCCTAGACCCCTTTACAGGGAGTGATCTCTTAAGCAAAAGTTTATGATACTGTAGATTACTCGATTTTCTTCAAAACTAATAGTTTTTAAATGTGGAACTTAAACCACTCCTTTTCAAAAACTTCATGTGTTCCTTCAACGATATCAAGTTCATTACGTTAAAGGTTTTTCGCCACAAACCAGCCATAGCCTTCCGTCATTTAAGATTAGTATTGCTTAGTATTCGTGCTACGTTTGTCATTGCTATTCACCGAGACGTAGTGTGCGGTAGCTCTGTAATGCTTTTCTGTTGCATGGATATGTGGATTGGTTAGGACAGTCGTACGACTTTGTTGATCATTTGTCAAGGGTCGTGCGGGTAGGTTTAACGCAATCAAGATAGTGATGGGTTGAACTTGACTAGGACCGTTGATTTGTTGATTATTCGTCAAGGTCCTTGGGTCCTAGGGGTAAAAAAACCACATCGCAAGTTTCAAACATAAAGAAAACTTATCAGGCATGCGCATACCTTCCGGAGTGTGGTGACTTGAGTGGCTTCCATCAAGTAATAATGTGATGATAGTTGGATCCCGATTACCGCTGTTGAGTAGGTGTTACTCCTCAGGTGATTTTTAGATGATCCCGACTAGTTCTCCTTTTAGGGTTTGAATGAGAATCCGAGGAAACAGTCGGAGCCATCCTGATTAGATAAAGTGATTAACCAATCTGATCTAGATTAGAGTGCATGTTGAGTGTTTCTTTTCTCTCTCTCTTTGGCAACGACCATGGCCTGACCTTAAACTAAAACTCATGAACCAAGTTAACCGAACCTTCTAAAACATTTTGGCTTTTGGATTGTCACGAAATCGCATATATCCCTACCACTCCTACATTTCCTTTGCATTTTTCCAGAACACTCCGTATCACTACGAAGATCCATATTGCTTGTATATTCCATCTGTTAGTTATATGTATGCCCTAGAGGCCATTACTATACATAGGATGTATATTGTAGTGGATGCTTGGACATATATAGGGAGGACTTTCTTGCTCGACATGATAGTATGCTATCTGGTTGCTCTTTACCTTAACGTGTACACTGATTGTCTCTCTGTTACATGTTGGTAAAGCCTTTAGGATGTGTACTTGACTACCTAGACTATGATGTGGATCATACTAGTGGGGACATGGTAGTCCATAAGTACATCCTTCAAGGTCCCTAGTCGTGGGTGTATCGAGACGGGGCATCGATATACCAGAGTAGACTAGCGTATACCTTCTCGACCCATACAGATGGGCAATGGATGATCCCTTATCCATTGGTGTTTGACATCAGAGATGATATACGGGTGCTCAGTGGATACTGGGTACACTGGACGGACTCGCCAAGAACTCCCAGATGGTATTATACCTTACGTCAGATAGCAGTTCTCTGGTGACACTGGTACAGGTTAGTCTGTAAACCCGAGATCGTCATAGAGTCTTGTGTGATTCCCACTGTGCTTTGATTTCCACCTTACCACGTTCAAGAGGGCGTGCAAAACGGTGGTTTTTGGGTACAGTCCCGAATCACATGGAGGCAATGAGCGATAGGAAGGGATTCGTCTCTCCCGGTATAGGGAGTTGATGTTGCGCTGTGTTCGATTGGCTATAACCGGAAATCCCTGGCCAGGGTTGCTGAGATTTACTCGTAAGTTTTACCAGTAGTTTCTCAAACTGTTATAGACCTCATATCGACACGACTTATCGAGCTACTGGGGTCTGACGTTAACCACCCCTAGGCGAGATATGCGACATATCAGTCGACGAGACCGGACTGTACGGTAAGTGTTACTGGTTGGATTCAAAGGAGTGTGAGCGGGCTTGCTCTTTAATCTTCTGATCACTCAATACCCGAGTGGCCGTTACGTTTACCAGACCGCTTGCGGCTTGTGGGTGTTTGATATGATCATCACCTACTGCCGGCGTATTGACGAGTCTTTAGAGTCCTACACAGAGGTTTCCTGGCTCAAGCGAAACGAAATAGGAGCGCATATGAGATGTGTGCGGGACCGAGAATAATGCCAGTATGTGATACTAAATTCAATTCTCACGATTTGTGACATTGATTGGTTATATGCGATATAGCCGGGTTATCGGATCAAGTGTTGATTCGATAAGTTGTTACTATTGATATTAGTCGGTTATATGCAGTATGACCGGATCATTAAATCAAGTGTTGATTTAATGATTTAATGTATAATTATATATTTGATATATTACTTTACATTAACTAGTATTGGATCACTTAAGATTATTTTTCTCACTAGATTGTGCACATTGTATATTTGATATATGTTTATGCACTAGATTGTGTCATGTTGGATGATACATGCAAACTTGGGTATGTGTTTGATTTACACCATGTTTAGTTAATGGTTAGGGTTTTATTTTCTTTATTTATTTTGATTAAACAAAATGGTGGCTTTTCTTGTATTATACTTGAAGCTTCATGAAACTTTTAGTATCTTTGAAAAGTCTAGCCATTTTGTTTTGTTCTTAAACCTAACCATTACCTAAACTATGGTTTGCTCTCTACATGAGTTAAACTTACCCATGGTTGCATTATGATAAGTCTTCACTTGATTTATGATTTTCAATAATTCATTTTTCTTTTCTTCTTCTTCTTCTTCTTCTTCTTCATGAAGAAGAAAAGCTTGCTTGAAAAATTTCAAGTGATGAAATCAAGTGAGAAATCCAAATCCAAAGTGAACCCGCTTCCTATTTCTTCATCATCTACCACTTGCCATGTTGTATAGGGTGTTATCTTCACAAGTTTCATGACCTAGTGAAGATGGAGCTTGAGTTTGAGTCACCTCGACGTAGATCATCTTCGGCATCGAAGTCAACGACCTAGCCCGATCATTTCTCCGATGAAACCAACGCTAGAGTCCGGGATCCGGTTGATCGCAGCGGAGGGACGTCATCACGGAGCTAAAGAAGTGGAGGACCGAATCTACAAAGGTTGTAGACCCTTTCACTTAGTAGCAAAGTAGTTTGCTTGCTTGTAGTTTCGCCTATCCTCTAGTTAACGATCTTCATTAGGGTTTCTCGGCACATAAATTTTTGGTTTTGGCATGGTTGATGCCTTGTGTAACCTCATGAGTGTGCCTAGGAACTCTACAGTGGTATCAGAGCCTAGCTAGAGTTTTAGGCGAAGTGTAGACGAAGTTAGAAAGCCGATCGAACCCCGAAACCTTAAATTATACCCCTCTCTGTAAATTTTTTCAAAACTGTGATTTTTGTGAATTAAAAATTCTCGGAAAATTAAGCAGGGTTTTCTAGGAGATTCTGTGAAGCACGTGACCCTAAGTCAACAATTGCGCCGCGGAACCGCGGCCCCACCCTTGTTTGCGCGGCGATTCCGCGGCCATAAAGAAGCATCTTGTCACGTGCTTTGCACAGTAATCCCCGTCTGTAATGCCTGTGTTTTCTGGAATGTTTTAATTTACACTCAAGAGTTGAGTAATCTGGGGTGTTTTGGGGATTCGATGATTCGATCGGAAACTTTAACTGCGGCTATGTGTTTTTCCGTGTAATTTAGAATATGTTAAAAATTTCGACCGGATATAAATACCCAATTTTTCCCCTTCCGGGAAATTTCCAATTATTGGATTTTTCATAGTTTAATAACGTTCTAAGTAGTGCAAGTAACGCGATGGACCCTCTAGAAGACAACAAACCATAACTCGATTATGTGACCGTCTTGAACTGCCCTTTGAACCTTAGGGTTTAGGGCAGTACGGCGTGCCACATGTGAGGCGTTGGCTTGACCCTTCTACGGCTGGACCGTTGGTACTGTGGTATGAAGTGAATGTTTTTAAACTTATTTCATGTGTTGAGCTATTTTGGGAAAACTTGGGTGTTTGATTGTTCGATCGGAAAGTTTAACATTTTCTATTTATCCGGAATGTGATACAATATTTGGAATCCACATGTAGTTATGAGATAACTAATATGAATGCTATAAATCTAGCAGTTTAGTCTCATTTGACCGGTTGCCATGGGATTTTGATGTGATCAAAAGTCCGTTGCAATCATGTTACGTACGCGGATACTCGCCGGGTAAACTTAATAGACAGCCATGTAAGTCTACGTTAGCGTCCCGGCCGTCTACAGACGCCAAATGCGGAACAAAAACTTTTTATCTGGCGCTATCGTATACTTTAACCCGGATCTGCCATTATTGCTAAACTAACAAACTGTAAAGAGTGTAGAAAGGTTATACCGAACGATCCGAGTCCTTCGTTCTTTAACCATCATCCTACGCTCCGTTGCGGCTGCTCCGATCTCGTCGATCTCCGATCTGCTCGTCCAGGTGGCACCACATCAACGATTCTTTAAACGGGCTCCCGCCTCTGACTTGAGGCAACTCGGTCATCAAGTTTGCTAAAAGAGACGACCAAGAATGATATAGAGAATGAGTAGATGACTTTGTCTCACTTCGTCCAAAGCCGTGGACGATCGGTTAATGAAGTTGCCGATGGAAATGAAATGGAACAAGAAATGAACTATGAAATTTCCATGCATCCAAAACTTTAGTCTTTTCTTTTTAGCAACCATAATTTTCTCAAGTGAGTGAGAGGAGGAGGAGAGAGAGGGCCAGCCACTTTAAAGGAGGGGGGTGAGTGTAGGAACCAAGTGGTTACCATAACACAAAGCTTATCATGAAGAAAAGATCTTAACAAAAACAAAAATGCATTAATGTTAAAGCTTGAGTCATTAAAACCTAGTCATCATATAATAAAAGCAAAGATGAGTCATGAACCTAGTCACCATCCTTGTCATCAGTTCTAGAAACTTCTAGAACACTCTAGAAGCAAGACTCACCCTCATCCAAGAAAAGATAAATCCGTCTTTAAGCGAATGTTAAAAGACGGCAGATAGAAAACTGGAAACTGGCAACTTCCAAAAGTGATCCCGAAACGACTTTCAGGATAACCCCGTAACTGTATAAATATACCAGCATTTGTATTACGACCGAATACAAATGCAACTGAGACAAAGATATTATATCTACTCAATATAATACTCGGATCCGACTTAAACCAAAGCCGACCAGTATCATCTGCCCGAAAAATAACACGTGCGTAAACGCACGTGCATTTTCCGAACTCTGCCATAAAACCATACGGCCTCTACAACGTTTCGCCCGAACTTGGGAAACTGTCGGTGGGGGACTCTAATGACTCGTCAGTACCATGGCAGTGGGTTTAACCACAAACCGTCAGCGGCACTAGCTATGCGTAACGGCTGCCCATGGACTGACCTCAAGGGAGGCGGATGAGCGAACTCATCCGGAAACCTTACTGAGCCTAACAGTGACAATGTATATACAGTCCGGTCCGTTCGTCTATGAGTATCGCATATTTGCCTAGGGGGCTAGAAACGTCAGACCCCCAATAGCAGTATAAGTCGTGTCGGAGTGTAGCCCAATAACACCCTGAGATACTACTGGAGTACCTACCAGTAAATCTCCTGCCATGGCCATGGACTTTGTGTAATGGCTCTCCTAGACACAGCACGACCTCGCCCCCAATACCGGGAGAGACGAATCCCCTGCCGATCCGCTCACGTGCCTCCATATGGCTCGGGACTGTACCCAAAAGCTACCTGTTTGCACGACTCCTTTGAGCCGTGGTAGGGTAGAAATCAAAGCACAGTGGGAACTCACACGAGACATATGACGACCTCAGGTCGATGAACTAACCTGTACACATGTCACCAAGGAACTGCTATCTGACGATAGATATAGTACCAACTAGCAAATTCCCGGCGAGTCCTGTCCGGTGTACTCATAACCCAATGAGCACATGTATACATCTTAGGTGATCCAACTGACACCGGTGGCTTGTGAGACCGGCCACCGCCCCTCGTCGGGGTCTCGACTGTATACACTAGTCTACTCCGGAGTATCGATGCCCTGTCTCGAAACTCCCACGACTAGGGACCACAATTAAGGATATGCATATAAACTACCCAACTCTCACGTATATGATCGCCATCATACAGTTGGTAGTAAAGCAAGATCCTAAGGGCTCTATCAAAGTGTAACATGTAATCAGTCACCTGAACATGTACACGACTGATAAAGGTAAACCAGATAGCATACTATCATCTTGAGTAAGACTGTCCTACCGGTATAGGTCCTCCGCAATCAATGCAATCACGTACCTGCGATCCAATAATTGACTCTGAGGGCATTATCTCCAACAATCTCCCACTTGCACTCAAGGCTAATTATTACAATGTCGACTACTCACAGCCCGTGTGAAACCGAACATCCAACTCCTCTACTAATCAGTTTCACAAAGCCCGTTTGTAAAACTATTGTGTTCGAGAAATAGCCTCAGTGAGTGGATCCGCCTAGATATTTCTTTCTATATCTCTCTAAATCTCAAGTTCGCGGAGAAAGCCATCTCCCGAATCGAGTAATACCTGTCTTAGAATATATCTGGATATCTGATGGGACCTAGTTCATAAATGAACTCCAAATCGAAACTTCTTAGACTGTATCGATCACTGAACCTAATCAGTATCCAGCACCATGCCACCCACAGTATCCTCTTGGACCACCTGTCCATAATACTGTCCCTCTTCGTCAGAGGGAAAAACTATAACTCTGACAATCACTCTGTCAACCCTGTCACCTTTGAAGCCTGGAATGATAACCGTCTCCCGAAAGAGGCTGCCGTCATCAAATCCGTAGAACATGTACTTATGTTCTAAAACTGCTTCCTTATGTTTCTCCCGGATTGGATTAATACAAACTTATTGCATCTAGTGCAAAAACAACATCTGGTGTGGTACTTGACATCTCATGATTGACTCAGTTGCCTAAGCAAGTGATTTGCCAATCATGCCCATCCCTCACCCCTTTAGTCTGTAAGATACCTTTAGAGAGGGTGACTCCATCTCCTGCAGGTACACCACCATGCTAGGAGTCAACTATTCTAAAAACCATTAGAATTCTGTCAAAGTACCCACATTGGGAAACTACCCAAATCCAGATCTAAAAACCATAGATCTAGAAACCATAATGTCTGATATTATATCTATATCCTGTCTGGAGAAACAACTGCGTGACGACCACAGTACAACCGATCGTAGTATAGGAATTTTACTTCCTATTCTATGTATGTCATCCAGATGCCATGACATCACAGCCTACTACCTTCTTAATAGATCCATCCCTTATTTTGATGAAGTCAAACCCATGACTATCACATCAAAATTAGATGATCTATATCCGCTATAACTGCTCTAGTCTATAAATAGACATAAGCTACTTGCCCACTAAACTTCCGCTGCTCCCACTGACTACGACAACCCTCCTACCGGGTCTCATATCCTGGAACAACAGTAGTGTCAAGTCTGGATAGATAAGAACCTCCCTGTCACCGTCCTTGAGGCTACCGAAGTACCTCTCGGGTGTCTGAGGTTACCCACCATATCTGCGGAGTGGCTATTGGAATGTCAAACCTGATTGAATATATAGGTCCTATTAAATTTTCTGTAATCGTTCGCGGTTCTGGAATCATTTCCAATTCTACCATACTCCCACTACTGTTTTCTAAAAAAGATCCATTTTATTAAAACTGTGGCGAGTCAAGAACAATATCACTATTGATCTTCCAAATGGTAGAATATCAACCCTCGTCATAGCCAGGGTCAACCCACAAACAGCCATTACAGAAACGTGCCCTGAGTTATCCAGAGTCTGGTTTTAAGCATAAGCTGGACAAATCCCCGTACCTTAATATCTTTTAAGGTACGAACTATTCTATATCCAATATAGAAACTTTGGCACTTATTTAATTGGAACCATATTCAAATCATGCAGCTGTCTCCAGTGCATATCAACTTAATGGAAAGAAGCCAATCAGCATTACTCAACTTAGGATTCCATCCAATTATGAGTAACCTGAAAGAGAAACAAGTTTCTCAAAACCATTACTATCATCTGAATACCATTCACAAGAATCTACATCTTCGATCTCTTTGAAGAATCCCGATACTTGTGATACCTGGTTCTCTACTTTATTCTTATACCCACAACTTCTCAAAACTTAGACCTTGTATTTTTACGAAACACTTGTCTAAATACTAGAGAAGTTATAAGTAAACAGAATATAGTACGAGGACCTACCCCTTTGTCCTGATGGACACTTGGACAACATACAATACTCTGTATATGTCCGCTGAGTTTGAACAACTCAAAACCTGTGCGTCGTAGGTGAAAAACTGTACCCTGGAGATTTCTTCAAATATCACCAATTACAACGAATTCCGATATATTGAGGATAATCACCTAATTCCCAATAACTTACTCCCGCTCATCATCTGTAAAACCATACAGATATGAGAATGAAACCTGGTAAATATATACCCTGGAGTAAGTATCTAATCGGGAAAACAGTTTTCCATTAACAATGCACTGAAACATGAATATGTTTCGTAGGGGTATCCTGGTATTCATAGCAATGCCTCTTCCATAATCCAATTCATGACTTCAACCGTATATTTTATTGCCTTCTCTCCAAATCCCTTTATTTGTCTTTAGTCATTACCTTCTGCACACCATTGTTAGGCTAAATGGTTTTCTTCCTTCCCTACCGTTCGGCACCAGCCTATGGTTAGGAAGAAGACTATCCAGTAAGCATAATAGGTGTACCCTCCTAAACCAAGGAGTACTCGCATCTCGAGAGAAGGTGATGATAAAAGACAACTGAATAATACCTTATTCTTTTAAAGGTGAAATAAGAGTGGCGATGAAGTACGCGGTTTGGTCGTGAATGATAACAGTCGCAATTTACTTTGCCCTCTTTCTAATCCCATTATTTTGTCTTTACATATTACCTTCTGCACACCCTACTTAGGCTAATTGGTTTTCTTCATTCCCTACCTTTCGGCACCTGCCTATGGTTTGGAATAAGACTATCCAATAAGCGTAATAGGTGTACCCTCCTAAACCAAGGAGCCCTCGTAACCTGAGAGAAGGTGATAATAAAAGACAACTGAATAAACCAATTCTATTTCTCCTGAACCTGGATCCATCCTCGAAGAAGTCCCTTCGAGTTCGTATATAACCATACGATGGATCTATCCAATGGAAGTGGATATCCGTAGTGATACGGGTGTTCTGAGAAATTCAAAGGGTAAAAGAAGGAGTGGCAATGACTTATGCAACTCAGACAATCCAAAAGCCAGTATTTTAAGAAGGTTCGGTCAACCTGGTCACTGAGTCATAGTCTAGGGTCGGTCAAAGGTCGCTGCCAAAGAGAGAGAGAAAAGAAACACTCTGCGTGCACTCTAACCTAGATCAGAATGGTTATCACTTTATCTAATCCGGAAACCTCCCACTGTCCTGTCAAATTCTCCTCCAAACCTAAAAATGAATCAATCGGGATCACCCGAAGAGTAAACCAACTCATCAGTGGGAATCGGGATCCAACTCTCTGTAGGGTTGCTAGGCACGCGCACAAGGGTCTACGAGGCATCAACCATGCCCGATTTAAAATTTAGCCGTGCCGAACAACCCTAATACGGAACTTTAAACTAGAGATTAGGCGAAAACTAACATGCTAAACATTTTAACACTAAGTTAGAGGGATTACAACCTTTGTAGATCCGGTCCTTCACTTCATATGCTCCGTGTTGTGGTCCCTTCGCTGCGATCATCGGGATCCGGACTCTCGAGAGGTTCCACGAAGAGAAAGACGCAACCTTTGCTTCCGATCTTCGATACTAAGATGATCTACCTTGAAGTTCTTTAACACAAGCTAACACTCATGAAATGATGTGAACACCCTCATCTAAATGGCAAGGGAAGATGAGGATGATGAAGTAGGATTTTTGCTCTCTTTATTTATCTTTTTCTCATATTTATCCATCACAAAAGTCAAAGCAAGAAACCATTTCAAGCAAACAAGAAGAAGGAAGAAGATGATGAACAATATTAGAATCCTTTTGTGATGAATAGAAAAAGAAATGATATGAAGAATAATGCAACCATGGTTGACTTAACCATTGTAGAGAATTAACTAGGGTTAGGGTTTGGGTTGGGTTAAAGCATGAGTCACTTGTAAATATCTTTATCATGACAAAAAGAAAACCTTCTAGAAACATCTAGAAAGCTTAACCCTAATCCAAACTCTAATCATGTTTAAACTCCACTAAACATGTTGCATTAGTTATCATATCATGTTACAATATTATATATCATATATATAATATTTATTGTAACAAAATAAAATAATACATTTAACATATATCGCATATATATCAATGTATTACCCGAGTGAGAAAAAGAATCTTTTAGTGAGCAAATATTAGTTAATGCAATTTAATATATCATATATATTATTATACATTAAATTATCGAATCAACACTTGATCCGACAATCCGGCTATATCGCATATAACCGGCTAATATTTATCCGTACCGATTCATCGAATCAACACTTGATCCGATGACCCGGCTGATATCAAATATCGCGAGAATATAATACGATATCACATATCGCATTATCCTCGGTCCCGTACATATCACATATGTGCTCCTACTCCGTTTTGCCTGAGCCAAGAAACCTCTGTGTAGGACTCTAAAGAATCGTCAATACGCCGGCAGTAGGTGATGATCGTATCAAACACCCACAAGCTGCAAGCGGTCAGCTAAACGTAAAAGCTACCCAGGTATTGAGCGCTCAGAAGATCATCAAGCTAGCCTGTACATTCTCCTGTGAATCCAAACAGTAACACTCCCGTACAGTCCGGTCTCGTCGTCTGATATGTTGCATATCTCGCCTAGGGGTGGTAAACGTCAGACCCCAATCGCTCGATAAGTCATGTCGATATGAGGTCTATAACAGTTCGAGAAACTGCTGATAACACTTAGCAGTAAATCTCAGCAACCCTGGCCAGGGATTTCCGGTTATAGCCAATCGAACACAGCACAACATCAAGTCCCTAGACCGGGAGAAACGAATCCCCTCCTATCGCTCATTGCCTCCATGTGATTCGGGACTGTACCCAAAAGCCACCTTTTTGCACGCCCTCTTGGACGTGGTATGATGGAAATCAAAGCACAGTGGGAATCACATAAGACTCTATGACGATCTCGGGTCAACAGACTACTCTGTACCAGTGTCACCGGAGAACTTCCATCTGACGTATGGTATAATACCATCTAGGAGTTCTCGGCGAGTCCGTCCAGTGTACCCAGTCTCCACTGAGCACCCGTACACCATCCTTGATGTCAAACACCGATGGATATGGGATCATCCATCGCCCATCATATGGGTCAAGATGCGTATACGCTAGTCTACTCTGGTGTATCGATGCCCTGTCTCGATACACCCTCGACTAGGAACAGTTATAGGATGTACTCGTCGACTACCGTGGCCCCACTAGTATGATCTCATCATAGTTCAGTAGTCGAGTACATATCCTAAGGGCTTTATCAACATGTAATATAGAGACAATCAGAGTACATGGTAAGATAAAGTACAACCAGATAGCATACTATCATGTCGAGCAAGAAAGTCCTCCCTATATATGTCCTAGCATCCACTACAATATACATCGTATGTACAGTAATGGCCTCTAGGGCATACATATAACTAACAATCTCCCACTTCCACTAGGGCCATCTGTTATGGTATCGCATACCCAACAATTAGCTGCGGTTGAAGTATCTCATACTCAACCATCCCATAAAAGTCTCTACTGGGAAAAAGGCCTTTGTGAGTGGATCCGCGCTGTTGTCCTCTGTGTCTACTCTCCTAACCTCGATCTCCCTGGAGATCAACCATCTCCATGATCAGGTGATACTGCCTAAGAATTATATCTGGATTTCTGATGGGACGGTAGTTCCTTGGCTGAAGCCACAACTCCATTGTCACACAATGGTAGGAACGAAGTTCATCTTATGAACTTATATATATCCAGACTGCCTCTTTGGTAGCATCCTTGGTAACGATGTATCTTGCCTTTAATCGTCTAGTATGTCACAGTATCTAGCTTGGAACTCTTCCAACATACCGTCCCTCGACTGAGGGTATAGACAAGCCTGTGACTGACATTCAGTCGTCCTTATCAGCCTGGAACCTTTCCAGTGATTCTCCCCTGGATCGATTTATACCATCTCACTACAACTAGTGAGTATCCTAACATCCAATTAGATCTATCTCATAGATCCAAAACCTAGGATTTAGGAGGTATCACTTTGATCCTATATGGAGAATCCTTGTGATAAGCGGAGATTGACCGAGCGTAGCATAGGAAACTCCTTCCTTATCAAGAGTATGTCATCCACGTACTCTACGAGGATCACCACCATACTCTCTACTACCTTTTTTGTATATACAAGGTTCATATACCATTTTGATGAAGTCAAACTCTTTGACTACCACATCAAAACAGATGTTCCAACTCCGCGATGCCTGTTTTATCATATAAAACATCTTGCACACGTTTCTGCTCCCACTGTCTACGAAGCCCTCTGGCTGTGTACTTATAGACGCTCTTTTCTAAAACATCATTTAGAAAAGCAGTCATGACACCCAACCACCAGATATCGTAGTCATGGTATCTAGCCGTGGTAAGTAGGATCTGGATGGACTTAAGCATAGATCCTTAGAAAAGCTTTCAACATAATCCATACCTGGTCTATGATGCAAACCTTTAACAAATCTAGCTTTGAAAGTCTCAACTTTTCCATGTACACCAAGTAATCTTCTCAAGATATACTTGCTCCTGATGGGGATTTAACCCTTCAGATAAAGCAACCAAAGTCCATACTTTGTTGGTGTATAAGGATTCCATCTCAGATCGACAAGCATCTAGCCATTCTTACAGAGTCCCACTCCTGATGGCCAGCTCGAAACTAGTTGGGTCATCATCTCATGATGCAATCCTCGCTCCCACTATCATAGAGAAACCGAAGTGTCTCTCAGATGGGTGAGGAACCGTACTAGATCGGCGGAGAGGCTGAGCTTCGTTAGAAACTATTGAATCCTTTGGTTCTACCAAATCATCAGCTGCAGTTTATATAGCTGGAACATTTCCAGTTCTACATTACAGACCTTGCCTCGAGCTTGTCCGGATTTTGCTTTTAAACATAGGCCGGGCAACTCCAAATCTTAACAAGCTTAAGATATGGGCTCTTCCCTTTCCATATCGTATATGAAGTGGTAGGCAACTGATTTGATTTGAACCCTATTCAATAGGTATGCAGCTTCTCAAGTGCATAACTCCCAAAAGGAAATAGGAAACTCAGCAGTACTCATCATAGAGCACACCATATCAAATAGGGTGCTATTGCTCCGCCCCGATACACCGACGTGCTGTGGTGTATACGGAGGAGTAATGCTGAGAGAGAATCTCATTCTCCTTTAGAATAGTCCAGGAATTCCGTGCTCAAGTATTCTCCTCTTTGTTCTTATCAAAGGACATAATACTTATACCCGTATTTTGGTTCTCTACTTCTAACTTATATTCTGTGAATATCTCAAAAGGTTCGGACTTGTGTTTCAACAGGAACATATGTCTGAATCTTGATAGATTATCAGAGAATGTAATGAAATACAAAGAACCGGTCTTGGCATGTATAGACAAGGGACTTACATACATCAGCATGTATCAATCCCAAGAGTTCACTAACTCTTTCTCTGTTTCCAATAAACAGAGCTATGGTCATCTTATCTTTGTGACATGACTGGCAAGTTTCATAAGATGTAAATTTAAACTAATTTAAATATGCATCTAAATGTAACTTCAGCCAGTCGGGTCGCATTGATATGACCTAGTCTACAATGCCTAAAGAAGGATTTGTTCATTTCTGAACTCTTCCTCTTGTGTGTGTTCTGTATACTAAGAACTGTAGTTTGATTTAGAACGTCAATGATTTTAGATAACGTGCCTGAACCGATCAACTCTTGATTTAGGAAATGTTCAAAACATTATCCAACAATACAAAATTTTATCATTTCTTTACTAATAAAGAGACTGATATGATTTTGTATATCAGGTTCGGTATCTAATAACATTTGTTCAGAATCAATGTATTCAGGTAATACAGGGTGATAGTGACCAACAGACTTGGCTGCAACACTTGCACCGTTTTCTATCTCATGAAACTTATCACCCGTTCTCAGTTCTTTACCTATCTGTAGCCCATGTAACAGATTACATATACGGGATCCTGATCCGGTATCACATACCCAGACGTAAAGTATACTGAGAAACAGTTCTGTGTAATGAACACACCCGAAGATGATGCATCAACATGCACTTTCTTCGTTTTGGGCGGCACGGGAAATCTGGTATTCCCCAATTTCCTGCTCTGTCTTATAACAATTATAAGTTGGAGCGGGACCAACGTTCCCCAGCTCAGTATAACAAGCGGGTTCAGTCAATATATCCGTTTTATTATCTTGATTAAGGCGTGATATGGTCGCTACCTGGAGAGAGAGAGAAGAAAACACTCAGCGTATGCTCTTGCAAGATTAGATTGGTTATATAATATATCTAATCAGGATGTCTCCCACTGTTTTAATCAAATCTTCCTTCAAACCCGAAAAGGAAAGACTAGCTGGGATTAATCACACGCTACAAGTTCGCCAATCTTTCAGCCAGGCCAGTGTCGGTACTTTGAGGGAGGTCCCCCGTGCTTTCGCACGAACCTAATTAATGTAAACCTCGTTTTCCCAGAGGCGTAACCCCGTTAACACCTTTCTAGACACCTACTTGATCGGCTAATTGTAATGTGTAAAACTCTCCCAGGAGTAACTCTTACTCACAGCGGGTATCGGGATCCAACTATCTAATAGAAGGTATGCAATCTCATTGCAAATTTCAACTCTTGAAATTCCCAATAATATTTTGCCCCAAGCAATCTATGACCTTGACTGAGTCAACAAACCATAGACCGCAAGTAAAGTTCAACCCGTCATTTCCCGATTGAATTAAACCCACCCGCACGACCCTTGACTGAGTCAACAAGGTCGCACGACTACCCTAATCCAATCGCATCATATGCTTTGCAGATAAGCACTAATCAGCTACCGCACACTACGCCTTGACTGAGTCAACAAACGCAGCACGAATACTAACTATTACTTATCTGAAATGACGGAGGGCTACGACAGGTTTTTAAGAAAACCTTTTGCGTAATGAACTTTATATCGTTGTAGAATCGAGTGATTTTCAAATGGAGTGTTTTTGAGGCTTTTTCTAGTTTTGCTAAAGGGGTCACTCCCGGTGAAGGGATCGTCGGCCCTTTCCTCATCGAATAAGGTGCAGGATATTTCACAAATATCACTATGCAAAGCAAGAACTATATAAGCAATCAAAAGACAAACCGAGTTTGTAGCATCTGCCAGTTATTGCTAAAGGAGTCACTCCCGGTGAAGGGATCTCGGTCCTTTCCTTATCGAATAAGGTGCTGGATGTTCTACAAGGAACACCGCTATGCAAAGAAAGAACTAGAGCTACCAGTTTTTTATAAACAAGTTTCTACAACATCTTAGGTTTCTTTTATTTCATTAATCTCATTAATGAAGTCCCATTTTAATATGCTTCATAAGCATCTCATTTGAAATGAAATCTGCAATATATATATATAATATAAACATTCGTCTCAGGCAGTACTATGATCTCATCACAGAACATTGCAGCAGAAGAACATATATGAAATATTGGATATACTAGGATGTCCGTGTTTTCAATACGAGCCTGTATAAAACACGGATTCCACGGTCGCGATGAATAGCCAAACCCACATCCCTAGACCCCTACGAGAGCGGCAAGTAACACTGCCAATTCTAGGGTTAGGAGACCCGGACTCGTCTCCTCGAGATGGTCTCCCACTGGACCCTAGAACCCGGTTACTTGTACTCCCCGCCTTGGGTCTACCTAATGCGGAAAAGTAAATAATATACAACAGTGACAGCTTCCGCTACCTGGAAGTGCCCCAATAAAAGAATATTACATACAAATGAATTTTACATGAATGAAAAAGAAAAACTCTCATCTCACATAAAACCCCCGGCTATTCAAACGCGACGATCCAATACAACATATCACAGCAACACATAATATCTCATATCATCAACGTAATCAAGTATGCGTATCCCGATTGTCGTTGATGTATAGCAACGAAGCCGGCGATACACCACATACTACGCTTACGGTCACAGAAAAGAAAGTGTAAAACTACAACAGTTGGAATCCGCAACCTCCTTAGACATCGCATGCCTAACCAAATGAATACCTTTAGACATCGCATGCCTAACAATTATAAACCCCGCATTTTAGTCTCATTATCGAAAACTCTTTTCAATATCAAGTCGGGCAATACAACAAGATTCCCGACGTCCTGATCGAATGCTCGTCGCAAACTTTAGTAGACGGCCGCACCCCTGATACCGTCGACGAAGTGCACCAAGGCGGAACACCGCTACCGCGAGCACCCGAACGGATGCTTTCGGCGACGGAGTTCTCCTACAGTCACTTGGTCGGGGCTATAGGGCGTGGCTGTCTATTAAGTTTACCCGGCGAGTATCCGCGTACGCTACGTAATTGCGACGGACTTTTGATCACATCAAAATTCCATGGCAACCGATCATCTGAGACTAAACTGCTATGTTTATAATATTCAAATTAGTTATCTCATAACTACCTGTGGATTCCAAATATTGTATCACATTCCAGATAAATAGAAAAAGTTAAACTTTCCGATCGAATTATCAAGCACCCAAGATTTCCCCAATATATCTCAATACTTGAAATCAGTTTAAAAACATTCATTACATGCCACAGTACCAATGGTCCAGCCGTAGAAGGGTCAAGCCAACGTCTCACATGTGGCACGCCGTACTGCCCCAAACCCTAAGGTTCAAAAGGTAGTTCAAGACGGTCAAATAATCGAGTTAAGGTTTGTTGTCTTCTAGAGGGTCCACCGAGTTACTTGCACGACTTAGAACATTCTTAAATACGAGAAAAAATCCAACTTTTGAAAAATTTTCCGACAGGGGAAAAAGTGAGTTATTGATATCCGTTCGAACTTTTTAACAGTTTCTAAAAATTACCCGGAAAACACATAGACAAAATCTGATAATCCGATCGAATCATCGAATCCCTAAACAACCCCAGAAAATCCAGATTTTTAATAAATATTAAAAATTCCCAGAAAATCCAGCATAATAAAATAGGAGTTACTGTGCAAACAGGAGATGCTGACGTCATCATGTCGCCGCGGAACCGCCCCAGAAAGCATGCTTCTGCCGCGGTTCCGCCGCGCTTTATACTGTTCATCGAAAACTTTTTGCACCGTAATTCTTATAATTCCCTGCTGAATTTTTTAAGCATTTTTAATGAGGAAAAATCCCAGTTTTTAGAAAAAGTCCAGAGAGCGGGTTTTATCGGGGTTTCGGGTTTCGATCGGACTTTAAACTTCGTCTAGACTTCGCCTAAAGCTCTAGCTTGGCTCTTATACCACTGTAGGGTTGCTAGGCACGCGCACAAGGGTTTACGAGGCATCAACCATGCCCGATTTAAAATTTAGCCATGCCGAACAACCCGAATACGGAACTTTAAACTAGAGATTAGGCGAAAACTAACATGCTAAACATTTTAACACTAAGTGAGAGGGATTACAACCTTGTAGATCCGGTCCTTCACTTCATATGCTCCGTGTTGTGGTCCCTTCGCTGCGATCATCGGGATCCGGACTCTCGAGAGGTTCCACGAAGAGAAAGACGCAACCTTTGCTTCCGATCTTCGATACTAAGATGATCTACCTTGAAGTTTCTTTAACACAAGCTAACACTCATGAAATGATGTGAACACCCTCATCTAAATGGCAAGGGAAGATGAGGATGATGAAGTAGGATTTTTGCTCTCTTTATTTATCTTTTTCTCATATTTATCCATCACAAAAGTCAAAGCAAGAAACCATTTCAAGCAAAGAAGAAGAAGGAAGAAGATGATGAACAATATTAGAATCCTTTTGTGATGAATAGAAAAAGAAATGATATGAAGAATAATGCAACCATGGTTGACTTAACCATTGTAGAGAATTAACTAGGGTTAGGGTTTGGGTTGGGTTAAAGCATGAGTCACTTGTAAATATCTTTATCATGACAAAAAGAAAACCTTCTAGAAACATCTAGAAAGCTTAACCCTAATCCAAACCCTAATCATGTTTAAACTCCACTAAACATGTTGCATTAGTTATCATATCATGTTACAATATTATATATCATATATATAATATTTATTGTAACAAAATAAAATAATACATTTAACATATATCGCATATATATCAATGTATTACCCGAGTGAGAAAAAGAATCTTTTAGTGAGCAAATATTAGTTAATGCAATTTAATATATCATATATATTATTATACATTAAATTATCGAATCAACACTTGATCCGACAATCCGGCTATATCGCATATAACCGGCTAATATTTATCCGTACCGAATCATCGAATCAACACTTGATCCGATGACCCGGCTGATATCAAATATCGCGAGAATATAATACGATATCACATATCGCATTATCCTCGGTCCCGCACATATCACATATGTGCTCCTACTCCATTTTGCCTGAGCCAAGAAACCTCTGTGTAGGACTCTAAAGAATCGTCAATACGCCGGCAGTAGGTGATGATCATACCAAACACCCACAAGCTGCAAGCGGTCAGCTAAACGTAACAGCTACCCAGGTATTGAGTGCTCAGAAGATCAACAAGCAAGCCTGTACATTCTCCAGTGAATCCAAACAGTAACACTCCCGTACAGTCCGGTCTCGTCGTCTGATATGTTGCATATCTCGCCTAGGGGAGGTAAACGTCAGACTCCAGTAGCTCGATAAGTCGTGTCGATATGAGGTCTATAACAGTTCGAGAAACTACTGATAACACTTACCAGTAAATCTCAGCAACCCTGGCCAGGGATTTCCGGTTATAGCCAATCGAACACAGCACAACATCAACTCCCTATACCGGGAAAGACGAATCCCCTCCTATCGCTCATTGCCTCCATGTGATTCGGGACTGTACCCAAAAGCCACCTTTTTGCACGCCCTCTTGGACGTGGTATGGTGGAAATCAAAGCACAGTGGGAATCACACAAGACTCTATGACGATCTCGGGTCAACAGACTACTCTGTACCAGTGTCACCGGAGAACTGCCATCTGACGTATGGTATAATACCATCTGGGAGTTCTCGGCGAGTCCGTCCAGTGTACCCAGTCTCCACTGAGCACCCGTACACCATCCTTGATGTCAAACACCGATGGATATGGGATCATCCATCGCCCATCATATGGGTCAAGATGCGTATACGCTAGTCTACTCTGGTGTACCGATGCCCTGTCTCGATACACCCTCGACTAGGAACAGCTATAGGATGTACTCGTCGACTACCGTGGCCCCACTAGTATGATCTCATCATAGTCCCAGTAGTCGAGTACATATCCTAAGGGCTTTATCAACATGTAATATAGAGACAATCAGAGTACATGGTAAGATAAAGTACAACCAGATAGCATACTATCATGTCGAGCAAGAAAGTCCTCCCTATATATGTCCTAGCATCCACTACAATATACATCGTATGTACAGTAATGGCCTCTAGGGCATACATATAACTAACACTCTCATCGCATGATAACATCGTGATGGAATGCATCCACGTTACTCATACTCCAGAAGGTATGCGCATACTTGGCAAGTTTCAGTTTCTTTAGAAACTCCCGATATGATTTTTGCCCCATGCTCTTATAACCTTGGCTTTGGTCAAAATGTCATAAGTCACATGCCAAGTTCTACCTGTCACTATCTTGTCAATTTGAACCCACCCGCACATGCCCCTGACTTTGGCCAATCGGCAGAACGACTGTCCCAAACTAACTCATCTATCTATGCAACTAATGAATACCCAGCAGCTACGAAACACTATGCCTTAACTTTGGCTAAAATGCATAGCTTGAATACTACTGAATACCCAAAAGAAGTGACGGAGGGCTACGGCTGGTTTTTGGCGAAAAACCTTTAACGTAACGAACTTGATATCGCTAAAGGAACCTGATAGCTTTTTTTAAAATATAGTGGCGAAAACCTTTTGCTAAAGAGGTCATTCCCGGTGAAGGGATCTCGGCTCTTTCCTCGTGGAATGAGGTGCAAGATATTCCACTGAATACCGTGGTGCAAAGCAACTTGTAATCGACTATAGTGAAGTTATTACCCTGACGCAAACTTCTGCCCAAGGGGTCAGTCCCGGTGAAGGGATATCGGCCCTTGCCCCGTCGAATGAGGTGCAGGATATTCCACTGAATACCGCTATGCAAAACAAAAGGAAACGTCTTTGCAATAACACCTTTTAATTTGTTCCAACAACTATAAACAGGTTTGTTTAACTTTGCATTGATCAGAATCAATGCAGTCCCATCAATAATCACACCAGAAAAGAACGAAAATAAAATGTACGTATATGCCATCCGCATTCGTCACTGGGTCCCGTCATCACCCGTTAGGTTACTTAACTAACGACAGAGCGGGGACTGGACTAGCGCGGGTGTAAAACATATACAACATCTAATAGTATATAAACCAATATACAATAATCGCTCCAGGCGTGATAATATGCAACATTACAGAAAAGTAATAAGTATCACAGAACAATACAGATATTCTGGGATCCCCGTGTTTCACAGAGCCGCTGCTGAAACCCGACGTTCCCCTGTCGTGTGGATAGCCTGTGCAATGAAACCTAGACCCCTACGGGTGCGGCAAGTTACCCGCCAAAACCTGAAGCAAGGCAGCCCCCTACAGCATAGTGAATGGACCACCCAGCACTTCACGGAATCCGGTAATCTTGGGCACCCCTCCTTGGGTCAACCTGTACCCCCTACGAGTGCGGCGAATAGTCTGCCAATTTTAGAGTGGGGCCCCTCTGCCTCTCAAAGCCATGAGATGCGGACCCGTTGCCCTCCAGAACCCGGCTATCCGTGCACTCCGTCTCGGGGCAAAACCTAGTACAATAATGAAAAATAGTACAACAGGTACATCGACCGCAACCTGGTCGTGCCCCAAAAGAATATTATACAACAGACAGTGACGGCAGTCCACAAATTGGACGCTCGCCCCGCAATATCAAATGTACAAATAAATTCAAAATGCACTATCATTGCACACTGCTATCCACCACGACAAATCCGCAACATCACAGCACAACACAGAACATCAACGCGAATGTCACGTTCGCAAACCCGTCTAAAAGAACTATAGCAATCAGACGCGGTTTACCGATCAAATGACATTCCCGGTCGGAGATATAATGTAAGTACTGAAAACTAACATGTTTAAATTTCGATCGACTAAATATCACAAAGTGGGCCCCATGAACAACTGGTGAACAGTAACAAAATCTGGGCCCAAAAGATATATATCAAAAACCCCAAATTCCAACAGAGAAGACACAGACAAAATTTGGTGCACTGATCCCATAGAATGGCCGCGGATGCGCGGCCAAACCATGGGTTTGGCCGCGAATCCGCGGCTCTTTGGTGGGATCACGTGCTCAAATTTTGTCGGTGTACTTCTGAAGCCCTGCACAACTTTCTGTGATATGTGGCTTGTGAGATCGGCCACCGTCCCTCGTCGGGGTCTCGACTGTATACACTAGTCTACTCCGGAGTATCGATGCCCTGTCTCGAAACTCCCACGACTAGGGACCACAATTAAGGATATGCATATAAACTACCCAACTCTCACGTATATGATCGCCATCATACAGTTAGTAGTAAAGCAAGATCCTAAGGGCTCTATCAAAGTGTAACATGTAATCAGTCACCTGAACATGTACACGACTGATAAAGGCAAACCAGATAGCATACTATCATCTTGAGTAAGACTGTCCTACTGGTATTGGTCCTCCGCAATCATTGCAATCACGTACCTGCGATCCAATAATTGACTCTGAGGGCACTATCTCCAACAAGCCACACACCATAGCCCCGACCAAGTGACTGTAGGAGAACCCCGTCGCCGAAAGCATCCGTTCGGGTGCTCGCGGCCGCGGTTTTCCGCCTTGATGCACTTCGTCGACGGCATCGGGGGTCCAGCCGCCTACTAAAGTTTGCGACGAGCATTCGATCAGGATGTCGGGAATCTTGTTGAATTGCCCGACTTGATATTGAAAAGTGTTTTCGATAAAGAGACTAAAATGCGGGGTTTATATTTGTTAGGCATGTGATGTCTAAGAAATTCATTTGATTAGGCATGCGATGTCTAAAGAGGTTGCTGATTCCAACTGTTGTAGTTTTACACTTTCTTTTCTGCGACCGTATGCGTAATATGTGATATCGCCGGTTTCGTTGCTATATGTCAACGACAATTGGGATACGCATACTTGCTTACGTTGATGATATGAGATATTAAGTGTTGCTGGATATGTTGTATTGGATCGTCGTGTTTGAATAGCCGGGAGTTTTTATGTGAGATGAGTGTTTTCATTTTCATTCATGTAAAAACTTGTATGTAATATTCTTTTATTGGGGCACTTCCGGGTTGAGGTTGATGTCAGCATTTGTATATTATTTACTTTTCCGCATTAGGATAGACCCAAGGAGGGGAGCACAAGTAACCGGGTTCTAGGGTCCCGTGGGAGACCATTTCGAGGAGTCGAGTCCGGGTCTCCTAACCCTAGAATTGGTAGGGTTGCTTGCCGTTATCGTAGGGGTCTAGGGGTGTGGGATTGGCTATTCATCACGACCGTGGAATCCGTGTTTTATAGAGGCTCAAAATAAAACATGGACGTCCTAGTATATCCAATATTTCATATGTTTCTTCTGCTGCGATATCTGTGATGTGATCATTTGATGTGTTGTGATAATTGCTGTATATAGTATATATGATATATTGTATAGACGTTACTTATGTTTTACACCGGCGCTAGCCCTGCCCCGCTCTGCCGTTAGTTACCTAACCTAACGGTGCACAAGGGGACATCGAGACGAATGCGGATGGCATAAGTGTACGTCGTATTTATCTGTGTTGTTTAGGTGATTTAAATGATAGGACTTCATTAATATGATTAATGATTGAAAAGAAACCTAAAAGATGTTGTGGAATCGAATTTTCAAAAAAAAAAACAAGTAGCTATAGTTCTTGCTTTGCATCGCGGTGTTCCTTGTAGAACATCCTGCATCTTATTCGATGAGGAAAGGGCCAAGATCCCTTCACCGGGAGTGACCTCTTTAGAAATAATTGGCAGATGCTACACCCCTCGGTTTGTCTTTTGATCGCTTTTGGAATTTTTGCTTTGCATAGTGATATATATGATATATCCTGCACCTCATTCGACGAGGAGAGGGCCGACGATCACTTCACCGGGAGTGACCCCTTTAGCAAAACTAGAAAAGCCTCAAAAACACTCCATTTTAAAATCATTTGATTCTACAACGATATCAAGTTCATTACGCAATAGGTTTTCAGAAAAACATGTCGTAGCCCTCCGTCATTTCAGATAAGTCCTACTTAGTATTCGTGCTACGTTTGTTGGCCTGCGTCAAGGCGTAGTGTGCGATAGCTAACTAGTATTTATCTGTTTATGCATATGATGCAGATTGGATTAGGGTAGTCGTGCGACTTTGTTGGCCTGCGTCAAGGGTCGTGCGGGTGGGTTTAATTCAATAAAGAAATGACGGGTTGAACTTGACTAGCGAACTATGGTTTGTTGGCCTGCGTCAAGGTCATAGGACGCTAGGGGTAAAATATTATCGGGAATTTCAAGTGTTGAAATTTGCAATGAGATTGCATACCTTCTATGAGATAGTTGGATCCCGATACCCACTGCGAGTAATTGTTACTCCTGGGAGAGTTTTACACATTACAATTAGTCAATCAAGTAGGTGTCTAGAAAGGTGTTAACGGGTTTACGCCTCTGGGAAAACGAGGTTTACTGTAATTATGTCCGTGCGAAAGCACGGGGAACCTCGCTCAAAGCACCGACACTGGCCTGGCTGAAAGATTGGCGAACTTGTAGCGTGTAATTAATCCCAGCTAGTCTTTCCTTTTAGGGTTTGAAGGAAGATTTGATAAAAACAGTGGGAGCTATCCTAATTAGATAAAATAAATAACCAATCTAATCTTCCAAGAGCATACGCTGAGTGTTTTCTTCTCTTTCTCTAGGTAGCGACCATATCATGCCTTAATCAAGATAAGAATATGGATATATTGACCGAACCCGCTTGTTATACTGAGCTGGGGAACGTTGGTCCCGCTCCAACTTGTAATTGTTATAAGACAGAGCAGGAAATAGGGGATTACCAGAATTCCCATGCCGCCCAAACGAAGAAAGTGCATGTTGATGCATCATCTTTGGGTGTGTTCATTACAGAGAACTGTTTCTAAGTATCCTTTACGTCCTGGGTATGTGATACCGGATCAGGATCCCGCATATGTAATCTGTTACATGGGCTATAGATAGGTAGAGAACTGAGAACGGGTGATAAGTTTCATGAGATAGAAAACGGTGCAAGTGTTGCAGCCAAGTCTGTTGGTCACTGTCACCCTGTATTACCAATACATTGATTCTGAACAAATGCTGTTAGATATCAAACCTGATATACAACATCATATCAGTCTCTTTATTAGTAAAGAAGTGATATAATTTTGTATTATTGGATAATGTTTTGAACATTTCCTTATCAAGAGTTGATCAGTTAAGGCACGTTATCTAAAAGCATTAACGTTCTAAATCAAACTACAGTTCTTAGTATACAGAACACACACAAGAGGAAGAGTTCAGAAATGAACGAATCCTTCTTGTGGTATTGTAGACTAGGTCATATCAATGCGACCCAACTAGCTGAAGTTACATTTAGATGCATATTTAAATCGGTTTGAATTTACATCTTGTGAGACTTGCCGATCATGTCACAAAGACAAGATGACCATAGCTCTGTTTATTGGAAACAGAGAAAGAGTTAGTGAACTCTTGGGATTGATACATGCTGATGTATGAAGGTCCCCTGTCTATACATACCAAGACCGGTCCTTTGTACTTCATTACATTCTCTGATAATCTCTCAAGATTCAGACATATGTTCCTGTTGAAACAAAAGTCCGAACCTTTTGAGATATTCACAGAATATAAGTTAGAAGTAAAGAACCAAAACGGGTAAAAGTATTATGTCCTTTGATGTGATCAAGGAGGGGAATACCTGAGCACGGAATTCCTGGACTATTCTAAATGAGAATGAGATTCTCTCTCAGCATTACTCCTTCGTATACACCATGGCACGATGGTATATCGGGGCGGAGCAATAGCACCCTATATGATATGGTGCGCTCTATGATGAGTACTACTGAGTTTCTTATTTCCTTTTGGGAGTAGTGCACTTGTGAAGTTGCATACCTATTGAATGGCGTTCCAATCAAATCAGTTGCCTGCCACTTCATATGTGATATGGAATGGGATGAGCCCATATCTTAACTATGTTAAGATTTGGGGTTGTCCGGCCTATGTCTAAAAGCAAAATCCGGACAAGCTCGAGACAAGGTCTGTTATGTAGAACTAGAAAGGTTCCAGCTATATAAACTGCAGTTGATGATTTGGTAGAACCAAAGGATTCAATAGTTTCCAACGAACCTCAGCCTCTTCGCCGATCTAGTAGTGTTCCTCACCCACCTGAGAGATACTTCGGTTTCTCTATGACAGTGGGAGCGAGGATTGCGTCATGAGATGATGACCCAACTAGTTTCGAGCTGGCCATCAGGAGTGAGACTCTGTAATAATTACTGGATGTTTATCGATCTGAGATGGAATCCTTTTACACCAACAAAGTATGGACTTTAGTTGCTATATCTGAAGGGTTAAATCCCCATCAGAAGCAAGTATATCTTGAGAAGATTACTTGGTGTAGATGGAAAAGTTAAGACTTTCAAAGCTAGACTTATTAAAGGTTTTCGTCATCGACCAAGCGTGGAAAATGATGAAACCTTTTCCAGTGGATATGCTTAAGTCCATCCGGATCCTACTTGCCACGGCTACATACCATGACTACGATATCTGGTGGTTGGGTGTCATGACTATTTTAGAAGAGAGCGTCTATAAGTACACAGCCAGAGGGCTTCGTAAACGGTGGGAGCAGCGGAAACGTGTGCGAGTTGCTTTACAGAATAAAGCAGGCATCGCGGAATCGGAACGTTTGTTTTGATGTGTTAGAGTTTAACATCATCAAAATGGTAGATGAACCTTGTATATACAAAATGGTAGTAGGGAGTATGGTGGTGATCCTCGTAGAGTATGTGGATGACATACTCTTGATAGGGAAGGAGTTTCCTGTAAGTCCGTGTTGCCCATCCCGGTGCTTACGGGAGGCGGAAAACATAATAAAAAACGGATTTTTAATGACTTAGGCAACATGGACTTTGCTTGTGAGGATCTTTGCTAAACGAAAACTAGCTAAAGTAAACTAACAACTAACTAAGTTGTAGAAAGGTTATACCTTGAGCTTGAACTCCTTCTCTCCTTGCTCGTCGGAATGGTAGAAAGGCCTCACCTTGCTTGTCTTCTTCCGTCAAAGAAAGATCCACTTGAAAGCCACCACCTTTAGCTTCAACTCCAAGCTAGGAGTAACTAGAGTGCAAGAAATGCTAAGACTTGAACCCTAGAAGAGAGTAGAGAGGATCAAGTGAAGGTTTTTCTCAAGCTTTTTGTTTCTCAACACATGAGAGGGAGAGAGCTTGAGGGAGAGGATGAACAAGAGAGAGAAATGATATGAGAGAATAATGAGAAAATAATAGAGCTCTTCTCACTAATATGTGTGAATTAATTTAATTGAATAATTAGCTAGATAATTATCATGGTAAATCATGACATGACCATTATCATTTCAAATTGCAAAGATCAAAAAGCATCTTCCAAAAGAAATTATGATGGTCAAAGTGTCAACCTAGGTCAACAAGTCAAAGAAGTCAAATGGTCAACAACCACAACCATGGATAATTATTAAACTAATTACTAATTAACAATAACACACACATAAATATTAGGGTTAATAAAATGACAATAACCATTAACCCTAATCAAGGTCCTCTCCCTCAATCTCAAGCAACTGTGCATACGCACCCGCATTCGTGATCCGAGGAACACGAACACAATGAGAAAAACCAATCTCAAATCATATACTAGGATCCGGCTTAAACCAAAGCCCGCTAGTATAAACTGTCCGGACAGCAAACGTGCACAAGTGCGCGAATGTGAACGAACCCTGTCGCAAAACCATGCGACCTCTACTCATTTTGCCTAAAGGCGAATAGCTCTCTGTGTGGGACTCTAAAGACTCGACACTACGCTGGCAGTGGGTTTAACCACAGACCGCAAGCGGCACTAGCTGTACGTAACGGTCCCCAGGTAGATGTCGATAAGAAGACTGACGAGGTGAACCCCATCTGCACTCCTACTGAGCCTGTATGTGACAATCTCCGTACAGTCCGGTCTGTTCGTCTGATACATCGCATGGCGGGCCTAGGGGGCGGTGAACGTCAGTCCCCTAATAGCGGTACAAGTCGTGTCGGAGTGTAGCCCGGAACACCCTGAGATAACATTGGAAACCTACCAGTATATCTCGCTTGCCCTGGCCAGGGACTACTCGTGTAATGGCTCTCCTAGACACAGCGCGATGTCAACCCCCAATACCGGGAGAGACGAATCCTGTCTAACCGTCACTGCCTCCAAGTGCTTCGGGACTGCACCCAAAAACTACCTGTTTGCACAGCTCCTTTGAGCCGTGGTAGGGTAGTAATCAAAGTGCAGTGGGAACACACTCGAGGCGAAGTGACAGTGTCAAGTCAGCGGACTAAGCTGTACTCATGTCACCTGGGAACTGATAACTGACGATAGGTATATTACCAACCAACAGTTCCCGACGAGTCCTGTCCAGTGTTCTCGTAACCTAACGAGCACCCGCATACTATCCCAAGTACGACGTACTAACGGCTGTGGGACAGACCGTCTCCCACACTGGGATGAGAAGCGCATACGCTAGTCTACTCCGGAGTATCGATGCCCTGTCTCGATAGTCCAACGACCAGGGACCTGTATAAGGATGTGCTTATAGATTACCCAGCTCCCACGAGTGCGAGCGCCATCACAACGCTGGTAATCAAGCAAAGATCCTAAGGGCTCTACTAATATGTATACCAGCAATATGTTAAAAGAAACACATGCACATATTAAAGCAGAGACAAACCAAGTAGCATACTACCATTTCGAGCAAGATTGTATATACAACTGTGAATATCCCAAGCTTCCATTAAGTAATATACAAACTAGTATGATACAGTAATGGCCTCTAGAGCATATACACTAACAATTCCTATGCTACGCTCGATCAATCTCCGCTTATCACAATGATTCTCCGTATAGGATCAAACTGATACCTACTAAATCCTGGGTTTTGGATCTATGAGATAGATCTAATTAGATGTTAGGATACTCACTAGTTGTAGTGAGATGGTATCAATCGATCCTGGGGAGAATCACTGGAAGGGTTCCAGGGTGATAAGGACGACTGAATGTCAGTCACAGGCATTTTCTTTACCCTCAGTAAAGGGACGGTGTGTTGGAACAATTCCAAGCTAGATACCGTGGCATACTAGACGATAAAGGCTGGATACATCGCTACCAAAGATGCTACCAAAGAGGAAGTCTGGGTGTATATTAGTTCATGAGATGAACTTCGTTCCTACCATTGTATGACAATGGAGTTGTGGCCTATGCCTAGGAACGTCCGTCCCGTCAATGATCCAGACATATTCTAAGGCAGTATCACCTGATCATGAAGATGGTTGATCTCCAAGGAGATCGAGGTTAGGAGAGTAGACTCAGAGGACAACACGGCGGATCCACTCACAAAGGCCTTTTCCCAGAGAGAGACTTTCATGGGATGGTTGAGTATGAGATACTACAACCACTGCTATCAGATGGCCCTAGTGCAAGTGGGAGATTGTTAGTTATATGTATGCCCTAGAAGCCATTACTATACATAGGATGTATATTGTAGTGGATGCTTGGACATATATAGGGAGGACTTTCTTGCTCGACATGATACTATGCTATCTGGTTGCTCTTTACCTTACCGTGAACACTGATTGTCTCCCAGTTACATGTTGGTAAAGCCCTTAGGATGCGTACTTGACTACCTGGACTATGATGTGGATCATACTAGTGGGGACATGGTAGTCCATAAGTACATCCTTCAAGGTCCCTAGTCGTGGGTGTATCGAGATGGGGCATCGATATACCAAAGTAGACTAGCGTATACCTTCTCGACCCATACAGATGGGCGATGGATGATCCCATATCCATTGGTGTTTGACATCAGAGATGATATACGGGTGCTCAGTGGATACTGGGTACACTGGACGGACTCGCCGAGAACTCCCAGATGGTATTATACCTTACGTCAGATGGCAGTTCTCTGGTGACACTGGTACAGGTTAGTCTGTAGACCCGAGATCGTTATAGAGTCGTGTGTGATTCCCACTGTGCTTTGATTTGCACCTTACCATGTCTAAGAGGGCGTGCAAAACGGTGGTTTTTGGGTACAGTCCCGAATCACATGGAGGAATGAGCGATAGGAGGGGATTCGTCTCTCCTGGTATAGGGAGCTGATGTTGCGCTGTGTTCGATTGGCTATAACCGGAAATCCCTGGCCACGGTTGCTGAGATTTACTGGTAAGTGTTACCAGTAGTTTCTCGAACTGTTATAGACCTCATATCGACACGATTTATCGAGCTACTGGGGTCTGACGTTTACCACCCCTAGGCGAGATATGCGACATATCAGACGACGAGACCGGACTGTACGGTAAGTGTTGTAAGTCCACGTTGCCCACCCCGGTGCTTGCGGGGAGGCGGAAAACGGAATAAAAATCGGATTTTTATCATGCTAGGCAACATGGACTAACTAAAGTCGGATCTTTGCTAAACAAAAACTAGCTAAAGCTAACTAGAAACTAGTTAAAGGGTAGAATGGTTATACCTAGGGCTTTATGTTCTTCTCTCCTTGCTCCTTGGAGTAGTAGAAAGGGATCACCTTTGTCGTCTTCTCACGTCGAAGAAGGATCCACCCGAAAGCCTCAACCTTTGGCTTCAACTTCAAGCTAGAAGTAACTAGAGTGCTAGAAGTGCTAATCCTAGAACCCTAGATGAGAGTAAAGATTATCAAGAAGTGGTTTTTCTCAAGCTCAAGTGTTTCTCAACACATGAGAGGGGAGAGCTTGAGGGAGAGGAAGAACAAGAGAGAGAAAGTATATGATAGAATGAGAGAAAATATGAAGCATTCTCACATATATGTGTGAATTATTATAAATTGATAATTAGTAAGATAATTGTCATGGCTTAATCAAGACATGACCATTATCATTTCATTTTTAATGCAAATTGCAAGGATCAAAGAGCATCTTCCAAATGAAATGATGATGGTCAAAGTGTCAACCTAGGTCAACAAGTCAAGAATGTCAAATGGTCAACAACCATAACCATGCACAATTATATTAAACTAATATCAATTAACCATAATACACACATAAGCATTAGGGTTAGCAAAATGACAATGGTCACTAACCCTAAACAAAGTCCTCTCCCTCTGCCTCAATCAACTGTGCATACGCACCCGTATTCGTGATCCGAGGAACACGAATACAAAGAGATAAAACCAATCCCAAATCATATACTAGGATCTGGCTTAAACCAAAGCCCGCTAGTATAAGCTGTCCGGACAGCAAACGCGCACAAGTGCGCGGATGTGAACGAACCCTGTTGCAAAACCATGCGACCTCTACTCATTTTGCCAAAAGGCGAATAGCTCTCTGTGTGGGACTCTAAAGACTCGACACTACGCTGGCAGTGGGTTTAACCACAGACCACAAGCGGCACTAGCTGTACGTAACGGTCCCCAGGTAGATGCCGATAAGAAGACTGACGAGGTGACCCCATCTGAACTCCTACTGAGCCTGTATGTGACAGTCTCCATACAGTCCGGTCTGTTCGTCTGATACATAGCATGGCGGGCCTAGGGGGCGGTGAACGTCAGTCCCCTAATAGCGGTACAAGTCGTGTCGGAGTGTAGCCCAGAACACCCTGAGATAACACTGGAAACCTACCAGTATATCTCGCTTGCCCTGGCCAGGGACTACTTATGTAATGGCTCTCCTGGACACAGCGCGATGTCAACCCCCAATACCGGGAGAGACGAATCCTATCTAACCGTCACTGCCTCCAAGTGCTTCGGGACTGCACCCAAAAACTACCTGTTTGCACGACTCCTTTGAGCCGTGGTAGGGTAGTAATCAAAGTGCAGTGGGAACACACTCGAGGCGAAGTGATAGTGTCAAGTCAGCAGACTAAGCTGTACTCATGTCACCTGGGAACTGATAACTGACGATAGGTATAATACCAACCAACAGTTCCCGACGAGTCATGTCCAGTGTACTCGTAACCTAACGAGCACCCGCATACTATCTCAAGTACGATGTACTAACGGCTGTAGGACAGACCGTCTCCCACGCTGGGATGAGAAGCGCATACGCTAGTCTACTCCGGAGTATCGATGCCCTGTCTCGATAGTCAACGACCAGGGACCAGTATAAGGATGTGCTTATGGATTACCCAGCCCCCACGAGTGTGAGCGCCATCACAACGCTGGTAATCAAGCAATAATCCTAAGGGCTCTACTAATATGTATATAAGCGATATGCTAAAAGAAACACATGCACATATTGAAGTAGAGACAAACCAAGTAGCATACTACCATTTCGAGCAAGATTGTATATACAACTGTGAATATCCCAAGCTTCCATCAAGTAATATACAAACTAGTATGATACAGTAATGGTCTCTAGGGCATATACACTAACAATCTCCCACTTGCACTAAGGCCATGTACTGGCGTATCGAAGACCTATCATCTCGATCAGCCGCTCGAACTGAGTCTGGGGCAAGGCCTTGGTGAATGGATCTGCAGTGTTATCTTCTGAAGCAACCCTCCGAACCTCGATCTCCTGGCGATCCATGATCTCCCTGATCAGGTGATACCGCCTCAAGATATGTCTGGATTTCTGATGGGACCTGGGTTCCTTCGCTAAAGCTATAGCCCCATTGTTGTCGCAATACAGAGGTATTGGGTCAACAATGGACGGAACCACCTGAAGTTCTTTCACGAAATTCCTCATCCAGACAGCTTCTTTTGCGGCATCAGATGCAGCGATGTATTCCGCTTCCATAGTCGAGTCAGCAACGGTTTCCTGTTTGGAGCTCTTCCAACACACCGCCCATCCATTGAGGGTAAAGACAAAACCCGACATGGACTTGGAATCATCCTTGTCACTCTGGAAGCTGGAGTCAGCAAAGGCCTCAATCTGGAGGTCTTTTCCGCCATACACCAAGAACATCTCCTTAGTCCTTCTCAGGTACTTGAGAACGTTCTTTACCGCTATCCAGTGATTCTCCCCAGGGTTTGACTGATACCTGCTTACCACACTCAGTGCATAAGCCACATCCGGTCTGGTACACAACATTGCATACATTATAGAGCCTACCGCAGAAGCGTAGGGTATAATAGACATGCGATCCCTTTCCAAATCAGTATTGGGAGACATCTCTTTGGAGAGGGTTATCCCGTGACAAGCCGGTAGATTACCGCGCTTAGAATCTTCCATACTGAATCTTTTCAGTATGGTGTCGATGTACCTGGACTGTGAAAGTCCTAATATCCTCTTGGATCTGTCACGGTAGATCCGGATACCCAGAATGTATGAGGCATCACCCAGGCCTTTCATGGAGAACCTGTGTGACAAGAACCCCTTGACAGATTGTAGCATAGGAATGTCATTTCCTATTAAGAGAATGTCATCCACGTATAAAACGAGGAATACTACAGTTCTCGCTACAAATCTACAATAGATGCATGGTTCATCTGGATTTTTGATAAAGCCAAATTCCTTGACCGTCTCATCAAAACAGATGTTCCAACTCCGTGATGCCTGCTTTAGTCCATAAATGGACTTAAGCAACTTGCACACCTTTTTGCTGCTCCCACTCTGAATGAAACCTTCTGGCTGGTCCATATAGACACACTCCTCTAAATTTCCATTTAGAAAAGCGGTCTTTACGTCCATCTGCCAAATCTCATAATCGTGGAAGGCAGCAATGGCAAGAAGGATCCGAATGGATTTCAGCATAGCCACTGGAGAAAAAGTTTCGTCATAGTCCAAACCAGGTCTCTGACGAAAACCCTTTGCAACCAGTCTAGCTTTATAGGTCTCAACCTGTCCATCTACACCAATCTTCCTTTTGAAGATCCACTTGCATCCTACGGGTTTTATCCCATCTGGAGCAATGTCCAACGTCCATACTTTGTTGGTGTACAAAGACTCCATTTCGGCCCGCATTGCATCTAGCCATTTTACCGAGTCGACGCTCTGAGTGGCTTGCTGGAAGCTAGTAGGCTCATCACAATCTATGATGCAATCCTCTCTATCCCCGTCAATGAGAAAACCGTAGTATCTCTCGGGCGGATGAGACTGCCTACTACTCCTGCGGAGTGGTGTGGGAATGTCCTGATCTTTCGAACCCTCTGGTTCTACTAAGCTTTCAGTAATAGCTTGTGGTTCTGGAATTTCTTCCAGTTCTATTGCGCTCCCACTTATTTCTTTTTCTAAGAACTGATGTTCCAGAAAATGGGCATTACGAGAAACAAGGACTTTTTGTTCCTCTGCGTAATAGAAAAGATATCCCCTGGAGCTCTTTGGGTATCCCACAAACTTGCACAGTACTGAGCGTGCCTCTAGTTTGTCCGTATGCTGCTTTTTGACATTAGCTGGACATCCCCAAATCTTCAGGTATTGAAGATAGGGTTTCTTCCCATTCCATAACTCATATGGTGTGGTAGGCACAGTCTTAGTGGGAACTCGGTTCAAAAGGTATGCAGCTGATTCTAGCGCATATCCCCAGAACGATCGCGGCAACTCAGCGTTACTCATCATGGACCGTACCATATCCAATAGGGTTCGGTTCCGTCTCTCCGATACACCGTTATGTTGCGGAGTGTATGGAGGAGTAAGCTGAGAGAGAATTCCATTCTCTTTTAAGTAACCCAGGAACTCGGCACTCAAGTATTCACCACCTCGATCAGATCTCAGTGCCTGTTTGTTTTTCTACTTCATTCTTGTATTCCTAGAATTTCTCAAAAGCTTTGGATTTATGCTTCATTAAGAAGACATGTCCAAACCTTGAAAAATCATCGGTAAAAGTAATGAAGTAAGAATAACCGCTTCGTGCATGTGTAGACATTGGACCGCACACGTCGCTGTGTACGAGTCCTAAGAGCTCGCTCGCTCTTACTCCGTGTCCAGTGAACGGAGTCTTTGTCATCTTTCCTTTGAGACAGGATTGACAAGTTGCATACGATTGATATTCGAACGGATCCAAATATCCTTCTGCATGTAACTTAGTCAACCTTCTCTCATTGATGTGACCCAGTCTACAATGCCATAAGAAAGTTTTATTGATTTCTGGAGACTTTCTTTTGTGTGTATTCTGGACATTGAAAATCTGTGGTTGGTTTAAAACGTATATTCCACTGTTTAATGTACCTGACCAAATCAAAACTTGATTAAGGTGAATGTTCACTACATTACTTACAAATTCAAATTCATAACCTTCTTTAGATAATAAAGATACAGAAATGATATTACAGGTTGCATTTGGTACATAATAACAACTACGCAAAACCAAAAAGTGTCAATCCGACAGTCCCAGGTGATAGTCCCCCACGGCCTCAGCATCCATGCTAGCACCGTTCGCAACTCTGAGGGTCATGTCACCTGCCTTCAAAACTCTACGCTTTCTCAACGCTTGCAAAGAATTATAGATATGAGATCCTGATCCGGTATCCAATACCCAGGTTGTAGAGTTTATTGATAGACAGTTTTCAATAACATACACACCTGAAGCTGAAGCCGCAACTCGCTTCACATCCTGGGTTCTGGCCTTCCAAGCCTTGCAATCTTGTTTCCAGTGACCACCTTTATGACAGTAGAAGCATTCTTCCTTCCCCACCAGCTTTCCCGCTACCTTTATTGCCTTTCCTTTTCCCTTCGTATCCACTTTACTGACACCGCCTCTTGGTTTGGTGGGGGCTTTCTTCTTCTTACCCTTGGCTTTCGCCCTGGATCTAGAAGAGGAAGATCCTCCTACAAACAAAGTGGATGTCTCCCTACCTTTCTGTAGGGTGCCCTCTGCACTCCTCAACATGTTCAGAAGTTCGAAAAGTTCAACCTCCTTTCCTTGCATGTTGAAGTTTAGGATAAACTGGGCGTAAGTGGAAGGAAGGGATTGGAGAATCCAATCAGTATAGAGTTCATTCTCCAACGTGGTCCCAAGGTCCGCGAGCTCCTCTATGTAGCCAATCATCTTAAGCACGTGTTCCGCTACTGATGATCCGACGGCCAATCTTGCCGAAAATAGCTTCTTCGACACTTCGTATCTTGCGATACGAGACTGCTCTCCATACAGTTCTTTTGTATGAAGAAATATGGACTCCAGGTCTATATTCTCATGCCTCCTCTGATGTTCGTTGTCCATCGAGGCAAGCACGAGGCATTTGGCCTTCGCGCAATCGATCTCCCATGTCTTACGGATTTCCTTATCCGCGACGCTGGAGGTGGGACCTGGGACAGGGGGGAGATTTGGTGGTAAGTACATACCCCAACTTGTCGTAAGTGATTGCCATCTTGACATTCCTGAGCCAATCTTTGTAGTTTGGCCCTGTCAGTATATTTTTATCTAGTAATAACTCAAGTCCGGTCATGTTGAATGGTCGCTGCAATTAGGAGAGAGAAAAAGAAACACTTTAGCATGATGCTCTTGCAAGTTTAGAGTGGTTTTTAGTTTGTCTAAACAGGATGGCTCCCACTGTCTCTCGAATCCCTTCTCAAACCGTAAAGAAAGGATTAGTCGGGATCAATCTCACCGTACAATACTTGCTTAACCGTTCAGCCAGGCCAGTGTCGGTACTTCGAGGGAGGTTTTCCAACGCTTTCGCGAAGTTCCTTAATTAAGTAACCTCTTTTAACTGTGGGCGTTGCCCTGCTAACACCTTTCTAGACACCTACTAGGTTTATAGCATTGATCGTTAAGTAAGAGTTTTCCCGAGGAGTAGCATATACTCACAGTAGGATCGGGATCCAAATATCATCGCGTGATAAAACCGAAGGAATCCTACCAGAATCATCACACTCCAAATGGTATGCAGCGCTAGCAAGTTTCAGTACTTATGAAACTCCCGATGTGGATTTTTGCCCCATGCTCTTATGACCTTGGCGTGAGGTCAAAATGTCATAAGTCACATGTCAAGTTCTTCCCATCATTATCCCGGTTAATTTGAACCCACCCGTACCTACCCTTGACGTAGGCCAAAATGGCAGTACGACTGTCTCAAACCAACGCATTCTATCTATGCAACAGATAAATATCCGGTAGCTACCAGTCACTATGCCTTGGCGTGAGGTCAAAATACATAGCTTGAATACTACCGAATATTTAACTGAAATGATGGAGGGCTACGAATGGTTTTGGCGAAACCGTGAACGTAGTGAACTTGATATAATCGATGGAACGAGATAGCTTTTAAAAGGAGTGGTTCAAGCTCCGCGTTTAAAAGTTTAGTTTTGAAAAGAACCGAGTGGTTTTCAAAGTGTTCCAATCGACTTTTACTTGGTTTATTTTTTTGCATTAGTTCTTTTAATGCGTCCCATCATTTAATCCTACCATTGCAGAAAACAACCAAAATATGACGTACGCTTATGCCATTCGCATTCGCTACGGGGCCCCGTCATCACCCGTTAGGTTACTTAACTAACGATAGAGCGGGGGCTGGGCTAGCGCGGCTGTAAAACATAAGCAACGCCTAAATAGTTATAGTATATAGATATATAGCAATGATAGACATTACAGATCACAGATGAATACATTGGATATACTAGGAATCCGCAATCCGTTCGAGCCTGCAATGAAAAGCGGATTACACGGTCGCGGTGAATAGCCAATACCCCACCCAAGACCCCTACGGGTGCGGCAAACTACCCGCCAAGTACCCGATGCGAAGCAACCTCCCTCAACTCCGTGAGTAGGCCACTCGGCACTTTGAGATACCCGGTAGTTTGTGCACCCCTCCATGGGTCTATCCTAGGAGCAAAAACAGTAAAAAGAATTATACAATGACGGCTACAACCCCGACCCGGTTGTGCGGCCATACAAATAATATTACATCAATTTACATATTACAATGAATGAAAGAAAAAGAAACACTCATCTCATATCCACCCCGGCTATTCACCCACGACAATCCAACGCATTTATATACACATACCATCATCAAACACAGATCACAGATATGTATAACCCCCACTAATCGACATATAGCGATTAGCCGACGTTCAATACATACAAACATCACAGATATAACCCTTTAGTCAAAGTGTAGTGAAGTTCGATCAAAAATACGGATTTATAAGCCCCCAAAAACAAATTTCTTTTCTGGAAAACCTGGGCACAAATAAACCATCTTAAAAATCCCAAAACCATGTCAGAAGAACACTGCACCATACTCGACCCATAACTGGGTCAAAACGGCCGCGGTTGCGTGGCAATAGCTTGCTATTGCCGCGGAACCGCGGCGCTTTGAGCGATTCACTGGATCGTTTTTGGTGGCTTTCTTCACAAAACCCTGAGATGATTTATGACGTACGATTTATTTTATTTTGAACAGAAAAAAAATTAACAGAAAGATAGGGTTTTTGTAAACTCGGTTTTGCGATTTTTCCGATTGAACTTCCATACACTTTACTACCTAGCTAGTTTATGTTTAGTTAGGCTCTGATACCACTGTAAGTCTATGTTGCCCACCCCGGTGCTTGCGGGGAGGCGGAAAACGGAATAAAAATCGGATTTTTATCATGCTAGGCAACATGGACTAACTAAAGTCAGATCTTTGCTAAACAAAAACTAGCTAAAGCTAACTAGAAACTAGTTAAAGGGTAGAATGGTTATACCTAGGGCTTTATGTCCTTCTCTCCTTGCTCCTTGGAGTAGTAGAAAGGGATCACCTTTGTCTTCTTCTCACGCCGAAGAAGGATCCACCCGAAAACCTCAACCTTTGGCTTCAACTTCAAGCTAGAAGTAACTAGAGTGCTAGAAGTGCTAATCCTAGAACCCTAGATGAGAGTAAAGATTATCAAGAAGAGGTTTTTCTCAAGCTCAAGTGTTTCTCAACACATGAGAGGGGAGAGCTTGAGGGAGAGGAAGAACAAGAGAGAGAATGTATATGAGAGAATGAGAGAAAATATGAAGCATTCTCACATACATGTGTGAATTATTATAAATTGATAATTAGTAAGATAATTGTCATGGCTTAATCAAGACATGACCACTATCATTTCATTTTTAATGCAAATTGCAAGGATCAAAGAGCATCTTCCAAATGAAATGATGATGGTCAAAGTGTCAACCTAGGTCAACAAGTCAAGAATGTCAAATGGTCAACAACCATAACCATGCACAATTATATTAAACTAATATCAATTAACCATAATACACACATAAGCATTAGGGTTAGCAAAATGACAATGGTCACTAACCCTAAACAAAGTCCTCTCCCTCTGTCTCAATCAACTGTGCATACGCACCCGTATTTGTGATCCGAGGAACACGAATACAAAGAGATAAAACCAATCCCAAATCATATAATAGGATCTGGCTTAAACTAAAGCCCGCTAGTATAAGCTGTCCGGACAGCAAACGCGCACATGTGCGCGGATGTGAACGAACCCTGTCGCAAAACCATGCGACCTCTACTCATTTTGCCTAAAGGCGAATAGCTCTCTGTGTGGGACACTAAAGACTCGACACTACGCTGGCAGTGGGTTTAACCATAGACCGCAAGCGGCACTAGCTGTACGTAACGGTCCCCAGGTAGATTCCGATAAGAAGACTGACGAGGTGACCCCATCTGAACTCCTACTGAGCCTGTATGTGACAGTCTCCGTACAGTCCGGTCTGTTCGTCTGATACATCGCATGGCGGGCCTAGGGGGACGGTGAACGTCAGTCCCCTAATAGCGGTACAAACACTGGAAACCTACCAGTATATCTCGCTTGCCCTGGCCAGGGACTACTTGTGTAATGGCTCTCCTGGACACAGCGCGATGTCAACCCCCAATACCGGGAGAGACGAATCCTGTCTAACCGTCACTGCCTCCAAGTGCTTCGGGACTGCACCCAAAAACTACCTGTTTGCACGACTCCTTTGAGCCGTAGTAGGGTAGTAATCAAAGTGCAGTGGGAACACACTCGAGGCGAAGTGACTGTGTCAAGTCAGCAGACTAAGCTGTATTCATGTCACCTGGGAACTGATAACTGACGATAGGTATAATACCAACCAACAGTTCCCGACGAGTCCTGTCCAGTGTACTCATAACCTAACGAGCACCCGCATACTATCTCAAGTACGACGTACTGACGGCTGTGGGACAGACCGTCTCCCACGCTGGGATGAGAAGCGCATACGCTAGTCTACTCCGGAGTATCGATGCCCTGTCTCGATAGTCCAACGACCAGGGACCAGTATAAGGATGTTCTTATGGATTACCCAGCCCCCACGAGTGTGAGCGCCATCACAATGCTGGTAATCAAGCAATAATCCTAATGGCTCTACTAATATGTATATAAGCGATATGCTAAAAGAAACACATGCACATATTGAAGTAGAGACAAACCAAATAGCATACTACCATTTCGAGCAAGATTGTATATACAACTGTGAATATCCCAAGCTTCCATCAAGTAATATACAAACTAGTATGATACAGTAATGGCCTCTAGGGCATATACACTAACAAGTGTTACTGGTTGGATTCACAGGAGTGTGAGCGGGCTTGCTCGTTGATCTTCTGATCGCTCAATACCCGGGTGGCCGTTACGTTTAGCAGACCACTTGCGGTTTGTAGGTGTTTGATATGATCATCACCTACTGCCGGCGTATTGACGAGCCTTTAGAGTCCTACACAGAGGTTTCCTGGCTCAAGAAAAACGAAATAGGAGCGCATATGAGATGTGTGCGGGACCGAGAATAATGCCAGTATGTGATACTGAATTCAATTCTCGCGATTTGTGACATTGATCGGTTATAGGCGATATAGCCAGGTTATCGGATCAAGTATTGAATCGATAAGTCGTTACTATTGATATTAGTCGGTTATATGCAGTATGACCGGATCATTAAATCAATTGTTGATTTATTGATTTAATGTAAAATTATATATTTGATATATTACTTTACATTAACTAGTATTGGTTCACTTAAGATTATTTTTCTCACTAGATTGTGCACATTGTATATTTGATATACGTTTGTGCACTAGATTGTATCATGTTGGATGATACATGCAAACTTGGGTATATGTTTGATTTACACCATGTTTAGTTAATGGTTAGGGTTTTATTTTCTTTATTTATTTTGATTAAACAAAATGGTGGCTTTTCTTGTATTATACTTGATGCTTCATGAAGCTTTTAATATCTTTGAAAAGTCTAGCCATTTTGTTTTGTTCTTAAACCTAACCATTACCTAAACTATGGTTTGCTCTCTTCATGAGTTAAACTTAACCATGGTTGCATTATGATAAGTCTTCACTTGATTTATGATTTTCAATAATTCATTTTTCTTTTCTTCTTCTTCTTCTTCTTCATGAAGAAGAAAACCTTGCTATAAAAATTTCAAGTGATGAAATCAAGTGAGAAATCCAAATCCAAAGTGAACCCACTTCCTATTTCTTCATCCTCTACCACTTGCCATGTTGTATAGGGTGTTATCTTCACAAGTTTCATGACCTAGTGAAGATGGAGCTTGAGTTTGAGTCACCTCGACGTAGATCGACCTAGCCCGATCATTTCTCCGATGAAACCTACGCTAGAGTCCGAGATCCGGTTGATCGCAGCGGAGGGACGTCATCACGGAGCTAAAGATGTGAAGGACTGGATCTACAAAGATTGTAGTCCCTTTCACTTAGTAGCAAAGTAGTTTGCTTGCTTGTAGTTTTGCCTATCCTCTAGTTAACGATCTTCATTAGGGTTTCTCGGCACATAAATTTTTGATTTTGGCATGGTTGATGCCTTGTGTAACCTCATGAGTGTGCTTAGGAACCCTACACCATCGTATGTTACATACGAACTCAAAGAAACTTGTTTCTCTCCGAGGATGGATTCCGGTTCTATAGAAATTGAATAAGACTATTCGGTTGTCTTTTCTTTTTCCCTTCTCTCAGGTTGCGAGAGCTACTAGATTTAGGAGAGTACATCTATTACGCTTATTGGATAGTCTTCTTCCAAACCATACGCAAGGTAGGGAAATAAGAAAAACAATTAGTCTAAGCGTGGTGTATAGAAGGTAAGAAATAAAGACATATAAAGGGATTAGAGTGAGGGAAAAGGAAATTGCAACTACTATCATTCACGAAGAAACTGCGTATCCCCTGCCACTCCTACTTCCCCTTTGCATTTCTCCATAACACTCCGTATCTCTACGAAAATCCATATTGCTTGGATATGCCATCATATAGTTACATATGAACTCGAAGGAACTTGTTTCAGTTCGAGGATGGTTTCCGGTTCGGGAGAAATTGAATAGGATTATTCGGTTTTCTTTTCTCTTTACCTTCTCTCAGGTTGCGAAGGCTCCTAGTATTTGGAGAGTACACCTATTATGCTTATTGGATGGTCTTCTTCCAAACCATAGGCTGGTGCCGAAAGGTAAGGAATGAAGAAAACCAATTAGCCTAAGTGTGGTGTACAGAATGTAAGAAGTAAAGACATATAAATAGATTGGAGTCAGGGTAAGTTGTTAGTAATATGTATGCCCTAGAGGCCATTATTGGATGATATAGTGGATGCTTGGACATATATATGGAGGACTTTCTTTCCCGACATGATAGTATGATATCCGGTTTCCTTTATCTTAACAAGTTCATTGGTATTATTATACTGTCTCTCAGATACATGTTGATAAGCCCTTAGGGTGTAGGCTTGACTACCAGGACTATAATGCGGATCATACTACTGGGAGCTGGGTATTCCACAAGCACATCCTTTAATTGTTCCTAGTTGAGGGTATATCGAGACAGGGAATCGATACACCAGAGTGGACTAGTGTATACGTTTCTTGACCCTGTATGGGGGCGATGGTTGATCCCATATCCATTGGTGTTTAATATCAAAGATTGTACACAGGTGCTCATTAGAAAATGGGTACACAGAACATGACTCGCCGAGAACTCCTAATTGGTATTATACCTATCGTCAGATTGCAGTTCTCTGGTGACACTGGTATAGGTTAGTCTGTAGATCCGAGATCTTCATAAAGTCTTATGCGGCTCCCACTGTGCTTTGATTTCCTTCCTGCCATGGCTCAAAGGAGTCGTCCAAACAGGTGGATTTTGGGTACATTCCCGAGTCACATGGAGGCAATGAGCGATAGGAGGGGTTTCGTCTCTCCTGGTATATGGGAGTTGATGTTGCGATATGCTCGATTGGCTATAACAGTAAGTCTCTGGCTGTTGATGGGATTTACTGGTAAGTGTTATCAGTAGTTTCTCATACCGTTATGAGCCATACATCGACATGCCTTATCAAGTTTCTGGGGTCTGACGATACCACCCATAGACTCGATATACAACTGTAGGGTTCTTAGGCACACTATAGAGGTCTCACAAGGCATCAACCATGCCAATTTCAAATTTTATGGGTGCCGAGTAACCCTAATACGGATCGTCGACTAGAATTCTAGGCGAAACACGAAACTAGTTAACGAATTAACTAAAGGAGAGAGGCTACAACCTTTGTAGATCCGGTTATCCACTTTCTTAGCTCTACGTAGACGTCCTCTCGCTGTCCGTCTCGAATCCCGAACTCAATCGTCGGCTTCATCGGAGAAATGGGCGGGCTCGGTCGTCGGCTTCGTACCGAAGATGATCTACGTCGAGGCATCACAAGTTCAAGCTCCAACTTCACCAAGTTGTGAAACTTGTGAAGAAAACACCCTATACTACTTGGCAAGAGGTAGAGGGTGAAGAAATAGGAGGTGGGTTCACTTTTGATTTGGATTTCTCTCACTTTTGCTCAAGTTGCCATTGATGGACTTAAGCTTTTCTTAAAGAAGAAGATGATGAAGAAGAAGAAAGAATATGATAAGTGTTCTAAAATGAAAAAGAAAATGAAAACTTATCATAATCTTAACCATAGTTAAGTGTAGAGAATGAACTAGGGTTAGTTCAAATGGTTAGGGTTAAGCATGAGACAAGAATGGTGACTAAGTCAAAGCTTCATGAAGCTTCAATAAGAAACAAAGAAAGCCACCATTCTCATCTTTATCTTTTCCAAATAAATAAATAAACAAATAAATAAATAAATGAAAAAGAAAAACCCTAATCATCAACTTAACCATGGTTTAATTCTATACATTTAACCAAATGGGCAAGCATCATCAAACATGATACAAACATGTGCACAAAAGTATATCACATATACAACTTGCACATTAAATGAGAAAATCCATTTAAAGTAAACTAATACTAGCTAATGCAAAGTAATATATCAAATATATAATTATACATTAAATCATTAAATCAACACTCGATTTAACGATCCGGTCATATCGCATATAACCGACTAGTATCCTATGTATCGGCTTATCGAATCAATCCTTG
The DNA here is from genome assembly GCA_030015575.1 of Agapanthus africanus. Taxonomy (NCBI): domain Eukaryota; kingdom Viridiplantae; phylum Streptophyta; class Magnoliopsida; order Asparagales; family Amaryllidaceae; genus Agapanthus; species Agapanthus africanus. Next base: position 412,112,958 of record JASDDO010000001.1, read on the forward strand.
ATTCGATATCTAGGTTATATCGAATATAACCAATCGATACATCCACCGCGAGAATGAAATACGGTATCACATACACGCATTATTCTCGGTCCTGCACATATCTCATATGAGCTCCTATTTCGTTTCGCTTGAGCCAGGAAACCTCTGTGTAGGACTCTAAAGACTCGTCAATACGCCGGTAGCAGATGATGATCATATCAAGCACCCACAAGCCGCAAGCGGTCTGCTAAACGTAACGGCCATCCGGGTATTGATCGATCAGAAGATCGACGAGCTAGCCCGCTCACACTCCTGTGAATCCAACCAGTAACACTTACCGTACAATCCGGTCTGTTCGTCTGATATGTCGCATATCAAGTCTAGGGGTCGTAAACGTCAGACCCCAATAACCGATAAGTCGTGCCGATGTGAGGCTCATAACGGGTCGAGAAACTACTGGTAACACTTACCAGCAAATCTCTAATCAGCCCTGGCCAGGGACTTCCCTGTTACGGCCAATCGAGCACTGCGCAACATCGACCCCCAATACCGGGAGAGACGAAACCCCTCCTATCGCTCATTGCCTCCATGTGACTCGGAACTGTACCCAAAGACCACCGTTTTGCACGCCCTCATGGACATGGTAAGGTGGAGATCAAAGCACAGTGGGAATCACACAAGACTCTATGACGATCTCGGGTCTACAGACTAACCTGCACAAGTGTCACCTGAGAACTGCCATCTGACGTGAGGTATAATACCATCTGGGAGTTCTCGGCGAGTCCGTCCAGTGTACCCAGTCTCCACTGAGCACCCGTACACCATCTCTGATGTCAAACACCAATGGATATGGGATCATCCATCGCCCATCTCATGGGTCGAGAAGCGTATACGCTAGTCTACACTGGTATATCGATGCCCCGTCTCGATATACCCACGACTAGGGACCTTGAAGGATGTACATATGGACTACCATGTCCCCACTAGTATGATCTGCATCATAGTCTAGGTAGTCAAGTACACATCCTAAGGGTTTTACCAACATGTAACTATAAGACAGTATAAAGAGACAAGTGTACATGTTAAGATAAAGAGTAACCAGATAGCATACTATCATATCGAGCAAGAAAGTCATCTCTATATTTGTCCAAGCATCCAATATAATATACATCATCTGTACATACTGGCCTCTAGGGCATACATACAACTAACAATCTCCCACTTGCACTAGGGCCAGCTGCTGTAGTATCGCATACCGAGCATCCCGAAGAGTCTCTCAAACTGTATCTGGGGAATGGCCTTCGTGAGTGGATCCGCCGTGTTGTTCTTCGTGTCAACCCTCCTGACCTCGATCTCCCGGCGATCAACTATCTCCCGGATCAGGTGATACCGCCTCAGAATATGCCTGGATCGCTGATGGGACCTGGGTTCCTTGGCCAAAGCCACCGCTCCATTGTTATCGCAATACAAAGGTATTGGATGCTCAATGGATGGAACCACTCCAAGTTCAATAATTAACTTCTTGATCCAGACAGCCTCTTTGGCAGCATCGTTGGCAGCGATGTATTCAGCCTCCATCGTCGAGTCTGCCACGGTTTCCTGCTTGGAACTCTTCCAGCTAACCGCCCCTCCGTAAAGGGTAAAGACAAATCCCGACTGCGACTTAGAGTCGTCCTTATCACTCTGGAAGCTCGAATCGGTAAAGGACTCCACTTGGAGTTCTCCGTTACCATACACCAAGAGTATCTCTTTAGTCCTTCGTAAGTACTTGAGAATGCTCTTCACAGCTGTCCAGTGACTCTCTCCAGGATCAGCTTGATACCAGCTCACTATACTTAGTGAGTATGCTACTTCGGGTCTGGTACATAGCATCGCATACATGATAGAGCCTACAGCCGAAGCATAGGGTATCCCTTGCATGCGAGCTCTCTCCAAATCAGTCTTGGGAGACATCTCTTTGGAGAGAGTGACTCCAGAGATCGTGGGCAAGTTCCCATGCTTGGATTCTTCCATACTAAACCTCTTTAGTATGGTGTCAATGTACCTGGATTGGGACAATCCCAATATCCGTTTAGATCTATCTCTATAGATCCTTATTCCCAATATGCAGGAGGCATCACCAAGATCTTTCATTGAGAATCTTTGTGATAAGAAGAGCTTAACCGATTGCAGCATAGGAATATCATTTCCTATCAAGAGTATGTCGTCCACGTACAATACAAGGAAGACTACCTTACTCTCTGCTACCTTCTTGTAGATACAAGGTTCATCTGGGTTTTTGATGAAATCAAACTCTTTGATAACGACGTCAAAGCAGATGTTCCAACTCCGCGATGCTTGCTTTAATCCGTAAATGGATTTAAGCAGCTTGCACACCTTCCCGCTGCTCCCACTGTCTACGAAGCCCTCTGGCTAAGTCATGTACACGCACTCTTCTAAATCACCATTTAGAAAGGCGGTCTTAACATCGATTTGCCAGATTTCGTAATCATGATATGCAGCGATGGCAAGCATGATCCGGATGGATTTAGGCATAGCCACTGGAGAAAAGGTTTCGTCATAGTCCACACCTGGTCTTTGACGAAAACCCTTTGCTACAAGTCTAGCTTTGAAAGTCTCTACTTTCCCATCTACACCAAGTTTTTTCTTGAAGATCCACTTGCTCCCGATGGGTTTTACCCCTTCAGGAGCAACATCGAAAGTCCATACTTTGTTGGTGTGCATGGATTCCATCTCGGACCGCATAGCATCCAGCCATTTCACTGAGTCCCTACTCGTGATGGCCTGCTCGAAGCTAGTTGGGTCATCATCCTCCATGATGCAATCCTCGCTCCCACCATCCATGAGAAAACCGTAGTATCTCTCAGGTTGGCGAGGAACCCTACTAGATCAGTGGAGAGGGTGGGGTTCGTCAGGTACTACTGAATCCTCTGGTTCTACCAAATCTTCTGTTGTAGCTTTTGTAGCTGGAACCTCTTCCAGTTCTACCTCATGACCACTAATCTCTTTTTCAAGAAATTCCTTTTCTAAAAAGGTGGCATGCCGAGAAACAAACACTCTTTGTTCCTCAGGGTGGTAGAAGATATACCCTTGTGAATTCTTGGGATATCCTATAAATTTGCATAGAACAGAACGTGCCTCGAGTTTGTCCGGATTTTGTTGTTTGACATAGGCTGGACAACCCCATATCTTAACATAGTTAAGACATGGTCTCTTTCCTTTCCATATCTCATATGGAGTGGTAGGCACAGATTTGGTTGGGACCATATTCAATAGATGTATGGCTGTCTCAAGCGCATACCCCCAGAAGGAAATAGGTAACTCAGCTGTGCTCATCATAGAGCGCACCATATCTAATAGGGTGCGGTTCCTCCGTTCTGATACACCATTGTGCTGTGGTGTATATGGAGGAGTCAGCTGAGAGAGAATCCCATTCTCTTTTAGGAAGTCCAGGAATTCATTGCTCAAGTATTCTCCTCCTCGATCTGATCGAAGGATTTTAATACTTTTTCCAGATTGGTTCTCGACTTCTTGTTTATATTCTCTAAATTTCTCAAAAGCTTCAGACTTGTGTCTTATCAAGTACACATGTCCGTATCTTGAGAGATCGTCAGTGAATGTAATTAAGTACGAAAAACCATCCCTGGCATGTGTAGACATTGGACCGCATACATCACTATTTACTAGTCCCAAGAGTTCGGTAACTCTTTCTCCGTGTCCCGTAAACGGAGTTTTGGACATCTTGCCTTTGAGACATGACTGGCAAGTGTCATAAGATGAAAATTCGAACGGTTTCAAATATCTATCCTTATGCAACTTAGCTAGTTTAGGGTTCCTAGGCACACTATAGTGGTCTCACAAGGCATCAACCATGCCAATTTCAAATTTTATGGGTGCCGAGAAACCCTAATACGGATCGTCGACTAGAAATTTAGGCGAAACAGTAAAGTAGTTAACATCTTAACTAAAAGAAGAGAGCTACAACCTTTGTAGATCCGGTTATCCACTTCCTTAGCTCCATGTAGTCGTCCTCTCGCTGTCCGTCTTGAATCCCGGACTCAAGCATCAGCTTCATCGGAGAAATGGGCGGGCAAGGTCGTCGGCTTCGTGCCGAAGAAGATCTACGTCGAGGCATCACAAGTTCAAGCTCTAACTTCACCAAGTTGTGAAACTTGTGAAGAAAACACCCAAAACAACTTGGCAAGAGGTAGAGGATAAAGAAATAGGAGGTGGGTTCACTTTAGAATTGGATTTCTCATTTTAGAACTCAAGTTGCCATTGATGGAGTCTTATTTTCTTTCTTGAAGAAGAAGGAGAGAATGAAGATAGAATATGATAAAAGTATTTACATAAAAGAAAATAAATCAATACTTATCATATCCTAACTAAGGTTAAGTGTAGAGAATAGACCATGGTAAGTGGGAATGGTTAGGGTTAAGCATGAAGACAAAATGGTCTCTTTAGTCAAAGCTTCATGAAGCTTCAACAAGCTTCATGATAAAGAAAACCATTTTGTTTTCTTTTATCTAATTAAATATAAATAAAGAAAGGATAAATAAAGGAGTGAATAAATCAAAACCCTAATCATTACACAACCATGGTTTAATCTTTACACAAAACACAAGTTAGCATGCAACATCAAACATGATACAATCAAGTGCACACAAAATATATCACATATACAATGTGTGAACTTTAAGTGAGAAAATCCATTTAAAGTGAACCAGTACTAGTTAATGCAAAGTAATATATCAAATATAATTATACATTAAATCATTAAATCAACATTTGATTCAATGATCCGGTCATGTCGCACATAACCGACTAGTATCGAATGTATCGATTTATCGAATCAATGATTCGATAACTAGGTCATATCGCATACAACCAATCGAAACATTCATCGCGAGAATGAAATGCGGTATCACATACACGCATTATTCTCGGTCCCGTACATATCTCATATGCGCTCCTATTTCGTTTCGCATGAGCCAGGAAACCTCTGTGTAGGACTCTAAAGACTCGTCAATACGCAGGTAGCAGATGATGATCATATCAAGCACCCACAAGCCGCAAGCGGTCTGCTAAACGTAACGGCCATCCGGGTATTGAGCGATCAGAAGATCGACGAGCTAGCCCGCTCACACTCCTGTGAATCCAACCAGTAACACTTACCGTACAGTCCGGTCTGTTCGTCTGATATGTCGCATATCAAGTCTAGGGGTGGTATACGTCAGACCCCAATAACCGATAAGTCATGCCGATGTGAGGCTCATAACGGGTCGAGAAACTACTGGTAACACTTACCAGCAAATCTCTGATCAGCCCTGGCCAGGGACTTCCCTGTTACGGCCAATCGAGCACAGCGCAACATCAACCCCCAATACCGGGAGAGACGAAACCCCTCCTATCGCTCATTGCCTCCATGTGACTCGGGACTATACCCAAAGACCACCGTTTTGCACGCCCTCATGGATGTGGTAAGGTGGAGATCAAAGCACAGTGGGAATCACACAAGACTCTATGACGATCTCGGGTCTACAGACTAACCTGCACAAGTGTCACCTGAGAACTGCCATCTGACGTGAGGTATAATACCATCTGCGAGTTCTCGGCGAGTCCGTCCAGTGTACCCAGTCTCCACCGAGCACCCGTATACCATCTCTGATGTCAAACACCAATGGATGTGGGATCATTCATCGCCCATCTCATGGGTCGAGAAGCGTAAACGCTAGTCTACTCTGGTATATCGATGCCCCGTCTCGATACACCCACGACTAGGGACCTTGAAGGATGTACTTATGGACTACCATGTCCCCACTAGTATGATCTGCATCATAGTCCAGGTAGTCAAGTACACATCCTAAGGGCTTTACCAACATGTAACTATAAGACAGTTTAAAGAGACAAGTGTACATGTTAATATAAAGAGCAACCAGATAGCATACTATCATATCGAGCAAGAAAGTCATCTCTATATATGTCCAAGCATCCAATATAATATACATCATCTGTACAATACTGGCCTCTAGGGCATACATACAACTAACAATCTCCCACTTTCACTAGGGCCAGCTGCTGTAGTATCGCATACCGAGCATCCCGAAGAGTCTCTCAAACTGTATCTGGGGAATGGCCTTCGTGAGTGGATCCTCCGTGTTGTTCCTCGTGTCAACCCTCCTGACCTCGATCTCCCGGCGATTAACTATCTCCCGGATCAGGTGATACCGCCTCACAATATGCCTGGATCGCCGATGGGACCTGGGTTCCTTGGCCAAAGCCACCGCTCCATTGTTATCGCAATACAAAGGTATTGGATGCTCAATGGAAGGAACCACTCCAAGTTCAGTAATGAACTTCTTAATCCAGACAGCCTCTTTGGCAGCATCGTTGGCAGCGATGTATTCAGCCTCCATCGTCGAGTCTGCCACGGTTTCCTGCTTGGAACTCTTCCAGCAAACAGCCCCTCCGTAAAGGGTAAAGACAAAGCCCGACTGCGACTTAGAGTCGTCCTTATCACTCTGGAAGCTCGAATCGGTAAAGGACTCCACTTGGATTTCTCCGTTACCATACACCAAGAGCATCTCTTTAGTCCTTCGTAAGTACTTGAGAATGATCTTCACAGCTGTCCAGTGACTCTCTCCAGGATCAGCTTGATACCTGCTCACTACACTTAGTGAGTATGCAACATCGGGTCTGGTACATAGCATCGCGTACATGATAGAGCCTACAGCCGAAGCATAGGGTATCCCTTGCATGCGAGCTCTCTCCAAATCAGTCTTGGGAGACATCTCTTTGGAGAGAGTGACTCCAGAGATCGTGGGTAAGTTCCCACGCTTGGATTCTTCCATATTAAACCTCTTTAGTATGGTGTCAATGTACCTGGATTGGGACAATCCCAATATCCGTTTGGATCTATCTCTATAGATCCTTATTCCCAATGTGCAGGAGGCATCACCAAGATCTTTCATTGAGAATCTTTGTGATAAGAAGAGCTTGACCGATTGCAGCATAGGAATATCATTTCCTATCAAGAGTATGGCGTCCACGTACAATACGAGGAAGACAAGCTTACTCTCTGCCACCTTCTTGTAGATACAAGGTTCATCTGGATTTTTGATGAAATCAAACTCTTTGATAACGACATCAAAGCAGATGTTCCACCTCCGCGATGCTTGCTTTAATCCATAAATGGATTTAAGCAGCTTGCACACCTTCCCGCTGCTCCCACTGTCTACGAAGCCCTCTGGCTAAGTCATGTACACGCACTCTTCTAAATCACCATTTAGAAAGGCGGTCTTAACATCTATTTGCCAGATTTCGTAATCATGATATGCAGCGATGGCAAGCATGATCCGGATGGATTTAGGCATAGCCACTGGAGAAAAGGTTTCGTCATAGTCCACACCTGGTCTTTGACGAAAACCCTTTGCAACAAGTCTAGCTTTGAAAGTCTCCACTTTCCCATCTACACCAAGTTTCTTCTTGAAGATCCACTTGCTCCCAATGGGTTTTACCCCTTCAGGAGCAACTTCCAAAGTCCATACTTTGTTGGTGTACATGGATTCCATCTCGGACCGCATAGCATCCAGCCATTTCACTGAGTCCCAACTCGTGATGGCCTGCTCGAAGCTAGTTGGGTCATCATCATCCATGATGCAATCCTCGCTCCCTCCATCCATAAGAAAACCGTAGTATCTCTCAGGTTGGCGAGGAACCCTACTAGATCGGCGGAGAGGCTGGTGTAGGGTTCCTAGGCACTCTCAAGAGGTCTCACAAGGCATCAACCATGCCAATTTCAAAGATTACATGTGCCGAGAAACCCTAATACGGATCGTTAACTAGATTTTAGGCGAAACAATGAAACTAGTTTACAACTAAACTAAGTGAACGGAAATACAACCTTTGTAGATCCGGTCCTCCACCTCCATAGCTCCGTAATGAAGTCCTCTCCGCTGTACAAATCGGATCTTGGACTCTAGTGTCGGCTTCATCGGAGAAATGGACGGGCTAGGTCGTCGACTACGATGCCAAAGATGATCTACGTCGAAGCATCACAAGATCAAGCTCCACCTTCACCAAGCCATGAAAACTTATGAAGGAAACATCCTATACTACTTGGCAAGAGGTAGAGGATGAAGAAATAGGAAGTAGGTTCACTTTAGAATTGGATTTCTCACTCATTTCATCAATTCACCATTGATGAAGTCAAGCTTTCTTCATTGAAGAAGATGAAGAAGAAGAAGAAAGAATATCATAAGTATTTTCAAAATAGAAAATAATATGAATACTTATCATATCCTAACCCTAGTTAAGTGTAGAGAATAGACCATGGTTTGTTTAAATGGTTAGGATTAAGCATGAAGACAAAATGGTTACAAAGTCAAACCTTCATGAAGATTCAACTACAAACAAATAAAGCCACCATTTTCTCTTTATTCTTTCCAAAATAAATAAATAAATAAATAAGAAAGAAAAGCAAAACCCTAATCATTAACTTAACCATGGTTTAATCTTTACACATAACCAAGTTAACATGTATCATCAAACATGATACAATCAAGTGCACAAAAGTATATCACATATACAACTTGTGAACTTCTAGTGAGAAAATCCATTTAAGTGAACCTATATTAGTTAATGTAAAGTGATATATCAAATATATAATTATACATTAAATCATTAAATCAACACTTGATTTAACGACCCGGTCATATCGCATATAACCGACTAATATCAATAGTAACAACTTATCGAATCAACACTTGATCCGATAACCCGGCCATAACGCATATAACCGATCAATGTTACAAATCGCGAGAATAGAATACAGTATCACATACTGGTATCATTCTCGGTCCCGCACATATCTCATATGCGCTCCTATTTCGTTTCGCTTGAGCCAGGAAACCTCTGTGTAGGACTCTAAAGACTCGTCAATACGCCGGCAGCGAATGATGATCATATCAAACATCCATAAGCCGCAAGCGGTCTGCTAAACGTAACGGCCACCCGGCTATTGAACGATCAGAAGATCGACGAGCAAGCCCGCTCACACTCATGTGAATCCAACCAGTAACACTTACCGTACAGTCCGGTCTCGTCGTCTGATATGTCGCATATCTCGCCTAGGGGTGGTAAACGTCAGACCCCAATAGCTCGATAAGTCGTGTCGATATGAGGTCTATAACAGTTCGAGAAACTACTGGTAACACTTACCAGTAAATCTCAGCAACCCTGGCGAGGGATTTCCGGTTATAGCCAATCGAACACAGCGCAACATCAACTCCCTATACCGGGAGAGACGAATCCCCTCCTATCGCTCATTGCCTCCATGTGATTCGGGACTGTACCCAAAAACCACCATTTTGCATGCCCTCTTGGACGTGGTAAGATGGAAATCAAAGCACAGTAGGAACCACACAAGACTCTATGACGATCTCGGGTCAACAGACTACTCTGTACTAGTGTCACCAGAGAACTGCCATCTGACGTAAGGTATAATACCATCTGGGAGTTCTCGGCGAGTCCGTTCAGTGTACCCAGTCTTCACTGAGCACCCGTATATCATCTCTGATGTCAAACACCAATGGATATGGGATCATCCATCGCCCATCTGTATGGGTCGAGAAGGTATACGCTAGTCTACTCTGGTATATCGATTCCCCGTCTCGATACACCCACGACTAGGGACTTTGAAGGATGTACTTATGGACTACCATGTCTCCACTAGTATGATCCGCATCATAGTCCAGGTAGTCAAGTACACATCCTAAGGGCTTTACCAACATGTAACAGAGAGACAATCAGTATACACGTTAAGGTAAAGAGTAACCAGATAGCATACTATCATGTCGAGCAAGAAAGTCCTCCCTATATATGTCCCAGCATCCACTACAATATACATCCAATGTACAGTAACGGCCTCTAGGGCATACATATAACTAACAATCTCCCACTTGCACTAGGGCCATCTGTAGCAGTGGTTGTAGTATCTCATACTCAACCATCCCATAAAAGTCTCTCTCTGGGAATAGGCCTTCGTGAGTGGATCCGCCGTGTTATCCTCTGAGTCTACTCTCCAAACTTCGATCACCCTGGAGATCAACCATCTCCATGATCAGGTGACACTGCCTTAGAATATGTCTGGATCACTGATGGGACCGGCATTCCTCGGCATAAGCCACAACTCCATTGTCTCACAATGGTGGGAACGTAGTTCATCTCATGAACCAATATACACTCAGACTGCCTCTTTGGTAGCATCTTAAGTAGCGATATATCCAACCTTTATCGTCTAGTATGTCACGGTATCTAGCTTGGAACTCTTCCAACATACTGTCCCTTTACTGAGGGTAAAGACAATGCCTGTGACTGACATTCAGTCGTCTTTATCACTCTGGAACACTTCCAGTGATTCTCCCTAGGATCAACTGATACCATCTCACTACAACTAGTGAGTGTCCTAATATCCAACTAGATCTATCTCATAGATCCAAATTCTAGGATTTAGTAGGTATCACTTTGATCTTATGTGGAGAATCAGTGTGATAAGCGGAGATTGATCGAGCGTAGCATAGGAAACTCCTTCCCTATCAAGAGTATGTCATCCACGCACTCTACGAGGATCGTCACCATACTCCCTACTACCTTTTTGTTTATACAAGGTTCATCTACCATTTTGATGATGTCAACTTCTTTAACTAATCCATCAAAACAGATGTTCCAACTCCGCGATGCCTGCTTTATCTTATAAAGCATCTTGTACACGTTTCCGCTGCTCCCACTGTCTACGAAGCCCTCTGGCTGTGTACTTACAGACGCACTCTTTTAAATCAATATTTAGAAAAGCAGTCATGACACCCAACCGCCAGATATCGTAGTCATGGTATGTAGCCGTGGCAAGTAGGATCTGGATGGACTTAAGCATAGATCCTTAGAAAAGGTTTCATTATGATCCATATCTGGTCAATGATGCAAACCTTTAACAAGTCTAGCTTTGAAAGTCTTAACTTTTCCATGTACACCAAGTAATCTTCTCAAGATATACTTGCTCCTGATGGGGATTTAACCCATCAGATATAGCAACCAAAGTCCATACTTTGTTGGTGTATAAGGATTCCATCTCAGATAGTTAAGCATCCAGCCATTCTTACAGAGTCCTACTCCTGATGGCCAGCTCGAAACTAGTTGGGTCATCATCTCATGATGCAATCCTCGCTCCCACTGTCATAGAGAAACCGAAATATCTCTCAGGTGGGTGAGGAACCCTACTAGATCAGCGGAGAGGCTGAGGTTCGTTGGTAACTATTGAATTCTTCGGTTCTACCAAATCATTATCTTGCCTCGAGTTTGTCCGGATTTTGCTTTTAGACATAGGCTGGACAACCCCAAATCTCAACTAACTTGAGAGATGGGCTCTTCCCTTATCATATCAAATATGAAGTGGTAGGCAACTGATTTGATTTGAACCCTTTTCAATAGGTAAGCAGCTTCTCAAGTGCATAACTCCCAAAAAGGAAATAGGTAACTCAGTAGTACTCATCATAAAGCACACCATATCATATAGGGTGTGATTGCTCCGCCCTGATATACCATCGTGCTATGGTGTATACGGAGGAGTAATGCTGAGAGAGAATCTCATTCTCCTTTAGAATCATCCAAGAATTCCGTGCTCAAGTATTCTCCTCCTTGATCTCATCAAAGGACATAATACTTATACCCGTATTGGTTCTCTACTTCTAGCTTATATTCTGTGAATATCTCAAAAGGTTCGGACTCATGTTTCAACAGGAACATAGGTCTGAATCTTGAAAGATCATCAGAGAATGTAAGGAAGTATAAAGAACCGGTCTTGGCAAGTGTAGACAGGGGACCTACATACATCAACATGTATCATCCCAAGAGTTCACTAACTCTTTCTCTGTTTCCAATAAACAGAGCTATGGTCATCTTATCTTTGTGACATGACTGGCGAGTTTCACAAGATGTAAATTCAAACTGATTTAAATATGCATCTATATGTAACTCTAGCTAGTCGGGTCACATTGATCTGACCTAGTCTACAATACCTCAAGAAGGATTCGTTCATTTCTGAACTCTTCCTTTTGTGTGTGTTCCGTATACTAAGAACTGTAGTTTGATTTAGAACGTCAATGCTTTTAGATAACGTGCCTGAACCGATCAACTTTTGATATAGGAAATGTTCAAAACATTATCCAACAATACAAAATTTTATCATTTCTTTACTAATAATGAGACTGATATGATTTTGTATATCAGGTTCGGTATCTAATAACATTCGTTCAGAATCAATGTATTGGTAATACAGGGTGACAGTGACCAACAGACTTGGCTGCAACATTTGCCCCGTTTTCTGCCTCATGAAACTTATCACCCGTACTCAGTTCTTTACCTTTCTGTAGCCCTATGTAACAAATTACATATGCGGGATCCTGATCTGGTATCACATACTCAGGACGTAAAGAATACTGAGAAATAGTTCTGTATATTGAACACACCCGAAGATGATGCATCAGCATGCACTCTCTTCGTTTGGGCGGCATGGGAATTCTGGTATTCCCCAATTTCCTGCTCTGTCTTATAACAAATATAAGTTGGAGCGGGACCAACGTTCCCCAGCTCAGTATAACAAGCGGGTTCGGTCAATATATCCGTTTTATTATCTTGATTAAGGCGTGACATGGTCGCTACCAGGAGAGAGAGAGAAGAAAACACTCAGCGTGCGCTCTTGCAAGAATATATTGGTTATTATTTTATCTAATCAGGATGGCTCCCACTGCTTTTTATCAAATCTTCCTTCAAACCCTAAAAGGAAAGACTAGCCGGGATTAATTACACACTACAAGTTCGCCAATCTTTCAGCCAGGCCAGTGTCGGTACTTTGAGGGAGGTCCCCCGTGCTTTCGCACGAACCTAATTAATGTAAACCTCGTTTTCCCAGAGGCATAACCCCGTTGACACCTTTCTAGACACCTACTTGATCGGCTAATTGTAATGTATAAAACTCTCCCAGGAGTAACTCTTACTCGCAGCGGGTATCGGGATCCAACTATCTCATAGAAGGTATGCAATCTCATTGCAAATTTCAACACTTGAAATTCCCGATAATATTTTGCCCCTAACGTGCTATGACCTTGACGAAAGCCAACAAACCATAGCCCGCTAGTCTAGTTCAACCCGTACATTTCTTGATTGAATTAAACCCACCCGCATGACCCTTGACGAAAGCCAACAAAGCCGCATGACTACCCTAATCCAATCGCATCGTATGCAGCAGATAAGCAGCATATAGCTACCGCACACTGCACCTTGACGAAAGCCAACAAATGCAGCACGAATACTATATACAACTTATCTGAAATGACGGAGGGCTACGACAGGTTTTTCTGAAAACCTATTGCGTAATGAACTTAATATCGTTGTAGGATCGAATGATTTTAAAATGGAGTGTTTTTGAGGCTTTTCTAGTTTTGCTAAAGGAGTCACTCCCGGTGAAGGGATCGTCGGTCCTTTCCTCGTCGAATGAGGTGCGGGATATATCATATATATCACTGTGCAAAAGCAGAACTCTTAAAAGCAATCAAAAGACAAACCGAGTGTGTAGCATCTGCTAGTTATTGCTAAAGGAGTCACTCCCAGTGAAGGGATCTCGGTCCTTTCCTCATCGAATAAGGTGCAGGATATATCACATATACCTCTGTGCAAAGAAAGAACTGTAGCTACCAGTTTTATTTTGAAATTCGATTCTACAACATCTTAGGTTTCTTTTCTTTCATTAATCACATTAATGAAGTCCCATCTTTTAAATTTACCTTAACATCACAGATAAATACGACGAACACTTATGCCATCCGCATTCGCCTCGATGTCCCCTCGTGCACCATTAGGTTAGGTAACTAACGGCAGAGCAGGGCAGGGCTAGCGCGGGTGTAAAACATAAGTAACGCCTATATAATATATATCATATATACTATATACTGTATCTATCACAGAACATCACATGATCACATCACAGATATCGCAGCAGAAGAAACATATGAAATATTGGATATACTAGGACGTCCGTGTTTTCAATACGAGCCAGTATAAAACACGGATTCCACGGTCGCGATGAATAGCCAAACCCACACCCCTAGACCCCTACGAGAGCGGCAAGCAACCCTACCAATTCTAGAGTTAGGAGACCCGGACTCGACTCCTCGAGTTGGTCTCCCACTAGACTCCAGAACCCAGTTGCTTGTGCCCTCCTCCTTGGGTCTATCCTATTGCGGAAAAGTAAATAATATACATCAACGGTGACAACTTCTGCAACCTGGAAGCGCCCCAATAAAAGAATATTACATACAAGTTTTTACATGAATGAAAATGAAAAACACTCATCTCACATAAAAACCCCCGGCTATTCAAACACGACGATCCAATATAACATATCCAGCAACACATAACATCACATGTCATCAACGTAAGTAAATATGTCCATCCCAGTTGTCGTTGACATATAGCAACAAAACCAGCGATATCACATATTACACTTATGGTCAGAGAAAAGAAAGTGTAAAACTACAACAGTTGGAATCCGCAACCTGCATAGACATCGCATGCCTAATCAAATGAATTCCTTAGACATCGCATGCCTAACAATTATAAACCCCGCATTTTAGTCTCAAAATCGAAAACACTTTTCAATACCAAGTCGGGCAATTCAACAGGATTCCCGACAATTTGATCGAATGCTCGTCGCAAACTTCAGTAGACGGCCGCACCCCCGATACCGTCGACGAAGTGCACCAAGGCGGAACACCGCTACCGCGAGCACCCGGACGGATGCTTTCGGCGACGGGGTTCTCCTACAGTCACTTGGTCGGGGCTATGGAGTGAGGCTGTCTATTAAGTTTACCCGGCGAGTATCCGCGTACGCTACGTGCTTGCGACGGAGTTTTGATCACATCAAAATTCCGTAGCAAACGATCAAGTGAGACTAAAGTGCTGTGTTTATAACATTCATATTAGTTATCTAATAACTTCTTGTGAATTCCAATTATTGTATCCCATTCCGGATAAATAGAAAATGTTAAACTTTCCGATCGAACAATCGAACACCCAAATTTTCCCGATACAGCTCAACACATGAAACAAGTCTAAAAACATTCAGTTCATGCCTCAGTACCAACGGTCCAGCCGTAGAAGGGTCAAGCCAACGCCTCACATGTGGCACGCCATACTGTCCCAAACCCTAAGGTTCAAAGGGCAGTTCAAGACGGTCACATAATCGAGTTAAGGTTTGTTGTCTTCTAGAGGGACCATCGCGTTACTTGCACTACTTAGAACGTCTTTAAACCTCGGAAAAATCCAACACTTGGAAATTTTCCGACAGGGGAAAAGGTGGGTATTTATATCCGGTCGAACTTTTTAACATATTCAAAAATTATCCCGAAAAGCGAACAGACACAGTTTGATAATCCGATCGAATCTACGAACTTCCAATACACCCCAGAAATTTCAACTCTTGAATTCAAATTAAAAATTCCCATAAAATCCAGCGCTAAAATATAGGAATTACTGTGCAAGAATAAATGACAGAAGAGACAAAAGGGCCGCGGAACCGCCGCATTAGCATGCTAATGCCGTGGTTCCGCCGCACTTTTATGGAATCATGTGATAATTTTTGCACCGTAATTCTTAGATTTTCCTTATGAATTTTTTAAGCATTTTTAATATGGAAAATACCAAGTTTTTCAAAAAAGTCCAGAGAGCATTTTGGATGTAGGTTTTCGGTTCGATCGGACTTCAAACTCCGTCTACGCATCGCCTAAGGCTCTAGATAGGCTCTGATACCACTGTAGGGTTCCTAGGCACTCTCAAGAGGTCTCACAAGGCATCAACCATGCCAATTTCAAAGATTACATGTGCCGAGAAACCCTAATACGGATCGTTAACTAGATTTTAGGCGAAACAATAAAACTAGTTTACAACTAAACTAAGTGAACGGAAATACAACCTTTGTAGATCCGGTCCTCCACCTCCATAGCTCCGTAATGAAGTCCTCTCCGCTGTACAAATCGGATCTTGGACTCTAGTGTCGGCTTCATCGGAGAAATGGACGGGCTAGGTCGTCGACTACGATGCAGAAGATGATCTACGTCGAAGCATCACAAGATCAAGCTCCACCTTCACCAAGCCATGAAAACTTGTGAAGGAAACACCCTATACTACTTGGCAAGAGGTAGAGGATGAAGAAATAGGAAGTAGGTTCACTTTAGAATTGGATTTCTCACTCATTTCATCAATTCACCATTGATGAAGTCAAGCTTTCTTCATTGAAGAAGATGAAGAAGAAGAAGAAAGAATATCATAAGTATTTTCAAAATAGAAAATAATATGAATACTTATCATATCCTAACCCTAGTTAAGTGTAGAGAATAGACCATGGTTTGTTTAAATGGTTAGGGTTAAGCATGAAGACAAAATGGTTACAAAGTCAAACCTTCATGAAGATTCAACTACAAACAAAGAATGCCACCATTTTCTCTTTATTCTTTCCAAAATAAATAAATAAATAAATAAGAAAGAAAAGCAAAACCCTAATCATTAACTTAACCATGGTTTAATCTTTACACTTAACCAAGTTAACATGTATCATCAAACATGATACAATCAAGTGCACAAAAGTATATCACATATACAACTTATGAATTTCTAGTGAGAAAATCCATTTAAGTGAACCTATATTAGTTAATGTAAAGTGATATATCAAATATATAATTATACATTAAATCATTAAATCAACACTTGATTTAACGACCCGGTCATATCGTATATAACCGACTAATATCAATTGTAACAACTTATCGAATCAACACTTGATCCGATAACCCGGTTATAACGCATATAACCGATCAATGTTACAAATCGCGAGAATCGAATACAGTATCACATACTGGTATCATTCTCGGTCCCGCACATATCTCATATGCGCTCCTATTTCGTTTCACTTGAGCCAGGAAACCTCTGTGTAGGACTCTAAAGACTCGTCAATACGCCGGCAGCGGATGATGATCATATCAAACATCCACAAGCCGCAAGCGGTCTGCTAAACGTAACGGCCACCCGGCTATTGAACGATCAGAAGATCGACGAGCAAGCCCGCTCACACTCCTGTGAATCCAACCAGTAACACTTACCGTACAGTCCAGTCTCGTCGTCTGATATGTCGCATATCTCGCCTAGGGGTGGTAAACGTCAGACCCCAATAGCTCGATAAGTCGTGTCGATATGAGGTCTATAACAGTTCGAGAAACTACTGGTAACACTTACCAGTAAATCTCAGCAACCCTGGCCAGGGATTTCCGGTTATAGCCAATCGAACACAGCGCAACATCAACTCCTTATACCGGGAGAGACGAATCCCCTCCTATCGCTCATTGCCTCCATGTGATTCGGGACTGTACCCAAAAACCACCGTTTTGCACGCCCTCTTGGACGTGGTAAGATGGAAATCAAAGCACAGTGGGAACCACACAAGACTCTATGACGATCTCGGGTCAACAGACTACTCAGTACCAGTGTCACCAGAGAACTGCCATCTGACGTAAGGTATAATACCATCTGGGAGTTCTCGGCGAGTCCGTCCAGTGTACCCAGTCTTCACTGAGCACCCGTATATCATCTCTGATGTCAAACACCAATGGATATGGGATCATCCATCGCCCATCTGTATGGGTCGAGAAGGTATACGCTAGTCTACTCTGGTATATCGATGCCCCGTCTCGATACACCCACGACTAGGGACTTTGAAGGATGCACTTATGGACTACCATGTCCCCACTATTATGATCCGCATCATAGTCCAGGTAGTCAAGTACACATCCTAAGGGCTTTACCAACATGTAACAGAGAGACAATCAGTATACACGTTAAGGTAAAGAGTAACCAGATAGCATACTATCATGTCGAGCAAGAAAGTCCTCCCTATATATGTCCCAGCATCCACTACAATATACATCCAATGTACAGTAACGGCCTCTAGGGCATACATATAACTAACAGCTGGGGTTCGTCGGGTACTACTGAATCCTCTGGTTCTACCAAGCCTTCTGTTATAGTTTGTGCCGCTGGAACCTCTTCCAGTTCTACCTCAATGCCACTTGTCTGTTTCATAAGAAAACTCTTTTCTAAGAAAGTGGCATATCGAGAAACAAACACCTTTTGTTCCTCGGGGTGGTAGAAGATATACCCTTGTGAATTTTTGGGATATCCTACAAACTTACATAAGACTGATCTTGCCTCGAGTTTGTCCGGATTTTGTCTTTTGACATAGGCTGGACAACCCCATATCTTAATGTAATTAAGATGTGGTCTCTTCCCTTTCCATATCTCATATGGAGTGGTAGGCACTGATTTGGTAGAAACTCTATTCAATAGGTCCATGGCTGTCTCAAGCGCATTTCCCCAGAAGGAAATAGGTAACTCAGCTGTGCTCATCATAGAGCGCACCATATCTAATGTAAGTGCACGGCGGCGCCCTGGCCGTCGATCCGACGGCCAATTGCGGAAGCGGTGATAAACTTAAATTTTGCGGACTCAGCAAACCGGCACCACCGCGCACTAAACACCCGGATCGTAACCATTAACAAGTCTAAGCTAACTAGAAGATGGGTTAGAGATATACCGACGATCCAACGCCTCCGGTCTTCTCGTCATCGTCCCGATCTCCTGCGGAATGTCCCGTCTCCTCCTCGTCGCCGGAAGTGCACCACATCGCCTACTTCTTTTACGGGCTCCCACCTCAATGCCGAGGCAACTCCGGCACGAAGCCGGCTACTCGACGTGCCCAAGGTTCGCTGTAGAATATGTAGTCCTCAAGTCTCACTTTGGGGTTCATGGAGATGCCATTTTGGTGGAGGGATGATACAAGCCTTTGGAGGAGGAGCTAAAGGGATTTTCCAACATGAAATGAACCAAAAACCCCTTACCAAAATGTTTGGACAGCCCCCATCAAGAGAGTGGCCGGCCATGCTAGATGAGGGAGGGAGTGGAAAAATGAGAGTGTATCAAAAATAATGGGAGTCTTTCTCATATCAAGCAAGAGAGAGAGAGAGGAATGGTTATCATATGAACCAATGATAACAAAGGAAAACCAACACTCAACTAACAACCATCTCTCATCATCAACAACCATCATCAAAACCATGATGATAAAGAAAGTCAAGCAATCATGAGTTTATGAAGTCAAATGATGGGACAAGTATCATGACATGATAATATGCAAAGACCTCCTCCACAAATGCTTATTTGCAACAATGCAAATAAGCCCTCCTCCACCAATCTTCGGCCAATGAACGATACAAAGGAAATTGGCCGAAACGGAAAGCAAACTGGCAACTCCAGAAAACTGGTCCCGTAATAAATTACAGGAAAAACCCCGATACTGTGCATACACACCCGCATCTGTATTTCAACCGAAATACAAATGCAATGAGACAAAATCTACACTGTACTATACTAGGATCCGGCTTATACCAAAACCGGCTAGTAATATCTGTTCGATCCTGATCCGTGCAATACCGCACGTATCTGATCGAACCCTGCCATATATCCATACGGCCTATAGTACAGACTGTCCGATCCTGATCCGTGCTATACCGCACGTATCTGATCGGACCTTGCCATATCTCCATACGGCCTCTACAACCTTTCGCCCGAAAGCTGAGTAACTGAAATGTGGGGGACTCTAAAGACTCGTCAACACCTCGGTTGTGGATTTAACCACTAGCACGTCAGAGGTATAAGCCAATACGTAACGGGCTACCAAGTATTGACTAAAAGGGACGTCTGTGAGTGAACTCAGCCTGACAACCCTACTGAGCCTGTCAGTGACAATATCCGTGCAGTCCGGTCTGTTCGTCTATGAGCATCGCATGGCGGGCCTAGGGGTTGGTAAAAGTCAGACCCCCAAAAGCGGTAC
This sequence comes from Agapanthus africanus, assembly GCA_030015575.1. Taxonomy (NCBI): domain Eukaryota; kingdom Viridiplantae; phylum Streptophyta; class Magnoliopsida; order Asparagales; family Amaryllidaceae; genus Agapanthus; species Agapanthus africanus. Next base: position 412,132,924 of record JASDDO010000001.1, read on the forward strand.
AAGTCGTGTCGGAGTGTAGCCCAGAACACCCTGAGATACTACTGGAATACCTACCAGTAAATCTTCTTTCCTTGGCCAAGGACTTTGTGTAATGGCTCTCCTAGACACAGCACGACCTCACCCCCAATACCGGGAGAGACGAACCCCTGAAGATACGCTCACTGCCTCCATGTGGCTCGGGACTGTACCCAACTAAAACCTGTTTGCACGACTCCTTTGAGCCGTGGTAGGGTAGTAATCAAAGTACAGTGGGAACTCACACGAGACAAATGACGATCCCCAGGTCGATGAACTAACCTGCACACATGTCACCAGGGAACTGCCATCTGACGTCTGGTATATGACCAACTAGCATGTTCCCGGCGAGTCCTGTCCGGTGTACTCATAACCCAATGAGCACCTGTATACATCTTAGGTGATCCAACTGACACCAGTGGCTTGTGAGACCGGCCACCGCCCCTCGTCGGGGTCTCGACTGTATACACTAGTCTACTAATGGAGTATCGATGCCCAGTCTCGAAACTCCCACGACTAGGGACCTTTTAAGGATAAGCTTATAGACCCCAGCTCCCACTTATATGATCGCCCTCATACTGCTGGTGGTCAAGCAAGAATCCTAGGGGCTCTATCAACGTGTAATAGCGACGTGTCAGGTCACCTAAAACAGTACACGATGATAAAGGTAAACCAGATAGCATACTATCATCTCGAGTAAGACTGTCCTACCGGGATAGGTCCTCCCTCAATCATTACAATCACGTACCTGTGACCTAATAATTGACTCTGAGGGCACTATCTCCAACAATCTCCCACTTGCACTCAAGGCTAATTATTGCGATGTCGCATACTCACAGCCTGTGTGATACCGAACATCCAACTCCTCTACTAGTCAGTCTCACAAAGCTCGTTTGCGGAACTATTGCGTTCGAGGAATAGCCTCAGTGAGTGGATCCGCTTAGTTGTTTCTTTCTATGTCTCTCTATATCTCAAATTCACGGAGAAGGCCATCTCCCGAAAAGAGCAATACCTGTCTCAGAATATGTCTGGATGTCTGATGGGACCTAGCTCATAAATGAACTCCAAATCCAAACTTCTTAGACTGTATCGTCAACTGAACTTAATCAGTATCCTGCGCGCCATGCCTCCCTCAGTATTGCCTTGGACCACCTGTCCAAAATACTGCCCCTCATCAGAAGGAAAACTATAACTCTGACAACCTCCTTGTCGTCCATGTCACCTTGGAAGCCTGGAATGATAACTGTCTCCTGAATGAGGCTGTCGTTATCATCTCCCTAGAACATCCACTTATGTTCTAAAACTGCTTCCGACTGTTTCTCCAGGATTGGATTAATGTCAACTTATTGCATCCAGTGCAAGAATAACATCTGGTGTGGTACTTGACATCTCACGATTGACTCAATTGCCTGAGCAAATGATCTGCCAATCATGCCCGTCCCTCTCCCCTTTAGTCTGTAAGACACCTTTGGAGAAGGTGACTCCATTACCTGTAGGTACACTACCGTGCCAGGAGTCGTCCATCCTAAATACTCTTAGAATGCTGTCAAGTACCCTGATTGGGAAACCACCCAAATCCAGATCTAAAACCATAGATCTAGTAACCAGTATGTCTGATATAAAATCCATTTCCTTTGTGGAGAAACAACTGTGTGACAACCAAAGTATAACCGATCGTAGTGTAGGAGTTTCTTTTCCTACTCTGTGTATATCATCCAAATACCAGGATATCACACCCTACTACCTTATCAACAGATCCATCCCCTATTCTGATGAAGTCAAACCCATGACTGTCACGTCAGAAATAGATGATCTATCTCCGCTACATCTGCTCTAGTCTATAAATAGACATAAGCAACCTGTCCACCAATGCTTCCACTGCTCCCACTGACTACGACAACCCTCTGGCAGAGTCATATAGACGTACACTTCTAAAACTGGTTTAGAACGACGCTATACTCATCCTCCCGCCGGGTCTCGTAACCTGGAACAACAGCAATGGCAATTGAGGGTAAACAAGAACTTCCCTGTCACCGTCCTTGAGGCTACCGTAGTACCTCTCGGGTGCCTGAAGTTACCCACCTTATCTGCGGAGTGGCCAATGGAATGTCAATCCAGATTGAATCTTTAGGTTCCTTATCAAATCTTCAGTAATCGTTTGTGGTTCTGGAATCACTTCCAGTTCTACCATACTCCCACTACTGTTTTCTGAAAAAATCCATTTTTAATAAAACTGTGGCGAGTCAAGAACAATATCGCTATTGTTCATCCAGATGGTAGAAAATCAACCCTCGGCATAGCCTGGGTCAACCCACAAACAGCCATTACAGAAACGTGCCTTGAGTTGTCCAGTGTCTGGTTTTAATCATAAACCGGACAACTCCCCATACCTTAACATCGTTAAGATATGAACTGTTCTATATCCAATATAGAAACAGAGGCACTGATTTAATTGAACCAGATTCAAATCATGCAGCTGTCCCCAGCGCATGTCAACTAAATGGAAGGAGGCCGATCAGCGTTACTCAACTTAGGAATACTTCCAATTATGAGTAACCTGAAAGAGAAGCAAGATCTCTTTATCATTACTATCAACTGAATACCATACACAAGTATCTACATCTTCGATCTCTTTGAAGAATCCCGATACTTGCTATACCTGGTTCTCTACTCTATTCAAATACCTATAACTTCTCCAAATTCGGACCCTGTGTTTCCACGAAACACCTGTCTAAAAACTAGAGAAGTCATAAGTAAACCGAATATAGTATGAGGACCAACCCCTCTGTCCTAATGGACACTGGACAACATACAATACTTTGTATAAGTCCGCTGAGTCTAACAACTCTTTCACTGTGTGTTGTAGGTTGAAAACTGTACTTATGGTTAAGAAGAATTACACCGCTGTTTAATGCTCCTTACCTAACCATCCACTGATATAGGTAAATGTCATCGACATAATATCAAAAGGTATATCTCACTCTATGAAAATAGACGTACAGATATATCAATTTGAAATTGGTGCACAACAGCGGATATTCAAAACCAAATATTTGCCGACCAGCAAACAGCCCAGGTGATTTCCTCAAATATCACCGATTACAACGAATCCCGATATAATGAGGATAATCACCCAATTCCCAACAACTTACTCCCACTCATCATCTGTAAAACTATACAGATGTGAGAATCATACCTGGTAAATACATACCCTGGAGTAAGTATCTAATCGGGAAATCAGTTTTCCTTTAACATTACACAGTGAAACTGAAACATTGAAATGTTCCGATGGGGTATTCTGGTATTCCTAGTAATGCCTCTTCCAGATTCACGACTGTAACCGTATAGTTCTTTGCCACCTCTCCAAATCCCTTCATATGTCTTTAGTCTTTACCTTCTGCACACCCTTTTAGGCCAAATGGTTTTCTTCCTTCCCTACCGTTCGGCACCGGCCTATGGTTTGGAAGAAGACTATCCAATAAGCATAATGGGTGTACTGTCCCCATCCTAGGAACACTCGCAATGAGAGAGGGTGAAGATAAAAGACAACCGAATAAACCTTATTCCTATTTCTCCTGAACCAGAATCCATCCCCGAACTGGAACAAGTTCCATTCGAGTTCGTATATAACCATACGATGGAGTATCCAAATAAACTGTGGATCTTCGTAGTGATACGGAGTGTCCTGGAGAAATACAAAGGTGATGTGGGAGTGGTAACGAAATATTTGGTTTGGTCGTGAATATCTGTTGCAATTTACTTTGCCCTCTTACTAATCCCTTGCTTTGTCTGAACTTAATACCTTCTGCACACCATCGTTATGCTAATTGGTTTTCTTCATTCCCTACCGGTCGGCACCAGCCTAAGGTTTGGAAGAAGACAATCCAATTTGCGTAATAGGTGTACTACCCCTAAACCAAGGAGTACTCGTAACCTGAGAGAGGGTAAAAGGAAAAGACAACTGAATAATCCTATCCGTTTTCTCCAGAACCTGAAACCATCCTCGAATAAATTCCTTCGAGTTCGTATCTAACCATACGATGGTTTTGTCCAATGGAAGTGGACGTTCGTAGTAAAACGGGGTGTCCTGGAGAAAAGGGTAAAAGTAGGAGTGGCAATAAGGTTTGCAACTCTGACAATCCAAAAGCCAGTGTTTAAGAAGGTTCGGTCAACTTGGTCACTGAGTCAAAGTCTTAGGGTCGGGTCAATGGTCGCTGCCAAAGAGAGAGAGAAAAGAAACACTCAGCGTGCACTCTAACCTAGATCAGAATGGTTACCAATTTATCTAATCTGGAAATCTCCCACTGTACCTCAAATTCTCCTCCAAACCTGAAAGAAGAATTAGTCGGGGTCACCCGAGGAGTAAACCAACTCATCAGTGGGAATCGGGATCCAACTATCATTGCATGATAACGTGACGGAATCCGCTCACGCTGTCACACTCCAGAAGGTATGCGCATATCTGGCAAGTTTCAGTTCTTTTGAAACTCCCGATGTGATTTCTGCCCCATGCTCTTATGACCTTGACTTTGGCCAACAAATCATAAGTCACATGTCAAGTTCTACCCGTCATTCTCCAGGTTGTTTTGAATCCACCCGTACATACCCTTGACTTTGGCCAACAAGGCAGTACGACTGTTCCAAACCAACGCATCTATCTATGCTGCATATGAATAACCAACAGCTACCAAACACTGTGCCTTGACTTTGGCCAACAAACACAACTTGAATACTATTGACTACCCATATGAAACGACGGAGGGCTACGAATGGTTTCTGGCGAAAACCTTTAACGTAATGAACTTGATATCGTTGAAGGAACGGATAGCTTTTTGAAAATATAGTGACGAAAACCTTCGCTAAATAGGTCACTCCCGGTGAAGGGATCTCGGCTCTTTCCCCGTAGAATGGGGTGCAGGATATTCCAACTGAATACCACGGTGCAAAGCAAAAGTAATCGGCTATAGTGAAGTTAATGCCCTGACGCAAACTTCTGTCCAAGGGGTCACTCCCGGTGAAGGGATCTCGGCCCTTGCCTCGTCGACTGAGGAGCAGGATATTCCAATGAATACCACGATGCAAAACAAAAGTAAACGTCCTTGCAATAACAGCTTTTTGAAAAGTGTTCCAACAACATCAGATTAGGTTTTTTTTTAAACTTGCATTGATCCGAATCAATGCAGTCCCATCAATTGAACACACCAAAAAGAACGAAAATATACTGATGTACGTATATGCCATCCGCATTCGCCACTGGGTCCCGTCATTACCCGTTAGGTTAGCTTACTAACGACAGAGCGGGGACTGGACTAGCGCGGATGCAAAACATATACGACATCTACTAATATATATACCAATATATAGTATTTCGCTCAAGGCGTGAAAGAAATGCAACATCACAGAGAATGAACAGCATCACAAAAACAATACAGATATCTGGGATCCCCGGGTTTCACAGAGCCACTGCTGAAACCCGACGTTCCCCTGGTCGTGTGGATAGCCTGTGCAATGAGATCCTAGACCCCTACGGGCGCGGCAAGTTACCCGCCAAAACCTGAAGCGAGGCAGCCCCCTTCAGCAACGTGAATGGACCACCCAGCACTTCACGGAATCCGGTAACTTGGGCACCCCTCCTGGGTCAACCTGTACCCCCTACGAGTGCGGCGAATAGCCCGCCAATCCTAGAGTGAAGCCCCCTCCGTCTCAATGCCATGAGATGCGGGCTTGTTGCCCTCTAGAACCCGGCTATCCGTGCACCCCTCCGCGGGGCAATCCTAGTACAGAAAGTAAAATATACATACAACGGGTACATCGACCGCAACCAGGTCGTGCCCCAAAAGAATAATACAAACTGGCAGTGACGGCAGTCCACATGTCGGACGCTCGCCCCCGCAATATCAAATGTACATAATACAACAAAACTGTACTAGCATTGCATCCAGGCTATCCCCCACGACCGATCCGCAACATCACAGCAAAAACAAAACATCAACGTGAAAGTCACGTTCGCAAATCCGTCTAACCGGGCTATAGCAGTTAGACCGGATTTACCGATCAAGTGACATTCACGGTCGCAGATATAATGTAAATACTGTGAAAAATGTGTTTAAAATTTTCCGATTGACCAAAAATTAACAAGTGGGCCCCCAATCAAAACTGTAGCACTCACAGAAAACCTGGGCCCAATTTTAATATTCCAAAACCCATATTTTAAGCCCACAAGCCCACTGAAAAAAATTGATGAACTGAAGTCTTATTCCTGCGGCGGAAGCGCGGCCGATGAGGGGCTTAGGCCGCCCTTCCGCGGTCGTACGGAATCATCACTTCACCAAAAATTTTCAGTGTGCTTAGAACTCCCTGCACATCATTCTGAGACGACCTGAAAAATTTTTGGACTCAAAAAAAATTCGACAGAAACTGATGTGCATGAAAAATGCGGTTTCGGGATTTTGTTCGATCGGAAACGTAAAACACATTACACCAAGCTAGACTATGTTAATGGGGAGGCTCTGATACCACTGTAAGTGCACGGCGGCGCCCCGGCCGTCGATCCGACGGCCAATTGCGGAAGCGGTGATAAACTTAAATTTTGCGGACTTAGCAAACCGGCACCACCGCGCACTAAACACCCGGATCGTAACCATTAACAAGTCTAAGCTAACTAGAAGATGGGTTAGAGATATACCGACGATCCAACTCCTCCGGTCTTCTCGTCATCGTCCCGATCTCCTGCGGAATGTCCCGTCTCCTCCTCGTCGCCGGAAGTGCACCACATCGCCTACTTCTTTTACGGGCTCCCACCTCAATGCCGAGGCAACTCGGGCACGAAGCCGGCTACTCGACGTGCCCAAGGTTCGCTGTAGAATATGTAGTCCTCAAGTCTCACTTTGGGGTTCATGGAGATGCCATTTTGGTGGAGGGATGATACAAGCTTTTGGAGGAGGAGCTAAAGGGATTTTCCAACATGAAATGAACCAAAAACCCCTTACCAAAATGTTTGGACAGCCCCCATCAAGAGAGTGGCCGGCCATGCTAGATGAGGGAGGGAGTGGAAAAATGAGAGTGTATCAAAAATAATGGGAGTCTTTCTCATATCAAGCAAGAGAGAGAGAGAGGAATGGTTATCATATGAACCAATGATAACAAAGGAAAACCAACACTCAACTAACAACCATCTCTCATCATCAACAACCATCATCAAAACCATGATGATAAAGAAAGTCAAGCAATCATGAGTTTATGAAGTCAAATGATGGGACAAGTATCATGACATGATAATATGCAAAGACCTCCTCCATAAATGCTTATTTGCAACAATGCAAATAAGCCCTCCTCCACCAATCTTCGGCCAATGAACGATACAAAGGAAATTGGCCGAAACGGAAAGCAAACTGGCAACTCCAGAAAACTGGTCCCGTAATAAATTACAGGAAAAACCCCGATACTGTGCATACACATCCGCATCTGTATTTCAACCGAAATACAAATGCAATGAGACAAAATCTACACTGTACTATACTAGGATCCGGCTTATACCAAAACCGGCTAGTAATATCTGTTCGATCCTGATCCGTGCAATACCGCACGTATCTGATCGAACCCTGCCATATATCCATACGGCCTATAGTACAGACTGTCCGATCCTGATCCGTGCAATACCGCACGTATCTGATCGGACCTTGCCATATCTCCATACGGCCTCTACAACCTTTCGCCCGAAAGCTGAGTAACTGAAATGTGGGGGACTCTAAAGACTCGTCAACACCTCGGTTGTGGATTTAACCACTAGCACGTCAGAGGTATAAGCCAATACGTAACGGGCTACCAAGTATTGACTAAAAGGGACGTCTGTGAGTGAACTCAGCCTGACAACCCTACTGAGCCTGTCAGTGACAATATCCGTGCAGTCCGGTCCGTTCGTCTATGAGCATCGCATGGCGGGCCTAGGGGTTGGTAAAAGTCAGACCCCCAAAAGCGGTACAAGTCGTGTCGGAGTGTAGCCCAGAACACCCTGAGATACTACTGGAATACCTACCAGTAAATCTCCTTGCCTTGGCCAAGGACTTTGTGTAATGGCTCTCCTAGACACAGCACGACCTCACCCCCAATACCGGGAGAGACGAACCCCTGAAGATACGCTCACTGCCTCCATGTGGCTCGGGACTGTACCCAACTAAAACCTGTTTGCACGACTCCTTTGAGCCGTGGTAGGGTAGTAATCAAAGTACAGTGGGAACTCACACGAGACAAATGACGATCCCCAGGTCGATGAACTAACCTGCACACATGTCACCAGGGAACTGCCATCTGACGTCTGGTATATGACCAACTAGCATGTTCCCGGCGAGTCCTGTCCGGTGTACTCATAACCCAATGAACACCTGTATACATCTTAGGTGATCCAACTGACACCAGTGGCTTGTGAGACCGGCCACCGCCCCTCGTCGGGGTCTCGACTGTATACACTAGTCTACTAATGGAGTATCGATGCCCAGTCTCGAAACTCCCACGACTAGGGACCTTTTAAGGATAAGCTTATAGACCCCAGCTCCCACTTATATGATCGCCCTCATACTGCTGGTGGTCAAGCAAGAATCCTAGGGACTCTATCAACGTGTAATAGCGACGTGTCAGGTCACCTAAAACAGTACACGATGATAAAGGTAAACCAGATAGCATACTATCATCTCGAGTAAGACTGTCCTACCGGGATAGGTCCTCCCTCAATCATTACAATCACGTACCTGTGACCTAATAATTGACTCTGAGGGCACTATCTCCAACATCTAATAGGGTGCGGTTCCTCCGTTCTGATACACCGTTGTGCTGTGGTGTATATGGAGGAGTCAGCTGAGAGAGAATCCCATTCTCTTTTAGGAAGTCCAGGAATTCATTGCTCAAGTATTCACCTCCTCGATCAGATCGAAGGATTTTAATACTTTTTCCGGTTTGGTTCTCGACTTCTTGTTTATATTCTCTAAATTTCTCAAAAGCTTCTGATTTGTGTTTCATCAAGAACACATATCCGAATCTAGAGAGACCGTCAGTGAATGTAATGAAGTACGAAGAACCATCCCTGGCATGTGTAGACATTGGACCGCATACATCATTATGTATCAGTCCCAAAAGTTCAGTAACTCTTTCTCCGTGTCCCGTAAACGGAGTTTTGGTCATCTTGCCTTTAAGACATGACTGGCAAGTGTCATAAGATGAAAATTCAAACGGATTTAAATATCCATCCTTATGCAACTTAGCTAGTCGTGTCGCATTGATGTGACCCAGTCTACAATGCCACAAGAAGGATTCGTTCAGTTCAGAACTCTTCCTCTTGTGTGTGTTTGTTATGCTCAGAACTGTTGATTGATTTAGAACAAAAATGCCATTGCACAACGTGCCTGATCCAACCAACTTTTGGTTACGGAAAATGTTCATAACATTGTCCTGTAATACAAAATTATATCCCTCTTTACTCAATAAAGAAACTGATATAATGTTGCATATCAGGTTCGGCATGTAATAGCATTCGTTCAGAACCAATGTATTACCAGTTGGTAACATAAGGTGATATTCCCCGACAGTCTTAGCTGCAACAATTGCACCATTTCCAACTCTAATATCTTTATCACCTTCTCCAAGTTCTCTACCTTTTCTAAGCCCATGTAACTGATTACATATATGGGATCCTGACCCGGTATCTAATACCCAGGACGTAGGGCAAATGAAGAAACAGTTCTCTGTAACGAACACACCCGAAGAAAATGCATCAACATGTACTTTCTTCAATCGGGTGGCATGGGAATCCTGGTATTCCCCTATATCCTGTTCAGTACTATAACCCTTATAGGAAAGAACGGAACCAACGTTCCCCAGCACAGTATAACATACGGGTTCGGTCAATACATCCATATTATTATCTTGATTAAGGCATGAAATGGTCGCTACCTGGAGAGAGAGAGAAGAAAACACTTTAGCGTATGCTCGTGCAAGATCAGATTGGTTATTATCTTATCTAATCAGGATGGCTCCCACTGCTTTTTATCAAATCTTCCTTCAAACCCTAAAAGGAAAGACTATCCAGGATTAATTACACCCTACAACTTCGTCGATCTTTCAGCCAGGCCAGTATCGGTACTTTGAGGGAGGTTCCCCGTGCTTTCGCACGGACCTAATTAATGTAAACCTCGTTTTCCCAGAGGCGTAACCCCGTTGACACCTTTCTAGACACCTACTTGATCGGCTAATTGTAGTGTGCAAAACTCTCCCAGGAGTAACTCTTACTCACAGTGGGTATCGGGATCCAACTATCTTATAGAAGGTATGCAATCTCATTGCAAATTTCAACACTTGAAATTCCCGATAATGCTTTTGCCCCTAGCGTGCTATGACCTTGACGCATGCCAAACAACCCATAGTCCGCTAGTCAAGTTCAACCCGTACAATTCGTGATCGAATTAAACCCACCCGTACGACCCTTGACGCATGCCAAACAACGCCATACGAATACCTTAATCCAATCGCATCTCATGCTACAGATAAGTAATAATCAGCTACAGTACACTACGCCTTGACGCATTCCAAACAACCGTAGCACGAATACTGAATATTACATATCTGAATTGACGGAGGGCTACGCAGGTTTTTCTGAAAACCATAAGCGTAATGAACTTGATATCGTTGTAGAATCAAATGAAGTTTTAAAATGGAATGATTTTGAGGCTTTTTCTAGTTTTGCTAAAGGGGTCACTCCCGGTGAAGGGATCGTAGGCCCTTTCCTCGTCGAATGAGGTGCGGGATATATCATATATATCACTATGCAAAGCAGAAACTATAAAAGCAATCAAAAGTCAAACCGAGTGTGTAGCATCTTCCATTTATTGCTAAAGGAGTCACTCCCGGTGAAGGGATCTCGGTCCTTTCCTCATCGAATAAGGTGCAGGGTATATCATATATACCGCTACGCAAAGCAAGAACTGTAGCTACCTGTTTTATTTAAAATTTGATTCTACAACATCATTTGGTTTCTTTTATTTCATTAATCACATTAATGAAGTCCCATCATTTAAGTCACCTAAACATCACAGATAAATACGACGTACACTTATGCCATCCGCATTCGCCTGGATGCCCCCTCGTGCATCGTTAGGTTAGGTAACTAACGACAGAGCAGGGCAGGGCTGGTGCGGATGCAAAACATATGTAACGTCTATATAATATATCATATATACTATATAAAGTATCTATCACAGAACATCACATGATCACATCACAGATATCGCAGCAGAAGAAACATATGAAACATTGGATATACTAGGACGTCCGTGTTTTCAATACGAGCCAGTATAAAACACGGATTCCACGGTCATGATGAATAGCCAATCCCACACCCCTAGACCCCTACAAGAGCGGCAAGCAACCCTACCAATTCTAGGGTTAGGAGACCCGAACTCGACTCCTCGAGATGGTCTTCCACTGGACCCTAGAACCCGGTTACTTGTGCTCCCCTCCTTGGGTCTATCCTAGTGCAGAAAAGTAAATAATATACAAAGGGTGACAGCTTCCGCAACCTGGAAGTGCCCCAAATAAAAGAATATTACATACAAGTTTTTACATGAATTAAAATGAAAAACACTCATCTCACATAAAAAACCCCGGCTATTCAAACACGACAATCCAATATAACATATCCAGCAACACATAACATCACATGTCATCAACGTAAGTAAATATGCGCATCCCAATTGTCGTTGACATATAGCAACGAAACCGGCGATATCACATATTACTCTTACGGTCACAGAAAAGAAAGTGTAAAACTACAACAATTGGAATCCGCAATCTGTTTAGACATCACATGCCTAATCAAATGAAATACTTAGACATCACATGCCTAACAATTATAAACCCCGCATTTTAGTCTCATTATCGAAAACTCTTTTCAATATCAAGTGAGACTAAACTGCTAGATTTATAACATTCATTCAGTTATCTCATAACTGTTTGTGAATTCCAATTATTGTATCATATTCCGGATAAATAGAGAATATTAAACTTTCCGATCGAACATTCGAACACCCAAGTTTTCCCGAAACCGATCAACACATGAAATAAGTTCAAAGACATTCACTTCATGCCTCAGTACCAACGGTCCAGCCGTAGAAGGGTCAAGCCAACGCCTCACATGTGGCACGCCGTACTGCCCCAAACCCTATGGTTCAAAGAGCAGTTCAAGACGGTCACATAATCGAGTTAAGGTTTGTTGTCTTCTAGAGGGACCATCGCGTTACTTGCACTACTCAGAATGTCATTAAACTACGGAAAAGTCTAACAATTGGAAATTTTCGGGTAGGGGAAAGATTGGGTATTTACATCCGGTCGAACTTTTTAACATATTCTAAAATATCCGGAAAAACATATAGACAAAGTCTGATAATCCGATCGAATCTACGAACTCCCAATACACCCTTGAAAATTCAACTCTTGAATAAATTTTAAAAATTCCCAGAAAATCCAACACCTGAAGAAATCAGTTACTGTGCAAAAATTATATGAAAATTCAATAAATTGGCCGCGGAACCGCCGCAGAAGCAAGGCTTCTGCCGTGGTTCCGCCGCACTGTAGACACTTCATTAATTTATTTTTGCACCGTAATTCATAGATTTCCCTGCTGAATTTTTTAGCAATTTTTAATATGGAAAAATCCCAGATTTTAGAAAAAGTCCAGAGAGCATATCGGGAGTTAGGGTTTCGGTTCGATCGGGTTTCAAACGTCGTCTAGACTTCGCCTAAGACTCTAGCTAGGCTCTGATACCATTGTAGGGTTCCTAGGCACACTATAGAGGTCTCACAAGGCATCAACCATGCCAATTTAAAATTTTATGGGTGCCGAGAAACCCTAATACGGATCGTCGACTAGAAATTTAGGCGAAACAGTAAACTAGTTAACATCTTAACTAAAAGAAGAGAGCTACAACCTTTGTAGATCCGTTTATCCACTTCCTTAGCTCCATGTAGTCGTCCTCTCGCTGTCCGTCTTGAATCCCGGACTCAAGCATCGGCTTCATCGGAGAAATGGACGGGCAAGGTCGTCGGCTTCGTGCCGAAGAAGAACTACGTCGAGGCATCACAAGTTCAAGCTCCAACTTCACCAAGTTGTGAAACTTGTGAAGAAAACACCCAAAACAACTTGGCAAGAGGTAGAGGATGAAGAAATAGGAGGTGGGTTCACTTTAGAATTGGATTTCTCACTTTAGAACTCAAGTTGCCATTGATGGAGTCTTATTTTCTTTCTTGAAGAAGAAGGAGAGAATGAAGATAGAATATGATAAAAGTATTTACATAAAAGAAAATAAATCAATACTTATCATATCCTAACTAAGGTTAAGTGTAGAGAATAGACCATGGTAAGTGGGAATGGTTAGGGTTAAGCATGAAGACAAAATGGTCTCTTTAGTCAAAGCTTCATGAAGCTTCAACAAGCTTCATGATAAAGAAAACCATTTTGTTTTCTTTTATCTAATTAAATATAAATAAAGAAAGGATAAATAAAGAAGTGAATAAATCAAAACCCTAATCATTACACAACCATGGTTTAATCTTTACACAAAATACAAGTTAGCATGCAACATCAAACATGATACAATCAAGTGCACACAAAATATATCATATATACAATGTGTGAACTTTAAGTGAGAAAATCCATTTAAAGTGAACCAATACTAGTTAATGCAAAGTAATATATCAAATATAATTATACATTAAATCATTAAATCAACATTTGATTCAATGATCCGGTCATGTCGCACATAACCGATTAGTATCGAATGTATCGATTTATCGAATCAATGATTCAATAACTAGGTCATATCTCATACAACCAATCGAAACATTCATCGCGAGAATGAAATGCGGTATCACATACACGCATTATTCTCGGTCCCGCACATATCTCATATGCGCTCCTATTTCGTTTCGCTTGAACGAGGAAACCTCTGTGTAGGACTCTAAAGACTCGTCAATACGCCGGTAGCAGATGATGATCATATCAAGCACCCACAAGCCGCAAGCGGTCTGCTAAACGTAACGGCCATCCGGGTATTGAGCGATCAGAAGATCGACGAGCTAGCCCGCTCACACTCCTGTGAATCCAACCAGTAACACTTACCGTACAGTCCGGTCTGTTCGTCTGATGTGTCGCATATCAAGTCTAGGGGTGGTATACGTCAGACCCCAATAACCGATAAGTCGTGCCGATGTGAGGCTCATAACGGGTCGAGAAACTACTGGTAACACTTACCAGCAAATCTCTGATCAGCCCTTGCCAGGGACTTCCCTGTTACGGCCAATCGAGCACAGCGCAACATCAACCCCCAATACGGGGAGAGACGAAACCCCTCCTATCGCTCATTGCCTCCATGTGACTCGGGACTGTACCCAAAGACCACCGTTTTGCACGCCCTCATGGACTTGGTAAGGTGGATATCAAAGCACAGTGGGAATCACATAAGACTCTATGACGATCTCGGGTCTACAGACTAACCTGCACAAGTGTCACCTGAGAACTGCCATCTGACGTGAGGTATAATACCATATGGGAGTTCTCGGCGAGTCTGTCCAGTGTACCCAGTCTCCACTGAGCACCCGTATACCATCTCTGATGTCAAACACCAATGGATGTTGGATCATTCATCGCCCATCTCATGGGTCGAGAAGCGTAAACGCGAGTCTACTCTGGTATATCGTTGCCCCGTCTCGATACACCCACGACTAGGGACCTTGAAGGATGTACTTATGGACTACCATGTCCCCACTAGTATGTGTTGGAGATAGTGCCCTCAGAGTCAATTATTGGATCACAGGCACGTGATTGCAATGATTGAGGGAGGACCTATCCCGGTACGACAGTCTTACTCGAGATGATAGTTTGCTATCTGGTTTACCTTTATCATCGTGTACTGCTTTAGGTGACCTGACAGGTCGCTATTGCACGTTGATAGAGCCCCTAGGATTCTTGCTTGACGACCAGCAGTATGAGGGCGATCATATACGTAAGAGCTGGGGTCTACAAGCATATCCTTAAAAGGTCCCTAGTCGTGGGAGTTTCGAGACAGGGCATCGATTCTCCAGAGTAGACTAGTGTATACAGTCGAGACCCCGACGAGGGGCGGTGGCCGGTCTCACAAGCCATTGGTGTCAGTTGGATCACCTAAGATGTATACAGGTGCTCATTGGGTTATGAGTACACCGAACAGGACTCGCCGGGAACATGCTAGTTGGTCTTATACCTGACGTCAGATAGCAGTTCCCAGGTGACATGTGTACAGGTTAGTTCATCGACCTGGGGATCGTCATTTGTCTCGTGTGAGTTCCCACTGTGCTTTGATTACTACCCTACCACGGCTCAAAGGAGTCGTGCAAACAGGTTTTAGTTGGGTACAGTCCCGAGCCACATGGAGGCAGTAAGCGGATCTTCGGGGGTTTGTCTCTCCCGGTATTGGGGGTGAGGTCGCGCTGTGTCTAGGAGAGCCATTACACGAAGTCCTTGGCCAAGGCAGGAGATTTACTGGTAGGTATTCCAGTAGTATCTCAGGGTGTTCTGGGCTACACTCCGACACGACTTGTACCGCTTTTAGGGGTCTGACTTTTACCCACCCCCTAGGCCCGACATGCGATGCTCATAGACGAACGGACCGGACTGTACGGATATTGTCACTGACAGGCTCAGTAGGGTGTCAGGATGAGTTCGCTCATCGACGTCCCTTTTGGTCAATAGCTGGTGGCCCGTCACGTATTGGCTTATACCTCCGACGTGCTAGTGGTTAAATCCACAGCCATAGTATTGACGAGTCTTTAGAGTCCACCACACTTACAGTTACTCTAGCTTTCGGGCGAAACGCTGTAGAGGCCGTATAGAGATATAGCAGGGCCCGATCAGATACGTGCGGTATTGCACGGATCAGGATCGGACGGTTTTGTACTAGTGGCCGTATAGTTATATGGCAGCGTTCGATCAGATACGTGCGGTATTGCACGGATCAGGATCGGACGGATATTACTGGCCGGCTTTGGTTTAAGCCGGTCCTAGTTTAGTACAGTGTAGATTTTGTCTCTTTGCATTTGTATCCGGACGGAATACAGATGCGGGTGCGTATGCACAGTATCGAGGTTTTCCTGTAATTTATTACGGGACCAGTTTTCTGGAGTTGCCAGTTTGCATTCCGTTCCGGCCGGTTTTCCTTTGTTCTTTCCCGGCCGGACTTTTCCGATGGAGGGTGTTATTTGCAAGTTTGCAAATAACACATTGTGGAGGATTTATTTGCAAGTTGATTTATTATGATAGCATCTTTTTGATTCCATTCTCTTCACTTGCTTTTTGTTGATAAGAAAGGATTAGATGTGATTAGAGTTTGATGTGAGATGGTTATGATCATGTTTGTATGTGGTCACTCTCTCTCTTTTCCTACACTCACCTCCCTCTTGCTTTCATATTCTTTTTCCTCCACCATTTTATTCTCACTTGATGGAAGAAGTTTTTCCATGGTTGAGAGAAAGAAAAAGATGAGAGTTTTCATTCTTGAGAGTTTCATTTCTTGATCTCATTTCATGTTAAGAAAAATGCAAGCACCATTTTTCTTATCTTGTTTCCTCCATCATCTTCAAATGGCAACCACCCCAAAAGAGACTATGATTCTACACTACACTTCCTACAGCAAATCTTGGACGCGTCGATTCGCCAGCTTCGCGCCCGAGTTGCCTCGGTATTGAGGTGGGAGCCCGTAAAAGCTACAGGCGATGTGGTGCCCTTTCCGACGAGGAGGAGACGGACGGAGATCCCGCGAGGAGATCGGAGTGGAGATGAAGACCGGAGGACTCGGATCAGTCGGTACATCTCTTCCCTTTCTTGTTTGTAGCTTAGACTTGTTAATGGTTACGATCCGGTTGTTTAGTGCGCGGTGGTGCCGGTTTGCTAAGTCCGCAAAAATTAAAGTTTATCACCGCTTCCGCATTCCGGCGTCGGATTGACGGCCGGGGCGCCGCCGTGCACTTACAGTGGTATCAGAGCCACGCCATTAACTTCGTCTAGCTTCGTTTGATGTGTTTTGTATTTCCGATCGACCAAAATTCCAAAACTTGCATTTTTTGTTCACATCAGTTTCTGTTGAAATTTTTTGAAGTCTAAAATTTTTTCAGGTTGTAAATTATTGATGTACTGGAAAATCTAAGAACTCTGTAAAATTTTGATGAAGTGATTCTACAGTGGGAGCGCGGAACCGCCGCATAAACCCCCATTCCGCCGCCCTTCCGCCGCGAACTATAGAGATCACTGCACCAATTTTTTACAGAGGCTTTCTGGGATTAAAATATGGGTTTTGGAATATTAAAATTAGGCCCAGGTTTTCTGTTAGTGCTACAGTTTTGATTGGGGGCCCACTTGTTAATTTTTGGTCAATCGGAAAAATTTTAAACACATCTTTCACAGTATTTACATTATATCTGCGACCGTGAATGTCACTCGATCGGTAAATCCCGTCTAACTGCTATAGCCCGGTTAGACGGATTTGCGAACGTGACTTTCACGTTGATGTTCTATGTTTATGCTGTAATGTTGCGGATCGGTCGTGGGGGATAGCCTGGATGTAATGCTAGTACAGTGCTGTTGTATTATGTACATTTAATATTGCGGGGCGAGCGTCCGACATGTGGACTGCCGTCACTGCCTGTTTGTATTATTCTTTTGGGGCACGACCTGGTTGCGGTCGATGTACCCGGTGTATGTATATTTTACTTTCTGTACTAGGATTACCCCGCGGTGGGGGTGCACGGATAGCCGGGTTCTGGAGGGCAACAAGCCCGCATCTCATGGCATTGAGACGGAGGGGGCTTCACTCTGGGATTGGCGGGCTATTCGCCGCACTCGTAGGGGGTACAGGTTGACCCAGGAGGGGTGCCCAAGTTGCCGGATTCCATGGAGTGCTGGGTGGTCCATTCACGGAGATGAAAGGGGCTGCCTCGCTTCAGGTTTTGGCGGGTGACTTGCCGCGCCCGTAGGGGTCTAGGTTTTCATTGCACAGGCTATCCACACGACCAGGGGAACGTCGGGTTTCAGTAGTGGCTCTGTGAAACCCGGGGATCCCAGATATCTGTATTGTTCTGTGATACTGTACATTTCTGTGATGTTGCATTTTATTCACGCCTTGAGCGAAATATAATATATTGGTATATATATTAGTAGATGTTGTATATGTTTTTCATCCGCGCTAGTCCTGTCCCCGCTCTGTCGTTAGTAAGCTAACCTAACGAGTGATGACGGGACCCAGTGGCGAATGCGGATGGCATATACGTACGTCGGTATATTTTCGTTCTTTGTGGTGTGATTAATTGATGGGACTGCGTTGATTCGGATCAATGCAAGTTAAACAAACCTATTCTGATGTTGTTGGAACACTTTTCAAAAAGTTGTTATTGCAAGGACGTTCACTTTTGTTTTGCATCGTGATATTCATTTGGAATATCCTGCTCCTCAGTCGACGAGGCAAGGGCCGAGATCCCTTCACCGGGAGTGACCCCTTGGACAGAAGTTTGCGTCAGGGCATTAACTTCACTATAGCCAATTACTTTTGCTTTGCACCGTGGTATTCAGTTGGAATATCCTGCACCCCATTCTACGGGGAAAGAGCCGAGATCCCTTCACCGGGAGTGACCTCTTTAGTAAAGGTTTTCGTCACTATATTTTCTAAAAAGCTATCCGTTCCTTCAACGATATCAAGTTCGTTACATTAAAGGTTTTCGCCAGAAACCATTCGTAGCCCTCCGTCGTTTCATATGGGTAGTCAATAGTATTCAAGCTGTGTTTGTTGGCCTTAGTCAAGGCACAGTGTTTGGTAGCTATTGGGTATTCATATGCTGCATAGATAGATGCGTTGTTTTGGGACAGTCGTATAGCCTTGTTGGCCTTAGTCAAGGGCTTGTACGGGTGGGTTCAAATCAACCTGGACAATGACGGGTAGAACTTGACATGTGACTTATGATTTGTTGGCCTTAGTCAAGGTCATAAGAGCATGGGGTAAAAATCACATCGGGAGTTTCAAAAGAACTGAAACTTGCCAGATATGCGCATACCTTCTGGAGTGTGATAGCGTGAGCGGATTCCGTCACGTTATCATGCGATGAGAGTTGGATCCTGATTCCCACTGATGAGTTGGTTTACTCCTCGGGTGACCCCGACTAATTCTTCTTTCAGGTTTGGAGGAGGATTTGAGGTACAGTGGGAGGTTTCCAGATTAGATAAAGTGATAACCATTCTGATCTTGGTTAGAGTGCACGCTGAGTGTTTCTTTTCTCTCTCTCTCTCTGGCAGCGACCATTGACCCGACCCAAGACTATGACTCAGTGACCAAGTTGACCGAACCTTCTTTACACTGGCTTTTGGATTGTCAGAGTTGCAGACCTCATTGCCACTCCTACTTTTACCATTTTCTCCAGGACACCCCGTATTACTACGAACGTCCACTTCCATTGGACAAAACCATCGTATGGTTAGATACGAACTCGAAGGAATTTATTCGAGGATGGTTTCTGGTTCTGGAGAAAACGGATAGGATTATTCAGTTGTCTTTTCCCTTTTACCTTTTCTCAGGTTGCGAGTACTCCTTGGTTTAGGAGTAGTACACCTATTACGCAAATTGGATAGTCTTCTTCCAAACCATAGGCTGGTGCCGACCGGTAGGGAATGAAGAAAACCAATTAGCCTAAATGGTGTGCAGAAGGTATTAAGATTAAGACAAAGCAAAGGATTAGTAAGAGGGCAAAGTAAATTGCGACTAATATTCACGACCAAACCAAGTATTTCTTCGCCAATCCTAAATCACCTTTGTATTTCTCCAGGACACTCCGTATGACTACGAAGATCCACAGTTTATTGGATACTCCATCGTATGGTTATATACGAACTCGAAAGGAACTTGTTCCAGTTCGGGGATGGATTCTGGTTCAGGAGAAATAGGAATAAGGTTTATTCAGGTGTCTTTTATCTTCACCTTCTCTCGCTTTGCGTGTGCTCCTAGGATTAGGACAGTACACCCATTATGCTTATTGGATAGTCTTCTTCCAAACCATAGGCTGGAGCCGAACGGTAGGGAAGGAAGAAAACCATTTGGCCTAAGGGGTGTGCAGAAGGTAACGACTAAAGACATATAAAGGGATTTGGAGAGGTGGCAAAGAATTATACGGTTATAGTTGTGAATCTGGATAATGGTAGAGGCATTACTAGGAATACCAGGATACCCCATCGAAACATTTCAATGTTTCAGTTCACTGTGTACTGTTAAAAGAAAACTGATTTCCCGATTAGACACTTACTCCAGGGTATGTATTTACCAGGTATGATTCTCACATCTGTATGGCTTTATAGATGATAAGTGGGAGTCAGTTATTGGGAATTGGGTGATCATCCTCATTATATCGGGATTCGTTGCAATCGGTGATATTTGAGGAGATCATCTGGGCTGTTTGCCGGTCGGCAAATGTTTGGTTTTGAATATCCGCTGTTGTGCACCAATTTCAAATTAATATATCTGTACGTCTATTTTCATAGAGTGAGATATACCTTTTGATATTATGTCGATGACATTTACCTATATCAGTGGATGGTTAGGTAAGGAGCATTAAACAGCGGTGTAATTCTTCTTAACCATAAGTACAGTTTTCAACCTACGACGCACAGTGAAAGAGTTGTTAGACTCAGCGGACTTATACAGAGTATTGTATGTTGTCCAGTGTCCATTAGGACAGAGGGGTTGGTCCTCATACTATATTCTGTTTACTTTTAACTTCTCTAATTCTTAGACATGTGTTTCATAGAAACACAGGGTCTAAATTTTGAGGAGTTATAGGTATTTGAATAGAGTAGAGAACCAGGTGTAGCAAGTATCGGGATTCTTCAAAGTGATCGAAGATATAGATACTTGTGTATGGTATTCAGTTGATAGTAATGATAAAGAGAAATTGCTTCTCTTTCAGGTTACTCATAATTGGAAGCATTCCTAAGTTGAGTAACGCTGATCGGCCTCTCTCCATTTAGTTGACATGCACTGGAGACAGCTGCATGATTTGAATCTGGTTCAATTAATTCAGTGCCTCTGGTTCTATATTGGATATAGAACAGTTCATATCTTAACGTTGTTAAGGTACGGGGAGTTGTCCGGCTTATGATTAAAACCAGACACTGGACAGCTCAAGGCACGTTTCTGTAATGGCTGTTTGTGGGTTGACCCAGGCTATGACGAGGGTTGACTTTCTACCATCTGGAAGATCAATAGTGATATTGTTCTTAACTCGCCACATTTTAAAAGAAATGGTTATTTTTCAAAAACAGTAGTGGGAGTATGGTAGAACTGGAAGTGATTCCAGAACCGCAAACGATTACTGAAGATTTGATAAGGAACCTAAAGATTCAATCTGATTTGACATTCCATTGGCCACTCCGCAGATAAGGTGGGTAACTTCAGTCACCCGAGAGGTACTCCGGTAGCCTCAAGGACGGTGACAGGGAAGTTCTTGTTTACCCACACTTGCCATTGTTGTTGTTCTAGACTGCGAGACCCGGCAGGAGGATGAGTATAGCGTCGTTCTAAACTAGCTTTAGAAGTGCACGTCTATATGACTCTGCCAGAGGGCTGTCGTAGTCAGTGGGAGCAGCGGAAGCATTGGTGGACATCAGGCTTATGTCTATTCATAGACTAAAGCAGATATAGCAGAGATAGATCATCTATTTCTGATGTGACAGTCATAGGTTTGACGTCATCAGAATAGGGGATGGATCTGTTGAGAAGGTAGTAGGGTGTGATATCCTGGTTTTGGATGACATACACAAGATAGGAAGTGACATTCCTATACTACGATCGGTTATACTTTGGTCGTCACACAGTGGTTTCTCCACATGGGACTTGGACATTATATCAGACATACTGGTTACTGGATCTATGGTTTTAGATCTAGATTTGGGTGGTTTCCCAATCAGGGTAATTTGACAGCATTCTAAGAGTATTTAGAATGGACGACTCCTGGCACGGTAGTGTACCTGCAGGTAATGGAGTCACCCTCTCTAAAGGTGTCTTATAGACTAAAGTAGAGAGGGATGCGCATGATTGGCAGATCACTTGCTTAGGCAATTGAGTCAATCATGAGAGGTCAAGTACACACCAGATGTTGTTCTTGCACTAGATGCAATAAGTTGACATTGATCCAATCCTGGAGAAATAGTCGGAAGCAGTTTTAGAACATAAGTGAATGTTCTAGGGATATGATAACGGCTGCCTCCTTTGGGGGACAGTTATCATTCCAGGCTTCCAAGGTGACATGGACGACAAGGAGGTTGTCAGAGTTATAGTTTTCCTTCTGACGAGGGACAGTATTTTGGACAGGTGATCCAAGGCAATACTGAGGGAGGCATGGCGCAGGATACTGATTAAGTTCAGTTGACGATACAGTCTAAGAAGTTTGGATTTGGAGTTCATTTATGAGCTAGGTCCCATCAGATATCCAGACATTCTAAGACAGGTATTGCTCATTTCGGGAGATGGCATTCTCCGCGAACTTGAGATTTAGAGAGAGACATAGAAAGAAACATCAGAGCGGATCCACTCACTAAGGCTATTCCTCGAACGCAATAGTCTCGCAAACGAGCTTTGTGAGACTGACTAGTAGAGGAGTTGGGTGTTCGGTATCACACGGGTTGTGAGTATGCGACATCGCAATAATTAGCCTTGAGTGCAAGTGGGAGATTGTTGGAGATAGTGCCCTCAGAGTCAATTATTGGATCACAGGCACGTGATTGCAATGATTGAGGGAGGACCTATCCCGGTACGACAGTCTTACTCGAGATGATAGTTTGCTATCTGGTTTACCTTTATCATCGTGTACTGCTTTAGGTGACCTGACAGGTCGCTATTGCACGTTGATAGAGCCCCTAGGATTCTTGCTTGACGACCAGCAGTATGAGGGCGATCATATACGTGAGAGCTGGGGTCTACAAGCATATCCTTAAAAGGTCCCTAGTCGTAGGAGTTTCGAGACAGGGCATCGATTCTCCAGAGTAGACTAGTGTATACAGTCGAGACCCCGACGAGGGGCGGTAGCCGGTCTCACAAGCCATTGGTGTCAGTTGGATCACCTAAGATGTATACAGGTGCTCATTGGGTTATGAGTACACCGAACAGGACTCGCCGGGAACATGCTAGTTGGTCTTATACCTGACGTCAGATAGCAGTTCCCAGGTGACATGTGTACAGGTTAGTTCATCGACCTGGGGATCGTCATTTGTCTCGTGTGAGTTCCCATTGTGCTTTGATTACTACCCTACCACGGCTCAAAGGAGTCGTGCAAACAGGTTTTAGTTGGGTACAGTCCCGAGCCACATAGAGGCAGTGAGCGGATCTTCGGGGGTTTGTCTCTCCCGGTATTGGGGGTGAGGTCGCGCTGTGTCTAGGAGAGCCATTACACGAAGTCCTTGGCCAAGGCAGGAGATTTACTGGTAGGTATTCCAGTAGTATCTCAGGGTGTTCTGGGCTACACTCCGACACGACTTGTACCGCTTTTGGGGGTCTGACTTTTACCCACCCCCTAGGCCCGACATGCGATGCTCATAGACGAACGGACCGGACTGTACGGATATTGTCACTGACAGGCTCAGTAGGGTGTCAGGATGAGTTCGCTCATCGACGTCCCTTTTGGTCAATAGCTGGTGGCCCGTCACGTATTGGCTTATACCTCCGACGTGCTAGTGGTTAAATCCACAGCCATAGTATTGACGAGTCTTTAGAGTCCACCACACTTACAGTTACTCTAGCTTTCGGGCGAAACGCTGTAGAGGCCGTATAGAGATATAGCAGGGCCCGATCAGATACGTGCGGTATTGCACGGATCAGGATCGGACGGTTTTGTACTAGTGGCCGTATAGTTATATGGCAGCGTTCGATCAGATACGTGCGGTATTGCACGGATCAGGATCGGACGGATATTACTGGCCGGCTTTGGTTTAAGCCGGTCCTAGTTTAGTACAGTGTAGATTTTGTCTCTTTGCATTTGTATCCGGACGGAATACAGATGCGGGTGCGTATGCACAGTATCGAGGTTTTCCTGTAATTTATTACGGGACCAGTTTTCTGGAGTTGCCAGTTTGCATTCCGTTCCGGCCGGTTTTCCTTTGTTCTTTCCCGGCCGGACTTTTCCGATGGAGGGTGTTATTTGCAAGTTTGCAAATAACACATTGTGGAGGATTTATTTGCAAGTTGATTTATTATGATAGCATCTTTTTGATTCCATTCTCTTCACTTGCTTTTTGTTGATAAGAAAGGATTAGATGTGATTAGAGTTTGATGTGAGATGGTTATGATCATGTTTGTATGTGGTCACTCTCTCTCTTTTCCTACACTCACCTCCCTCTTGCTTTCATATTCTTTTTCCTCCACCATTTTATTCTCACTTGATGGAAGAAGTTTTTCCATGGTTGAGAGAAAGAAAAAGATGAGAGTTTTCATTCTTGAGAGTTTCATTTCTTGATCTCATTTCATGTTAAGAAAAATGCAAGCACCATTTTTCTTATCTTGTTTCCTCCATCATCTTCAAATGGCAACCACCCCAAAAGAGACTATGATTCTACACTACACTTCCTACAGCAAATCTTGGACGCGTCGATTCGCCAGCTTCGCGCCCGAGTTGCCTCGGTATTGAGGTGGGAGCCCGTAAAAGCTACAGGCGATGTGGTGCCCTTTCCGACGAGGAGGAGACGGACGGAGATCCCGCGAGGAGATCGGAGTGGAGATGAAGACCGGAGGACTCGGATCAGTCGGTACATCTCTTCCCTTTCTTGTTTGTAGCTTAGACTTGTTAATGGTTACGATCCGGTTATTTAGTGCGCGGTGGTGCCGGTTTGCTAAGTCCGCAAAAATTAAAGTTTATCACCGCTTCCGCATTCCGGCGTCGGATTGACGGCCGGGGCGCCGCCGTGCACTTACAGTATGATCTGCATCATAGTCCAGGTAGTCAAGTACACATCCTAAGGGCTTTACCAACATGTAACTATAAGACAGTTTAAAGAGACAAGTGTACATGTTAAGATAAAGAGCAACCAGATAGCATAATATCATATCGAGCAAGAAAGTCATCTCTATATATGTCCAAGCATCCAATATAATATACATCATCTGTACAATACTGGCCTCTAGGGCATACATACAACTAACAACTTAGCTAGTCGTGTCGCATTGATGTGATCCAGTCTACAATGCCACAAGAAGGATTCGTTCAGTTGTGAACTCTTCCTCTTGTGTGTGTTTGTTATGTTCAGAACTGTTGATTGATTTAGAACATAAATGCCATTGCACAACGTGCCTGATCCAACCAACTTTTGGTTACGGAAAATGTTCATAACATTATCCTGTAATACAAAATTATATCCCTCTTTACTCAATAAAGAAACCGATATAATGTTGCATATCAGGTTCGGAATGTAATAGCATTCGTTCAGAACCAATGTATTACAAGTTGGTAATACAAGGTGATATTCCCCGACAGTCTTAGCTGCAACAATTGCACCATTTCCAACTCTAATGTCTTTATCACCTTCTCCAAGTTCTCTACCTTTCCTTAGCCCATGTAACTGATTACATATATGGGATCCTGACCCGGTATCTAATACCCAGGACGTAGAGGAAATGGAGAAACAGTTCTCAGTAACGAACACACTCGAAGAAAATGCATCATCATGTACTTTCTTCAATCGGGTGGCATGGGAATCTTGGTATTCCCCTATATCCTGTTCATTCCTATAACTCTTATAAGAAAAAACGGAACCAGCGTTCCCCAGCACAGTATAACATGCGGGTTCAGTCAATACATCCATATTATTATCTTTATTAGGGGATGACATGGTCGTTACCTGGAGAGAGAGAGAAGAAAACACTTTAGCGTAAGCTCATGCAAGATCAGATTGGTTATTATATTATCTAATCAGGATGGCTCCCACTGGTTTTTATCAATTCTTCCTTCAAACCCTAAAAGGAAAGACTAGCCGGGATTAATTACACACTATAAGTTCGCCAATCTTTCAGCCAGGCCAGTGTCGGTACTTTGAGGGAGGTCCCCCGTGCTTTCGCACGAACCTAATTAATGTAAACCTTGTTTTCCCAGAGGCATAACCCCGTTGACACCTTTCTAGACACCTACTTGATCAGCTAATTGCAATGTGTAAAACTCTCCCAGGAGTAACTCTTACTCGCAGTGGGTATCGGGATCCAACTATCTCATAGAAGGTATGCAATCTCTGCAAATTTCAACACATGAAATTCCCGATAATACTTTTGCTCCTAGCGTGCTATGACCTTGACGAAAGCCAACAAGCCACAGCCCGCTAGTCAAGTTCAACCCGTACATTTCTTGACTGAATTAAACCCACCCGCACGACCCTTGACGAAAGCCAACAAAGCCGTACGACTACCCTAATCCAGTCGCATCATATGCAGCAGATAAACAGCATATAGCTACCGCACGCTACACCTTGACGAAAGCCAACAAATGTACCACGAATACTATATGTAACTTATCTGAAATGACGGAGGGCTACGATAGGTTTTTCTGAAAACCTATTGCGTAATGAACTTGATATCGTTGTAGAATCAAATAAAGTTTTTGAGATGGAGTGATTTTGAGGCTTTTCTAGTTTTTGCTAAAGGGGTCACTCCCGGTGAAGGGATCGTCGGCCCTTTCCTCGTCGAATGAGGTGCGGGATATATCATATATATCGCTGTGCAAAGCAAAAATCCAAAAGCAGTCAAAGGCAAACCGAGTGTGTAGCATCTGCCAGTTATTGCTAAAGGAGTCACTCCCGGTGAAGGGATCTCGGTCCTTTCCTCATCGAATAAGGTGCAGGGTATATCATATATACCGCTATGCAAAGCAAGAACTGTAGCAACCTGTTTTATTTAAAATTTGATTCTACAACATCTTAGGTTTCTTTTCTTTCATTAATCACATTAATGAAGTCCCATCATTTAAGTCACCTAAACATCACAGATAAATACGACGTACACTTATGCCATCCGCATTCGCCTGGATGTCCCCTCGTACACCGTTAGGTTAGGTAACTAACGACAGAGCAGGGCAGGGCTAGCGCGGGTGTAAAACATAAGTAACGTCTATATAATATATCATATATACTATATACAGTAACTATCACAGAACATCACATGATCACATCACAGATATCGCAGCAGAAGAAACATATGAAACATTGGATATACTAGGACGTCCGTGTTTTCAATACGAGCCAGTATAAAAAACGGATTCCACAGTCGTGATGAATAGCCAATCCCACACCCCTAGACCCCTACGAGATCGGCAAGCAACCCTACCAATTCTAAGGTTAGGAGACCCGGACTCGACTCCTCGAGATGGTCTCCCACTGAACCCTAGAACCCGGTTACTTGTGCTCCCCTCCTTGGGTCTATCCTAATGCGGAAAAGTAAATAATATACAAAAGGTGACAACTTCCGCAACCTGGAAGTGCCCCAAATAGAAGAATATTACATACAAGTTTTTACATGAATTAAAATGAAAAACACTCATCTCACATAAAAACCCCCCGGCTATTCAAACACGACAATCCAATATAACATATCCAGCAACACATAACATCACATGTCATCAACGTAAGTAAATATACACATCCCAATTGTCGTTGACATATAGCAACGAAACCGGCGATACCACATATTACACTTACGGTCACAGAAAAGAAAGTGTAAAACTACAACAATTGGAATCCGCAACCTCTTTAGACATCACATGCCTAATCAAATGAAATACTTAGACATCACATGCCTAACAGTTATAAACCCCGCATTTTAGTCTCATTATCGAAAACTCTTTTCAATATCAAGTGAGACTAAACCGCTAGATTTATAACATTCATTCAGTTATCTCATAACTGTTTGTGAATTCCAATTATTGTATCCCATTCCGGATAAATAGAAAATATTAAACTTTCTGATCGAGCATTCGAACACCCAAGTTTTCCCGAAACCGTTCAACACATGAAATAGGTTCAAAGACATTCACTTCATTCCTCAGTACCAACGGTCCAGCCGTAGAAGGGTCAAACCAACGCCTCACATGTGGCACGCCGTACTGCCCGAAACCCGAAGATTCAAAGGGCAGTTCAAGATGGTCACATAATCGAGTTAAGGTTTGTTGTCTTCTAGAGGGACCATCGCGTTACTTGCACTACTCAGAACGTCCTTAAACCACAGAAAAATCCAACACTTGGAAATTTTCCGGCAGGGGAAAAGTTTGGTATTTATATCCGGTCGAACTTTTTAACATGTTCAAAAATTATCCGGAAAACACATAGACAAAGTTTGATAATCCAATTGAATATACGAACTCCCAATACAACACAAAAAACTCAACTCTTGAGTTCAAATTAAAAATTCCCAGGAAAACCAACACTAAAAACTAGGAATTACTGTGTAAACAAAATCGTCTGAAGAGACAAACAGGCCGCGGAACCGCCGTATTTCTAAGAATTACTGTGAAGTTTCTGCATATTTTTAATTCTCAAAAATCCACGATTTCAGAAAATGTACAGAGAGCATTTTGGATTTAGGGTTTCGGGTTCGTTCGGGTTTCAAACGTCGTCTAGACTTCGCCTAAGGCTCTAGCCAGGCTCTGATACCACTGTAGGGTTCCTAGGCACACTATAGAGGTCTCACAAGGCATCAACCATGTCAATTTCAAATTTTATGGGTGCCGAGTAACCCTAATACGGATCGTCGACTAGAATTCTAGGCGAAACACGAAACTAGTTAACGAATTAACTAAAGGAGAGAGGCTACAACCTTTGTAGATCCGGTTATCCACTTTCTTAGCTCCACGTAGACGTCCTCTCGCTGTCCGTCTCGAATCCCGAACTCAATCGTCGGCTTCATCGAAGAAATGGGCGGGCTCGGTCGTCGGCTTCGTGCCGAAGATGATCTACGTCGAGGCATCACAAGTTCAAGCTCCAACTTCACCAAGTTGTGAAACTTGTGAAGAAAACACCCTATACTACTTGGCAAGAGGTAGAGGGTGAAGAAATAGGAGGTGGGTTGACTTTTGATTTGGATTTCTCTCACTTTTGCTCAAGTTGCCATTGATGGACTTAAGCTTTTCTTAAAGAAGAAGATGATGAAGAAGAAGAAAGAATATGATAAGTGTTCTAAAATGAAAAAGAAAATGAAAACTTATCATAATCTTAACCATAGTTAAGTGTAGAGAATGAACTAGGGTTAGTTCAAATGGTTAGGGTTAAGCATGAGACAAGAATGGTGACTAAGTCAAAGCTTCATGAAGCTTCAATAAGAAACAAAGAAAGCCACCATTCTCATCTTTATCTTTTCCAAATAAATAAATAAACAAATAAATAAATAAATGAAAAAGCAAAACCCTAATCATCAACTTAACCATGGTTTAATTCTATACACTTAACCAAATGAGCAAGCATCATCAAACATGATACAAACATGTGCACAAAAGTATATCACATATACAACTTGCACATTAAGTGAGAAAATCCATTTAAAGTGAACTAATACTAGCTAATGCAAAGTAATATATCAAATATATAATTATACATTAAATCATTAAATCAACACTTGATTTAACGATCCGGTCATATCGCATATAACCGACTAGTATCCTATGTATCGGCTTATCGAATCAATCCTTGATTCGATATCTAGGTTATATCGAATATAACCAATCGATACATCCATCGCGAGAATGAAATACGGTATCACATACACGCATTATTCTCGGTCCTGCACATATCTCATATGCGCTCCTATTTCGTTTCGCTTGAGCCAGGAAACCTCTGTGTAGGACTCTAAAGACTCGTCAATACGCCGGTAGCAGATGATGATCATATCAAGCACCCACAAGCCGCAAGCGGTCTGCTAAACGTAACGGCCATCCGGGTGTTGATCGATCAGAAGATCGACGAGCTAGCCCGCTCACACTCCTATGAATCCAACCAGTAACACTTACCGTACAGTCCGGTCTGTTCGTCTGATATGTCGCATATCAAGTCTAGGGGTGGTAAACGTCAGACCCCAATAACCGATAAGTCGTGCTGATGTAAGGCTCATAACGGGTCGAGAAACTACTGGTAACACTTACCAGCAAATCTCTGATCAGCCCTGGCCAGGGACTTCCCTGTTACGGCCAATCGAGCACTGCGCAACATCAACCCCCAATACCGGGAGAGACGAAACCCCTCCTATCGCTCATTGCCTCCATGTAACTCGGGACTGTACCCAAAGACCACCGTTTTGCACGCCCTCATGGACGTGGTAAGGTGGAGATCAAAGCACAGTGGGAATCACACAAGACTCTATGACGATCTCGGGTCTACAGACTAACCTGCACAAGTGTCACCTAAGAACTGCCATCTGACGTGAGGTATAATACCATCTGGGAGTTCTCGGCGAGTCCGTCCAGTGTACCCAGTCTCCACTGAGCACCCGTACACCATCTCTGATGTCAAACACCAATGGATATAGGATCATCCATCGCCCATCTCATGGGTTGAGAAGCGTATACGCTAGTCTACACTGGTATATCGATGCCCCGTCTCGATATACCCACGACTAGGGACCTTGAAGGATGTACCTATGGACTACCATGTCCCCACTAGTATGATCTGCATCATAGTCCAGGTAGTCAAGTACAAATCCTAAGGGCTTTACCAACATGTAACTATAAGACAGTATAAAGAGACAAGTGTATATGTTAAGATAAAGAGTAACCAGATAGCATACTATCATATCGAGCAAGAAAGTCATCTCTATATATGTCCAAGCATCCAATATAATATACATCATCTGTACAATACTGGCCTCTAGGGCATACATGTTAGTGTATATGCCCTAGAGGCCATTACTGTATCATACTAGTTTGTATATTACTTAATGGATGCTTGGGATATTCACCTTGTATATACAATCTTGCTCAAAATAGTAGTATGCTACTTGGTTTGTTTCTACTTCAATGTGTACATGTGTTTATTTTGTATATCGCCTATACACATTAGTAGAGCCCTTAGGATCTTTGCTTGATTACCAGCGATGTGATGGCCGTCACACTAGTGGGGCTGGGTAATCTATAAGCACATCCTTATGCAGGTCCCTGGTCGCAGGACTATCGAGACAGGGCATCGATACTCCGGAGTAGACCAGCGCATGCGCTTCTCATCCCAGTGTGGGAGACGGTCTGTCCCACAGCCGTCAGTACGTCGTACTTGAGATAGTATGCGGGTGCTCGTTAGGTTACGGGTACACTGGACAGGACTCGTCGGGAACTGACTAGTTGGTATTATACCTATCGTCAGTTATCAGTTCCCAGGTGACATGAGTACAGCTTAGTCCGCTGACTTGACACTGTCGCTCCGCCTCGAGTGTGTTCCCACTGTACTTTGATCACTACCCTACCACGGCTCAAAGGAGTCGTGCAAACAGGTAGTGGTTGGGTGCAGTCCCGAAGCACTTGGAGGCAGTGACGGTTAGACAGGATTCGTCTCTCCCGGTATTGGGGGTTGACATCGCGCTGTGTCTAGGAGAGCCATTACACGAGTAGTCCCTGGCCAGGGCAATCGAGATATACTGGTAGGTTTCCAGTGTTGTCTCAGGGTGTTTTGGGCTTCGCTCCGGCACGACTTGTACCGCTATTGGGGGACTGACGTTTACCGCCCCCTAGGCCCGCCATGCGATGTATCAGACGAACAGACCGGACTGTACGGAGAATGTCACACTCAGGCTCAGTAGGAGTTCAGATGGGTTTCGCCTCGTCGGTCTTCTTGTCGGCACTACCTGGGGACCGTTACGCACAGCTAGTGCCGCTTGCGGTCTGTGGTTAAACCCACTGCCAGCGTAGTGTCGAGTCTTTAGAGTCCCACACAGAAAGCTTTTCGCCTTTAGGCAAAAGAGTAGAGGTCGCATGGTATTGCGACAGGTCGCATGGTTTTGCGACAGGGTTCGGTCACATCCGTGCACTTGTGCACGTACAGTGTCCGGACAGTTTACACTAGCGGGCTTTGGTTTAAGCCAGATCCTAGTGTACCTTATGGGATTGGATTTATCCAGTTTGCATTCGTGTTCCTCGGAACGCGGATGCGGGTGTGTATGCACAGTTGACAGGGAGGCAGAGGCAGCGGATTCTCATTAGGGTTGTTGACAGTTGACCGTTGACTTTTTGACTTTTTGCTCAACCCTAATGAGAATATGATATGCGATTAACTATTATATTAATTAAGTATTATGGTGACTTGGTTGTTGACTTTTGTTGACCTTGTTGACTTGTTGACTTTTGTTGACTTGTTGACTTTGTTGACCGGTTGACTAGGCTTGACTAGTTGACCATCATGATAACCATGGTTATCATTTCATGCCAAAGACTTTTTCTTGCTTGTTCATTTGAGTAAAATGAGTGCATGACATGATAAGGTTATGGTTACTTCAACCATCACATAAGACTTTTGTTGATATGATGAGTTATCATTGCTTTGGATTATGAGAGGGTGAGAGAGAAAAGAGAGCCTCATTCTTTCTTGCTCATTCTCTCTCTTGTTCTTGAGCTCTCCTCTTGCTCTCACCCTCAACCTCTTGCTCCCTCTCTTGATCTATGGTTCTCTTGTCTCATGAGTTGAGAATCAAGAACCATAGATAAAATCCCATTCTATTTCCTCTCTACTCATTCTAGTTCACTAGGTTTAGCAAACCAAGTGAACTAGTTTCTTCAAAGACCGAAGAAGGAGCTAAAGGTTGGAGCTTTCAAGTGGATCTATCTTCGGCGTACGGAGACGACGAGAAGGAGCCATCGGACCACCACCGGAGCTTGAAGACGAAGGAGTTCAAGACAAGCTAGGTATAACCATCTCTATCCGAGTAGCTAAATATCTTTAGCTTAGTATGCTAGTTTTAGTTTAGGTAAAGATCCCGACCTAGCTTAGTCCATGTTGCCTCTTGCGTTAAAATTTTGATTTTATACCGTTTCCGCCTCCCCGTAAGAACCGGGGGTCGCAACGTGGACTTACAGTGGTATCAGAGCCTAACTAAACTTAAACTAGCTTGATAGTGAAGTGTAACGAAGTTCGGAACCGGAAAAATCCAAAAACCAAACTTTTACAAAATCTGAGTTTCTGTTGAAATTTTTTCTGGTCAAAATGAAAAACTTTACACTTGTAAATTCGGCTCAGGGTTTTGTGAGAACACCCAAGAAAAACGATGCAGTGATTCCTTAAATCCGCCGCCCATCCGCCGCGTGAGCCCGGTATCCGCCGCGGAAGCGCCGCGCGTTGTAGTCCTCTGTGCATCGTTTTTCGTGCAGTGTGTGTCTGTGTTGGTTTTGGGATTTTTGATATATATTATATGTGCCCAGATTTTCCAGAAAAGAAATTTCCTTTTGGGGTCCTATAATTCCGTATTTTTCCGAACTTCACTGCACTTTGACTATGATGGTTATATCTGTGATGTTTGCATGTATTGAACGTCGGCCAATCGCTATAAGTCGATTGGTCGGGGTTATACATGATCTGTAATGTGCTGGAATGTATATATAAATATGTTGGATTGTCGCGGGTGAATAGCCGGGGGTTGTGAGACGAGAGTTTTCTTTTCTTGCAATTCATGTAAATTTGTAAATTGATGTAATAATTATTTGTATGGCCGCACAACCGGGAAGGGGTTGTAGCCGTCATTGTATAATTTCTTTTTACTGTTTTTGCTCCTAGGATAGACCCATGGAGGGGTGCACAAACTACCGGGTATGCCGAAGTGTCGAGTGGCCTACTCATGGAGATGAGGGAGGTTGCTACGCTTCGGGTACTTGGCGGGTAGTTTGCCGCACCCGTAGGGGTCTTGGGTGGGGTTTTGGCTATTCACCGCGACCGTGTAATCTGTTTTTGTTACAGGCTCGTACAAATTACAGATTCCTAGTATATCCAATGTATTTATCTGTGATCTGAAATGTTTATCATTGCAGTATATCTATATATGATATTATTTAGGAGTTGCTTATGTTTTACAGACGCGCTAGCCCAGCCCCCGCTCTGTCGTTAGTTAAGTAACCTAACGGGTAATGACGGGGCCCCGTGGCGAATGCGAATGGCATAAGCGTACGTCATATTTTGGTTGTTTTCTGCAATGGTAGGATTAAATGATGGGACGTATTAAAAGAACTAATGCAAGAATATCACGCATTAAAAGAACTAATGCAAGATAATAAACCAAGTTAAAGTCGTTGGAACACTTTCGAAAAACCACTCGGTTCTTTTCAAACCAAACTTTTAAAATACGGAGTTTGAGCCACTCCATTTAAAAGCTATCTCGTTCCATCGACCAAATCAAGTTCACTACGTTCACGGTTTTGCCAAAACCATCCGTAGCCCTCCATCATTTCAGTTAAATATTCGGTAGTATTCAAGCTATGTATTTTGACCTCACGCCAAGGCATAGTGATTGGTAGCTGCCGGATATTTATCTGTTGCATAGATAGAATGCGTTGGTTTGAGACAGTCGTACTGCCATTTTGGCCTACGTCAAGGGTATGTACGGGTGGATTCAAATTAACCTGGATAATGATGGGACGAACTTGACATGTGACTTATGACATTTTGACCTCACGCCAAGGTCATAAGAGCATGGGGCAAAAATCCACATCGGGAGTTTCATAAGTACTGAAACTTGCTAGATTTGCATACCATTTGGAGTGTGATGATTCTGGTAGGATTCCTTCAGTTTCGTCACGCGATGATATTTGGATCCCGATCCTACTGTGAGTATATGCTACTCCTCGGGAAATTTCTCACTTAACGATCAATGCTATAAACCTAGTAGGTGCCTAGAAAGGTGTTAGCGGGGCTACGCCCCCAGGGAAAAGAGGTTCTCTAATTAAGGAACTTCGCGAAAGCGTTGGAAAACCTCCCTCGAAGTACCGACACCGGCCTGGCTGAACGGTTAAGCAAGTATTGTGCGGTGGGATTGATCCCGGCTAATTCTTCCTTTATGGTTTGAGGAGGGATTCGAGAAACAGTGGGAGCCATCCTGTTTAGACAAACTAAAAACCACTCTAAACTTGCAAGAGTATCATGCTGAGTGTTTCTTCTTCTCTCTCCTAATTGCAGCGACCAATCAACATGACTGGACTTAAGTTACTCCTAGATAAAAACAAACTGACAGGGCCAAACTACAAAGATTGGCTCAGGAATGTCAAGATCGCAATCACTTATGACAAGCTGGGGTATCTTCTTACCACCAAAGCTCCCCCTGTCCCTGGTCCAACTTCCAGCGTCGCGGATAAGGAAATCCGCAAGACTTGGGAGATTGATAGCGCGAAGGCCAAGTGCCTCCTGCTTGCCTCGATGGACAACGAACATCAGAGGAGGCATGAGAATATGGACATGGAGTCCATATTGCTCCATACAAAAGAACTGTATGGAGAGCAATCACGTATCGCAAGATACGAAGCGTCGAAAAAGTTGTTTTCGACAAGAATGGCCGTCGGATCATCAGTAGCCGAGCACGTGCTAAAGATGATCGGCTTCATTGAGGAGCTCGCTGACCTAGGGATCACATTGGAGAGTGAGCTATATACGGATATAGTTCTCCAGTCCCTTCCTTCCACTTACGCCCAGTTTATACTGAACTTCAACCTACAAGAAAAAGAGGTTGAACTATCAGAGCTCCTCAACATGCTGAGGAGCGCAGAGGGCACCCTACAGAAAGGTAGGGAAACATCCACTTTGTTTGTAGGAGGATCATCTTCTTCTAGGTCCAAGGCGAAAGCCAAGGGAAAGAAGAAGAAGGCCCCCGCCAAACCAAGGGGCGGTGTTGGTAAAGTGGATACGAAGGGAAAAGGCAAAGCAACAAAGTTAGCGGGAAAGCTTGTGGATAAGGAAGAATGCTTCTATTGTCATAAGAAAGGACACTGGAAGAATGATTGCAGGGCCTGGAAGGCCAGAACACAGGAATTGAAGCAGGTTGCAGCTTCAGCTTCAGGTGTGTATGTTATTGAAAACTGTCTTTCAATAAACTCTACTTCCTGGGTATTGGATACCGGATCAGGATCTCATATCTGTAATTCTTTGCAGGCGTTGAGAAACCGTAGTGTTTTGAAAGCAGGTGACATGACCCTCAGAGTTGCAAACGGAGCTAGCATGGATGCTAAAGCCGTGGGGGACTATCACCTGGGAATGTCAGATGGACATGTTTTGGTTTTGCGTAATTGCTTTTTTGTACCCAACGCAACTTGTAATATCATTTCTGTATCTTTAGTTTCTAAAGAAGGTTATGAATTTGCGTTTGTAAGTAATGTTGTAAACATTCACCTTAATCAAGTATTGATTGGGTCAGGTACTCTGAGTAATGGTATATACGTGTTAAACCAACCACAGATTTTTAATGTCCAGAATACACACAAAAGAAAGTCTCCAGAAATAAATCAGACTTTCTTATGGCATTGTAGATTGGGTCACATCAATGAGAGAAGTTTGACGAAGTTACATACAGAAGGGTATTTGAATGCGTTCGAATATCAGTCGTATACCACTTGTCAATCCTGTCTCAAGGGAAAGATGACAAAGACTCCGTTTACTGGACATGGAGTAAGAGCGAGCGAGCTCTTGGGACTCGTACACAGTGACGTGTGCGGTCCAATGTCTACACATGCCCGAAGCGGACATTCTTACTTCATTACTTTTACGGATGACTTCTCAAGGTACGGTTATGTCTTCTTAATGAAACATAAGTCCGAGGCCTTTGGAAAATTCCAGGAGTATAAGAATGAAGTAGAGAAACAGACCGGCAAAAGTATTAAGATTCTAAGATCGGATCGAGGTGGAGAATACTTAAGTGCCGAGTTCCTGGACTATTTAAAAGAGAACGGAATTCTCTCTCAGCTTACTCCTCCATACACCCCGCAACATAATGGTGTATCGGAGAGACGGAACCGCACCCTATTGGATATGGTGCGGTCCATGATGAGTAACGCTGAGTTACCGCGATCGTTCTGGGGGTATGCGCTAGAATCAGCTGCATACCTTTTGAACCGAGTTCCGACTAAGACTGTGCCTACCACCCCATATGAAATGTGGAGTGGGAAGAAACCCTATCTTCAATATCTGAAGATCTGGGGATGTCCAGCTTTTGTCAAAAAGCAGCATGCGGACAAACTTGAGGCACGCTCAGTACTGTGCAAGTTTGTGGGATACCCAAAGAACACCAGGGGGTATCTTTTCTACTACGCAGAGGAACAAAAAGTCCTTGTTTCTCGTAATGCCCACTTTCTAGAACACCAGTTCTTGGAAAAGGAAATTAGTGGGAGCGCAGTAGAACTAGAAGAAATTCCAGAACTACAGACTATTACTGAAAGGTTAGTGGAACCAGAGGGTTCAACAGAACAGGACATTCCTACGCCGCTCCGCAGGAGTAGTAGGCAGTCTCATCCGCCCGAGAGATACTGCGGTTTTCTCATAGACGGGGATAGAGAGGATTGCATCATAGATTATGATGAGCCTACTAGCTTCCAGCAGGCCGTTCAGAGCGTTGACTCAGTGAAATGGCTGGATGCAATGCGGACCGAAATGGAGTCCATGTACACCAACAAGGTATGGACGTTGGACATTGCTCCAGACGGGGTAAAACCCGTAGGATGCAAGTGGATCTTCAAAAGGAAGATTGGTGTAGATGGACAGGTTGAGACCTATAAAGCTAGGCTGGTAGCAAAGGGTTTTCGTCAAAGACCTGGCTTGGACTACGACGAAACCTTTTCTCCAGTAGCCATGCTGAAATCCATTCGGATCCTTCTTGCCATTGCTGCCTTCCACGATTATGAGATCTGGCAAATGGACGTAAAGACAGCTTTTCTAAATGGAAATTTAGAGGAGTGTGTCTATATGGACCAGCCAGAGGGTTTCATTCAGAGTGGGAGCAGCGGAAAGGTGTGCAAGTTGCTTAAGTCCATCTATGGACTAAAGCAGGCATCGCGGAGTTGGAACATCTGCTTTGATGAGACGGTCAAAGAATTTGGCTTTATCAAAAATCCAGATGAACCATGCATCTATAGTAGATTTGTAGCGAGAACTGTAGTATTCCTCGTTTTATTCGTGGATGACATTCTCTTAATAGGAAATGACATTCCTATGCTACAATCTGTCAAGGGGTTCTTGTCACACAGGTTCTCCATGAAAGACCTGGGTGATGCCTCATACATTCTGGGTATCCGGATCTACCGTGACAGATCCAAGAGGATATTAGGACTTTCACAGTCCAGGTACATCGACACCATACTGAAGAGGTTCAGTATGGAAGATTCCAAGCGCGGTAACCTACCGGCTTGTCACGGGATCACCCTCTCTAAAGAGATGTCTCCCAAGACTGATTTGGAGAGGGATCGCATGTCTATTATACCCTACGCTTCTGCGGTAGGCTCTATAATGTATGCGATGTTGTGTACCAGACCGGATGTAGCTTATGCACTGAGTGTGGTAAGCCGGTATCAGTCTAACCCAGGGGAGAAACACTGGATAGCGGTAAAGAACATTCTCAAGTACCTGAGAAGGACTAAGGAGATGTTCTTGGTGTATGGCGGAAAAGACCTCCAGATCGAGGCCTTTGCTGACTCCAGCTTCCAGAGTGACAAGGATGATTCTAAGTCCATGTCGGGTTTTGTCTTTACCCTCAATGGAGGGGCGGTGTGTTGGAAGAGTTTCAAACAGGAAACCGTTGCAGACTCGACGATGGAAGCGGAATACATCGCTGCATCTGATGCCGCAAAAGAAGCTGTCTGGATGAGGAAGTTCTTGAAAGAACTTCAGGTGGTTCCGTCCATTGTTGATCCAATACCTCTATATTGCGACAACAACGGGGCTATAGCTTTAGCGAAGGAACCCAGGTCCCATCAGAAATCCAGGCACATCTTAAGGCGGTATCACCTGATCAGGGAGATCGTAGATCGCCAGGAGATCGAGGTTCGGAGAGTCGCTTCAGAAGACAACACTGCAGATCCATTCACCAAGGCCTTGCCCCAGACTCAGTTCGAGCGGCTGATCGAGATGATAGGTCTTCGATACGCCAGTACATGGCCTTAGTGCAAGTGGGAGATTGTTAGTGTATATGCCCTAGAGGCCATTACTGTATCATACTAGTTTGTATATTACTTAATGGATGCTTGGGATATTCACCTTGTATATACAATCTTGCTCAAAATAGTAGTATGCTACTTGGTTTGTTTCTACTTCAATGTGTACATGTGTTTATTTTGTATATCGCCTATACACATTAGTAGAGCCCTTAGGATCTTTGCTTGATTACCAGCGATGTGATGGCCGTCACACTAGTGGGGCTGGGTAATCTATAAGCACATCCTTATGCAGGTCCCTGGTCGCAGGACTATCGAGACAGGGCATCGATACTCCGGAGTAGACCAGCGCATGCGCTTCTCATCCCAGTGTGGGAGACGGTCTGTCCCACAGCCGTCAGTACGTCGTACTTGAGATAGTATGCGGGTGCTCGTTAGGTTACGGGTACACTGGACAGGACTCGTCAGGAACTGACTAGTTGGTATTATACCTATCGTCAGTTATCAGTTCCCAGGTGACATGAGTACAGCTTAGTCCGCTGACTTGACACTGTCGCTCCGCCTCGAGTGTGTTCCCACTGTACTTTGATCACTACCCTACCACGGCTCAAAGGAGTCGTGCAAACAGGTAGTGGTTGGGTGCAGTCCCGAAGCACTTGGAGGCAATGACGGTTAGACAGGATTCGTCTCTCCCGGTATTGGGGGTTGACATCGCGCTGTGTCTAGGAGAGCCATTACACGAGTAGTCCCTGGCCAGGGCAATCGAGATATACTGGTAGGTTTCCAGTGTTGTCTCAGGGTGTTTTGGGCTTCGCTCCGGCACGACTTGTACCGCTATTGGGGGACTGACGTTTACCGCCCCCTAGGCCCGCCATGCGATGTATCAGACGAACAGACCGGACTGTACGGAGAATGTCACACTCAGGCTCAGTAGGAGTTCAGATGGGTTTCGCCTCGTCGGTCTTCTTGTCGGCACTACCTGGGGACCGTTACGCACAGCTAGTGCCGCTTGCGGTCTGTGGTTAAACCCACAGCCAGCGTAGTGTCGAGTCTTTAGAGTCCCACACAGAAAGCTTTTCGCCTTTAGGCAAAAGAGTA
Organism: Agapanthus africanus; assembly: GCA_030015575.1. NCBI lineage: Eukaryota > Viridiplantae > Streptophyta > Magnoliopsida > Asparagales > Amaryllidaceae > Agapanthus > Agapanthus africanus. The sequence goes on from JASDDO010000001.1 coordinate 412,173,196, forward strand.
GAGGTCGCATGGTATTGCGACAGGTCGCATGGTTTTGCGACAGGGTTCGGTCACATCCGTGCACTTGTGCACGTACAGTGTCCGGACAGTTTACACTAGCGGGCTTTGGTTTAAGCCAGATCCTAGTATACCTTATGGGATTGGATTTATCCAGTTTGCATTCGTGTTCCTCGGAACGCGGATGCGGGTGTGTATGCACAGTTGACAGGGAGGCAGAGGCAGCGGATTCTCATTAGGGTTGTTGACAGTTGACCGTTGACTTTTTGACTTTTTGCTCAACCCTAATGAGAATATGATATGCGATTAACTATTATATTAATTAAGTATTATGGTGACTTGGTTGTTGACTTTTGTTGACCTTGTTGACTTGTTGACTTTTGTTGACTTTGTTGACCGGTTGACTAGGCTTGACTAGTTGACCATCATGATAACCATGGTTATCATTTCATGCCAAAGACTTTTTCTTGCTTGTTCATTTGAGTAAAATGAGTGCATGACATGATAAGGTTATGGTTACTTCAACCATCACATAAGACTTTTGTTGATATGATGAGTTATCATTGCTTTGGATTATGAGAGGGTGAGAGAGAAAAGAGAGCCTCATTCTTTCTTGCTCATTCTCTCTCTTGTTCTTGAGCTCTCCTCTTGCTCTCACCCTCAACCTCTTGCTCCCTCTCTTGATCTATGGTTCTCTTGTCTCATGAGTTGAGAATCAAGAACCATAGATAAAATCCCATTCTATTTCCTCTCTACTCATTCTAGTTCACTAGGTTTAGCAAACCAAGTGAACTAGTTTCTTCAAAGACCGAAGAAGGAGCTAAAGGTTGGAGCTTTCAAGTGGATCTATCTTCGGCGTACGGAGACGACGAGAAGGAGCCATCGGACCACCACCGGAGCTTGAAGACGAAGGAGTTCAAGACAAGCTAGGTATAACCATCTCTATCCGAGTAGCTAAATATCTTTAGCTTAGTATGCTAGTTTTAGTTTAGGTAAAGATCCCGACCTAGCTTAGTCCATGTTGCCTCTTGCGTTAAAATTTTGATTTTATACCGTTTCCGCCTCCCCGTAAGAACCGGGGGTCGCAACGTGGACTTACAATACATACAACTAACAACAACATATCAGACGAAGAGACCGGACTGTATGGTAAGTGTTACTTATAGGCTTCATGGGAGTTTGGACAAGCTTGATCTTCTAATTGCTCAATATCTGGGTAGCCGTTACGTCCAGCTAGTACCGCTAACGGCTTGTTGGTGACTGATGTGATCATCACCTACTGCTGGCGTATTGACGAGTCTTTAGAGTCCCACATAGAAGTTTCTTGGTTCAACCGAAACGAAGTAGGGCACATATGTGATATGTGCGGGGGCCTGATTAAATACGTGCATGTGATACTATATTCTAATCTGGCGGTTATCTGATGTCGGTCAGGTTATATGTGATATAACCGGATTATCGAATCAAGTGTTGATTTGATAATGTGATATAGAGATAAATGATATTAGTAGGTTATATATGATATAACCGAATTATTAAATCAAATGTTGATTTAATAATATGATATATATTATATTTGATATAATTATATCTTAACTAATATTATTAGCTCACTAATTATTTTGTTATATATATGTATTAATATATATGATATATATATATATATAATGAAGCATGGCATGAATTTCTATTTTTGAAAAATAGAAAAAGAGGTGGAAAATGAGGAGGAATGGTGAAGCATGGCCTTTATCATTTATTTATTTCTCTTATCTCACTATTCAAGTATGGTTGCAATTTAATATTGATATTTACTCCATGGTTGAATGAGTAAGGGGTCAAGAGAGTTGACATACACTCTCATTCATTTAGGACTTGTGTTTTTCTAGAGCTCCTTCTTGAGTTGCTCTCAAGCTCTTCTTCATCTTCTGTCACGACCCGAAATGGCACGTGACTGGCACTTAAATCATATGAAGTCTATATGACCCCATCTAATTCAAGTAAGCCAAAATCCCAGAAATCTAAACCATTTAAAAAAAGAAAGTGAAGGAAAACTTGTTTAAGAGTTTGCGTATAAATCACTTTAAAAGTCGTAGTAAAAGTTTTTAAAACATCAGGTCTTTTCCGAAAATTTCGGCAGAGTCTCCTTTGTAAATACTGACCCTAAACGGGTAGAACATGAATAATATACATAAATGATAAATGACATCCCCAAGCGGGAGCTAGCTCTTCGCCAATTGACGGACACAACCACGCAAGCAATATAATATACAACGCCGAAGGGCGAGGATCAAAACTCTGAAAGGAAACCAACATCCACAAGAAAACCAGGGAAAAACCGTAATAATACAAGCGTGACTCTAAGGTCGAAAGAATAAACACTGGTCTTCTAAGTTTAACAAATATACAAGTCTGGTTAATGGAATTAATAGATACAACTGGAATATAAATAAGGTACAATGGTGGTCACGATACGAGTTAACCCACCTACCAAAGCAATCACCCGGAAGGAAGCAGTGTGCCAGCAAGCCACAACGAAACCTGTATGGCAAAACCTACAAGAAACTGTGGCACAACGGGGGTGATTTGCCAAGTCGTGAGTAGAAAACATCACCGAGCAGAAATCGCATGTATGACTCAATCCTAGGTCATACGATAATATCCATATAAAATATAACCCTGAAACATCTACACATAAGTGTAATATCAAGTGCTCGTGTCAGTGCCTCAGGTAGCAATATATCATATATGATGTATGAATGCACGAAAACAGAATACATTCAAATGAGAAAACCGTTTTCTTAAATTTGTAAGAATTCTGTAAATAAAATTCGAGGTATCATCAAATGAAATCAACATAGAATCCGTGTCAAATATCGACACAAAACATATATCCCAATATCCAATATATCGGGCTCCGGCAATCCGGACTGGCCCGTGGGCTCCGGCAATCCGGACTGACCCAAATCATCAAATCTCACGACTACGTCGGTATCCTCTGGATATTCGCCACGTCATAAATAACCGGTCGGTAGTGCTCCCCTGCCAGGCTCAACGCCATCATCTGCGACCATCTTGCCCTGGGGTACCGCACCGGGTCCACCATGCACCCACAGACGGTTCCTCCTCCTCCTCGAATCGGGTGTATGATATCGCTCAAGAGCCGAGAAAACTCATGGTGGACATATCTCATATCATATCACGAGAAAACCGCAATTTTAGTTTTAGAAATGATAATCAGTTTATAAAATCCTTGCGGTTTCTCCAAATCCATAAATCTCATGGAAATCCGAAATCTCAAAATCACGATGTCAATAGACAGTGAATACTGGCATAAAGCCCCATAATATTTCATGACAAACGAATGTATAAATGCATGAAGTATCTCAGTAATAAATGCAATATCTAATCTAGCACAGTAATGATATATCAGAACTATCAGCTAGCAAGCGATATCAATGAATTAATATTCTCTAAAGTGTACGTGATATGGCAATTACCGATGATGATGTGTGTGATCCGGCAAGAAAGTGTTCGTAGACATACGCATCATTGGTAATGGTGCTGGTGTCCTGATAACATGGGTTCATAATAACAATAAAAACACATTTAAGCATGCAATGCGATGCGAATAGAAAGAATATGCGGAAAATGAATAGTAAACGCAACAATAAAGAATCTACATTAATATACACAATTCATACAGTTTGGCATTGAAATAGCATGAATCGTAGTGTTTAGAAAATATGGGCTACGGTGTCTTTAAGAAAAAGGTACGTCCTTTGAAATATCCGTAGTATCCCTTGGCCTGTCTTTAAAATACTCTCGATTCGTTAGTTTTGGAAGTAAGTATGACTCGTGCCTAGTCTAAATCTACTACGTAAACTACAGGACAAGCTAAGAGACTAATCAAAAGGGTAAGGAAAACCACCTAAGTCTGAGTCGATATATATATCTAGTAGTCGGTGATCACGCCTCAATAGCGTCACATACGATAAAATATATAATACGACATCTTCGAGTCAAGAGTACGGATCAATCATCATATTTATACATCGTACGGAAAAATCCATCGTACGGCATCCCAAATCGGGGTATGTGTCAATATCACATATAACTCATATTTATCTAGTATCATTATCATCAAATCCTGAATTCGGGATACTGATTTTAAGTCTAGTACATTACGATACCATCAAACATATATCCGTGTGTGAATAAAACACATCGCCTATCGATCCATTATACTATCATGTAGTATAACATAACATGACCCAAATCACATCACCGATCTCACGGCATCATGCCCAATCACATCGACTCGTCTCCAAGTATCATATAATATCATCATCATACATGTATACGTAGACATATATATATATATATATACATACTCACATACATATATGTATATATATATACATATCCCCATATACGCACAAGAACATCGAATGTATGCGTGTGTGTGCGTGTGTGCAAATCCTTACTCTAGGATTTCGCGACTAAGAAACTAAACCTATGTATTAACTTCCAAATACGCTAACACTAAACCAAAGTCACCTAAAGCATTTCTTGCTAATTAGTAAAGTCTCGCAATACACAAATATATATATATATACACACACACAATACGTAGACCACACTATGAAACTGCGGGGGTGCTATACGCCATCCACCCGACTTCCCCCGTAGATATATCTCTACTCACTTTGATCCATGCTTGCCGAAGTCGATGTCGCCTTGCTCCCCCCTTGTCGTACGACGTCCACATGGGTACCTACATATATCACACATAGTATTGTAAACTGGAATCGCGAACGAAAACCAAAATGGCACGTGTATCACACATAGGTTAAAACCTATGGTCTTCACGTGCAAGAATGACCAAACAACCCTCGAGATTGACCTGCAAATGTCACACCACCAAGTCAAAACACAATATCCAAAGTTCAAGTCATAAACAATCACGAAACCAAAACAGAATCTCGGAAAACATGCTCCAGATTTTACCCTAGGTGAAATTAGCCAATTTTGCATTTGTGGATGGTCTAATTAGAGGGTATAGGAGCTATGGACCAAGCACGAACCAATTTGGAAGTACCCAGACCGAAATTTGCGGCCCAAGTGAATAAATCTACGGCCTGGAAGTGGAATTGGGGTCTCGGTTTTTGGGGTTAGCTTCTAGGTTTCCTGCACACATCTCTCTATTCGCTAAATACTTTTCAGTTGCCCCGAATCATAGCAGAACTCCAAATACCGCCACAATCCCATAATCTTCCAATGATGGGGTTTCTAAGTTTGGATTATGGTGTTAAATATCTGGTTTTAGTCCAAAATACAATCACTACAGGGGTTGTAGTCACTAATTACATCTCAATACACAATCACAATTCAAAAAAACCCTAACCTCAACTTGGAATTTTCCAAGTTCACTAACTCTCATTAAAACACTTCTAAACATGTATGTATGCTAAAGTGAATGAAATACTATACTAATGGTTAAGGAATTACCTCATTTGGAAACTCAAGGATTTTCTTGAGTTGCCCCAAGTCTTCAAAATCCAATTTTTCTTGGTCCAACATGCTTGTAGTGAGCTTGTGTACAATTTTAATGAAGGAAATGAGGTGTTTTGATGTGGAAATGGAGGTATACTGAGGAGGTGAAGGAGGTGGAGGGAGAGGGCAGCCATGAGAGGAAAGAGGAGGGGAAAAAAGGTGGAAAGGATGAAGAATGAAGCCAAGTCAAAGTACCCCTCACCTCTCTCTCTACTCTCTCTCTTGCCCATACCCATTTCTTTATTCTTTTCCCTTTTCTTTTCTTTTCTATTTCTTTTCTTTTAAAACAAAGCCATGCATGAAAAATAAAGAAAAAAGCCATGGTAGAAAATATAACAAATGTGTAATATGGTATGGTGCATGTCACATTCACAAAACAAATCAATGCGTTATTAGATACTAATCGTGTTCAGTAATACTTACATATATACAAATCATTATATACTGCATTGCAAAATTCCCAATTTTCATAAATTCATTTAAAATCAATAATTGTTATAAATTTCCAAATATTTCCCAGTTTATCGGTATTTAATTATACCGTATCATAAAACCTAATCTTCACACATTAAAATATTCATAATATTTATTATTTAATTATATAAATTTCCAAAAATAATATTTTATTTTTTTGAAATGTTACATCTTCCACTTCATGCCTTCAAGCTTCAACTTCTCACAAGTGATGTGAACCATGAAGCTTGAACAAAACTAGTGAGCAAACAAAACCCCTAGTTCACCAGCCTACACTTGATTTGCAATCAAGTGTAGTGTGTTGCCTTCACTAAAGAGTTTAGTGAAGAGGTAGCTTGGATTGGCGGACATCGGATGGATCATCATCGGCACGAAGATCATCGGAGGAAGCTTGCACCAACTCGAAGTGGAGCCTAGTGAAGTCGTGTGGACTACAACCTGGAGCTTTAGAAGAGAAAGACACGGTCTACAAAGGTTGTAGCCTCCTTCCCTTCTTGTAGTTGTTCATATCATCATAGATAAAACCCTAATATTCTAGTTGAGATCTTGGTTTGTGTTCGTTAGCATCCGAAATTTTTAAAATTGCATGTGTGATGCCCGTTTAAACCCCGTCGCGGTGCTAGCGTACACTTTCATAAGGAAATATACGGTTACTATGATGAATCTGGATAGTGGAAGAGGCATTACGAGGAATACCCGGCCATCCCTTTGAAACATTTTCATGTTTCAGTTTTACTGTCCGGTGTTAATTGAAAACCGTTTTCCCAATTAGATTCTGACTCCAGGGTATGTATTTACCAGACTTGATTCTCACATTTATATGGTATTACAGATACTTAGTGGGAGTAAGATATTATGAATTGAGTGATTAGATCCTCAACATATCAGAATTCTTTGTAATTGGTGATATTTGAAGAAATCACCTAGGTTTTGCCTAACGGCAAATATTTGGTTTTTAATATTCGTTGTTATAACTTATATATCTGTACATTTATTTATAAAGTGAGATATAACTTTTGAAATTATGTTTATGACATTTACCAATATCAGTTGATGGTTAGATAAGGAGCATTCAACAACGGTGTAATTCTTCTTAACCATAACACGGTTTTCAACCTACGACGCACAGGGTTTGAGTTATTAAACTTAGAGTACTTATAAAGGTATTGTATGTTGTCCGATGTCCATTAGGACAAATGGGTTGGTGCTCGTGCTATATTTTGTTTACTCATGACTTCTCTAGTTTTAGACAAGAATTTCATTGAAGTACAAGGTCCAAATTTTTAAAAGTTATAGGTATAAGAATAAAGTAGAGAACCATATGTTGAAAGTATCATGATTTTTCGAGGTGATCGAAGATGTAGATACTTATGCTAGGTATTCCGTAGTTAGTAATATATTTGAGAACTTGCTTCTCTTTCAGGTTACTTATCTGTGAGTACGCTCCTTGATGAGTAATGCTACTTGGCCTTCTTCTATTTTGTTGATATGTGTAACGACCCTAATATTACTATACCTTCGAATTTTCTTTCTTTAGTAAAATATTGTATTCATTTATTCTTAGTATTTTCTGTATAATTTGTTTTCTATTAAATATATTATTTTATTATTCCATCTATTTTTCCCAAACTCATTTCTTTAAAATAAATATTAACCTATTTCAAATTAAATGTAAGACCTAACCGTGCTCATATCCCAAATACAATCTCATTTTCATTTTCTTTTATACAACTATGAGCCCAAAAGCCCACATTCTTTTTAAGCAACATCATATATTTAATTCTCATCAAATATGTGCATGAACAACTTTATAGCTAATTGGTTAAGTCCTTATATTGTTATTCCATAGGTCACATGTTCAAATCTTCATTCTTACGATTATTTTTTTTATATCAGTTTTTATCATTCTCATAACCTACAAATGAGACCTTTCATTTCATTTTCTTTTGAACTGCCAAAATAATTAGAATAGTTATGAGCTATAATTTATTAGAATTATGGTGGCCAAAAACCTTTTTTATATGTCACTCTTTTTTCTTTTCTTCATCTCACATTTCTATTATTTCCTATCTCTCTCTTCATCTCTTCTTCATCCCACCTTAGACATTTCCTTTTGATCAATTCTAAAAATAAAATAAAATCTCTTTTCTCTTGAGCTTGGAGATGTTGGATATAGTACCCTCAAAGTCAATTATTGGATCGCAGGTACGTGATTGCAATGATTGAGGGAGGACCTATACCGGTAGGACAGTCTTGCTCGAGATGATAGTATGCTATCTGGTTTGTCTTTATCATCGTATTCATGCTTTAGTTCACTATTGCATGTTGATAGAGCCAATAGGATTCTTAGTTGACTGCCAGCAGTATGATGACGATCATATATGTAGGAGCTGGGGTCTTTAAGCACATCCTTAAAGTGTCCCTAGTCGTGGGAGTTTCGAGACAGGGCATCGATACTCCAGAGTAGACTAGTGTATACAGTCGAGACCCCGACGAGGGGCGGTGGCCGGTCTCACAAGACATTGGTATCAGTTGGTTCACCTAAGATGTATACAGGTGCTCTTTGGATTATGAGTACACCGGACAGGACTCGCCGAGAACATTCTAGTTGGTATTATACATATCGTCAGATAGCAGTTCCCAGGTGACATGTGTACATGTTAGTCTGTCGACCTGAGATTGTCATTTGACTCATGTGAGTTCCCACTGTGCTTTGATTACTACCCTACCATGGCTCAAAGGAGTCATGCAAACAGGTTTTAGTTGGGTACAGTCCCGATCCACATGGAGGCAGTGAGCGGGTCGTCGGGGATTCGTCTCTCCCGATATTGGGGGTGAGATTGCGCTGTGTTTAGGAGAGCCATTACACGAAATCCCTGGGCAGGGTAATCGAGAATTACTGGTAGGTATTCCAGTAGTATCTCAGGATGTTCTGGGCTACTCTCCGACACGACTTATACATCTATTGGGGGTCTGACGTTTACCAGCCCCTAGGCCCGATATGCGATACTCATAGACGAACGGACCGGACTGTACGGATATTGTCACTGTCAGGCTCAGTAGGATTTCAGGATGAGTTCACTCCTCAGCTTCCCTTCCGTTCAATACATAGGCAACCGTTACATACAGCTAGTATCTCTGACGTACTAGTAGTTATACCCAGTGCCAGTGTATTGATGAGTCATTAGAGTCCCCCACAGACAGTTTCCCAAGTTCGGGTGAAACGTTGTAGAGGTCGTATGGATTTAAGGCAGGGTTCGATCATGCTCGTGCACTTGTGCACGGATCATGATCGGACGGATAATACTAGCGGGTTTTGGCTTAAGCCGGATCCTAGTATTATATTGTATGCATTTTTTTGTCTCGTTGCATCCATATTCGGTCGAATACGGATGCGAGTATGTATTTACAGTTGAGGTGTAATCTCGTAATTCGTTACGGGATTATTTTTGGAGTTGCCAGTTTTCTTTTTCCGTCTTAAACTTCACCCACTATGTTTAATTTATTATGAGCATTTACCTTGCTCTTGTCATTTTTCTCGGCCATGCTTTGCACTGAAATTCAAGAATGTACAGTGGCCACCTTTAATGGGCATGGGCTAGCGTGTCGGCAGATGGTGTTTGGAGCGTGGCTGATTTTTCCAGGCATAGGGCTGGGGGCCCTCTGTAAATCTGCCCGACCTCTTTATCGAGGGTGTTTTTTATGGTGACAAAAAGAGGGTGGGGCTGTTTTGTGGAGGGGCCGTGCATTGTTTGGTGAAGGAGCTTGACTAATTTATTATATTCTTTCACTACCTTGAACTGATATACACAGAGACTTGAAAATTCCCAGAGCACCAATTTCTTCACTTGGCCGAGCCCATTGATTCCTTTCTTCACTTGCAAAATTTCCTTTGCTCACATTTTCCAGACTTGGCAACTTCATTTTACCTCCACCCAAATTCTTGGACGGCTTGAGACAAAGTATTCTACACTCTCTCTACTTCAATCTTGGACATGTCGGCTAGCAAACTTCATGTCCGAGTTGCTTCGTTTCGAGGCGGGAGCCCGTATAAAGATTCATCGACATGGTTCCACTTCGACGGACCTAATCGGGAAGCGGACTTCGTCTGCGCAGCAGCACGGAGATTGAAGACCGAAGGACACGGATCGATCGGTATAATTTCCAAACTCTTTTACATTTTGCTAGTTTACGGTTAATAGAGCGATCCGGGTTTTTGGGCTGCGGTAGCGCCGGTTTCGTAAAAAGTTTTTGTTCCGCATTTGGCGTCGGTTTGACGGCCGGGGCGCCGCCGTGGCCCAACATGGTATCAGAGCCAACCCATTAACCGCATACTAGTTGTTTAGACAATGTTAAAATATCATAACCGAAACAACCCGAAACAATACCACTGATATTTTTGTAAATGAGGGAATTTTTGTGGCTGCTGTTTGTGAGTGTGGGAATTTTGGGCTTGAACTTTGATTTCTTTCTGCTGGAAAGTTTTTTGGCAGGGAACAAATTAGTGGCCAATTTATTTTAGGCTGGGGATTTCATGGGCCTTGTGTGCATGTCTTGATTTTGTGGCTCTCTCTTAATTGACAAACACGTATACCTACCAATTCTTTAACACAACAGAGCACCAAAATCCCCAGTGAAAAAAAAATTGGCCGAGCCCAGAAAGCTCATTTTCTCTAAGCAAAATTCTATGCTTCACATTTTCTTCATCCCAATAATATTAGATTAGTGGTATTGTTTATTTTGCCCACTTTGGATATGGTTTTATCAGGTTGCTTGGGGCTATTCGGGGGTTATTTCGAATTTGATATTTTTTAACATTGTTTGAAGTTTGCAGTGCATTACATTACTATCTGTGACCGTGAATATCATTTAAGCGGTAAATCTTGCCTAATTGCTATAGTTCTTTTAGACGGGATTTGCGAGCGTGACATTCACGTTGATGTTCTGTGTTGTGTTGTGATGTTGCGGATTTGTCGTGGTGGATAGCTTGTGTGCAATGGTAGTACAGTTTGGATTTATTTGTACATTTGATATTGCGGGGCAAGCGTCCGACATGTGGACTGCTATCTCTGCCTGTTTGTATATTATTCTTTTGGGGTACAACCGGGTTGAGGTCTATGTACCCGTTGTACATATTTTATTCTCTGAACTAGGATGACCCCGCGGTGGGGTGCACGGATAGCCGGATTCTAGAGGGCAACGGGCCCGCATCTCATGGCTTTGAGACGAAGGGGGTTTCACTCTAGAATTGACGGGCTATTCGCCGCACTCGTAGGGGGTATAGGTTGACACAAAGAGGGGTGCTCAAGTTACCGGATTCCGTGAAATGCTGGGTGGTCCATTCACTTTACTGAAGAGGCTATCTCGGTTCAGGTTTTGGTGGGTAACTTGCCGCACTCGTAGGGGTCTAGGTTTTCATTGTACATGCTATCCACACGACCAGGGGAACGTCAGGTTTCAGTTGTGGCTCAATGAAACCCAGGGATCCCAGATTATCTGTATTGTTCTGTGATGCTCATTACTTTTCTGTGATGTTGCATTTATCATACCTGGAGCGATTATTATATATTGATATATATACTAGTAGATGTTGTATATGTTTTACACCCGCGCTAGTCCAGTCCCCGCTCTGTCGTTAGTTAAGTAACATAACGGGTGATGATGAGACCCAGTGGCGAATGCGGATGGCATATACGTACATTTTATTTTCGTTCTTTTCGGGTATGATTAATTGATGGGCTGCGTTGATTCTTATCAATGCAAGAAAAACAAACCTATATATGATGTTGTTGGAACAATTTTCAAAAGCTGTTATTATAAGGGCGTTCTCTTTTGTTTTGCACAGTGGTATTCAGTTATGAATATCCAGCACCTCATTCGACGAGGCAAGGGCCGAGATCCCTTCACCGGGAGTGACCCCATGGACAGAGGTTTGCATTAGGGTAATAACTTCACTATAGTCGATTACTTTTTGCTTTGCATCGTGGTATTCAGTTTGGAATATCCTGCACCTCATTCGACGGGGAAAGAGGCAAGATCCCTTCACCTGGATTGACCTCTTTAGCAAAGGTTTTCACCACAATATTTTTATAAAAAGATATTCGGTTCCTTCAACGATATCAAGTTAATTACGCTAAAGGTTTTTCGCCAAAAACCAGCCGTAGCCCTCCGTCATTTCAGACGGGTATTACTTAGTATTCGTACTACGTATGTTGACCTAGTCAAGGCGTAGTGTTCGGTAGCTCTGTAGTACTTTTCTGTAGCATGGATATTCGATTGGTTAGGACAGTCGTACGGTCATGTTGACCTTGTCAAGGGCTCGTACCGGTGGGTCTAATTAATCCAGGATAATGACGGGTTGAACTTGACTTGCGACTTATGATATGTTGATCTAGTCAAGGTCATAAGCCGCTTGGGGTAAAAATCATATCGGGAGTTTCAAACATACAGGAAACTTGCCAGGCTTGCGCATACCTTCTAGAGTGTGATGACGTGAGTGGCTTCCATCACGTTATCATGCGATGATAGTTGGATCCCGATTCCCACTGATGAGTTAGTTTACTCCTCAGGTGATTCCGACTAATTCTTCTTTCAGATTTGGAGGAGAATTTGAGAAAACAGTGGGAGGTTTCCTGATTAGATAAAATGATTAACCATTCTGATCTAGGTTAGAGTGCACGTAGAATGTTTCTTTTCTTTCTCTCTTTGACTGTGACCATGACCCGACCCTAGACTATAACTCAGTGGCCCAGTTGACCGAACTTTCTTAGAACACTGGCTTTTTGGATAGTCTGAGTTGCATACATCATTGCCACTTTTCTTTTACCCTTTGAGTTTCTCCAGAACACCACGTATTACTACGAACGTCCAATTCCATTGGATAAATCCAACGTATGGATATATACGAACTCGAAGGAATTTCTTCGAGGATGGATTCTGGTTCTGGAGAGATTGAATAAGACCATTCAGTTGTCTTTTCCTTTTACCTTCTCTCAGGTTGTGAGGGCTCCTAGGATTAGGAGAGGGTACACCTATTATTCTTATTAGATAGTCTTCTTTCAAACCATAGGCAGGTGCCGAAAGGTAGGGAAAGAAGAAAACCAATTAGCCTAAGTTGGGTGCACAGAAGGTAATAAGTAAGACAAATAAAAGGATCAGAAAGAGGGCAAAGTAAATTTCGACTGTTAACATTCACGACCATACCACGTATCTTATCGCCACTCCTAATTCACCTTTGTATTTCTCTAGAACACCCCGTATCACTACGAAAATCCAATTCCATTGGATAAATTGATCGTATGGTTATATACGAACTCGAAGGAACTTTTTCGAGGATGGATTCTGGTTCAGGAGAAATAGGAATAAGATTTATTCAGTTGTCTTTTATCCTTACCTTCTCTCAGGTTGCAAGTGCTCCTAGGTTTAGGAGAGTATACCTATTATGCTTATTGGATAGTATTCTTCCAAACCATAAGCTGGTGCCAAACGGTAGGGAAGGAAGAAAACCATTAAGCCTAACGATGGTGTATAGAAGGTAACGACTAAAGACAAATAAAGGGAATTGGAGAGATGGCAGGGAAAAATACGGTTACAGTCATGAATATTATAATGGAAGAGGCATTACTTGGAATACCCGGATACCCCTTCGAAACATTTTTATGTTTCAGTTTCAATGTGCATTGTAAATTGAAAGCTGATTTCCAAATTAGACACTTGCTCCAGGGTATGTATTTACCAGGTATGATTCTCACATATGTATGGTTTTACAGATGATGAGTGGGAGTAAGTTATTGGGAATTAAGTGATCATCCTCATTATATCGGAATTCGTTGTAATTGGTGATATTTGAGGAAATCGCCTGGGTACGGTTTTGAACCTACGACTTACAGGTTTTGAGTTATTAAACTCAGGGGACTTATACAAAGTATTGTATGTTGTCCAGTATCCATTAGGACAAAGGGGTTGGTCCTCGTACTATATTTTGTTTACTTGTGACTTCTCAAGTTTTGGACAAGTGTTTCGTAGAGATACAAGGTCCAAGTTTGAGAAGTTATAAGTACAAGAATAAAGTAGTGAACCAGGTGTTGCAAGTATCGGGATTCTTCAAGATGATCGAAGATTTATATACTTGTGTATGGTATTCAGTTGATAGTAATGGTTTTGAGAAACTTGTTTCTCTTTCGGGTTACTCATAATTGGATGCACTCCTAAGTTGAGTAATGTTGATCGGCCTCTCTCCATTTAGTTGACATGCACTGGAGACAGCTGCATGATTTGGATCTGGTTCCAATTAAATTAGTGCCTTTGTTTCTATATTAGATATAGAACGATTCACATCTTAACGATGTTAAGGTATGGGGAGTTGTCCGGCTTATGCTTAAAACCAGACTCTGGATAACTCATGGTATGTTTCTGTAATGGCTGGTTGTGGGTTGACCGGGACTATGACGAGGGTTAATTTTCTACCATCTGGAAGATCAATAGTGATATTGTTCTTAACTCACCACAGTTTTAATAAAATGGACTTTTTCAGAAAACAAAAGTGGGAGTATGGTAGAACCAGAAGAGATTCCAGAACCGCAAACGATTACGGAAAATTTAATAGGACCTAAAGATTCAATCAGGATTGACATTCCGTTATCCATTCCGCAGATATAGTGGGTAACCTCAGGCACCCGAGAGGTATTCTGGTAGCCTCAAGGACGATGACGGGGAGGTTCTTGTTTATCCATATTTGACACTACTGTTGTTCCAGACTATGAGACCCGACAGGAGGATGAGTATAGCGTCGTTCTAAACTAGCGTTAGAAGTGCTCGTGTATATGACTCTGCCAGATGGTTGTTGTAGTCAGTGGGAGCAGCGGAAGCATAGTGGATAAGTAGCTTATGTCTATTTATAGATTAAAGCAGATATAGCGGAGATAGATCGTCTATTTCTGATGTGACAGTCATGGGCTTTGACTTCATCATAATAGGGGATGGATCTGTTAAGAAGGTAGCAGGGTGTGATGTCCTGGTACTTGGATGACATACACATTGTAGGAAGTGGAATTCCTATACTACGATCGGTTATACTAAGGTTGTCACACAGTAGTTCTCCACACAGGATATGGATATTATATCAGGCATTCTGGTTACTAGATCTATGGTTTTAGATATAGATTTAGATAGTTTCCCAATCTGGGTACTTAGACAACATTCTAAAGGTATTTTAGAATGAACGACTCTTGTCATGGTGGTGTACCTGCAAGTGATGGAGTCACCCTCTCTAAAGGTGTCTTACAGACTAAAGGGGAGAGGGATGTGCATGATTGGCAGATCACTTGCTTAGGCAATTGAGTTGATCATGAGATGTCAGGTACCACATCAAATGTTGTTTTTGCACTAGATGCAATAAGTTGATATTAATCTAATCTTGGAGAAACGTTCGAAAGCAGTTTTAGAACATAAGTGGTTGTTCTAGGGATTTGATAACGACAGCCTCCTTCGGGAGACAGTTATCATTCCAGACTTCCAAGGTGACCTGGATGACAGAGTGACTGTCAGAGTTATAGTTTTCCCTCTGACGAGGGGCAGTAGTTTGGACAGGTGGTCCAAGCGGATACTGAGGGAGGCATGGTGCAGGATACTGATTAAATTCAGTTGTCAATACAGTCTAAGAAGTTTGCTGGATTTGAAGTTCATTTATGAACTGGGTCCCATCAGATATCCAGACATATTCTAAGACAGGTATTGCTCATTTCGGGAGATGGTTTTCTCAGCGAACTTCAGATTAAGAGAGACATAGAAAGATACATCAGGGCGGATCCACTCACTGAGGCTATTTCTCGAACACAATAGTTTTACAAACGAGTTTTGTGAAACTGATTAGTAGAGGAGTTGGATGTTCGGTATCACACGGGCTGTGAGTACACGACATTGCAATAATTAGCCTTAAGTGCAAGTGGGAGATTGTTGGATATAGTGCCCTCAAAGTCAATTATTGGATCGCAGGTACGTGATTGCAATGATTGAGGGAGGACCTATACCGGTAGGACAGTCTTGCTCAAGATGATAGTATGCTATCTGGTTTGTCTTTATCATCGTATTCATACTTTAGTTCACTATTGCATGTTGATAGAGCCCATAGGATTCTTGCTTGATTGCCAGTACGTGGGAGATGGGGTTTATAAGCACATCCTTAAAGTGTCCCTAGTCATGGGAGTTTCAAGACAGGGCATCGATACTCCAGAATAGACTAGTGTATACAGTCAAGACCCCGATGAAGGGCGGTGGCCGGTCTCACAAGCCATTGGTGTCAGTTGGTTCACCTAAGATGTATACAGGTGCTCATTGGATTATGAGTACACCGGACAGGACTCGCCGGGAACATGCTAGTTGGTATTATACATATCGTCAGATAGCAGTTCCTAGGTGACATGTGTACAGGTTAGTCTATCGACTTGAGATCGTCATTTGTCTCGTGTGAGTTCCCATTGTGCTTTGATTATTACCCTACCATGGCTCAAAGGATTCGTGCAAACAGGTTTTAGTTGGGTACAGTCCCGAGCTACATGGAGGCAGTGAGCGGATCGTCGAGGATTCGTCTCTCCGGGTATTGGGGGTGAGATCGCGCTGTGTTTAGGAGAGCCATTACACGAAATCCCTGGCCAGGGTAATCGTGATTTACTAGTAGGTATTCCAGTAGTATCTCAGGGTATTCTGGGCTACTCTCCGACACGACTTATACAGCTATTGGGGATCATACGTTTACCAGCCCCCTAGCTCCGATATGCGATACTCATAGACGAATGGACTGGACTGTACGGATATTGTCACTGTCAGGCTCAGTAGGGTTTCAGGATGAGTTCACTCGTCAGCTTCCCTTCCGTTCAATACATAGAAAACCGTTACGTACAGCTAGTACCTCTAACGTGCTAGTGGTTATACCCAGTGCCAGTGTATTGATGAGTCATTGGAGTCCCCCACAGACAGTTTCCCAAGTTCGGGCCAAACTTTGTAGAGGCCGTATGGATTTACGGCAGGGTTCGATCATGCTTGTGCACTTGTGCACGGATCATGATCGGATGGATAATACTAGCGGGTTTTGGCTTAAGCCGGATCCAAGTATTATATTGTAGGAACTTTTTTGTCTCGTTGCATCCGTATTCGGTCGAATATAGATGCGGGTATGTATTTAAAGTTGAGGTGTAATCTCGTAATTAGTTACGGGATTATTTTGGGAGTTGCCAGTTTTCTTTTTCCGTCATAAACTTCACCCTCTATATTTAATTTATTGTGAGCATTGACCTTGCTCTTGTCATTCTTCTCGGCCATGCTTTGCACTGAAATTCGAGAATGTACAGTGGCCACCTTTAATGGGCATGGGCTAGTGCGTAGGCAGATGGTGTTTGGAGTGTGGCTGATTTTTCCAGGCAGGGGGTTCTCTGCAAATCCGGCCGACCTATTTACCGAGGGTGTTTTTTGTGGTGACAAAAAGAGGGTGGGTTGTTTTGTGGAGGGGCTGTGCATTGTTTGGTGAAGGAGCTTGAGTAATTTATTATATTCCATCACTACCTTGAACTGATATACACATAGACTTGAAAATTCCCAGAGCACCAATTTCTTCACTTGGCCGAGCCCATTGATTCCTATCTTCAGTTGCAAAATTTCCTTTGCTCACATTTTCCAGACCTGGCAACTTCATTTTACCTCCACTCAAATTCTTGGGCGGCTTGAGACAAAGTATTCTACACTCTCTCTACTTCAATCTTGGACATGTCGGCTAGCAAACTTCATGTCCGAGTTGCTTTGTTTCGAGATGGGAGCCCGTACAAAGATTCATCGACGTGGTGCCACTTCGACGGACCTGATCGGGAAGCGGACTTCGTCGGCGCAGCAACACGGATATTGAAGACCGAAGGACACGGATCGATCGGTATAATTTCCAAACTCTTTTATATTTTTCTAGTTTACGGTTAATGGAGCGATCCGGGTTTTTGGGCTGCGGTAGCGCCGGTTTCGTAAAAAGTTTTTGTTCCGCATTTGGCGTCGGTTTGACAGCCGGGGCCCCGCCGGGGCCCAACAGGAGAAGCATCAGTTCCATTAAGCTTCAAAGACCCAGTTGAAGATTTTATCTAAACGGTGAGCCGGTTGTTATACCGACTCACACAACCTGTAAGTCCCTTCTTTCTTTCCCTCCCTCCATCTCATTCTCTTTCTCTTTTTTATATTACCATGAAAAACTTCGCTTGACCTATCATAGTTCCTAAATAATTAATTAAATGGATACATATATAAATAATGAACACACACAAACATACACAAATATATAGTTTGTAAAGTTTTTTTCATTACTCTCACTCCATATGTTAAGATTTCATAGTAACTGTAACATTTTGAAAATCGTTTCGGTGAAATTTCGAAAAATCGGTAAAATAAGGGGGTTTTCTGTAAAAAGTTAAAATGCAAATATGGGTGTGTGTGTGTGTGTGGTGCAACCACTACCTAAGGTTTCGTAACCATGCACCAATCCAACACCAATATCCATATAAAATCATCAATAACAAATCCTAACAACATATCATAAATTGTTGGTGTGTATACGCATCCGTATACATCACCACGGACTGCGGGGGTGCTATACGCCATCCACCCGACTTCTTCCCGTAGATATAAATCTACTCACCTGGTCCTCGCTTGCCGGTGCCGACGTCGCCATGCACTTGCTTGTCGTCTCGAAGTCCACATAGGGTACCTACACATCATAACGCACCGTATCGCATTAAAACTAAATTCGAAACCGAAACGGCATACGAAAATCACATCGGCACGCGTATCACGCGTAGGTCCAAACCTATCGCCTACGCATGCAAGAATAGTCAAACCAACCCTCGATGTCGATGTACAAACGTCAAACCATCGAGAAAAATCCAATCACACTCATTTGCACAATTACAAGCACTAATTATAATATAAAATAGCTTAAACTTCCCAAAAACCCCAATTTCACTTAAAAAGTCGTTTTTCCGAAAATCTAGCAAGCACAATTCGCCGTTTGTACAAAACATGATGTTTAAATGAATGTAGCGGCCAATATACTTATTAAATATCTTAGATAAGTCATAGAAACAAATTTCCGGAATTTAATCTCATTAAATTCCAAAAACCCTAATATTCTAGTTTACAAAGTACCCTTTTTACAATTTCATAGCAAAAATGCACAAACTACAATTTAGGTTGGATTTCCATGAACTAAAGTGTTAAACTACACTTAATAAAGTTAATAATATGATAAAAACCCTAGCCATATTTTAATTCTCAATTTAACACAATATTTACAAAAACTAGTTTGCAATTTTAACCAATTTCGACCATTTTATAGCAAAATGCACATACAACAATCTAGTTTGGATTTGCATGATCTAAAGCATTAAACTACATTTTATAATGTTAATAAAGTCATAAAATTCTTAGTTAGATTTTAAATCACCCATTTGCAACTAAAAACTAAAACCTAGTTTGCTTAAATAACTAAATTTGGACTTTTAGATGCAACAATTTACAATTTATCTTCTAGATTAGGTTTAACATGTTTTAACATGCTAACTACACCATGCAACCTTAAACAAGTGACAACAACCCTATTGAATTTAAAACCCTAACTTTTCAATTCAAACTCCTTCTCTTTAGATTTCCAAACTTGCAATTTAACCATATTTAAGCACCTAATAAGATACATTAAGGAATTTAACCCAACAATTGAACAATAGGTTAGGATTTATACCTTAAAACCATCTTAAGATCAACATGAAACTAGACCTCCAAATTGAAATCTTTGCACCAAGATCCATGCTTAAAGAGATAAGAGAAAATAGGTAGGGCTTTGATTTGCATTTTAGCTTTGATTTTTGATGGAAATGGGTGAATTTTTTTGATGGAAAATGAGAGGAGAAGAGGGAGGGAGGGGCTGCTGTTGGGGGCTGAGAATTTCGGCCAGAAATTGAGGGAGTGAGGAGAGAGAGGGAGGGGTTGAAAGTGGGGAGAAAAGACAAAGTCCACATTGACTTTCTTTCATTTTCTTTTCTTTTCATTATTTTCTTCTCTTTTCTTTTTGAAGTGGGGAAAAGAGTGGAAGTGGGGCAGCAAGGGTTCAGCCATCAAGATGGGGAAATGGGGGTTTGGGTGTGTGTACGGGTGTGGGGTGATGAAAAATGATAAATACAATACCCCAAACATCCATTTACGCTAAAAAAAACCTTTTTTCTTCAATAATTTCTAAACCGTTTTGGCAAATAATTTCGTTCCAAAAACCACATGATAAAATTTTATTTAATATTTTATGATGCACAAAATTTGTTTCAACTCATTCCAATTTGTAATTTTCCCTAATTAAATGTATTAGTGACGGCTTAAATAATAATAAAATAATATTTTTTTTTCAGAAAATTTGAAATTTCACCAGCGGCTCAATAAACACCAAATAATAGCAATTACATAGCTAGAATATATATATTTAATTTTTATAATAAGATATTTGTATTTTAACTTTTTACAGAAAACCCCCTTATTTTACCGATTTTTCGAAATTTCACCGAAACGATTTTCAAAATGTTACAATCTTCCCCCCTTAAAGAAATTCGGTCCCCGAATTTAAATTCAAACTCCCCCCAATTACTAAAACATCTAAGAAAAACCATCAAGTCGTCGGGGCTCCGAAATTGTAACTACATAAAACAATTCGTAGCGCAGCGCATGCGCTTGAAAAATGAGTATATAACTCAAACTATACATGTAAATATCGAATCTATATCTGTAAGTATCCGAAGGAAATGCATGCTAAATCTCCTTAAGTCACTGTGCAACGCGTATAACACTGCACAGTGGCGGACGTCTATCATAAGAAAATAACTATATACATATATACCTTTGTTTGATATGTACGTTCCGCCGTTTTGGAAACAATTTAGAAGGGTCTCCTTGTTTTAAACATTTCGTGTCATATCAGACACGTAGGTAAATACTGAGGCTATAGCTCGCTTTTTGGAAATTCCTTCAATAACTATCAATGCATGCAAAATATATTCAGGTACTGTCCTCTGACTAGTCCTGCTCAATACGAAAACACATAGCAATATCATAAAAACGTACTACTCTATAAGAAATCAATCGTAAAATATGCACATGAATACTACGTGCGTCTGGTGCGCACGGAAATCAAAATCCATGAATGTGCCATACATACGCACAGAAACAACATCTAAGTGCATCGGGTGTGCACGAAACATCTGTCGTAGGCAACATGTGTGCCTGACAGCAAAATCAGGTGCATCTGACATGCACGAAAAATCTCGATTTAGTGCATCTGGTGTGCACCAAAATCGCATCTCAAGACATGCGCTCAACATGCGCGAAAATCTAAATCAGGTGCATCCATCGTGCACGAAATCATGAAATCCAATATCAAGCGCCGAACGTGCGCAAAATCAATCAGGTGCACAAGGTGCTCAAAACAAATATCGAGTATCACAATCGAAATCGAAGTCCAGTGCACACTGCAAACATATAATAACTATACAGAGTGCAGAAACCAATTCGTGTGCGTGCATACGCACAAAATCAACTCAAATGTCTAAAACCGTAAAATCACAAACATGTGAAACCCAAGCACGAAAACGATATCAAGTGCAACACTGTGCAAAGATCGAAAATCCTCAATCATCAAAATCAAATCATGCGAATAAATCACCCAAAACATCGAAATCAATAATGGCGGAATAGTATCGCTCAAGTGCATCCTCTAAGAATCTCGGGCCAACTGTCGCGGTCACTAATGGGACGTCTCGTCGATGATCCTGAACTCTGCCCTGCTGGTATGCGTAACCATGACCACTCCTGGGTCAAGGTCTTCACTGTGAATTACCAATCTTTCGGTCCATCGGCTCATCGGCCCTGTCAGGTGTGCTAACGGGGACGATTCCGTTCTGGCACTTCTCTGGTCATCTCTTGGTCAATTATCGCGACCACTCGTAAGACAGCATATCACTGGCGTCGGCCTCTGGCTCTCTGAATGTACGTGACACATCTGACCCTGGGTGCAAGTATCATTGCAGCAGTGTCCTGGAAGGAAACCTGCTCACGGTCTCTTCCATGTCTCGTCTCTGCCAACTGTCCAGAATTCATCGTCCTTTCCTATATCTGCATCTTGCTCTGGAACGGCTGCATACCCATCGCGACTCCTTCTGGAAGGTAAGTCCAAGTACCATGCCTCGGCATGCGCATCGCATCTCTGATGTCGGCGGAGTGGAACGTCATCTCATCTAGATCTGGTACGAACCTCTTACTTCACTTTCCTCTAATGTCGTCTGCTTTGGACTCGTCTCGTCGCAGCCGCATGGACTGAGCTCCAACGACTATCCTCGTATCTGGAGTCTCCCAAGAAATGCATCTCACCACCTAGCATCCGAATTAAGTCGAGCCATCCGATCGAGTCGTCAAAACCTCATAATCCCCCAAGAGCTCAACATCTTGGGCACAGTTTAATAGTATCGAGTACATACCACAGCATCGGTGGTCCAGCCGTAGAAGGGCAAACCCAAGCCTCACTAATGGCGCCGTAGAACTGCCGCAAAACCGAAGGTTCAAAGACTTTCACTCGGTCATTAAGTCGAGTTAGGGTTTCATTCTTCTAGAGGGACCATAGAATTGCCTGCATGTCTTTCCGAATACTTTAAACTTGGAATAATAGGTTTCTGACATTCGATCGTCTCTGTCGACTCCCAACGTCTCCGCGTGAAGTCGTCTCTAGCTGGAATCAATCTATCTGATGACCTCGCATAGGGGTAGGCGAACGATCCACATGTCCTAGTCATTCATCCTCGATGACTAGCGACCTTCTATCATCTCTTAGTACAACTTATACTGCAATAGCTCCAACATCTGGGGCGATATCTCGTCGTTCGCAGCAATAACTGGCTCACTCGTCTGCATGCTGAACCGTGCCTCAATCATCAGGAGTAAGCAACACACCAACGGTCATCAAAATCTGGCTGGCCTCCATCATTGGCTTAATTCTCTAGTGTCGATCAGCACCTCTGAGTAACCTCATAAAGGCGATCCGCCAAACGCTCGTGGCGCGGAAACACAGTAAAAAGACACATCTCTGCAATCGTGTGTCGCCGGAATTTCGCCCTGGTCAGTCCTCGTTCGTGACGAGCTTGTGCTGACCGCAACTCTAGCCGTAGCTCTCCCTGCCCGTAACCATAGCAGCAAAGCCAAACTGGTACCGATGAGGCTAGATCAGGAAGGAATATAATACTGAACAAGGAAATGTACATCCTAAGGCTTCATAAGTGGAATGGCGTGTCGTAAATATGCCGCGGAACATACCAACGGTACGTCACTCTACTTTAGTCACCTATTCCATCAACCAAGGGTCATCCTATGCTCCGAAGGTTAAAACCTGGCTCTGATACCAACTTTGTCACGTCCCGAAAATACGGAACATGACCGGCACTTAAACTACGAAACGTCTCGAGGCGTACGTAATCTAACTAAACCGAAAACCCAGAAATCCAAACCAAGAAAAGAAGTAGAGTGAAGGAAAACCAATTTAAAATAAGTAGTTTAATAGTATAAGCCGAATTATGCGGTTTTTAAGAACATCAAAATTTACTGAAAATTTCGGCAGAGTCTCCTTTGAAAATACTGGCTCCCAAATGGGATACAACATGAATAGTATAGGAAATCAATAAAAAGGCATCCCCAAGCGGGAGCTAGCTCTTCGTCAATCGACGGTCACAACCACACAAACAATATAATATACAACGCCAACGGCGAGGATCAAAACTCAAAAGGAAACTCAAAAACCACCAGAAACATAACGAGCGACTCTAAGGTCGAAAGAATAAACAACACTGGTCTCTATCTCAAAAATATATGTTTGGTTGATGGAATTTACTAGATACAACAGAATAATATTATACAAGGTAATATGATGGGTACGATACAAGAAAAACCCACCTACTAGCAAGTCACCCGAAGGATACTGAGCCCGCAAAGCCGTAATGAAACCTGTACGGCAAACCTGCAAGAAACTGGGGCACAACGGGGTGAGTTGCCAACTCGTGAATAGAAAAATATCTACGCACAGAAATCGCATAAATAACGCAACCTAGGTCAATGATCATAATATGTCCTCAAATATATGAATAACACGTAGCCTATAACAAGGCTAGGGTAAATATCTAACCCGAGTGTAATCTCATGTGCCCGTGTCAGTGCCTCAGGTAGCAATATATCATATGAATGAGGTATGAATGCATGAAAACAGAGTACATGTAAATGAGGAACTGTTTCCATAATTTAGTGAGATTTCCTTTGTATTTTTAATCTGAGGTATCATGAATGAAATCAGTATCAACAGTGTCTAGCATCGACACAAAACATAAATCTCAATGTCTCGAAATATCAATGTCTCAATCTCAATATCTAGGGCGCCGTCAGTCCAGACCGGCCCCTACCATCCATCTCAAGACCACGACGGTATCCTCCGGATATCCGACGCGTCGGGTAATATCACCGGTAGGTAATCTGTCCCCTGCCAGGCTCAACGTCAACACCACATTCATCTTGCCCCGGGGTACCATACCGGGTCCACCATGTACCCGAAACGGTTCCTCCACTCCTCGAATCGGGTCTCGAAATCCATCAGCAAACTTATGGTGGACGATTCATACATCATAGGAAAACCGCACTTTTTATTTTAAAAGAGAGAAAATGTTTATTTATGTTTTTGCGGTTTTCCTCCAAATCCAGAAAATCTCATGGAAATCCGAATCCAAAACCTCAATAACACGTAAAATAGTGAATATATGTATGAGAATCCATGAATGCGGCATAACGATGAATAACAGTATGCATGAAGTGCCGAGTAATAACTACAATATCTAAGCTGGCATATAAGGTAAGTACACTAATATTATGTCAAACTACTAGCTATCTAGCTAAGTTAAGCAATAATATTTTCTAAGGTGTACGTGACATGGCAATTACCGATGAAGATGTGTGTGAGCCGGCAATTAAGTGTACGTGGTACATACGCATCATCGGTAATGGTGCTGGTGTCCTAACAGCATGATATCACTAATGGAATATGCAGCAAAATAAGTATGCGGGGCAGAGCGAACAGCAATAATGTGCGGGAGCTGAATACTTGACACAACGATAACTAAGCAGTATTAACCTAATATAAGTCCTACAAATGGTGCCTTTTGAAATAACACGAATCATGGGGTTTTGAAAATAGGGGCTACGGTGTTTTTATGAAAAGATACGTCTTTTGAAATATCCGTAGGATCCCTTGACCTGTCTTTTAAAATACCCACGATTCGTTAGTTTTGAAATAGGTAAGAATCAAATCTAATCTAACAACTAAACTAAACTAAAGGGCTAAGCTAACGAGCTGGACTACAGGTAACGAAACCGCCTAACATCTGAGTCGATGTATATACATACCTGTATATATATTAGTCGGTGATCCCACCTCAATAATATCATATCCGATACCATATCCATAATCAGACATCCCAAGTCAAGAGTACGGATCAATCATCAATATATAGCTCGTACGTAAATCCGTCGTACGGCATCCCCAAATCTGGGTACGGGTCAATATCACATTCATCATACTATTCATCTGATATCCTCTTTATCAAATATCATGATCGGGGTACTGATCTACGTCTAGTACAATATTGATACCATCTATGTATGCATGCATGTAAGAATCACTACGTCAAAAGACCCGCTAAAACATCATGTCGTATCTCAATACGAACCAAAACACATCACGGATCTTCTGGCCTCAAGCCCAATATCATCGACTCATCTCAAATCCCAATTACTATCCTCAAATCCAGTATATGAACACATAGTCCCATACCCATGTGTAAATATACGCATCAATATATAATCCCATGTACGCACATATGAAAGAAGAATGTATGCAAATATGGGTGTGTGTGTATGTGTGGTGCAACCACTACTTAAGGTTTCGTAACCATGCACCAATCCAACACCAATATCCATATAAAATCATCAATAACAAATCCTAACAACATATCATAAATTGTTGGTGTGTATACGCATCCGTATACATCACCACGGACTGCGGGGGTGCTATACGCCATCCACCCGACTTCTCCCCGTAGATATAAATCTACTCACCTGGTCCTCGCTTGCCGGTGCCGACGTCGCCATGCACTTGCTTGTCGTCTCGAAGTCCACATAGGGTACCTACACATCATAACGCACCGTATCGCATTAAAACTAAATTCGAAACCGAAACGGTATACGAAAATCACATCGGCACGCGTATCACGCGTAGGTCCAAACCTATCGCCTACGCATGCAAGAATAGTCAAACCAACCCTCGATGTCGATGTACAAACGTCAAACCATCGAGAAAAATCCAATCACACTCATTTGCACAATTACAAGCACTAATTATAATATAAAATAGCTTAAACTTCCCAAAAACCCCAATTTCACTTAAAAAGTCGTTTTTCCGAAAATCTAGCAAGCACAATTCGCCGTTTGTACAAAACATGATGTTTAAATGAATGTAGCGGCCAATATACTTATTAAATATCTTAGATAAGTCATAGAAACAAATTTCCGGAATTTAATCTCATTAAATTCCAAAAACCCTAATATTCTAGTTTACAAAGTACCCTTTTTACAATTTCATAGCAAAAATGCACAAACTACAATTTAGGTTGGATTTCCATGAACTAAAGTGTTAAACTACACTTAATAAAGTTAATAATATGATAAAAACCCTAGCCATATTTTAATTCTCAATTTAACACAATATTTACAAAAACTAGTTTGCAATTTTAACCAATTTCGACCATTTTATAGCAAAATGCACATACAACAATCTAGTTTGGATTTGCATGATCTAAAGCATTAAACTACATTTTATAATGTTAATAAAGTCATAAAATTCTTAGTTAGATTTTAAATCACCCATTTGCAACTAAAAACTAAAACCTAGTTTGCTTAAATAACTAAATTTGGACTTTTAGATGGATATTGGTGTTGGATTGGTGCATGGTTACGAAACCTTAGGTAGTGGTTGCACCACACATACACACACACCCATATTTGCATACATTCTTCTTTCATATGTGCGTACATGGGATTATATATTGATGCGTATATTTACACATGGGTATGGGACTATGTGTTTATATACTGGATTTGAGGATAGTAATTGGGATTTGAGATGAGTCGATGATATTGGGCTTGAGGCCAGAAGATCCGTGATGTGTTTTGGTTCGTATTGAGATACGACATGATGTTTTAGCGGGTCTTTTGACGTAGTGATTCTTACATGCATGCATACATAGATGGTATCAATATTGTACTAGACGTAGATCAGTACCCCGATCATGATATTTGATAAAGAGGATATCAGATGAATAGTATGATGAATGTGATATTGACCCGTACCCAGATTTGGGGATGCCGTACGACGGATTTACGTACGAGCTATATATTGATGATTGATCCGCACTCTTGACTTGGGATGTCTGATTATGGATATGGTATCGGATATGATATTATTGAGGCGGGATCACCGACTAATATATATACAGGTATGTATATACATCGACTCAGATGTTAGGCGGTTTCCTTACCTGTAGTCCAGCTCGTTAGCTTAGCCCTTTAGTTTAGTTTAGTTGTTAGATTAGATTCGATTCTTACCTATTTCAAAACTAACGAATCGTGGGTATTTTAAAAGACAGGTCAAGGGATCCGACGGATATTTCAAAAGACGTATCTTTTCATAAAAACACCGTAGCCCCTATTTTCAAAACCCCATGATTCGTGTTATTTCAAAAGGCACCATTTGTAGGACTTATATTAGGTTAATACTGCTTAGTTATCGTTGTGTCTAGTATTCAGCTCCCGCACATTATTGCTGTTCGCTCTGTCCCGCATACTTATTTTGCTGCATATTCTATTAGTGATATCATGCTGTTAGGACACCAGCACCATTACCGATGATGCGTATGTACCACGTACACTTAATTGCCGGCTCACACACATCTTCATTGGTAATTGCCATGTCACGTACACCTTAGAAAATATTATTGCTTAACTTAGCTAGATAGCTAGTAGTTTGACATAATATTAGTGTACTTACCTTATATGCCAGCTTAGATATTGTAGTTATTACTCGTCACTTCATGCATACTGTTATTCATCGTTATGCCGCATTCATGGATTCTCATGCATATATTCACTGTTTTACGTGTTATTGAGGTTTTGGATTCGGATTTCCATGAGATTTTCTGGATTTGGAGGAAAACCGCAAAAACATAAATAAACATTTTCTCTCTTTTAAAATAAAAAGTGCGGTTTTCCTATGATGTATGAATCGTCCACCATGAGTTTGCTGATGGATTTTGAGACCCGATTCGAGGAGTGGAGGAACCGTTTCGGGTACATGGTGGACCCGGTATGGTTACCCCGGGGCAAGATGAATGTGGTGTTGACGTTGAGCCTGGCAGGGGACAGATTACCTACCGGTGATATTACCCGACGCGTCGGATATCCGGAGGATACCGTCGTGGTCTTGAGATGGATGGTAGGGGCCGGTCTGGACTGACGGCGCCCTAGATATTGAGATTGAGACATTGATATTTCGAGACATTGAGATTTATGTTTTGTGTCGATGCTAGACACTGTTGATACTGATTTCATTCATGATACCTCAGATTAAAAATACAAAGGAAATCTCACTAAATTATGGAAACAGTTCTTCATTTACATGTACTCTGTTTTCATGCATTCATACCTCATTCATATGATATATTGCTACCTGAGGCACTGACACGGGCACATGAGATTACACTCGGGTTAGATATTTACCCTAGCCTTGTTATAGGCTACGTGTTATTCATATATTTGAGGACATATTATGATCATTGACCTAGGTTGCGTTATTTATGCGATTTCTGTGCGTAGATATTTTTCTATTCACGAGTTGGCAACTCACCCCGTTGTGCCCCAGTTTCTTGCAGGTTTGCCGTACAGGTTTCATTACGGCTTTGCGGGCTCAGTATCATTCGGGTGACTTGCTAGTAGGTGGGTTTTTCTTGTATCGTACCCATCATATTACCTTGTATAATATTATTCCGTTGTATCTAGTAAATTCCATCAACCAAACATGTATTTTTGAGATAGAGACCAGTGTTGTTTATTCTTTTGACCTTAGAGTCGCTCGTTATGTTTCTGGTGGTTTTTGAGTTTCCTTTTGAGTTTTGATCCTCGCCGTTGGCGTTGTATATTATATTGTTTGTGTGGTTGTGACCGTCGATTGACGAAGAGCTAGCTCCCGCTTGGGGATGCCTTTTTATTGATTTCGTATACTATTCATGTTGTATCCCGTTTGGGAGCCAGTATTTTCAAATGAGACTCTGCCGAAATTTTCAGTAAATTTTGATGTTCTTAAAAACCGCATAATTCGGCTTATACTATTAAACTACTTGTTTTAAATTGGTTTTCCTTCACTCTACTTCTTTTCTTGGTTTGGATTTCTGGGTTTTCGGTTTACTTAGATTACGTACGCCTCGAGACGTTTCGTAGTTTAAGTGCCGGTCATGTTCCGTATTTTCGGGACGTGACAGTAACCAATTAGGATTGAATCATTTTTTGTTGTATTTTAAATTACTTTATTTAAAGTTTGTAAAATAAAATGAAGTTACGAATAAATACCATGGTTTTCTTATTTCTCAAATATGACATATTGATATCTTTACTTTTAAAATAATTTTCAGAAATTAATTTTTACTTCTGAAAATTTCAGTAAATTTACATATGATAGAATATATTTTTCTGTACATGCAGTAAAAATTTTAGATCGAATCGCATAACGGTTTAGGAATTATATCATTTTTATTCATTGTTAGTAAAACAGAAAACTGCAGTTATCGGTCAACTTTTAGGACACATAACTTGGTATAACGATGTCCAAATTGAGAAATATCAGGTGTTTTGGATATATATCAAATAATCTAGATTTTCTTTGTTTTAAGTTTTTACTGAAAACAGACGTAAAATATAGAAAATTGTGTTACAATATTAAGCGACGAATCTGGACAGAATCTGTCCTGATTCGCACACTGATTTTAAATTGGACATAACTCGACTACCCGATGTCCGCTTGGGACAAAATTTAAATGTGTAGATGTAAAATTGATAGAAATATAATTTTCTGTATACTATATTACTTAGAAATGCATGAAACAACCTGATATAGGCTTTGCAATACAATATATAGTTGCTGTCCAGAAATCTGAATTTCTGTTTTAAACGATGATGTTAGAACGATCATAAATAGAGCTTCAGAAATCCAAATCGCGCAAATCTTGGTATTTTGGATAAGTATATCGAAAGACCTATAATTTTCTATTAATCTCCATAGCACTGAAACTAGATAAAAATTAACTCAAAATGCGTTTTAAAAATATGTGACGGTGCTGAATAGATTCTGATCTGTTTTGCGCGACGATACGAAAACATGTATATTTCCCAAACCGGTAGTCATATTTAGGCGAGACTGAAACTCGCATGTGCATAACACTTAAGGTTATGTTTTCATTTATATTCTGAATTCAAATAACTTGATTAAATAGTCGTACATATCACATACTTACAACATTGTTTTTGGACGTTTCTTGTATACTTATCTCATATCATGTTCTATGATTGATTATCTATTTTTATCTATATGACTAGTGATTAAACCATTACATACTGAAATTGACTTGATCTTGACACGACTCAATCATGAATACCTGAACCCAATAGTTGCACCTGACTCGACTTGACCCGAACCATGAATACGTAATGACTTGACATGAATACATGAACAATTGACTTGAATACTTGAACTCGACTCGATACTTGAATTGCACTCTCTTATGTATTCATGGGTTTGGACAAGACTTGTAACTTTAATCACAGACTTATATACACGGGGTGTTGGGGTAGTTTGAGTATGAATCCAACGGAATCTTATGAGCCCATTAATACAAATTATGTTGCTGTGGTACCGGGCTGAAACGGTACAAATCATGTTGCTGTGGTACCGGGCTGAAATGGTACAAATCACGAATTCACGAATGAGGGTCCGTGTTTCTAAGCCACTGGATGATAGCCTGTTGGGTTTGTAATACTTCAATAACAATTAAAGTCCCGCTATTTTGGGCCCGTGATTCCTCGCCCCTGGACGATAGCCTTGGGTTCGAGAATACTCTTGAGATTAGTTGACATTCACACTTGAACCCACGTTAGTTAATTTTTCTATTTTAGAGACCTTTTACGACACTTACATTCACTTCATGTTCACAATACCTACACTCCACGGCCATGCTATTCTTGTTTGTGTAGGGTTCCCATCGACGGCAGCGAGGTTTCGGGAGACATCATCCATGCCATTTTTAAAAAATTGCCGTTAAATGGAACTCCAAACTAGAATCGTTAGCTAGAAATATAGTACAGAAACACATGTAAACCATTTACAACTAAGTGAAAACGAAATACAACCTTTATAGATCGGTCCTTCACTTCATAAGCTTCTTGTAGTAGTCCTTTCGCTGCGATCATTGAACTCCCGGACTCTTTCCTGGCTTCACGAGGCGAAAGGAGCGATCTTGCTAGAATTCTTCGAGGCCGAAGATGATCTACGTCGAGGGAATGCTAGCTCAAGCTTCTACTTCACTAACTAGAGAATTAGTGAAGCAAACACCCTAAACTAAAGTACTAGTATAGTAGAGGATGAAGAAATAGGAAGTGGGTTCACTTTAGAATTTCTTTTCTCACAATATTTCTCACTTTGGATCAAACCCTAGAAAGCTTTTGGCTTTGAGGAAGAAGATGAACAAATAGATGAGAATGAAAAATGATCAAGTGAGAGAGTGAACCATGGTGAGTTAGTATCATATACTAACTCATGTAGAGATATAACCAAGGCTAATTATCATGGTTAGGTTACTAAATATCTTAAGTAAAACAAAACTAGTGGACTTAGTCAAAGCATCCACAAGCTTCATGCTTGTGCTAATTATCCACTAATTTTAGAATTACATTAAATATCAAAACCCAACAACATAATTAGCATGGTGTAAGTCTCATACACCCATATAGTGTGTATCAACAACCATGACACAAAACAATACACAATTTAATATATATCACATATATATTAAGTTGTGCACATGTGAGAAAAACAAATGCTTAAGTGAACCAATGTTAGTCAATGTAAATTAGTATATCAAATATACAATTTTACACTAAATTATCAAGTCAACTCTTGACTTAATAATACGGCCATATCATATATAACCGACTAACATCTAATGTATTGACTTATCGAATCAACCCTTGATTCGATAACCCGGCTATATCACATATAACCGACCAATACAAAAAGTCGCGAGAATAGAATACGGTATCACATACACGCATTATTCTCGGTCCCGCACATATCATATATGTGCTCCTATTTCGTTTTGCCTGAGCCAGTAAAACCTCTACGTAGGACTCTAAAAACTCGTCAATACGCCGGCAGTAGGTGATGATCACATCAAGCACCCACAAGCCGTCAGCGGTACTGGCTGGACGTAACGGCTACCCAGGTATTGAGCAATCAGAAGATCAGCAAGCAAGCCCGCTACAACTCCTGCAAAAGCCTGACGGTAACACTTGCCGTACAGTCCGGTCTCCTCGTCTGATATGTCGCATATCAAGTCTAGGGGCGGTAAACGTCAGACCCGAATAACCGATAAGTCATGCCGATGTGAGGCTCATAACGGGTCGAGAAACTATTGGTAACACTTACCAGTAAATCTCTAAATCAGCCCTGGCTAGGGACTTCACTGTTATGGCCAATCGAGCACAGCGCAACATCAACTCCCAATACCGGGAGAGACGAAACCCCTCCTATCGCTCATTGCCTCCATGTGACTCGGGACTGTACCCAAAAACCATCATTTTTCATGCCCTCTTGGACGTGGTAAGGTAGAAATCAAAGCACAGTGGGAATCACACAAGACTCTATGACGATTTCGGGTCTACAAACTAACCTGTACAAGTGTCACCAGAGAACTGTCATTTGACGTGAGGTATAATACCATCTGAGAGTTCTCGGTGAGTCCGTCCAGTATACCCAGTCTCCACTGAGCACCCGTATACCATCTCTGATGTCAAACACCAACGGATATGGGATCATCCATCGCCCATCTCATGGGTCGAGAAGCGTATACGCTAGTCTAGTCTGGTATATCGATGCCCCGTCTCGATACACCTATGACTAGGGACTTTAAAAGATGAACTTATGGACTACCATGGCCCCACTAGTATGATCTGCATTATAGTCCTGGTAGTCAAGTACACATCCTAAGGGCTTTACTAACATGTAACTATAAGACAGTATCAAGAGACAAGTATACATGTTAAGATAAAGAGCAACTAGATAACATACTATCATATCGAGCAAGAAAGTCCTCTCTATATATGTCTAAGTATCCAATATAATATACATCATCTGTACAATACTGGCATCTAGGGCATACATACAACTAACAATCTCCAACTTGCACTAGGGCCAGGTTCTATAGTATCACATACCAAGCATCCCGAAGAGTCTCTCAAACTATATCTGGGGAATGGCCTTCGTGAGTGGATCCGCTGTGTTGTACTTCGTGTCAACCCTCCTCACCTCAATCTCCTGGCAATCAACTATCTCCCGGATCAGGTGATACCGCCTCAGAATATGCTTGGATCGCTGATGGGACCTGGGTTCCTTGGCTAAAGCCACCGCTCCATTGTTATCATAATACAAAGGTATTGGATCCTTAATGGATGGAACCACTCCAAGTTCAGTTATGAACTTCTTGATCCAGACAGCCTCTTTGGCAGCATCGTTGGCAGCGATGTATTCAGCTTCCATCGTCGAGTCGGCCACGGTCTCCTACTTGGAACTCTTCCAGCATACCGTCCTTCCGTAGAGGGTAAAGACAAATCCCGAGTGCGACTTAGAGTCATCCTTATCACTCTAGAAGCTCGAATCGGTAAAGGACTCCACTTGGAGTTCTCCGTTACCATACACCAAGAATATTTGTTTAGTCCTTCTCAAGTACTTGAGAATGCTCTTCACAGCTGTCCAGTGACTCTCTCTAGGATCAGCTTGATACCTACTCACTACACTTAGTGAGTATGCCACATCGGGTCTGGTACATAGCATCGCGTATATGAGAGAGCCTACTGCTGAAGCATAGGGTATCCCTTGCATGTGAGCTCTCTCCAAATCAGTCTTGGGAGACATCTCTTTGGAGAGAGTGAGCCCAGAGATTGTGGGTAAAAACCCACGCTTGGACTCTTCCATACTAAACCGCTTTAGTATGGTGTCAATGTACCTAGATTGGGATAATCCCAATATCCGTTTAGATCTATCTCTATAGATCTTAATCCCCAAGATGTAGGAGGCATCCCCTAGATCTTTCATTGAGAATCGTTGTGATAAGAAGAGCTTGACCGATTACAGCATAGGAATGCCGTTTCCTTTCAAGAGTATGCCGTCCACGTACAATACGAGGAAGACAACCTTACTCTCTGCTAACTTCTTGTATATACAAGGTTCATCTACGTTTTTGACGAAATCAATCTCTTTGATAATGATGTCAAAGCAGATGTTCCAACTCCGCGATGCTTGCTTTAATCCATAAATGGATTTAAGCAGCTTGCACACCTTCCCGCTGCTCCCACTAGCTACGAAGCCTTCTGGCTGAGTCATGTACACGCTCTCTTATAAATCACCGTTTAGAAAGGCGTTTTTAAGATCCATTTGCCGGATTTCATAGTCATGATATGCAGCGATGGCAAGCATGATCCGGATGGATTTAAGCATAGCCACTGGAGAAAAGGTTTCGTCATAATCCACACCTGGTCGTTGACGAAAACCCTTTGCAATAAGTTAGCTTTGAAAGTCTCCACTTTCCTATCTACACCAAGTTTTTTCTTGAAGATCCACTTGCTCCCATTGGGTTTTACCCCTTCAGGAGCATCTTCCAAAGTCCATACTTTGTTGGTGTACATGGATTCCATCTTGGACCGCATTGCATCCAGCCATTTCACTGAGACTCCACTCGTGATGGCCTGCTCGAAGCTGGTTGGGTCATCATCCACCATGATGCAATCCTCGCTCCCACCGTCCATGAGAAAACCGTAGTATCTCTCAGGTGGGTGAGGAACCCTACTAGATCGGCGGAGAGGCTAAGGTTCGTTGGGAACTACCGAATCCTCTGGTTCCACTAAATCTTCAGTTGCAGTTTGTGTGTCTGGAACCTCTTCCAATTCTACCACTTCACCACTAATTTCTTTTACAAGAAATTCCTTTTCTAAAAAGGTGGCATGTTGAGAAACAAACACCTTTTGTTCCTCACTGTGGTAGAAAAATACCCATATGAGTTCTTTGGATATACCACAAACTTGCAAAGAACTGAACGTGCCTCGAGTCTGTCCGGATTTTGTCTTTCGACCTAGGCCGGACAACCCCATATCTTAACTCGTTTAAGATATGGTCTCTTCCCACTCCATATCTCATATGGTGTGGTTCGTACATATTTAGATGGAACTTGATTCAATAGGTAAGCTGGTGTCTCCAGCGCATAACCCCAAAAGGAAATAGGTAACTCAGCTGTGCTCATCATAGAGCACACCATATCTAATAGGGTGTGGTTCCTCCGTTCCGATACACCGTTGTGCTGTGGTGTATATGGAGGAGTTAGCTGAGAGAGAATCCCATTCTCTTTTATTAAGTCCAGGAATTCATTGCTCAAGTATTCACCTCCTCGATTAGATCGAAGGATTTTAATACTTTTCCCGGTTTGGTTCTCGACTTCTTGTTTATATTCTCTAAATTTCTCAAAAGCTTCTGATTTGTGTTTCATCAGGAATACATATCCGAATTTAGAGAGATCGTCAGTGAATGTAATGAAGTACGCAGAACCATTCCTGGCATGTG
Organism: Agapanthus africanus; assembly: GCA_030015575.1. Lineage (NCBI taxonomy): Eukaryota > Viridiplantae > Streptophyta > Magnoliopsida > Asparagales > Amaryllidaceae > Agapanthus > Agapanthus africanus. Next base: position 412,209,296 of record JASDDO010000001.1, read on the forward strand.
TAGACATGGGACCGCATACATCACTATGTACCAGTCCCAAGAGTTACATAACTCTTTCTCCGTGTCCCATAAACGGACTTTTGGTCATTTTGCCTTTGAGACATGACTGGCAAGTGTCATAAGATGAAAATTCAAACGGATTCAAATATCCATCCTTATGCAACTTAGCTAGTCGTGTCGCATTGATGTAACCTAGTCTACAATGCCACAAGAAGGATTCGTTCATTTCTGAACTCTTCCTCTTGTGTGTGTTTGTTATGCTCAGAATTATTGATTGATTTAGAACATAAATGCATTTGCACAACGTGCCTGATCCAACCAACTTTTAGTTCAAGAAAATGTTCATAACATTATCCTGTAATATAAAATTATATCCCTCTTTACTCAACAAAGAAACCAATATAATGTTGCATATCAGGTTCGGCATGTAATAGCATTCGTTCAAAATCAATGTATTACCAGTTGGTAATACAAGGTGATATTCCCCGACGGTTTTAGTTGTAACAATTGCACCATTTCCAACCCTTATGTCTTTATCACCTTCTCCAAGTTCTCTAACTTTTCTCAGCCCATATAACTGATTACATATATGGAATCCTGACCCGGTATCCAATACCCAGGACGAAGAGGAAATAGAGAAACAGTTCTCTGTAACGAACACACCCGAAGAAAATGCATCACCACGTACTTTCTTCATTCGGGTGGCATGGGAATCCTGGTATTCCCCTATATCCTTTTCATTCTTATAACTCTTATAAGAAAGAACGGAACCAACGATTCCCAGCACAGTATAACATGCGGGTTCGGTCAATACATCCATATTATTATTTTGATTAAGGCATGATATGGTCGCTACCTGGAGAGAGAGAGAAGAAAACACTTTAGCGTATGCTCTTGCAAGATCAGATTGGTTATTATTTTATCTAATCAGGATGGCTCCCACTGTTTTTATCAAATCTTCCTTCAAACCCTAAAAGGAAAGACTAGCCGGGATTAATTACACCCTACAATTTCGCCAATCTTTCAGCCAGGCCAGTGTCGGTAATTTGAGGGAGGTTCCCTGTGCTTTCGCATGGACCTGATTAAAATAAACCTCATTTTCCCATAGGCGTAACCCCGTTGACACCTTTCTAGACACCTACTTGATCGGCTAATTGTCCTGTGTAAAACTCTCCTAGGAGTAGCAATTACTCGCAGTGGGTATCGGGATCCAACTATCTCATAGAAGGTATGCAATCTCATTGCAAATTTCAACACTTGAAATTCCCGATAATATTATGCCCCAAACGATCTATGACCTTGACAAGGTCAACAAACCATAGACCGCAAGTCAAGTTCAACCCGTCATTTCTTGATTGAATTAAACCCACCCGCACGACCCTTGATAAGGTTAACAAGGCCGCATGACTACCCTAATCCAATCTGCATCATATGCATAAACAGATAAATACTAGTCAGCTACCGCACACTACGCCTTGACAAGGTCAACAAACGCAACACGAATACTAAGTAGGACTTATCTGAAATGACGGAGGGCTACGACAGGTTTTTCTAAAAACCTATTGCGTAATGAACTTGATATCGTTGTAGAAACAAGTGAATTTTGAAAAAGAGTGTTTTTTAGGCTTTCATTAGTTTTGCTAAAGAGGTCATTCCCGGTGAAGGGATCTCGGCTCTTTCCTCATCGAATAAGGTGCGGGATATATCATATTTATCGCAATGCAAAGAAAAACTCCAAAAGCAATCAAAAGACAAACCGAGTGTTGTAGCATCAGCCAGTTTTGCTAAAGAGGTCATTCCCGGTGAAGGGATCTCGGCTCTTTCCTCATCGAATAAGTTGCGGGATATATCATATATATCGCTATGCAAAGAAAAAACTATAGCTACCCTTTTTTGAAAAATTTCATTCTACAACATCTTTTAGGTTTCTTTTCTTTCGTTAATCACATTAATGAAGTCCGATCATTTAAGTCACCAAAACATCACAGATAAAAAAGACGTACACTTATGCCATCCGCATTCACCTCGATGTTCGCTCATGCACCGTTAAGTTAGGTAACTAACGGCAGAGCGGGGCAGGGATAGCGCGGGTGTAAAACATAAGTAACATCTATATAATATATCATTTATACTATAAACAGTATCCATCTGAACATATCAAATGATCACATCACAGATATCGCAGCAGAAGAAAACATATGAAATAATGGATATACTAGGATGTCCGTGTTTTATTTTGAGCCTGTATAAAACACGAATTCCACGGTCGCGATGAATAGCCAAACCCACACTCCTAGACCCCTACGAGAGCGGCAAGCAACCCTACCAATTCTAGAGTTAGGAGACCCGGACTCGACTCCTCGAGTTGGTCTCCCACTGGACTCTAGAACCCGGTTACTTATGCTCTCCTCCTTGGGTCTATCCTAATGCAGAAAAGTAAATAATATACATCAATGGTGACATCAAACTCAACCCGGAAGTGCCCCAATAAAAGAATATTACATACATTTGATTTTACATGAATGAAAATAAAAACTCTCATACTCACATAAAACCCCTGGCTATTCAAAACGCGGCGATCCAATATAACATATCCAGCAGCAACATATAACATCACATGTCATCAATGTAAGTAAATATATGCATCCCAATTGTCGTTGACATATAGCAACGAAACCGGCGATATCACATATTACACTTACGGCCGCAGAAAAAATAGACGATGTTAAACATTTCGATCGAATCAACAAACACCCATAATTACCTAGAAAACTCAACACTTGAGCGTAGTTTTAAAGTTATTCAACACACGCCACAGTACCAATGAACAAGCCGTAGAAGGGCCAAACCAACGCCTCACATGTGGCACCGCTGAACCACCATAAACCCGAGGGTTCAGTGGCGGTTTTGACGGTCACATAATCGAGTTAAGGTTTTGTTCTTCTAGAGGGTCCATCGCATAACTTGCATGATCTTTGGAAGCTTTTTAACTACGGAAAAAATCCAACACTTGGAAAATTTTCAAGCAAGGGAAAAAGTGGGTATTTGACATCCGATTGAACTTTTTAATATCGTCTAAAGTAACCCAAAAACAGTTAAAATACGACCACGAAATACTCCGAGTTGTTATTATAGTAAATTAACATCACATGACTATTTAGCAAAATAAACAACACATGAAGAACCAAAACCCAAGTAACAGAACACTGGAAAAATTTAGAGGGGGGCTCGGAATTTGCCGGTAGGGGGGTCTCGCCGGCCCTATCAGCACAGAATGCCTCCAAATTTCACCAGTGTTCATGTTATCACATATATATGACTCTGTACATGTTAAAAAAAATTTAGGGCTCGTTTTAAATTTGACAGAAACATGGATTTTAGGGTTTCAAGTTCGGAGTTTGTTTCGTGTTCGTAATCTAACATAATCCGTATAATTTCCTAGCAAGGCTCTGATACCACTGTAGGGTTCCCATCGACGGCAGCGAGGTTTCGGGAGGCATCATCCATGCCATTTTAAAAAAATTGCCGTTAAAGGGAACTCTAAACTAGAATCGTTAGCTAGAAATATAATACGGAAACACATGTAAACCATTTACAACTAAGTGAAAACGAAATACAGCCTTTGTAGATCAGTCCTTCACTTCATAAGCTCCTTGTAGTAGTCCCTTCGCTGCGATCATTTTACTCCCGGACTCTTGCGTGGCTTCACGAGGCGAAAGGAGCGATCTTGCTAGAAGTCTTCGAGGCCGAAGATGGTCTACGTCAAGAGAATGCTAGCTCAAGCTTATACTTCACTAACTAGAGAATTAGTGAAGCAAACACCCTAAACTAATGTGCTAGTATAGTAGAGGATGAGGAAATAGGAAGTAGGTTCACTTTAGAATTTCTTTTCTCACAATATTTCTCACTCCAGATCAAACCCTACAAAGCTTTTGGCTTTGAGGAAGAAGATGAACAAATAGATGAGAATGAAAAATGATCAAGTGAGAGAGCGAACCATGGTGAGTGAGTATCATATACTAACTCATGTAGAGACATAACCATGGCTAATTATCATGGTTAGGTTACTAAATATCTTAAGTAAAACAAAACTAGTGGACTTAGTCAAAGCATCTACAAGCTTCCACTAGCTTTATGCTTGTGCTAATTATCCACTAATTTTAGAATTACTTTAAATATCAAAACCCAACATCATAATTACCATGGTGTAAGTCTCATACACCCATGTAGTGTGTATCAACAACCATGATACAAAACAATATACAATTTAATATATATCACATATATATTAAGTTGTGCATATGTGAGAAAAACAAATGCTTAAGTGAACCAATGTTAGTTAATGTAAATTAGTATATCAAATATACAATTATACACTAAATTATCAAGTCAACTCTTGACTTAATAATCCGGCCATATCACATATAACCGACTAACATCTAATGTATTGACTTATCGAATCAACCCTTGATTCGATAACCCGGCTATATCACATATAACCGACCAATACAAAAAGCCACGAGAATAGAATACGGTATCACATACACGCATTATTCTCGGTCCCGCACATATCACATATGTGCTCATATTTCGTTTTGCCTGAGCCAGTAAAAGCTCTATGTAGGACTCTAAAGACTCGTCAATACGCCGGCAGTAGGTGATGATCACATCAAGCACCCACAAGCCGTCAGCGGTACTGGCTGGACGTAACAGCTACCCCGGTATTGAGCGATCAGAAGATCAGCAAGCAAGCCCGCTCCAACTTTTGCAAAAGCCGGAAGGTAACACTTGCCGTACAGTCCGGTCTCCTCGTCTGATATGTTGCATATCAAGTCTAGGGGTGGTAAACGTCAGACCCCAATAACCGATAAGTCATGCCGATGTGTGTCTCATAACGGGTCAAAAAACTACTAGTAACACTTACCAGTCAATCTCTAAATCAGCCCTGACCAGGGACTTCCCTGTTATGGCCAATCAAGCACAGCGCAACATCAACTCGCAATACCGGGAGAGACGAAACCCCTCCTATCGCTCATTGCATCCATGTGACTCGGGACTGTAACCAAAAACCACCGTTTTGCACGCCCTCTTGGACGTGGTAAGGTGGAAATCAAAGCACAGTGGGAATCACACAAGACTCTATGACGATCTCGGGTCTACAGACTAACCTGTAGAAGTGTCACCATAGAACTGCCATCTGACGTGAGGTATAATACCATCTGGGAGTTCTCGGCGAGTCCGTCTAGTGTACCGAGTCTCCACTGAGCACCCGTATACCATCTCTGATGTCAAACACCAACGGATATGGGATCATCCATCGCCCATCTCATGGGTCGAGAAGCGTATACGCTAGTCTACTATGGTATATCGATGCCCCGTCTCGATACACCTATGACTAGAGACTTTAAATGATGAACTTATGGACTACCATGGCCCACTAGTATGATCTACATCATAGTCCTGGTAGTCAAGTATACATCCTAAGGGCTTTACCAACATGTAACTATAAGACAGTATCAAGAGACAAGTATACATGTTAAAATAAAGAGCAACCAGATAGCATACTATCATATCGAGCAAGAAAGTCCTCTCTATATATGTCAAAGCATCCAATATAATATACATCATCTGTACAATTCTAGCCTCTAGGGCATACATATAACTAACAGTTTGCTATGCTCATATTACATTTCCATGCTGATATAGTTGACATACACAATACCATGTACGCTATTATACTTGTTTACATGTTCATGATTTATATCCATGCTATACCATATATCACATTACACTTAGCATTTCATTTATATACATCACACCATCTTTTTGGGGACTTACCAAGCGTTAGTTCGCTGACGGGCATTCCACTCATCTTTCTTTCTTTCTTAGAATGTTCGTCATGTGGTATTGAGACAGAGGAGATAAAAGCGGTTGAAGAGGAGTACAACCAGTTCGCATCACAAACAGACGTATTGTTTCATTCGGCTTTTATTTCATTTCACCTTATTTATGTATGCTTCCTTGTTAAGGGTTATCATGTTAAATATCTTGTATTCGGATATTTTGTCTACTATGAATCATGAATGTAATAAATCAGAGTTGTATTTCATTCTTTTGTTTGTTCTTTTTACTTTATGTTGCTTATAGACGCTTAGCTTATTTATTTTGAGAAATGACTTTCTTGGAATAAATACGTCGCGGGCTTGTCGCATGCCGTTACCGCTTTTTTGGGAAGCGGGGTGTTCAGTCGAAAATATTGCACATTTGATACGACATTTTTCTTACTCATGATAAATATTTAAAGCTGTTTATTATAAATATGAAACATATGAGGGTTTATCTGCAAAATATCTATTATCATATGTTTTTATATTATAATTAACATTATGAAGGAAAATATATGCATATAATATTTATATAATATTTTAGTAATTTAAATAGGCATATCATATCAAATATTCTAATAAAGATTCTTAAAATATTGTATCATATAAAATGGTTAGGATAATATCTCTCTCTAATTTAAATATTACTAACATTATTCATGGAGATATTGTGCAAATTTAGCTCAGGTCAACAGATCAAGATTTTCAAGATGTCAGGATCAAAAATCTGCCAAAATCGTAAAATCAATACTGGCAGAGACTCAGTAAATATTTGAAGAATCCAAGCATGGAAAGTTAGCATATATGGAAAGTCACCAAATATGGAAAGTCACCATATTAGAAAATCACCATATATGGAAAGTCACCATATATGGTAACTGGGTTTTCTTCTTTAAGGGCTATATAAAAGACCGAGTGCTAAAGTTAGAGATCATTACCTTTTACACGAAGCAAATCACCGTCAATGAACATGAGATCCACGACAGGTCCACGATTCGACGTGATAGAGCGACGTGAGATTCGACGGAGCATCTAATTCCTTCAATGAAGAGATCGAGAGCAACTTCTTCTTCCTCTTGTAATCTAAACTTGAAGGCTTTGCAATTGTGAAGTTGATTAATAAAGGTAGATCGTTATTTAGCATTTATTTTCTGCATTTAGATTATGAATTCTTTCTCTATCCGTTCTTCTTCTATCTCCATCATGCGCGAGTAATTCTCCGCTTGATAGGGTTCGTAAGATTAGGGTAGATCAATGGATGAAAAAATGTTTTAACTTCTTTTCTGTCTTATGAAGTTTATAAACTTTAGCAAAATAAATGTTAACATCCTTATCGGGCGCGCTACCAATTTATTACTAGTCTTGATCGCGATTTGAGATCAGATTAACAATTGTTTTGTTAAGGGATAGACATGAATAGAGATCAATGAAAAGATAAAGGTCAATAGTGGGGAAACCCTAGTTTCTTCCAAGAACCCTAATTCTCATTCATCACTATCTATCTAGTATTAAATCTATCAATAGATAAAAGGAGTAATCTTTATTAGTCATCCATGACTACTAAATCCAAACGAACCTTACAAGCATTCTTCTTATAAAATCTATATCCGTATTCAAACTAGATCTGTATTCTACATCCGTATTTTGACGTAGATCTAGAAACTATTTCCACTATTCTTTATTCCTCTATTCTTTCTCTTTTTCAACACGTTTAAAGTAAAATTGAAAGATTCCACATATTCCTGAGGACGACCCGTACTCATCTCGGTCTAGCTACACGCGACACCATTATTGATTGCGGTTATTCTACACAAACACATATTTAAAAACACAACCAATCAAATGGCGTCGTTGCCGGGGATACGTGCGTAATTTTTATTCTTACTATTTGTGTTGAATTCTTATTCGATCTATATCATAAAAATAAACAAAACTGCAAATTGTATATTTAACGATTATTGTGTGAATTTTGCAAGGGGATCTGGAGTCACAGACTTGAGGAAATAGAGATTCAGAGACATTCATCAAGATCCAGAGGTGCAAGGGAGGCCACATAGCAAAAATCTTCATCAGATCTTCCTAGTCGGTGGTGGAACCGCAGCACAAAGTGCATATTGGCGATGGAACCGCGGCGTATTAGGGGATTTAGGGTTTCCAAATTCTCTGGTATCTTTCTAAACTCCTTCTCCCTCCTCTAAAAATCCATTAATATATTTTCTGCAGGATTCTTTGCAAAATATCGCCGCTCAAAAATCTTTTTGCAAAGTTTTGTAATTGGTTTGTTTATTCATATTTTAATACGGACTTTAAGAGGCAAGACAAAAATTCAGATTAGGTGGGGATTTTATCACCCTTCCTTGGCCCCGCAAATCACAAAACGAGCATCCGCATCAACCCTACATTAATTAAAAAGAAATCTAGACAAGACTCTAAGGATTGTTGCGCTCAAATAGGACAGAGGAAGGTCGTGGGCAATCTATCGCTTATCCGCATTACATTTGTGGTGACTAGGCAAGTGGTTATTTAATTAGGTCCGCTATTTTTGGTGATTCGTATAGAGGAATCCTCCCACTTACCTGGCACTTACCTGGCTACAAGAGTAGTAAAGAGGTGGTAGAGGATTGATCCTGCGGCTTGTCCTTTGGAAGTCTAGGAGCGATCTAGAGACTTGACCTAGGTATCCTTAGTTCTAGGGTTGATTATGCATTTTTGTGTGATTTGTCTCACGTCCGACACTTTTTAAAACAAACCAATTTTAAATCACACACATGCTGCCGCTTACGCTAGACCCGCTTAGTGCAAGCTTTGCTGGACATGGGATTCTAGTGCCCGTCTTGTCCGCGTTTCAGCTATCGACTCCGAAGTCGGTACTTCATTTTCTTTTCTCCCACCACCCACCACATCGACCGAGATGGACGGTTCTCCATCAGATTATAAAACCACCCTGCCACCACCCGCCGGTGCGTAGAATCCAACGCGCATTTCTCTCCAAGAGAGATGTTATCCTATACGTGGTCCCCTTCCTACTTGTTTATCTATTCCACCAGCCAAAGGGGATAATTTTGAAATTAAACCCCACTACATCAACCTGTTGCCCAAATTTCACGGGCTTGAGTCTGAAGACGCGTACGTTTTCATCACTAAATTCGAAAACGTATGCGCAATGATGGGTGCTTCACAACTGTCTGTGGATGCTATGCGCTTGCGTCTTCTCCCATTCACTTTGTGCGACTTGGCAGAAAAATGTCTTTATAATACTGCCGCACACTCTATTACCAATTGGGATGAATTCGTGATAGCATTCCTTAAGAAATTTTACCCAAATCATAAGACCGCCCGTGTTCGGAGTGAAATCAACCAGTTTACCCAGCTTCCCAATGAACCATTTTGGAAGTGCTTTGAACGTTTCAAAGATCGGCTTGTCCAATGTCCTCATCATAGAATACATAGATGGGATCTGTGCTTAATTATATATGAGGGCATTAATCCATCGACAAAGCAGATGCTTGAAACTATGTATCAATGCAATTTCATATCCAAAGACGATGGTGAAGCCTGGAAATATCTGGAAGATCTCGCAGAAAACACTTTGCAGTGGGAAAGCGTTAGACCACCTTCATCCAGGGGAGGTATTCATCAGCTCGATGTTTCCATCGCAGTAAAAGCCGAAATGGCAGCGATGCAAAATAAACTCGACGCTATTGAAAACAAATTCTCATCATTCTCCCTAAACCAGGTAACGCTCCCCAAGACCGTGTGTGGTTGCTGTTCCGATCCATCACATTTGACGGAAGAATGTCCTATGAATGCACCGTTTCAAGGTCATGAGCAAACTAATGCTGCTTTTCAGCAGCGACCTAGAAACGATCCTTATTCTTCATTATACAATCAGGGGTGGAGGAATCATCCTAACTTTTCTTGGAACAAAAAGCAAAAGCAAAATCAAAACCAATTCCAAAGCAATTATCATAGACCTCCTCCACAGCAACAGCAACCACCTCCACAGACTCAGCACCCCTTTCAGTCACAAAATTTTCAAAATCCGGTGTACAATTCTGTACCTTCTAATAATTATTTCCAAACGACCGGTATCGATAACTCCTCCTCACTCGCACAAATTTTGGATTTATTTATGAAACATTCCATCCAAATGTCGGCTGATATGAGATCCTCTATTGATACCATAAAGAAAGACTCCGCCTCCCACGACGAGAGTATTAAATCAATAGAAGCCCAAAATACACAGTTGAATGTCGCGATGTGTGCGAGAGAAAAAGGGAAGCTCCCATCTCAACCCCTACCAAATACTGGCCACTCACAAAATCATAATGTGAGTGTCGTTTGTTAGTTGTATGTATACCCTAGAGGCCATTATTGTACATATGATGTATATTATAGTGGATGCTTGGACATATATAGAGAGGACTTTCTTGCTCGACATGATAGTATACTATCTTGTTGCTCTTTATCTTAACATGTATACTTGTCTCTTGATACTGTCTTATGGTTACATGTTGGTAAAGCCCTTAGGATGTGTACTTGACTACCAGGATTATGATGCAGATCATACTAGTGGGGCCATGGTAGTCCATAAGTACATCCTTTAATGTTCCTAATCGTTGGTGTATCGAGACGGGGCATCGATATACCAGAGCAGACTAGCTTATACGCTTCTCGACCCATTTGATGGGCGATGGATGATCCTATATCCATTGGTGTTTGACATCAGAGATGGTATACGGGTACTCAGTGGAGACTGAGTACACCGGACGGACTCGCCGAGAACTCCTAGTTGGTATTATACCTATCGTCAGATAGCAGTTCTCTGGTGACACTGGTACAAGTTAGCCTGTAGACCCGAGATCGTCATAGAGACTTGTGTGATTCCCACTGTGCTTTGATTTCCACCTTACCATGTTCAAGAGGACGTGCAAAACGGTGGTTTTTGGGTACAGTCCCGAGTCACATTGAGACAGTGAGCGATAGGAGGGGTTTCGTCTCTCCCGGTATTGGGGATTGATGTTGCGCAGTGCTCGATTAGCCATAACAGGGAAGTCCCTGGCCAGGGATGATTTAGAGATTTACTGGTAAGTGTTACCAGTATTTTCTCGACCCGTTATGAGCCTCGTATCGGCATGACTTATCGAGTTTTTGGGGTCTGACGTTTACCACCCCTAGACTTGATAGGCGACATATTAGACGAAGAGACCGGACTGTACGGTAGTGTTACTGTCAGGTTTTTGCAGGAGTTAGAGCGGGTTTGCTTGCTGATCTTCTGATCGTTCAATACCCGGGTAGCCGTTATGTCCAGGTAGTACCGCTGACAGCTTGTGGGCGCTTGATGTGATCATTACCTACTGCCAGTGTATTGACGAGTCTTTAGAGTCCTACATAGAGGTTTTACTGGCTCAGGCAAAAGAAGTTGGAGCACAAATGTGATATGTGCGGGACCGAGAATAATACGAGTATGTGATACCGTATTCTATTCTCGCGATTTTTGTATCGGTCGGTTATATGTGATATAGCCGGGTTATCGAATCAAGTGTTGATTCGATAAGATGGTACATATAATATTAGTCGGTTATATGTGATATAGCCGGATTATTAAATCAAGTGTTGATTTGATAATTTAGTGTATAATTGTATATTTGATATACTAATTTATATTAGCTAATATTAGCTCACTTAAGCATTTATTTTTCTCACTTGTGTGTATGAGATATATATGTTATATATATTAATGTACATTATTTTGTGTTATGGTTGTTGATTCACACTACATGGGTGTATGAGACTTACACCATACTAATTATAATGTGGGGTTTAAGTATTTAAAGTAAATCCAAATTAGTGGATAATTGCTCACATGCATGAAGCTTGTAGAAGCTTATGGATGCATTGACAAAGTCCACTCATTTTGTTTTACTTAAGATATTTATTAACCTAACCATTATAGTTTAGCTATGGTTATGTCTCTACATGAGTTAGTATATGATACAAACTCACCCGTGGTTGATTCTCTCACCTCATTAGTTCATTCTCATTTCTTTGCTTCATCTTCTTCAACTTTGGGGAAAAAAAGCTCACTTGCTTTTTGCAAAGTGAGAAAATATTGTGAGAAAAATAAAATTAAAGTGAGCCCACTTCCTACTTTATCATCCTCTACTAGATTAGCACTTTAGTTTAGGGTGTTAGCTTCACTAATCTCTCATTAGTGAAGTAGAAGCTTGAGTTAGTGTCTCGTCGACGTAGATCATCTTCGGCCTCGAAGACTTCAAGCAAGATTGTTCCTTTCACCTTGAGAAGCCATGCAAGAGTCCGGGTGTTCCATGATCGCAGCGAAGGGACTACTACAATGAGCCATTGAAGTGAAGGACCGGTCTACAAAGGTTGTATTCCGTTATCACTTAGAACTAAAGATATTTACTTTCTATTTTTGCTCCTAAAACTCTAGTTAGATCCTTGGTTAGGGTTGTTTGCAAACTAAAATTTTAAATATAGCATGTTTGATTCCTTGTGAAACCTTGTAGTTGTGCCTAAGAACCCTACAGTGGTATCAGAGCCTTACTAGGGCATTAGGAGTTGTCTAGGAAAAATTAGAAGTTCGAACGAACTCCGAAAACCCGATATTGCCCACTTTCTGTAAATTTTTCAAAATGTTGGAATTTATCACATTAAAAATCCTCCGAAGAACATGCAGGTAATTGTATGGACCCTCTTGAAGAACGAGTCCCTAACTCGCTTTAGTGACCGCGGAAACGCGACCAAAACATGGTTTTGGCGGCGGTTCCGCAGCACCACTAAGGAGGCAAGGGACGGCACTTCAACAGTTGGTCCATTGGTACTGGGCATGCTTCTGGGTATTTTTAATACTGCTCAAGTGTTGAGCTTTCTGGGAAATTTTAAGAGTTCGTTGATTCGATCGAAAGGTTTAACATCGTCTAGCTATTTGTAGAATGTGATATAATATGTGGAATTCATATAGTTAGACATGAAATCCGTAATATGTGATATTTCGGGTTTATGATGTCTAAGGTTATTATGGATTCCAAATGTTGTAGTTTGATATTTTCTTTTCTGCGACTGTAAGTGTAATATATGGTGTATCGTGTAAGTCCAAGTTACCCACCCCGGTGCTTACGGGGAGGCGGAATAGGTAAAAAACGGTTTTTTAACACAAGGTAACATGGACTAGAAATGGAGGATCTTTGCTAAACAAAAACTAACAAACAAGCTAAAAGATTTAGCTACTCGGTTAGATGGTTATACCTAGGTCTTGAACTCCTTCTCTTCTTACTCCTTGGAGTTGTTTGAACGGCTCCTCCCCGTCGCTTTCTCTTTGCCGAAGAAAGATCCACCCGAAGGCCTCTACTTTGAGCTCCTACCTCAACCTAGAGGTAACTAAAGTGCTTGGCTTGCTAAACCTAGAACCCTAGAATGAGTAGAGAGGAGTTTTGGTGGTTTTATCTCAAGAGCTAATGGTTCTCAACACATGAGAGATGAGAGCTTTGAGAGAGAGGAAGAGGATGAGCTAAACATATGAGAGAGAAAGAGCAAGAAAGAATGAGGATATATTTGCAACCATACTCTCATATTAGTGAATTATGAAAAATAATAATAATCAAAGAAATTGTGATGGTTCATTTGGAATGACCATTATCATTTCACATTAAATGAATTTTGCAAGAATCAAAGAGCATCTTTCATGTGAAATGATGATGGTCAATATGTCAACATAGGTCAACAAGTCAACCAAAGTCAAATGGTCAACAACCCTAACCATGGCACAATTATCCTTAATTAATACCATTAATCATATTTCTCATTCTCATTAGGGTTTGGAAAAAGTCAACGGTCAACAACCCTAATGAGAATCCTCTGCCTCTGTCAACTGCACATACACACCCGCATCCGTGTTCCGAGGAACACGGATACACTGAGACAAAACAAATCCCAAAACAAATACTAGGATGTGGCTTAAACCAAAGCCCGCTTGGGAGACATCTCTTTGGAGAGGGTGATCCCATGACAAGCCGGTAAATTACCGTGCTTGGAATCTTCCATACTGAATCTTTTCAGTATGGTGTCAATGTACCTGGACTGTGAAAGTCCTAATATCCTCTTGGACCTATCACGATGGATCCGAATCCCCAGAATGTAAGAGGCATCACCAAGGTCTTTCATGGAGAACCTGTGTGACAAGAACCCTTTGACAGATTGTAGCATAAGAATGTCATTTCCTATCAAGAGAATGCCATCCACGTATAAAACGAGGAATACCACAGTTCATGGTACAATTTTACTATAGATGCATGGTTCATCTGGATTTTTGATAAAGCAAAATTGTTTGACAGTCTCATCAAAACAGATGTTCCAACTCCGCGATGCCTGCTTCAGTGCATGAATGGACTTAAGCAACTATCATACCTTCCCGCTGCTCCCACTCTGAATGAAACCATCTGGCTGGTCCATATAGACACACTCCTCTAAATTTCCATTTAGAAAAGCGGTCTTTACGTCCATCTGCCAAATCTCATAATCGTGGAAGGCAGCGATGGCAAGAAGGATCCGAATGGATTTGAGCATAGCCACTGGAGAAAAGGTTTCGGCATAGTCCAAACCAGGTCTTTGACGAAAACCCTTTACAACAAGTCTAGCCTTATAGGTTTCAACCTGTCCATCTACACCAATCTTCCTTTTGAAGATCCATTTGCAGCCTACTGGTTTTACCCCTTCTGGAGCAACGTCCAAAGTCCATACTTTGTTGGTGTACATACACTCCATTTCGGTCCGCATTGCATCCAGCCATTTTACCGAGTCAGTGCTCTGAATGGTCTGCTGGAAGCTAGTCGTCTCATCATTATCAATGATGCAATCCTCTCTATCCACGTCTATGAGAAAACCGTAGTATCTCTCGGACGGATGAGACTGCCTACTACTCCTGTGGAGCGGCGCAGGAATGTGGTGTTCTTTCGAACCTTCTGGTTCTACTAAGCTTTCAGTAATAGCTTTTGGTTCTGGAATTTCTTCCAGTTCTATTGCGCTCCCACTTATCTGATTTTCCAAAAATTCAGTTTCCAAGAAGCAGGCATGACGAGAAACAAAAACCTTTTGTTCCTCTGCGTAATAGAAGAAATATCCCTTGGAGTTCTTTGGATATCCCACAAACTTGCACTGTACTGAGCGTACTTCGAGTTTGTCCGCATGATGCTTTTTGACAAAAGCTGGACATCCCCATGTCTTAATGTGCTTAAGATAGGGTTTCTTCCCACTCCACATCTGATATGGTGTGGGAGGCACTTTCTTAGTTGGAACTCGGCTCAAAAGATATGCAGCTGATTCAAGTGCATATCCCCAGAATGATCGCGGCAAGTCAGCATTACTCATCATGGAACGTACCATATCAAATATGGTTCGGTTCCTTCTCTCCGATACACCGTTTTGTTGTGGGGTGTATGGAGGAGTACGTTGAGAGAGAATTCCATTCTCTTTTAGGTAACCCAGGAACTCGGCACTCAAGTATTCACCACCTCGATCAGATCTCAGTGTCTTGATACTTTTGCCTGTTTGTTTTTCTACTTCATTCTTGTATTCCTGGAATTTTTCAAAGGCTTTAGATTTTTGCTTCATTAAGAAGACATATCCATACCTCGAAAAATCATCCGTGAAAGTAATGAAGTAAGAATAACCACTTCGCGCATGTGTAGACATTGGACCGCGTAGATCGCTGTGTGCGAGTCCTAAGAGCTTGCTCGCTCTTACTCCGTGTCTAGTGAACGAAGTCTTTGTCATCTTTCCTTTGAGACATGATTGACAAGTTGCATATGATTGATATTCGAACGGATCCAAATATCCTTCTTTATGCAACTTAGTTAACCTTGTCTCATTTATGTGACCCAGTCTACAATGCCATAAGAAAGCATGATTTATTTTTGGAGACTTTCTTTTGTGTGTATTCCGGACATTGAAAATCTGTGGTTGTTTCAATGCGTATATACCATTGCTTAATGTACCCGACCCAAGCAGAACATGATTAAGGTGAATGTTTACAACATTGCTTACAAATGCAAAATCATAACCTTCTTTAGACATTAAAGATACAGATATGATATTACAAGTCGAACTGGGTACAAAATAACAATCACGCAAAACCAAAACATGTGGATCTGACAATCCCAAGTGATAGTCCCCTACGGACTCAGCATCCATGCTAGCTCCGTTTGCAACTCTGAGGGTCATATCACCTGCCTTCAAAACCCTATGCTTTCTCAGTGCCTGCAAAGAATTACAGATATGAGATCCGGATCTGGTATCCAATACCCAGGAAGTAGAGTTTTTTGATAGACAGTTTTCAATAACATACACACCTGAAGCCGAAGCCACAATTTGCTTCGGGTCCTGGTTCTCGGCCTTCCAAGCCCTGCAATCTTTCTTCCAATGTCCATTCTTGTGACAATAAAAGCACTCTTCCTTTCCCACGAGCTTTCCCGCTACCTTTGCTACTTTTTCCTTTCCCTTGGCTTATACTTTACTAACACCGCCCCTTGGTTTGGTGGGGGCTTTCTTCTTCTTTTCTTTGGCTTTTGCCTTGGACCTAGAAGAGGAAGCTCCTCAAACAAACAAAGTGGATGTTTCCCTTACTTTCTGTAGGGTGCCCTCTGCACTCCTCAACATGTTTAGGAGTTCCGAAAGTTCAACTTCCTTTCCTTGCATATTGAATTTCAGGATAAACTGGGCATAAGTGGAAGGAAGGGACTGGAGAATCAAGTCAGTGTAGAGCTCGTTCTCTAATGTGGTCCCGAGGTCCGCGAGCTCTTCAATGTAGCCAATCATCTTAAGCACGTGTTCCGCTATAGATGATCCGACGGCCAATCTCGCTGAAAACAACTTTTTCGAGACTTCGTATCAGGAGATACGGGATTGCTCCCCATACAAGTCCTTAGTATGGGGAAATATGGATTCGAGGTCCATATTCTCGTGCCTCCTCTGATGTTCATTGTCCATAGAGGCAAGCATGAGGCACTTGGCCTTCGCGCAATCAATCTCCCAGGTCTTACGGATTTCCTTATCCACGACGCTGGATTGAGAACCTGGGATAGGGGGGAGCTTTGGTGGTAAGGAGATACCCCAACTTGTCATAAGTGATTTCCATTTTGATATTCCTGAGCCAATCTTTGTAGTTTGGCCTGTCAGTATACTTTTATCTAGTAGTAACTTAAGGCCGATCATGATGTTTGGTCGCTGCAATTAGGAGAGAGAGAAGAAACACTTTAGCATGATGCTCTTGCAAGTTTAGAGTGGTTTTTAGTTTGTCTAAACAGGATGGCTCCCACTGTTTCTCGAATCCTTCCTCAAACCAAAAAAGAAGAATTAGTCGGGATCAATCTCACCGTACAATACTTGCTTAACCGTTCAGCCAGGCCAGTGTTGGTACTTCGAGGGAGGTTTTACGACGCTTTCACGAAGTTCCATAATTAAATAACCTCTTTTCCCTATGGGCGTAGCCCCGCTAACACCTTTGTAGACACCTGCTTGGTTTATAGCATTGATCGTTAAGTGAGAAAGTTTTCCGAGGAGTAGTATATACTCACAGTAGGATCGGGATCCAAATATCATCGTGTGATAAAACTGAAGGAATCCTACTAGAATCATCACACTCCAAATGGTAAGCAGCACTAGTAAGTTTCAGTTTCTTTAGAAACTCCCGATGTGGATTTTTGCCCCATGCTCTTATGACCTTGACTTTGGCCAACAAATCATAAGTCACATGTCAAGTTCTACCCGTCATTTTCCAGGTTAATTTGAACTCACCCATACCTACCCTTGACTTTGGTCAACAAGGCAGTACGACTGTCCCAAACCAACGCATCTATCTATGCTACATATTAATATCCAATAGCTACCAATCGCTATGCCTTGACTTTGGCCAACAAACACTGCTTGAATACTATTGACTATCCATATGAAATGACGGAGGGCTACGAATGGTTTTGGCGAAACCGTGAACTTAGTGAACTTGATATAATCGAAGGAACATGATAGCTTTTAAAGGGAGTGGTTCAAGCTCCGCGTTTTAAAAGTTTTCTATTTTTGAAAAGAAACCGAGTGGTTTTGAAATTGTTCCAACGATTTAACTTTGGTTTATTTTCTTGCATTAATTTAATGCGTCCTATCAATTAATCCTACGATTGCAGAAAACAACGAAAAAATGGCGTACGCTTATGCCATCCGCATTCGCCACGGGGCCCCATCATCACCCGTTAGGTTACTTAACTAACGACAGAGCGGGGGCTGGACTAGCACGGATGCAAAACATAAGCAACACCTAAAAGATATCATATATAGATATATACATTCGTCGGATGCAATGATAGCCATTCCAGATCACAGATGAACACATTGGATATACTAGGAATCCGCGTTTCGTTCGAGCCTGCAACGAAAGACGGATTACACGGTCGCGATGATTAGCCAAACCCCACCCTAGACCCCTACGGGTGCGGCAAACTACCCGCCAAGTACCCAAAGTGAAGCAACCCCCTCAACAACGTGAGTAAGCCACTCGGCACTTCAAAGTACCCGGTAGTTTTTGCACCCCACCTAGGGTCTATTACAGGAGAAAAAACAGTAAAAGAAATAATATACAATGGCGGCTACAACCTCATCCCGGATGTGCAGCCATAAAAATAATATTACATCAATTTACATATTACATCAAATGAAAGATAAAGAAACTCTCATCTCACAAAACTCCGGCTATTCATCCATGACAATCCAACGAGTTCATACATACAATCCAACAACATTACAGATCACAGATATGCACAACCCCCACTAATCGAAGTATAGCGATTAGTCGACGTTCAGTGCATATATCACATCACAGATATAACCATTTAGCAAAAGTTTGTAGAATTTCGACCAAAACACCAATTTGTTACTACCCCAAACACAATATTGTTCTCTGGATAATCTGGGCAGAAACAAAATATCTTAAAAATCCCAAAACGGTACACTCAACAAACTGCAGGAAATCCGAGTTGCGGCCGAGTCAATTCGGTCGCTGATCCGCGGCGAAACGCGTAGTTTCGACGTGCTTCCGCAGTGGGTTGACCGAGTCGTGGGCGTTTTTCCTGCATGTTCCTAAAAAACCATGCACCGATTTTTAAGGTATGTAGAATTATTTTTAGAGCAGTTTTAAAAATCGACATAAAGTATATGTTTTTGACATGTTTCGTGATTTTTTTCGGATCGAAGTTCTAATCACTTTTCTAACATGCTAGTTGTTGTTTAGCTAGGCTCTGATACCACTGTAAGTCCACGTTATCCACCCCGGTGCTTACGGGGAGGCGGAATAGGTAAAAAACGGTTTTTTAACACAAGGTAACATGGACTAGAAATGGAGGATCTTTTCTAAACAAAAACTAACAAACAAGCTAAAAGATTTAGCCTCGGTTAGAAGGTTATACCTTGGTCTTGAACTCCTTCTCTTCTTACTCCTTGGAGTGGTTTGAACGGCTCCTCCTCGTCGCCTTCACTTTGCCGAAGAAAGATCCACCCGAAGGCCTCTACCTTGAGCTCCTACCTCAACATAGATGTAACTAAAGTGCTTGGCTTGCTAAACCTAGAACCCTAGAATGAGTAGAGAGGAGTTTTGGTGGTTTTATCTCAAGAGCTAATGGTTCTCAACACATGAGAGATGAGAGCTTTGAGAGAGAGGAAGAGGATGAGATAAACACATGAGAGAGAAAGAGCACGAAAGAATGAGGATATATTTGCAACCATACTCTCATAATAGTGAATTATGAAAAATAATAATAATAAAAGAAATTGTGATGGTTCATTTGGAATGACCATTATCATTTCACATTAAATGAATTTTGCAAGAATC
Organism: Agapanthus africanus; assembly: GCA_030015575.1. Lineage (NCBI taxonomy): Eukaryota > Viridiplantae > Streptophyta > Magnoliopsida > Asparagales > Amaryllidaceae > Agapanthus > Agapanthus africanus. Next base: position 412,229,072 of record JASDDO010000001.1, read on the forward strand.
AAAGAGCATCTTTCATGTGAAATGATGATGGTCAATATGTCAACATAGGTTAACAAGTCAACCAAATTCAAATGGTCAACAACCCTAACCATGGCACAATTATCCTTAATTAATACCATTAATCATATTTCTCATTCTTATTAGGATTTGGAAAAAGTCAACGGTCAACAACCATAATGAGAATCCTCTACCTCTGTCAACTGTGCATACACACCCGCATCCGTGTTACGAGGAACACGAATACACTGAGACAAAAAAAATCCCCAAAAAAATACTAGGATCTGGCTTAAACCAAAGCCCGCTAGTAATAACTGCTCGGACACCAAACGTGCACAAGTGCGCGGATTTGAACGAACCCCGTCGCAAAACCATGCAACCTCTACTCTGTTTTGCCCAAAGGAGAATAGCCCTCTGTGTGGGACTCTAAAGACTCGACACTACGCTGGCAGTGGGTTTAACCACAGGCCACAAGGGGTACTAGCTGTACGTAGCGGACCCCAGGTAGATGCCGATAAGAAGACTGATGAGGTGAACCCATCCGAACTCCTACTGAGCCTGAATGTGACAATCTCCATACGGTCCGGTCTGTTCGTCTAAGACTATCGCATGGCGGGCCTAGGGGGTGGTAAACGTCAATCCCCTAATAGCGGCACAAGTCATGTCGGAGTGTAGCCCAGAACACCCTGAGATAACACCGGAAACGCTGCCAGTATATCTCTCTTGCCCTGGCCAGGGACTTTGTGTAATGGCTCTCCTAGACACAGCGCGATATCAACCCCCAATACCGGGAGAGACGAATCCTGTCTAACTGTCACTGTCTCCAAGTGCTTCGGGACTGCACCCAACTGCTACCTGTTTGCATGACTCATTTGAGCCGTGGTAGGGTAGTAATCTAAGAACAGTGGAAACACACTCGAGGCGAAATAACAGTGTCAAGTCAGCGGACTAAGCTGTAATCATGTCACCTGGGAACTGATAACTGACGATAGATATAGTACCAACCAACAGTTCCCGATGAGTCCTGTCCAGTGTACTTCTAACCTAACGAGCACCCTCATACTATCACAAGTACGACGTACTAATGGCTGTGGGACAGACCATCTCACCTGCTGGGATGAGAAGCGCATACGCTCGTCTACTCCAGAGTATCGATGCACCATCTCGATAATCCTACGACTAGAGACCTGTATAAGGATGCGCTTGTAGATTACCCAGCCCCCACTAGTGTGACTGCCATCACAACGCTGGTAATCAAGCAAAGATCCTAAGGGCTCCACTAATGTATATAGGCGATATGCTAAAAGAAACACATGCACACATTAAAGTAGAAACAAACCAAGTAGCATACTACTATTTTTAGCAAGATTGTCTATACAACTGTGAATATCCCAAGCTTCCATTAAGTAATATACAAACTAGTATGATACAGTAATGGCCTCTAGGACATATACACTAACATATCGCCGGTTTCGTTGCTATATGTTAACGACAATTGGGATACGCATATTTACTTACGTTGATGACATATGATATTATGTGTTGCTGTGATATGTTATATTGGATCGTCGTGTTTTGAATAGCCGGGTGTTTTATGTGAGATGAGAGTTTTTATTTTCATTCATGTAATGTTCAATATATGTAATATTCTTTTATTGGGGCACTTCCGAGTTGAGGATGATGTCACTAGTGTTGTATATTATTTACTTTTCCGCATTAGGATAGACCCAAGGAGGGGAGCACAAGTTACCGGGTTCTAGATGTTGGATATATATGCCCTAGAGGCCTTCATTGTATAGGATGCTGGAGATATGTATGTACATGATAGTCTTGCTTAATATGATAGTACGCTATTTGGTTTGTCTTTATCTTAACATATGATATATTTTGCGTAGTATTCATATATATATATACACATGTTGATAAAGCCCATAGGGTGTTTGCTTGACTACCGGCGTTGTGATGGCAGTCATACTAGTGGGAGCTGGATAGTCAATAGGCACATCCTTAGAGGTCCCTGGTCGCAGGAGTATCGAGACTGGGCATCGATACTCCGGAGTAGACTGGTGTATACATATCTAGACCCTGAGGAGGGGCAATGGATTCGTCCCGCAGCCATTGGTGGAGTGCACCTAAGATTGTATACAGATGCTCACTGGATGTGAGTACACCGGACATGACTCGCCGAGAACTGACTGGATGGTATTTATACCTAACGTCAGATAACAGTTCTCAGGTGACATGTGTGCAGATAGTCCGTTGACTTAAGGTCGTCATTTGCCTCGTGTGAGTTCCCACTGTGCTTTGATTACTACCCTACCACGGTTCAAAGGAGTCGTGCAAACAGGTTTTAGTTGGGCACAGTCCCGAGCCACGTGGAGGCAGTGAGTGGCTGTTAGGGATTCGTCTCTCCCGGTATAGGAAGATGATTTCGCACGGTGATCGGTTGGTCATTACCATAAGTCCCTGTCCAGGGCTGATATAGAGAATTGCTGATAGACTGATCAGTAGATTCTCGGATGGTAATTAAGCCATGCCGACACGACTTGTATGGTTATTAGGGGTCTGACATTTACCACCTCCCTAGACCATACATGCGACACTCTTAGACGAACAGACTGGACTGCACGGATATTGTCACAGACAAGCTCAGTAGGAGTTCGGATGGGTTTCCTCATTGGCCTTCTTATTGACATCTACCTAGGGACAGTTACGTACAGCTAGTACCGCTTGCGGTCTATGGTTAAACCCACTGCCAGCATAGTAGTCGAGTCTTTAGAGTCCCACACAGAGTTTTCCCAAACTCCAGGCGAAACCATATAGAGGTCATATGGTTTTACGATAAGGGTTCGGACGAATACGTGTTTAAACACACGTACGACATTCAGACAGTTTTTTCTAGACGGCTTTGGTTTAAGCCAGATTCTAGTATCAGGTTATTGGATTTATACAGTCTAAAGTTTTTCCATGTTTTCAAGGATGGGAGGGGCATTCTCGTAATTTCCGGGAAGCTTCTAGAAGCATGGTGACTTGAGGGGTTTAGGTGGCATTGTCATTAACGTAATTGTGACTCATAATGTGTGATTCACTATGTCATTAATGCATTATTAAATGCTTAATGACTCACATAGTGAATCACTCATATACATTTATGAATCATGATGAATAATCTCTTATTATTCATTTTATTGATTTATTCATTATGCTTGATATATTAAGTGAGAAGCAATTTCATTTCATTATTCTAGTTCACCTTCTCTCTCCTCAAGCTCACTCTTTCTTCAAGCTCTAATCCTACCACTCATGATTTGAGAACAAGGATTAGAAAAGACTAAACATCCCATAACCTAACTCTATATGACCTAAGTTCCTTTGATTAGCAACTAGAGAAACTTAGTTACCTCAAGTTTTGAGGTGAAGCTTGGATTAGGGATCTCGGGTGGATCATCTATCACTTGGAGGAGGCCGAGGAGGACGAAGATATCGTAAAGATGAAGGACACGTATCATTAGGTATAATCTCTTTACATAGTAGTTTAGAACTTCTATGGTAGTTGTTAATTATCGTTTAGCAAAGATCTTCGGTTAGTCGATGTATACTTCAAGAACAAGATCGTTTTTCATATTTCCGCCTCCCCGCAACTCGTGGGGCGTTGCACATTGACTTACAGTGGTATCAGAGCCTCACTAAACAATAATTAACTCACATGCAAAGTCGTATGAATTTCGAACGCAAAACGAACCGGAAAATACCCCGATATCACATAGTTTCTGTCGATTTTAAAATGAGGTTCAAAAATTTTTCAGGTTCCTCCAGAACACCCCAAATGAAATTATAAGAACACACAGAAAAAATGGGCTCCTGAATCGGCCACTGAGCCGCGGAACCGCGGCCGATACCACCGATCCGCCGCGGATCCACGGCCGAGTTGGGGCCGATTCAGCCCAGTTTTTCTCTGTGCATCTTCTTTGATATTTTGTTTTTTCTGGTATGGTTTATTTTTTGCTCAGGTCTCAGGTTTACAGAGAAGTTTTGGAGCAGAATCTAATGGGTTTGATCGATCGAAATTATACGATGTTTGCTTATTTGATTATATCTGTGAACTGTATTATGTGTTCGTAAACCTCCCCTAACTGCTAGTATGTCGGTTGGCAGGGGGTTGCACATATCTGTAATGTTTTAAATGTTTGTGATTATGAACTCTATTGGACTGTTATGATTATTAGCCGGGGTTTTGCGATGGGTTATTGTATTAATTCATTCGATGTAATTGTAATAAGTTGTAATATTATTTTGCGGGGTGTAAGTGCACGGCGGCGCCTCGGCCGTCAATCCGACGGCCAAATGCGGAAACGGTGATAAACTTTAATTTTGCGAACTTTGCAAACCGGCACCACCGCACACTAAACCCCGGATCGGGCCATTAAACTAGATCTAGCTAACAACAAGACGGGTTAGTGATATACCGAGTGATCCGAGTCCTCCGGTCTTCTCGTCGTCGTCCCGATCTCTTGCGGAATGTCCGGTCTCCATCTCCTCGCCGGAAGGGCACCACGTCGCCTGCATCTTTTACGGGCTCCCACCTCAATACCGAGGCAACTCGGGCATGAAGCTGGCAAGTCGACATGCCCAAGAATTGCTGTAGAATGTGTAGGGTTGTGTCTCATTTGGGGTTTTGTTGCCTTTGAAGATGATGGAGGAATCAAGATAAGAAAAATGGTGCTTGCATTTTTCTAGCATGAAAATGAGATGAATAATGAATGCCACACTCAAATGAAACACTCTCATTTTCTCTCATCTAATGTGGCCGACCATTCTCCCAAGGAAATGGTGGAGGGAAACAAAATATATCACAAGAGGGAGGTGATGGTAGGAGATAGAAAATGGTGACCATATCCAAAAACATCATCATAACAAAACTACATCCAAACCATAACCCTTTCAAATCTCATTTAATGCAAGTGATGGTGGAAAGATATCATAATCAATACAATTGCAAGAAACCCCCTCCACAAATGTTATTTGCACAATTGCAAATAACCCCCTTCCATCGGAAAAGTCCGGCCGGGAAAGAAAAAACGAAAACCGGCCGTAACGGAATGCAAACTGGCAACTCCAGAAAACTGGTCCCGTAATAAATTACAGGAAAACCCCGATACTGTGCATACACACCCGCATCTATATTCCGACCGGATACAAATGCAATGAGACAAAATCTACACTGTACTATACTAGGATCCGGCTTAAACCAAAGCCGGCTAGTAATATCCGTCCGATCCTGATCCGTGCAATACCGCACGTATCTGATCGAACCTTGCCATATATCTATACGGTCTCTAGTACAAACCGTCTGATCCTGATCCGTGCAATACCGCACGTATCTGATCGGACCCTGCCACATCTCCATACGGCCTCTACAGCGTTTCGCCCGAAAGCTGAGTAACTGAAAGTGTGGTGGACTCTAAAGACTCGTCAATACTATGGTTGTGGATTTAACCACTAGCACGTCAGAGGTATAAGCCAATACGTAACGGGCTACTAGCTATTGACCAAAAGGGACGTCGATGAGCGAACTCATCCTGACACCCTACTGAGCCTGTCAGTGACAATATCCGTACAGTCCGGTCCGTTCGTCTATGAGCATCGCATGTCGGGCCTAGGGGGTTGGTAAAAGTCAGACCCCCAAAAGCGGTACAAGTCGTGTCGGAGTGTAGCCCAGAACACCCTGAGATACTACTGGAATACCTACCAGTAAATCTCCTGCCTTGGCCAAGGACTTCGTGTAATGGCTCTCCTAGACACAGCGCGACCCCACCCCCAATACCGGGAGAGACGAACCCCTGAAGATCCGCTCACTGCCTCCATGTGGCTCGGGACTGTACCCAACTAAAACCTGTTTGCACGACTCCTTTGAGCCGTGGTAGGGTAGTAATCAAAGCACAGTGGGAACTCACACGAGACAAATGATGATCCCCAGGTTGATGAACTAACATGTACACATGTCACCAGGGAACTGCTATCTGACGTCAGGTATAAGACCAACTAGCATGTTCCCGGCGAGTCCTGTCCTGTGTACTCATAACCCAATGAGCACCTGTATACATCTTAAGTGAACCAACTGACACCAGTGGCTTGTGAGACCGGCCACCGCCCCTCGTCGGGGTCTCGACTGTATACACTAGTCTACTCTGGAGAATCGATGCCCTGTCTCGAAACTCCCACGACTAGGGACCTTTTAAGGATGTGCTTATAGACCCCAGCTCCCACTTATATGATCGCCCTCATACTGCTGGTGGTCAAGCAAGAATCCTAGGGGCTCTATCAAACGTGCAATAGTGACCTGTCAGGTCACATAAAGCAGTACACGATGATAAAGGTAAACCAGATAGCAAACTATCAACTCGAGTAAGACTGTCGTCCCGGGATAGGTCCTCCCTCAATCATTCCAATCACGTGCCTGTGATCCAATAATTGACTCTGAGGGCACTATCTCCAACAATCTCCCACTTGCACTCAAGGCTAATTATTGCGATGTCGCATACTCACAGCCCGTGTGATACCGAACACCCAACTCCTCTACTAGTCAGTCTCACAAAGCCTGTTTGCGAAACTTTTGCGATCGAGGAATAGCCTCAGTGAGTGGATCCGCCTGGATGTTTCTTTCTATGTCTCTCTATATCTTAAGTTCGCGGAGAAAACCATCTCCCGAAATGAGCAATACCTGTCTTAGAGTGTCTGGAAGTCTGATGGGGCCGAGCTCATAAATGAACTCCAAATCCAAACTTCTTAGACTGTATCGTCAACTGAACTTAATCAGTATCCTGCGCCATGCCACCCTCAGTATTTCCTTGGACCACCTGTCCAAAATACTGCCCCTCGTCAGAAGGAAAACTATAACTCTGACAACCTCCTTGTCGTCCATGTCACCTTGGAAGCGTGGAATGATAACACTCTCCCAAATGAGGCTGTCGTTATCATATCCCTAGAACATCCACTTATGTTCTAAAACTGCTTCCGACTGTTTCTCCAGGATTGGATCAATGTCAACTTATTGCATCTAGTGCAAGAACAACATCTGGTGTGGTACTTGACATCTCATGATTGACTCAATTGCCTAAGCATGTGATCTGCCGATCATGCACATCCCTCTCTACTTTAGTCTATAAGACACCTTTAGAGAGGGTGACTCCATCACCTGCAGGTACACTACCGTGCCAGGAGTCGTCCATTCTAAATACTCTTAGAATGCTGTCAAAGTACCCTGATTGGGAAACCACCCAAATCTAGATCTAAAACCATAGATCTAGTAACCAGTATGTCTGATATAATGTCCAAGTCCCTTGTGGAGAAACCACTGTGTGACGACCAAAGTATAACCGATCGTAGTATAGGAATATCACTTCCTACTTTGTGTATGTCATCCAAAACCCGGATATCACACCCTACTACCTTCTCAACAGATCCATCCCCTATTCTGACGAAGTCAAACCTATGACTGTCACATCAGAAATAGATGATCTATCTCCGCTACATCTGCTTTAGTCTATAGACATAAGCCTGATGTCCACCAATGCTTCCGCTGCTCCCACTGACTACGACAACCCTCTGGCAGAGTCATATAGATGTGCACTTCTAAAGCTAGTTTAGAACGACGCTATACTCATCCTCCTACCGGGTCTCGCAGCCTGGAACAACAACAATGGCAAGTGTGGGTAAACAAGAACTTCCCTGTCACCGTCCTTGAGGCTACCGCAGTACCTCTCGGGTGCCTGAAGTTACCCACCTTATCTGCGGAGTGGCCAATGGAATATCAAATCAGATTGAATCTTTAGGTTCCTTATCAAATCTTCAGTAATCGTTTGCGGTTCTGGAATCACTTCCAGTTCTACCATACTCCCACTACTGTTTTTTTTTTTTGAAAAAATCCATTTTTAATAAAACTGTGGCGAGTTTAGAACAATATTTCTATTGATCTGCCAGATGGTAGAAAATCAACCCTCGTCATAGCCTGGGTCAACCCACAAACAGCCATTACAGAAACGTGCCTTGAGTTATCCAGAGTCTGGTTTTAATCATAAGCCGGACAACTCCCCGTACCTTGACAATGTTAAGATATGAACTGTACTATATCCAATATAAAACCAGAGGCACTGATTTAATTGAACCAGATTCAAATCATGCAGCTATCTCCAGTGCATGTCAACTAAGTGGAGAGAGGCCGATCAGCGTTACTCAACTTAGGAATGCTTCCAATTATGAGTAACCTGAAAGAGAAGCAATTTCTCTTTATCATTACTATCAACTGAATACCATACACAAGTATCTACATCTTCGATCACTTTGAAGAATCCCGATACTTGCTACACCTGGTTCTCTATTCTATTCAAATACCTATAACTCCTCAAAACTTAGACCCTGTGTTTCTACGAAACACATGTCTAAGAACTAGAGAAGTAAAAAGTAAACAGAATATAGTATGAGGACCAACCCCTCTGTCCTAATGGACACTGGACAACATACAATACTCTGTATAAGTCCGCCGAGTCCAACAACTCTTTGACTGTGTGTCGTAGGTTGAAAACTGTACTTATGGTTAAGAAGAAGTACACCGCTGTTTAATGCTCCTTACCTAACCATCCACTGATATAGGTAAATGTCATCGACATAATATCAAAAGGTATATCTCACTCTATGAAAATAGACGTACAGATATATCAATTTGAAATTGGTGCACAACAGCGGATATTCAAAACCAAATATTTGCCGACCGGCAAACAGCCCAGGTGATTTCCTCAAATATCACCGATTACAACGAATCCCGATATAATGAGGATGATCACCCAATTCCCAACAACCTACTCCCACTCATCATCTGTAAAACCATACAGATGTGAGAATCATACCTGGTAAATACATACCCTGGAGTAAGTATCTAATCGGGAAATCAGTTTTCTTTTAACAGTACACAGTGAAACTGAAACATTGACATGTTTCGATGGGGTATCCTGGTAGTCCTAGTAATGCCTCTACCATTATCCAGATTCACAACTATAACCGTATAATTCTTTGCCACCTCTCCAAATCCCTTTATATGTCTTTAGTCATTACCTTCTGCACACCCCTTAGGCCAAATGGTTTTCTTCCTTCCCTACCGTTCGGCACCAGCCTATGGTTTGGAAGAAGACTATCCAATAAGCATAATGGGTGTACTGTCCTAGTCCTAGGAGCACTCGCAATGCGAGAGAAGGTGAAGATAAAAGATAACCGAATAAACCTTATTCTTATTTCTCCTGAACCAGAGTCCATCCCCGAACTGGAACAAGTTCCTTTCGAGTTCGTATATAACCATACGATGGAGTATCCAAATAAACTGTGGATCTTCGTAGTGATACGGAGTTTCCTGGAGAAATACAAAGGTGATTTAGGATTGGCGAAGAAATACTTGGTTTGGTCGTGAATATCAGTCGCAATTTACTCTGCCCTCTTACTAATCCCTTGCTTTGTCTTAATCTTAATACCTTCTGTACACCATCGTTATGCTAATTGGTTTTCTTCATTCCCCACCGTTCGGCACCAGCCTAAGGTTTGGAAGAAGACTATCCAATAAGCGTAATATGTGTACTATCTCCTAAACCAAGGAGTACTCGCAACTTGAGAGAAGGTAAAAAGGAAAAGACAACTGAATAATCCTATCCGTTTTCTCCAGAACCAGAAACCATCCTCGAATTCCTTCGAGTTCGTATCTAACCATACGATGGTTTTGTCCAATGGAAGTGGACGTTCGTAGTAATACGGGGTGTCCTGGAGAAAAGGGTAAAAGTAGGAGTGGCAATGAGGTCTGCAACTCTGACAATCCAAAAGCCAGTGTAAAGAAGGTTCGGTCAACTTGGTCACTGAGTCATAGTCTTGGGTCGGGTCAATGGTCGCTGCCAAGAGAGAGAGAAAAGAAACACTCAGCGTGCACTCTAACCTAGATCAGAATGGTTACCAATTTATCTAATCTGGAAACCTCCCACTGTACCTCAAATTCTCCTCCAAACCTGAAAGAAGAATTAGTCGGGGTCAACCAAGGAGTAAACCAACTCATCAGTGGGAATCGGGATCCAACTCTCATCGCATGATAACGTGACGGAATCCGCTCACGGTATCACACTCCAGAAGGTATGCGCATATCTGGCAAGTTTCAGTTCTTTTAAAACTCCCGATATGATTTTTACCCCATGCTCTTATGACCTTGACTTTGGCCAACAAATCATAAGTCACATGTCAAGTTCTACCCGTCATTCTCCAGGTTGTTTTGAATCCACCCGTACCTACCCTTGACTTTGGCCAACAAGGCAGTACGACTGTTCCAAACCAACGCATCTATCTATGCTGCATATGAATAACCAACAGCTACCAAACACTGTGCCTTGACTTTGGCCAACAAACACAGCTTGAATACTATTGACTATCCATATGAAACGACGGAGGGCTACGAATGGTTTCTGGCGAAAACCTTTAACGTAATGAACTTGATATCGTTGAAGGAACGGATAGCTTTTAAAAATATAGTGGCGAAAACCTTTACTAAAGAGGTCACTCCCGGTGAAGGGATCTCGGCTCTTTCCCCGTAGAATGGGGTGCAGGATATTCCAAATGAATACCACGATGCAAAGCAAAAGTAATCGGCTATAATGAAGTTAATGCCCTGACGCAAACTTCTGTCCAAGGGGTCACTCCCGGTGAAGGGATCTCGGCCCTTGCCTCGTCGACTGAGGTGCTGGATATTCATAACCGAATATCACTGTGCAAAACAAAAGTGAACGTCCTTGCAATAACAGCTTTTTAAAAAGTGTTCCAACAACATCAGATTAGGTTTGTTTATCTTGCATTGATCCGAATCAATGCAGTCCCATCAATTGATCACACCACAAAGAACGAAAATATACTGACGTACGTATATGCCATCCGCATTCGCCACTGGGTCCCGTCATCACCCGTTAGGTTAGCTAACTAACGGCAGAGCGGGGACTGGACTAGCGCGGATGAAAAACATATACAACATCTACTAATATATATACCAATATATAGTATTTCGCTCAAGGCGTGATAAAATGCAACATCACAGAAATGTACAGCATCACAGAACAATACAGATATCTGGGATCCCCGGGTTTCACAGAGCCACTACTGAAACCCGACGTTCCCCTGGTCGTGTGGATAGCCTGTGCAATGAAATCCTAGACCCCTACGGGCGCGGCAAGTCACCCGCCAAAACCTGAAGCGAGGCAGCCCCCTTCAGCACCGTGAATGGACCACCCAGCACTTCACGGAATCTGGTAACTTAGGCACCCCTCCTGGGTCAACCTGTACCCCCTACGAGTGCGGCGAATAGCCTGCCAATCCTGGAGTGAAGCCCCCTCCGTCCCAATGCCATGAGATGCGGGCTTGTTGCCCTCCAGAACCCGGCTATCCGTACACCCCTCCGCGGGGCAATCCTAGTACAGAAAGTAAAATATACATACAACGGGTACATCGACCGCAACCAGGTCGTTCCCCAAAAGAATAATACAATCAGGCAGTGACGGCAGTCCACATGTCGGACGCTCGCCCCGCAATATCAAATGTACATAATACAACATCACTGTACTAGCATTGCATCCAGGCTATCCCCCACGACCGATCCGCAGCATCACAGCAAAATCACAAAACATCAACGTGAAAGTCACGTTCGCAAATCCGTCTAACCGGGCTATAGCAGTTAGACCGGATTTACCGATCGAGTGACATTCACGGTCGCAGATATAATGTAAATACTGTGAAATAATGTGTTTAAAATATCCGATCGATCAAAAATTAACAAGTGGGCCCCCAAGCATTACTGTAGCAGATCAGGAAATTCTGGGCCCAATGTTATTATTCCAAAACCCCTAAAATTAGCCCAGAAGCCCACTGGAGAAATTGGACACAGTGAGGATACCAATGTGCGGCGGAACCGCGGCCCAAGGGGGGGTTTGGCCGCGGTTCCGCGCTTGACTCATCGACTCACTGCGTCGAATTTTTACAGCAGTCTTAGAACTCCCTGCACATCATTCTGAGACAACCTGAAAAATTTTTCGAGACCAAAAAATTTCAACAGAAAACTGATGTGAACAAAAATGCAAGTTTTGGAATTTTGGTCGATCGGAAATGCAAAACACATCAAACGAAATTAGACGAAGTTAATGGCCTGGCTCTGATACCACTGTAAGTGCACGGCGGCGCCTCGGCCGTCAATCCGACAGCCAAATGCGGAAACGGTGATAAACTTTAATTTTGCGAACTTTGCAAACCGGCACCACCGCGCACTAAACCCCGGATCGGGCCATTAAACTAGATCTAGCTAACAACAAGACGGGTTAGAGATATACCGAGTGATCCGAGTCCTCCGGTCTTCTCGTCGTCGTCCCGATCTCTCGCGGAATGTCCGGTCTCCATCTCCTCGCCGGAAGGGCACCACGTCGCCTGCATCTTTTACGGGCTCCCACCTCAATACCGAGGCAACTCGGGCATGAAGCTGGCAAGTCGACATGCCCAAGAATTGCTGTAGAATGTGTAGGGTTGTGTCTCATTTGGGGTTTTGTTGCCTTTGAAGATGATGGAGGAATCAAGATAAGAAAAATGGTGCTTGCATTTTTCTAGCATGAATAATGAATGCCACACTCAATTGAAACACTCTCATTTTCTCTCATCTAATGTGGCCGGCCATTCTCCCAAGGAAATGGTGGAGGAAAACAAAATATATCACAAGAGGGAGGTGATGGTAGGAGATAGAAAATGGTGACCATATCCAAAAACATCATCATAACAAAACTACATCCAAACCATAACCCTTTCAAATCTCATTTAATGCAAGTGATGGTGGAAAGATATCATACTCAATACAATTGCAAGAAACTCCCTCCACAAATGTTATTTGCACAATTGCAAATAACCCCCTTCCATCGGAAAAGTCCGGCCGGGAAAGAACAAACGAAAACCGGCCGTAACGGAATGCAAACTGGCAACTCCAGAAAACTGGTCCCGTAATAAATTACAGGAAAACCCCGATACTGTGCATACAACCCGCATCTGTATTCCGACCGGATACAAATGCAATGAGACAAAATCTACACTGTACTATACTATGATCCGGCTTAAACTAAAGCCGGCTAGTAATATTCGTCCAATCCTGATCCGTGCAATACCGCACGTATCTAATCGAACCCTGCCATATATCTATACGGTCTCTACTACAAACCGTCCGATCCTGATCCGTACAATACCGCACGTATCTGATCGGACCCTGCCACATCTCCATACGGCCTCTACAGCGTTTCCCCCGAAAGCTAAGTAACTGAAAGTGTGGTGGACTCTAAAGACTCGTCAATACTATAGTTGTGGATTTAACCACTAGCACGTCAGAGGTATAAGCCAATACGTAACGGGCCACCAGCTATTGACCAAAAGGGACATCGATGAGCGAACTCATCCTGACACCCTACTGAGCCTGTCAGTGACAATATCCGTACAGTCCGGTCCGTTCGTCTATGAGCATCGCATGTCGGGGCTAGGGGGTTGGTAAAAGTCAGACCCCCAAAAGAGGTACAAGTCGTGTCGGAGTGTAGCCCAGAACACCCTGAGATACTACTGGAATACCTACCAGTAAATCTCCTGCCTTGGCCAAGGACTTCGTGTAATGGCTCTCCTAGACACAGCGCGACCTCACCCCCAATACCGGGAGAGACGAACCCCTGAAGATCCGCTCACTGCCTCCATGTGGCTCGGGACTGTATCCAACTAAAACCTGTTTGCACGACTCCTTTGAGCCGTGGTAGGGTAGTAATCAAAGCACAGTGGGAACTCACACGAGACAAATGACGATCCCCAGGTCGATGAACTAACCTGTACACATGTCACCAGGGAACTGCTATCTGACGTCAGGTATAAGACCAACTAGCATATCCCCGGCGAGTCCTGTCCGGTGTACTCATAACCCAATGAGCACCTGTATACATCTTAGGTGAACCAACTGACACCAGTGGCTTGTGAGACCGGCCACCGCCCCTCGTCGGGGTCTCGACTGTATACACTAGTCTACTCTGGAGAATCGATGCCCTGTCTCGAAACTCCCACGACTAGGGACCTTTTAAGGATGTGCTTATAGACCCCAGCTCCCACTTATATGATCGCCCTCATACTGCTGGTGGTCAAGCAAGAATCCTAGGGGCTCTATCAAACGTGCAATAGTGACCTGTCAGGTCACCTAAAGCAGTACACGATGATAAAGGTAAACCAGATAGCAAACTATCAACTCGAGTAAGACTGTCGTCCCGGGATAGGTCCTCCCTCAATCATTCCAATCACATGCCTGTGATCCAATAATTGACTCTGAGGGCACTATCTCCAACACGGGGCACATCCAGGTTGCGGTTGTAGCCACCGTTGTATTATTTCTTTTTACTGTTTTTTCTCCTAGGATAGACCAAAGGTGGGGTGCACAAACTACATGGTATTTCGAAGTGCTAAGTGGCATACTCACGTTGTTGAGGGAGACCGCTTCATTTCCGGTACTTGGCGGGTAGTTTTCCGTACCCGTAGGGATCTGGGGTGGGGTAATGGCTATTCATCACAACTGTGTAATCCGTCTTTTCTTACAGGCTCAAAAGAAACGCGGATTGCTTGCATATCTAATAAAGTTTATCTGTGATCTGGAATGCCTATTATTGCGTCTGACGAATGTACAATATCTACATATGATAGCTACTTAGACGTCACTTATGTTTTACACCCGCACTAGCCCAGCCCCCGCTCTGCCGTTAGTTAAGTAACCTAACGGGTGATGACGGGACCCCGTGGCGAATGCGGATGGCATAAGAGGACATTGTATTTTCGTTGTTATCTGTAATGATAGGTTTAAGATGGGACGCATTATTTTAATGCAGAGAAAAATAAAACCTAAACTGAATCGTTGGATCAATTTCTAAAACCACTCGGTTTTCTTCAAAAAGAAATTTTTTAATGCGGAGCTTAAACCACTCCTTTTAATAATGGCTATCATGGTTCCTTCGATCATATCAAGTTCACTACATTAACGGTTTTTTGTCAAAAAAACCAGCTGTAACCCTCCGTCATTTCAAATAGACAACACATCGTATTCATGCTATGCTTGTTGGCCTACGTCACGGCATGGTGGATGGTAGCAGTGTGGTTTGCTTATTTGTTGCACAGATAGATGCATTAGTATAGGACAGACGTACAGCCTTGTTGGCCTACATCAAGGGCATGTACGATGTACCTAAATTAATCAGGACAACGACGGGTAGAACTTGACTTGCGTCTTATGATTTGTTGGCCTACTTCAAGGTCATAAGAGTTTGGGGTAAAAATCATATCGGTAGTTTCAAACATAAAGGAAACTTGCAGATTTAGCATACCTTCTGGAGTGTGGTGACTAGAGTGGCTTCCATCTAGTACATCATGCAATGATAGTTGGATCCCGATCTCACTGATAAGTAGGATTACTCTCGGGAAACATTCTCACTTAACAATCAATGCTATAAACTAAGTAGGCGTCCAGAAAGGTGTTAGAGGGGATACGCCTCCAGGGAAAAGAGGTTATTTAATTAAGGAACTTCGCGAAAACGTTGGAAAACCTCCCTCGAAGTACTAACACCAGCCTGGCTGAAAGGTTGAGCAAGTATTGTGACGTGTGATTAAATCCTGACTAGTTCTTCTTTTAGGTTTTGAAGAAGGATTTGAAGGAACAGTGGGAGCCATCATGTTTAGATATATTAATAACCAATCTAAACTTGCAATAAGCATATGCTGAGTGTTTTCTTTTCTGTCTCTCAAGCAGCTACCATGACAGGACTAAAACTATTACCTAAAAAAAATATACTGAACGGGCAGAACTATAAAGATTGGCTAAGGAACGTCACTATTGCACTGACTTATGACAAAGTAGCATATGTTACAACCGTTGTTCCTCCCCTTATCCCTGGACCAGATTCCTCAATTGTGGACAAGGAAGTTCGCAAAACCTGGGATCTATACTGTGAGCGAGCTAAGTGTATCGTGCTGGCGTCCATGAACAATGAACTCCAGAAACAGCACGAGAGTATGGATATTGTATCCATCTTTCTCCATGTCAAGGAATTATATGGAGAGCACTCCCGTATCGCGAGGTACGAGACCTCAAGGAAACTTTTCCAGATGAGGTTAGCTCCAGGATCGCCTGTAAAAGAGCACGTCCTCAAAATGATCAGCCTCATTGAGGAACTCGCAAATCTGGGATGCGTGCTAGATAATGATTTGTATATTGACTTGATATTGCAGTCCCTTCCCCACACCTTCTCTCAGTTCGTGCTTAGATTCAACATGCACGAAATGGAAGCTGATCTTCCAAAGCTCCTCAACATGTTGAGGGTAGCAGAGACCTCCTTGAAAAAGGAGAAGACCCCCGTTCTATATGTTGGCCAATCATCCTCTTCTAAATCTAAAGCGAAAGTTAAAGGGAAGAAGAAGATGAAAGCCACCAAACCGAAGGGTAGGGTCAAGAAGGTGTAGGGAATGAACAAGGCAGGAAGGGTGAAAGCGGATACAAACGAATGCTTTTATTGTCACAAGCAAGGGCACTGGAAGAAGGACTGTATAGCCTTCAAAGCCAAGGACAAGAAGCAAGCTGTTGCTTCTGCTTCAGGTGTGTTCGTAATCGAAAATTGTCTTTCAGTAAACTCTACATTATGGGTACTTGATACCGGTTCTGGTTCTTACATCTATAATTCATTGCAGGATCTGAGAAATAGTAGAGTATTGGGGGCAGGTGATATGACTCTCCGGATAGGCAATGGAATGCTTGTAGATGCTATTGCAATAGGGGAATATCACCTAGGGTTGACTAGTGGGCACATTTTTGTGCTGTACAGCTGTTTTGTATTCCCGGTATATTATTATATCAGTATCTTTGTTATCTAATGAAGGATATAATTTTGCGCTTGAAAGAAATGTCATGAACATTCTCCTAAATCAATAATTGATTGGGTATGGCAAACTGGAAAACGGCATATACATACTTAATCAACCTCGAATTTTCAATATTCAAAACACACTTAAAAGAAAGGCTCCAGATTCAAATCAAGCCTTCCTATGGCATTGTAGACTTGGTCATATAAACGAAACAAGGTTGACTAAGTTACATAAAGATGGATATCTAGATCCGTTTGAATATTCATCATATGCAACTTGTCAATCATGTATCAAAGGAAAAATGACCAAATCTCCGTTCTCCGGACACGGAGCGAGAGCCGAAGAACACTTGGGACTTGTACACAGTGATGTATATGGTCCAATGTCTACACATGCGAGAAGCGGTCACTCCTACTTCATCACTTTTACTGATGACTTCTCTAGGTTTGGACATGTGTTCTTATTGAAACATAAATACGAGGCCTTTGAGAAGTTTAAGGAGTATAAAAATGAAGTAGAGAAACAAACTGGTAAATGCATCAAGACACTTCGATCTGATCGAGGTGGAGAATACTTAAGTACCAGTTTCTTTGAATGCTTAAAAGAGAATGGAATTCTCTCTCGGCTTACTCTGCCTTATACACCTCAGCATAATGGTGTATCAGAAAGGATGAATCGCACGCTATTAGATATGGTGCGTTCAATGATGAGTAGTGCTGAGTTGCCACTTTCCTTCTGGGGATTTGCTCTAGAATCAGCAGCATACTTATTGAATAGAGTTCCAACTAAGTCTGTGCCTACCACTCCATAGGAAATGTGGAGCGGGAAGAGACCATATCTCAAGTATATCAAGATATGGAGGTGTCCGGCATATGTTAAAAAGCATAGACCGGACAAGCTCGAGGCACGATTGGTTTTGTGCAAGTTTGTACGATACCCCAAACATTCAAGGGGGTACATGGTCTACCACAATGATGAACAAAAGGTGTTTGTCGCTCGCCACATTGTCTTCTTAGAAAGCGAATTTCTCGCAAAAGAAATTAGTGGGAGCGCGGTAGAGCTGGAAGAAATTCTAGAACCTCAAACTGCTACCGAGGACATAGAAGAACCTCAGATTTCAATAGAACATGACGAACCAACGCCACTCCGCAGATCTAGTAGGCTTTCTCATCCTCCTGAAAGATACTATGGTTTTCTTCTAGATGGGGATCGAGAGGATTGCATCATCGATGATGATGAGCCTACTAGTTTTCAGCAGGTTATCACGAGTATTGACTCGGTGAAATGGCTGGATGCTATGAGATCCGAAATGGAATCCATGTACACCAATAAAGTATGGACTTTAGAAGTTACTCCTCCTGGGGTGAAACCAGTTGGATGCAAATGGATCTTCAAAAAGAAAATTTGTGCACTTGGACAAGTGGAAACCTACAAAGCTAGACTCGTTGCAAAAGGTTTTCGTCAAAGACCAGGATTGGACTATGATGAAACCTTTTCACCTGTAGCTATGCTTAAATCCATTCGGATCCTGCTTGCCATTGCTGCCTTCCATGACTATGAAATCTGGCAAATGGATGTAAAAACAGCTTTTCTAAATGGACATTTAGAAGAGATTGTTTACATGGATCAACCGGAAGGTTTCTTAGACAGTGGGAGCAGCGGAAGAGTGTGCAGGTTGCTTAAATCCATCTATGGATTAAAGCAAGAATCGCGAAGTTGGAACATCTGCTTTGATAAGACAGTCAAAGAATTTGACTTTATCAAAAATGTAGATGAACCATGTATTTATAGGAAGATTGTAGAAGGAGCAGTAGTCTTCCTCGTTTTGTACGTCGACGACATACTACTGATAGGGAATGATATCCCTATACAATCAGTAAAGCTCTTCTTGTCACAGAAATTCTCCATGAAAGACTTGGGTGATGCAACCTACATTTTGGGTATTAAGATCTATCGTGATAGATGTAAGCCCGCGGGGGCGCCCCGGCCGTCGATCCGACGCCGGAAACGCGGAAAACAAAAACTTTGCGAACTTTGCAAAACGGCACCACCGCGGACTTTTCACCCGGATCGGGCCATTAACCTAGCTAGCTAGCAAAAAGAAAAGAGTAGAGAAGCTATACCAAGCGATCCGTGTCCTTCGGTCTTCGTCTCCGCTCCGATCTCCCGCGGAATCTCCGTCACCTCCTCGCTCGTCGGAAAGGGCACCACGTAGCCGGAATCTTTTACGGGCTCCCGCCTCTTGACCGAGGCAACTCGGGCGCGAAGTTGGCTAGCCGACGCGTCCAAGACTTGCTATAGAATAGTGTAGAAGCTTATCTCTTTGGGGTTCTTGAAGTTGCCTTGATGGAAGGATGTGAGGAAGAGAAGAAAAGCAACTCAAGAAAATGTGCTTATGAACTTGTTAGCATGGAAAAAGATATGAAGCATTTTTCTCACTCAAAAAGAAATGATCCTCTCCCTCACACTAAAGTGGCCGGCCCCCTTGTTCAAGAAAATGAGATTGGAGAGAGAAAAATGCAAGAAAGAAAGAATATATCAACAATATGGAAAATGGTCAAACTCATTTCTCATTTCAATCCCTTCACAACCTATCACAAGAAAAGCAAGTGATGAGATTAAAAAAGAATCTCATCATGAAGCAAGTCTCATCATGCCACAAATAAGCAAGAAAGCCCCTCCACTAAGTGTTAATTGCAAACTTGCAATTAACACCCTCCATCAAGAAAGTCCGACCGAGAAGGAATGAAGGAAAACCGGTCGGAACGGAATGCAAACTGGCAACTTCAGAAAACCGATCCCGTAATAAATTACAGGAAAACCCCACTACTGCAAATACATGCCCGCATTTGTATTCCCACTGAACACAAATGCAAAGAGACAAAACTACACTATCTAAAACTAGAATCCGGCTTAAGCTAAAGCCGGCTAGTAAAAACCGTCCGATCACGATCCGTGCAATACCGCACGTATCTGATCGAACCCTGCCATATCTCCATACGGCCTCTACAGCGTTTCGCCCGAAACTTGAGTAACTGTCTGTGTGGTGGACTCTAAAGACTCGTCAATACTATGGCTGTGGATTTAACCACTAGCACGTCAGAGGTATTAGCCATACGTGACGGGCCACCAGCTATTGACCAAAAGGGACGTCGATGAGCGAACTCATCCTGACACCCTACTGAGCCTGTCAGTGACAATATCTGTACAGTCCGGTCCGTTCGTCTATGAGCATCGCATGGCGGGCCTAGGGGGTTGGTAAAAGTCAGACCCCCAAAAGCGGTACAAGTCGTGTCGGAGTGTAGCCCAGAACACCCTGAGATACTACTGGAATACCTACCAGCAAATCTCCTGCCTTGGCCAAGGACTTTTCATGTTCTGGCTCTCCTAGACACAGCACGACCTCACCCCCAATACCGGGAGAGACGAACCCCTGCAGATCCGCTCACTGCCTCCATGTGGCTCGGGACTGTACCCAACTAAAACCTGTTTGCACGACTCCTTTGAGCCGTGGTAGGGTAGTAATCAAAGTACAGTGGGAACTCACACGAGACAAATGACGATCCCAGGTCGATGAACTAACCTGTACACATGTCACCTGGGAACTGCTATCTGACGTCTGGTATATCCCAACTAGCAGGTTCCCGGCGAGTCCTGTCCAGTATACTCATAACCCAATGAGCACCTGTATACATCTTAGGTGAACCAACTGACACCAGTGGCTTGTGAGACCGGCCACCGCCCCTCGTCGGGGTCTCGACTGTATACACTAGTCTACTCTGGAGAAACGATGCCCTGTCTCGAATCTCCCACGACTAGGGACCTTTTAAGGATGTGCTTGTAGACCCCCAGCTCCCACTTATATGATCGCCCTCATACTGCTGGTGGTCAAGCAAGAATCCAAGGGGCTTTATCAACGTGTAATAGCGACTCGAAAGGTCACCTAAAGCAGTACACGATGATAAAGATAAACCAGATAGCATACTATCATCTCGAGTAAGACTGTCCTACCGGGATAGGTCCTCCCCTCAATCATTGCAATCACGTGCCTGTGACCCAATAATTGACTCTGAGGGCACTATCTCCAACAATCTCCCACTTGCACTCAAGGCTAATTATTGCGATGTCGCATACTCACAGCCCGTGTGATACCGAACACCCAACTCCTCTACTAGTCAGTCTCACAAAGCTCGTTTGCGAAACTATTTCGTTTGAGGAATAGCCTCAGTGAGTGGATCCGCTTTGATGTTTCTTTCTATGTCTCTCTATATCCCATGTTCGTAGAGAAAACTATCTCCCGAAAACGAGCAATACCTGTCCTAGAATGTCTGGATGTCTGATGGGACCTAGCTCATAAGTGAACTCCAAATCCAAACTTCTTAGACTGTATCGACAACTGAACTTAATCAGTGTCCTGCGCCATGCCTTCCCTCAGTATCCACCTGGACCAACTGTCCAAAATACTGCCCCTCGTCAGAGGGAAAAACTATAACTCTGACAGCCACTCTGCCATCCATGTCACCTTGGAAGCCTGGAATGATAACCGTCTCCTAAAGGAGGCTGCCGTTATCAATTCCTTAGAACATTCACTTATGTTCTAAAACTGCTTCCGACTGTTTCTCCAGGATTGGATCAATATCAACTTATTGCACCTACTGCAAGAACAACATCTGGTGTGGTACTTGACATCTCATGATTGACTCAATTGCCTAAGCAAGTGATCTGTCAATTATGCGTATCCCTCTCCCCATTAGTCTGTAAGACACCTTTAGAGAGGGTGACTCCATTACCTGCAGGTACACTACCGTGCGAGGAGTCGTCCATTCTAAATACTCATAGAATGCGGTCAAAGTACCCAGATTGGGAAACCACCCAAATCTAGATCTAAAACCATAGATCTAGTAACCAGAATGTCTGATATTATATCCAAGTCCTATGTGGAGAAACCACTGTGTGACGACCAAAGTATAACCGACCGTAGTATAGGAATATCACTTCCTACTCTGTGTATGTCATCAAATACCAGGACATCACACCCTACTACCTTCTTAACAGATCCATCCCCTATTCTGATGAAGTCAAACCTATGACTGTCACATCAGAAATAGATGATCTATCTCCGTTATATCTGCTTTAGTCTATAAATAGACATAAGCCTGATATCCACCAATGCTTCCGCTGCTCCCACTGACTACGACAACCCTCTGGCAGAGTCATATATACGTACGCTTCTAAAGCAAGTTTAGAACGACGCTATACTCATCCTTCCGCCGGGTCTCGCAGCCTGGAACAACAGCAATGGCTAGTTTGGGTAAACAAGAACCTCCCTGCCACTGTCCTTGAGCATACCGAAGTACCTCTCGAGTGCCTGAGGTTACCCACCATATCTGCGGAGTGGCTAATGGAATGTCAAACCAGATTGAATCTTTAGGTTCTTATCAAATCTTCAGTAATCGTTTGCGGTTCTGGAATCACTTCCAGTTCTACCATACTCCCACTACTGTTTTCTGAAAAAATCCATTTTTAATAAAACTGTGGCGAGTCTAGAACAATATCACTATTGATCTTCCAGATGGTAGAAAATCAACCCTCGTCATAGCCCGGGTCAACCCACAAACAGCCATTACTGAAACGTGCCTTGAGTTGTCCAGAGTCTGGTTTTAAGCATAAGCCGGACAACTCCCCGTATCTTAACAATGTCAAGATATGAACTGTTCTATATCCAAGAAACAGAGGCACTGATTTAATTGAACCAGATTCAAATCATGCAGCTGTCTCCAGTGCATGTCAACTAAATGGAAGAGAGGCCGATCAGCGTTACTCAACTTAGGAGTACTTCCAATTATGAGTAACCTGAAAGAGAAGCTAGTTCTCTTAATCATTACTATCAACTGAATACCATTCACAAGTATCTACATCTTCGATCTCCTTGAAGAATCCCGATACTTGCAACACTTGGTTCTCTACTTTACTCTTATACCTATAACTCCTCAAAATTTAGACCCTGTGTTTCTACGAAACACATGTCTAAGAACTAGAGAAGTTAAAAGTAAACAGAATATAGTACGAGGACCAACCCCTCTGTCCTCATGGACACTGGACGACATACAATACTCTGTATAAGTCCGCTGAGTCTAGCGACTCATTCACTGTGTGTCGTAGGTTGAAAACTGTACTTTTGGTTAAGAAGAATTACACCGTTGTTCAATGCTCCTTACCTAACCATCCACTGGTATAGGTAAATGTTATAGACATAATTTCAAAAAGATATGTCTCACTCTATAAAAATAGACGTACAGATATATCAATTTGAAATTGGTGCACAACAACGGATATTCAAAACCAAATATTTGCCGACCGGCAAACAACCCAGGTGGCTTCCTCAAATATCACCAATTCCAACGAATCCCGATATAATGAGGAGGGTCACCTAATTCCCAATAACTCACTCCCACTCATCATCTGTAAAACCATACAGATGTGAGACTCATACCTGGTAAATACATACCCTGGAGCAAGTGCCTAATTGGGAAATCAGTTTTCATTTAACAGTACACAGTGAAACTGAAACATTGAGATGTTTCGATGGGGTATCCTGGTATTCTTAGTAATGCCTCTTCCAATATCCAGATTCACAACTATAACTGTGTAATTCTTTGTCATCTCTCCAAATCCCTTTATATGTCTTTAGTCATTACCTTCTGTACACCCCTTTAGGCCAAATGGTTTTCTTCCTTCCCTACCGTTCGGCACCAGCCTATGGTTTGGAAGAAGACTATCCAATAAGCATAATGGGTGTACTGTCCTAGTCCTAGGAGCACTCGCAATGCGAGAGAAGGTGAGGATAAAAGACAACCGAATGAACTTAATTCATAGGTGATTTAGGATTGACAAAGAAGTACATGGTTTGGTCGTGAATAGCAGTCGCAATTTACTTTGCCCTCTTACTAATCCCTTGCTTTGTCTGAACTTAATACCTTCTGTACACCGTTTAGGCTAATTGGCTTTCTTCATTCCCTACCGGTCGGCACCAGCCTAAGGTTTGTAAGAAGACTATCCAATTTGCATAATAGGTGTACTATCTCCTAAACCAAGGAGTACTCGCAACCTGAGAGAAGGTAAAAGGTAAAGACAACTGAATAGTCCTATTCGTTTTCTCCAGAACCGGAAACCATCCTCGAAGTCCTTCGAGTTCGTATATAACCATACGATGGTTTTGTCTAATGGAAGTGGACGTTCGTAGTAATACGGGGTGTCCCGGAGAAAAGGGTAAAAGTAGGAGTGGCAAAGAGGTCTGCAACTTTGACAATCCAAAAGCCAGTGTTAAGTAGGTTCGGTCAACTTGGTCACTGAGTCATAGTCTAGGGTCGGGTCAATGGTCGCTGCCAGAGAGAGAGAGAAAAGAAACACTCAGCGTGCACTCTAACCTAGATCAGAATGGTTATCACTTTATCTAATCTGGGAACCTCCCACTGTAACGTCAAATTCTTCCCCAAACCTGAAAGAAGAATTAGCCGGGATCACCCGAGGAGTAAACCAACTCATCAGTGGGAATCGGGATCCAACTCTCATCGCATGATAACGTGACGGAATCCGCTCATGCTATCACACTCCAGAAGGTATGCGCATATCTGGCAAGTTTCAGTACTTTTGAAACTCCCGATGAGGATTTCTGCCCCATGCTCTTATGACCTTGACGAAGGCCAACAAATCATAAGTCACATGTCAAGTTCTACCCGTCATTCTCCAGGTTGATTTGAACCCACCCGCACAAGCCCTTGACGAAGGCCAACAAGGCTATACGACTGTCCCAAACCAACGCATCTATCTATGCTGCAGAAAGGCAACAAGCAGCTACCATACACTATGCCTTGACGAAGGCCAACAAACATAGCATGAATACTACGTGCTACCCGTCTGAAACGACGGAGGGCTACGAATGGTTTCTGGCGAAAACCTTTAACGTAATGAACTTGATATCGTTGAAGGAACTGATAGCTTTATAAAAATATAGTGACGACAACCTTTGCTAAAGAGGTCACTCCCGGTGAAGGGATCTCGGCTCTTTCCCCGTAGAATGAGGTGCAGGATATTCCAACTGAATACCACGATGCAAAGCAAAAGTAATCGGCTATAGTGAAGTCACTGCCCTGACGCAAACTTTTGTCCAAGGGGTCACTCCCGGTGAAGGGATCTCGGCCCTTGCCTCGTCGACTGAGGAGCAGGATATTCCAAATGAATACCACGATGCAAAACAAAAGTGAACGTCCTTGCAATAACAGCTTTTTGAAAAAGTGTTCCAACAACATCAGAATAGGTTTGTTTATCTTGCATTGATCCGAATCAACGCAGTCCCATCAATTGATCACACCACAAAGAACGAAAATATACTGATGTACGTATATGCCATCCGCATTCGCCACTGGGTCCCGTCATCACTCGTTAGGTTAGCTAACTAACGACAGAGCGGGGACTGGACTAGCGCGGATGAAAAACATATACAACATCTACTAATATATATATAATATATAATTTTCGCTCATGGCGTGATAAAAAGCAACACAGAAATGTATAGCAACACAGATCAATACAGATATCTGGGATCCCCAGGTTTCACAGAGCCGCTGAAACCCGACGTTCCCCTGGTCGTGTGGATAGCCTGTGCAATGAAATCCTAGACCCCTACGGGCGCGGCAAGTCACCCGCCAAAACCTGAAGCGAGGCAGCCCCCTTCAACGACGTGAATGGACCACCCAGCACTTCACGGAATCCGGTAACTTGGGCACCCCTCCTGGGTCAACCTGTACCCCCTACGAGTGCGGCGAATAGCCCGCCAATTCTAGAGTGAAGCCCCCTCCGTCTCAATGCCATGAGATGCGGGCTTGTTGCCCTCCAGAACCCGGCTATCCGTGCACCCCACCGCGGGGCAATCCTAGTACAGAAAGTAAAATATACATACAACGGGTACATCGACCGCAACCAGGTCGTGCCCCAAAATAATAATACAAACAGGCAGTGACGGCAGTCCACATGTCGGACGCTCGCCCCGCAATATCAAATGTACATATAAAACAGAACTGTACTACCACTGCAACCAGGCTATCCCCCACGACCGATCCGCAACAACACAGTACAATCACAGAACATCAACGTGAAAGTCACGTTCGCAAATCCGTCTAACCGGGCTATAGCAGTTAGACGGGATTTACCGATCAAGTGACATTCACGGTCGCAGATATAATGTAAAAACTGTGAACTAGCATGTTTAAAATATCCGATCGAACAAATTTATCAAAGTGGGCCCCCAAAAAGAACTGTAGCACTTACAGAAAACCTGGGCCCAAATAAAATATCCCAAAAGCCCTATTTCTATACCACAAGCTTACTGGGAAACTTTGGTGCCACAATTCCTCTTATCCGCCGCGCAAGCGCGGCCAAACCAGGGTTTTGGCCGCGCTTCCGCGGTGGAACTGAGGAATTGGTGGATCGTATTTTCCCAGATTTCTTATAATTGCTTGTACATGCCTCTGCAACAACCTGAAAAATTTTAGGAGCTCAAAAAATTTCAACAGAGAACACATGTGCACAAAAATACGGTTTTTGGGGATTTTGTTCGATCGGGTTCTAAACGCGCTAGAGCAAGCTAGGCATGGTTAATGGCGTGGCTCTGATACCATTGTAAGCCCGCGGGGGTGCCCCGGCCGTCGATCCGACGCCGGAAACGCGGAAAACAAAAACTTTGCGAACTTTGCAAAACGGCACCACCGCGGACTTTTCACCCGGATCGGGCCATTAACCTAGCTAGCTAGCAAAAAGAAAAGAGTAGAGAAGCTATACCAAGCGATCCGTGTCCTTCGGTCTTCGTCTCCGCTCCGATCTCCCGCGGAATCTCCGTCACCTCCTCGCTCGTCGGAAAGGGCACCACGTAGCCGGAATCTTTTACGGGCTCCCGCCTCTTGACCGAGGCAACTCGGGCGCGAAGTTGGCTAGCCGACGCGTCCAAGACTTGCTATAGAATAGTGTAGAAGCTTATCTCTTTGGGGTTCTTGAAGTTGCCTTGATGGAAGGATGTGAGGAGGAGAAGAAAAGCAACTCAAGAAAATGTGCTTATGAACTTGTTAGCATGGAAAAAGATATGAAGCATTTTTCTCACTCAAAAAGAAATGATCCTCTCCCTCACACTAAAGTGGCCGGCCCCCTTGTTCAAGAAAATGAGATTGGAGAGAGAAAAATGCAAGAAAGAAAGAATATATCAACAATATGGAAAATGGTCAAACTCATTTCTCATTTCAATCCCTTCACAACCTATCACAAGAAAAGCAAGTGATGAGATTAAAAAAGAATCTCATCATGAAGCAAGTCTCATCATGCCACAAATAAGCAAGAAAGCCCCTCCACTAAGTGTTAATTGCAAACTTGCAATTAACACCCTCCATCAAGAAAGTCCGACCGAGAAGGAATGAAGGAAAACCGGTCGGAACGGAATGCAAATTGGCAACTTCAGAAAACCGATCCCGTAATAAATTACAGGAAAACCCCACTACTGCAAATACATGCCCGCATTTGTATTCCCACTGAACACAAATGCAAAGAGACAAAACTATACTATCTAAAACTAGAATCCGGCTTAAGCTAAAGCCGGCTAGTAAAAACCGTCCGATCACGATCCGTGCAATACCGCACGTATCTGATCGAACCCTGCCATATCTCCATACGGCCTCTACAGCGTTTCGCCCGAAACTTGAGTAACTGTCTGTGTGGTGGACTCTAAAGACTCGTCAATACTATGGCTGTGGATTTAACCACTAGCACGTCAGAGGTATTAGCCATACGTGACGGGCCACCAGCTATTGACCAAAAGGGACGTCGATGAGCGAACTCATCCTGACACCCTACTGAGCCTGTCAGTGACAATATCTGTACAGTCCGGTCCGTTCGTCTATGAGCATCGCATGGCGGGCCTAGGGGGTTGGTAAAAGTCAGACCCCCAAAAGCGGTACAAGTCGTGTCGGAGTGTAGCCCAGAACACCCTGAGATACTACTGGAATACCTACCAGCAAATCTCCTGCCTTGGCCAAGGACTTTTCATGTTCTGGCTCTCCTAGACACAGCACGACCTCACCCCCAATACCGGGAGAGACGAACCCCTGCAGATCCGCTCACTGCCTCCATGTGGCTCGGGACTGTACCCAACTAAAACCTGTTTGCACGACTCCTTTGAGCCGTGGTAGGGTAGTAATCAAAGTACAGTGGGAACTCACACGAGACAAATGACGATCCCAGGTCGATGAACTAACCTGTACACATGTCACCTGGGAACTGCTATCTGACGTCTGGTATATCCCAACTAGCAGGTTCCCGGCGAGTCCTGTCCAGTGTACTCATAACCCAATGAGCACCTGTATACATCTTAGGTGAACCAACTGACACCAGTGGCTTGTGAGACCGGCCACCGCCCCTCGTCGGGGTCTCGACTGTATACACTAGTCTACTCTGGAGAAACGATGCCCTGTCTCGAATCTCCCACGACTAGGGACCTTTTAAGGATGTGCTTGTAGACCCCCAGCTCCCACTTATATGATCGCCCTCATACTGCTGGTGGTCAAGCAAGAATCCAAGGGGCTTTATCAACGTGTAATAGCGACTCGAAAGGTCACCTAAAGCAGTACACGATGATAAAGATAAACCAGATAGCATACTATCATCTCGAGTAAGACTGTCCTACCGGGATAGGTCCTCCCCTCAATCATTGCAATCACGTGCCTGTGACCCAATAATTGACTCTGAGGGCACTATCTCCAACAATAGATCTAATAGAATGTTGGGAATTTCACAGTCCAGGTATATTGACACTATACTAAAGAGATTTAGTATGGAAGATTCCAAGCGCGGTAATATGCCCGCTTGTCACGGGATCACCCTCTTAAAAGACATGTCTCCAAAGACTGATGAAGAGAGGGCTCGCATGGGCATTATAACCTATGCTTCGGTAGTAGAATCTATAATGTATGCGATGTTATGTACAAGACCAGATGTAGCTTACGCACTTGGTGTAGTAAGCAGGTATCAGTCTGACCCAGGAGAGAAGCATTGGATAGCAGTAAAGAACATTCTCAAGTACCTGAGAAGGACTAAGGAGATGTTCTTGATTTACGGTAATGGGGACCTCCAGGTAGAGGGTTTTACCGACTCCGTCTTCCAAGGTGACAAAGATGATTCTAAATCCATTTTGGGTTTTGTGTTTACCCTCAATAGAGGGGCGGTATGTTGGAAGAGTTCCAAACAAGATACCGTCGCAGACTCAACTTTGGAGGCTGAGTATATAGCTGCTAGTGAAGCCGCAAAAGAGGCTGTCTGGATGAGGAAGTTCATCTCTGAACTTCAGGTGGTTCTGTCCATTGCCAATCCAATACCTTTGTATTGTGATA
This sequence comes from Agapanthus africanus, assembly GCA_030015575.1. Classification (NCBI taxonomy): domain Eukaryota; kingdom Viridiplantae; phylum Streptophyta; class Magnoliopsida; order Asparagales; family Amaryllidaceae; genus Agapanthus; species Agapanthus africanus. The sequence goes on from JASDDO010000001.1 coordinate 412,258,465, forward strand.
ACAATGGGGTTGTAGCATTAGCGAAGGAACCGAGGTCCCATCAGAAATCCAAGCATATCTTAAGGCGGTTTCACCTGATCTGGGAGATCGTTGATCGTCGGGAGATCGAGGTACGGAGAATGGACACAAAAGACAACATGGCAGATCCATTCACCAAGGCCATCCATCAAGTTCAGTTTGAGAGGCTGTTTGTGATGTTGGGCATGCTGTACTCCAGCAACTGGATCTAGTGAAGACAGAGGGTACTCATTGCGCCAATTATAGGCCTTAGTGCAAGTGGGAGATTGTTGGATATATATGCCCTAGAGGCCTTCATTGTATAGGATGCTGGGGATATGTATGTACATGACAGTCTTGCTTAATATGATAGTACGCTATTTGGTTTGTCTTTATCTTAACATATGATATATTTTGCGTAGTATTCATATATATATATATATACATATGTTGATAAAGCCCATAGAGTGTTTGCCTGACTACCTGCGTTGTGATGGCAGTCATACTAGTGGAAGCTGGATAGTCAATAGGCACATCCTTAGAGGTCCCTGGTCGCAGGAGTATCGAGACTGGGCATCGATACTCCGGAGTAGACTGGTGTATACATATCTAGACCCTGAGGAGGGGCAATGAATTGGTCCCGCACCCATTGGTTGAGTGCACCTAAGATTGTATACAGATGCTCACTGGATGTGAGTACACCGGACAGGACTCGCCGAGAACTGACTGGATGGTATTTATACTTAACGTCAGATAGCAGTTCTCAGGTGACATGTGTGCAGATAGTCCGTTGACTTAAGGTCATCATTTATCTCGTGTGAGTTCCCACGGTGCTTTGATTACTACCCTACCACGGTTCAAAGGAGTCGTGCAAACAGGTTTCAGTTGGGCACAGTCCTGAGCCACATGGAGGCAGTGAGTGACTGTTAGGGATTCGTCTCTCCCGGTATAAGGAGATGATATCGCACAGTGATCAGTTGGTCATTACCTTAAGTCCCTGGCCAGGGCTGATATAGAGAATTGCTGATAGACTAATCAGTAGATTCTTGGATGGTAATTAAGCCATGCCGACAGGACTTGTACGGTCATTAGGGGTCTGGCGTTTACCACCTCCCTAGACCATACATGCGGTACTCTTAGACGAACAGACCGGACTGCACGGATATTGTCACAGACAGGCTCAGTAGGAGTTCGGATGGGTTTCCTCATCGGCCTTCTTATCGACATCTACCTGGGGACCGTTACGTACAGCTAGTGCCGCTTGCGCTCTGTGGTTAAACCCACTGTTAGCGTAGTAGTCGAGTCTTTAGAGTCCCACACAGAGTTTTCCCAAACACCAGGCGAAACCATATAGAGGTCGTACGGTTTTACGACAAGGGTTCGGACGAATACGTGTTTAAACGCCCGTACGACATTTGGACAGTTTTTTCTAGACGGCTTTGGTATAAGCCAGATTCTTGTATCAGGTTATTGGATTTATACAGTCTAAAGTTTTTCCGTGTTTTCACGGATTGGAGGGGCGTTCTCGTAATTTCCGGGAAGCTTCTAGAAGCATGGCGACTTGAGGGGTTTAGGTGGCATTGTCATTAATGTAATTGTGACTCATAATGTGTGATTCACTATGTCATTAATGCATTATTAAATGCTTAATGACTCACATAGTGAATCACTCATATACATTTATGAAGCATGATGAATAATCTCTTATTATTCATTTTATTGATTTATTCATTATGCATAATATATTAAGTGAGAAGCAATTTCATTTCATTATTCTAGTTCACCTTCTCTCTCCTCAAGCTCACTCTTTCTTCAAGCTCTAATCCTACCACTCATGAGTTGAGAACAAGGATTAGAAAAGACTAAACATCCCATAACCTAACTCTATATGACCTAAGTTCCTTTGATTAGCAACTAGAGAAACTTAGTTACCTCAAGTTTTGAGGTGAAGCTTGGATTAGGGTTCTCGGGTGGACCATCTATCACTTCGAGGAGGCCGAGGAGGACGAAGAGATCGTAAAGACGAAGGACACGTATCACTAGGTATAATCTCTTTACATAGTAGTTTAGAACTTCTATGGTAGTTGTTAATTATCGTTTAGCAAAGATCTTCGGTTAGTCGTTGTATGCTTCATGAACAAGATCGTTTTTCATATTTCCGCCTCCCCGCAACTCGAGGGGTGTTGCACATCGACTTACACTAGAGTCCAGTGGGAGACCAACTCGAGGAGTCGAGTCTGGGTCTCCTAACTCTAGAATTGGTAGGGTTGCTTGCTGCTCTCGTAGGGGTCTAGGGATGTGGGTTTGGCTATTCATCGCGACCGTGGAATCCTTGTTTTATGCAGGATCAAAATGAAACACAGACCCCCTAATATATCCAATATTTCATATGTTACTTCTGCTGCTCTGTGATGTGATCACTGTGGATTATGAGACGAATGGATACATATTATATATGAGATATATAGCAGACGTTGCTTATGTTTTTCACCCGCGCTAGTCCCGTCCCGGTATGCCGTTAGTTAAGTAACCTAACGGTGCATAACGGGACATTATGGCGAATGCGGATGGCGTAAGCGTACGTTGAATTTTCGTTTCTTCTATGATTCTTAGGAAGCTTAAATGATGGGAATTCATTAATGAGATTAATGAAAAGAAAGAAACCTAAAAGATGTCGTGGAATCAAATTTTCAAAAAGGGTAGCAACAGTATTTGCTTTGCATAGTGATATATGTGATATATCCCGTACCTTATTCGATAAGGAAAGAGCCAAGATCCCTTCACCGGGGGTGACCTCTTTAGCAATAACTGGCAGATGCTACAACACACGGTTTGTCTTTTGATTGCTTTTGGAGTATTTACGTTGCATAGTGATATATGTGATATATCCTGCACCTTATTCGATAAGGAAAGAGCCGAGATCCCTGCACCAGGAGTGACTGATTGATCGTTTTCGTTGTGATGAAATGTAAAGTGTTCACAATCAAAGATATTTATACCGCAATCAATTAACGGTGTCGGTGTAGCGCGTTAATGAATACGGATCGTCCGCAGGGAAAGTGTGATTCGTTCGTAATTGTTTAAGATGAGTCGAAATGAAAATATAAAAGAAAATGCAAGAAATTTGATTCAAGATTTGTAATATTTGATTTCAAGAAAACATAGAGAATATAGATCATGAATCAAGAATCAAGAATCAAGAATTGTCAAGATGATATCCAAATCAAATGAGTTATCAAGATTTGTAAAGAGGCTCGTAGGAATCGATCCAATCGATAGTGATTGATGAAGAATTATGATTAAAAATTCTTATCTATTGAAGATTTGTTGATAGACCGATGACAATCAGCGAGGTTTTGGGATCTCTTGAAGAAACTAGAGTTTCTTCATCATCATTCCTTGTCCTTTCGTTAATTAGCATTCAAATTCTAGCCTCTAGAAAGTTCAATCATCGATCGTTGATCTCTAATTAAAAGCGAAAACATTCAAGAAATCATCTCGCTCGAAACTAGGTTGTCGATGATTCACTTTCCTAAAGTTTACAAAACTCATAAGACTTAAGAATCGTTCAAGAATGTAATCATCATCATCTATCTATTTTCTCGATTCCTCCACGAGCAGAGTTTTCACTCAAACATCATAAAAAAGAAAACAATCAAGAATTGAAAACTCTTCATAATTCTCAAAATGTAAAGAAAAGCAAGATCAAGAATTTTCACCTTTTATTATTCAACGCTTCGTTACAATTCACTCAAAGACTACAAGAATTGAGGAAAGAACACGATCGTCGAACTAGCTTCGCATCGATCTATTGAGTCGCGGATCTTCATGGATCTCTTGCTCGGATGAGGATCGGCGTTGCTTCAATAAGGCTCGATGGATTCTTGCTTGATTTGGTACTCGGTGATCTTGAATTGGATTTTGAATTGCATTTGGGCTAGGGTTTGGATACACAAGTCGTGTCACTCAACTTGTGTTTGGAATTGTTGAACAACCTTTTCATTAAGTCTTGGGTCCCTTTATATAGCCTTCTTCTTTAGCTTCCCATAGAAGCTAGGTATAGCATCCTTTAGAAGCTAAGCTAGGTTTAGCTTCCCTTGTAAGCTTGGTTGTTGAGAAGGAGTTTCTATATTAAGGTAGTTAGCGTAGCGTGCTTGAGAAGCTTGGTAGGTATTAGGCTTGTATGAGAAGTTGGGCTGTTAGAAGGAAGCTTCTGGAGATTTGAAGAGTCTTGAAGAAGTTTTGTAGCTGAGAAGAGAGGACTTGGGAAAAATGCTGCCGCCACTGAGTCAGATTGGCCGTGGATCCACGGCGGATCGGCCGACTCGGCCGCGGATCCACGACCGTTTTGAGGAATTGATGCATGAATTTCTCAGGTTGAATTGGTGCGGACTTTGTGGCACTTTTCTGATGTGTGGAATCTTATAAATCTTTCTTGTTTACTGCCATATTTCAAGTCTTGGACTTGGCGTATTTTTATCAGCACTTTTAACAGTTTCGGCTCTTTTCCTAGAATTTCCTGCACATAATCTCGAGACAAGTGTTGCGCTATATAAAAGATCATGCGTGCAATAATAAACACTCAATTTCCCTCAAAATACCAGTTATAATATATAACACATGTTATTTGGTATTTTACCGACAAATTGCTAATATGTGCTACATTCATACCGAACACCTTTAGATGATTGCAAATAGTAGAGAAATTGCTGTGTTAAAAATGCAATATTTTCGACTGATCAGTGACCTCTTTAGCGAAACTACGAAAAGCCTCAAAAATACTCCTTTTCAAAATCTTTCGATTCCGCAACCATATCAAGTTCATTACGCAAAAGGTTTTCAGAAAAACATATCGTAGCCCTCATTCATTTCAGATAAGTAGTATCTAGTAGTCGTGCTACATTTGTTGGCTTTCGTCAAGGTGTAGTGTGCGGTAGCTACTTACTGCTTATCTGCTGCATATGATGCGATTGGATTAGGGTAGTCGTACGGCTTTGTTGGCTTTCGTCATGGGTCGTGCGGGTGGGTTTAATTCAATCATGAAATGTACGGGTTGAACTTGACTAGTGCACTATGGTTTGTTGTCTTTCCTCAAGGTCATAGCACGCTAGAAGCAAAACATATCGGGAGTTTCAAGTGTTGAAACTTACAATGAGATTGCATACCTTCTATGAGATAGTTGGATCCCGATACCGCTGCGGGCAAGAGTTTCTCCTGGGAGAGTTATACACAAGACAATTAGCCGATCAAGTAGGTGTTTAGAAAGGTGTCAATGGGGTTACGCCATCGGAAAACGAGGTTTATTTTAATTAGGTCAGTGCGAAAGCACGGGGAACCTCCCTCAAAGTACCGACACTGGCTTGGCTGAAAGATTGGCGATGTTATAGGGTGTAATTAATCCCGGCTAGTCTTTCCTTTTAGAGTTTGAAGGAAGATTTTATAAAAATAGTGGGAGCCATCCTGATTAGATAAAATAAAAACCAATCTGATCTTGCAAGAGCATAGGCTAAAGTGTTTTCTTCTCTCTCTCTCCAGGTAGCGACCATATCACGTCTTAATCAAGATAATAATATGGATGCATTGACCGAACCCGCATGTTATACTATGCAGGGGAACGTTGGTTCCGTTCTTTCTTATAAGAGTTATAAGACAGAACATGATTTAGGGGAATGCCAGGATTCCCATGTCACCCGATTGAAGAATGTACATGTTGATGCATTTTCTTCGGGTGTGTTCGTTACAGAGAATTGTTTCTCCCTTTGCTCTACGTCCTGGGTATTGGATACCGGGTCAGGATCCCATATATGTAATCTGTTACATGGGCTAAGGAAAGGTAGAGAATGAGGAGAAGGTGATAAAGACATAAGGGTTGGAAATGGTGCAAATGTTGCAGCTAAATCCGTCGGGGAATATCACCTTGTATTACCAAGTGGCAATACATTGATTCTGAATGAATGCTATTACATGCCGGACCTGATATGCAACATTATATCAGTTTCTATATTAAGTAAAGAGTGATATAATTTTGTATTACAGGATAATGTTATGAACATTTTCCTAAACCAAAAGTTGGTTGGATCAGGAATGTTGTGCAATGGCATTTATGTTCTAAATCATTCAACGGTTCTAAGCATAACAAACACACACAAGAGGAAGAGTTCAGAGATGAACGAATCCTTCTTGTGGCATTTTAGACTAGGTCATATAAAAGCGACACGACTCGCTAAGTTACATAAAGATGGTTATTTGAATTCATTTGAATTTTCATCTTATGAAACTTGCCAGTCATGTCTCAAAGGGAAAATGACCAAAACTCCGTTTAGTGGACACAGAGAAAGAGTTAGTGAACTCTTGGGACTAATACATAGTGATGTATGCGGCCCCATGTCTACGCATGCCAGGGATGGTTCCTCATACTTCATTACATTCACTGACGATCTCTCAAGATACGGACATATGTTCCTGATGAAACATAAGTCTGAAGCTTTTGAGAAATTTAGAGAATATAAACAAGAAGTTGAGAACCAAACGGGAAAAAGTACTAAAGTCCTTCGATCTGATCGAGGAGGTGGATACTTGAGCAATGAATTCCTGGACTTCCTAAAAAAGAATGGGATTCTCTCTCAGCTAACTCCTCCATATACACCACAGCACAACGGTGTATCGGAACGAAGGAACTATACCTTATTAGATATGGTGCACTCTATGATGAGCACAGCTGAGTTACCTATTTTCTTCTTGGGGTATGCACTGGAGACAGCCATACACTATTGAATATGGTCCCCACCAAATCAGTGCTTACCACTCTATATGAGATATGGAAGGGGAAGAGACCATGTCTTAATTATGTTAAGATATGGGGTTATCCAGCCTATGCCAAACGGCAAAATCCGAACAAACTCGAGGTACGGTCTGTTCTGTGCAAATTTGTAGGATATCCTAAAAATTCACAAGGGTATATCTTCTACCACACCGAGGAACAAAGGGTGTTTGTTTCTCGGCATGCAACCTTTCTAAAAAAGGAATTTCTTGCAAAAGAGATTAGTAGCCATGAGGTAGAACTGGAAGAGGTTCCAGCTGCAAGAGCTGTAACAGAAGATTTAGTGGAACCAGAGGATTCGATATTGCCCAACGAACCCTAGCCTCTCCGCCGATCTAGTAGGGTTCCTCGTTCACCTGAGAGATACAACAGTTTTCTCATTAATGGTGGAAGCGAGGATTGCATCATGGAGGATGATGACCCAACTAGCTTCGAGCAGGACATCACGAGTGGGGACTCAGTGAAGTGGCTGGATGCAATGCGATCCGAGATGGAATCCATGTACACCAACAAAGTATGGACATTGGAAGATGCTCCTGAAGGGGTAAAACCCATTCGGAGCAAGTGGATCTTCAAGAAAAACTTGGTGTAGATGGGAAAGTGGAGACTTTCAAAGCTAGACTTGTTGCAATGGGTTTTCGTCAACGACCAGGTGTGGATTATGACGAAAACTTTTCTCCAGTGGCTATGCTTAAATCCATCCGGATCATGCTTGCCATTGCTGCATACCATGACTACAAAATCTGGCAAATGGATGGTAAGACCGCCTTTCTGAATGGTGATTTTGAAGAGTGCGTGTACATGACTCAGCCAGAGGGCTTCGTAGACAGTGGGAGCAGCGAAAATGTGTGCAAGCTGCTTAAATCCTTCTACGGGTTAAAGCAAGCATCGCGGAGTTGGAACATCTGTTTTGATGTCGTTATCAAAGAGCTTGATTTCGTCAAAAACGTAGATGAACCTTGTATATACAAGAAGGTGGCAGAGAGTAAGGTTGTCTTCCTCATATTGTACGTGGATGACATGCTCTTGATAGGAAATGACAATCCTATGCTGCAATCGGTCAAGCTCTTCTTATCACAAAGATTCTCAATGAAAGATCTAGGGGATGCCTCCTACATCTTTGGGATTAAGATCTATAGAGATAGATCTAAACGGATACTGGGATTGTCCCAATCCAGGTACATTGACACCATACTAAAGAGGTTTAGTATGGAAGAATCTAAGCGTGGATTTTTACCCACGATCTCAGGAATCACTCTCTCCAAAAAGATGTCTCCCAAGACTGATTTGCAGAGAGCTCGCATGCAAGGGATACCCTATGCTTCGGCAGTAGGCTCTATAATGTACGCGGTGCTATGTACCAGACCCGATGTAGCACACTCACTAAGTGTAGTGAGTAGGTATCAAGCAGATCCTGGAGAGAGTCACTGGACAGCTGTGAAGAGCATTCTCAAGTACTTGAGAAGGGCTAAAGAGATGCTCTTGGTGTATGGTAACGGAGAACTCTAAGTGAAGTCCTTTACTGATTCGAGCTTCCAGAGTGATAAGGACGACTCTAAGTCGCACTTGGGATTTGTCTTTACCCTCAATGGAGGGGCGGTATGCTGGAAGAGTTCCAAGCAGGAAACCGTGGCAGACTCGATGATGGAGGCTGAATACATCGCTGCCAACGATGCTGCCAAAGAGGCTGTCTGGATGAAGAAGTTCATAAATGGACTTGGAGTGGTTCCATCCATTGAGTATCCAATACCTTTGTATTGTGATAACAATGGAGCGGTGGCATTGGCCTAGGAACCCTGGTCCTATCAGCGATCCAGACATATTATGAGGCGGTATCACCTGATCCGGGAGATAGTTGATCGCCAGGAGATCGAGGTCAGGAGAGTTGACACGAAGAACAAAACTGCGGATCCACTCATGAAGGCCATTCCAAAGATACAGTTCAAGAGACTCTTCGGGATGCTGGGTATGCGATACTACAGCAGCTGGCCCTAGTGCAAGTGGGATACTGTTAGTTGTATGTATTCCCTAGAGGCCATTATTGTACATATGATGTATATTATAGTGGATGCTTGGACATAGATAGAGAGGACTTTCTTGCTCGACATGATAGTATGCTATCTGGTTGCTCTTTATCTTAACATGTATACTTGTCTCTTGATACTGTCTTATGGTTACATGTTGGTAAAGCCCATAGGATGTGTACTTGACTACTAGGATTATGATGAAGATCATACTAGTGGGGCCATGGTAGTCCATAAGTTCATCTTTTAATGTTTCTAGTCGTGGGTGTATCGAGACGGGGCATCGATATACCAGAGTGGACAAGCGTATATGCTTCTCGACCCATTTGATGGGCGATGGATGATCCCATATCCATTGGTGTTTGACATCAGAGATGGTATACGGGTACTCAATGGAGACTGAGTACACTGGACAGACTCGCCGAGAACTCTTAGTTGGTATTATACCTATCGTCAGATAGCAGTTTTCTGGTGACACTGGTACAAGTTAGCCTGTAGACCCGAGATCGTCATAGAGTCTTGCGTGATTCCCACTGTTCTTTGATTTCTACCTTACCACGTTCAAGAGGACGTGCAAAACGGTGGTTTTTAGGTACAGTCCCGAATCACATGGAGGCAATGAGCGATAAGTGGGGTTTCGTCTCTCCCGGTATTGGTGGTTGATGTTGCGCAGCCATAACAGGGAAGTCCCTGGCCAGGGCTGATTTAAAGATTTACTGGTAAGTGTTACCAGTATTTTCTCGACCCGTTATGAGCCTCGTATCGGCATGACTTATCGAGTTATTGGGGTCCGACGTTTACCACCCCTAGACTTGATATGCGACATATTAGACGAGAGACCGGACTGTACGGTAGTGTTACTGTCAAGCTTTTGCAGGAGTTAGAGCGGGCTTGCCTGCTGATCTTTTGATCGTTCAATACCCGGGTAGCCGTTACGTTCAACTAGTACCGCTGACGGCTTGTGGGTGCTTGATGTGATCATCACCTACTGCCGGCGTATTGATGAGTCTTTAGAGTCCTACATAGAAGTTTTACTGGCTCAAGTAAAACGAAGTAGGAGCACATATATTGTTTCGTCTCTACAAACCGAGACGTAAACATTTTCCATTACACCTCTTATCTCATCCCCACTTCTTCACGTCAATAGGCAACATGTTCTTCCACCAACCTTGGTGCTTCATCGATAAATTTTTTGAATGGTTGATGTTGAGTTTTGGTCTTTGTAAGGCTTTATATTAACAAATAACTTTACCCCCTCCTTATAATTTCAAAATGCTTAATACTACTCATGTTTGGGGGGGATATTTTGGCTCTTGAAAGAATATAATTTTTAAAAAATTGTGAGCCAAAAATAAGTTTGGTGGAGAATTTTACTTTTACTATTTCATGTCCCCGTTACTAAGTTTTCCTCCGAAGTCTACAGTTTTTTTTAAGCTTAACAGATTACATCAGTGGGGACACTGCTGTAAACATGTTTGGGGGAGGTTTATGCTTATTCATGCGTTACCTTGCATTATACTATATATAAGCAAAAAAAAATTTTGATAATAAAAGTATGAAAGTGAAAAATTATATATGAAAGATATGAATAGAAAGTTAGATATTTTCTTAAATGAAATCAGTAATAAGTAGTTATGAGCTGTTGTCCTAAGGGTTAGTAAGAAGATGGAAATTACTAATCCGAGGATAAAAATAAGTCTGAAAAATAGTCTCTATTCTTGAGGTCAAACATCTGAACGTTGATACCATACTATACGTACTTACACCCATCATGAAACTTGGGATAGTAGAGGATACCTTGAAATGATCTTGTCTAAAAGCCTTGGTTTGAAGAAAAATAAATATAAATGAAGGTATAAAGTATAAAATGGTGAAGAAAAATGAACACAGGTTTTGTACTTACCAAGGCAGCATAAAAAAATATAGCGAGGGCGCTTTATCACCTAGTGCCTTAGACCAACTTGTTTGGGAGCCACTGCTAAGCCTCAGGTGTTAGAAGACGAGGAATTACACCTTAATAATGCGAGAACATTTTGTAATCGGTCAGTTGGTACCTCAAGAAGTATAAACGGTCGCATGAAGAATGTGTGAGCAATTCCATCTAAAATATTCACCAACTAAAAAGTACTAAGGTAGATGGACAAGAATATGAGGGCTTGAATTGAATTCTCCGAGTGTAGGGATGACTTTTACACACACGTAGGGGTATATGATCGATGTTTGGATAAAAGGTAGGGAGGAAAAATAAAGGCGATGTTTTATTGAGGGATGATGTGATTTCTGATATCTTTTCATGACCATTAAGATAGGGATCATGGCAATCGAAAAGCTGGTGTAGTTGGAAACTCTTATTTTCAAGTTCTTTCTATTATAAATCCTTATCTTTATATGTAACTTTCATCTTCTTTCTTTTATTATGCGACTTTGTGGGGGTAATCCGCTGAAAACCCTCAGGAGATAACACTCCTCCTACTAGGGACACCTAGAGGTTTAACGGCTTGTTGCACTGTTCAGTGCAATCGTGTTGCCTACGAAATTGTGCTAGTTAGTTTTTCTTTTCTTCTTTCTCCCTCTCTTGAATAACTAGTTTTCTCGGGACGATCAAAGTTAAGTTTGGGGGTATTTGTTCAGTCGAAAATATTGCACATTTGATATGACATTTTCCTTACTCTTGATAAATATTTAAAAGTGTTTATTATAAATATGAAACATATGAGGGTTTATCTGCAAAATATCTATTATCATATGTTTCTATATTATAATTAACATTATGAAGGAAAATATATGCATACAATATTTATATAATATTTTAGTAATTTAAATATGCATATCATATCGAATATTCTAATAATAATTCTTAAAATATTGTATCATATAAAATGGTTAGGATAATATCTCTCTCTAATTTAAACATTACCAACATTATTCATGGAGATATTGTGCAAATTTAGCTCAGGTCAAGAGATCAAGATTTTCAAGATGTCAGGATCAAAAATCTGCCAAAATCGTAAAATCAATACTGGCAGAGTCTCATTAAATATTTGAAGAATCCAGACATGGAAAGTCACCATATATGGAAAGTCACCATATTAGGAAATTACCATATATGGAAAGTCACCATATATGGTAACTAGGTTTTCTTCTTTGAGGGCTATATAAAGGAACGAGGGCTCAAGTTAGAGATCATCACCTTTTATACGAAGTAAATCACCGTCAAAGAACACGAGATCCACGACAGGTTCACGATTTGACGTGATAGAGCGACGTGAGATTCGACGGAGCATCTACTTCCTACAAGGAAGAGATCGAGAGCAACTTCTTCTTCCTCTTGTAATCTAAACTTAGAGGCTTTGTAAATGTGAAGTTGATTAATAAAGGTAGATCATTATTTAGCATTTATTTTCTGCATTTACATTATAAATTCTTTCTCTATCCGTTCTTCTTCTATCTCCATCACGCGCGAGTAATTCTTCGCTTTATAGGATTCGTAAAATTAGGGTAGATCAATGGATGAAAAAATGTTTTAACTTTTTTTTAAGTCTTTTGAAGATTATAAACTTTAGAAAAATAAATGTTAACATCCTTATCGGACGCGCTACCAATTTATTACTAGTCTCGACCGCGATTTGAGATCAGATTAACAATTGTTTTGTTAAGGGCTAGACATGAATAGATATCAATGAAAGGACAAGGGTCAATAGTGGGGAAACCCTAGTTGCTTCCAAGAACCCTAATTCTGATTCATCACTATCTATCTAGTATTAAATCTATCAATAGATAAAAGGAGTAATCTTTATTAGTCATCCATGACTACTAAATCCAAACGAACCCTAAAAGCATTCTTCTTATAAAATCTATATCCGTATTCAAACTAGATCTGTATTCTACATCCGTATTTTGACGTAGATCTAGAAACTATTTCCACTATTCTTTATTCCTCTATTATTCCTCTTTTTCAACACGTCTAAAATAAAATTGAAAGATTCCACATATCCCTGAGGACGACCCGTACTCATCTCGGTCTAGCTACACACGACACCGTTATTGATTGCGGTTATTCTACACAAACACATATTTAAAAACACAACCAATCACGGGGCGTGACAATATGCACTGGAAACAGCCGCTTGATTTTTGAATCTGGTTCCAATTAAATTAGTGCCTTTATTTCTATATTGGATATACAATGGATTCATATCTTAACAATGTTAAGGTATATGCAGTTGTCCGGCTTATGCTTAAAAACAGAATCCAGATAAACTCAAGGCACGTTTCAGTAATGGCAGTTTATGGGTTATCCCAGGCTTTGACGAGGGATAACATTCTACCATTTGGAAGATCAATAGTTATATTGTTCTTGACTCACCACATTTTTAGTAAAATGAATTCTTTTCAGAAAACATTAGTATGAGTATGGTAGAACTGGAAGTGATTCCAGAACCACAAACGATTATTGAAAATTTAGTAAAACCTAAGAATTCAATTGGATTTGAAAATCCATTAGCCACTTCGTAGATTTGTTGGGTAATCTCGGCCACCCGAGAGGTACTTTGGTCTCCTCAAAGATGGTGACAGGGAGGTTTTTGATTACCCAAACTTGCCACCACTGCTATTCTAGACTATGAGATCTGGCAAAAGGATGAGTATAACGTCGTTCTAAATTAGATTTAGAAGTGCACGTGTATATGACTCTGCCATAGGGTTGTTGTAGTCAGTGGGAGCAGCAGAAGCATAGTGGGCAAGTAGCTTATGTCTATTTATAGACTAAAGCAGGTATAGTGGAGATAGATCATGTAACATTTTAGAAAATAAAATATTATTTTTGGGAATTTAGATAATTAAATAGTGAATTATTATAAATATTTTAAGTTATGGATATTAGTTTTAACGAAAGGGATATAATTATATACCGATAGTTTGGAAAAGATTCGGAGAATTCATAAGAACTATTGATTTTGAAAGGGATTATAAGAATGGAGCATTCATAGATTTTCTTATAATTAATCATATTCTATGTTAATGCTAAACTCGATTAATTTTCACTAATCTTGCATTAAACTAGATTATGCATCATGACATGCAACAAAACTTATTTCATTTTTTTAGAACCATGGCTTCATTGTTATTGCTATTGTTTTTGTTTACTTTTAAAAGAGTTAATGGAAAAAGAAAAGAAAAGAAATGAATAAAGAATGTGGCATGGCTAGGAGGCATGGGCATGAGAGAGAAGAGAGAGAGAGGATGAGGGGTCTTTGACCATGGCTCACATTGTTTCATCATTTGTGTTTCTTCATAATTTCTCTCCTCTTCCTTCACCTTGGCTGCCCTCTCCTTCCACCTCTTCTACCTCCTCACAACACCCACATTTCCACTTCAAAACCATACATCCCCTTCACAAAAATCATGCACAAGCTTACTACAAGTATGGTGGACCAAGAAAGTTGGGATTTTGAGCAATTGGGGCAACTCAGGAAAATTCTTGAGTTGATAAATGAGGTATTTCTTTCACCATTAGTATATTTATTCATTTCTTTTAGCATCTATATTAGTTTAGAAGTGATTAAGTGAGCTTTAGTGATGTCGGAAAATTCCAAGTTGAGGGTTAAGGTTTGATTTGAATTGAGATGGTGCAATTAAGCTTTAGTGGTGACCTTAACCACCCCCATAGTGTTAAAAACCTAGATCAAACAGAGCCTAGACCTGGAAACCCAAATTGAATACTTCCCGTTTCGGTTTTGTGTTATTTTGGAGGTCTACAGGGAATCTAGAGCAACCCGGAAACTTTATAAAATAATAAAAATATACATTAACCTAGTTAGACCAATAGGAGACCACCACGAAAAGAAGAGACTAAAAAAAAAATATTTTGGCCGGCGGGAGCGGTTACTCTAGCAACTAGGCCGGCCAAAATTTGTCTTTTGATGTTGGGTCTTGTCCTGTAGGTCACACTCCTCATAACTTAGCCACTGTATTTTTCTTTTTGTCCCAGATTACCTGAGTCAAAATCTGGAGCTAGTTTCCTAAGTTGTTGTTTTGAGTTTTGCGGGTTTTAATAACTTGAGTTTTGATAATGAGTTTTATCTCGATCGATTGGCATTTGTACGTCAACGACGAGAGTTGATTGTTTTTGCATTCGTAAGCTATAGGTTCTAACTTATGAGCACTTCACGTGTCGTGTCGGTTTTTGAGTCGGATTTTGATGCGATACGATGTATTTTGTGATATGTAGGTACTTTGCGTGGACTTCAGGATGACAAGGTAAAACAAGCGTCATCGACTTCGGCAAGCAACGATCAAGGTGAGTAGATGTATATCTACGGGGGAAGTCGGGTGGATAGCGTATAGCACCTCCGTAATTTCGTAGGGTATGATGCGTTTATATACACACACGCGCGCGCACGCACGCGCGCACACACACACACATACATATGTGTTGTTGCGAGATGTCTATACTTAGCAAGAAAGACTTTAGGAGACATGGGTTCATTTTAGTGTAATTGAAAGAAAGTGATTTTAGTTAATTTATTAGTCGCGAACCCTAGAGTAAGGTTAACACACACACACATGCACGCACGTGATATGGTTTTGGGGGTATATGTATGTATGTATGTATGTATGTATGTATGTATGTATAAATATATATATATATATATATATATATTTGTGTGTGTGTGGATGCGTTGGTACATATATATATATACATAGATATATATACATAGATATATCTATGTACACACATATATGTATACACGGGTGATGAGGATAGTATATGATACTTGGAGATGAGTCGATGTGATCGGGCATGATGCCGTGAGATCGGTTATGAGATATGACATGATATTATAGTGGATCGATGGGCGATGTGATTTTATTCACACGCGGATATATGTTTGTGTTAGTGTATATGCCCTAGGGGCCATTATTGTATCATACTAGCATGTATATTACTTAATGGAAGCTTGTGATATTCACAATTGTATATAACAGTCTTGCTAAACACGGTAGTATGCTACTTGGTTTGAGTCTACTTTAATATGTGCATATGTTTCTTGTAACGTATCACTTATACATATTAGTAGAGCCCATAGGATCTTTGCTTGATTACCAGCGTCGTGATGGCAGTCACACTAGTGGGGGCTGGGTAGTCTGTAAGCAACATCCTATACAGGTCCCTGGTCGTTGGATTATCGAGATAGGGCATCAATATTCCAGAGTAGACTAAGTGTATACGCTTCTCATCCCAGTTGGGGAAATGGTCTGTCCCACAGCCATCAGTACGCCGTACTGGAGATAGTATACAGGTGCTCGTTAGGTTACGGGTACACCGGACAGGACTCGCCGAGGAACTGATTGGTTGGTATTATACCCATCGTCAGTTGTCAGTTCCCAGGTGACATGAGTACAGTATAGTCCGTAGACTTGACACTGCTGCTTCGCCTCGAGTGTGTCCCACTGTTCTTAGATTGCTACCCTACCACGGCTCAAAGGAGTCGTGCAAACAGGTAGCAGTTGGGTGCAGTCCCGAGCACTTAGAGGCAGTGGCGGTTAGATAGGATTCGTCTCTCCCGGTATTGGGAGATGATATCGCGATGTGTCAGAGAGCCATTACACAAAGTCCCTGGCCAGGGCAAACGAGATATACTGGTAGGTTCCAGTAGCTTCTCAGGGTGTAATGGGCTTCGCTCCAACACGACTTATACAGCTATTAGGGGACTGACGCTTGCCGCCCCCTAGGCTTGATATGCGATAGTCTTAGACGAACAGACTGGACTGTACGAAGATTGTCACATCAGGCTCAGTGGGAGTTCGGATGATTTTCCTCATCGGCCTTCTTATCGACATCTACCTGGGGACCGTTACGTACAGCTAGTGCCGCTTGCGGTCTGTGGTTAAACCCACTGCCAGCGTAGTGTCGAGTCTTTAGAGTCCCACACAGAGAGTTTCCCTGCTCCAGGCGAAACGATATAGAGGTCGTATGGTTTTACGACGAGCGTTCGGATGTATACGTGTGTTTTCGCACGTACGACTTTTCGGACAGTTTATACTAGCCGCCTTTGGTTTAAGCCAGATTCTAGTATAAGGTTATTGGATTTATACAGTCTAAAGTTTTTCCGTGTTTTCACGGATTGGAGGGGCGTTCTCGTAATTTGTCGAGAAGGTTCTAGAAGAGTGGTGACATGAGGGGTTGAGGTGGCTTTTTCATGATTACTTTGTGTGACTCATTTATATGATTCATCATATCATTAATGCTTCATTAATGATCTAATGACTCACATGATGAATCACTCTCCTTGATTAAATGAAACATGGTGAATAATCAATTAATTGATATTATTTGATAATTCATTATGTATTATATATTCAAGTGAGAAGGATTTTTGTTCTCATTCTCATCTTCTCTTTCTCTCTCCTCAAGCTCACTCTCTCTTGAAACCCTAACCCTAACCTCTCATGTGTTGAGATCAAGGGTTAGATAGACTAAAACATTCATAACCTCACTCTATATCCTCTAGGTAGCTTAGATTAGCACTTTAAGCAACCTAGTTATCTCAAGTTTGAGATTAAGCTTGGCGTAGAAGCTTTCGGGTGGATCGTCTTTGATTCGAGGAGGCCGTGAAGTTGCCGATGTTCCAAGGAGCCTACGAGGAGTGGAGGACAGCGATGAAGACCTGAAGGACATGTAACGTGAGGTATAACTCCGGTACCGAGTAGTTAAACCTCTAGTAAAACGTTAGCAATGGTTTAGATTACGATTCATGCGCTCAAGTCCGTGTTACGAAGCTTTGATAATCGTTTTTCATATATTCCTCCTCCCCGCGAGTTAGTGGGGTGCATGACATGGACTTACAGTTTGATGGTATTGGTATGTACTAGACTATAGAACGGTACCCCTGATTTAGGATATTATGATAATGATACCATATGAATAATGAGGTATATGTTCTATTTGACCCGTACCTCGATTTTGGGATGCCGTGCGATGGATTTTACTGTACGAAGTATAAATATGATGATTGATCCTCACTCTTGACTCGAGGATGTCGTATTATATATTTTACCGTAGGTAACGCTATTGAGGCGGGATCGCCGACTACTGGATATATCGACTCGGATTTTAGGTGAATTTTTTACCCTTTCAACTAGTTCTTTAGTTTAGTCTTTGAGTTGATTAGAAAGAGGTTGGACCAGGCTTGAGTCATACTTATTTTCAAAGACTAACGTATCGTGAGTATTTTCAAAAGACAACACGAGAGATATTACGGATTTTCAAAGGACGTACCTTTTCTTAAAAACACCATAGCCCCTATTTTCCAAAAACCACGATTCGTACTATTTCAAATGCCAAAACGGTATGACTCGTATATAGAATTGTATATTCTTCATTGTTGCCTTTACTATTCATTCTCCGTCATATTCATGTTCTCATTTCATTGCATGTCTATACATGTGTTCCCTTAACTATTATGAACTCGTTGTTAGGACACCAGCACCATTACCGATGATGCGTATGTCCACAATCACTTGCTTACCAGCTCACTCACATCATTATCGATAATTGCTATTGTAAGTTTACGCCAGCGCCCCGGCCAACAATCCGAGGCCAAACGCGGAATAAAAACTTTTTCATAAACTGGCGCTAACATAGACTGTAACCCGGATCGTGCCATTAACACTAAACGAGCAATCTACAAAATGATAGAATGGCTATACCGATCGATCCGTGTCCTTCGGTCTTTAGGCATCATCCCACGCTTGTCACGACCCGAAATTGGCACGTGACGACCCTAATACTACGCAACGTCTACAGGCGTAACGCAGTAAAAGAAAGCCAAAACCTAGAAATCTAAACCATTAAAAGACAAGAAAAGATAAGAAATATTGTTTAAACCTTTAAAAAAATCTCAAGTATAAATTCTTTAAGTCCAATTTTCTTTCTTGAAAATTTCGGCAGCACTTCGTTTATAAAAACCAACGCCAAAAATGGGTACAACATAAATATAAACTAAAGCATCCCCAACAGGAGCAAATCCATGCCCAAAGGAGGAAAACAACCACCACAACAAATATACGACGACGTAGCGAAGAAAAAGAAGACGATAGAAAGGAAACTGTATAAAAGACAACAAGTCACAACATCGTCCTCACCAAGTCTCTAAGTCAATATGAAAATAGTAGATGGAGAGTACAGGGATACAACGAACATACAATACAACGAATAACAACAAAACCCACCTAAGCAAACTGCACATTGTGAGCTGATGCGGTATCCGTAGCAAAAGATGATAAGATATGTGATAATAGCCTGCCTCTGACTATCCTGAGGAACACCTGCAAACACTGTGGCACAATAGGGGTGAGTTGCTAACTCATGAACAGTAAATAACTTATGCAGGTAATCGTGAGTATGCACGTACAGCGTGAATCTAACATGTGCAATTAATAGCAATAAAAAGTCATATGAATGCAATAATCATGAAAGGTACACTAGCAGATACAACTAATATATGAAGCAATGCATATAAATAAAGGTATGTAAATGCAACAGTCATGAAAGGTACTCTAACAGGTACTACTAATACATGAAGCAGTGCATAAACAATAAATGTGAAGTATGGAATGAAATATGTCATTTCCACGGAATCCTGACATCGTGGTAGGATCACAATCCATCAAGACAAATCCAAATTCCAATTCCTCAAATCAGCCCCCAAATTGGCTCTCATATCATATAAGTCTCACAAATCCTGAATGTACAATATCGAATAAATCTCATATATCCTTAATGTACAAATCAGCAATCTCATAAATATCCTGTATCCAATATCAAATAAATCACCTATATCCCAAATCAAATTATCAAGTAAAAATCTAACATCCTAAATATATTTTCATTAATAAATATGATGATGTATATAATTTAATGTCAATACACATATATTAGCATTCCATTCTACTAATATT
The DNA here is from genome assembly GCA_030015575.1 of Agapanthus africanus. Classification (NCBI taxonomy): domain Eukaryota; kingdom Viridiplantae; phylum Streptophyta; class Magnoliopsida; order Asparagales; family Amaryllidaceae; genus Agapanthus; species Agapanthus africanus. Next base: position 412,278,268 of record JASDDO010000001.1, read on the forward strand.
GGTGTAAGGGTATATATAACAGCGGGCTAAACCCCTGTTATATATACAAAGGAGTAAAAAAGAAATATCATGAAACCAATGTGTCAAGCATCGATACAGAGATGCAGGTCTATCAGGTGCTGTCACCACGACTGGCATCCTGATAGGTACGTATCATACGCAATCCCGAAAGCTCGAGTGCCTAGCTCTGACCCTCGCCTCTCGACATATCTATACGTACATGACTCCCATCGGTATCCAAATGATAACCGCTGAGTCATTCGTAATGTCACCGGTAGGTACTTGCCTACCTTCCAGGCTTAATCGGCATGGACCGTCAATCATCTTGCCGAGGGGAACCGTACCGGGCCCCACCATGTACACTCATACGGCACCACTTCTTGTATGGAGTATATAATCAGAACCGATAATTCTCATGGTGGATGCTGAAATATCATATCAAGGGAAACCGTGTTTTTCAAATAATGCATAATTACATGAACTCCCACGGTTCCCAAATCCAGAAAACATCATGAAAAATCCATATCTCAATGCGAAAATCCATGAATATAATATACGCATCATAAATCTGAAATACGAGCATATAAAGAAAAAGCAGCAATTAACTGTAACAAGTTAATATAATATCATGTGGTTCCTAATCTCTCCAATTCTAAAATAACATTAAGTAAAGGTAAACATGTATCTATAACCTGATATATGTGCAACATAAAGGTATAGCAAGATATATGTATCTACCTATATGTAATGATGTAGTATACCCCCTGGGTATAAGTGAAGTATGTGTACAAAGTATACATGTAGCTATGACATAAAGTGTGTATGTACTTATCACAAATGGTATGATGCTCTATAGGTTTAAAGATATCTAATACGTAAGTATGTGAAGGTATATGTGTAAGCATATGGATATACAGGTATGCTAAATGTCATATGCGATAAGAAATATGAATCATTATCTCAATGTTCCTAACTAAACAATAGCATTTCTATATGTGGGTTGTGCGTAACATGGCAATTACTGACGGTGTGTGTAGCATACAATTAGTGCTCGTGCAACATTAATCGTCAATAATATGTGCAGTGTCCTAAAGATACTAGTCCAAGAACAACAATAACTAAGTAATAGGGTAAATACGCAATTCTAAATATGACATAGAATATGCGACAGAAATAACATCTCTAGCCCAGACGCATAACGCCATGCGGGCGATTCCCCTGTAGATGTTAAATCTACTCACCAACGCTCCTGGCAAAGTGAAGCCTTCCACCTGTTTTCCCTTTGTCACAGCGTCTGAAGTCCCCGCCTGTGAACCTAAAATTTCACAAACACATCACATAAGCTAAATATCCTATATCGACGAAAAGACAACGAAACGAAATGAAAACGGCCAGAAAATTACACTACGCACTTAGCACATCTAACGCGCACGACATCGGTCAAAATCCCTAAATGGGGTCGCTAAACTACGAAACACCAAGTCTAGACTCCGATCGTCACGATCCCGCAACACAACACAAACAATTACGAGGAATAAAATAGATATCACCTCGCAACGACCAATCGAACCCACGTCGGAAAAACAATGAAACCTAGTAAACAACCTACCGCAATATTTTGCACTAGTTTCAAGCTAACACATATCTAGCGATTACAAATATCTAATAATAGCTTAACTAAGCTGTCTAAACCATTTCTATATTTTTAACACTTGCTAATTAAATTTTAGTAAAAACCTAGTAAGCAAAATTGCATAATTAAACAAAGTATTCATTAGCAATAATTATCATTTTCTACTAGGTCAAGCTTTTCCTAATCACAAATTAACACTTCAATAAAACAACAGACACATAAATCAAGTTTTACCCTAACTTGACTATCATAAAAATTAAGTCTTGAATTTCTAACATGAAATTAAAAGCTTAAATAAACAATTAATTTGCTAATTAGAAATTTCGAAACAACAAAATGGATTAGGGTTAGGGTTTTATATCTCCACAAAAGATCAAAACCAAGAAACCAAACTCATCATTTTTTCCTCCAAATTGATGCTTTGAATGAAGATCCAAGCTACTTTTGTGAAGAAGAATGAAGGTTTTGGATTTTATTTGAATTTCTATGAATTTATTTGGATTTTTCATGATTTATTTGATGCAAAATGAGTTGAAAAGGGGTGGAAATGATGGAGGGCAGCAAGGGGAAAGGAAGGGCTGGCCAAGGGGGTGAGGGGGTATTTTTGTGAATTTTTTTTGAAGAAATTGCTAGGAAAAAGAGTAATAAATACTAATAAATGCTATATGCCACCATTACACCTTTTCTTTTCTTTTTAAAAATAAATCCTTTTGCACTCCAAAAATATCTAGATATTTAAAAATAAGTTTCCAAAAATATTCTAGTGACAAAAATTAATTTATTCTCAAGAGAAGAAATTTCCCGATTTACGTGCACAAAATACCGCTTAAAATAATATTTATTTGGGAAAACTTCTATCTGAACCAAAACCTCCCAAATACCCCTAAAGTCCGCGCACAAGCTTTATTTAAGCTAAAAATGGTGCCGGTAAGCTTATACGGACGTTTGATCGAGATCGGGTTAAAACGGAAAATACCGACAATTTTGCCCTAAAATGGGAAAATTCGCCAAAAGATTTCTGAAACGTTACAATCTTCCCCCCTTAAAGAAATTCGGTCCCCAAATTAAAATTCATCTACGCGTAACTTCAAGAAGATGAGTACAAAACTCCCAAATCTCGCTCGCAGCTTGCCAAGTGATCACCTCACTATACAGCTATGCCAAAGAACCCTCACAGACGGCAAGACCCTTGACCGAAGTTCCTCCACCTGCTGATCCACTATAACTGGCGGCTGCTGGAGAACGAAAGATCGCGTCCAAGCTAATTGGTTTGATACTGAATCATGTGAAAAAGGTCATGAAGGTAATTGCAAAGTATCGACACAAGGAATACAGTGTGAATACTCAAAATCTGGGCGGAAGTGCCAAATTATAGGTAATGGAACCAACTCGCTTCAAGGATCTAAAAAGGACCTACAATCCTGGGATACTTCCCAAAACTCAACACGTCATTCAACGGAAAATCCCGTAGGAATACATGATCTCCCACTGTGAACCCAAGTCTGCGACCACCATGGTCGGTATAAGACCTTTGTCTGCACTGGCTGTCATCATCCTAACCTGAACCAACTGGATCATCTCCGAAGTCTCTAGACTAGCTGGGGTCCAAAAATCCTACTGCGCAGAGTCAGAAAAACAGACTGGATAACGACACCACCTAACAAACAAAACCAAAAGGTTGCCAATTTGAGTATCTCCTGATAACAGCTATCGAAGAAGAACCCCAACAATGGCGAGTGACGATCCCAACTGCCGACAACAATTAATACGTACGCACAAGCATATCCTCCAGAGTCGGTATAGCTCGCTCTCACAAAACCATCATCCTGCGGATGGAAAAACGGAGCTAAAGCTCAACCAGTACCCAAGGATTCCTGAAGTTCCTGCCCAAGACATCAAGCGAATAAGGTGCCCTATTTGGATACGACCCATGAAGGAACTCCGTGCAACGCACAAACTTAACCAAGGACAACTGAGCAACCTAAGTATAACCGGACAACTAGCATCCGAATGGAGTCACACCCAGACTAAACCTAGGTAGACGCCACAATGAATATTCATGGAGACCTGCTCCTATTCCCACTCTGGAACGGTTAAAGGTTGCAACTCTCCAGCCGGTCTCAAATGCTCAACCTTAACACACAACAAGACAGCCACCTCGAAACGAACTCCGAAACTTCTCTTTACATCCCTGCCCACCCGTAACTATCTCACAAGTCACGTCAAATGCTGGTGGAACTTGAATGAGTACAGAGAGTTGACAGATGTGCCTGCTCTAGGATTTCACGTCTCTACCCAATAGTATCAGGTACACAAACGCTGCCCTAAACGTAGTACATCTGGTCACAAATCAAGGACTCTAAATTATTACCCAGCCGAGTATGCTCAAGTATCTCTGATGAACGAGCATCGGCGGGCTGTGCCTCGCGAAAGCGATTAAGGAAAAGTGGTCGGGCGCAGACATGAACAAGCTGTCTCCTCAGTAGAGGCGAACTTAAGATGTACTCAGCGATCGCACAAGAACTGTAAATCTACAGAAGACTATCTCAACAATCAGAACCCGCTGCAGGAAGATGTATATTAAGATCTGGTGGTCCGTGAAAATCTGACACGACACTCCGAACAAGTAGTGTCTCCAAATCTCCAACGCATGGCCACCGCGGCCATCTCCAGATCAGGAGTGGGATATCCTGCTAGTACTTCCTCCAAATGTAAGGAAGCAAAAGCGATAAATCTATAGTGTGACCTTAGTACACAATCGAGCCCCACTCGCGAAACATCACTGGTAAACAACAAAGTCGCCCGAACCAAAGCCAAGAAAGAACGGATGCAGTTGTTAACCGAGTCCTCAACTGCCGAAACTCCGCATACATGCCTCAATCCAAAGAAAAGAAACCTCCTTTCCGATCAGTCCAGTCAATGGTGCAACACTACACTAACAATCCTGCACGAAACGGCGGTAAAAACCTGCTAAGCCCAAAATCAACGGACCTCCGTCTGTACACAAGTCTGGGGCAAAGTTGTACGGTTTCGATCTTCCTCGGAACCATACGACAACCGTCTCACGTAACTACAAGACTGGGAAGTTAACACAAGCAAGCCTGAAAGAACACTCCAAGAATCTAGCAAACAGCTGGGGCCCTCCCAATGTCTACAAAACAAATCCGCAAGTGCTGCTCTTGTTCCTCAAGACACGTTAGAATAGACCAGAATGTAGTCAATAACACAACAATAACTGGTCGAGGAACGGCCTGAAGAAATCTGGTTCATCATCTCTCCGAATGCTGCTAGGGCATTGGTGAGTCCAATGACACCACCAAAACACACAAAGCCCATAGCACGCACAAGGAAGTCTTCGGAATGTCATCACTCCGAGCCCGCAACAATGATGACCTGATCCCTAAACAAACTTAGAAAATGTGTCGCACTCTGGAGTTGATAGAAGAAATCGTCAATACGAGGTAAATGATACCTAACCGCCACATAAGCCGGTTCAATTTACGATCAATCAATACACAACCTCAAACTGCCGTTTTTCTCCTTGACTAACAGAAATAGGAGCTCCTCAATGTGAAACACTCAGACGCACAAGCCCCCCAACAAACAGCTCTACAGCTGATCCTTAAGCTCCCTAAGCTTCGTCGGCTCATCTAGAACGACGTCGAAAAACTCTCGTACGGTAGGTACCCGGTCCAACAATCCCACTGTGGCTCCGGTATCACGAATGAACGCCAAGGATCCTCGACATCCTCTCCTCAAAAGCCGACTAGCGTAAAATGCTGAATTCAAGCTGTGAAAGGCGGCACCACTGTCCCCCTGCACAACAAGAACTGACTCGCCGGGAAAACAAAACCTGACTGTTTTCTCGCGGCAGTCCACAGACGCCTAGCACGTAGCTAACCAATCCGTGTCCAGGAGAACAGCAAATCCAACTTCTCTAGAAGGATCAAGTGACGCATGAATCTCCTAACCGATTGGCACACGACTGAAATACGTGTTGCGCAACAAAAGAATCGCTGACAGAAATTAACACAACAAACGGCTGATCTAGCTAACACGACTCTCCTCGTCTCAAACCTCTGCTACTCCCACAGCGGTCACAAAACCTATCTCGACGACTAGGCCTCAGTCTCTGGACTGGTACACCGGTATGAGTCCTCCACTGTCCCGGAACTCCCAAAGTCTCTGGAAGGCGTGCCTTGTCAACTGAGGCTGCATCCATTGGTGCTATGTAGTTGACGGAATACTGTGTGCTGATCGCAAGGAACAACTGGGTAGTAGGGTTGAAAACCTCCTGTCGCTGCGCTCGAATGGCCTCAACCAATGAACTCATCGTCTGGCGCATGTCCTGCATCTCAGCCACAAGCCTAGCGATACTATCTGTCGAAGGCGGATCCGTCTACTCCTGTGCAATGAGCGTGCCATCCTGGTCAGTCCTTGACCCACCCTAGTCAACTCTGACCTCGGCCCTCGCTGCATCTCTCTGAGTCCCCATAGTCGTCGGCTGCAAAGGCTATAAATAGAGATTGGATTTGATATGAACACGGAAATCGAATCCTAAGGATATGAATCATCAAGGAAGGAATTTCAAACAATTTGTACTTAGGTCACTTTAGGCGGAGTACCGCATCATGAGTATGCTGCAGACATACACACACTACGTTACTCTTCTTAAGCTACCTACTCCTTCATACCAAGGAAATCCTACACTCCGAAAGGTAAAACCTGGCGCTCTGATACCAACTTTGTCACGACCCGAAATTGGCACGTGACGACCCTAATACTACGCAACGTCTACAGGCGTAACGCAGTAAAAGAAAGCCAAAACCCAGAAATCTAAACAATTAAAAGACAAGAAAAGATAAGAAACGTTGTTTAAACCTTTAAAAAAATCTCAAGTATAAATTCTTTCAGTCCAATTTTCTTTCTTTAAAATTTCGGCAGCACCTCGTTTATAAAAACCAACCCCAAAAATGGGTACAACATAAATATAAAGTAAAGCATCCCTAACGGGAGCAAATCCACGCCTAAAGGCGGAAAACAACCACCACAACAAATATACGACGCCGTAGCGAAGAAAAAGAAGACGAAAGAAAGGAAACTGTATAAAAGACAATAAGTCACAACATAATATACAACATTGACCTCACCAAGTCTCTAAGTCAACATGAAAATAGTAGATGGAGAGTACAGGGATACAACGAATATACAATACAACGAATAACCACAAAACCCACCTAAGCAAACTGCAAACTGTGAGCTGATGCGGTATCCGTAGCAAAAGATGATAAGATAAGTGATAATAGCCTGCCTCTGACTATCCTGAGGAACACCTGCAAACACTGTGGCACAACGGGGGTGAGTTGCCAACTCGTGAATAGTAACATATGCAAGTAATCGCGAGTATGCATGTACAGCGTGAATCTAACATGTGCAATTAATAGCAATAAAAAGTCATATGAATGCAATAATCATGAAAGGTACACTAGCAGGTACAACTAATACATGAAGCAATACATATAAATAAAGGTATGTAAATGCAACAGTCATGAAAGGTACTCTAACAGGTACTACTAATACATGAAGCAGTGCATAAACAATAAATGTGAAGTATGGAATGAAATATGTCATTTCCACGGAATCCTGACATCGTGGTAGGATCACAATCCATCAACATAAATCCAAATCCCAATTTCTCAAATCAGCCCCCAAATTGGCTCTCATATCATATAAGTCTCACAATTCCTGAATGTACAATATCGAATAAATCTCATATATCCTGAATGTACAAATCAGCAATCTCATAAATATCATGTATCCAATATCAAATGAATCACCGATATCCCAAATCAAATTATCAAGTAAAAATCTAACATCCTAAATATATTTGCATGAATAAATATGATGATGTATATAATTTAATGTCAATACACATATATTAGCGTCCCATTCAACTAATATTGGTGTAAGGGCATATATAACAGCGGCCTAAATCCCTGTTATATATACAAAGGAGTAAAAAAGAAATATCATGAAACCAATGTGTCAAGCATCGACACAGAAATGCAGGTCTATCAGGTGCAGTCACCACAACTGGCACCCTGAGAGGTACGTATCAAACACTATCCCGAAAGCTCGAGTGCCTAGCTCTGACCCTCGCCTCTCGACGTATCTATATGTACATGACTCCCATCGGTATCCACATGATAACGGCCGAGTCATTGGTAATGTCACCGGTAGGTACTTGCCCACCTTCCAGGCTCAATCGGCATGGACCGTCGATCATCTTGCCGAGGGGAATCATACCGGGCCCCACCATGTACCCTCATACGGCACCACTCCTCGTATGGAGTATATAATCAGAACCGATAATTCTCATGGTGGATGCTGAAATATCATATCAAAGGAAACCGGGTTTTTCAAATAATGCATAATTGCATGAACTCACACGGTTCCCAAATCCAGAAAACATCATGAAAAATCCATATTTCAATGCGAAAATCCATGAATATAATATACGCATCATAAATCTGATATACGAGCATATAAAGGAAAAGCAGCAATTAACTGTAACAAGTTAATATAATATCATGCGGTTCCTAATCTCTCCAATTCTAAAATAACATCAAGTAAAGGTAAACATGTAGCTATAACCAGATATATGTGCAACATAAAGGTATAGCAAGATATATGTATCTACCTATAAGTAATGATGTAGTATACCCCTTGGGTATAAGTGAAGTATGTGTGCAAAGTATACATGTAGCTATGACATAAAGTGTGTATATACCTATCACTAATGGTATGATACTCTATAGGTATACAGGTATCTAACGCGTAAGTATATGACGGTATATGTGTAAGCATATGGATATACAGGTATGCTAAATGTCATATGCGATAAGAAATATGAATTATTGTCTCAATGTTCCTAACCAAACAATAGCATTTCTATATGTGGGTTGTGCGTGACATGGCAATTATTGACGGTGTGTGTAGCATACAATTAGTACTCGTGCAACATGAATCGTCAATAATATGTGCAGTGTCCTGAGGATACTAGTCCAAGCACAACAATATCTAAGTAATAGGGTAAATGCGCAATTCTAAATATGACATAGAATATGCGACAGAAATAACATCTCTAGCCCAGACGCATAACGCCATGCGGGCGATTCCTCTGTAGATGTTAAATCTACTCACCAACGCTCCTGGCAAAGTGAAACCTGTCACATATTTTCCCTTTGTCACAGCGTCTGAAGTCCCCGCCTGCGAACCTCAAATTTCACAAACACATCACATAAGCTAAATATCCTATATCGACGAAAAGACAACGAAACGAAATGAAAACGGCCAGAAAATTACGCTACGCACTTAGCGCATCTAACGCGCACGACATCGGTCAAAATCCCTAACTGGGGTCGCTAAACTACGAAACACCAAGTCTAGACTCCGATCGTCACGATCGCGCAACACAACACAAACAATTACGAGGAATAAAATAGATATCACCTCGCAACGACCAATCGAACCCACGTCGGAAAAACCACGAAACCTAGTAAACAACCTACCGCAATATTTCGCACTAGTTTCAAGCTAACGCATATCTAGCGATTACAAACATCTAATAATAGCTTAACTAAGCTATCTAAACCATTTCTAAATTTTTAACACTTGCTAATTAAATTTTAGTAAAAACCTAGTAAGCAAAATTGCATAATTAAACAAAGTATTCATTAGCAATAATTATCATTTTCTACTAGGTCAAGCTTTTACTAATCACAAATTAACACTTCAATAAAATATCAAACACATAAATCAAGTTTTACCCTAACTAGATTATCATAAAAATTAAGTCTTGAATTTCAAACATGAAATTAAAAGCTTAAATAAACAATTAATTTGCTAATTAGAAATTTCGAAACAACAAAATGGATTAGGGTTAGGGTTTGATACCTCCACAAAAGATCAAAACCAAGAAACCAAACTCATCATTTTTTCCTCCAAATTGATGTTTTGAATGAAGATCCAAGCTACTTTTGTGAAGAAGAATGAAGGTTTTGGATTTTATTTGAATTTCTATGAATTTATTTGGATTTTTCATGATTTATTTGATGCAAAATGAGTTGAAAAGGGGTGGAAATGATGGAGGGCAGCAAGGGGAAGGGAAGGGCCAGCCAAGGGGGTGAGGGTGTATTTTTGTGAATTTTTTGTGAAGAAATTGCTAGGAAAAAGAGTAATAAATGCTAATAAATGTTATATGCCACCATTACACATTTTCTTTTCTTTTTAAAAATAAATTATTTTGCCCTCCAAAAATATCTAGATATTTAAAAAGAAGTTTCCAAAATATTCTAGTGACAAAAATTAATTTATTCTCAAAAGAAGAAATTTCCCGATTTACGTGCACAAAATACTGCTTAAAATAATATTTTATTTGGGAAAAATTCTATCTGAACCAAAACCTCCCAAATACCCCTAAAGTTCGCGCACAAGCTTTATTTTAGCTAAAAAAAAAAGGTGCCGGCAAGCTTATACGGACGTTTGATCGAAATCGGGTTAAAACGGAAAATACCGACAATTTTGCCTTAAAACGGAAAAATTCGCCAAAAGATTTCTGAAACGTTACAACGCTCCTCACGGCATCTCCGATCTCTTGTCTCCTCGTTGAGGTGGCACCATGTCAAAGGATCTTTATACAGGCTTCCGCCTCTAAACTGAGGCAACTCGGACATGAAATTTGCTAACCGACATGTCCAAAATTGAATTAGAGAGTGTGTAGAATAATTTGTATCAAGACACCCAAGCCATTGGGTGGAGGTAAATTGAAGTTGCATTTTTGGATGAAGAAATTGAGCTTGGAATTTGCATTTTATCAATCCCTCATCAAAAATGAGGCTCGGCCAATTCTTGGGCTGAATTGGGTGGGGTTAGCCAAAAGGAATCGGGGGGTGAGCTCAAGGAAGTGGTGACCACAACCATCAAACTTATCACAAATAAAAGATCTACACTAAAAAAACTTAAGCTATCCAAAAGCTTTAAATGAAAAGAATGACTCATGCTAACACCTCATTTCATTCTAGAAAGATTAATTCATGACTCATCAATCAACAAATGAAGCCCCCCCAGCAAAAGAATTCGGCCAAAATATGATAGAAGGAATTTTGGCCAAAAAATGATATATCACCAATAACCTTGATTAAACATTAAAACTAATATTTAATCGAACGGAGAAAAACTGACAACTTCAAAAAACAATCCCGTAACAAATTACAGGATTACCCCACAACAGTATATACATACCAGCATTTGTATTCCGACCGAATACAAAATACAATGAGACAAAAAAATCCCTACACAATATAATACTAGAATCCGGCTTAAAGCAAAGCCCACTAGTATTATCTGTCCGAACGATGACACGTGCAAAAGTGCACGTGCATGTTCGAACCCTGCCATAAAACCATACGGTTTCTACAACGTTTCGCCCGAACTTGGGAAACTATCTATGCGGGACTCTAAAGACTCGTCAATACTCTGGCAGTGGGTTTAACCACAAGCCGTCAGTGGTACTAGCTGTACATAACGGCTGCCCATGTATTGACCGAAAGGGAAGCCGATGAGCGAACTCATCCTGGAACCTTACTGAGCCTATCAGTCACAATATCCGTACAGTCCGGTCCGTTCATCTATGAGCATCGCATATCGGGCCTAGGGGGCTGGTAACGTCAGACCCCCAATAGTGGTATAAGTAGTGTTAGAGTGTAGCCCAAAACACCCTAAGATACTACTGGAGTACCTACCAGTAAACTCCTGCCTCGGCCGAGGGCTTTTTGTAATGGCTCTCCTCGACACAGCGCGATCTCACCCCCCAATACCGGGAGAGACGAATCCCGTGCCGATCCGCTGAATTCCTCCATGTGGCTCGGGATTGTACCCAACTAAAACCTATTTGCACGACTGCTTTGATTCGTGGTAGGGTAATAATCAAAGCACAGTGGGAACTCACACGAGACAAATGACGATCTCAGGTCGATGAACTAACCTGTACACATGTCACCAGGGAACTGCTATCTGACGCTAGGTATAATACCAACTAGCAGGTTCCCGGTGAGTCCTGTCCAGTGCACTCATAACCCAATGAGCACCTGTATATATCTTAGGTGAAAAACTGACACCAGTGGCTTGTGAGACCGGCCACCGCCCCTCATCGGGGTCTCGACTGTATACACCAGTCTACTCCGGAGTATCGATGCCCTGTCTCGAAACTCTCATGACTAGGGACCACTTTTAACGATGTGCTTATGGACTGCCCAACTCTCACATATATGATCGCCATCATACTGCTGGTGGTCAAGCAAGAATCTTAAGGGCTCTATCAACGTGTAATAGTGACCATGTCACCTAAAGCTATACACGATGATAAAGGAAAACCAGATAGCATACTATCATCTCGAGTAAGGCTGTCCTAACGGTATAGGTCCTCCTCAATCATTGCAATCACGTGCCTGCGATCCAATAATTGACTTTGAGGGCACTATATCCAACAATCTCCCACTTGCACTTAAGGCTAATTATTGCGATGTCGCATACTCACAGCCCGTGTGATACCGAACACCCAACTCCTCTACTAATCAGTTTCACAAAGATCGTTTGTAAAACTCTTGTGTTCGAGAAATAGCCTCTGTGAGTGGATCCGCCCTGATGTTTCTTTCTATGTCTCTCTTAATCTCATGTTCACGGAGAAAGGCATCTCCTAAATTTAGCAATACCTGTCTTAGAATATGTATGGATATCTGATGGGACCTAGTTCATAAATGAACTCCAAATCCAAACTTCTTAAACTGTATCGTCAACTGAACCTAATCAGTATCCTACACCATGCCTCCCTCAGTATCCACTTGGACCACCTGTCCAAACTACTGCCTCTCGTCAGAGGGAAAACTATAACTCTGACAATCACTCTGTCATCAAGGTCACCTTGGAAGCCTGGAATGATAATCATCTCCTAAAGGAGGCTGCCGTCATCAAAACCGTAGAACATCCACTTATGTTCTAAAACTGCTTCCGAACGTTTCTCCAGGATTGGATTAATATCAACTTATTGCAGCTAGTGCAAAAACAACATCTGGTGTGGTACTTGACATCTCATGATCAACTCAATTGCCAAAGCAAGTGATATGTTAGCCATGCACATCCCTCTCCCATTTAGTCTGTTAGACACCTTTAGAGAGGGTGACTCCATCACCTGCAGGTACACCACCATGCCAAGAGTCATCTATTCTAAAACACCTTTAGAATACTGTCTAAGTACCCCGATTGGGAAACTACCCAAATCTAGATCTAAAACCATAGATCTAGTAACCAGAATGCCAGATATTATATCTATATCCTATGTGGAGAAACAACTGTGTGACAACCAAAGTATAACCGATCGTAGTATAGGAATTTTACTTCCTACAAAGTGCATGTCATCCAAATACCAGGACATCACACCCTACTACCTTCTTAACATATCCATCCCTTATTCTGATGAAGTCAAACCCATAACTGTCACAAAAAAATAGATGATCTATCTCCGCTATATCTGCTTTAGTCTATAAATAGACATAAGCTACTTGTCCACTATGCTTCCGTTGCTCCCACTGACCACAACAACCCTCTGGTAGAATAATATATACGTGCACTTCTAAAGCTATTTTAGAACGATGCTATACTTAACCTCCTGTCGGGTCTCATAGTCTGGAACAACAGTAGTGTCAGGTCTGGGTAATCAAGAACCTCCCTGTCACCGTCCTTGAGGCTACCAGAGTACCTCTCGGATGTCTGAGGTTACCCACCATATCTGCGGAGTGGCTAATGGAATGTCAAACCTGATTGAATCTTTAGGTTCTTATTAAATTTTCAGTAATCGTTTGCGGTTCTAGAATCACTTCCAGTTCTACGATACTCCCACTACTGTTTTCTGAAAAAGTACATTTTACTAAAACTGTGGCGAGTCAAGAACAATATCACTACCGATCTTCCAGATGGTAGAAAGTCAACCCTCGTCATAGCCTGGGTCAACCCACAAACTGCCATTACAGAAACGTGCCATGAGTTATCCAGAGTTTGGTTTTAAGCGTAAGCCGGACAACTCCCCGTACCTTAACATCGTTAAGATATGAACCATTCTATATCCAATATAGAAACTTTGGCACTTATTTAATTGGAACCAGATTCAAACCATGCATCTATCTCCAGCGCATGTCAACTTCAATGGAATGAGGCCGATCAACATTACTCAACTTAGGAGTGCATCCAATTATGAGTAACCTGAAAGAGAAACAAATTTCTCAAAACCATTACTATCAACTGAATACCCAACACAAGTATCTACATCTTCGATCACCTAGAAGAATCCCGATACTTGCGACACCAGGTTCTCTACTTTATTCTTGTACCTATAACTTCTCAAAACTTAGACCTTGTATTTCTACGAAACACTTGTCTAAAAACTAGAGAAGTCATAACTAAACAGAATATAGTACGAGGACCAACTCCTTTGTCCTAATGAACACTGGACAACATACAATACTCTGTATGAGTCTCCTGAGTTGAACAACTCAAACCCTGTGCGTCGTAGGTTGAAAACTGTACTATGGTTATGAAGAATTACACCACTGTTAAATGCTCCTTACCTAACCATGATCTTATATAGGTAAATGTCATCGACATAATATCAAAAAGTTATATCTCACTTTATAAAAATAAATGTACAGATATATCAGTTTGAAATTGGTGCACAACAACAATGGATACTCGAAACCAAATACTTGCCGTCCGGCAAAAAACCCAGGCGATTTCCTCAAATATCACCAATTACAACGAATTCCGATATAATGAGGATGATCACCTAATTCCCAATAACTTATTCTTACTCATCATCTGTAAAACCATACATATGTGAGAATCATACCTGGTAAATACATACCCTGGAGCAAGTATCTAATCGAGAAATCAGTTTTCAATTAACAATGTACAGTGAAACTGAAACATGAATATGTTTCGAAGGGGTATCCTGGTATTCATAGTAATGCATCTTCCATTATCCAGATTCATGACTATAATCATACATTTCGTTGCCATCTCTTCAAATCCCTTTATTTGTCTTTAGTCATTACCTTCTGTACACCTTCATTAGGCTTAATGGTTTTCTTCCCTTCCTACCTTTCGGCACCAGCCTATGGTTTGGAAGAAGATTATACAATAAGAGTAATAGGTGTACCCTCCTAAACTAAGGAGTACTCGCAACCTGAGAGAAGATGATGATAAAAGACAACTGAATAATACCATATTCTATTCCTCCTGAAACGGAGAAAAGAAAAGGTGAAATAGGAGTGGCGATGATGTACGCGGTTTGGTCATGAATGATACCGGTCGCATTTACTTTGCCCTCTTTCTAATCCCTTCATATGTCTTTACTTATTACCTTCTGTACACCTTACTTAGGCTAATTGGTTTTCTCCTTTCCTTACCTTTCGGCACCTGCTTATGGTTTGGAAGAAGACTATCCAATAAGCGTAATAGGTGTACTGTCCTAAACCAAGGAGCCCTCGCAACCTGAGAGAAGGTGATGATAAAAGAAAACTTAATAAACCAATTCAATCTCTCCAGAACCTGAATCCATCCTCGAAGAATTCCCTTCGAGTTCGTATATAACCATATGATGGATTTATCCAATGGAAGTTGATGTTCATAGTAATACGAGGTGTTCTGGAGAAATGCAAAGGGTAAAAGAAGGAATGGAAATGATGTATGCAACTCAGACAATCCAAAAGCTAGTGTTTTAAGAAAGTTCAGTCAACTTGGTCACTGAGTCATAGTCTAGGGTCGGGCCATGGTCGCTGCCAAAGAGAGAGAGAAAAGAAACACTCTGCTTGCACTCTAACCAAGATCAGAATGGTTATCACTTTATCTAATCAGGAAACCTCCCACTGTACTGTCAAATTCTCCTCCAAACCTGAAAAAAGAATCAATTGGGATCACCCGAAGAGTAAACCAACTCATCAGTAGGAATCGGGATCCAACTATCATTGCATGATAACGTGAAAGAATCCACTCATGTTATCACACTCCTGAAGGTATGCGCATGCCTGACAAGTTTCAGTTTTTTTAGAAAATCCCGATATGGATTTTTATCCCATGCTCTTATGACCTTGAAGAATGCCAACAAATCATAAGTCACATGTCAAGTTCTACCCATCATTGTCCAGGTTAATTTGAACCCATCCGTTTATACCGTTGGTGAAGGCCAACAAGGTAATACGACTGTCCCAAACCAACGCAGCTATCTATGCAACAGAAAGGTAACAAGCAGCTACCATCCACTATGCCTTGACGAAGGCCAACAAACATAGCATGAATAATAAGGGCTACCCGTCTGAAATGACGGAGTGTTACGGCTGGTTTTTGGCGAAAAACCTTTAACGTAATGAACTTGATGTCGTTGAAGGAACCTGATAGCTTTTTACAAATATATAGTGGCAAAAACCTTTGCTAAAGAGGTCACTCCCGGTGAAGGGATCTCGGCTCTTTCCTCGTGGAATGAGGTGCAGGATATTCCATCTGAATACCGCGATGCAAATCAATAAGTAATCGAGTATAGTGAAGTTATTACCCTGACACAAACTTCTGCCCAAGGGGTCACTCCCGGTGAAGGGATCTCGGCCCGTACCTCGTCGAATGAGGTGCAGGATATTCCAACTGAATACCACTGTGCAAAATAAAAGAAAACGTCCTTGTAATAACACTTTTTGAAAATTGTTTCAACAACGTCAAACAGGTTTGTTTTCCTTTGTATTGATCAAAATCAACGCAGTCCCAACAATCAATCACACCAGAAAAGAACGAAAATAAAATGTACGTATATGCCATCCGCTTTCGTCACTGGGTCCCGTCATCACCCGTTAGGTTACTTAACTAACGACAGAACGGGGACTGGACTAGCGCGGGTGTAAAACATATAAAACAACTACTAGTATATATATCAATATACAATAATCGCTCCAGGCGTGATAAATGCAACATTACAGAAAAGTAATAAGCATCATAGAATAATACAGATAATCTGGTAGCCCCGGGTTTCACAGAGCCGCAACTGAAACCCGACGTTCCCCTGGTCGTGTGGATAACCTGTGCAATGAATCCTAGACCCCTACGAGTGCGGCAAGTTACCGGCCAAAACCTGAAGCGAGGCAGCCCCCAACAACAAAGTGAATGGACCACCCAACACTTCACGGAATCCGGTAACTTGAGCACCCCTCCTTGGGTCAACCTATACCCCCTACGAGTGCGGCGAATAGTCTGCCAATTCCAGAGTGAGGTCCCCTCCCTCTCAAAGCCATGAGATGCGGACCCTTTGCCCTCCAGAACCCGGCTATCCGTACATTCCGTCGCGGGTTAAACTTACTACAGAAATGGAAAAATATGTACAACGGGTACATTGACCTCAACCCGATCGTGCCCCAAAAGAATAATATATAAACAGGCAGTGACGGCAGTCCACATGTTGGACGCTCGCCCCGCGATATCAAATGTAAAAATAAATCCAAACTGCACTACCATTGCAAGTAAGCTATCCACTACGACAAATCCGCAATATCATAGCACAACACAAAACATCAACGTGAATGTCACGTTTGCCAATCCATCTAAAAGGACTATAGCAATTAGACAAGATCTACCGCTCTAATAACATTCATTGTCGGAGATATAATGTAAGTACTGTAAACTAACACTTTTAAAATTCCGATCGACAAAACTTCCCGAAGTGGGCCCCAAGTACAAATCCAGTACTCAAACAAATCTGGGTCCAAACAAAATATTCCAGAAACCACAATTCCACATGAAAGACATCCAGAAGAAAAATGGTGCACTAAAGCCCCAAAACAGTGGCAGAACCGCGGCAAACCCATGGGTTCTGCGGCGGTTCCATGGCGGCTTTGTGGGATCAGTCTACCAAATTTCTTCTGCAGTCTTAGAAAAGCCTGCTCAATTTTCTGACATTCTTAAAATAATTTTTAGACGACAAAAATTTTTCGACAGAAGCTTTAAATTTGGAATTGCAGTTTTGGAAATTTCGTTCGATCGATATTTTAAACATGTTAGAACAAGCTAGTAAAGGTTAATGGCGTGGCTCTGATACCATGTAAGTCTACGCCAGCGCCCCGACCAACAATCCGAGGCCAAACGCGGAATAAAAACTTTTTCCTAAACTGGCGCTAACATAGACTGTAACCCGGATCGTGCCATTAACACTAAACTAGCAATCTACAAAATGATAGAATGGCTATACCGATCGATATGTGTCCTTCGGTCTTTAGCCATCATCCCACGCTCCTCGCGGCATCTCCGATCTCCTGTCTCCTCGTCGAGGTGGCACCACGTCAACGGATCTTTATACGGGCTCCCGCCTCTAAACCGAGACAACTTGGACATGAACTTTGCTAACCGACATGTCCAAGGTTGAAGTAGAGAGTGTGTAGAATAATTTGTCTCAAGAAACCCAAGCCATTAGGTGGAGGTAAATTGAAGTTGCATTTTTGGGTGAAGAAATTGAGCTTGGAATTTGCATTTTATCAATCCCTCTAAAAAAATGAGGCTCGGCCAATTCTTGGGCTGAATTGGGTGGGGTCGGCCAAAAGGAATGGGGGTGAGCACAAAGAAGTGGTGACCACAACCATCAAACTTATCACAAATAAAAGATCTACACTAAAAGATCTTAAGTTATCCAAAATCTTTAAATGAAAAGAATGACTCATGCTAACACCTCATTTCATTCTAGAAAGACTAATTCATGACTCGTCAATCCACAAATGAATCCCCCCCAACAAAAGAATTCGGCCAAAATATGATAGAAGGAATTTTGGCCAAAATATGATATATCACCAATAACCTTGATTAAACATTAAAACTAATGTTTAATCGAACGGAGAAAAACTGGCAACTTCAAAAAACAATCCCGTAAAAAAATACAGAATTACCCCACAACAGTATATACATACCCGCATTTGTATTCCTAACGAATACAAAATGAAATGACAAAAAAATCCCTACACAATATAATACTATAATCCGGCTTAAACCAAAATCCACTAGTATTATCTGTCCGAACCATGACACGTGCACAAGTGCACGTGCATGTTCGAACCCTGCCATAAAACCATACGGCCTCTACAACATTTCGCCCGAACTTAGGAAACTATCTATGGGGGACTCTAAAGACTCGTCAATACTCTGGCAGTGCGTTTAACCATAAGCCCTCAGTGGTACTAGCTGTACGTAACGGCTGCCCATGTATTGACCGAAACGGAAGCCGATGAGCGAACTCACCCTGGAACCCTACTGAGCCTATCAGTGACAATATACATACAGTTAGGTCCGTTCGTCGATGAGCATCGCATATCTGGCCTAGGGGGCTGGTAACGTCAGACCCCCAATAGCAGTATAATTCGTATCAGGCTGTATTCCAGAACACCCTGAGATACTACTGGAGTACCTACCAGTAAATCTCCTGCCTCGGCTGAGAGCTTTTTATAATAGCTCTCCTACAAACAGCGCGATCTCACCCCAATACCGGGAGAGACGAATCCCCTGTCGATCCGCTCACTGCCTCCATGTGGCTCGGGACTGTACCCAACTAAAACCTGTTTGCACGACACCTTTGAGCCGTGGTAGGGTAATAATCAAAGCACGGTGGGAACTCACACGAGACAAATTACGATCTTAGGTCGATGAACTAACATGTACACATGTCACCAGGGAACTGCTATCTGACGCTAGGTATAATACCAACTAGCCGGTTCCCGGCGAGTCCTGTCCGGTGCACTCAAAACCCAATGAGCACCCGTATACATCTTAGGTGAACCATCTGACTCCAGTGGCTTGTAAGCCCGGCCACCGCCCCTCGTCGGGGTCTCGACTGTATACACTAGTCTACTCCGGAGTATCGATGCCCTGTCTCAAAACTCCCACGACTAGGGACAACTTTTAAGGATGTGCTTATGGACTGCCCAACTCTCACGTATATGATCGCCATCATACTGCTGATAGTCAAGCAAGAATCCTAAGGGCTCTATGAACGTGTAATAGTGATCATATCACCTAAAGCTATACACGATGATAAAGGCAAACCAGATAGCATAATATCATCTCGATTAAGACTGTCCTACCGGTATAGGTCCTCCTCAATCATTACAATCACGTGCCTGCGATCCAATAATTGACTTTGAGGGCACTATATCCAACAGCTATGTCACATACACTTTAGATAATATTACTCCATTGATATAACTTGCTAGCTGATAGTTGCAATATATCATTACTATGCTAGTTTAGATATTGCATTCTTTGCTTAGATACCCCTGCATGTGTATATCCATTTGTCATGCAAAATTATGGGGCTTTATGTCGGTATTCACTTGTAACGTTTCAAAAATAATAAAATATTATTTTTAGGAATTTTTATAATTTAATATTATTTTAATGAATATTTTAATATTCTGGTGTAATTAAATACAAATAAATGGGGAAAATTTTGGAAAAATTATGGAAAATTCCAAAATAGGGTATTCTATGGGATTATGCCATTTTAAAGTTTTTGTGATTAGTTTGACACTAACTTTGTGCTAATCGCGATTAAAAATCGCTAATCGGATTTTGGGGGTGTTTTGTGCAAAACATGCACATATCATTTTTTTCTACACTTGTGTTTTATTTTCTACCATGTTGTTTGGGTTTACTATTTGAGTGAGAAAGCATTTAGAGAATAAAAGGAAATAAGAAAAAGAAAAGAAAATAGGTATGGTGAGAGAAAGGGTAGGTGAGGGTGTTGACTTAGCCTTTTCCCCCTCATTTCTTCATCACATTTCTCTCTCCCTCTCCTTCATTGATGCTGCTGCTGCTGCTCCCTCTTCTTCCTCCTCTCTTCAAGCCTCAAATCACCATGAAAACAACACCAAAACGCCACTCTCTTTTCATTAAAAGTGTGCATGAGCTCGAGATCTACACATTAGACCAAGGAAACAAGGATTTTGGCCACTGGGGGCAACTCAAGAAAATTCTTGAGTTGCCAAATGCGGTATTTACTGAACCATTAGATTAGTTTTTGCATTACTTATACCCCTATGTTAAAATTGAATCGATATCGGGTGATGTTGTGGACTTAAGGAAGACCAAGTTAGGGTTTGAGAGAATTGAGAGTTGTGTTGTGAAATTGAGATCAGTAGAGGCCACCCCAACATCCTAGTGCTTGAATTATGACCCAAAACAGAGACTTGAAACCCGGAATACGGATTTAGAAACCCCGACATCGGATAAATGTGTGATTTGTGAGGGTATTTTGGAATCTGGAGCAACCCGGGGCCGCTAGAATTGATTTTGGGATTACTGGGAGTCGTGCAGGCACCTAGGAAGCTACCACAGAGACCCGAGCCCCTAACTCCAACCCCAGGCCGCAGATATATTCATTCTGGCAGCAATTTGCGGCCAGATCAGGGAAATTGGGTCCCAGGTTTGGTTCATAGCTCCTTTTGCACTAAAATAGACCCCTCCTATATGCAGTTTTGGCTAATTGTCACCTGGGAAAAATCTGGGAGCATTTTGGTGTGTTTCAGGCGATGTTTTTCGTATTTTAAAATGCACTTTCTTGATATTTGGATTTGTATTTGGTTGTTGGGTGTTCGTACATCGACAACAGGGATTGTTTGATTGATTTGCACGTTTAGGCCATAGGTTCCAACCTATGAGCATACCGTGCGCTGTATCGGTTTTCTACCTCGATGTTAATACATATTGCGACTGTTTATTATTGTAGGTACCCTCGCAAGGATTCCGAGGCGAAGAAGCATGGCGTCATCGATTTCGGCGAGCGAAGACCAGGTGAGTAGATTATATCTACGGGGGAAGTCGTGTGGATGGCGTATAGCACCCCCGCAGTCCGTGGTGATGTATACGAATACGTATACACACATATATTTATTATATGTTCTTTGAGATTATTGATGATAGGATGGATTGATTTAGTGTATTGCGAAACCCTAGAGTAGGGGTTGCTCCCATACACACACACACGCACGCACTTGCATACATACCATCTTTCGCATGTGTATATGGGAATATTATATTTGTATGTGTTCACATGGGTATGGGACTATGTGTACATATACTGGATTATGAGGATAGTACTTGGGATGTGAGTTGAGTCGATGATATTCGATTTGAGGCCGTGAGATCGGCGATATGACAGGATTCGTATGGGAGATACGACGGAATGCTTTGGCGGGCTTTGGGACGTGTGTTTACACATGCATTTATATAGATGGTATCGATTGTACTAGACTTGGATCTGTACCCTAGATTATGTGATATGATGGTAGTGATACCTGATATGTGATGAGATAATGTGATATTGACCCGTACCCAGCTATTGGGATGCCGTACGATGATGTACCGTACGAGCCTATATTGATGATAGATCCGCGCTCATGACTCAAGGATGTTATATCGTTTGTGATACCGTTGAGGCGGTATTATTGACTATTATATTTATATATATCGACTCAGATGTAGGTGGTTTCCATACCCCTCCCGATTGACTTGATAGTTGGGTCCGTAGTTCGCATAGTAGGCATTAGACTAGACCCGAGTCATACCTATTTCAAAACTAACGAATCGGGGATATTTTAAGGATAGGCAAAAGGGATTCTACAGATATTTTCAAACGACGCATCTTTTCTTAAAACACCGTAGCCCTTATTTTACCAAAAACCCTGATTTGTCTTACTTCAAAAGGCAAGGCTGCATGATATATTTATTGAGGTAGATTTTTCACTGTTGCGTTGATTATTTGATTCCGCTTATTTATGCTATTTGCATAGCATTGTTTGTGTTTATTGATATATTACAATCATGCTGCTAGGACACCAGCACCATTACCGATGATGCGTATGTACCACGTACACTTACTTGCCGGCTCACACACATCTTCATCGGTAATTGCCATGTCACTACACAGTAGTATTACTGCATCAGGATATGACCTTTGTATGTGCATACTATTATTCTATGCTGCATGATATACTTGCACTTCATTTATATGTCACATACATCATGCTTTCTGATTATGCGCATTGAGATATGCTGTTTCCATAATATTTCTGGATTTGGGAACCGCGGGTATTTCAAAAGAGAATTTGTAATCGTTTTAAAAACCTGGTTACCCTTGATATGATATTTCAATGCGTCCACCATGTGTTTTCTCGGTACTGAGAGCGACATGTGAAACCCGATTCGAGGAGGCGGATGAGGCCAATTGCGGGTACATGGTGGACCCGGTATGGTACCCCGGGGCGAGAACGGTTTCGCTGTGTAGTAGACGGTGAGCCTGGCAGTGGGACCACTACCTACCGGTGATTGGTTGGACCTGGCGGTTATCTGGAGGATACCGACCAGAGTCGATAGATGGATATGGGCGTACTGCTGGGGCCGAGGGCTGATTCCGCAGACGGAGCCCGTGGGCTGATCCGGACTGACGGAGCCCGATATATGAGGATTTACGTGCCGATGCTGGGCACAGCTTTCATGATGTTTTCGAATGTCGATGCTGGGCACTCCGGTTCCATGATTTTCACGTGTCGCGAGGGACACAGGTGGTTTATATCCTCATATTTCCATGCATATGCTTTATGACATTTACATGCATGATGCTTATTGTCATTGGGTGACGAGTGGATAGGATCCACATACATGCAGATTGATTACATAGATCATACCTCATATTTATGATATGCTATTACTTGAGGCACTGGCACGAGCACTTGGCACTACACTCATGTATAGAGATTACATTGCCAGTTTAGCATGCTTCAGATTTATTCATATTGAGGTTTATATATATCTGATCGTATTGACCTAGGATGGGTCATACATTCGATCTCTGCTTGTAGATATTTTCTATTTACGAGTTGGCAACTCACCCCCGTTGTGCCACAGTTCTTGCAGGTTTTTGCCGTAAAGATTCCACAGCGGCATTTCTGGCACACTGCTTCTATATAGGTGACTTGCTTGGGTAGGTGGGTTCTTTTGTATCAGAACCGCCATTGTACCTGTATTATTCATTGTATCTAGTCATTCTATCAACTAAAACTTGTATATTGTTTCAGACTTAGAGACAGTGATGTATTATTTCGACCTTAGAGTCGCGCTTGTAGTATTATGGTTTTCTGGTTGTTTTGAGTTTCTTTTTGAGTTTTGATTCTCGCCCTTTGGCGTTGTATATTATATTGCTTGCGTGGTTGTGACCGTCGATTGACGAAGAGCTAGCTCCCGCTTGGGGATGCCTTTTATCATTTCATATATATATTTCTTGTTGTACCCCGTTCGGGGCCAGTTTTTACAAAGGAAACTCTGCCGACATTTTCAGAAAAGACTACACATTTTTAAAATGCATATTCGGCTTAGTTATTTAAAAACTTTGATTTTCAAAACATGATTTCTTTACTTCTTATACCAGTTTTCCTTATTTACTCCCTAAAATGGTTTTAGATTTCTGGGCTTTTGGCTTACTTGGATCAGATGGGGTCCTATAGACTTCATATGGTTCAAGGGCCAGTCACGTGCTCTTTCAGGTCGTGACAAAGTTGGTATCAGAGCCCTAGGTTAACCTTAGTTCGAGTCTAAGTTTGATTATCTGGAGCCTAGGGCGTTTATATATATACGGAACTTAGGCTTGACCTTACGGAGCTTAGACTTAGTCGAGGGGGTATTATACCCGAACTTTCGTCGCATAGGATGACCCTTGGTTGATGGAGTAGGTAGATTGAGTAGAGGGACGTACCGTACGTATGTTCCGCGGCATACTTACGACACGCTACTCCGCTTAAGAAACCTTAGGATGTACATTTCCTTGCATAGTATTATATTCCTTCCTATGATCTATCCTTATCGATACTGGTTATGATTTTGCTGCCATGATTGCACGGGCAGAGTGAGCTATGGCTCGAGTTACGTCAGCATGAGCTCGTCATGGACGAGGACTGACCAGGGCATGATTCCAGAGACATACGATTGCATATAGAACGTCGTTTTATTGTGTTTTCGCGCCATGAGCGTTGATTGGCCGCTTTTGCGAGATTTCTCGGACGTACCGATTGGTACCATAGGATTGAGCCACTGATAGAGGCCAGCCTGGATGTGATGACCATTGATAGGTCGCTTATTCATGATGATTGAGGCGCTGTTCAGCGTACGAACGAATGAGCCAGTTGTTGCTGCGAATGATGAGATATCGCCCAGATGATTGGAGCTACTCCAGCTTG
Source organism: Agapanthus africanus (assembly GCA_030015575.1). Classification (NCBI taxonomy): domain Eukaryota; kingdom Viridiplantae; phylum Streptophyta; class Magnoliopsida; order Asparagales; family Amaryllidaceae; genus Agapanthus; species Agapanthus africanus. The sequence continues at coordinate 412,303,258 of JASDDO010000001.1, forward strand.
AGCATATACTTAGAGATATGATGGTGAGTCGCTAGTCACTGAGGATGAATGACTAGGACATGTGGTTCCTTCGCTTACCCCGATGCGAGGTCATCAGATAGGTTGATTCCAGCTAGAGGCGACTTCACGCAGATTCATTGTGAGTCGATAGAGACGATCGAGTGTCAGGAACCCATTTTTCCAAGTTTAAAGTATTCGGAAAGACATGCAAGCGATTCTATGGACCCTCTAGAAGAATGAAACCCTAACTCGACTTAATGACCGTGTGAAAGCCTTTGAACCATAGGGTTTGCGGCAGTTCCGCGGCGCCATTAGTGAGGCTTGGGTTTGCCCTTCTACGGCTGGACCACCGATACTGTGGTATGTACTCGATACTATTAAACTGTACCCAAGATGTTGAGCTCTTGGGGGATTATAAGGTTCTGACGAGTCGATCAGATGGTTCGACATCATTCGGATATTATGTGATGGGACACACTGCTTGGGAGACTCCAGATACGAGCATAGCCGTTGGAGCACAGTCCATACAGCCGCGATGAGACGAGTCCGAATCAGTCGACATTGGAACAAGGTGGAGTAAAGAGTTCGCACGGAATTTCGATGTGATGAAGTTCTACTCCGCTGACATCAGAGACGCGATATGCATGCCGAGGACGTGTTCTGCTAGATATCTTTTACTGAGTGATGAAGATACCGAGTTCGTGATTTCGAGTCCGTGTGAGAGACTTCGGATAGACCGTAGCCGAGAACATTACAGTGCGCAGATAAAGACGTGACGTCGAAACGGACGATGATACAAACAAGCGAGAAAGGATTACGCCGGAGTACCAGCCTCCGTATAGTTTGGCTTAGGCGAGATCAGAAGAGACCTTGAGCAGGATTCCTTCTAATACACTGCTGCAATAAGATTTGCACCAGTAGCAGATGTGTGATATGTATTCAGAGAGCCAGAGGCCGACGCCAGTGACATGCCGCTTTATGAGTGGTCATGAGGATTCACCGAGAAGTGACCAGAGAAGTGCCAGAACGGAATCGTCCCCGTTAGCACACCGGACAGGGGCGATGAGCCGATGGATTGCGAGATTGGTAATCCACAGGGAAGATAAGGAACCAGAGGCAGAGGACGCCAGCCGCGAGCAAGAGGCAAGTAGATATCTTGCGCCGCTAGCATTAGATGTACCGGCACCTTCTCGACTTCGAAGGAGGATATACCGACGGCGGTATTTATGATTTGTGAATTTATGATTTGATTATCACGTATCCATCACTTTGGATTTCGGTATTTTGGACGATCTATTCGCATGATTTAGTCTTGATGACTGAGTTCCATGATATTTGATTTTGTGCACCATGGTTGCACCTACTGGGTATTTATATTTTGTGCAGAGTTATTACGCTCGAGGTATTGATTGTGATTTCATGCCTAGTTTATGCCGGTGATTTGATTTATGTTTCCAGCATAGTTTTCATGCACTTTAGTGTTTTGATTTGATTTGGGCACGCTGATGCACACGGTTGTGAGATTTTCCACCGCGGTACACCCGATTTGGATTGGGCCGCATTGTATACCGTCGATTTTGGATTCTGATATTGATGTTGATCCTTGCACTCCGTGCATTTGATTTGGATTTGCGCATGTTCGACGCTTGCTATTGGATTTCGTGATTTCGTGCATGTTGAGTGCGCAGAATTTAGCTTTTATTCGTGCAAAATGGATGCACCGATTTGGATTTTCGCGCATGTTGGGCGCATGTTTTGAGATACGATTTTGGTACACACCAGATGCACTAAATCGAGATTATTCGTGCATGTCAGATGCACCTGATTTGGTTATCAGGCACGCACGTTTCCTATGATAGATTCTTCATGCACACCCGTTGCACCTAGATGTTGTTTTGTGCACCGGTATGGCACATATATAGATTTTAATTTCCGTGCGCACCAGACGCACAGGGTGGTGTTATGTGCATTTTTGGGATTTATTCCTTTTGGAGCAGTACATTTTTATGATATTTGATATTTGTTTTGGTACTGAGCAGGACTAGTCAGAGGACAGTACCTGGATATATTTTGCATGCATTGATAGTTATCGAAGGGATTTCCAAAAAGCGAGTTATAGTCTCAGTATATACCTACGTGTCCGATATGACACGAAAACATTTAAAACAAGGAAACCCTTCTAAATTGTTTTCAAAACGGCGGAACGTACATAGTAAACAAATGATATATACATATATGGTTATCTTCTTATGAAAGACGTCCGCCACTGTGCAGTGTTATGCGCATCGCACAACGACTTAAAAGATTTGGCATGCATTTACTTCAGCTAATTACATGTATAGATTCGATATTTACATGTATAGTTCTGATTTGTATCGTATTGGTTTTGTATTGGATTTGACATTTGTGACTTTACCGTAACTCCGATGATTGCAGATGCTTGACGGTGTTTTGCTTTTGAGTTATCTGCTCATTATCCATGCGCATACATTGCGCTATGATGTGGTTTAGGTATTGATGATTCGGAGCCCCGACGACTTGGAATTTGTATCGAAATATTTTAGTATTTGGGGGTTTAAATTTAAATTCGGGGACCAAATTTCTTTAACGGGGTTAGATTGTAACGTTTCAAAAATAATAAAATATTATTTTTGGGAATTTTTATAATTTAATATTATTTTAATGAATATTTTAATATTCTGGTGTAATTAAATACAAATAAATGGGGAAAATTTTGGAAAAATTATGGAAAATTCCAAAATAGGGTATTCTATGGGATTATGCCATTTTAAAGTTTTTGTGATTAGTTTGACACTAATTTTGTGCTAATCGCGATTAAAAATCGCTAATCGGATTTTGGGGGTGTTTTGTGCAAAACATGCACATATCATTTTTTTCTACACTTGTGTTTTATTTTCTACCATGTTGTTTGGGTTTACTATTTGAGTGAGAAAGCATTTAGAGAATGAAAGGAAATAAGAAAAAGAAAAGAAAATAGGTATGGTGAGAGAAAGGGTAGGTGAGGGTGTTGACTTAGCCTTTACCCCCTCATTTCATCATCACATTTCTCTCTCCCTCTCCTTCATTGCTGCTGCTTCTCCGGCTCCCTCTTCTCCCTCCTCTCTTCAAGCCTTAAATCACCTTGAAAACAACACCAAAACGCCACTCTCTTTTCATTAAAAGTGTGCACGAGCTCGAGATTTACACATTAGACCAAGGAAGCAAGGATTTTGGCCACTGGGGGCAACTCAAGAAAATTCTTGAGTTGCCAAATTAGGTATTTACTGAACCATTAGATTAGTTTTTGCATTACTTATACCCCTATGTTAAAATTGAATCGATATCGGGTGATGTTGTGGACTTAAGGAAGACCAAGTTAGGGTTTGAGAGAATTGAGAGTTGTGTTGTGAAATTGAGATCAGTAGAGGCCACCCCAACATCCTAGTGCTTGAATTATGACCCAAAACAGAGACTTGAAACCAGGAATACGGATTTAGAAACCCCGACATCGGATAAATGTGTGATTTGTGAGGGTATTTTGGAATCTGGAGCAACCCGGGTCCACTAGAATTGATTTTGGGATTACTGGGAGTCGTGCAGGAACCTAGGAAGCTACCACAGAGACCCGAGCCCCTAACTCCAACCCCAGGCCGCAGATATATTCATTCGGGCCGCAATTTGCGGCCAGATCAGGGAAATTGGGTCCCAGGTTTGGTTCATGGCTCTTTTTGCACTAAAATAGACCCCTCCTATATGCAGTTTTGGCTAATTGTCACCTGGGAAAAATCTGGGAGCATTTTGGTGTGTTTTAGGCGATGTTTTCCGTATTTTAAAATTCACTTTCTTGATATTTGGATTTGTATTTGGTTGTTGGGTGTTCATACATCGACAACAGGGATTGTTTGATTGATTTGCACGTTTAGGCCATAGGTTCCAACCTATGAGCATACCGTGCGCTGTATCGGTTTTCTACCTCGATGTTAATGCATATTGCGACTGTTTATTATTGTAGGTACCCTCACAAGGATTCCGAGGCGAAGAAGCGCAGCGTCATCGATTTCGGCGAGCGAAGGCCAGGTGACTAGATTATATCAACGGGGGAAGTCGGGTGGATGGCGTATAGCACCCCCTCAGTCCGTGGTGATGTATACGAATACGTATACACGCATATATTTATTATATGTTCTTTGAGATTATTGATGATAGGATGGATTGATTTAGCGTATTGCGAAACCCTAGAGTAGGGGTTGGTCCCATACACACGCACACACGCACTTGCATACATACCTTCTTTCGCATGTGTATATGGGAATATTATATTTGTATGTGTTCACATGGGTATGGGACTATGTGTACATATACTGGATTATGAGGATAGTACTTGGGACGTTAGTTGAGTCGATGAGATTCGATTTGAGGCCGTGAGATCGGCGATATGACAGGATTCGTATGGGAGATACGACGGAATGCTTTGGCGGGCTTTGGGACGTGTGTTTACACATGCATTTATATAGATGGTATCGATTGTACTAGACTTAGATCTGTACCATAGATTATGTGATATGATGGTAGTGATACCTGATATGTGATGAGATAATGTGATATTGACCCGTACCCAGCTATTGGGATGCCATACGACGATTTACCGTACGAGCCTATATTGATGATAGATCCGCGCTCATGACTCGAGGATGTTATATCGTTTGTGATACCATTGAGGCGGGATTATTGACTATTATATTTATATATATATCGACTCAGATGTAGGTGGTTTCCATACCCCTCCCGATTGACTTGATAGTTGGGTCCGTAGTTCGCATAGTAGGCGTTAGACTAGACCCGAGTCATACCTATTTCAAAACTAACGAATCGGTGATATTTTAAAGATAGGCAAAAGGGATTCTACGGATATTTTCAAACGACACATCTTTTCTTAAAACACCGTAGCCCTTATTTTACCAAAAACCATGATTTGTCATACTTCAAAAGGCAAGACTGCATGATATATTTATTGAGGTAGATTCTTCCCTGTTGCGTTGATTATTTGATTCCGCATATTCATGCTATTTGCATTGCATTGTTTGTGTTTATTGATAAATTATAATCATGCTGCTGGGACACCAGCACCATTACCGATGATGCGTATATACCACGTACACTTACTTGCCGGCTCACACACATCTTCATCGGTAATTGCCATGTCACTACACAGTAGTATTACTGCATCAGGATATGACCCTTGTATGCGCATACTATTATTCCATGCTGCATGATATACTTGCACTTCATTTATATATCACATACATCTAGCTTTCTGATTATGCGCATTGAGATATGTTGTTTCCATGATAATTCTGGATTTGGGAACCGCGGGTATTTTAAAAGAGAATATGTAATCATTTTAAAAACCCGGTTACCCTTGATATGATATTTCAGTGCGTCCACCATGTGTTTTCTCGGTACTGAGAGCGACATGTGAAACCCGATTCGAGGAGGCGGATGAGGCCGATTGCGGGTACATGGTGGACCCGGTATGGTACCCCGGGGCAAGAACGGTTTCGCTGTGTAGTAGACGGTGAGCCTAGCAGTGGGACCACTACGTACCGGTGATTGGTTAGACCTGGCGGTTATCCGGAGGATACCGACCAGAGTCGATAGATGGATATGGGCGTACTGCTGGGGCCGAGGGCCGATTCCGCAGACAGAGCCCGTGGGCTGATCCGGACTGACGGAGCCCGATATATGAGGATTTACGTGCCGATGCTGGGCACAGCTTTCATGATGTTTTCGAATGTCGATGCTGGGCACTCCGGTTCCATGATTTTCACGTGTCGCGAGGGACACAGGTGGTTTATATCCTCATATTTCCATGCATATGCTTTATGACATTTACATGCATGATGCTTATTGTCATTGGGTGACGAGTGGATGGGATCCACGTACATGCAGATTGATTACATAGATCATACCTCATATTTATGATATGCTATTACTTGAGGCACTGGCACGAGCACTTGGCACTACACTCATGTATAGAGATTACATTGCCAGTTTAGCATGCTTCAGATTTATTCATATTGAGGTTTATATATATCTGATCGTATTGACCTAGGATGGGTCATACATTCGATCTCTGCTTGTAGATATTTTCTATTCACGAGTTGGCAACTCACCCCCGTTGTGCCACAGTTCTTGCAGGTTTTTGCCGTAAAGATTCCACAGCGGCATTTCTGGCACACTGCTTCCATATAGGTGACTTGCTTGGGTAGGTGGGTTCTTTTGTATCAGAACCGCCATTGTACCTGTATTATTCATTGTATCTAGTCATTCCATCAACCAAAACTTGTATATTGTTTCAGACTTAGAGACAGTGATGTATTATTTCGACCTTAGAGTCGCGCTTGTAGTATTATGGTTTTCTGGTTGTTTTGAGTTTCTTTTTGAGTTTTGATTCTCGCCCTTTGGCGTTGTATATTATATTGCTTGCGTGGTTGTGACCGTCGATTGACGAAGAGCTAGCTCCCGCTTGGGGATGCCTTATATCATTTCATATATATATTTCTTGTTGTACCCCGTTCGGGTCCAGTGTTTACAAAGGAAACTCTGCTGAAATTTTCAGAAAAGACTACACATTTTTAAAATGCATATTCGGCTTAGTTATTTAAAAACTTTAATTTTCAAAACATGATTTCTTTACTTCTTAAACCAGTTTTCCTTATTTACTCCCTAAAATGGTTTTAGATTTCTAGGCTTTTGGCTTACTTGGATCAGATGGGGTCCTATAGACTTCATATGGTTCAAGGGCCAGTCACGTGCTCTTTCAGGTCGTGACATCACTGTTTATTGACTCTTGATTATGGGATTCAGATTTTCCATGAGATTTCTGGATTTGGAGAAACCACAAGGAATTATAAATCATTATCATTTCTAACAAATAGAAATTTGCGGTTTTCTCGTGATATGATATTTGTGATGTCCACCATGGGTTTTCTCGGTTCTTGAGCGGTATCATACACCCTATTCGAGGTAGGGGGAGGGACCGTCTGCGGATGAATGGTGGACCCGGTGCGGTACCCCAGGGCAAGAGGATCGTAAAGAAAGGCGTTGAGCCTGGCAGGGGAGCACTACCGACCGGTGATTGTATGGAAACTCGACGGATATCCGGAGGATGCCGTTCAGAGTTATGGGCCGATCGTGAGTATGCGGAGCCCGAGATGAGAGAGATGGATATGGGCCGATCCGGACTGACGGAGCCCATGGCCCGATTCTGATTATGTGGAGCCCGAGATTTGAGTCTTATGTGTCGTTGTTGGACACGGACTTCATGATGTTTTGAGTGCCGATGCTGGGCACTCGGGTTTTATCATGATTTGTGTGTTGTTGCTGGACACACGTTGGATGATGCATTAGTACATGTCATGCATCAATATATTATTACTCTTTACACGAACACGAGTACTTTGGCATCACACTTATGATATATAGTCACAATTGTTGATATATATACATGTGTATTTTTATTGTATGACCTAGGATAGAGACATACATGCGATTTCTTCTCTGTGATGTTTTCTACTCACGAGTTGGCAACTCACCCCCGTTGTGCCACAGTTTCTTGCAGGTTTGGCCGTACAGGTTTCTTTGCGGCTTGCTGGCACACCGCTTCCTTCCGGGTGATTGCTTTGGTAGGTGTGTTCACTTGCATCGTGACCACCGTTGTACTTGTGTTTATTTCAGTTGTATCTAGTAAACTCCATCAACCAGACTTGTATTATTTGATAGACTTTGAAGACCAGTTGTATATTCTTTCGACCTTAGAGTCGCGCGCTTGTATTATTATGATTCTTCTCTGGTTTTCTTGAGGATGTTGGTTTTTCCTTCTGAGTTTTTATCCTCGCCTTTCGGCGTTGTATATTATATTGCTTGCGTGGTTGTTTCCGCCAATTGGCGAAGAGCTATCTCCCGTTTGGGGATGCCTTTATTCATTACTTATATATATATATATATATATATATATGCATGTTTGTACCCGTTTGGGGCCAGTATTTACAAAGGAAACTCTGCCGAAATTTTTGGGAAAAACTTAATGCTTTTAAAATGCTTGCTATGACTTTCAAAAGTGATTCTATATGTTAACTTTTAAATGAATTTTCGTTCACTCTCTTTTAAAATGGTTTAGATTTCTGGGCTTTTGGCTTACTTGAATTAGGCGGGGTCCTATAGGCTTCATATGATTCAAGTGCCAGTCACGTGCCATTTCGGGTCGTGACAAAGTTGGTATCAGAGCACTAGGTTTAACCTTGGTTCGAGTCTAGGTTTGACTATGCCGAGTCTATGGCATATAAATATATATATATATATATATATATATTCGGAACCTAGACTTGACCTTACGGAACTTAGACTTGGTCGAGGGGGTATTAGACACAAACTTTTATCGCGGTAGGTTGACCATGGTTGATGGAGTAGGTGAATTAAGTAGAGTTACGTACTGTGTGTATATTCCGCGGCATACTTACGATACGCTACTCCGCTTAAGAAGCCTTAGGATGTACATTTCTTTCCACCGTATTCTATTCGTTCATTTGATCTATCTTCATCGATAGCGGTTTGTGGTTTCTGTTACCACGGTTGCACGGGCGGCGAGAGCTACAGCTAGAGTTGCGGTCAGCATGAGCTCGTCTTGGATGAGGACTGACTAGGGCGTAATTCCGGTGACACACGATTGCATAGATATGTCATTTTATTGTGTTTTTCGAGACATGAGCGTTTTGATGGATTGTTTTTACTAAGATTTCTCGAACTTTCAGATCAACACCAGTGGATTGGGCCACTGCTAGAGCCGGCTAGAATGTGATGACCGTTAATGTATCGTCCATTCTTGAGGATTGAGGCATTGTTTAGCTTGCAGACGAATGAGCGAGTTACTGCTGCGACTGACGAGATATCACCCCAGACATTTGAAGCTATTGCAGCATGAGTTTGTACTTAGGGATATGATAAAAGATCGCTAATCACCCATGGATGAATGAATAAGACATGTGGTTCGTTTGCATACCCCTATGCGAGGTCATCAGATTGATTAATTTCAGTGAGAGAAGGCTTCAAACAGGAACGTTGAGAGTCGATGGAAAATGGACGAATGAAGAGTATTCCCCCGACGATTTGGAAGAGTTTCCGATGGTGTAGTTGGCCAGATACCTACCACAGGGTATTGATGTCACAACTCGAAATGGCACGTGACTGACACTTAAATCATATGAATTCTATAGGACCCCATCTAATTCAAGTAAGCCAAAATCCCAGAAATCTAAACCATTAAAGGAGAAAGTGATGGAAAACTTTAGTTTTAAAGTGAGTGGTTTAACAAAATAAGCCGAAGTATGCATTTTTTAAAACCTCAAGTCTTTTCTGAAAATTTCGGCAGAGTTTCCTTTGTAAATACTGGCCGCAAACGGGTACAACATGCATAATATAAAAGCATCCCGAAGCGGGAGCTAGCTCTTCGCCAATTGGCGGTCACAACCACGCAAGCAACATAATATACAACGTGGAAGGGCGAGGATCAAAACTCAAAGGAAACCAATAATATCAAGAAAACCATAATAATACAAGCACGACTTTAAGGTCGAAATAATATACACTGGTCTTCTAAGTCTATAAATATACAAGTCTGGTTGATGGAGTTTACTAGATACAACTGAATATAATGAAATACAAAGGTGGTCACGATGCGAGTGAGCCCACCTACCAAAGCAATCACCCTGAAAGAGCAGTGTGCCAGCAAAGCCGCCAAGGAAACCTGTACAGTAAAACCTGCAAGAAAATGTGGCACAACGGGGGTGAGTTTCCATCTCGTGAGTAGAAAACATCACAGAGCAGAAATCGTATATATGACTCAATCCTAGTTCATACGATAGTATATATCCTCAAAATGATAAAGCCTGAAGCATCTAATAATGGCATGGGTAAACATCTATACATAAGTGTAGTACCAAATGCTCGTGTCAGTGCCTCCAATAGTAACATATCATAAATATGAGGTATGAATGCATTAAAAGAAAACAGAATACATCATGAATGAGAAAACTATTTTCTTTATATAGTGAGATTTCTGTATATATAAATCGAGGTATTATCAATGAAATCAACATAGAATCAGTGTCAAGCATTGACACAAAACATATATCACAATATCTTAATATCTCAGGCTCTGGCAATCCGGACTGGCCTATATCCTCGAATCTCAATATCTAGGGCTCCGGCTATCCGGACTGGCCCATATCATCAAATCTCAAAACCTCAGGCTCCGGCAATCCGGAATGGCCTATACTCCGATCGGTATTCTCTGGATATCCGTCGAGTCACAATAAAATCACCGGTCAGTAGTGCTCCCGTGCCAGGCTCAACGCCATCATCTGCGACCATCTTCTCCCGGGATACCGCACCGGGTCCACCATGCACCCACAGACGGTTCCTCCTCCTCCTCCTCAAATCGGGTGTATGATATCGCTCAAGAGCCGAGAAAACTTCTAGTGGACACCTCTCAAATCATATCAAGAGAAAACACAATTTCCTATCTTTTAAAAAGATAATAAGTTTATAAAATCTTTGCGGTTTCTCCAAATCCAGATATCTCATGGAAATCCCAATCTCAAGGGTAAATAAAAAATGAAATACTGGTAATAAGTTCCATAATATTGCATGACGATAAATAAACGAATGCATCGGATATCAAGCAAGGAATACAATAATTGAACTAGCATATGGAAGCAATAACATATTGGAACTATCAACTAACAAGCTATGTCAATGAAATAATATTCTTTGAATTGTACGTGACATAGAAATTACCGATGATGATGTGTGTGAGCCGGCAAGCAGGTGTACGTGGAGCATACGCATCATCGGTAATGGTGTTGGTGTCCTGACAGCATGGTTTTAATAATAACTAATGAAAACACAAATAAGCATGCAATGCGATGCGAACAGCAAGAATATGCGGAACATGAATAATAACGCAACATATATGAATATACATTTAAATATGAGTCATACATTTTTGACATTTGAAATAATACGAATCGTGGTGTTCAGAAAATACAGGCTACGGTGTTTTTAAGAAAAATGTACGTCCTTTGAAATATCCGTAGCATCCCTTGGCCTGTATTTAAAATACTCACGATTCGTTAGTTTTGAAATAAGTATGACTCAAGTACAGTCTATCATCTACTAAGTAAGCTACATGACTAAACTAACAGACTAATCGTAAGGGTAAGGAAAACCGCCTAAGTCTGAGTCGAGATATATATATATAGTAGTCGGTGATCCCGCCTCAATAGTATCGCATACGATATAATATATATATATATATATATATATATATATATATATATATATATAATATGACATCCTCGAGTCAAGAGTGCGGATCAATCGTCATAATTATATCTTGTACAGTAAATCCATCGTATGGCATCCCAAATCTGGATACCGGTCGAATATCACTTTTATCTTATTATTCATCTGGTATCTTTATCATCATATCCTGAATTAGGGGTACTGATCTAAAGTCTAGTACATTCTGATACCATCAACATACATATATATATGCGTGTGTATGAACACAATGCCAATAGACCCGCTAAAATATCATGTCGTATCTCAAAATACAAACCAAATCACATCACCGATCTCATGGCATCATGCCCAATCACATCGACCCATCTCCAAGTATCATATATTATCCACATCATCCTTGTATATGTATATATATATACATACTCACAAACATATATGTGTGTGTGTATATATATATATATATCCCCATATACGCACAAGTAAAAAAAAAGTATGCGTGTGTGTGCGTGTGTGCAAATCATTACTCTAAGGTTTCGCGACTAAGAAGCTAAAATAAGTTGCTTCTAATTACACTAAAACTAACCCATGAACACATAAACATATCTTGACAATCTTAGTCTCACAATACACACATTTATATATATAATATTACGTATTCGTATTTTGAACTACGAAACTGCGGGGGTGCTATACGTCATCCACCCGACTTCCCCCATAGATATATATCTACTCACCTTAATCCTCGCTTGCCGAAGTCGATGTCACCATCCTCTTCTTCATCGTATGAAATCCACGTGAAGGCACCTACATATATAACACATGACATCGTAAATAGAAATCGCGCACGAAAACCAAAACGGTGGACGAACCGCTTATAGGTTAGAACCTATAGCCTACTCATGCAAAAGAGCCAAATAACACCCGATAACGACGTACAAATGTCAAATGACCGATACAAAACAAAATTACCCAAATTTCAACTCATTAAAATCCACAAAACATACACAGCAACTTAGAAAACTGGTCCCAGATTTTAGTTCAGGCGAAATTGGGCTAAACAAACAATACTAGGGTGTTTTATAGGGGACATATGAGCTACAGAAGAAACCTGGACCCAAAACCCCAGAATGTGGTCGGCCACGATACGTAAAAATCCAGCCACCTCGGTTTGATTTGCTTAGAATGGGTTCGTCTTTGTAAGGTGGCCTCTTAGTATCTTAATTAGGCTAATGGAGTTGTTTGTTTTTCTTGGAAAGGTCTCGGTTCACTCCAGATTCCCTGCTGGCCACCAATTGCACACAAAACCGATATGACAAGTTTTAAATTCAGTTCTAGGTTTTGTTTCTGCTTTGTTATAATAGATTATCCCTAAAGAGGTTGTGTTGTCTCTACTAACCTCAGTTACACAATCACAACTCAAGAATCCATCAAACCTCTTTTAGGAATTTTCATAAGTTCACTAATCTACACATAAAGAAATTTAAACTAGCAAAGATGCTAAAGAAACTTGATTACAACACTAATGGTGAAACAATTACCTCATTTGGCAACTCAAGAATTTTCTTGAGTTGCCCCAAGTCTCCAAAGTTCAAACTTTCTTGGTCTAAAATGCTTGTAGTGAGCTTGTGCACATTTTTAATGAAAGGGAGATGAAGTTTTGATGAGTTTTTGATGATGAAGTGAGGAGGTTGAGGGGGGAGGAGAAGGGGGCTGCCATGGGTGAAGGAGAGGGAAAATGGTGAAGAAACACAATGAAGGAAGCAATGGGGCTTTGGTCAATTGACCCCTCACCTCTCTCTCTCTCTCTCTCTCATGCCCATATCCATTTCTTTAATCTTTCCCTTTTCTTTTCTTTTCTTTTCTTTTCTTTTCTTTTCTTTTGCAAACCAAATGAAAAAAAACCCAAAATGAAAACCATGCACAAAGGAATCATGGTAGAAAATGTAGCAAAATGTGAAATGTGACATGGTACACGTCATATGCACAAAACACCATTAATGTATACTAATCGTGTTTAGTAATACTTACTTATATACAAATCATTGTATACTACAATGCAGAATTCCCAATTTTTCATAAATTCATTTAAAATCAATAATTGATATAAATTTCCAATATTTCCCAATTTATCTGTATATAATGATACCGCATAATTAAAATATTCATAATATTCATTATTTAATTTTATAAATTCCTAAAAATAATATTTTATTTTTCTGAAATGTTACAATCTTCCCCCCTTAAAGAAATTCGGTCCCCGAATTTAAATTTAAACCCCTCAAATATTAAAACATTTCAGTAAAATGATCAAGTCGTCGGGGCTCCGAAATCATAAATACATAAAACACATCGTAGCGCAATGCATGCGCATGAAAAACGAGTATATAAATCAAAATCAAAACTCCGTCAAGCATCCCGCAATCATCGGAGTTATGGCGAAGACACCAATGTCAAAGCCCAAGCTGAAAACCAACATGATATACATCAAAACTATACATGTACACATCGTTGTAAATTCGTCAAAACATCTGAAGAAATGCATGCCAAACCCTTTCAAGTCATGTGCAATGCGCGTATCACGGCACAGTGGCGGACGTATATTGTACGAAAATAACTATATATATACCCTTGTTTAACATACACGTCCCGCCTTTTTGAAAAATAAATTAGAAGGGTTTTCTTTGTTAAATGTCTCGTGTCATCTCGGACACCTAGGTAAATACTGAGACTATAGCTCATTTTGGAAATCCCATCGATAACTATCAATGCATGCAAAAATATATTAAGGTACTGTCTTCGGACTAGTCTTGCTCAGTCACTATACTAAATAGTAAATATCATAAAAACATACTGCTCAAAGGAAATCAGTCACCAAAATGTGTATATGAATGCCACGTGCGTCTGGTGCGCACGGAAATCGAAATCCATGAATGTGCCATACATGTGCACAGAAACAAGATCTAAGTGCAATGGGTTTGCACGAAACACCTGTCGAAGGCAACGGGTGTGCCTGACAGCAATATCAGGTGCATCTGATATGCATGAAGAATCCTGATTTAGTGCATCTGGCGCACACCAAAATCGCATCAAGCGCGTCAAGTATGCGCAAGAATCCAAATCAAGTGCATAAGGTGCACGAAAACAAATATCGAATATCACAATCGAAATCGATGGTATACAGCACATCTCAATCCAAATCCAAATCAGGTATACCGTGGTATATAATCTCACAACATGTGCATCAGCGTGCATAAAATCGCATCAAAATACTAAAGTGCATGAAAACTATGCCGAAAGCATAAGTCAAATCATATGCATACCATAGGCATGAAATCAAAATCAACCTATTGAATGATATCAAATAGAACTCAAGTGCAACTGTGGTGCACAAAACCTTAATCATGCAAATAAATCGCCCAAATACCGAAATCAAAGATGGCGGAAACAGTCCCGCTCTGGCACATCCTCTAAAGATCTCTGGCGAACTATTATGGTCACTCATAATATGTCTCGTCGACGATGCCGAACTCTGGCCTGCTGGGTGTGCACAATATGACCGCTCCTGGGTCCAAGTCTTCTCGTATAGTATTCCAGAAAGGTTCTGTCGAAGTCTCCCCCAAATATCGTTTCTGCCGAACTGCACGGAAGTTATCATCTTTTACTAAATCTATTTCTCATTCTGGAACGGCTGCATTCTCATCACGACTCCTTCTGAAAGAAATATCCATGTACAACGCATATGCATGCGTATCATATCTCTGATGTCAGCGGAGTGGAACGTCATCTCATCAAGATCTCGTACGAACCTCTTACTCCACTTTTCTCTAACGTCAACTGATTTGGACTCGTCTCTTCTTGGCTGCATGGACTGCGCTCCAACGACTATACTCATATCTGGAGTCTCCCAAGTAATATATATCCCATCACATGATATCCAAACGACGTCGAACTTTTCGATCGATTTGTCAAAGTTCCATAATCCCCCAAGAGCTCAACATCTTGAGTACAGTTTTAATAATATCCAGTACATGCCACAGTACCTATAGACCAACCGTAGAAGGGCAAACCCAAGCCTCGTTAATGGCACCGCGGAACTGCCGCAAACCTTAAGGTTTCAAAGCATTCTCTTGGTCATTATATCGAGTTAGGATTTCATTCTTCTAGAGGGTCCACGGAATTACTTGCATGTTTTTCCGAATACTTTAAACTTGGAAAATGAGTTTCTGACATTCGATCGTTTTCCTTCGACTCCCAACGTACCTCCGTGAAGTCTCCTCTAGCAGGAATCAATCAATCTGCTGACCTCGCATCGGGGTGTACAAATAACTCACATGTACTAGTCCCTCATGCTTGGATGACTAGCAATCTTCTATCATATCTCTAAGTATAAACTCGTGCTATAATAGCTTCCAACATCTGGAGCGATATCTTGTCAGTCGCAGCAACGACTAAATCATTCGTCCGCACGCTGAACAGTGCCTCAATCATCAAAAGTAGTCGGTGCATTGATGGTCATCACATTCTGGCTGGCCTCTAGCAGTGGCTCAATCCTCTGGTGCTGATCTGCATGTTTGAGAAATCTTTGTAAAAGAAATCTATCAAACGCTCATGGCGTGAAAATTACAATAAAACAACGTATCTATGCAATCGTATATCCCTGGAATCACGCCCTGGTCAGTCCTAGTCCGTGACGAGCTCGTGCTGACCGAAACTCTAGCCGCAGCTCTCTCTGCCCGTGTAATCGTGGCAGCAAAACCATAAACTGTAACACCCTAGTTCATTTATACCAGTTCTAGTTCATGTATTTCTTTATTTATGGTATTTTCCCGATTTACTGTGTTTTGGGTGTGAATAGTGTTTTGATATCTGTATTTGCATCCGACCCGACCCACATGCTTGAAACCTGTCTTGATTCATGTTTATGATTTATCCAGACTTGATACGTGGACTCGTGCACTTTCATTTGCATACTAGCATTTTACCCGGCATCTGCATTTTTATATAACATTTAAGTCACATAATATAGTTTAAAAATGCATTGCATGGCCTGCATGATACCCCTAACCCCATGGTAGCATCCTCGCATCTTGTTCTCGTCCCGTTCAGTGAAACGGACTTGTTTGGATAGCTACGCGCACGTACGTGCATCCGTTCTTGGGGGTATGCATTTTCATTACCCGGATATCCAACTTTAATTTTGGTCGACATGTATATTTTTCGTATTTTAAAACTGAATTTTAGACCCGACCCGGGCATGTTTTGGACTATGTTTGTATTTATCAGAATATCAAGTTTTATTTATATAATGTTAATTTTATAAACTAATACAAATTAAAATTTAGTTAACTAATAAAAGATTTTTTAAATTTAAATCTAAACTAATTTCCTAACAAACTAATAACCCCTTTCTCTCTCTCTCGTGACTCTCTCTCTCTCCTCTGCATATATATATTTATATTTATTTATTTTTTCTTTCCTTATTTAATACATAGCCTCTTCTTCTTACTTCTTCTTCTTCTTACTTCTTCTCCTTCTTCTTTCTTCTTTCTTTTTCTTGATCTTGTTTCTTCTTTCCGGTGATCACCGCCGGAGCCGTGCTCGTCGCCGACGATCCGAGTGATCCATTGAACATACCTTGCCTGTGTGATCATCCTCTTGCCTTGCCTGGACCCGTCCCGCGTGCCGCGTGTGTGTTGCGACGATTTACTGACGTCGGACGTGCCGTGCGTATCCGTCGCATGATTCGATCGAGGCAAGTTTACCACTTGCTACATGCTATGCTTTATGTAATTTATTTATATGTTTCCATATTATTATTATCATCATCATCATCATCATACAGCTATATTTATATAATTTATACACCGTAGTTATTTAACGTTAATCGGTTTTATAATATAAAATGTATGAAAGTTTACAACTTGCGACATGGTATAATTATATCTATAAAAATATATATCGTCGTAATATTTCTTATTATTATCTTTAATTAGTTTATAATCTGCATTTTATTCTGTTATACAAAATATAGTTTGAAAATATTATAGTTTACACATGAAACATCGTTGCAAAGCGGATACGACAAATCTGAAATTTACTGTACACCTTACCTTATAAAATTCATTATAAATCATAGAAAAATCATTAGTTTACGTTCTTTAGTTCTTTATGAATCTAACTCAGAATACTATAACTCTATGAAATATGTACTTGAAAAATAAATTGTTTAAATAACGTAAAATGCAAATGAAAATATCTTTAAACTGTTGTCCAGGGAAATTCCAGCAGCAAACTTTCAATTTCGAATGTTCATACCTTTTTGTAGGAACAATCTGAGATACTTAAACTTTAAAAAATGAAAACCTTATTGAATTGTCTTTGTTTTGGTATAAGACACGTCCCTTTTGGAGAACGTTTGTTATTTTTAAGCTATTTTACAAATCAGGGTGACGCTGAATTTCTGAACGGAACTTTCTTGTGCATGGTTAATCAATACCACTTTTATAGTTATTAATCTGTTTGAATATGTTATCCATTAATATTATTATATCAATATCTATTTAATAAATAATAGTGCTTGTGTTTTAATATTCAGCAAATTTTACCGATTTACAGTTTTATAGTATTCGTCTGTATCCGTACGGTTTATTACATATCTAGTTGCACGCCGAGACCATATTATTTCATTTTACAGTTACATTAGTATCCCATACTTGATCTTGTGCATCCAACATAGTCATGATGTAATCCCTGATAAATATTTGTGCATCCATACTTTATTTGTGCACCCATACCTGTTACAGTTTTATTATGAGCATCCGTTTGATACATGTACACTACTTGACGTGACCTGATACACCACTACTTGACATGACTTGATACATATACAAAACCTGACATAACCTGATATATCACTACTTGACACATTACCTGATCCTGTTCTAATGTCGACAATCCTGACATGTTGTCCCGATGGACATATCCTGTTGTCTGTATAGACAAACTTGTTCCTGCTTGATCCTGTGTTGGCGTTAGTCTCAGATTTATCAATACCTGACTTGAACACATAACTTTGGGGTATAGGTAAATCAATGATGAAACCTGACTTGTAACTCGACAGTTCGATGCTTATACTGATCAGTTTTACGGGCTAGGCCAGCCCCGGGATGATGCTGCTGACATCTTTCATCTGTACATGTTACCTGTTTACTGCCTAGCGGCACGTCTCGGATTCAGCCCGAGAATCTTGACCGTGGTCCCGGGCATGCATGGGATATTATTGAGTAACATCGACGATTCATTAAATTGATTTCAAAGACTTGAGAGTAGTTAACCCAGTATTTAGTTCAGATTACTCACCGCACGTCACGTATGCTTATACTCTTCACTGTTCCTTACTCGTGTTACTATTATACTTTTATTACTGTTCATACGCATGCCTGCATATCCTGTTATCTCCTGATTATATTATTGTTGATATTATGACGCACTACCTTCTGGGTTTTGCATGGCCCGGATCTTCTACCTTTGCAGCTGACCGATCAGGAGTATTTCAGTGAACATGCCGAGCAGTGAGGACCTGTTAGTATTTTAGTTTAGTTTTCTTTCAGCATTCTCATTCCTGATGTAAGCCTGTATTTGGGACGTACGTTCCAAATTATTATTGTTTATTGGATCTATTGCTTTCGCATATTATTTCTTGACTCGTTTATTCTGGCTCATAGACATGTACTAGATGGTTTATTTTATTTTTACTGTTCTCGATATCTTATAGACAGCCGTAATATGACTGTGGAGGGTTGTTTCCTCGCCACAGGTAGCATGGTTGGCTCTGCCACATGCCGATCTTAGCGCACTCTGGGAAGCGGGGCGTGACAGGATTTTTTTGGTATCAGAGCTATAGGATTTTGGTTAATCGGGTTTGATTCTTTTGTAGTTGGGTATTGGACCCAATACACGAATCAGAAAATCCGTGATTAGGAACATGTCCTGCCATATTGTTATCGTGATTCTTGAATCATATCTTTTTCTTGACCCTTGTCTTGACGATATGCAAACAACTTTGCATCTCGGCTTGAAACCTTTTGGTTCCCTATTGTTTCTCCCTACTTATTCTTTCGATTCTGATACTAGGATTTGGGTGACTTGGGCGGAGTTTTGTGATTGTAACTATGAACTGCAGCATGATTACAATGCGGTACTCTATTTAAGTAACTTGGAGTCCTAGTCTTGATTCACTTCCTTGTTTCATGGTCGTTATATTGCCTTGCTTCTCTTGCTTTCCAGTTCATGTTTATCGCAAGCTTGAATCCTGTTTACCGTGCTTATCTTCTTCAGTATCTTGGCTTCAGATGAAGTTGTTTCAGGTATCCTACTTGTTCATATTTTTCCTGCATTAGAATTATTCGATTTTGGTCTATCCCGTTGTTGTTTGATGTTGTCTTGGGAATGGATTTTCTCGGCACTTTCCACGCTCACATTGATTGCAGGGCAAAGAAAGTGATTTTCCAAATTCCCGGACATCCAGAGTTTGTTGTTGCTGGAGGTAGCAGTTCTGTCGGGCCAGTCGAGTTTAGGGTTAGGCCGACAAACAATGTTCTTTCGTCGATGGAAGTTGACAAGGAGGAAGCGCCAGCTATATTTCGAGAGTTCATGGATGTGTTCCATGATATCTCGGGTTTACCTCTAAAATGAGATGTGGAGTTCACGATCGATCTTGTTCTTGTTGCAGTGCCAATCTCAAAGGCATACTATCCAATGGCATCAGTGGAGTTGGAAGAAGTCAAGAAGCAGGTTACCGAATTAGTTGAGAAGGGTTGGATTCGCAGCAGTAATTCACCTTGGGGAGCTCCAGTTCTTCTAGTCAAGAAGAAAGATGGCACAAGGAGGATGTGCATCGATTATCGAGAATTAAACCGGGTGACTATTAAGAACAAGTACCCAATCCCTCGCATTGGAGAATTATTCGAGCAACTCAGTGGCGCGAGGGTATTCTCGAAGCTGGATTTGCGATCCGGATATCATCATGTCCGAGTTAAATCAGAAGATATTTGCAAGACTGCGTTCCGAACTCGGTATGGACATTACGAGTATTTAGTTATGCCATTCGGAGTCACGAATGCACCGACGATATTTATGGACTTGATGAACCGAATCTTTTCACCGTTCTTAGACCAGTTTATAGTGTTGTTTATCAATGATATTCTGGTCTACTCGAGGAGCTTAGAAGAACATGCAGAACACTTAAAGATCGCACTGCAGATATTGGGGCAAGAAAGATTATATGCAAGGGTGAGCAAGTGCGAGTTTTGGCTTGATGAAGTGAAGTTTTTGGGGCATGTCGTATCCGGAGATGGAATCGGCGTTGACCATGAGAAGATTGCAGCCGTTCATGATTAGCCGATTCCGAAGAACATAGCAGAGATCAGAAGTTTTCTTGGACTTTCCGGATATTACAGAAGGTTCGTGAAGAATTTTGCTCGCTTAGCTGAGCCTTTGACCAAGCTTACGCGAAAGGAAGTACCGTTCATATGGACAGATGGTTGTGCATCAGCTTTTGAGGCGTTGAAGCAAAGATTGATAACTGCTCCTATTTTGACCGTACCAGACGGTTCAGGAGTATTGGTGATTCACAGCGACGCGTCTGGGAAAGATTTGGGATGTGTTTTGATGCGGCATGGGAAAGCTATAGCTTACGCATCGCGGCTGTTGAAGACCCATGAGAAGAATTACCCAACTCATGATTTGGAGCTTGCAGCAGTGATTTTCGCCTTGATGATTTGGAGACACTACTTATTGGGCGAAAAGGTCGATGTATTCACCGATCACAAAAGCCTAAAGTTTGTGTTCACGCAGAAAGAGCTTAACATGAGGCAGCGTAGATGGTTGGAGCTGATGGTTGACTACGATCTTGATCTTAAGTACCATCCGGGGAAAGTTAATGTAGTGTCGGATGCGCTTAGTCAGTTGCCAGTAATTCAAATGTTGACTGAACAAAAGGAGCTTATCAAAGATTTTCAGAGATTCGAGTTGGAGATCGTGCTACCGCACTTTTTGGGACAGTTGATGCAGCTGCAAGTACAGTCGTCGTTGATCGAGAATATTAAAGCAGCACAATCACAGGACCCAAGATTGCAAAAGTTTCGAGAACAAGTTGAAGCTGGACTTCGAACGGAATTGTTAATTCATGAAGATTGTTCGTTGCGATATGGTAGCCGTTTGTGTGTGCCAAAAGGAGACATTCGTGAAGAAGTTATGAAGGAGGCACACAGTTCCGCATATTCCGTACATCCAGGAGGCACGAAGATGTACCGTGATCTATGACAGCATTTCTGGTGGGAAGGCATGAAAATGGAGATTGTCCGCTTTGTAGCGAAGTGCTTGGTGTGTCAGCAAGTTAAGGCTGAACATCAAAGGGCGGCTGGTTTATTGCAACCACTTCCGATTCCTTAGTAGAAGTGGGAACATATAACCATAGATTTCGTGACAGCTTTACCGCGGAGTCCAAAGGGCAACAATGCAGTTTGGGTGATTGTTGATCGATTGACCAAGGCAGCTCATTTCATTCAGTTTCGAGTGGGTCAGTCGACGGAAGTGTTAGCAGAACAGTACATGCAGGAGATTGTGAGATTGTATAGAGTACCTGTAAGCATCGTTTCCGATCGTGATACCCGATTCTTATCACACTTCTGGAGGAGTTTACAGGAAAGTTTGGGGACTCGATTGAAGTTTAGGACAACTTATCATCCTCAGACAGATGGCCAGTCGGAGAGAACGATCCAAACTCTTGAAGACATGTTGAGAGCTTGCATGTTAGACTTCAAGGGTTCATTGGAGGATCATCTACACTTGGTGGAGTTTTCTTACAATAACAGCTTTCAGGCGACTATTCAGTTGGCTCCATTCGAAGCGTTGTATGGTCACAAGTGTCGTTCACCTGTTTGTTGGGACGATGTTGGAGAACGAAGATTTTTGGGACTGGATTTGATCGGGCAAACAGTAGAGAAAGTTAATACTATCCGGAGTCATATGAAGGCAAGACAAGATTGGCAGAAAAGTTGGGCCGACACATCGAGAAGACCTCTAGAGTTCGCTGTTGGTGATATGGTATTCTTGAAGATATCACCGACTAGAGGAGTGATTCATTTTGGAAGTCGAGGCAAGCTTAGTCCTCGATTCGTAGGGCCTTTCGAGATTATGGAGCGTGTTGGAGATGTGGCTTATCGATTGGCGTTACCACCATCCTTGGCGAATGTTCATGATGTGTTTCATGTATCTCAACTCCGTAAGTATGTTTGAGATGAGACGCATGTGCTAGATCATTCAGAGCTGACTGTAAGAGAGGATTTGACCTTTGAGGAACAACCGATGTCGATTGTTGATCGGAGAGAAAAGGTCCTTAAGAACAAGGTTATCCCTCTCGTACTTGTTTCTTGGGAAAATCTCTCGCACGGAGAATCGACTTGGAAACGAGAAGACGAGATTCGACAGAAGTTTCCACACCTATTCTTGAAGATTCTTGATTGTTTATCTTTTCTTGATTTGGGAATTTCGAGTTCGAAATTCTTTTTGTAGTTGGGTATAATTTAACACCCCAGTTCATTTATACCAGTTCTAGTTCATGTATTTCTTTATTTATGGTATTTTCCTGATTACTGTGTTTTGGGTGCGAATAGTGTTTTGATATCTGTATTTGCATCCGACCCGACCCACATGCTTGAAAGCTGTCTTGATTCATGTTTATGATTTATCCTAACTTAATATGTGGACTCATGCACTTTCATTTGCATACTAGCATTTTACCTGGCATCTGCATTTTTATATAACATTTAAGTCACATAAAATAGTTTAAAAATGCATTGCATGGCCTGCATGATACCCCTAACCCCGTGGTAGCATCCGCGCATCTTGTTCTCGTCCCGTTCAGTGAAACGGACTTGTTTGGATGGCTACGCGCATGTACGTGCATCCGTTCTTGGGGGTATGCATTTTCATTACCCGGATATCCAACTTTAATTTTGGTCGACATGTATATTTTTCGTATTTTAAAACTGAATTTTAGACCCAACCCGGGCATGTTTTGGACTATGTTTGTATTTACCAGAATATCAAATTTTATTTATATAATATTAATTTTATAAACTGATACAAATTAAAATTTAGTTAACTAATAAAAGATTTTTTAAATTTAAATCTAAACTAATTTGCTAACAAACAAACAACCCATTTCTCTCTCTCTCTCTTGGGAATCTCTTTCTCTCTCCTCTGCATATATATATATATATATTTATTTATTTATTTTTTTCTTTCCTCATTTAATACATATCCTCTTCTTCTTACTTCTTCTTCTTACTTCTTCTTTCTTTTTCTTGATCTTGTTTCTTGATTCCGGTGATCACCGCCGGAGCCGTGCTCGTCGCTGATGATCCGAGTGATCCAGTGAACGTACCTTGCCTGTGTGATCACCCTCTTGCCTTGCGTGGACCCGTACCGCGTGCCGCGTGTGCGTTGTGACGATTTACCGACGTCGGACGTGCCGTGCGTATCCGCCGCATGGTTCGATCGAGGAAAGTTTACAACTTACTACATTCTATGCTTCATGTAATTTATTTATATGTTTCCATATCATCATCATCATCATCATCATACAGCTACATCTATATAATTTATACACCGTAGTTATTTAACATTAATCGGTTTTATAATATAAAATGTATGAATGTTTACAACTTGCGACATGCTATAATTATTTCTATAAAAATATATATCGTCGTAATAATTCTTATTATTATCTTTAATTAGTTTATAATCTGCATTTTATAATGTTATACAAAATATAGTTTGAAAATATTATAGTTTACACATGTAACGTCGTTGCAAAGCGGATACGACAAATCTGAAATTTACTGTACACCTTACCTTATAAAATTCATTATAAATCATAGAAAAATCATTAGTATACGTTCTTTAGTTCGTTACGAAGATAACTCAGAATAATATAACTCTATGAAATATTTACTTTCAAAATAAATTGTTGAAATAACATAAAATGCAAATGAAAATATCTCTAAACTGCTGTCTAGGAAAATTCCAGCAGCAAACTTTCAACTTCGAATCTTCATAGATTTTTTTAGGAACAACCTAAGATACTTCAACTTAAAAAAATGAAAACCTTATTTAATTATCTTTGTTTTTGTATAAGACACGTCCCTTTTGGAGAACGTTTGTTATTTTTAAGCTATTTTACAAATCATGGTGACGCTGAATTTCTGAACGGAACTTTCTTGTGCATGGTTAATCAATACCACTTTTATAATTATTAATCGGTTTGAATATGTTATCCATGTTAATATTATTATATCAATATATATTTAATAAATAATAGTGCTTGAGTTTTAATATTCAGCAAATTTTACCGATTTACAGTTTTATAGTATCCGTCTGTTTCCGTACGGTTTATTACATATCTAGTTGCACGCCGAGACCATATTATTTCATTTTACTATTACATTAGTTTACCATACTTGATCTTGTGCATCCTAAATAGTCATGATGTAATCCCTGATAAATATTTGTGCATCCATGATTTATTTGTGCACCCGTACCTGTTACAGTTTTATTATGAGCATTCGTTTGATACATGTACACTAGTTGACGTGACCTGACACACCACTACTTGACATGACTCGATACATGTACACAACTTGGCGTGACCTGATATATCACTACTTGACAAATTACCTGATCCTGTTTCTAATGCCGACAATCCTGACATGTTGTCCCGATGGACATATCCTGTTGTCTGTATAGACAAACCTGTTCCTGCTTGATCCTGTGTTGGCATTAGTCTCAGATTTATCAATACCTGACTTGAACACATAACTTGGGGGTATGGGGAAATCAATGATGAAACCTGACTTGTAACTCGACAGTTCGATGCTTATACTGATCAGTTTTACGGGCTAGGCCAGCCCCGGGATGCTGCTGCTGATATCATTCATCTGTACATGTTACCTGTTTACTGCCTAGCGGCACGTCTCGGATTCAGCCCGAGAATCTTGACCGTGGTCCCGGTCATGCACGGGATACTATTGAGTTACATCGACGATTCATTAATTGATTTCAAAGACTTGAGAGTAGTTAACCCAGTATTTAGTTCAGATTACTCACCGCACGTCACATGTGTTTATACTCTTCACTGTTCCTTATTCTTGTTACTGTTCATACTCATGCCTGCATATCCTGTTATCTCCTGATTATATTATTGTTGATATTATGACGCACTGACGTCTGGCTTTTGCATGGCCCAGATCTTCTACCTTTGCAGCTGACCGATCAAGAGTATTTCAGTGAGGACCTGTTAGTATTTTAGTTTAGTTTTCTTTCAGCATTCTCATTCCTTGTGCGAGCCTGTATTTGGGGCGTACGTTCCAAATTATTATTGTTTATTGGATCTATTGCTTCCGCATATTATTTCTTGACTCGTTTATTCTGGCTCATGGACATGTACTAAATAGTTTATTTTATTTCTACTTTTCGTGATATCTTATAGACAACCGTAATGTGACTGTGGAGGGATGTTTCCTAGCCACAGGTAGCATGGTTGGCTCTGTCACGTGCCGATCTTAGCGCACTCTGGGAAGCGGGGCGTGACAACCGTTAATCATGTGGATAGATCATAGGAATGAATATAATACTGTGCAAGGAAATGTACATCCTAAGGCTTCTTAAGTGGAGTAGCGTATCGTAAGTATGCCGCGGAATACACACACGGTACGTCACTCTACTTAAGTCACCAACTCCATCAACCAAGGTCGACCTACGCGACGAAAGTTCGGGTCTAATACCCCCTCGACCAAGTCTAAGTTCCGTAAGGTTAACCCTAGATTCCGAATAAATATACGCCCTAAACTCCGCATACTCAAATATAGACTCGAACCAAGGTTAACCTAGCGCTCTGATACCAACTTTGTCACGACCCGAAATGGCACGTGACTGGCACTTGAAACATATGAAGTCTATAGGACCCCATATAATTCAAGTAAGCCAAAATCCCAGAAATCTAAACCATTAAAAGAGAAAGTGAAGGAAAACTTTTGTTTTAAAGCGAGTGGTTTAACAAAATAAGCCGAAATATGCATTTTTTAAAACCTCAAGTCTTTTCTGAAAATTTCAGCAGAGTTTCCTTTGTAAATACTGGCCCCAAACGGGTACAACATGCATAATATAAAGGCATCCCCAAGCGGGAGCTAGCTCTTCGCCAATTGGCGGTCACAACAACGCAAGCAACATAATATACCACGCCGAAGGGCGAGGATCAAAACTCAAAGGAAAACAATAATATCAAGAAAACTATAATAATATAAGCGTGACTCTAAGGTCGAAATAATATATACTGGTCTTCTAAGTCTATAAATATACAAGTCTGGTTGATGGAGTTTACTAGATACAAATGAATATAAAGAAATACAAGGGTGGTCATGATGCGAGTGAGCCCACCTACCAAAACAATCACCCTGAAAGAGCAGTGTGCCAGCAAAGCCGCCAAGGAAATCTGTACGGCAAAACCTGCAAGAAACTGTGGCACTACGGGGTGAGTTGCCAACTCGTGAGTAGAAAACATCACCGAGCAGAAATCGTATGTATGACTCAGTCCTAGGTCATACGATAGTATATATCCTCAAAATGATAAAGCCTGAAGCATCTAATAATGGAATGGGTAAACATCTATACATAAGTGTAATACCAAGTGCTCGTGTCAGTGTCTCAGGTAGCAACATATCATAAATATGAGGTATGAATGAATTAAAAGAAAATAGAATACATCATGAATGAGAAAACTGTTTTCTTTATATAGTAAGATTTTTGTATATATAAATCGAGGTATTATCAATGAAATCAACATAGAATCAGGGTCAAGCATCGACACAAAACATATATCCCAATATCTCAATATCTCAGGCTCCGGCAATCCGGACTGGCCTGTATCCTCGAATCTCAATATCTAGGGTTCCGGCTATCCGGACTGTCCCATATCATCAAATCTCAAAACCTCAGGCTCCGGCAATCCGGACTGGCCTATATTCCGATCGGTATCCTCAGGATATCCATCGGTCACAATAAAATCACCTGTCGGTAGTGCTCCCCTGCCAGGATCAACGCCATCATTTGCGACCATCTTGCCCCGGGGTACCGCACCGGGTCCACCATGCACCCACAGACGGTTCCTCCTCCTCCTCGAATCGGGCGTATGATATCGCTCAAGAGACGAGAAAACTCATTGTGGACCCCCCTCAAATCATATCATGAGAAAACCGCAATTTCCTATCTTTTAAAAAAATAATAAGTTTATAAAATCTTTACGTTTTCTCCAAATCCAGAAATCTCATGGAAATCCGAAATCCCAATCTCAAGGGTAAATAAGAAATGAAATACCGGTAAGAAGTTCTATAATATTGCATGGCGATAAATAAATGAATGCATCGGATATCAAGCAAGGAATGCAATAATTAAACTAGCATATGGAAGCAATAACATATTAGAACTATCAGCTAACAAGCTATGTCAATGAAATAATATTCTCTAAAGTGTACGTGACATAGCAATTATCGATGATGATGTGTGTGAGCCGGCAAGCAGGTGTACATGCAGCATACGCATCATCGGTAATGGTGCTGGTGTCCTGACAGCATGGTTTTAATAATAACTAATGAAAACACAAATAAACATGCAATGCGATGCGAACAACAAGAATATGCGGAACAAGAATACTAATGCAACATATATGAATATACATTTATATATGAATCATACAGTTTTGACATTTGAAATAATACGAATCGTGGTGTTTACAGAATAGGGGCTACGGTGTTTTTAAGAAAAGGTACGTCCTTTGAAATATCTGTAACATCCCTTGCCCTGTCTTTAAAATACTCACGATTCGTTAGTTTTGAAATAAGTATGACTCAAGTACAGTCTAAAATCTACTAAGTAAGCTGCAGGACTAAACTAACAGACTAATTGAAAGGTTAAGGAAAACCACCTATGTCTGAGTCAATATATATATCTAGTAGTCGGTGATCCCGCCTCAATAGTATCACATACGATAAAATATATATATAATATGACATCCTCGAGTCAAGAGTGCGGATCAATCATCATAATTATATCTCGTAAGGTAAATCCATCGTACGACATCCCAAATCTGGGTAAGGGTCGAATATCACATTTATCTTATTATTCATCTGGTATCCTTATCATCATATCCTGAATTAGGGATACTGATATAAAGTCTAGTACATTCTGATACCATCAACATACATACACATATATATATATGTGTGTGTGTGTGTGTGTGTGTGTGAACACATCGCCAATAGACCCGCTAAAATATCATGTCGTATCTCAAAATACGAACCAAATCACATCACCGATCACGTGGCATCATGCCCAATCATATCGACTCATCTCCAAGTATCATATACTATCCTCATCATTCATGTATATGTATACATATATATATATATATATATATATATATATATATACACACACATACTCATAAATATATGTGTGTGTGTGTGTGTGTCCCCATATACGCATAACTAAAACAAATGTATTTGTGTGTGCGCGTGTGTGCAAATCTTTACTCTAGGGTTTCGCGACTAAGAAGCTAAATTATGTTACTTCTAATTACACTAAAACTAACCCATGAACACATAAACCTATCTTGACAATCATAGTCTCACAATACACACATATATATAATATAACGTATTCGTATTTTGCACTACGAAAGTGCGGGGGTGCTATACGCCATCCACCTGACTTCCACCGTAGATATATATCTACTCACCTTGATCTTCGCTTGCCGAAGTCGATTTCGCCATCCTCTTCTTCATCGTATGAAATCCATGTGAAGGCACCTACATATATAACACATGACAACGTAAATAGAAATCACGCAGGAAAACCAAAACGGCGCACGAATCGCTTATAAGTTAGAACCTATAGCCTACTCATGCAAAAGGGCCAAATAACACCCGATATCGACGTACAAATGTCAAATGACCGATACAAAACACAATTACCAAAATTTAAAGTCATTGAGATCCACAAAACGTATACAGCAACTTAGAAAACTGGTCCCAGATTTTAGTTCAGGTGAAATTGGGCTAAACAAACAATACTGAGGTGTTTTATAGGGGTCATATGAGCTACAAAAGAAACCTGGACCTAAAACCCCACAATGTGGCCGGCCACTATACCTAAAAATCCGGCCACCTTGGTTTGATTTGCTCATAATGGGTTCGTCTTGGTAGGGTGGCCTCCTAGTATCTTAATTAGGCTAATGGAGTTGTTTGTTTTTCTTGGAAAGGTCTCGATTCACTCCAGATTCCCTGTAGGCAACCAATTGCACACAAAACCGATATGACAAGTTTTAAATTCAGTTCTAGGTTTTGTTTCTGTTTTGGTCTAATAGATTATCACAAAAAGGGCTGTATGGCCTCTACTAAACTCAATTACACAATCACAACTCAAGAATGCCTCAAACCTCTTCTAGGAATTTCCTAAGTTCACTAATCTACACTTAAAGAAATTTAAACTAACAAAGATGCTAAAGGAACTTGATTACAACACTAATGGTGAAACAATTACCTTTTTTGGCAACTCAAGAATTTTCTTGAGTTTCCCCAAGTCTCCGAAGTTCAAACTTTCTTGGTCCAAAGTACTTGTAGTGAGCTTGTGCACATTTTTAAAGAAAGGGAGATGAAGTTTTGAAGAGCTTTTGATGATGAAGTGAGGAGGTAGAGGGGGGAGGAGAAAGGGGCTGCCTTGGGTGAAGGAGAGGGAAAATGGTGAAGAAGAAAAATGAATGAAGCAATGGGGCTTTGGTCAATTGACCCCTCACCTCTCTCTCTCTCATGCCCATAGCCATTTCTTTAATCTTTCCCTTCTCTTTTCTTTTCTTTTGTTTTCTTTTCTTTTCTTTTGCAAACCAAATGAAAAAACCCAAAATGAAAACCATGCACAAAGGAATCATGGTAGAAAATGTAGCAAAATGTGAAACGTGACATGGTACACGTCATATGCACAAAACACCATTAATGTGTGATTAGATACTAATCGTGTTTAGTAATACTTACTTATATACAAATCATTGTATACTACAATGCAGAATTCCCAATTTTTCATAAATTCATTTAAAATCAATAATTGATATAAATTTCCAATATTTCCCAATTTATCTGTATATAATCATACCACATCATTAAAATATTCATAATATTTATTATTTAATTTTATAAATTCCAAAAAATAATATTTTATTTTTCTGAAATGTTACAATTGAGCTGTCGAGTTCGTAGTTTCGGAAGAGAGACTCCAGATATGAGTATAGCCGTTGTTGCGCGGCCCATACAGCTACGAAGAGACGAGTCCGAATCATTCCACATTAAAGAAAAGTGGAGTAAGAGGTTCATATGAGATTTTGACGAGATGACGTTCCACTCCATTAACATCAGAGATGTGACACTCGTGCAGAGGCGTTGGATATGGATATATCTTTTAGAAGATGCCGTGATGAGTTTTAATCTGTTCCGGAATAAGAAATGGATTTAGTAAAGGGTGATAACTTCCGGGCAGTTCGGCAGGAACGAGATTTGGGAGAGACCCGACGGAATCTTTCTGGAATACTACACGAGAAGACTTGAACCCATGATTGGTCGTATTACGCACACCTAGTAGGGCAGAGTTCAGCATCATCGACGAGACATGTTATGAGTGACCTTGATATTTGGCCAGAGATCTTTAGAGGATGTGCCAAAGCGGAACTGTTTCCGTCATCATTTCTATATTGGGCCGTTGAGCCGAGGAGTTATGTAACTAGCAATCCGCAGTGAGAGACGAGAGCCTAAGGGCACAAGGCACGAGACAGTGGACAAGAGGCAAGTAGATATCTTGCACTGCTAGATTTGGATGCACCGACACCTTCTCGACTTGAAGGAAGGACATATCGACGACAGTGTTTATAATTTGCGATTTGGTGATTCGAATATCACGTGTCCGTCATTTTGGATTTCAGTATTTTGGGCGATTTATTTGCATGATTGAGTTTTCGTGCACCACAGTTGCACTCGATTTCGATTTGATGTCGTTCGAGATGTTGATTTTGATTTCATGCCTATGGTATGTATGTGATTTGACTTGTGCCTTCGGTGTAGTTTTCATGTACGTTTGGTACCTTGATTCGATTTTATGCACACCGATGCACGTGGTTGTGAGATTATATACCACGGTATACCTGATTTGGATTGAGCTTTGTTGTATACCGTCGATTTCGATTGTGATATTTGATATTGTTTTCGTGCACCTTGTGCACTTGAGTTGGATTCTTGCGTATACTTGGCGCGCTTGATGCCATTTTGGTGCACACCAGATGCACTAAATCGGGATTCTTCATGCATATCAGATCCACCAGATATTGTTGTGAGGCACACTCGTTGCCCTTGACAGGTGTTTTCATGCACACCCGTTGCACTTAGATTTTGTTTCTGTACACATATTTAGCACATTCATTGATTTCGATTTCTGTGCGCACCAGACGCACGTGGCATTCTTATACACATTTTGGGGTTGGTTTCTTTTGGAGCAGTATGTTTTATGATATTTACTATTTGGTATAGTAACTGAGAAAGACTGTTCTCAGAACAGTACCTAGGTGTTTCTGCATGCATCGGTAGTTATTGAAGGGATTTCCAAAAAGGAGCTACAGTCTCAACATTTTCCTATTGTGTCCAAGTTGACACGAAACATTTTACAAAGGGAACCCTTCTAAATTATTTCAAAGCGGCGGAACGTATGTTAAACAAAGGATATATAATTTTTATATAGTTATCTTTCTTACAATAAACATCCGCTACTTGTGCTGTGATACGCGCATCGCACAGCGACTTGAAAAAGGATTGGCATGCATTTCCTTTCAGATGTTTTGATGGAGTTTTGAGTTTGAGTTATATACTAGTTTTCATGCTCATGCGTTGCGCTAAGATGTGTTTTTAGTATTGATGATTTCGGAGCCCCGATGACTTGATTGTTTTACTGAAATGTTTTAGTATTTGGGGGAGTTGTAAATTTAAATTCGGGGACCGAATTTATTTAAGGGGGGAAGATTGTAACATTTCAGAAAATAAAATATTATTTTTGGGAATTTAGATAATTAAATAGTGAATTATTATAAATATTTTAAGGTATGTATATTAGTTTTAATGAAAGGGGTATAATTATATACCGATAGTTTGGAAAACATTCGGAGAATTCATAAGAACTATTGATTTTGAAATGGATTATGAGACTGGAGCATTCATAGATTTTCCTATAATTAATCATATTCTATGTTAATGCTAAACTCGATTAATTTTCACTAATCTTGCATTAAGCTTGATTATGCATCATGACATGCAACAAAACTTGTTTCATTTTTTTAGAACCATGGCTTCATTGTTATTGCTATTGTTTTTGTTTACTTTTAAAAGAGTTAATGGAAAAAGAAAAGGAAAGGAAAAGGAAAAGAAATGAATAAAGAATGTGGCATGGCTAGGAGGCATGTGCATGAGAGAGAAGAGAGATAGAGAGGGTGAGGGGTCTTTGACCATGGCTAACATTGTTTCATCACTTGTGTTTCTTCATCATTTCTCTCCTCTTCCTTCACCTTGGCTTCCCTCTCCCTCCACCTCCTCTACCTCCTCACAACACCCATATTTCCACATCAAAACCATATATCCCCTTCACAAAAATCATGCACAAGCTCACTACAAGCATGGTGGACCAAGAAAGTTAGGATTTTGAGCACTTGGGGCAACACAAGAAAATTCTTGAGTTGCCAAATGAGGTATTTCTTTCACCATTAGTATAGTTATTCATTTCCTTTAGCATCTATATTAGTTTAGAAGTGATTAAGTGAGGTTTAGTGATGTCAGAAAATTCCAAGTTGAGGGTTAGGGTTTGATTTGAATTGAGATGGTACAATTGAGCTTTAGTGGTGACCTTAAACCCCCCCTCCCACAGTGTTAAAAAACTAGATCAAACAGAGCCTAGACCTGGAAACCCAAATTGAATACTTTCCGTGTCGGTTTTGTGTTATTTTAGAGGTCTACATAGAATATGGAGCAACCCGAGAACTTTATAAAACAATTAAAAATATACATTAACCTAGTTAGACCAATAGGAGACCACCAAGAGAAGACGAGAACAAACAAAAATATTTTGGCTGGCGGGGGCGGTTATTGTAGCAACTAGGCCGACCAAAATTTGTTTGTTGATGTTGGGTGTTGTCCTGTAGCTCACACTCCTCATAACTTAGCTACTGTATTTTTTTTTTTGTCCCAGATTACTTAAGACAAAATCTAGAGCTAGTTTCCTAAGTTGCTGTTTTAAGTTTTGCGGATTTTAATAACTTGAGTTTTGATATTGTGTTTTATCTCGATCGATTGGCGTTTGTACGTCAACGACGAGGGTTTATTGTTTTTGCATTCGTAGGCTATAGGTTCTAACCTATGAGCACTTCGCGTGTCGTGTCGGATTTTGATGCGATATGATGTATTTTGTGATATGTAGGTACTTCACGTGGACTTCAGGATGATAAGGTAAAACGAGCGTCATCGACTTCGGCAAGCAACGATCAAGGTGAGTAGATGTATATCTACGGGGGAAGTCGGGTGGATGGCGTATATCACCCCGACAATTTCGTAGGGTATGATGCGTTTATATATATACGTATGTGTTGTTGCGAGATATCTATACTTAACAAGAAAGACTTTAGGAGTAATTGAAAGAAAGTGATTTTAGTTAGTTTCTTAGTCGTGAAACCTAGAGTAAGGTTGACACACACACACACATGCACACACGTGATATGGTTTTGTGTGTATATGTTTGTATGTATATATATATGAGGATGCGTTGGTACATACATACATACATACATACATATATATACATATAAACGGGTGATGAGGATAGTATATGATACTTGGAGATGAGTCGATGTGATCGGGCAAGATGTCGTGAGATCGATTATGTGATTTGGGTCGTGTTATGAGATACGACATGATATTATAGTGGATCGATGGGCAATGTGATTTTATTCACACTCGGATATATGTTTGATGGTATTGGTATGTACTATACTATAGAACGGTACCCCTGATTCAGGATATTATGATGATGATGATACCATATGAATAATGAGGTATATGTGCAATTTGAGCCGTACACCGATTTTGGGATGTCGTACGATGGATTTTACCGTATGAAGT
This sequence comes from Agapanthus africanus, assembly GCA_030015575.1. Taxonomy (NCBI): domain Eukaryota; kingdom Viridiplantae; phylum Streptophyta; class Magnoliopsida; order Asparagales; family Amaryllidaceae; genus Agapanthus; species Agapanthus africanus. The sequence goes on from JASDDO010000001.1 coordinate 412,337,931, forward strand.
ATAAATATGATGATTGATTCACACTCTTAACTCGAGAATGTCGTATTATATATTTTACCGTACGTAACGCTATTGAGGCGGTATCACCGACTACTAGATATATCGACTCAGATTTTAGGTGGATTTCTTACCCTTTCAACTAGTTCTTTAGTTTAGTCTTTAAGTTGATTAGAAAGTGGTTGGACCAGGCTCGAGTCATACTTATTTTCAAAGACTAACATAACGTGAGTATTTTCAAAAGAAAACCCGAGGGATATTACGGATTTTCAAAGGAAGTATCTTTTCTTAAAAACACCGTAGCCCCTATTTTTCAAAAACCACGATTCATACTATTTCAAATGCCAAAACGGTATGACTCGTATATAGAATTGTATATTCTTCATTGTTGCATTTACTATTCATTCTCCGTCATATTCATGTTCTCATTTCATTGCATGTCCATACATGTGTTCCCTTAACAATTATGAACTCATTGTTAGAACACCAACACCATTACCGATGATGCCTATGTCCACAATCACTTGCTTGCTGGCTCACTCACATGCTTATCAGTAATTGCTATGTCACATACACTTTAGAGAATATTACTCCATTAATATAACTTGCTAGCTGATAGTTGCAATATATCATTACTATGCTAGTTTAGATATTGCATTCTTTGCTTAGATACCCATGCATGTGTATATTCATTTGTCATGCAATATTATGGGGCTTTATACCGGTATTCACTGTTTATTGACTCTTGATTATGGGATTCGGATTTTTAATTAGATTTCTTGATTTGGAGAAACCGCAAGGATTTATAAACTCATTATAATTTCTAACAAATAGAAATTTGCGGTTTTCTCGTGATATGATATTTATGATGTCCACCATGGGTTTTATCGGTTCTTGAGCGGTATCATACACCCGATTCGAGGTAGGGGAGGGACCATCTGCGGATGCATGGTGGACCCGATGAGGTATCCCAGGGCAAGAGGATCATATAGAAAGTCGTTGAGCCGACAGGGGAGCACTACCAACCGGTGATTGTATAGAAACTCGACGGATATCTGGAGGATACCGTTCGGAGTTATGGGACGATCCTGATTATGCGGAGCCCGAGATGAGAGAGATGGATATTGGCCGATCCGGACAGACGGAGCCCATGGGCCAATCCTGATTATACGGAGCCCGAGATTTGAGTATTATGTGTCGCTGCTGGACACGGACTTCATGATGTTTTGAGTGTCGATGCTGGGCACTCGGGTTTTATCATGATTTGTGTGTCGTTGCTGGACACACGTTGGATGATGCATTAGTACTTGTCATGCATCGATATATTATTACTCTTGACACAAACACGAGTACTTTGGCATCGCACTTATGATATAAAGTCACCCTTGTTGATATATATACATGTGTATTTTTATTGTATGACCTAGGAGAGAGTCATACATGCGATTTCTTCTCGGTGATGTTTTCTACTCACGAGTTGGCAACTCACCCCCGTTGTGTCACAGTTTCTTACAGGTTTGGCCGTATAGGTTTTGTTGCGGCTTGCCGGCGCAACCCGCTTCCTTCCGGGTGATTGCTTTGGTAGGTAGGTTTCACTTGCATCGTGACCACCGTTGTACTTGTATTTATTTCAGTTGTATCTAGTAAACTCCATCAACCAGACTTGTATTATTTGATAGACTTAGAATACCAGTTGTATATTCATTCGACCTTAAAGTCACGCGCTTGTATTATTATGATTCTTCTCTGGTTTTCTTGAGGATGTTGGTTTTTCCTTCTGATTTTTTATCCTCGCCCTTCGGCATTGTATATTATATTGCCCTGCGTGGTTGTTTCGTCCAATTGGCGAAGAGCTAGCTCCCGCTTGGGGATGGCTTTATTCATTACTTATATATATGCATGTTTGTACCCGTTTGGGGCCAGTATTTACAAAGGAAACTCTGCCGAAATTTTTGGAAAAAACTTGATGCTTTTAAAATGCTTGCTACGACTTTCAAAAGTGATTCTATATGTTAACTTTTAAATGAATTTTCCTTCACTCTCTTTTAAAGTGGTTTAGATTTCTGGGCTTTTGGCTTACTTGAATTAGGTGGGGTCCTATAGGCTTCAAAAGATTCAAGTGCCAGTCACGTGCCATTTCGGGTTGTGACAAATCATCTATTTTTGATGTGACAGTCATAGAGTTTGACTTGATCAAAATAACAGATGGACCTGGCAAGAAGGTAATAAGGAGTGATGTCCTGGTATTTGGATGACATGCTCTTTATAGAAAGTGATCTTCTTATACTACGATCGGTTATACCGTGATTGTCACAAGGTGTTTCTTCACATAGGATCTGGATAAATTATCAGGGATTCTGGTCACTAGATCTATGCTTTTAGATCTAGATTTAGGAAGTGTCCCAATTTGGGTACTTTGACACTACTCTAAAGTGTTTTAGAATGGATGACTCCTGGCGTGGTGGTGTACCCGCAGGTGATGGAGTCACCCTCTCTAAAGAGATTTCTTCTAGACTGAGGAGGAGAGAGATTTGCATGATTAGCATATCACTTGGTTAGGCAATTGAGTTAATCATGAAATGTCAAATACCACACCTGATATTGCTTTTGCACTAGCCGCAATAAGCGTATATATTAATCCAATCATAGAGAAACATTGGGAAGCAGTTATGAACATAAGTGGATGTTCTTGGTATATGGTAACGGCAGCCTCCTTCAGGAGGTGGTTATCATTTCTTTCTTCCAAGGTGACCTGGATGACAAAGTGACTGTCAGAGTCATAGTTTTTCCTCTTTTAATGGGCAGTATGTTGGACAGGTGGTCCAATCGGTTACTGAGGAAGGCATGATGCAGGATACCGATTAAATTCAGTGGAAGATACGACCTAAGAAGTTTGTTGGATTTGGAGTTCATTTGTGAACTGGGTCCCATCAGATATCCAGACAAATTCTAAGACATGTACGCTCAATTCGAGAGATAGTCTTTGCCCGCTAAGTTGAGATATAGAGAGATAAAGATAGAAACATTGGAGCGGATCCACTCACTGATAAAGATAGTCTTTGTATGCGACATCGTAATAATTATCATTAAGTGAAAGTGGGGGATTGTTGGTTATAGTGCCCTCAAGTAAATTATTATAATCGCAGGCACACGATTGTGATGATTGAGGGAGGACCTAAACGGGTAGAACAGTCTTACTCAAAATGATAGTATGCTATCTTGTTTGCCTTTATCATCATGTACATGCATTATGTGGTATTACAGATCACTATTACATGTTGATAGAGCCCATAGGATTCTTGCTTGACTACCAGCATTATGATGGCGATCATATACGTGGGAGATGGGTGGTCTATAAGCATATCGTTAAATGTCCCAAGTCGAGGGAGTGTCGAAACAGGGCATCGATACTCCAAAGTAGACTAGCGTATATTTTTCGAGACCCCGACGAGAGGCGGTGGCCGGTCTCATAATCCACTGGTGTCATTTAGTCACCTAAGATAGTATACATGTGCTCATTAGGTTATGAGTTACACTGGATGGACTCGCCGGGAACATGCTAGTTGGTATTATACCTATTGTCAGATAGCAGTTCTCAGGTGACATGGGTACAGGTTAGTCTGTCGACCTGAGATCGTCATTTATCTCATATGAGTTCCCACTATGCTTTGATTACTACCCTACCACTGTTAGTGATATATGCTCTAGAGGCCATTATTGTATTATACTGGATTGTGTATTACTTAATGGAAGCTTGGGATATACACAGATATAGTAACAGTCTTGCTCGAAATGGTAGTATGCTACCTGGTTTGTTTCTACCTCAAAATGTGCATATGTTTCTTTTAGCATATCACTCATATATATTGGTAGAGCCCTTAGGATCTTTGCTTGATTACCAGCGTTGTGATGGAAGTCACACTAGTGGGGGCTGGGTAGTCTATAAGCACATCCTATACAGGTCCTTAGTCGTAGGATTATCGAGACGGGGCATCGATACTCCACAGTAGACTAGTGTATAGGCTTCTCATCCTAGCAGGGGAGATGGTATGTCCAACATCCATTAGTACGTCGTACTGGAGATAGTATGCAGGTGCTCATTAGGTTATAAGTACACTGGACAGGACTCGTCGGGAACTGTTAGAGGTTATTATACCTATCGTCGGGTAGCAGTTCCCAAGTGACATGAGTACAGCTTAGTCCGTCGACTTGATACTGCTACTTCGCCTCGAGTGTGTTCCAAATGTACTTTGATTACTACCTTACCATGGCTCAAAGCAGTCGTGCAAACAGGTAGTAGTTGGGTGCAGTCCCGAAGCACTTGGAGGCAGTGGCGGTTAGATAGGATTCGTCTCTCCCGGTATTGGGGGTTGATGTCGCGCTGTGTTCGGAAGGCCATTACACAAAGTCCTTGGCCAAGGCGAGCGAGATTTACTGGTAGGTACTCCAGTATTTTCTCAGGGTTTATTGGGCTACTCTCCGACACGACTTATTGTGATATTAGGGGTCTGACGATTACCGCCTCCCTAGGCCAGATTTGCGATACTCTTAGACGAACAGACCGGACGGTATAGAGATTGTCACATACAGGCTCAGTAGGAGTTCGGATGAGTTAGCTTATCGGCCTTCCTATCGACAGATACCCTAGGTAGCCGTTACGTGCAGCTAGTACCTCTTGCGGCTAAACCCTCTGCCAGCGTAGTATCGAGTCTTTAGAGTCCCACATAGAGTGTTTCCCTGCACCGGGAAAAAGATGTACAGGCCGTATGGTTTTACGGCAGGGCTTCGATCACTTACGTGTACTTCTGCACGTATGATGATCGGGCAGATAATATTATTGGGCTTTGGTTTAAGCCGGATCCTAGTATTATATTGATGGATTTGTTTCTTCTCTTTGTATTCGTATTCTTCGGAATACGGATGTGGGTATTTATATATGGATGAGAGGCATTCTCGTAATTACTCGGGAAAGCTTCTAGAAAGGGACACGTCATTTAAGGTTTGATTTCTTTTATTAATTAAACTTAAATAAGGTGGAGATATTTTTTGGATGGAGATGACTCATTAGGTTGACAAAAGATTATGCATGACTCACCCTTGAGATATTTTGAACCATGGTTGATATTTGTGAGAGATTTTCACTTGATTAGATATTTTATCTCTTAAAATATAATTATGGTTCATTATTTTCAAGAGGAGGGCAGCCAAGCTTTTCTTTAGTTCATTCTTCACCAAGTTTTCCTCAAGTCTTCTTCTTCCTCCTCTAAACTCTAAAAGTTTTATGAGTTGAGAAACCTAGGGTTCCAAGAGACAAACCACTCCATCTTCTTTCTCTACATCACCTAGGTCTTCTAGTTTAGCGAACTAGAAGCCATAGTTACCTCGGATTTGAGGTAGGAGCTCGGACTATAGACTCTCGGGTTGATCGTCTTTGACTCGAGGAGGCCGTCGAGGTTTCTTCGATCCGTTCCGATCCTTGGAGCCGACGACGAGGTAAAGGACAGTGATGAAGACTCGAAGGAATTGGTATCGTGAGGTATAACTTCTTTCCGAGTAGTTAAACCTCATGTAGTTTGCTTGCTATGGTTTACGATCGATCCTTGGTTCTAGTCGGTGTTGCGAAGCCCGAAAAAAATTATTTTTTGCCAATTCCGGCTCCCCGCGAACACGTGGGGTGCGCGGCATCGACTTAAAATGGTATCAGAGCCTCTCATAAATCTTATATAGCTTGTAGCGACGTTAGAAATCCGTCGTTTTTGTCGTGCAAAAATTTCCGATAAAAACAGTTTCCAAAAATGATGTGTTGAGTTGTTTTCACACCCCGCGGTCTCACTGTTTAAACCGAGAAGCCACAGGGTGAAGCGTATGCACCTCGGGGACACCCCAGGGGAGACCTAGGGCCGGGCCCACCAGCCAAGACCACCACAAGGTGGACTTGGGGTTGGTGACCCGAGAGCACCACAGATTGGTGCTCTCGGGTTTGCCTCCCCTTGGGGCCACCTCGTGGTGGCCCTCAGGGTGGGTACCCCCCGGAGGCCCCCCATTTGATACTTAATTCTGGTATCTTTGCCTCCGTGAAGATTCAAGCGGGTTTCGAGTTCGTTTCGAATCTCGGATTGGCTTAAAACGATCGTTTTTGGAACTTTAGCTCACTAGATATTTCAAGTTTTAGAAAAAATGGTTTAGTTTGCTAATTGTGTGCGGAATTCTAATGTTGCAGTTACTTTACAAGCTTTGTGATTTGTATATGAGTTTGGAAACGTCGACTAATTACTATACGTCAATTAGGTATCTGTGATGTTGTCATGTTGGTTTGTGTATATGAACTTGTTGGATCGTCGTGGATGAATAGCAGGGGATGTGAGATGAGCGTTTTCATTTTTTCATTCGATGTAAAATTTATAAAGTGATGTAATAATATTTTTCCGGAGCACATCCTTGTTGAGATTGTAGCCACCGTTGTATTATTTCTATTACTGTTTTTGCTCCTAGGATAGACCCAAGGTGTGGTGCACAAACTGCCGGGTACTTTGAAGTGACGAGTGGCCTACTCACTTTGCTTAGGGAGGTTGCTTCACTTCGGGTATTTAGCGGGTAGTTTGCCGCACTCGTAGGGGTCTAGGATGGGGTTTGGCTATTCATCACTACTGTGGAATCTGTCTTTCGTTACAGGCTCAAACGAAACACGGAATTCCTAGTATATCCAATATGTTCATTTGTGATCTGGAATGCCTATTATTGCATGAGATGAATGGTTATTATATATATTATATAATATACGTTGCTTATGTTTTGCATCCGCGCTAGTCCAGCCCCCAGCTATGGCATTAGTCAAGTAACCTAACGGTGTAAGACGGGGCCCAGTGGGGAATGCGGATGGCATAAGCGTACGTCATATTTTTGTTTCTTTCTGTGATGATAGGTGAAAATGATGGGACTGCATTACATTAATGCAAAGTAAACAAACCAAAGCTGAATCGTTGGAACAAATTTTAAAACCACTCGGTTATTTTAAAATAGGAGACTTTTAAATGCGGAGCTTAAACAACTCGTTTTAAAAGCTATCAGGTTCCTTCGATTATATCAAGTTCACAATGTTCACGGTTTCGCCAAAACCATTCGTAGACCTCCGTCATTTCAGTTGAATATTCAGTAGTATTCAAGCTATGATTTTGACCTTCGCCAAAGCATAGTGTTTGGTAGCTGCTAGATATTCATCTGTAGCATAGATAGATGCGTTGGTTTGGGATAGTCATACTACTATTTTGTCCTTCGTCAAGGGTATGTACGGGTGGGTTCAAATTAACCTGGACAATGATGGGTAGAACTTGACATGTGACTTATGATATGTCGGCCTTCGTCAAGATCATAAGAGCATGGGGCAAAAATCCACATTGGGAGTTTCTAAGGAAATTGAAACTTCCTAGTGCTGTATACCATTTGGAGTATGATAATGTTGGTGGGATTCCTTCTGTCACGTCCCGAAAGTACGGAACAAGACCGGCACTTAAACTACGAACGTCTCGAGGCATACGTAATCTAAGTAAACCGAAAACCCAGAAATCCAAACCAAGAAAAGTAGTAGAGTGAAGGAAAACCAATTTAAAATCAAATAGTTTTAATAGCATAAGCCGAATTATGCGGTTTTAAAAACATCAAATATTTCCTGAAAATTTCGGCAGAGTCTCCTTTGTAAATACTGGCTCCCAAACGGGATACAACATGAATAGTATACGAAATCAATAAAAGGCATCTCCAAGCGGGAGCTAGCTCTTCGTCTATCGACGGTCACAACCACACAAGCAATATAATATACAACGCCAATGGCGAGGATCAAAAACTCAAAAGGAAACTCAAACCACAAGAAATCCACAGAAATATAACGCGCGACTCTAAGGTCGAAAGAATAACATCACTGGTCTCTATCTCAAAATAAATACATATTTGGTTGATGGAATTTACTATATACAACTGAATAATATTATACAAGTAATATGATAGGTACGATACCAAGAAACCCACTTACTAGCAAGTCACCCGAAAGAAGCAGTGCCAGCAAAGCCGTAATGAAACCTGTACGGCAAAACCTGCAAGGAACTGTGGCACAACGGGGGTGAGTTGCCAACTCGTGAGTAGAAAAACATCTACGAACAGAAACCGTATGAGCAACGCAAACCTAGGTCAACGATCATACTATATCCTCAAATATATATAACATGCAGCCTATAACAATGACTAGGGTAAATATCTAACCCGAGTGTAATCCCATGTTCCCGTGTCAGTGCCTCAGGTAGCAATATATCATATGAATGAGGTATGAATGCATGAAAACAGAATACATGTAAATGAAGAAACTGTTTTCATAATTTAGTGAGATTTCCTTTGTATTTTTAAAATGAGGTATCATAAATGAAATCAGAATCAACAGTGTCTAGCATCGACACAAAACATAAATCTCAATGTCTCAAAACCTCAGGCTCCGGCTATCCGGACTGGCCTGTATCATCAAATCTCAGTACCTCAATATCTCGAAATCTCAATGTCTCAATCTCAATATCTAGGGCGCCGTCAGTCCAGACCGGCCCCTACCATCCATCTCAAGACCACGACGGTATCCTCCGGATATCCGACGCGTCGGGTAAAATCATCGGTAGGTAGTCTCCCTCTGCCAGGCTCATCGTCATCACCACGAGCTTCTTGCCCCGGGGTACCTTACCGGGTCCACCATGTACCCGAAACGGTTCATCCAACTCCTTGAATCGGGTCTCGAAATCCATCAGCAAACTCATGGTGGACGACTCATACATCATGGGAAAAACCGCGCTTTTCATTTAAAAAGAGAAAGAAGAAGTTTGTATATGTTTTGCGGTTTTTCCCAAATCCAGAAAATCTCATAGAAATCCGAATCCAAAACCTCAATAGCACGTACAAAGTGAATATATGCATGAGAATCCATGAATGCGGCATAACAATGAATAACAGTATGCATGAAGTAGCAGGTAATAACTACAATGTCCAAACTAACATATAAGGCAAGTACACTAATATCATGTCAAAACTACTAGCTAACAAGCTAAATGAAGCAATAATATTCTCTAAGTGTACATGACATGGCAATTACCGATGAAGATGTGTGTGAGCCGGCAAGTAAGTGTACGTGGTACATACGCATCATCGGTAATGGTGCTGGTGTCCTAACCACAAGATATCAACAGTAGAATATGAAGCATAATATAAGCATGTGATGCGGAGCGAACAACAATAATGAGCGAGAGCTGAATACTAGACGCAACGATAACTAATCTGCATTAACCTAATATAAGTCCTACAATGGTGCCTTTTGAAATAACACGAATCGCGGGGTTTTGAAAATAGGGGCTACAGTGTTTTTAAGAAAAGATACGTTTTTTGAAATATCCGTAGAATCCCTTGACTTGTCTTTTAAAATACGCACGATTCGTAAGCTTTGAAATAGGTAGGAACCGAATCTAATCTAACAACTAACTAAACTAAAGGGCTAAGCTACAAGCTAGACTACAGGTAAGGAAACCGCCTAACATCTGAGTCGATACATATACATACCTGTATTTATATTAGTCGGTGAGCCCGCCTCAATAATATCATATCCGATACCATATCTATAATCAGACATCCCAAGTCAAGAGTGCGGATCAATCATCAAGATATAGCTCGTACGTAAATCCGTCGTACGGCATCCCCAAATCTGGGTACGGGTCAATATCATATTCCTCACACTATTCCTCTGGTATCCTTTTTATCCAAGATCATAGTCTAGGGTACTGACCTATGTCTAGTACAATACTAATATCCTCAATATACTCATGATCTGACTACTGATCGACAATCTCGTACAAACCGATATCGTCAACACATATCATCATCAAGGGGTATACATCGCCCGATACGGCCTAATATCAATATCCTATCATATCATGCCTCATATCACGATCACATGTCGACCATTTTATTTATAACACTATTCACCCGTATCGCCGCCCCAAGATCCGCTATAACACCAGGACGTACCTCAAGTACGAATCCTGCTATATCACCGATATCACAACCTCAACACAAATCTCATCGACTCATCTTAATCCCAAGTATCATCCTCAAATCCGTACGTGAACACATAGTCCCATACCCATGTGAACACATAACTATATATATTCCCGTAAACACAAATGGAAGAAGAATGTATGCAAGTATGGGTGAGTGGGTGCATGTATGGTGAGATCACTACTCTAGGGTTTCGCGATACTAAACCATCCATATTTATCATCAATAAACTCAAACAAAATATAATCAATAAATGTGTGTATACGTATTCGTATACATCACCACGAACTGCGGGGGTGCTATACGCCATCCACCCGACTTCTCCCCATAGATATAAGTCTACTCACCTGGTCCTCGCTCGCCGGTGCCGACGTCGCCATGCGCTTGCTTGTCGTCTCGAAGTCCACATGGGGTACCTACATATCATAACGCACCATATCGCATTAAAATCCGACTCATGACCAAAACGACAGACGAATCCCACATAGGTCAAAACCTATGGCTGCTTTCACAAATCGACCCAAAAACCCTCGACGTCGGCGTACAAACGCCAAACCATCGAGAAAACTCCCAACACACTCATTTGTACAATTACAAGCACTAATTATAATATAAAATAGCTTAAAATTCACAAAAACCCCAATTTCACTTAAAAAGTCATTTTTCCGAAAATCTAGCAAGCACAAATCACCGTTTTAGTACAAAACTCGATGTATAAATGAATCTAGCGGCCACAATACTTATTAAACATCTTAAATAAGTCGAAAAAACAATTTCCACAATTTAATCTCATTAAATTTCATTAACCCCAAAATTCTAGTTTACAATATACCCAATTTTAACAATTTTATAGCAAAAATACACAAACAACAATTTAGCTTGGATTTTCATGAACTAAGCTATTAAACTACATTTTATAATGTCAATGAAATCATGAAAAACCTAATTACATTTTAATCGCAATTATTTAATTAATTTCTAAAAACCTAGTTTGCTTAAAAAAATCTTAATTTGGACAACTTAAATGCAACAATTTACGTATTAGCAACTAGATTAGGTTTTCTATGGCTTAGCATGATAACTACACCATTAAACCATGATCAATTGACATAAACCCTAATTTAGTTCAAACCCTTCTCTTGAATTTTCAAATTAGCACTTAGAACCACTATTAAGCACCGAAATTAGTTAAATTGAAGTGATTAAACATCAAGCAAACATTGGGTTAAGATTATACCTAAAAACCATTTGGAATGAGATCTACACTTGCAAAAAAACTTAGCCTCCAAAATGCTAACTTTGCCCAAAGATCCATGCTTGAATGTCCGAGGAATAATGGGTAAGGAATGGATTTGGGATTTGTGAGGTTTTGTGTTGATTTGTGAGGCAATTTTGATAAGTTTTTTTGAGAGATATGTGATGAGAAAAGAGAGGGAGGGCTGTTGTTGTGCAGGAAAGGGGAGGGTCGGTCACTTATTAGGTGATTGGAGAGAGAGTGAGGTGAGGAAAGTCATGCCAAGTGAAGAAAGTCAAAGGTCAACACAACACAAAGCTCTTTTCTTATACTTTTCTTTATGTTCTCTTTTCTTTTATCAAAAGAAATGGGGGGAAATTTGGAGAGGGGCTGCTGAAAATGGGGAGGAAAATGGTGGTGTGAGAGTGTGGGTGTGGGTGTGGGGTGATGGAAAATGATAAATACTATACCCCAAACATCCATTTACACTAAATTCACTAAAAAATCCTTTTTTCTTCAATATTTTCTAACACCGATTAACAACTTCTTTTCAATTCAAAAACCACATGATAAAATTTTTTTTGTGTGTTATGATGCACAAAATTTGTTTCAACTCATTCCAATTTATAATTTTCCCTAATTAAATGTATTAGGGACGGCTTAAAATAATATTAAAATAATTAATTTCGGAAAATTTTTCAGAAAATTTGAAATTTCACCGGTGGCTCAATAAACACCAAATACTAGCAATTTCATAGCTAGAATATGTATATTTAATTTTTATAATAAGATATTTGTATTTTGACTTTTTACTGAAAACCCCCTTATTTTACCGATTTTTCGAAATTTCACTGAAACGATTTTCAAAACGTTACAATCTTCCCCCCTTAAAAAAATTCGGTCCCCGAATTTAAATTAAAAATCTCCCCCAAATACTAAAACATCTAAGCAAAACCGTCAAGTCGTCGGGGCTCCGAAATCGTAAATACATGAAACAAATCATAGCGCAGCGCATGCGCATGAAAAATGAGCATATAACTCAAAATCAAAACTCCGTCAAGCATCTCGCAATCATCGGAGTAATGGTAAAGACACAAATGTCAAATCCAATACAAAACCAATATGATATGACTCGAAACTATACACGTAAATATGAAATCTATATATGTAAATATCTGAAGGAAATGAATGCCAAATATATTCAGGTACTGTCCCCTGACTAGTCCTGCCCAGTCCTGCCCAGTACGAAAACACATAGCAAATATCATAAAAACGTAATGCTCTATAGGAAAAATCAATCCCAAATACGCGTATGAATACTACGTGTGTCTGGTGCGTACGGAAATCAAAATCCATATACGTGCCATACAAGTGCACAGAAACAAGATCTAAGTGCATTGGGTGTGCACAAAGCATCTGTCGTAGGCAACGTGTGTGCCTGACAGCAAAATCAGGTGCATCTGACATGCACGAAGAATCTCGATTTAGTGCATCTGGTGTGCACCAAAATCGCACCTCAAAACATGCGCCCAACATGCGCGAAAATCCAAATCAGGTGCATCCATCGTGCACGAAATCATGAAATCCAATATCAAGTGCCGAATACGCGCAAAATCCAATCAGGTGCACAAGGTGCACAAAACAAATATCGCACATCACCATCGAAATCGAAGTCCAGTGCATCTAAATGCACAACATACGTAACACTGCACTGCAAGCATATATGAACTATACCGAGTGCAAAAACCAAATCGTGTGCGTATATACGCACAAATCAACTCAACTGTATGAAATCCATATAATCACAAACATGAGAAATCAAGGCACGAAAACTATCTCAAGTGCAACAACTGTGCAAAAATCGTGAATACTCAGTAGGTGCAATCATGGCGCATGGAAACAAATATCACGAAACTCCATCATCAAAATCAATCATGCAAATAGACCGCCCAAAATACAGAAATCACATATGGCGGAATAGTCCCGCTCAAGCACGTCCTCAAGAATCTCTGGCCAACTGTCGTGGTCACTCATAGCATGTCTCGTCGATGATCCTGAAATCTGGCCTGCTGGTGTGCGTATCATGACCACTCCTGGGTCAAAGTCTTCTCGTAATGTATTCCAGAAAGGTCCCGTCGAGATCTCTCCCGATCTCATTTCTGCCGAACTGTCCAGAAGTCATCGTCCCTTACTAGATCTGTTCTCGTTCTGGAACGGCTGCATACTCATCGCGACTCCTTCTGGAAGGTATATCCAAGTACAATGCCTCGGCATGCATATCACATCTCTGATGGCGGAGTGGAACGTCGTCTCATCAAGATCTCGTACGAATCTTACTCCACTTTTCCCTAACGTCGACTGTTTCGGACTCGTCTCATCGTGGCTGCATGGACTGAGCTCCAACGGCTACCCTTGTATCTGGAGCCTCCCAAGAATGCATCTCACCACCTAGCATCCGAATGAAGTCGAACCATCCGATCGATTAGTCAAAACCTCATAATCCCCCAAGAGCTCAACATCTTGGTACAGTTTAATAGTATCGAGTACGTAACACAGCATCGATGGTCCAGCCGTAGAAGGGTAAACCCAAGCCTCACTAATGGCGCCACGGAACTGCCGCAAACCCTAAGGTTCAAAGGCTTTCACACGGTCATTAAGTCGAGTTAGGGTTTCATTCTTTTAGAGGGTCCATAGAATTGCCTGCATGCTCTTCCGAATACTTTAAACTTGGAATAATAGGTTTCTGACATTCGATCGTCTCTGTCGACCTTCAACGTCTCCGCGTGAAGTCGTCTCTAGCTGGAATCAATCTATCTGATGACCTCGCATCGGGGTAGGCGAACGAACCACCTGTCCTAGTCATTCATCATCGGGTGACTAGCGACCTCCTGTCATCTCTTCGTACTACTCGTACTGCAATAGCTCCAACATCTGGGGCGATATCTCGTCGTACGCAGCAAGACTGGCTCGCTCGTCTGCACGCTGGACGGTGCCTCAATCATCAGGAGTAAGCAATACTTCAATGGTCATCAAAATCTGGCTGGCCTCTATCAGTGGCTCAATCCTCTAGTGCAAATCGGCACGTCCGAGTAATCTTATACAGCAATCCACCCAACGCTCGTGGCGCGAAGACACAATGAAAATGCACAATTCTGCAATCGTGTGTCGCCGGAATCATGCCCTGGTCAGTCCTCGTTCTTGACGAGCTCATGCTGACCGCAACTCTAGCCGTAGCTCTCCCTGCCCGTAATCGTGGCAGCAAAACCATAACTGGTACTGATGAGGCTAGATCGGAATGAATATAAAACTGAGCAAAGAAATGTATATCCTAAGGCTCCTTAAGTGGAGTAGCGTATCGTAAATATGCCGCGGAACATACCTACGGTACGTCACTCTACTTTAATCACCTATTCCATCAACCAAGGGTCATCCTACGCTCCGAAGGTAAAACCTAACGCTCTGATACAAACTTTGTCACGTCCCGAAAGTACGGAACAAGACCGGCACTTAAACTACGAACGTCTCGAGGCGTACGTAATCTAAGTAAACCGAAAACCCAGAAATCCAAACCAAGAAAAGTAGTAGAGTGAAGGAAAACCAATTTAAAATCAAATAGTTTTAATAGCATAAGCCGAATTATGCGGTTTTAAAAACATCAAATATTTCCTGAAAATTTCGGCAGAGTCTCCTTTGTAAATACTGGCTCCCAAACGGGATACAACATGAATAGTATACGAAATCAATAAAAGGCATCCCCAAGCGGGAGCTAGCTCTTCGTCAATCGACGGTCACAACCACACAAGCAATATAATATACAACGCCAATGGCGAGGATCAAAAACTTAAAAGGAAACTCAAACCACAAGAAATCCACAGAAATATAACGCGCGACTCTAAGGTCGAAAGAATAACATCACTGGTCTCTATCTCAAAATAAATACATATTTGGTTGATGGAATTTACTATATACAACTGAATAATATTATACAAGTAATATGATAGGTACGATACCAAGAAACCCACTTACTAGCAAGTCACCCAAAAGAAGCAGTGCCAGCAAAGCCGTAATGAAACCTGTACGGCAAAACCTGCAAGGAACTGTGGCACAACGGGGGTGAGTTGCCAACTCGTGAGTAGAAAAACATCTACGAACAGAAACCGTATGAGCAACGCAAACCTAGGTCAACGATCATACTATATCCTCAAATATATATAACATGCAGCCTATAACAATGACTAGGGTAAATATCTAACTCGAGTGTAATCCCATGTTCCCGTGTCAGTGCCTCAGGTAGCAATATATCATATGAATGAGGTATGAATGCATGAAAACAGAATACATGTAAATGAAGAAACTGTTTTCATAATTTAGTGAGATTTCCTTTGTATTTTTAAAATGAGGTATCATAAATGAAATCAGAATCAACAGTGTCTAGCATCGACACAAAACATAAATCTCAATGTCTCAAAACCTCAGGTTCCGGCTATCCGGACTGGCCTGTATCATCAAATCTCAGTACCTCAATATCTCGAAATCTCAATGTCTCAATCTCAATATCTAGGGCGCCGTCAGTCCAGACCGGCCCCTACCATCCATCTCAAGACCACGACGGTATCCTCCGGATATCCGACGCGTCGGGTAAAATCATCGGTAGGTAGTCTCCCCCTGCCAGGCTCATCGTCATCACCACGAGCTTCTTGCCCCGGGGTACCTTACCGGGTCCACCATGTACCCGAAACGGTTCATCCAACTCCTCGAATCGGGTCTCGAAATCCATCAGCAAACTCATGGTGGACGACTCATACATCATGGGAAAAACCGCGCTTTTCATTTAAAAAGAGAAAGAAGAAGTTTGTATATGTTTTGCGGTTTTCCCCAAATCCAGAAAATCTCATAGAAATCCGAATCCAAAACCTCAATAGTACGTAAAAAGTGAATATATGCATGAGAATCCATGAATACGGCATAACAATGAGTAACAGTATGCATGAAGTAGCAGGTAATAACTACAATGTCTAAACTAACATATAAGGCAAGTACACTAATATCATGTCAAAACTACTAGCTAACAAGCTAAATGAAGCAATAATATTCTCTAAGTGTACATGACATGGCAATTACCGATGAAGATGTGTGTGAGCCGGCAAGTAAGTGTACGTGGTACATACGCATCATCGGTAATAGTGCTGGTGTCCTAACCACAAGATATCAACAGTAGAATATGAAGCATAATATAAGCATGTGATGCGGAGCGAACAACAATAATGAGCGGGAGCTGAATACTAGACGCAACGATAACTAATCTGTATTAACCTAATATAAGTCATACAATGGTGCCTTTTGAAATAACACGAATCGTGGGGTTTTGAAAATAGGGGCTACAGTGTTTTTAAGAAAAGATACGTCTTTTGAAATATCCGTAGAATCCCTTGACTTGTCTTTTAAAATACGCACGATTTGTAAGCTTTGAAATAGGTAGGAACCGAATCTAATCTAACAACTAACTAAACTAAAAGGCTAAGCTACAAGCTAGACTACAGGTAAGGAAACCGCCTAACATCTGAGTAGATACATATACATACCTGTATATATATTAGTCGGTGAGCCCGCCTCAATAATATCATATCCGATACCATATCTATAATCAGACATCCCAAGTCAAGGGTGCGGATCAATCATCAAGATATAGCTCGTACGTAAATCCGTCGTACGGCATCCCTAAATCTGGGTACGGGTCAATATCATATTCCTCACACTATTCCTTTGGTATCCTTTTTATCCAAGATCATAGTCTAGGGTACTGACCTATGTCTAGTAGAATACTAATATCCTCAATATACTCATGATCTGACTACTGATCGACAATCTCGTACAAACCGATATCGTCAGCACATATCTTCATCAAGGGGTATACATCGCCCGATACGGCCTAATATCAATATCCTATCATATCATGCCTCATATCACGATCACATGTCGACCATTTTATTTATAACACTATTCACCCGTATCGCCGCCCCAAGATCCGCTATAACACCAGGACGTACCTCAAGTACGAATCCTGCTATATCACCGATATCACAACCTCAACACAAATCTCATCGACTCATCTCAATCCCAAGTATCATCCTCAAATCCGTACGTGAACACATAGTCCCATACCCATGTGAACACATAACTATATATATTCTCGTAAACACAAATGGAAGAAGAATGTATGCAAGTATGGGTGAGTGGGTGCATGTATGGTGAGATCACTACTCTAGGGTTTCGCGATACTAAACCATCCATATTTATCATCAATAAACTCAAACAAAATATAATCAATAAATGTGTGTATACGTATTCGTATACATCACCACGAACTGCGGGGGTGCTATACGCCATCCACCCGACTTCTCCCCATAGATATAAATCTACTCACCTGGTCCTCGCTCGCCGGTGCCGACGTCGCCATGCGCTTGCTTGTCGTCTCGAAGTCCACATGGGGTACCTACATATCATAACGCACCATATCGCATTAAAATCCGACTCATGACCAAAACGACAGACGAATCTCACATAGGTCAAAACCTATGGCTGCTTTCACAAATCGACCCAAAAACTCTCGACGTCAGCGTACAAACGCCAAACCATCGAGAAAACTCCCAACACACTCATTTGTACAATTACAAGCACTAATTATAATATAAAATAGCTTAAAATTCACAAAACCCCCAATTTCACTTAAAAAGTCATTTTTCCGAAAATCTTGCAAGAACAAATCACCGTTTTAGTACAAAACTCGATGTATAAACGAATCTAGCGGCCACAATACTTATTAAACATCTTAAATAAGTCGAAAAAACAATTTCCACAATTTAATCTCATTAAATTTCATTAACCCCAAAATTCTAGTTTACAATATACCCAATTTTAACAATTTTATAGCAAAAATACACAAACAACAATTTAGCTTGGATTTTCATGAACTAAGCTATTAAACTACATTTTATAATGTCAATGAAATCATGAAAAACCTAATTACATTTTAATCGCAATTATTTAATTAATTTCTAAAAATCTAGTTTGCTTAAAAAAATCTTAATTTGGACAACTTAAATGCAACAATTTACGTATTAGCAACTAGATTAGGTTTTCTATGGCTTAGCATGATAACTACACCATTAAACCATGATCAATTGACATAAACCCTAATTTAGTTCAAACCCTTCTCTTGAATTTTCAAATTAGCACTTAGAACCACTATTAAGCACCGAAATTAGTTAAATTGAAGTGATTAAACATCAAGCAAACATTGGGTTAAGATTATACCTAAAAACCATTTGGAATGAGATCTACACTTGCAAAAAAACTTAGCCTCCAAAATGCTAACTTTGCCCAAAGATCCATGCTTGAATGTCCGAGGAATAATGGGTAAGGAATGGATTTGGGATTTGTGAGGTTTTGTGTTGATTTGTGAGGCAATTTTGATAAGTTTTTTTGAGAGAAATGTGATGAGAAAAGAGAGGGAGGGCTGTTGTTGTGCAGGAAAGGGGAGGGTCGGCCACTTATTAGGTGATTGGAGAGAGAGTGAGGTGAGGAAAGTCATGCCAAGTGAAGAAAGTCAAAGGTCAACACAACACAAAGCTCTTTTCTTATACTTTTCTTTATGTTCTCTTTTCTTTTATCAAAAGAAATGGGCGGAAATTTGGAGAGGGGCTGCTGAAAATGGGGAGGAAAATAGGGGTGTGAGAGTGTGGGTGTGGGTGTGGGGTGATGGAAAATGATAAATACTATACCCTAAACATCCATTTACACTAAATTCACTAAAAAAGCCTTTTTTCTTCAATATTTTCTAACACCGATTAACAACTTCTTTTCAATTCAAAAACCACATGATAAAATTTTTTTTGTGTGTTATGATGCACAAAATTTGTTTCAACTCATTCCAATTTATAATTTTCCCTAATTAAATGTATTAGGGACGGCTTAAAATAATATTAAAATAATTAATTTCGGAAAATTTTTCAGAAAATTTGAAATTTCACCGGTGGCTCAATAAACACCAAATACTAGCAATTTCATAGCTAGAATATGTATATTTAATTTTTATAATAAGATATTTGTATTTTGACTTTTTACAGAAAACCCCCTTATTTTACCGATTTTTCGAAATTTCACCGAAACGATTTTCAAAACGTTACACCTTCAGGATTATCACACAATGATATTTGGATTCCGATCCTACTGTGAGTATCCGCTACTCCTCTGGAGATTTTTCACTTAACGATCATTGCTATAAACCAAGTAGGTGTCTAGAACGGTGTTAGCGGGGCTACGCCTCAAGGGAAAAGAGGTTATTTAATTATGGAACTTCATAAAAACGTCGTAGAACCTCTCTCGAAGTACCGACACTAGCCTGGCTGAATGGTTAAGCAAGTATTATACGGTAAGATTAATCCTGAAAAATTCATCTTTTATGGTTTGAGGAAGGATTCGAGAGACAGTGGGAGACATCCTGTTTAGATAAATTAAAACCAATCAAAACTTGCAAGAGCATCATGCTGAGTGTTTTCTTCTCTCTCCCATAATTGCAGCGACCAGGCGACCAGATTAGGTTACAGATAGACAATAAAATGACTGAGTTATACTATATTGACTGGCAAAGGTTTATCCAGATGTCCATTTCCTATGACAAGATGGACCACCTCATTACAACTAAATCCCCCGCCATCCCAGGTCCAGTTTCTACCATCACGGATGTTTTTATCCATAAGACAAGGGAATAAGACTGTGCAAATGCCAAGTTCCTCGTGTTGGCATCGGTAAATGGTGTATACCAGAGGCAGCACGAGAAGATGGAATTAGTTTCTATCTTCCTCCAAAACAAATTTTTATATGGAGAGCAATATCGTATCGCAAGATATGGGACCTCGAAGTAATTGCTTCAAGCGAGGTTGGCTGTCGGGTCATCTGTAGGGGACCACGTTCCTACAATGATTAACTATATTAAAAATCCTACGGACCTCGAGACCACATTGGAGAACGAGTGATATGCTTACTTGATTATATAGTCCCTACCTCCTACTTACGCCCAAGGGAAGAAAGTTATACTAACAGTTGAGGGCACCCTAAAGGAAACCAGGGAGACACCCGCTCTACTTATTGGGGAATCTTCCTCTTCTGGATCTAAGGCGGATGCCAAGGGTGAGAAGAAGAAGACCTCCACAAAGTCGATAGGCGGTGTCGGTAAGGTAGAAGAAATGGGAAGGGAAAAAGTTTCGGGGTTAACAGTAGGGAAGGAGGCATGTTCCTATTGTTATGGGAAATGGCATTGGCAGAAGGGATGCAGGGCTTGGAAAGCTAGAATCCAGGATCCGAAACATATTATGGCTTCGACTTCGGGTGTGTTTGTGATTGAAAACAGTTTGTTAATTAACTCTACTTCCTGGGTACTAGATACCGAATCAGGATCTCATATCTGTAATTCATTACAGGCTTTGAGAAACTGTAGAGTTATCAGGGCAGGTAATATGACTCTCAGGATTACTAACGGAATGATCGTGGACGCTGTATCCGTAAGGTATATCTCCTAGAATTGACAAGTGGGCAGATATTGATTCTACGTAACTGTTTGTGTGTACCAAGTCTAGTTTGTAAGCGATGTTCACATCCACCTAAATCAAAGTTTGATCGGGTCAGGTACACTAGAGGACAGTATATATTGAATCAAGCTCAGGTTTTCAACGTCTAGAACACACTTAAAAGAAAGTCTCCAGGATTAAATAAGTCTCTCTTAATGGCATTGTAGACTGGGTCACAACGGTTGTCGAACTTACATAGAGAGGGATATTTGGATTCGTTCAGATAACAGTCTTATGCAACTTGTCAATCTTGTCTCATAGGAAAAATGACAAAGACTCCGTTCAGTGGATACGGAGTAAGAGCGAGCGAGCTCTTAGGACTCATACACAGCAATGTGTGTAGTCCAAGATCTATAGATGCACGATGTGGTTATTCTTATTTTATTACTTTTACGGATAATTTCTCTAAATTAGGACATGTCTTCTTGTGAAAGCATAAATCCGAACCCTTTGAAAAATTCCGGGAATATAAGAATGAAGTGGAAAAATAAACAGGCAAAAGTATCAAGACACTGAGATCTGATCGACGTGGTGAATATTTAAATTGTCGAGTTCCTGCATTACCTAAAAGAGAATGGAAGTTTCTCTCAGCTTACTCCTCCATACACATCACAACACAATGGTGTATAGGAAAGGCAGAACCGAACCCTATTGGATATTGTTCATTCCATGATGAGTAACGCTGAGTTTCCGCGATCCTTTTAAAGTTATGCACTAGAATCAACTGCATATCTTTTGAATAAGGTTCCTACCAAGACTGTGCCAACCACACCATATCAGATGTGGAGGGGAAGAAACCTTATCTTCAGTATCTGAAGATATAGGGATGTCTAACTTTTGTTGAAAAGCAGTATGCGGACAAGCTCGAGGAACGCTCTGTACTATATAGGTTTGTGGGATACCCAAAGAACTCCATGGGGGTATCTTTCCTATTATGCAGAGGAACAAAAGGTTTTTGTTCCTCGCCAAGCCCACTTTTTAGAAAATCAATTTTTTTTGTAAAAGGAAATAGTGGGAGCGCAATAGAACTAGAAGAAATTCCATAATTACAAACTATTACTGAAAGTATGGTAGAACCAGAGATTTCAAAACAACCGGACATCCCTGTGCCAATCCGAAGGACTAGTAGGCAGTCTCATCCACCCGAGAGATACTACGGTTTTCTCGTAGACGGGGATCGAGAGGATTGCATCATTGACAATGATGAGCCAACTAACTTCCAGTAAGTCATTCAGAGCGGAGACTCGGTAAAATGGATGGATACAATGAGGACCGAAATGGAGTCCATATACACCAACATAGTATGCACTTTGAACATTGCTCCTGTATGGGTAAAACCCGTAGGCTGCAAATGGATCTTCAGAAAGAAGATTGGTCTAGATGGATAGGTTAAAACCTATAAGGCTAGACTTGTTGCAGAAGTTTTTCGTCGAAGACCCGGTTTGGACTATGATGAAACCTTTTCTTTAGTGGCTATGCTCAAATCCATTCGGGTCCTTCTTGCCATTGCTACCTTCCAAGATTATAAGATCCGGCTGATGGCCGTAAAAACGCCTTTTCTAAATGGTTATTTGGAAGAGTGCTTCTATATGGATCAGCCAGAGGGTTTCAATCAGAGTTGGAGCAGCGGAACAGTGTGCATGTTGCTTAAGTCCATTTAGGGACTAAAGCAGGTATCACGGAGTTGGAACATCTGTTTTTATTGAGACAGTCAAAGAATTCGACTTTATCAAAAATCCAGATGAACCATGAATTTATAGTAAGATTGTAGCAAGAACTATGGAATTCCTCGTTGACTACGTGGATGACATTCAATTGATAGGAAATGACATTCTTATGCTACAATCAGTCGAAGGATTCTTGTCACAGAGGTTCTCCATGAAAGACCTGGGTGATACCAACTACATTCTGGGGATCCAGATCTATCGTGATAGATCAAAAAGGATGGTGGGACATTCATAGTCAAGGTACAACAACGTCATACTGAAAATATTTAGTATGGATGATTCTAAGAAAGGTAGTCTACCGGCTTGTCATGGAATCACCCTCTCCAAAAGGAATGTCTCCCAAGAAATATTTGGAAATGGCTCGTATCATATATATACCTTACGCTTCTACGGTAGGCTCTATAATGTATGCGATGTTGTGCACCAGACCAGATATTGCATACGCACTTAGCGTGGTAAGCCGGTATCAGTCAAACCCAAGGGAGAAGCACTGGATAACAGTAAAGAACATTCTCAAGTACCTGAGAAGGACTAAGGAGATGCTCTTACTATATGGAGGAAAAGACCTCCAGATCGAGGCCTTTTCTGATATCAAGCTTCCAGAGTGATAAGGATGACTCCAAGTCCATGTCGGGTTCTGTCTTTAGCCTCAGTATAGGGGCGGTCTGTTGAAAGAGCTCCAAGCAGGACACCGTTGCAGACTCGACGATGGCAATGGAGTAGTTCGCTGCATAAGACGCCGCAAAAGAGGCAGTCTGGATATGGAAGTTCTTAACTGAACTTCAGGTGGTTCCTTCCATTGTTGGTCCAATGCTTTAGTATTGGGACAACAATGGCACTATAGCTTTAGGGAAGGAACCCAGGTCCCATCAGAGATCCATATATATCTTGAGGCGGTACCACATGATCAGGGAGATTGTTGATCCCCAGGAGATCGAGGTGAGGAGAGTAGATATGGAGAACAACACTGTAGATCCACTCACAGAGGCCATCCCTCAGAAAGTGTTCGAGAGGCTATTCGAGATCTTCGGTCTGCAATATGCCAGTATATGGCCTTAGTGCAAGTGAGAGATTGTTAGTGTTATATTCTCTAGAGGCCATTATTGTATCATTGTCACGACCCGAATGTACGGAACTGTTAGTTATATGTATGCCCTAGAGGCCATTACTGTACATACGATGTATATTGTAGTGGATGCTTGGACACATATAGGGAGGACTTTCTTGCTCGACATGATAGTATGTTATCTGGTTGCTCTTCATCTTAACATGTACACTTATTGTCTCTTTATTACATGTTGGTAAAACCCTTAGGATGAGTACATGACTACCAGGATTATGATGCAGATCATACTAGTAGGGACAGGGTAGTCGGTAAGTACATCCTTCAAATGTTCCTAGTCGTAGGTGTATCGAGACAGGGCATCGATATACCAGAGTAGACTAGCGTATATATTCTCGACCCATGTAGATGGGCGATGGATGATCTTATATCCATTGGTGTTTGACATCAGAGATAGTATACGGGTGCTCAGTGGAGACTGGGTACACTGAACGGACTCGCTGAGAACTCCTAGATAGTATTATACCTATCGTCAGATAGCAGTTCTCTGGTGACACTGGTACAGGTTAGTCTGTAGACCCGAGATCGTCATAGAGTCTTGTGTGATCCCCACTGTGCTTTGATTTCCACCTTACCACGTTCAAGAGAACATGCAAAACGGTGGCTTTTGGGTACATTCCCAAATCACATGGAGTCAATGAGCGATAGGAGAGGTTTCGTCTCTCCCGGTATTGGGAATTGATGTTGCGCTGTGCTCGATTGGCTATAACAGGAAGTCCCTGACCAGGGATGCTTCAGAGATATACTGGTAAGTTTTATCAGTAGTTTCTCGACCCGTTATGAGCCTCATATCGGCATGACTTATCAAATTACTGGGGTCTGACGTTTACCACCCCTAGACAAGATATGCGACATATCAGATGAAGAGACCGGACTGTACGGTAGTGTTACTGATTGGATTCGTAGGAGTATGAGCATGCTTACTTGTTGATCTTCTGATCGCTCAATACCCGGGTGGCCGTTACGTTTAGCAGACCGTTTGCGGCTTGGGGGTGTTTGATATGATCATCACCTACTGACGAGTCTTTAGAGTCTTACATAGAGGTTTCCTGGCTCAAGCAAAACGGAGTAGGAGCGCATATGTGATATGTGTGGGACCGAGATTAATACGTTATGTGATACCGTATTCTATTCTCATGACATGTGATATAGGTCGGTTATAAATGATATAGCCGGGTTATCGAATCAAGTGTTGATTCGATAAGTTGTTGCATTTGATATTAGTCCGTTATATGTAATATAGCCGGATTATTAAATAATGTGTTGATTTAATGATTTAATGTATAATTATATATTTGATATATTAAATTACATTAACTAATATTAATTCACTTAAGATTTCTTTTCTCACTTGGTTTGTGCACATTGTATATATGTGATATATGCAAGTGTACATTATTTTGTGTCATGTTTGATGATACATGCAAATTGGGTGTGTGTATGACTTACACCATGCTTGGTTTAATCCAAGGGTTTTTAATGGATTAAATAATTCTAAAACTAAATGATTTTGTCATTGCTCATAAGCTTGTAGAAGCTTGTAGATCATTCACTAAGTCTTCAAGTTTTGTTTTATCTAAGATATTTGTTAACCCTACCAATTAACCTAGCCTTGGTTAAGTCTCTACAAAGGCAAAGTATATGATACTTAACTCACCCATGGTTGCTTCACTCTCTCAAGAGTTCATTCTTCTTCTTCTTCATCAATTGAAAAAAGCTCTCTAGGTTTTTCCTAAGTGAAGAATTAGTGTGAGAAATATAAATCTAAATTGACTAAAAATGCTACTTAATCATCCTCCACTACTTTCCATTTAGTATAGGGTGCTTGCTTCACCTATTCCATAATTAGTGAAGGGGTTGCTTGTTCATACTATAATATTGCATTTTTCATTCCCCTATTCTTATCCGTTTTAAACAGGTACTCTTGACGCACGTTTGTTGCATATTACAGGACACAGGATCTTGGAGCGAATACAGTGAAAAATACGAAAGTTGATACAGAAAAGGGACTTTTGACCAACAAGTAGACGGATCCTAGTCACGAAGAACAATTTACAATTGTATAAGGCAATGCAGTCCGAAATGTCAAAGTGAACGGTCAAAAGATCTTTATAAGTTTTCACTGAAGATCTGGCGAAGGCCCGGAAGTTAAATAGAGAAAAGAAGTATAAAAGTGGAAAGCCCATGAAGCATATAAGGTAGCCCAGAAGTTTGGTGAGCTGAGCTCACCAAAGGGCCGCGGAACCGCGGCCCTACCCTTACATTTGCCGCGGTTCCGCGGCCGCTTAGAGCCCCTGTCGGTGCAAATTTCGTGAGTCGGTGCGTCGGTGCGGGTGTTGGGATTTTCCGTGGGCAAATTTGTAATTGCACATGTGCGAGAGTCTGTAACCCTAGTTTTCATGTTTTCCTATAAATTGTAATCACAGATCTGTAAAACTCATGCCTCTTTTCAATCAATAAAATTCAGAATTGTTGGGAGTTTATTCAGATCTGTTCTGTATTGTTTGGAGGGAGCCATCAAATTAGTAAGTTAATTTTATTTCTTTGTTTTAATTATTTTAATTAGTATGTCTTTTCATCCCCTAATGAGCGAGTAATCTCCTCGCTTGTTAGGGTTAGCCTTGGGGAAAGGTTTGAGAGATGGGATCTCTCACCCCTTTCATGCCCCTTCATAACTAAGAATTAGAACTCCATGCATACACGCACAACCGCTCCCTACGGCACCCTACCCCTCGAGGTAACGGTGACACCGTAGTATAAAGGCCCGGTTGCGCGTGTTTTCCATGGAGGTTAGGGTAATTATCGATAAAGAAAGGACACGAATCTAGAGGAAGAAACATCTTCCCAAAATATTCTAATCCACTTTATTGATAATTACCGTACCATCTAATAGATCTAAAATAAAGGCATCGAAAACGATGAGGAAACCTTTAATCTCCAAACTTCTCCTAAGCCTAACCCTAGCAAGACTTTAATTTAGATTAACTTAGTTTATTGATAGATCTAGGTTTTAGATTTAATCAATCCAAACAACATTTGGAATCAACTCGTAAAAACACAAATAAGAAAATTACCCATCTCTGTGGATCGACCCGTACTCACCGGCTAGCTGCAAAGCGACGCCGTTTCTGATTACGGTTAATACAAATCTTTGGACTAATCAAATGGCGCCGTTGTCGGGGATGGCGTAAAATTTCTTTCTGTGTAATTTCGTGTTGATATAAATTTTAAAAATTATAAAAATCTGAAAATTTAAAAAAAATAAAAAATTATCAATTTTTATCTGTTTGAAGGGTTTGTCTTTTGAATTTTGTAGGAATAGCGAAAATTCTCGGATCTGGAATTTTACAGAGAGCAAATCAGAAAAGTGCATATCAAAACAGAGGGGAAATTTGATAACAGAGCAGTGCAATTTTTTTCAGAGTGTGATCCCACCAGACCGCCGCGTTTCCGCGGTGTTTGCGCGCACAGACCGCGGTTCCGCCGCACCATTGCCACATCAGCGCACCCAATTTTGCTGGTTTGTTTTCTCTCTCTCTCCTCTGTCAACCTCCACATATCTCTCTGTAAAATTTCCTGCAGGAATTCTTTGCGCTAAAAATCTTCTCTCCCCTTCTAAATAACAGATTTTCTGCAGATTTCTTTGCGCCGCGCTAAAAATTGATTGCAAGTGAATTTTATTGTTTTGTATAATTTAATCGGACTTTAAGGGGCTAATTGACCAAACTCAGATTAGGTGGGGATTTCATCACCCTTCCCAGGACCCCAGAAATCGCCTTAAAGCATTTTGCATCGACCACAATTAATTAAAAAATACTAGACTCAGACCTAAGGACATCGAGCTCAATAGGAAAAGGACTAGTATAGGCATTGACCGTTTATCCTAACTGACTTTGCGGTGTCTAAGCTAGTGGTTATTAATTAGGCCCACTATTGTGGTTCCTTCCCACTTACCTGGCCGTACTTGTCGGTGAAGAGGCGGTTTGAGGTCCTATTTCTAGCCCTAGTTAGGAGCTGTCTAGCAGACCTAGGTGACCCTAGATCTAGGCCTGATTGTGCATGTGTGGTTGATACATTTGTGTCACGAGTCCCTTTTCAAAAATCTCTTTGCAAAACTCTCACATAAAAAAAAAATCTTTTCAAACTTGCAACTTGTCGCTAAGAAAACTTGCAACTCACTTCCACCACTTCCCTTTATTGACGTTATCTTACCTCCACATTCTGTCTTTCATTTTTTTCCCTGACTACACTACCCCTTTAGTGTATGTCACTTTGGACTAGGGATACTAATGCCCGATTAGTCCGTATTTCGTTGGTACCGACCGACGAACCTTTCGACACCGAAGTCGAAATTCCCTCCATTTCCTTACCTCCACCTTCAAATTCTTCTTTCGAAGGTATGTCGGGACACGACCCCAACGATACCTTACCGACGGGAATGATTCCACCTCCGTTAGGTGCGAATAACCCGAATCTTCCGCCTGTTGTAGCGCCCACACGAGTTGCGCTCCAGGATCTCTTTTACCCCGTCCGCACTTCTTTACTTACATGTCTTTCACCCCCACCGGCAAATGGGGACAACTTTGAAATAAAACCACATTTCATCAATATGCTGCCAAAATTTCATGGTTTGGAATCCGAAGATCCATATATCTTTATCAATAAATTCCAAAACGTTTGCGCTATGATGAAAACGACCCAATTAAGTGATGACGCTATAAGGCTAAGGATCATTCCTTTTACCTTATGTGACCTAGCCGAGAAGTGGCTATACAGCACCGCATCACATTCTATTAGAAATTGGGACGAGTTTGTGAGTGCTTTTCTGAAAAAGTTCTATCCTCATCACAAAACTGCTTGAATCCGCAACGAGATTATACAATTTTCACAGCTTCCTTCCGAACCATTTTGGAAGTGCTTCGAGAGATTTAAAGACCTACTCGTTCAATGCCCTCATCATGGGATCGAAAGTTAGCAACTTTGCCAAACATTATACGAGGGATTGACCTCGGCAACGAAGCAGTTGCTAGAAACCCTATGTCAAGGTCATTTTCTCTCCAAATCTAGCGACGAAGCTTGGCAGTTTCTTGAGGATCTTAGTGAGCAAACAATTTAGTGGGAGAGTACCAAGACCACATCATTTTCTTCTGTTGGTCAATCTAGGGCAGGCATACATCAAGTAGATATGTCAATCGCTATGAAGGCCGAGATGGCCGCACTTATGAAAAAGCTAGAAGCCATTGAGACCAAAATCTTATCATCTTCTCCTGCCCCTGTTATGCCTCCACGAACTGTTTGTGCTTGTTGTACGGATCCATCACATCTAACCGAAGAGTGTCCTTATAATGCATCTACTCAAGGACAGGATCAAGTCAATACTGCATTTCAGCAACGACAAAGAAACGATCCGTACTCTTCGACATACAATCCGGGGTGAAGGGGTCACCCAAATTTCGCTTGGAACCAAAATCAACAATTCCAAGGAAATAACAATTTTCAAAGACCTCCTCCTCCACAACAACAACAAGCACCTTCACAAACTCAAAACCAGCAATCTTTCCAACAACAACCTTATACAAATCAAACGAACAATTTGGTTCAACCAAGTCTAGATGCATTTCTCAAGCAATCTACAGAATCCGCAGCAAGATTTGAAAATTATGTTCAATCTTTGATGCATAACAATGCCTCACACGATCAAAGTATCAAATCTATTGAGGCACAAATTGCACAATTAACTGCTGCGTTGAGCGAGAGAGAAAAGGGAAAGCTTCCATCTCAACCATTGCCAAATCCCGGTCACACTCAAAACGCATATCACAATCACAATATAAATACGGTGACCACGTTGAGATCCGGAAGAGTGTTGCAAAATAATGTGGGTACTAGTGATGACATCCCCGCCGGTGGTTCTTCTTCTTCTTCTTCTTCTTCTCCATCGTCATCTTCCCCTTCTTCATTTTCTTCACTTTCTTCTTCACCTTTTTCTTTAGAGCCTATTCTCCACCCTTCACACGGCTCTACTTCTTCTAACTCGAACGGACCCATTTCTCACTACACGAACACATCCACACTGGGATTCGTTCCTACTCCACATTCTACTCCGCAGACATTTGACTCAACAAATTTTCAAAATGCTCCATTTCCAAACAGGTTGAGTCCTAATAAACCAACTGCACAAGAGGAGAAGATTGTGGAATTATTTAAGCAGGTTAGCATAAATATACCTCTCTTGGATGCTATCCAACAAGTCCCTTCATACGCGAAAATCTTAAAGGGCTTATGCACCTCGAAGAGAAAGGCATCTCAAGTACCCAGGAAAGTGCTAGTGGCTAGTGCAGTGAGCAATGCTATTAACCACACTCAAACCTTACCCCCAAAACGAAAGGACCCCGGTTGTCCTACAATTTCAATAACAATTGGGGATAAGAAAATTAATCGAGTACTTTTAGATCTTGGGTCTAGTGTTAACCTACTTCCCTACTCCGTGTACGAACAATTAGGGGTTGGAGAGTTGAAACCCACTCGTTGTACTCTCCAAATGGCTGATCGATCAATCACCCATCTAAGGGGTGAGCTAGAGGATGTGTTGATCAAAGTTGGGGAGTTCATATTCCCCGTTGATTTTATTGTTATGGATACACAACCTGTTGCTAACCTACGGAACCAAATTCCGGTGATCCTCGGTCGACCATTTTTGGCCACTTCCAATGCTGTAATAAACTGTCGCAATGGCTCCATGACTCTATCCTTTGGGAAGATGTCTAGTGAGTTCAATATTTATAAGATGGGAAGTCTGCCCCCCGTGCCTAAAACTAGTACACGAGAAGTTTGCTCTGTTCACGAAATCACGCAGGAGGACTGCGAGCTTGAAAGATTTTTATTTGATGAAGACAGTTTTGACGCCACTAGTGCGTCCCTCCTTGAGTCTACCACCGTTGACACAACCGATATGGATTATGAATGTTTTACTTTTTCGGATGATGACGACTCACAGCCCGAATATGAGTCTTTTGAATTTGTGGATGTGATAGTTGAACCATCCGAATCGGTTATTTGCAGTGATTTCGAACCTGTGTTGGAGTCCTTTGAGTTCGAGGTAGATTCCGCAATGATTCTTTCGCCTCCGAAACTCAAACTCATGTCCTTATCGCCTCACTTTAAATATGCTTACATAGGTGAAAATGAGACCTTTCCCATTATAATATCAGCTTCTCTAGCCCTTGAGCAAGAGAACGCCCTTTTGATGGTCTTACAAGATAGGCGGCAAGTTTTCGGTTGGACTATGGCGGACATCGAGGAAATCAGTTCCCTTATAATTGAATATCTTATGAGATTGATAGATGATGCCAAGTCAATAGAGGGCCCACAGGAACATTTTAGGGGTATTGTGGTTAGTCAACCTCATCCTTTAGAAGTTGAACCACCCCCATTTCTTTTAATAAGCTACGAGAATGCCAATATTCTTCTGATTGCTGATCATTCCCATTCTCGTTTTGATTCATCACCACCTCTTATATATTCACCTCCACACCACCACTTCTATCTTCCCCAATTCTTTGTGAATCGCTACAACTTATTCTTCCACCAACCCATACTCTTTACTGATAAATTTTTCAACTGGTTGGTGTTGACGTTTGGTCTATGCAAGGTTTGGCAGTAATGTCTAACATAGTTTAAATGAAGTTTGGGGGAGGTCCTTTCTGTATATATTTTTGTTTTCCTTAACAATAAAAAAAAATTATAAATAAATAAACAGGGAAGTGCCGGTATTTTGACCCTCTTGGTTTAGCATGACAGCGAGGACACTGTCAAGTTCAAGTTTGGGGGTATGTGCGGTACGTCTTCTTCCTTCGCATACATTTGTACATATTTTTGCATTTGCATACTTATCTGAAAACCCATAAAAATTGAAAATTTTTGAAAAATTATAAAAATATTGTATTCAATTTTGGCCATATTTGATTTGAGTTTGACAAATAGGTTAACTGGCTAGGAACAACTAGATCTTAGACTTAGTGAACTAAAAACCCTAAAAATAACATTCCTTAAAATTTAACGGTAGAAAGTATATGCCTTGTAGTTTATTTAGAAATAGGCAAATTTTGGGTTCACTTCTTGGGCTAAGTCAAAACGAAGGAAAAATATTAAAGCTTTTATTAGAGTATAAGTTTGAAAAATAGTTCCTAGCTTAAGTCTAGATTCTGAAAACGTATATCCTACAATTTGCACAATCACGAACCTTAAAACTTGGAATAGTAGAAGAGACCTTGAAATGCTCTTGTCTAAAGTCTTTGGTACGAAGAAAATAAAAGAAAAAAAATGAATAAAGAAAAAAAAATGGACACTTGTTTTTGTGATTACTTAAGGCGGTAAAAAAATAGAAAAATATTTAGCGAGGGTGCTTCATCACCTAGTGCCTTAGACCAACTGGTTTGGGAGTCACTGCTAAAGCCTTGGGTGTTGCAAAACTAGGAAGTACGCTTTAAAGTGCTAACGCATCTTGTAATCGGTTGTTGGTACCTCAAGAAGTATTAACGGTCGCATGAATGCTGTGTAAGCAAATTGCATTTAAAAAATTCACTAATTAATAAGTGCTTTGGCCAAATGGACGAGAGTACGATTGCTTGATTTGAATTTCCAAGTGTAGGGGTGATATTTACACACACGTGGGGATATGTGATTAGAGTTTAGATGAGAGAAAAGAATGAAAGATAGAACTTGTATCTTTAGTAGAGTTGATAGAAATTCCTAAGTAGAGATGAAACCGTAGAAGGAAGACTTAAGAGATGCCGAAAGCTAAGTAGGTCTACATAACATATATAATCTTAAGTTAGATGATTAGGAAGTGTGAAGAATATGGGTGGATAATTTGCGAGTCAAAAGATAATAGAATTCCTTGTTAGAAGACCTAATTGGAGAACAAAAGTCAATCGGCCGAGTTGATAGGATTTTATGGATGTAATCCGCTGAAAACCCTCAGGAGACAACACTCCTCCTACTAGGGACACCTAGAGGTTTAACGGTTTGTTGCACGTGCTCAGTGCAATCGCGTTTCCCTGCGAAAGTGCGGTTAGGATTTTATTGAGAATAAAATAATAAGTTTGCTCGAGGACGAGCAAAAGATAAGTTTGGGGGTATTTGTTCATACTATAATATTGCATTTTTCATTCCGCTATTCTTATCCGTTTTATAAATAAATAGGTACTCTTGACGCACGTTTGTTGCATATTACAGGACACAGGCTCTTGGAGCGAATACAGTGAAAAAGACGAAAGTTGATACAGAAAAGGGACTTTTGACCAACAAGTAGACGGATCCTAGTCATGAAGAACAATTTATAATTGTATAAGGCAATGCAGTCCGAAATGTCAAAGTGAACGGTCAAAAGATCTTTATAAGTTTTCATTGAAGATCTGGAGAAGGCCCAGAAGTTAAATAGAGAAAAGAAGTATAAAAGTGGAAAGCCCATGAAGCATATAAGGAAGCCCAGAAGTTTGGTGAGCTGAGCTCACCAAAGGGCCGCGGAACCGCGGCCCTACCCTTACATTTGCCGTGGTTCCGCGGCCGCTTAGAGCCCGTGTCGGTGCAACTTTCGTGAGTCGGTGCGTCGGTGCGGTTGTTGGGATTTTCCGGGGCAAATCTGTATTTGCACATGTGCGAGAGTCTGTAACCCTAGTTTTCATGTTTTCCTATAAATTGTAATCACAGATCTGTAAAACTCATGCCTCTTTTCAATCAATAAAATTCAGAATTGTTGGGAGTTTATTCAGATCTGTTCTGTATTGTTTGGAGGGAGCCATCAAATTAGTAAGTTAATTTTATTTCTTTGTTTTAATTCTTTTAAATAGTATGTCTTTTCATCCCCTAATGAGCGAGTAATCTCCTCGCTTGTTAGGGTTAGCCTTAGGGAAAGGTTTGAGAGATGAGATCTCTCACCCTTTTCATGCCCCTTCACAACTAAGAATTAGAACTCCATGCATACACGCACAACCGCTCCCTACGGCACCCTACCCCTCGAGGTAACGGTGACACCGTAGTATAAAGGCCCGGTTGCGCATATTTTCCATGGAGGTTAGGGTAATTATCGATAAAGGAAGGACACGAATCTAGAGGAAGAAATATCTTCCCAAAAGATTCTAATCCACTTTATTGATAATTACCGTAACATCTAATAGATCTAAAATAAAGGCATCGAAAACGGTGAGGAAACCATTAATCTCCAAACTTCTCCTAAGCCTAACCCTAGCAAGACTTTAATTTAGATTAACTTAGTTTATTGATAGATCTAGGTTTTAGATTTAATCAATCCAAACAACATTTGGAATCAACTCGTAAAAACACAAATAAGAAAATTACCCATCTCTGTGGATCGACCCGTACTAACCGGCTAGCTGCAAAGCGACGCCATTTCTGATTACGGTTAATACAAATCTTTGGACTAATCATTCCTTGGGTTAGTGTCTCCTCGACGTAGATCATCTTCGGCCTCGAAGACTTCGATGCAAGCATGTTCATTTCTTCATGGGAGCCTCTCTAGAGTCCGGGAGTTCATGATCGCAGCGAAGGGACTACTACATGGAGCT
The DNA here is from genome assembly GCA_030015575.1 of Agapanthus africanus. Taxonomy (NCBI): domain Eukaryota; kingdom Viridiplantae; phylum Streptophyta; class Magnoliopsida; order Asparagales; family Amaryllidaceae; genus Agapanthus; species Agapanthus africanus. Next base: position 412,372,301 of record JASDDO010000001.1, read on the forward strand.
AATGAAGTGAAGGACCAGTTTACAAAGCTTGTATTCCTTGTTCACTTTAGTTGCAAAGTCGTTTGCATTTCATTCCGTCGGATTTCTAGTTAACGATTCTATGTTAGGGTTAGCTAGAACGGATAAAATTTTAATATGGCATGATAGATTCCTCCCGGAACCTTGTTGCCGTGCTAGGCAACCCTGCAGTGGTATCAAAGCCATGCTAGAAAATTAGACGTGTTTTGTTAGGATCATGAAACCGAAATACTCCTAAACTTGAAACATGAAAATGTAGTTTCTGTCGATTTTAAAAAGTCCTCTAAAAATTTTTTAAACAGCTGCAGAATGATATATGAGATATATCATGAATACAAGGGAAATTTCAAAGTGGTTGCTCGGATTTTGGCCGAGCACAATGCAAGAAAATCTGAGCAGGACGGTCAATTTTTTTAATTTTGGGTTGAAATTTTGTTTGTGTTACAGGCAATGGGTTTTGGTGTTTCAGGTGTTATTTGTTTTTTCTAAGTTTGCATGTGATGTGATCTTGCACTATAAGATATTCGGAATGTTTCGTATTCGTAGTTTTAACATTGTTTCGGGTTTTCACATGTTATCTAGGCGAAGTCAAAAAGTTCGATCGAATATCAAAAACCCATTTTTCCAAGTTTAGGGTATTCGGAAAAACATACAAGTAATTTTGTGAACCCTCTAGAATAATGAAACCCTAACTCGACTTTTTGGATCGCGGAACCGCGGTCATACCCTAGGGTTTACCGCAGTTCCGCGGCGACATAGGTGAGGCTTGGGTCTGCCTTTCTACGTCTGATGCATAGGTACTGTGACATATTCTGGATATTATTAAACTGTTCTCAAGTGTTGAGCTCCCGGGGAATTTTGGGATTTTGATGAATCGATCAAAAATTTTAACATCGTCCGAGTATCATGTGATTGGATACAATACTTGGAATCAAAACTAATTTGAATGTTATAAATCTAGCAATTTAGTCTCATTTGATCAGTTTCCATGGGATTTTGATGTGATCAAAAGTCCGTCGCAATCACGTAGCATACGCGGATACTCGCCGGGTAACCTTATTAGATAGCCATGCCCTATAGCCCCGACCAAGTGACTGTAGGAGAACCCCGTCGCTAAAAGCATCCGTTCGGGTGATCGCGGCAGCGGTGTTCCGCCTTAGTGCACTTCGTCGATGGTATCGAGGGGTGCGGCCGTCTACTAAAGTTTCCGACGAGCATTCGATCAGGATGTCGGGAATCTTGTTGAATTTCCCGACTAGATATTAAAATGTGTTTTCAATAGCGAGACTAAAATGCGGGGTTTATATTTGTTTGGCATGCGATGTCTAAGGAATTCATTTGGTTAGGCATGAAATCCAAAGCATGAGATATTTTGTGTTTGTGATGTCTAAGGTGGTTGCGGATTCCAACTGTTGTAGTTTTCACATTCTTTTCTGCGACTGTATGTGTAATAAGTGGTGTATCGCAGGTTTCGTTGCTATATGTCAACGACAATTGGGATACGCATATTTACTAAAGTTGATGACATGTGATGTTATGTGTTGCTATAATATGTTATATTGGATCGTCGTGTTTTGAATAGCCGGGGGTTTTATGTGAGATGAGATTTTTTCATTTTCATTCATGTAAAATTCACTGTATGTAATATTCTTTTATTGGGGCACTTCCAGGTTGAGGATGATTTCACCATTTTATATTATTTACTTTTCCGCATTAGGATAGATTCAAGGCGGGGAGCACAAGTAACCGGGTTCTAGAGTACAGTGGGACACCATCTCAAGGAGTTGAGACCGGGTATCCTAACTCTAGAATTGGTAGGGTAGCTTTCCGCTTTCGTAGGGGTCTAGGGATGTGGGTTTGGCTATTCATCATGACCGTGGAATCCGTGTTTTATGAAGGCTTAATTTAAAACATGGAAATCCTAGTATATCCAATATTTCATATGTTATCTTCTGCTGCTCTGTGATGTGATCACTGTGATATGTTCAGACGAATGCCTATATTATATATATGAGATATAATTAATATTGCTGCTTTCGTTTCATATGTGATGCTTGGGAAGCATAATAAATAGGACTTCATTAATGAGATTAATGAAATAAAAGAAACCTAAAGATGTTGTAGAAACTTGTTTTAAAAACTTGTAGCTCTAGTTCTTGCTTTGCATAGCGGTATTCCTTGTAGAATATCCAGCACCTTATTCGATAAGGAAAGAGCCAAGATCCCTTCACCGGGTTTGACCTCTTTAGCAATAACTGGCAGATGCTACAACACTCGGTTTGTCTTTTGATTGCTTCTATAGTTTTTCCTTTGCATAATGGTATTTGTGAAATATCCTGCACCTTATTCGATAAAGAAAGAGACGAGATCCCTTCACCGGGAGTGACCTCTTTAGAAAACCTAGTAAAATCCTCAAAAACACTCTTTTTAAAATTCACTCGATTCTACGACGATATCAAGTTCATTATGCAAAAGGTTTTCTTAAAAACCCGTCGCAACCCTCCGTCATTTCAGATAAGTAATTCTTAGTATTTGTGCTGCGTTTGTTGACCTTAGCAAATGTGTAGTGTGCAGTAGCAGATTAGTGCTTATCTGCAAAGCATATGATGTGATTGGATTAGGGTAGTCGTGCGGCCTTGTTGACCTTGTCAAGGATCGTGCGGGTGGGTTTAATTCAATCGGGAAATGATGGGTTGAACTTGACTTGCGGTCTATGGTCTGTTGACCTTGTCAAGGTCATCGAGCTCTCGGGCCAAAATATTCGGGAATTTCAAGTGTTGAAATTTACAATGAGATTGCATACCTTCTATAAGATAGTTGGATCCCGATACCAACTGAGAGTAAGAGTTGCTCCTGGGAGAGTTTTACACATCACAATTAGCCGATCAAGTAGGTGTCTAGAGAGGTGTCAACGGGGTTATGCCCATGGGAAAACGAGGTTTATTTTAATTAGGCCCGTGTGAAAGCACGGGGAACCTCCCTCAAAGTACCGGCACTGGCCTGGCCGAAAGATTGGCGAACTTGTAGGGTGTAATTAATCCCGGCTAGTCTTTCCTTGTATGGTTTGAATGAAGATTTGACTAAAACAGTGGGAGCCATCCTGATTAGATAAAATTATAACCAATATGATTTTGTAAGAGCGCACGCAGAGTGTTTTCTTATTTTTCTCTCCAGGTAGCGACCATGTCACGCCTTAATCAAGATAATAATATGGTTGTATTGACCGAACCCGCTTGTTATACTGAGCTGGGGAACATTGGTCCCGCTCCAACTTATAATTGTTATAAGACCGAGCAGGAAATAGGGGATTACCAGGATTCTTGTGCCGCCCAAACGAAGAAAGTGCATGATGATGCATCTTCTTCGGGTGTGTTCATTACCGAGAACTGTTTCCCAGTTTTCTCTACGTCCTGGGTATGTGATACCGGATCAGGATTCCATATATGTAATATGTTACATGGGCTACAGATAGGTAGAGAACTAAGAAAGGGTGATAAGTTTCAAGAGTTGGAAACGGTGCAAGTGTTACAGCCAAGTTGTTGGCAGTTATCATCCTGTATTACCAAATACATTGATTCCGAACGAATCTTATTAGATACCGAACCTGATATACAAAATCATATCGGTCTCTTTATTTAGTAAATAAGGATATAATTTTGTATTGTTGGATTAATGTTTTGAACATTTCCTATATCAAGAGTTGATCGGTTCAGGCACGTTATCAAAAAGCATATACGTTCTAAATCAAACAACAGTTCTTAACGTACAAACCACACACAAAAGGAAGAGTTCATAAATGAACAAATCCTTCTTGAGGCATTGTAGACTAGGTCATATCAATGTGACCCGACTAGTTAAGTTACATTAAGATGCATATTTAAATCAGTTTGAATTTACATCTTGTGAAACTTGTCAGTTATGTCACAAAGTTAAGATGAGCATAGCTCCGTTTATTGAAAACAGAGAAAGAGTTGGTGAACTCTTAGGATTGATACATGATGATGTATGTAGCTCCCCTTTCTACACATGCCAGGACCGATTCTTTGTACTTCATTACATTCACTGATAATCTCTCAAGATTCGCACATGTGTTCCTGTTGAAAAACAAGTCTGAAGCTTTTGAGAAATTCAAAGAATATAAGATAGAAGTAAAGAACCAAAACGGGTATACGTATTATATCCTAAGATGTGATCAGGGAGGAGAATACTTGAGCACGGAATTCCTAGACTATTCTAAAGGTGAATGAGATTCTCTCTCAGCATTACTCCTCCGTATACACCACAGCACGATGGTATATCGGGGCGGAGCAATCGCACCCTATGTGATAAGGTGTGCTCTATGATGAGTACTACTGAGTTGCCTATTTCCTTTTAGGGGTTATGCACTTGAGAAGCTGCATACCTATTGTATAGGGTTCCAACCAAATCAGATGCCTACCACTCTATATGTGATATGAAATGGGAAGAGCTTATCTTTTAAGTAAGTTAAGATTTGGGGTTGTCCGGCCTATGTCAAAAGCAAAATCCGGACAAGCTTGAGGCAAGGTCATTTCTGTGGAAGTTTGTTGGATATCCCAACCATTCGCAAGGGAATATTTTCTACCACACTGAGGAGTAAAAGGTGTTTTGTTTCTCACCATGCCACCTGTTGGAAAGGGAATTTCTTGTGAAGAAATTAGTGGTCATGAGGTAGAACTGGAAGGAGTTCCAACTATACAAACTACAGCTGGTGATTTGGTAGAACCGGAGGATTCAATAGCTCCCGGCGAACTTCAGCCTCTCCGCCGATCTGGTAGGGTTCCTCACCCACCTGATAGATACTTCGGTTTTCTCTGTGACAGTGGGAGCGAGGATTGCATCATGAGATGATGATCCAACTAGTTTCGAGCAGGCCATCAAGAGTGGGGACTCTGTGAGAATGGTAGGATGCTATGCGATCTGATTGAATCTATGTACACCAACAAAGTATGGACTTTGGTTTCTATATCTGAAGGGTTAAATCCCCATCAGGAGCAAGTATATCTTAAGAAGATTACTTGGTATACATAGAAAGGTTGAGATTTTCAAAGCTAGGACTTGTTGTAAAAGGTTCTCGTCATCGACCAGGCATAGATAATGATGAAACCTTTTCTTGTGCCTATGCCTAAGTCCATCCGGATCCTACTTGCCATTGCTACATACCATGACTACGATATCTGCCAGTTAGGTGTCATGACTGCTTTTCTAAACAGTGATTTAGAAGAGAGCATCTATAAGTACACAGCCAGAGGGATTCGTAGACAGTGGGAGCAGCGGAAACTTATACAAGTTGCTTTATGAGTTAAAGCAGGCATCGCGGAGATGGAACGTCTGTTTTGATGTGGTAGTCAAAGATTTTGACTTCATCAAAAGGGTAGATGAACCTTGTATACACAAAAAGGCAGTAAGGTGTATGGTGGTGATCCTCGTATTGTACGTGGATGACATACTCTTGATAGGAAAGGAGTGTCCTATGCTACACTCGGTCAATCTCCTCTTATCACAAGGATTATCCATATAGGATCAAGGTGATACTTCTTAAATCTTGGGTTTTGGATCTATGAGATAGATCTAAGTGGATGTTAGGATTCTCAGTAGGTATAGTGAGATGGTATCAATCGATCCTGGGGAGAATCACTGGATAACTTCCAGGGTGATAAGGTCGACTGAATGTCAGTCATAGGCATTGTCTTTACCCTCTGTGAGGGGACGGTATGTTGGAAGAGTTCCAAGCTAGATACAATGGAAAACTAGACGATAAAGTCTGGATATGTTGCTACTAAGGATACTACCAAAGAGGTAGTCTGGATGTATATAAGTTCATGAGATGAACTTCGTTCCTACCATTGTGTGACAATGGAATTGTGTCTTACGCTAAGGAACCCCTGTCCCATCAGTGATCCAGACATATTCTAAGGCAGTATCACCTGATCATGGAGATGGTTGATCTCTAGGGAAATCGAGATTAGGAGAGCAGACACAGAGGACAACGGGGCGGATCCACTCATGTAAGCCTTTTCCCAAGAGAGACCTTTATAGGATGGTTGAGTATGAGATACTACAACTACAACCTCTACTGATTGTTGGGTATTGGATACTACAAAAGAAGGCTCTAGTGCAAGTGTGAGATTGTTAGTTATATGTATGCCATAGAGGCTATTACTGTACATACGATGTATATTGTAGTGGATGCTTGGACACATATAGGGAGGACTTTCTTGCTCGACATGATAGTATGTTATCTGGTTGCTCTTTATCTTAACATGTACACTTATTGTCTCTTTATTACATGTTGGTAAAGCCCTTAGGATGAGCACTTGACTACCAGGATTATGATACAGATCATACTAGTGGGGACAGGGTAGTCGGTAAGTACATCATTCAAATGTTCCTAGTCGTAGGTGTATCGAGATAGGGCATCGATATACCAGAGTAGACTAGCGTGTAGCTTCTCGACCAATATAGATATGCGATGGATGACCCCATATCCATTGGTGTTTGACATCAGAGACAGTATACGGGTGCTCAGTGGAGACTGGGTACACTGAACGGACTCGCCGAGAACTCCTAGATGGTATTATACCTATCGTCGGATAGCAGTTCTCTGGTGACACTGGTATATGTTAGTCTGTAGACCAGAGATCGTCATAGAGTCTTGTGTGATTCCCACTGTGCTTTGATTTCCACCTTACCACGTTCAAGAGAACGTGCAAAACGGTGGCTTTTGGGTACAGTCCCGAATCACATGGAGGCAATAAGCGATAGGAGGGGTTTCGTCTCTCCCGGTATTAGGAGTTGATGTTGCGCTGTGCTTGATTGGCTATAACAGGAAGTCCCTGGCCAGGTGTAACGTTTCTGAAATCGTTATATGAATTTTTCCGTTTTAGGGTAAAATAGTCGGTATTTTCCGTTTTAACCTGATTGTGATCAAACCTCTATACAGACTTGACTGCACCTAGATTAAGTAGAATAGTGCCTGTGCGCAGGTTTTGGGGATCAGTGGGAAGTTTTGGTTCACATAGAATTTTTCCCTAATTAAAATATTATTTTAATGTGTTAACTATGCACTTAATTAGTGGTAATTACAATTTTGGTTTGGGTTAATTACTTCTAATTTGAATCTATGCTAAACTAATCACAAGAATTATGCTTAAACCTTTCTTGCCAAAAGTTTTAGATATTTTAGATTTAAATGGAAAACTTAAAAGGAAATGAAAAGAAAAGGTGGCATTTTAGCATTTATTGATGTTTCTCGCTAGAAATTTCCACACATCTTACACAACCCCCCCTATTTCCTCTTTGGCCGAACCTTATGCTTGTTGCCCTCTCTCTTTGCACACTTCATTTCACTTCAAAAAGCTTCACAAAATTGATCAAAAATCATCACTTTATTCCACAAACTCATAATAAAATCCATACCCACAATTCTTCAAGCCTAAACTAGCTTGGATCTTCACTAAACGTTTCATTTTGGAGGATCAAATTTGGAGTTAATCACAATTGGTGTTCTTGAGGAGGTATAAAAATTTCTAACCCTAATCCTTATTTGTTGCTTAAATCCTTAAAGCTTGCTTATTTAGATGTTTAATATAGCTTCATGTTCATGTTTTAGTTCTTTTATGAAAAGGATTATGAAATCAAGTTAGGGTTTTGATGTGTTTAAGTGGTTAAGCAAGATGTGTAGACTTGGAAAAGTTAAGTAAATTGTGAGAATGATATTTGTTATTTTTCCTAATTGTATTTTAAGCTTAATCGCAAACTAGGTTTTTCTAAATCATTTTTGGGTAAAATTAAAATTATGAAAATGGTTTGGATTATTAAGTTAAGTTACTTTGTGTTGTTGGAAATTGCTAGAATTGTTAAATTTCTTGCTTTGTGTTAAAATGAGCTAAAAATGATAAAATCTGCTTACTAGGTTTTTGGTAAAACTTAGACGTGAGTTTTAATGGACGTTTGGATGATGTGAATATTATTATTATAAACGATAATTATTGTGTTGTAATTGAGTATTGGTACTATTGGGTTTTTGGCGTGGCAGTTTTCATATATAGCGACCCTAGTGAGGGTTTTGGCTATGTTTTCCGGTATTTGGATTTCTTGGTTTTGCGACTTGATATTGTATTTGGTCGTTGGACGTTTGTACGTCAACGATGAGAGTTATTTGGTGGTGTTGCATGCGTAGGCTATAGGTTCTAACCTATGAGCGCTCCGCGTGCCGTATTGGATTTCGAAACTTGATGTTGATAGCTTTGCGATTTAGTATTGATCGTAGGTACCTTCGCGTGGATTCCGAGATGACAAAGCACATCGAATTCGGCTAGGCGAGGAGATTTGTTGTGAGTAGATTTAACATATACAGGGGAATCTCCCGCATGGCGTTATGCGTCTAGGCTAGAGATGACTTGATTTGTCGCATATTCTATTTTATATATAGAGTTGCGCATACACCTTATTTCTTAGTTACTTGTTGTGCTTGGACTTGTACCCTTAGGACACTACACTATTATTAATGGCTCATGTTGCACGAGCACTGATTGTATGCCACACACACCGTCAATAATTGCCATGACACGCACAACTCACATATCTGTATGATATTGTTTGGTTAGGGACATTGAGACATGATCTCTATTTCCTTTTATGCATATGACATATAGCATACCTGTATACCTACATGCTTACACATATGCCTTGGCATGGTTACATGCTAGTTACTTGTATACCTATAGGGTATTGTACCATTAGCGATAGGTACATACACACATAATGATATAGCTACATGTATACCTTGCATACATACTTCACTTATACCCGGAGGGTATATTACATCATTACTGATAGGTAGATACATATACTTTGCTAAACCTTTATGTTACACATATATCTGGTTATAGCTACATGGTTACCTTTATTTGATGTTATATAGAATTGGATAAATTAGGAACCGCATGATATATATATTAACTTGTTGCAGTTAAATAGCGGTTTTTCTTTTATGTACTCATATTACCGTTTCATGTTTCATATATTACATTCATGGAATTCATATGATGTTATCTGATATTTTTATTGCTAAGTATATATAACAGTGGAATGGGACGCTGTTATATATGCCTATAAATATATATATATATATATATATATGTATCCGTGGAATGAGACTCTAATATATATGTATTGATTCATGCAGTTATACTTATTCATTAATTGATGTTTTCTGGATTTGAGGACCATGGCGGTTTCACGAAATTATGCAAGTATTTTTATTCTTTACTTGATATTTGTATGTATCCACTGAGATTTTTTTTAAACCGATACGGGATGAGAGTGTCGATGTTAGGGCACTTAATATTCGGAGGACGTATATACCGATACGTGGAACACAAGTGTCGAGGTGAGATACCTGGGTTTCGAGGAACGTATAGATATCAGAAAACCGATACGTGGATCACGGGTGTCGATACCGGACACTTACGATTCGAGTAACGTATGAATATGAGAAAGTCCGATACGTGGATCACGGGTGTCGATACTGGACACTTACGATTCGCGGAACGTATAAATATGAAAAAGACCGATACGTAGATCACGGGTGTCGATACCGGACACTTACGATTCGAGGAACGTATGAATATGAGTATTTATATGTCGATGCTAGACACTTGTTTCATGATGTTTTTGAGTGTCGATGTTGGACACTCACCTTATATGAAACTTACTCGATACTGATATTGTACATTCAGAATATGTGAGATCTACTTGATATTATACATACATGATATATGAGATTTACTTGATATTGGATACAGGATACATGAGATTTACTTGATATTGAATACAGGATATATGAGATTTACTTGATATTGTACATTCAGGATTTATGAGATTTACATGATATGAGAGCCAATTTGGGGGCTGAATTAAGGAAATTGGGATTTGGATTGTCTTGATGGATTTTGGTCCTACCACGAGATCAGGATTCCGTGGGAATGACATGTTTTATCCCATACTCTGCATTTATTGTTTATGCACTGCTTCATGTATTAGTAGTACATGATAGACTACCTTCCATGAATGTTGCATTTACATACTTATTTTATATGCATTTCTTCATGTATTAGTTGCACCTGATAGTGTACCTTACATGATTGTTGCATACAGATTTTCATATTATTGCTTCATGTATTAGTTGTACCTACTAGTATACCTTTCGTGACCATTGCTTACATATGACCATTTATTGTTATTAGTTTGCATATGTTTTAGATTCGCGTTGTACGTGCATACTTGCGATTACCTGCATATGTTATTTACTATTCATGAGTTGGCAACTCACCCCCGTTGTGCCACAGTTCTTGCAGGTTGACCGCATGGATCAGTTGCGGCATCGCTGGCACACAGCAGTTTTCGGGTGACTTGCTTGTGGTAGGTTGTACATGATTGGATCGTGCCCCTCTTGTATTCATTATTCAAATTGTATCTAGTCACTCCATCAATTCAGAAACTAGTTATTGTATATGTTGCAGACTTAGAAGAGTTGTAGTTGCGAGACTTGTGCGATGGGTTTTATGTTCACTTTTGTGGTTGTTGTCTTTCTTTACTTTATTTCCTTATGTGGATCTTCACCGTTGGGCGTCGTATACTTGTTATTTATACTTGTGGTGGTTGTTTCTGCCGTTGGGCATGATTTTCTCCCGTTTGGGATGATTTATTTATATTCTGTGTTGTACCCGTTTTCGGGGTTAGTTTTTACAAGAGAGGTGCTGCCCAAATTTTCAAAAGACAAAACATGATTTACTATATCTTTATTTTAAAACTTCACCTCTTTATTTCTTAAAAAGGTTTAGATTTCTGGGTTTCAGCTTACTTGAATTACGTTACGCCTGTAGACGTCGTGTGATTTAAGTGCTGGTCGCGAGCTAATATTTTGGGTCGTGACAAAGTTGGTATCAGAGCGCTAGCTTTAACCTTAGATCGAGTCTAGGTTTGATTATGTGGGGTCTAGGGTGTATATATTTTGGAACCTAGGCTTGACCTTATGGAACTTAGACTTGAACAAGGGGGTGTTAGACCCAAAATTTCGTTTCATAGGCTGACCCTGATTGATAGAGTAGGTAGCTTGAGTAGAGTGACATACCGTACGTATGTTCCGCGGCATATTTACGATACGATACTCCACTTAAGAAACCTTAGGATGTACATATCTTGAGACTTGTGATTCTATTCGTTTCCTTGATTATACATCCATTTGAGATCCTTGATTCTATTCGTTTACATGATCATACTCTCACTAATTCCATTCCTCCATATGATCATATATTCATTCTGGATCTGTTGTTTCATTTCATCACTTGATCTTTTTTCGTCGATACTTGTTTGAGGTTCCTGTCACCATGGTTTGAGCGCAGATTGAGCTGCTGCTGGTGATACGGTCAAGGCAAGCTCGTCGTGGACGAAGACTGACCATCGTGTTTTCTGGTGATAGGGGAACGTATCGATGTAGTGTGGTGTTGTGACCTCTCGTTTTAGACGAGTGAACGGTTTTGTACCGGATGATTGGGCAATTGTTAGAAGCTGCCTACTGTGAGAGGACTGTTGATGTACAGCATACCTCAGAGATTGTGATGTCATCGACCGTGCAGACAGATGACCCAGCTGTTGCTGAGATTGATGTGATGCCGCTTCCAGAGCTTACGAGCTGAGATTGCTGGCGCTTTCAGGCAGAGAGGCGACAGGTGATAGCTAGTCTATCATGAGTTGAGAGACGGTGGTGATTCGTCAGATTTGATGCGCCGACGCAGGCCCTGTTGAGTTGAAGATTTCCAGTATGGAGAGTCTTACTCAGATCTAGAGCAGATCGATCCAAAGATGACGTTGTTCGTCAAATGTTCTGATGTGAGATCGGTAAGCTGACCAGTTTCAGATAGAGGCCCTCACCCAGATGTGTTGTGAGTTGATCGAGAAACGGATCAGTTTTTAGTATTCCTCCGATGGTTGGGACGAGTTCCCGAGGACGCGTTCGGCTATATATCATCTACAGAGTGGTGAAGATACCGAGTTCGTGATTTCGAGTCCGTGCGAGAGATTCCGGATTGATGTCGCCGAGAACATTTGCAATACGCAGATAGCATGACATGATGTCAAAGTAGAAGATAATAAGGATGAGTGGAACAAGAGGTTCGTGCATGATGCTGACGAGCTGTTGTTACTCCCTGTCGAGATTAGAGATCTGATATATATGCAGAGGCATTGGGATACGACCAGTTCCCGAGGAAAAGTTGTGCTGAGAACATAGATGTCCAGAAAGAGAGAAAAGATTTTTAAGTATACCAGCCTCCGTACAGTTCGGTATAGGCGTGATCGGAAGAGACCTTGAGCCAGTTCCTTCCAGGACACTGCTGCGATGAGATTGCACCGATGATTCAGTTGTGTCACGTATATTCAGAGGGTCAGAGGCCGACGCCAGTGACGTGCTGCTTTATGAGTGATCATACTAATTGGCCGAGAGTTGACCTGAGGAGTGCCAGAGCGGGATCGTTTCCGTTAGCACACCTGACCGGGCAGATAAGCCGATAGAGTGCGAGATTTGTGATCCACAGAGAAATGAGGACCCAGAGACAGAAGACGCCAGACTGTGAGCAGGAAGGCAACCAGATGTTCTTGTTCTGCCTGTTTTGGATGCACCGACTTTTCTTCGACATTGTAGGAGGTGTATCTCAATGTCTTTTGTTGTGATTTGCGTTTGTGATCCGAGTATCACGCTTATATCGCTTGGACTTGAGTTTTGATGATTGAGTTTCATGATATTGTTTTCGTGCACCATGGCTGCACCTACTGGGTATTTGCATTTTGTGCATAGTTATTCCACTTGATATACGTTTTACACAGTGTTGTATCGGGTTATGATTTGTGCTTATCTATTTGCACTTGGAATTGATTTTGTGCCTTGGCTGCACATGTTTATGATTTCGTGGATTTCATACTGTTGATTTGATATGTGCGTGTGGTACGCACTCGATTTGATTTTTGCACTCGGTATAGCTCATATGTGCTTGCAGTGCATTGATACGCGTTTTTTGCACGCAGTTGCACACTTTTATGAGTTTTATACACATGGATACGCTCGTGTAGTTTTCATATGCATTTGAGTTATTGATGTTCGTTTTCGTGCATGTTACTGCACTTGATACTTATTACGGACCTGACGCGCTTGGGTTGGATTTTGCGCATATTAGGCGCTTGGTATTGTTTTTGTGTGCATCGGATGCATCTGAGTGAGATTTTATTCGTGCATGTGGGATGCACTTGATTTCGATTTTTATTCGTGCATGTGGGATGCACTTGATTTCGATTTCGTTCGTGCATGACGGATGCACTTGATTTGGACTTTCGCGCATGTTGAGCGCATGGTATGATTTTGTGCACACCTGATGCGCTCGATTGGGGTTTTCGTTCGTGCATATTAGTTGCACTGGATTGATATTTTCGGCCACTTTTGATGCACAAGATGTTGTTGTCGTGCACACCTGTTGCACTGGACAGATGCTTTCGTGCACACCTGTTGCACTTAGTTTTGCTTTCGTGCATATTGGCACTTGTAATGGATTTGATTCCCGTGCGCACCAGACGTACGTGATTGTTGGATACGCCTTTTGAGGCTCATTTTGCTTTTGAGCACTTTGTTTTTAGGATGAGGCCCTATACTTTGTAGTACCCTAGCAGGACTGATCCGAGGACAGTGCCTGAGTACTTTGCATTCATAAAAAGTTACCAAGAGGTTTTTTTCAAAAAAAAAGAGGAGCTATAGTCTCGCTATTTATTACGTGTGCGAGTGACATGAACGTTTACAAAGGAAAACCTTTTGGGATATTTTGAAATGGGCGGAACGTGTATTTGAGCAAAACATATATGCTAGTATATTATTACTTTACAAATGAGCGTTCGTCATTTGTGCCATGGGCTACACATCACACGGCGATTCAGAAAATGATTCTGCACATGTTATTTAATTTTTTGGAGATTTTTTTCAAAAAAGATGTGTACTATATACATATTATAGCATTGCTTAGTGTATATTGGATTTATGTAGTGGATTTTGAGATCTGTATCTCCATTGTAACCCCGATGATATGCGTGCGAGTCCGCTGATTTGCGTGACGCTTGACGGAGTTCGGTATTGAGTTTCATTCACGGCTTCAAGCGCATGCGACGCGCTATGTTATTTTTGTTGTTTCCGCGATTTCGGATCCCTATTGTTCGAGATGGATTTTGAAATATTTTAGTGTTAGGGGTTTAAATTTAAATTCGGGGACCGAATTTCTTTAAGGGGGGAAGATTGTAACGTTTCTGAAATCGTTATATGAATTTTTCTGTTTAAGGGTAAAATAGTCCGTATTTTCCGTTTTAACACGATTGTGATCAAACCTCTATACAGACTTGACTGCGCCTAGTTTAACTAGAATAGTGCTAGTGCGCGGGTTTTGGGGGTCAATAGGAAGTTTTGGTTCACATAGAATTTTTCCCTAATTAAAATATTATTTTAATGTGTTAATTATGCACTTAATTAGTGGTAATTACAATTTTGGTTTGGATTAATTACTTCTAATGTGAATCTATTCTAAACTAATCACTAGAATTATGCTTAAACTTTTCTTACCAAAAGATCTAGATATTTTAGATTTAAATGGAAAACTTAAAAAGAAAAGAAAAGGTGGCATTTTAGCATTTATTGATGTTTCTTGCTAGAAATTTCCACACATCTTACACAACCCCCCCCCCCCTCTTTCCTCTTTGGCCGAACCTTATGCTTGCTGCCCTCTCTCTTTCTGCCCTCTCTCTTTGCACACTTCATTTCACTTCAAAAAACTTCACAAAATTGATCAAAAATCATCACTTTATTCCACAAACTAATAATAAAATCACCCACAATTCTTCAAACCTAAACTAGCTTGGATCTTCACTAAAGGTTTCTTTTTGGAGGATCAAATTTTGAGTTAATCACAGTTGGTGTTCTTGAGGAGGTAAAAAAGTTTCTAACCCTAATCCTTATTTGTTGTTTAAATCCTTAAAGCTTACTTATTTAGATGTTTAATATAGCTTCAAGTTCATGTTTTAGTTCTTTCATGAAAAGGATTATGAAATCAAGTTAGGATTTTGATGTGTTTAAGTGGTTAAGCAAGATGTGTAGACTTGGAAAAGTTAAGCAAATTGTATATTTGTTATTTTCCTAATTGTCTTTTAAGCTTAATTGCAAAATAGGTTTTTCTAAATCATTTTTGGGAAAGATTAAAATTATGAAAATGGTTTGGATCACTAAGTTAAGTAACTTTGTGTTGTTGGAAATTGCTAGAATTGTTAAATTTCTAAGTTTGTGTTGAAATGAGCAAAAAATGATAAAATCTGCTTACTAGGTTTTCGGTAAAACATAGACGTGGGTTTTAATGGGCATTTATTGTGTTGTAAATGAGTATTGGTACTATTGGGTTTTTGGCGTGGCGGTTTTCATATATAGAGAGCCTAGTGAGGGTTTAAGATATGTTTTCCGGTATTTGGATTTCTTGGATTTGCGACTGGATATCGTATTTGGTCGTTGGACATTTGTACGTTAACGACGAGGGTTGTTTGGTGGTTTTGCATGCGTAGACTATAGGTTCTAACCTATGAGCGCACCGCGTGTCATATTGGATTTCGGAACTTGATGTTGATAGCTTTGCGATTTGGTATTGATTGTAGGTACCTTCGCGTGGATTCCGGGATGACAAAGCACATCGACTTCGGCTAGGCGAGGAGATTTGCTGTGAGTAGATTTAAGATCTACAGGGGAATCGCCCGCATGGCATTATGCGTCTGGGCTAGAGATGACTTGATTTGTCGCATATTCTATTGCATATATAGAGTTGCGCATACACCTTATTGCTTACTTGTTGTGCCTGGATTTGTACCCTTAGGACACTGCACTATTATTGACGGTTCATGTTGCACGAGCACTGATTGTATGCCACACACACCATCAATAATTGCCATGACACGCACAACACACATACCTATATGACATTGTTTGGTTAGGGACATTGAGATATGATCCCTATTTCCTTTTATGCATATGACATATAGCATACCTGTATACCTACATGCTTAAACATATGCCTTGACATGCTTACATGCTAGTTACCTGTATACCTATAGGGTATTGTACCATAAGCGATAGGTACATACATACATAATGATATAGCTACATGTATACCTTGCATACATACTTCACTTATACCCGGAGGGTAAATTACTTCATTACTGATATGTAGATACATATACTTTGCTATACCTTTATGTTACACATATATCTGGCTATAGCTACATGGTTACCTTTATTTGATGTTATATAGAATTGGAGAAATTAGGAACCGCATGATATATATATATTAACTTGTTGCAGTTAAATAGCGGTTTTTCTTTTATATGCTCATATTACTGTTTCATGTTGCATATATTACATTCATGGATTTCATATGATGTTTTATGATATTTTTACTCTTAAGTATATATAACAGTGGAATGGCACGCTATTATTTATGCCTATATATATATATATATATTAGTGGAATGGGACGCTAATATATATGTATTGATTCATGCAGTTATACTTATTCATTACTTGATGTTTTCTGGATTTGAGGACCGTGGCGGTTTCATGAAATTATGCAAGTATTCTTATTCTTTACTTGATTTTTGTATGCATCCACTGAGATTTGTTTTAAACCGATACGGGATGAGAGTGTCAATGTTGGGGCACTTAACATTCGGAGGACGTATATACCGATACGTGGAACACAAGTGTCGAAGTCAGACACTTGGGTTTCGAAGAACGTATAGATATCAGAAAATCTATACGTGGATCACGGGTGTCAATACCGGACACTTACGATTCGAGGAACGTATAAATATGAGGAAGACCGATACGTGGATCACGGGTGTCGATACCGGACACTTACGATTCGAGGAACGTATGGATATGAGTATTTATGTGTCGATGCTAGACGCTTGTTTCATGATATTTTTGAGTGTCGATGTTGGATACTCACCTTATATGAAACTTACTCGATACTGATATTGTACATTCAGGATATGTGAGATCTACTTGATATTGTACATACATGATATATGAGATTTACTTGATATTGGATACATGATACATGAGATTTACTTGATATTGGATACAGGATATATGTGATTTACTTGATATTGTACATTCAAGATTTATGAGATTTACATGATATGAGAGCCATTTTGGGGGCTGAATTGAGGAAATTGGGTTTTGGATTGTCTTGATGGATTTTGGTCCTATCACGAGATCAGAATTCCGTGGGAATGACATGTTTTATCCCATACTCCACATTTATTGTTTATGCACTGCTTCATGTATTAGTAGTACCTGATAGAGTACCTTCCATGACTGTTGCATTTACATACGTATTTTACATGCATTGCTTCATGTATTAGTTGCACCAGATAGTGTACCTTACATGATTGTTGCATACAGATTGTCATATTATTGCTTCATGTATTAGTTGTTCCTACTAGTGTACCTATCACGACTGTTGCTTACATATGACAATTTATTGTTATTAGTTTTCATATGTATTAGATTCGCGCTGTACGTGCATACTTGCGATTACCTGCATATGATATTTACTATTCAGGAGTTGGCAACTCACCCCCGTTGTGCAACAGTTCTTGCAGGTTGACCGCATGGATCAGTTGCTGCATCGCTGGCACACAGCTCTTTTCGGGTGACTTGCTTGTGGTAGGTGGTACATGATTGGATCGTGCCCCTCTTGTATTCATTATTCAAATTGTATCTAGTCACTCCATCAATTCAGAAACTAGTTATTGTATATGTTGCAGACTTAGAAGACTTGTAGTTGCGAGACTTATGCGATGGGTTTTATGTTCGCTTTTGGGGTTGAGGTCTTGCTATACTTTATTTCCTTATGTGGATCTTCGCCGTTGGGCGTCGTATATTTTTTTGCTTGTGGTGGTTGTTTCCGCCGTTGGGCATGATTTGCTCCCGTTTGGGGATGCTTTATTATATTCTGTGTTATACCCGTTTTCGGGGTTAGTTTTTACACGGGAGGTGCTGCCCAAATTTTCAAAAGAAAAAACATGATTTACTATACATTTTTTTCAAAGCTTCACCTCTTTATTTCTTAAAAAGGTTTAGATTTCTGGGTTTCAGCTTACTTGAGTTACGTTACGCCTGTAGACGTCGCGTGATTTAAGTGCTGGTCGCGAGCTAATATTTTGGGTCGTGACACCAGGGACCCTTCAAAGATATACTGGTAAGTGTTATCAGTTGTTTCTCGACCCGTTATGAGCCTCATATCGGCACGGCTTATCAAGTTACTGTGGTCTGACGTTTACCACCCTTAGACGAGATATGCGACATATCAGACGAAGAGACCGGACTGTACGGTAGTGTTACTGATTGGATTCGCAGGAGTATGAGCAGGATTGCTTGTTGATCTTCTGATCGCTCAATACCCGGGTGGCCGTTACGTTTAGCAAACCGCTTGTAGCTTGTAGGTGTTTGATATGATCATCACCTACTGCCGGCATATTGGCGAGTCTTTAGAGTCCTACGCAGAGGTTTCCTAGCTCAAGCGAAACGTAGTAGGAGCGCATATGTGATATGTGCGGGACCGAGATTAATACGATATGTGATACCATATTTATTCTCGCAACATGTGAGATAGGTCGGTTATATGTGATATAGTCGGGTTATCGAATCAAGTGTTGATTCGATAAGTTGTTGCATTTGATATTAGTCGGTTATATGTAATATAGCCGGATTATTAAATCAAATGTTGATTTAATGATTTAATATATAATTATATATTTGATATATTAAATTACATTAACTAATATTAATTCACTTAAGATTTCTTTTCTTACCTGGTTTGTGCACATTGTATATATGTGATATATGCAAGTGTACATTATTTTGTGCCATATTTGATGATACATGGAACTTGGGTGTGTGTATGAGTTACACCATACTTGGTTAAATTCTAGGGTTTTTAATGGATTAAGTAATTCTAAAACTAAATGATTTTGTCATGGCACATAAGCTTGTAGAAGCTTGTAGATCATTCACTAAGTCTTCAAGTTTTGTTTTACCTAAGATATTTGTTAACCCTACCAATTAACATAGCCTTGGTTAAGTCTCTACAAAGGTTATGTATATGATACTTAACTCACCCATGATTGCTTCACTCTCTCAAGAGTTCATTCTTCTTCTTCTTCATCAACGGAAAAAAGCTCTCTAGGTTTTTCCTAAGTGAAGAATTAGTGTGAGAAATATAAATCTAAAATGAGTAAAATTCCTACTTCATCATCCTCTACTACTTGCCATTTAGTATAGGGTGTTTGCTTCACTAGTTCCATAATTAGTGAAGGGGTATCTTGGGTTAGTGTCTCCTCGACGTAGATCATCTTCGGCCTCGAAGAATTCGATGCAAGCATGTTCATTTCTTCATGGGAGACTCTCTAGAGTCCGGATGTTCATGATCGCAGCGAAGGGACTACTACACGGAGCTAATGAAGTGAAGGACCGGTCTACAAAGGTTGTATCCCTTGTTCACTTTAGTTGCAAATTCGTTTGCATTTCATTCCGTCAGATTTCTAGTTAACGACACTACTACAAATAAGGGTTTCCCCTACGGATTTATCGGTAGGGGCAACCCACTGCCCCTACGGATATATACGTAGGGGCGAAAAAAGACCCCGTAGGTGCAAAGGCCGCAGGTGCAAGTTGAGTCCCTGAACTTGCCCCTACGGACAAATTTAAGCCCCTACGGATATAACAGTAGGTGTTATAGCCCCTACGGAGTACCCCGTAGGGGTAATAAAATCATATATGTAATTTTTTTTTTGAATATATTGTATATACCTACGGATATACCCGTAGGTCCTGTTTAGACCCCTACGGATACATCCGTAGGGGATATAATGTAGCCCCTACGGAGACATCCGTAGGGGCTACTCCCAACACCCTGCACTGAGATCGGGGGGGAAAATATCAGGAAACCTGATAATTTGCCCCTACGGATAAATTCGTAGGGGATAAACAGTTGCCCCTACGGACATATCCGTAGGGGTACTCCCAACACCCTGCACTGATATCAGGTGGGAAAATATCAGGTTTCCTGATAGTTTGCCCCTACGGATATGCCCGTAGGGGCAACATATATACCTACGGCTTAATCCGTAGGTACATATTGTCTGTATTTTTTTTTTAAAAATGGGCTGCTAGATTTTTTCTCGCCCTGTGCACAATACTATATACATCAATCAAATCATATATTGCAGTATTCATAATCACATCTCACGCATATATATAATATACAAAAGAAACCCAAAAACTGAATATGATATAAATACAAACCAATATCAATATCGTTTCAAAATGTAGTACAATGTGATATAAATACATGTTTCAAAAAATAAGAACCAAAAAGCTACCCTAGTTCGGTCTAGCTCCACCTCCGAATAACGTTAGAATAACGCGCGCCTGCTCATCGGTCAATACACTCTGCAATGCTGCATATAAGGGAGTCTGAGCGGCATGTGGAGCTGGCGATGTGGTCTGCGCAGCCGCCGTCGAGGTAGTCGCTTGCGGAGCCGCGGCTGCGGGAGTCTGATTGGGCGGTGGAGCTACAGGAGCTGTCTGCGGAACCGCAGCCGATGCAGTGGCTTGCGGAGCCGCAGCCGAAGGAGATGCATGTGGAGGCTCGGCCGATCTACCCTGTCGCGTCTGGACATAACGTGTGTAAGAAGCGTGTAAGAACTGTGTATTATTCGAATTCGTTTCATTATTAAGTTATTTCGAAACCCTGTTTGGATATCTAGTTTGGAAAAGCGTTGTTTATTTTAATTACATATGTATGTATGATTAATCAGACTTAAGTCTAAAACCAAATAAGCTCAAGCTACGTACTAATTATGGATATGTTGATATGTATATAATATGAAATGATATTTTACTATAAAGTAGTATACATACCAGCATCTCCTTCAACTCCTGAACGGAGGCCCTCAAGCTATCCAATTCCTGATGGACATGCCGGCCACTGGAGACGGAGGAAGTAACCGCCGGGGTGGAGTCCAACCTCATATGGGCCCTGCTAGGGCCCAATCCCCGGCCTCTCTCCCAACCTCCGTGGTGCCCTCCGTGTGCGGCGTCCAGAACTGGGGTCAGCAGCCTCGGATCGTTCTGTCCGGTAAAATCGATCCCCGAGGCCTGGGCCTGCTCAACCACCCGCTCCTACACCCACATTAAGCAGTAAAGTATAAGTATAAAATTTAAACTTGAACCTTCCAAAACTAAAATTTCAAATTTGGGTAGAAAAAATATTAACACTTACGCAGTACTCCTGGGTAGCGACGTCGGGACATCGAAGCTCGCCCGTGGCGGGATCTGTCGAGGTGCCGTGGACGGCAAGATATGCGGACAGCACGCTCGGTGTACCACCTGACGCCACGGTCCGAGATGTCTGCAATATTAGAAAGTAACTCTTAATATTAGAAATATTAGAGAATAACTCTTAATATTGCAGAATATTAGAGAATAACTCTTAATTTACCGATAACTCCATGGCTCGAGTAATGTTCCTCGAGCCACCTGTGTAAGTGGGGCGACCCCTCTTCGCCGACTTCCTGTTCTCCGTATTCTGAGCGGCCTGTTTCTGCACAACGCATTAACATTTAGTTTTCTAATTAAGAAACACAAAGAAATAAATTATATCATAAATAATGAATTAAATTTAAAATACATACTTGTTGGCGTTCGGAGTCGAAATAAGCGCACAATAGAGGCCATGTCTCTACGTCGACTCTCGCAAACGCCGGAGTAGATAGGAGGGCCGCTCTCTCTGCCTCGGGGGTCGCTATCTACAGGGAGTAGCAGTCGGCCTTCAGCTCATTCCTGTTGTATCGGACCTTGGCCTGCATGTTCTTCATCAGGCCATTGTACAGAGCATGAAGGTCGAGCACCCTCCCCGAGTGATCAGGGTCGGCTACAGGCTGAAAATCGTAATCCAACTGAAAATACAAAAAAAAACATTGTTATTAGATTGCAAGTGTTAATAATAAATATATTGGATAGATCAAATGAAAATATATATTAATACATACCCGAGCCTGTTCAAAGAAGAGGGCGAATGAGCGCTGGTGCTGCTCGCCCCACTCAACGTGAAGTGGATAGTTCTTCACGATCCGGCTCTCGTCCCCCAAATACCGGCCGAACCTCTCGGCATGAGGACCGGTATAGCGATAGTCAAGGGTAAAAAATAGGGGGAATGCTGCCTCCCCCCTAGCTCTATTAGGCCTCAGCCTATGGGACTGATTCGGGCCTCGAGTCCCCCTCTGAGGACGGAGAGGCCCTACGTCTGCACGAAATATCAAGACAATCAATAATAAGACAAAGTTGTATTAAGAAATCAAGGTTAAACAAAAATTCAAGTGTGATATATACCTCCGGTGAATAACGCACGAGCCTGGGCCCGAGCAGCAGCACGAGCGGGACGATAGTTCCTCCGGTGAGGAACAATCGGGGTCCCGGACCCGGACGCATCCCCTCCAACTATAAAATAAACATCGACGCTAAATCTCCATGAAGTTCATATTTATTCTATAGAGCATATGTAAAATAAATAAATATTTTAAATTTATTCATACTAACCTGCAGACGATGCGGAGGGTATGGAAGCGGCAGGAGTGGCCCCTGTGGAAGGTGTGGACGCACCACCTATAATTAGACAATTAAAAATAGATTTTATAAGTAATTGCAAAAAGAATGTGTAGATCAATAATATAACGTTCTAAATCAATATGCATGAACTATAGGACATATAAACATACCCGCAGGTGCGGTGGTGTCACCACCTACAGCTAGACAATAATAAAAATTGCTAAGTAAGAGCAAAAGGAATGTGTATATTTATGATATAGCATTCTAAATCAATATACATACACTATATGATATATAAACATACCTGGAGGAGCGGGGGTGGCCTCTGTCCCAGATGTGGACGCAGGACCAACAACTAGACAATTAAAAATAGATTTGATAAGTAATTGCAAAAAGAATGTGTAGATCAATAATATAACGTTCTAAATCAATATGCATGCACTATAGGACATATAAACATACCCGCAGGTGCGGTGGTGTCACCACCTACAGCTAGACAATAATAAAAATTGCTAAGTAAGAGCAAAAGGAATGTGTATATTTATGATATAGCATTCTAAATCAATATACATACACTATATGATATATAAACATACCTGGAGGAGCGGGGGTGGCCTCTGTCCCAGATGTGGACGCATCACCAACAACTAGACAATCAAACATTGACAATATAAGTAATTTTGACATAAACAGGCATGAATATCTGTAATATTAAATTGAAAATGGATATGCGTGCAGTATACCTGGATGTGTGGCAAAATCCACACGGAAGGAGGCATCCGAAGGGGTCTCCGATCTGGGTGCAAGACCGGCCCTCTGAAGCTCCCTACAGAGCTCTCCGGGCGGCAGAACCGCTCTACCTCTGCCTCTGCCTCTGCCGCGGCTGGAGCTCCTGCCGCCCCTCGCTGCTCCCGACATCGTCATCAAATCTAGATAAACGGTTCGTGGACGCATTAGACAATCATTAAAAGTATTGACTATATATGATCTAGAGCGTAAAATGTGAAGTAATAATATAACATTACTGATAACCTTTTTCGTTTCGTGGGCGCATCATACATATCTACTTGGATTTCATCGTCGATGTCATTTCTAACCCACGTAACTTCATGATCGGTCGAAGACAACCCGTCCTTCGAAACAGACGGTCGGAGCACTTTAAGCCTTCTCTCTTCTTCGTCCTCATCGCTGTCCTCGTATTCTGGGACATCGTAGACATCTCTAGGTTTCCATCGGCATACAACACTCCACCCCGGATGCTTCAAACACTGTGAGTAGTATACTTGGAATGCTTGGTTCGGAAAGATAAACGGATCGTCTTGACCGTAAAATCGAAGTGTGTTCACACTGGTCAATCCATATTCATCTTTCCAAGTCCCAAGACTGCTTCTCCACCTGTCTGTATCGGTTCGCGGATCGTACCAAGTACAGTGGAATATATAAAAGGGTTCTGATCGTCCGGGATAGTGGATGCCGAGTATACAATTTAAGTACCCATAGTAAATCACACCGTCCGATCCTACCGTCGCAATACCACTATTCTGAGTGATTCTAGATGTTTCTATGTCCTTAACTTCGAATTTGTATCCAAGGACACCAAATCCTTTGTAATGTGCAACCTCCATACTAGGAAATTGAGCTAAACATCTTGAATCACTCTCAAATGATGCAGACAAGTTCGGATCGTGGATCTAACAAAACAATTTTTACGATAAATACATAACGATACAAGTTTAGATTAAAACTGATAGCAATAAAATGTAATTCGAATAACTTACATGCTCTGTGACCCAATCACAAAAATTATCCTGATGGTATTTTTCCAAACGCTCTTCGTTCCAATCAGGATGCCCCTCACGTACCTCGTTAAAATGAGTTCTGTTTTCGACAAATAATTGTGACATTAATATTATGTCATTTCATACACACACAAACACAGATATAACAATTAATCCAAAAGAACTTACTCTCTAATTTGTTCAAGACATACGCAATTAAGCAAGATAAACCGGTATATCTTGTTGATAAACATAGTGTCTACCCTCTTATACTCGGCTTTACCATATGGCCCGTCTTGAATTCTTCGTGGTCGGTTAAGCCTTGTCTCAATGTTCTCGTCCAGATAGCGGGAACAAAATGTGGTTGCTTCATCAAGAAGATAACCTTGCATGATAGAACCCTCTGGTCGATTTTTATTGCGTATATACTTCTTAAGAGTGTAAAGGTACCTAATGAAAATATGTTGAATAAATAAACACGGGCATACATGACAAAAATAAATTTATAAATTGCGCGAAACGAAAAATTACACGTACCTCTCGATGGGATACATCCATCGATATTGTACCGGTCCGGCTAACTTCGTCTCAGTTGCAAGATGAACCGTCAAGTGTATTATGATATCGAAGAATGACGGTGGGAAAATACGCTCAAACTTGCAAAGTATCAACGCAATAGAATTTTCTAGTTTATCCAGCGTCGCAACCTCCAGCGTTTTAGCACACAACTCCCTGAAAAAACAACATAGGTCGTTGATTACTAGACCAACCGAGTCGGGGAGAGAAGTCCTGAGGGCTAATGGAAGAAGGTGCTCCACGATAACATGGTGGTCATGACTTTTCAGCCCATCGATCTTGCCCTTCACAATTTTTATTTTCTTGCTGAATGATCCTGAGAAACCTGTGGGGACTTTCAAATCATGCAACACCTGCAGGAATCTTTTCTTCTCCGGTTGTGACATATGATAAGCGGCATTGGGAAGTACAAACTTGCCCGGTTTACCCGCTACCGGTTTAGGGTGCAGTTCACTTCTTATTCCCCACTCTTGTATATCCATTCGGGCATTCATGTTGTCTTTCGATTTCCCGTCTTTACACAGAAGCAAGTTAAGTATGTGCTCTGATACTCCCTTCTCTATATGCATGACGTCCAGACAATGACGCACTGAATTTGTAGACCAGTACGGAAGCTCGAAGAAAATGCTTAACTTGTTCCAATATTGTGGTTTGACCTGTCTCGTCGGATCCATCCCGAAGGTCACGTTATTGTAACCATCCCATTTAGCAGTCACGTCCTCTCCGGACAATGGGGATGGAGGCCCAAGAAGCTCCTGATGACCATCAAAGTGAACCGTGTCTAACCTGTAGGGGTGGTCTGGAGGCAGAAAACGTCGATGGCCGCAATAACAAACCTTCCTGCTAAAATTCAAAAATTTTGATGTTGTGTGTTCATGGAAATGAGGACATGCTTTGTGACCATGTACGGACCAACCTGAAAGCATTCCATATGCAGGAAAGTCATTAATTGTCCACATTAAAGCCGCACGCAGTATGAAGGTTGTATTTGTGTTTGAATCATATGTCTCTACACCATCAATAAACAAAGTTTTCAGCTCCTCAATTAGAGGTCGGAGATAGACGTCGATATTGTTCCCCGGTGAGTTTGGTCCGTCGATAAGAAGAGGCATCATAAAGTATGATTGGTCCATAGCCAACCAAGGTGACAGATTATAAATTATCATTACAACGGGCCATGTACTGTGACTTCCAGCCATATAGTTGAATGGGCAGAAGCCATCGGCAGCCAGTCCGAGCCGGACATTGCGGGGATCGCTACTGAATATTGCGTGCCTCCTATCGAAATCCTTCCATGCCGGTGAATCTCTTGGATGGCTCATTTTTCCATTTTCGCTTGGAGGAGCACGATGATGCCAAATCATTGCCTCGGCTGTTTTCTTGCACCTGAATAGCCTCTGTAGCCTCTGTGTTATGGGAAAATATCGTGCTATCTTCACAGGTATATCAGGCTTCTTATCAGAATCTTTCGGCTTATACCTGGCCTCTCCGCATGTTGGACACTCTTTCAAATCTGAATTCTCTTTCCGGTACAACACGCAATTTTTAGGACATGCTTGAATCTTCTCGCACTTTAGACCCAAATCAGACATCATTTTCTGGGCTTCGTACCAGCTTTCGGGCATATTATTTCCCGGAGGCATAGAATCTTTCAAGAACGAAAGAAGCATTGTGAATGACTTGTTGCTCCATCCATTTAGACACTTAATTTGGAAAAGTTGGACGAACCATGAGAGGGTGGAATACTTCGCATTCTCATAAATTGGTTTCCTAGCATCATTCATGAAATTTTCATATTTATCCGCACGCGATCCTTGACCGGAAGGAATGTCATCTTCGGTACGAATAGATTCACCTAGGGCAGCCTCTACCATATCCTCCATTTCTTCTGATGGAAATAAATTTCCGTATCCTGCCGTATTACCGAATTCTTCTTCTTCTCCTGCCGCATTATCGTGTTCTCCTTCTTCTACCGCAGTACTGCATTCTTCTCCTTCCCCGTGATATTTCCAAATTGAATAAAGTCTAGTAAACCCATGTTTTACAATATGAAGCTCTGCCAATTCTACCTTCTGCCAGTACTTATTGCCACATCTATCGCACGGACAGAGAATCTTCTCTATTATGATCTTATTATGTGCTCGTGCAAATTCAAGGAAAGCAGCAACCCCTGCGACAAACTTAGGTTGCATACGTTGTTTCCAATCCACATACATCCAGTCCTTAACTCTGACGTACTCATGGGCCATGTTAGACTGAATAACATATAAATTGTAGGTTATGCTGACTATATTGAGAAATATAAGAACGGGATAGTTACTGACAAAGGAGAAAATCCATGTATATGCTTTGTGTGTGCGTTTGTCGTTGAAAAGAATAAATTATCGCACGTTATGTTGACCGATAGACGGGGACTAAGTGGCGCTTTTAATTAGTTTCATATATGGGTATCGATGGGAATATGAAGGTTTCATATTATCATATATTGGTTTTAACCCGAACATCTCGAATCGCTCTCTGATTATGCGTTTGTATGTATGTGTTCCGGCTGTCGGGGGTAGGCTTCTATCCCATTAAGAATGTATAGAGCGAACGCCCATCACTTGTGCTTTCAACCGTTTCGAGTAAATTTCGGCAGCACCTCCCCGCTGTTCTCCGAGTACACTGTAATAGAATAGATAATCATTTCAAAGCTGTGAAACAACGTTGAAATGAACATCTAATCTATCTTTGTACACGGAGAACCAGCGGAAAGGTACCGACGAAATATCTCGAAACGGATGAAAACACAAGTGAATGAAGGCGTTTGCTTTATACATTCTTAACTTGTCCACACGGGACAAATCTATGGGTTACCATACGATTGAATTTTCTCGTCGCGCAGACTATACGACGGTTGTTAGTATCGAGCTATACTGTCCGATATTTAACAACCTTCGTATAGTTCTAGGTCACGACGAGCATCACACGTATGTTAACCGATAGACGGGGACTAAGTGGCACTTTTAGTTTCATATACGGGTATCGATGGGAATATGAAGGTTTCATATCATCATCGAGTATCATATATTGGTTTTAACCCGAACATCTCGAGTCGCTCTCTGATTATGCGTTTGTATGTATGTGTTCCGGCTGTCGGGGGTAGGCTTCTATCCCATTAAGAATGTATAGAGCGAACGCCCATCACTTGTGCTTTCAACCGTTTCGAGTAAATTTCGGCAGCACCTCCCCGCTGTTCTCCGAGTACACTGTAATAGAATAGTTAATCATTTCAAAACTGTGAAACAACGTTGAAATGAACATCTAATCTATCTTTGTACACGGAGAACCAGCGGAAAAGTACCGACGAAATATCTCGAAACGGATGAAAACACAAGTGAATGAAGGCGTTTGCTTTATACATTCTTAACTTGTCCACACGGGACAAATTTATGGGTTACCATACGATTGAATTTTCTCGTCGCGCAGACTATACGACGGTTGTTAGTATCGAGCTATACTGTCCGATATTTAACAACCTTCGTATAGTTCTAGGTCACGACGAGCATCGCACGTATGTTAACCGATAGACGGGGACTAAGTGGCGCTTTAGTTTCATATACGGGTATCGATGGGAATATGAAGGTTTCATATCATCATCGAGTATCATATATTGGTTTTAACCCGAACATCTCGAGTCGCTCTCTAATTATGCGTTTGTATGTATGTGTTCCGGCTGTCGGGGGTAGGATTCTATCCCATTAAGAAAAAATGGAGTGTATTTCGCTGTGAGAGACTCTTCAAAGAAATGGAGGAAGAAGCACTAAAGAAAAAAGAGAGAAAAATAAGAATATAAAGTTGAAACTAAACTTGAGCTATCCGCTGAAATCATAAAGCATAGGAAAGTTGATTGAGTCTTGATCTATTGCTCTTTCTTTGCATTATCTCGTATGTCCATTTATAGATTTTAATGCCACATGAGATGTAATCAGTCAGCAACCTATGGTTGTATTAATGTCAGCTCTTACACAATATGGGTATCTGCCTTACCATTAAGACAACTATGGAATATGTTAATTTAAAATGTAAGGCTAGCTTTCTATGTATTCTGAGGGACTGCTTGCATAGAACTTAGCTTGATCCTCTCAATTATTACACATAAATATGCTGACATGCCTCTCATAACCCTAACCCCAGCCCCACAGTAACCCTAACCCTAGCCCCAACCCTAACCCCAGCCCACCCTAACCCTACCCCAGCCCCACAGTAACCCTAACCCCAGCCCCACCGTAACCCTAACCCCAGCCCCACCCCAGCAGCAGCCGAACCCCAACCCTAACCCTACCCCGACCCCGACCCCGACCCCGACCGCCACCGCGCCCCTGCCCAAACCCAACTCTCGCGCGCGCAACCCAGACCCAGCCATGAATAATCCAAAAATACTTTAATTTACCTCGAGATTTATACCTGAACGGGTGCGCTGGTGGGCTGGAGCGACGACGGTGGCGAATTGGCGAAGAAACCGGCGGTGGCGACGACGGTGGCGACGAAATCGGCGGTGGCGACGACGGTGGCGACTCTGCCCAACGACGGTGGCGACGCGACGGTGGCGATTTAGGGTTTTTCGCGCGCGTTTGAGGGAGAGAGAGAAAATGAGCATAGGCTTTTCGATCTGGCTTTGTTTTAAAACGATATTTACTTGCCCCTACGGATATATCCGTAGGTCCTTTGTTTGCGCCACCGTAGGGGAAAACACCAAATTAAGAATTAATTTTTTTATTCTTGAACGTCAGTGCCCGTAGGGGCAACCCTTTAGCCCTACGGAGTAATCCGTAGGGCCAAGTAAAATCTGCCCCAACGGATAATTCCATCCGTAGGGGCAACCCCCTATTTTACTAGTGCGATTCTATATTATGGTTAGCTAGAACGGCTAAAATTTTAATATGGCATGAAAGATGCTTCTCGAAACCTTGCTGTCATGCTAGGCAACCCTGCAGGAACATGACTGGTACTTAAATTACACAACGTCTAAAGGCGTAAGGTAATCTATGTAAGCCAAACCCCAGAAATCTAAACCGTTTAATAAATAGAGTGAAGGAAAACTTGTTTTAAACAAAGTGATTTTAACAAAATAAGATCGCATTAAACATTTTTAAAACATCAAATTTTCCTAAAAATTTCGGCAGAGTTTCCTTTGTAAATACTGGCCCCAAACGGGTACAATACAAAAATATGCATAAGTAATGAATAAAGGCATCCCCAAGCGGTAGCTAGCTCTTCGCCAATGGCGGAATCACAACCACATGCAATATATATCATCATAATATGATATAAGCATCTGAAAACAAGAAATAAGAAAACACAACGTCGGCTCAAGTGAGCATCGACACCAGAAATAGAAGACATACAAATCTCACAAGCTCACCATCTATGTCCAATATACAACAGGTGAAAATGGTAGATAAGGTAGATGAAGCGTACTAGATACAATAATAATGTTAGTTTTATGTGTGCCCTAGAGGCCATTATTGTACATGAGATGTATATAATAGTGGATGCTGGGACATATATAGAGAGGACTTTCTTGCTCGACATGATAGTACGCTATCTGGTTGCTCTTTATCATAACATGTATACTTAATGTCTCTCTGTTACATGTAGATAAAGCCCTTAGGATGTATACTCGACTTCCAGGATTATGATGCAGATCATACTAGTGGGGCCTGGGTAGTCCATGAGTACATCCTTCAATGTTCCTAGTGTTGGAGTTAGTGCCCTCAGAGTCAATTATTGGATCACAGGCACGTGATTGCAATGATTGAGGGAGGACCTATACCGGTAGGACAGTCTTACTCAAGATGATAGTATGCTATCTGGTTTATCTTTATCAACGTGTACTGTTTGAGGTGACATTACTGATCGCTATTACACGTTAATAGAGCCCCTAGGATTCTTGCTTGACTACCAGCAGTATGAGGGCGATCATATAAGTGGGAGCTAGGGTCTATAAGCACATCCTTAAAAGGTCCCTAGTCGTGGGAGTTTCGAGACAGGGCATCGATACTCCAGGGTAAGCTGGTGTATACAGTCGAGACCCCGACGAGGGGTGGTGCCCGGTCTCACAAGACACTGGTGTCAGTTGGTTCACATAAGATGTATACAGGTGCTCATTGGGTTATGAGTACACCGGACAGGACTAGCCGGGAACATGCTAGTTAGAATTATACCTGATGTCAGATAGCAGTTCCCTGGTGACATGTGTACAGGTTAGTTCATCGACCTGAGATCGTCAATTTTCTCATGTGAGTTCCCACTGTGCTTTGATTACTACCCTACCACGGCTCAAAGGAGTCATGCAAACAGGTTTTAGTTGGGAACAGTCCCGAGCCACATGGAGGCAGTGAGCAGATCTACAGGGGTTCGTCTCTCCCGGTATTGGGGATGAGGTCGCGCTGTGTCTAAGAGAGCCAGTACACGAAAGTCCTTGGCCAAGGCAGGAGATTTACTGGTAGGTATTCCAGTAGTATCTCAGGGTGTTCTGGGCTACACTCCGACAGAACTTGTACCGCTTTTGGGGGTCTGACTTTTACCAACCCCCTAGGCTCGCCATGCGATGCTCATAGACGAACGGACCGGACTGTACGGATATTGTCACTGACAGGCACAGTAGGGTGTCAGGATGAGTTCGCTCATCGACGTCCCTTTTGGTCAATACCTGGTAGTCAGTTACGTATGGCTAATAGCTCTGACGTGCTAGTGATTAAATCCACAGCCAAAGTATTGACGAGTCTTTAGAGTCCCCCACAGACCGTTTCTCAAGTTTCGGGCGAAACGCTGTAGAGGCCGTATGAAGATATGGCAGGGTTCGTTCTTGTACGTGCGGTATTTCATGGATCATGATCGGACGGATAATACTAGCGGGCTTTGGTTTAAGCCCGATCCTAGTATTGTACAGTGTAGATTTTGTCTCATTGCATTTGTTTTCGGTCGGAATACAAATGCTGGTATGTAAATACAGTCGCGGGGTTTTCCTGTAATTTATTACGGGATCAATTTTATGAAGTTGCCAGTTTGCTTTCCCTTTCGGCCATTTTTCTTTGTATCTTTCATTGGCTGAAAATTGGTGGAGGAGGGCTTATTTGCAAATGTGCAAATTGGCATTGTGGAGGGTGGTCTTTGTAAATTGTTGCTTCATGATTCTACCATCCTTTGACCTTCATTTGTTCATCATTGTTTCACTTTTGAGTTGTGATGGTTGTTGAAGATGTGACTTGGTTGTGATCATTATTCATTATGATAACCTTTTCTCTTTCTTGCATGATTTTTGGGGCTCACTCATTGATTCTCCTCCTCTCTTGAGCTTGGCCGGCCACACTTGTATATGGGCTGTCCAAAATTTGTGTGTGGGTTTTTTGTTCTCTTCTTGCTACAAAAATTCCCTAGTTCATTTCAAAAGGTTCATATCTCCTTCCACCTTCAAAAATGGAAACTTCTCCACAACCCTTTGAGACAAAGAGTACAACACTAGCCTACAGTATTTCTTGGACACATCGACTCGCCAACTTCGTGCCCGAGTTTCCTCGGTCCAGAGGTGGGATCCCGTAAAAGAACCCGGCGATGTGGTGCCCTTCCGACGAGGAGATGAAGACCAGAGATTCCGCGAGGAGATCGGGACGACGACGAGAAGACCGAAGGACACGGATCGCTCGGTATATCTCTCTACCCCTTCTCTAGTTAGCTAGGATTAGGTTAATGGCCCGATCCGGGTTTTTAGTACGCGGTAGCGCCAGTTTTAAAAGTTAAAGAAAAGTATCGTTTCCGCATTTTGGCCTTGTTCAGACGGCCGGGGCGCTGCCATGCACTTACAGTGGTATCAGAGCCACGCCATTAACCTAGTTTAGCTTGCTCTAGTGTGTTTAAAACTTCGATCGAGCAAATGTCCCAAAACTACATTTTCAAAGTAACAGTTTCTGTCGATTTTATTTTGTGCTCCAAAATTTTTTCTGGACATGTCAAAAAATCGTGCAGGGTTTTTGGAGAACACTGTAGAAATTTGGTCACATGACGTCACTATATCACCGCGGAACCATGGCCCCAACCCTCTTTTGGCCGCGGTTCCACCACAGAATAGTGAAGTCATTGTACCAAATTTCTTGCAGTGATTCCTGAGTTGAAAATGTGGTTTTAGGTATACTCTTTTTGGGCCCATATTTATTTTGAGTGCTACAGTTGTGCTTGGGGCCTACTTCGGTAAATTTAGTCTATCGAAAATTTTAAACATGTTAGTTCACAGTATTTACATTATATCTGCGACCGTGAATGTCACTTGATCGGTAAATCCTGTCTAACTGCTATAGCCCTTTTAGACGGATTTGCGAACGTGACATTCACATTGATGTTCTGTGTTGTGCTGTGATATTGCGGATTTGTCGTGGTGGATATCCAGGATGCAATGGTAGTACAGTTTGGTTATTTATATACATTTGATATTGCGGGACGAGCATCCGACATGTGGACTACCGTCACTGCCTGTTTGTATATTATTCTTTTGGGGTACAACCGGGCTGAGGTCGATGTACCTGGTGTATATTTTACTTTCTGTACTAGGATTACCCCAAGGTGGGGTGCACGGATAGCCGGGTTCTAGAGGGCAACGGGCCCGCATCTCATAGCGTTAAGACGGAGGGGGCTTCATTCTAGAATTGGCGGGCTATTCGCCGCACTCGTAGGGGGTATAGGTTGACCCAAGGAAGGGTGCTCAAGTTGCCGGATTCCGTAAAGTGCTGGGTGGTCCATTCACATTGTTGAAGGGGGCTGCCTCGCTTCAGGTTTTGGCGGGTAACTTGTCGCGCCCGTAGGGGTCTAGGATTTCATTGCACAGGCTATCCACACGACCAGGGGAACGTCGGGTTTCAGTAGCGGCTCTATGAAACCCGGGGATCCCAGATATCTGTATTGTTCTGTGATGCTCTGTGATGTTGCATTTTATCACGCCTTGAGCGAATATTATATATTGATATATATATACTAGTAGATGTTGTATATGTTTTGCATCCGCGCTAGTCCAGTCCCCGCTCTGTCGTTAGTTAAGTAACCTAACGGGTGATGACGAGACCCCGTGGCGAATGCGGATGGCATATACGTACATCATTATTTTCGTTCTTTATTGGTGTGATCAATTGATGGGACTGCATTGATTCGGATCAATGCAAGTTAAACAAACCTATTCTGATGTTGTTGGAACAATTTCCAAAAAGCTGTTATTGCAAGGACGTTTTCTTTTGTTTTGCACAGTGGTATTCAGTTGGAATATCCTGCACTTCAGTCGACGAGGCAAGGGCCGAGATCCATTCACCGGGAGTGACCCTTTGGACAGAAGTTTGCGTCAGGGTAATAACTTCACTATAGCCGATTGCCATTTGCTTTGCATCGTGGTATTCAGTTGGAATATCCTGCACCTCATTCTACGGGGAAAGAGCCGAGATCCCTTCACCGGGAGTGACCTCTTTAGCAAAGCTTTTCGCCACTATATTTTTAAAAGCTATCCAGTTCCTTAAACGATATCAAGTTCATTACGTTAAAGGTTTTTCGCCAGAAACCATTCGTAGCCCTCCGTCATTTCAGTTAAATGTTCGGTAGTATTCAAGCTATGTATTTTGACCTACGCCAAGGCATAGTGATTGGTAGCTACCGGATATTTATCTGTTGCATAGATAGATGCGCTAGTTTGGGACAGTCGTACTGCCTTGTTGGCCAAAGTCAAGGGTAGGTACGGGTGGGTTCAAATTAACCTGGACAATGACAGGTAGAACATGACATGTGACTTATGATATTTTGGCCTACGTCAAGGTCATAAGAGCATGGGGCAAAAATCACATCGGGAGTTTCTAAAGAAACTGAAACTTGCCAGATATACGCATACCTTCTGGAGTGTGATAACGTGAGTGGATTCCATCACGTTATCATGCGATGATAATTGGATCCCGAATCCCACTGATGAGTTGGTTTACTCCTCGGGTGTTCCCGACTAATTCTTCTTTCAGGTTTGGAGGAGAATTTGAGGTTACAGTGGGAGGTTTCCTGATTAGATAAATTGGTAACCATTCTGATCTAGGTTAGAGTGCACGCTGAGTGTTTCTTTTCTCTCTCTCTTTGGCAGCAACCATGACCCGACCTTTGACTATGACTCAGTGACCAAGATTAACCGAACCTTCTTAAAACGCTGACTTTTGGATTGTCAGAGTTGCATACCTCATTGCCACTCCTACTTTTACCCTTTTCTCTAGGTCACCCCGTATTACTACGAACGTCCACTTCCATTGGATAAAACCATCATATGGTTATATACGAACTCGAAGGAATTATTCGAGGATGGTTTCGGGTTCTGGAGAAAACGAATAGGACTATTCAGTTGTCTTTTCCTTTTACCTTCTCTCAGGTTATGAGTGCTCCTTGGATTAGGGCAGTACACCCATTACGCAAATTGGATAGTCTTCTTCCAAACCATAGGCAGGTGCCGACCGGTAGGGAATGAAGAAAACCAATTAGCCTAACGATGGTGTACAGAAGGTATTGAGTAAAGACAAATAAAGGGATTAGTAAGAGGGCAAAGTAAATTGCGACTGCTATTCACAACCAAACCAAGTATTTCATTACCACTCCCATTTCACCTTTGTATTTCTCCAGAACACTCCGTATCACTACAAAGATCCACAGTTATTTGGATACTCCATCGTATGGTTATATACGAACTCGAAAGGAACTTGTTCCAGTTCGGAGATGGATTCTGGTTCGGGAGAAATAGGAATAAGGTTTATTCGGTTGTCTTTTATCTTCACCTTCTCTCGCATTGCAAGTGCTCCTAGGATTAGGACAATACACCCATTATGCTTATTGGATAGTCTTCTTCCAAAGCATAGGCTGGTGCCGAAAGGTAGGGAAAGAAGAAAACCACTTAGCCTAAGAGGGTGTACAGAAGGTAATGACTAAAGACTTATAAAAGGATTTAGAGAGATGGCAAAGAAATATAAGGTTACAGTTGTGAATCTGGATAATGGAAGAGGCATTACTAGGAATACTAGGATACCCCTCCGAAACATTCACATGTTTCACTTTCACTGTGTACTGTTAAAAGAAAACTGATTTCCCAATTAGACACTTGTTCTAGGGTATGTATTTTCCAGGTATGATTCTCACATCTGTATGGTTTTACAGATGATGAGTGGGAGTAAGTTATTGGGAATTAGGTGACTGTCCTCATTATATCGGAATTAGTTGTAATTGGTAATATTTGAGGAAATCACCTCGGTAGTTTGCCGGACGGCAAATATTTGGTTCTGAATATCCGTTGTTGTGCACTAATTTCAAATTGATATATCTGTACGTCTATTTTTATAGAGTGAGATATACCGTTTTGAAATTATGTCTATGACATTTACCTATATCAGTCGATGGTTAGGTAAGGAGTATCAAACAGCGGTGTAATTCTTCCTAACCATAAGTACAGTTTTCAACCTACGACACACAGGGAATGAGTTATTAGACTCAAGGGACTTATACAGAGTATTGTATGTTGTCCAGTGTCCATGAGGACAGAGGGTTGGTGCTCGGACTGTATTCTGTTTACTTGTGACTTCTCTAGTTCTTAGACATGTATTTCGTAGAAATACAAGGTCCAAGTTTTAAGAAGTTATAGGTATAAGAATAGAGTAGAGAACCAGGTGTTGCAAGTATCGGGATTCTTCAAGGTGATCGAAGATGTAGATACTTGTGTATGGTGTTCAGTTGATAGTAATGATTGAGAGAACTTGCTTCTCTTTCAGGTTACTCGTAATTGGAAGCACTCCTAAGTAGAGTAATGCTGATCGGCCTTTTTTCCATTTAGTTGACATGCACTGTAGACAGCTGCATGATTTGAATCTGGTTCAATTAAATCAGTGCTTCTGTTTCTGTATTGGATATAGAACAGTTCATATCTTGACATTGTTAAGGTACGGGGAGTTGTCCAGCTTATGCTTAAAACCAGACTCTGGATAACTCAAGGCACGTTTCTGTAATGGCCGTTTATAGGTTGACCCAGGCTATGACGAGGGTTGACCTTCTACCATCTGAAAGATCAATAGTGATATTGTCCTAGACTCACCACAGTTTTAAGTAAATGGATTTTTTCAGAAAACAGAAGTGGGAGTATGGTAGAACTGGAACTGATTCCAGAACCGCAAACGATTACTGAAAATTTGATAAGAACCTAAAGATTCAATCTGGTTTGACATTCCATTGGCCACTCCGCAGATAAGGTGGGTAACCTCAGGCACTCGAAAGGTACTTCGGTAGCCTCAAGGACGGTGACAGGGAGGTTCTTGTTTACCCAGACTTGACACTACTGTTGTTCCATGCTATGAGACCCGGCAGGAGGATGAGTATAGCGTCGTTCTAAACTAGGTTTAGAAGTGTACGTCTATATGACTCTGCCAGAGGGTTGTCGTAATCAGTGGGAGCAGCGGAAGTATAGTGGACAAGTAGCTTATGTCTATTTATAGACTAAAGCAGATATAGCGGAGATAGATCATCTATTTCTGATGTGACAGTCATTGGTTTGACTTCATCAGAATAGGGGATGGCTCTGTTAAGAAGGTAGTAGGGTGTTATGTCCTGGTATTTGGATGATATACACAGAGTGGGAAGTGAAATTCCTATACTACGATCGGTTATACTTTTGTTGTCACACAGTGGTTTCTTCACATAAAGCTTGGATATTATATCAGACATTCTGATTACTAGATCTATGGTTTTAGATCTAGATTTGGGTAGTTTCCCAATCTGGGTACTTAGACAGCATTCTAAAGGTGTTTTAGAATGGACGATCCTGGCAAGGTAGTGTACCTGCAGGTGATGGAGTCACCCTCTCTAAAGGTGTCTTACAGACTAAATGGGAGAGGGATGTGCATGATCGGCAGATCACTTGCTTAGGCAATTGAGTCAATCATGAGATGTCAAGTACCACACCAGACGTTGTTTTTGCACTAGATGCAATAAGTTGATATTAATCCTATCCTGAAGAAACATTCGGAAGCAGTTTTAGAACATAAGTGGATGTTCTAGGGATATGATAACGATAGCCTCATTCGGGAGACAGTTATCATTCCAGGCCTCCAAGGTGACCTGTATGACAGAGTGACTGTCAGAGTTATAGTTTTTCCTCTGACGAGGGGCAGTATTTTGGACAGGTGGTCCAAGGGGATACAGAGGGAGGCATGGCGCAGGATACTGATTAAGTTCAGTTGTCGATACAGTCTAAGAAGTTTGGATTTGGAGTTCATTTATGAGCTAGGTCCCATCAGATATCTAGACATATTCTAAGATAGGTATTGCTCATTTCGGGACATGGCTTTCTCCGCAAACTTGAGATAAAGAGAGACATAGAAAGAAACATCAGAGCGGATCCACTAACTGAGGCTATTCCTCGAACGCAATGGTTTCGCAAACGGGCTTTGTGAGACTGATTAGTAGAGGAGTTGGGTGTTCGGTATCACACGGGCTGTGAGTATGAGACATCGCAATAATTAGCCTTGAGTGCAAGTGGGAGATTGTTGGTGATAGTGCCCTCAGAGTCAATTATTGGACCATAGGCACGTGATTGCAATGATTGAGGGATGACCTATACCGGTAGGACAGTCTTACTCAAGATGATAGTATGCTATCTGGTTTATCTTTATCATCGTGTACTGTTTGAGGTGACATTACTAATCGCTATTACACGTTGATAGAGCCCCTAGGATTCTTGCTTGACTACCGGCAGTATGAGGGCGATCATATAAGTGGGAGCTGGGGTCTATAAGCACAACCTTAAAAGGTCCCTAGTCGTCGGTGTTTTCGAGACAGGGCATCGATACTCCATAGTAGACTAGTGTATACAGTCGAGACCCCGACGAGGGGCGGTGGCCGGTCTCACCAGCCACTGGTGTCAGTTGGTTCACCTAAGATGTATACAGGTGCTCATTGGGTTATGAGTACACCAGACAGGACTCGCCGGGAACATGCTAGTTGGAATTATACCTGATGTCAGATAGCAGTTCCCTGGTAACATGTGTACAGGTTAGTTCATCGACCTGAGATCGTCATTTGTCTCGTGTGAGTTCCCGCTGTGCTTTGATTACTACCCTACCACGGCTCAATGTGTTAGTTCACGTTGCTCACCCCGGTTCTTACGGGGAGGCGGAAACGGCGAAAAATGATTTTTGGCGCAAAGGCAACATGGACTAAAAGCCGGATCTTTGCTAAACTAGAAACTAGTAAACAACTAGAGGCGTTATCTACTATGCCATAGAAGTTATACCTCACGAAACCGATCCTTCGGGTCTTCTTTCCGCTGACCGGCTCATCCATCCACGCTCCGAGGGTCGATCCGGATCTTGGTCACCTCCGCGGCCTTCTTGAGTCAAAGACGATCTACCCGAGAGATGTACACCGAGCTCCACCTCGAGCCGAGGCAACTAGGGTAACAAGATCGCTAGTCTTGAAGTCCTAGGTTGTGTAGAAGAGAAAGATGGAGGTGTTTGTCTATGTGGATTCTTTTTCTCTCAAAACATGAGATCAAAAGAAGAAATCAAGAGGAGGAAGAAGGAGGAGCACTAGCAACCATGAGAGCTCATTTTCTATTCTTCTCACAAGAATGAGAATGACAAAAGAGAAATGAAAAAGATTACTAAAGAAAAATGAACCATGGTTGCAATAATACTAAAAATCATCATTACTAATCCTATCATGATAAAGTTGATGGCTACATTGAATTGACCATTTTCATAACAAAAAGAAAATGAAAACCAAAGAATACTTTAGACCTTTCAAGAAGATCCTAGTCAAGTTTGGTCAAACGGTCAACAAAGTCAAGATGGTCAAATGGTCAAAACAATTAGCCATAACATAATTATCAATAAAAGGATTAGTAAACAATGTCCCCGGCTCATAATGGTTTTGACCGAACCAACTGCCAAAACCCTAATGAGGCACCTCCTCATTCTCCGCTCCGCAAAACTGTGCATACACACCCGCATCCGCATTCCGAAGAATGCGAATGCACAGAAGACAAAACAAATCCATCCGTGCAATACTAGGATCCGGCTTAAACCAAAACCCACTAGTATTGCCTGCCCGAACAGCATACGCACACAAGTGCACGTAAGTGATCGCAGCCCTGCCGTAAAACCATACGGCCTCTACACGTTTCGCTCAGTGCAGGGAAACTCTCTGTGTGGGACTCTAAAGACTCGACACTACGCTGACAGTGGGTTTAACCACAGACCGCAAGCGGCACTAGCTGTACGTAACGGTCCCCAGGTAGATGTCGATAAGAAGGCCGATGAGGTAAACCCATCCGAACTCCTACTGATCCTGTATGTGACAATCTCCGTACAGTCCGGTCTGTTCGTCTGAAACATCTCATGGCGGGCCTAGGGGGTGGTGAACGTCAGTCCCCTAATAGCGGTACAAGTCGTGTCGAAGTGTAGCCCAGAACACCCTGAGATAACACTGGAAACCTACCAGTAAATCTCGCTTGCCCTGGCCAGGGACTACTCGTGTAATGGCTCTCCTAGACACAGCGCGATGTCAACCCCCAATACCGGGAGAGGCGAATCCTGTCTAACCGTCACTGCCTCCAAGTGCTTCGGGACTGCACCCAACTACTACCTGTTTGCACGACTCCTTTGAGCCGTGGCAGGGTAGTAATCAAAGTACAGTGGGAACACACTCGAGGCGAAGTGAAAGTGTCAAGTCAGCGGACTAAGCTGTACTCATATCACCTGGGAACTGATAACTGACGATAGGTATAATACCATCCATCAGTTCCCGACGAGTCCTGTCCAGTGTACTCGTAACCTAACGAGCACCCGCATACTATCTCCAGTACGACGTACTGATGGCTGTGGGACAGACCACCTCCCGTGCTGGGATGAGAAGCGCATACGCTAGTCTACTCCGGAGTATCGATGCCCTGTCTCGATAGTCCTACGACTAGGGACCTGTATAAGGATGTGCTTATAAATTACCCAGCCCCCATAAGTATGACTTCCATCACAACGCTGGTAATCAAGCAAAGATCCTAAGGGCTCTACTAATATGTATAAGCGATATGCTAAAAGAAACACATGCACATATTGAAGTAGATACAAACCAAGTAGCATACTACCATTTTGAGCAAGATTGTCTATACAACCGTGAATATCCCAAGCTTCCATTAAGTAATATACAAGCTAGTATGATACAGTAATGGCCTCTACGGCATATACACTAACAATCTCCCACTTGCACTAACGCCATCTACTGGCGTATCGAAGACCTTTCATCTCGATCAGCCGCTCGAACTGAGTCTGGGGTAGGGCCTTCAAGAGTGGATCTGCAGTGTTATTCTCCGTATTAACTCTCTTCACCTCGATCTCCCGGCGATCTACGATCTCCCTGATCAGGTGGTACCGCCTCAAAATTTGCCTGGACTTCTGATGGGACCTGGGTTCCTTCGCTAAAGCTATAGTGCCGTTGTTGTCACAATATAGCGGTATTGGATCAACAATGGTAGGAACCACCTGAAGCTCCGTGAGAAACTTCATCATCCAGATAGCTTCCTTTGCGGCATCGCAAGCAGCTATATACTCCGCTTCTATAGTTGAGTCAGCAACGGTCTCCTGCTTTGAACTCTTCCAGCAAACCGCCCCTCTATTGAGGGTAAGGACATAACCCGACATAGACTTGGAGTCATCCTTGTCACTCTGGAAGCTGGAGTCAGCAAAGGCCTCGATCTGGAGGTCTTTTCTGCCATACACCAAGAACATCTCCTTAGTCCTTCTCAGGTACTTGAGAATGGTCTTTACCGCTATCCAGTGCTTCTCCTCTAGGTTCGACTGATACCGGCTTACAACGCTCAATGCGTATGCTACATCTGGTCTGGTACATAGCATCGCATACATTATAGAGCCTACCACAGAAGCGTAGGGTATAATAGACATGCGATCCCTTTCCAAATCAGTTTGGGAGACATCTCTTTGGAGAGGGTGATCCCGTGACAAGCCGGTAAATTACCGCGCTTAGAATCTTCCATACTAAATCTTTTTCAGTATGGTGTCAATGTACCTGGACTGTGAAAG
Organism: Agapanthus africanus; assembly: GCA_030015575.1. Lineage (NCBI taxonomy): Eukaryota > Viridiplantae > Streptophyta > Magnoliopsida > Asparagales > Amaryllidaceae > Agapanthus > Agapanthus africanus. The sequence goes on from JASDDO010000001.1 coordinate 412,414,552, forward strand.
TCCCAACATCCTCTTAGATCTATCACGATAGATCTGGATCCCCAGAATGTAGTTGGCATCGCCAAGGTCCTTCATGGAGAACATCTGCGACAAGAATCCTTTGACTGACTGTAGCATTGGAATATCATTTCCTATTAGGAGAATGTCATCCACGTACAAGACGAGGAATACCACAGTTCTCCCTACAATCTTACTGTAAATGCATGGTTCATCTGGGTTTTTGATAAAGTCAAATTCTTTGACATTATCATCGAAGCAGATGTTCCAACTCCGTGATGCCTGCTTTAGTCCATAGATAGACTTTAGCAACTTGCACACTTTACCGCTGCTCCCACTCTGAATGAATCCTTCCGGCTGATCCATATAGACGCACTCTTCCAAATTTCCATTTAGGAAAGCCGTCATTACGTCCATCTGCCAGATCTCATAATCGTGGAAGGCATCAATGGCAAGAAGGATCCGAATGGATTTCAGCATAGCCACTGGAGAAAAGGTTTCGTCATAGTCCAAACCAGGTCTTTGACGAAAACCCTTTGCAACAAGTCTAGCTTTATAGGTCTCAACCTGCCCATCTACACCAATCTTCTTTCTGAAGATCCATTTGCAGCCTACGGGTTTTACCCCTTCTGGAGCAAAGTCCAAAGTCCAAACTTTGTTGGTGTACATGGACTTCATCTCGGTCCGCATTGCATCCAGCCATTTTACCGAGTCACCGCTCCGAATGGCTTGCTGGAAGCTAGTAGGCTCACCATAATCCATAGTGCATTCCTCTCTATCCCCGTCTATGTGAAAAGCGTAGTATCTCTCGGGCGGATGAGACAGCCTACTACTCCTGCGGAGTGGCGCTGGGATGTCCGGTTCTCTTGAAACTTCCGGTTCTTCCAAGCTTTCAGTAATAGCTTGTGGTTCTGGAATTTCTTCCAGTTCTACTACGCTCCCACTTGATTCTTTTTCTAAAACTGATGTTCCAGAAAGTGGGCATGGCGAGAAACAAAAACCTTTTGTTCCTCTGTGTAATAGAAAAAATACCCCTGGAGTTCTTTGGGTATCCCACAAACTTATACAGTACTGAGCGTGCCTCGAGCTTGTCCGCATGCTGCTTTTTTACAAAAGATGGACATCCCCATATCTTCAGATATTAAAGATGGGGTTTCCTCCCACACCACATCTTATATGGTGTGGTAGCACAGTCTTGGAGGGAACCTTATTCAAAAGATATGCAGCTGATTCTAGTGCATAACCCCTGAAGGATCGCGGCAACTCAGCCTTACTCATCATGGAACGAACCATATCTAATATGGTTCGATTCCTCCTCTCCGATACACCGTTGTGTTGTGGTGTGTATGGAGGAGTAAGCTGAGAGAGAATTCCATTCTCTTTTAAGTAGCCCAGAAACTCGGCACTCAAGTATTCACCACCTCTATCAGATCTCAGTGTCTTGATACTTTTGCCTGTTTGTTTTTCAACTTCATTCTTGTATTCCTGAAATTTCTCAAAGGCCTCGGATTTGTGCTTCATCAAGAAGACATGCCCATACCTAGAGAAATCATCTATGAAAGTAATGAAGTATGAATAACCACTTCGCGCATTGTGTAGACATTGGACCACACACATCACTGTGTATGAGTCCCAAGAGCTCGCTTGCTCTTTCTCCGTGTCCAGTGAATGGAGTCTTTGTCATCTTTCCCATGAGACAAGATTCACAAGTGGCATAAGACTGATACTCGAACGGATTCAAGTATCCCTCTTTATGTAACTTTGTCAACCGTGTCTCATTAATGTGACCCAGTCTACAATGCCATAAGAAAGCCGATTTAATTCCGGAGACTTTCTTTTAAGTGTGTTCTGGACACTGAAAACCTGAGCTTGATTCAGTACGTATATGCAGTTTTTCAATGTACCTGACCCAATCAGAAATTGATTTAGGTGGATGTTTACTACATCGCTTACAAAAGTAAAATCATATCCTTCCTTAGAAAGTAAGGATACAGATATGATATTACAAGTGACACCTGGTACATAAAAAAAGTCACGCAGAATCAATATCTGCCCAGTTGTCAGTCCTAGATGATATTCCCCTACGGATTCAGCATACATGCTCATTCTGTTAGCAACCCTGAGAGTCATATCACCTTTCTTGATAACCCTACGGTTTCTCAGAGCCTGTAATGTATTACATGTTGGAGATAGTGCCCTCAGAGTCAATTATTGGATCACAGGCACGTGATTGCAATGATTGAGGGAGGACCTGTCCCAGTAGGACAGTCTTACTCAAGATGATAGTATGCTATCTGGTTTACCTTTATCATCGTGTACTGCTTTATGTGACCTGACATGTCGCTATTACACGTTGATAGAGCCCCTAGGATTCTTGCTTGACCACCAGCAGTATGAGGGCGATCATATAAGTGGGAGCTGGGGTCTATAATCACATCCTTAAAAGGTCCCTAGTCGTGGGAGTTTCGAGACAGGGCATCGATACTCCAGAATAGACTAGTGTATACAGTCGAGACCCCGACGAGGGGCGGTGGCCGGTCTCATAAGCCATTGGTGTCAGTTGGATCACCTAAGATGTATACAGGTGCTCATTGGGTTATGAGTACAACCGGACAGGACTCGCCGGGAACATGCTAGTTGGTCTTATACCTGACGTCAGATGACAGTTCCCTGGTGACATGTGTACAGGTTAGTTCATCGACCTGAGGATCATCATTTGTCTCGTGTGAGTTCCCACTGTACTTTGATTACTACCCTACCACGCTCAAAGGAGATGTGCAAACAGGTTTTAGTTGGGTACAGTCCCGAGCCACATGGAGGCAGTGAGCGGATCTTCAGCGGTTCGTCTCTCCCGGTATTGGGGGTGAGGTCGCGCTGTGTCTAGGAGAGCCATTACACGAAGCCCTCGGCCGAGACAGGAGATTTACTAGTAGGTATTCCAGTAGTATCTCAGGGTGTTCTGGGCTACACTCCGACACGACTTGTACCGCTTTTGGGGGTCTGACTTTTACCAACCCCTTAGGCCCGCCATGCGATGCTCATAGATGAACGAACCGGACTGTATGGATATTATCACTAACAGGCTCAGTAGGGTGTCAGGATGAGTTCGCTCATCGACGTCCCTTTTGGTCAATACCTGGTAGCCCGTTACGTATTGGCTTATACCTCTGACGTGCTAGTGGTTAAATCCACAACCAAGGTGTTGACGAGTCTTTAGAGTCCCCCACATTCAGTTGCTCAAGTTTTCGGGCGAAACGCTTTAGATGCCGTATGGAGATATGGCAGGGTTCGATCAGATACGTGCGGTATTGCACGGATCCGGATCGAACGGATTATACTAGCGAGCTTTGGTTTAAGCCGGATCCTAGTATAGTACAGTGTAGATTTTGTCTCATTGCATTTGTATTAGGTTGGAATACAGATGCGGGTGTCTATACATAGTATCGGGGTTTTCCTGTAATTTATTACGGGACCAGTTTTCTGGAGTTTCAAGTTTGCTTTCCGTTTCGGCCATATTTCATTTGTATCTTTCATTGGCCGAAAATTGGTGGAGGAGGGCTTATTTGCATTTGTGTAAATAAGCAATTGTGCAGGGGGTCTTTCATATTATTGTATCATGATACTTGCACACTTTCTTTAGTCATCATGTTTTGACTTTTGTGTGATCATGGTTGTTATTGATGGTTGATTTGGAGTGTTGGTTTTGTGTGATGATTATTCATCATGATGAGCTTTTCTCTTTCTTGCATGATCACACACCATTCCTCTCACTCACTTCCTCTCTCATTCTCCCCTCTCCCATTCCATGCCATGGCCGGCCATTCATTGAGGGTGGGGGATGTCCAAATTTAGTGTGGGGATTTTTTGTTCATTTCATGCTACAAAATTCCCATGTTCATCTCCAAAAAGACATAGTTCATTCTCCTCCACAAAATGGCAATCTCCATGAACCCCAAAATGAGACATGGTTCTACACAAATTCTACAGCAAACCTTGGGCACGTCGGCTCGCCAACTTCGTGCCCGAGTTGCCTCGGTATAGAGGTGGGAGCCTGTTAGTGTATATGCCCTAGAGGCCATTACTGTATCATACTAGTTTGTATATTACTTAATGGAAGCTTGGGATATTCACCTTGTATATACAATCTTGCTCAAAATAGTAGTATGCTATTTGGTTTGTTTCTACTTCAATGTGTACTTGTGTTTATTTTAGTATATCACCTATACACATTGGTGGAGCCCTTAGGATCTTTGCTTGATTACCAACGTTGAGATGGCAGTCACACTAGTGGGGGCTGGGTAATCTATAAGCACATCTTTATGTAGGTCCCTAGTCGTAGGACTATCGAGACAGGGTATCGATACTCCGGAGTAGACTAGCGCATGCGCTTCTCATCCCAGTGTGGGAGACGGTCTGTCCCACAGCCGTTAGTACGTCGTACTGGAGATAGTATGCGGGTGCTCGTTAGGTTACGAGTACACTGGACAGGACTCGTCGGGAACTGACCGGTTGGTATTATACCTATCGTCAGTTATCAGTTCCCAGGTGACATGAGTACAGCTTAGTCCGCTGACTTGACACTGTCACTTTGCCTCGAGGGTGTTCCCACCGTACTTTGATTACTACCCTACCACGGCTCAAAGGAGGCGTGCAAACAGGTAGTAGTTGGGTGCAGTCCCGAAGCACTTGGAGGCAGTGACGGTTAGACAGGATTCGTCTCTCCCGGTATTGGGGGTTGACATCGCGCTGTGTCTAGGAGAGCCATTACACGAGTAGTCCCTGGCCAGGGCAAGCGAGATATACTGGTAGGCTTCCAGTGTTATCTCAGGGTGTATTGGGCTTCACTCCGACACGACTTGTACTGCTATTAGGGGACTGACGTTTACCGCCCCGCTAGGCCCGCCATGCGACGTATCAGACGAACAGACCGGACTGTACGGAGATTGTCACATTCAGGCTCATTAGGAGTTTAGATGGGTTTCACCTCGTCAGTCTTCTTGTCGGCATCTACCTGGGGACCGTTACGCACAGCTAGTGCCGCTTGCGGGCTGTGGTTAAACCCACTGCCAGCGTAGTGTCGAGTCTTTAGAGTCCCACACAGAATGCTATTCGCCTTTAGGCAAAAGAGTAGAGGTCGCATGGTTTTGCGACAGGTCGCATGGTTTTGCGACAGGGTTCAGTCACATCCGTGCACTTGTGCACGTTTAGTGTCCGGACAGTTTACACTAGCGGGATTTGGTTTAAGCCAGATCCTAGTGTAAGTATTGGGATTGGTTTTATCCAGTTTGTATTCGTGTTCCTCGGAACGCGAATGCGGGTGCGTATGCACAGTTGACGGAGAGACAGAGGCAGATGATTCTCATTAGGGTTGTTGACCGTTGACTGTTGACTATTGACTTTTTGCTCAACCCTAATGAGAATATGATATGTAATTAACAATAATATTAATTAAGTATTGTGGTGACATGGTTGTTGAGGGGTTGACTTTGTTGACTTGTTGACTTTGTTGACCAGTTGACTAGGTTGGACTAGTTGACCATCATGATGACAATGGCTATCATTTCATGGCAAACACTTTTTACTTGCTTGTTCTCTTGTGCATTATGAGTGCATGAAATGATATAGCCATTTTGACTTAAACCATTTACACAATACTTGATTACTACTTTTGTGATGAAGGTTTTGGATTATGAGAGCCATGTGAGAAAAGTTTTGCTCATTCTATGATTTTCATTCTCTCTCTTGTGTTCTTGAGCTCTCATCTCCTTCCTCTTGCTCTCCCTCTCTTTAGTCTATGGTTCACTTGTCTCATGTGTTGAGAACCAAGAACCATAGAGAAAATCCCAACACACTCTCCTCTACTCACTCTAGTTTACAAGGTTTGGCAAACCGAGTGAACTAGTTTCTTCAAAGTTCGAAGAAGAAGCCAAAGGTAGAAGCTTTCAGGTGGATCGATCTTCGGCGCAAGGAGAAGACGGGGTGAAGCCGATCCGGACAACCATCGAGGCTTGAAGACGAAGGAGTTCAAGAAAGAAAGGTATAACCCCCTAACCGAGTAGTTAACAACTCCTAGTTAGGTTGTTAGTTAGATGTTTAACAAAGATCCGGATTTGAGTCCATGTTACCGCCTCTAGAAAATTGTTTTTCACCAAATTCTGCATGCCCGAAAGTACCGGGAGAGGTAGCATGGACTTACAGTGGTATCAGAGCCTAGTTAAACACTACCTAACATGTTAGCATAGTAACTAGAAATTCGATCGGAGAAAAAGTCTCGAAATACACCCGGATTTCAAACTTTCTGTCGATTTTCAAAGTGCTGCAAAAATTATTTGAGATATACCAAAAATCGACTCAGGGTTTTTAGAAGAAACTGCAAAAAATCGACCTACTGAATCGATCAACGTGCCGCGTTTCCGCGGCGGGAGCTTGCTCCAGCTGCGGAACCGCGGCCGAGTTGACTCGGTCGTGGGGTTTTATTTTTGCAGTTTGTTCATATGGGTATTTTGGGATTTTTGGAATATGTATTTTGTGCCCAGATTTTCCAGAACGAAAATTTTGTGTTTGGGGCCTGAAAATCCGTATTTTTGATCGAACTTCTAAAAGACTTAAGCTGACTGGTTTTTCTGTATTGTGATATTTGTATTGAACGTCTGCTAATCGCTATATGTCGATTAGTGGGGGTTTGTAACGTTTTGAAAATCGTTTCGGTGGAATTTCGAAAAAAACGGTAAAATAAGGGGGTTTTCTGTAAAAAAGTCAAAATACAAATATCTTATTATAAAAATTAAATATACATATTCTAGCTATGTAATTGCTATTATTTGGTGTTTATTGAGCCGCTGGTGAAATTTCAAATTTTCTGAAAAAAATATTATTTTATTATTATTTTAAGCCGTCACTAATACATTTAATTAAGGAAAATTACAAATTGGAATGAGTTGAAACAAATTTTGTGCATCATAAAACATTAAATAAAAATTTATCATGTGGTTTTTGGAATGAAATCATTTGCCAAAACGGTTTAGAAATTATTGAAGAAAAATGGCTTTTTTTTGGCGTAAATGGATGTTTGGGGTATTGTATTTATCATTTTTCATCACCCCACACCCGTACCCACACTCACAAACCCCCATTTTCCCTCCCCCATGGCTGAATTCAGCAGCCCCACCCATTTTCTCCACTTGAATTTCTATGTTAAGATGAAAAGAAATAAGAAGAAAGGGTATATAGATATAAGTATTGGTTGGGTTGACTTGGACTCCCTTTGACTTAGACCTCTCTACCCACTCTCACTCCCACACCCACACCCCCTCACCCCTCTCATTTTCGGCCAGAACTCAACAGCAGCCCCTCTTCATTCTTCTCCTCTCTTTTCCTCATCAAAAGTCTTCAAAAATCCATCAAATTTCCATCAAAATTAAACTAAAACTCAAATCTAACTCCTACCCATTTTTCATTTGCTATTCTTGCATGGATCTAGGGAGCAAGTTGGCATTTTAGTGGCTTGATTTTCATAATTGATCTCTTGATCATGAGGTATAATTCTAACCTTTTCTTAAATTGTGCTAATTGTTTCATGTTAGCTTAATTAGGTTTTTTTAATTAGTTCTAGGTGCTTGAATTAAAATTCAAGAGAAGGGTTTTGAATTAATGACTAGGGTTTGTGATCAAGTGAGGTTTTTATCAATTGCTTATGGTTGTAATGAGGAGATTAGCATGTAGTTGTATGCAAAATCTAAGTTAGTTGCTATTTGCTAATTTGTAAATTTAAAATTGTGATAACTTTGCTAATTGCTAACTAGGTTTTATAATTTGTCTAATAATTAGGTTTAAAAACCTAATTAGGGTATTCATAGCATTATTAATATTTTAAAGTGTAGTTTAATACTTTGGTTCATGAAAATCCAAGCTAGATCGTAGGTTGTGCATTTTTGCTATTAAATTGTTAAAATTGGTAAATATTGCAAACTAGGTTTTTAGCTTTAATTCAAAATGAGAGATTAAAAATATGGTTAGGGTTTCATCATATCTTAAATATTATATTGAGTGGTTTAATACTTTAGTTCATGAAAAACCAAGCTAAATTGATGAATTGTGAATTTTGCTTTAAAATGTGTTAAAAATTGATATTTTTGCAAACTAGGATTTTGGAAATTATGCAAATTTATGTGATTAAATTATGGAAATGGTTTTATTGACTTATTTAAGATATATAATAAATATATTGGCCGCTACATTCATTTAAACATCGAGTTTTGTACTAAAACGGGTAATTTTGCTTGCTAGTTTTTCGGAAAAACGGCTTTTAGAGTGAATTTGGGGTTTTCGTGAGTTTTAACCTATTTTATATTAAAATTAGTGTTCGTGAATGTGCAAATGAGTGTGATTGGATTTTCTCGATGGTTTGAAGTTCGTACATCGACATCGAGGGTTGGTTTGACTATTCTTGCATGTGTAGGCGATAGGTTTCGACCTATGCATGATACACGTGCCGATTTAGTTTTCGTATGCCGTTTCGATTTTGAATTGGGTTTTTAATGCGATACGGTGCGTTATGATATGTAGGTACCCCATGTGGACTTCGAGACGACAAGCAAGCGCGTGGCGACGTCGGCACCGGCGAGCGAGGACCAGGTGAGTAGATTTATATCTACGGGGAGAAGTCGGGTGGATGGCGTATAGCACCCCCACAGTCCGTAATTAGTACTATGTAGTATATTTTTATGTGTGATAGTTAGTGTGTTATGGTTAGTTAGGGGTAGAAATAACTAGCGTAGTTCCTAGTTGCGAACCATAGGATAGATTTGCACCCACACGCATACACTTGTATGTTTCTTATACTTGCACGGTGTTTGATGATATGGGATGACTTTGGAGTTGAGTCGATGATGTGGGCTTTGTGCCGCGAGATCGGTGATTTGATATGATTCGTATTTGGGATACGAAATGTGATTCTTGCGGGTTCGGGATGTGTGTTTACCCCCGCATTCTACTTTGAAAATGATATCAGTTGTACTAGACTTAGATCAGTACCCCAGATTATGATATGATAAGTGATATCTGAAATGTGATGAGATAGTGTGATATTGAACCGTACCCAGCTTTTGGGATGCCGTACGACGATTTACCGTACGAGCCTATATTGATGATAGATCCGCGCTCATGACTCGAGGATGTCAGATGATATACTGTATCGTACGCGATACTATTGAGGCGGGATCACCGACTTATATATATTTATATATCGACTTAGATGTTAGGCGGTTCCCTTACCTGTAGTTCAGCTTGTTAGTTCGGCCGTATAGTTTAGTGTAGTTGTTAGAGTAGATTAGACTTCTTACCTATTTCAAAAACTAACGAATCGTGGGCATTTTTAAAGACAGCTCAAGGGAATCTACGGACATTTCAAAAACGACGTATCTTTTCATAAAAACACCGTAGCCCTATTTTCAAAACCCCATGATTCGTGTTATTTCAAAAGGCACCATTCATAGGACTTATATTAGATTAATGCAGATTAGTTTTAGTTACGTCTAGTTTCAGCTCCCACTTTTTTTGTGGTTCGCTTTGCAGCGCATTCTTATATTATGTTTCATACTCCATTTTAATATCATGCTGATAGGACACCAGCACCATTACCGATGATGCGTATGTACCACGTACACTTACTTGCCGGCTCACACACATCTTCATCGGTAATTGCCATGTCACGTACACCTTAGAAAATATATTATTGCTTGACATAGCCTATTTGCGAATAGTTTAGACATTGTAGTTATTACCTGCTACTTCATGCATACTGTTATTCATTGTTATGCCGCATTCATGGATTCTCATGCATATATTCACTATTTTTCATGCTATTGAGGTTTGGATTTGGATTTCTATGAGATTTTCTGGATTTGGAGGAAAACCGCAAAAACACAAATAAACATATTCTCTCTTTTAAAATAAAAAGTGCGGTTTTTCCCATGATGTATGAGTCGTCCACCATGAGTTTGCTGATGGATTTGGAAACCCGATTCGAGGAGACGGATGAACCGTTTCGGGTACATGGTGGACCCGGTGCGGTACCCCGGGGCAAGAGGAATGTGGTGATGACGTTGAGCCTGGCAGGGGAGTACTACCTACCGGTGATTTTACCCGACGCGTCGGATATCCGGAGGATACCGTCGTGGTCTTGAGATTTATGGTAGGGGCCGGTCCGGATTGACGGTGCCCTAGATATTGAGATTGAGACATTGATATTTCGAGACAGTGAGATTTATGTTTTGTGTCGATGCTAGACACTATTGATGCTGATTTCATTTATGATACCTCAGTTTAAAAATACGAAGGAAATCTCACCAAATTATGAAAACAGTTTCTTCATTTACATGTATTCTGTTTCATGCATTCATACCTCATTCATAGGATATATTGCTACTTGAGGCACTGACACGGGCACATGAGTTTACACTCGGGTTAGATATTTACCCTAGCCTTGTTATAGGCTGCATGTTATATACTTATTTTGAGGATATATTATGATCATTGACCTAGGATTGCGTTATTTATGCGATTTCTGTGCGTAGATGTTTTTCTATTCACGAGTTGGCAACTCACCCCCGTTGTGCCCCAGTTTCTTGCAGATTTGCCGTACAGGTTTCATTACGGCTTGCGGGCTCAGTTTCATTCGGGTGATTTGCTAGTAGGTGGGTTTACTTGTATCATACCCCCATTATATACTTTGTATATCATTATTCTGTTGTATCTAGAAGTTCCATCAACCAAACATGTATTTTGAGATAGAGACCAGTGTTGTTTATTCTTTCGACCTTAGAGTCGCTCATTATATTTCTGGTGGTTTTGAGTTTCCTTTTGAGTTTTGATCCTCGCCGTCGGCGTTGTATATTTTATTGCTTGTGTGGTTGTGACCGTCGTTTGACGAAGAGCTAGCTCCCGCTTGGGGATGCCTTTTTTGTGGATTTCGTATACTATTCATGTTGTATCCCGTTTGGGGGCCAGTATTTACAAAGGAGACTCTGCCGAAATTTTCAGTAAATTTTTTTATGTTTTAAAAACCGCATAATTCGGCTTATGCTATTGAAATTACTTGCTTTAAGTTGTTTTTCCTGCACTCTACTATTTTCTTGGTTTAGATTTCTGGGTTTTCGGTTTACTTAGATTACGTACGCCTCGAGACGTTCGTAGTTTAAGTGCCGGTCATGTTCCGTACTTTCGGGGCGTGACAAAGTTGGTATCAGAGCGTTAGGTTTTACCTTCGGAGCGTAGGATGACCCTTGGTTGATGGAATAGGTGACTAAAGTAGAGTGACGTACCGTTGATATGTTCCGCGGCATATTTACGACACGCCACTCCACTTATGAAGCCTTAGGATGTACATTTCCTTGTTCAGTATTATATTCCTTCCTGATCTAGCCTCATCGGTACCAGTTTGGTTTTGCTGCTACGGTTACGGCAGGGAGAGCTACGGCTAGAGTTGTGGTCAGCATGAGCTCGTTATGAACGAGGACTGACCATGGCGTGATTCCGGCGACACACGATTGCATAGATGTGTCTTTTTACTGTGTTTCCGCGCCATGAGCGTTTGGCGGATCGCCTTTATGAGACTTCTCGGACGTGCCGATCAGTATCAGAGGATTGAGCCAATGATAGAGGCCAGCCAAATCTTGATGACCGTTGGTGTGTTGCTTATTCATGATGATTGAGGCACGGTTCAGCGTGCAGACGAGTGAGCCCGTTATTGCTGCGAACGACGAGATATCGCCCCTGATGTTGGAGCTATTGCAGTACGAGTTGTACTAAGAGATGATTGAAGGTCGCTAGTCACCGAGGATGAATGACTAAGACATGTGGTTCGTTCGCTACCCCGATGCGAGGTCATCAGACAGATTGATTCCAGCTGGAGACGACTTCACGCGGAGACGTTGGGAGTCGACAGAGACGATCGAATGTCAGAAACCTATTATTCCAAGTTTAAAGTAGTCGGAAAGACATGCAGGCAATTCTATGGTCCCTCTAGAAGAATGAAACCCTAACTCGACTTAATGACCGTGTGAAAGCCTTTGAACCTTCGGGTTTGCGGCAGTTCTGCGGCGCCATTAGTGAGGCTTGGGTTTGCCCTTCTACGGCTGGACCACCGATGCTGTGGTATGTACTCGATACTATTAAACTGTGCACAAGATGTTGAGCTCTTGGGGGATTATGAGGTTTTGACAACTCGATCAGATGGCTCGACTTAATTCAGATGCTAGGTGGTGAGATGCATTTCTTGGGAGACTCCAGATATGAGGATAGCCGTTGGAGCTTAGTCCATGCAGCCGCGACGAGACGAGTCCAAGGCAGACGACATTAGAGAAAAGTGGAATAAGAGGTTCGCACCAGATCTAGATGAGATGACGTTCCACTCCGCCGACATCAGAGAGGCGATGCGCATGCTGAGGCATGGTACTTGGACTTACCTTCCAGAAGGAGTCGCGATGAGTATGCAGTCGTTCCAGAGCAAGATGCAGATATAAGAAAGGACAATGACTTCCGGACAGTTGGCAGAGACGAGACATGGAAGAGACCGTGAGCAGGATTCCTTCCAGGACACTGCTGCAATGATACTTGCACTCAGGATCAGATGTGTCACGTACATTCAGAGAGCCAGAGGCCGACGCCAGTGATATGCTGCCTCACGAGTGGTCGCGATGATTGACCAAGAGATGACCAGAGGAGTGCCAGAACGGAATCGTCCCCGTTAGCACACCTGACAGGGCCGATGAGCCGATGGACCGAAAGATTGGTAATTCACAGTGAAAACTTTGACCCAGGAGTGGTCATGGTTACGCACCCCAGCAGGACAGAGTTCATGATCATCGACGAGACGTCCCACTAGTGACCGCGACAGTTGGCCGAGATTCTTAGAGGATGCGCTGGAGCGGTACTATTCCGCCATTATTGATTTTGGGTATTTTGGGCGATCTATTCGCAGGATTGATTTTGATGATTGAGTTTCATGATAATTGTTTTCATGGACCATGGTTGCACCTACTGAGTATTTACGATTTTGCACAGTGTTGCACTTGATATCGTTTTCGTTCTTTAGTTCACATGTTTGTGATTTTACGGTTTTAGACATTTGAGTTGATTTTGTGCATATGCACGCACACGATTTGGTTCCTGCACTCTGTATAGTTGATATATGCTAGCAGTGCAGTGATACGCCTCTCGTGCACTTAGATGCACTGGACTTCGATTTCGATGGTGATACTCGATATTTGTTTTGTGCACCTTGTGCACCTGATTGATTTTGCGCACGTTCGGCGCTTGATATTGGATTTCATGATTTCGTGCATGATGGATGCACCTGATTTGGATTTTTAGCGCCTGTTGGGCGCCTGTTACGAGATGCGATTTGGCGCACACCAGATGCACTAATTCGAGATTTTTTTTCGTGCATGTCAGATGCACCTGATTTTGCGGTCAGGCACACATGTTGCCTACGACAGATATTTCGTGCACACCCGATGCACTTAGATGTTGTTTCTGTGCACATGTATAGCATATTCATGGATTTGATTTCCGTGCGCACCAGACGCACGTAGTATTCATGTGCATATTTTGGGATTGATTTCTTATAGAGTAGTACGTTTTTATGATATTGCTATGTGTTTTCGTACTGAGCAGGACTAGTCAGAGGACAGTACCTGAATATATTTTGCATGCATTGATAGTTATTGAAGGGATTTCTAAAAGCGAGCTATAGCCTCAGTATTTACCTACATGTCTGATATGACACGAAATGTTTAAAACAAGAAGACCCTTCTAAATTGTTTCCAAAACGGCGGAACGTACAATTCAAACAAAAGTATATATGTATATAGTTATTTTCTTATGGTAGACGTCCGCCACTGTGCAGTGTTATACGCGTTGCACAGCGACTTAAAGAGATTTGGCATGCATTTCCTTCAGATGCTTACAGATATAGATTCGATATTTACATTTATAGTTTTGAGTTATATCATATTGGTTTTGATTTGATTTTGGCATTGATGTCTTCTCCACGACTCCGATGATCGCGGGATGCTTGGAGGAGTTTTGATTTGAGTTATATATTCATTTTTCAAGCGCATGCGCTGCGCTACGACTTGTTTTATGTATTCATGATTTCGGAGCCCCGACGACTTGATGGGTTTTCTTAGATGTTTTAGTATTTGGGGGAGTTTGAATTTAAATTCGGGGACCGAATTTCTTTAAGGGGGGAAGATTGTAACGTTTTGAAAATCGTTTCGGTGGAATTTCGAAAAAACGGTAAAATAAGGGGGTTTTCTGTAAAAAAGTCAAAATACAAATATCTTATTATAAAAATTAAATATACATATTCTAGCTATGTAATTGCTATTATTTGGTGTTTATTGAGCCGCTGGTGAAATTTCAAATTTTCTGAAAAAAATATTATTTTATTATTATTTTAAGCCGTCACTAATACATTTAATTAAGGAAAATTACAAATTGGAATGAGTTGAAACAAATTTTGTGCATCATAAAACATTAAATAAAAATTTATCATGTGGTTTTTGGAATGAAATCATTTGCCAAAACGGTTTAGAAATTATTGAAGAAAAATGGCTTTTTTTTGGCGTAAATGGATGTTTGGGGTATTGTATTTATCATTTTTCATCACCCCACACCCGTACCCACACTCACAAACCCCCATTTTCCCTCCCCCATGGCTGAATTCAGCAGCCCCACCCATTTTCTCCACTTGAATTTCTATGTTAAGATGAAAAGAAATAAGAAGAAAGGGTATATAGATATAAGTATTGGTTGGGTTGACTTGGACTCCCTTTGACTTAGACCTCTCTACCCACTCTCACTCCCACACCCACACCCCCTCACCCCTCTCATTTTCGGCCAGAACTCAACAGCAGCCCCTCTTCATTCTTCTCCTCTCTTTTCCTCATCAAAAGTCTTCAAAAATCCATCAAATTTCCATCAAAATTAAACTAAAACTCAAATCTAACTCCTACCCATTTTTCATTTGCTATTCTTGCATGGATCTAGGGAGCAAGTTGGCATTTTAGTGGCTTGATTTTCATAATTGATCTCTTGATCATGAGGTATAATTCTAACCTTTTCTTAAATTGTGCTAATTGTTTCATGTTAGCTTAATTAGGTTTTTTTAATTAGTTCTAGGTGCTTGAATTAAAATTCAAGAGAAGGGTTTTGAATTAATGACTAGGGTTTGTGATCAAGTGAGGTTTTTATCAATTGCTTATGGTTGTAATGAGGAGATTAGCATGTAGTTGTATGCAAAATCTAAGTTAGTTGCTATTTGCTAATTTGTAAATTTAAAATTGTGATAACTTTGCTAATTGCTAACTAGGTTTTATAATTTGTCTAATAATTAGGTTTAAAAACCTAATTAGGGTATTCATAGCATTATTAATATTTTAAAGTGTAGTTTAATACTTTGGTTCATGAAAATCCAAGCTAGATCGTAGGTTGTGCATTTTTGCTATTAAATTGTTAAAATTGGTAAATATTGCAAACTAGGTTTTTAGCTTTAATTCAAAATGAGAGATTAAAAATATGGTTAGGGTTTCATCATATCTTAAATATTATATTGAGTGGTTTAATACTTTAGTTCATGAAAAACCAAGCTAAATTGATGAATTGTGAATTTTGCTTTAAAATGTGTTAAAAATTGATATTTTTGCAAACTAGGATTTTGGAAATTATGCAAATTTATGTGATTAAATTATGGAAATGGTTTTATTGACTTATTTAAGATATATAATAAATATATTGGCCGCTACATTCATTTAAACATCGAGTTTTGTACTAAAACGGGTAATTTTGCTTGCTAGTTTTTCGGAAAAACGGCTTTTAGAGTGAATTTGGGGTTTTCGTGAGTTTTAACCTATTTTATATTAAAATTAGTGTTCGTGAATGTGCAAATGAGTGTGATTGGATTTTCTCGATGGTTTGAAGTTCGTACATCGACATCGAGGGTTGGTTTGACTATTCTTGCATGTGTAGGCGATAGGTTTCGACCGATGCATGATACACGTGCCGATTTAGTTTTCGTATGCCGTTTCGATTTTGAATTGGGTTTTTAATGCGATACGGTGCGTTATGATATGTAGGTACCCCATGTGGACTTCGAGACGACAAGCAAGCGCGTGGCGACGTCGGCACCGGCGAGCGAGGACCAGGTGAGTAGATTTATATCTACGGGGAGAAGTCGGGTGGATGGCGTATAGCACCCCCGCAGTCCGTAATTAGTACTATGTAGTATATTTTTATGTGTGATAGTTAGTGTGTTATGGTTAGTTAGGGGTAGAAATAACTAGCGTAGTTCCTAGTTGCGAACCATAGGATAGATTTGCACCCACACGCATACACTTGTATGTTTCTTATACTTGCACGGTGTTTGATGATATGGGATGACTTTGGAGTTGAGTCGATGATGTGGGCTTTGTGCCGCGAGATCGGTGATTTGATATGATTCGTATTTGGGATACGAAATGTGATTCTTGCGGGTTCGGGATGTGTGTTTACCCCCGCATTCTACTTTGAAAATGATATCAGTTGTACT
This sequence comes from Agapanthus africanus, assembly GCA_030015575.1. Lineage (NCBI taxonomy): Eukaryota > Viridiplantae > Streptophyta > Magnoliopsida > Asparagales > Amaryllidaceae > Agapanthus > Agapanthus africanus. Next base: position 412,431,137 of record JASDDO010000001.1, read on the forward strand.
AGACTTAGATCAGTACCCCAGATTATGATATGATAAGTGATATCTGAAATGTGATGAGATAGTGTGATATTGAACCGTACCCAGCTTTTGGGATGCCGTACGACGATTTACCGTACGAGCCTATATTGATGATAGATCCGCGCTCATGACTCGAGGATGTCAGATGATATACTGTATCGTACGCGATACTATTGAGGCGGGATCACCGACTTATATATATTTATATATCGACTTAGATGTTAGGCGGTTCCCTTACCTGTAGTTCAGCTTGTTAGTTCGGCCGTATAGTTTAGTGTAGTTGTTAGAGTAGATTAGACTTCTTACCTATTTCAAAAACTAACGAATCGTGGGCATTTTTAAAGACAGCTCAAGGGAATCTACGGACATTTCAAAAACGACGTATCTTTTCATAAAAACACCGTAGCCCTATTTTCAAAACCCCATGATTCGTGTTATTTCAAAAGGCACCATTCATAGGACTTATATTAGATTAATGCAGATTAGTTTTAGTTACGTCTAGTTTCAGCTCCCACTTTTTTTGTGGTTCGCTTTGCAGCGCATTCTTATATTATGTTTCATACTCCATTTTAATATCATGCTGATAGGACACCAGCACCATTACCGATGATGCGTATGTACCACGTACACTTACTTGCCGGCTCACACACATCTTCATCGGTAATTGCCATGTCACGTACACCTTAGAAAATATATTATTGCTTGACATAGCCTATTTGCGAATAGTTTAGACATTGTAGTTATTACCTGCTACTTCATGCATACTGTTATTCATTGTTATGCCGCATTCATGGATTCTCATGCATATATTCACTATTTTTCATGCTATTGAGGTTTGGATTTGGATTTCTATGAGATTTTCTGGATTTGGAGGAAAACCGCAAAAACACAAATAAACATATTCTCTCTTTTAAAATAAAAAGTGCGGTTTTTCCCATGATGTATGAGTCGTCCACCATGAGTTTGCTGATGGATTTGGAAACCCGATTCGAGGAGACGGATGAACCGTTTCGGGTACATGGTGGACCCGGTGCGGTACCCCGGGGCAAGAGGAATGTGGTGATGACGTTGAGCCTGGCAGGGGAGTACTACCTACCGGTGATTTTACCCGACGCGTCGGATATCCGGAGGATACCGTCGTGGTCTTGAGATTTATGGTAGGGGCCGGTCCGGATTGACGGTGCCCTAGATATTGAGATTGAGACATTGATATTTCGAGACAGTGAGATTTATGTTTTGTGTCGATGCTAGACACTATTGATGCTGATTTCATTTATGATACCTCAGTTTAAAAATACGAAGGAAATCTCACCAAATTATGAAAACAGTTTCTTCATTTACATGTATTCTGTTTCATGCATTCATACCTCATTCATAGGATATATTGCTACTTGAGGCACTGACACGGGCACATGAGTTTACACTCGGGTTAGATATTTACCCTAGCCTTGTTATAGGCTGCATGTTATATACTTATTTTGAGGATATATTATGATCATTGACCTAGGATTGCGTTATTTATGCGATTTCTGTGCGTAGATGTTTTTCTATTCACGAGTTGGCAACTCACCCCCGTTGTGCCCCAGTTTCTTGCAGATTTGCCGTACAGGTTTCATTACGGCTTGCGGGCTCAGTTTCATTCGGGTGATTTGCTAGTAGGTGGGTTTACTTGTATCATACCCCCATTATATACTTTGTATATCATTATTCTGTTGTATCTAGAAGTTCCATCAACCAAACATGTATTTTGAGATAGAGACCAGTGTTGTTTATTCTTTCGACCTTAGAGTCGCTCATTATATTTCTGGTGGTTTTGAGTTTCCTTTTGAGTTTTGATCCTCGCCGTCGGCGTTGTATATTTTATTGCTTGTGTGGTTGTGACCGTCGTTTGACGAAGAGCTAGCTCCCGCTTGGGGATGCCTTTTTTGTGGATTTCGTATACTATTCATGTTGTATCCCGTTTGGGGGCCAGTATTTACAAAGGAGACTCTGCCGAAATTTTCAGTAAATTTTTTTATGTTTTAAAAACCGCATAATTCGGCTTATGCTATTGAAATTACTTGCTTTAAGTTGTTTTTCCTGCACTCTACTATTTTCTTGGTTTAGATTTCTGGGTTTTCGGTTTACTTAGATTACGTACGCCTCGAGACGTTCGTAGTTTAAGTGCCGGTCATGTTCCGTACTTTCGGGGCGTGACAGGGTTATACAAATCTGTGATCTGTAATGTTATTGGAATGTGTATATGAATTCATTGGATTGTCGCGGGTGAATAGCCGGGGGTTGTGAGACGAGAGTTTTCTTTTCTTTCAATTCATGTAAATTTGTAAATTGATGTAATAATTATTTGTATGGCCGCACAACCGGGTCGGGGTTGTAGCCGTCATTGTATAATTTCTTTTTACTGTTTTTGCTCCTAGGATAGACCCATGGAGGGGGTGCACAAACTACCGGGTATGCCGAAGTGCCGAGTGGCCTACTCACGGAGTTGTTGCTTTGCTTCGGGTACTTGGCGGGTAGTTTGCCGCACCCGTAGGGGTCTTGGGTGGGGTATTGGCTATTCACCGCGACCGTGTAATCTGCTTTTCGTTACAGGCTCGTACGAATTGCGGGTTCCTAGTATATCCAATGTGTTCATCTGTGATCTGAAATGGCTATCATTGCAGTATATCTATATATGATATTATTTAGGCGTTGCTTATGTTTTACAGCCGCGCTAGCCCAGCCCCCGCTCTGTCGTTAGTTAAGTAACCTAACGGGTAATGACGGGCCCCGTGGTGAATGCGAATGGCATAAGCGTACGTCATATTTTGGTTGTTTTCTGCAATGGTAGGATTAAATGATGGGACGCATTAAAAGAACTAATGCAAGAATATCACGCATTAAAAGAACTAATGAAAGAAAAATAAACCAAGTAAAAGTCGTTGGAACACTTTCGAAAAACCACTCGGTTCTTTTCAAAACTAACTTTTAAATACGGATCCTGAGCCACTCCTTTTAAAAGCTATCCCGTTCCATCGATTATATCAAGTTCACTACGTTCACGGTTTAGCCAAAACCATTCGTAGCCCTCCGTCGTTTCACATGGATGGTCAATAGTATTCAAGCTATGTTTGTTGGCCAAAGTCAAGGCATAGTGATTGGTAGCTATTGGGTATTCATGTGCAGCATAGATAGATGCGTTAGTTTGGAACAGTCGTACTGCCTTGTTGGCCAAAGTCAAAGGTAGGTGCGGGTGGATTCAAATTAACCTGGAGAACGACGGGTAGAACTTGACATGTGACTTATGATTTGTTGGCCAAAGTCAAGGTCATAAGAGCATGGGGCAAAAATCCACATCGGGAGTTTCAAAAGAACTGAAACTTGCTAGTGTTGCATACCATTTAGAGTGTGATGATTCTGGTAGGATTCCTTCAGTCTCGTCACACGAAGATATTTGGATCCCGATCCTACTGTAAGTATATGCTACTCCTCGGAAAATTTCTCACTTAACGATCAATGCTATAAACCAAGTAGGTGTCTAGAAAGGTGTTAGCGGGGCTACGCCCCCAGGGAAAAGAGGTTATTTAATTGAGGAACTTCGCGAAAGCGTTGGAAAACCTCCCTCGAAGTACCAACACTGGCCTGGCTGAACGGTTAAGCAAGTATTGTACGGTGAGATTGATCCTGACTAATTCTTCCTTTTGGTTTGAGGAGGGATTCGAGAAACAGTGGGAGCCATCCTGTTTAGACAAACTAAAAACCATTCTAAACTTGCAATAGCATCATGCTGAGTGTTTCTTCTCTCTCCCAATTGCAGCGACTAATCGACATGACTGGACTTAAGTTACTCCTAGATAAAAACATACTGACAGGGCCAAACTACAAAGATTGGCTCAGGAATGTCAAGATGGCAATCACTTACGACAAGCTGGGGTATCTTCTTACCACCAAAGCTCCCCCTGTCCCAGGTCCCAAAACCAGCGTCGCGGATAAGGAAATCCGTAAGACCTGGGAACTAGACTGCGTGAAGGCCAAGTGCCTCGTGCTTGCCTCTATGGACAATGAACATCTGAGGAGGCACGAGAATATGGACCTGGAATCCATATTTCTTCATACAAAAGAATTGTATGGAGAGCAATCTCGTATCGCAAGATACGAAGTGTCGAAGAAGTTATTTTCGGCAAGATTGGCCGTCGGATCATCGGTAGCGGAACACGTGCTTAAGATGATTGGCTACATTGAGGAGCTCGCGGACCTTGGGACCACGTTGGAGAATGAGCTCTATACGAACTTGATTCTCCAGTCCCTTCCTTCCACTTATGCCCAGTTCATACTGAACTTCAACTTACAAGAAAAGGAAGTTGAACTTTCAGAACTCCTCAACATGCTGAGGAGCGCAGAGGGCACCCTACAGAAAGGTAGGGAAACATCCATTTTTTTTGTAGGAGTATCTTCTTCTTCTAGGTCCAAGGCGAAAGCCAAGGGAAAGAAGAAGAAAGCCCCCGCCAAACCAAGGGGCGGTGTTAGTAAAGTGGATACGAAGGGAAAGGCAAAAGCAACAAAGAAAGTGGGAAAGCTTGTGGATAAGGAAGAATGCTTCTATTATCATAAGAAGGGACACTGGAAGAATGATTGCAGGGCTTGGAAAGCCAGAACACGGGATCTGAAGCAGGTTGCGGCTTTAGCTTCAGGTGTGTATGTTATTGAAAACTGTCTTTCAATAAACTCTACTTCCTGGGTATTGGATACCGGATCAGGATCTCATATATGTAATTCTTTGCAGGCGTTGAGAAACCATAGGGTTTTGAAGGCAGGTGACATGACCCTCAAAGTTGTAAACGGAGCTAGCATGGATGCTAAGGCCGTGGGGGACTATCACCTGGGAATGTCAGATGGACATGTTTTGGTTTTGCGTAATTGCTTTTTTGTACCAAACGCAACTTGTAATATCATTTCTATATCTTTGGTTTCTAAAGAAGGTTATGAATTTGCGTTTGGAAGCAATGTTGTAAACATTCACCTTAATCAAGTTCTGATTGGGTCAGGTACATTGAGCAATGGTATATACGTATTAAACCAACCACAGATTTTCAATGTCCAGAATACACACAAAAGAAAGTCTCCGGAAATCAATCAGACTTTCTTATGGCATTGTAGACTGGGTCACATCAATGAGAGAAGGTTGACGAAGTTACATACAGAAAGATATTTGAATCCGTTCGAATATCAATCGTATGCCACTTGTCAATCCTGTCTCAAAGGAAAGATGACAAAGACTCCGTTTACTGGACACGGAGTAAGGGCGAGCGAGCTCTTGGGACTCGTACACAGCGACGTGTGCGGTCCAATGTCTACACATGCGCGAAGCGGTTATTCTTACTTCATTACTTTTACGGATGACTTTTCAAGGCACGGTTATGTCTTCTTAATGAAACATAAGTCCGAAGCCTTTGGAAAATTCCAGGAATATAAGAATGAAGTAGAAAAACAAACCGGCAAAAGTATCAAGATCCTAAGATCGGATCGAGATGGTGAATACTTAAGTGCCGAGTTCCTGGACTATTTAAAAGATAACGGAATTCTCTCTCAGCTTACTCCTCCATACACTCCGCAACATAATGGTGTATCGGAGAGACGGAACCGAACCCTATTAGATATGGTACGGTCCATGATGAGTAACGTTGAGTTACCGCGATCATTCTGGGGGTATGCGCTAGAATCAGCTGCATAACTTTTGAACCGAGTTCCCACTAAGACTGTGCCTACTACACCATATGAGATGTGGTGTGGGAAGAGACCTTATCTTAATCACATTAAGACATGGGGAAGTCCAGCTTTTGTCAAAAAGCAGCATGCGGACAAGCTCGAGGCACGCTCAGTACAGTGCAAGTTCGTGGGATATCCAAAGAACTCCAAGGGATATTTCTTCTACTGCGAAGAGGAACAAAAGGTTTTTATTTCTCGTCATGCCTACTTCTTGGAAACTGAGTTTTTGGAAAACCAGATAAGTGGGAGCACAGTAGAACTGGAAGAAATTCCAGAACCACGAGCTATTACTGAAAGCTTAGTGGAACCAGAGGGTTCAAAAGAACAGGACATTCCTACGCCGCTCCGCAGGAGTAGTAGGCAGTCTCATCCGCCCGAGAGATACTACGGTTTTCTCATAGACGGGGATAGAGAAGATTGCATCATAGATTATGATGAGCCTACTAGCTTCCAGCAGGCCGTTCAGAGCGTTGACTCGGTAAAATGGCTGGATGCAATGCGGACCGAAATGGAGTCTATGTACACCAACAACGTATGGACGTTGGACATTGCTCCAGACGGGGTAAAACCCGTAGGATGCAAGTGGATCTTCAAAAGGAAGATTGGTGTAGATGGACAGGTTGAGACCTATAAAGCTAGACTGGTTGCAAAGGGTTTTCATCAAAGACCTGGTTTGGACTATGACGAGACCTTTTCTCCAGTAGCTATGCTGAAATCCATTCGTATCCTTCTTGCCATTGCTGCCTTCCACGATTATGAGATTTGGCAGTTAGACGTAAAAACTTCTTTTCTAAATGGAAATTTAGAGGTGTGTGTTTATATGGACCAGCCGGAGGGTTTCATTCAGAGTGGGAGCAGCGGAAAGGTGTGCAAGTTGCTTAAGTCCATCTATGGACTAAAGCAGGCATCGCAGAGTTGGAACATCTGTTTTGATGAGACGGTCAAGGAAATTAGCTTTATCAAAAATTCAGATGAACCAACCAACTCTAGTAGATTTGTAGCGAGAACTGTAGTATTCCTCGTTTTGTACGTGGATGACATTCTCTTAATAGGAAATGGCATTCCTATGCTACAATCTGTCAAGGGGTTCTTGTCACACAGGTTCTCCATGAAAGACCTGGGTGATGCCTCTTACATCCTGGGGATCCGGATCCATCGTGATAGATCCAAGAGGATATTAGGACTTTCACAGTCCAGGTACATCGACACCATACTGAAAAGATTCAGTATGGAAGATTCCAAGCGCGGTAACCTACCGGCTTGTCACGGGATCACCCTCTCTAAAGAGATGTCTCCCAAGACTGATTTGGAGAGGGATCGCATGTCTATTATACCCTACGCGTCTGCGGTAGGCTCTATAATGTATGTAGTGTTGTATACCAAACCGGATGTAGCTTATGCACTGAGTGTGGTAAGCCGGTATCAGTCAAACCCTGGGGAGAAACACTAGATAGCAGTAAAGAACATTCTCAAGTACCTGAGAAGGACTAAGGAGATGTTCTTGGTGTATGGCGAAAAAGACCTCCAGATCGAGGCCTTTGCTGACTCCAGCTTCCAGAGTGACAAGGATGATTCCAAGTCCATGTCGGTTTTTGTCTTTACCCTCAATGGAGGGGCGGTGTGTTGGAAGAGTTCCAAACAGGAAACCGTTGCAGACTCGACGATGGAAGCGGAATACATCGCTGCATCTGATGCCGCAAAAGAAGCTGTCTGGATGAGGAAGTTCTTGAAAGAACTTCAGGTGGTTCCGTCCATTGTTGATCCAATACCTCTGTATTGCGACAACAACGGGGCTATAGCTTTAGCGAAGGAACCCAGGTCCCATCAGAGATCCAGACACATCTTAAGGCGGTATCACCTGATCAGGGAGATCGTGGATCGCCAGGAGATTGAGGTTCGGAGGGTTGCTTCAGAAGATAACACTGCAGATCCATTCACCAAGGCCTTGCCCCAGACTCAGTTCGAGCAGCTGATCGAGATGATAAGTCTTGATGCGCCAGTATATGGCCTTAGTGCAAGTGGGAGATTGTTAGTGTATATGCCCTAGAGGCCATTACTGTATCATACTAGTTTGTATATTACTTAATGGAAGCTTGGGATATTCACCTTGTATATACAATCTTGCACAAAATAGTAGTATGCTACTAGGTTTGTTTCTACTTCAATGTGTACTTGTGTTTATTTTAGTATATCACCTATACACATTAGTGGAGCCCTTAGGATCTTTGCTTGATTACCAGCGTTGTGATGGCAGTCACACTAGTAGGGGCTGGGTAATCTATAAGCACATCCTTATGCAGGTCCCTAGTGGCAGGACTATCGAGACAGGGCATCGATACTCCGGAGTAGACTAGCGCATGCGCTTCTCATCCCAGTGTGGGAGACGGTCTGTCCCACAGCCGTTAGTACGTCGTACTGGAGATAGTATGCGGGTGCTCGTTAGGTTACGAGTACATTGGACAGGACTCGTGGGGAACTGACCGGTTGGTATTATACCTATCGTCAGTTATCAGTTCCCAGGTGACATGCGTACAGCTTAGTCCGCTGACTTGACACTGTCACTTCGCCTCGAGTGTGTTCCCACTGTACTTTGATTACTACCCTACCACGGCTCAAAGGAGTCGTGCAAACAGGTAGTAGTTGGGTGCAGTCCCGAAGCACTTGGAGGCAGTGACGGTTAGACAGGATTTGTCTCTCCCGGTATTGGGGGTTGACATCGCGCTGTGTCTAGGAGAGCCATTACACGAGTAGTCCCTGGCCAGGGCAAGCGAGATATACTGGTAGGCTTCTAGTGTTATCTCAGGGTGTATTGGGCTTCACTCCGACACGACTTGTACCGCTATTAGGGGACTGACGTTTACCGCCCCCCTAGGCCCGCCATGCGATGTATCAGACGAACAGACCGGACTGTATGGAGATTGTCACATTCAGGCTCAGTAGGAGTTCAGATGGGTTTCACCTCGTCAGTCTTCTTGTCGGCATCTACCAGGGGACCGTTACGCACAGCTAGTGCAGCTTGCGGCCTGTGGTTAAACCCACTGCCAGCGTAGTGTCGAGTTTTTAGAGTCCCACACAGAAAGCTATTCGCCTTTAGGCAAAAGAGTAGAGGTCGCATGGTTTTGCGACAGGTCGCATGGTTTTGCGACAGGATTCAGTCACATCCGTGCACTTGTGCACGTTTAGTGTCCGGACAGTTTACACTAGCGGGCTTTGGTTTAAGCCAGATCCTAGTGTAAGTATTGGGATTGGTTTTATCCAGTTTGTATTCGTGTTCCTCGGAACGCGAATGCGGGTGTGTATGCACAGTTGACGGAGAGACAGAAGCTGAGGATTCTCATTAGGGTTGTTGACCGTTGACTGTTGACTATTGACTTTTTGCTCAACCCTAATGAGAATATGATATGTAATTAACAATAATATTAATTAAGTATTGTGGTGACATGGTTGTTGAGAGGTTGACTTTGTTGACTTGTTGACTTTGTTGACCGGTTGAGTAGGTTGGACTAGTTGACCATCATGATGACAATGGCTTTCATTTCATGGCAAACACTTTTTACTTGCTTGTTCTCTTGTGCAATATGAGTGCATGAAATGATATAGCCATTTTGACTTAAACCATTTACACAATACTTGATTACTACTTTTGTGATGATGGTTTTGGATTATGAGAGCCAAGTGAGAAAAGTCTTGCTCATTCTATGATTTTCATTCTCTCTCTTGTGTTCTTGAGCTCTCATCTCCTTCCTCTTGCTCTCCCTCTCTTTAGTCTATGGTTCACTTGTCTCATGTGTTGAGAACCAAGAACCATAGAGAAAATCCCAACACACTCTCCTCTACTCACTCTAGTTCACAAAGTTTGGCAAACCGAGTGAACTAGTTTCTTCAAAGTTCGAAGAAGAAGCCAAAGGTAGAAGCTTTCAGGTGGATCGATCTTCGGCGCAAGGAGAAGACGGGGTGAAGCCGATCCGGACAATCATCGAGGCTTGAAGACGAAGGAGTTCAAGAAAGAAAGGTATAACCCCCTAACCGAGTAGTTAACAACTCCTAGTTAGGTTGTTAGTCAGATGTTTAACAAAGATCCGGTTTTGAGTCCATGTTACCGCCTCTAGAAAATTGTTTTTCACAAAATTCTGCATGCCCGAAAGTACCGGGAGAGGTATCATTGACTTACAGAGCCCGTAAAAGAAGCCGGCGACGTGGTGCCTTTCCGGCGACGAGGTGGAGACCGGAGCTTCCGCGGGAGATCGGGACCACGACGAGAAGACCGGAGGACACGGATCTGTCGGTATATCTCTCTTCCCCATCTTGTAGTTATCTAGAACTAGTTAATGGCCCGATCCGGGTTTTAGTGCGCGGTGGTGCCGGTTCAAGAAAAATTAAAGTTAACCATCGCTTCCGCATTTGGCCTCGGGATGGAGGCCGGGGCGCCGCTGTGCACTTACAGTGGTATCAAAGCCTCGCCATTAACATAGTCTAGCTTTGTCTAATGTGTTTTACATTTCCGATCGAACAATTTTCCAAAAACCGTATTTTTCTTCACATCAGTTTCTGTCGAAATTTTTTGAAGTCCAAAAATTTTTCAGGTTGTTTCAGAATGATGTGTAGGACATTCTAAGAGTTCTGTGAAAATTTGGGCTCGTGAACAGTCCAAACGACCGCGGAACCGCAGCCAAACCCATGCTTGGGCCAGGGTTCCGCCGCTACTTGAACTGTTCAGTCCCCCAAAATTCTACAGAAGCTCCTGAATGGAAAATAGGTTTTCTGGAATGTTAATTTTTGGGCCCAGGTTTCTTGATGTGCTACAGTAGTACTTGGGGGCCCACTTGGTAAATTTGATCGATCGGATATTTAAAACACATTATTTCACAGTATTTACATTATATCTGCGACCGTGAATGTCACTTGATCGGTAAATCCTGTCTAACTGCTATAGCCCGGTTAGACGGATTTGCGAACGTGATTTTCACGTTGATGTTCTGTGTATTTCTGTGATGTTGCAGATCGGTCGGTGGGGATTGCCTGGATGCAATGCTAGTACAGTTTTTGTTGTATTATGTATATTTGATATTGCGGGGCGAGCGTCCGACATGTGGACTGCCGTCACTGCCTGTTTGTATTATTATTTTGGGGCACGACCAGGTTGCGGTCGATGTACCCATTGTATGTATATTTTACTTTCTGTACTAGGATTGCCCCGCGGAGGGGTGCACGGATAGCCGGATTCTAGAGGGCAACAAGCCCGCATCTCATGGCATTGAGACGGAGGGGGCTTCACTCTAGAATTGGCGGGCTATTCGCCGCACTAGTAGGGGGTACAGGTTGACCCAGGAGGGGTGCCCAAGTTACCGGATTCCGTGAAGTGCCGGGTGGTCCATTCACGTTGCTGAAGGGGGCTGCCTCGCTTCAGGTTTTGGCGGGTAACTTGCCGCTCCCATAGGGGTCTAGGATTTCATTGCACAGGCTATCCACACGACCAGGGGAACGTCGGGTTTCAGTAGTGGCTCTGTGAAACCCGGGGATCCCAGATATCTGTATTGTTCTGTGATGCTGTACATTTCTGTGATGTTGCATTTTATCACGCCTTGAGCGAAATATTATATATTGGTATATATATTAGTAGATGTTGTATATGTTTTACATCCGCGCTAGTCCAGTCCCCGCTCTGTCGGTAGTTAGCTAACCTAACGGGTAATGACGGGACCCAGTGGCGAATGTGGATGGCATATACGTACATCAGTATATTTTCGTTCTTTTTGGTGTGATCAATTGATGGGACTGCGTTGATTCGGATCAATGCAAGTTAAAAACAAACCTAATCTGATGTTGTTGGAACACTTTTCAAAAAGCTGTTATTGCAAGGATGTTCACTTTTGTTTTGCATCGTGGTATTCAGTTAGAATATCCTGCTCCTCAGTCGACGAGGCAAGGGCCGAGATCCCTTCACCGGGAGTGACCCCTTGGACAAAAAGTTTGCGTCAGGGCAGTAACTTCACTATAGCCGATTACTTTTGCTTTGCATCGTGGTATTCAGTTGGAATATCCTGCACCTCATTCTACGGGGAAAGAGCCGAGATCCCTTCACCGGGAGTGACCTCTTTAGCAAAGGTTTTCGTCACTATATTTTAAAGCTATCAGTTCCTACAATGATATCAAGTTCATTACGTTAAAGGTTTTCGCCAGAAACCAATCGTAGCCCTCCGTCGTTTCATATGGGTGGTCAATAGTATTCAAGCTGTGTTTGTTGGCCAAAGTCAAGGCACAGTGTTTGGTAGCTATTGGGTTATTCATATGCAGCATAGATAGATGCATTGGTTTGGGGCAGTCGTATAGCCTTGTTGGCCAAAGTCAAGGGCTTGTACGGGTGGGCTCAAATTAACCTGGAGAATGACGGGTAGAACTTGACATGTGACTTATGATTTGTTGGCCAAAGTCAAGGTCATAAGAGCATGGGGCAAAAATCACATCGGGAGTTTCAAAAGAACTGAAACTTTCCAGATATGCGCATACCTTCTGGAGTGATACCGTGAGAGGATTCCGTCACGTTGTCATGTGATGATAGTCGGATCCCGATTCCCACTGATGAGTTAGTTTACTCCTCGGGTGATCCCGACTAATTCTTCTTTCAGGTTTGGAGGAGAATTTGACGGTACAGTGGGAGGCTTCCAGATTAGATAAATTGGTAACCATTCTGATATAGGTTAGAGTGCACGCTGAGTGTTTCTTTTCTCTCTCTCTTTGGCAACGACCATTGACCCGACCCTAGACTATGACTCAGAAACCAAAATTAACCGAACCTTCTTAAACACTGCCTTTTGGATTGTCAGAGTTGCAAACCTCATTGCCACTCCTACTTTTACCCTTTTCTCCAGGACACCCCGTATTATTACGAACGTCCACTTCCATTGGACAAAACCATCGTATGGTTATATACGAACTCGAAGGAATTTATTCGAGGATGGTTTCCGGTTCTGGAGAAAACGGATAGGACTATTCAGTTGTCTTTTTCTTTTACCTTCTCTTAGGTTGCGAGTACTCCTTGGTTTAGGAGTAGTACACCTATTACGCAAATTGGATAGTCTTCTTTCAAACCTTAGGCTGGTGCCGAACGGTGGGGAATGAAGAAAACCAATTAGCATAACGAGGGTGTGCAGAAGGTATTAAGTTAAGACAAAGCAAGTGATTAGTAAGAGGGCAAAGTAAACTGCGACTGCTACTCACGACCAAACCAAGTATTTCTTCGCCAATCCTAAATCACCTTTGTATTTCTCCAGGACACTCCGTATCACTACGAAGATCCACAGTTTATTGGATACTCCATCGTATGGTTATATACGAACTCGAAAGGAACTTATTCCAGTTCGGGGATGGATTCTGTTCCAGGAGAAATAGGAATAAGGTTTATTCGGTTGTCTTTTATCTTCACCTTCTCTCGCTTTGCGAGTGTTCCTAGAATTAGGACAGTACACCCATTATGCTTATTGGATAGTCTTCTTCCAAACCATAGGCTGGTGCCGAACGGTAGGGAAGGAAGAAAACCATTTGGCCTAAAAGGGTGTTCAGAAGGTAATGACTAAAGACATAGAAAGGGATTTGGAAAGATGGCAAAGAATTACACGGTTACAGTTGTGAATCTGAATTATGGAAGAGGTATTACTAGGAATACTGGGATACCCCATTGAAACATTTAAATGTTTCAGTTTCACTGTGTACTGTTAAACGAAAACTGATTTCCCGATTAGATACTTACTCCAGGGTATGTATTTACTAGGTATGATTCTCACATCTGTATGGTTTTACAGATGACAAGTGGGAGTAAGTTATTGGGAATTGGGTGATCATCCTCATTATATCGGGATTCGTTGTAATCGGTGATATTTGAGGAAGTCACCTGGGTTGTTTGCCGGACGGCAAATATTTGGTTTTGAATATCCGCTGTTATGCACCAATTTCAAATTGATATATCTGTACGTCTATTTTCATAGAGTGAGATATACCTTTTTGAAATTATGTCTGTGACATTTACCTATATCAGTGGATGGTTAGGTAAGGAGCATTAAACAGCGGTGTAATTCTTCTTAACCATAAGTACAGTTTTCAACCTACGACACACGGTGAATGAGTTATCAGACTCAAGGGACTTATACAGAGTATTGTATGTTGTGCAGGGTCCATCAGGACAGAGGGGTTGGTCCTCGTACTATATTCGGTTTACTTATGACTTCTCTAGTTTTTAGACAGGTGTTTCGAGCAAACACAGGGTCCGAATTTTAAGAAGTTTTAAGTATTTGAATAAAGTAGAGAACCAGGTATTGCAAGTATCGGGATTCTTCAAAGTGATCGAAGATGTAGATACTTGTGTATGGTGTTCAGTTGATAGTAATGATTAAGAGAACTTCCTTCTCTTTCAGGTTACTCATAATTGGAAGCATTCCTAAGTTGAGTAACGCTGATCGACCTCCTTCCATTTAGTTGACATGCACTGGAGACAGCTGCATGATTTGAATCTGGTTCAATTAAATCAGTGCCTCTGGTTCTATATTGGATATAGAACAGTTCATATCTTAACGATGTTAAGATACGGGGAGTTGTCTGGCTTTTGATTAAAACCAGACTCTGGATAACTCAAGGCTTGTTTCTGTAATGGCTGTTTGTGGGTTGACCCAGGCAATGACGCGGGTTGACTTTCTACCATCTGGAAGATCAATAGCGATATTGTTCTAGACTCGCCACAGTTTTAATAAAAATGGATTTTTCAGAAAACAGTAGTGGGCGTATGGTAGAACTGGAAGTGATTCCAGAACCACAAACGATTACTGAAGATTTTATATGAACCTAAAGATTCAATCTGGATTGACATTCCATTAGCCACTCCGCAGATAAGGTGGGTAACTTCAAGCACCCGAGAGGTACTCCGGTAGCCTCAACGACGGTGACAGGGAAGTTGTTGTTTACCCAGAATTGCCATTGCTGTTGTTCCAGACCGTGAGACCCGGCAGGAGGATGAGTATAGCGTCGTTCTAAACATGCTTTGGAAGTGTACGTGTATATGACTCTGCCAGAGGGTTGTCGTGATCAGTGGGAGCAGCGGAAGCAATGGTGGCCAGGTAGCTTATGTCTATTTATAGACTAAAGCAGATATAGCGGAGATAGATCATCAATTTCTGATGTGACAGTCATAGGTTTAGCTTCATCAGAATAGGGGATGGATCTGTTAAGAAGGTAGTAGGGTGTGATGTCATGGTATTTGGATGACATACACAGAGTAGGAAGTGATATTCCTATACTACGATCGGTTATACTTTGGTCGTCACACAGTGGTTTCTCCACATGGGACTTGGACATTATATCAGACATACTGGTTACTGGATCTATGGTTTTAAATCTAGATTTGGGTGGTTTCCCAATCAGGGTACTTAGACAGTATTCTTAGAGTATTTAGAATGGACGACTCCTGGCATGGTGGTGTACCTGCAGGTGATGGAGTCACCCTCTCTAAAGGTGTCTTACAGACTAAAGGTGAGAGGGATGTGCATGATTGGCAGATCACTTGCTCAGGCAATTGAGTCAATCATGAGATGTCAAGTACCACACCAGATATTATTCTTGCACTAGATGCAATAAGTTGACATTGATCCAATCATGGAGAAATAGTCGGAAGCAGTTTTAGAACATAAGTGGATGTTCTAGGGATTTGATAACGACAGCCTCAATCGAGAGACAGTTATCATTCCAGGCTTCCAAGGTGACCTGGACGACAAGGAGGTTGTCAGAGTTATATTTTTCCTTCTGACGAGGGGCAGTATTTTGGATAGGTGGTCCAAGGCAATACTGAGGGAGGCATGGCGCAGGATACTGATTAAGTTCAGTTGTCGATACAGTCTAAGAAGTTTGGATTTGGAGTTCATTTATGAGCTAGGTCCCATCAGACATCTAGACACATTCTAAGACAGGTATTGGTCATTTCGGGAGATGGTTTTCTCTGCGAACTTGAGATATAGAGAGACATAGAAAGAAACATCAAAGCGGATCCACTCACTGAGGCTATTCCTCGAACGCAATAGTTTAGCAAATGAGCTTTGTGAGACTGACTAGTAGAGGAGTTGGGTGTTCGGTATCACACGGGCTGTGAGTATGCGACATCGCAATAAATAGCCTTAAGTGCAAGTGGGAGATTGTTGGAGATAGTGCCCTCAGAGTCAATTATTGGATCACATGCACGTGATTGCAATGATTGAGGGAGGACCTGTCCTAGTAGGACAGTCTTACTCAAAATGATAGTATGCTATCTGGTTTACCTTTATCATCGTGTACTGCTTTAGGTGACCTGACATGTCGCTATTACACGTTGATAGAGCCCCTAGGATTCTTGCTTGACCACCAGCAGTATGAGGGCGATCATATAAGTGGGAGCTGGGGTCTATAAGCACATCCTTAAAAGGTCCCTAGTCGTGGGAGTTTCGAGACAGGGCATCGATACTCCAGAATAGACTAGTGTATACAGTCGAGACCCCGACGAGGGGCGGTGGCCGGTCTGACAAGCCATTGGTGTCAGTTGGATCACCTAAGATGTATACAGGTGCTCATTAGGTTATGAGTATATCGGACAGGACTCGCCGGGAACATGCTAGTTGGTCTTATACCTGACGTCAGATGACAGTTCCCTTGTGACATGTGTACAGGTTAGTTCATCGACCTGAGGATCGTCATTTGTCTCGTGTGAGTTCCCACTGTACTTTGATTACTACCCTACCACGCTCAAAGGAGACGTGCAAAAAGGTTTTAGTTGGGTACAGTCCCGAGCCACATGGAGGCAGTGAGCGGATCTTCAGGGGTTCGTCTCTCCCGGTATTGTGGGTGAGGTCGTGCTGTGTCTAGGAGAACCATTACACGAAGCCCTCGGCCGAGGCAGGAGATTTACTGGTAGGTATTCCAGTACTATCTCAGGGTGTTCTGGGCTACACTCCGACACGAATTGTACCGCTTTTGGGGGTCTGACTTTTACCAACCACCTAGGCCCGCCATGCGTGCTCATAGACGAACGGACCGGACAGTACGGATATTGTCACTGATAGGCTCAGTAGGGTGTCAGGATGAGTTCGCTCATCGACGTCCCTTATGGTCAATACCTGGTAGCCCGTTACGTATTGGCTTATACCTCTGACGTGCTAGTGGTTAAATCCACAACCAAGGTGTTGACGAGTCTTTAGAGTCCTCCACATTCAGTTGCTCAAGTTTTCGGGAGAAACGCTGTAGAGACCGTATGGTGATATGGCAGGGTTCAATCAGATACGTGCGGTATTGCACGGATCAGGATCGAACGGATTATACTAGCGAGCTTTGGTTTAAGCCGGATCCTAGTATAGTACAGTGTAGATTTTGTCTCATTGCATTTGTATTAGGTTGGAATACAGATGCGAGTGTGTATACACAGTATCAGGGTTTTCCTGTAATTTATTACGGGACCAGTTTTCTGGAGTTGCCAGTTTGCTTTCCGTTTCGGCCATATTTCATTTGTATCTTTCATTGGCCGAAGATTGGTGGAGGAGGGCTTATTTGTATTTGTGCAAATAAGCAATTGTGGAGGGGGTCTTTGCATATTATTGTATCATGATACTTGCACCATCATTGCTTGACTTTCTTTAGTCATCATGTTTTGACTTTTGTGTGATCATGGTTGTTGATGATGGTTGATTTGGAGTGTTGGTTTTGTGTGATGATTATTCATCATGATGAGCTTTTCTCTTTCTTGCATGATCACATACCATTCCTCTCACTCACTTCCTCTCTCATTCTCCCCTCTCCCATTCCATGTCATGGCCGGCCATTCATTGAGGGTGGGGGCTGTCCAAATTTAGTGTGGGGATTTTTTGTTCATTTCATGCTACAAAATTCCCATGTTCATCTCCAAAAAGACATAGTTCATTCTCCTCCACAAAATGGCAATCTCCATGAACCCCAAAATGAGACATGGTTCAACACAAATTCTACAGCAAACCTTGGGCATGTCGGCTCGCCAACTTCGTGCCCGAGTTGCCTCGGTATAGAGGTGGGAGCCCGTAAAAGAAGCCGGCGACGTGGTGCCTTTCCGGCGACGAGGTGGAGACCGGAACTTCCGTGGGAGATCGGGACCACGACGAGAAGACCGGAGGACACGGATCAGTCGGTATATCTCTCTTCCCCATCTTGTAGTTAGCTAGAACTAGTTAATGGCCCGATCCGGGTTTTAGTGCGCGGTGGTGCCGGTTCAAGAAAAATTAAAAGTTAACCATCGCTTCCGCATTTGGCCTCGGGATGGAGGCCGGGGCGCCGCCGTGCACTTACATTACAGATATGAGATCCAGATCCGGTATCCAATACCCAGGAAGTAGGGTTAACTGACATACAGTTCTCTATTACAATCACACCCGAAGCCGAAGCCATAACATGCTTCGAATTCTGGCTATTGGTTTTGCAAGCCCTGCAATCCTTCTGCCAATGTTCATTCCTGTAACAATAGGAACATCCTTCTTTTACTACATCCAGTCCCGAAACTTCTGCCCTTCCCTTTCTTTCTACTTCCCTCGTTTCCTTCAGGGTAGTAGGTAGAGACTGTTGAACTAAGTCAACATCTGACCCGTTCTTCAACGTGGTCTTCAGGTCCGTGAGCTCAAAAGAGCTGGTCTCTGTAAGGACGTTGCCCCCTATAGATGACCCGATAGACAACCTCGCTGGAAGCAATTCGTTCGAGGTCTCATATCTTGCGATATGAGATTTCTCTCTATATAAATCTTTGTTATGGAGGAAGATAGAAACTAAGTCCATCTTCTCGTGCTGCCTCTGGTATGCACCATCAACTGAGGCTAACACAAGGCACTTGGCTTTCGCACAGTTCTTTTCCGATGTCTCGCGGATATGAATATCCATGACAGGGAAAACTAGACCAGAGACGGCAGGGGTGGATCAGTCAAGAGGTGTCCCAGCTTGTCATGGGCAATGGACATCTGGACAGACCTTTGCCAGTCATAACAATCAGATTCAGTCATTTTATTATCTAGATGTAACCTATGTCTGGTCACTGGGTCGCTGCAATTAAGAGAGAGAGAAGAAAACACTTTAGCATGATGCTCTTGCATGTTTAGATTGGTTTTTAATTTATCTAAACAGGATGGCTCCCACTGTCTCTCGAATCCCTCCACAAACCATAAAGGAAGAATTAGTCAGGATCAATCTCACCGTACAATACTTGCTTAATCATTCAGCCAGGCAAGTGTCGATACTTCGAGGGAGGTTTTCCAACGCTTTCGCGAAGTTCCTTAATTAAACAACCTCTTTTCCCTGTGGGCGTAGCCCTGCTAACACCTTTCTAGACACTTACTTGGTTTATAGCATTGATCGTTAAGTGAGAAAGTTCCCGAGGAGTAGCATATACTCACAGTAGGATCGGGATCCAAATATCATCGCGTGACAAAACTGAAGGAATCCTACCAGAATCATCACACTCCAAATGTTATACAGCGCTAGCAAGTTTCAGTTCTTTTGAAACTCCCGATGTGGATTTTTGCCCTATGCTCTAATGACCTTGACGAAGGCCAACATATCATAAGTCACATGTCAAGTTCTACCCGTCATTGTCCAGGTTAATTTGAACCCACCCGTACATACCCTTTACGAAGGCCAAAATAGTAGTACGACTGTTCCAAACCAACGCATCTATCTATGCTACAGATAAATATTCAGCAGCTACCAAACACTATGCCTTGGCGAAGGTCAAAATACATAGCTTGAATACTACTGAATATTTAACTGAAATGACGGAGGGCTACGAATGGTTTTGGCGAAACCGTGAACGTAGTGAACTTGATATAATCGATGGAACGAGATAGCTTTTAAAAGGAGTGGTTCAAGCTCCGCATTTAAAAGTTAGTTTTTGAAAAGAACCGAGTGGTTTTGAAAGTGTTCTAACGACTTTTCTTGGTTTATTTTTTCTTGCATTAATTCTAATGCGTCCCATCATTTAATCCTACCATTGCAGAAAACAACAAAAATATGACGTACGCTTATGCCATCCGCATTCGCCACGGGGTCCTGTCATCACCCGTTAGGTTACTTAACTAACGATAGAGCGGAGGCTGGACTAGCGCGGATGCAAAACATAAGCAATGCCTAAATAGATATCATATAGATATATATAAACATTCATCACATGCAATGATAGCCATTCCAGATCACAGATGAATACATTGGATATACTAGGAATCTGCAATTCATACGAGCCTGTAACGAAGAACAGATTACACGGTCGCGATAAATAGCCAAACCCCACCCTAGACCCCTACGGGTGCGGCAAACTACCCGCCAAGTACCCGAAGCGAAGCAATCTCCCTCAACACCGTGAATAGGCCACTCGGCACTTCAAGATACCCGGTAGTTTGTGCACCACACCTTGGGTCTATCCTAGGAGCAAAAACAGTAAAAAGAAATTATACAATGACGGCTACAACCTCGACCCGGTTGTGCGGCCAAATAAATAATATTACATCAATTTACAAATTTTACAATGAATGAAAGAAATAGAAACTCTCATCTCACATCCACCCGGCTATTCATCCGCGACAATCCAACGAATTCATATACACAAACCATCAACATTACAGATCATAGATATGTATAACCCCCACTAATCGACGTATAGCGATTAGTAGACGTTCAATACATATATCACAGCACAGATAGTATCTATTAGCCAAAGTCTACAGAATATTGATCAAAATACGGATTTGTAACCACCCCAAAAATCAATTTGTTCTCTGGAAAATCTGGGTAGAAACAACATGTATTAAAAATCCCAAAACAGACAAATAAAAACACTGCAGAAAACCCGGTCCACGGCCGAGTCAACTCGGCCGCGGATCCGCGGCAGGAATCTTGTTCGTGCCGTGGATCCGCGGCGCTTTGATCGAGCCACTGGATCGTTTTTCTGCTGTGTTTTTACAAAACCCTGAGCCGATTTTTCATGTATGTCAAATAATTTTTTGAACAGTATAAAAAATCGACAGAAAGTTGGTTTTTTCCGGACGTGTTTTGCGACTTTTTTTCGATCGATATTCTAAATACTTTGCTAACTTGCTGGTTTATGTTTAGCTAGGCTCTGATACCACTGTAAGTCCACGTTGCTCACCCCGGTTCTTACGGGGAGGCGGAAACAGCGAAAAACGATATTTGGCGCGAAGGCAACATGGACTAAAAGCCGGATCTTTGCTAAACTAGAAACTAGCAAACAACTAGAGGCGTTATCTACTATGCCATATAAGTTATACCTCACGAAACCGGTCCTTCGGGTCTTCTTTCTGCTGTCCGGCTCATCCATCCACGCTCTGAGGGTCGATCCGGATCTTGGTCACCTCCGCGGCCTTCTTGAGTCGAAGACGATCCATCCGAGAGATGTACACCGAGCTCCACCTCGAGCCGAGGCAACTAGGGCAACAAGATCGCTAGTCTTGAAGTCCTAGGTTGTGTAGAAGAGAAAGATGGAGGTGTTTGTCTATGTGGATTCTTTTTCTCGCAACACATGAGA
The DNA here is from genome assembly GCA_030015575.1 of Agapanthus africanus. Lineage (NCBI taxonomy): Eukaryota > Viridiplantae > Streptophyta > Magnoliopsida > Asparagales > Amaryllidaceae > Agapanthus > Agapanthus africanus. The sequence goes on from JASDDO010000001.1 coordinate 412,452,453, forward strand.
TCAAAAGAAGAAATCAAGAGGATGAAGAAGGAGGAGCACTAGTAACCATGAGAGCTCGTTTTCTTTTCTTCTCACAAGAGAGAGAATGACAAAAGAGAAATGAAAAAGATTACTAAAGAAAAATGAACCATGGTTGCAACAATACTAAAAATCATCATTACTAATCCTATCATGATAAAGTTGATGGATACATTGAATTGACCATTTTCATAACAAAAAGAAAATGAAAACCAAAGAATACTTTAGACCTTTCAAGAAGATCCTAGTCAACTTTGGTCAAACGGTCAACAAAGTCAAGATGGTCAAATGGTCAAAGCAATTAGCCATAACATAATTATCAATAAAAGGATTAGTAAACAATGTCCCAGGCTCATAATGGTTTAGACCGAACTAACTGCCAAAACCCTAATGAGGCACCTCCTCCTTCTCTGCTCCGCAAAACTGTGCATACACACCCGCATCTGCATTCCGTAGAATGCGAATGCACAGAAGACCAAACAAATACATCCATGCAATACTAGGATCCGGCTTAAACCAAAGCACACTAGTATTGCCTGCCCGAACTGCATACGCACACAAGTGCACGTAAGTGATCGCAGCCCTGCCGTAAAACCATACGGCCTCTACACGTTTCGCTAAGTGCAGGGAAACTCTCTGTGTGTGACTCTAAAGACTCGACACTACGCTGGCAGTGGGTTTAACCACAGACCGCAAGCGGCACTAGCTGTACGTAACGGTCCCCGGGTAGATGTCGATAAGAAGGCCGATGAGGTAAACCCATCCGAACTCCTACTGAGCCTGTATGTGACAATCTCCGTACAGTCCGGTCTGTTTGTATGATACATCGCATGGCGGGCCTAGGGGGTGGTGAACGTCAGTCCCCTAATAGCGGTACAAGTCGTGTCGGAGTGTAGCCCAGAACACCCTGAGATAACACTGGAAACCTACCAGTTTATCTCGCTTGCCCTGGCCAGGGACCACTCGTGTAATGGCTCTCCTAGACACAACGCGATGTCAACCCCCAATACCGGGAGAGACGAATCCTATCTAACCGTTACTGCCTCCAAGTGCTTCGGGACTGCACCCAACTACTACCTGTTTGCATGACTCCTTTGAGCCGTGGTAGGGAAGTAATCTAAGTACAGTGGGGACACACTCGAGGAGAAGTGTAAGTGTCAAGTCAACGGACTAAGCTGTACTCATGTCACCTGGGAACTGATATCTGACGATAGGTATAATACCATCCATCAGTTCCCGACGAGTCCTGTCTAGTGTACTCGTAACCTAACGAGCACCCGTATACTATCTCCAGTACGACATACTGATGGCTGTGGGACAGACCACCTCCCGTGCTGGGATGAGAAGCGTATACGCTAGTCTACTCCGGAGTATCGCTGCCCTATCTCGATAGTCCTACGACTCGGGACCTGTATAAGGATGTGCTTATAGATTACCCAGCCCCCAAAAGTATGACTGCCATCACAACGTTGGTAATCAAGCAAAGATCCTAAGGGCTCTACTAATATGTATAAGCGATATGCTAAAAGAAACACATTCACTTATTGAAGTAGATACAAACTAAGTAGCATATTACCATTTTGAGCAAGAATGTCTATAAAACTGTGAATATCCCAAGCTTCCATTAAGTAATATACAAGCTAGTATGATACAGTAATGGCCTCTAGGCCATATACACTAACACAAAGGAGTCGTGCAAACAGGATTTAGTTGGGTACAGTCCCGAGCCACGTGGAGGCAGTGAGCGGATCTGCAGGGGTTCGTCTCTCCCGGTATTGGGGGTAAGGTCGCGCTGTGTCTAGGAGAGCCAGTACACGAATGTCCTTGGCCAAGGCAAGAGGTTTACTGGTAGGTATTCCAGTAGTATCTCAGGGTGTTCTGGGCTACACTCCGATACAACTTGTACCGCTTTTGGGGGTCTGACTTTTACCAACCCCCTAGGCCCGCCATGCGATGCTCATAGACGAACGGACCGGACTGTTCGGATATTGTCACTGACAGGCTCAGTAGGGTGTCAGGATGAGTTCACTCATCGACGTCCCTTTTGGTCAATACCTTGTAGCCTGTTACGTATGGCTAATACCTCTGACGTGCTAGTAGTTAAATCCACAGCCAAAGTATTGACGAGTCTTTAAAGTCCCCCACAGACCGCTTCTCAAGTTTCGGGCGAAACACTGTAGAGGCCGTATGGAGATATAGCAGGGTTAGATCATGTACGTGCGGTATTGCACGGATCATGATCGGACGGATAATACTAGCGGGCTTTGATTTAATCCGGATCCTAGTATTGTACAGTGTAGATTTTGTCTCATTGCATTTGTATTCGGTCGGAATAAAAATGCGGGTATGTATATACAGTCGCGGGGTTTTCCTGTAATTTATTACGGGATCAGTTTTATGAAGTTGTCCGTTTGCTTTCCGTTTCGGCCATTTTTCTTTGTATCTTTCATCGGCTGAAAATTTGTGGAGGAGTGCTTATTTGCAAATGTACAAATTGGCATTGTGGAGGGTGGTCTTTGTAAATTGTTGCTTGATGATTCTATCATCCTTTGACCTTCATTTGTTCATCATTGTTTGACTTTTGAGTTGTGATGGTTGTTGAAGATGTGACTTGGTTGTGATCATTATTCAATATGATAACCTTTTCTCTTTCTTGCATGATTTTTGGGGCTCACTCATTGATTCTCCTCCTCTCTTGAGCTTGCCGGCCACACTTGTATATGGGCTGTCCAAATTTTGTGTGTGGGTTTTTGTTCTCTTCTTGCTACAAAAATTCCCTAGTTCATTGCAAAAGGTTCATATCTCCTTCCACCTTCAAAAATGGCAACTTCTCCACAACCCCTTGAGACAAAGAGTACAACACTAGCCTACAGCATTTCTTGGACACGTCGCCTCGCCAACTTCGTGCCCGAGTTACCTAGGTCCAGAGGTGGGAGCCCGTAAAAGAACCCGGCGATGTGGTGCCCTTCCGATGAGGAGATGAAGATCGGAGATTCCGCGAGGAGATCGGGACGACGACAAGAAGACCGAAGGACACAGATCGCTCGGTATATCACTCTACCCCTTCTCTAGTTAGCTAGGATTAGGTTAATGGCCCAATCCGGGTTTTTAGTACGCGGCAACGCCAGTTTTAAAAGTTAAAGAAAAGTATCGTTTCCGCATTTTGGCCTCGTTCAGACGGACGGGGCGCTGCCGTGCACTTACACTTAGTCTTGGGAATATCGAGACGGGGCATCGATATTCCAAAGTAGACTAGCGTATATCTTCTCGACCCATGTGATGGGCGATGGATGATCCCTTATCCATTGGTGTTTGACATCAGAGATAGTATACGGGTGCTCAGTGGAGACTGGGTACACTGAACGGATTCGCCGAGAACTCACAGATGGTATTATATCTCACGTCAGATGGCAGTTCTCTGGTGACACTGGTACAACTTAGTCTGTCGACCCGAGATCGTCATAGAGTCTTGTGTGTCTCCCACTGTGCTTTGAATTCCACCTTACCACGGCTCTACTGAGTCGTGCAAACAGGTGGTTTTTGGGTACAGTCCCGAGTCACATGGAGGCAATGAGCGATAGGAGAGGATTCATCTCTCCCGGTATTGTGGGTTGATGTTGCGCTAAGCTCGACTGACCATAACTGGAATTCCCTGGACAGGGCTGCTGTGATTTACTGGTAAGTGTTATGAGTAGTTTCACGACCGTTATGGACCTTACATCGGCATGACATATCAATCTACTCGGGTCTGACGTTTACCACCCCTAGGCGAGATATGCGACATATCAGACGAACAGACCGGACTGTGCGGTAAGTGTTACTGATCGGATTCGCAGGAGTGTGAGCAGGCTTGCTCGTTGATCTTCTGATCGCTTAATACCCGGGTGGCCGTTACGTTTAGCAGACCGCTTGCGGCTTGTGGGTGACTGATATGATCACCACCTACTGCCGGCGTATTGACGAGTCTTTAGAGTCCTACACAGAGGCTTCCTGACTCAGGCAAAACGAAATAGGAGCACGTATATGATATGTGCGGGACTGATTGATGATATTTTATGCGTGTACGCTTTTAAAAGATGAATCAAAAATATTTGTTAACCGCAATCAAGAACGGCGTCGCTTGATAGCTAGCCAGTGAGTACGGGTCAGTTCACAGGGATTTTGTGTATTCTCAATTTGGTCTAACGAGTTAATTCCGATTGTTGTCGTATTGATTAAATCTAAAAACTAAGGTTGATCTAGACTGGGATCTTGCTAGGGTTATATTTAGGTTAAGTTTGGAGAGTCAATATTCCTAACCGCTTTCTATGCCCTGTTTAAGATCTATGAGGTGTTATGGTAATAATTAATAAAGTGGATTAGTACCATCGGGAAGAAACGATGTTTCTTCCTCTAGGTTCTTGTCCTTCCTTTCTTAATCCTTACCCTAACCTCCATGGAAAACATACGCAGCCGGTCGTTTATACTACGGTATCTCCGCTACCTCATGGGATAGGGTGCCGTAGGGAGAGGTGTGTGCAAGTATGCATGGAGTCCTATAAAAACGTGTGATGGGCAAGAAAGAGGTGAGAGATCTTCATCTCTCAAGCCTTCCCTAAATCTAACCCTAACAAGCGAGGAGACTACTCACTCATTAGGGAATTGAATAACATGTTCTAACTATCTAACTAGAGCAGAGAATAAAAGTTACACTAGGGCTGATAATAATAATTACCTAGTGCAGAGAAAAGAAAACTTACTCTAATTTTTATTTGATGCTCTCTTCCAACATTTACAGGATCTGAATTTTGATAAATACATTGAGGCACAAGAAGAGGCATAACCTAAAACAGGTTTTAGGATTTCTATTTATAGAACATAGAAACCCTAGGTTTACAATCGCGTCATATCTGCAATTACAATTTTACCCCCTAAGAAACCTAGTCAAAGCACCGACGCACCGCCAGAAAGATTTTGCACCGACACGGGCGTGTCATGGCCGCGGAACCGCGGCCAAAACCCCTATTTGGCCGCGGATCCGCGACCATCTAGTGGCTTCTTGAGCTGGAATTTTTAGGGTTTTGTCTTGTTGCATTTGGGTACTTGTTTCTTCACTTGGTTTCTCAGATTGTCTTCTAGTTTTCTTCCAGATTTCCACTGTGAATAATTTCGTGGACTTTATCGCTTACTTCGTGTTGAAGTCTTTAACCTTGCGCTGCCTTTTTCCATTGATCTTCGTTTAATCTTCAACTGTAGGCTTGATCAAGATTCTTCCATTTGTTGGTCGTAGTCTCACTTTTGTATCGTCTTTTCATCAATTTCACTGTTTTTGTTCCGAGAACCTGTAACATGCAACTATATAGCAGATATGGGTCAAAAGCACCTGTTTATTTATAAACTTAATAAATATGGGGAATATAATAATGCAAAATTATGATATGAACAAATACCCCGAAACTTATCTTTTGCTCATCCTCGAGCAAACCTAGTTTTATTCTTGAAAAAGACCTAGTCTCACTTTCGCAGGGAAACGCGATTGCACTGAGCTCGTGCAACAAGCCGTTAAACCTCTAGGTGTCCCTAATATGAGGAGTGTTGTCTCCTGAGGGTTTTCAGCGGATACTACCCACAAAATCCCATCAATTCGGCCTATTAACTTTTATTCTCCAATTAGGTTTTCCAACAAGGAATTCTATTATCTTCGACTCATAAATTATCCATCCGTATTTTTCACGCTTCCTTATCTTTTAACTTAAGATCATATATGTTCTTGTAAATTTACTTAGCTTTTAGCATCTTTTGAGTTTTCCTTCTAGGGTTCTATCTCGACTTAGGAATTTATATCATCTCTATTAAAGATATAAGTCTTATCTTTCATTCCTATCTCTTATCTAAACCCCAATCACATACCCCTACGTGTGTGTGTGTATCACCCCTACACTTGGAAATTCAAATCAAGCTATTATACTCTTGTCCATCATCCAAAATACTTTTCAATTGGCGAATTTTTAGATGAAATTGCCCACACATTCTTCATGCGACCGTTAATACTTCTTGAGGTACCAACGACCGATTACAAAATGTGTTTGCACATTAAGGCGTAATTCCTAGTCTTGTAACACCTAAGGCTTTAGCAGTGACTCCCATGTAAGTCGATGTACAACACCCCACGACTTGTGGGGAGGCGGAAAATTGAAAAACGATCTTGTTCTTTGCATAAACATCAACTAACCGAGAATCTTTGCTAAACTATAACTAACAAGAAACATAGAAGTTATGAACTACTATGATAAGTGATTATACCTAATGAACCGTGTCCTTCTCCTTTTCGTTATCCAGGTCCTCCTCGGCCTCCTCCACGTAATAGATGATCCACCCGAGAGCTATACTCCAAGCTTCACCTCTAACTTGAGGTAACTAGGTTTCTTAAAGTGCTAATCTAAGCAACCTAGGTGATATAGAGAAGGGTTTTGGATTAAATAGTCTTTTCTAATCCTTGGTCTCAGGACATGAGAGGGGAGGATTAGGGTTTGAAGAGAGAGAGCTTGAGGAGAGAGAAGGTGAGCAAGAGAATGAATAGAGATAATGAACTCATTTGAATATATATGAAGCATAATGTTTTATGAAATAAATCAATTAAATCATTTAACAACCATGCTTCATTCATTCATATGAGTGATTCATCTCATGAGTCATTAGATCAATAAATGATGCATTAACTCCATGGCTGAATCACACAAATGAGTCATTAATACAATAAATGCAAATGACACCTTAACCCTCAAGTCACCATCCTTCTAGAAGCTTCTCGCGAAATTACGAGAACGCCCCTCCTATCCGTGAAAACACGGAAAAACTTTAAACTGTAAAAATCCAATAACCTGATACTAGAAACTTGCTTAAACCAAAGCCGGCTAGTAAAAACTATCCGAATGTCGTACGTGCGTAAACACACGTATGCGTCCGAACCCTTGTCGTAAAACCATACGACCTCTATATTGTTTCACCCGGAGCAGGGAAACTCTCTGTGTGGGACTCTAAAGACTCGACTACTACGCTGACAGTGGGTTTAACTACAGACCGCAAGCGGCACTAGCTGTACGTAACGGTCCCCAAGTAGATGTCGATAAGAAGGCCGATGAGGAAACCCATCCGAACTCCTACTGAGCCTGATGTGACAATCTCCATACAGTCCGGTCTGTTCGTCTAAGACTATCGTATATCGGGCCTACGGAGGCGGCAAGCGTCAGTCCCCTAATAGCGGTATAAGTCGTGTCGGAGCGTAGCCCCTTACACCTTGAGAAACAACTGGAACCCACCAGTAAATCTCGTGTAGGGTTCCTAGGCACACAATAGAGGTCTCACAAGGCATCAACCATGCCAATTTCAAATTTTACAAGTGCCGAGAAACTCTAATACGGATCGTTAACTAGAATTTTAGGCGAAAAAGGAAACTAGTTAACAACTTAACTAAAAGTAGGAAACTACAACCTTTGTAGATCCGGTTATCCACTTCCTTAGCTCCACGTAGTTTTCCCCTCGCTGTCCATCTCGAATCCCGGACTCTCGCATCGGCTTCATCGGAGAAATGAGCGGAACAGTCGTCGGCTATGATGCCGAAGATGATCTACGTCGAGGTTACACAAGATCAAGCTCCAACTTCACCAAGTTGTGAAACTTGTGAAGAAAACACCCTATACTACTTGGCAAGAGGTAGAGGGTGAAGAAATAGGATGTGGGTTCACTTTAGAATTGGATTTCTCACACTTTTACTCAAGAAGCCATTGATGATGGCAAGCTTTTTCTTGAAGAAGAAGAAGAAGCTCAAGATAGAATATGATAAGTGTTCCTCTTTTTTAAATCCAAAAGAAATGAATACTTATCATAATATAAACCATGGTTAGGTGTAGAGAATTTACTAAGGTTAGATGAATGGTTAGGGTTAAGCATGAAGACAAAATGGTCACTTTGGTCAAAGCTTCATGAAGCTTCAACAAGCTTCAAGAATGATAGCTACCATTTTGTTTTCTTTTGCAATTTCTTTTTTAATCCAAATTAAAAAGATAAATGAATGAATAAATAAAAAACCCTAACCATTTACTTAACCAAGGTTTAATTCTTTACACTTAACCAAATGAGCAAGTATCATCAAACATGATACAAACATGTGCACAAAAGTATATCACATATACAACTTGCACATCAAGTGAGAAAATCCATTTAAAGTGAACCAATACTAGTTAATGCAAAGTAATATATCAAATATATAATTATACATTAAATCATTAAATCAACACTTGATTTAACGATCCGGTCATATCGCATACAACCGACTAGTATCCTATGTATCGGCAATCCTTGATTCGATATCTAGGTTATATCGCATATAACCAATCGATACATTCATCACGAGAATGGAATACGGTATCACATACACGCATTATTCTCGGTCCTGCACATATCTCATATGCGCTCCTATTTCGTTTCGCTTGAGCCAGGAAACCTCTGTGTAGGACTCTAAAGACTCGTCAATACGCCGGCAGCAGATGATGATCATATCAAGCACCCACAAGCCGCAAGCGGTCTGCTAAACGTAACGACCATCCGGGTATTGAGCGATCAGAAGATCGACGAGCTAGCCCGCTCACACTCCTGTGAATCCAACCAGTAATACTTACCGTACAGTCCGGTCTATTCGTCTGATATGTCGCATATCAAGTCTAGGGGTGGTAAACGTCAGACCCCAATAACCGATAAGTCGTGCCGATATGAGGCTCATAACGGGTCGAGAAACTACTGGTAACACTTACCAGCAGATCTCTAATCAGCCCTGGCCAGGGACTTCCCTGTTACGGCCAATCGAGCACAGCGCAACATCAACCCCCAATACCGGGAGAGACGAAACCCCTCTTATCGCTCATTGCCTCTATATGACTCGGGACTGTACCCAAAGACCACCGTTTTGCACGGCCTCATGGATGTGGTAAGGTGGAGATCAAAGCACAGTGGGAATCACACAAGACTCTATGACGATCTCGGGTCTACAGACTAACCTGTACAAGTGTCACCTGAGAACTGCCATCTGACGTGAGGTATAATACCATCTGGGAGGTCTCGGCGAGTCCGTCCAGTGTACCCAGTCTCCACTGAGCACCCGTATACCATCTCTGATGTCAAACACCAATGGATATGGGATCATCCATCGCCCATCTCATGGGTCGAGAAACGTATACGCTAGTCTACACTGATATATCGATGCCCCGTCTCGATACACCCACGACGGGACCTTGAAGGATGTACCTATGGACTACCATGTCCCTATTAGTATGATCTGCATCATAGTCCAGGTTGTCAAGTACAAATCCTAAGGGCTTTACCAACATGTAACTATAAGACAGTTTAAAGAGACAAGTGTACATGTTAAGATAAAGAGCAACCAGATAGCATACTATCATATCGAGCAAGAAAGTCATCTCTATATATGTCCAAGCATCCAATATAATATACATCATCTGTACAATACTGGCCTCTAGGGCATACATACAACTAACATCTCGCTTGCCCTGGCCAGGGACTTTGCGTAATGGCTCTCTGACACAGCGCGATATCAACTCGCAATACCGGGAGAGACGAATCCTGTCTGACCGCCACTGCCTCCAAGTGCTCGGGACTGCACCCAACTGCTACCTGTTTGCACGACTCCTTTGAGCCGTGGTAGGATAGCAATCTAAGAACAGTGGGACACACTCGAGGCGAAATAGCAGTGTCAAGTCTGCGGACTATGCTGTACTCATGTCACCTTGGAATTGTTAACTGACGACGGGTATAATACCAACCAACAGTTCCCTGCGAGTCCTGTCCGGTGCACCCGTAACCCAACGAGCACCAGTATACTATCTCCAGGATGACGTACTGACTGCTGTGGGACTGACCATCTCCCCAACTGGGATGAGAAGCGTACACACTACTCTCCTGTCCCGATAATCCTACGACTAGGGACCTAAAAAGGATGTTCTTGTAGACTACCCAGCCCCCTAGTGTGATTGCCATCACAACGCTGGTAGTCAAGCAAGATCCTAAGAGCTCTATCAATACGTATACTCACATATTAAGATAGATAAAACCAAGTAGCATACTACCATGTTTAGCAAGACTGTTATATAACTGTGAATATCCCAAGCTTCCATTAAGTAATATACAAGCTAGTATGATACAATAATGGCCCCTAGAGCATACACACTAACAATCTTCCACTTGCACTAGGGCCATGTACTGGCATATCAAAGACCGATGATCTCGAGTAGCCTCTCGAACTGAATCTGAGGTAGGGCCTTCGTGAATGGATCAACAATGTTCTCTTCAGTAGCAACTCTCCAGACCTCGATCTCCCGACGATCAATGATCTCCCTGATCAGGTGATACCGTCTTAAGATGTGTCTGGACTTCTGATGGGACCTTGGTTCCTTCGCTAAAGCTATAGCTCCGTTGTTGTCGCAATACAGAGGTATTGGATCAACAATGGTAGGAACCACCTGAAGTTCTGTTAGGAACATCTTCATCCAGACCGCTTCTTTTGCGGCATCACAAGCAGCAATATACTCCGCTTCCATCGTCAAGTCAGCAACGGTGTCCTTCTTGGAACTCTTCCAGCACACCGCCCCTCCATTGAGGGTAAAGACATAACCTGACAAGGACATGGAATCGTCCTTATCACTCTGGAAGCCGGAATCAGCAAAGGCCTCCATCTTGAGGTCTTTTTCTCCGTAAACCAAGAACATCTCCTTAGTCCTCCTTAGGTACTTGAGAATGTTCTTTACTGCTATCCAGTGCTTCTCCCGTGGGTCTGACTGATACCGGCTTACCACGCTCAGTGCGTAAGCTACATCTGGTCTGGTGCACAACATCGCATACATTATAGAGCCTACCGCAGAAGCGTAGGGTATAATAGACATGCGTTCTCTTTCCAAATCAGTCTTGGGAGACATCTCTTTGGATAGGGTGATTCCGTGACAAGCCGGTAGATTACCGCGCTTAGAATCTTCCATACTGAATCTTTTTAGTATAGCGTTGATATACCTGGATTGCGAAAGTCCCAACATCCTCTTGGATCTATCACGATAGATCCGGATCCCCAGAATGTAAGAAGCATCACCCAGGTCTTTCATGGAGAACCTGTGTGACAAGAATCCTTTGACAGATTGTAGCATAGGAATGTCATTTCCTATCAATAGAATGTCATCCAAGTACAAGACGAGGAATACGACAGTTCGTGCTAAGACTTTACTATATATGCATGGATCATCTGGATTTTTGATAAAGTCATATTCTTTGACCGTTTTATCAAAACAGATGTTCCAATTGCGCGATGCCTGCTTTAGTCTATAAATGGACTTAAGCAACTTGCATACTTTCCCGCTGCTCCCACTCTGATTGAAACCCTCTGGCTGATCCATATAGACGCACTCTTCTAAATTTCCATTCAGAAAAGCCGTCTTTACGTCCATCTGCCAGATTTCATAATCATGGAAGGCAGCAATAGCAAGAAGGACCCGAATGGATTTTAGCATAGCCACTGGAGAAAAAGTTTCGTCATAGTCCAAACCAGGTCTTTGACGAAAACCCTTTGCAACAAGCCTAGCCTTATAGGTTTCCACCTGTCCATCTACACCAATCTTTTTCTTGAAGATCCATTTGCATCCTATGGGTTTTACCCCATCTGGAGCAAAGTCCAAAGTCCAAACTTTGTTGGTGCACATGGACTCCATTTCGGTCCGCATTGCATCTAGCCATCGTACCGAGTCGCCGCTCTGGATGGCCTGTTGGAAGCTAGTAGGTTCATCATCATCTATGACGCAATCCTCTCTATCCCTATCTATGAGAAAACCGTAGTATCTCTCAGGCGGATGAGACGGCCTACTACACCTGCGGAAGGGTGCGGGAATGTCCTGTTCTTCTTGAACTACTGGTTCTACCAAACTTTCAGTAGTGGTTTGTGGTTCTGGAATTTCTTCCAGTTCTATTTCGCTCCTACTTATTTCCTTTTCTAAAAACTGATATTCTAGAAAATGGGCATTACGAGAAACAAAAACCTTTTGTTCCTCTACGTAATAGAATAGATACCACTTGGAATTGTTTGGATATCCCACAAACTTACACTATACTGATCGTGCCTCGAGCTTGTCCACATGCTGCTTTTTAACAAAAGCTGGACGTCCCCATATCTTCAGATACTGAAGATAGGGTTTCTTCCCACTCCACATATGATATGGCGTGGTAGGCACAGTCTTGGTAGGAACCATGTTCAAAAGATATGCTGCTGATTCTAACGCATAACCCAAAAAGATCGCGGTAACTCAGCATTACTCATCATGGAACGTACCATATCCAATAAGGCTCGATTCCGTTTCTCCGATACACCGTTATGCTGTCGTGTGTATGGAGGAGTAAGCTGAGAGAGAATTCCTTTCTCTTTTAGGTAACCTAGGAACCCGGCACTTAAGTATTCACCACCTCGATCAGATCTTAGTGTCTAGATACTTTTGCCGGTTTGGTTTTCTACTTCATTCTTATACTCTTGGAATTTCTCAAAAGCCTCGGATTTATGCTTCATCAGATAAATGAATCCGTACCTTGAGTAATCATCCGTAAAAGTAATGAAATAGGAAAAACCACCTCTTGCATGTGTAGACATTGGACCACATACATCGCTGTGTATGAGTCCTAAGAGCTCGCTCGCTCTTACTCCATGTCCAGTGAATGGAGTCTTTGTCATCTTTCCTTTGAGACATGATTGACAAGTGGCATAAGTTTGATATTCGAACGAGTCCAAATATCCTTCTCCATATAACATAGTCAACCTTCTCTCATTGATGTGACCTAGTCTACAATGCCATAAGAAAGCTTTATTTAAATCTGGAGACTTTCTTTTCAGTGTGTTCTCGACATTGAAAATCTGGAGTTGGTTTAAGACATATATATCGTTATCCAGTGTACCGGACACAATCAAACTATGATTAAGGTGGATGTTAACAACATCACTTACAAACGTGAAATCATAATCTTTATTTGATAACAACGAAACTGATATGATATTACGTGTTAAGCTTGGTACACAAAAACAGTTATGTAAAACCAAAATGTGTCCACTCGTCAATCCCAGGTGATAATCCCCTACGGACACAGCTCCCACGCTTGCTCCGTTAGCAACCATCAGGGTCATATCACCATCCTTCAGCACTCTACGGTTTCTCAGTGCCTGCAATGAATTGCATATATGAGATCCTGATCCGGTATCCAATACCCAGGAAGTAGAGTTGATTGACAGACAATTCTCAATTACAAACACACCTGAAGTCGAAGCCACAGCTTGCTTCGGTTCCTGCTTCTTGGCGTTCCACGCCTTGCAATCTTTCTTCCAGTGCCCTTTCCTATGACAATGGAAACACTCATCCTGGGCCACTACTGGTACCGCAAACTTTTTCTTTCCCTTCTCTCCCACCTTACTTACACCTCCTCTAGGTTTGGTGGCGGCCTTCTTCTTCCTTCCTTTGGCCCTTGCCTTGGACCCGGATGAAGAAGCACCGCTAACAAACATAGCGGGTGTTTCCTTGCCTTCTGCAAGGTAACCTCTGCACTCCTCAACATGTTAAGGAGTTCCGGAAGTTCAACTTCTTTTTTTTGAATGTTGAAATTCAGAATAAACTGGGCGTAGGTGGAAGGAAGGGACTGGAGAATAAGGTCTGTACAGAGCTCATTATCCAAAGTCGTCCTAAGGTCTGCGAGCTCTTCTATATAGCCAATCATCTTTAGGACATGTTCTCCTACCGATGATCCGACGGCCGACCTCACTCGAAACAAGTTCTTAGAGGTCTCATATCTTGCTATACGAAATTGCTCTCCATAACTTCCTTTGTATGGATAAATATGGCATCAAGATCCATATCCTCATGCTTCCTCTGATGTTCATTGTTCATCGAGACAAGCACGATGCACTTGGCCTTCGCGCAATCATACACCCAGGTTTTGCGGATTTCCTTATCCGCATTACTGGATTTGGGACCTGGGACTGCAGGTGCCTTAGCGGTGAGGACGTACCCCAATTTGTCATAGGTCAAAGCCATTTTGACATTCCGTAGCCAATCTTTATAGTTTGGCCCTGTCAGTATATTTTTCTCTAAAAGTAACTTAAGTCCAGTCATTTTCAGGGTCGCTGCAAGTAGGAGAGAGAGAAGAAACACTTTAGCATGATGCTCTTGCATGTTTAGAGTGGTTTTTAATTTATCTAAACTGGATGGCTCCCACTGTTTCTCGAATCCTTCCTCAAACCATAAATGAAGAATTAGCCAGGACTATTCTCACTGTACAATACTTGCTTAACCGTTCAGCCAGGCTAGTGTCGGTACTTCGAGGGAGGTTTTCCAACTCTTTCGCGAAGTTCCTTAATTAAATAACCTCTTTTCTCTGGGGGCGTAACCCCGCTGACACCTTTCTTGACACCTACTTGGTTTATAGCATTGATCATTAAGTGACGAATCTCCTGATGAGTTGCATATACTCACAGTAGGATCGGGATCCAAATATCATCGTATGATAATGTTGAAAGAATCCTACCAACATTCATCAAACTCCAAATGGTATGCATCTCTTTGCAAATTTCAGTTTCTTTAGAAATTCCCGATATAAATTTTTGCCCCATGCTCTTATGACCTTGGCGTTGGTCAAAATATCATAAGTCACATGTCATGTTCTACCCATCATTATCTTGTTTATTTGAACCCATCCGTACATATCCTTGACGTTGGCCAAAATGATAATATGACTGTCCCAAACTAACTCATCTATCTATGCAACAAATGAATACCCAGCAGCTACCAAACACTATGCCTTGGCGTTGGTTAAAATACATAGCTTGAATACTACTGAATACCCAAATGAAATGACGGAGGGCTACGAATGCTTTTGGCGAAACCGTGAACGTAGTGAACTTGATATGACCGAAGGAACCTGATAGCTTTTTAAAAGGAGTGGTTAAAGCTCCGTAATTAAAAATATCATCTGTTTTAAAATAACCGAGTAGTTTAATTTAAATTGTTCCAACGATTCAACTTTTGGTTTATTTTCTTTGCATTAATAATAATGCGTCCCATCATTAACCTATCATTGCAGAAAACAACGAAAATACAACGTCCTCTTATGCCATCCGCATTCGCCACTGGGTCCCGTCATCACCCGTTAAGTTACTTAACTAACGGCAGAGCGGGGGCTGGGCTAGCGTGGGTGTAAAACATAAATGACGTCTAAATAGCAATCATATATAGATATTGTACATTCGTCAGACGCAATAATAGGCATTCCAGATCACATATGAACATTATTGGATATGCAAGAGTTCCGCGTTTGTTTAGAGCCTGCAACAAAAGACGGATTACACAGTTGTGAATAATAGCCATTACCCGACCCTAGACCCCTACGGGTACGGCAAACTACCCG
This sequence comes from Agapanthus africanus, assembly GCA_030015575.1. NCBI lineage: Eukaryota > Viridiplantae > Streptophyta > Magnoliopsida > Asparagales > Amaryllidaceae > Agapanthus > Agapanthus africanus. The sequence goes on from JASDDO010000001.1 coordinate 412,467,939, forward strand.
CCAAATACCCGAAGTGAAGCGGTCTCCCTCAACAACGTGAGTAGGCCACTAAACACTTCAAAGTACCCGGTAGTTTGTGCACCCCACCTTGGGTCTATCCAAGGAGCAAAAAACAGTAAAATGAAATAATACAACGGTGGCTACAACCGCTGCCTGGATGTGCCCCGCAAAATAATATTACAACATATTACAATTACTTTGAATGAATGAATATAACAACCCATCATAAACCCCGGCTAATCATCACAACAGTCCAATACAGTTCACAACCACAAACAGTAAAAACCATTACAGAAATGTGCAACCCCCTGCCAACCGACATACTAGCAGTTAGGGGAGGTTTACGAACACATTATACAATCACAGATATAATCAAATTAACAAACATCGTAAGATTTCGATCGAGCAAACACATTAGATTCTACTCCAAAACTTCTCTGTGCACCTGAGACTTGAGCAGAAAAATAAACATTCCAGAAAACACAAAAATATCACAGAAGAGTTACTGGAGCAAACTGGGTTGAATCTGCTTCAACTCGGCCACGGATCCGCGGCGGATCGGTGGGTTCGGCCGTGGTTCTGCGGCTGTTTGGCCGATTCAGGAACCCATTTTTCTCCAGTAACTTTATAATTCCGTTCTTGTTATTTTAGAGGTCCCTGAAAAATTTTTAGGGCCTGTTTTAAAAACGACAGATACTTAGTGATATCAATGTTTTTTCCGGTTCGTTTTGCGTTCGAAATTCATACGACTTTGCTAATGAGTTAATTATTGTTTAGCGAGACTCTGATACCACTGTAAGTCGATGTACAATACCCCACGACTTGTGGGGAGGCGGAAAATTGCAAAACGATCTTGTTCTTTGCATAAACATCGACTAACCGAGAATCTTTGCTAAACTATTACTAACAAGAAACATAGAAGTTATGAACTACTATGATAAGTGATTATACCTAATGAACCGTGTCCTTCTCCTTTTCGTTATCCATGTCCTTCTCGGCCTCCTCCACGTAATAGATGATCCACCCGAGAGCTATACTCCAAGCTTCACCTCTAACTTGAGGTAACTAGGTTTCTTAAAGTGCTAATCTAAGCAACCTAGGTGATATAGAGAAGTGTTATGGATTAAATAGTCTTTTCTAATCCTTGGTCTCAACACATGAGAGGGGAGGATTAGGGTTTGAAGAGAGAGAGCTTGAAGAGAGAGAAGGTGAGCAAGAGAATGAATAGAGATAATGAACTCATTTGAATATATATGAAGTATAATGTTTTATGAAATAAATCAATTAAATCATTTAACAACCATGCTTCATTCATTGATATGAGTGATTCATCTCATGAGTCATTAGATCAACAAATGATGCATTAACTCCATAGATGAATCATACAAATGAGTCATTAACACAATAAATGCAAATGCCACCTTAACCCTCAAGTCACCATCCTTCTAGAAGCTTCTCACGAAATTACGAGAATGCCCCTCCTATCCCTGAAAACACGGAAAAACTTTAGACTGTATAAATCCAATAACCTGATACTATAAACTGGCTTAAACCAAAGCCGGCTAGTAAAAACTGTCCGAATGCCGTACGTGCGTAAACACACGTATGCGTCCGAACCCTTGTCGTAAAACCATACGACCTCTTTATCGTTTCGCCCGGAGCAGGGAAACTCTCTGTGTGGGACTCTAAAGACTCGACTACTACGCTGGCAGTGGGTTTAACCACAGACCGCAAGCGGCACTAGCTGTACGTAACGGTCTCCAGGTAGATGTCGATAAGAAGGCCGATGAGGAAACCCATCCGAACTCCTACTGAGCCTGATGTTTCAATCTCAGTACAGTCCGGTCTGTTCGTCTAAGACTATCGCATATCGGGCCTAGGGGGCGGCAAGCGTCAGTCCCCTAATAGCGGTATAAGTCGTGTCGGAGCGTAGCCCATTACACCCTGAGAAACAACTGGAACCCACCAGTAAATCTCGCTTGCCCTGGCCAGGGACTTTGCGTAATGGCTCTCTGACACAGCGCGATATCAACCCCCAATACCGGGAGAGACGAATCCTGTCTAACCGTCACTGCCTCCAAGTGCTCGGGACTGTACCCAACTGCTACCTGTTTGCACGACTCCTTTTAGCCGTGGTAGGGTAGTAATCTAAGAACAGTGGGACACACTCGAGGCGAAGTAGCAGTGTCAAGTCTGCGGACTATGCTATACTCATGTCACCTGAGAATTGTTAACCGACGACGGGTATAATACCAACCAACAGTTTCCTGCGAGTCCTGTCCGGTGTACCTGTAACCCAACGAGCACCTGTATACTATCTCCAGTAAGACGTACTGACGGCTGTGGGACAAACCATCTCCCCAACTGGGATGAGAAGCATACACACTAGTCTACTCCGGAGTATCGATGTCCTGTCTCGATATTCCTACGACTAGGGACCTGAAAAGGATGTGCTTGTAGACTACCCAGCCCCCATTAGTGTGACTGCCATCACAACGCTGGTAGTCAAGCAAGATCCTAAGAGCTCTATCAATACGTATACTCACATATTAAGATAGATAAAACCAAGTAGCATACTACCATGTTTAGCAAGACTGTTATGTAACTGTGAATATCCCAAGCTTCCATTAAGTAATATACAAGCTAGTATGATACAATAATGGCCCCTAGGGCATACACACTAACATCCTAAACCAGTTGGTCTACGGCACTAGGTGATAAAGCACCATCGCTAAATAGTTTTTCTATTAATGCAGCCTTAAGTAATTACAAAAACCAATGTTCATTTTTTATCTCTTTATTAACACTTGTATTTTTATTTTATTTTTCATCGTACTAAGGACTTTAGACAAGAGAATTTCAAGGTCTCTTCTACTATTCCAAGTTTCAATGTTCGTGTTTGTGCAATTTGGAGGGTATATATTTTCAGAATTTAGACTTAAGCTTAGGAATTATTTTTCAAACTCATACATTAATAAAAATATCAATACTTTTCCCCTGTTTTAACTTAGCCTAAGAAGTCAACTCGAAATTTGCCTATTTCTAAATAAACTACAAAGACATATACTTTCTACCTTTAAATTTTTAGAAAGGTTATTTTTAGGGTTTTTAATTTACTAAGTCTAAGGTCTAGTTGTTCCTAGCTAGTTAACCTTGTTGTCAAACTAAAGTCGATTAAGGCCAAAATTGAATGTTTTAATTTTTATAATTTTTGAAAATTTTCAATTTTTATGGGTTTTAAAATAAGTATGCAAATGCAAAAATATACAAATGAATGCGAAGGAAGAAAGCTTACCGAGCACACCCCCAAACTTAAACTTGACAGTGTCCTCACTGTCAGACTACACCAAGAGAGTTGAAAATGTCGGCAATCCGCTGTTTATTTATTTATTTTTTAAATTTTTTTAATTTTTTTTTGACAGAAAACAAAATAAAAAAAACAAAATATATATACAAAAAGCCGCCCCCCCAAACTTAAGTGAGACAGTGTTTCCACTGTTGAAGCATTAAAGTTCAGACTTAGGGAGGAGAAAAATCAAACTATACAAGGCCTTACACAGACCAAAGGTTAGCACCAACCATTCAAAAATTCTATCGTGATAATGGTAGGGTTGGTGGAAGAATGGAGTGTAGAGAAAGGAGTTGAGAAACACACGAGACCGTATGGGAAGAGAGGTGGAATATGGTCTCGGTGTATTCGGAGAAGAATGGCGGAAGAGAGAAAGAAGTGTAGTGCGAACTTGAGGGTGTAAGTTGAGTGAATAAATTAGCACAGTTTGTGATGACCGATGTGTTAAAAGCGATTGTGCTAATCTATCAACCCGTCGAGAAATGGGGTCAAATCCTTCAAGATTCGCGAGAAAACATCTGTACTTTGAACTTGGTAAATCATCCATTGAAAATGGAAGCGCGACGGATTCTTGCGCGGTCGAAACGATGGAAAGGACGAATGGGAGTGATTTAGGGATAGTCTTATTCTCACCTAAGTAAACTGTCTCAAACTCAAAAGATTCCATCAATGGTTCGAAATGACTGTAAGCAACCGAGTCTGATGGTTCAACTAACACATCTGAAAATTCAAAGGACTCAAACTCGGGCGGTGAGTCTTCAAAATCGTCCGAAAAAGTGAAACACTCGTAATCGATATCGGTTGTGAGAAGAGTGTCAGATTTAAGGAGAAACGCCTAGTGGCGTCAAAACTGCTGTGATCGAATAGAAATTTTTCAAGCTCACAGTCCTCCTGCATGATCTTTTGCGTGGGCGGAACGATGGAATGGATGGAGGGTGATTTAGGAAGTATAACAGTTAAAGGTTCAGGACGATGAATTGGAAAATCCGACACATCAAACAAAAATGGTTCCCTCAATACTATCCTCATAATTCTCCTCAAAAGTTATCTCATCCATGCAATTATCATCAAAATCAAGACGAATATGAAGTTCGGGAGAAACATTTAATAATTCGGGATGATGAATTGGAGATAAAATATCAGTCAAATCTACGGGTTCATCATCCAAAATATTCCCGGCGTCAATGTCCTCAATCAAGTGAAAATCGAATTTTTCGGACACCTCATCAAAAGCATGGATATTCATCAATTCAGGTTCTAGATTGGAGGTCTAGAGGTCAAAAGGATTGGTGATGGTTTCACTCGAAAGGGACCCTTCACAATCTGGCAAATCAAGCACTACAAAGTCACACAACTCATTAAACGTTTTATTTTCAACTGGTGAATCATTTAGGACACTTGATAGACATTCAAAACCGGAGTTGTGGGATTCAATTGGTGATGGGTAGGTTTGATTTGGAAGGGTGCACAACTCACTCTTTCCACTCAAATTCTCAAACTGTCCAACCGCCTCATCATACATTGGAATTTTTGGAGCTAAGTGGAAACTAGCTACCGGTTCACTAGGTTGCATAAGTGCGGCAATGAACGCATCCAAGTTCCTCATCTGTCGGTTTGTTGCTGCAATGTACGCTTCCAACGACTATTCTAGACTAGACATGGGTTGTGAAGGGGTTTCAGTAAAAGATTCAAAATTGCTTGGATACGTGAAACTCCCAAATGGTTGTGTAGAAGCAGTGTCTAGGGAAGGTGTGAAAGTCAGGTAGGATTGGTAGGAATTGAATGGTTGGACATGATTAGGATCAACATTTGGATAAAAAGGTGAATGGAATTGTTGATCCCTAGAACTGGATGTGTTGAGAGGAGTGAAAGATCAGCTTCGAGATTGTTCAATATGCTCCGCAATAGACATGGGTTTCGGAGTTACAACAGAACTCGAAGAAGAAGTATCAACGTAAGAAGGTGGTGAAGGTTGAAATGGTTGATACAAAGTGGATTGTGGAGTCGAACTATTTCTCCTAGACGCTTCTATTCGATCTTTCAAAGAAATTTTGGGCATGGAAGGGTCGTCCGTAATTCGACCAAAACAATTCGCGTAGGAAGAAAAGTTTAGTTCAGGATACCAAAGTTCAGCAAGAGTTTTAGGAGGTGGGGTACCCATGATGTATGAAGGAGAAGAAAAAGAATGTGGGGTGCACGGATTTCTTAGCGACAAGTTGCAAGTTTTTGTAAAAAAAAAAAATTTCCCTTTTTTTTCTTTTTGTGTTTTTTTATGTGGTGCTTTTTGTAAAAAAAGATTTTCAATAAAAGGCTTAGACACACATTCAATCAACCACAAATGCACAATCAGGCCTAGATTTAGGGTCACCTAGGTCAGCTAGACAACTCCTAACTGTTCCAAAGGGCAAGAAGTAGGACCTCAAACCGCCTCTTCACCGCCAATTGTGGCCAGGTAAGCGCAAGTAGAGAAAGGAGAGATCCGCTCACGAATCACCATGAGACGGGCCTTTTAAAATTACCTTTCACTACCTGTCTAGCCTAAGCACCACAAAATCAGGTTAGGATCAACGGTCGATGCCTACAACTATTCCTTTGTCCTATTGAGCGCGAAGTCCTTAGGGCTGAGTCTAATCTTTTTAAATTAATTTGAAGGTCAATGCAATATGCCTTATGTGATTTCTGGGGTCCTGGGAAGGGTAATGAAATCCCCACCCAATCTGATTGGTGTAAAAAGCCCCTTAAAGTTAATTAAATTATGCAAAGCAGTAAGACAATCACTTGCAAACAATTTTTTTTTAGCGCGGCGCAAAGAATCCTGCACAAGATCAATTATTGGAAGGGGGAGAGATTTTTAGCGCAAAGAATCCTGCAGGCAAATTTTACAGAGGAGATATCAGGGGGTTCAGAGAGGGAGAAAGGAAGCTTACAACGCTTTTTTAGATGATGACGTCACCTACAGAACCGAAGTTCCACGGCCAGAAGGCGCTTTGCGCGGCGGAATCGCGGTTGACTTGGCCCTCCAAACTTCTTCTGTTGCACTGTTGCGGAAATCCTCTGTTGTTCAGATCTAGGGTTTTCTGTTTTGCTTTCTGGATTTTTCCAGATCCGAACTCGTTCGTCGATCCTGCAAAATTCACACGAAAATACCCTTCACAAAATAACAAGGTGATAAATTTTTTATATTTTTTTATTTTTCAGTTTTTATGATTTTTCAATTTTTATATTAACCCGAAATTACTAAAAGAAAATAACTACGCCATCCCCGGCAACGGCGCCATTTGATTGATGATATTTTATGCGTGTGCGCTTTTAAAAGATGAATCAAAAATATTTGTTAACCGCAAACAAGAACGGCGTCGCTTGGTAGCTAGCCGGTGAGTACGGGTCAGTCCACAGGGATTTTGTATATTCTCAATTTGGTCTAACAAGTTAATTCCGATTGTTGTCGGATTGATTAAATCTAAAAACTAAGGTTGATCTAGACTAGGATCTTGCTAGGGTAAGATTAAAGTTAAGTTTGGAGAGTCGATATTCCTCACCGCTTTCTATGCCCTGTTTAAGATCTATGAGGTGTTATGATAATAATTAATAAAGTGGATTAGTACCATCGGGAAGAAACGATGTTTCTTCCTCTAGGTTCTTGTCCTTCCTTTCTTAATCCTTACCCTAACCTCCATGGAAAACATACGCAACCGGTCGTTTATACTACGGTATCACCGCTACCTCGTGGAATAGGGTGCCATAGAGAGTGTGTGCATGTATGCATGGAGTCCTATAAAAACGTGTGATGGGCAAGAAAGGGGTGAGAGATCTTCATCTCTCAAGCCTTCCCCAAATCTAAACCTAACAAGCGAGGAGACTACTCACTCATTAGGAAATTGAATAACATGTTCTAACTATCTAATAGGGCAGAGAATAAAAGTTACACTAGGGCTGATAATAAAAATTACCTTGGGCAGAGAAAAGAAAACTTACTCTAATTTTTATTTGATGATCTCTTCAAACATTTACAGGATCTGAATTTTTATAAATACATTGAGGCACAAGAAGAGGAATAACCTAAAACAGGTTTTAGGGTTTCTATTTATAGAACATAGAAACCCTAGGTTTACAATCGCGTCATATCTGCAATTACAATTTTACCCCGTAAGAAACCTAGTCAAAGCACCGACGCACCACCAGAATGATTTTGCACCGACACGGGCGTATCAAGGCCACGGAACCGCGGTCAAAACCCTTGTTTGGGTGCGGATCCGCAGCCATCTAGTGGCTTCTTGAGCTGGAATTTTTAGGGTTTCGTCTGGTTGCATTTGGGTACTTGTTTCTTCACTTGGTTTCTCAGATTGTCTTCTAGTTTTCTTCCAGATTTCCACAGTGAATAATTTCGTGGACTTTACCGCTTGCTTCGTGTTGAACTCTTTAACCTTGCACTGGCTTTTTCCAATGATCTTCGTTTAATCTTCAACCGTAGGCTTGATCAAGATTCTTCCATTTGTTGGTCGTAGTCTCACTTTTGTATCGTCTTTTCATCAATTTCACTGTTTTTGTTCCGAGAACCTGTAACCTGCAACTATGTAGCAGACATGGGTCAAAAGCAACTGTTTATTTGTAAACTAAATAAGAATGGGGAATATAATAATGCAAAATTATGATATGAACAGGGACCGAGAATAACACTAGTATGTGATAATGTATTCTATTCTCGCGATTTGTATCATCGGTCGGTTATATGCGATATAGCCGGGTTACCGAATCAAGTGTTGATTCAATATATTTGAAGGTGTTTCTTCAGCACCACTACTAGGGTTTGGTAGCATCACACATTCCATATTAAAAATTATAGGGTGCTAAAGTAACTATCCTAAGGGTCATACTAGAAAAGCAAGGGTAACACTAAACTTTATCACAAACACAAGTAGTAAAAGGCTAGGGTTTGAGAGTACAACCTTTGTAGCTTCCTACGCTAGACTCCTTGACCACTTGAGAGTTGAAAGATGCTCGCTTGAGATCCTTTAGGTCCACGATGATCCAACCGGAGTCCTCTTTGTCCAAGCTAGATGCTTCACTAGATCAATAGAAGAAGTAGAAGCCAACACTCTAAACTAATGGGCAAAAGTAGTGTAGAATGGTGATGTGGTTTGTTTTCTCACTTCAAAACCCTAACTTGATCACTATCTTGCTCACTAATGAAAGCTAGAGAGCAATAGAGAGGAGGAAGAAGATGATGGCAAGTGAAGAGCTCAAGAGATAATGATAAGCTTAGAGATAAAAATGAGAAAAGAAAATATATATATTTTCTTCTTCTCACCTTTAACTCTTGTTAATAAATATCTAGATATTTTCATTTGGATGCAAAATGGCCATGGAAAATAACTCATGGTTAACACAAATGTTAGTGGGGGGAATAAAATAATCAACCATGATAAGTTTCTATTTCCATTTTCTTTTCCAAATATAAATATCAACATATCTATTAAGGTGTGAGTCTTATATTGCCACCATCCAATATATCAACAACCATGATACAAATGAGTATGCATGTATGTGTGCATGCACATACAAATGTGCATCAATGTAAACATGTGCATATATGCATGCATACACCAAAAGACAATAAGGGTTTAAAGTGAAAAAGCTAATGGTCAATGATAAATCAACACTTGATTTAGCAAACCGGTCATATCACATACGACCTGACCAATAGCAAACCGCCCGATTAAAATACGGTATCATATACGTGCATTTAATCGGGTCCCCGCGCATATCACATATGCACACCACATCGTTTCGCCTGGGCTAGGTAACTTCATTGTGGGACTCTAAGAATCATCAATACGCTGGCAGTAGGTGATGATCATATCAAGCACCTCCAAGCCGCAAGAGGTCAGCTAAACGTAATGGCCACCCGGATATTGAGCGATCAGAAGAAAACAAGCGAACCTGTCACAACTCCCGTCGAACCAACCGGCAGTACTACCGTACAATCCGGTCTCTTCGTCAGATATGCTGCATATCGAGTGTAGGGATGGTAACATCGACCCCAATAACTCAATAAGTCATGCCGATGAATGGTCTATAACAGATCGAGAAACTACTGATAACACTTATCAGTAAATCTCAACAGCCCTGGCCAGGGACTTACTGATAGAGCCAATCGTGCACAGCACAGCATCAACCCCCAATACCGGGAGAGGCGAAACCCTTCCTATCTCTCATCGTCTTTGTGTGTCTCGGGACTGTACCCAAAATTCACCTGTTTGCACGACTTAGTAGAGCCGTGGTAGGGTGGTAATCAAAATACAGTAGGAGAACACACAAGACTCTATGACGATCTCGGGTCTACAGACTAACCTGTACCAGTGTCACCTGAGAACTGCTATCCGACGATAGATATAATACCATATAGGAGTTCTCGGCGAGTCCGTCCAGTGTACCCAGTCTCCACTGAGCTCCCGCATATGATCTCGATGTAAAACATCAATAGATGTGGGAACATCCATCGCTCATCACATGGGTCTAGTATCATATACGCTACTCTACTTTGGTATATCGATGCCCCATCTCGATGCACCTATGACTAGGGACATTTCAGGATACGCTTATAAACTACAGACGTCCCACTAGTATGATCTCCATCATAATCATAATAGTCAAGCGAATATCCTCAGGGCTTTATCAACATGTGTGAATGAATAAAAGCATGATTAAGTCAACATGTCAGATAAAGAAGAACCAGATAGCATACTATCATGTCGAGCAAGAATGTACACTGAATATATATACATGTATAAATACATCCACTATAATATAATGGCCTCTAGGGCATACATATATCTAACAATCTCCCAGTTGCACTAAGGCCAGTTATTGGTGTATCTCATACCCAACATCTCAAAAAGTTACTCATGCTGCGGCTGAAGGAGGGCCTTGGTGAGTGGATCCGCAGTGTTATTCTTTGTGTCTACTCTCCTAATCTCGATCTCACGGCGATTTCCAATCTCCCGGATCAAATGAATGCTCCTCAGGATGTGTCTGGACCGCTGATGGGTCCTGGGCTCCTTGGCTAACGCCATAGCCCCATTATTATCACAATACAATGGTATTGGATCAATAATGGTTGGAACTACTCCTAGCTCCAAGACGAACTTCCTCATCCAGACGACTTCCTTAGCGGCATCATTCGCAGCAATGTACTCAGCCTCCATCGTAGAGTCTGCAGCAGTATCCTGTTTGTAACTCTTCCAACTTACCGCCCCTCCATTGAGGGTAAATAAAAACCCAGAGATAGATTTGCTGTCGTCCTTATCACTCTGGAAGCTCGAATCGGTAAAGGCCTCCATTTGGAGATCTCCATTACCAAACACCAAGAACATTTCTTTAGTCCTTCGCAAGTACTTAAGAATGTTCTTCACAGCTATCCAGTGATTCTCCCCTGGGTTGGATTGATACCTGCTTACTACACTAAGTGCATAAGCTACATCTGGTCGTGTACATAACATCGCATACATTATAGATCCTACTGCCGAAGCATAGGGTATAATGCTCATGCGAGCTCTCTCTTCATCGGTCTTTGGGCAAAAGTCCTTAGAGAGAGTGACCCCATAGCAAGCGGGTAAGGCACCCCTCTTGGATTCTTCCATACTAAACCTTTTTAGGATGGTGTTAATGTACCCGGTTTGGGACAATCCCAATAACCTCTTGGATCTATCCCTATAGATCTGAATACCCAGAATGTATATGGCATCACTCAGGTCCTTCATGGAGAACCTTAGTGATAAGAAAGATTTGACCGACTGTAGCATAGGAATATAATTTCCTATCAGAAGAATATCATCCACGTACAATACGAGGAAGGTGACAGCTCTCCCTACAGCGTTCTTATAAACACAAGGTTCATCTGGATTTTTGATGAAATCAAACTCTTTGATAATATCATCGAAACAGATGTTCCAACTCCGTGATGCCTGCTTTAATCGATAAATGGATTTAAGCAATCTACATGCTTTCCCGCTGCTCTGACTATCAATGAAGCCCTCTGGCTGATCCATATAAACGCATTCTTCTAAATCTCCATTTAGAAATGCTGTTTTAACGTCCATCTGCCAGATTTCATAGTCGTAGTGAGCAGCAATAGCAAGTAGGATCCGAATGGATTTAAGCATGGCTACGGGAGAAAAGTTTTCGTCATAGTCCAGACCTGGTCTTTGACGAAAGCCCTTCGCCACAAGTCTTGCCTTATAGGTCTCTACCTGCCCATCTACACCAATTTTTCTTTTAAAGGTCCATTTTGCACCCCACAGGTTTTACCCCAGGGGGTACAACGTCCAAAGTCCATACTTTGTTGGTGTACATAGACTCCATTTCAGATCTCATGGCATCCAGCCACTTCACAGAGTCTCCACTCGTGATAGCTTGCTGAAAGCTGGTAGGATCATCATCCTCCATGATGTAGTCTTCTCTATCACCATCAATGAGGAAACCGTAGTACCTCTCCGGTGGGCGAGAAGTCCTACCAGACCTACGGAGTGGCCGAGGTTCTTCAGTTTCTGTTGCAATAGCCAGTTCAACCAAGTCGTCATTTGTAATTTATGTTTCTAGAACCTCTTCTAGATCTATCACATTGCCATCAGTACTTGTAAAAAAATCATTTTCTAAAAATTTGCCATTCCGGGAAACAAACACCTTTTGTTTCTTCTTGTGGTAGAATAGATATCCATAAGAATTCTTTGGATATCCCACAAATTTACACATGACTGACCGTGTCTCGAGTTTGTCCGGATTATGCTTTTTGACATAGGCCGGACAACCCCAAATCTTAAATTGCTTAAGAGATGGTCTCTTCCCATACCATATCTCATATGGCGTGGTAGACACAGTTTTGGTTGGGACCCTGTTCAGTAGAAACGCTGCAGTCTCCAATGCATGCCCCCAAAATGAGGCGGGTAACTCAGCATCACTTATCATGGAACGGACCATATCTAATTGGGTCTGATTCCGTCATTCTGACACACCGTTGTGCTGTGGTGTGTAAGGAGGAGTGAGCTAAAAGAGAATCCCATTCTCTTTTAGGAGGTTTGCAAACTCTATACTGAGATACTCCCCACCTCGATCTGATCGAAGTATTTTAATTCTCAAGCCGGTTTGTTTTTCTACTTCTAGTTTATATTCAGTGAATTTCTCGAAAGCTTCGGATTTGTGCTTTAATAAAAATACATGACCGAACCTTGAGAAATCATCAGTGAAACTAATGAAGTTTGAAAAAACGTCTCTAGCCTGTGTAGACATTGGCCCGCATACATCGCTATGTATGAGGTCTAAGAGCTCAGTAGCTCTTTCTCCGTGTCCGGTAAATGGAGTTTTGGTCATTTTACCTTTGATACAAGACTAGCAAGTCGTATAAGATTTATATTCAAAGGGTTTTAAATATCCATCTTTATGTAACTTGTTTAGTCTTGTTTCGTTAATATGAACAAGTCTACAGTGCCAAAGAAAAGCTTCATTTATTTCTGAAAATTTTCTTTTAGAACTGTGTTGTATGCTGAAAACTGTGTGTTGATTTAGGACGCATATCCCGTTATTAAGTGTACCATACCCAACCAACATTTGATTCAGGTGAATGTTCATAACATTGTTCTGCAATACAAAATTATATCCTTCATTGTCTAACAAAGAAACGGATATTATATTACAAAGCATACTAGGTACATAATAACATGGGTTCAAAACCAATATACATCCAGACGGCAATCCCAAGTGATACTCTCTCACTGCAACTGTATGTACATTGGAACCATTTCCAACGCGGAGAGTATGGTCACCTGTCTTCAAAACCTTGCTATTTATCACCCCCTGCATAGAATTGCAAATGTGAGAACCTGAACCGGTATCTAATACCTAGGAAGCAGAGTTTATTGAAAAACAGTTTTCTGTCACAAACACACCTGAAGTGGAAGCATCCCCATGCTTCTTCTTCTTGAGCTCCAAGTACTCAGTAAAATTGCGCTTCCAGTGTCCCGCTTTGTGGCAGTGATAACATTCGCCTTTCCTAGATTCCCCAACCGTGAACTTGTCTTTCCCCTTAGCCTTTTTGACTCCACCCTTCTGTTTGGTGGGTTTCTTCGACATCTTTCCCTTGGCTTTAGCCTTCGGGCAAGAGGAGAAAGATGGCCCAACACTCAAAACGAGAGTCTTCACTGTCTTTAGCGTGCTCTCTGCACTTCTTAACATATTAAGGAGTTCAGGTAGTTCTTTCTCCATGTTGTGCATGTTGAAGTTAACTATAAATTGAGAAAAGGTGGAGGGGAGAGACTGCAGAATAATATTCGTATATTGCTCATTGTCCATTGTCCACCCAAGGTCCTCAAGCTCCTCTATGAGAGCTATCATCTTCAGAACATGGTCTCCTACTAGTGTGCCAGGGGCCATTCACATCTGAAACAGCTTTCTGGATGCTTCGTATCGTAATACGCGGGATTGCTCTCCATACAACTCCTTTGTATGGAGAAATATGGCTTGTACGTCCATATTCTCGTGCTGCTTCTGATGTGTGTTATCCATCGATGCAAGCGCGAGGACGTGGCACAGTCGGCGTCCCATGTCTTGCGGACTTCAATATCCGCAACTAAGGATTTAGGACCTGGGATGGGCGGGGCTGGAGCCGTGAGGACATATGATACCTTATCATAAGTCAAGGTGAGATTCCTCAAACAGTCTTTATAATTGGTCCCATTCATTTTATTTTTATCTAGTAGAAGCTTGAGTCATGTCATTGGTATCTGCCATTAAGAGAGAGAAAAGAATACACTCAGCGAAAGCTCTTGCAAAGATCAGATTGGTTATTATCTTATCTAATCGATGTCTCCCACTGCTTTAATCAAGTTTTTCTTTCAAACCTTAAAATGAAATCTATCCAGGATTAATTACAGTCTACAACTTCGCTAAGCGTTCAGCCAGGCCAGTTTCGGTACTTGAGGGAGATTCCCCGTGCTTTTGCACAGACCTAATTAATATAAACCTCGTCTTCCCAGAGGCGTAACCTCGTTAACACCTTTCTAGACACCTAATAGATTTGCTAATTGTAAACTGCAAAACTCTCCTGGGAGCAACTATTGCCCACAGTGGGATCGGGATCCAGCCATCATATGGAAGGTATGCAATCTCATTGCAAATTTCAACTCTTGAAATTCCCGATGTGGTTTTTACCCCTAGCACTCATGACCTTGACCATAATCAACATATCATAAGCACTAGTCAAGTTCTACCCGTCATTTCTTGATTAATCAGATCCATCCATATGACCCTTGACTATGATCAACATAATTACATGTATGTCCTAACTAATCACATCATATGTTTTGTAGGAAGACATCACTTAGCTACCGTACACTACGCCTTGACTATAATCAAAATATGTAGCACGAATACTATGTACTCTACTTCCTAAAATGATGGAGGGTTGCGGATGGTTTTTAAGAAAACCTTTAACGCTTTGAACTTGATATCGTCGTAGAATCAAACGGTTTTCAAAAGGAGTGGCTTAAGCTCCGTAGTTTTGAAATGTAGTTTTTTCTTAAAAAAGCCGAGTGGTTTTCAAATCCGATTCTAAAACATCTTTTTAGGTTTATTTTTCTTCACATTAATTATATTAATGTTGTCCCATCATTTAAGTCCTTAAGCCATTACAGAAAAGAAACAAAAATACAACGTACACTTATGCCATCCGCATTCGCCACAATGTTTCGTTATGCACCATTAGGTTACTTAACTAACGGCATACCGGGACGGACTACCGCGGGTGTAAAACATAAGCAACGTCTATTATATATGTCATCTATAATATAGCATTCGTCTCAGATATATTAAGCGATCACATCATAGAATATAGGCAGCAGAAACATAGATATGATAATATAGGATATACTAGGACGTCCGTATTTAGTATTTAGACAACAATATAAAATACGGATTCCACGGTCGTGATGAATAGCCATTCGCACACCCTAGTCCCCTACGAAAGCGGCAAGCGACCCTACCAATTCTAGAGTTAGGAGACCCGGTCTCGACTCCTCGAGATGGTCTTCCACTGGACTCTAGAACCCGGTTACTTGTGCTCTCCTCCTTGGGTCTATCCTAATGCAGAAAAGTAAATAATATACATCAATGGTGACATCATCCTCAACCCGGAAGTGCCCCAAATAAAATAATATTACATTACAAATGAATTTTACATAAATGAAAAGTAAAACTCTAATGTCACGTAGAAAAACCCGGCTATTCGATCACGACAATCCTATACATCACAACACAGCAACACATAACATCACATGTCATCAACGTAAGCAAGTATGCGTACCCCAATTGTCGTTGACATATAGCAACGAAACCAGCGATACGCATACTACGCTTACAGTCGCAGAAACAAGTATCATATACTACTAGGCGATGTTAAACCCTTCGATCGAATTAACGGACACCCGCATTCCCCAGCAAGCTCAACACTTAAGCGCCGTTAAACAATACCCAAAATCCATGCCATAGTATTTAATGGACCAACCGTAAAAGGGCAGACCCAAGCTTCATTTGTGGCGCCACTAACTATGATAAACCCTAAGGTTTAGTCGCAGTTTGGTGGGCACATCTCGAGTTAGGGTTACTTTCTTCTAGAGGGTCCATAGGAATACCTGCATTAGTTATCGAGTACGTTCAACCTGGAAAATACGAGTGTTTGATAATTCGATCGACCTGTTTAACGTCGCCAACGTTACCAATACGATGCTAAAAAAATACGAATACGAACTATTCCGCAAAGAGCCCAATACCAAACTTACATTACTTGCAATTCTGGACTACATAAACAAAACTAGAAACCCCAGAATAAGAGTAAAAGACCACAGGAGCAAAACGAGGGACAGTGGAGACAAAGGGGTCGGCGACGCCGGATTTTCTGGCCTTGTCGCCGGCCTGGAACCAAGCACCCCCCCGTCTTCCCCTTGTGTTCTTACATCATCTTAAATGTTACTCTGCAGTTGCTTAAATAATTTTTAGACCACTTTTTAAAAAATTTACAGAGAGCATTTCATAGGTTTTCTAATTTCGTATTTTTGCGGAAGTTTTCGTCTTCGTATTATCATAACATCGTCTAGGCTTCTAGTTAGGCTCTGATACCATGAAGGAGTTTCTTCAGCACCACTACTAGGGTTTGGTAGTATCAAACATGCCATATTAAAAATTATAGGCTGCTAAAGAAACTATCCTAAGGATCAAACTAGAAAAGCAAGGGTAACACTAAACTTTATCACAAACACAAGTAGTAAAAGGCTAGGGTTTGAGAGTACAACCTTTGTAGCTACCTATGCTAGACTCCTTGACCACTTGAGAGTTGAAAGAAGCTCGCTTGAGATCCTTTAGGTCCACGATGATCCACCCGGAGTCCTCTTTGTCCAAGCTAGATGCTTCACTAGATCAAGAGAAGAAGTAGAAGCCAACAATCTAAACTAATGGGCAAGAGTAGTGTAGATTGGTGATGTGGTTTGTTTTCTCACTTCAAAACCCTAACTTGATCATTATCTTGCTCACTAATGAAAGCTAGAGAGCATGAGAGAGGAGAAAGAAGATGATGGCAAGTGAAGAGCTCAAGAAATAATGATAAGCTTAGAGATAAAAATGATAAAAGAAAATATATATATTTTCATCTTCTCACCTTTAACTCTAGTTAATAAATATCTAGATATTTTCATTTGGATGCAAAATGGTCATGGAAAATAACTCATGGTTAACACAAAGGTTAGTGGGGGGAATAAAATAATCAACCATGATAAGTTTCCATTTCCATTTTCTTTTCCAAATAGAAATATCAACATATTTATTAAGGTGTGAGTCTTATATTGCCACCATCCAATATATCAACTGTAGGGTTCCTAGACACACTAAGGAGGTCTCACAAGGCATCAACCATGCTAAATTATAATTTTTCATGTGCCAAAGAAACCCTATACTAGATCGTTAACTAGAGTTTAAGCGAAACATGTAACTAGTTAACATCTTAACTATGAGTGAACGGAAAATACAACCTTTGTAGATCTGGTCCACCACTTCTCTAGCTCCATGATGACGTCCCTTCGCTGTACCAATCGGATCCCGGACTCTAGCATCGGCTTCATCGGAGAAATGGGCGGGCTAGGTCGTCGACTTCGATGCCGAAGATGATCTACATCGAGGCAACACAAGATCAAGCTCCAACTTCACCAAGTCATGAAACTTGTGAAGAAAACACCCTATACTACTTGGCAAGTGGTAGAGGATGAAGAAATAGGAAGTGGGTTCACTTTAGAATTGGATTTCTCACTCTTTTCTCAATTCACCATTGATGGTAGCAAGCTTTTCTTCATCTTGAAGAAGGAGAAGAAGAAGAAAAGAATATGATAAGTATATCTTAAAATAGAAAATAAAATGATACTTATCATATAGCAACCATGGTTAAGTGTAGAGACTAAACTAGGGTTAGGTGAATGGTAAGGTTAGGCATGAAACAAAAATGGTAGACTTTTTCAAAGCTTCATGAAGCTTCAATGTAAAACAAAAGTGGCAACCATTTCATTTCTTGCCAAAATGAAATAGATAAATAAATGAGTAAATAAATTATAACCCTAACCATTTACTTAACCAAGGTTTAAATCAAACATACACCCATGTTTGCATGTATCATCAAACATGATACAAACTAGTGCACAAAACTATATCATATATACAATGTGCACATCAAGTGAGAAAATCCATCTAAGTGAACTAATACTAGTTAATGTAAAGTAATATATCAAATATATAATTATACATTAAATCATTAAATCAACACTTGATTTAACGATCCGGTCATATCGCATATAACCGACTAATATCAAGTGTATCAATGTATCGAATCAACACTGGATTCGGTAACCCGGCTATATCACATATAACCGACCAATGATACATATCGTGAGAATAGAATACAGTATCACATACTGGTAAAATTCTCAGTCCCGCACATATCTCATATGCGCTCCTATTTCGTTTCGCTTGAGCCAGGAAAGCTCTGTGTAGGACTCTAAAGACTCGTCAATACGCCGGCAGCAGGTGATGATCATATCAAACACCCACAAGCCGCAAGCGGTCTGCTAAACGTAACGGCCACTCGGGTATTGAGCGATCAGAAGATCGACGAGCAAGCCCGCTCACACTTCTGTGAATCCAACTAGTAACACTTACCGTACAGTCCGGTCTCGTCGTCTGATATGTCGCATATCTCGCCTAGGGGTGTTAAACGTCAGACCCCAATAGCTCGATAAGTCATGTAGATATGAGGTCTATAACAGTTCGAGAAACTACAGGTAACACTTAACAGTAAATCTCCGCAACCCTGGCCAGGGATTTCCGGTTATAGCCAATCGAACACAGCGCAATATCAACTCCCTATACCGGGAGAGACGAATCCCCTCATATCGCTCATTGCCTCCATGTGATTCGGGACTGTACCCAAAAACCACCGTTTTGCACGCCCTCTTGGACGTGGTAAGGAAGAAATCAAAGCACAGTGGGAATCACACAAGACTCTATGACGATCTCGGGTCTATAGACTAGCCTGTACCAGTGTCACCAGAGAACTGCCATCTGACGTAAGGTATAATACCATCTGGGAGTTCTCGGCGAGTCCGTCCAGTGTACCCAGTCTCCACTGAGCACCCGTATATCATCTCTGATGTCAAACACCAATGGATATGGGATCATCCATTGCCCATCTGTATGGGTCGAGAAGATATACGCTAGTCTACTCTGGTATATCGATGCCCCGTCTCGATACACCCACGACTAGGACCTTGAAGGATGTACTTATGGACTACCATGTCCCCACTAGTATGATCCGCATCATAGTCCAGGTAGTCAAGTACACATCCTAAGGGCTTTACCAACATGTAACAGAGAGACATTCAGTATACATGTTAAGGTAAAGAGTAACCAGATAGCATACTATCATGTCGAGCAAGAAAGTCCTCCCTATATATGTCCCAGCATCCACTACAATATACATCATTTGTATAGCAATGGCCTCTAGGGCATACATATAACTAACAATCTCCCACTTGCACTAGGGCCATCTGATAGCAGTGGTTGTAGTATCTCATACTCAACCATCCCATAAAAGTCTCTCTCTGGGAAAAGGCCTTTGTGAGTGGATTCACCGTGTTGTCCTCTGAGTTTACTCTCCTAACCTCGATCTCCTTAGAGATCAACCATCTCCATGATCAGGTGATGCTGCCTCAGAATATGTCTGGATCACTGATGGGACGGACGCTCCTTGGCGTAAGCCACAATTCCATTGTCACACAATGGGAGGAACTAAGTTCATCTCATGAATTAATATACACCCAGACAGCCTCTTTGGTAGCATCTTAAGTAGCGATGTATCCAGCCTTTATCGTCTAGTATGCCACGGTATCTAGCTTGAAACTCTTCCAACATACCGTCCCTTTACTGAGGGTAAAGACAATGCCTGTGACTGACATTCAGTCGTCTTTATCACCCTGGAACCCTTCCAGTGATTCTCCCCAAGATCGATTGATACCATCTCACTACATCTAGTGAGTATCCTAACATCCAATTACATCTATCTCATAGATGAAAACTCAGGATTTAGGAGGTATCATTTTGATCCTATATGGAGAATTCTTGTGATAAGCGGAGATTGACCGAGCGTAGCATAGGAAACTCCTTCCCTATTAAGAGTATGTCATCCACGTACTCTACGAGGATCACTACCATACTTCCTACTACCTTTTTGTTTATACAAGGTTCATCTACCATTTTGATGATGTCAAACTCTTTGACTAATCCATCAAAACAGATGTTCCAACTCCGCGATGCCTGCTTTATCACATAAAACATCTTGCACATGTTTCTGCTGCTCCCACTGTCTACGAGGCCCTCTGGCTGTGTACTTATAGACGCACTCTTCTAAAACATTATTTAGAAAAGCTGTCATGACACCCAACCACCAGATATCGTAGTCATGTTATGTAGCCGTGTCAAGTATGATCTGGATGGACTTAAGCATAGCTCCTTAGAAAAGGTTTCATAATGATCCATGCCTGGTCAATGATGCAAACCTTTAACAAGTCTAGCTTTGAAAGTCTCAACTTTTCCATGTACACCAAGTAATCTTCTCAAGATATACTTGCTCCTGATGGGGATTTAACCCTTCAGATAAAGCAACTAAAGTCCACACTTTTTTGGTGTATAAGGATTCCATCTCAGATCGCTAAACATCCAGCCATTCTTACAGAGTCCTACTCTTGATGGCCAGCCCGAAACTAGTTGGGTCATCATCTCATGATGCAATCCTTGCTCCCACTGTCATAGAGAAACCGAAGTATCTCTCAGGTGGGTAAGGAACCCTACTAGATCGGCGGAGAGGCTGAGGTTCGTTGGAATCTACTGAATCCTTTGGTTCTATCAAATCATTAGCTGCTGTTTGTATAGCTGGAACCTTTCCAGTTCTACATAACTGACCTTGCCTCGAGCTTGTCCGGATTTTGCTTTTAGACATAGTCCGGTCAACCCCAAATCTTAACTAACTTAAGACATGGGCTCTTCCCATACCATATCTTATATGGAGTGGTAGGCTGTGATCTGATTCGAACCTAATTCAATAGGTATGCAGCTTCTCAAGTGCATAACCCCCAAAAGGAAAGAGGTAACTTAGTAGTACTCATCATAGAGCACACCTTATCATATAGGGTGTGATTGCTCCGCCCTGATATACCATCGTGCTATGGTGTATACGGAGGAGTAATGCTGAGAGAGAATCTCATTCTCTTTTAGAATAGTCCAGGATTTCCGTGCTTAAGTATTCTCCTCCCTGATCACATCAAAGGACATAATACTTGTACCCGTATTTTGGTTCTCTACTTATAACTTACATTCTGTGAATATCTCAAAAGGTTCGGACTTGTGTTTCAACAGGAACATAGGTCTGAATCTCGAAAGGTCATCAGAGAATTTAATGAAGTAAAAAGAACCGGTCTTGGCATGTGTAGACAGGGGACCTTACATACATCAACATGTATCAATCCCAAGAGTTTACTAACTCTTTCTCTGTTTCCAATAAACAGAGCTGTGGTCATCTTATCTCTGTGACATGACTGGCAAGTTTCACAAGATGTAGATTCAAACTAATTTAAATATGCATCTATATGTAACTTCAGCTAGTCGGGTCGTATTGATATGACCTAGTCTACAATACCTCAAGAAGGATTTGTTCATTTCTGAACTATTCCTCTTGTGTGTATTCCATATACTAAGAACTGTAGTTTGATTTAGAACATCAATGCTTTTAGATAACGTTCCTGAACCGATCAACTTTTGATATAGGAAATGTTCAAAACATTATCCAACAATACAAAATTTTATCCTTCTTTAATAAATAAAGAGACTGTATGATTTTGTATATCAGGTTCGGTATCTAATAAAATTTTTTCAGAATCAATGTATTCAGGTAATACAGGATGACAGTGACCAACAGACCTGGCTGCAACACTTGCACCGTTTTCTGCCTCATGAAACTTATCACTCGTTCTCAGTTCTTTACCTTTCTGTAGCCCATGTAACAAATTACATATGCGGGATCCAGATCCGGTATCTCATATCCAGGACGTAAAGAATACTGAGAAACAGTTCTGTATAATGAACACACCCGAAGATGATGCATCAGTATGCACTTTCTTCGTTTGGGCGGCACGGGAATTCTGGTAATCCCCTACTTCCTGCTCTGTCTTATAACAATTATAAGTTGGAGCGGGACCAACATTCCTAACTCAGTATAACAAGCGGGTTCGGTCAATATATCCGTTTTATTATCTTGATTAAGGCGTAATATGGTCGCTACCTGGAGAGAGATAGAAGAAAACACTCAGCGTATGCTCTTGCAAGATCAGATTGGTTATTATTTTATCTAATCAGGATGGCTCCCACTGTTTTTATCAAATCTTCCTTCAAACCTTAAAAGGAAAGACTAGCCGGGATTAATTACACGCTACAAGTTCGCCAATCGTTCAGCCAGGCCAATGTCGGTACTTTGAGGGAGGTCCCCCGTGCTTTCGCACGAACCTAATTAATGTAAACCTCATTTTCCCAGAGGCGTAACCCCGTTAACACCTTTCTAGATACCTACTTGATCGGCTAATTCTAATGTATAAAACTCTCCCAGGAGTAACAATTACTCGCAGTGGGGATCGGGATCCAACTATCTCATAGAAGGTATGCAATCTCATTGCAAATTTCAACACTTGAAATTCCCAATAATATTGCCCCTAGCGTCCTATGACCTTGACGCAGGCCAACAAACTATAGTGCGCTAGTCAAGTTCAACCCGTCATTTCCTGATTGAATTAAACCCACCCGCATGACCCTTGACGCAGGCCAACAAAGTCGCACGACTACCCTAATCCAATCTGCATCATATGCATAAGCAGATAAATACTAGTTAGCTACCGCACACTACGCCTTCATGCAGGCCAACAAACGTAGCACGAATACTAACTACCACTTATCTGAAATGACGGAGGGCTACGGCAGGTTTTTCTGAAAACCTATTGCGTAATGAACTTGATATCGTTGTAGAATCAAATGATTTTGAAATGGAGTGTTTTCGAGGCTTTTCTAGTTTTGCTAAAGGGGTCACTCCCGGTGAAGGGATCGTTGGCCCTTTCCTCATCGAATAAGGTGCGGGATATATCATATATATCACTGTGCAAAGCAAAAACTCTTAAAAGCAATCAAAAGACAAACCGAGTGTGTAGCATTTGCCAGTTATTGCTAAAGGGGTCACTCCCGGTGAAGGGATCGTCGGCCCTTTCCTCATCGAATAAGGTGCAGGATATATCATATATACCGCTGTGCAAAGCAAGAACTGTAGCTACCTTTTTTATTTAGAAATTCGATTCCACAACATCCTAGGTTTCTTTTCTTTCGTTAATCACATTAATGAAGTTCCATCATTTAAGTACCTAAACATCACAGATAAATTCGACGTACATTTATGCCATCCGTGTTCGCCTCGATGTCCCCTCGTGCACCTTTAGGTTAGGTGACTAACGGCAGAGCGGGGCAGGGCTAGCGCGGGTGTAAAACATAAGTAACGTCTATATAATATATCATATATACTATATAAAGTATCCATCACAGCATATCAAATGATCACATCACAGATATCGCAGCAGAAGAAACATATGAAATATTGGATATACTAGGACGTCCGTGTTTTCAATACGAGCCAGTATAAAACACGGATTCCACGGTCGCGATGAATTGCCAAACCCACACCCCTAGACCCCTACGAGAGTGGCAAGCAACCCTACCAATTCTAGAGTTAGGATACCCGGACTCGACTCCTCGAGTTGGTCTCCCACTGGACTCCAGAACCCGGTTACTTGTGCCCTCCTCCTTGGGTCTATCCTAGTGCGGAAAAGTAAATAATATATAATGGGTGACATCTTCCGCAGCCTGGAAGTGCCCCAATAAAAGAATATTACATACAAGTTTTTACATGAATGAAAATGAAAAACACTCATCTCACATAAAAAAAACCCCGGCTATTCAAACACGACGATCCAATATAACATATCCAGCAACACATAACATCACATGTCATCAACGTAAGTAAATATGCGCATCCCAATTGTCGTTGACATATAGCAACGAAACCGGCGATATCACATATTACACTTACGGTCACAGAAAAGAAAGTGTAAAACTACAACAGTTGGAATCCGCAACCTGCATAGACATCGCATGCCTAATCAAATGAATTCCTTAGACATCGCATGCCTAACAATTATAAACCCCGCATTTTATTCTCATTATCGAAAACTCTTTTCAATATCAAGTCGGACAATTCAACAAGATTCCCGACATCCTGATCGAATGCTCGTCGCAAACTTTAGTAGACGGCTGCACCCCCGATGCCGCCGACGAAGTGCACCAAGGCGGAAGACCGCTGCCGCGAGCACCTGAACGGATGCTTTCGGCAACGGGGTTCTCCTACAGTCACTTGGTCGGGGCTATGGAGTGAGGCTGTCTATTAAGTTTACCCAGCGAGTATCCGCGTACGCTACGTGATTGCGACGGACTTTTGATCACATCAAAATTTCGTGGCAACCGATCAAGTAAGACTAAACTGCTATGTTTATAACATTCAAATCAGTTATCTCATAACTACTCGTGAATTCCAATTATTGTATCCAATTCCAGATAAATAGAAAATGTTAAACTTTCCGATCGAATATTCAAACACCCACGTTTTCCCGATACAGATCAACACATGAAATAAGTTTAAAAACATTCACTTCATGCCTCAGTACCAACGGTCCAGCCGTAGAAGGGTCAAGCCAACACCTCACATGTGGCACGCCGTACTGCCTCAAACCCTAAAGTTCAAAGGGCAGTTCAAGACGGTCACATAATCGAGTTAAGGTTTGTTGTCTTCTAGAGGGTTCATCGCGTTACTTGCACTACTTAGAACGTTATTAAACCACGGAAAGATCCAACACTTGGAAATTTCCCGACAGGGGAAAAGGTGGGTATTTATATCCGGTCGAACTTTTAACATATTCTAAAATTACCCGGAAAAACACATAGACGAAATTAGACTTCCCGATCGAAACACCGAGTCCCCAATACAACCCAGAAAACTCAACTCTTGAGTGCAAATTAAAAATTCCCAGAAAACTCAGGAATATTAAAGTGAAATTACTATGCAAAATAAAGTGGCAGAATAGACCGTACGGCCGCGGAACCGTCGCACGAGCCATGCTCGTGCCGCGCTTCCGCGGTGCATTAATCGATTTAGGCGTTCCGTTTTGTATAGTAATTCTTATAATAGCCTGCTTAATTTTCTGCATATTTTTAATTCACAAAAATCCTAGTTTTAAAAAAATGTACAGAGAGCAATTTTGCATTAGGGTTTCGGTTCGATCGGACTTCTAACTCCGTCTACGCATCGCCTAAGGTTCTAGCTAGGCTCTGATACCACTGTTGGTCAGGCAGACACCCTATCCAATGGGGTCGCCGTGGCACCAACGGGTCACTCAGCCGCTACTTTTTACGCATGTCCCCTCGCGAGGGCTACAACCCGCCGGAACACCTTCCGGTCTCGGGACATCCTGGGGGTAAGAGCCTATGCTTCGCCACATTGTCACACAGTGAGAACCCCCCATAGGTCGACATCCAATGCCTAGTAACTCTGATAACACTGTAGGGTTCCTAGGCATACTAAGGAGGTCTCACAAGGCATCAACCATGCCAAATTATAATTTTTCATGTGCCAAAGAAACCCTATACTAGATCGTTAACTAGAGTTTAAGCGAAACATGCAACTAGTTAACATCTTAACTATGAGTGAACGAAAAATACAACCTTTGTAGATCCGGTCCACCACTTCTCTAGCTCCATGATGACGTCCCTTCGTTGTACCAATCGGATCCCGGACACTAGCGTCGGCTTCATCGGAGAAATGGGCGGGCTAGGTCGTCGACTTCGATGTCGAAGATGATCTACATCGAGGCAACACAAGATCAAGCTCCAACTTCACCAAGTCATGAAACTTGTGAAGAAAACACCCTATACTACTTGGCAAGTGGTAGAGGATGAAGAAATAGGAAGTGGGTTCACTTTAGAATTGGATTTTTCACTATTTTTCTCAATTCACCATTGATGGTAGCAAGCTTTTCTTCATCCTGAAGAAGGAGAAGAAGAAGAAAAGAATATGATAAGTATATCTTAAAATAGAAAATAAAATGATACTTATCATATAGCAACCGTGGTTAAGTGTAGAGACTAAACTAGGGTTAGGTGAATGGTTAGGTTAGGCATGAAACAAAAATGGTAGACTTTTTCAAAGCTTCATGAAGCTTCAATGTAAAATAAAAGTAGCAACCATTTCATTTCTTGCCAAAATGAAATAGATAAATAAATGAATAAATAAATTATAACCCTAACCATTTACTTAACCAAGGTTTAAATCAAACATCCACCCATGTTTGCATGTATCATCAAACATTATACAAACTAGTGCACAAAACTATATCATATATACAATGTGCACATCAAGTGAGAAAATCCATCTTAAGTGAACTAATACTAGTTAACATAAAGTAATATATCAAATATATAATTATACATTAAATCATTAAATCAACACTTGATTTAACGATCCGGTCATATCGCATATAACCGACTAATATCAAGTGTATCAATGTATCGAATCAACACAGGATTCGGTAACCCGGCTATATCACATATAACCGACCAATGATACGTATCACGAGAATAAAATACAGTATTACATACTGGTATAATTCTCGGTCCCGCACATATCTCATATGCGCTCCTATTTCGTTTCGCTTGAGCCAGGAAACCTCTGTGTAGGACTTTAAAGACTCGTCAATACGCCGGCAGCAGGTGATGATCATATCAAACACCCATAAGCCGCAAGCGTTCTGCTAAACGTAACGGCCACCCAGGTATTGAGCGATCAGAAGATCGATGAGCAAGCCCGCTCATACTCCTGTGAATCCAACTAGCAACACTTACCGTACAGTCCGGTCTCGTCGTGTGATATGTCGCAGATCTCGCCTAGGGGTGGTAAACACGAGACCCCAATAGCTCGATAAGTCGTGTCGATATGAGGTCTATAACAGTTCGAGAAACTACAGGTAACACTTACCAGTAAATCTAAGCAACCCTGGCCAGGGATTTCCGGTTATAGCCAATCGAACACAGCGCAACATCAACTCCCTATACCGGGAGAGACGAATCCCCTCCTATCGCTCATTGCCTCCATATGATTCGGGACTGTACCCAAAAACCACCGTTTTGCACGCCCTCTTGGACGTGGTAAGGTGGAAATCAAAGCACAGTGGGAATCACACAAGACTCTATGACGATCTCGGGTCTACAGACTAACCTGTACCAGTGTCACCAGAGAACTGCCATCTGACGTAAGGTATAATACCATCTGAGAGTTCTCGGCGAGTCCGTCCAGTGTACCCAGTCTCCACTGAGCACCCATATATCATCTCTGATGTCAAACACCAATGGATATGGGATCATCCATCGCCCATCTGTATAGGTTGAGAAGATATACGCTAGTCTACTCTGGTATATCGATACCCCGTTTCGATACACCCACGACTAGGGACCTTGAAGGATGTACTTATGGACTACCATGTCCCCACTAGTATGATCCGCATCATAGTCCAGGTAGTCAAGTACACATCCTAAGGGCTTTATCAACATGTAACAGAGAGACATTCAGTATACACATTAAGGTAAAGAGTAACCAGATAGCATACTATCATATCGAGCAAGAAAGTCCTCCCTATATATGTCCCAGCATCCACTACAATATACATCCTATGTATAGCAATGGCCTCTAGGGCATACATATAACTAAAATCAACAACCATGATACAAATGAGTATGCATGTATGTGTGCATGCACATCCAAATGTGCATCAATGTAAACATGTGCATACATGCATGCATACACCAAAAGACAATAAGGGTTTAAAGTGAAAAAGCTAATGTTCAATGATAAATCAACACTTGATTTAGCAAACTAGTCATATCACATACGACCTGACTAATAGAAAACCGTCTGATTAATATACGATATCACATACGTGCATTTAATCGGGTCCCCGCGCATATCACATATGCACACCACATCGTTTAGCCTGGGCTAGGTAACTCCATTTTGGGACTCTAAGACTCATCAATACACCGGTAGTGGGTGATGATCATTGTTAGTGTATATGCCCTAGGGGCCATTATTGTATCATACTAGCTTGTATATTACTTAATGGAAGCTTGGGATATTCACAGTTATATAACAGTCTTGCTAAACATCGTAGTATGCTACTTGGTTTTATCTATCTTAATATGTGAGTATACGTATTGATAGAGCTCTTAGGATCTTGCTTGACTACCAGCGCTGTGATGGCAGTCACACTAGTGGGGGCTGGGTAGTCTACAAGCACATCCTTTTCAGGTCCGTAGTCGTAGGATTATCGAGACAGGGCATCGATACTACGGAGTAGACTAGTGTGTACGCTTCTCATCCCAGCTGGGGAGATGGTCTGTCCCACAGCCATCAGTACGTCGTACTGGAGATAGTATACGGTTGCTCGTTGGGTTACGGGTACACCGGACAGGACTCACGGGGAACTGTTAGTTGGTATTATACCCATCATCAGTTAACAGTTCCCAGGTGACATGAGTACAGCATAGTCCGCAGACTTGAAACTGCTATTTCGCCTCGAGTGTGTCCCACTGTTCTTAGATTGCTACCCTACCACGGCTCAAAAGAGTCGTGCAAACAGGTAGCAGTTGGGTGCAGTCCCGAGCACTTGGAGGCAGTGGCGGTTAGACAGGATTCGTCTCTCCCGGTATTGGGAGTTGATATCGCGCTGTGTCAGAGAGCCATTACGCAAAGTCCCTGGCTAGGGCAAGCGAGATTTACTGGTAGGTTCCAGTTGTTTCTTAGGGTGTAATGGACTACGCTCCGACACGACTTATACCGCTATTAGGGGACTGACGCTTGCTGCCCCTTGGCCCGATATGCGATAGTCATAGACGAACAGACCGGACGGTACGGAGATTGTCACATCAGACTCAGTATGAGTTCGGATGGGTTTCCTCATCGGCCTTCTTATCGACATCTACCTGGGGACCATTACGTACAGCTAGTGCCGTTTGCGGTCTGTGGTTAAACCCACTGCCAGCGTAGTAGTCGAGTCTCTAGAGTCCCACACAGAGAGTTTCCCTGCTTCAGGCGAAACTATATAGAGGTCGTATGGTTTTACGACAAGGGTTCAGACGCATACGTGTGTTTACGCACGTACGACATTTGGACAGTTTTTTTACTAGCCGGCTTTGGTTTATGCCAGTTTCTAGTATCAGGTTATTGGATTTATACAGTCTAAAATTTTTCCGTGTTTTCACGGATAGGAGGGGCGTTCTCGTAATTTCGTGAGATGCTTCTAGAAGGATGGTGACTTGAGGGTTAAGGTGCCATTTGCATTTATTGTGTTAATGACTCATTTGTGTGATTCATCCATGGAGTTAATGCATCATTTATTAATCTAATGAATCATGAGATGAATCACTCATATGAATAAGTGAAGCATGGTTGTTAAATGATTTAATTTATTTATCTCATTAAACATTATGCTTCATATATCCTAATGAGTTCATTATCTCTTCTCATTCTCTTGCTCACCTTCTCTCTCCTCAAGCTCTCTCTCTTCAAACCCTAATCCTCCCCTCTCATGTGTTGAGACCAAGGATTAGAATAGACTACTTAATCCTTAACCCTTCTCTATATCACCTAGGTTACTTAGATTAGCACTTTAAGAAACCTAGTTACCTCAAGTTAGAGGTGAAGCTTGAAGTAAAGCTTTCTGGTGGATCATCTACTACATAGAGAAAGCCGGAGAGGAGGTGGAGAACGAAAAGTCGAAGGACACGGTTCATTAGGTATATTCACTTTTCATAGTAGTTGATAACTTCTATGATTCTTGTTAGTTATAGTTTAGCAAAGATTCTCGGTTAGTCGATGTTTATGCAAAGAACAAGATCGTTTTTCAATTTTTCGCCTCCCCGCAAGTCGTGGGGTGTTGCACAACGACTTACACTGGTATCAGAGCCTCGCTAAACAATAATTAACTCATTAGCAAAGTCGTTACAATTTCGAACGCGAAACGAACCGAAAAAAACATCGATATCATATAGTTTCTGTCGATTTTAAAATGAGGTCCAAAATTTTTTCAGGGACCTGCAGAATAACATGCATAGAATTATATGGTTAGTGGAGAAAAATGGGTTCATGAATCGGCCAAACGACCGCGGAACCGCGGCCGATCCCACCGATCCGACGCGGATCCGCGGCCGAGTTGAAGCCGATTCAACCCAGTTTGCTCCAGTAACTCTTATGTGATATTTTTGTGTTTTCTGAGATGTTTATTTTTCTGCTCAAGTCTCCGGTGCACAGAGAAGTTTTGGAGTAGAATCTAAAGTGTTTGCTCGATCGAAATCTTACGATGTTTGCTAATTTGATTATATCTGTGATTGTATAATGTGTTCGTAAACCTCCCCTAACTACTAGTATGTCGGTTGGCAGGGGGTTGCACATTTCTGTAATGGTTTTTACTGTTTGTGGTTGTGAACTGTATTGGACTGTTGTGATGATTAGCCGGGGTTTGTGATGGGTTGTTATATTCATTCATTCAAAGAAATTGTAATATGTTGTAATATTATTTTGCAGAGCACATCCAGGTTGCGGTTGTAGCCACCTTTGTATTATTTCATTTTACTGTTTTTGCCTCTAGGATAGACCAAAGGTGGGGTGCACAAACTACCGGGTACTTTGAAGTGTTTAGTGGCCTACTCACGTTGTTGAGGGAGACCGCTTCACTTCGGGTATTTGGCGGGTAGTTTGCCGTACCCGTAGGGGTCAAGGGTGGGGTAATGGCTATTCATCACAACTGTGTAATCCGTCTTTTGTTGCAGGCTCTAAACAAATGTGGATTGCTTGCAAATCCAATATTGTTCATATGAGATCTGGAATGCCTATTATTGCGTCTGACGAATGTACAATATCTATATATGATAGCTATTTAGACGTCACTTATGTTTTACACCCGCGCTAGCCCAGCCCCCGCTCTGCCGTTAGTTAAGTAACCTAACGGATGATGACGAGACCCAGTGGCGAATGCAGATGGCATAAGAGGATGTTGTATTTTCGTTGTTTTTTGCAATGATAGGTTAATGATGGGACGCATTATTATTAATGCAAAGAAAATAAACCAAAAGTTGAATCGTTGGAACAATTTAAAAGAAACCACTCGGTTATTTTAAAACAAAAGATATTTTTAATTGCGGAGCTTTAACCACTCCTTTTAAAAGCTATCAGATTCCTTCGGTCATATCAAGTTCGCAACGTTCACGGTTTCGCCAAAACCATTCGTAGCCCTCCTTCATTTCATTTGGGTATTCAGTAGTATTCAAGCTATGTATTTTGACCTAACGCCAAGGCATAGTATTTGGTAGCTGCTGGGTATTCATTTGTTGCATAGATAGATGAGTTAGTTTGGGACAGTCATATTATCATTTTGGCCGAACGTCAAGCATATGTACGGATGGGTTCAAATTAACAAGATAATGATGGGTAGAACTTGACATGTGACTTATGAGATTTTGACCTAACGCCAAGGTCATAAGAGCATGGGGCAAAAAATATACATCGGGAATTTCTAAAGAAACTGAAATTTGCAAAGAGATGCATACTATTTGGAGTTTGATGAATGTTGGTAGGATTCCTTTAACATTATCATACTATGATATTTGGATCCCGATCCTACTGTGAGTATATGCTACTCATCAGGAGATTCATCACTTAACGATCAATGCTATAAACCAAGTAGGTGTCAAGAAAGGTGTCAGCAGGGTTACGCCCCCAGAAAAAAGAGGTTATTTAATTAAGGAACTTCGCGAAAGAGTTTGAAAACCTCCCTCGAAGTACCGACACCAGCTTGGCTGAATGGTTAAGCAAGTATTGTACAGTGAGAATAGTCCTGGCTAATTCTTCTTTTATGGTTTGAGGAAGGATTCGAGAAACAGTGGGAGCCATCCAGTTTAGATAAATTAAAAACCAATCTAAACTTGCAAGAGCATCAAGCTAAAATGTTTCTTCTCTCTCTCCTACTTGCAGCGACCCTGAAAATGACTGGACATAAGTTACCTTTAGAGAAAAATATACTAACAGGGCCAAACTATAAAGATTGGCTGCGGAATGTCAAAATGGTTTTGACCTATGACAAATTGCGGTACGTCCTCATCGCTAAGGCACGTGTAAGTGCACGGCAGCGCCCCGGTCGTCAATCCGAGACCAAAATGCAGAAACGATGATTTACTTTAACTGTTAAACTGGCACCACCGCGCACAAAAATCCTGGATCGGGCCATTAATCTAATTCTAGCTAACTAAAGAACGGGGTAGAGAGATATACCGAGCGATCCGTGTCCTTCGGTCTTCTCGTCATCGTCCCGATCTCCCGCGGAATCTCCCGTCTTCACCTCCTCGCCGGAAGGGCACCACATCGCCGGCTTCTTTTACGGGCTCCCACCTCTGGACCGAGGCAACTCGGGCACGAAGTTGGCGAGTCGACGTGCCCAAGATTTGCTGTAGATTAAGTGTGGAACTCTATGTCTCATGAGGGTTGTAGGAAGTTGCCTTTTGGTGGAGGAAATGATATGAACTTTTTGGAGAGGGAACTTGGGGATTTTACAAGCCATAAAAGATCAAAATGCCCACCACAACATTTTTGGACAGCCCCTCCATGAGCAAGGCCGGCCAAAACTCCAAAGGAGAATAAGAGGAGAGAGTGTGTCCAAAATGGAAAAGGAGTGAGCCAAATAACCAAGAGAGAGAAAGGGTTATCATGAAAGGAAATGATCACCCACCAAATCCTACACTCCACCAACCAATCATAACCACAAAAGTCAAGCCATCATGAAACAACAAGTCAAGTGATGGTGGAATCATCATGACACAACAATATGCAAAGAACACCCTCCACAATACTTATTTGCACATTTGCAAATAAGCCCTCCTCTACCAATTTTTCGGCCAAAGAAAGATACAAAGGAAAATGGCCGAAACCAGAAAACAAACTGGCAACTCCTAAAAACTGATCCCGTAATAAATTACAGGAAAACCCCGCTACTGTATATACATACCCGCATTTGTATTCCAACCGAATACAAATGCAATGAGACAAAATCTACACTGTACTATACTAGGATCCTGCTTAAACCAAAGCCGGCTAGTATTATCCGTCCGATCATGATCCGTGCAATACCGCACGTACATGATCGAACCCTGCCATATCTCCATACGGCCTCTACAGCGTTTCACCCGAAACTTGAGCAACTGTCTGTGGGGGACTCTAAAGACTCGTCAATACTATGGCTGTGGATTTAACCACTAGCACGTCAGAGGTATTAGCCATACATGACGGGCAACCAGCTATTGACCAAAAGGGACGTCGATGAGCGAACTCATCCTGACACCCTACTGTGCCTGTCAGTGACAATATCCGTACAGTCCGGTCCGTTCTTCTATGAGCATCGCATGGCGGGCCTAGGGGGTTGGTAAAAGACAGACCCCTAAAAGCGGTACAAGTTGTGTCGGAGTGTAGCCCAGAACACCCTGAGATACTACTGGAATACCTACCAGTAAATCTCCTGCCTCGGCCGAGGGCTTTGTGTAATGGCTCTCCTAGACACAGCGCGACCTCACCCCCAATACCGGGAGAGACGAACACCTGAAGATCCGCTCACTGCCTCCATGTGGCTCGGGACTGTACCCAACTAAAACCTGTTTGCACGTCTCCTTTGAGCGTGTTAGGGTAGTAATCAAAGTACAGTGGGAACTCACACGAGACAAATGACGATCCTCAGGTCGATGAACTAACCTGTATACATGTCACCAGGGAACTGCTATCTGACGTCAGGTATAAGACCAACCAGCATGTTCCCGGCGAGTCCTGTCCGGTCTACTCATAACCCAATGAGCACCTGTATACATCTTAGGTGAACCAACTGACACCAGTGGATTGTGAGACCGGCCACCGCCCCTCGTCGAGGTCTCGACTGTATACACTAGTCTACTCTGGAGTATCGATGCCCTGTCTCTAAACTCCCATGACTAGGGACCTTTTAAGGATGTGCATATAGACTACCAGCTCCCACGTATATGATCGCCCTCATATTGCTGGCAGTCAAGCAAGAATCCTAGGGGCTCTATCAACGTGTAATAGCGACCTGTAAGGTCACCTAAAGCAGTACACGATGATAAAAATAAACCAGATAGCATACTATCATCTTGAGTAAGACTGTCCTACCGGAATAGGTCCTCCCTCAATCATTGCAATCACGTGCGTGTGATCCAATAATTGACTCTGAGGGCACTATCTCCAACAGCACCTGCAGTCCCAGGTCCTAAATCCAGTAATGCGGATAAGGAAATCCGCAAAACCTGGGAGTATGATTGCGCGAAGGCCAAGTGCATCGTGCTTGTCTCGATGAACAATGAACATCAGAGGAGGCACGAGGATATGGATCTTGATGCCATATTTCTCCATACAAAAGAACTTTATGGAGAGCAATCTCATATAGCAAGATACGAGACCTCTAAGAACTTGTTTCGAGCGAGGTTGGCCGTCGGATAATCGGTAGGAGAACATGTCCTAAAGATGATTGGCTATATAGAAGAGCTCGCAGACCTTGGGACGACTTTGGATAATGAACTCTATACAGACCTTATTCTCCAGTCCCTTCCTTCCACCTACGCCCAGTTTATTCTGAACTTCAACATTCAAAGAAAAGAAGTTGAACTTCCGTAACTCCTTAACATGTTGAGGATTGCAGATGGCACCTTGCAGAAGGCAAGGGAAACACCCGCTATGTTTGTTAGCGGTGCTTCTTCTTCCGGGTCCAAGGCTATGGCCAAAGGAAGGAAAAAGAAGGCCGCCACCAAACCTAGAGGAGGTGTAAGTAAGGTGGGAGCGAAGAGAAAGAAAAAGTTTGCGGTACCAGTAGTGGCCCAGGATGAGTGTTTCCATTGTCATAGGAAAGGGCACTGGAAGAATGATTGCAAGGCGTAGAATGCCAAGAACCAGGAACCGAAGCAAGCTGTGGCTTCGACTTCAGGTGTGTTTGTAATTGAGAATTGTCTGTCAATCAACTCTACTTCCTAGATATTGGATACCGGATCAGGATCTCATATATGTAATTCATTGTGGGCACTGAGAAACCGTAGAGTGCTGAAGGATGGTGATATGACCCTGATGGTTGCTAATGGAGCTAGCGTGGGAGCTGTGTCCGTAGGAGATTATCACCTGGGATTGACGAGTGGACACATTTTGGTTTTACATAACTGTTTTTGTGTACCTAGCTTAACGTGTAATATCATATCAGTTTCCTTGTTATCAAATAAAGGTTATGATTTCACGTTTGTAAGTGATGTTGTTAACATCCACCTTAATCATAGTTTGATTGGGTCCGGTACACTGGATAACGGTATATATGTCTTAAACCAACTCCAGATTTTCAATGTCCAGAACACACTAAAAAGAAAGTCTCCAGATTTAAATAAAGCTTTCTTATGGCATTGTAGACTGGGTCACATTAATGAGAGAAGGTTGACTAAGTTACATAGAGAAGGATATTTGGACTCGTTCGAATATCAAACTTATGCCACTTGTCAATCTTGTCTCAAAGGAAAGATGACAAAGACTCCATTTACTGGATATGGAGTAAGAGCGAGCGAGCTCTTAGGACTCATACACAGCGATGTATGTGGTCCAATGTCTACACATGCATGAGGTGGTTTTTCCTATTTCATTACTTTTACGGATGATTACTCAAGGTACGGATTCATTTATCTGATGAAACATAAATCTGAGGCTTTTGAGAAATTCCAAGAGTATAAGAATGAAGTTGAAAACCAAACCGGCAAAAGTATCAAGACACTAAGATCTGATCGAGGTGGTGAATACTTAAGTGCCGAGTTCCTAGGTTACCTAAAAGAGAAAGGAATTCTCTCTCAGCTTACTCCTCCATACACTCCACTGCATAACGGTGAATCGGAGAGACGGAATCGAACCCTATTGGATATGGTGCGTTCCATGATGAGTAATGCTGAGTTACCGCGATCTTTCTGGGGTTATGCGCTAGAATCAGCGACATATCTTTTGAACATAGTTCCTACCAAGACTGTGCCTACAACGCCATATCAGATGTGGAGTGGGAAGAAACCCTATCTTCAGTATCTGAAATTTTTGGGATGTCCAGCTTTTGTTAAAAAGCAGCATGTGGACAAGCTCGAGGCACGATCAGTAAAGTGTAAGTTTATGGGATATCCAAAGAACTCCAGGGGGTATCTATTCTATTACGCAGAGGAACAAAAGGTATTTGTTTCTTGTAATGCCCATTTTCTAGAACATCAGTTTTTAGAAAAGGAAACAAGTGGGAGCGAAATAGAACTGGAAGAAATTCCATAACCACAAACTACTACTGAAAGTTTGGTAGAACCAGTAGTTCAAGAAGAACGGGATATTCCCGCACCCCTCCGCAGGAGTAGTAGGCCGTCTCATCCGCCTGAGAGATACTACGGTTTTCTCATAGATGGGGATAGAGAGGATTGCATCATAGATGATGATGAACCTACTAGCTTCAAGCAGGCCATCCAGAGCGGCGACTCGGTATGATGGATAGATGCAATGCGGACCGAAATGGAGTCCATGTGTACCAACAAAGTATGGACTTTGGACTTTGCTCCAGATGGGGTAAAACCCATAGGATGCAAATGGATCTTCAAGAAAAAGATTGGTGTAGATGGACCGGTGGAAACTTATAAGGCTAGACTTGTTGCAAAGGGTTTTCGTCAAAGACCTGGTTTGGACTATGACGAAACTTTTTCTCCAGTGTCTATGCTCAAATCCATTCGGGTCCTTCTTGCTATTGCTGCCTTCCATGATTATGAAATCTGGCAGATGGACGTAAAGACGGCTTTTCTGAATGGAAATTTAGAAGAGTGCGTCTATATGGATCAGCCAGAGGGTTTCAATCAGAGTGGGAGCAGCGGGAAAGTATGCAAGTTGCTTAAGTCCATTTATGGACTAAAGCAGGCATCGAGGAGTTGGAACATCTGTTTTGATGAAATAGTCAAAGAATATGACTTTATCAAAAATCCAGATGAACCATGCATATATAGTAAAGTTGTAGCACGAACTGTCGTATTCCTCGTCTTGTACATGGATGACATTCTATTGATAGGAAATGACATTCCTATGCTACAATCTTTCAAAGGATTCTTTTCACACAGGTTCTCCATGAAAGACCTGGGTGATGCCTCTTACATTCTGGGGATCCGGATCTATCGTGATAGATCCAAGAGGATGTTGGGACTTTCGCAGTCCGGGTATATCAACACTGTACTGAAAAGATTCAATATGAAAGATTCTAAGCGCGGTAATCTACCGGCTTGTCACGGAATCACCCTATCCAAAGAGATGTCTCCCAAGACTGATTTGGAAAGGGAACGCATGTCTATTTACCCTACGCTTCTGCGGTAGGCTCTATAATGTATGCGATGTTGTGCACCAGACCAGATGTAGCTTACGCACTGAGCATGGTAAGCCGGTATCAGTCAGACCCAGGGGAGAAGCACTGGATAGCAGTAAAGAACATTCTCAAGTACCTGAGGAGGACTAAGGAGATGTTCTTGGTTTACGGCGGAAAAGACCTCAAGATGGAGGCCTTTGCTGATTTCGGCTTCCAGAGTGATAAGGACGATTCCAAGTCCATGTCAGGTTATGTCTTTACCCTCAATGGAGGTGCGGTGTGCTGGAAAAGTTCCAAGCAGGACACCGTTGCTGACTCGACGATGGAAGCAGAGTATATTGTTGCTTGCGATGCCGCAAAAGAAGCGGTCTGGATGAAGAAGTTCCTAATAGAACTTCAGGTAGTTCCTACCATTGTTGATCCAATACCTCGGTATTGCGACAACAACGGAGATATAGCTTTAGCGAAGGAACCAAGGTCCCATCAGAAGTCCAGACACATCTTAAGGCGGTATCACCTGATCAGGGAGATCATTGATCATCGTGAGATCATTGATCCTCGGGAGATCGAGGTCCGGAGAGTTGCTACTGAAGAGATCATTGCTGATCCATTCACGAAGGCCCTACCTCAGATTCAGTTCGAGAGGCTACTCGAGATCATCGGTCTTCGATATGCCAGTACATGGGCCTAGTGCAAGTGGGAGATTGTTAGTGTATATGCCCTAGGGGCCATTATTGTATCATACTCGCTTGTATATTACTTAATGGAAGCTTGGGATATTCACAGTTATATAACAGTCTTGCTAAATATGGTAGTATGCTACTTGGTTTTATCTATCTTAATATGTGAGTATACATATTGATAGAGCTCTTAGGATCTTGCTTGACTACCAGCGTTGTGATAGCAGTCACACTAGTGAGGGCTGACTAGTCTACAAGCACATCCTTTTCAGGTCCCTAGTCATAGGATTATCGAGACAGGGCATCGATACTCCAGAGTAGACTAGTGTGTACGCTTCTCATCCCAGTTGGGGAGATGGTCTGTCCCACAGCCGTCAGTACGTCGTACTGGAGATAGTATACTGGTGCTCGTTGGGTTACGGGTACACCGGACAGGACTCACGGGGAACTGTTAGTTTGTATTATACCCATCGCCAGTTAACAGTTCCCAGGTGACATGAGTACAGCATAGTCCGCAGACTTGACACTGCTACTTCGCCTCAAGTGTGTCCCACTGTTCTTAGATTGCTACCCTACCACGGCTTAAAGGAGTCGTGCAAACAGGTAGCAGTTGGGTGCAGTCCTGAGCACTTAGAAGCAGTGGCGGTTAGACAGGATTCGTCTCTCCCTGTATTGGGAGTTGATATCATGCTGTGTCAGAGAGCCATTAGGCAAAGTCCCTGGCCAGGGCAAGCGAGATTTACCGGTAGGTTCCAGTTGTTTCTCAGGGTGTAATGGGCTACGCTCCGACACGACATATACCGCTATTAGGGGACTGACGCTTGCCGCCCCCCTAAGGCCGATATGCGATAGTCTTAGATGAACAGACCGGACTGTACGGAGATTGTCACATCAGACTCAGTAGGAGTTCGGATGGGTTTCCTCATCGGCCTTCTTATCGAAATCTACTTGGGGACCGTTACGTACAGCTAGTGTCGCTTGCGGTCTGTGGTTAAACCCACTGCCAGCGTAGTTTTCGAGTCTTTAGAGTCCCACACAGAGAGTTTCCCTGCTCCAGGCGAAACGATATAGAGGTCATATGGTTTTACGACAAGTGTTCGGAAGCATACGTGTGTTTACGCACGTACGACATTCGGACAGTTTTTTTACTAGCCGGCTTTGGTTTATGCCAGTTTCTAGTATCAGGTTATTGGATTTATACAGTCTAAAGTTTTTCCGTGTTTTCACGGATAGGAGGGGCGTTCTCGTAATTTCGCCATAAGCTTCTAGAAGGATGGTGACTTGAGAGTTAAGGTGGCATTTGCATTTATTGTGTTAATGACTCATTTGTGTGATTCATCCATGGAGTTAATGCATCATTTATTAATCTAATGACTCATGAGATGAATCACTCATATGAATGAGTGAAGCATGGTAGTTAAGCGATTTAATTTATTTATCTCATTAAACATTATGCTTCATATATTCAAATGAGTTCATTATCTCTTCTCATTCTCTTGCTCACCTTCTCTCTCCTCAAGCTCTCTCTCTCTCTCTCTTCAAACCCTAATCCTCCCCTCTCATGTGTTGAGACCAAGGATTAGAATAGACTACTTAATCCATAACCCTTCTCTATATCACTTAGGTTACTTAGATTAGCACTTTAAGAAACCTAGTTACCTCAAGTTAGAGGTGAAGCTTGAAGTAAAGCTCTCGGGTGGATCATCTACTACATAGAGAAGGCCGGAGAGGAGGTGGAGAACGAAAAGAAGAAGGACACGGTTCATTAGGTATAATCACTTTTCATAGTAGTTGATAACTTCTATGATTCTTGTTAGTTATAGTTTAGCAAAGATTCTCGATTAGTCGATGTTTATGCAAAGAACAAGATCGTTTTTCAATTTTCCGCCTCCCCGCAAGTCATGGGGTGTTGTACATCGACTTACAATCATATCAACCACCCCCAAGATGCAAGAGGTTAGCTAAACGTAACGGCCGCCCGGGTATTGAGCGATCAGAAGAAAACAAGTGAACCTGTCATAACTCCCGTCGAGCCAACCGGAAACACTATCGTACAGTCCGGTCTCTTCGTCAGATATGCTGCATATCGAGTCTAGGGATGGTAACGTCGACCCTAATAACTCAATAAGTCATGCCGATGAATGGTCTATAACAGATCGAGAAACTACTGATAACACTTATCTGTAAATCTCAACAGCCCTGACCAGGGACTTACTGATACAGCCAATCGTGCACAGCACAACATCAACCCCCAATACCGGGAGAGTCGAAACCCCTCCTATCGCTCATCGTCTTTGTGTGTCTCGGGACTGTACCCAAAAGCCACCTGTTTGCACGACTCAATAGAGCCGTGGTAGGGTGGTAATCAAAGTACAGTGAGAGAACACACAAGACTCTATGACGATCTCGGTTCTACAGACTAACCTGTACTAGTGTCACCTGAGAACTGCTATCCGACGAAAGATATAATACCATATAGGATTTCTCGGCGAGTCCGTCCAGTG
Organism: Agapanthus africanus; assembly: GCA_030015575.1. Taxonomy (NCBI): domain Eukaryota; kingdom Viridiplantae; phylum Streptophyta; class Magnoliopsida; order Asparagales; family Amaryllidaceae; genus Agapanthus; species Agapanthus africanus. The sequence continues at coordinate 412,508,686 of JASDDO010000001.1, forward strand.
TACCCAGTCACTACTGAGCACACACATATGATCTCAATGTCAAACATCAATGGATGTGGGAACATCCATCGCCCATCACATGGGTCTAGTGTCATATACGCTAGTCTACTCTGGTATATCGATGCCCCATCTCGATACACCGACGACTAGGGACATTTCAGGATATGCTTATAAACTACAGACGTTCTACTAGTATGATCTCCATCATAATCATAGTAGTCAAGCAAATATCCTCAGGGGTTTATCAATATGTGTGAATGAATAAAAGCATGATCAAGTCAACAAGTCAGATAAAGAAGAACCAGATAGCATACTATCATGTCGAGAATGAATGTACACTGAATATATATACATTTATAAATATATCCACTATCATATAATGGCCTCTAGGGCATACATATATCCAACAATATTGATACACTAGATATTAGTCGGTTATATGCGATATGACCGGATCATTAAATCAAGTGTTGATTTAATGACTTAATATATAATTATATATTTGATATATTACTTTACATTAACTAGTATTGGTTCACTTAAGATTGCTTTTCTCACTTGATGTGCACATAATGTATATGTGATATATGTTTGTGTACATGATTGTATCATGCTTGTTGATACATGAAAACTTGGGTGTGTGTATGACTTACACCATATTTAAGATAATGGTTAGGGTTTATATTTATTTTGTAATTCAAAATTAGTGAGCACATTGTCATGCTTGAAGCTTGATGATGCTTGAAGCATCCATTGACCAAGTCCACTTACTTTGTCTTACTAAAGATATTTATTAACCAAACCATTAGCTTAAACCATGGTTTAGTCCCTGCAAAGGTTAGTGGATGATACTAACTCACCCATGGTTGCATAATTGATCATAATTCACTTCGCTTGAGTTTCTATTATTCTTCTTCTTCATCATCCAAAAGAAAAACCATGCTAGATTTTTCTAGGTGAAGAAATAAAGTGAGAAACCAAAATCTAAAGTGATCCCACTTCCTATTTCATCATCCTATACTACTTGCCATTTAGTTTAGGGTGTTCTCTTCACAAAGTTCATAACCTAGTAAAGGGTTAGCTTTAGTTTGAGTCACCTCGACGTAGATCATCTTCGGCCTCGAAGTCTACGACCAAGCTTGTTCATTTCTCCGGGGAAATCCATTCTAGAGTTCGGGACAACGATGATCGCAGTGAAGGGATGTCAACACAGAGCATTAGAAGTGAAGGACCGGATCTACAAAGGTTGTATTCTTGTTCACTTCTCTTTATAATGTTTGATTACATGTTTTGTTACCCTATTTTTCTAGTACGACTCGTAGTTGATTGCTTAGCACCCGCTCAATTTTTTGTTGTGGCATGTGTGATGCTTGCAAACCCTAGGTTAGGTGCTAAGGAATCCCAACATGGTATCAGAGCCTAACTAGAAATCTAGACGATGTTAAATTAAAATGAAAACGAAACAAATACGTATTACAATTTCTGTAACCCTGTACATATGCTCTCTGTTGTTTTTCTAAAGTTCTAGAAAAAATTTTCAAACATGTGCAGAGTCATGTATGTGAGACCTATAGTGCACAGAACAAAAACGAGGCCCATTGCTTGGATTTCAACCGAGCACATTCACCTAAAAACCGGGGAGGCCGGCCCTAATTGCTCCAATTGGTGTCGTTTTTGTTTTGTGCTCTGGTGTGCTCATTTTAGGGTTTCCGGTATTATTTGCTTAGTCCAAATTTTCATGTGATGTAAATTTTTCTATAGGACCAAAACGGAGTGTTTCGTAGTCGTATAATTTAACATTGTGATGGTAACCTAGGCTATGTTTGACAGTTCGAACGAACCTCTAACATCACCCCATGACCCCCTCTGAAATTTCCAAGTGTTAGAATTTTCTAAGTTAATTATATTCAATGTTCGTGCAGGTAACTCTATGGACCCTCTAGAAGAACAAAAGCCTTAACTCGATTCTATGCCCTCGGAACCGTGACTTGAACCCTATGGTTTGTCGTGGTTCCACGGTGTCATAGGTGAGGCGTTGGATTGACCCTTATACGGCTGGATCATAGGTACAGTGGCATGTTTTGGATACTTTAACTTCGCTCAAGTGTTGAACTTATCGGGAAATGAGGGTGTTGTTTGATTTCGTCGAAACGTTTAACATAGTCTAGTATATTGTGATACAATACTTGGAATCAACAATATTTGAATTTTATAAGTCTAGCAATTTAGTTTCATTTGATCGGTTGCCACGGGATTTTGATGCGATCAAAAGTCCGTCGCAATCACTTTGTGTATGTGGATACTCGCTGGGTAACATTACTAGATAGCCGCACCACATAACCCCGACTAAGTGACTGTGGGAGAACTTCGTTGCCAAAAAGCATCCGTCTGGGTACTCACGGCCGCGGTGTTCGGCCTAAGTGCACTTCGTCGTCGGTATCGGGGTGTGCGGCCATCTACTAAAGTTTCTGACGAGCATTCGATCGGGATGTCGGGAATCTTGTTGAATTGCCCGACTGATTATTTGAAAGTGTTTTCAATATCGAGACTAAAATGCAGGGTTTATAATTGTTAGGCATGCGATGTCTAAGGAATTCATTTGGTTTGACATGTGATGTCTTAGGTTGTTGCGGATTCCAACTGTTGTAGTTTTCATTTTCTTTTATGCGACCGTAAGTGTAATATGTGGAGTATCGCCGGTTTCGTTGCTATACGTCAACGACAATTAGGATACGCATATTTTCTTACGTTGATAACATGTGATGTTATGTGTTGCTGTTATATGTTATATTGGATCGTCGTGTTTGAATAGCCGGGGTTTTTTATGTGAGATGAGAGTTTTTCTTTTTCATTCATATAAAAACTTGTATGTAATATTCTTTTATTTGGGGCATTTCCGGGTTGAGGAAGATGCCACCGTTGATGTATATTATTTACTTTTACGCACTAGGATAGACCTAAGGAGGGTAGCACAAGTAACCGGGTTCTAGAGTTCAGTGGGAAACCATCGCTAGGCATCGAGTCCGGGTCTCCTAACTCTAGAATTGGTAGGGTTGCTTGCCGCTCTCGTAGGTGTCTAGGGGTGTGGGTTTGGCTATTCATCACGAGCGTGGAATCCATGTTTTATACTGGCTCAAAATAATACACGGACATCCAAGTATATCAAATATTTCATATGTTGTTTTCTGCCGCGTTATCTGTGATGTGATCATGTGATATGTTGAGATAGATACTGTATATAGTATATATGATATATTATATAGACGTTGCTTATGTTTTACACCCGCGCTATCCTTGCCCCGCTCTGTCTTTAGTTACCTAACCTAACGGTGCATGACGGGACATCGAGCCGAATGTGGATGGCATAAGCGTACGTTGTATTTATCTTTGATGTTTAGGTAACATAAAAGATGGGACATTCATTAATGAGATTAATGAAAGAAAATAAACCAAAAAGGTGTTGTGAAATCGAATTTCAAAAATTAGGTAGCTCTAGTTGTTGCTTTGCATAGCGGTATTCCTTGTAGAATATTCAGCACCTCATTCGATGAGGAAAGAGCCGAGATCCCTTCACCGGGAGTGACCTCTGTAGCAATAACTAGCAGATGCTACGACCCTCGGTTTTGTCTTTTGACTGCTTTTCTAGTTCTTGCTTTGCATAGTGGTATTGTGAATATCCTGCACCTCATTCGACGAGAAAAGTGCCGAGATCCCTTCACCGGGAGTGGCCTCTTTAGAGAAACTAGAAAAAACCTCAAAAATACTCCATTTTAAACCATTTGATTCTGCAAAGAGATCAACTTCAAAGCATTAAAGGTTTTCTGAAAAACCATCTGCAACCCTCCGTCATTTTAGAAAGTAGAGTACTTAGTATTCGTGCTGTGTTTGTTGACCTTAGTTAAGGCACAGTGTACGGGTAGCTAAGTGATGTCTTCCTACACAGCAAATGATGCGATTAGTTAGGACAGTCATGCGACTTTGTTGACCTTAGTTAAGGGTCATGTGGATGGGTCTAATTAATCATGAAATGACAGGCAGAGCATGACTAGTACTTATGATTTGTTGACCATAGTTAAGGTCATAAGTACTAGGGGTAAAAACCATTATCGGGAGTTTCAAGTGTTGAAGTTTGCAATGAGATTGCATACCTTCTATGAGATAGTTGGATCCTGATACCCACTGCGCGTAATTGTTACTCTTGGGAGACTTTTGCACTTTACAATTAGCCGATCAAGTAGGTGTCTAGAAAGGTATCCATAGGGTTACCCCCCTGGAAAAATGAGGTTTACTTTAATTAGGTCCGTGCGAAAGCACGGGGAACCTCCCTCAAAGTACCGGCACTGGCCTGGCTGAAAGATTGGCAAACTTGTAGAGTGTAATTAATCTCGGCTAGTCTTTTCTTTCAGGATTTGAAGGAAGATTTGATAAAAACAGTGGGAACCATCCTGATTAGATAAAATAACCTAATCTTGCAAAAGCGCACGCAGAGTGTTTTGTTCTCTCTCTCTCTTTCCAGGTAGCAACCATGTCACGCCGTAATCAAGATAATAATATGAATGTATCGATGATTTGTATGTCAAAACCTATTTCTATTACCGTAATCAAGAACGGCGTCGCTTTGCAGCTAGCCGGTGAGTACGGGTCGGTCCACAGGGATGTTGTGAATTTCCAATTCGTTCTTACGAGTTAATTCCGATGGGTGTTCGGTTGATTATTAAATCTAAAAATCTAATTAACCTAGGGCAATTATCTAGATCTATTCTTGCTAGGGTTAGGTTTAGGAATGGTTTGGAAATGCAATTAAATCTCAACGCTTTATATACCCGAATGAAGATCTGTGAGGAGTTATGGTAATTATCAATAAAGGGGATTAGATCCATTCGGGAAGGTGTTCCTTCCTCTAGGTTCTTGTCCTTCCTTTAGAGATCCTTACCCTAACCTCCATGGAAAACGTGCGCAACCGGGCTTTTACACTACGGTGTCATCGTTACCTCGAGGGGTAGGATGCCATAGGGCGCGGTGTGTGCGCGAATGCATGGAGTCCTAATGTAAATATTTGGTGGGTAAAACGGGATGAGAGATCTCATCTCTCAAAATCCTTCCCCAAAGCTAAACCCTAAACAAGTTTCTAGGGCATGAAATTAAATCCACTTAGGGCAAAGAATTGAAATCTAAACTGGGGCGAGAAGTTAAATCTACTTACAGATGCATCCCTCCAATCATCCATGCAGGGTTGTCAGATCTGAATTTCTGAATGGAAAAGAAACACCGATGCTCTCCAAAAGAATTTTGTATTTTATTAATGATGGGAGGCATAAAGAATTACAATGATTAGAGTTCCTATTTATAAAGAATAGGAAACCCTAGATTACATCTTGAACCGCATGTCTAAATTTACAAATATAGCCCTAAGGTTGACTATTCAGCGCCGCCAAACATTTGGTAAAATTTATTTCCTTTGATCGCACTACCCTGCCGCGGAACCGCAGACAGAGGCATGGTTTGGCAGCGGTTCCGCGGCCAAATGTTGGAGTTGGGCTGCACAATTTTTTGGTCAAGTTCTAGTACTTTTTATCTTCTTATTTCTTTATATCGTTTCACTGTTTGGCATCTGGTCTTCTCCAGATCATCCAGTGAAAACTTGTAGTGAACTTTAACCCTTCGCTTTGAGTCGATATCTTGAATCTTGCTTTGTGAACTGTTTCTTATGTAGGCTTGCTCAAGATTCTCTGTTTGTCGGTCAAAGTCTCATTTTTACGTCGTTTTTTCATCGTTTTCACTGTTTTTGATCGGTGAACCTGTAACCTGTAACATGTAGCAGACATGCGTCAAAAGCACCTGTTTATTTATAAAAAGAATAAGAGTGGGGAATATAATAATGCAATATTATGGTGTGAACAATTGACCGAACCCGCTTGTTATACTGAGCTGGGGAACATTGGTCCCGCTCCAACTTATAACTGTTATAAGATCGAGCAGGAAATAGAGGAATACCAGGATTCCCATGCCGCCCAAACGAAGAAAGTGCATGCTAATGCATCTTCTTCAAGTGTGTTCATTACATAGAACTGTTTCTCAGTATGCTCTACGTCCTGGGTATTTGATAGCGGATCAGGATCCCGGATATGAAATCTGTTACACGGGCTACCGATAGGTAGAGAACTGAGAACGGATGATAAGTTTCAATAGTTGAAAACGGTGCAATTGTTGCAGCCAAGGTGTTGGCAGTTATCACCCTGTATTAGCAAATACATTGATTATGAACGAATGTTATTAGATACCGAACCTGATATACAACATCATATCAGTATCTTTATTTAGTAAAGAAGAATATAATTTTGTATTGTTGGATACTATTTTGAACATTTCCTATATCAAAAGTTGATCGGTTCAGGCACGTTATCTAAAAGCATATACGTTCTAAATCAAACCATGGTTCTTAACATATAGAACACACACAAAAAGAAGAGTTCAGAAATGAACGAATCCTTCTTGAGGCATTGTAGACTAGGTCATATCAAAGCGACCCGACTAGCTAAGTTAATATAGATGCATATTTAAATCAGTTTGAGTTTACATCTTGTGAAACTTGCCAGTCATGTCACAAAGATAAAGTGACCATAGCTCCGTTTACTTGAAACAGAGAAAGAGTTATTGAACAAATGGGACTGATACATAGTGATGTCTGTAGGTCCCCTGTCTACAAATGCCAGGACTGGTTCTTTGTACTTCCTTACATTCATTGATGATCTCTCAAGATTCGGACACATGTTCCTGTTGAAACACAGGTCTGAAGCTTTTGAGAACTTCAAAAAATATAAGATAGAAGTAGAGAACCGATACAGGAATAAGTATTATGTCCTTTGATGTGATCAGAGAGGAGAATACTTAGGCATTGAGATCCTAGACTATTCTAAAGGAGAATAAGATTCTCTCTCAACATTACTCCTCCGTATTCACCACAGCACAACGGTGTATCGGGGCGGAGCAATCGCACCCTATTAGATATGGGGCACTCTATGATGAGTACTACTAAGTTACCTGTTTCCTTTTGAGGGCTATGCACTTGTGAAACTGCATACCTATTGAATAAGGATTCAATAGTTCCCGACGAACCTCACCCTCTTCGCCAATCTGGCAGGGTTCCTCATCCGCCTGAGAGATACTACGGTTTCTCGATGACAGTGAGAGTGAGGATTGCATCATGGAGATGACGACCCAACTAGTTTCGAGCAGACCATCAAGAGTGGGGACTCTATAAGAATGGCTGGATGCTAAGCGATCTGAGATGGAATCCATATACACCAATAAAGTATGGACTTCGGTTGCTATATCTGAAGGGTTAAATCCCCATCAGGAGCAAGTATATCTTGAGAAGATTACTTGGTGTATATGGAAAAGTTGAGACGTTCAAAGCTAGACTTATTGTAAAAGGTTTTCATCATCAACCAGGCATGGATAATGATGAAACCTTTTTCTCCGGTAGCTATGCTTAAGTCCGTTCGGATCCTACTTGCCATTGCTACATACCATGATTACGATATCTGGCGGTTGGGTGTCATGACTGATTTTCTAAATATTGATTTAGAAGAAAGTGTCTATAAGTACACAGCAAGAGGGCTTCGTAGAAAGTGGGAGTAGCGGAAACGTGTGCAAGTTGCTTTAAAAGTTAAAGCAGGCATCGCGGAGTTGGAACATCTGTTTTTGATGTGGTAGTCAAAGTGTTTGACTTCATCAAAATGGTAGATGAACCTTGTATATACAAAAAGGGAGTAGAGAATAAGGTGGTCATCCTTGTATTGTACGTGGACGACATACTCTTGATAGGAAAAGAGTTTCATATACTACGCACGGTCAATCTCCTCTTATCACATTGATTCTCCATATAGGATCAAGATGGTACCTCCTAAATCCTGGGTTTTGGATCTATGGGATAGATCTAAGTGGATGTTAGGACTCTCACTAGGTGTAGTGAGATGGTATCAATCGATCCTGGGGAGAATCACTAGATAGCTTCAAGGGTGGTAAGGTTGACTGAATGTCAGTCACAGGCTTTGTCTTTACCCTCAGAGGTGGGGCGGTATGTTGGAAGACTTCCAAGATAGATACCATGGCAAACTAGACGATAAAGGATGGATACATCGCTACCAAAGATGCTACCAAAGAGGTAGTTTGGGTGTATATTTGTTCATGAGATGAACTAGGTTCCTACCATTGTGTGACAATGGAAGTGTGGCTTTGGCCCAGGAACCCCGGTACCATCTGTGACCCAAACATATTCTAAAGGCAGTATCACCTGATCATGGAGATGGCTGATCTCCACGGAGATCGAGGTTAGGAGAGTAGACTCAGAGGACAACACGGGGGATCCACTCACAAAGGCCTTTTCCCAGAGAGAGACTTTTATGGGATGGTTGAGTATGAGATACTACAACTACTGCTATATGATGGCCCTAATGAAAGTGGGAGATTGTTAGTTGTATGTATGCCCTAGAGGCCATTATTGTACATGGGATGTATATAATAGTGGATGCTGGGACATATATAGGGAGGACTTTCTTGCTCGACATGTTACTACGCTATCTGGTTGCTCTTTATCTTAACATGTACACTTATTGTCTCTCTGTTACATGTTGATAAAGCCCTTAGGATGTGTACTCGACTTCCAGGATTATGATGCAGATCATACTAGTGGGGCCTGGGTAGTCCATGAGTACATCTTTCAATGTTCCTAGTCGTGGGAATATCGAGACGAGGCATCGATATTCCAGAGTAGACTAGCGTATATCTTCTCAACCCATGTGATGGGCGATAGATGATCCCATATCTATTGGTGTTTGACATCAGAGATGGTATACGGGTACTCAGTGGAGACCGGGTACACTGAATGGACTCTCCGAGAACTCCCAGATGGTATTATACCTCACGTCAGATGTCAGTTCTCTGGTGACACTGGTACAACTTAGTCTGTCGACCCGAGATCGTCATAGAGTCTTGTGTGTCTCCCACTGTGCTTTGATTTCCACCCTACCACATCTCTACTGAGTCGTGCAAACAGGTGGTTTTTGGGTACAGTCCCGAGTCACATGGAGGCAATGAGCGATAGGAGGGGATACGTCTCTTCCGGTATTGGCGGTTGATGTTGCGCTATGCTCGACTGGCCATAACTGGAAATCCCTGGCCAGGGTTGCTGTGATATACTGGTAAGTGTTATCAGTAGTTTCACAACCGTTATGGACCTTACATCGGCATGACTTATCAAGCTGCTGGGGTCTGGCGTTTACCGCACCTAGGCGGGATATGCGACATATCAGACGAATAGACCGGACTGTGCGGTAAGTGTTACTGATCGGATTCACAGGAGTGTGAGCAGGCTTGCTTGTTGATCTTCTGATCGCTCAATACCAGGGTGGCCGTTACGTTTAGCAGACCACTTGCGGCTTGCGGGTGACTGATATGATCATCACCTACTGCCGGCGTATTGACGAGTCTTTAGAGTCCTACACAGAGGTTTCCTGGCTCAGGCGAAATGAAATAGGAGCACGTATATGATATGTGCGGTAACGAGAATAATACCAGTAGGTGATACTTTATTCTATTCACGCGATTTTTATCATCGGTCGGTTATATGCGATATAGCCGGGTTACCGAATCAAGTGTTGATTCGATATATTGATACACTAGATATTAGTCGGTTATATGCGATATGACCGGATCATTAAATCAAGTGTTGATTTAATGATTTAATGTATAATTATATATTTGATATATTACTTTACATTAACTAGTTTTGGTTCACTTAAGATTGCTTTTCTCACTTGATGTGCACATAATGTATATGTGATATATGTTTGTGTACATGATTGTATCATGCTTGATGATACATGCAAACTTGGGTGTGTGTATGACTTACACCATATTTAAGATAATGTTTAGGGTTTATATTTATTTTGTAATTCAAAATTAGTGAGCACTTTGTCATGCTTGAAGCTTCATGAAGCTTGAAGCATCCATTGACCAAGTCCACTTATTTTGTCTTATTAAAGATATTTATTAACCAAACCATTAGCTTAAACCGTAGTTTAGTCTCTACAAAGGTTAGTGGATGATACTAACTCAACCATGGTTGCAAAATTGATCATAATTCACATCACTTGAGTTTCTATTCTTCTTCTGCTTCTTCATCCAAAAGAAAAACCTTGCTAGATTTTTCTAAGTGAAGAAATAAAGTGAGAAACCAAAATCTAAAGTGAACCCATTTCCTATTTCATCATCCTCTACTACTTGCCATTTAGTTTAGGGTGTTCTCTTCACAAATTTCATGACCTAGTGAAAGGTTAACTTGAGTTTGAGTCACCTCGACGTTGATCATCTTCGGCCTCGAAGTCTACGAGCAAGCTTTTTCATTTCTCCGGGGAAATCCATTCTAGAGTTCGGGACAACGATGATCGCAGCGAAGGGATGTCAACACAGAGCTTTAGAAGTGAAGGACCGGATCTACAAAGGTTGTATTCTTGTTCACTTCTCTTTGTAATGTTTGATTACATGTTTTGTTACCCTATTTTTCTAGTACGATTCGTAGTTGATTGCTTAGCACCCCCTCATTTTTTTGTTGTGGCATGTGTGATGCTTGCAAACCCTAGGCTAGGTGCTAAGGAATCCCAACAAATAATACATAAGGTGGTAACAAAATGTCCTCGCAACCCACCTACGAGCAAACCGCAAGTCAATGCTAATGAAGCGAAAAGAGGAAGTACGCCCGCCGCTACTGTGCTGACGGGTCAAACCTGTAAGATACTGTGGCACAACAGGGGTGAGTTGCCAACTCGTAAGTAGTAAGTAACATCTAATAAGGCTATCGTAAGCATGCACGCGAATGTGTCACAACCTACATATACCAATATGATGCGATGCACTAGTATGAATGCAACATGAAGGTATAATCAACACGAAATCCAGATATAACTGACATGCGAGATCTGTCTCCTTATCTCCGTAAAACTTTTGTATAATAAAAACTGGATTATCATTAGTGAAATCGACAGAAAAGTCCCTGTCAAGCATCAACACAATATCGTCAATATCTCGGACTCCGTCAGTCCGGATCAACCTATATCATCAAAACTCACGACTACGGTCGCTATCCTCCGGATATCCGCCGCGCCAGACATCACCGGTAGGTAGTCTGCCCCTGCCAGGCTCATCGTCATCCCCACAAAAACACTCTCGTCCTAGGGTAACATACCGGGTCCACCATATACCCGAGACAGTTCATCCTACTTCTCGAATCGGGTCTCGAAAACCAACAGAAATCAGGAAAAATCATGGTGGACGACATATACATCATATCACGAGAAAATCGCAACCTGCATTTTTAAAATGATATTAGGTTTATTAAATTCTTGCGGTTTTCCCCAAAATCTATAAATCTCATAAACACGGAAATCTCCAAAAAAAAATCACAATATATGAACATATCGTCGTTGATGAATGTCTATGGTATCAATAATATGAAATACGATGCATGAATGATGATGCAATGAGGTATATACATATGACTAGCAATCCAACGTATCCATCCTGATGAAAGGAATATACAACTACAAGTTACATATCATAGATAATTCAAATGCTCAGATACCGATTTAAGCAAGTTCTATAGTGTTCGTGACATAGCAATTACCAATGGCATGTATGTTTGCATAAATAGTGCACATGGGGCTTGAACCAATGGTAATGGGGCAAGTGTCCTACGTAATAACATCATGTGTAAGAAGATGCAATGTCATGCTATGAAATGCTTTGAGACTACGCATATAGGTGCAAGAAATACTAAAAATCCTAACTATCGGGCGCCTTGCGACATCCAGACAATTTTGTTGGAGATAGTGTCCTCAGAGTCAATTATTTGATCACATGCACGTGATTGCAATGATTGATGGAGGACCTATGCCGGTAGGACAGTCTTACTCAAGATGATAGTATGCTATCTGGTTTACCTTTATCATCGTGTACTTCTTCAGGTGACCTTACAGGTCACTATTACACTTTGATAGAGCCCTTAGGATTCTTGCTTGACTGCAAACAGTATGAGGGCGATCATATACGAGAGAGCTGGGGTCTATAAGCACATCCTTAAAAGGTCCCTAGTCGAGGGAGTTTCGAGACAGGGCATCGATACTCTAGAGTAGACTAGTGTATACAGTCGAGACCCAGACGAGGGGCGGTGGCCGGTCTCACAAGCCACTGGTGTCAGTTGGTTCACCTAAGATGTATACAGGTGCTCATTGGGTTATGAGTACACCAGACAGGACTCGCCGGGAACATACTAGTTGGTCTTATACCTGACGTCAGATAGCAGTTCCCTGGTGACATGTATACAGGTTAGTTCATCGACCTGAGATCGCCGTTTGTCTCGTGTGAGTTCCCACTGTACTTTGATTACTACCCTACCACGCTCAAAAGAGACGTGCAAACAGGTTTTAGTTGGGTACAGTCCTAAGCCGCATGGAGGCAGTGAGCGGATCTGCATGGGTTCGTCTCTCCCGGTATTGGGGGTGAGGTCGCGCTGTGTCTAGGAGAGCCATTACACGAAGTCCTTGGCCAAGGCAGGAGATTTACTGGTAGGTATTCCAGAAGTATCTCAGGGTGTTCTGGGCTACACTCCGACTCGACTTGTACCGCTTTTGGGGGTCTGACTTTTACCAACCCCCTAGGCCCGCCATGCGATGTGTAAGTCCATGCTACCTCTCCCGGTACTTTTGTGAATGCGGAATTTGGTAAAAAACGATTTTTATAGAGGTGGTAACATGGACCTAAAACCCGGATCTTGGTTAAACATCTATCTAACAACCTAACTACGAGTTTCTAGCTACTCGGTTAGGGGGTTATACCTTGCTTGTCTTGAACTCCTTCGTCTTCAAGCTTTGATGGTGGTCCGGATTGGCTACTTCCCGTCGTCTCCGTATGCCGAAGATAGATCCACCTGAAAGCTCCAACCTTTGGCTCCTTCTTCGTTCTTTGAAGAAACTAGTTCACTCGGTTTGCTAAACCTTGTGAACTAGAATGAGTAGAGAAGAGTTTGTGTGGGATTTTATCTATGGTTCTTCATTCTCAACTCATGAGACAAGAGAACCATAGATTAAAGAGAGGGAGCAAGAGCAAGAGGGTGAGAGCAAAACAAGAGAGCTCAAGAACAAGAGAGAGATTGAGCAAGAAAGAATGAGCAACTCTTTTGTCTCTCACCCTCTCATAATCCAAAGTCATGATAACTCATCATACCAAATAAGTCTTATGTGATGGTTGAAGCAACCATAACCATATCATTTCATGCAGTCATTTTACACAAATGAGCAAGCAAACAAAAGTCTTTGCCATGAAATGATGGCTATGGTTATCATGATGGTCAACTAGTCAAGCCTAGTCAACCGGTCAACAAAGTCAACAAGTCAACAAAAGTCAACAAGTCAACAAAGTCAACAAGTCAACAACCATGTCATCATAATACTTAATTAATATAATAGTTAATCACATATCATATTCTCATTAGGGTTGAACAAAAAGTCAAATAGTCAACGGTCAACTGTCAACAACCCTAATGAGAATCCGCTGCCTCAGTCTCCCTGTCAACTGTGCATACGCACCCGCATCCGCGTTCCGAGGAACACGAATGCACACTGGATAAATCCAATCCCAAAAGGTACACTAGGATCTGGCTTAAACCAAAGCCCGCTAGTGCAGACTGTCCGGACACTGTACGTGCACAAGTGCACGGATGTGACCGAACCCTGTCGCAAAACCATGCGACCTATCGCAATACCATGCGACCTCTACTCTTTTGCCTAAAGGCGAAAAGTTTTCTGTGTGGGACTCTAAAGACTCAACACTACGCTGGCAGTGGGTTTAACCACAGACCGCAAGCGGCACTAGCTGTGCGTAACGGTCCCCAGGTAATGCCGACAAGAAGACCGACGAGGCGAAAACCCATCTGAACTCCTACTGAGCCTGAGTGTGACATTCTCCGTACAGTCCGGTCTGTTCGTCTGATACATCGCATGGCGGGCCTAGGGGGCGGTAAACGTCAGTCCCCCAATAGCGGTACAAGTCGTGCCGGAGCGAAGCCCAAAACATCCTGAGATAACACTGGAAGCCTACCAGTATATCTCGTTTGCCCTGGCCAGGGACTACTCGTGTAATGGCTCTCCTAGACACAGCGCGATGTCAACCCGTAATACCGGGAGAGACGAGTCCTGTCTAACCGTCACTACCTCCAAGTGCTTCGGGACTGCACCCAACCACTACCTGTTTGCACGACTCCTTTGAGCCGTGGTAGGGTAGTGATCAAAGTACAGTGGGAACACACTCGAGGCGAAGTGACAGTGTCAAGTCAGCGGACTAAGCTGTACTCATGTCACCTGGGAACTGATAACTGACGATAGGCATAATACCAACTAGTCAGTTCCCGACGAGTCCTGTCCAGTGTACCTGTAACCTAACGAGCACCCGCATACTATCTCAAGTACGACGTACTGACGGCTGTGGGACAGACCGTCTCCCACACTGGGATGAGAAGCGTATGCGCTGGTCTACTCCGGAGTATCGATGCCCTGTCTCGATAGTCCTGCGACCAGGGACCTGCATAAGGATGTGCTTATAGATTACCCATCCCCACTAGTGTGACGGCCATCACATCGCTGGTAATCAAGCAAAGATCCTAAGGGCTCCACTAATGTGTATAGGCGATATACAAAAATAAACACATGTACACATTGAAGTAGAAACAAACCAAGTAGCATACTACTATTTTGGGCAAGATTGTATATACAAGGTGAATATCCCAAGCTTCCATTAAGTAATATACAAACTAGTATGATACAGTAATGGCCTCTAGGGCATATACACTAACAATCTCCCACTTGCACTAAGGCCATGTACTGGCGTATCGAAGACCTATCATCTCGATCAGCTGCTCGAACTGAGTCTGGGGCAGGGCCTTGGTGAATGGATCTGCAGTGTTATCTTCTGAAGCGACTCTCCGAACCTCGATCTCCTGGCGATCCACGATCTCCCTGATCAGGTGATACCGCCTCAAGATGTGTCGGGATCTCTGATGGGACCTGGGTTCCTTCGCTAAAGCTATAGCCCCGTTGTTGTCGCAATACAGAGGTATTGGATCAACAATGGACAGAACCACCTGAAGTTCTTTCAAGAACTTCCTCATCCAGACAGCTTCTTTTGCGGTATCAGATGCAGCGATGTATTCCGCTTCCATCGTCGAGTCTGCAACGGTTTCTTGTTTGGAACTCTTCCAACACACCGCCCCTCCATTGAGGGTAAAGACAAAACCCGACATAGACTTGGAATCATCCTTGTCACTCTGGAAGCTGGAGTCAGCAAAGGCCTCGATCTGGAGGTCTTTTCCGCCATACACCAAGAACATCTCCTTAGTCCTTCTCAGGTACTTGAGAATGTTCTTTACCACTATCCAGTGTTTCTCCCTAGGGTTTGACTGATACCGGCTTACCACACTCAGTGCATAAGCTACATCCGGTCTGGTACACAACATCGCATACATTATAGAGCCTACCGCAGAAGCGTAGGGTATAATAGACATGCGATCCCTCTCCAAATCAGTCTTGGGAGACATCTCTTTAGAGAGGGTGATCCCGTGACAAGCCGGTAGGTTACCGCGCTTGGAATCTTCCATACTGAATCTTTTCAGTACGGTGTCGATGTACCTGGACTGAGAGAGTCCTAATATCCTCTTGGATCTATCACGATGGATCCGGATCCCCAGGATGTATGAGGCATCACCCAGGTCTTTAATGGAGAACCTGTGTGACAAGAACCCCTTGACAGATTGTAGCATAGGAATGTCATTTCCTATTAAGAGAATGTCATCCACGTATAAAACGAGGAATACTACAGTTCTCGCTACAAATCTACTATAGATGCATGGTTCATCTGGATTTTTGATAAAGCCAAATTCTTTGACCGTCTCATCAAAGCAGATGTTCCAACTCCGCGATGCCTGCTTTAGTCCATAGATGGACTTAAGCAACTTGCACACCTTTCCGCTGCTCCCACTCTGAATGAAACCCTCTGGTTGGTCCATATAGACACACTCCTCTAAATTTTTCCATTTAGAAAAGCGGTCTTTATGTCCATTTGCCAGTCTCATAATCGTGGAAGGCAGCAATGGCAAGAAGGATCCGAATGGATTTCAGCATGGCTACTGGAGAAAAGGTTTCGTCATAGTCCAAGCCAGGTCTTTGACGAAAACCCTTTGCTACCAGCCTAGCTTTATAGGTCTCAACCTGCTCATCTACACCAATCTTCCTTTCGAAGATCCACTTGCATCCTACGGGTTTTACCCCGTCTGGAGCAATGTCCAACGTCCATACCTTGTTGGTGTACATGGACTCCATTTCGGTCCGCATTGCATCCAGCCATTTCACTGAGTCAACGCTCTGAACGGCCTGCTGGAAGCTAGTAGGCTCATCATAATCTATGATGCAATCTTCTCTATCCCCGTCTATGAGAAAACCGTAGTATCTCTCGGGCGGATGAGTCTGCCTACTACTCCTGCGGAGCGGCGTAGGAATGTCCTGTTCTTTCGAACCTTCTGGTTCCACTAAACCTTCAGTAATAGTCTGTGGTTCTGGAATTTCTTCCAGTTCTACTGCGCTCCCACTAATTTCCTTTTCCAAGAACTGGTGTTTTAGAAAGTGGGCATGACGAGAAACAATGACTTTTTGTTCCTCTTCGCAGTAGAAGAAATATCCCTTGGAATTCTTTGGATAACCCACAAACTTGCACAGTACTGAGCGTGCCTCGAGCTTGTCCACATGCTGCTTTTTGACAAAAGCTGGACTTCCCCATGTCTTAATGTGATTAAGATGGGGTCTCTTCCCACACCACATCTCAAATGGCGTGATAGGCACAGTCTTAGTGGGAACTCGGTTCAAAAGGTATGCGGCTGATTCTAGCGCATATCCCCAGAATGATCGCGGTAACTCAGCGTTACTCATCATGGACCGAACCATATCCAATAGGGTTCGGTTTCGTCTCTCCGATACACCGTTATGTCGCGGAGTGTATGGAGGAGTAAGCTGAGAGAGAATTCCGTTCTCTTTTAAATAGTCCAGGAACTCGGCACTTAAGTATTCTCCACCTCGATTCGATCTTAGAATCTTGATACTTTTGCCGGTCTGTTTTTCTACTTCACTTTTATATTCCTGGAACTTTCCAAAGGCTTCGGACTTATGTTTCATTAAGAAGACATAACCGTACCTTGAGAAGTCATCCGTAAAAGTGATGAAGTAAGAAAAACCGCTTCGTGCATGTGTAGACATTGGACCGCACACGTCACTGTGTACGAGTCCCAAGAGCTCGCTCGCTCTTACTCCATGCCCAGTAAATGGAGTCTTTGTCATCTTTCCTTTGAGACAGGATTGACAAGTGGCATACGACTGATATTCGAACGCATTCAAATACCCTTCTGTATGTAACTTCGTCAACCTTCTCTCATTGATGTGACCCAGTCTACAATGCCACAAGAAAGTCTGATTTATTTCTGGAGACTTTCTTTTGTGTGTATTCTGGACATTGAAAATCTGTGGTTGGTTCAATACGTATATACCATTACTCAATGTACCTGACCCAATCAGAACTTGATTAAGGTGAATGTTTACAACATTACTTACAAACGCAAATTCATAACCTTCTTTAGAAACTAAAGATACAGAAATGATATTACAAGTTGCGTTGGGTACAAAAAAGCAATTACGCAAAACCAAAACATGTCCATCTGACATTCCCAGGTGATAGTCCCCCACGGCTTTAGCATCCATGCTAGCTCCGTTCGCAACTCTGAGGGTCATGTCACCTGCCTTCAAAACCCTACGGTTTCTCAACGCCTGCAAAGAATTACAGA
Source organism: Agapanthus africanus (assembly GCA_030015575.1). NCBI lineage: Eukaryota > Viridiplantae > Streptophyta > Magnoliopsida > Asparagales > Amaryllidaceae > Agapanthus > Agapanthus africanus. The sequence goes on from JASDDO010000001.1 coordinate 412,526,621, forward strand.
TATGAGATCCTGATCCGGTATCCAATACCCAGGAAGTAGAGTTTATTGAAAGACAGTTTTCAATAACATACACACCTGAAGCTGAAGCTGCAACCTGCTTCAGTTCCTGTGTTCTGGCCTTCCAGGCCCTGCAATCATTCTTCCAGTGTCCTTTCTTATGACAATAGAAGCATTCTTCCTTATCCACAAGCTTCCCCGCTATCTTTGTTGCTTTAGCTTTTCCCTTCGTATCCACTTTACTAACACTGCCCCTTGGTTTGGCGGGGGCTTTCTTCTTCTTTCCCTTGGCTTTCGCCTTGGACCTAGAAGAAGATGATCCTCCTACAAACAAAGTGGATGTTTCCCTACCTTTCTGTAGGGTGCCCTCTGCGCTCCTCAGCATGTTGAGGAGCTCTGAAAGTTCAACCTCTTTTTCTTGTAAGTTGAAGTTCAGTATAAACTGGGCGTAAGTGGAAGGAAGGGACTGGAGAACTATATCCGTATAGAGTTCACTCTCCAATGTGGTCCCTAGGTCCGCGAGCTACTCAATGTAGCCGATCATCTTTAGCACGTGCTCGGCTACTGATGATCCGACGGCCATCTTTGCCGAAAATAACTTTTTCGACGCTTCGTATCTTGCGATACGTGACTGCTCTCCATACAGTTCTTTTGTATGGAGAAATATGGATTCAAGGTCCATATTCTCGTGCCTCCTCTGATGTTCGTTGTCCATCGAGGCAAGTACGAGGCACTTGGCCTTCGCGCTATCAATCTCCCAAGTCTTGCGGATTTCCTTATCCGCGACGCTGGAAGTGGGACCAGGGACAGGAGGAGCTTTGGTGGTAAGAAGATACCCCAGCTTGTCATAAGTGATTGCTATCTTGACATTCCTGAGCCAATCTTTGTAGTTTGGCCCTGTCAGTTTGTTTTTATCTAGAAGTAACTTAAGTCCAGTCATGTCGATTGGTCGCTGCAATTAGGAGAGAGAGAAGAAGAAACACTCAGCATGATGCTCTTGCAAGTTTAGAGTGGTTTTTAGTTTGTCTAAACAGGATGGCTCCCACTGTTTCTCGAATCCCTCCTCAAACCATAAAGGAAGAATTAGCCGGGATCAATCCCACCGCACAATACTTGCATAACCGTTCAGCCAGGCCGGTGTCGGTACTTCGAGGGAGGTTTTCCAACGCTTTCACGAAGTTCCTTAATTAAAGAACCTCTTTTCCCTGGGGGCGTAGCCCCGCTAACACCTTTCTAGGCACCTACTAGGTTTATAGCATTGATCGTTTAGTGAGAAATTTCCCGAGGAGTAGCATATACTCACAGTAGGATCGGGATCCAAATATCATCGCGTGACGAAACTGAAGGAATCCTACCAGAATCATCACACTCCAAATGGTATGCAAATCTAGCAAGTTTCAGTACTTATGAAACTCCCGATGTGGATTTTTGCCCCATGCTCTTATGACCTTGACTTTGGCCAAAATATCATAAGTCACATGTCAAGTTCTACCCGTCATTTTCCAGGTTAATTTGGATCCATCCGTACCTACCCTTGACTTTGGCCAAAATGGCAGTTCGACTGTCCCAAACCAACGCATCTATCTATGCTACACATGAACACCCAATAGCTACCAATCACTGTGCCTTGACTTTGGCCAACATACACAGCTTGAATACTATTGACTATTCATGTGAAACGACGGAGGGCTACGGATGGTTTTGGCAAAACCGTGAACGTAGTGAACTTGATTTGGTCGATGGAACGAGATAGCTTTTAAAAGGAGTGGCTCAAGCTCCGCATTTAAAAGTTGGTTTTGAAAAGAACTGAATGGTTTTTCGAAAGTGTTCCAACGACTTTAACTTGGTTTATTATCTTGCATTAGTTCTTTTAATGCGTGATATTCTTGCATTAGTTCTTTTAATGCGTCCCATCATTTAATCCTACCATTGCAGAAAACAACCAAAATATGACGTACGCTTATGCCATTCGCATTCGCCACTGGGCCCCGTCATTACCCGTTAGGTTACTTAACTAACGACAGAGCGGGGGCTGGGCTAGCGCGTCTGTAAAACATAAGCAACGCCTAAATAATATCATATATAGATATACTGCAATGATAAACATTTCAGATCACAGATGAATACATTGGATATACTAGGAATCTGTAATTCGTACGAGCCTGTAACGAAAGACAGATTACACGGTCGCGGTGAATAGCCAAAACCCCACCCAAGACCCCTACGGGTGCGGCAAACTACCCGCCAAGTACCCGAAGCGTAGCAACCTCCCTCATCTCCATGAGTAGGCCACTCGACACTTCGGCATACCCGGTAGTTTGTGCACCCCCTCCATGGGTCTATCCTAGGAGCAAAAACAGTAAAAAGAAATTATACAATGACGGCTACAACCCCGACCCGGTTGTGCGGCCATACAAATAATTATTACATCAATTTACAAATTTACATGAATTGAAAGAAAAGAAAACTCTCATCTCACAACCCTCGGCTATTCACCCGCGACAATCCAACATATTCATATACACATTCCAGCAACATTACAGATCACAGATTTGTATAACCCCCACTAATCGATATATAGCGATTAGTGACGTTCAATACAAATATCACATTACAGAAAAACCCGTTAGCTTAAGTCTTTTAGAAGTTCGATCAAAAATACGGATTTTCGGGACCCCATAATAAAATTTTCGTTCTGGAAAATCTGGGCAGAAAATATATATTCCAAAAATCCTAAAATACCCCTACAAGTACACTGTAGCAAAGAAACACCAGAGAGGGGCCAAGGAGGCCGCGGAAGCGCGGCAATAGCAAGCTATTGCCGCGTTTCCACGGTCGTTTAGGGGGATCTCTTGGTGATTTTTCTACAGTGGCTTTTAAAAACCCTGAGCCGATTTTAGGTGTTAAAATAATCAACTTTTGAACAGTAAAAAAATCGACAGAAACTCGAATTTTTGGGGTTCGTTTTCGGGACTTTTTCTTTGATCGATCTTCTAGTTACTTGCTAACATGTTAGATAGAGTTTAACTAGGCTCTGATACCACTGTAAGTCCATGCTACCTCTCCCGGTACTTTCGGGAATGCGGAATTTGGTAAAAAACGATTTTTATAGAGGTGGTAACATGGACCTAAAACCCGGATCTTGGGTAAACATCTATCTAACAACCTAACTACGAGTTTCTAGCTACTCGGTTAGGGGGTTATACCTTGCTTGTCTTGAACTCCTTCGTCTTCAAGCTCCGATGGTGGTGATCAGTCGAAAATATTGCATATTTTAGCCGGCAATTTCCTCATCATTTGCATCCATATAGAAGTGTACGGTATTCATAATTCACATATTAGCAAATCGGTAGCAAAATATCAGATTATATGTATTCGACCTTAAAACCGGCATTTCTAGGGAAATTGACTGCATTGCATTACATAGCATATTTTCTATATCTTGCAACCCCTGTTTCGAAGTCTGTGCAGGAAAAGAGAAGCTTGCTCGACCATTACAATTGCTCGTAAACTCACTTAACTCAAATCTGGTATCAACACAGAAGAGGAAGTACAAATCTAAACATCAAAGAAAGCTACAAACAGCAGTACCAAGCAGCAGAAGAAGGCACAGATCCCAAGGCCAACAATGCGCGGCGGAAGCGCGGCATATAGGCACATTGTGCGGCGGTTGCGCGGCGGGCCCAGTAACTCAGCTCCTCAAATTTCACCAAAACTCCTGTTTCAGTTCCCACTGCTCAGAAATGCTCACAAACTTCCAGAATATCCCAGATACTTCCTCCAGATCAGCAAACACCCAAACTAGCCTAATCTTTCTAGAACTTTCCCTAAACCCTAGCTTAAACCCTAAGCTAACTCCTAACAAACTCCTTCTAAAAACCCTTCAACAAACTTTGGGAGGGAAAGTTCTAATTCAAATCTAACCTAGGGTTTGGGAGTCTATAAATATGACCCTAGGCTCATCATTTGATGAGGATTCAACTTTGGGAAAGTTTAGAAAATCAATCTCTTTCTTCATCCCCTCTTCCTCAAGTTTAGTGAGAGAGCTTGTAGGAAACCCTAACCCTAAATCCAACCACAATTCAAGATCTTGAGTGCAAGCCAAGCAAGATGCCTTCAACCCTTTTATGAGCCGAGCCGATCTTCAATCGGGCAAGAGATCAAAGTAGATCCACGATCCACGAAGACGAGCGAAGCCGAGTCAACGATCGATTTCTTCTTCTTGTAGATTCTTGAAAGAATGTATTGAAATTGTTGATTAAATAAAAGGTGATATTCTTTTATCTTGTTTTCTTTAAATTCCGCATCATGTTATCATTCCTATTCTTGAATATTGTCTTTGTGGTGATGTGTGAATAAAACTCCGCTCGTCGGGGAGTCGAAACGATCTTTAGTATGATTATGTAACAAATTTGTAATCGATTCTTGAATCCCACGAGTTTGTAAACCCTAGCAAGTTCAAGAATCGACGACCCAATTCGTTGCGATGCTTTCTTGATCGACATCGCTCGAGATTGGGGAGTTCCGATCGTTTCTTGGAATTGCTAGAGGCTAGAATATAAATGGTATCCTCGAAAGAATAAGGGTTAAGAGATGAAACCCTAATTTCATCAAGAAAACCCTAACTCTCGTCGATCACCATTGATCTAGTATCAATTCTTCGAAGGACAAGAACACGAAACCCTTTAGATTACATCACGTCTAAAGATCCGATCGACTCCTACGAGCCTCTCTTATATTCTTGATTGTTGATTGGAAATATTATCAAAACAACCGATTCTTGATTGTTTATAGTTTCTTGATTCTTGAGTAAAGGATAGTGACACTCGAATACAAATCACATCTTGAATCATGTTTTCGTTTATTGTTGTTTAACATTTCATTTCAAAAGTATCAAAATACAATTGAATTGCACAATCCCTGTGGACGATCCGCACTCATTCATTAACTACATCCGACACCGTGGTTTGATTGCGGTCAATATAATTTTTTGATTGTCGTTACTTTTTACATATACACGTCAGAAAATGGTTCAATCAGGTGGTCCGGATTGGCTTCTTCCCGTCGTCTCCGTACGCCGAAGATAGATCCACCTGAAAGCTCCAACCTTTGGCTCCTTCTTCGTTCTTTGAAGAAACTAGTTCACTCGGTTTGCTAAACCTTGTGAACTAGAATGAGTAGAGAAGAGTTTGTGTGGGATTTTATCTATGGTTCTTGATTCTCAACTCATGAGACAAGAGAACCATAGATTAAAGAGAGGGAGCAAGAGCAAGAGGGTGAGAGCAAAACAAGAGAGCTCAAGAACAAGAGAGAGAATGAGCAAGAAAGAATGAGCAACTCTTTTGTCTCTCACCCTCTCATAATCCAAAGTCATGATAACTCATCATACCAAATAAGTCTTATGTGATGGTTGAAGCAACCATAACCATATCATTTCATGCACTCATTTTACACAAATGAGCAAGCAAACAAAAGTCTTTGCCATGAAATGATGGCTATGGTTATCATGATGGTCAACTAGTCAAGCCTAGTCAACCGGTCAACAAAGTCAATAAGTCAACAAAAGTCAAAAAGTCAACAAAGTCAACAAGTCAACCATGTCATCATAATACTTAATTAATATAATAGTTAATCACATATCATATTCTCATTAGGGTTGAACAAAAAGTCAAATAGTCAACGGTCAACTGTCAACAACCCTAATGAGAATCCGCTGCCTCTATCTCCCTGTCAACTGTGCATACGCACCCGCATCCGCGTTCCGAGGAACACGAATGCACACTGGATAAATCCAATCCCAAAAGGTACACTAGGATCTGGCTTAAACCAAAGCCCTCTAGTGCAAACTGTCCGGACACTGTACGTGCACAAGTGCACGGATGTGACCGAACCCTGTCGCAAAACCATGCGACCTGTCGCAATACCATGCGACCTCTAGTCTTTTGCCTAAAGGCGAAAAGCTTTCTGTGTGGGACTCTAAAGACTCGACACTACGCTGGCAGTGGGTTTAACCACAGACCGCAAGCGGCACTAGCTGTGCGTAACGGTCCCCAGGTAATGCCGACAAGAAGACCGACGAGGCGAAAACCCATCTGAACTCCTACTGAGCCTGAGTGTGACATTCTCCGTACAGTCCGGTCTATTCGTCTGATACATCGCATGGCGGGCCTAGGGGGCGGTAAACGTCAGTCCCCCAATAGCGGTACAAGTCGTGCCGGAGCGAAGCCCAAAACACCCTGAGATAACACTGGAAGCCTACCAGTATATCTCGTTTGCCCTGGCCAGGGACTACTCGTGTAATGGCTCTCCTAGACACAGCGCGATGTCAACCCCCAATACCGGGAGAGACGAATCCTGTCTAACCGTCACTGCCTCCAAGTGCTTCGGGACTGCACCCAACCAATACCTGTTTGCACGACTCCTTTGAGCCGTGGTAGGGTAGTGATCAAAGTACAGTGGGAACACACTCGAGGCGAAGTGACAGTGTCAAGTCAGCGGACTAAGCTGTACTCATGTCACCTGGGAACTGATAACTGACGATAGGCATAATACCAACTAGTCAGTTCCCGACGAGTCCTGTCCAGTGTACCCATAACCTAACGAGCACCCGGATACTATCTCAAGTACGACGTACTGACGGCTGTGGGACAGACGGTCTCCCACACTGGGATGAGAAGCGCATGCGCTGGTCTACTCCGGAGTATCGATGCCCTGTCTCGATAGTCCTGCGACCAGGGACCTGCATAAGGATGTGCTTATAGATTACCCAGCCCCACTAGTGTGACGACCATCACATCGCTGGTAATCAAGCAAAGATCCTAAGGGCTCCATTAATGTGTATAGGCGATATACAAAAATAAACACATGTACACATTGAAGTAGAAACAAACCAAGTAGCATACTACTATTTTGAGCAAGATTGTATATACAAGGTGAATATCTCAAGCTTCCATTAAATAATATACAAACTAGTATGATACAGTAATGGCCTCTAGGGCATATACACTAACACGATGCTCATAGACGAACGGACCGGACTGTACGGATATTGTCACTGACAGGCTCAGTAGGGTGTCAGGATGAGTTCGCTCATCGATGTCCCTTTTGGTCAATACCTGGTAGCCCGTTACATATGGCTAATACCTCTGACGTGCTAGTGGTTAAATCCACAGCCAAAGTATTGACGAGTCTTTAGAGTCCCCCACAGACCGTTTTCTCAAGTTTCGGGCGAAACGCTGTAGAGGTCGTATGGTGATATGGCAGGGTTCGATCATATACGTGCGGTATTGTACGGATCATGATCGGACGGATAATACTAGCGGGCTTTGGTTTAAGCCGGATCCTAATATTGTACAGTGTAGATTTTGTCTCATTGCATTTGTATTCGGTTGGAATACAAATGCGGGTATGTATATACAGTAGCGGGATTTCCTGTAATTTATTACGGGATCTGTTTTTTGAAGTTGTCAGTTTGCTTTCCGTTTCAGTCATTTTCCTTTGTTTCTTTTCTTGGCTGAAAATTGGTGGAGGAGGGCTTATTTCCAATTGTGCAAATTAGCATTTTGGAGGATGGTCTTTGTATATGGTTGCTTCATGATGGTCCTTGCTTCCTTTGACTTCATTAGTCCATGATTGCTTGACTTTTGGATTAATCATGGTTGTTGATGATGGGGGTTGATTTGGAGTGAGAGTTTGTTGTGATCATTATATTTCATCATCATCATTGCTCTCTCTCTTGCATGATAGCTCCCCCCTTGACTTTTCTCCCTCCCCTTGGGCAAAATGTGAGGCCGGCCACTTCTTGAGGGAATGAGGGAATTTATTTTGTGAGGGATTTTGTTATCATTTGCTTACTACAAAATTCCCTAAAGCCACCACAAAAGTACATAGTTCAATTCCTCCACCAAATGGCAACTTCAACCCCAAGAGAGACCAAGAGCACTACACTTATTCTACAGCAATTCTTGGACACGTCGACTCGCCAACTTCATGCCCGAGTTGCCTCGGTCCAGAGGTTGGAGCCCATAAAACAACCCGGTGATGTGGTGCCCTTCCGACGAGGAGATGAAGACAGGAGATTCCGCGGGGAGATCGGGACGACGACGAGAAGATCGAAGGACACGGATCGCTCGATATATCTCTCTACCCCTTCTCTTGTTAGCTAGGAGTAGGTTAATGGCCCGATCCGGGTTTAAAGTGCGCGGTGGTGCCGGTTTACAAGTTTCGTAAAAGTGTCGTTTCCGCATTTTGGTCTCGGATTGACGGCCGGGGCACCGCCGTGCATTTACACCGGTATCAGAGCCATGCCATTAACCTAGTCTAGCTTGCTCTAACTTGTTTACAAGTTAGATCGATCGGATTTTCCAAAATCCGCGTTTTTCATGGATCAGTTTTCTGTCGAATTTTTTTGGCACGAAATTTTTTTCAGTACATTGCAGAAATACGTGCAGGGAATTCTAAGCATTCTGTGAAAATTTGGTCGCGTGACGTCACTTTTCCACCGCAGTACCGCGGCCAAACCAACACATTGGCCGCGGTTCCGCCGCTACCTGGACTGTTCATTGCATCAAATTTTTACAGTGGGCTTCTGAGTTGAAAATGGGGTTTTTGGAATATTCTTTTTGGGCCCAGATTTTCTATGAGTGCTACAGTAGTGCTTGGGGCCCATTTCGGTAAATTTGATCGTTCGAAAATTTTAAACATGTTAGTTCACAGTATTTACATTATATCTGCGACCGTGAATGTCATTTGATCGGTAAATCCTGTCTAACTGCTATAGCTCTTTTAGACGGATTTGCGAACGTGACATTCACGTTGATGTTCTGTGTTGTGCTGTGATGTTGCAGATTGGTCGTAGGGGATACCGGGATGCAATGTTTGTACAATTTCGTTTTATATGTACATTTGATATTGCGGGGCGAGCGTCCGACATGTGGACTGCCGTCTCTGCCTGTTTGTAAATTATTCTTTTGGGGCACGACCGGGCTGAGGTCGATGTACCCGTTGTATGTATATTTTATTTTCTGTACTAGGATTACCCCGCGGAGGGGTGCACGGATAGCCGGGTTCTAGAGGGCAATGGGCCCACATCTCATAGCATTGAGACGGATGGGGCTTTACTTTAGAATTGGAGGGCTATTCGCCGCACTGGTAGAGGGTATAGGTTGACCCAGGAGGGGTGCCCAAGTTACCGGATTCCGTGAAGTGCTGGCTGGTCCATTCACGTTGCTGAAGGGGGCTGCCTCGCTTCAGATTTTGGCGGGTAACTTGCCGCGCCTGTAGGGATCTAGGATTTCATTGCACAGGCTATCCACACGACCAGGGGAACGTCGGGTTTCAGTAGCGGCTCTATGAAACCCGGGAATCCCAGATATCTGTATTGTTCTGTGATACTTATTACATTTCTGTGATGCTGCATTTTATCACGCCTTGAGCGAATATTATATATTGATATTGTAGGTTTCCTAGGCACACTATAGAGGTCTCACAAGGCATCAACCATGCCAATTTAAAATTTTATGGGTGCCGAGAAACCCTAATACGGATCGTAGACTAGATGTTTAGGCGAAATAGGAAACTAGTTAACACTTTAACTAAAGATTAGAAGCTACAACCTTTGTAGATCTGGTTATCCACTTCCTCAGCTCCATGTAGACGTCCTCTCGCTGTCCTAGTCGGATCTTGGACTCTCGCATCGGCTTCATCGAAGAAATGAGCGGAATAGGTCGTCGGCTTCGTGCCGAAGATGATCAACGTCGAGGTTGCACAAGTTCAAGCTCCAACTTCACCAAGTTCTGAAACTTGTGAAGAAAACACCCAAAACAACTTGGCAAGAGGTAGAGGGTGAAGAAATAGGAGGTGGGTTCACTTTAGAATTGGATTTCACTCACTTTTGCTCAAGTTGCCATTGATGGACCTTAAGCTTTTCTTGAAGAAGAAGATGATCAAGAAGAAGAAAGAATATATCAGTCTCATTTAAAAATGAAACTAATATGAATACTTATCATCTCTTGACCATGGTCAAGTGTAGAGATTAAACTAAGGTTAGTAGGAATGGTTAGGGTTAAGGATGAGATAAGGATGGTGGACTTTGTCAAAGCTTCAAGAAGCTTCAACATAGAAACAAAATAAGTCACCATTCTTAATAATATCCAAAATGAATAAATAAATAAATAACTAAGTAAATAATCAAAACCCTAACCATTATGCATGTAACCATGGTTTAATCTTTACACAAACCTAAGTGAGGAAGTATCATCAAACATGATACAAACAAGTGCACAAAAATATATCACATATACAATGTGCATCAAGTGAGAAAATCCTTTTAAAATGAACCAATACTAGTTAATGCAAAGTAATATATCAAATATATAATTATACATTAAATCATTAAATCAACACTTGATTTAACGATCCGGTCATATCGCATATAACCGACTAGTATCCTATGTATCGGCTTATCGAATCAATCCTTGATTCGATATCTAGGTTATATCGCATATAACCAATCGACACATTCATCGCGAGAATGAAATACGGTATCACATACACACATTATTCTCGCTCCTGCACATATCTCATATGCGCTCCTATTTCGTTTCGCTTGAGCCAGGAAACCTCTGTGTTGGACTCTAAAGACTCGTCAATACGCCGGTAGCAGATGATGATCATATCAAGCACCCACAAGCCGCAAGCGGTCTGCTAAACGTAACGGCCACCCGGGTATTGAGCGATCAGAAGATCGACGAGCTAGCCCGCTCACACTCCTGTGAATCCAACCAGTAACACTTACCGCACAGTCCGGTCTGTTCGTCTGATATGTCGCATATCAAGTCTAGGGGTGGTATGCGTCAGACCCCAATAACCGATAAGTCGTGCCGATGTGAGGCTCATAACGGGTCGAGAAACTACTGGTAACACTTACCAGCAAATCTCTGATCAGCCCTGGCCAGGGACTTCCCTGTTACGGCCAATCGAGCACAGCGCAACATCAACTCCCAATACCGGGAGAGACGAAACCCCTCCTATCGCTCATTGCCTCCATGTGACTCGGGACTGTACCCAAAGACCACCGTTTTGCACGCCCTCATGGACGTGGTAAGGTGGAGATCAAAGCATAGTGGGAATCACACAAGACTCTATGACGATCTCGGGTCTACAGACTAACCTGTACAAGTGTCACCTGAGAACTTCCATCTGACGTGAGGTATAATACCATCTGGGAGTTCTCGGCGAGTCAGTCCAGTGTACCCATTCTCCACTGAGCACCCGTATACCATCTCTGATGTCAAACACCAATGGATATGGGATCATCCATCGCCCATCTCATGGGTCGAGAAGCGTAAACGCTAGTCTACTCTGGTATGTCGATGACCCGTCTCGATACATCCACGACTAGGGACCTTGAAGGATGTACTTATGGACTACCATGTCCCCACTAGTATGATCTGCATCATAGTCCAGGTAGTCAAGTACACATCCTAAGGGCTTTACCAACATGTAACCATAAGACAGTTTAAAGAGACTAGTGTACATGTTAAGATAAAGAGCAACCAGATAGCATACTATCATATCGAGCAAGAAAGTCATCTCTATATATGTCCAAGCATCCATTATAATATACATCATCTGTACAATACTGGCCTCTAGGGCATACACACAACCAACAATCTCCCACTTGCACTAGGGCCAGCTGCTGTAGTATCGCATACCGAGCATCCCGAAGAGTCTCTCAAACTGTATCTGGGGAATGGCCTTCGTGAGTGGATCCGCCGTGTTGTTCTTCGTGTCAACCCTCCTGACCTCGATCTCCCGGCGATCAACTATCTCCCGGATCAGGTGATACCGCCTCAGAATATGCCTGGATCGCTGATGGGACCTGGGTTCCTTGGCCAAAGCTACCGCTACATTGTTATCGCAATACAAAGGTATTGGATGCTCAATGGATGGAACCACTCCAAGTTCAGTAATGAACTTCTTGATCCAGACAGCCTCTTTGGCAGCATCGTTGGCAGCGATGTATTCAGCCTCCATCGTCGAGTCTGCCACGGTTTCCTGCTTGGAACTCTTCCAGCTAACCGCCCCTCCGTAAAGGGTAAAGACAAATCCCGACTGCGACTTAGAGTCGTCCTTATCACTCTGGAAGTTCGAATCGGTAAAGGACTCCACTTGGAGTTCTCCGTTACCATACACCAAGAGCATCTATTTAGTCCTTCGCAAGTACTTGAGAATGCTCTTCACAGCTGTCCAGTGATTCTCTCCAGGATCAGCTTGATACCTGCTCACCACACTTAGTGAGTATGCTACATCGGGTCTGGTACATAGCATCGCATACATGATAGAGCCTACAGCCGAAGCATAGGGTAACCCTTGCATGCGAGCTCTCTCCAAATCAGTCTTGGGAGACATCTCTTTGGAGAGAGTGACTCCAGAGATCGTGGGCAAGTTCCCACGCTTGGATTCTTCCATACTAAACCTCTTTAGTATGGTGTCAATGTACCTGGATTGGGACAATCCCAGTATCCGTTTGGATCTATCTCTATAGATCCTGATCCCCAATATGCAGGAGGCATCACCAAGATCTTTCATCGAGAATCTTTGTGATAAGAAGAGCTTGACCGATTGCAGCATAGGAATATAATTTCCTATCAAGAGTATGTCGTCTACGTACAATACGAGGAAGACAACCTTACTCCCTGCCACCTTCTTGTAAATACAAGGTTCATCTGGGTTTTTGACGAAATCAAACTCTTTGATAACGACATCAAAGTAGATGTTCCAACTCCGCGATGCTTGCTTTAATCCATAAATGGATTTAAGCAGCTTGCACACCTTGCCGCTGCTCCCACTGTCTACGAAGCCCTCTGGCTGAGTCATGTACACGCACTCTTCTAAATCACCGTTTAGAAAGGCGGTCTTAACATCCATTTTCCAGATTTCGTAATCATGATATGCAGCGATGGCAAGCATGATCCGGATGGATTTAAGCATAGCCACTGGAGAAAAGGTCTCGTCATAGTCCACACCTGGTCTTTGACGAAAACCCTTTGCTACAAGTCTAGCTTTGAAAGTCTCCACTTTCCCATCTACACCAAGTTTTTTCTTGAAGATCCACTTGCTCCCAATGGGTTTTACCCCTTCAGGAGCAACTTCCAAAGTCCATACTTTGTTGGTGTACATGGATTCCATCTCGGACCGCATAGCATCCAGCCATTTCACTGAGTCCCTACTCGTGATGGCCTATTCGAAGCTAGTTGGGTCATCATCCTCCATGATGCAATCCTCGCTCCCTCCATCCATGAGAAAACCGTAGTATCTCTCAGGTTGGCGAGGAACCCTACTAGATCGGCGGAGAGGCTGAGCTTCATTGGGAGCTACTGAATCTTCTGGTTCCACTAAATCTTTAGTTACGGTTTGTGTATCTGGAACTTCTTCCAGCTCTACCATTTCGCCACTAATTTCTTTTTCAAGAAATTCCTTTTCTAAAAAGGTGGCATATTGAGAAACAAACACCTTTTGTTCTTCAGCATGGTAGAAAAAATATCCTTGTGAATTCTTAGGATATCCCACAAACTTGCAGAGAACTGACCGTGCCTCGAGTTTGTCTGGATTTTTCCTTTTGACACAGGCCGGACAACCCCATATCTTAACTCGTTTAAAATATGGTCTCTTCCCACTCCATATCTCATATGGTGTGGTAGGTACAGATTTAGATGGAACTTGATTCAATAGGTATGCAGCCGCCTCCAGCGCATATCCCCAGAAGGAAATAGGTAACTCAGCTGTGCTCATCATAGAGCACACCATATCTAATAGGGTGCGGTTCCTCCGTTCTGATACACCGTTGTGCTGTGGTGTATATGGAGGAGTCAGCTGAGAGAGAATCCCATTCTCTTTTAGGAAGTCCACGAATTCATTGCTCAAGTATTCACCTCCTCGATCAGATCGAAGGATTTTAATACTTTTTCTTGTTTGGTTCTCGACTTCTTGTTTATATTCTCTAAATTTCTCAAAAGCTTCTGATTTGTGTTTCATCAGGAACACATACCCGAACCTAGAGAGATCGTCAGTGAATGTAATGAAGTATGAAGAACCATCCTTGGCATGTGTAGACATGGGACCGCATACATCACTATGTATCAGTCCCAAGAGTTCGGTAACTCTTTCTCCGTGTCCCGTAAACGGAGTTTTGGTCATCTTGCCTTTGAGACATGACTGGCAAGTGTCATAAGATGAAAATTCGAAAGGTTTCAAATATCCATCCTTATGCAACTTAGCCAGTCGTGTCGCATTGATGTGACCCAGTCTACAATACCACAAGAAGGATTCGTTCAGTTCTGAACTCTTCCTCTTGTGTGTGTTTGTTATGCTCAGAACTGTTGATTGATTTAGAACATAAATGCCATTGCACAACGTGCCTGATCCAACCAACTTTTGGTTACGGAAAATGTTCATAACATTGTCCTGTAAAACAAAATTATATCCCTCTTTACTCAATAAAGAAACCGATATAATGTTGCATATCAGGTTCGGCATGTAATAGCATTCGTTCAGAACCAATGTATTACCAGTCGGTAATACAAGGTGATATTCCCCGACAGTCTTAGCTGCAACAATTGCACCATTTCCAACTCTAATGTCCTTATCACCTTCTCCAAGTTCTCTACCTTTGCTAAGCCCATGTAACTGATTATATATATGGGATCCTGACCCGGTATCTAATACCCAGGACGTAGGGCAAATGGAGAAACAGTTCTCTGTAACGAACACACCCGAAGAAAATGCATCAACATGTACTTTCTTCATTCGGGTGGCATGGGAATCCTGGTATTCCCCTATATCCTGTTCATTCTTATAACTCTTATAGGAAAGAACGGAACCAACGTTCCCCAGCACAGTATAACATGCGGGTTCGGTCAATACATCCATATTATTATCTTCATTAGGGCATGAAATGGTCGCTACCTGGAGAGAGAGAGAAGAAAACACTTTAGCGTAAGCTCGTGCAAGATCAGATTGGTTATTATCTTATCTAATCAGGATGGCTCCCACTGTTTTTATCAAATCTTCCTTTAAACCCTAAAAGGAAAGACTAGCCGGGATTAATTACACACTACAAGTTCGCCAATCTTTCAGCCAGGCCAGTGTCGGTACTTTGAGGGAGGTCCCCCGTGCTTTCGCACGAACCTAATTACTGTAAACCTCGTTTTCCCAGAGGCGTAACCTCGTTAACACCTTTCTAGACACCTACTTGATCGGCTAATTGTAATGTGTAAAACTCTCCCAGGAGTAACTCTTACTCGCAGTGGGTATCGGGATCCAACTATCTCATAGAAGGTATGCAATCTCATTGCAAATTTCAACACTTGAAATTCCCGATAATATTTTGCCCCTAGCAGCTATATGACCTTAACATAGTCAACAAATCATAAGTGCTAGTCAAGTTCAACCCGTCATTTCCCGATTGAATTAAACCCACCCGCACGACCCTTAACATAGTCAACAAAGTCGCACGACTACCCTAATCCAATCGCATCATATGCTTATACAGATAAGCACTAATTAGCTACCGCACACTACGCCTTAACATAGTCAACAAACGTAGCACGAATACTAGCTAGTACTTATCTGAAATGACGGAGGGCTACGTCAGGTTTTTCTGAAAACCTATTGCGTAATGAACTTGATATCGTTGTAGAATCAAATGAAGTTTTAAAATGGAATGATTTTGAGGCTTTTCTAGTTTTGCTAAAGGGGTCACTCCCGGTGAAGAGATCGTCGGCCCTTTCCTCGTCGAATGAGGTGCGGGATATATCATATATATCGCTGTGCAAAGCAGAAACTATAGAAGCTATCAGAAATTAACCGAGTGTGTAGCATCTGCCAGTTATTGCTAAAGGAGTCACTCCCGGTGAAGGGATCTCGGTCCTTTCCTCATCGAATAAGGTGCAGGATATATCACATATACCGCTGTGCAAAGCAAGAACTATAGCTACCTGTTTTATTTAAAATTTGATTCTACAACATCTTAGGTTTCTTTTCTTTCATTAATCATATTAATGAAGTCCCATCATTTAAATACCTAAACATCACAGATAAATACGACGTACACTTATGCCATCCGCATTCGCCTCGATATCCCCTCGTGCACCGTTAGGTTAGGTAACTAACGACAGAGCAGGGCAGGGCTAGTGCGGGTGCAAAACATAAGTAACGTCTATATAATATATCATATATACTACATACTGTATCCATCACAGAACATCACATGATCACATCACAGATATCGCAGCAGAAGAAACATATGAAATATTGGATATACTAGGACGTCCGTGTTTTCAATACGAGCCAGTATAAAACACGGATTCCACGGTCGTGATGAATAGACAATCCCACACCCCTAGACCCCTACGAGAGCGGCAAGCAACCCTGCCAATTCTAGGGTTAGGAGACCCGGACTCGACTCCTCGAGATGGTCTCCCACTGGACCCCAGAACTCGGTTACTTGTGCTCCCCTCCTTGGGTCTATCCTAATGCGGAAAAGTAAATAATATACAAAAGGCGACGACTTCCGCTACCTGGAAGTGCCCCAAATAAAAGAATATTACATACAAGTTTTTACATGAATGAAAATGAAAAGCACTCATCTCACATAAAAACCCCCGGCTATTCAAACACGACAATCCAATATAACATATCCAGCAACACATAACATCACATGATATCAACGTAAGTAAATATGCGCATCCCAATTGTCGTTGACATATAGCAACGAAACCGGCGATATCACATATTACGCTTACGGTCACAGAAAAGAAAATGTAAAACTACAACAATTGGAATCCGCAACATCTTTAGACATCGCATGCCTAATCAAATGAAAATACTTACACATCACATGCCTAACAGTTATAAACCTCGCATTTTAGTCTCATTATCGAAAACTCTTTTCAATATCATGTGGGACTAAACTGCTAGATTTATAACATTCATTCAGTTATCTCATAACTGTTTGTGAATTCCAATTATTGTATCACATTCCAGATAAACAGAAAATGTTAAACTTTCCGATCGAACAGTCGAATACCCAAGTTTTCCCGATACAGCTCAACACATGAAATAAGTCTAACAACATTCAGTTCGTGCCTCAGTACCAACGGTCCAGCCGTAGAAGGGTCAAGCCAACGCCTCACATGTGGCACGCCGTACTGCCCCAAACCCGAAGGTTCAAAGGGCAGTTCAAGACGGTCACATAATCGAGTTAAGGTTTGTTGTCTTCTAGAGGGTCCATCGCGTTACTTGCACTACTTAGAACGTCGTTAAACTACGGAAAAATCCAACACTTAGAAATTTCCCGACAGGGGAAAAATTGGGTATTTATATCCGGTCGAACTTTTTAACATATTCTAAAATTTATCCGGAAAGCCACATAGACAAAATCTGATACCCCGATCGAAACACCGAATCCCCAAAACAACCCCAGAAAATTCAACTCTTGAATAATATTTAAAAATTCCCATAAAATCCAGCATCAGAAAAGAGGAATTACTGTGAAAAAAAAATTGTGCATTGTGAACAGTAGGCGGCGGAAGCGCGGCAGAAGCCATGCTTC
The DNA here is from genome assembly GCA_030015575.1 of Agapanthus africanus. Taxonomy (NCBI): domain Eukaryota; kingdom Viridiplantae; phylum Streptophyta; class Magnoliopsida; order Asparagales; family Amaryllidaceae; genus Agapanthus; species Agapanthus africanus. The sequence continues at coordinate 412,544,232 of JASDDO010000001.1, forward strand.
TGCCGCGTTTCCGCGGCGGTTTAGACGCATCATGAGCTCGTGTTGCACCATAATTCTTAGATCTTCCTGCTAAATTTTTTAGGCATTTTTAATATGGAAAAATCCCAGATTTTAGAAAAAGTCCAGAGAGCACTTGGGTTTTAGGGTTTCGGGTTCGTTCGGGTTTCAAACGTCGTCTAGACTTCGCCTAAGGCTCTAGCTAGGCTCTGATACCACTGTAGAGTTCCTAGGCACACTATAGAGGTCTCACAAGGTATCAACCATGCCAATTTAAAATTTTATGGGTGCCGAGAAACCCTAATACGGATCGTAGACTAGATGTTTAGGAGAAATAGGAAACTAGTTAACACTTTAACTAAAGATTAGAAGCTACAACCTTTGTAGATCCGGTTATCCACTTACTTAGCTCCACGTAGACGTCCTCTCGCTGTCCTAGTCGGATCTTGGACTCTCGCATCGGCTTCATCGAAGAAATGAGCGGAATAGGTCGTCGGTTTCGTGCCGAAGATGATCTACGTCGAGGTTGCACAAGTTCAAGCTCCAACTTCACCAAGTTCTGAAACTTGTGAAGAAAACACCCAAAACAACTTGGCAAGAGGTAGAGGGTGAAGAAATAGGAGGTGGGTTCACTTTAGAATTGGATTTCACTCACTTTTGCTCAAGCTGCCATTAATGGACCTTAAGCTTTTCTTGAAGAAGAAAATGATCAAGAAGAAGAAAGAATATATCAGTCTCATTTAAAAATGAAACTCATATGAATACTTATCATCTCTTGACCATGGTCAAGTGTAGAGATTAAACTAAGGTTAGTAGGAATGGTTAGGGTTAAGGATGAGATAAGGATGATGGACTTTGTCAAAGCTTCAAGAAGCTTCAACATAGAAACAAAATAAGCCACCATTCTTAATAATATCCAAAATGAATAAATAAATAAATAACTAAGTAAATAATTAAAACCCTAACCATTATACATGTAACTATGGTTTAATCTTTACACAAACCCAAGTGAGGAAGTATCATCAAACATGATACAAACAAGTGCACAAAAATATATCACATATACAATGTGCATCAAGTGAGAAAATCCTTTTAAAATGAACCAATACTAGTTAATGCAAAGTAATATATCAAATATATAATTATACATTAAATCATTAAATCAACACTTGATTTAACGATTCGGTCATATCGCATATAACCGACTAGTATCCTATGTATCGGCTTATCAAATCAATCCTTGATTCGATATATAGGTTATATCGCATATAACCAATCGACACATTCATCGCGAGAATGAAATACGGTATCACATACACACATTATTCTCGCTCCTGCACATATCTCATATGCGCTCCTATTTCGTTTCTCTTGAGCCAGGAAACCTCTGTGTAGGACTCTAAAGACTCGTCAATATGCCGGTAGCAGATGATGATCATATCAAGCACCCACAAGCCGCAAGCGGTCTGCTAAACGTAACGGCCACCCGGGTATTGAGCGATCAGAAGATCGATGAGCTAGCCCGCTCACACTCCTGTGAATCCAACCAGTAACACTTACCGCACAGTCCGGTCTGTTCGTCTGATATGTCGCATATCAAGTCTAGGGGTGGTATACGTCAGACCCCAATAACCGATAAGTCGTGCCGATGTGAGGCTCATAACGGGTCGAGAAACTACTGGTACCACTTACCAGCAAATCTCTGATCAGCCCTGGCCAGGGACTTCCCTGTTACGGCCAATCGAGCACAGCACAACATCAACTCCCAATACCGGGAGAGACGAAACCCCTCCTATCGCTCATTGCCTCCATGTGACTCGGGACTGTACCCAAAGACCACCGTTTTGCACGCCCTCATGGACGTGGTAAGGTGGAGATCAAAGCACAGTGGGAATCATACAAGACTCTATGACGATCTCGGGTCTACAGACTAACCTGTACAAGTGTCACCTGAGAACTGCCATCTGACGTGAGGTATAATACCATCTGGGAGTTCTCGGCGAGTCCGTCCAGTGTACCCAGTCTCCACTGAGCACCCGTATACCATCTCTGATGTCAAACACCAATGGATATGGGATCATCCATCGCCCATCTCATGGGTCGAGAAGCGTATACGCTAGTCTACTCTGGTATATCGATGCCCCGTCTCGATACACCCTCGACTAGGGACCTTGAAGGATGTACTTATGGACTACCATGTCCCCACTAGTATGATCTGCATCATAGTCCAGGTAGTCAAGTACACATCCTAAGGGCTTTACCAACATGTAACCATAAGACAGTTTAAAGAGACTAGTGTACATGTTAAGATAAAGAGCAACCAGATAGCATACTATCATATCGAGCAAGAAAGTCATCTCTATATATGTCCAAGCATCCAATATAATATACATCATCTGTACAATACTGGTCTCTAGGGCATACATACAACTAACAGATATATATACTAGTAGATGTTGTATATGTTTTGCATCCGCGCTAGTCCAGTCCCCGCCCTGTCGTTAGTTAAGTAACCTAACGGGTAATGACGAGACCCAGTGGCGAATGCAGATGTCATATACGTACATCAATATTTTCGTTCTTTATTGGTGTGTTCAATTGATGGGACTGCATTGATTCGGATCAATGCAACCTAAACAAACCTAATCTGATGTTGTTGGAACACTTTTCAAAAAGCTGTTATTGCAAGGACATTCACTTTTGTTTTGCACAGTGGTATTCAGTTGGAATATCCTGCACCTCAGTCGACGAGGCATGGGCCGAGATCCCTTCACCGGGAGTGACCCCTTAGACAGAAGTTTGCATCAGGGTAATAACTTCACTATAGCCTATTACTTTTTCTTTGCATTGTGGTATTCAGTTGGAATATCCTGCACCTCATTCTACGGGAAAAGAGCCGAGATCCCTTCACCGGGAGTGACCTCTTTAGCAAATGTTTTCGTTACTATATTTTTATAAAAGCTATCTGGTTCCTTCAACGATATCAAGTTCATTACGTTAAAGGTTTTTCGCCAGAAACCATTCGTAGCCCTCCGTCATTTCAAACGGGTAGCACGTAGTATTCATGCTATGTTTGTTGGCCTTCGTCAAGGCATAGTGTATGGTAGCTTCTTGTTACCTTTCTGCTGCATAGATAGATGCGTTGGTTTGGGAAAGTCGTACTGCCTTGTTGGCCAAAGTCAAGGGTAGTTACGGGTGGGTTCAAATTAACTTGGATAATGACGGGTAGAACTTGACATGTGACTTATGATTTGTTGGCCTTCGTCAAGGTCATAAGAGCATGGGGCAAAAATCACATCGGGAGTTTCTAAAGAAACTGAAACTTGCCAGATATGCGCATACCTTCTGGAGTGTGATAATGTGAGCGGATTCTGTCACGTTATCATGCGATGATAGTTGGATCCCGATTCCCACTGATGAGTTGGTTTACTCCTCGGGTGATCCCGACTAATTCTTCTTTCAGCTTTGGAGGAGAATTTAACGTTACAGTGGGAGGTTTCCAGATTAGATAAAGTGATAACCATTCTGATCCAGGTTAGAGTGCACGCTGAGTGTTTCTTTTCTCTCTCTCTTTGGCAGAGACCATGACCCGACATTTGACTATGACTCAGTGACCAAGATTAACCGAACCTTCTTAAAACACTGACTTTTGGATTGTCAGAGTTCCAAACCTCTTTGCCACTCCTACTTTTACCCTTTTCTCCAGAACACCCCGTATTACTACGAACGTCCACTTCCATTGGATAAAACCATCGTATGGTTATATACGAACTCGAAGGAATTTATTCGAGGATGGTTTCCGGTTATGGAGAAAACGAATAGGACTATTCAGTTGTCTTTTCCTTTTACCTTCTCTCAGGTTGCGAGTACTCCTTGGTTTAGGAGATAGTACACCTATTATGCTAATTGGATAGTCTTCTTCCAAACCATAGGCAGGTGCCGACCGGTAGGGAAAGAAGAAAACCAATTAGTCTAACGATGGTGTACAGAAGGTATTATGTAAAGACAAATAAAGGGATTAGAAGGAGGGCAAGGTAAATTGCGACTGCAATTCACGACCAAACCAAGTATTTCATTACCACTCCCACATCACCTTTGTATTTCTTCAGAACACTCCGTATAACTACGAGGATCCACAGTTATTTAGATACTCTATCGTTTGGTTATATACGAAATCGAAAGGAACTTGTTCCAGTTCGGGGATGGATTCTGGTTCAGGAGAAATAGGAATAAGGTTTATTCGGTTGTCTTTTATCTTCACCTACTCTCGCATTGCGAATGCTCCTAGGATTAGGACAGTACACCCATTGCTCTTATTGGATAGTCTTCTTCCAAACCATAGGCTGGTGCCGAACGGTAGGGAAGGAAGAAAACCATTTAGCCTAAGAGGGTGTACAGAAGGTAATGACTAAAGACATATGAAGGGATGTGGAGAGATGGCATAGAAATATACGGTTACGGTTGTGAATCTGGATAATGGAAGAGGCATTACTAGGAATACCCGGATACCCCTACGAAACATTTACATGTTTCAGTTTCACTGTGTATTGTTAAAAGAAAACTGATTTCCCAATTAGTCCTTGCTCCAGGGTATGTATTTACCAGGCATGATTCTCACATCTGTATGGTTTTACAGATGATGAGTGGGAGTAAGTTATTGGGAATTGTTGGAGATAGTGCCCTCAGAGTCAATTATTGGATCACAGGCACGTGATTGCAATGATTGAAGGAGGACCTATTCCGGTAGGACTGTCTTATTCAAGATGATAGTATGCTATCTGGTTTATCTTTATCATTGTGTACTGCTTTAGGTGACTAGACAGGTCGCTATTACACGTTGATAGAGCCCCTAGGATTCTTGCTTGACTGCCAACAGTATGAGGGCGATCATATACGTGGGAGCTGGTAGTCTATAAAAGCACATCCTTAAAAGGTCCCTAGTCGTGGGAGTTTCGAGACAGGGCATCAATACTCCAGAGTAGACTAGTGTATACAGTCGAGACCATGACGAGGGGCGGTGGCCGGTCTCACAAGCCACTGGTGTCAGATGGTTCACCTAAGATGTATACAGGTGCTCATTGGGTTATGAGTACACCGGACAGGACTCGCCGAGAACATGCTAGTTGGTATTATACCTAACGTCAGATAGCAGTTTCCTGGTGACATGTGTACAGGTTAGTTCATCGATCTGAGGATCGTCATTTGTCTCGTGTGAGTTCCCACTGTACTCTGATTACTACCCTACCACGCTCAAAGGAGACGTGCAAACAGGTTTTAGTTGGGTACAGTCCCGAGCCACATGGAGGCAGTGAACGGATCTTCGGGGGTTCGTCTCTCCCGGTATTGGGGGTGAGGTCGCGCTGTGTCTAGGAGAGCCAGTACATGAAAGTCCTTGGCCAAGGCAGGAGATTTACTGGTAGGTATTCCAGTAGTATCTCAGGGTGTTCTGGGCTACACTCCGACACGACTTGTACCGCTTTTGGAGGTCTGACTTTTACCAACCCCCTAGGCCCGCCATGCGATGCTCATAGACGAACGGACCGGACTGTACGGATATTGTCACTGACAGGCTCAGTTGGGTGTCAGGATGAGTTCGCTCATCGACGTTCCTTTTGGTCAATAGCTGGTAGCCCATCACGTATGGCTAATACCTCTGACGTGCTAATGGTTAAATCCACAGCCATAGTATTGACGAGTCTTTAGAGTCCCCCACATTCAGTTGCTCAAGTTTTCGGGCGAAACGCTGTAGAGGCCGTATGGAGATATGGCAGGGTTCAATCAGACACGTGCGACATTGCACGGATGAGGATCGGACGGATTATACTAGCGGGCTTTGGTTTAAGCCGGATCCTAGTATTGTACAGTGTAGACTTTGTCTCATTGCATTTGTATTTCGGTCGGAATTCAAATGTATGCCCTAGAGGCCATTACTGTACATTGGATGTATATTGTAGTGGATGCTGAAACATATATAGGTAGGACTTTCTTGCTCGACATGATAGTATGCTATCTGGTATGTATATACAGTGGCGGGGTTTTCCTGTAATTTATTACGGGATCAGTTTTTTGGAGTTGCCAGTTTGTTTTCCGTTTCGACCATATTTCTTTGTATCTTTCATTGGCCGAAGATTGGTGGAGGAGGGCTTATTTGCATTTGTGCAAATAAGCATTTTGGAGGGTTGTCTTTGCTTATCTTTGTATCATGATAATTCCTCCACCATTTGACTTCTTCTTTTTCTCATCACGGTTGTTGATGATTAGTTGATGGAGTATTGGTTTTGGTTGTTGATCATTGCTTGACTTTGGAGTAATGATGATGGTTGGTTGAGTGTAGGTTTGAGTGTGTGATCATTTCCTTTCATAATAACTTTTTTTGATCTCTCTCTCTTGCATTATTCTTATGAGACTCTCCCTCATTCTCCCACTCTCTTCTCCTCACCTATGCATGGCCGGCCAAGCTCTTTGGGGGCTGTCCCATTTTTGGTGGGGAAAGTTTTTGATCTCATATCATTTTTGCTTCACCAAAAATCCTAAATTCAACTCCAAAGTTCATCCCTCCACTAAAAGGCAACATCCACTACCCCAAATGAGACATAGCTCACTACACTATTCTACAGCAAACCTTGGGCACGTCGACTCGCCAACTTCGTGCCCGAGTTGCCTCGGACCAGTGGTGGGAGCCCGTAAAAGAAGCCGGCGATGTGGTTACCTTCCGGCGAGGAGGCGACGACCGGAGTTTCTACGGGGAGATCGGGACGACAACGAGAAGACCGGAGGACACGGATCACTCGGTATATCTCTCTTACCCCTTCTCTTGATAGCTAGGACTAGTTTAATGGCACGATCCGGGTTTATAGTGCGCGGTGGTGCCGGTTCAAAAAGTTTATTGTAAATCACCGCTTCCGCATTCCGGCGTCGGATTGACGGCTGGGGCTCCGCCGTGCACTTACAGTGGTATCAGAGCCTCGCCATTAACCTAGTCTAGCTTTGTCTAATGTGTTTACACTTTCGATCGAACAAAATTCCAAAAACCCGCGTTTACAATAGCATCAGTTTCTGTCGAAATTTTCTGGACTCCAAAATTTTTTCAGGTACTTGCAGAATGATGTGCAGGGAGGTATAAGCCTCCTGTAAAAATTTGGTCGCGCGATCTCATTATACCACCGCGGAACCGCGGCCAAACCCATGCTCGGGCCGCGGTTCCGCCGCTGTTTTAACTGTTCAGTGCACCAATTTTTTACAGAGGCCTCCTGACTTGAAAATAGGGTTTTTGGAACATTCTTTTTGGACCCAGAATTTTTTTATGTGCTACAGTAGTGCTTTGGGGCCCACTTGGTAAATTTGATCGATCGAATATTTTAAACATATTAGTTCACAGTATTCACATTATATCTGCGACCGTGAATGTCACTTGATCGGTAAATCCTGTCTAACTGCTATAGCCCGGTTAGACGGATTTGCGAACGTGACATTCACGTTGATGTTCTGTGATTGTGCTGTGATGTTGCCGATCGGTCGTGGGGGATAGCCTGGTTGCAGTGGTAGTACAGATTTTTTGTTGTATTATGTAGATTTGATATTGCGGGGCGAGCGTCCGACATGTGGACTGCCGTCACTGCCTGTTTGTATTATTCTTTTGGGGCACGACCGGGTCGAGGTCAATGTGCCCGATGTATGTATATTTTACTTTCTGTACTAGGATTACCCAAAGGTGGGGTGCACGGATAGCCAGATTCTAGAGGGCAACGGGCCCGCATCTCATGGCGTTGAGACGGAGAGGGGTTCACTCTAGAATTAGCGGGCTATTCGCCGCACTCGTAGGGGGTACAGGTTGACCAAGGAGTGGTGCCCAAGTTACCGGATTCCGTGAAGTGCTGGGTGGTCCATTCACGTTGCTGAAGGGGGCTGCCTCGCTTCAGGTTTTGGAGGGTAACTTGCCGCGCCCGTAGAGTTCTAGGATTTCATTGCACAGGCTATCCACACGACCAGGGGAACGTCGGGTTTCAGCGGCTCTGTGAAACCCGGGGATCCCAGATATCTGTATTGTTCTGTGATGCTGTACATTTCTGTGATGTTGCATTTTATCACGCCTTGAGCGAAATATTATATATTGATATATATATATATATTAGTAGATGTTGTATATGTTTTGCATCCGCGCTAGTCCAGTCCCCGCTCTGTCGTTAGTTAGCTAACCTAACGGGTAATGACAGGACCCAGTGGCGAATGCGGATGGCATATACGTACATCATTATATTTCGTTCTTTATTGGTGTGATCAATTGATGGGACTGCGTTGATTCGGATCAATGCGAGTTAAAAAAAAACCTAATTCTTATGTTGTTGGAACATTTTTCCAAAAAAAAGCTGTTATTGCAAGGGCATTCTCTTTTGTTTTGCATCGTGGTATTCAGTTGGAATATCCTGCTCCTCAGTCGACGAGGCAAGGGCCTAGATCCCTTCACCGGCAGTGACCCCTTGGACAAAAGTTTGCGTCAGGGCAATAACTTCACTATAGCCGATTACTTTTGCTTTGCCTTGTGGTATTCAGTTAGAATATCCTGCACCTCATTCTACGGGGAAAGAGCCGAGATCCCTTCAGCGGGAGTGACCTCATTAGCAAAGGTTTTCGTCACTATATTTTTCAAAAGCTATCCGGTTCCTTCAACGATATCAAGTTCATTACGTTAAAGGTTTTCGCCAGAAACCATTCGTAGCCCTCCGTCGTTTCATATGGGTGGTCAATAGTATTCAAGCTGTGTATGTTGGCCAAAGTCAAGGCACAGTGATTGGTAGCTATTGGGTATTCTTATGCAGCATAGATAGATGCGTTGGTTTGGGGCAGTCGTACTACTATTTTGGCCAAAGTCAAGGGTATGTATGGGTGGGCTCAAATTAACCTGCAGAATGTCGGGTAGAACTTGACATGTGACTTATGATATGTTGGCCAAAGTCAAGGTCATAAGAGCATGAGGCAAAAATCACATCGGGGGTTTCTAAAGAAACTGAAACTTGTCAGATATGCGCATACCGTCTGGAGTGTGATAACGTGAGCGGATTCCGTCACGTTATCATGTGATGATAGTTGGATCCCGATTCCCACTGATGAGTTGGTTTACTCCTCGGGTGATCCCGACTGATTCTTCTTTCAGGTTTGGAGGAGAATTTGACGTTACAGTAGGAGGTTTCCAGATTAGATAAATTGGTAACCATTCTGATCTAGGTTAGAGTGCACGCTGAATGTTTCTTTTCTCTCTCTCTTAGGCAGCGACCATAACCCGACCCTAGACTATGACTCAATGACCAAAATTAACCGAACGTTCTTAAAACACTGGCTTTTGGATTGTCAGAGTTGCAAACCACATTGCCACTCCTACTAGTACCCTTTTCTCCAGGACACCCCGTATTACTACGAACGTCCACTTCCATTGGACAAAACCATCGTATGGTTATATACGAACTCGAAGGAATTTATTCGAGGATGGTTTCCGGTTCTGGAGAAAACGAATAGGACTTTTCAGTTGTCTTTTCCTTTTACCTTCTCTCAGGTTGCGAGTACTCCTTGGTTTAGGAGATAGTACACCTATTACGCAAATTGGATAGTCTTCTTCCAAACCTTAGGCTGGTGCCGAACGGTAGGGAATGAAGAAAACCAATTAGCATAACAAAGGTGTACAGAAGGTATTAAGTAAAGACATATCAAGGGATTAGTAAGAGGGAAAAGTAAATTGCGACTGTTATTCACGACCAAACCAGGTATTTCATTACCGCTCCCACTTCACCTTTGTATTTCTCTAGGACACTCCGTGTCACTACGAAGATCCACAGTTTATTGGATACTCCATCGTATGGTTATATACGAACTCGAAAGGAACTTGTTCCAGTTCGGGGATGGATTCTGGTTCAGGAGAAATAGGAATAAGGTTTATTCAGGTGTCTTTTATCTTCACCTTCTCTCGCGTTGCGAGTGCTCCAAGGATTAGGACAGTACACACATTATGCTTATTGGATAGTCTTCTTCCAAACCATAGGCTGGTGCCGAACGGTAGGGAAGGAAGAAAACCATTTGGCCTAAAAGGGTGTACAGAAGGTAATGACTAAAGACATATGAAGGGATTTGGAGAGGTGGCAGAGATTTATACGGTTACAGTTTTGAATCTGGATAATGGAAGAGGCATTACTAGGAATACAAGGATACCCCATCGAAACATTTCAATGTTTCAGTTTCACCGTGTACTGTTAAAGAAAACTGATTTCCCAATTATAAACTTGCTCCAGGGTATGTATTTACCAGGTATGATTCTCACATCTGTATGGTTTTACAGATGATGAGTGGGAGTAAGTTATTGGGAATTAGGTGATCATCTTTATTATATCGGGATTCGTTGTAATCGGTGATATTTGAGGAAGTCACCTGGGTTGTTTGCCGGACGGCAAATATTTGGTTTTGAATATCCGCTGTCATGCTCCAATTTCAAATTGATATATCTGTACGTCTATTTTTATAGAGTGAGATATAACTTTTTGAAATTATGTCTATGACATTTACCTATATCAGTGGATGGTTAGGTAAGGAGCATTAAACAGCGGTGTAATTCTTCTTAACCATAAGTACAGTTTTCAACCTACGACACACAAGGTTTGAGTCATTAGACTCAGGGGACTTATACAGAGTATTGTATGTTGTCCAGCGTCCATGAGGATAGAGGGGTTGGTTCTCGTACTATATTCGGTTTACTTATGACTTCTCTAGTTTTTAGACAGGTGTTTCGTAGAAACACAGGGTCTAAGTTTTGAGAAGTTGTAGGTATTTGAATGAAGTAGAGAACAAGGTATTGCAAGTATCGGGATTCTTCAAAGTGATCGAAGATGTAGATACTTGTGTATGGTATTCAGTTGATAGTAATATTTAAGAGAACTTGCTTCTCTTTCAGATTACTCATAATTGGAAGTATTCCTAAGTTGAGTAACGCAGATCGGCCTCCTTCCATTTAGTTGACATGCACTGGAGGCAGCTGCATGATTTGAATCAAGTTCAATTAAATCAGTGCCTATGTTTCTATATTGGATATAGAACAGTTCATATCTTAACGATGTTAAGGTATGGGGAGTTGTCCGGCCTATGCTTAAAACCAGACTCTGGATAACTCAAGGCACGTTTCTGTAATGGTTGTATGTGGGTTGACCTAGGCTATGACGAGGGTTAACTTTCTACCATCTCGAAGATCAATAGTGATATTGTTCTAGACTCGCCACAGTTTTGACAAAAATGGATTTTTTCAGAAAACAGTAGTGGGAGTATGGTAGAATTGGAAGTGATTCCAGAACCACAAACGATTACTGAAGATTTGATAGGAACCTATAGATTCAATCTGGTTTGACATTCCATTAGCCACTACGCAGATGTGGTGGGTAACTTCAGGCACCCGAGAGGTACTCCGGTAGCCTCAAGGACGGTGACAGGGAAGTTCTTGTTTACCCAGACTTGCCATTGCTGTTGTTCCAAACTGTGAGACCCAGCAAGAGGATGAGTATAGCGTCGTTCTAAACATGCTTTAGAAGTGTACGTCTATATGACTCTGCCAGAGGGTTGTCGTGGTCAGTGGGAGCAGCGGAAGCATGGTGGACAAGTGTCTTATCTCTATTTATAGACTAAAGCAGATATAGCGGAGATAGATAATCAATTTCTGATGTGACAGTCATAGGTTTGACTTCCTCAGAATAGGGGATGGATCTGTTAAGAAGGTAGTAGCGTGTGATGTCCTGGTATTTGGATGACATACACAGAGTAGGAAAGGAAACTCCTATACTACGATCGGTTAAACTTTGGTCGTCACACAGTGGTTTCTCCACATGGGACTTGGACATTATATCAGACATACTAGTTACTAGATCTATAGATCTAGATTTGGGTGGTTTCCCAATCTGGGTACTTAGACAGCATTCTAAGAGTATTTAGAATGGACGACTCCTGCACGGTGGTGTACCTGCAGGTAATGGAGTCACCCTCTCTAAAGGTGTCTTATAGACTAAAGTAGAGAGGGATGCGCATGATTGGCAGATCACATGTTTAGGCAATTGAGTCAATCATGAGATGTCAAGTACCACATCAGATGTTGTTCTTGCAGTAGATGCAATAAGTTGATATCGATCCAATCCTGAAGAAACAATCGAAAGCAGTTTTAGAACATAAGTGGATGTTCTAGGGATATGATAACGACAGCGTCATTCGGGAGACAGTTATCATTCCAGGCTTCCAAGGTGACCTGGACAATAAGGAGGTTGTCAGAGTTATAGTTTTCCTTCTGATGAGGGGCAATATTTTGGACAGGTGGTCCAAGGCAATACCGAGGGAGGCATGGCGCAGGATACTGATTAAGTTCAGTTGACGATACAGTCTAAGAAGTTTGGATTTGGAGTTCATTTATGAGCTAGGTCCCATCAGACATCCAGACACATTCTAAGACAGGTATTGCTCATTTCGGAAGATGGCTTTCTCCGCGAACATGAGATATAGAGAGACATAGAAGGAAACATCCAGGCGGATCCACTCACTGAGGCTATTCCTCGAACGCAATAGTTTTGCAAACGAGCTTTGTGAGACTGACAAGTAGAGGAGTTGGGTGTTCGGTATCACACGGGCTGTGAGTATGCGACATCGCAATAATTAGCCTTGAGTGAAAGTGGGAGATTGTTGGAGATAGTGCCCTCAGAGTCAATTATTGGATCACAGGCACGTGATTGCAATGATTGAGGGAGGACCTATTCCGGTAGGACAGTCTTACTCAAGATGATGGTATGCTATCTGGTTTATCTTTATCATCGTGTACTGCTTTAGGTGACCAGACAGGTCGCTATTACACGTTGATAGAGCCCCTAGGATTCTTGCTTGACTGCCAGCAATATGAAGGCGATCATATACGTGGGAGCTGGTAGTCTATAAGCACATCCTTAAAAGGTCCCTAGTCATGGGAGTTTCGAGACAGGGCATCGATACTCCAGAGTAGACTAGTGTATACAGTCGAGACCCCGAGGAGGGGCGGTGGCCGGTCTCACAAGCCACTGGTGTCAGATGGTTCACCTAAGATGTATACAGGTGCTCATTGGGTTATGAGTACACCGGACAGGACTCGCCGGGAACATGCTAGTTGGTCTTATACCTGACGTCAGATAGCAGTTCCCTGGTGACATGTGTACAGGTTAGTTCATCGACCTGAGGATCGTCATTTGTCTCGTGTGAGTTCCCACTGTACTTTGATTACTACCCTACCACGCTCAAAGGAGACGTGCAAACAGGTTTTAGTTGGGTACAGTCCCGAGCCACATGGAGGCAGTGAGCGGATCTTCGGGGGTTCATCTCTCCCGGTATTGGGGGTGAGGTCGCGCTGTGTCTAGGAGAGCCAGTATATGAAAGTCCTTGGCCAAGGCAGAAGATTTACTGGTAGGTATTCCAGTAGTATCTCAGGGTGTTCTGGGCTATACTCCGACACGACTTGTACCGCTTTTGAGGGTCTGACTATTACCAACCCCCTAGGCCCGCCATGCGATGCTCATAGACGAACGGACCGGACTGTACGGATATTGTCACTGACAGGCTCAGTTGGGTGTCAGGATGAGTTCGCTCATCGACGTCCCTTTTGGTCAATAGCTGGTAGCCCGTCACGTATGGCTAATACCTCTGATGTGCTAATGGTTAAATCCACAGCCATAGTATTGACGAGTCTTTAGAGTCCCCCACATTCAGTTGCTCAAGTTTTCAGGCAAAACGCTGTAGAGGCCGTATGGAGATATGGCAGGGTTCGATCAGACACGTGCGGCATTGCACGGATCAGGATCGGACGGATTATACTAGCGGGCTTTGGTTTAAGCCGGATCCTAGTATTGTACAGTGTAGACTTTGTCTCATTGCATTTGTATTTCGGTCGGAATACAAATGCGGCTATGTATATACAGTGGCAGGGTTTTCCTGTAATTTATTACGGGATCAGTTTTTTGGAGTTGCCAGTTTGTTTTCCGTTTCGGCCATATTTCTTTGTATCTGTCATTGGCCGAAGATTGGTAGAGGAGGGCTTATTTGCATTTGTGCAAATAAGCATTTTGGAGGGTTCTCTTTGCTTATCTTTGTATCATGATAATTCCTCCACCATTTGACTTCTTCTTCTCATCATGGTTGTTGATGATTTGTTGATGGAGTATTGGTTTTGGTTGTTGATCATTGCTTGACTTTGGAGTAATGATGATGGTTGGTTGAGTGTGGGTTTGAGTGTGTGATCATTTCCTTTCATAATAACTTTTTTTTAATCTCTCTCTCTTGCATTATTCTTGTGAGACACTCCCTCATTCCCCCACTCTCTTCTCCTCACCTATGCATGGCCGGCCAAGCTCTTTGGGGGCTGTCCCATTTTTGGTGGGGAAAGTTTTTGATCTCATATCATTTTTGCTTCACCAAAAATCCCAAATTCAATTCTAAAGTTCATCCCTCCACTAAAAGGCAACATCCACTACCCCAAATGAGACATAGCTCACTACACTATTCTACAGCAAACCTTGGGCACGTTGACTCGCCAACTTCGTGCTCGAGTTGCCTCGGACCAGAGGCGGGAGCCCGTAAAATAAGCCGGCGATGTGGTGCCCTTCCGGCGCGGAGGCGACGACCGGAGTTTCCGCGGGGAGATCGGGACGACGACGAATAGACCGGAGGACACGGATCACTCGGTATATCTCTCTTACCCCTTCTCTTGATAGCTAGGACTAGTTTAATGGCACGATCCCGGTTTATAGTGCGCGGTGGCGCCGGTTCAAAAAGTTTATTGTAAATCACCGCTTCCGCATTCCGGCGTTGGATTGACGGCTAGGGCGCCGCCGTGCACTTACAGGAATTGGGTGATTATCCTCATTATGTCGGGATTCGTTGAAATTGGTGATATTTGAGGAAGTCACCTGGGTTGTTTGCCGGACGGCAAATATTTGGTTTTGAATATCCGCTGTTATGCGCCAATTTCAAATTGATACATCTGTACGTCTATTTTTATAGAGTGAGATATACCATTTTGAAATTTTGTCCATAACATTTACCTATATTAGTGGATGGTTAGGTAAGGAGCATTAAACAGCGGTGTAATTCTTCTTAACCATAGGTATAGTTTTCTACCTACGGCACACAGGGAATGAGTTATTAGACTCAAGGGACTTATACAGAGTATTGTATGTTGTCCAGTGTCCATTAGGACAAAGGGGTTGGTTCTCGTACTATATTCGGTTTACTTATGACTTCTCTAGTTCTCAGACAAGTGTTTCGTAGAAACACAAGGTCTGAGTTTTGAGAAGTTACAGGTATATGAATAAAGTAGAGAACCAGGTGTTGCAGGTATCGGGATTCTTCAAGGTGATCGAAGATGCAGATATTTGTGTAGGGTATTCAGTTGATAGCAATGATTAAGAGAACTTGTTTCTCTTTCAGGCTACTCATAATTGGAAGTACTCCTAAGTTGAGTAATGCTGATCGGCCTCTCTCCATTTAGTTGACATGTACTAGAGACAGCTGCATGATTTGAATCTAGTTCAATTAAATTATTGCCTCTGTTTCTATATTGGATATAGAACAGTTCATATCTTAACGATGTTAAGGTACGGGGAGTTGTCCGGCTTATGCTTAAAACTAGACTTTGGATAACTCAAGGCACGTTTCTGTAATGGCTGTTTGTGGGTTGACCCAGGCTATGACGAGGGTTGACTTTCTACCATCTGGAAGATCAATAGTGATATTGTTCTTGACTCGCCACAGTTTTAACAAAAAT
The DNA here is from genome assembly GCA_030015575.1 of Agapanthus africanus. NCBI lineage: Eukaryota > Viridiplantae > Streptophyta > Magnoliopsida > Asparagales > Amaryllidaceae > Agapanthus > Agapanthus africanus. The sequence goes on from JASDDO010000001.1 coordinate 412,560,025, forward strand.
GGATTTTTTCAGAAAACAGTAGTGGGAGTATGGTAGAACTGGAATTGATTCCAAAACCGCAAACGATTACTGAAAGTTTGATAAGAACTTAAAGATTCAATCTGGTTTGACATTCCATTAGGCCACTCCGCAGATACGGTGGGTAACCTCACGCACCCGAGAGGTACTCCGGTAGCCTCAAGGACGGTGACAGGGAGGTTCTTGTTTACCCAGACATGCCATTGCTGTTGTTCCAGGCTGCGAGACCAGGAAGGAGGATGAGTATAGCGTCGTTCTAAACTAGCTTTAGAAGTGTACGTATATATGACTCTACCAAAGGGTTGTCGTAGTCAGTGGGAGCAGCGAAAGCATTGGTGAACAAGTGGCTTATGTCTATTTATAGACTAAAGTAGATGTAGCGGAGATAGATCATCTATTTCTGATATGACAGTCATAGGTTTGACTTCATCAGAATAGGGGATAGATCTGTTAAGATGGTAGTAGGGTGTGATGTCCTGGTATTTGGATGACATACACAGAGTAGGAAGTGATGTTCCTATACTACGATCGGTTATACTTTGGTTGTCACACAGTGGTTTCTCGACATGGGACTTGGATATAATATCAAGACATTCTGGTTACTGGATCTATGGTTTTAGATCTAGATTTGGGTAGTTTCCCAAATAGGGTACTTAGACAGCATTCTGAAGGTGTTTTAGAATGGACGACTCCTGGCACGGTAGTATACCTGCAGGTGATGGAGTAACCCTCTCTAAAGGTGTCTTACAGACTAAAGAGGAGAGGGATGTGCATGATTGGCAGATCACTTGCTTAGGCAATTGAGTCAATCGTGAGATGTCAAGTACCACACCAGATATTGTTTTTGCATGAGATGCAATATGTTGATATTGATCCAATCGTGGAGAAACGAACGGAAGAAGTTTTAGAACATAAGTGGATGTTCTAGGGATATGATAACAACAGCCTCTTTTAGGAGACAGTTATCATTCCAGGCTTCCAAGGTGACATGGATGACAGAGAGGTTGTCAGAGTTATAGTTTTCCTTCTGACGAGGGGCAGTATTTTGGACAGGTAGTCCAAGGGGATACTGAGGGAGGCATGACGCAGGATACTGATTAAGTTCAGTTGACGATACAGTCTAAGAAGTTTGGATTTGGAGTTCATTATGAGCTAGGTCCCATCAGATCAGACACATTCTAAGACTGGTAATGCTCATTTCGGGAGATGGCTTTTTCCACGAACTTGAGATAAAGAGAGACATAGAAAGAAACATCAAGGCGGATTCACTCACTAAGGCTATTCCTCGAACACATTAGTTTCGCAAACTGGTTTTGTGAGACTGATTAGTAGAGGAGTTGGGTGTTCGGTATCACACGGGCTGTGAGTATGCGACATCGCAAAAATTAGCCTTGAGTGCAAGTGGGAGATTGTTGGAGATAGTGCCCTCAGAGTCAATTATTGGATCACGGGCACGTGATTGCAATGATTGATGGAGGACCTATGCCGGTAGGACAGTCTTACTCAAGATGATAGTATGCTATCTGGTTTACCTTTATCATTGTGTACTGCTTCAAGTGACCTTACAGGTCAGTATTACACGTTGATAGAGCCCTTAGGATTCTTGCTTGACTGCCAGCAGTATGAGGGCGATCATATACGTGGGAGCTGGGGTCTATAAGCACATCCTTAAAAGGTCCCTAGTCGAGGGAGTTTCGAGACAGGGCATCGATACTCCAGAGTAGACTAGTGTATACAGTCGAGACCCCGACGACGGGCGGTGGCCGGTCTCACAAGCCACTGGTGTCAGTTGGTTCACCTAAGATGTATACAGGTGGTCATTGGGTTATGAGTACACCGGACAGGACTCGCCGGGAACATGCTAGTTGGTCTTATACCTGACGTCAGATAGCAGTTTCCTGGTGACATGTGTACAGGTTAGTTCATCGACCTAAGATCGTCATTTTTCTCGTGTGAGTTCCCACTGTACTTTGATTACTACTCTACCACGCTCAAAGGAGACGTGCAAACTGGTTTTAGTTGGGTACAGTCCCGAGCCCGAGCCACATGGAGGCAGTGAGCGGATTTGCAGGGTTCGTCTCTCCCGGTATTAGGGGTGAGGTCGCGCTGTGTCTAGGAGAGCCATTACACGAAGTCCTTGGCCAAGGCAGGAGATTTACTGGTAGGTACTCCTGTAGTATCTCAGGATGTTTTGGGGTACACTCCGACACGACTTGTACTGCTTTTGGGGGTCTGACTTTTACCAACCCCCTAGGCCCGCCATGCGATACTCATAGATGAACGGACTGGACTGTACGGATATTGTCACTGACAGGCTCAGTAGGGTGTCAGGATGAGTTTGCTCATCGACGTCCATTTTGGTCAATACCTGGTAGCCCGTTACGTATGGCTAATACCTCTGACATGCTAGTGGTTAAATCCACAGCCAAAGTATTGACGAGTCTTTAGAGTCCCCCACAGACCGTTTTCTCAAGTTTCGGGTGAAACGCTGTAGAGGCCGTATGGAGATATGGCAGGGTTCGATCATATATGTGCGGTATTGCACGGATCATGATCGGACGGATAATACTAGCGGGCTTTGGTTTAAGCCGAATCCTTGTATTGTACAGTGTAGATTTTGTCTCATTGCATTTGTATTCAGTCGGAATACAAATGCGGGTATGTATATACAGTAGCGGGATTTCCTGTAATTTATTACGGGATCTATTTTTTGAAGTTGCCAGTTAGCTTTCCGTTTCGGCCATTTTCCTTTATTTCTTTCCTTGGCTGAAAATTGGTAGAGGAGGGCTTATTTGGAATTGTGCAAATTAGCATTGTGGAGGGTGGTCTTTGTATATGGTTGCTTCATGTTGTTCCTTGCTTCCTTTGACTTCATTAGTCAATGATTGCTTGACTTTTGGAGTAATCACGGTTGTTGATGATGGGCGTTGATTTGGAGTGAGAGTTTCTTGTGATCATTATATTTCATCATCATCATTGTTCTCTCTCTTGCATGATAGCTCCCCCCTTGACTTTTCTCCCCCCTTAGGCAAAATGTGAGGCCGGCCACTTCTTGAGGGAGTGAGGGAATTTATTTTTTGAAGGATTTTTTTCTCATTTGCTTACTACAAAATTCCCAAAAGCCACCACAAAAGTTCATAGTTCAATTCCTCCACCAAATGGCAACTTCAACCCCAAGAGAGACAAAGAGCACTACACTTATTCTACAGCAATTCTTGGACACATCGACTCGCCAACTTCGTGCCCGAGTTGCCTCGGTCCAGAGGTGGGAGCCCGTAAAAGAACCCGGCGATGTGGTGCCCTTCCGACGAGGAGATGAAGACAGGAGATTCCGCGGGGAGATCGGGACGACGACGAGAAGACCGAAGGACACGGATCACTCGGTATATCTCTCTACCCCTTCTCTTGTTAGTTAGGAGTAGGTTAATGGCCCGATCTGGGTTTAAAGTGCACGGTGGTGCCGGTTTACAAGTTTCGTAAAAGTATCGTTTCCGCATTTTGGCCTCGGATTGACGGCCGGGGCGCCGCCGTGCACTTACAAATTTCCCCATAGATGTGTACATCTACTCACCGGGACGCCTCGGCTAATCTGATCCAATCACAGCCTTTCCTTTCCGAGCCGCGTCCGACGTCTCCGCAACTGATCCTAGAATCGCACAATTAGTATATATGAGGTTAAACATTTGAATATACTAGAGAAGTCAAGATAATACAAGTAACTAATGTGCACTAACTAGACGCGCATGCACTTGGTGCACAAAACGCGCACGACATCACCAAAATCACAACTAGGGGTCGCTATACGTGGCAACCACCAATCTTAGAACCCGATCGTACCAATCGCGCATTCAAGTCACACTAAATATTATAGTAAATAGGTTGTAGATCATCACAACCTCAAACTAAATTAAAATCTATCTATTCTAAAAACCTAGTATGCAAACAAAGGGTATTTTGGTGCAAAACAATATGGATTAGCGACCCAGTGGCCACAATCACAAGTAAACATCCAAGTTAAGCCATGCTTCACTAATTAAATATAATCTCACACAAACACACACTAGTCATGAAATTTATTTGCATAACCACTTAATTAAGATAATTAAAAGCCACTTTAGCAAGGTAATCATCTAGACTAAATTTGTAAAGCCACTAGATAGTAAACTACACTTAGCTAACTTAGTTAAGTGGTAAAAACTCTAACTTTAACCAAAACCCTTCTCTTTAAAACATAAATCGTATAATTAAAACTATTTTAACACCTAAATAAAATTATATTAATGTAATTAATCAACAAAGTAACCGTTGGGTTAAGATTTATACCTCAAGAATTTGGAGATCTAACTTGCTAACTTGGCCACCCAAAAATGCTATCTTGCTTCAAGATCCAAGCTAATTTAGGCCAAGGAATTTGGTGAAGATTTAACTAGGAATTAGTGGGGGGTTTTGTGGATTTTTAATGGGAAAAATTGAGGGTTTTGAGATGAAAAGAAGATGGAGAAATGGAGAGTGGGGCCAAGAGAGAGAGAGAGAGAGGTGGGTGAGCGTGTGTGTGGGTGTCAAGTCAAACTCCCCCATTTCATCATTTATTGTTTCATTTTCTTAATTATATTATTTCCTAGTTTTATCCTAGAATTATCTAGAACCATGGAGAATAATTTAGAAAGAAAGAATATGTTACAAACTAAGTATTAAGTTGTCATGGTGCACTAATGCGTAATCAACCCATTCTAATTTGTAATTAACACTAATTAAATGTGCAAGTGCATGATTAAAATAATATTTAAAATAAATACTTAAGGAAAATAATTAAATAAACTAGCAATTAATTAACTAACAAAACACCCATACATAAACCATTACATAATTAAAGTAGGTTTAATTGTGTTTATGTGGAAAAATAATTATAATTAGGTTTTACGGAAAACACGTGTTGTATTTCTAATTAACACATAATTAACCTAAATGAATTTTTAAAACGTTACAATCTTCCCCCCTTAAAGAAATTCGGTCCCTGAATTTAAAATCTAACTACACGTACCTTCGAAGAGATAGGGATGTTCCTTCCTCATCTCATCCTCGGCTTCCCACATGACCTCTTCGCTATTCGGGTCACGCCAAAGAACCTTTACGGACGGTATGACCTTAGACCTCAGTTTCTTCACCTACCGATCCAGAATGACAATTGGCTGCTCAGTATAGGAAAGATCACGCTCCAGTTGGATCGTCTGATACAGAATCGCGAGAGAGGGGTCATGAAGGTACTTTCGGAGCATCGATAAGTGAAACAGGGGGTAAACATCTGGGAAACTGGGTGGAAGAACCAAACGATAAGCAACTGTGCCGATACGCTCGAGAATCTCAAAGGGACCTAATGTAACAACTCCAATTTTAGTGTATATAAAATTCATTTAAAGTTAATGTATACTTGGGTTATTTACAATTCATGTGAGTACTATATGAATTTGATTTACTTTTGAACATCAAGAAAGAGCTTGTAGCTCACCGGTAAGGCCTTGCACTGCTGAACCAAAACACCAGGGTTCAAATCCCATCAGCCACAATATCTTTTTATTTAAAATTCTTTTAATCTTTTATAAGCCCAAGAGTCTGCACGAGCACAACATGTAAACTGAAGAGTCACACATAAAACAAACGAGTGCACTGCAGTATACCAACTGACCCCGACACGTGGCCCCAATACGAGCTCCCAACTCATGACTTGGGCCAGCGAGATGGCGACTCAGGCCGGCGCTGCCGGTCTAACTCGGACCAAACCCTAATTTTTCTAAACCCTAGCGACTCTTGGACTCCCCCATAACCCCAGTATTGTTTATTTTCTGCATATTTACAGAGAATAATAAAACCCCTTCAATCACAATTTTAATGCAAATTTAAATGCATTTTTTTATCACGACCTAACCCTAATTTTCCTTATAAATACCCACTCTATTTTTACCCCTTCACACTGAAATTTCCTACGAAAAGGCGAAGCTCCGACGAACTTCCGACGACAACTCAAGGAGTTTCCGACGACGAAACGACGCACCGGCAACTCCCTCCTCTTCCTCTTTCTCTCCTCTAGCCAATCATCCTGTAAGTGTTAGTTGTATGTATGCCCTAGAGGCCATTATTGTACATATGATGTATATTATAGTGGATTCTTGCACATATATAAAGAGGACTTTCTTGCTCGACATGATAGTATGCTATCTAGTTGCTCTTTATCTTAACATGTATACTGTCTTATGGTTACATGTTGGTAAAGCCCTTAGGATGTGTACTTGACCACCAGGATTATGATACAAATCATACTAGTGGGGCCATGTTAGTCCATACGTTCATCCTTTAATGTTCCTAGTCGTGGGTGTATCGAGACAGGGCATCGATATACCATAGTAGACTAGCGTTTACGCTTCTCGACCCATGAGATGGGCGATGGATGATCCCATATCCATTGGTGTTTGACATCAGAGACTGTATACGGGTGCTCGGTGGAGACTAGGTTCACTGGACGGACTCACCGAGAACTCCTAGATAGTATTATACCTGACGTCATATAGCAGTTCTCTGGTGACACTGGTACAGGTTAGTCTGTAGACCCGAGATCGTCATAGAGTCTTGTGTGATTCCCACTGTGGTTTGATTTCCACCTTACCATGTTCAAGAGGACGTGCAAAACGGTGGTTTTTGGGTACAGTCCCGAGTCACATGGAGGCAATGAGCGATAGGAGGGGTTTCGTCTCTCCTGGTATTTGGGGTTGATGTTGCGCTGTGCTTGATTGGCCATAACAGGGAAGTCCCTGGCCAGGGCAAATTTAGAGATTTGCTGGTAAGTGTTATCATTAGTTTCTCGACCCGTTATAAGCCTCATATCGGCATGACTTATCGGTTATTGGGGTCTGACGTTTACCACCCCTAGACTATATATGCAACATATCAGACAAGGTGACCGGACTGTATGGTAGTATTACTGACAGGCTTTACATGAGCTAGAGTGGGCTTGCTTGCTGATCTTCTGATCGTTCAATACCCGGATAGCCGTTACATCCATCTAGTACCGCTGACAGCTTATGGGTGCTTGATGTGATCATCACCTACTGCCGGTGTATTGACGAGTCTTTAGAGTCCTACATAGAGGTTTTACTGGCTCAGGCAAAACGAAATAGGAGCACATATGTGATATGTGCGGGACCAAGAATAATGCGAGTATGTGATACCGTATTCTATTCTCGCGATATTTGTATCGGTTGGTTATATGTGATATAGCCGGGTTATCAAATCAAGTGTTGATTCGATAAGGTGGTACATATAATATTAGTTGGTTATATGTGATGTATCCGGATTATTAAATCAAGTATTGATTTGATAATTTAGTGTACAATTGTATATTTGATATACTAGTTTTCATTAACTAATATTAGCTCACTTAAGCATTTATTTTCTCACATGTGCACACTTGATATATATGTGATATATATTAATTGTGTTTTCTTTTGTGTCATGGTTGTTGATACACACTACATGGGTGTATGAGACTTACACCACAATAATTATAATGTAGGGTTTAAATATTTAAAGTAAATCCAAATTAGTGGATAATTGCTCACATGCATGAAGCTTGTAGAAGCTTATGGATGCATTGACTTAGTCCACTAATTTTGTTTTACTTAAGATATTTATTAACCTAACCTTTTTAATTTAGCCATGGTTATGTCTCTACATGAGTTAGCTATATGATAAAAACTCACCCATGGTTGATTCTCTCACCTTATTAGTTCATTCTCATCTCTTGACGTCATCTTCTTCTTCAAAAGCTCAAGAGCTCTCTAGGTTTTGTTTAAGTGAGAAAATATTGTAAGAAAAATAAAACTAAAGTGAGCCAACTTCCTACGTCATCATCCTCTACAAGATTAGCACTTTAGTATATGGTGTTAGCTTCACTAATCTCTCATTAGTGAAGTAGTAGCTTGAGTTAGTGTCTCCTCGACGTAGATCATCTTCGGCCTCGAAGACTTCAAGCAAGTTCGTTCCTTTCACCTTGAGAAGCCATGTAAGAGTCCGGGAGTTCCATAATCGCAGAGAAGGGACCACTATAAGGAGCAATTGAAGTGAAGGACCGGTCTACAATGGTTGTATTCCATTATCAATTAGATGTAAAGTAGTTTACATTTAGTTTCGTATGATTCTCTAGTTAACGATTCTAGTTTAGGGTTCTTTAAAATGACAAAATTTTGAAAATGGCATGGACGATGCCTCCCAAAACCATGCTGTCATTAATAGGAACCCTACAGTGGTATCAGAGCCTAGCTAGAGAATTAGACGAATTGTGTAGGATTACAAAACCGAAACAATTCCGAAACTTGAAACACTTTGACCTAGTTTCTGTCGATTTTTATATGAGCTCTAAATTTTTTTTAAACAACTGCAGAATGTTGTATGAGATACAACATGAACACAGACCAAATTTCAACCGAAACCCTCAGATTATGGCCGTCCACATTGGGTAAAAATCCGTCCTGATCGGTTTTTTGGATGAGTCTGGGGTTGAAATTTGTACTGTGTTCCAGGCTCTGGGTTTTGGTGTTTCACGTGTTGTTTGTTTTTGCTAATTTTTCATGTGATGTTAACTTACTGCAAAGACAACTCGGAGTGTTTCGTAGTCGTAATTCTAACTATTTCGGGTTACTTTATACGGTGTTAAAAAGTTCGATCGGATATCAAATACCCGCTTTAATCCTTGCCGGAAAATTTTCCAAGCGTTCGATTTTTCCGTAGTTAAAGAGCATTCAAACATCATGCAAGTTATGCGATGGACCCTCTAGAAGAACGAAACCTTAACTCGATTATGTGACCGTCAGAACCGCCACTAAACCCTAGGGTTTGTGGTGGTTCAGCGGTGCCACATGTGAGGCCTTGGTTGACCCTTCTACGGCTGGTTCATTGGTACTGTGGCATGTGCTGAATAATTTTAAACAGCGCTCAAGTGTTGAGCTTTTTGGGTAATTTTGGGTGTTTGTTGATTCGATCGGAATGTTTAATATCGTCTAGCTTATTCTGTTATGTGATACAATATGTGGAATTCATATAGTTAGGCATGAAATCCAAAGTATGTGATATTTTTGGTTTGTGATGTATAAGGTTATTATGGATTCCAAATGTTGTAGTTTGACATTTTCTTTTCTGCGACCGTAAGTGTAATATGTGGTGTATCGCTGGTTTCGTTGTTATATGTCAACGACAATTGGGATACGTATGTTTACTTACGTTGATGACATGTGATGTTATGTGTTGCTGTGATATGTTATATTGGATCGTCGCGTTTTTAATTGCCGGGGGTTTTATGTGAGATGAGAGTTTTTATTTTCATTCATGTAAAATTCAATGTATATAATATTCTTTTATTGGGACACTTCCGGGTTGAGGATGATGTCACCATTGTTGTATATTATTTACTTTTCTACATTAGGATAGACCTAAGGAGGGGAGCACAAGTAACCAGGTTCTAGAGTCCAGTAGGAGACCAACTCAAGGAGTCGAGTCCGGGTCTCCTAACTCTAGAATTGGTAGGGTTGCTTGCCGCTCTCGTAGGGGTCTAGGGATGTGGGTTTGGCTAATCATCATGACCATGGAATCTGTGTTTTATACATGCTCAAAATAAAACACAGACCTCCTAGTATATCCAATATTTCATATGTTTCTTCTGTTGCTCTGTGATATGATCACTGTGGATTCTGAGACGAATGGATATACATTATATATGAGATATATAGTAGACGTTGTTTATGTTTTGCACCCGCGCTAGTCCCATCGCGGTATGTCGTTAGTTAAGTAACTTAACGGTGCATAACGGGACACTGTGGCGAATGCGGATGACATAAGCGTATGTTGTATTTTCGTTTCTTCTATGATGCTTAGGAAGCAAAAATGATGGGACTTCATTAATGAGATTAATGAAAGAAAAGAAACCTAAAAGATGTGGTAGAATCAAATTTTCAAAAAGGGTAGCTCTAGTTTTTGCTTTGCATAGCGGTATTCCTTGTAAAATATACAACACCTTATTCGAAAAGGAAAGAGCTGAGAACCCTTCACCGGGAGTGACCTCTTTAGCGAAAATAGAAGATGCTACAAACACTCGGTTTTGTTTTTGATTGCTTTTGTAGTCTTTGCTTTGCATAGTGGTATTTGTGAAATATCCTGCACCTTATTCGGAAAGGAAAAAGCCGAGATCCCTTCACCGGGAGTGACCTCTTTAGCGAAACTAATAAAAGCCTAAAAAACACTCCTTTTCTAAAATCACACGATTCTACAACGATATCAAGTTCATTACGCAAAAGGTTTTCATAAAAACCTGTCGTAACCCTCCGTCATTTCAGATAAATACTACTTAGTATTCATGCTACGTTTGTTGACTATGTTAAGGCGTAGTGTGCGGTAGCTAATTAGTGCTTATCTGCTTAAGCATAAGATGCGATTGGATTAGGGTAGTCGTACGACTTTGTTGACAATGTTAAGGGTCGTGCGGGTGGGTTTAATTCAATCAAGAAATGACGGGTTGAACTTGGCTAGCACTTATGGTTTGTTGACTATGTTAAGTTCATAAGTTGCTAGGGGCAAAATATTATCAGGAATTTCAAATGTTAAAATTTGCGACGAGATTTCATACCTTCTATGAGATAGTTGGATCCTGATACCCACTGCGAGTAAGTGTTACTCCTGGGAGAGTATTACACGTTACAATTAGCCGATCAAATAGGTGTCTAGAAAGTTGTTTACGGGGTTATGCCTTTGGGAAAATGAGGTTTTTTTTAATTACGTCCGCGCGAAAGAATGGGAAACCTCCCTTAAAGTACCAACACTGGCCTGGCTGAAAGATTGGAAAAATTGTAGGGTGTAATTAATCACGGCTAGTCTTTCCTTTTAGGTTTTGAAGGAAGATTTGATAAAAACATTGGGAGCCATCCTGATTAGATAAAATAATAACCAATCTGATCTTGCAAGAGCATACGCTAAAGTGTTTTCTTCTCTCTCTCTCTCCAGGTAGCGACCATTTCACGTATTAATCAAGATAATAATATGGATGTATTGACCGAACACGCATATTATACTGTGCAGGGAAACGTTGGTTCCGTTCTTTCTTATAATTGTTATAAGACTGAACAGGGAATAGGGACATATCCGGATTCCCATGCCGCCCAAATGAAGAAAAAGCATGCAGATGCGTCTTCTTCGGATGTGTTAGTTATTGAGAACTGTTTCTCAGTTCACTCTACGTTCTGGGTATTAGATACTGGATCAGGATCCCACATATGTAATATGTTACATGGGCTTAGGAAAGGTAGAGAACTGGGAATGGATGATCATTCTATGAGAGTCGGGAATGGGGCAAATGTTGCAGCCAAAGCGGTTGGCGAATATCACCTTGTATTACCAAATGGTAATACCTTGATTCTGAACGAATGCTATTACATTCCGACCCTGATATGCAATCTTATATCGGTTTCTTTACTAAGTAAAGAAGGATATAATTTTGTAGTATAAGATAATGTTATGAACATCTTCCTGAATCAAAAGTTGATTGAATCAGGCTCGTTAAATAATAGCATTTACGTTCTTGATCAAACCACAGTTCTTAATGTACAAAATACACACAAGAGGAAGAGTTAAGAAATGAACAACTCCTTCTTGTGGCATTGTAGACTAGGTCATATCAATGCGACACGACTAGCTAAGTTGCATAAGGATGGATATTTGAATCCGTTCGAATTTTCATCTTATGACACTTGCCAGTCATGTCTCAAAGGCAAGATGACCAAAACTCCGTTTACAGGACACGGAGAAAGAAATAGTGAGCTCTTGGGACTGATACATAGTCATGTATATGGTCCTATGTCTACACATGCCAGGAATGGTTCCTCGTACTTCATTACATTCACTGACGATCTCTCAAGATTCGGACATGTATTCCTGATGAAACACAAATCTGAAGCTTTTAAGAAATTCAAGGAATATAAATCCGAAGTCAAGAACCAAACGGGTAAAAGTATTAAAATCTTACGATCTGATCGAGGAGGTGAATACTTGAGCATGGAGTTCCTAGACTATCTAAAAGAGAATGGGATTCTCTCTCAGCTTACTCCTCCGTATACACCACAGCACAACGGTGTATCGGAACGGAGGAATCGCACCCTATTAGATATGGTGCGCTCTATGATGAGCACTGCTGAGTTGCCTATTTCTTTTTGCGGTTATGTGCTTGAGACAGCAGCATACCTATTGAATCAAGTTCCATCTAAATCTATACCTACCACACCATATGAGATATGGAGTGGGAAGAGACCATATTTTACACGAGTTAAGTTATAGGGTTGTCCGGCCTATGTCAAGAGGTAAAATCCGGACAAACTCGAGGGATGATCAGTTCTTTGCAAGTTTGTGGGATATCCAAAGAATCCACAAGGATATATTTTCTACCACGCTGAGGAACAAAAAGTGTTTGTTTCTCAATACGCCACCTTTTTGAAAAAGGAATTTCTTATAAAAGAAATTAGTGGCAAAGAGGTAGAGCTGGAAGAAGTTCCAGCAGCACAAACTGCAACTGAAGATTTGGTAGAACCAGTAGTTTCGGTAGTTCCCAATGAACCTCAGCCTCTCCGCCGATCTAGTAGGGTTCCTCATCCACCTGAGAGATACTACGGTTTTCTCATTGATGGTGGAAGCGAGGATTGCATCATGGAGGATGATGACCCAACTAGCTTCGAGCAGGCTATTGCGAGTGGGGACTCTGTGAAGTGGCTGGATGCAATGCGATCTGAGATGGAATCCATATACACCAACAAAGTATGGACTTTGGAAGTTGCCCCTGAAGGGGTAAAACCCATTGGGAGAAAATGGATCTTTAACGAGAAACTTGGTGTAGATGGAAAAGTTGAGACTTTCAAAGGCAGACTTGTTGCAAAGGGTTTTCGTCAAAGACCGGGTGTGGATTATGACGAAACCTTTTTTTCGGTGGATATGCTTAAGTCCATCTGGATGCTACTTGCCATTGCTGCATACCATGACTACGGAATCTGGCAGATGGATGTTAAGACCGCCTTTCTGAATGGTGATTTGGAAGAGTGCGTGTACATGACTCAGCCAGAGGGCTTCATAGACAATTGGAGTAGCAGAAAGGTGTGCAAGCTGCTTAAATCCATGTACGGGTTAAAGCAAGCATCGCGGAGTTGGAATATCTGTTTTTATGTCGTTATCAAACAGTATGACTTCGTCAAAAACGTAGATGAACCTTGTATATACAATAAGGTAGCAGAGAGTAAGGTTGTCTTCCTCGTATTGTACGTGGATGACATACTCTTGATAGTAAATGATATTCCTATGTTGCAATCGGTCAAGCTCTTCTTATCACAAAGAATCTCAATGAAATATCTAGGTGATGCATCCTACATCTTGGAGATTGAGATCTATAGAGATAGATCAAAACGGATACTGGGATTGTCCCAATCCTGGTACATTGACACCATATTAAAGAGGTTTTGTATAGAAGAATCCAAGCGTGGGTCTTTACCCACGATCTCAGGACTCACTCTCTCCAAAGAGATGTCTCCCAAGACTGATTTAGAGAGAGCTCGCATGCAAGGGATACCCTATGCTTTGACAGTAGGCTCTATCATGTACGCGATGCTATGTACCATACCCGATGTAGCATACTCACTAAGTGTATTGAGTAGGTATCAAGAAGATCCAGGAGAGAGTCACTGGACAGCTATGAAGAGCATTCTCAAGTACTTGAGAAGGACTAAAGATATGCTCTTGGTGTATGGTAATGGAGAACTCCAAATGAAGTCCTTTACCGATTCGAGCTTCCAGAGTGATAAGGACTGTAGGGTGTTTTTTGTCACCCCATTGAGATGGGAGTACGCGTCGCTTGTCAGGCGTACTACAGATATCCTCTGCCTAAAGTAGGCCGGGGTTTAATGATTGTGGGGATCCGAATATCCGGCAGCCCCGGACTAAGCTGCCGTTAATTAGCCCTCGCCTTTGGAGCGAGAGAACCTCTGATTAACGGGTTAAACTGGTCATGCGAACACAATGTGCAGTGTCGTGTTTTGAAGGGGTTTTGGATGTATCGGGCGCCCGGCCCAATTTTTCTTTAGAGGGACGGTGTTCTGGAGTGTGTGTGTGTATGTATGTGTGTGTGTGTGTGTGTGTATAAAGGGAAAGGGCATCCAAAGGATGCGTGGAGGCCAGCGCCTCGCGTGTAACACGCGAGCGCTGGGCGCTTAGGCGCTGGTGCACCATGTGCCCGGCACAGGGCGCTTGAGCGCTAGGCGCTCGAGCGCTAGCATACAACGTGCCCGGCACGTAGGCGCAGGGCGCTTGAGCGCAAGGTGCTCGAGCGCTAGCGCACCACATGCCCGGCACGTGGGCGCTGGGTGCTTGAGCGATAGGCGCTCGAGCGCTAGCACACCACATTTCCGGCACGTGGGTGCTGAGCGTATTGAGCGCAAGGCGCTCGAGAGCTAGAGCACCACGTGGGCGCGCTTCAGCGCTCGGGCGCTGGCGAAAAAAATGGGGCTTTTATTCACAGAAATAGGATTTAAAATCCCAGAAGAGGATTTAGAGTGGAGTTCAACTCCTAAGATGTTTTAGAGTTGCTGAAAGGGGTTCTTCTATGGAGCCCTGGGTCTTCCCAAAAATGGGGTTTTCGAAGATGGGCATCCTTCTTCCTCGTTTGTTGGCAGGATCTTGAAGATCAAGAGATGTGAGATTTTAAAAATCTCTTCTTTGTGAGACCTGATGGGAGATCTACGCTCCCCTTTGTTGGTTTTGTGGTGAAAAACTATTTAGTTTTGGAAAGGAAGAGTAAAACTCTTGATTTATTTCAAAAGAAAAAAGAAGGTTTAGAACCTTCAGAAAGGGGAAAGCGGCACAAACCCTAGATTTTGAGGGGAATGAAAAAGTGTATCCTTTATTGATCATCTTGTTGCCTTATATAGGCTTACATATTTACATATAACCCCTTGGGCTTTACAAAATGGCATTTTGCCCATCCCATGTCTCATGTGCTATTTCTTTTTGCATGTAAGCCATGGGCTTACAAAAATTTGGCTTTATGCCCATTTTGTTTACATTAATGCATAAAAAATTACATAAAAATTATTTATTACATGATTTCATTTTGGCATCGGGGACCAGGGTGCAATTTTCAGCCTCATCTTGAGAAGATTACTTGGTGTACATGGAAAATTTGTGGCGTGCTTTATGCCCAATTTTCAACCTCATCTTGAGAACGCTTCATGTTCGGACTCGACCTGGGTATGGGCCCACTTAGCTTGGGGTTGACTTTGACTTTGACTTGGTCAACCGGGGTGCAATTTTCGACTTCAACAAAGTGCCCCCCATCAACAAATGCACGCCACATATGTGAGTCGTGTGCATGAAATTGATGGATCTTCTTTCACGTGGAGGCGGCTTGCCTTGGTTCCCACTTTTTGGGATGCACTGCCCTTTTTACGACATGGACGGTCGACGCTTGACGCGTCTCTGAGACAGAGTGTCCGTGGTAGATGTTTCCCTGGCCCGGAGTAATCTGGTTCCCGCTTTGTAGGAAGCCTGCACTGCCCTTTTTACGACATGGACGGTCGACGCTCTGGTCTGGAGCGATTTGGTTCCTGCTTTGTAGGAAGCCTGCACTGCCCTTTTTACGACATGGACGGTCGATGCTTGACGCGTCTCCGAGACGGAGTGTACGTGGTAGACGTTTCCCTGCCCTGGAGTGATCTGGTTCCTGCTTTGTAGGAAGCCTGCACTGCCCTTTTCACGACATGGACGGTCGACGCCCTGACCCGGAGCGAATTTGTTCCCGATTTGTGGGAAGCCTGCACTGCCCTTTTTGCAACATGGACGGTCGACGCCCTGGCCCGGAGAGATTTGGTTCCCGATTTGTGGGAAGTCTGCACTGCCCTTTTTACGACATGGATGGTTGACGCTTGACGCGTCTCCGAGGTGGAGTGTCCGTTGTAGACGTTTCCCTGGCCCGGAGCGATTCGGTTCCCGCTTTGTAGGAAGCCTGCACTGCCCTTTTTACGACATGGACGGTCGACGCCCTGACCCGGAGCGATTTGGTTCCCGATTTGTGGGAAGCCTGCACTGCCCTTTTTGTGACATGGACGGTCGACGCCCTAGCCAGCAGAGATTTAGTTCCCGATTTGTGGGAAGCCTGTACTGCCCTTTTTACGATATGGACGGTCGACGCTTGACACGTCTCCGAGGCAGAGTGTCCGTTGTAGACGTTTCCCTGACCCGGAGTGATCTGGTTCCTGCTTTGTAGGAAGCCTGCACTGCCCTTTTTGCGACATGGACGGTCGACGCTTGACGCGTCTCCGAGACGGAGTGTCCGTGGTAGACTTTTTCCTGGCCCGGAGTGATCTGGTTCCTGCTTTGTAGGAAGTCTGCACTGCCCTTTTTGCGACATGGACGATCGACGCTCTGATCCGGAGCGATTTGGTTCCCGATTTGTGGGAAGCCTGCACTGCCCTTTTTGCGACGTGGAAAGTCGACGCTCTGACCCGGAGCGATTTGGTTCCCGATCTGTGGGAAGCCTGCACTGCCCTTTTTACGACATGGACGGTCGACGCTCTAACTCGGAGTGATTTGGTTCCCGATTTGTGGGAAGCCTGCACTGCCCTTTTTACGACATGGACGGTCGACGCTCTGACCCGGAGCGATTTGGTTCCCGATCTGTGGGAAGCCTCAACTGCCCTTTTTGCGACATGGACGGTCGACACTTGACGCGTCTATGAGACGCAGTGTTCGTGGTAGACTTTTCCCTGGCCCGGAGTGATCTGGTTCCTGCTTTGTAGGAAGCCTGCACTGCCTTTTATGCGATATGGACGGTCGGTTCTATTTGACTTGCTCTGCTTCCTGCAGTGTCACGGGTGAACTTGACTTGCTCTGCTTCTTGCGGTGTCAAGATTGGATTCCGACTTCCTCCGCTTTCTGCGGTGCCGGAGTTGAAGTTGACTTGTTGATTGTGATTTGGGTTGACAACAGCATCGCTATACTGGAATATGGTACCAGGAGCGAATCATTATCTGTCATGAGAGGATTTGAGGATTTCGCTTTTTGTTTGGCATCTGCATTGCTACACTGGAATAATGCCAGGAGCAACTCATCATTTGCCCCGGGAGGATTTGAGAATCGGTGGCTTAGTAGACAAGTTTAGATCCCTATCAACTAAGGTTTTTCAATTTTATGGGCCGTAAGGGTCCCATAAAAGCATTTTCTCCCTACGAGTCGAAAGGATCTCGTAGGAGTATTTTCTCCTTAGGAGTCGTGGGGACTCCTAAGTGTGTTGCTCCTTTGTGAGTCGTAAGGATCTCACGCGGGAATTTTCTCCTCACAAAGTCGAGAGGAATTTGCGAGGGCATTTCATCTCTTTTTTACGAGTTTGCGCCCTTTCGTGTTTTCACAAACTCACCGGCAGTCCTGCTGTTTTTACTCACGGTGCCCTTTCGGGTTTTCATCCGTGCCCATTTTTCTTATGGACATACCATTTTTTATTTATTTATTTATTTTTTTTGGTGGGACTTTGAATGTGTTCTCACCGGTAGGACTTGGAATTGTTTTACGCCCGTGGATTGTATACAGTTTTGCAGGATGTATGATCCAGACCGTAGGGCCGGAAAAATTTTGGGACTTTGTTAGCGTCTGCACCGCTGCACTGGAATATGGTACCAGGAGCGACTCATCATCCTCCGTTTTGGACTTTGGTTCGCATCTGCATCGCTACACTGGAATATGGTACCAGGAGCGACTCATCATTCGCCGTTGGGGTATGGGATTTAGAATTTGGATGGCGTCTGCATCGCTACACTAGAGTATGGTACTAGGAGCGACTCATCATTCTCCACTTGTGGATTTAGATTTTGGCCGGCGTCTGCATCGCTGCACTGGAATATGGTACCAGGAGCGACTCATCATTCGCCACTTGGGGATTTGGATTTTGGCCGGCGTCTGCATTGCTGCACTGGAATATGGTACCAGGAGCGACTCATCATTCGCCACTTGGGGATTTAGATTTTGGCCGGCATCTGCATCGCTGCACTGGAATATGGTACCAGGAGCGACTCATCATTCGCCATTTCCTATTGGGAAGCGATGGCTTAGGAGACTGGTTTAGATCCCTATCACCTAAGGCTTTTCAATTTTACGGGTCGTAAGGGTCCCATAAAAGCATTTTCTCCCTACGAGTCGTAAGGATCCCGTAGGTGCTTTTTCTCCTTAAGAGTCGTGAGGACCCCCAAGTGTGTTTTTCCTTTGTGAGTCGTAAGGATCCCATGAAGGTTTGTTCTCCTCATGCATCGTGAGGACATATGAGTGGGTCTTCCCAATGGAGCATAATTCCAAGGGCGAAGACCGACCGCTGGACTGGTGATTGCGGTGGGGTATGGGTATGACGAGAATTATTTGAGCTTTTGGATTCTACACGGTAGTCAACTTGGGGACCAACCGTAGGGCTGGGAGAATTTTGGGAAATTGGGTTTTTGTTGGCGTCTGCATCGCTGCACTGGAATATGGTACCAGGAGCGACTCATCATTCGCCGTTGAAAATTTGCATTTTGGTTGGCGTCTGCATCTCTGCACTCGAATATGGTACCAGGAGCGACCCATCATTCGCCGTTGAGAATTTGAATTTTGGTTGGCGTCTGCATCGCTGCACTGGAATATGGTACCAGGAGCGACCCATCATTCGCCGTTGAGAATTTGAATTTTGGTTGTCGTCTGCATCGCTGCATTGGAATATGGTACCAGGAGCGACCCATCATTCGCCGTTGAGAATTTTAATTTTGGTTGGCGTCTGCATCGCTGCACTCGAATATGGTACCAGGAGTGACTCATCATTCATCATTTTTTTTGTTTTGTTTTTTGTTTTTTTGTTTTAGTATTTTTTTTGTTTTACCGTGATTGCTCTATCATTTCAGCTTTTCTTATCGCGAAGGTCGCGATTACCCTTTTATTTCGGCTTTTTATTCGCGGTTGCCCCATCATTTCGGCTTTATTTTCATTTTTATTTTTACTCACTGATTTTTATTTCGAGTTGCCCCATCATTTCGGCTTTATTTTCATTTTTATTTTTACTCGCTGATTTTTATTGTGAGTTGCCCCATCATTTCGGCTTTATATTATTATATTTTTTTTTACTTACACCTTTTTTTTTATTTACACATTTTTTATTTACACACATTTTTTTACATTCCCAGTTTAACGACTTAGAGGTCGATTGTTCCCAGTTTAACGACGTGGTGGTCATCTGTTTCTTATCCCAGCTCCTTGAATTTTGATCTTGGCGGAGCTGTATTAATGACCGTAGCTCTGTGGCTTGCTGATACATCCGAGGACTGTGAGGTTTTTCCAAGCTTGTATTGGTCCTCTGCCCAATCTTTGAAAACACAACAGTCTTCAATGGTATGACTCACCACCCTATGGTATGGGCTGTATACGGGATTGTCGGTCATATTCATTTCATGCGGCCTCTTCGGAATAGGCAATTGCAGCCCGTTGTTCAAGGCTTCCTCGAATATATTAAGGACCTCATCCCTCCTGAAGGAGTACACCTTCTTCTTTCTCTCCATTAGAGTAGGTGCCCTTACTAATGCTGTTCCTTGAGGCCGATCAGTCTTTGGTTCGCCCTTTTCAGATAATGGCACATGTCTTGGAGGATTAGGTTCCCGAAAGGCTTCGGTCTCCATTTGTAAGAAATCGGCGGTCGTAGCTTGACTGTTTGCTAACACGCCTTTATACAGTTCTATCTCTCCCGTCTTGTATTGCTTTTCGACCCAATCTTTGAAGACGAAGCAGTCCTCAATGGCATGACCTATCACTCTGTGATAGGGGCAATATTTTGGGTCGTCGGTCATATTCGCTTATTGCGGTCTCTTTGATTCTGGCAGTTGTAGACCATTTCTTAGGGCGTCCGTAAATATCTTGTGGACTTTGTCCCTTTTGAAGGAATAGACCTTATCCAGTTTCTCTTTCAGAGGTGATTCCCCTTTAGTGTATGTATCGGAGGGACTGGAGGCTGATCGTGGCCATTTTTCGCGAAGGCGCTCCGCTCTTAGGTTGAAGGGGGTATCAGTTGGCTTCCTCCAGGTATCAATCCCTGGCTCATGAACCAAAATTTGATTCTGCCGTAATTGCAATCGGGCGACTTGGGTCGCAATATCTGCCGTGACGTTTGCCAATTCGTCGACCTTATATTATACCTTGGTTAACTTCTCATCCCTGTCCTGAAGCTGCCTCTGAAGCCATCGAAATAATGCTTATTCTGTAGTTCCGGTTATGACAACCGGGTCATCCTTATTGCCTGAGCTCAATTCCGCAGGAACCCCAGGCTCTTTTGGCTTATCGGCCTGAGCGAGCTCTTCATCATTTAGACCGAGTTGACATTGGGTAGCGTCCACCGCATCATCACCCTGGCTGTGAAGCATAGGAGGGTTCGTTTCTTCATGTCCGACCATGTAGACAGTGTGGATCGCATATCCAGCCGTCTCTTTATCTTTGGCGGGGTAACCCCATTCTTGGAGCCTCATGAAGCTCAGCCTAGTATGAGCCCTAGCCCTTTTGTTGGCTCTGTATCTGAGCCTTTTCAGTCTTAGCTTCTTGATTTTGAGGGCTTGGCGGGCATCCGTCTTCTGTGAAGCCACCGTAAGTCGATTGATAGGGAGCTTAAAGAAGATACCCGATCGAGCAGTTGTCGGGGGTACCGCTGGGGCTTGCCCGAGATGCCCTGCTGCTTTGTTGGTGTTGATGGCTTTGCCCCCAGCTGGGGCCAAGGAGAGTCGTTCAAACACAGACTTGCGTTTGAGTTGGGGCGCCTTCGAGACCACCACATTTGGCATCTTGCCTTTCGAGACCGGTTTGTCTATCACCGGGGCTTGAGGAGCTGGGATGGCGTTAGCTGACATGAACAGGATAGAGCCGAATGGTAGCGGAGGCTCTTTCCATTGTCGCCCAAGACTGGCCGGAAGGACCGTCCTGGCGTCCATCTTCATCGTGTAGAAGATGGGAGCTGTGTCGAGAGCTGAGCTTGTCCTTGGAGACATTTTTGATGCGACCGGAGATTGCAATTTGAAATTTGTTAACCTGCACAAAGAAGCATGATTTCATTACAGGCAGTCGATATGTATATTGATTGAGTTCGCATGAACGTTTAACCCGAAATATGGGAGGAGAGAAATGTCCCACCGGGCGTGCCAGAATCTGTAGGGTGTTTTTTGTCACCCCATTGAGATGGGAGTACGCGTCGCTTGTCAGGCGTACTACAGATTCCCCCTGCCTAGGGTAGGCCGGGGTTTAATGATTGTGGGGTTTCGAATCTCCGGCAGCCGCGGACTAAGCTGTCGTTAATTACCCCTCGCCTTTGGAGCGAGAGAACCTCCGATTAACGGGTTAAACTGGTCATGTGAACTCAATGTGCAGTGTCGTGTTTTGAAGGGGTTTTGGATGTATCGGGGGTCTCGCTACCCAGATAGCGGGCTGGGGGTCAAGGGGGCCAGCAGCCCCCTTGTGGGGTGCGGGGCAGCGCCCCGGCCCAATTTTTTTTGAGAGGGACAGTGTTCTAGAGTGTGTGTGTGTGTGTGTGTGTGTGTATACATACATATATATATATAAAGGGAAAGGGCATCTAAAGGATGCGTGGAGGCCAGCGCCTCGCGTGTCTAACACGCGAGCGCTGGGCGCTTAGGCACAGGCGCACCATGTGCCCGGCATGTGGGCGCAGGGCGCTCGAGCGCTAGGCGCTCGAGCGCGAGCGCACCACATGCCTGGCACGTGGGCGCTGGGCGCTTGAGCGCTGGGCGCTCGAGCACCGGCGCACCACATGCCCGGCACTTAGCCGCTGGGCTCTTGAGCGCCAGGCGCTGGGCGCTTTGAGCGCAAGGCGCTCGAGCGCCACCGCACCACGTGCACGGCACATGGGCGCTGGGCTCTTGAGCGCAAGGCGCTCGAGTGCTAGCTCACTACGTGCCCGGCACGTGGGCGCTTGGCGCTGGGCCCTTGAGCGCTAGCTCACCACATGCCCGGGCACGTGGGCGCTGGGCGCTTGAGCGCTCGGGAGCCGACGAGGAAAAGGGGGCTTTTAGTCCCAGAAGTAGGATTTAAAATCCCAAAATAGGATTTAGAGTAGAGTTAAACTCCGAAGATGTTTTGGAGTTGATGAAAGGGGTTCTTCTTTGGAGCCCTGGGACTTCCCAATAATGGTGTTTACGAAGATGGGCCTCCTTCTTCCTCGTCTGTTGGCAGGATCTTGAAGATCAAGAGATGTGAGATTTTAAAAATCTCTTCTTTTTGAGATCTGATGGGAGATCTAAGCTCCCCTTTGTGGTTTTTGTGGTGAAAAACTATTTAGTTTTGGAAAAGAAATAGTAAAACTCTTGATTTAATTCAAAAGAAAGAAGAAGGTTTAGAACCTTCAGAAAGGGGAAAGAGGCACAAACCCAAGATTTTGAGGGGAATGAAAAAATGTATCCTTTATTCATCATCATGTTGCCTTATATAGGCTTAAATATTTACATATAGCTCCTTGGGCTTTACAAAATGGCATTTTTCCCATCTCATGTTTCATGTGCTATTTCTTTTTGCACATAAGCCATGCGCTTACAAAAATTTGGCTTTATGGCCATTTTGTTTACATTCATGCATAAAAAATTACGTAAAAATTATTTATTACATGATTTCATTTTGGCATGGTGGAGGGTCGACCGCTTCATGTTCGGACTCGACCTGGGCATAGGCCCACTTGGCTTGGGGTTGACTTTGACTTTGACTTGGTCAGCCGGTGTGCAATTTTCAACTTCAACAAGGACAACTCTAAGTCGCACTGGGGATTTGTCTTTACCCTCAATGGAGGGGCGGTATGCTGGAAGAGTTCCAAGCAGGAAACCGTGGCAGACTCGACGATGGAGGCTGAATACATCGCTGCCAACGATGCTGCCAAAGAGGCTGTCTGGATGAAGAAGTTCATAACTGAACTTAGAGTGGTTCCATCCGTTGAGTATCAAATACCTTTGTATTGTTAAAACAATGTAGCGGTGTCTTTGGCCAAGGAACCCAGGTCCCATCAGTGATCCAGGCATATTCTGATATAGTATCACCTGATCCAGGAGATAGTTGATCGCCGGGAGATCGAGATCAGGAGAGTTGACACGAAGAATAACACAGCGGATCCATTCACGAAAGCCATTCCCCAGATACAGTTCGAGAGACTCTTCGGGATGTTGGGTATGCGATACTGCAGCAACTGGCCCTAGTGCATATTGGAGATTGTTAGTTGTATGTATGCCCTAGATGCCGTTATTGTACATATGATGTATATTATAGTGGATGCTTGGACATATATAGAGAGGACTTTCTTGCTCGACATGATAGTATGCTATATGGTTGCTCTTTATGTTAACATGTATACTTGTCTCTTGATACTGTTTTATGGTTACATGTAGGTAAAGCCCTTAGGATGTGTACTTGAATACCAGGATTATGATGGAGATCATACTAATGGGGCCATGGTAGTCCATAAGTTCATCCTTTAATGTTCCTAGTTATGGTTGTATCGAGACAGGGCATAAGACAGTGGAGACTGGGTACATCAGAGTAGACTAGCATATACGCTTCTCGACCCATAAGATGGGCGATGGATGATCCCATATCCATTGGTCTTTGACATCAGAGATGGTATACGGGTGCTCAGTGGAGACTGGGTACACTTGACGGACAAGCCAAGAAATCCTAGATGGTATTATACCTGACGTCAGATAGCAGTTCTCTGGTGACACTGGTACAGGTTAGTCTGTAGACCCGAGATCGTCATAGAGTCTTGTGTGATTCCCACTGTGCTTTGATTTTCACCTTACCACGTTAAAGAGTGTAGGATTACTAGGCACTAGAACAAGGTTCTGCAAGGCATCAACCATGCCAAAATCAAAATTTTCAAGTGCCGAACAACCCTAAGAAAGATCTTAGACTAGAGATTAGGCAAACAATGAGCAAGTAAACAATTTTACTTCTAAGAGAAAGGGATTACAACCTTTATAGTCCTTTCCTTCGCTTCATAAGCTCCGAGTAGTAGTCCCTTCGCCGCGATCCATGAACTCCCAAACTCTAGAGAGGCTCCACAAGTCGAATGATGCATGCTTGCTAGAAGTCTTCCTTTTCAAAGATGATCTGCCTTGAAGAAACTCAAACCCAAGCTCTTGCATCACTAATCAAATATTAGCAAAGAAAACACCCTAATCTAAGTGGCTAGAATAGATGAGGATGATGAAGTAGGAATTTAGCTCTCATTTGTTTTCAATTTCTCACTCATTATCATCACTTGTTAAAAAGCTAGAAAGCTTTTTCATGAGAGAAGAAGGAAGAAGAAGAAGCAAATCCTTTTGTGATGAATAATGAAATCATGTGTGAGGTTAGAAATGCAACCATAGGTTAAGAAAGAAGACTTAACCCTTGTAGATATTTAACTAGGGTAAAGGGTTTGGGTTGGGTTAAGAAATATCTACACAAAATATCATAAGTCAAAGTCAGAGCTTCAAGATGCTTCTTGAAAGATTCATCCAAGTTTAACCCTAATTCAAACCTTAACCATATTTAAACTCTACAAAACATGTTGCATTTGTAACCCTAACTTGTTATAATATTTTATATCACATATAGAATATTTATGGTAACAAAATAAAATGATACAATTAACATATATCGCATATATATCAATGTATTATCCAAGTGAGAAAAAGAATCTTTAAGTGAGCCAATATTAGTTAATGTAATATAATATATCAAATATATAATTATACATTAAATTATCGAATAAACACTTGATCCGATAATTCGGCTATTTCATAAATAACCGACTAATATAATCTGTATCAGTTCATAGAATCAACACTTGATCTGATGACCCCGGCTATATAACATATACCCGCCCGATATCACATATCGCGAGAATCTAATGCGGTATCATATACACGTATTGTTCTTGGTCCCGCACATATCACATATGTGCTCTTACTCCGTTTTGCCTGAGCCAGAAAACCTCTGTGTAGGACTCTAAAGAATCGTCAATACGCCGGCAGTAGGTGATGATCATATCAAACACCCACAAGCTGCAAGCGGTCAGCTAAACGTAACAGCCACCCAGGTATTGAGCGATCAGAAGATCAACAAGCAAGCCTGTACATTCTCCTGCAAAACCATTCAGTAACACTCCCGTACAGTCCGGTCTCTTCGTCTGATATATCGCATATCTCGCCTAGGGGTGGTAAACGTCAGACCCCAGTAGCTTGATAAGTCATGTCGATATGAGGTCCATAACAGTTCTAGAAACTACTGATAACACATACCAGTAAATCTCAGAAACCCTGGGCAGGGATTTCCAGTTATTGCCAATCGAACACAGCGCAACATCAACTCCCTATACCGGGAGAAGAAACCCCTCCTATCGCTCATTGCCTCCATGTTATTCGGGACTGTACCCAAAAGCCACCATTTTGCACGCCCTCTTGGACGTGGTATGATGGAAATCAAAGCACAGTGGGAATCACACAAGACTCTATAACGATCTCGGGTCTACAGACTAACCTGTACCAGTTTCACCAGAGAACTGCCATCTGACGTGAGGTATAATACCATCTGGGAGTACTCGGCGAGTCCGTCCAGTGTACCCAGTCTCCAATGAGCATCCTTATACCTTCTCTGATGTCAAACACCAATAAATATGGGATCATCCATCGCCCATCATATGGGTCAAGAAGCGCATACGCTAGACTACTCTGGTATATCGATGCCCTGTCTCGATACACCTACGACTAGGAACATTTGAAGGATGTACTTAGCGACTGCACTGTCCCCACTAGTTTGATCTGCATCATAGTCCTGGTAGTCAAGTACTCATCCTAAGGGATTTATCAACATGTAGCATAGAGACAGTCGGAGTACATGTTAAGACAAAGAGCAACCAGATAGCATACTATCATGTCGAGCAAGAAAGTCCTACCTATATATATCCAAGCATCCACTACAATATACATCGTATGTACAGTAATGGCCTCTAGGGCATACATATAACTAACAATCTCCCACTTGCGCTAGGGCCATCTGTTGTGGTATCGCATACCCAACAATCAGCTGTAGTTGAAGTATCTCATACTCAACCATCCCATAAGAGTCTCTACTGGGAAATAAGCCTTTGTGAGTGGATCCACGCTGTTGTCCTCTGTGTCTAATCTCCTAACCTCGATCTTCATGGAAATCAACCATCTCCATGATCAGGCGATACTGCCTAAGAATATGTCTGGATCACAGATGGGACGGGGGTTCCTAGGCCTAAGCCACAACTCCATTGTCACACAATGGTAGGAATGAAGTTCATCTCATGAACTTATATATGTCCAGACTGTATCTTTGGTAGCATCCTTGGTAACGATGTATCTAGCCTTTAATCTTCTAGTATGTCACGGTATCTAGCTTGGAACTCTTCCAACATACCGTCCCTCCACTGAGGGTAAAGACAATGCCTGTGACTGACATTCAGTCGACCTTACCACCCTAGAACCATTCCAGTGATTCTCCCCAGGATCGATTGGTACCATCTCATTACAACTAGTGAGAATCCTAACATCCAATTAGATCTATCTCATAGATATAAAACCTAGGATTTAAGAGGTATCACCTTGATCCTATATAGAGAATCCTTGTGATAAGAGGAGACTGACCGAGCATAGCATAGGAAACTCCTTCCCTATCAAGAGTATGCTATCGATGTATTATACGAGGATCACCACCATACTCCTTACTACCTTTTTGTATATACAAGGTTCATCTACCATTTTGATGAAGTCAAACTCTTTGACTACCACATCAAAACAGACGTTCCAACTCTGCAATGCCTGATTTATCTCATAAAACAACTTGCACACATTTCCGCTGCCCCCACTGTCTACGAAGCCCTCTGGCTGTGTACTTATAGACGCTCTCTTCTTAATCATCATTTAGAAAAGCTGTCATAACACCTAACTGCCAGAAATCGTAGTCATGGTATGTGGCAATGGCAAGTAGGATCTGGATGGACTTAAGCATAGCTTTGAAAGTCTCAACTTTTCCATGTACACCAAGTAATCTTCTCAAGATATACTTGCTCCTGATGGGGATTTAACCCTTCAGATAAAGCAACCAAAGTCCATACTTTGTTGGTGTATATGGATTCCATCTTAGATCGCAAAGCATCCAGCCATTCTTACAGAGTCCCCACTCCTGATGGCCTGCTCGAAACTAGTTGGGTCATCATCTCATGATGCAATCATCGCTCCCACTGTCATAGAGAAAAAGAAGTATCTCTCAAGTTGGTGAGGAACCCTACTAGATCGGCGGAGAGGCCGAGGTTCGTTAGAAACTATTGAATCCTTCGGGTCTACCAAATCATCTGCTGCAGCTTGTATAGCTGGAACTCCTTCAAGTTCTACCTCATGACCACTAATTTCTCAACAAGAAATTCCCTTTCTCAACAAGAAATTCCCTTTCTCAAAGGTGGCATGCTGAGAAATAAAAAACCTTTTGTTCCTCGGTTAGGTAGAAGATATTCCCTTGCGAATGCTTGGGATATCCAAAAAATTTCCATAGAACTGACTTTGCCTTGAGCTTGTCCGGATTTTTTTTTAGACATAGGCCGGACAACCCCAAATCTTAATCCTTAAGAGATGGGCTCTTCCCATACCATATTACATATGGAGTGGTAGGCATCTGATTTGATTGGAACCCTATTCAATAGGTATGCAGATTCTCAAGTGCATAACTCCAAAAAGGAAATAGGCAACTCAGTAGTACTCATCATAGAGCACACCATATCTCATAGGGTGCGATTGCTCCGCCCCGATACACCGACGTGCTGTGGTGTATACGGAGGAGTAAAGATGAGAGAGAATCTTATTCTCTTTGAGAATAATCCAGAAATCCCGTGCTCAAGTATTCTCCTCTTTGATCACATCAAAGGATATAATACTTATACCCGTTTTGGTTCTCTACTTCTAACTCATATTCATTGAATTTCTCAAAAGGTTCAGACTTGTGTTTCAACAGGAACACATGTGCAAATCTTGAGATACCATCAGTGAATATAATAAAGTACAAAGAACCAGTCCTGGCATATGTAGACAGGGGACTTACATACATCATCATGTATCAATCCCAAGAGTTCACTAACTCTTTCTCTGTTTCCAACAAACAGAGCTATGGTCATCTTATCTTTGTGACATGACCGGCAAGTTTCACAAGATGTAAATTCAAAGTAATTTAAATATGCATCTAAATGTAACTTCAGCTAGTCGGGTCACATTGATATTACCTAGTCTACAATACCTCAAGAAGGAATCGTTCATTTCTGAACTCTTCCTCTTGTGTGTGTTCTGTACACTAAGAACTGTGGTTTGATTTAGAACGTATATGCTTTTAGATAACGCGCCTGAACCGATCAACTCTTGATATAGGAAATGTTCAAAACATTATCCAACAATAGAAAATTATATCCTTCTTTACTAATAAAGAGACTGATATGATGCTGTATATCAGGTTCGGTATCTAATAACATTCGTTCAGAATCAATGTATTTGGTAATACAGGGTGATAACTGCCAACAGACTTGGCTTGCAACAATTACACCGTTTCCAACTCTTGAAACTTATCACCCGTTCTCAGTTCTCTACCTATCTGTAGCCCATGTAACAGATTACATATGCGGTATCCTGATCTGGTATCTCATACCCAGGACGTAAAGGATACTGAGAAACAGTTCTCTGTAATGAACACACCCGAAGAAGATGCATCAGCATGCACTTTCTTTGTTTGGGCGGCACGGGAATTCTGCTAATCCCCAATTTCCTGCTCGGTCTTATAACATTTAAGTTAGAGCGGGACCAACGTTCCCTAGCGCAGTATAATAAGCGGGTTCGGTCAATACATCCATATTATTATCTTGATAAAGGCGTGACATGGTCGCTACCTGGAGAGAGAGAGAGAGAAGAAAACACTCAGCGTATGCTCTTGCAAGATTAGATTGGTTATTAATATATCTAATCAGGATGTCTCCCACTGTTTTAGTCAAATCTTCCTTCAAACCCTAAAGGGAAAGACTAGCCGGGATTAATTACACTCTACAAGTTCGCCAATCTTTCAGCCAGGCCAGTGCCGGTACTTTGAGGGAGGTTCCCCGTGCTTTCACACGGACCTAATTAAAGTAAACCTCGTTTTCCCAGGGGCGTAACCCGGTTGACACCTTTCTAGACACCTACTTGATCGGCTAATTGTAATGTGTAAAACTCTCCCAGGAGTAACTCTTACTCGCAGCAGGTATCGAGATCCAACTATCTCATAGAAGGTATGCGATCTCATTGCAAATTTCAACACTTGAAATTCCCGATAATATTTTACCCCTAGCAACTTATGACCTTGGCTAAGGTCAACAAATCATAAGTGCTAGACAAGTTCAACTCGTCATTTCCCGATTGAATTAAACCCACCCGCACGACCCTTGGCTAAGGTCAACAAAGTCGCACGACTACCCTAACTCAATCGCATCATATGCTTATGCAGATAAGCACTAATTAGCTACCGCACACTACGCCTTGGCTAAGGTCAACAAACGCAGCATGAATACTAAGTAGTACTTATCTGAAATGACGGAGGGCTACGACAGGTTTTTAAGAAAACCTTTTGCATAATGAACTTGATATCGTTGTAGAATCGAGTGATTTTAAATGGAGAGTTTTTGAGGCCTTTACTAGTTTTGCTAAAGAGGTCACTCCCGGTGAAGGGATCGTCGGCTCTTTCCTTATCGAATAAGGTGCAGGATATTTCACAAATACCACTATGCAAAGAAAAAACTATAGAAGCAATCAAAAGACAAATCGAGTGTGTAGCATCTGCTAGTTTCGCTAAAAAGGTCACTCCCGGTGAAGGGATCTCGACTCTTTCCTTATCGAATAAGGTGCTGGATATTCTACAAGGAATACCGCTATGCAAAGCAAGAACTAGAGCTACCAGTTTTTAAAACAAGTTTCTACCACATCTTTAGGTTTCCTTTATTCCATTAATCCCATTAATGAAGTCCCATTTTATTATGCTTCACAAGCATCAGATATGAAACGAAATCAACAATATATAATATAAACATTCGTCTCAGGCAGTAATATGATCTCATCAGAGAACATTGCAGCAGAAAAACATATATGAAAGATTAGATATACTAGGTTTTCCGTGTTTTATTGCGAGCCTGTATAAAACACGGATTCCACGGTCATAATGAATAGCCAAACCCACATCCCTAGACCCCTATGAGAGCGGCAAGTAACCCTGCCAGTTCTAGAGTTAGGAGACCCGGTCTCGGCTCCTCGAGATGGTCTCCCACTGGACCTTAGAACCCGGTTACTTGTGCTCCCCGCCTTGGGTCTATCCTAATGCGGAAAAGTAAATAATATACAATGGTGACATCATCCTCAGCTCGGAAGGCCCCAATAAAAGAATATTACATACAATTGAATTTTACATGAATGAAAAAGAAAAACTCTCATCTCACATAAAACCCCCGGCTATTCAAAACACGACGATCCAATATAACATATCACAGCAACACATAACATCACATGTCATCAACGTAAGTAAATATACGTATCTCAATTGTCGTTGATGTATAGCAAAGAAACCGGCGATACACCACATATTACACTTACGGTCGGAGGAAAGAAAGTGTAAAACTACAATAGTTGGAATCCGCAACCTCCTTAGACATCGCATGCCTAACCAAATGAATTCCTTAGACATCTCATGCCTAATAATTATAAACCCCGCATTTTAGTTTCAATATCGAAAACACTTTTCAATATCTAGTCGGGCAATTCAACAAGATTCCCGACAACCTGATCGAATGCTCGTCGAAAACTTTAGTAGACGGCCGTACCCCCGATGCCGTCGACGAAGTGCACTAAGGCGAAACACCGCTGCCGCGAGCACCCGAACGGATGCTTTTGGCGACGGGGTTCTCCTACAGTCACTTGGTTGGGGCTATGGGGCATGGCTGTCTATTAAGTTTACCCAACGAGTACCCGCGTACGCTACGTGATTGCGACGGACTTTTGATCGCATCAAAATCCCGTGGCAACCGATCATCTGAGACTAAACTGTTAGATTTATAACATTCAAATTAGTTATCTCATGACTACTTGTGGATTCCAAATATTGTATCGCTTTCCAGATAAATAGACAATGTTAAACTTTCCGATCGAATAAACAAACACCCAAGATTTCCCAAATAGCTCAACACTTGAACGGAGTTCAAAAATCCCAGAACATGTCACAGCCCCAGTGAACAAGCCGTAGAAGGGTCAAACCAACGCCTCTCATGTGGCAACGCTAAACTACCACAAACCCTAAGGTTCAGTGGCAGTTTTGACGGTCACATAATCGAGTTAAGGTTACGTTCTTCGAGAGGGTCCACAGTTACGCTTCCATGATTTCCCGAAAGTTTCAAACTCGTAGAAAAAATCCAACACTTGAAAGTTTTCCCACGGAGGAAAAAATGAGTTATTGATATCCGTTCGAACTTTTTAACACGATCTAAATTACCCGGAAAAACTAAACGATGTTAAACATTCCAATCGAATCAACGAATTCTAAAGATCTCCAGAAAACTCAACACTTGAGTAATATTAAAAATTCCCAGAAGCATGTAGTAATACCTACGGATGTTACCTAGAAATACCTGCCCCTAATACCCAAGTACGGCTGCGGAACCTCCGCGCAAAGCCTGGTATGGCCGCGGTTCCGCGGCGACTTGAGGAAATTAGGGGTTCGTATTTCACAGTTATCCATAGAATCACCTGCTTAATTTTCTAAGTATTTTTAATACAGAAAAAATCAACATTTTAAAAAAATTCCAGAGAGGGGGTTAAAATCGACGTTTCGGGGTTCGATCGGACTTTTAACTTTGTCTAGACAACGCCTAAAGCTCTAGCTTGGCTCTGATACCACTGTAGGGTTCTTAGGCACCAGAACAAGGTTCTACAAGACATCACCATGCCAAAATCAAAATTTTCAAGTGCCGAACAACCCTAACGAAGATCTTAGAATATAGATTAGGCAAACAATGAGCAAGTAAACAACTTTACTTCTAAGAGAAAGGGATTACAACCTTTGTAGTCCATTCCTTCGCTTCATAATCTTCGAGTAGTAGTCCCTTCGCCGCGATCCAAGAACTCCCAAACTCTAGAGAGGCTCCACATGTCGAATGATGCAGGCTTGCTAGAAGTCTTCCTTTTCGAAGATGATCTACCTTGAAGAAACTCAAACCCAAGCTCTTGCTTCACTAATCAAATATTAGCAAAGCAAACACCCTAATCTAAATGGCTAGAATAGATGAGGATGATGAAGTAGGAATTTAGCTCTCATTTGTTTTCAATTTCTCACTGATTATCATCACTTGTTAAAAAGCTAGAAAGCTTTTTCATGATAGAAGAAAGAAGAAGAAGAAACAAATCCTTTTGTGATGAATAATGAAATCATGTGGGAGGTTAGAAATGCAACCATGGGTTAAGAAAGAAGACTTAACCCTTGTAGAGATTTAACTAGGGTAAAGGGTTTGGGTTGGGTTAAAAAATATCTACACAAAATATCACAAGTCAAAGTCAAAGCTTCTTGAAAGCTTCATCCAAGCTTAACCCTAATTCAAACGCTAACCATATTTAAACTCCACAAAACATGTTACATTTGTAACCCTAACATGTTACAATATTATATATCACATATACAATATTTATTGTAACAAAATAAAATGATACAATTAACATATATCGCATATATATCAATGTATTATCCAAGTGAGAAAAAGAATTTTTAAGTGAGCTAATATTAGTTAATGTAATATAATATATCAAATATATAATTATACATTAATTTATCGAATCAACACTTGATCCGATAATCCGGCTATTTCATAAATAACCGACTAATATAATCTGTATCAGTTCATCGAATCAACAGTTGATCTGATGACCCAGCTATATCACATATACCCGGCCGATATCACATATCACGAGAATCTAATGCGGTATCACATACACGTATTGTTCTTAGTCCCGCACATATCACATATGTGCTCCTACTCCAGTTTGCCTGAGCCAGGAAACCTATGTGTAGGACTCTAAAGAATCGTCAATACGCCGGTAATAGGTGATGATCATATCAAACACCCATAAGCTGCAAGCGGTCAACTAAACGTAACAGCCACCCAGGTATTGACCGATCAGAAGATCAACAAGCAAGCATGTACATTCTCCTGCGAAACCAATCAGTGACACTCCCGTACAGTCCGGTCTCTTCGTCTGATATGTCGCATATCTCGCCTAGGGGTGGTAAACGTCAGACCCCAGTAGCTTGATAAGTCGTGTCGATATGAGGTCCATAACAGTTCGAGAAACTACCGATAACACTTACCAGTAAATCTCAGCAACCCTGGCCAGGTATTTCCAGTTATAGCCAATCGAACACAGCGCAACATCAACTCCCTATACCGGGAGAGACGAAACCCCTCTTATCGCTCATTGCCTCCATGTGATTCGGGACTGTACCCAAAAGCCACCATTTTACACGCCCTCTTGTACGTGGTATGATGGAAATCAAAGCACAGTGGGAATCATACAAGACTCTATAACGATCTCGGGTCTACAGACTAACCTGTACCAGTGTCACCAGAGAACTGCCGTCTGACATGAGGTATAATACCATCTGGGTGTTCCCGGCAAGTCCGTCCAGTGTACCCAGTCTCCACTGAGCACCCTTATACCTTCTCTGATGTCAAACACCAATGGATATGGGATCATCCATCGCCCATCATATGGGTCAAGAAGCGCATACGCTAGTCTACTCTGGTATATCGATGCGCTGTCTCGATACACCTACGACTAGGAACATTTGAAGGATGTACTTAGAGACTACATTGTCCCCACTAGTATGATCTGCATCATAGTCCTGGTTGTCAAGTACTCATCCTAAGCGCTTTATCATCATGTAACAAATAGACAATCAGAGTACATGTTAAGACAAAGAGCAACAAGATAGCATACTATCATGTCGAGCAAGAAAGTCCTACCTATATATGTCCAAGCATCAACTACAATATACATCGTATGTACAGTAATGGCCACTAGGGCATACATATAACTAACAAAGAGGACGTGTAAAACGGTGGTTTTTGGATACAGTCCCGAGTCATATGGAGGCAATGAGCGATAGGAGGGGTTTCGTCTCTCCCGGTATTTGGGGTTGATGTTGCGCTGTGCTCGATTGGCCATAACTGGGAAGTCCCTGGCCAGGGCTGATTTAAAGATTTTCTTGTAAGTGTTATCAGTAGTTTCTCGACCTGTTGTGAACCTCATATCGGCATGACTTATCGGTTATTGGGGTCTGACGTTTACCACCCCTAGACTGCATATGCGACATATCAGACGAGGAGACCAGACTGTACAGTAGTGTTACTGACAGGCTTTACAGGAGCTAGAGCGGGCTTGCTTTCTGATCTTCTGATCGTTCAATTACCGGGTAGCCGTTACGTCTAGCTAGTACCGCTGACGGCTTGTGGGTGCTTGATGTGATCATCACCTACTGCCGGTGTATTGACGAGTCTTTAGAGTCCTACATAGAGATTTTACTGGCTCAGGCAAAATGAAGTAGGAGCACATATGTAATATGTGCAGCACCGAGAATAATGCGAGTATGTGATACCCTATTCTATTCTCGCGATATTTGTATCGGTCGGTTATATGTGATATAGCCGGGTTATCGAATCAAGTGTTGATTCGATAAGGTGGTACATATAATATTAGTCGGTTAAATGTGATATAGCCGGATTATTAAATCAAGTATTGATTTGATAATTTAGTGTATAATTGTATATTTTATATACTAGTTTATATTAACTAATAATAGCTCACATAAGCATTTATTTTCTCACATGTGCACACTTGATATATTTGTGATATATATTAATTGTGTTTTCTTTTGTGTCATAATTATTGATACACACTACATGGGTGTATGAGACTTACACCATACTAATTATAATGTAGGGTTTAAAGATTTAAAGTAAATCCAAATTAGTAGATAATTGCTCACATACATGAAGCTTGTAGAAGCTTATGGATGCATTGACTTAGTCCACTCATTTTGTTTTACTTAAGATATTTATTAAACTAACCATTATAATTTAGCCATGGTTATGTCTCTACATGAGTTAGCTATATGATACAAACTCACCAATGGTTGATTCTCTCACCTCATTAGTTCATTCTCATCTCTTGACTTCATCTTCTTCTTCAAAAGTTCAAGAGCTCTCTAGGTTTTGTTTAAGTGAGAAATATTGTAAGAAAAATAAAACTAAAGTGAGCCCACTTCCTACTTCATCATCCTATACAAGATTAGCACTTTAGTATAGGGTGTTAGCTTCACTAATCTCTTATTAGAGAAATAGTAGATTAAGTGTCTCCTCGACGTAGATCATCTTCGGCCTCGAAGACTTCAGGCAAGTTCGTTACTTTCACCTTGAGAAGCCATGCAAGAGTCGGGGATTTCCATGATCGCAGTGAAGGGACCACTACAAGGAGAAATTGAAGTGAAAGACCAGTCTACAAAGGTTGTATTCCGTTATCACTTATATGTAATGCAGTTTACATTTAGTTTCGTATGATTCTCTAGTTAACGATTCTAGTTTAGGGTTCTTTAAAACGGCAAAATTTTGAAAATGGCATGGACGATACCTCCCGAAACCTTGTTGTCGTTCATACGAACCCTACAGTAAGTCCCTACTTCTACTTCTTTTCTCTATTCTAAAAACATTCAAAACAAAAATCCGACGGAAGCGGCGCTTGTCCGACTTCCGATTCGGTTTTCTTTAAAAACTACATTTTTCTTTAACGAAATAAAACCATATTCTTATATGTTGATTAATAAATATTAAAAAACTTAATAAAACAAGTTTTACATCAATCTAATCATTTTTTTGTAACTTTTATTATACTTTTTCAGAAAAATACCATATAGTTTAGTTTCGACATAAACCATCATAATTCCTTGTTATACCAATAGATAGTTCACGAGGTAATGATATACCTCCTCACAACACACATATCTAACATAGCACGATGGAATTTAGGAACATAGATTTGGAAAAATACGACTTTACATATAACTACGTTCAACTATTAAAACATTTTTCTATAAGAAGTGTATTTAACAAATCTTTGCAATTGCACCTCTACAACCCATTTTGGGGAACCCGTTCGGTATGGTGCAGATTATCGCACATCCTCGGGCCTAGTAGAGTGAGATACAGACCTCCGCAAGGAGCATACGATCTCGAAAGATTTTAATATATTTTTTTCTTTAGAAAAATGTGATTTCTATTATAAATAAAACTTATATTTTTTTATAAATAAATAAATATGTAATTAATATCAAAATATCAATTTTTAATATTTATAATATTCCACATTTCCAAAATTCAAGAAAAACATTTCATTTACAAGAAAATACCGTACAATTCCAATATTTCAAATAAATACCTTATACTTTAAAACTAGGTCATATTCACTAGAAATTTCATATTGAATAAAAGAAATATCTATGAAAACTCTAAAGACGATAATAAAATACTTGAGGTGTATTTTGAAAATATAACAAAACTATTTTACATAAACCCCCCTCAAGGTATACTAAATTACAATAAGGACCCTAGTAAACATAGGTTTAAGAAGGACCAGTCTCTTAAGCCTTAGGGAGCTGGAGATATGGGTGCTTGCCTATTTAAGGTAGACAACTTAACAAACGGTGTTTTCAACACGGTAATTGTCTTTGAAAAAGACACAAATCCTGTCGTCCATGTGCAGCAGTTACCAATAGCACCAAAAAATAATTGAGGACTTAAATTTCTTTTCTAATTGTCTGACTCAGACTGAGTCTCGATATAATCAATCTTACTTGAATATGATTCAAGTATCAAACTACAATACAACATGGATCTATGAATCCGGCTATTCAATCTAATCAATCTATATTGACAGAACCGAACCATGGATATATTCCATTTACACGATCATCCATTATATCCGTTCCATTACTGATATCATGGTTTCGGTAAGTCATCCATCTATTTAAATATACAATTCAAACAATACAAATAATACAATCAAGACATCGCGGGGTTTATAAGGGGTAGACTGGTACGGAAGGTGTTAGAAGTGGCACGAGACTGTAACCATAATACACCTAACCTGAATATCCATTGTCGTTCTACCGTGGCTGAACGGTTGCTTGTGCTCCGTATACCTTAGTCTCCGGAATAGTGGGACTCCTCTCGTATACACTGGCATTCTTCTGTACCAAGGTACAAACAACAGCGTTAACACTAAATACAACATTATAACTGTAAGTCCATACTACCTCTCCCGGTACTTTCGGGAATGCGGAATATGGTAAAAAACGATTTTTACGGAGGTGGTAACATGGACCTAAAACCCGGATCTTGGTTAAACATCTATCTAACATCCTAACTATGAGTTTCTAGCTACTCGGTTAGGGGGTTATACCTTGCTTGTCTTGAACTCCTTCGTCTTCAAGCTCCGATGGTGGTCCGATTGGCTTCTTCTCGTCGTCTCCGTACGCCGAAGATAGATCCACCTGAAAGCTCCAACCTTTAGCTCCTTCTTCTTTCTTTGAAGAAACTAGTTCACTTGGTTTGCTAAACCTAGTGAACTAGAATGAGTAGAGAAGAGTTAGAATGGGATTTTATCTATGGTTCTTAATTCTCAACTCATGAGACAATAGAACCATAGGATCAAGAGAGGGAGCAAGAGGTTGAGGGTGAGAGCAAAAAGGAGAGCTCAAGAACAAGAGAGAGAATGAGCAAGAAAGAATGAGGCTCTCTTTTGTCTTTCACCCTCTCATAATCCAAAGCAATCATAACTCATCATACTAACAAAAGTCTTATGTGATGGTTTGAAGCAACCATAACCATATCATTTCATGCACTCATTTTACACAAATGAGCAAGCAAGAAAAAGTCTTTGTCATGAAATGATGGCTATGGTTATCATGATGGTCAACTAGTCAAGCCTAGTCAACCGGTCAACAAAGTCAACAAGTCAACAAAAGTCAACAAGTTAACAAAGTCAACAAAAGTCAACAACCATGTCACCATAATACTTAATTAGTATAATAGTTAATCACATATCATATTCTCATTAGGGTTGAGCAAAAAGTCAAATAGTCAACGGTCAACTGTCAACAACCCTAATGAGAATCCGCTGCCTCTGCCTCCCTGTCAACTGTGCATACACACCCGCATCCGCGTTCCGAGGAACACGAATGCAAACTGGATAAATCCAATCCCAAAAGGTACACTAGGATCTGGCTTAAACCAAAGCCCGCTAGTGTAAACTGTCCGGACACTGTACGCGCACAAGTGCACGGATGTGACCGAACCCTGTCGCAAAACCATGCGACCTGTCGCAATACCATGCGACCTCTACTCTTTTGCCTAAAGGCGAAAAGCTTTCTGTGTGGGACTCTAAAGACTCGATACTACGCTGGCAGTGGGTTTAACCACAGACCGCAAGCGGCACTAGCTGTGCGTAACGGTCCTCAGGTAGTGCCGACAAGAAGACCGACGAGGCGAAACCCATCTGAACTCCTACTGAGCCTGAGTGTGACATTCTCCGTACAGTCCGGTCTGTTCGTCTGATACATCGCATGGCGGTCCTAGGGGGCGGTAAACGTCAGTCCCCTAATAGCGGTACAAGTCGTGCCGGAGCGAAGCCCAAAACACCCTGAGATAACATTGGAAACCTACCAGTATATCTCGTTTGCCCTGGCCAGGGACTACTCGTGTAATGGCTCTCCTAGACACAGCGCGATGTCAACCCCCAATACCGGGAGAGACGAATCCTGTCTAACCGTCACTGCCTCCAAGTGCTTCGGGACTGCACCCAACCACTACCTGTTTGCACGACTCCTTTGAGCCGTGGTAGGGTAGTGATCAAAGTACAGTAGGAACACACTCGAGGCGGAGTGACACTGTCAAGTGTGCGGACTAAGCTGTACTCATGTCACCTGGGAACTGATAACTGACGATAGGTATAATACCAACTAGTCAGTTCCCGACGAGTCCTGTCCAGTGTACCCGTAACCTAACGAGCACCCGCATACTATCTCAAGTACGACGTACTGACGGCTGTGGGACAGACCGTCTCCCACACTGGGATGAGAAGCGCATGCGCTGGTCTACTCCGGAGTATCGATGCCCTGTCTCGATAGTCCTACGACCAGGGACCTGCATAAGGATGTGCTTATAGATTACCCAGCCCCACTAGTGTGACGGCCATCACATCGCTGGTAATCAAGCAAAGATCCTAAGGGCTCTACTAATGTGTATAGGCGATATACAAAAATAAACACATGTACACATTGAAGTAGAAACAAACCAAGTAGCATACTACTATTTTGAGCAAGATTGTATATACAAGGTGAATATCCCAAGCATCCATTAAGTAATATACAAACCAGTACGATACAGTAATGGCCTCTAGGGCATATACACTAACAATCTCCCACTTGCACTAAGGCCATGTACTGGCGTATCGAAGACCTATCATCTCGATCAGCCGCTCGAACTGAGTCTGGGGCAGGGCCTTAGTGAATGGATCTGCAGTGTTATCTTCTGAAGCGACTCTCCGAACCTCGATCTCCTGGCGATCCACGATCTCCCTGATCAGGTGATATCGCCTCAAGATGTGCCTGGATCTCTGATGGGACCTGGGTTCCTTCGCTAAAGCTATAGCCCCGTTGTTGTCGCAATACAGAGGTATTGGATCAACAATGGACGGAACCACCTGAAGTTCTTTCAAGAACTTCCTCATCCAGACCGCTTCTTTTGCGGCATCAGATGCAGCGATGTATTCCGCTTCCATCGTCGAGTCTGCAACGGTTTCCTGTTTGGAACTCTTCCAACACACCGCCCCTCCGTTGAGGGTAAAGACAAAACCCGACATGGACTTGGAATCATCCTTGTCACTCTGGAAGCTGGAGTCAGCAAAGGCCTCGATCTGGAGGTCTTTTCCGCCATACACCAAGAACATCTCCTTAGTCCTTCTCAGGTACTTGAGAATGTTCTTTACCGCTATCCAGTGTTTCTTCCCAGGGTTTGACTGATACCGGCTTACCACACTCAGTGCATAAGCTACATCCGGTCTGGTACACAACATCGCATACATTATAGAGCCTACCGCAGAAGCGTAGGGTATAATAGACATGCGATCCCTCTCCAAATCAGTCTTGGGAGACATCTCTTTCGAGAGGGTGATCCCGTGACAAGCCGGCAGGTTACCGCGCTTGGAATCTTCCATACTGAATCTTTTCAGCACGGTGTCGATGTACCTGGACTGAGAAAGTCCTAATATCCTCTTGGATCTGTCACGGTAGATCCGGATACCCAGAATGTATGAGGCATCACCCAGGTCTTTCATGGAGAACCTGTGTGACAAGAACCCCTTGACAGATTGTAGCATAGGAATGTCATTTCCTATTAAGAGAATGTCATCCACGTATAAAACGAGGAATACTACAGTTCTCGCTACAAATCTACTATAGATGCATGGTTCATCTGGATTTTTGATAAAGCCAAATTCTTTGACCGTCTCATCAAAGCAGATGTTCCAACTCCGCGATGCCTGCTTTAGTCCATAGATGGACTTAAGCAACTTGCACACCTTTCCGCTGCTCCCACTCTGAATGAAACCCTCTGGCTGGTCCATATAGACACACTCCTCTAAATTTCCATTTAGAAAAGCTGTCTTTACGTCCATTTGCCAGATCTCATAATCGTGGAAGGCAGCAATGGCAAGAAGGATCCGAATGGATTTCAGCATGGCTACTGGAGAAAAGGTTTCGTCATAGTCCAAGCCAGGTCTTTGACGAAAACCCTTTGCTACCAGCCTAGCTTTATAGGTCTCAACCTGTCCATCTACACCAATCTTCCTTTTGAAGATCCACTTGCATCCTACGGGTTTTACCCCGTCTGGAGCAATGTCCAACGTCCATACCTTGTTGGTGTACATGGACTCCATTTCGGTCCGCATTGCATCCAGCCATTTCACTGAGTCAACGCTCTGAACGGCCTGCTGGAAGCTAGTAGGCTCATCATAATCTATGATGCAATCCTCTCTATCCCCGTCTATGAGAAAACCGCAGTATCTCTCGGGCGGATGAGACTGCCTACTACTCCTGCGGAGCGGCGTAGGAATGTCCTGTTCTTCCGAACCCTCTGGTTCCACTAAACTTTCAGTAATAGTCCGTGGTTCTGGAATTTCTTCCAGTTCTACTGCGCTCCCACTTATTTCCTTTTCTATGAACTGGTGTTCTAGAAAGTGGGCATGACGAGAAACAAGAACTTTTTGTTCCTCTTCATAGTAGAAGAAATATCCCTTGGAATTCTTTGGATATCCCACAAACTTGCACAGTACTGAGCGTGCCTCGAGCTTGTCCGCATGCTGCTTTTTGACAAAAGCTGGACTTCCCCATGTCTTAATGTGATTAAGATGGGGTCTCTTCCCACACCACATCTCAAATGGCGTAGTAGGCACAGTCTTAGTGGGAACTCGGTTCAAAAGGTATGCGGCTGATTCTAGCGCATATCCCCAGAATGATCGCGGCAACTCAGCGTTACTCATCATGGACCGTACCATATCCAATAGGGTGCGGTTCCGTCTCTCCGATACACCGTTATGTTGCGGGGTGTATGGAGGAGTAAGCTGAGAGAGAATTCCGTTCTCTTTTAAATAGTCCAGGAACTCGGCACTTAAGTATTCTCCACCTCGATCCGATCTTAGAATCTTAATACTTTTGCCGGACTGTTTCTCTACTTCATTCTTATACTCCTGGAATTTTCCAAAGGCATCGGACTTATGTTTCATTAAGAAGACATAACCGTACCTTGAGAAGTCATCCGTAAAAGTAATGAAGTAAGAATGTCCGCTTCGGGCATGTGTAGACATTGGACCACACACGTCACTGTGTACGAGTCCCAAGAGCTCGCTCGCTCTTACTCCATGTCCAGTAAACGGAGTCTTTGTCATCTTTCCTTTGAGACAAGATTGACAAGTGGCATACGATTGATATTCGAACGCATTCAAATATCCCTCTGTATGTAACTTAGTCAACCTTCTCTCATTGATGTGACCCAGTCTACAATGCCACAAGAAAGTCTGATTTATTTCTGGAGACTTTCTTTTGTGTGTATTCTGGACATTGAAAATCTGTGGTTGGTTCAATACGTATATACCATTACTCAATGTACCTGACCCAATCAAAACATGATTAAGGTGAATGTTTACAACATTACTTACAAACGCAAATTCATAACCTTCTTTAGAAACTAAAGATACAGAAATGATATTACAAGTTGCGTTGGGTACAAAAAAGCAATTACGCAAAACCAAAACATGTCCATCTGACATTCCCAGGTGATAGTCCCCCACGGCTTTAGCATCCATGCTAGCTCCGTTCGCAACTCTGAGGGTCATGTCACCTGCCTTCAAAACCCTACGGTTTCTCAACGCCTGCAAAGAATTACAGATATGAGATCCTGATCCGGTATCCAATACCCAGGAAGTAGAGTTTATTGAAAGACAGTTTTCAATAACATACACACCTGAAGCTGAAGCTGCAACCTGCTTCAATTCCTGTGTTCTGGCCTTCCAGGCCCTGCAATCATTCTTCCAGTGTCCTTTCTTATGACAATAGAAGCATTCTTCCTTATCCACAAGCTTCCCCGCTATCTTTGTTGCTTTACCTTTTCCCTTCGTATCCACTTTACTAACACCGCCCCTTGGTTTGGCGGGGGCCTTCTTCTTCTTTCCCTTGGCTTTCGCCTTGGACCTAGAAGAAGATGATCCTCCTACAAACAAAGTGGATATATCCCTACCTTTCTGTAGGGTGCCCTCTGCGCTCCTCAGCATGTTGAGGAGCTCTGAAAGTTCAACCTCTTTTTCTTGTAAGTTGAAGTTCAGTATAAACTGGGCGTAAGTGGAAGGAAGGGACTGGAGAACTATATCCGTATATAGCTCACTCTCCAATGTGATCCCTAGGTCAGCGAGCTCCTCAATGTAGCCGATCATCTTTAGCACGTGCTCGGCTACTGATGATCCGACGG
The DNA here is from genome assembly GCA_030015575.1 of Agapanthus africanus. Taxonomy (NCBI): domain Eukaryota; kingdom Viridiplantae; phylum Streptophyta; class Magnoliopsida; order Asparagales; family Amaryllidaceae; genus Agapanthus; species Agapanthus africanus. The sequence continues at coordinate 412,603,334 of JASDDO010000001.1, forward strand.
CCATTCTTGTCGAAAATAACTTTTTCGACGCTTCGTATCTTGCGATACGAGATTGCTCTCCATACAGTTCTTTTGTATGAAGCAATATGGATTCCATGTCCATATTCTCGTGCCTCCTCTGATGTTCGTTGTCCATCGAGGCAAGAAGGAGGCATTTGGCCTTCGCGCTATCAATCTCCCAAGTCTTGCGGATTTCCTTATCCGCGACGCTGGAAGTTGGACCAGGGACAGGGGGAGCTTTGGTGGTAAGAAGATACCCCAGCTTGTCGTAAGTGATTGCTATCTTGACATTCCTGAGCCAATCTTTGTAGTTTGGCCCTGTCAGTTTGTTTTTATCTAGGAGTAACTTAAGTCCAGTCATGTTGATTGGTCGCTGCAATTAGGAGAGAGAAGAAGAAACACTCAGCATGATGCTCTTGCAAGTTTAGAGTGGTTTTTAGTTTGTCTAAACAGGATGGCTCCCACTGTTTCTCGAATCCCTCCTCAAACCATAAAGGAAGAATTAGTCAGGATCAATCCCACCGTACAATACTTGCTTAACCGTTCAGCCAGGCCGGTGTCGGTACTTCGAGGGAGGTTTTCCAACGCTTTCGCGAAGTTCCTTAATTAAAGAACCTCTTTTCCCTGGGGGCATAGCCCCGCTAACACCTTTCTAGGCACCTACTAGGTTTATAGCATTGATCGTTAAGTGAGAAATTTCCCGAGGAGTAGCATATACTCACAGTAGGATCGGGATCCAAATATCATCGCGTGACGAAACTGAAGGAATCCTACCAGAATCATCACACTCCAAATGGTATGCAAATCTAGCAAGTTTCAGTACTTATGAAACTCCCGATGTGGATTTTTGCCCCATGCTCTTATGACCTTGACTTTGGCCAACAAATCATAAGTCACGTGTCAAGTTCTGCCCGTCGTTCTCCAGGTTAATTTGAATCCACCCGCACCTATCCTTGACTTTGGCCAACAAGGCAGTACGACTGTTCCAAACCAACGCATCTATCTATGCTGCACATGAATACCCAATAGCTACCAATCACCGTGCCTTGACTTTGGCCAACAAACACAGCTTGAATACTATTGACTATTCATGTGAAACGACGGAGGGCTACGGATGGTTTTGGGAAAACCGTGAACGTAGTGAACTTGATTTGGTCGATGGAACGAGATAGCTTTTAAAAGGAGTGGCTCAAGCTCCGCATTTAAAAGTTGTTTTGAAAAGAACCGAGTGGTTTTTCGAAAGTGTTCCAACGACTTTAACTTGGTTTATTATCTTGCATTAGTTCTTTTAATGCGTGATATTCTTGCATTAGTTCTTTTAATGCGTCCCATCATTTAATCCTACCATTGCAGAAAACAACCAAAATATGACGTACGCTTATGCCATTCACATTCGCCACGGGGCCCCGTCATTACCCGTTAGGTTACTTAACTAACGACAGAGCGGGGGCTGGGCTAGCGCGTCTGTAAAACATAAGCAACGCCTAAATAATATCATATATAGATATACTGCAATGATAAACATTTCAGATCACAGATGAATACATTGGATATACTAGGAATCTGTAATTCGCACGAGCCTGTAACGAAAGACAAATTACACGGTCGCGGTGAATAGCCAATACCCCACCCAAGACCCCTACGGGTGCGGCAAACTACCCGCCAAGTACCCGAAGCGTAGCAACCTCCCTCATCTCCATGAGTAGGCCACTCGACACTTCGGCATACCCGGTAGTTTGTGCACCCCCTCCATGGGTCTATCCTAGGAGCAAAAACAGTAAAAAGAAATTATACAATGACGGCTACAACCCCGACCCGGTTGTGCGGCCATACAAATAATTATTACATCAATTTACAAATTTACATGAATTGAAAGAAAAGAAAACTCTCGTCTCACAACCCCCGGCTATTCACCCGCGACAATCCAACATATTCATATCCACATTCCAGCAACATTATAGATCACAGATTTGTATAACCCCCACTAATCGACATATAGCGATTAGTAGACGTTCAATACAAATATCACATTACAGAAAACCCGTTAGCTTAAGTCTTTTAGAAGTTCGATCAAAAATACGGATTTTCGGGACCCCAAAGTAAAATTTTCGTTCTGGAAAATCTGGGTTGAAAATATATATACCAAAAATCCCAAAATACCCCCACTAGTAAACTGCAAAAAAGAAAACCCCTGACCGAGTCAACTCGGCCGCGTTTCCGCTGCGGGAGCGTGCTCCCGCCGCGGAAACGCGGCGCTTTGATCGAGTCAGGGGCCCAAAATTTTGCAGTTTCTTTAAAAAAGCCTGAGTCGATTTTAGGTGTATTTCAAAAAGGTTTTCCAGCACTTTTAAAATCGACAGAAAGTTTAAAATTCCGGGGTTCGTTTCGGGACTTTTTCGTTGATCGATCTTCTAGTTACTTGCTAACATGTTAGATAGAGTTTAACCTGGCTCTGATACCACTGTAAGTCCATACTACCTCTCCCGGTACATTCGGGAATGCGGAATATGGTAAAAAACGATTTTTACGGAGGTGGTAACATGGACCTAAAACCCGGATCTTGGTTAAACATCTATCTAACATCCTAACTATGAGTTTCTAGCTACTCGGTTAGGGGGTTATACCTTGCTTGTCTTGAACTCCTTCGTCTTCAAGCTCCGATGGTGGTCCGATTGGCTTCTTCTCGTCGTCTCCGTACGCCGAAGATAGATCCACCTGAAAGCTCCAACCTTTAGCTCCTTCTTCGTTCTTTGAAGAAACTAGTTCACTTGGTTTGCTAAACCTAGTGAACTAGAATGAGTAGAGAAGAGTTAGAATGGGATTTTATCTATGGTTCTTGATTCTCAACTCATGAGACAATAGAACCATAGGATCAAGAGAGGGAGCAAGAGGTTGAGGGTGAGAGCAAAAAGGAGAGCTCAAGAACAAGAGAGAGAATGAGCAAGAAAGAATGAGGCTCTCTTTTGTCTTTCACCCTCTCATAATCCAAAGCAATCATAACTCATCATACTAACAAAAGTCTTATGTGATGGTTTGAAGCAACCATAACCATATCATTTCATGCACTCATTTTACACAAATGAGCAAGCAAGAAAAAGTCTTTGCCATGAAATGATGGCTATGGTTATCATGATGGTCAACTAGTCAAGCCTAGTCAACCGGTCAACAAAGTCAACAAGTCAACAAAAGTCAACAAGTCAACAAAGTCAACAAAAGTCAACAACCATGTCACCATAATACTTAATTAGTATAATAGTTAATCACATATCATATTCTCATTAGGGTTGAGCAAAAAGTCAAATAGTCAACGGTCAACTGTCAACAACCCTAATGAGAATCCGCTGCCTCTGCCTCCCTGTCAACTGTGCATACACACCCGCATCCGCGTTCCGAGGAACACGAATGCAAACTGGATAAATCCAATCCCAAAAGGTACACTAGGATCTGGCTTAAACCAAAGCCCGCTAGTGTAAACTGTCCGGACACTGTACGCGCACAAGTGCACGGATGTGACCGAACCCTGTCGCAAAACCATGCGACCTGTCGCAATACCATGCGACCTCTACTCTTTTGCCTAAAGGCGAAAAGCTTTCTGTGTGGGACTCTAAAGACTCGACACTACGCTGGCAGTGGGTTTAACCACAGACCGCAAGCGGCACTAGCTGTGCGTAACGGTCCCCAGGTAGTGCCGACAAGAAGACCGACGAGGCGAAACCCATCTGAACTCCTACTGAGCCTGAGTGTGACATTCTCCATACAGTCCGGTCTGTTCGTCTGATACATCGCATGGCGGGCCTAGGGGGCGGTAAACGTCAGTCCCCCAATAGCGGTACAAGTCGTGCCGGAGCGAAGCCCAAAACACCCTGAGATAACACTGGAAACCTACCAGTATATCTCGTTTGCCCTGGCCAGGGACTACTCGTGTAATGGCTCTCCTAGACACAGCGCGATGTCAACCCCCAATACCGGGAGAGACGAATCCTGTCTAACCGTCACTGCCTCCAAGTGCTTCGGGACTGCACCCAACCACTACCTGTTTGCACGACTCCTTTGAGCCGTGGTAGGGTAGTGATCAAAGTACAGTGGGAACACACTCGAGGCGGAGTGACAGTGTCAAGTCAGCGGACTAAGCTGTACTCATGTCACCTGGGAACTGATAACTGACGATAGGTATAATACCAACTAGTCAGTTCCCGACGAGTCCTGTCCAGTGTACCCGTAACCTAACGAGCACCCGCATACTATCTCAAGTACGACGTACTGACGGCTGTGGGACAGACCGTCTCCCACACTGGGATGAGAAGCGCATGCGCTGGTCTACTCCGGAGTATCGATGCCCTGTCTCGATAGTCCTGCGACCAGGGACCTGCATAAGGATGTGCTTATAGATTACCCAGCCCCACTAGTGTGACGGCCATCACATCGCTGGTAATCAAGCAAAGATCCTAAGGGCTCTACTAATGTGTATAGGCGATATACAAAAATAAACACATGTACACATTGAAGTAGAAACAAACCAAGTAGCATACTACTATTTTGACCAAGATTGTATATACAAGGTGAATATCCCAAGCATCCATTAAGTAATATACAAACCAGTATGATACAGTAATGGCCTCTAGGGCATATACACTAACAATAACAGTATACCCTCTATTCTGTATATTCCATTCTTGTCTATTTACGGGACTTACCGAGCGATTTGTTCGCTGATGACATTCTCTTTCTTCTTCTTTAGAATGTCGTCAGGTGATTCGGACTCACTGGTGATCGGGCCCAGCAGCGAGGACTTGGACCAGTTTGCTGAAGATCCAGATCTTTAGTTTCACTTGTACATTTCCTTTACATTTCTGTTATGCCACTGTTTAGGCATTACTTTCATTTCATGTATTTACCTTTCCTGATGTATTGTAAAAAGAATGTTAATAAATAAAGTTCCTGTTCAATTATATCTATTTTCACTGTCTCTTATGCATTTTACTTATATTGCTTAAATACGCTAAGCGTGTTTACTTCTGAGTAAATACGTAGCGGCCTCGTCGCGTCCTACACCCGTATACTGGGAAGCGGGGCGTGAAAGGTTTTGTTGGTGGCCCATGCAGGTCGAACTGTATGGATAACCTAAGCAATATAACTTAAGAACCAACAACTGAAAATATTCTTTACAATTCATATTCTTTGAATCTTATCATTTCATATACTTTGAATCTGTCCTACCCCAAATTTTTATTTCAAGGTTATGGATTCCCTATACAACACCCGCACGAATGTTAAAAACACTCCCCCACCACTACCACTCACACCTGCCGTCGCTGCTCCGATCAAGGAGCAGACGGTTCTGCTTGAGGCAAGCCGCAGCCTCCTAGAAGGACAGCAGTAGCAGACTGCTATCCTGAAGAACCGACCAGAGGCAGAAGCACCTGGGGTGAAGCAATTCAGGGCCTTACACCCAAGCAATTCTCAAGAAAAGAGAGCCCTCTAGAAGCTGAGGAATGGACTCAAAGCATTGAAGATGACCTGGCAGCGGCGCAAGTGCCAGAGATAGCTTGGGTTCGTGTTGCGAAGTTGCAGCTCACGGACAATGCACTGGTTTGGTGGAAGGCGGAAGAAAGCCGTCTCACCCAGCCGATCGAATGGAAGACTTTCCGTGACATGTTCGATGCAAAGTACTTCCCTGAGACTGCCCGCTTTGATATGGAACAGCAGTTCATCCATCTGCAACAAGGTTCAATGTGGACCAAGTCAGTAAATGAATATGACGCTGAGTTCACCATGCCCAGTCAGTAAGATATGTCTCAATATTTCGATTTTTCAATAAATCACATACTTTACAGCTAACACAATACTTTAACATATTTGCGGCACACTTGATACCGACGGATAAGATCAGAGCATGTCGATTTCAACAAGGGTTAGATTCGGAGATCCAGGCTGCATTATCCACAGGTGATTTTCCGACCCACGAATCGGCTCTGAAAGCTGCCCGCCGTTATGAAGCAGTGGTAAAGATGAGGGGCAGATCTCAATCTGATGGAGTTAAGTGCCCTGCCAACCAGATGGCAGGAGGAGCCTCTTCAAGGCCACCATTTGTGCCAAGGAGACCGGAAGTACCGAACAACAGGCCCAGCCCAGCCTTTTGTACCTACTGCAGGAGAGATGGACACTTGGCGAAAGACTGCCGGTGAGCCAACCATTAGCAATGAATCTCACCGCTCAGTTGAAGCTTCAACAAGACTTGCATCAGATGGAGATTGAAGTGATCATGCCAGGTAATGCTTCAGGTTTGATGAACTTACAAGTTCAATCTACCATTGTCAATCAGATCAAAGCAGCTCAAGCAAGTGATGCCAAGTTGCAAAATATCAGGGAACAAGTAGAGAATGGACTCAGAACAGACTTCATCTTTCATGAAGATGGATCTTTAAGATACGGCAGCAGATTATATTTACCAAAAGATTATGTTCGGGAAGAATTAATGAAAGAAGCTCACATCTTTCCCAACTCAGTACACCCTAGAGGTACAAAGATCTGCAAAGATCTGCATCAAAATTACTGGTGGCATGGAATGAAGCGTGAAGTAGCCAAAAACGTCGCTAAATGCTTGGTGTATCAGCAAGTAAAGGCTGAACATCACAGGACAACTGGATTACTTCAACCGTTAGCTATCCCAGAATGGAAGTAGCAACACATCATAACGGATTTTGTGATAGCACTCCCTCGCAGCACAAAGGGTAACGATGCGGTATGGGTTATTATGGATCAACTCACAAAGTCGGCTCACTTAATCCCATTTCAAGTTGGCCAATCAACTGAGACATTAGCAAAGAAGTACATGGAGGTAAGAATCTACTTAAGATTTAAACACTTCATAGTGTACTATATCTGATATTCATGAACTCATACAAGAAATCGTGAGATTTCATGGAGTACCAGTCTGCATTGTCTCCGACCGTGACACCAGGTTCCGATCACAATTTTGGAAGAGTCTGCAAGCGAGCTTGGGAACAAGTCTGAACTTTAGCATGACTTATCATCCACAAACATATGGTCAGTCTGAGCGAACTATTCAGATCTTGGAAGATATACTCAGAGCGTGTATGTTAGACTTCGGAGGATCATCGAAAGATCACCTACAACTTGTGGAGTTTTCATACAACAACAGCTACCAAGAAAGCATCGAAATAGCACCTTTTGTAGCACTATATGGAAGGAAGTGTCAATCGCCATTAAGTTGGGACAACATCGGAGATAGAAAACTCCTTGGACCAGAGATGATAGTAGCAACCGTAGATGTGGTCTGCACTATCAAGGAAAGGATGCGCATAGTCCAAGATCGACAGAAGCACTGGGCTGATGCGAAGCGACGTCATTTGGAGTTCCAACCGGAGATCACGTATTTCTGAAGATATCTCCAAACCGCGGAGTGATTCAATTTGGATGACGGGGTAAACTAAGTCCGAGATATATTGGACTGTTCGACATACTCGAACGAGTCGGTGAAGTGGCTTACCACTTGGCACTACCACCTTCATTGGAAGGAGTGCATAATGTGTTCCACATATCCCAACTCAGAAGGTATGTGAGTGACCCCAGCCATATTCTCGATCATTCCGAGCTCACTGTACAGTCCGACATATCTTGTGAGAAGCAACCTGTTGAGATCCTGGCCAGGAAAGTGATGTCACTTCGGAACAAGGAAGTCAACTTAGTTCGAGTGATCTGGAGAAGAGACACTCCAGGAGAATCGACATGGGAGAGAGAAGACGAAATGCGTGCAAGATATCCTCACTTATTTGTAAACTAGTCCTTAAAATAAATTGTAAATTTCAAGGACAAAATTTTTGTAAGGAGGGTAGACTGTAACAACTCCAGTTTTAGTGTACATAAAATTCATTTAAAGTTAATGTATACTTGGGGTATTTACAATTCCTGTGAGTACTATAAGAATTTGATTTATTTTTTAACAACAAGAAAGAGCTTGTAGTTTACTGGTAAGGCCTTGCACTGCTGAACCAAAACACCAGAGTTCAAATCCCATCAGCCACAATATCTTTTTATTTAAAATTCTTTTAATCTTTTAGAAGCCCAAGAGTTTGCATGAGCACAACACGTAAATTGAAGTGTTACACATAAAACAAATGAGTGCACTGCAGTATACCAACCGGCACCGACACGTGGCCGCAATACGAGCCCCCAACTCATGGCTCAGGCCGGCGAAATGGCGACTCGGGCCGGCGCCGCCGGTCTAACTCGGACCAAACCCTAATTTTTCTAAACCCTAGCGACTCTTGGACTCCCCCCTTAACCCTAGTATTGTTTATTTTCTGCCCATTTACAGAGAATAACAAAACCCCTTTAATGAAAATTTAAATGCATTTTTTTATCACACCCTAACCCTAATTTTCCCTATAAATACCCACTCTATTTTTACCCCTTCACACTGAAATTTCATACAAAAACTCTCAAGAAAATTCCAAGATCCTTTTTTGTGCAAGTGGAGTTAGCAAAGGGCGAAGCTCCGACGAACTTACGATGACAACTCAAGGAGTTTCCGACGATGAAACGACGAACCGGCAACTCCCACCTCTTCCTCTTTCTCTCCTCCAGCCACTCATCCAGTAATTCCCCACTTCTCCTTATTTTTTCTATTCTAAAAACATTCAAAACTAATACCTGACGAAAGCGGAGTTACTCCGACTTCCGATTCAGTTTTCTTTAAAAACTACACTTTTCTTTAACGAAATGAAACTATATTCTTATATGTTGATTAACAAATATTAACAAACTTAATAAAACAAGTTCAACATCAAACTAATCATTTTTTGTAACTTTTATTATACTTTTTCAGAAAAATACCATATAGTTTAGTTTCGATATAAACCATCATAATTCCGTGTTATACCTATAGATTGTTCACGAGGTAATGACCTACCTCCTCAAAACACACATATTTAACATAACACGATGAAATTTTGGAATATAGTTTTGGGAAAATACGACTTTACATATAACTACCTTCAACTATTAAAACATTTTTCTATAAGAAGTTTATTTAACAAATCTTTGCAATTGCGTCTCTACAGCCCATTTTAGGGAACCCGTTCGGTATGGTGCGGATTATCGCACATCCTCGGGCCTAGTAGAGTAAGATGCAGACCTTCGCAAGGAGTATAAGATCTCGAAAGATTTTAATACATTTTTTTCTTTAGAAAAATATGATTTCTATTATAAATAAAACATATATTTTTTATAAATAAATATATATGTAATTAATATCAAAATATCTATTTTTAATATTTATAATATTCCACATTTCCAAAATTCAAGAAAAAAATTCCATTTATAAGAAAATACCGTACAATTCCAATATTTCAAATAAATACCTTATACTTTAAAACTAGGTCATATTCACTAGAAATTTCATATTGAAAAAAAGAAACATCTATGAAAACTCTAAAGACGATAATAAAATACTTGAGGTGTAATTTGAAAATATAACAAAACTATTTTACATAAAAACCCCTCAAGTTATACTAAATTACAATATGGACCCTAGTAAAAATAGGTTTAAGCAGGACCAGTCTCTTGACCCTCAGGGAGCTGGAGATATGGGTGCTTGCCTATTTAAGGTAGACAAGTTAACAAACGGTGTTATCAACACGGTAATTGTCTTTGAAAAAGACACAAATTATGTCGTCCATGTGCAGCAGTTACCGATAGCACCAAACATAATTCAGGACATCAATTTCTTTTCTAATTGTCTGACTCATACTGAGTCTCGATATAATCAATCTGACTTGAATATGATTCAAGTATCAAACTACAATACAACATGGATCTATGAATCCGGCTATTCAATCTAATCAATCTATATTGACTGAACCGAACCATGGATATATTCCATTTACACGATCATCCATTATATCCGTTCCATTACTGATATCATGGTTTCGGTAAGTCGTTCATCTATATAAATATACAATTCAAACAATACAATCAAGACATCACGGGGTTTATAAGGGGTAGACTCGTACGGAAGGTGTTAGAAGTGGCACGAGACTGTAACCATAATACACCTAACCTGAATATCCATTGTCGTTGTAGCGTGGCTGAACGATTCCTTGTGCTCCGTATACCTTAGTCTCCGGAATAATGGGACTCCTCTCGTATACACTGATATTCTTTTGTACCAACCTACAAAAAACAACATTAACACTAAATACAACATTATTACAATATACTCTCTATTCTGTCTATTCCATTGTTGTCTATTTACGGGACTTACCGAGCGATTTGTTCACCGACGACATTCTCTCTCTTCTTCTTTGCAATGTCGTCAGGTGATTCGGACTCACTGGAGATCGAGCCCAGCAACGAGGACTTGGACCAGTTTGCTGAAGATCCAGAGCTTCAATTTCACTTGTACATTTCCTTTACATTTCTCTTATGCCACTGTTTAGGCATTGCTTTCATTTCATGTATTTACCTTTCCAGATGTATTGTAAAAAGAATGTTAATAAATAAAGTTCCTGTTCAATTATATCTATTGTCACTGTCTCTTATGCATTTTACTTATATTGCTTAGATACGCATAGCGTGTTTACTTCTGAGTAAATACGTAGCGGCCTCGTCGCGTCCTCCACCCGTATACTGGAAAGCAGAGCGTGACAACCACATATCTGGGACTAAGCTTCCCTTTCTTTCCGAATCTCATCACGCCCTTCATTGGAGAAACCCTCAAGAAAACATGATCACCTACAGCGAATTCCAGTCTGCGCCGACGCCGATCAGCATAAGATTTCTGCCTGCTCTGGGACGCTCTCATCCTATCCCGAATCAACTGGATCTTTTCGGTCGTCTCCTGCACAATCTGCGGTCCCAAAACACTGCTCTCACTGAGTTCTGTCCAACAAACGGGCGATCGACATCTCCTCCCATATAACGTCTCGAAGGGTGACATCTGAATCATCTCCTAGAAGCTGTTATTGTAGGAGAACTCTATCAAGGGCAAATGACGATCCCAGCTGCCACCGAAATCTAGAACGCAGGCTCGGAGAATGTCCTCAAGAGTCTGAATGGTCTGCTCTGACTGATCGTCGGCCTGCAGATGGAAAGCTGTACTGAAACTCAATCAGGTGCCCAAAGCCTCCTGAAGTTTCTGCCATAGTCGGCTGGTGAACTGGGTGCCTCGGTCGGACACAATACAAGTCGGGACGCCATGCAGTCGTACAATCTAATCAATGTATATCTGGGCATACAGAGCAAATCCGAAAGTGGTCTTCACTGGTAGAAAGTGAGCCGCTTTCATCAATCGGTCTTCTATCACCTAAGAGCCATACCCCTGATTGGTCCTGGGTAGACCCACAATGAAGTCCATAGAGATCTGTTCTCACTTCCACTCCGTAATGGGCAAAGGCTGTAATTCTCCTGCTGGCCTCTGATGCTCGGCCTTGACTTGTTGACAAGTCAGGCATCTCGAAACAAAGTTTGTGACATCTCTCTTCATCCCTTCCCACCAGTAGACAACTCTCAAGTCATAGTACATCTTGGTGGAACTCGGATGAACACTGTATACCGACCGATGTGCCTCCTCTAAAATATCGCGTCTCAGCCCCCTCTGAATTTGGCACACACAGTCAAGTCCCAAATCATAAAACTCCCTGGTCATCGATCATGAACCCTGAATATCAGCCCTGTCGAACCTGCTCTATGATCTCTGACAAACGGTCATCGCCGGACTGTGCCTCACGGATACGGTCAAGTAGTTGTAGACGTGCACGGATATAGGCAAGCTGTCCCCCGGTTGGAGTAAACTCGAACTGCACTCGACTGTCGCATAGAATCTACCAATCTGCCGTCGACTGCCTCTGAACTGCGCTCAAGCAAGATAAGCTACCTCCGGGCCTCCGACTCAAAGCATCTGCCACAACCTTCGATTTTCCCAGATGATAAAGAATCTCACAGTCATAGTCTTTCACTAGCTCCATCCAACGGCGTTGTCTTAAATTTAGATCTCGCTGCTGAAAGATATACTTTAAGATCTTGTAGTCCGTATATATCTGACATGACTTGCCGTATAAGTAGTGTCTCCAGATCTTGAGTGCAAAAACCACTGCAGCCATCTCTAAATCATGAGTGGGATAGTTCTGCTCGTACTTCTTCAACTGCTGAGAAGCATAAGCGACGACCCTGCTGTGCTGCATCAACACACAGCCTAACCCTACTCAAGAAGCATCACAATAAACGACAAATCCTCCTGAACCTGAAGGCAAAGATAATACTGGCGCAGTAGTCAAATGAGTCTTCAATTGCTGAAAGCTCTGCTCGCATGCCTCGGTCCAAAGAAAAGGAACTCCCTTCCGAGTCAACCCAGTCAACTGTGCAGCTATACGAGAAAATTCATGTACGAAACGTCGATAGTATCCAGCCAAACCCAAAAAGTTGCGAACCTTCGTCACTGATACGGGTATGGGCCAGTGCTGAACAGTATCGATCTTCTTCGGGTCCACACGTATGCCATCTCTTGTAACCATATGACCCAAGAAATCGACACAGTCAAGACAGACGGCATACTTGGAGAATTTTGCGAATAGCTGATGCTCTCTCAATGTCTGTAATATGATCCTCAAATGCTGCTCATGCTCCTCTCGGCTCCGGGAGTTACTAAGATGTCATCAATGAATACGATGATGAACTGATCAAGATACGGCCAGAATATGCGGTTCATCAAGACAATGAACGCTGCTGGGGCATTGGTGAGCCCGAACGACATCACCAAGAACTCATAATTCCCGTAACACATACGAAAATAAGTTTTCGGAATATCATCCTTCCAAACTCGCAACTGATGATAACCCGACCGCAAGTCAACCTTAGAGAAATGCCCCGGACCCTGGAGCTGATCAAACAAATCGTCAATGCAGGGTAGGGGATATCTGTTACGCACAGTAACCCAATTCAGGTGACGATAATCGATGCATAAATGCATGCCGCCATCCTTCTTCTTGACGAACAGGACAGGAGCACCCCAAGGTGACACACTTGGTCGAATAAGCCCTTTGTCCAGCAAATCCTGCAACTGATCCTTCAACTCCTTAAGCTCCGCCGGGGCCATCCGATAAGACAGTATAGAAATAAGCCTCGTGCCGGGGATCAAGTCAATGCAGAACTCAATATCGCGCTCTGGCGGTAGGCCATGCAGCTCATCAGGAAAGACATCTGGAAATTCCCTCACAATCGGGACCTGGTCTAACGGGACCTCTGCAGCTCCAGTATCACAAATATATGCTAAGAATCCCTGACATCCTTTCTTCAAGAGCTGACCAGCACGAAGAGAAGAAATCAAGCTGGGAAGGGTGGCGCTACGATCTTCCTGAATAACAAGAACAGGCTCAGCCGGAAAGCTAAATCTGACTGCCTTCTCACGGCAGTCCACGGATGCATAACAAGTGGCTAGCCAGTCCATGCCCAGAAGAACGTCGAAGTCTAACATATCAAGGAGAATCAAATAAACCGAAGAATCCGTCTCCCCGATACGGACAGAACACGATCGGAACACATATTGAGTGATAAAAGAATCGCCTACTAGAGTAATAACCACAAGTGGCTGATCTATTAAAGACGAATCTCGGCCCAACCTTGGTGCAAAGTGTATAGATACAAAAAAATGTATGGAACCTTGGTTGAATAATACCCATGCGTCGAAAGAACATACTGGTAGAATACCTATCATAACGGCAGTGGATGCCTGTGCATCCAGAGGAGTCAAAGCAAACACTCGGGCCTGTCCACCACTAATAGCTGGCTGTCCTCTGCCTCTGCCTCTGCCTCTTCCGCCTCGTCCTCTCCGAACAGGACTGCCACGCCCACAGCCTCTAGGAGCATCTGCCTAGCGTGGAGCATCATCAGGGGTAGGAAGTAAAGCTCTCTAAGGAGGGGTGAGGGTAGTAAAGTCACATGTAGCACTATCGCCGTGCCCTGGCACCTCACAGTACAGTCTCTGACACAATGATGCAGGCTCCCACATCGAAAACATCCCCATGATGGCCGCTGTCCTTATGGGTAGGTGCTATATAACTGTCCTGGTCCCGAGCCTCCGCCATCACCACGTCCTAGAGGGGGCCTGCCGCGGCGTCTACCCATCTGCCTCAGGGATAATACATCGGTACTAATCCGTTTCGGTCCCTGAAAGACCGAAGTATCCGAAATACGCTCCTCCAAAAGTAAGGATTCATCCATCGCGGCTGCATAAGTGTAAAAATGCTGGGCGCCAATAGCAAGAAATAACTGTGTGTCTAGTACCCGCACGAACCTCTTTATACACTTTTCTTCAGTATCCACCAGGTAAGGAGCATATCAGGACAACTGAGTAAACTGGATATGATACTCGGACACTGTCATCCCATGAGTCTTGCACAAAGACTCAAAAATACAAGCTCGAGCATCTCAGACGCTCTACGGAAGGAAACGAGCAAGAAATACAGCTGTGAACTCATCCCAAGTAATAGGAGGTAGACCTGCAGCTCGGCCTCTCTAAACTGACTCGCACAACGTCTGAGAAAGACCCTCTAGACGAAAACTCGCAAGCTCCACCCATCTCTCATCAGAACATCTCAGCGAACGGCAAATCCTAGCCATCCTGTCGAAGAATTTCTGCGGATCCTCCGCTGCATCTATGCCGGTAAAGACTGGAGGACTCAGCCTTATAAACTTCTGTAATGATACGGGGATAGTCTCGGTAGCAGCAGGAACAGCTGTCTGGGAAGCAGGTACAATCGTGGTCTGTGCAGTGGGAGGAACATCCTCAGATCTCTGTGCCCGACTGGCCTCAACTAAAGATCCCATCATCTGACGCAACTCCTGCATACCTGCCTCTAGCCTGGCAATACGGCCTGGAGAAGGCGGATCAATATGTCCCTGAGGGGTAGTCTTACCGCCCTGATTGGTCCTCGTCTCAGACGAGCCCGTTCGAATCTCATCTCTGGCGGCAGCCCTCTGACCCCTCGTAGTCTTCAGCGGCATAGTGACTGGAACAAGAAACAGGATTGATAAGAATATCGCAATCGAATCAAGGATATATGGAATCAAGAAAGGAAATACCAGCAAATATGTCCTAAGGTCATTTAGGCGGAGTACCGTATCGTAAGTATGTCGCGGAACATACATACGCTACGTCACTCTGCTTAGGTCACCTACTCCATCTACCAAGGGTCATCCTACACTCAGAAAGGTAAAACTTATCTCTCAATACCAACTTTTTCATGACCCGAATGTATGAAACGTGACTGGAACTTAAATTACGCAACATCTAGAGGTGTAAAGTAATCTAAGTAAGCCAAAGCCCAGAAATCTAAATCGTTAAATAAATAGAGTGAAGGAAAACTTGTTTTAAAGAAAGTGATTTTAACAAGATAATGTCGCATTAAACATTTTAAATGCATCAAATTTTCCTGAAAATTTCGGCAGAGTTTCCTTTGTAAATACTGGCCCCAAACGGGTATAATACAAAAATATACATAAGTAATGAATAAAGGCATCCCCAAGCGGGTGCTAGCTCTTCGCCAATGGCGGAATTACAACCACATGCAATATATATCATCATAATATGAGATAAGCATCTGAAAACAAGAAATAAGAAAACACCACGTCGGCTCAAGTGAGCATCGACACCAGAAATAGAAGACATAAAAATCTCACAAGCTCACCATCTAAGTCCAATATACAACTGGTGAAAAACGGTAGATAAGATAGATAGAGTGTACTAGATACAATAATAATACACAAGGTGGGAACAAAATGTCTTCACAACCCACCTATGAGCAAACCGCGAGTCAATGCTAATGAAGCGAAATGAGGAAGTACGCCCGCCACTACTGTGCTGACGGGTCAGACCTGCAAGATACTATGGCACAACGGGGGTGAGTTGCTAACTCGTGAGTAGTAAGTAACATCTAATAAGGCTATCGTAAACATGCACGCGAATGCGTCACAACCTACATATACCAATAAGATGCGATACACTAGTATGAATGCAACATGAATGGATAATCTACATGAAATCTAGATATAACTGACATGCAAGATCTTTATCCTTATCTCGGTAAAACTTTTGTATCATAAAAACTGGAGTATCATCAGTGAAATCGACAGAAAAGTCTGTGTCAAGGATCGACACAATATCCTCAATATCTCAAGCTCCGTCAGTCCAGATCAACCTATATTATCAAAACTCACGACTACGGTCGGTATCCTCCGGATATCCGCCGCACCAGACATCACCGGTAGGTAGTCCGCCCCTGCTAGGCTCATCCTCATCCCCATAAAAACACTCTCGCCCTGGGGTACCATACCGGGTCCACCATGTACCCGAGACGGTTCATCCTACTCCTCGAATCGGGTCTCGAAAACCAACAGAAATCAGGAAAACTCATGGTGGACGACATATACATCATATCACGAGAAAACCGCACCTTGCATTTTTAAAATGATAATAGGTTTATTAACTTCTTACGGTTTCCCCCAAAATCCATAAATATCATAAAAGCGGAAATCTCCAAGAAAAATCACAATATATGAACATATCGACGATGATGAATGTTTATGGTATCAATAATATGAAATACGATGTGTGACTAGAAAACTATGCATGAATGATGATGCAATGAGGTATATACATATGACTAGCAATCCTATGTATCCATCCTGATGAAAGGAATATACAACTACAAGTTACATATCATAAATAATGCAACTGCTTAGATATTGATTAAAGCAAGTTCTATAGTGTTCGTGACATAGAAATTACCAATAGCGTGTGTGTTCGCATAAATAGTGCACGTGCGGTATGAACCAATGGTAATGGTGCAAGTGTCCTAAGTAATAACATCATGTGTAAGAAGATGCAATGTCATGCTATGAAATGCTTTGAGACTACGCATATAGGTGCAAGAACTAATAAAAATCCTAACAATCGAGCGCCTTGCGCCATCCAGACGATTTCCCCATAGATGTGTACATTTACTCACCGGGACGCCTCGGCTAATCTGATCCAATCACAACCTTTTCTTTCCGCGCCGCGTCCGACGTCTCTCCAACCGATCCTAGAATCGCATAATTAGTATATATGAGGTTAAATACTTTAACGTACTAGCGAAGTCAAGACGATACAAGTAACTAACGCACACTAACTAGACGCGCATGCACTTGATGCACAAAATGCCCACGACATCGCCAAAATCACAACTAGGGGTCGCTATACGTGGCAACCACCAATCCTAGAACCCGATCGTACCAATCGTGCATTCACGTCACACTAAATATTATAGGAAATAGGTTGTAGATCATCGCAGCCTCAAACTTGTTAGTTATATGTATGCCCTAGAGGCCATTACTATACATAGGATGTATATTGTAGTGGATGCTTGGACATATATAGGGAGGACTTTCTTCCTCGACATGATAGTATGCTATCTGGTTGATCTTTACCTTAACGTGTACACTGATTGTCTCTCTATAACATGTTGGTAAAGCCCTTAGGATGTGTACTTGACTACCTGGACTATGATGCGGATCATACTAGTGGGGACATGGTAGTCCATAAGTACATCCTTCAAGGTCCCTAGTCGTGGGTGTATCGAGACGGGGCATCGATATACCAGAGTAGACTAGCGTATACCTTCTCGACCCATGAAGATGGGCGATGGATGATCCCATATCCATTGGTGTTTGACATCAGAGATGATATACGGGTGCTCAGTGGAGACTGGGTACACTGGACGGACTCGCCGAGAACTCCCAGATGGTATTATACCTTACGTCAGATGGCAGTTCTCTGGTGACACTGGTACAGAGTAGTCTGTTGACCCGAGATCGTCATAGAGTCTTGTGTGGTTCCCACTGTGCTTTGATTTCCACCTTACCACGTCCAAGAGGGCGTGCAAAACGGTGGCTTTTGGGTACAGTCCCGAATCACATGGAGGCAATGAGCGATAGGAGGGGATTCGTCTCTCCCGGTATAGGGAGTTGATGTTGCGCTGTGTTCGATTGGCTATAACCGGAAATCCCTGGCCAGGGTTGCTGAGATTTATTGGTAAGTGTTACCTGTAGTTTCTTGAACTGTTATAGACCTTATATCGACACGACTTATCGAGCTATTGGGGTCTGACGTTTACCACCCCTAGGCGAGATATGCGACATATCAGACGATCAGACCAGACTGTACGGTAAGTGTTACTGGTTGGATTCACAGGAGTGTGAGCGGGCTTGCTTGTCGATCTTCTGATCGCTCAATACCCGGGTGGCCGTTACGTTTAGCAGACCGCTTGCGGCTTGTGGGTGTTTGATATGATCATCACGTGCTGCCGGCGTATTGACGAGTCTTTAGAGTCTTACACAGAGGTTTCCTGGCTCAAGCGAAACGAAATAGGAGCGGATATGAGATATGTGCGGGACCGAGAATAATGCGTATATGTGATACCGTATTTCATTCTCGCGATGAATGTATCGAATGGTTGTATGCGATATAACCTAGTTATCGAATCATGGATTGATTCGATAAGTCGATACATTGGATATTAGTCGGTTATATGCGATATGACCGGATCGTTAAATCAAGTGTTGATTTAATGATTTAATGCATAATTATATATTTGATATATTACTTTGCATTAACTAGTATTGGTTCACTTTAAATGGATTTTCTCACTTGCTTGCACAAGTTGTATATGTGATATACTTTTGTGCACTTGATTGTATCATGTTTGATGATACATGTTTACTTTGGTTTGTGTAAAGATTAAACCATGGTTATTTAAATGGTTAGGATTTTGATTTTCTTACTTATTTATTTATTTATTTATTATGGAAAAGATAATGAGAGAAAATGGTGGCTTTCTTTGTTTGTTCATGAAGCTTCATGAAGCTTTGACTAAGTGACCATTTTGTCTCTTGCTTAACCCTAACCATTCCACTTAACCATAGTCCACTCTCTACACTTAACCATGGTTGTAGTTATGATAAGAATAATCTAATTTCCATTTTCTTATTATTCTTATCATAATATCTTTTCTTCATCTTCTTCATCTTCAACATGAAGAAGACCTAGCTACCATCAATGGCAACTAGTGAAAATGAGTGAGAAATCCAATTCTAAAGTGAACCCACTTCCTATTTCTTCATCCTTTACCTCTTGCCAAGTAGTATAGGGTGTTTTCTTCACAAGTTTCTTGACTTGGTGAAGTTGGAGCTTGATCTAGTGATGCCTCGACGTAGATCATCTTCGGCATCGAAGCCGACGACCAAGCCCGCCCATTTCTCTGATGAAGCCGACGCTAGAGCCCGGGATTCTATTAGGACAGCGAGGAGACTTCATCATGGAGCTAAGGAGGTGGAGGACCGGATCTACAAAGCTTGTATTTCCGTTCTTTTAGTTAAGTTGTTAACTAGTTTCATTGTTTCGCCTAAAATTCTAGTTAACGATCCGTATTAGGGTTTCTCGGCACATGTAATTTTTGAAATTGGCATGGTTGATGCCTTGTAAGACCTCATTAGTGTGCCTAGGAACCCTACAGTGGTATCAGAGCCTAGCCAGATCCTTAGGCGATGCGTAGACGAAGTTTGAAACCCAAACAAACCCGAAACCCTAAAATTTCACGCTCTCTGGACTTTTTTCAAAAACTGGGTTTTTTCCAGATTAAAAATGTTTAAAAAATTCAGCAGGGAATTATAAGAATTACGGTGCAAAATTTGACAAAAGATACTTCAAGATTGCGGCGGAACCGCGGTAGAAGCCTAGCTTCTGCGGCGATTCCGCGGCAATAGTGTGACGTCACCCTCCTAATTTTGCACAGTAACTTTCTTTATTCAGTGCTGAGTTCTCTGGGTATTTTTAAATAACACTCAAGAGTTGAGTTTTCTGGGGTGTTTTGGGAGTTCGCAGATTCGATCGGATTATCAAGATTTGTCTGTGTCTTTCCGGATAATTATTGAATATGTTAAAAAGTTCGACCGGATATAAATACCTAATTTTTCCCCTGCCGGAAAATTTCCAAGTGTTGGATTTTTCCGAGGTTTAAAGACGTTATAAGTAGTGCAAGTAACGCGATGGTCCCTCTAGAAGACAACAAACCTTAACTAGATTATGTGCCGTCTTGAACTGCCCTTTGAACCTGCGGGTTTGGGGCAGTACGGCATGCCACATGTGAGGCGTTGGCTTGACCCTTCTACGGCTGGACCGTTGGTACTGAGGCACGAAGTGAATGTCTTTGAACTTATTTCATGAGTTAAGCTGTTTCGGGAAAACTTGGGTGTTCGATTATTCGATCGGAAAGTTTAACATTTTCTATCTTATTCGGAATGTGATACAGTAATTGGAATTCACAATAAGTTATGAGATAACTGAATGAATGTTATAAACATAGCAGTTTAGTCTCACTTGATCGGTTGCCACGGAATTTTGATGCGATCAAAATTCCGTCGCAATCACGCAGCGTACGCGGATACTCGCCGGGTAAACTTAATAGACAGCCTCGTCCCATAGCCCCGACCAAGTGACTGTAGGAGAACCCCGTCGCCGAAAGCATCCGTTTGGGTGCTCGCGGCAGCGGTGTTCCGCCTTGGTGCACTTCGTCGACGGTATCGGGGGTGCGGCCGTCTACTGAAGTTTGCGACGAGCATTCGATCAGGATGTCGGGAATCTTGTTGAATTGCCCGACTTGATATTGAAAAGTGTTTTTGATAATGAGACTAAAATGCGGGGTTTATAATTGTTAGGCATGCGATGTCTAAGGAATTCATTTGATTAGGCATGCGATGTCTATGAAGGCTGCGGATTCCAACTGTTGTAGTTTTACACATTCTTTTTTGTGACCGTAAGTGTAATATGTGATATTGCCGGTTTCGTTGCTATATGTCAACGACAATTGGGATGCGCATATTTACTTACGTTGATGACATGTGATGTTATGTGTTGCTGGATATGTTATATTGGATCGTCGTGTTTGAATAGCCGAGGGTTTTTATGTGAGATGAGTGTTTTTCATTTTCATTCATGTAAAAATCTGTATGTAATATTCTTTTATTGGGGCACTTCCAGGTTGCGGATGATGTCACCATTTGTATATTATTTACTTTTCCGCACTAGGATAGACCCAAAGAGGGGAGCATAAGTAACCGGGTTCTGGGGTCCAGTGGGAGACCAACTCGAGGAGTCGAGTCCGGGTCTCCTAACCCTAGAATTGGTAGGGTTGCTTGCCGCTCTCGTAGGGGTCTGGGGGTGTGGGATTGGCTATTCATCACGACCGTGGAATCCGTGTTTTATACTGGCTCGTATTGAAAACACGGACGTCCTAGTATATCCAATATTTCATATGATTCTTCTGCTGCGATATCTGTGATGTGATCATGTGATATGTTCTGTGATGGATATTTTATATAGTATATATGATATATTATATAGGCGTTACTTATGTTTTACACCCACGTCAGCCCTGCCCTGCTCTGCCGTTAGTTACCTAACCTAACGGTGAACGAGGGGACATCGAGGCGAATGCGGATGGCATAAGTGTACGTCGTATTTATCTGTGATGTTTAGGTACTTAAATGATGGGACTTCATTAATGAGATTAATGAAATAAAAGAAACCTAAGATGTTGTAGAATCGAATTTCAAAAATAAAAACAGGTAGCTACAGTTCTTGCTTTGCACAGCGGTATATATGATATATCCTGCACCTTATTCGATAAGGAAAGGACCGAGATCCCTTCACCGGGAGTGACTCCTTTAGCAATAACTGGCAGATGCTACACACTCGGTTTGACTTTTGATTGCTTCTATAGTTTCTGCTTTGCACAGTGATATATATGATATATCCCGCACCTCATTCGATGAGGAAAGGGCCGACGATCCCTTCACCGGGAGTGACCCCTTTAGCAAAACTAGAAAAGCCTCAAAATCACTCCATTTCAAAAAATCAATTGATTCTACAACGATTTCAAGTTCATTACGCAATAGGTTTTCAGAAAAACCTGTCGTAGCCCTCCGTCATTTCAGATAAGTACTAGTTAGTATTCGTGCTGCGGTAGTTTGGCATTCGTCAAGGCGTAGTGTGCGGTAGCTAACTAGTATTTATCTGCTTATGCATATGATGCAGATTGGATTAGGGTATTCGTACGGCGATGTTTGGCATTCGTCAAGGGTCGTGCGGGTGGGTTTAATTCAATCAAGAAATGTACGGGTTGAACTTGACTAGTGGACTATGGGTTGTTTGGCATTCGTCAAGGTCATAGAACGCTAGGGGCAAAATTATCGGGAATTTCAAGTGTTGAAATTTGCAATGAGATTGCATACCTTCTATGAGATAGTTGGATCCCGATACCCACTGCGAGTAATTGTTACTCCTGGGAGAGTTTTATACATTACAATTAGCCGATCAAGTAGGTGTCTAGAAAGGTGTCAATGAGGTTACGCCTCTGGGAAAACGAGGTTTACATTAATTAGGTTCGTGCGACAGCACGGGGGACCTCCCTCAAAGTACCGACACTGGCCTGGCTGAAAGATTGGCGAACTTGTAGTGTGTAATTAATCCCGGCTAGTCTTTCCTTTTAGGGTTTGAAGGAAGATTTGATAAAAACAGTGGGAGCCATCCTGATTAGATAAAATAATAACCAATCTGATCTTGCAAGAGCGCATGCTGAGTGTTTTCTTCTATCTCTCTCCAGGTAGCGACCATATCACGCCTTAATCAAGATAATAATACGGATTATTGACCGAACCCGCTTGTTATACTGAGCTGGGAAACGTTGGTCCCGCTCCAACTTATAATTGTTATAAGACAGAGCAGGAAATAGTGGATTACCAGAATTCCCGTGCCACCCAAATGAAGAGAGTGCATGCAGATGCATCATCTTCGGGTATGTTCATTACAAACAACTGTTTCTCAGTATCCTCTGCATCCTGGGTATTTGATACCGGATCAGGATCCCAGATATGTAATCTGTTACATAGGGCTACAAAAGGGTAGAAAACTGAGAACGGGTGATAAGTTTCATGAGACAGAAAACAGGGCAAGTGTTGCAGCCAAGTCTGTTGGTCACTGTCACCCTGTATTACCAATACATTGATTCTGAACAAATGCTATTAGATACTGAACCTGATATACAAAATCATATCAGTCTCTTTATTAGTAAAGAAATGATAAAATTTTGTATTGTTGGATAATGTTTTGAACATTTCCTATATCAAAAGTTGATCGGTTCAGGCACGTTATCAAAAAGCATTGATGTTCTAAATTAAACTACAGTTCTTTAGTGTACAGAACACACAAAAGAGGAAGAGTTCAGAAATGAACAAATCCTTCTTGAGGCATTGTAGACTAGGTCATATCAATGCGACCTGACTAGCCGAAGTTACATGAAGATGCATATTTAAATCAGTTTGAATCTACATCTTGTGAAACTTGCCAGTCATGTCATAGAGATAAGATGACACCAGCTCTATTTATTGGAAACAGAGAAAGAGTTATTAAACTCTTGGGATGATACATGTTGATGTATTTAAGGTCCCCTGTCTACACATGCCAAGACTGGTTCTTTATACTTCATTACGTTCTCTGATGATCTCTCAAGATTCAGACATATGTTCCTGTTGAAACACAAGTCCGAACCTTTTGAGATATTCACAGAATATAAGTTAGAAGTAGAGAACCAAAATACGGGTATAAGTATTATGTCCTTTGATGTGATCGAGGAGGAGAATACTTGAGCACGAAAATCCTGGACTATTCTAAAGGAGAATGAGATTCTCTCTCAGCATTACTCCTCCGTATACACCATAGCACGATGGTATATCGGGGCGGAGCAATCACACCCTATATGATAAGGTGCGCTCTATGATGAGTACTACTGAGTTACCTATTTCCTTTTAGGGAGTTATGCACTTGAGAAGCTGCATACCTATTGAATAGGGTTCAAATCAAATCAGTTGCCTACCACATCATATGTGATATGGAAAGGGAAGAGCCCATATCTTAAGTTAGTTAAGATTTGGGGTTGTCCGGGCTATGTCTGAAAGCATAATCCGGACAAGCTCTAGGCAAAGTCAGTTATGTAGAACTGGAAATGTTCCAGCTATACAAACTGCAGCTGATGATTTGAAAGAACCAAAGGATTAAATAGTTACCAACGAACCTCAGCCTCTCCGCCGATCTAGTAAGGTTCCTCACCCGCCTGAGAGATACTTCGGTTACTCTATGACAGTGGGAGCGAGAATGCATCATGAGATGATGACCCAACTAGTTTCGAGCAGGCCATCGAGAGTAGTGACTCTGTAAGAATGGCTGGATGCTTTGCGATCTGAGATGGAATCCATGTACACCAACAAAGTATGGACTTTGGTTGCTATATCTGGAGGGTTAAATCCCCATCAGGAGCAAGTATATCTTGAGAAGATTACTTGGTGTAGATGGAAAGGTTGAGACTTTCAAAGCAAGACTTGTTAAAGGCTTTCGTCATCAACCAGGCATGGATAATGATGAAACCTTCTCCAGTGGCTATGCTTAAGTCCATCCAGATCCTACTTGCCACGGCTACATACCATGACTACGATATCTGGCGGTTGGGTGCCATGTCTGCTTTTCTAGATGGTGTTTTAGAAGAGTGCGTCTATAAGTACACAGCCAGAGGACTTCGTAGACAGTGGGAGCAGCGGAAACGTGTACAAGATGCTTTATAGGATAAAGCAGACATCGCGGAGTTGGAACGTCTGTTTTGATGTAGTTGTCAAAAAGTTTGACTTCATCAAAATGGTAGATGAACCTTGTATATACAAAAAGGTAATAGGGATTATGGTGATGATCCTCGTAGAGTACGTGGATGACATACTCTTGATAAGAAAGAAGTTTCCTATGCTACGCTCGGTCAATCTCCGCTTATCACAATGATTCTCCATATAGGATCAAAATGATACCTCCTAAAATCCTGGGTTTTGGATCTATGAGATAGATCTAATTTGATGTTAGGATTCTCACTAGTTGTAGTGAGATGGTATCAACCGATCCTGGGGGGAATCACTGGAAGGGTTCCAGGTTGATAAGGACGACTGAAAGTCAGTCACAGGCATTGTCTTTACCCTCAGTAAAGAGACGGTATGTTGGAAGAGTTCCAAGCTAGATACCGTGGCATACTAGACGATAAAGGCTCGATACATCGCTACTTAAGATGCTACCAAAGAGGCAGTCTGGATGTATATTTGTTCATGAGATGAACTTAGTTCCTCCCATTGTGTGACAATGGAGTTGTGGCTTATGCCATGGAACGTCCGTCCCATCAGTGATCCAGACATATTCTAAGGCAGTATTACCTGATCATGGAGATGTTTGATCTCCAGGGGATCGAGGATAGGAGAGTAGACTCAGAGAACAACACGGCGGATCCACTCACGAAGGCCTTTTCCCAGAGAGAGACTTTTATGGGATGGTTGAGTATGAGATACTACAACCACTGCTACAGATGGCCCTAGTGCAAGTGGGAGATTGTTAGTTATATGTATGCCCTAGAGGCCATTACTATACATAGGATGTATATTGTAGTGGATACTTGGACATATATAGGGAGGACTTTCTTGCTTGACATGATAGTATGCTATCTGGTTGATCTTTACCTTAACGTGTACACTGATTGTCTCTCTGTTACAAGTTGGTAAAGCCCTTAGGATGTGTACTTGACTACCTGGACTATGATGCGGATCATACTAGTGGAGACATGGTAGTACATAAGTACATCCTTCAAGGTCCCTAGTCGTGGGTGTATCGAGATGGGGCATCGATATACCAGAGTAGACTAGCGTATACCTTCTCGACCCATGAAGATGGGCGATGGATGATCCCATATCCATTGGTGTTTGACATCAGAGATGATATACGGGTGCTCAGTGGAGACTGGGTACACTGGACGGACTCGCCGAAAACTCCGAGATGGTATTATACCTTACGTCCGATGGCAGTTCTCTGGTGACACTAGTACAGAGTAATTTGTTGACCCGAGATCGTCATAGAGTCTTGTGTGGTTCCTACTGTGCTTTGATTTCCACCTTACCACGTCCAAGAGGGCGTGCAAAACGGTGGCTTTTGGGTACAGTCCCGAATCACATGGAGGCAATGAGCGATAGGAGGGGATTCGTCTCTCCCGGTATAGGGAGTTGATGTTGCGCTGTGTTCGATTGGCTATAACCGGAAATCCCTGGCCGGGGTTGCTGAGATTTACTGGTAAGTGTTACCTGTAGTTTCTCGAACTGTTATAGACCTCATATCGACACGACTTATCGAGCTATTGGGGTCTGACGTTTACCACCCCTAGGCGAGATATGCGACATATCAGACGATCAGACCGGACTGTACGGTAAGTGTTACTGGTTGGATTCACAGGAGTGTGAGCGGGCTTGCTCGTCGATCTTCTGATCGCTCAATACCCGGGTGGCCGTTACGTTTAGAAGACCGCTTGCGGCTTGTGGGTGTTCGATATGATCATCACGTGCTGCGAGCGTATTGACGAGTCTTTAGAGTCCTACACAGAGGTTTCCTGGCTCAAGCGAAACGAAATAGGAGCGCATATGAGATATGTGCGGGACCGAGAATAATGCATGTATGTGATACCGTATTTCATTCTCGCGATGAATGTATCGAATGGTTGTATGCGATATAACCTAGTTATCGAATCATGGATTGATTCGATAAGTCGATACATTGGATATTAGTCGGTTATATGCGATATGACCGGATCGTTAAATCAAGTGTTGATTTAATGATTTAATGCATAATTATATATTTGATATATTACTTTGCATTAACTAGTATTGGTTCACTTTAAATGGATTTTCTCACTTGCTTGCACAAGTTGTATATGTGATATACTTTTGTGCACTTGATTGTATCATGTTTGATGATACATGTTTACTTGGGTTTGTGTAAAGATTAAACCATGGTTATTTAAATGGTTAGGGTTTTGATTTTCTTACTTATTTATTTATTTAATTATTATGGAAAAGATAATGAGAGAAAATGGTGGCTTTCTTTGTTTGTTCATGAAGCTTCATGAAGCTTTGACTAAGTGACCATTTTGTCTCTTGCTTAACCCTAACCATTCCACTTAACCATAATCCACTCTCTACACTTAACCAAAGTTGTAGTTATGATAAGAATAATCTAATTTCCATTTTCTCATTATTCTTATCATAATATCTTTTCTTCATCTTCTTCATATTCAACATGAAGAAAACCTATCTACCATCAATGGCAACTAGTGAAAATGAGTGAGAAATCCAATTCTAAAGTGAACCCACTTCCTATTTCTTCATCCTCTATCTCTTGCCAAGTAGTATAGGGTGTTTTCTTCACAAGTTTCTGGACTTGGTGAAGTTGGAGCTTGATCTAGTGATGCCTCGACGTAGATCATCTTCGGCATCGAAGCCGACGACCAAGCCCGCCCATTTCTCCGATGAAGCCGATGCTAGTGTAAGTCCGTGTTTCCCACCCCGGTGCTTACGGGGAGGCGGAAAACATAATAAAAATCGGATTTTTAATGACTTAGGCAACATGGACTATGCATGTGAGGATCTTTGCTAAACATAAACTAGCTAACCCTAACTACAAAGTAGCTAAGTGATGAAAGGTTATACCTTTGGTCTTTAGTCCTTCTCTCCTTGCTCGTCGGAATGGTAGAAAGGCCTCACCTTGCTTGTCTTCTTCTGTCAAAGAAAGATCCACTTGAAAGCCACCACCTTTAGCTTCAACTCCAAGCTAGGAGTAACTAGAGTACAAGAAATGCTAAGACTTGAACCCTAGAAGTGAGTAGAGAAGATCAAGAGAGGGTTTTTCTCAAGCCCTTTTTGTTTCTCAACACATGAGAGGGAGAGAGCTTGAGGGAGAGGATGAGCAAGAGAGAGAAAAGATATGATAGAATGAAATAATAGTGAGCCATTCTCACTAATATGTGAGGATAATTTTAATTAGATAATTAGCTTGAAAATTGTCATGATAAATCATGAATTGACCATTATCATTTCATTTTTGCAAAGATCAAAGAGCATCTTCCAAATGAAATGATTATGGTCAAGTTGTCAACATGGTCAACAAGTCAATGAAGTCAAATTGTCAACAACAACCATGCACAATAATTAAGCTAATTATCAATTAACAATAATCCACACAAAAACAATAGGGTTAATAAAATGACAAATGCCATTAACCCAAAACAAGGTCCTCTCCCCCAATCTCAAGCAACTGTGCATACGCACCCGCATTCGTGATCCGAGGAACACGAATACCCTGAGAAAAACCAATCTCAAAACATATACTAGGATCCGGCTTAAACCAAAGCCCGCTAGTATAAACTGTCCGGACAGCAAACGTGCACAAGTGCGCGGATGCGAACGAACCCTGTCGCAAAACCATGCGACTTCTACTCGTTTTGCCTAAAGGCGAATAGCTCTCTGTGTGGGACTCTAAAGACTCGACACTACGCTGGCAGTGGGTTTAACCACAGACCGCAAGCGGCACTAGCTGTACGTAACGGTCCCCAGGTAGATGTCGATAAGAAGACTGACGAGGTGAACCCCATCTGCATTCCTACTGAGCCTGTATGTGACAGTCTCCGTACAGTCCGGTCTGTTCGTCTGATACATCGCATGGCGGGCCTAGGGGGGCGGTGAACGTCAGTCCCCTAATAGCGGTACAAGTCGTGTCGGAGTGTAGCCCAGAACACCCTGAGATAACACTGGAAACCTACCAGTATATCTCGCTTGCCCTAGCCAGGGACTACTCGTGTAATGGCTCTCCTAGACACAGCGCGATGTCAACCCCCAATACCGGGAGAGACGAATCCTGTCTAACCGTCACTGCCTCCAAGTGCTTCGGGACTGCACCCAAAAACTACCTGTTTGCACAGCTCCTTTGAGCCGTGGTAGGGTAGTAATCAAAGTGCAGTGGGAACACACTCGAGGCGAAGTGACAGTGTCAAGTCAGCGGACTAAGCTGTACTCATGTCACCTGGGAACTGATAACTGACGATAGGTATATTACCAACCAACAGTTCCCGACGAGTCCTGTCCAGTGTACTCGTAACCTAACGAGCACCCGCATACTATCCCAAGTACGACGTACTAACGGCTGTGGGACAGACCGTCTCCCACACTGGGATGAGAAGCGCATACGCTAGTCTACTCCGGAGTATCGATGCCCTGTCTCGATAGTCCAACGACCAGGGACCTGTATAAGGATGTGCTTATAGATTACCCAGCTCCCACGAGTGCGAGCGCCATCACAACGCTGGTAATCAAGCAAAGATCCTAAGGGCTCTACTAATATGTATACCAGCAATATGCTAAAAGAAACACATGCACATATTAAAGCAGAGACAAACCAAGTAGCATACTACCATTTCGAGCAAGATTGTATATACAACTGTGAATATCCCAAGCTTCCATCAAGTAATATACAAGCTAGTATGATACAGTAATGGCCTCTAGGGCATATACACTAACAATCTCCCACTTGCACTAAGGCCATGTACTGGCGTATCGAAGACCTATCATCTCGATCAGCCGCTCGAACTGAGTCTGGGGCAAGGCCTTGGTGAATGGATCTGCTGTGTTATCCTCTGATGCAACTCTCCGGACCTCGATCTCCTGGCGATCCACGATCTCCCTGATCAGGTGATACCGCCTTAAGATGTGTCTGGATTTCTGATGGGACCTGGGTTCCTTCGCTAAAGCTATAGCCCCGTTGTTGTCGCAATACAGAGGTATTGGGTCAACAATGGACGGAACCACCTGAAGTTCTTTCAAGAACTTCCTCATCCAGACAGCTTCTTTTGCGGCATCAGATGCAGCGATGTATTCCGCTTCCATAGTCGAGTCAGCAACGGTTTCCTGTTTGGAGCTCTTCCAACACACCGCCCCTCCATTGAGGGTAAAGACAAAACCCGACATGGACTTGGAATCATCCTTGTCACTCTGGAAGCTGGAGTCAGCAAAGGCCTCAATCTGCAGGTCTTTTCCGCCATACACCAAGAACATCTCCTTAGTCCTTCTCAGGTACTTGAGAATGTTCTTTACTGCTATCCAATGTTTCTCCCCAGGGTTTGACTGATACCTGCTTACCACACTCAGTGCATAAGCCACATCCGGTCTGGTACACAACATCGCATACATTATAGAGCCTACCGCAGAAGCGTAGGGTATGATAGACATGCGATCCCTTTCCAAATCAGTCTTGGGAGACATCTCTTTGGAGAGGGTGATCCCGTGACAAGCCGGTAGATTACCGCGCTTGGAATCTTCCATACTGAATCTCTTCAGTATGGTGTCGATGTACCTGGACTGCGAGAGTCCTAATATCCTCTTGGATCTGTCACGGTAGATCCGGATACCCAGAATGTAGGAGGCATCACCCAGGTCTTTCATGGAGAACCTGTGTGACAAGAACCCCTTGACAGATTGTAGCATAGGAATGTCATTTCCTATTAAGAGAATGTCATCCACGTATAAAACGAGGAATACTACAGTTCTCGCTACAAATCTACAATAGATGCATGGTTCATCTGGATTTTTGATAAAGCCAAATTCTTTGACCGTCTCATCAAAACAGATGTTCCAGCTCCGCGATGCCTGCTTGAGTCCATAAATGGACTTGAGCAACTTGCACACCTTTCCGCTGCTCCCACCCTGAATGAAACCCTCTGGCTGGTCCATATAGACACACTCCTCTAAATGACCATTTAGAAAAGCTGTCTTTACGTCCATCTGCCAAATCTCATAATCGTGGAAAGCAGCGATGGCAAGAAGGATCCAAATGGATTTCAGCATAGCTACTGGAGAAAAGGTTTCGTCATAGTCCAAACCAGGTCGCTGACGAAAACCCTTTGCTACCAGTCTAGCTTTATAGGTCTCAACCTGTCCATCTACACCAATCTTCCTTTTGAAGATCCACTTGCATCCTACGGGTTTTACCCCGTCTGGAGCAATGTCCAATGTCCATACTTTGTTGGTGTACATGGACTCCATCTCGGTCCGCATTGCATCCAGCCATTTTACCGAGTCGACGCTCTGAATGGCTTGCTGGAAGCTAGTAGGCTCATCACAATCTAGGATGCAGTCCTCTCTATCCCCGTCAATGAGGAAACCGTAGTACCTCTCGGGCGGATGAGACTGCCTACTACTCCTGCGGAGTGGCATGGGAATGTCCTGTTCTTTTGAACCTTCTGGTTCCACTAAACTTTCAGTAATAGTTTGTGGTTCTGGAATTTCTTCCAGTTCTATTGCGCTCCCACTTATTTCTTTTTCTAAAAACTGATGTTCCAGAAAGTGGGCATTGCGAGAAACAAGGACTTTTTGTTCCTCTGCGTAATAGAAAAGATACCCCCTGGAGTTCTTTGGGTATCCCACAAACTTGCACAGTACTGAGCGTGCCTCGAGCTTGTCCACATGCTGCTTTTTGACATAAGCTTGACATCCCCAAATCTTCAAGTATTGAAGATAGGGTTTCTTCCCACTCCATAACTCATATGGTGTGGTAGGCACAGTCTTAGTGGGAACACGGTTCAAAAGATATGCAGCTGTTTCTAGCGCATATCCCCAGAATGATCGCGGTAACTCAGCGTTACTCATCATGGACCGTACCATATCCAATAGGGTTCGGTTCCGTCTCTCCGATACACCATTATGTTGCGGGGTGTATGGAGGAGTAAGCTGAGAGAGAATTCCATTCTCTTTTAAGTAATTCAGGAATTCGGCACTTAAGTATTCTCCTCCTCGATCCGATCTTAGGATCTTGATACTTTTGCCTGTTTGTTTTTCTACTTCATTTTTATATTCCTGGAACTTATCAAAAGCTTCGGATTTATGCTTCATTAAGAAGACATGTCCGAATCTTGAGAAATCATCCGTAAAAGTTATGAAGTAAGAAAAACCGCTTCGCGCATGTGTAGACATTGGACCGCACACGTCACTGTGTACGAGTCCCAAGAGCTCGCTCGCTCTTTCTCCGTGTCCAGAAAACGGAGCCTTTGTCATCTTTCCTTTGAGACAGGATTGACAAGTTGTATACGATTGATATTCGAACGAATCTAAATATCCTTCAGTATGTAACTTAGTCAATCTTCTCTCGTTGATGTGACCCAGTCTACAATGCCATAAGAAAGTTTGATTAATATCTGGAGACTTTCTTTTATGTGTATTCTGGATATTGAAAACCTGTGGTTGGTTTAAAACGTAAATACCGTTGTTCAATGTACCTGACCCAATCAACACTTGATTAAGGTGAATGTTCACTACATTACTTACAAATGCAAATTCATAACCTTCTTTAGATAATAAAGATACAGAAATGATATTACAGGTTGCATTTGGTACATAATAACAACTACGCAAAACCAAAAAGTGTCCATCTGATAATCCCAGGTGATAGTCCCCCACGGCCTCAGCATCCATGCTAGCACCGTTCGCAACTCTGAGGGTCATGTCACCTGTCTTCAAAACTCTACGCTTTCTCAATGCCTGCAAAGAATTACAGATATGAGATCCTGATCCGGTATCCAATACCCAGGATGCAGAGTTTATTGATAGACAATTTTCAATAACATACACACCTGAAGCTGAAGCTGCAACTCGCTTCAAATCCTGTGTTCTGGCTTTCCAAGCCTTGCAATCTTGTTTCCAGTGACCACTTTTGTGACAATAGAAGCATTCTTCCTTCCCCACCAGCTTCCCCGCTACCTTTGTTGCTTTACCCTTTCCCTTCGTATCCACTTTACCGACACCGCCTCTTGGTTTGGCGGGGGCTTTCTTCTTCTTGCCCTTGGCTTTCGCCCTGGACCTAGAAGAGGAAGATCCTCCTACAAACAAAGTGGATGTCTCCCTACCCTTCTGTAGGGTGCCCTCAGCAGTCCTCAACATGTTCAGAAGCTCGGCAAGTTCAACCTCCTTTCCTTGCATGTTGAAGTTAAGAATGAACTGGGCGTAAGTGGAAGGAAGGGACTGGAGAATCAGATCAGTATAGAGTTCATTCTCCAACGTGGTCCCAAGGTCCGCGAGCTCCTCTATGTAGCCGATCATCTTAAGCACGTGGTCCGCTACCGATGATCCGACGGCCAACCTTGCCGAAAAGAGCTTCTTCGACACTTCGTATCTTGCGATACGAGACTGCTCTCCATACAGTTCTTTTGTATGGAGAAATATGGACTCTAGGTCCATATTCTCGTGCCTCCTCTGATGGTCATTGTCCATCGAGGCTAGTACGAGGCATTTGGCCCTCGCGCAATCTATCTCCCATGTCTTACGGATTTCTACATCCGCGACGCTGGAGGTGGGACCTGGGACGGGGGGAGCTTTGGTGGTAAGTATATACCCCAGCTTGTCATAAGTGATAGCCATCTTGACATTCCTGAGCCAATCTTTGTAGTTTGGCCCTGTCAATATGTTTTTATCTAATAGTAACTTAAGTCCGGTCATCTTGAATGGTCGCTGCAATTAGGAGAGAGAAAAGAAACACTTTAGCATGATGCTCTTGCAAGTTTAGAGTGGTTTTTAGTTTGTCTAAACTGGATGGCTCCCACTGTCTCTCGAATCCCTTCTCAAACCATAAAGAAAAGGATTAGCCGGGATCATTCTCACCGTACAATACTTGCTTAACCGTTCAGCCAGGCCAGTGTCGGTACTTCGAGGGAGGTTTTCCAACGCTTTCGCGAAGTTCCTTAATTAAGTAACCTCTTTTCCCTGTGGGCGTAGCCCCGCTAACACCTTTCTAGGCACCTACTAGGTTTATAGCATTGATCGTTAAGTGAGAGTTTTCCCGAGGAGTAGCATATACTCACAGTAGGATCGGGATCCAAATATCATCGCGTGATAAAACCGAAGGAATCCTACCAGAATTATCACACTCCAAATGGTATGCAACGCTAGCAAGTTTCAGTACTTATGAAACTCCCGATGTGGATTTTTGCCCCATGCTCTTATGACCTTGGCGTGAGGTCAAAATGTCATAAGTCACATGTCAAGTTCTTCCCATCATTATCCTGGTTAATTTGAACCCACCCGTACCTACCCTTGACGTAGGCCAAAACGGCAGTACGACTGTCTCAAATCAACGCATTCTATCTATGCAACGGATAAATATTCGACAGCTACCAATCACTATGCCTTGGCGTGAGGTCAAAATACATAGCTTGAATACTACCGAATATTTAACCGAAATGATGGAGGGCTACGGATGGTTTTGGCGAAACCGTGAACGTAGTGAACTTGATATAATCGATGGAACGAGATAGCTTTTAAAAGGAGTGGTTCAAGCTCCGCGTTTAAAAGTTTAGTTTTTGAAAAAGAACCGAGTGGTTTTCAAAGTGTTCCAATCGACTTTTACTTGGTTTATTTCTTGCATTAGTTCTTTTAATGCGTCCCATCATTTAATCCTACCATTGCAGAAAACAACCAAAATATGACGTACGCTTATGCCATTCGCATTCGCCACGGGGCCCCGTCATCACCCGTTAGGTTACTTAACTAACGACAGAGCGGGGGCTGGGCTAGCGCGGCTGTAAAACATAAGCAACGCCTAAATAGTTATTATATATAAATATATAGCAATGATAGACATTACAGATCACAGATGAATACATTGGATATACTAGGAATCCGCAATGCGTTCGAGCCTGCAACGCAAAGCGGATTACACGGTCGCGGTGAACAGCCAATACCCCACCCAAGACCCCTACGGGTGCGGCAAACTACCCGCCAAGCACCCGAAGCGAAGCAACCTCCCTCACCACCGTGAGTAGGCCACTCGGCACTTCGAGATACCCGGTAGTTTGTGCACCCCCTCCATGGGTCTATCCTAGGAGCAAAAACAGTAAAAAGAATTATACAATGACGGCTACAACCCCGACCCGGTTGTGCGGCCATACAAAGAATATTATTACATCAATTTACATGTTACAAATGAATGAAAGAAAAAACAACGCTCATCTCACATCCACCCCGGCCATTCACCCGCGACAATCCAATCCATTCATATCCACAAACCAATGACAATCACAGATCATGTATAACCCCGACTAATCGTCTTATAGCGATTAGCCGACGTTCAATACATGCAAGCATTACAGATATAACCGATATAGTTAAAGTGCAGTGAAGTTCGGAAAAATACGGAATTATAGGACCCCAAAAGAAAATTTCTTTTCTGGAAAATCTGGGTACATATAATATATCCTAAAAATCACAAAACCAACAAAAACACACTCTGCACGAAAAACGATGCGCCGATCACGACAATCCGCGGCGGTTCCGCCGCACATACCTACTTCATGCGGCGGAAGGGCGGCGACTTGAGGGAATTAGGGTATCGTTTTTCTTGGGTGTATTCACAAAACCCTGAGACGATTTTACATGTATACAGTTTTTCATTTTGAGCAGAAATAATTTTAACAGAAACTTGGATTTTGTTAAAGTTTGGTTTTGTGATTTTTCCGGTTCCGAACTTCGTTACACTTAACTACTTAACTAGTTTAGGTTTAGTTAGGCTCTGATACCACTGTAAGTCCGTGTTGCCCACCCCGGTGCTTACGGGGAGGCGGAAAACATAATAAAAATCGGATTTTTAATGACTTAGGCAACATGGACTATGCATGTGAGGATCTTTGCTAAACATAAACTAGCTAACCCTAACTACAAAGTAGCTAAGTGATGAAAGGTTATACCTTTGGTCTTTAGTCCTTCTCTCCTTGCTCGTCGGAATGGTAGAAAGGCCTCACCTTGCTTGTCTTCTTCCGTCAAAGAAAGATCCACTTGAAAGCCACCACCTTTAGCTTCAACTCCAAGCTAGGAGTAACTAGAGTACAAGAAATGCTAAGACTTGAACCCTAGAAGTGAGTAGAGAAGATCAAGAGAGGGTTTTTCTCAAGCCCTTTTTGTTTCTCAACACATGAGAGGGAGAGAGCTTGAGGGAGAGGATGAGCAAGAGAGAGAAAAGATATGATAGAATGAAATAATAGTGAGCCATTCTCACTAATATGTGAGGATAATTTTAATTAGATAATTAGCTTGAAAATTGTCATGATAAATCATGAATTGACCATTATCATTTCATTTTTGCAAAGATCAAAGAGCATCTTCCAAATGAAATGATTATGGTCAAGTTGTCAACATGGTCAACAAGTCAATGAAGTCAAATTGTCAACAACAACCATGCACAATAATTAAGCTAATTATCAATTAACAATAATCCACACAAAAACAATAGGGTTAATAAAATGACAAATGCCATTAACCCAAAACAAGGTCCTCTCCCCCAATCTCAAGCAACTGTGCATACGCACCCGCATTCGTGATCCGAGGAACACGAATACCCTGAGAAAAACCAATCTCAAAACATATACTAGGATCCGGCTTAAACCAAAGCCCGCTAGTATAAACTGTCCGGACAGCAAACGTGCACAAGTGCGCGGATGCGAACGAACCCTGTCGCAAAACCATGCGACTTCTACTCGTTTTGCCTAAAGGCGAATAGCTCTCTGTGTGGGACTCTAAAGACTCGACACTACGCTGGCAGTGGGTTTAACCACAGACCGCAAGCGGCACTAGCTGTACGTAACGGTCCCCAGGTAGATGTCGATAAGAAGACTGACGAGGTGAACCCCATCTGCATTCCTACTGAGCCTGTATGTGACAGTCTCCGTACAGTCCGGTCTGTTCGTCTGATACATCGCATGGCGGGCCTAGGGGGGCGGTGAACGTCAGTCCCCTAATAGCGGTACAAGTCGTGTCGGAGTGTAGCCCAGAACACCCTGAGATAACACTGGAAACCTACCAGTATATCTCGCTTGCCCTGGCCAGGGACTACTCGTGTAATGGCTCTCCTAGACACAGCGCGATGTCAACCCCCAATACCGGGAGAGACGAATCCTGTCTAACCGTCACTGCCTCCAAGTGCTTCGGGACTGCACCCAAAAACTACCTGTTTGCACAGCTCCTTTGAGCCGTGGTAGGGTAGTAATCAAAGTGCAGTGGGAACACACTCGAGGCGAAGTGACAGTGTCAAGTCAGCGGACTAAGCTGTACTCATGTCACCTGGGAACTGATAACTGACGATAGGTATATTACCAACCAACAGTTCCCGACGAGTCCTGTCCAGTGTACTCGTAACCTAACGAGCACCCGCATACTATCCCAAGTACGACGTACTAACGGCTGTGGGACAGACCGTCTCCCACACTGGGATGAGAAGCGCATACGCTAGTCTACTCCGGAGTATCGATGCCCTGTCTCGATAGTCCAACGACCAGGGACCTGTATAAGGATGTGCTTATAGATTACCCAGCTCCCACGAGTGCGAGCGCCATCACAACGCTGGTAATCAAGCAAAGATCCTAAGGGCTCTACTAATATGTATACCAGCAATATGCTAAAAGAAACACATGCACATATTAAAGCAGAGACAAACCAAGTAGCATACTACCATTTCGAGCAAGATTGTATATACAACTGTGAATATCCCAAGCTTCCATCAAGTAATATACAAGCTAGTATGATACAGTAATGGCCTCTAGGGCATATACACTAACAGCTAGAGCCCGGGATTCTATTAGGACAGCGAGGAGACTTCATCATGGATCTAAGGAGGTGGAGGACCGAATCTACAAAGGTTGTATTTCCGTTCTTTTAGTTAAGTTGTTAACTAGTTTCATTGTTTCGCCTAAAATTCTAGTTAACGATCCGTATTAGGGTTTCTCTGCACATGTAATTTTTGAAATTGGCATGGTTGATGCCTTGTGAGACCTCATTAGTGTGCCTAGGAACCCTACAAAACTTAATTAAAATCTATCTATTCTATAAACCTAGTAAGCAAACAAAGGGTATTTTGGTGCAAAACTATATGGATTAGCAACCTAGTGGCCACAATCACAAGTAAACATCCTAGTTAAGCTATGCTTCACTAATTAAATATAATCTCATACAAACACGCACTAATCATGAAATTTATTTGTATAACAACTTAATTAGCATAATTAAAAGCCACTTTAGCAAGGTAATCATCTAGATTAAATTTGTAAAGCCACTAGATAGTAAACTACACTTAGCTAACTTAGTTAAGTGGTAAAAACCCTAACTTTAACCCAAACCCTTCTCTTTAAAACTCAAATCATACAATTAAAACTATTTCAACACCTAAATAAAATTAAATTAAAGCAATTAATCAACAAAGTAACCATTGGGTTAAGGTGTACACCTCAAGAATTTGGAGATCTAACTTGCTAACTTGGCCACCCAAAAATGCTATCTTGTTTCAAGATCCAAGCTAGTTTAGGCCAAGGAATTTGGTGAAGATTTAACTAGGAATTAGTGGGGGGTTTGTGGATTTTTAATGGGAAAAAATGAGGGTTTTGAGATGAAAAGAAGATGGAGAGATGGAGAAATGGAGAATGGGGCTGCTGAATTTTTTTCGGCCAGGAGAGAGAGAGAGAGAGAGAGGTGAGTGTGTGTGTGTGTATGGGTGTCAAGTCAAACTCCCCCATTACCTCATTTAT
This sequence comes from Agapanthus africanus, assembly GCA_030015575.1. Lineage (NCBI taxonomy): Eukaryota > Viridiplantae > Streptophyta > Magnoliopsida > Asparagales > Amaryllidaceae > Agapanthus > Agapanthus africanus. Next base: position 412,641,898 of record JASDDO010000001.1, read on the forward strand.
TGTTTCATTTTCTTAATTATCTTATTTCCTAGTTTTATCCTACAATTATCTAGAACCATGGAGAATAATTTCGAAAGAAAGAATATGTTACAAACTAAGTATTAAGTTGTCATGGTGCACTAATGTGTAATTAATCCATTCTAATTTGTAATTAACACTAATTAAATGTGCAAGTGCATGATTAAAATAATATTTAAAATAAATACTTAAGGAAAATAATTAAATAAACTAGCAATTAAGTAAGTAAGTAACAAAATACCCATACATAAACCATTACATAATTAAAGTAGGTTTAATTGTGTTTATGTGGAAAAATAACTATAACTAGGTTTTACAGAAAACGAATGTTGTATTACTAATTAACACATAATTATCCTAAACGAATTTTTAAAACGTTACAATCATACTGATTGTATATTACTTAATTGAAGCTTGGAATATACACGGATATAGTAACAGTCTTGCTCGAAATGGTAGTATGCTACCTGGTTTGTTTCTACCTCAATATGTACATGTGTTTCTTTTAGCATATCGCTCATACATATTGGTAGAGCCCTTAGGAACTTTGCTTGATTACCAGCGTTACGATGGCAGTCACACTAGTGGGGGCTGGGTAGTCTATAAGAACATCCTATATAGATCCCTAGTCATAGGATTATCGAGATAGGGCATTGATACTCCACAGTAGACTAGTGTATACGCTTCTCATCCCACCAAGGGAGATGGTATGTCCCACAGCCATTAGTACGTCGTACTTGAGATAGTATGCAGGTGCTCATTAGGTTATGAGTACAGTGGACAGGACTCGTCGGGAACTGTTCGTGGGTATTATACCTATCGTCGGGTAGCAGTTCCAAGGTGACATGAGTACAGTTTAGTCCGTCAACTTGGCACTGCTACTTCATCTCGAGTGTGTTCCCACTGTACTTTGATTACTACCTTACCACGGCTCAAAGGATTCGTGCAAACAAGTAGTAGTTGGGTGCAGTCCCGAAGCACTTAGAGGCAATGGCGGTTAGATTGGATTCGTCTCTTCGGGTATTGGGGATTGATATCGTTCTGTGTTTGGAAGGCCATTACACAAATTCCTTGGCCAAGGCAAGCGAGATTTACTGGTACTCCAGTACTTTCTTAGGGTGTATTGGACTACTCTCCGACACAACTTATTGCGCTATTAGGGTTCTGAAGATTACCACCGCCCTAGGCCCGATATGCGATACTCTTAGACGAACAGACCGGACTGTATAGAGATTGTCACATAGCGGCTCAGTAGGAGTTCGGATGAGTTAGTTCATCGGCCTTCTTATCGATAGATACCAGGGCAGCTGTTACGTGCAGCTAGTACCGCTTGCGGCTTATTATTAAACCCACCGCCAGCGTAGTGTCGAGTCTTTAGAGTCCCACATAGAGAGTTTTCCAGCACCGGACAAAAGGTGTAGAGGCCGTATGGTTTTACGACAGAGCTTCGATCACTTACGTGTACTTCTGCATGTATGATGATCGGGCGGATAATACTAGTGGGATTTGGTTTAAGCCGGATCCTAGTATTATACTGATGGATTTGTTTCTTCTCTTTGTATTCGTATTCTTCGAAATACGGATGCGGGTATGTATATACGGATGAGGGGCATTCTCGTAATTATTCGGAAAAGCTTCTAGAAAGGGACACCTCATTTAGGGTTTGATTTCTTTTATGAATTAAACATAAATGAGATGAGGAAATGAGGTGGAGATATCTGTTGGATGAGGATGACTCATTAGGTTGACAAAAGATTATGCATGACTCACCTTTGAGATATTTTGAACCATGGTTGATATTTGTGAGAGATTTTGACTTGATTAGATATTTTATCTCTTAAAATATAAGTATAGTTCATTATTTTCAATAGGAGGGAAGCCATGCCTTTTTGTAGTTCATTCTTCACTAAGTTTTCCTCAAGTCTTCTTCTTCTTCCTCTAAATCCTAAAAGTCTCATGGGTTGAGAAACCAAGGGTTCTAAGAGACAAGCCACTCCATCTTCTTTCTCTACATCACCTAGGCCTTCTAGTTTAGCGAACTAGAAGCCGTAGTTACCTCGGATTTGAGGTAAGAGCTCGGACTATAAACACTCGGGTGGATCGTCTTTGACTCGAGGAGGCCGTCGAAGTTCCTTCGACCCTTTCCACTCCTTGGAGCCGACGACGAGGTAGAGAATAGCGATGAAGACCCGAAGGACTTGGTATCGTGAGGTATAACTTCTTTCCAAGTAGTTATGTAGGGTTACTTAGCACGGCAGCAAGGTTTCGAGAGGCATCGTCCTTACCGTTTTCAAATATTTTTCCATTCTAAACAACCCTAACCCTAGAATCTTAACTAGAGATTTAAACAAACATCATGCAAACACCTTTGCATGTAAATTGAATAAGGTATACAACCTTTGTAGACCGGTCCTTCACTTCTAAAGCTCCGTGTAGTAGTCCCTTCGCTGCGAGTTGTGATCTCCCGAACTCTAGTATGGGTTCCCTTAGAGAAATGAACAAGCTTGCTCAAAGTCTTCGAGGCCGAAGATGATCTACGTCGAGGAGACTCAAGCTCATGCTACCTTTTCACTAAATTAGGTTTTACTGAAGCAAACACCCTAAACTAAATGGCTAATAGTAGAAGATAATGAAGTAGGAAGTGGGCTCTCTTTAGATTTATTTTTCTCACAATATTTTCTCACCTTGAGAAAAGCTAGTGAGCTTTCTCATTAAGGAAGAAGAAGCTCAAGTGAAGAAAGAGAGAATATACTCATGAGGTGAGAATATGAACCATGGGTGAGTTAGTGTCATACACTAACTCATGTAGAGAGTTAATCATGGCTAATGAATAATGGTTAGGTTAATAAATATCTACAGGTAAAACAAAATTAGTGGACTTGGTCAACGGTTCCACAAGCTTCTACAAGCTTCAACAATGTGACTAATTACCATTAATTTTGATTAACTTAGATAAATATAAACCCATCACATTATTAAGCATGGTGTAAGTCTCATACACCCATGTCACATGTGGCATCAAGCATAACACATAATAATGTACACTAATATATATCACATATATACTATATGCACACTAGTGAGAAAAAGAAATGTTTAAGTGAGTTAATATTAGTTAATCTAAATTAATATATCACTTATTATTATACATTAAATTATCAAATCAACACTTGATTTAATAATCCGGCTATATCACATACAACCGACTAATATCATATGAATCAACTTATCGAATCAACACTTGATCCGATAACCCAACAATATCTCATATAACCGACCGATATCACATATCGCGAGAATCGAATGCGGTATCACATACGCACACTAATCTCGGTCCCGCACATATCACATATGCGCTCCTACTTCGTTTCGCATGAACCAGGAAACCTCTGTGTAGGACTCTAAAGACTCATCAATATGCCGGCAGTAGGTGATGATCATATCAAACACCCACAAGCCGCAAGCGGTCTGCTAAACGTAACGGCCACCTGGGTATTGAGCGATCAGAAGATCAACAAGCAAGCCTGCTCGTACTCCTGCGAATCCACTCAGTAACACTACCGTACAGTCCGGTCTCTTCATCTGATATGTCGCATATCATAGCCTGGGGGTAGTATAACGTCAGACCTTAATAGCCTGATAAGTTATGCTGATGCAAGGTCCATAACTGTTCAGGAAACTAATGATAACACTTACCAGAAAATATCAGCAACCCGGGCCAGGGATTTTATGTTATGGCCAATCGAGCATAGCGCAACATCAACTCCAATTACCGAGAGAGACGAATCCCTTCCTATCGCTCATTGCCTCCATGTGAATCGAGACTGTAACCAAAAACCACCTTTTTGCACGATCTATTGACCATGGTATGGTGAAAATCAAAGCACAGTAGGAGTCACACAAGGCTCTATGACGATCTCGGGTCGACAGACTAACCTGCACCAGTGTCACCAGAGAACTGCTATCTGACGATAGGTATAATACCATCTAGGAGTTCTTAGCGAGTCCGTTCAGTGTACCCAGTCTCCACTGAGCTCCCGTATACCTTCTCTTATGTCAAACACCAATGGATGTGGGATCATCCATCGCCCATCATATGGGTCAAGAAGCGCATACACAAGTCTACTCCGGAGTATCGATGCCCTATCTCGATACTCCAACGGCAAGGAACAATTATAGGGTGTACTTGTGGACTACCCTTGGCCCCACTAGTATGATCTCCATCATAGTCCTGGTAGTCAAGTACACATCCTGAGGGCTTTATCAACATGTGAGACAAGACAGCATCACTTTTACAAGTCAACATGTTAAGACAAAGTGCAACCAGATAGCATACTATCATGTCGAGCAAGAAAGTCCTCCCTATATATGTCCAAGCATTCACTACAATATACATCATATGTACAGTAGCGGCCTCTAGGGCATACATATAACTAACAATCTCCCACGTGCACTAAGGCCATTTGTTGCAGTATCTCATACTCAACAATTTAGCAGTGGTTGTAGTATCCCATACTCAACCATCCCAAAATCTCTCAAATAGTATTTAGGTAAGCAGGACTTGGTGAGTGGATCCGCCGTGTTAACCTCAAAATCTACTCTCCTTACCTAAATACCGAAGAGATCAGCCATCTCCCTGATCAGGTGATACTGTCCTCAGAATATGTCTGGATCGATGATGGGACAGGTGTTCCTATGCAAAAGCCATAACTCCATTGTAGTCACAATAACAATTATTGGACGCTCAATGTGGGAACCTTGTTAATCTCAAGAACAAGAAATGTCCAGACAACCACTTTGGTAGTATCGTTGGTAGCAATGTATTCAGCCTTCATCGTCTAGTCTGCCACGGTATCTAGCTTGGAACTCTTCCAATCATATCGTCCCTCCAATAAGGGTAAAAACAATCCCTGTAACTGACTTTCAGTCGACCTTATCTCTCTGGAAGCTCAAACCAAGAACATTCTTTTAGTGCTTCTTAAGCACTTAAGAATGTCCTCCACAGTTGTCCAGTGATTCTCCCAAGATCCGATTGATTCCTTATCACTATACCTAGTGAGTCATCTACATCTGGTCTGGTACATAACATCGCATACATGATAGAGCCTACTGCCGAAGCATAGGGTATCCCTAGTACGCGAGCTCTCTCCAAATCAGTCTTGGAAGACATCTTTTTAGAGGGAGCGATCCATGAGTAAGTGGGCGAACCACCACGCTTAGAATCGTCCATACTAAACCCTTTTAGTATGGTGTTAATGTACCTAGATTTAGGACACTCCCAACATCATCCACCTTGATCTATCATCATAGATCATAATCCATAAGATGTAGTAGGTATCATGCAGATCTTCCATGGAGAATCCTCGTGATAAGAGGAGCTTGACCGAGTGTAGCATAGGAAACCATTTCCTATCAAGAGTATGTCATCTACGCATAATACGTGTAAGACAACCTCGCTCTCTAAAACCTTCTTATATATACAAGGTTCATCTACCATTTTGATGAAGTCAAACTCGTTGACTGTCACATCAAAACAGATGTTCCAACTCCGTGATGCGTGCATTGATCCTGATGGACTTAATCATAGCTTTGAAAGTCTCAACTTTTCAATCTACACAAAGAATCTTCTCAAGATCCATTTGCTCCCGATAAGTTTTACCCCTTCATATGCAACATACAAAGTCATACTTTGTTGGTGTACATGGATTCCATCTTTGATCGCATAACATCTGTAAGTACACGGTAGCGCCCCGGCCGTCTAACAGACGCCAAATGCGGAACAAAAACTTTTACAACTGGCGCTATCGTATACTATAACCCGGATATGCCATTAAAGCTAAACTAAAAAACTACAAAGTGGGTAGAAATGTTATACCGAATGATCTGAGTCCTTCGGTCTTCAACCATCATCCCACGCTTTGTTGTGGCTGCTCCGATCTTCTGAATCTCCAGTCTCCTCGTCCAGGTGGCACCACGTCGACGGATCTTTAAACGGGCTCCCGCCTCTGAACCGAGGCAACTCGGTCGTCAAGTTTGCTAAAAGAGATGACCAAGATGATGTAGAGAACGAGTAGAACACTTTGTCTCACTTCGTCCAAAGCCATGGACGAACGGTTAATGAAGTTGCCTTTTGGATCGGGTGAAATGAGAAATGAGGCTATCTAATTTCCATAAATCCAAAACTATAATCTTTTCCAAATCAACAACCATACTCATTTCAAGAGAGGGGCCGTCCATTTATCAAGAGGGGGGAGGTGAGTGTAGGAACAAAGGAGGTGACCACAACATTAATGAATAAGAATGAGTCATTTAAACACCTTGCATTATCATTAATGCACTAATGAATCATCTAACCTAGTCATGCTATCATTAAATGAACAATTAATGCAACCAATGAATTAACAACACCTCATCATCCTAGTCACCATCTAGAATCTTCCACACTCATCAAGAAAAGATAAATCGGTCTTTAAGCTAATGATAAAGACAGGCGATAGAAAACTGGAAACTGGAAACTTCCAAAAGCGATCCCGAAATGAATTTAAGGATAACCCCGTAACAGTATAAACATACCTGCATTTGTATTACAACCGAATACAAATGCAACTGAGACAAAGATATTATATCTACACAGTATAATACTCGGATCCGGCTTAAACCAAAGCTCACAAGTATTATCTGCCCGAAATACGACACGTGCGTAAACGCACGTGCATTTTCCGAACCCTTCCATAAAACCATACGGCCTCTACAATGTTTCGCCCGAACTTGGAAAGCTGTCTGTGGGGGACTCTAATGACTCATCAACACACTGGCACTGGGTATAACCACTAGCACGTCAGAGGTACAAGCTGTACATAACGGTTGCCTATGTATTGATTGGAAAGGAAGCTGACGTGCGAACTCATCCTTAAACCCTACTGAGCCTGACAGTGACAATATCCGTACAGTCTGGTCCGTTCGTCTAAAGAGTATCACATACCGAGTCTAGGGCATGGATAAAGTCAGACCCCTAATAACGCGATAATTCGTGTCGGTATGAAGCCCATCACCTCCTGAGAAACTACTGATCCAAATCAGTAATTCTCCACTACCTCAGCCGAGAATTTCTAGTGATGGCCACCCGTGCACTGTGCGACATCAACCCCTAATACCGGGAGAAACGAATCCCCGACGATCCGCTCGCTGCCTCCATGTGGCTCGGGACTGTACCCAACTAAAACCTGTTTGCACGTCTCCATTGAGCATGGTAGGGTAGTAATCAAAGCACAGTGGGAACTCACACGAGACAAATGACGATCTCAGGTCGACAAACTAACCTGTACACATGTCACCAGGGAACTGCTATCTGACTATATGTATAATACCAACTAGCATGTTCCCGGCGAGTCATGTCCGGTGTACTCATAACCTAATGAGCACATGTATACATCATAGATAATCCAGCTGACACCAGTGGCTTGTGAGACCGGCCACCGCCCCTCGTCGGGGTCTCGACTGTATACACTAGTCTACTCTGGAGTATCGATGCCCTGTCTCGAAACTCCCACGACTAGGGACACTTTAAGGATGTGCATATAGACCCCAGTTCCCACGTATATGATCACCATCATATTACTAGCAGTCAAGCAGGAATCCTATGGGCTCTATCATCATGCAATAATGAACTAAAGCATATATACGATGATAAAGACAAACCAGATAGCATACTATCATCTCGAGCAAGACTGTCATATCGGTATAGGTCCTCCCTCAATCATTGCAATCACGTACCTGCGATCCAATAATTGACTTTGAGGGCACTATATCCAACAATCTCCCACTTGCACTTAAGGCTAATTATTGCGATGTCGCATACTCACAGCCCGTGTGATAACGAACATCCAACTCCTCTACTAACCAGTTTCACAAAGCTCGTTTGTAAAACTATTGTGTTCGAGAAATAGCCTCAGTGAGTGGATCCGCCCTGATGTTTCTTTCTATGTCTCTCTTAATCTCAAGTTCGCGGAGAACGCCATCTCCCGAATCGAGTAATACCTGTCTTAGAATATGTTTGGATATCTGATGGGACCTAGTTCATAAATGAATGTTAGTTATATGTATGCCCTAGAGGCCATTACTGTACACTGGATGTATATTGTAGTGGATGCTGAGACATATATAGGTAGGACTTTCTTGCTCGACATGATAGTACGCTATCTGGTTGCTCTTTATCTTAACATGTATACTCTCTGTCTCTCTGATTACATGTTGATAAAGCCCTTAGGATGTGTACTCGACTTCAAGGACTATGATGCAGATCATACTAGTGGGGCCTGGGTAGTCAATGAGTACATGCTTCATTGTTCCTAGTCGTGGGAATATCGAGACGGGGCATCGATATTCCAGAGTAGACTAGCGTATATCTTCTCGACCCATGCGATGGGCGATGGATGATCCCATATCCATTGGTGTTTGACATCGGAGATGGTATGCGGGTGCTCAGTGGAGACTGGGTACACTGAACGGACTCGCCGAGAACTCCCAGATGGTATTATACCTCACGTCAGATAGCAGTTCTCTGGTGACACTGGTACAGCTTAGTCTGTTGACCTGAGATCGTCATAGAGTCTTGTGTATCTCCCACTGTGCTTTGATTTCCATCCTACCACGGCTCTACTGAGTCGTGCAAATAGGGGGTTTTTGGGTACAGTCCCGATTCACATGGAGGCAATGAGCGATAGGAGGGGATTCGTCTCTCCCGGTATTGGGGGTTGATGTTGCGCTATGCTCGACTGGCCATAACAGGAAATCCCTGGCCAGGGTTGCAGTGACCTACTGGTAAGTGTTATCAGTAGTTTCACACATGTCATGGACTTCACGTCGGCATGACTTATCGAGCTACTGGGGTCTGACGTTTACCAGCCCTAGGCGAGATATGCGGCATATCAGACGAACAGACTGGACTGTACGGTAAGTGTTACTGGTTGGATTCACAGGAGTGTGAGCGGGCTTGCTCGTTGATCTTCTGATCGCTCAATACCCGGGTGGCCGTTACGTTTAGCAGACCGCTTGCGGCTTGTGGGTGCTTGATATGATCATCATCCGCTACCGGCGTATTGACGAGTCTTTAGAGTTCTACACAGAGGTTTCCTGGCTCAAGCGAAACGAAATAGGAGCGCATATGAGATATGTGCGGGACCGAGAATAATGCGTGTATGTGATACCGTATTTCATTCTCGCGATGAATGTGTCGAATGGTTGTATGCGATATAACCTAGTTATCGAATCAAGGATTGATTCGATAAGCCGATACATTGGATACTAGCCGGTTATATGCAACATGACCGGATCATTGAATCAAGTGTTGATTTAATGATTTAATGTATAATTATATATTTGATATATTACTTTGCATTAGCTGGTATTGGTTCACTTTAAATGGATTTTCTCACTTGGATTGTGCAAGTTGTATATGTGATATACTTTTATGCACAAGATTGTATCATGTTTGATGATACATGCAAGCTTGGGTTTGTGTAAAGAATTGACCATGGTTATATGAATGGTTAGGGTTTCATTTTATTTACTTATTCATTTATTTATTCTTTTTGTTTATTTTGGAAAAAGGAAATGATAAAGAAATTGAAATGGGGTCTTGATTTGTTTGTAGTTGAAGATTCTTGAAACTTTGATTAAGCAACCATTTTTTCTTCATCTCCAAACCCAACCATTCAACTAACTTGGGTTGACTCTCTACACATAACCATGGTTACTATCATGATAAGTATCATTTTATTTGATAATTTAAATATACTTATCATATTCTTTTTCTTCATCTTCTTCTTCTTCAACATGAGAAGAAAGCTTGCTACATCAATGGTGATTGATGAAAAAGTGTGGGAAATCCAAAACTAAAGTCTACCCACTTCCTATTTCTTCATCCTCTACCTCTTGCCAAGTAGTATAGGGTGTTTCCTTCACAAGATTTCTTGACTTGGTGAAGTTGGAGCTTGATCTAGCGATGCCTCGACGCAGATCATCTTCGGCATCGTCGTCGATGACCTAGCCCGTTTTTCCTCCGATGAAGCCGACACTAGAGCCCAAGATACGATTTGGACAGCGAGGGGACTTCATCACGGAGCCTAGGAGGTGGTGGACCGGATCTACAAAGGTTGTAGCTCCTTCCCTTTAGCTATATTTCCGTTTACTTGCTTGCATCGCCTATATATCTAGTTAACGATCCGTATTAGGGTTTGTAGGCACAAGGTTTTTTTTGATTTGTGCATGTTTGATCACTTGTGAGACTCCATTAGAGTGCCTAGGAACCCTACAGTGGTATCAGAGCCTAGCTAGAGCCTTAGGCGAAGTCCTGACGGAGTTAGAAGTCCGATCGACCCAAAACCTCGACTTTAAAAATGCTCTCTGGACATTTCTGTAAAATATGGATTTTTGTAGATTAAAAATATTCAGAAAAATCAGCACGAAGATCTAAGGGTTACTGTAAAATTCGAGGGCCTGATTCCATAAAGGCGCCGCAGATCCGCGGCATGAGCATGCTCATGCGGCGGTTCCGCGGCCATTTTGTCGTTTTGTGCATCCAATTTTGCACAGTAATTCTTAGTTGTCTGTGCTGGCTTTCCTGGGGATTTTTAATAATTTTTTCCAGAGTTTTATTTTCTGGGTTGTATTAGGAACTCAGTGTATCGATCGGATTGTCTAATTTTGTCAGTGTGTTTTTCCGGGTATTTTAGAATATGTTAAAAAGTTCGACCGGATATAAATACCCACTTTTTCCCCTGCCGGGAAATTTCCAATTGTTGGATTTTTCCGTAGTTTAACGATGTTCTAAGTAGTGCAAGTAACGCGATGGACCCTCTAGAAGACAACAAACCTTAACTCGATTATGTGACCGTCTTGAACTGCCCTTTGAACCTTCGGGTTTGGGGCAGTACGGCATGCCACATGTGAGGCGTTGGCTTGACCCTTCTACGGCTGGACCGTTGGTACTGAGGCACGAACTGAATGTTGTTAGACTTATTTCATGTGTTGAGCTGTTTCGGGAAAACTTGGGTGTTCGAATGTTCAATCGGAATGTTTAACATTTTCTGTTTATCCGGAATATGATACAACAGTTGGAATTCACAAAAGTTATGTGATAACTGAATGAATGTTATAAACATAGCACTTTAGTCTCACTTGATCATTTGCCACGGAATTTTGATGTGATCAAAAGTCCGTCGCAATCACGTAGTGTACGCGGATACTCGCCGGGTAAACTTAATAGATAGCCTCACTCCATAGCCCCGACCAAGTGACTGTAGGAGAACCCCGTCTCCGAAAGCATCCCTTCGGGTGCTCGCGGTAGCGGTGTTCCGCCTTGGTGCACTTCGTCGACGGTTTCGGGGGTGCGGCCGTCTACTAAAGTTTGCGACGAGCATTCGATCAAAATGTCGGGAATCCTGTTGAATTGCCCGACTTGATATTGAAAAGTGTTTTCGATAATGAGACTAAAATGCGGGGTTTATAATTTTTAGGCATTAGATGTCTAAGTAATTCATTTGGTTAGGCATGCGATGTCTAATGAGATTGCGGATTCCAACTATTGTAGTTTTACACTTTCTTTTCTGTGACCGTAAGTGTAATATGTGATATCGCCGGTTTCGTTGCTATATGTCAACGACAATTAGGATGCGCATATTTACTTACGTTGATGACATGTGATGTTATGTGTTGCTGGATATGTTATATTGGATCGTCGTGTTTGAATAGCCGGGGTTTTTTTTATGTGAGATGAGTGTTTTTCATTTTTCATTCATGTAAAAACTTGTATGTAATATTCTTTTATTGGGGCACTTCCAGGTTGCGGAAGTTGTCACCGTTGATGTATATTATTTACTTTTCTGCACTAGGATAGACCCAAGGAGGGGAGCACAAGTAACCGGGTTCTGGGGTCCAGTGGGAGACCAACTCGAGGAGTCGAGTCCGGGTCTCCTAACCCTAGAATTGGTAGGGTTGCTTGCCGCTCTCGTAAGGGTCTAGGGGTGTGGGATTGGCTATTCATCACGACCGTGGAATCCGTGTTTTATACTGGCTCGTATTGAAAACACGGACGTCCTAGTATATCCAATATTTCATATGTTTCTTCTGCTGTGATTTATCTGTGATCATGTGATGTTCTGTGACAGATATTATATATAGTATATATGATATATTATATAAACGTTGCTTTTGTTTTACACCCGCGCTAGCCCTGCCCCGCTCTGCCGTTAGTTACCTAACCTAACGGTGCACGAGGGGACATCGAGGCGAATGCGGATGGCATAAATGTACGTCATATTTATCTGTGATGTTTAGGTAATTTAAATGATGGGATATTCATTAATGAGATTAATGAAAGAAAATAAACCTAATTGATATTGTGGAATCGAATTTCAAAATAAAAAAAGGTAGCTACAGTTCGTACTTTGCATCGCGGTGTTCATTGTAGAACATCCTGCACCTTATTCGATGGGGAAAGGACCGAGATCCCTTTACCGGGAGTGACTCCTTTAGCAATAACTGGCAGATGTTACACACTCGGTTTGTCTTTTGATCGCTTCTATAGTTTCTGCTTTGCACAGTGATATATATGATATATCCCGCACCTCATTCGACGAGGAAAGGGCCGACGATCCCTTCACCGGGAGTGACCCCTTTAGCAAAACTAGAAAAACCTCGAAAACATTCCATTTAAAAACCATTTGATTCCGCAACGAGATCAAGTTCAAAGCGTTAAAGGTTTTCACAAAAACCATTCGCAACCCTCCGTCATTTTAGGAAGTAGAGTACTTAATATTCGTGCTGTGTTTGTTGACCATAGTCAAGGCACAGTGTACGGTAGCTAAGTGATGTCTTCCTACACCGCATATGATGCGATTAGTTAGGACAGTCGCATGACTTTGTTGACCTTAGTTAAGGGTCATGTGGGTGGGTCTAATTAATCACGAAATGACGGGTAGAACTTGACTAGTACTTATGATTTGTTGACCATAGTTAAGGTCATAGGTGCTAGGGGTAAAAACCTTTATCGGGAGTTTCAAGTATTGAAATTTGCAATGAGATTGCATACCTTCTATATGATAGTTGGATCCCGATACCCACTGCGAGTAATTGTTACTCCTGGGAGAGTTTTGCACTTTACAATTAGCCGATCAAGTAGATGTCTAGAAAGGTGTCAACGGGGTTACGCCTCTGGGAAAACGAGGTTTACTGTAATTAGGTCCGTGCGAAAGCACGGGGAACCTCCCTCAAAGTACCGACACTGACCTGGCTGAAAGATTGACGAAGTTGTAGAGTGTAATTAATTCCGGCTAGTCTTTCCTTTTAGGGTTTGAAGGAAGATTTGATAAAAACAGTGGGAGCCATCCTGATTAGATAAAATATATAACCAATCTAATCTTACAAGAGCGCACGCAGAGTGTTTTCTTCTCTCTCTCTCCTGGTAGCGACCATATCACGCCTTAATCAAGATAATAATACGGATGTATTGACCGAACCCGCTTGTTATACTGAGCTGGGGAACGTTGGTCCCGCTCCAACTTATAATTGTTATAAGACAGAGCAGGAAATAAGGGGAATACCAGAATTCCTATGCCGCCCAAACGAAGAAAGTGCATATGATGCACCTCCTTCGAGTGTGTTCATTATAAAGAACTGTTTCTCAGTATCCTCTGCATCCTGGGTATTCGATACCGGATCAGGATCCCAGATATGTAATCTGTTACATAGGGCTACAAAAGGGTAGAAAAACTGAGAACGGGTGATAAGTTTCATGAGGCAGAAAACGGGGCAAGTGTTGCAGCCAAGTCTGTTGGTCACTGTCACCCTGTATCCCAAATACATTGATTCTGAACGAATGTTAATAGATACCGAACCTGATATACAAAATCATATCAGTCTCTTTATTAGTAAAGAAAGGATATAATTTTGTATTGTTGGATAATGTTTTGAACATTTCCTATATCAAAAGTTGATCGGTTCAGGCACGTTATCTAAAAGCATTGACGTTCTAAATCAAACTACAGTTCCTTGTATATTGAACACACACAAGAGGAAGAGTTCAGAAATGAACAAATTCTTCTTGAGGTATTGTAGACTAGGTCACATCAAAGAGGCCCGACTGGCTGAAGTTACATAATAGATGCATATTTAAATCAGTTTGAATTTACATCTTGTGAAACTTGCCACTCATGTCACAAAGATTAGATGACCTTAACCCTGTTTATTGGAAACAGAGAAAGAGTTTGTAAACTCTTGGGACTGATACATGATGATGTATGTAAGGTCTCCTGTCTACACATGCCAGGACTGGTTCTTTATACTTCATTATATTCTCTGATAATCTCTCAAGATTCAGTCATATATTCCTGTTGAAATATAAGTCCGAACCTTTTGAGATATTCACAGAATATAAGTTAGAAGTAGAGAACCAGAATATGGGTATAAGTATTATGTCCTTTGATGAGATCAAGGAGGAGAATACTTGTGCATGGAATTCCTGGATTATTTTAAAGGAGAATTAGATTCTCTCTCAGCATTACTCCTCCGAATAACCATAGCACATTGGTGTATCGGGGCGGAGCAATCACACCCTATATGATAAGGTGTGCTCTATGACGAGTACTACTGAGTTACCTATTTCCTTTTTGGGAGTTATGCGCTTGAGAAGCTGCATACCTATTGAATTAGGTTTGAATCAAATCAGTGCTTACCACTCCATATGAGATATGGTATGGGAAGAACCCATCTCTTAAGCGAGTTAAGATTTGGGGTTGTCCGGCCTATGTTTAAAGCAAAATCCGGACAAGATCGAGGCAGGATCAGTTCTGTAGAACTGGAAAGGTTCCAGCTATACAAAACTGCAGTTGATGATTTGACAGAACCATAAGATTCTATAGTTCCCGACGAACCTCAGCCTCTCCGCCGATCTAGTAGGGTTCCTCATCCGCCTGAGAGATACCTCGGTCTCTCGATGACAGTGGCAGCGAGGATTGCATCATGAGATGATGACCCAACCAGTTTCGAGCAGGCCATCGAGAGTAGGGACTCTGTAAGAATGGCTGGATGCTTAGCGATCTGAGATGGAATCCATATACACCAGCAAAGTATGGACTTTAGCTGCTATATCTGAAGGGTTAAATCCCCATCAGGAGCAAGTATATCGTGAGAAGATTACTTGGTGTAGATGGAAAAGTTGAGACTTTCAAAGCTAGGCTTATTAAAGGTTTTAGTCATCAACCAGGCATGGATAATGATGAAACCTTTTTCCAAGTGACTATGATTAAGTCCATCCGGATCCTACTTAACATTGCTACATACCATAACTACGATATCTGGTGGTTGGGTGCCCTGACTGCTTTTCTAAATACTGATTTAGAAGAGAACGTCTATAAGAACACAGCCAGAGGTCTTCGTAAACAGTGGGAGCAGCGGAAACGTGTGCAAGTTGCTTTACATAATGAAGCAGGCATCGCGGAGTTGGAACGTCTGTTTTGATGTGATAGTCAAAGTGTTTGACTTCATCAAAAGGTAGACGAACCTTGTATATACAAAAGGGTAGTAGAGAATAAGGTGGTCATCTTCGTATTGTACGTAGACAACATACTCTTGATAGGAAAAGAGTTTCCTATACTACGATCGGTCAATCTCCTATTATCACAAGGATTCTCCAAATAGGATAAAGATGATACCTCCTAAATCCTGAGATTTGGACCTATGAGATAGATCTAAAGGGATATTGGGGTTCTCACTAGGTATAGTGAGATTGTATCAATCGATCCTGGGGAGAATCACTGGAAGTGTTCCAGGGTGATAAAGGCGACTGAATGTCAGTCACAGGCACTGTCTTTACCCTCAGTAAAGGGACGATATGTTGGAAGAGTTCCAAGCTCGATACCGTGGCAAACTAGACGATAAAGGCTGGTAACATCGCTATTAAAGATACTGCCAAAGAGGCAGTTTGGGTGTATATTGGTTCATAAGATGAACTAGGTTCCTGCCATTGTATGACAATGGAAGTGTGGCTTCGGCCCTGGAACCCTGGTCCCATCGGTGACCCAGACAAATTCTGAGACAGCATCACCTGATCATGGAGATAGTTGATCTCCAGGGTGATCGAGGTTAGGAGAGAAGACTCAGAGGACAACACGGCGGATCCACTCACGAAGGCCTTTTCCCAAAGAGAGACTCATATGGGATGGTTGAGTATTAGATACTGCGACCACTGCTACAGATGGCCCTAGTGCAAGTGGGAGATTGTTAGTTATATGTATGCCCTAGAAGCCATTACTGTACATTGGATGTATATTGTAGTGGATGCTGTGACATATATAGGTAGGACTTTCTTGCTCGATATGATAGTACGCTATCTGGTTGCTCTTTATCTTAACATGTATATTTTCTGTCTCTCTGATTACATGTTGATAAAGCCCTTAGGATGTGTACTCGACTTCCAGGACTATGATGCAGATCATACTAGTAGGGCCTGGGTAGTCAATGAGTACATCCTTCATAGTTCCTAGTCGTGGGAATATCGAGACGGGGCATCGATATTCCAGAGTAGACTAGCGTATATCTTCTCGACCCATGCGATGGGCGATGGATGATCCCATATCCATTGGTGTTTGACATCGGAGATGGTATGCGGGTGCTCAGTGGAGACTGGGTACACTGAACGGACTCGCCGAGAACTCCCAGATGGTATTATACCTCACGTCAGATGGCAGTTCTCTGGTGACACTGGTACAGCTTAGTCTGTTGACCCGAGATCGTCATAGAGTCTTGTGTGTCTCCCACTGTGCTTTGATTTCCATCCTACCACGGCTCTACTGAGTCGTGCAAACAGGTGGTTTTTGGGTACAGTCCCGATTCACATGGAGGCAATGAGCGATAGGAGGGGATTCGTCTCTCCCGGTATTGGGGGTTGATGTTGCGCTATGCTCGACTGGCCATAACAGGAAATCCCTGGCCAGGGTTGCAGTGACCTACTGGTAAGTGTTATCAGTAGTTTCACACATGTCATGGACTTCACGTCGGCATGACTTATCGAGCTACTGGGGTCTGACGTTTACCAGCCCTAGGCGAGATATGCGGCATATCAGACGAACAGACTGGACTGTACGGTAAGTGTTACTGGTTGGATTCACAGGAGTGTGAGCGGGCTTGCTCGTTGATCTTCTGATCGCTCAATACCCGGGTGGCCGTTACGTTTAGCAGACCGCTTGCGGCTTGTGGGTGCTTGATATGATCATCATCCGCTACCGGCGTATTGACGAGTCTTTAGAGTCCTACACAGAGGTTTCCTGGCTCAAGCGAAACGAAATAGGAGCGCATATGAGATATGTGCGGGACCGAGAATAATGCGTGTATGTGATACCGTATTTCATTCTCGCGATGAATGTGTCGAATGGTTGTATGCGAAATAACCTAGTTATCGAATCAAGGATTGATTCGATAAGCCGATACATTGGATACTAGCCGGTTATATGCAACATGACCGGATCATTGAATCAAGTGTTGATTTAATGATTTGATGTATAATTGTATATTTGATATATTACTTTGCATTAGCTGGTATTGGTTCACTTTAAATGGATTTTCTCACTTGGATTGTGCAAGTTGTATATGTGATATACTTTTATGCACAAGATTGTATCATGTTTGATGATACATGCAAGCTTGGGTTTGTGTAAAGAATTGACCATGGTTATATGAATGGTTAGGGTTTCATTTTATTTACTTATTCATTTATTTATTCTTTTTGTTTATTTTGGAAAAAGGAAATGATAAAGAAATTGAAATGGTGGCTTGATTTGTTTGTAGTTGAAGATTCTTGAAACTTTGATTAAGCAACCATTTTGTCTTCATCTCCAAACCCAACCATTCAACTAACTTGGGTTGACTCTCTACACATAACCATGGTTACTATCATGATAAGTATCATTTTATTTGATAATTTAAATATACTTATCATATTCTTTTTCTTCATCTTCTTCTTCTTCAACATGAGAAGAAAGCTTGCTACATCAATGGTGATTGATGAAAAAGTGTGGGAAATCCAAAACTAAAGTCTACCCACTTCCTATTTCTTCATCCTCTACCTCTTGCCAAGTAGTATAGGGTGTTTCCTTCACAAGTTTTCTTGACTTGGTGAAGTTGGAGCTTGATCTAGCGATGCCTCAACGTAGATCATCTTCGGCATCGTCGTCGATGACCTAGCCCGTTTTTCCTCCGATGAAGCCGACGCTAGAGCCCAAGATACAATTTAGACAGCGAGGGGACTTCATCACGGAGCCTAGGAGGTGGTGGACCGGATCTACAAAGGTTGTAGCTCCTTCCCTTTAGCTATATTTCCGTTTACTTGCTTGCATCGCCTATATATCTAATTAACGATCCGTATTAGGGTTTGTAGGCACAAGGTTTTTTTTCATATGTGCATGTTTGATCACTTGTGAGACTCCATTAGAGTGCCTAGGAACCCTACAATGAACTCCAAATCCAAACTAATTAGACTGTATCGATAACTGAACCTAATCTGTATCCAGCACCATACCTCCCACAGTATCCTCTTGGAGCACCTGTCCAAAATACTGTCCCTCGTCAGAGGGAAAACTGTAACTCTGACAATCACTCTGTCATTCATGTCACCTTTGAAGCATGGAATGATAACCGTCTCCCGAAGGAGGCTGCCGTCATCAAATCCGTTGAACATTCACTTGTATTCTAAAACTGCTTCCTTATGTTTCTCCAGGATTGGATTAATAATAACTTATCGCACCTAGTACAAAAAACAACATCTGGTGTGGTACTTGACTTTTCACGATTGACTCAATTGCCTAAGCAAGTGATCTGCCAATCATGCACATCCCTCTCTCCTTTAGTTTGTAAGACACCTTTAGAGAGGGTGACTCCATCACCTGCAGGTACATTACCATGCCAGGAGTCATCTATTCTAAAATACTATTAGAATACTGTCAAAGTACCCACATTGGTAAACTACCCAAATCTAGATCTAAAAACCATAGATCTAGTAACCAGAATGTCAGATATTATATCCATATCCTTTGTGAACAAACAACTGTGTGACGACCACAGTATAACCGATCGTAGTATAGGAATTTTACATCCAACTCTCTGTATGTCATCCAAATACAAAGACATCACACCTTACTACCTCCTTAACAGATCCATCCCCTATTCTGATGAAGTCAAACCCATGACTGTCACATCAAAAAATAGAAGATCTTATCTCCGCTATCTTTGCTCAAGCCTATAAATAGGCATAACCTACTTGCCCACTATGCTTCCGCTGCTCCCTCTGATTACGAAAACCCTCTGGCAGAATAATATATACGTCCACTTCTAAATCTAGTTTAGAACGACGCTATACTTAACCTCCTGCCGGGTCTCATAGCCTGGAACAACAGTAGTGTCAAGTCTGGGTAAACAAGAACCTCCCTGTCACTGTCCTTGAGGCTACCGGAGTACCCTTCGGGTGTCTTAGGTTACCCACCATATCTGCGGAGTGGCTATTGGAATGTCAAACCTGATTGAATATATAGTTCCTATTAAATTTTCCGTAATCGTTTGCGGTTCTGGAATCACTTCCAGTTCTACCATACTCCCACTGCTGTTTTCTGAAAAAATCCATTTTACTAAAACTGTGGCGAGTCAAGAACAATATCACAATTGATCTTCCAGATGGTAGAAAATCAACCCTCATCAAAGCCAGGGTCAACCCACAAACTGCCATTATAGAAACGTGCCTTAAGCTATCCAGAGTCTGGTTTTAAGCATAAGCTGGACAACTCACCGTACCTTAACATCGTTAAGATATGAACCATTCTATATCCAATATAGAAACTTTAGCACTTATTTAATTGGAACGAGATTCTAATCATGCAACTGTCTCCAGTGCATATGATCTTAATGGAGAGAGGCTAATCAGCATTACTCAACTTAGGAATCCATCCAATTATG
The DNA here is from genome assembly GCA_030015575.1 of Agapanthus africanus. Lineage (NCBI taxonomy): Eukaryota > Viridiplantae > Streptophyta > Magnoliopsida > Asparagales > Amaryllidaceae > Agapanthus > Agapanthus africanus. The sequence continues at coordinate 412,661,914 of JASDDO010000001.1, forward strand.
AGTAACCTGAAAGAAAAACAAGTTTCTCAAAAACATTACTATTATCTGAATACCAATCATAAGAATCTACATTTTCGATCTCTTTGAAGAATCCCGATACTTGCGACATCTGGTTCTCTACTTTATTCCTATAACCACAACTTCTTAAAACTTAGACATTGTATTTCTACGAAACACCTGTCTAAAAACTAGAGAAGTTACAAGTAAACAGAACAGAGTACGGGGACCTACCCCTTTGTCCTGATGGACACTGGACAACATACAATACTCTGTATAAGTCCGCTGAGTTGAATAACTCAAAACCTGTACGTTGTAGGTTGAAAACTGTACTTATGGTTAAGAACTACACCGTTGTTTCAATGCTCCTTACCCAATCGTATCTGATATAGGTAAATGTCACGGACATAATCTCAAAAAGTTAAATCTCACTTTATGTATAAAAATAAACTTACAGATATATCATTTTGAAATTGGTGCACAACAATGGATATTCAAAACCAAATACATGCCGTCTGGCAAAAACTGAGGCGACTTCCTCAAATATCACCAATTACAACGAATTCTGATAAAATGAGGATGATCACCTAATTCCCAATAACTTACACCCACTCATCATCTATAAAAGCATACAGATGTGAGAATCATACCTGGTAAATACATACCCTGGAGTAAGTATCTAATCGGGAAATCAGTTTTCCTTTAATAATGCACTGAAACATGAAAATGTTTCGTAGGGGTATCCTGATATTCTTAGTAATGCCTCTTCCATAATCCAATTCATGACTTTAACAATATATTTCTTTGCCATATCTCCAAATCCCTTTATTTTTTCTTTAGTCGTTACCTTATGTACACCATCGTTAGGCTAAATGGTTTTCTTCCTTCCCTACCGTTCGGCACCCGCCTATGGTTTGGAAGAAGACTATCCAGTAAGCATAATAGGTGTACTCTCCTAAACCAAGGAGTACTCGCATCTTGAGAGAAGGTGATGATAAAATACAACTGAATAATACCTTATTCTATTTCTCCGGAACTGGGGGGAAAAAACAAAGGTGAAATAGGAGTGGCAATGAAGTACGCAGTTTGGTTGTGAATGATAGCAGACGCAATTTACTTTGCCCTCCTGCTAATCCCTTTATTTTGTCTTTAGTTATTATCTTCTGTACACCCTACTTAGGCTAATTGGTTTTCTTCATTCCCTACCTTTCGGCACCAGCCTATGGTTTGGAATAAGACTATCCAGTAAGCATAATAGGTGTACTCTCCTAAACCATGGAGCCCTCACAACCTGAGAGAAGGTGATAATAAAAGACAACTGAATTAACCAATTCAATTTCTCCTGAACCTGGATCCATCCTCGAAGAAGTCCCTCCGAGTTCGTATATAACCATACGATGGATCTATCGAATGGAAGTGGATGTCCGTAGTAATACGGGGTGTTCTGAGAAATGCAAAGGGTAAAAGAAGGAGCGGCAATGACTTATGCAACTTTAGACAATCCAAAAGCCGGTATTTTAAGAAGGTTCGGTCAACTTGGTCACTGAGTCATAGTCTAGGATCGGTCAAAGGTCGCTGCCAAAGAGAGAGAAAAGAAACACTCCGCGTGCACTCTAACCTAGATCAGAATGGTTATCACTTTATCTAATCAGGAAACCTCCCACTGTACCGTCAAATTCTCCTCCAAACCTAAAAGAAGAATCAATCGGGATCACCCGAAGAGTAAACCAACTCATCAGTGAGAATCGGGATCCAACTCTCATCGCATGATAACGTGACGGAATCCACTCACGTTATCACACTCTAGAGGGTCTGCGCATAATTGGCAATTTTCATTTTCTTTAGAAACTCCCGATATGATTTTTGCCCCATGCTCTTATGACCTTGGCTTTGGTCAAAATGTCATAAGTCACATGCCAAGTTCTACCCGTCACTATCTAGGTCAATTTGAACCCACCCGCACATGCCCTTGACTTTGGCCAAAATGGCAGAACGACTGTCCCAAACCAACTCAAATATCTATGCTACAAATGAATACCCAGCAGCTACAAAACACTATACCTTGACTTTGGACAAAATTCATAGCTTGAATACTACTGAATACCCAAAAGAAATGACGGAGGGCTACGGCTGGTTTTTGGCGAAAAACCTTTAACGTATTGAACTGTAAGTCCACGGTAGCGCTCCGGCCGTCTAACAGACGCCAATTGCGGAACAAAACTTTTATAAACTGGCGCTATCGCTTACAATAACCCGGATCTGCCATTAAAGCTAAACTAACATATTGTAAAGAGGGTAGAATTATTATACCGAACGATCATCATCCGACGCTTTGTTGCGTTGGCTTCGATCTTCTAAAACTCCAGTCTCGTCGTCCAGGTGGCGCCACGTCGACGGATCTTTAAACGGGCTCCCGCCTCTGAACCGAGGCAACTCGGTCGTCAAGTTTGCTAAAAGAGACGACCAAGATATTGTAGAGAATGAGTAGAACACTTTGACTCATTACGTCTAAAGCTATGGACGAACGGTTAATGAAGTTGCCTTTTGGATCGGGTGGAAATGTGAAATGAGTATCTATCAAATTTCCATACACTTAAACTCTCATCTTTTTCTCTCAAGCAACCATCACCCTCACCATAGGGTGGCCGGCCATATATAAAGAGGAAGGGGTTGAGTGTAGGAACAAGGGAGGGTGACCATAAGCTATCATACTTATCACTTCATTAAAGAAAGAATGACACACAAATGACACCAAGTATGAACACAATAAATGAATCAATTAATGCTTAATAAGTCATGAAAACCTAGTCACCATATAATCAATGCAAAAGAATGAGTCACAAATCTTGAAGCTTCCACACACAATGACTCATCCTTAAGACGAAAAGATAAATCCGTATTTAATCGAATGTTAAATACGGGTGATAGAAAACAGGAAACTGGCAACTTCCAAAAGTGATCCTGAAACGAATTTCAGGATAACCCCGTAACAGTATAAACATACCCATATTTGTATTACGACCGAATACAAATGCAACTGAGACAAAGACATTATATCTACACAGTATAATACTGGGATCCGGCTTAAACCAAAGCCTACCAGAATTATCTGCCCGAAAAATGACACGTGCGAAAATGCACGTGCATTTTCCGAACCCTGCCATAAAACCATATGGCATCTACAACATTTCGCCCGAACTTGGGAAAGTGTCTGTGGGGGACTCTAATGACTCATCAATACACTGGCACTGGGTATAACCACTAACACGTCAGAGGTACAAGCTGTACGTAACGGTTTGCCTATGTATTGATTGGAAAGGAAGCTAACGAGCGAACTCATCTATAAACCCTACTGAGCCTGACAGTGACAATATCCATACAGTCCGGTCCATTCGTCTATGAGTATCGCATATTAAGCCTAGGGGGCCGGTAAACAACAGACCCCAAATAGCAGCATAAGTCGTGTCAGAGAGCAGCCCAGAACACCCTGAGATACTACTGGAATACCTTCCAGTAAATCTCGATTACCCTGGCCATAGATTTCGTGTAATGGCTCTCCTAATCACAGCGCGATCTCACCCCCAATACCGGGAGAGACGAATCCCCGAAGATCTGCTCACTGCCTCCACGTGGCTCGGGACTGTACCCAAAATATACCTGTTTGCATGACTCCTTTGACCCGTGGTAGGGTATAAATCAAAGCACAGTGGGAACTCACATGAGACAAATGACGACCTCAGGTCGATGAACTAACCTGTATACATGTCACCAGGGAACTGTTGTCTGACGATATGTATAATACCAACTAGCATGTTCCCGGCGAGTCCTGTCCGGTGTACTCATAACCCAATGAGCACCTGTATACATCTTAGGTGATTCAACTGACACCAGTGACTTGTGAGACCGGCCACCGCCCCTCTTCGGGGTCTCGAATGTATACACTAGTCTACTCCGGAGTATCGATGCCCTGTCTCGAAACACCCACGACTAGGGACACTTTAAGGATGTGCTTATAGACCCAAGCTCCCACATATATGATCACCATCATACTGCTGGTATTCAAGCAAGAATCCTATGGGCTCTATCAACATCTACATGATGATAATGACAAACCAGATAGCACACTATCATTTCGAGTAAGACTGCTCTATCGGTATAGGTCCTCCCTCAATCATTGTAATCGCGTACTTGCGATCCAATAATTGACTTAGAGGGCACTATATCAAACATGAACTTGATCTCGTTGAAGGATCCTGATAGCTTTTTATAAAAATATAGTGGCGAAAACCATTTGCTAAAGAGGTCACTCCTGGTGAAGGGATCTCGGCTCTTTTCTCGTGGAATGAGGTGCAGGATATTCTAACTGAATACCGCGATGCAAAGCAACTTGTAATCGACTATAGTGAAGTTATTACCCTGATGTAAACTTCTGCCCAAGGGGTCACTCCCGGTGAAGGGATCTCGGCCCTTGCCTCGTCGAATGAGGTGCAGGATATTCCAACTGAATACCGCTATGCAGAACAAAAGGAAACATCTTTGTAATAACACCTTTTAAAATTTGTTCCAACAACATCAAATATAAGTTTGTTTTCCTTTGCATTGATCAGAATCAATCCAGTCCCATCAATTAATCACACCAGAAAAGAACGAAAATAAAATGTACGTATATGCCATCCGCATTCGTCACTGGGTCCCGTCATCACCCGTTAGGTTACTTAACTAACGACAGAGCGGGGACTGGACTAGCGCGGGTGTAAAACATATACAATGTCTAATAGTATATATACCAATATACAATAATCGCTCCAAGCGTGATAATATGCAACATTACAGAAAAGTAATAAGCATCACAGAACAATACAGATAATCTGGGATCCCCGGGTTTCACAGAGCCGCTACTGAAACCCGACGTTCCCCTGGTCGTGTGTGTTGGATATAGTGCCCTCAAGGTCAATTATTGGATCGCAGGTACATGATTGCAATGATTGTGGAGGACCTATACCGGTAGGACAGTCTTACTCAAGATGATAGTATGCTATCCGGTTTGCCTTTATCAGTCGTGTATAGGTTCAGGTGACTGATCACGATTACACTTTGATAGAGCCCTTAGGATCTTGCTTGACTACCAACAGTATGAGGGCGATCATATACGTGAGAGTTGGGGGGTCTATAAGCATATCCTTAATAGTGGTCCCTAGTCGTGGGAGTTTCGAGACAGGGCATCGATACTCCGGAGTAGACTAGTGTATACAGTCGAGACCCCGACGAGGGGCGGTGGCCGGTCTCACAAGCCACTGGTGTCAGTTGGATCACCTAAGATGTATACAGGTGCTCATTGGGTTATGAGTACACCGGACAGGACTCGCCGGGAACCTGCTAGTTGGTATTATACATATCGTCAGATAGCAGTTCCCTGGTGACATGTGTACAGGTTAGTTCATCGACCTGAGGTCATCATTTGTCTCGTGTGAGTTCCCACTGTGCTTTGATTTCTACCCTACCACGGCTCAAAGGAGTCGTGCAAACAGGTAGTTTTTGGGTACAGTCCCGAGCCACATGGAGGCACATGAGCGGATCGGCAGGGGATTCGTCTCTCCCGGTATTGGGGGTGGAGGTCGCGCTGTCTCTAGGAAAGCCATTACACCAAGTACTTGGCTAAGGCAGGTGAGATTTACTGGTAGGTACTCCAGTAGTATCTCAGGGTGTTCAGGGCTTGTCTCCGACACGACTTATACAGCTATTGGGGGATTGACGTTATTAGCCCCCTAGGCCGGATATGCGATACTCATAGAAGAACGGACCGGACTGTATATACATTGTCACTGTTAGGCTCAGTAGGGTTTCTGGATGAGTTCGCTCATCATCCTCCCTTGAGGTCAGTCCATGGGCAGCCATTACGCATAGCTAGTGCCGCTGACGGCTTGTGGTTAAACCCACTACCAGGGTACTGACGAGTCATTATAGTCCCCCACAGATAGTTTCCCAAGTTCGGGCGAAACGTTGTAGAGGCCGTATGGTTTTATGGCAGGGTTCGGAAAATGCACGTGCTTTTGCGCACGTGTCATATTTCGGGCAGATAATACTGGTGGGCTTTGGTTTAAGCTGAATCCATGTATTATACAGAGTAAATATAATATCTTTGTCTTAGTTGCATTTGTATTCCGTCATAATACAAATGCGGGTATGTTTATACAGTTACGGGGTTATCCTGAAATTCGTTTCGGGATTACTTTTGGATGTTGCCAGTTTCCAGTTTTCTATCAGCCGTCTTTTAACATTTAGTTAAATACGGATTTATCTTTTCTTGAGATGAATGTGGAAGCTTCTAGAAGGTTCTAGAAGTGGTGAGGTGTTTAGTGAGTCATGGTTGCATTTAATGATTCCATTAATGCTTGATGACTTGCTTAATGATTCATCATTTCATTAAGTGTGTTCACACTTTGTGTTCACACTAGAGATATTTTCTTATTGTCACCTCCCCTCTCCTACACTCACCCCCCACCTCTATATATGGTGGCCGGCCCCCTTCCCCCTCTCTCACTCTCACACTTGATGTTTTATCTGGTAAAAAGATTATGATAGATTTTAGGGTGTATGGAATTTCACAGCTCATTTCATTCCATCACCCGATTCCCACGGCAGCTTCATTAACCGTTCGTCCATGGTTTTGGACGAAGCGAGACAAAGTATTCCACTCATTCTCTACATCAATCTTGGTCGTCTCTTTTAGCAAACTTGACGACCGAGTTGCCTCGAGTCAGAGGTGGGAGCCCGTTTAAAGATCCGATGATGTGGTGCCACCTGGACGACGAGATCGGTGATCGACGAGATCGGAGCAGCCGCAACGGAGCGTGGGATGATGGTTAAAGAACGAAGGACTCGGATCGTTCGGTATAGCCTTTCTTCGCTCTTTGTAGATTGTTAGTTTAGCGTTAATGGCAGATCCGGGTTATAGTATGCGATAGCGCCGGTTATAAAAGTTTTTTGTTCCGCATTTTGGTGTCTGAAAGACGGCCGGGGCGCTACCGTAGACTTACATGGTATCAGAGCCACGCCATTAAGCTTTACTAACTTGTGCTAACACGTTTAAAAGATCGATCGAACGGATTTTCAAAAACTATAATTTTGAAGTTTAAAGTTTCTGTTGAATTTAAATCTGGTCTAAAATTTTTTTTGAGCATTTCAGAAAGTCAAGCAGGCTTTTTAAAGAACACGGAAGAAATTCGACCCACTGATCCGACCGTACGGCCGCGGAACCGCCGCCAAAGCCATGCTTTGGCCGCGGAACCGCGGCCGTCTAGGTGAATCAGTGGACCATCTTTCTTCTGTGGATTCTACTTGGGAAATTGTGGTTTCTGAAACTGTTTATTTGGGCCCAGTATTTTTTACTGTACAGCAGATTTGCGTGGGGCCCACTTCGGGAAATTTAGTCGATCGAAATTTAAACATGTTAGTTTACAGTGCTTACATTATATCTCCGACCGGGAATGTCATTTGATCGGTAAACCGCGTCTGATTGCTATAGTTCTTTTAGGCGGGTTTGCAAACGTGACATTCGCGTTGATGTTCTGTGTTGTGCTGTGATGTTGCGGATTTGTCATGGTAGATAGCAGTGTGCAGTGGTAGTGCAGTTTGGATTTATTTGTACATTTGATATTGCGGGACGAGCGTCCAACATGTGGACTGCCGTCACTGCCTGTTGTATAATATTCTTTTGGGGCACGACCAGGTTGCGGTCGATGTACCTATTGTACTATTTTTCATTACTGTACTAGGTTTTGCCCCGCGATGGAGTGTACGGATAGCCGGGTTCTAGAGCGCAATGGGTCCGCATCTCATGGCTTTGAGAGGCAGAGGGGCCTCACTCTAGAATTGGCAGACTATTCGCCGCACTCGTAGGGGGTACAGGTTGACCCAAGGAGGGGTGCTCAAGCTACCGGATTCCGTTTAGTGCTGGGTAGTCCATTCACTATGCTGTAAGGGGCTGCCTCGCTTCAGGTTTTGGCGGTAACTTGCCGCACCCGTAGGGGTCTAGGTTTCATTGCACAGGCTATCCACACGACAGGGGAACGTCGGGTTTCAGTAGCGGCTCTGTGAAACTCGGGGATCCCAGATTATCTGTATTGTTCTGTGATGCTTAATACTTTTCTGTTATGTTGCATATTATCACGCCTGGGGCGATTATTGTATATTGGTATATATACTATTAGATGTTGTATATGTTTTACACCCGCTCTAGTCCAGTCCCCGCTCTGTCGTTAGTTAAGTAACCTAACGGGTGATGACGGGACCCAGTGACGAATGCGGATGGCATATACGTACATTTTATTTTCGTTTTTTCTGGTGTGATTAATTGATGGGACTGCGTTGATTCTGATCAATGCAAAGTAAAACAAACCTATTTGGATGTTGTTGGAACAATTTAAAAAGTGTTATTACAAAGATATTTCCTTTTGTTTTGCACAGTGGTATTCGGTTGGAATATCTTGCACCTCATTCGACGGGGCAAGGGCCGATATCCCGTCACCGGGACTGACCCCTTAGGCAGAAGTTTGCGTCAGGGTAATAACTTCACTATAGTCGATTACATATTGCTTTGCATCACGGTATTCAGTGGAATATCCTGCACCTCATTCCACGAGGAAAGAGCCGAGATCCCTTCACCGGTAGTGACCTCTTTAGGAAAGGTTTTCGCTACTATATTTTATAAAAAGCTATCAGGTTCCTTCAACGAGATCAAGTTCATTACGTTAAAGGTTTTTCGCCAAAAACCAGCCGTAGCCCTACGTCATTTCTTATGGATGGTCAGTAATATTCAAGCTATGTTTGTTGGCTTTCGTCAAGGCATACTGTTTGGTAGTTGCTGGGGTATTCATTTGTTGCATAGATAAATGTGTTGGTTTGGGACAGTCGTATTACCTTGTTGGCTCTCATCAAGGGTATGTACGGGTGAGTTCGAATTAACAAGATAATGACGGGCAGAACTTGACATGTGACTTATGATTTGTTGGCTTTCGTCAAGGTCATAAGAACATGGGGTAAAAATCATATCGGGAAACCGAAACTTGCCAGACATGCGCATACCATCTGGAGTGTGATAACTCGAGTGGATTCCGTCACGTTATCATGCGATGAGAGTTGGATCCCGATTCCCACTGATGAGTTGGTTTACTCTTCGGGTGACCCCGATTGATTCTTCTTTCAGGTTTGGAGGAGAATTTGACAGTACAGTGGGAGATTTCCGGATTAGATAAAGTGATAACCATTCTGATCTAGGATAGAGTGCACGCAGAGTGTTTCTTTTCTCTCTCTCTCTTTGGCAGCGACCTTTGACCGACCCTAGACTATGACTCAGTGACCAAGTTGACCGAACCTTCTTAAAATACTGGCTTTTGGATTGTCTGTGTTGCATAAGTCATTGCCACTCTTTCTTCTACCCTTTGCATTTCTCAGAACACCCGTATTACTACGGACATCCACTTCCATTGGATAGATCCATCGTATGGTAATATACGAACTCGAAGGGACTTCTTCGAGGATGGATCAAGGTTCAGGAGAAATAGAATTGGTTTATTCAGTTGTCTTTTATTATCACCTTCTCTCAGGTTGCGAGGGCTCCTTGGTTTAGGAGAGTACACCTATTACGCTTATTGGATAGTCTTCTTCCAAACCATAGGCAGGTGCCAAAAGGTAGGGAATGAAGAAAACCAATCAGCCTAAGTAGGGTGTACAGAAGGTAATATGTAAAGACAAAATAAAGGGATTAGAAAGAGGGCAAAGAAAGTTGCGACTGTTATCATTCACGACCAAACCGCGTACTTCATCGCCACTCCTATTTCACCTTTGCAAGAATAAGGTATTATTCAGTTGTCTTTTATCATCACCTTCTCTCAAGATGTGAGTACTCCTTGGTTTAGGAGAGTACACCTATTATGCTTACTGGATAGTCTTCTTCCAAACCATAGGCTGGTGCCGAACGGTAGGGAAGGAAGAAAACCATTTAGCCTAACGATGGTGTACAGAAGGTAACGACTAAAGACAAATAAAGGGATTTGGAGAGATGGAAAAGAAATATACGGTTAAAGTCATGAATTGGATTATGGAAGAGGCATTACTATGAATACCAGGATACCCCTATGAAACATTTTCATGTTTCAGTGCATTGTTAATGGAAAACTGTTTTCCCGATTAGATACTTACTCCAGGGTATGTATTCACCAGGTTTCATTCTCATATCTGTATGGTTTTACAGATGATGAGTGGGAGGAAGTTATTGGGAATTAGGTGATCATCCTCATTATATCGGAATTCGTTGTAATTGGTGATATTTGAGGAAATCGCCAGCGTACAGTTTTCGACCTACGACGCACAGGTTTTGAGTTATTCAACTCAGCGGACTTATACAGAGTATTGTATGTTGTCCAGTGTCCATCAGGACAAAGGGGTAGGTCCTCGTAATGTTCTGTTTACTTATGACTTATCTAGTTTTTACACAAGTGTTTCGTAGAAATACAAAGTCTATGTTTTGAGAAGTTGTGGGTATAAGAATAAAGTAGAGAACCAGATGTCGCAAGTATCGGGATTCTTCAAAGAGATCGAAGATGTAGATACCAATGATCGGTATTCAGATGATAGTAAAAGTTTTGAGAAACTTGTTTCTCTTTCAGGTTACTCATAATTGGATGGATTTCTAAGTTGAGTAATGCTGATTAGCCTCGCTCCATTAAAGTTGATATGCACTGGAGACAGCTGCATGATTAGAATCTGGTTCCAATTAAATAAGTGCCAAAGTTTCTATATTGGATATAGAATGGTTCGTATCTTAACGATGTTAAGGTACGGGGAGTTGTCCGGCTTATGCTTAAAACCAGAATCTGGATAACTCAGGGCACGTTTCTGTAATGGCTGTTTGTGGGTTGGCCCAGGCTATGACGAGGGTTGATTTTCTACCATTTGGAAGATCAATAGTGATATTGTTCTTGACTCGCCACAGTTTTAGTAAAATGGATTTTTTCAGAAAACAGTAGTGGGAGTATGGTAGAACTGGAAGTGATTCCAGAACCACAAACGATTACGAAAAATTTGATAGGACTTAAAGATTCAATCAGGTTTGACATTCCATTAGCCACTCCGTAGATATGGTGGGTAACCTCAGACACCCGAGAGGTACTTCGGTAGCCTTAAGGACGGTGACAGGGAGGTTCTTATCTACCCAGACTTGACACTACTGTTGTTCCAGGCTATGAGACCCGGCAGGTGGGTTGTTGTGGTCAGTGGGAGCAGCGGAAGCATGGTGGGCAAGTAGCTTATGTCTACTTATAGACTAGAGCAGTCATAGCGGAGATTGATCATCTAATTTTGATGTGACAGTCATGGGTTTGACTTCATCAGAATAGGGGATGGATCAGTTAAGAAGGTAGTACGGTGTGATGTCCTGGTATTTGGATGACAGACACAGAGTAGGAAGTAAAATTCCTATACTACGATCGGTTGTACTTTGGTCGTCACACAGTTTTTTCTCCAGACAGGATATGGATATAATATTTGACATTCTGGTTTCTAGATCTATGGTTTTAGATCTGGATTTGGGTAGTTTCCCAATGTGGGTATTTTGACAGTATTCTAATGGTTTTTAGAATAGATGACTCCTGGCATGGTGGTGTACCTGCAGGTGATGGAGTCACCCTCTCTAAAGGTGTCTTATAGACTAAAGGGGACAGGGATGTGCATGATTGGCAGATCACTTGCTTAAGCAATTGAGTCAATTATGAGATGTCAAGTACCACACCAAATGTTGTTTTTGCACTGGATACGATAAGTTTGTATTAATCCAATCCTGGAGAAACATAAGGAAGCAGTTTTAGAACATAAGTGGATGTTCTACGGATTTGATGACGGCAGCCTCTTTTGGGAGATGGTTATCATTCCAGGCTTCAAAGGTGACATGAATGACAGAGTGATTGTCAGAGTTATAGTTTTTCCTCTAACAAAGAGGGACAGTATTATGGACAGGTGGTCCAAGAGGATATTATGGGAGGCATGGTGCTGGATACTGATTAGGTTCAGTTTTCGATACAGTCAAAGAAGTTTGGATTTGGAGTTCATTTATGAACTAGGTCCCATCAGATATCCAGACATATTCTAAGACAGGTATTACTCAATTCGGGAGATGGCTTTCTCCGTGAACTTGAGATTAAGAGAGATATAGAAGGAAACATCAGGGCGGATCCACTCACTGAGGCTATTTCTCGAACACAATAGTTTTACAACCGGGCTTTGTGAAACTGATTAGTAGGGGAGTTGGGTGTTGGTTTCACACGGGCTGTGAGTACGCAACATCGCAATAATTAGCCTTAAGTGCAAGTGGGAGATAGTTGGATATAGTGCCCTCAAGGTCAATTATTGGATCGCAGGTACGTGATTGCAATGATTGCGGAGGACCTATACCGGTAGGACAGTCTTACTCGAGATGATAATATGCTATCTGGTTTGTCTTTATCAGTCGTGTATAGGTTCAGGTGACTGATCACGATTACACTTTGATAGAGCCCTTAGGATCTTGCTTGACTACCAACAGTATGAGGGCGATCATATACGTGAGAGTTGGGTGGTCTATAAGCATATTCTTAATAGTGGTCCCTAGTCGTGGGAGTTTCGAGACAGGGCATCGATACTCCGGAGTAGACTAGTGTATATAGTCGTGACCCCGACGAGGAGCGGTGGCCGGTCTCACAAGCCACTGGTGTCAGTTGGATCACCTAAGATGTATACAGGTGCTCATTGGGTTATGAGTACACCGGACAGGACTCGCCGGGAACCTGCTAGTTGGTATTATACATATCGTCAGAAAGCAGTTCCCTGGTGACATGTGTACAAGTTAGTTCATCGACCTGAGGTCGTCATTTGTCTCGTGTGAGTTCCCACTGTGCTTTGATTTCTACCCTACCACGGCTCAAAGGAGTCGTGCAAACAGGTAGTTTTTGGGTACAGTCCCGAGCCACATGGAGGCACGTGAGCGGATCGGCAGGGGATTCGTCTCTCCCGGTATTGGGGGTGGAGGTCGCGCTGTCTCTAGGAAAGCCATTACACAAAATCCTTGGCCAAGGCAGATGAGATTTACTGGTAGGTACTCCAGTAGTATCTCAAGGTGTTCAGGGCTTGTCTCCGACATGACTTATACAGCTATTGGGGGTCTGACGTTACTAGCCCCCTAGGCCGGATATGCGATACTCATAGACGAACGGACCGGACTGTATATACATTGTCACTGTTAGGCTCAGTATGGTTTCTGGATGAGTTCGCTCATCAGCCTCCCTTGAGGTCAGTCCATGGGCAGCCGTTACGCATAACTAGTGCCGCTGACAGCTTGTGGTTAAACCCACTGCCAGGGTACTGACGAGCCATTAGAGTCCTCCACAGATAGTTTTCCAAGTTCGGGCGAAACGTTGTAGAGGCCGTATGGTTTTATGGCAGGGTTCGGAAAATGCACGTGCGTTTACGCACGTGTCATATTGTAGGGTTCCTAGTGTAAGTCGATGTACTACACCCCAATACTTGTGGGGAGGCGGAATTTTCGAAAACGAACTTGTTTAGTGAACGAACATCGACTAACCGCTTGAATCGAAGCTAAACTATAAATAACCAAACACAAAGTGTTTCTAAACTACTGTGTTTAGGGATTATACCTAATGAACCAACTCCTTCGTCTTTACGAACTCCTTATCCTCCTCGGCCTTCTCTTTGTAGTAGACGATCCACCCGAGAGCAAAACTCCAAGCTTAGCTTCTAAACTTGAGGCAACTAACCTTCTTGGATTGCTAATCAAAGAAGATAGATTGAGATAGAGTGATGGTTATGGATTGTTTAGTCTAACTAATCCTAGATCTCAACACATGAGGGTGAGGATTAGTCTTTTGAAGAGAGAGAGCTTGAGGAGAGAGAATGTGTAGATGATTATGATGAATAAGTTATGAGTATCATAACATATTATGAAGCATTCTCATTAAAGAATAAATGAATAAATGTGATGAATAAGCATGCTTCATAAATGTTAAGTGGTGATTCATTAGCATGAGTCATTAAGCAATAAATGTGCATTAATGAGATGAATGAATCACCCTCATGACTCATATAACTCATTCAATGAATATGACACATAACCCTCCTTAGTCACCATCTTCTAGAAGCTTCTCGTACAATTACGAGAACGCCCCTCCAATCCGTAAAAATACGGAAAAACTTTAGACTGTAAAAATCCAATAACCGAATACCAGTAACTGGCTTAAACCAAAGCCGACTGGTAAAAACTGTCCAAACGACGTAAGTGTGTAAACACACATACGCATCCGAACCCTTTGTCGTAAAACCATACGACCTCTATATCGTTTCGCCTGGAGTAGGAAACTCTCTGTGTGGGACTCTAGAGACTCGACTACTACGCTGGCAGTGGGTTTAACCACAGACCGCAAGCGGCACTAGCTGTACGTAACGGTCCCCAGGTAGTTGTCGATAAGAAGGCCGATGAGGAAACCCATCCGAACTCCTACTGAGTCTGATGTGACAATCTCCATACAGTCCGGTCCGTTCGTCCAAGACTATCGCATATCGGGCCTAGGGGGACGGCAAGCGTCAGTCCCCTAATAGCGGTATAAGTCGTGTCGGAGCGAAGCCCATTACACCCTGAGAAACTACTGGAACCTACCAGTAAATCTCGCTTGCCCTGGCCAGGGACTTTGCGTAATGGCTCTCTGACACAGCACGATATCTACTCCCAATACCGGGAGGGACGAATCCTGTCTAACCGCCACTGCCTCCAAGTGCTCGGGACTGCACCCAACTGCTACCTGTTTGCATGACTCCTTTGAGCCGTGGTAGGGTAGCAATCTAAGAACAGTGGGACACACTCGAGGCGAAGTAGCAGTGTCAAGTCTGCGGACTATGCTGTACTCATGTCACCTGGGAACTGCTCACTGACGACTGGTATCAAACCAACCAACAGTTCCCTGTGAGTCCTGTCCGGTGTACCCGTAACCTAACGAGCACCTGTATAGTATCTCCAGTACGACGTACTGACGGCTGTGGGACAGACCATCTCCCCAACTGGGATGAGAAGCGTACACACTAGTCTACTCCGGAGTATCGATGCTCTGTCTCGATAATCCAACGACCAGGGACCTGAATAAGGATGTGCTTGTAGACTACCCAGCCCCCACTAGTGTGACTGCCATCACAACGCTGGTAGACAAGCAAGATCCTAAGAGCTCTATCAATACGTACACTCACATATTAAGATAGAAAAACCAAGTAGCATACTACCATGTTTAGCAAGACTGTTATATACATGTGAATATCCCAAGCTTCCATTAAGTAATATACAAGCTAGTATGATACAGTAATGGCCTTCTAGGGCATAAACACTAACAATCTCCCACTTGCACTAGGGCCATGTACTGGCATATCGTAGACCAATCATCTCGAGTAGCCTCTCGAACTGAATCTGAGGTAGGGCCTTCGTGAATGGATCAGCAATGTTCTCTTCAGAAGCAACTCTCCGAACCTCGATCTCCTGACGATCAATGATCTCCCTGATCAGGTGATACCGCCTCAAGATGTGTCTGGACTTCTGATGGGACCTTGGTTCCTTCGCTAAAGCTATAGCTCCGTTGTTGTCGCAATACAGAGGTATTGGATCAACTATGGTAGGAACCACCTGAAGTTCTGTTAGGAACTTCTTCATCCAGACTGCTTCTTTTGCGGCATCGCAAGCAGCTATATACTCCGCTTCCATCGTCGAGTCAGAAACGGTGTCCTGCTTGGAGCTCTTCCAGCACACCGCCCCTCCTTTGAGGGTAAAGACATAACCCGACATGGACTTGGAATCATCCTTATCACTCTGGAAGCCGGAATCAGCAAAGGCCTCCAACCTGAGGTCTTTTCCGCCGTAAACCAAGAACATCTCCTTAGTCCTCCTCAGGTACTTGAGAATGTTCTTTACTGCTATCCAGTGTTTCTCCCCTGGGTCTGACTGATACCGGCTTACCACGCTCAGTGCGTAAGCAACATCTGGTCTGGTACACAACATCGCATACATTGTAGAGCCTACCGCAGAAGCGTAGGGTATAATAGACATGCGTTCCCTTTCCAAATCATTCTTGGGAGACATCTCTTTAGAGAGGGTGATTCCGTGACAAGCCGGTAGATTACCGCGCTTAGAATCTTCCATACTGAATCTTTTCAGTACAGTGTCGATATACCTGGACTGCGAAAGTCCCAACATCCTCTTGGATCTATCACGATAGATCTGGATCCCCAGAATGTAAGAGGCATCACCCAGGTCTTTCATGGAGAACCTGTGTGACAAGAATCCTTTGACAGATTGTAGCATAGGAATGTCATTTCCTATCAATAGAATGTCATCCACGTACAAGACGAGGAATACGACACTTCTGGCTACAACTTTACTATATATGCACGGTTCATCTGGATTTTTGATAAAGTCATATTCTTTGACTGTCTCATCAAAACAGGTGTTCCAACTCCGCGATGCCTGCTTTAGTCCATAAATAGACTTAAGCAGCTTGCATACTTTCCCGCTCCTCCCACTCTGATTGAAACCCTCTGGCTGATCCATATAGACGCTCTCTTCTAAATTTCCATTCAGAAAAGCCGTCTTTACGTCCATCTGCCAGATTTCATAATCATGGAAGGCAGCAATAGCAAGAAGGACCCGAATGGATTTGAGCATAGCCACTGGAGAAAAGGTTTCGTCATAGTCCAAACCAGGTCTTTGACGAAAACCCTTTTCAACAAGTCTAGCCTTATAGGTTTCCACCTGTCCATCTACACCAATCTTTTTCTTGAAGATCCATTTGCATCCTATGGGTTTTACCCCATCTGGAGCAAAGTCCAAAGTCTATACTTTGTTGGTGTACATGGACTCCATCTCGGTCCGCATTGCATCTAGCCATCGTACCGAGTCGCCGCTCTGGATGGCCTGCCGGAAGTCAGTAGGTTCATCATCATCTATGATGCAATCCTCTCTATCCCCATCTATGAGAAAACCGTGGTATCTCTCAGGCGGATGAGACGGCCTACTACTCCTGCTGAGGGGTGCGGGAATGTCCTGTTCTTCTTGAACTACTGGTTCTACCAAACTTTCAGTAGTAGTTTGTGGTTCTGGAATTTCTTCCAGTTCTACTACGCTCCCACTCTTCTGATTTTCCAAAAATTCAGTTTCTAAGAAGCGGGCATGACGAGAAACAAAAACCTTTTGTTCCTCTGCGTAATAGAAACAATATCCATGAGAGTTCTTTGGATATCCCACAAACTTACACTCTACTGAGCGTGCCTCGAGCTTGTCCGGATGCTGCTTTTTTACAAAAGCTGGACATCCCCATGTCTTCAGGTACTGAAGATAGGGTTTCTTCCCACTCCATATCAGATATGGTGTGGTAGGCACAGTCTTGGTTGGAACTCTGTTCAAAAGATGTATCGCTGATTCTAGCGCATATCCCCAGAAAGATCGCGGTAACTCAGCATTACTCATCATGGATCGTACCATATCCAATAGGGTTCGATTCCGTCTCTCCGATACACCGTTATGCTGTGGAGTGTATGGAGGAGTAAGCTGAGAGAGAATTCCTTTCTCTTTTAGGTAACCTATGAACTCGGCACTTAAGTATTCTCCACCTCGATCAGATCTCAGTGTCTTAATACTTTTGCCTGTTTGGTTTTCCGCTTCACTCTTGTATTCCTTGAATTTCTCAAAGGCCTCGGATTTATGCTTCATTAAGAAGACATGTCCAAACCTAGAGAAATCATCTGTAAAAGTAATGAAGTAGGAATAACCACCTCTCGCATGTGTAGATATTGGACCGCATACATCGCTGTGTATGAGTCCTAAGAGCTCGCTCGCTCTTACTCCTTGTCCAGTAAATGGAGTCTTTGTCATCTTTCCTTTGAGACAGGATTGACAAGTGTCATAAGTTTGATATTCGAACGTGTCCAAATATCCTTCTCTATGCAACTTAGTCAACCTTCTCTCATTGATGTGACCCAGTCTACAATGCCATAAGAAAGCTTTATTTAAATCTGGAGAATTTCTTTTTAGTGTGTTCTGGACATTGAAAATTTGGAGTTGGTTTAAAACATATATGCCGTTATTTAGAGTACCGGACCCAATCAAACCATGATTTAGGTGGATGTTAACAACATCTCTTACAAACGTGAAATCATAACCTTTATTTGATAACAAGGAAACTGATATGATATTACACGTTAAGCTTGGTACAAAATAACAGTTATGTAAAACCAAAATGTGTCCACTCGTCAATCCTAGGTGATAATCCCCGACGGACGCAGCTCCCACGCTAGCTCCGTTAGCAACCCTGAGGATCATATCACCTTCCTTCAGCACTCTACGGTTTCTCAGTGCCTGCAATGAATTGCAAATATGAGATCCTGATCCGGTATCCAATACCCAGGAAGTAGAGTTGATCGACAGACAATTCTCAATTACAAACACACCTGAAGTCGAAGCCACAGCTTGCTTCGGTTCCTGGTTCTTGGCGATCCACGCCTTGCAATCCTTCTTCCAGTGCCCTTTCCTGTGACAATGGAAGCACTCATCCGGGCCAACTATCGGTACTGCTATCTTTTTCTTTCCCTTCTTTCCCACCTTACTAACAACTCCTCTAGGTTTGGGTGCGGCCTTCTTCTTCCTTCCTTTGGCCCTAGCCTTGGACCCGGAAGAAGATGCACCGCCGATAAACATAGCGGGTGTTTCTCTTGCCTTCTGCAAGGTGCCCTATGCACTCCTTAACATGTTCAGGAGTTCCGCAAGTTCAACTTCTTTTCCTTGAAGGTTGAAGTTGAGGATAAACTGGGCGTAGGTGGGAGGAAGGGACTGGAGAATAAGGTCTGTATACAACTCATTATCCAAAGTCGTCCCAAGGTCTGCGAGCTCTTCAATATAGCCGATCATCTGTAGGACATGTTCACCTACCGATGACCCGACAGCCAACCTCGCTCGAAACAAGTTCTTAGAGGTCTCGTATCTTGCTATACGAGATTGCTCTCCATAAAGTTCCTTTGTATGGAGAAATATGCCATCTAGGGACATATCCTCGTGCCTCCTCTGATGTTCATTGTTCATTGAGGCAAGCACGATGCACTTGGCTCTCGCGCAATCTAAATCCCAGGTTTTGCGGATTTCCTTATCCGCATTGCTGGATTTGGGACCAGGGACAGCAGGTGCCGTAGCGGTGAGGACGTACCCCAGTTTGTCATAGGTCAAAGCCATTTTGACATTCCGCAGCCAATCTTTATAGTTTGGCCCTGTCAGTATATTTTTCTCTAAAAGTAACTTAAGTCCAGTCATTTTCAGGGTCGCTGCAATTAGGAGAGAGAGAAGAAAACTCTTTAGCATGATGCTCTTGCAAGTTTAGAGTGGTTTTTAGTTTATCTAAACTGGATGGCTCCCACTGTTTCTCGAATCCTTCCTCAAACTATAAAAGAAGAATTAGCCAGGACTATTCTCACCGTACAATACTTGCTTAACCGTTCAGCCAGGCCAGTGTCGATACTTCGAGGGAGGTTTTCCAACGCTTTCGCGAAGTTCCTTAATTAAATAACCTCTTTTCTCTGGGGGCGTAACCCCGCTAACACCTTTCTGGACACCTACTAGGTTTATAGCATTGATCGTTAAGTGACGAATATCCTGATAAGTAGCATATACTCACAGTAGGATCGGGATCCAAATATCATCGTATGATAATGTTGAAGGAATCCTACCAACATTCATCAAACTCCAAATGGTATGCATCTCTTTGCAAATTTCAGTTTCTTTAGAAATTCCCGATATAAGTTTTTGCCCCATGCTCTTATGACCTTGACGTATGCCAACAAATCATAAGTCACATGTCAAGTTCTGCCCATCATTATCTTGTTAATTTGAACCCACCCGTATATACCCTTGACGTATGCCAACAAGGTAATGCGACTGTCCCAAACCAACACATCTATCTATGCAACAAATGAATACCCCAGCAGCTACCAAACACTATGCCTTGACGTATGCCAACAAGCATAGCTTGAATACTACTGACCATCCATAAGAAATGACGGAGGGCTACGACTGGTTTTGGCGAAACCGTGAACGTAGTGAACTTGATATAACCGAAGGAACCTGATAGCTTTTAAAAGGAGTGGTTAAAGCTCCGCATTTAAAAATATCTGTTTTTAAAATTAACCGAGTGGTTTCTTTTTAAATTGTTCCAATGATTTAAACTTTTGTTTGTTTTTCTTTGCATTATAGATAATGCGTCCCATCATTAACCTATCATTGCAGAAAACAACGAAAATACAACATCCTCTTATGCCATCCGCATTCGCCATGGGGTCCCGTCATCACCCGTTAGGTTACTTAACTAACGACAGAGCGGGGGCTGGGCTAGCGCGGGTGTAAAACATAAGTGACGTCTAAATAGCTATCATAAATATAGATATTTTACATTCGTCTGACGCAATGATATACATTCCAGAACACAGATAAACAATATTGGATTTGCAAGCAATCTGTATTTCTTTTGAGCCTGCAAGAAAAGACAGATTACACAGTTGTGATGAATAGCCGTTACCCCACCCTCGACCCCTACGGGTACGGCAAACTACCCGCCCGGCAGTTTGTGTACCCCACCTTGGGTCAGTCCTAGGAGCAAAAACAGTAAAATGAAATAATACAACGTTGGCTACAACCGCAACCTGGATGTGCCCCGCAAAAATAATATTACAACAAATTACATTTACAACAAATGAATTAAACAATAACCCATTGCAAAACCCCGGCTATACACCACAATAGTCCAATACAGTTCATATGCACAAACAGATATAACCATTACAGAAATGTGCAACCCCCTGCCAACCGACATACTAGCAGTTAGGGGACGTTTACGAACACATTTATCAATCACAGATATAATCCAATATGCAAATACTGTACAATTTCGATCGATTAAACGCCTTTAATATTGCTCCAAAAACTGCTCTGTAAACTGGAAACCTGAGCAAAATTAAAATATTCCAGAAAACACCAAATACCAGAGAGGACCCAAACATGAAAAATGAGTCCATGACTCGGCAACTCGGCCGCGGAACCGCGGCGGATCGGTAGGGATCCGCCGCGCTTCCGCGGCTCTTTAGCCGATTCATGGGCTCAAATTTCATGGGTGTTCTCCTGGACCCTTTTCAAGCTTTCTGAGTGACCCTGAAAAATTTTTAGACTTCATTTTAATTTCGACAGAAACATGACAGATTTAGGGTTTTCCGGCTTCGTTTTTCCGTTCGAAATTCGTACAAATTTGCAATTAAGTTATTTATTGTTTAGCGAGGCTCTGATACCACTGTAAGTCGATGTACTACACCCCAATACTTGTGGGGAGGCGGAATTTTCGAAAACGAACTTGTTTAGTGAACGAACATCGACTAACCGCTTGAATCGAAGCTAAACTATAAATAACCAAACACAAAGTGTTTCTAAACTACTGTGTTTAGGGATTATACCTAATGAACCAACTCCTTCGTCTTTACGAACTCCTTATCCTCCTCGGCCTTCTCTTTGTAGTAGACGATCCACCCGAGAGCAAAACTCCAAGCTTAGCCTCTAAACTTGAGGCAACTAACCTTCTTGGATTGCTAATCAAAGAAGATAGATTGAGATAGAGTGATGGTTATGGATTGTTTAGTCTAACTAATCCTAGATCTCAACACATGAGGGTGAGGATTAGTCTTTTGAAGAGAGAGAGCTTGAGGAGAGAGAATGTGTAGATGATTATGATGAATAAGTTATGAGTATCATAACATATTATGAAGCATTCTCATTAAAGAATAAATGAATAAATGTGATGAATAAGCATGCTTCATAAATGTTAAGTGGTGATTCATTAGCATGAGTCATTAAGCAATAAATGTGCATTAATGAGATGAATGAATCACCCTCATGACTCATATAACTCATTCAATGAATATGACACATAACCCTCCTTAGTCACCATCTTCTAGAAGCTTCTCGTACAATTACGAGAACGCCCCTCCAATCCGTAAAAATACGGAAAAACTTTAGACTGTAAAAATCCAATAACCGAATACCAGTAACTGGCTTAAACCAAAGCCGACTGGTAAAAACTGTCCAAACGACGTAAGTGTGTAAACACACATACGCGTCCGAACCCTTTGTCGTAAAACCATACGACCTCTATATCGTTTCGCCTGGAGTAGGAAACTCTCTGAGTGGGACTCTAGAGAATCGACTACTACGCTGGCAGTGGGTTTAACCACAGACCGCAAGCGGCACTAGCTGTACGTAACGGTCCCCAGGTAGTTGTCGATAAGAAGGCCGATGAGGAAACCCATCCGAACTCCTACTGAGTCTGATGTGACAATCTCCATACAGTCCGGTCCGTTCGTCCAAGACTATCGTATATCGGGCCTAGGGGGGCGGCAAGCGTCAGTCCCCTAATAGCGGTATAAGTCGTGTCGGAGCGAAGCCCATTACACCCTGAGAAACTACTGGAACCTACCAGTAAATCTCGCTTGCCCTGGCCAGGGACTTTGCGTAATGGCTCTCTGACACAGCACGATATCTACTCCCAATACCGGGAGGGACGAATCCTGTCTAACCGCCACTGCCTCCAAGTGCTCGGGATTGCACCCAACTGCTACCTGTTTGCACGACTCCTTTGAGCCGTGGTAGGGTAGCAATCTAAGAACAGTGGGACACACTCGAGGCGAAGTAGCAGTGTCAAGTCTGCGGACTATGCTGTACTTATGTCACCTGGGAACTGCTCACTGACGACTGGTATCAAACCAACCAACAGTTCCCTGTGAGTCCTGTCCGGTGTACCCGTAACCTAACGAGCACCTGTATACTATCTCCAGTACGACGTACTGACGGCTGTGGGACAGACCATCTCCCCAACTGGGATGAGAAGCGTACACACTAGTCTACTCCGGAGTATCGATGCTCTGTCTCGATAATCCAACGACCAGGGACCTGAATAAGGATGTGCTTGTAGACTACCCAGCCCCCACTAGTGTGACTGCCATCACAACGCTGGTAGACAAGCAAGATCCTAAGAGCTCTATCAATACGTACACTCACATATTAAGATAGAAAAACCAAGTAGCATACTACCATGTTTAGCAAGACTGTTATATACATGTGAATATACCAAGCTTCCATTAAATAATATACAAGCTAGTATGATACAGTAATGGCCTTCTAGGGCATAAACACTAACACCTAGGCACACTATAGAGGTCTCACAAGGCATCGAACATGCCAATTTAAAAATTTACGGTGCCGAGAAACCCTAGACTACGGATCGTTGGCTAGAATTCTAGGCGAAATATGAATCTAGTTAACACTTTAACTAAAGGAAGAGAGCTACAACCTTTGTAGATCCGGTTATCCACTTCCTTAGCTCCACGTGGGTGTCCTCTCGCTGTCCATCATGAATCCCGAACTCATTCGTCGGCTTCATCGAAGAAACGGGCGGAATAGGTCGTCGGCTTCGTGTCAAAGACGATCTACGTCGAGGCATCACAAGTTTAAGCTCCGACTTCACAAAGTTGTGAAACTTGTGAAGAAAACACCCAAAACAACTTGGCAAGAGGTAGAGGGTGAAGAAATAGGAGGTGGGTTCACTTTAGAATTGGATTTCACTCACTTTTGCTCAAGTTGCCATTGATGGCATCTAGTTTTCTCTCTTGAAGAAGAAGGAGAAGATGAAGCTAGAATATGATACGTATTGCGAAAAAGAATAATAAAATCAAATACTTATCATGTTCTAACCTAGGTTAAGTGTAGAGAAAAAACCATGGTCACTTGGATGGGTTAGGGTTAAGCATGAAGATAAGGATGGTTACAAAAGTTGAAGCTTCATGAAGCTTCAACTTAAAACAAAAAAAGCCACCATTCTCATCATAATCCTTTTCAAATAAATAAATAAATAAATAAATAAATATGCAAAACCGTAATCAACACTTAACCATGGTTTTAATTCTTTACACTTAACAAAAAGATCAAGTATCATCAAACATGATACAAATATGTGCATAAAAGTATATCACATATACTTCTTGCACATCAAGTGAGAAAATCCATATAAAGTGAACCATTACTAGTTAATGCAAAGTAATATATCAAATATATAATTTTACATTAAATCATTAAATCAACATTTGATTCAATGATCCGGTCATGTCGCACATAACCGACTAGAATCCAATGTATCGATTTATCGAATCAATGATTCGATAACTAGGTCATATCGAATATAACTAATCGAAACATATATCGCGAGAATGAAATGCGGTATCACATACACGCATTATTCTCGGTCCTGCACATATCTCATATGCGCTCCTATTTCGTTTCGCTTGAGCCAGGAAACCTCTGTGTAGGACTCTAAAGACTCGTCAATACGCCGGTAGCAGATGATGATCATATCAAGCACCCACAAGCCGCAAGCGGTCTGCTAAACGTAACGGCCATCCGGGTATTGAGCGATCAGAAGATCGACGAGCTAGCCCGCTCACACTCCTGTGAATCCAACCAGTAACACTTACCATACAGTCCGGTCTGTTCGTCTGATATGTCGCATATCAAGTCTAGGGGTGGTATACGTCAGACCCCAATAACCGATAAGTTGTGCCGATGTGAGGCTCATAACGGGTCGAGAAACTACTGGTAACACTTACCAGCAAATCTCTGATCAGCCCTGGCCAGGGACTTCCCTGTTACGGCCAATCGAGCACAGCGCAACATCAACCCCCAATACCGGGAGAGACGAAACCCCTCCTATCGCTCATTGCCTCTATGTGACTCGGGACTGTACCCAAAGACCACCGTTTTGCACGCCCTCATGGACGTGGTAAGGTGGAGATCAAAGCACAGTGGGAATCACATAAGACTCTATGACGATCTCGGGTCTACAGACTAACCTGTACAAGTGTCACCTGAGAACTACCATCTGACGTGAGGTATAATACCATCTGGGAGTTCTCGGCGAGTCCGTCCAGTGTACCCAGTCTCCACTGAGCACCCGTATACCATCTCTGATGTCAAACACCAATGGATATGGGATCATCCATCGCCCATCACATGGGTCGAGAAGCGTATACGCTAGTCTACACTGGTATATCGATGCCCCGTCTCGATACACCCACGACTAGGGACCTTGAAGGATGTACTTATGGACTACCATGTCCCACTAGTATGATCTGCATCATAGTCTAGGTAGTCAAGTACACATCCTAAGGGCTTTACCAACATGTAACTATAAGACAGTATAAAGAGACTAGTATACATGTTAAGATAAAGAGCAACCAGATAGCATACTATCATATCGAGCAAGAAAGTCATCTCTATATATGTCCAAGCATCCAATATAATATACATCATCTGTACAATACTGGCCTCTAGGGCATACATACAACTAACAATCTCCCACTTGCACTAGGGCCAGCTGCTGTAGTATCGCATACCGAGCATCCCGAAGAGTCTCTCAAACTGTATCTGGGGAATGGCCTTCGTGAGTGGATCCGCCGTGTTATTCTTCGTGTCAACCCTCCTG
Source organism: Agapanthus africanus (assembly GCA_030015575.1). NCBI lineage: Eukaryota > Viridiplantae > Streptophyta > Magnoliopsida > Asparagales > Amaryllidaceae > Agapanthus > Agapanthus africanus. The sequence continues at coordinate 412,687,545 of JASDDO010000001.1, forward strand.
ACCTCGATCTCCCGGCGATCAACTATCTCCCGGATCAGGTGATACAGCCTCAGAATATGTCTGGATCGCAGATGGGACCTGGGTTCCTTGGCCAAAGCCACCGCTCCATTGTTATCGCAATACAAAGGTATTGGATGCTCAATGGATGGAACCACTCCAAGTTCAGTAATGAACTTCTTGATCCAGACAGCCTCTTTGGCAGCATCGTTGGCAGCGATGTATTCAGCCTCCATTGTCGAGTCTGCCACGGTTTCCTGCTTGGAACTCTTCCAGCTAACCGCCCCTCCGTAAAGGGTAAAAACAAAACCCGACTGCGACTTAGAGTCTTCCTTATCACTCTGGAAGCTGGAATCGGTAAAGGACTCCACTTGGAGTTCTCCGTTACCATACACCAAGAACATATCTCTAGTCCTTCGTAAGTACTTGAGAATGCTCTTTACAGCTGTCCAGTGACTCTCTCAAGGATCAGCTTGATACCTGCTCACTATACTTAGTGAGTATGCTACATCGGGTCTGGTACATAGCATCGCATACATGATAGAGCCTACTGCCGAAGCATAGGGTATCCCTTGCATGCGAGCTCTCTCCAAATCAGTCTTGGGAGACATCTCTTTGGAGAGAGTGACTCCAGAGATCGTGGGTAAGTTGCCACGCTTGGACTCTTCCATACTAAACCTCTTTAGTATGGTGTCAATGTACCTGGATTGGGACAATCCCAAAATCCGTTTGGATCTATCTCTATAGATCCTACTCCCCAATATGCAGGAGGCATCACCAAGATCTTTCATTGAGAATCTTTGTGATAAGAAGAGCTTGACCGATTGCAGCATAGGAATATCATTTCCTATCAAGAGTATGTCGTCCACGTACAATACGAGGAAGACAACCTTACTCTCTGCCACCTTCTTGTAGATACAAGGTTCATCTGGGTTTTTGACGAAATCAAACTCTTTGATAACGACGTCAAAGCAGATGTTCCAACTCCGCGATGCTTGCTTTAATCCATAAATGGATTTAAGCAGCTTGCACACCTTCCCGCTGCTCCTACTGTCTACGAAGCCCTCTGGCTGAGTCATGTACACGCACTCTTCTAAATCACCATTTAGAAAGGCGGTCTTAACATCCATTTGCCAGATTTCGTAATCATGATATGCAGCGATGGCAAGCATGATCCGGATGGATTTAAGCATAGCCACTGGAGAAAAGGTTTCGTCATAGTCCACACCTGGTCTTTGACGAAAACCCTTTGCTACAAGTCTAGCTTTGAAAGTCTCCACTTTCCCATCTACACCAAGTTTCTTCTTGAAGATCCACTTGCTCCCAATGGGTTTTACCCCTTCAGGAGCAACTTCCAAAGTCCATACTTTGTTGGTGTACATGGATTCCATCTCGGACCGCATAGCATCCAGCCATTTCACAGAGTCCCCACTCGTGATGGCCTGCTCGAAGCTAGTTGGGTCATCATCCTCCATGATGCAATCCTCGCTTCCACCGTCCATGAGAAAACCGTAGTATCTCTCAGGTTGGCGAGGAACCCTACTAGATCGGCGGAGTGGCTGGGGTTCATCGGGAACTACGGAATCCTCTGGTTCCACCAGATCTTCTGTTGTAGCTTCTGCAGCTGGAACCTTTTCCAGTTCTACCTCATGACCACTAATCTCTTTTTCAAGAAATTCCTTTTCTAAAAAGGTGGCATGCCGAGAAACAAACACTCTTTGTTCCTCAGGGTGGTAGAAGATATACCCGCGCGAATGTTTGGGATATCCAATAAACTTACACAGAATGGACCTTGCCGCGAGTTTGTCCGGATTTTGCGTTTTTACATAGGCCGGACAACCCCATATCTTAACATAATTAAGACATGGTCTCTTTCCTTTCCATATCTCATATGGAGTGGTCGGCACGGTTTTGGTGGGAACCATATTCAATAGGTCTGCAGCTGTTTCCAGTGCTTATCCCCAGAAGAAAATAGGTAACTCAGCTGTGCTCATCATAGAGCGCACCATATCTAATAGGGTGCGGTTCCTCCGTTCTGATACACCGTTGTGCTGTGGTGTATATGGAGGAGTCAGCTGAGAGAGAATCCCATTCTCTTTTAGGAAGTCCAGGAATTCATTGCTTAAGTTTTCTCCTCCTCGATCAGATCGTAGGATTTTAATACTTTTTCCGGTTTGGTTCTCAACTTCTTGTTTATATTCCCTAAATTTCTCAAAAGCTTCTGATTTGTGTTTCATCAGGAACACATACCCGAATCTAGAGAGATCGTCAGTGAATGTAATGAAGTATGAAGAACCATCCCTGGCATGTGTAGACATGGGACCGCATACATCACTATGTATCAGTCCCAAGAGTTCGGTAACTCTTTCTCCGTGTCCCGTAAACGGAGTTTTGGTCATCTTGCCTTTGAGACATGACTGGCAAGTGTCATAAGATGAAAATTCAAACGGATTTAAATATCCATCTTTATGCAACTTAGTTAGTCGTGTCGCATTGATGTGACCCAGTCTACAATGCCACAAGAAGAATTCATTGAGTTCAGAACTCTTCCTCTTGTGTGTGTTCGTTATGCTCAGAACTGTTGATTGATTTAGAACATAAATGCCATTGCATAACGTGCCTGATCCAACCAACTTTTGGTTACGGAAAATGTTCATAACATTGTCCTGTAATACAAAATTATATCCTTCTTTGCTTAACAAAGAAACCGATATAATGTTGCATATCAGGTTCGGCATGTAATAGCATTCGTTCAGAACCAATGTATTACCAGTTGGTAATACAAGGTGATATTCTCCGACAGTCTTAGCTGCAACAATTGCACCATTTCCAACTCTTATGTCTTTATCACCTTCTCCAAGTTCTCTACCTTTCCTTAGCCCATGTAACTGATTACATATATGGGATCCTGACCCGGTATCTAATACCCAGGACGTAGAGCAAATGGAGAAACAGTTCTCTGTAACGAACACACCCGAAGAAAATGCATCAACATGTACTTTCTTCATTCGGGTGGCATGGGAATCCTGGTATTCCCCTATATCCTGTTCATTCCTATAACTCTTATAAGAAAGAACGGAACCAACGTTCCCCAGCACAGTATAACATGCGGGTTCGGTCAATACATCCATATTATTATCTTCATTAGGGCATGAAATGGTCGCTACCTGGAGAGAGAGAGAAGAAAACACTTTAGCGTATGCTCGTGCAAGATCAGATTGGTTATTATCTTATCTAATCAAGATGGCTCCCATTGCTTTTTATCAAATCTTCCTTCAAACCCTAAAAGGAAAGACTAGCCGGGATTAATTACACACTACAAGTTCGCCAATCTTTCAGCCAGGCCAGTGTCGGTACTTTGAGGGAGGTCCCCCGTGCTTTCGCACGAACCTAATTAATGTAAACCTCGTTTTCCCAGAGGCGTAACCTCGTTGACACCTTTCTAGACACCTACTTGATCGGCTAATTGTAATATGTAAAACTCTCCCAGGAGTAACTCTTACTCGCAGTGGGTATCGGGATCCAACTATCTCATAGAAGGTATGCAATCTCATTGCAAATTTCAACACTTGAAATTCTCGATAATATTTTGCCCCTAGCGTCCTATGACCTTGACGCAGGCCAACAAACCATAGTGCGCTAGTCAAGTTCAACCCGTCATTTCCTAATTGAATTAAACCCACCAGTACGACCCTTGACGCAGGCCAACAAAGTCGCACGACTACCCTAATCTAATCTGCATCATATGCATAAGCAGATAAATACTAGTTAGCTACCGCACACTACGCCTTGACGCAGGCCAACAAACGTAGCACGAATACTAACTACTACTCATCTGAAATGACGGAGGGCGACGCCAGGTTTTTCTGAAAACCATGAGCGTAATGAACTTGATATCGTTGTAGAATCAAATGAAGTTTTGAAATGGAGTGATTTTGAGGCTTTTCTAGTTTTGCTAAAGGGGTCACTCCCGGTGAAGGGATCGTCGGCCCTTTCCTCGTTGAATGAGGTGCGGGATATATCATATATATCACTGTGCAAAGCAAAACTCAAAAAACAATCAAAAGCAAACCGAGTGTGTAGCATCTTCCAGTTATTGCTAAAGGAGTCACTCCCGGTGAAGGGATCTCGGTCCTTTCCTCATCGAATAAAGTGCAGGGTATATCATATATACCGCTATGCAAAGCAAGAACTGTAGCTACCTGTTTAGTTTAAAATTTGATTCTACAACATCTTAGGTTTCTTATCTTTCATTAATCACATTAATGAAGTCCCATCATTTAAGTACCTAAACATCACAGATAGATATGACGTACACTTATGCCATCCGCATTCGCCTCGATGTCCCCTCGTGCACCGTTAGGTTAGGTAACTAACGACAGAGCAGGGCAGGGCTAGCACGGGTGTAAAACATAAGTAACGTCTATATAATATATCATATATACTATATACTAAATCCATCACAGAATCACATCACAGATATCGCAGCAGAATAAACATATGAAATATTGGATATACTAGGACGTCCGTGTTTTCAATACGAGCCAGTATAAAACACGGATTCCACGGTCGTGATGAATAGCCAATCCCACACCCCTAGACCCCTATGAGAGCAGCAAGCAACCCTGCCAATTCTAGGGTTAGGAGACCCGGACTCGACTCCTCGAGATGGTCTCCCACTGGACCCCAGAACCCGGTTACTTGTGCTCCCCTCCTTGGGTCTATCCTAATGCGGAAAAGTAAATAATATACAAAGGGTGACAACTTCCGCTACCTGGAAGTGCCCCAAATAAAAGAATATTACATACAAGTTTTTACATGAATGAAAATGAAAAACACTCATCTCACATGAAAACCCCCGGCTATTCAAACACGACGATCCAATATAACATATCCAGCAACACATAACATCACATGTCATCAACGTAAGTAAATATGTCCATCCCAATTGTCGTTGACATATAGCAACGAAACCGGCGATATCACATATTACACTTACGGTCACAGAAAAGAAAGTGTAAAACTACAACAGTTGGAATCCGCAACCTCTTTAGACATCACATACCTAATCAAATGAAATACTTAGACATCACATGCCTAACAGATATAAATCCCGCATTTTAGTCTCATTATCGAAAACTCTTTTCAATATCATGTGGGACTAAACTGCTCGATTTATAACATTCATTCAGTTATCTCATAACTGTTTGTGAATTCCAATTATTGTATCACATTCCAGATAAACAGAAAATGTTAAACTTTCCGATCGAACAGTCGAATACCCAAGTTTTCCCGATACAGCTCAACACATGAAATAAGTCTAACAACATTCAGTTCGTGCCTCAGTACCAACGGTCCAGCCGTAGAAGGGTCAAGCCAACGCCTCACATGTGGCACGCCGTACTGCCCCAAACCCGAAGGTTCAAAGGGCAGTTCAAGACGGTCACATAATCGAGTTAAGGTTTGTTGTCTTCTAGAGGGTCCATCGCGTTACTTGCACTACTTAGAACGTCGTTAAACTACGGAAAAATCCAACACTTGGAAATTTCCCGACAGGGGAAAAATTGGGTATTTATATCCGGTCGAACTTTTTAACATATTCTAAAAATTATCCGGAAATACACAAAGACGAAATTTAATACCCCGATCGAAACACCGAATCCCCAAAGCAACCCCAGAAAATTCAACTCTAGAATAATTATTAAAAATACCCAGGAAAATCACCACTGGAAACTAAGAATTACTGTGTAAAATTCTTTAAATATTGAGGCCGTACGGCCGCGGATCCGCCGCATAAGCCATGTTCATGCCGCGGATCCGCGCCGGTTTAGTGGAATTAGGCAGTCGAATTTCACACAAACTCTTATATTTTCCTGATGGTTTTTCTGCATATTTTTAATCTGGAAAAATCCCAGATTTTGGAAAAAGTCCAGAGAGCATGTTTGGTTTAGGGTTTCGGGTTCGTTCGGGCTTCAAATTGCGTCTAGACTTCGCCTAAGGCTCTAGCTAGGCTCTGATACCACTGTAGGGTTCCTAGGCACACTATAGAGGTCTCACAAGGCATCGAACATGCCAATTTAAAAATTTACGGTGCCGAGAAACCCTAGACTACGGATCGTTGGCTAGAATTCTAGGCGAAATATGAATCTAGTTAACACTTTAACTAAAGGAAGAGAGCTACAACCTTTGTAGATCCGGTTATCCACTTCCTTAGCTCCATGTGGGTGTCCTCTCGCTTTCCATCATGAATCCCGAACTCATTCGTCGGCTTCATCGGAGAAACGGGCGGAATAGGTCGTCGGCTTCGTGTCAAAGACGATCTACGTCGAGGCATCACAAGTTCAAGCTCCGACTTCACAAAGTTGTGAAACTTGTGAAGAAAACACCCAAAATAACTTGTCAAGAGGTAGAGGGTGAAGAAATAGGAGGTGGGTTCACTTTAGAATTGGATTTCACTCACTTTTGCTCAAGTTGCCATTGATGGCATCTAGTTTTCTCTCTTGAAGAAGAAGGAGAAGATGAAGCTAGAATATGATAAGTATTGTGAAAAATAATAATAAAATCAAATACTTATCATGTTCTAACCTAGGTTAAGTGTAGAGAATAAACCATGGTCACTTGGACGGGTTAGGGTTAAGCATGAAGATAAGGATGGTTACAAAAGTCAAAGCTTCATGAAGCTTCAACTTAAAACAAAAAAAGCCACCATTCTCATCATAATCCTTTTCAAATAAATAAATAAATAAATAAATGAATATGCAAAACCCTAATCAACACTTAACCATGGTTTTAATTCTTTACACTTAACAAAAAGATCAAGTATCATCAAACATGATACAAATATGTGCACAAAAGTATATCACATATACTTCTTGCACATCAAGTGAGAAAATCCATATAAAGTGAACCATTACTAGTTAATGCAAAGTAATATATCAAATATATAATTTTACATTAAATCATTAAATCAACATTTGATTCAATGATCCGGTCATGTCGCACATAACCGACTAGAATCCAATGTATCGATTTATCGAATCAATGATTCGATAACTAGGTCATATCGAATATAACTAATCGAAACATATATCGCGAGAATGAAATGCGGTATCACATACACGCATTATTCTCGGTCCTGCACATATCTCATATGCGCTCCTATTTCGTTTCGCTTGAGCCAGGAAACCTCTGTGTAGGACTCTAAAGACTCGTCAATACGCCGGTAGCAGATGATGATCATATCAAGCACCCACAAGCCGCAAGCGGTCTGCTAAACGTAACGGCCATCCGGGTATTGAGCGATCAGAAGATCGACGAGCTAGCCCGCTCACACTCCTGTGAATCCAACCAGTAACACTTACCATACAGTCCGGTCTGTTCGTCTGATATGTCGCATATCAAGTCTAGGGGTGGTATACGTCAGACCCCAATAACCGATAAGTTGGGCCGATTTGAGGCTCATAACGGGTCGAGAAACTACTGGTAACACTTACCAGCAAATCTCTGATCAGCCCTGGCCAGGGACATCCCTGTTACGGCCAATCGAGCACAGCGCAACATCAACCCCCAATACCGGGAGAGACGAAACCCCTCCTATCGCTCATTGCCTCCATGTGACTCGGGACTGTACCCAAAGACCACCGTTTTGCACGCCCTCATGGACGTGGTAAGGTGGAGATCAAAGCACAGTAGGAATCACATAAGACTCTATGACGATCTCGGGTCTACAGACTAACCTGTACAAGTGTCACCTGAGAACTGCCATCTGACGTGAGGTATAATACCATCTGGGAGTTCTCGGAGAGTCCGTCCAGTGTACCCAGTCTCCACTGAGCACCCGTATACCATCTCTGATGTCAAACACCAATGGATATGGGATCATCCATCGCCCATCACATGGGTCGAGAAGCGTATACGCTAGTCTACACTGGTATATCGATGCCCCGTCTCGATACACCCACGACTAGGGACCTTGAAGGATGTACTTATGGACTACCATGTCCCACTAGTATGATCTGCATCATAGTCTAGGTAGTCAAGTACACATCCTAAGGGCTTTACCAACATGTAACTATAAGACAGTATAAAGAGACTAGTATACATGTTAAGATAAAGAGCAACCAGATAGCATACTATCATATCGAGCAAGAAAGTCATCTCTATATATGTCCAAGCATCCAATATAATATACATCATCTGTACAATACTGGCCTCTAGGGCATACATACAACTAACACATATTTCGGGCAGATAATACTGGTGGGCTTTGGTTTAAGCCGAATCCATGTATTATACAGAGTAGATATAATATCTTTGTCTCAATTGCATTTGTATTCCGTCGTAATACAAATGCGGGTATGTTTATACAGTTACGGGGTTATCCTGAAATTCGTTTCGGGATAACTTTTGGAAGTAGCCAGTTTCCAGTTTTCTATCAGCCGTCTTTTAACATTTGGTTAAATACGGATTTATCTTTTCTTGAGATGAGTGTGGAAGCTTCTAGATGGTTCTAGTAGTGGTGAGGTGTTTAGTGAGTCATGGTTGCATTTAATGATTCCATTAATGCTTGATGACTAGCTTAATGATTCATCATTTCATTAAGTGTGTTCACACTTTGTGTTCACACTAGAGATATTTTCTTATTGTCACCTCCCCTCTCCTACACTCACCCCCCATCTTTATATATGGTGACCGGCCCCCTTCCCCCTCTCTCACTCTCACACTTGATGGTTTATCTGGTAAAAAGATAATGATAGATTTTGGGGTGTATGGAATTTCACAGCTCATTTCATTCCATCACCCGATTCCCACGGCAGCTTCATTAACCGTTCGTCCATGGTTTTGGACGAGGCGAGACAAAGTATTCCACTCATTCTCTACATCAATCTTGGTCGTCTCTTTTAGCAAACTTGACGACCGAGTTGACTCGAGTCAGAGGCGGGAGCCCGTTTAAATATCCGATGATGTGGTGCTACCTGGACGACGAGATCGGAGATCGACGAGATCGGAGCAGCCGCAACGGAGCGTGGGATGATGGTTAAAGAACGAAGGACTCGGATAATTCGGTATAACCTTTCTTCCCTCTATGTAGATTGTTAGTTTAGCGTTAATGGCAGATCCGGGTTGTAGTATGCGATAGCGCCGGTTATAAAAGTTTTTTGTTCCGCATTTTGGCGTCTGAAAGACGGCCAGGGCGCTACCGTAGACTTACATGGTATCAGAGCCACACCATTAAGCTTTACTAACTTGTGCTAACACGTTTAAAAGATCGATCGAACGGATTTTCAAATGCTACAATTTTCAAGTTTAAAGTTTCTGTTGAATTTAAATCTGGTCTAAAATTTTTTTTTAGCATCTCAGAAAATCAAGCAGGCTTTTTAAAGAACACGGAAGAAATTCGACCCACTGATCCGACCGTACGGCCGCCGAACCGCCGCCAAAGCCATGCTTTGGCCACGGAACCGCGGCCGTCTAGGTTAATCAGTGGACCATCTTTCTTCTGTGGATTCTACTTGGGAAAATGTGGTTTCTGGAACTGTTCATTTGGGCCCAGTATTTTTTACTGTACAGCAGATTTGCATGGGGCCCACTTCGGGAAATTTAGTCGATCGAAATTTAAACATGTTAGTTTACAGTGCTTACATTATATCTCCGACCGGGAATGTCATTTGATCGGTAGACCGCGTCTGATTGCTATAGTTCTTTTAGAAGGGTTTGCAAACGTGACATTCGCGTTGATGTTCTGTGTTGTGCTGTGATGTTACGGATTTGTCGTGGTGGATAGCAGTGTGCAATGGTAGTGCAGTTTGGATTTATTTGTACATTTGATATTGCGGGACGAGCGTCCAACATGTGGACTGCCGTCACTGCCTGTTGTATAATATTCTTTTGGGGCAAGACCAGGTTGCGGTCGATGTACCTATTGTACTATTTTTCATTACTGTACTAGGTTTTGCCCCGCGATGGAGTGTACGGATAGCCGGGTTCTAGAGGGAAACGGGTCCGCATCTCATGGCTTTGAGAGGCAGAGGGGCCTCACTCTAGAATTGGCAGACTATTCGCCGCACTCGTAGGGGGTACAGGTTGACCCAAGGATAGGTGCTCAAGCTACCGGATTCCGTGAAGTGCTGGGTGGTCCATTCACTATATTGTAAGGGGCTGCCTCGCTTCAGGTTTTGGCGGGTAACTTGCCGCACCCGTAGGGGTCTAGGTTTCATTGCACAGGCTATCTACACGACAGGGGAACGTCGGGTTTCAGCAGCGGCTCTGTGAAACTCGGGGATCCCAGATTAACTGTATTGTTCTGTGATGCTTATTACTTTTCTGTAATGTTGCATATTATCACGCCTGGGGAGATTATTGTATATTGGTATATATACTATTAGATGTTGGAAAAGAAATATACGGTTAAAGTCATGAATTGGATTATGGAAGAGGCATTACTATGAATACCAGGATTCCCCTATGAAACATTTTCATGTTTCAGTGCATTGTTAATGGAAAACTGTTTTCCCGATTGGGTACTTACTCCAGGGTGTGTATTCACCAGGTTTCATTCTCATATCTGTATGGTTTTACAGATGATGATTGGGAGGAAGTTATTGGGAATTAGGTGATCATCCTCATTATATCGGAATTCGTTGTAATTGGTGATATTTGAGAAAATCGCCTGGGAACAGTTTTCAACCTACGACGCACAGATTTTGAGTTATTCAACTCAGCGGACTTATACAGAGTATCATATGTTGTCCAGTGTCCATTAGGACATAGGGGTAGGTCCTCGTACTATGTTCTGTTTACTTATAACTTCTCTAGTTTTTAGACAAGTGTTTTGAAGAAATACAAGGTCTAAATTTTGAGAAGTTGTGGGTATAAGAATAAAGTAGAGAACCAGATGTCGCAAGTATCGGGATTCTTCAAAGAGATCGAAGATGTAGATACTTATGATCGGTATTCAGATGATAGTAAAAGTTTTGAGAAACTTGTTTCTCTTTCAGGTTACTCATAATTGGATGGATTCCTAAGTTGAGTAATGCCGATTAGCCTCTCTCCATTAAAGTTGATATGCACTGGAGACAGCTGCATGATTAGAATCTGGTTCCAATTAAATAAGTGCCAAAGTTTCTATATTGGATATAGAATGTTTCGTATCTTAACGATGTTAAGGTACGGGGAGTTGTCCGGCTTATGCTTAAAACCAGACTCTGGATAACTCTGGGCACGTTTCTGTAATGGCTGTTTGTGGGTTGGCCCAGGCTATGACGAGGGTTGATTTTCAACCATTTGGAAGATCAATAGTGATATTGTTCTTGACTCGCCACAGTTTTAGTAAAATGGATTTTTTCAGAAAACAGTAGTGGGAGTATGGTAGAACTGGAAGTGATTCCAGAACAACAAACGATTACGAAAAATTTGATAGGACTTAAAGATTCAATCAGGTTTGACATTCCATTAGCCACTCCGTAGATATGGTGGGTAACCTCAGACACCCGAGAGGTACTTCGGTAGCCTTAAGGACGGTGACAGGGAGGTTCTTATCTACCCAGACTTGACACTACTGTTGTTCCAGGCTATGAGACCCGGCAGGTGGGTTGTTGTGGTCAGTGGGAGCAGCGGAAGCATGGTGGGCAAGTAGCTTATGTCTACTTATAGACTAGAGCAGTCATAGCGGAGATTGATCATCTAATTTTGATGTGACAGTCATGGGTTTGACTTCATCAGAATAGGGGATGGATCAGTTAAGAAGGTAGTACGGTGTGATGTCCTGGTATTTGGATGACAGACACAGAGTAGGAAGTAAAATTCCTATACTACGATCGGTTGTACTTTGGTCGTCACACAGTTTTTTCTCCAGACAGGATATGGATATAATATTTGACATTCTGGTTTCTAGATCTATGGTTTTAGATCTGGATTTGGGTAGTTTCCCAATGTGGGTATTTTGACAGTATTCTAATGGTTTTTAGAATAGATGACTCCTGGCATGGTGGTGTACCTACAGGTGATGGAGTCACCCTCTCTAATGGTGTCTTATAGACTAAAGGGTAGAGGGATGTGCATGATTGGCAGATCACTTGCTTAGGCAATTGAGTCATGATTGAAGAGATTTAGCGTGCTTGCGCTTTTTAAAAGATAGATCAAAAATATTTGTAACCGCAATCAAGAACGGCGTCGCATGAAGCTAACCGGTGAGTACGGGTCGGTCCACAGGGATGTTGAGAATTTCCGATTCGCGCTTACGAGTTAATTCCGAAGGTTGTTCGGATTAATTATTAAATCTAAAAACTGAATTAATCTAGGGCAATTATCTAGATCTACTCTTGCTAGGGCTAGCTTTAGGGATGGTTTGGAAATGTAATTAAATCTCACCGCTTTCAATACCCGAATGAAGATCTGCGAGGAGTTATGGTAATTATCAATAAAGGGGATTAGATCCGTTCAGGAAGGTGTTCCTTCCTCTAGGTTCTTGTCCTTCCTTTAGAGATCCTTACCCTAACCTCCATGGAAAACGCGCGCAACCGGGCTTTTATACTACGGTATCACCGCTACCTCGAGGGATAGGGTGCCGTAGGGCGCGGTGTGTGCGTGTATGCATGGAGTCCTATTGAAAATATATTATGGGTAAGAAAGGGATGATAGATCTCATCTCTTAAAATCCTTCCCCAAAGCTAACTCTAAACAATTTCCTAGGGTAAGAAATTAAATCTACCTAGGGCAAAGAATTGAAATCTAAACTAGGGCAAGAAAATAAATCTACTTACAGATACATTTCTCCAATCATCAATGCAGGGTTGTCAGATCTGAATTTCAGAATTGAAGAGAGGCACCGATGCTCTCCATAAAGAATTTTGGAATTTTTATTAAAAGGAGGCATCCCGAAATTACAATGATTAGAGTTCCTATTTATAAAGAATAGGAAACCCTAGGGTTACACTTGTTTCGCATGTCCAAAATTACACAAATAGCCCTAGAAAGACTTAGTTAACGCCGCCATAATTTACTGTAAAGTTTTGCGCTCCTAACTGCACTACCAAGCCGCGGAACCGCGGCCCGAAGCCCTGTTTGGCCGCGGTTCCGCGGCCAAAAGGAGTGATTGGGCTTTGCAGTTTCTGCTGTGGGCTCCTGGTAACTTTGTCTTCATGTTTCTATATGTCTTTTTCTATTTGGGCTTCTAGGTTGGTTCCAGACCTTCAGTGAACAATTTGCAATGGCTTTTTAACCGTTCGCTTTGAGTCGATGTCTTGAATCTTGCTTTGTGAATTGTTCCTTATGTAGGCTTGATCAAGACTCTCTGTTTGTTGGTTAAAGTCCACATTTTCATCGTCTTTACATCGTTTACACTGTTTTCTGTCCAAGAACCTGTAGCCTGTAACATGTAGCAGACATGCGTCAAAAGTACCTGTTTATTTATAAAAAGAATAAGAATGGGGCATATAATAATACAATATTCTGGTCTGAACAAATACCCCCAAACTTATCTTTTGCTCATCCTCGAGCAAACTTATTTTTATTCACTAAAATCCTAACCACACTTTCGCAGGGAAACACGATTGCACTGAGCACGTGCAACAAGCCGTTAAACCTCTAGGTGTCCCTAGTAGGAGGAGTGTTGTCTCCTGAGGGTTTTCAGCGGATTACACCCACAAAATCCTATCAATTCGGCCTTTCGACTTTTGTTCTCCAATTAGGTTTTCTAACTAAGAATTCTATTATCATCGACCCGCAAATTATCCACCCACATTCTTCACACTTTCTCATTATTTAACTTAAGATTATATATGTTATGTAGACCTACTTAGCTTTCGGCATCTCTTAAGTTCTCCTTCTAGAGTTCCATCTCCACTTAGGAATTTCTATCAACCCTTACTAAAGATACAAGTTCTATTCTTCACTCCTTTCTCTTATCTAAATCCCAATCATATACCCCTACGTGTGTGTATAAATCACCCTTACACTTGGAAATTCAAATCAAGCAATCATGCTCTTGTCTGTTGTCCAAAGCACTTTTTACTTAGTGAATTTTTAATTGAATTTTGCTTACACATCCTTCATGCGACCGTTAATACTTCTTGAGGTACCAACAACCGATTACAAGATGTGTTTGCACATTAAAACGTAATTCCTAGTCTTGCAACACCCAAGGCTTTAGCAGTGACTCCCAAACCAGTTGGTTTAAGGCACTAGATGATGAAGCACCCTCGCTAAATATTTTTCTATTTTTGCAGCCTTAAGTAATCACAAAAACCAGTGTCCATTTTTTTTTATTATTCTTTATTCACACATTTTTTTTCTTTTCATCATACTAAGGACTTTAGACAAGAGCATTTCAAGGTCTCTTCTACTATTCCAAGATTCAAGGTGCGTGATTGTGCAAATTGTAGGGTATACGTTTTCAGAATCTAAACTTAAGCTAGGAACTATTTTTCAAACTTATACTCTAATAAGAACATCAATACTCTTCCCTTGTTTCGACTTAGCCCAAAAAGTGAACCCAAAATTTGCCTATTTCTAAATAAACTACAAGGCATATACTTTCTACCGTTAAACTTTAAGGAAGGTTATCTTTAGGGTTTTTAACTTACTAAGTCTAAGATCTAGTTGTTCCTAGCTAGTTGACCTATTTGTCAAACTAAAGTCAATTAGCCAAAATTGAATACAATAATTTTTATAATTTTTGAAATTTTTCAAATTTTTATGGATTTTCAAATAAATATGCAAATGAAAAAATATATACAAATGAATGCGAAGGAAGAAGACGTACCGAGCATACCCCCAAACTTGAACTTGACAGTGTCCTCACTGTCATGCTAAACCAAGAGGGTCAAAATGCCGATACTCCCCTTTTTATTTATTTACAATTTTTTTTTCATTTTTTAATGTTTTGAATTTTTTTTTTTTATAAAAAGAAAACAAAAAAAATATGTACATATATACAAAGGTCCCCCCCAAACTTAAGCTTGGCCTTACACAAGCCAAATGTTAGCACCAACCATTCAAAAATCTTATCATGGTAGAGGTAGAGTCGATGCAAGAATGGGATGGAGATGAAAGAAATGAGAAACACGCGAGACCGTGTGGAAAGAAGAATGGTAGAATATGGTCTCAGTGGAGGGAAAGAAGGGCGGAAAGGAGAAAGAAGGATCGCGCGAACTTGAGGGTGTAAATCGAGTGAATAAATTAGCGCAATATGTGATGATCGATATGTTATAAGCGATTGTGCTAACCTATCAACCCGTCGGGAAATGGGGTCAAATCCCTCAAGATTCGCAAGAAAACATGGGTACGCCGAACTTAGTATTTGAGATGTAAGCGTAACGGTCACTTGCACGGTCGGAACAATAGGAAGGAGGGAGGGTGATATAACAGTTAAAGGTTCAGGAGGCTGAATTGGAAAATCCGACACATTAAACAAAAATGGTTCAACCTCAATATTATCCTCAAAACTCTTCTCAATATTATCCTTATAATTTTCCTCAAAATTCAACTCATCCATGCCATTATCATCAAATTCAAGACGCATATTAGATTCGGGAGAAACATTTAATAATTCGGGATGATGATTTGAACATAAAATCTCAATTAAATCGACAGGTTCATCATCCGAAATATTCCCGTCGTCTATATCCTCAATCAAGTGAAAATCAATTTCCTTAGACACCTCATCAAAAGCATGGATATCTATCGATTTAGGTTCTAGATGGGAGGTGTAAAGATCGAAATGATTAGGTGCGGTTTCACTCGAAAGGGGTTCCTCACAATTTGGCAAATCAAACACTACAAAATCACACAACTCGTTTTTATTTTGAACAGGTGAATTATTTAGGGCAATCAATGGAAAACAGGAGTTGTGGGCTTCAATTGGGTACGGGTAGGTTTGATTTGAAAATCCTCTCTCATTCTCGCTCTGTCCAACCGCCTCCTTATACATTGAAAAATTTTGAGCTAGCGGGAAACTAGCTACCGGTTCACTAGGTTGCATAAGGGCGGCTACGGACGCTTCCACATTCCTAGTCATTTTATTTGTTGCAGCAATATAAGCTTCCAACGACTCTTCCAAACTAGACTTAGGTGGTGAGGGGGTTTCGGTAAAAGATTCGAAATCGTGTGGATATGCAAATCTCCCTAATGTCTGTGTGGAAACAGTGTCTAGTGAGGGTGGTAAGATCGGGTTGGACTGGTAGGAAGTGGGTGGTAGGACAGGGGTAGGGTCAACATATGGATAACAAGGTGAATAATCGTGCGGATCCCTAAAACTAGATGAGTGGAGAGGGGTGAAAGATCGACTGCGAGATTTAGCAATATGCTCAGCAATGGACATCGGCCTAGGAGTGACAGAAGGACTTGAAGAAGTGGTATCAACATATGTAGGTGGTGAAGGTTGACTTAGTTGACACAAAGTGGGTTGAAAAGTCAAATTATTTCTCCTAGACGCCTCTATTTGATCTTTCAAAGATTTTTTAGGCATGGAGGGACCGTCTTTAAATTGACCGAACAAATTAACGTACGACGCAAAATTAGGTTCGGGATACCAAAGTTCGGCTAATGATTTATTATGTGGGGTACCAATGTTGTAAGAAGAAAGGTGACAAGAAGGAAGGTTAGGTGGTGCAAGGATTTATTTGCAGCTAAAAAATTTTACAAGTTTCTATAAAATATTTTCCTTTTTTCCTTTTTCTCTTTATTTGAGACTGTTTGCAGAAAAAAAAAATTCGATAAAGGGCTTAGACACAAATGTAATCAACCAGAAATGCACAATCAGACCTAGATCTAGGGTCACCTAAGTCTGCTAGACAGCTCTTAACTAGGGCTAGAAATAGGATCTCAAACCGCCTCTTCACCGACAAGTACGGCCAGGTAAGTGGGAAGGAACCACAGTAGTGGGCCTAATTAAAAACCACTAGCCTAGACACCGCAAAGTCAATTAGGATAAACGGTCGATGCCTATACTAGTCCTTTTCCTATTGAGCTCGATGTCCTTAGGGCTGAGTCTAGTATTTTTTAATTAGGATATGGTCAATGCAAATGCCTTATGTGATTTCTGGGGTCCTGGAAAGGGTGATGAAATCCCCACCCAATCTGAATTGGTCAAAAAGCCCCTTAAAGTCCGATTAAAGATATGCAAAACAGTAAATCACTTGCAATCAAAGATTTTTATTTTATGCGCGGTGCAAAGAATCCTGCACAAGATTGTTATTTGGAAGGGAAAAGATTTTTGAGCGCAAAGAAATCCTGCAGGCAAATTTACATAAGATATATCAAGATTTGCAGAGGATGAGAGAGAGAAAACTCACAAAAATTTGCAGTGGCAGAACGCGTTTTTTTTTTTTTTTTTTTTTTTTTATCGTGCTTCTGCGCCTTTTTTTTTAAGCCCTGATTCGACTAGACCGCGGCGGTTCCGCGGCCAAAAGGGGGTTGGCGCGGCGGTTCCGCCGCGCTTTGGTCGGTTCGGCGAACTTTTTTTTTTTTTTTTTGAATCAGATCACCGCGGTTAACTTGTAGACTCGGTCTTCCAAATTTCTTCTGTTCCTCGGTTGTTGTGATCTTCTGTTGTTCCGATCTGTTTTTTCCTGTTTTGATCTCTATAGATTTCCAGATCCGATTTTCGTATATCCTGCAAAATTCAAACAACAAAGTATCCCTTCCAAAAATAACAGATTATATATTTTTTTTATATTTTTTGGATTTTTTTAGATTTTTATGATTTTTTTAAATTTTGATTAACCCGAAATTGCGAAAAGGAAATGATACGCCATCCCCGGCAACGGCGCCATTTGATTGAAGAGATTTAGCGTGCTTGCGCTTTTTAAAAAATAGATCAAAAATATTTGTAACCGCAATCAAGAACGGCGTCGCATGAAGCTAACCGGTGAGTACGGGTCGGTCCACAGGGATGTTGTGAATTTCCGATTCGCGCTTACGAGTTAATTCCGAAGGTTGTTCGGATTAATTATTAAATCTAAAAACTGAATTAATCTAGGGCAATTATCTAGATCTACTCTTGCTAGGGCTAGCTTTAGGGATGGTTTGGAAATGTAATTAAATCTCACCGCTTTCAATACCCGAATAAAGATCTGCGAGGAGTTATGGTAATTATCAATAAAGGGGATTAGATCCGTTCGGGAAGGTGTTCCTTCCTCTAGGTTCTTGTCCTTCCTTTAGAGATCCTTACCCTAACCTCCATGGAAAACGCGCGCAACCGGGCTTTTATACTACGGTATCACCGCTACCTCGAGGGATAGGGTGCCGTAGGGCGCGGTGTGTGCGTGTATGCATGGAGTCCTATTGAAAATATATTATGGGTAAGAAAGGGATGAGAGATCTCATCTCTCAAAATCCTTCCCCAAAGCTAACTCTAAACAATTTTCTAGGGCAAGAAATTAAATCTACCTAGGGCAAAGAATTGAAATCTAAACTAGGGCAAGAAAATAAATCTACTTACAGATACATTTCTCCAATCATCAATGCAGGTTTGTCAGATCTGAATTTCAGAATTGAAGAGAGGCACCGATGCTCTCCATAAAGAATTTTGGAATTTTTATTAAAAGGAGGCATCCCGAAATTACAATGATTAGAGTTCCTATTTATAAAGAATAGGAAACCCTAGGGTTACACTTGTTTCGCATGTCCAAAATTACACAAATAGCCCTAGAAAGACTTAGTCAACGCCGCCATAATTTACTGTAAAGTTTTGCGCTCCTAACTGCACTACCAAGCCGCGGAACCGCGGCCCGAAGCCCTGTTTGGCCGCGGTTCCGCGGCCAAAAGGAGTGATTGGGCTTTGCAGTTTCTGCTGTGGGCTCCTGGTAACTTTGTCTTCATGTTTCTATATGTCTTTTTCTATTTGGGCTTCTAGGTTGGTTCCAGACCTTCAGTGAACAATTTGCAATGGCTTTTTAACCGTTCGCTTTGAGTCGATGTCTTGAATCTTGCTTTGTGAATTGTTCCTTATGTAGGCTTGATCAAGACTCTCTGTTTGTTGGTTAAAGTCCATATTTTCATCGTCTTTACATCGTTTACACTGTTTTCTGTCCAAGAACCTGTAGCCTGTAACATGTAGCAGACATGCGTCAAAAGTACCTGTTTATTTATAAAAAGAATAAGAATGGGGCATATAATAATACAATATTCTGGTCTGAACAAGTCAATCATGAGATGTCAAGTACCACACCAAATGTTGTTTTTGCACTGGATACGATAAGTTTGTATTAATCCAATCCTGGAGAAACATAAGGAAGCAGTTTTAGAACATAAGTGGATGTTCTACGGATTTGATGACGGCAGCCTCCTTCGGGAGATGGTTATCATTCTAGGCTTCAAAGGTGACATGGATGACAGAGTGATTGTCAGTGTTATAGTTTTCCCTCTGACGAAGAGGGACAGTATAATGGACAGGTGGTCCAAGAGGATATTGTGGGAGGCATGGTGCCGGATACTGATTAGGTTCAGTTTTCGATACAGTCTAAGAAGTTTGGATTTGGAGTTCATTTATGAACTAGGTCCCATAAGATATCCAGACATATTCTAAGACAGGTATTACTCAATTCGGGAGATGGCTTTCTCCGCAAACTTGAGATTAAAAGAGACATAGAAAGAAACATCAGGGCGGATCCACTCACTGAGGCTATTTCTGGAATACAATAGTTTTACAAACGGGATTTGTGAAACTGATTAGTAGGGGAGTTGGGTGTTGGTTTCACACGGGCTGTGAGTACGCAACATCGCAATAATTAGCCTTAAGTGCAAGTGGGAGATTGTTGGATATAGTGCCCTCAAGGTCAATTATTGGATCGCAGGTACGTGATTGCAATGATTGCGGAGGACCTATACTGGTAGGACAGTCTTACTCGAGATGATAGTATGCTATCTGGTTTGCCTTTATCAGTCGTGTATAGGTTCAGGTGACTGATCACGATTACACTTTGATAGAGCCCTTAAGATCTTGCTTGACTACCAACAGTATGAGGGCGATCATATACGTGAAAGTTGGGTGGTCTATAAGCATATCCTTAATAGTGGTCCCTAGTCGTGGGAGTTTCGAGACAGGGCATCGATACTCTGGAGTAGACTAGTGTATACAGTCGAGACCCCGACGAGGGGCGGTGGCCGGTCTCACAAGCCACTGGTGTCAGTTGGATCACCTAAGATGTATACAGGTGCTCATTGGGTTATGAGTACACCGGACAGGACTCGCCGGGAACCTGCTAGTTGGTATTATACATATCGTCAGATAGCAGTTCCCTGGTGACATGTGTACAGGGTAGTTCATCGACCTGAGGTCGTCATTTGTCTCGTGTGAGTTCCCACTGTGCTTTGATTTCTACCCTACCACGGCTCAAAGGAGTCGTGCAAACAGATAGTTTTTGGGTACAGTCCCGAGCCACATGGAGGCACGTGAGCGGATCGGCAGGGGATTCGACTCTCCCGGTATTGGGGGTGGAGGTCGCGCTGTGTCTAGGAAAGCCATTACACCAAGTCCTTGGCCAAGGCAGGTGAGATTTACTGGTAGGTACTCCAGTAGTATCTCAGGGTGTTCAGGGCTTGTCTCCGACACGACTTATACAGCTAATGGGGGTCTGACGTTACTAAACCCCTAGGCCGGATATGCGATACTCATAGACGAACGGACCGGACTGTATATACATTGTCACTGTTATGCTCAGTAGAGTTTCTGGATGAGTTCGCTCATCAGCCTCCCTTGAGGTCAGTCCATGGGCGGCCGTTACGCATAGCTAGTGCCGCTGACGGCGTGTGGTTAAACCCACTGCCAGGGTACTGACGAGTCATTAGAGTCCCCCACAGATAGTTTCCCAAGTTCGGGCGAAACGTTGTAGAGGCCGTATGGTTTTATGGAAGGGTTTGGAAAATGCACGTGCGTTTACGCACGTGTCATATTTCGGGCAGATAATACTGGTGGGCTTTGGTTTAAGCCGAATCCATGTATTATACAGAGTAGATATAATATCTTTGTCTCAGTTGCATTTGTATTCCGTCGTAATACAAATGCGGGTATGTTTATACAGTTACGGGGTTATCCTGAAATTCGTTTCGGGATCACTTTTGGAAGTTGCCAGTTTCGAGTTTTCTATCAGCCGTCTTTTAACATTTGGTTAAATACGGATTTATCTTTTCTTGAGATGAGTGTGGATGCTTCTAGAAGGTTCTAGAAGTGGTGAGGTGTTTAGTGAGTCATGGTTGCATTTAATGATTCCATTAATGCTTGATGACTAGCTTAATGATTCATCATTTCATTAAGTGTGTTCACACTTTGTGTTCACACTAGAGATATTTTCTTATTGTCACCTCCCCTCTCCTACACTCACCCCCTACCTCTATATATGGTGGCCGGCCCCCTTCCCCCCTCTCACTCTCACACTTGATGTTTTATCTGGTAAAAAGATTATGATAGATTTTGGGGTGTATGGAATTTCACAGCTCATTTCATTCCATCACCCGATTCCCACGGCAGCTTCATTAACCGTTCATCCATGGTTTTGGACGAAGCGAGACAAAGTATTCCACTCATTCTCTACATCAATCTTGGTCCTCTCTTTTAGCAAACTTGACGACCGAGTTGCCTCGAGTCAGAGGCGGGAGCCCGTTTAAAGATCCGATGATGTGGTGCCACCTGGACGACGAGATCGGAGATCGACGAGATCGGAGCAGCCGCAACGGAGCGTGGGATGATGGTTAAAGAACGAAAGACTCGGAACGTTTGGTATAACCGTTCTTCCCTCTTTGTAGATTGTTAGTTTAGCGTTAATGGTAGATCCGGGTTATAGTATGCGATAGCGCCGGTTATAAAAGTTTTTTGTTCCGCATTTTGGCGTCTGAAAGACGGCCGGGGTGCTACCGTAGACTTACAGTGTGGATAGCCTGTGCAATGAAACCTAGACCCCTACGGGTGCGGCAAGTTACCCGCCAAAACCTGAAGCGAGGCAGCCCCCTACAACAAAATGAATGGGCCACCCGGCACTTCACGAAATCCGGTAACTTGAGCACCCCTCCTTGGGTCAATCTGTACCCCTTACGAGTGCGGCGAATAGTCTGCCAATTCTAGAGTGAGGCCCCTCTGCCTCTCAAAGACATGAGATACGGACCCGTTGCCCTCCGGAATCCGGCTATCCGTGCACTCCGTCGCGGGGTAAACCTAGTACAGAAATAAAAATATGTACAACGGGTACATCGACCTCAGCCCGGTCGTGCCCCAAGAGAATATTATACAAACAGGCAGTGACGGCAGTCCACATGTTGAACGCTCGCCCCACAATATCAAATGTACAAATAAATTCAAATAGCACTCTCATTGCACACTGCTATCCACCACGACAAATCCGCAACATCACAGCACAACACAGAACATCAATGCGAATGTCACGTTCGCAAATCCTTCTAAAAGGACTATAGCAATTAGACACAATTTACCGCTCAAATGACATTCCCGGTCGCAGATATAATATAAGTACCGTATACTAACAAGTTTAAAATTTCAATCGACAAAACTTCCCGAAGTAGGCCCCACGTACTTCTGGTGTACAGTAATAAAATCTGGGCCCAAAGGAAATATTCCAGAAACCACAATTTACAATGAAGAACATACTGTAGAAAATTGGAGCATTGATCCCACAATATGGCGGCGGATCCACGGTCAAACCCTGGTTTTGGCTGTGGATCCGCGGCCGTACAGTAAGATCACTCGACCAATTTTCACCAGTTTTCTTAGAAAAGCCTGCACAACTTTCTGTGATGCTCAAAAAAAATTTTAGACCAGATTTAAAATCGACAGAAACTTTGTACAGAATAATTATAGTTTTCGAAAATCCGTTCGATCGATGTTTTAAACGTGTTAGCACAAGTTAGTAAAGTTTAATGGTGAGGCTCTGATACCACTGTAAGTACATGGTAGTGCCCCGACTGTCTAACAGACGCCAAATGCGGAACAAAAACTTTTACTACTGGCGCTATCATATACTATAACCCGGATCTGCCATTAAAGCTAAACTAACAAACTACAAAGTGGATAGAAATGTTATACCGAATGATCCGAGTCCTTCAGTTTTCAACCATCATCCCACGCTTTGTTGTGGCTGCTCCGATCTCCTGAATCTCCAGTCTTCTCGTCCAGGCGGCACCACGTCGACGGATCTTTAAACGGGCTCCCGCCTCTGAACCGAGGCAACTCGGTCGTCAAGTTTGCTAAAAGTGATGACCAAGATGATGTAGATAATGAGTAGAACACTTTGTCTCACTTCGTCCAAAGCCATGGACGAACGGTTAATGAAGTTGCCTTTTGGATAGGGTGAAATGAGTAATGAGGCTATCTAATTTCCATGAATCTAAAACTATAATCTTTTCCAAATCAACAACCATCCTTATTTCAAGAGAGGGGCCGGACATTTATCAAGAAGAGGGAGGTGAGTGTAGGAACAAGGGAGGTGACCACAACATTAATGAATGAGAATGAGTCATTTAGACACCTTGCATTATCATTAATGCACTAATGAATCATCTAACCTAGTCATGTTATCATTAAATGAACAATTAATGCAACCAATGAATTAACAACACCTCATCATCCTAGTCACCATCTAGAATCTTCTAGAATCTTCCACACTCATCAAGAAAAGATAAATCCGTCTTTAACCTAATGAAAAAGACGGGCGATAGAAAACTGGAAACTGGCAACTTCCAAAAGCGATCCCGAAAGAATTTCAGGATAACCCCGTAACAGTATAAACATACCCGCATTTTTATTACAACCGAATACAAATGCAACTGAGATAAAGATATTATATCTACACAGTATAATACTCGGATCCGGCTTAAACCAACGCCCACCAGTATTATCTGCCCGAAATATGACACGTGCGTAAACGCACGTGCATTTTCCGAACCCTTCCATAAAACCATACGGCCTCTACAACGTTTTGTCCGAACTTGGGAAACTGTCTGTAGGGGACTCTAATGACTCATCAACACACTTGCACTGGGTATAGCCACTAGAACGTCAGAGGTACAAGCTCTATGTAACGGTTGCCTATGTATTGATTGGAAGAGATGCTGACGAGCGAACTCATCCTTAAACCCTACTGAGCCTGACAGTGGCAATATCTGTACAGTCCGGTCCGTTCATCTAAAGAGTATCGCATATCGAGTCTAAGGGGTGGATAAAGTCAGACCCCTAATAACGCGATAATTCGTGTAAGTATGAAGCCCATCACCTCCTGAGAAACTACTGATCCAAATCAGTAATTCTCCACTACCTCGGCCGAGGATTTCTAGTGATGGCCACACGTGCACTGTGCGACATCGACCCCCAATACCGGGAGAGACGAATCCCCGACGATCCGCTCACTGCCTCCATGTGGCTCGGGACTGTACCCAACTAAAACCTGTTTGCACGTCTCCTTTGAGCGTGGTAGGGTAGTAATTAAAGCACAGTGGGAACTCATACGAGACAAATGACAATCTCAGGTCGAAAAACTAACCTATACACATGTCACCAGGGAACTACTATCGTACGATATGTATAATACCAACTAGCATATTCCCGGCGAGTCCTGTCCGGTGTACTCATAACCTAATGAGCACCTGTATACATATTAGGTGATCCAACTGACACCAGTGGCTTAAGTGACCGGCCACCTCCCCTCTTCGGGGTCTCGACTGTATACACTGGTCCACTCTGGAGTATCGATGCCCCGTCTCGAAACTCCCACGAATAGTGACACTTTAAGGATGTGCTTATAGACCCCAGCTCCCACGTATATGATCACCAACATACTGCTGGCAGTCAAGCAAGAATCCTATGGGCTCTATCATCATGCAATAGTGAACTAAAGCATATATACGATGATAAAGACAAACCAGATAGCAAACTATCATCTCGAGCAAGACTGTCATATCGGTATAGGTCCTCCCTCAATCATTGCAATCACGTAGCTGCGATCCAATAATTGACCTTGAGGGCACTATATCCAACAGCATCCAGCCATTTCACTGAGTCCCCACTCTTGATGGCCTGCCTGAACCTAGTTGGGCCATCATCAACCATGATGCAATCCTCGCTCTCACTGTCACCGAGAAAACCGTAATATCTCTCAAGTGGATGAGGAACCCTACCAGATTCATAGAGAGGCTTAGGTTCGTTGGAGACTATTGAATCCTTTGGTTTCATCAAATCATCAGCTGTTAATTTGTCTAGCTGGAACTCCTTCCAGTTCTACCTCATGTCCACTAATTTCGTCATAAGATATTCCTTTTCTAAAAAGGTGGCATGCTGAGAAACAAAACACATTTTGCTCCTCAGTTAGGTAGAAGATATTCCCTCGCAAATGTTTGGGATATCCAACAAACTTATACAGAACTGATCTTGCCTCGAACTTGTCCGTGGGTTCGCTACAGGCTGTGTATCAATTACAATAAAGTCCACAAGGAATAAAAATTCCCTGATTTTTATTAACACATCCTCCAGTTCACCCCTAGGTTTGGTGATTGATCGGTCAGCCATCTGGAGAGTTATGCTCGAGGGCTTTAACACTCCGATACCTAGTTACTCGTAAACCGAATATGGAATCAAGTTAACACTAGCGCCAAGGTCTAATAGAGCACGGTTGATGTGTTTTTCCCCAATAGAAATAGAAATAGTAGGACAGCCAGGGTCCTTACGTTTCCTCGGTACTTGTTGGGGGAAAGCCGTGTCTACAGTCTTTGCCATAAAAATCTTCTTGGGCACTTGAGTCTTCATCTTTCTAGTGCACAAGTTCTTAAGAGTTTTCGCATAGGACGGAACTTGTTGGATGGCATCTAGGAGAGGGATGTTGATGTTAACTTGCTTAAACATGTCCATAATCTTCTCCATATGTGAACTCGATTTGTTAGCCCTTAACTGATTAGGATAATGTGCTTTAGCAATAAGCGCTGGGTCTATCACAGGAAAAGGAAGTGTGTGTGGACCCGATTCCAGAATAGAAGTGGGGATCGTCTGAGGAGAACTAGAAGAGATGGGATGAGGTGGCGAGCCTTGTGGGAAACGAAGAATAGGCTTGCAAGAAGGTGGCGGGGTAAAAGAACTGGGGTTAGAATTAGAAGTAGAAGTGGAAGGAAAGGTCTCAGCCGGGGTATCATTGATAGATTTTTCAGTGTCATCAATCTCTTCCCCAACGTGATTGTCAATCATCTTCCAGATCTCAACGTGATTGCATTCACATGATGTGAATAGCCAGGATGGGGTAAAGGTTGAGCTGGAAGTTTCCCATTCTCTCTTGCACTCATTTCGGCTTTTAATCGTGCAATTTGTGCTTCCATCGATTTGATATTCTCATTTTGAGAGACAATGATCTTCATCACATTCAAAATGGAAGATTGCAAACTTGCCGTCCCTTGGATGGATTGTTTCATGAAAGTATCCAAGGTTTGTGCTAGTGCAGAGGTATTATCTGTACCGGTCAATTGCAAAGAGTTTTCATGTGGTGCAAAAGTGTTGGCCGGATTTTGGAAGTTTTGTGATTGGAAGGGGTGCTGACTCAATTGAAGTGGTTGTTGTTGTGGTGGAGGGACCCTTTGGAAATTGTTTTGGGTTGGAACCGTGTTTTGAGATTTTGATTGGTTCCAAGCAAAGTTAGGGTGATTCCACCAACCCAGATTATATGTAGAAGAATATGGATCGTTTCTAGGTCTTTGAAATGCGGCATTGGTATGCTCGTGACCTTGAAACGGGCATTCTTCCGTCAAGTGAGAAAGATCAGAACAACATCCACATACAGTTTTGGAGAGTGACATTTGACTTAGGGCGGCGGCTAAAAATTTGTTTTCCATATTGTCGAATTTCTTGTGTAAAGCTGAAATTTCAGCTCTAACTCCAATGGAAATATCATTGCCATCCCTAGACGATTGACTCACACCCTCCTACTGTAAAGATTTTTCAGCGAAATCTTCTAGGAATTTCCAGGCTTCCCCATCATCTTTAGTTATGAAGTTGCCTTGATACATGGATTCAAGGGTCTGTCTTGTGTTAGGATTAATGCCCTCATAAATGATTCTACACAGATCCCATCTAGGGATTCCGTTATGTGGACATAGGACTAACAGATCCTTGAAGCGTTCAAGACATTTTGAAAATGGTTCATTTGGAAGCTGGGTGAATTGATTTATTTCGCTACGGACTCGAGCTGTCTTATGATGTGGGTAGAATTTCTTAAGGAATGCTTTGACGAATTCTTCCCAATTTGAAATGGAATGTGCGGTAGTGTTATACAGCCACTTCTCGGCTATATCGCACAAGGTAAATGGGAGAAGACGTAGACGCATAGCATCCATAGAAAGCTGTGAGGTACCCATCATTGCGCATACATTTTCAAATTTGGTGATAAAGGCATATGCGTCTTCAGACTCGAGACCGTTAAATTTTGGTAGAAGGTTGATGTATTGGGGTTTAATTTCAAAATTTTCCCCGTTGGCTGGTGGAATGGAAAGACATGTGGAAAGTGGACCTCGTGTAGGATAGCACCTCTCTTGAAGAGAGGTGCGGGGTGGATTCTGCGCACCAACGGACGGCGGCAAAGTAGTGGTAAAGAAATTCGATGGAGACGGATCCATCAATGTGCGTGTGGTGGTGGGTAAAGAAGAGGTAAATGTAGAAATACCGACTTTTGGGTCGATCAAGGGAACGCGGACTAAACGGGCACTAGAATCCTGTGTCCAACCTATCTTGCACTAAAAAGGGTTAGTACAAGTGGCAGCATGACTTATAATTAGGGGAAATGATAGATTGGTGTTTGGTTTGAAAAATATACGGATTTTTGAAAAGATGATGCAAATCACAACAAATGCAACAAGAAACCCTAAAATCTAGTGGTCACCTAGGTTAAAGCTCTAGACCGCTCCTAACTGCCAAAAGATAAGTCGCAGGATCAATCCTCCACTGCCTCTTTTTCTCTCCTGTGGCCAGGTAAGTGGGAGGTTCTCCACTACGTAAGTAATGGGCCTAATTAAGTAACCACTAGCCTTCGACACACTTTCCTTAGACACCACAAAAGAAACGCGGATAAGCAATGAATTACCCACGGCCTTCTTCTGTCTTAAGTGAGCGCGATGGTCCTTAGAGTCATCTCTAGATATTTTTTAATTAATGAGGGTAATGCGGATTCAAGTTTGTGATTTTTGGGGCTTAGGAAGGGTAATGAACTCCCCACCTAATCTGAATTAGGCCATGCCCCTTAATTTCCGTATTAATATGCAAACAACCAAGATCAAAAACACGCACAATTTATTTTGCTTTTTGCGGCGCTGCGATTTATTTGTAAAGAAACCTGCAGAAAATAGTTAATTGGAGCAGATGAGGGAAGAGATAAGAAGGTAGGAAGTCACCTGAGAAATTTAGGAACAGTGAACTGCGTGAACAACCGCGGAAATGCGGTGGGAGCTGCTTAATGCCGCGAAAACGCTATCTAGATGACAGATCACTGCACAAAATTTCCTACAGAGGCTTATGTTCACTTACACAGCTCTGTGGAATGCTCTGAAAATTTTTATCCAAGCTCCAATGATTCCAGATTTCCTCGCAAAAAATCACAACAACACGTTTAGGGTTTGTGCGAATTTAGATCTAAAAATATGGACGGAATAAACTTTTCAACTCAAATTTCAAAAACGAACAATTAGCGCGCTATTCCCCGGCAACGGCGCCATTTGATTGAAACGATTTCGGATTGTGTGTAGTATGGAAAATTGTATAGAAATCACAACCAAAAATATTTTGACCGCAATCAATAACGGTGTCGAATGTAGCGCGTTAGTAAGTGCGGATCGTCCACAGGGAAAGTGTAATCGTTCGTCTTTCGATTTAGATGAGTTGAAACTTTAAAGAAAAGAAAACAAGCAATTCATGATTTGTAAATTGAATTTAAAGAATTAGAAAAATCTAGATCTAAGAAACATTAAAATCAAGAATTGAGAATTTGTGATGACTTCCAAATCAAATATCAAGAATCGAAATGAGGCTCGTAGGAATCGATCGGATCTATAGATGTGATGAAATCTAGCGATTACGTATTCTTATCCATCGATGAATTGATACTAGATCGATGATGATCAACGAGAATTAGGGATTTCTTGTGAAATTAGGGTTTCATCATCTATCCTTTGTTCCTTCGTCGATATCATTCACATTCCAGCCTCTAGTAAATTCAAGAATCGATCGTGGATCCCTAATTTCGAGCGATCACAATCAAGAAAGTATCGCACCGAAACTAGGTCGTCGATTCATCAATTTGCTAGGGTTTACAAAACTCGTAGGACTTAAGAATCGTTTTAAGATTTGTTACATCATCATTCTATTGATTTTCTCGACTCCTTTACGAGCGGAGTTTTACTCAAACATCACAATAAGAACCAAAATCACAAATTGAGATCGAATCATGATGCAAGAATTTAAAGAAAGCAAGATTAAAGAATTTCACCTTTAATTTATCAACAATTCCGTTACAAATCGCTCAAGAACTACAAGAGGAAGAACTCGATCGTCGATTTGGCTTCTCTCATCTCCTTGAGTCACGGATCGGCTTGGATCACTTGCTCGATTGATGATCGGCCCCGCTCCTAAAAGGCTGAAGGCTTCTTTCTTGAATGGTACTCGGGATCTTGAATTTGGCTTTGGATTTTGGATTTTTGAGGCACAAGTTGTGTCACTCAACTTGTGGGTGGAAGAGGAAGAGATGAAGAACAACTTCTTGAACAACCATTAACCCTAGATCTAGGCTCCCTTTTATAGACCTCACAATCCTAGATCTAGAATTCAAAATTTGAATTTCCCTCCAAAATTTTGTTAGAGAGAGGCTTCTAGAAGGAGTTAGGTTGAGGGATGATTCTAGAGCTAGGTTGTTAGGCCGAGCCTTCTAGATGAAGCCACGTGGAGAATCTGGAGTCTTCTTTTAGCTTGGCCATAAATAATAAACACATGGGGAAAATTCGTAGGGCTGACGTCATCATTCCACCGCGGATCCGCGGCACGTGCCTGGTCCGGCCGCGGATCCGCGGTCACGTGAGGAAGGTACTGTGCAATTTTTCTTCTGGTGCTTTGGGCTGACTTTGGGGTATTATCTGATTTGTTGAATTGTGTAATTCCTTCTGTATTAATGCCAGATCAAACATCTTAGACTTGGTGTAATTTTGATCAGCACTTTGACAATTTGGCCTTTCTCCTGGAATTTCCTGCACAGACTTCGAAACAAGTGTTGCGCTACAAAAGAATGATGCGATGCCATGATAAACAGTCAATTTCCCTTAAAGTGCCGGTTTTAAAGTATAACACATGCAATCTGTTATTTTACGACTGTTTTGCTAATATGTGCAATATGAATACCGAACACTTCTAGATGAGTGCAAATGATAGGGAAATTGTCGTGTTAAAAATGCAATATTTTCGACTGATCAAATTCCCCCAAACTTATTTTCGGTCGTCTTGAGCGAACTGTTTTATTAAAAAGAAAAGGTGAAAATAAAGAAAGAGAAAAACTAACTAGCACACTTTCGTAGGCAACACGATTGCACTGAGCACGTGCAATAAGCCTTTAAACCTCTAGGTGACCCTAGTCGGAGGAGTGTTGTCTCCTGAGGGTTTTCAGCGGATTGCACCTACAAAATCCAATAATAAAAGAAAGACCGTGAATATTACATTTAAAGAAAATAATTGTAAAAGAAAAAGCCTTGAAAATTAGGGTTTCCAACTAAGCTAGCTTTTCGGTTGTCATGAGCCCTATCTTAATAGTCATGAAAAGATGTTAGAAATCGCGTCCTCCCTCAATAAAACATCGTCGTATTCTTCATTCCTATCTTTCTTCCAAACATCGATCATATAACCCTACGTGTGTCTAATAAACATCCCTACACCCGGAGAATTCAATTCAAGCTATCATACTCTTGCCCATCAGCCTCAGTACTTTTTAATTAATGAATATTTAGATGAAGTTGCTCATACACTTTCATGCGACCGTTAATACTTCTTGAGGTACTAACCGACCGATTACTCATATGCTTTCTTATTTGGTGTTTTTCCTCGTCTTGCACCACCTAAGGCTTAGCAGTGACTCCCAGACCAGTTGGCCTTAGGGCACTAGGTGAAGAGGCACCCTCGCTATATTTTTTTTATTGCTGCCTTGGCGATAACAAAACCAGTGTCCATTTTTCTCACCACTTAATATTTTATTCATTTTTTTATTTCCTTCATACTTTCGCTTCTAGACAAGAGCATTTCAAGGTATCCTCTACTATCCCGAGTTTCAAGACGTGTGTAAGTGCGAATAGCAGGGTATCAACGTTCAAAATGTTTGGCTTCAAGAATAGAAACTATTTTTCAGACTTATTTTTATCCTCAGATTAGTGACTTCTTTCATCTTCTAACCCTTGGGACAACGGCTCATAACTACTTATTACTAGTTCGTATAAGAAAACTTCTAATTTTCTTGGTTTTCTTAAATTTTTCCAATCTTTTGGATGTAATTTTTCACTATCTAATCTTTTATTATCTTATTTATGTTCAAAAATATTTATATTTTTTTTGAATTTTTTTTAAATTTTTATAGGTTTTCAAATGTTTTGTGCTTATGCAAAGTATGATGCAAATGATGCGAAAATAAGCACAAATCTCCCCCAAACTTGTTTTCAACAGTGTCCTCACTGTTGCCATCTGCTAAATCTCGAAAACCTGT
Organism: Agapanthus africanus; assembly: GCA_030015575.1. Taxonomy (NCBI): domain Eukaryota; kingdom Viridiplantae; phylum Streptophyta; class Magnoliopsida; order Asparagales; family Amaryllidaceae; genus Agapanthus; species Agapanthus africanus. The sequence goes on from JASDDO010000001.1 coordinate 412,719,245, forward strand.
AAGCCTGGGAGGAAATTTATTAAATGGGGGCAAAATATTTAAGCGAAGATCCTCCCCCAAACTTACTTTTGGCTCACCATTTTGTGTAAAAAATTTCTTTTAAAGAGCCAGAAAAAAAATGCCCCCCCCAAACTTGAGTTATGCAATGTTAATCTTTTGAAAATCACATGAGGGGGTCAAAAATCAATGGTCGATGCCAAGCTTTGCAAAGACCGAATGTTAACACCAACCATTCGAAAATTTTATCAATGCAGTGCTCTGGTTGGTGGAAGAAGAAGTGGGGAAAGGGTAAGTGGTGGAATAGAAAGTGTGTACGTCTCATATTGGAGAGACGATGCAGTGAATGTGATGGATTACTCACATTCTTTTTACAGTCCAGAAGAAAGAGTGGAGGTTCAATTTCATTGATTGGGAGATGATTCATCTCAACACCCGTGTCATTCAAAAATGCGAGTTCATCAGCAAAGATTTCCAAAAAAGTTCCATCAATACCCCGATGAATAATGTCATTACAAAGTGCGGGGTGATCTTCAGACTCTAAAAGCAGTTCATAATCAGTGTTAGTTGTTGACCCGGTCATCTCGATGGAAGAGTCTGTATGTGTATGATACATAGTTGGGTCAAACAACAACGTATGAAAAGAGTCTAGATCAGTATCATGAGGATCATCAAATTCGCTGCTGTCGACATCCATTAAGTCGACAGAACAGACCTGAGCAGTAGGTTCGGAGGGCACACTTCCCAACTTGTAAATGTTCAGCTCTATTGACCTATTCCCGAAGGATAGGGTCATAGAGCCATTACGACAGTTGATGATAGATTTGGAAGTGGCCAAAAAGGGGTGACCTAAAATCACCGGAATTTGATTCCGTGGGTTTGCTACAGGCTGTGTATCAATTACAATAAAGACCACAGGGAATACAAATTCCTCGATTTTTATTAACACATCCTCCAGTTCACCTCTAGGTTTGGTGATTGATCGGTCAGCCATCTGGAGAGTTATGCTCGAGGGCTTTAACACTCCGATACCTAGTTGCTCGTAAACCGAATATGGAAGCAAGTTAAGACTAGCGCTAAGGTTTAGTAGAGCACGGTTGATATGTTTTCCCCCAATAGAAATAGAAATAGTAGGACAGCCAGGGTCCTTACATTTCCTCGGTACTTGTTGGGGGAAGCCGTGTCCACAGTCTTTGCCATAATAATCTTCTTGGGCACTTGAGTCTTCCTCTTCCTAGTGCACAAGTTCTTAAGAGTTTTCGCATAGGACGGAACTTGTTGGATGGAATCTAGGAGATGGATGTTGATGTTAACTTACTTAAACATATCCATAATCTTCTCCATATGTGGACTCGATTGTTAGCCCTTAACCGATTAGGATAAGGTGCTTTAGCAATAAGCGCTGGGCCCATCATAGGAGAAGAAAGTGTGTGGACCCGATCGCAGAATAGAAGTGGGGATCGTCTGAGGAGAACTAGAAGAGATAGGCTGAGGTGGCGAGCCTTGTGGGAAACGAAGAATAGGCTCGTAAGAAGGTGGCGGGGTAGAAGAACTGGGGTTAGAATTAGAAGTAGAAGTGGAAGGAAAGGTCTCAGCCGGGGTATCATTGATAGATTTTTCAGTGTCATCAATCTCTTTCCCAACGTGATTGTCAAGCACTCTTCCAGATCTCAACGTGATTGCATTCACATGATGTGAATAGCCAGGATTGGGTAAAGGTTGAGCTGGAAGTTTCCCTTTCTCTCTTGCACTCATTTCGGCTTTTAATCATGCAATTTGTGCTTCCATCGATTTGATATTCTCATTTTGAGACACAATGATCTTCATCACATTCTCGACGGAAGATTGCAAACTTGCCGTCCCTTGGATGGATTGTTTCATGAAAGTATCCAAGGTTTGTGATAGTGCAGAGGTATTATCTGTACCGGTCAATTGCAAAGAGTTTTCATGTGGTGCAAAAGTGTTGGCCGGATTTTGGAAGTTTTGTGATTGGAAGGGGTGCTGACTCAATTGAAGTGGTTGCTGTTGTGGTGGAGGGACCCTTTGGAAATTGTTTTGGGTTGGAACCGTGTTTTGAGATTGTGATTGGTTCCAAGCAAAGTTAGGGTGATTCCTCCAATCCTGATTATATGTGGAAGAATATGGATCGTTTCTAGGTCTTTGAAATGCGGCATTGGTATGCTCGTGACCTTGAAACGGACATTCTTCCGTCAAGTGAGAAGGATCAGAACAGCATCCACATACAGTTTTGGAGAGTGACATTTGACTTAGCGCGGCGGCTAAAAATTTGTTTTCCATATTGTCGAATTTCTTGTGTAAAGCTGATATTTCAGCTCTAACTCCTATGGAAATATCATTTCCATCCCTAGACGATTGACTCACACCCTCCCACTGTAATGATTTTTCAGCGAAATCTTCTAGGAATTCCAGGGTTTCCCATCATATTTAGTCATGAAGTTGCCTTGACATATGGATTCAAGGGTCTGTCTTGTGTTAGGATTAATGCCCTCATAAATGATTCTACACAGATCCCATCTAGTGATTCCGTGATGTGGACATAGGACTAACAGATCCTTGAAGCGTTCAAGACATTTTGAAAATGGTTCATTTGGAAGATGGGTGAATTGATTTATTTCGCTATGGACTCGAGCTGTCTTATGATGTGAGTAGAATTTCTTAAGGAATACTTTGACGAATTCTTCCCAATTTGAAATGGAATGTGCGGTAGTGTTATACAGCCACTTCTCGGCTATATCGCACAAGGTAAATGGGAGAAGACGTAGACGCATAGCATCCATAGAAAGCTGTGAGATACCTATCATTGCGTATACATTTTCAAATTTGGTGATAAAGGCATATGCGTCTTTAGACTCGAGACCGTTAAATTTTGGTAGAAGGTTGATGTATTGGGGTTTAATTTCAAAATTTTCCCCGGTGGCAGGTGGAATGGAAAGACAGGTGGAAAGGGGACCTCGTGTAGGATAGCACCTCTCTTGAAGAGAGATGCGGGGTGGATTCTGCGCACCAACGGACGGCGACAGAGTAGTGATAAAGAAATTCGATGGAGACGGATCCATCGATGTGGGTGTGGTGGTGGGTAAAGAAGATGTAAATGTAGAAATACCGACTTTTAGGTCGATCAAGGGAACGCGGACTAAACGGGCACTAGAATCCCGTGTCCAGCCTATCTTGCACTAAAAAGGGTTAGTACAAGTGGCAGCGTGACTTATAATTAGGGGAAATGATATGATTGGTGTTTGTTTTGAAAAATATACGGATTTTGGAAAAGATGATGCAAATCACAACAAATGCAACAAGCAACCCTAAAATCTAGTGGTCGCCTAGGTCAAAGCTCTAGACCGCTCCTGACTGCCAAAAGACAATTCGCAGGATCAATCCTCCACTGCCTCTTTATCTCTCCTGTGGCCAGGCAAGTGCCAGGTAAGTGGGAGGTTCTCCACGTCGTAAGTAGTGGGCCTAATTAAGTAACCAATAGCCTTCGACACACTTGCCTTAGACACCACAAAAGAAACGCGGATAAGCAATGAATTACCCACGGCCTTCTTCTGTCTTAAGTGAGCGGGATGGTCCTTAGAGTCATCACTAGATATTTTTTAGTTAATGAGGGTAATGCGGATGCAAGTTTGTGATTTTTGGGGCTTAGGAAGGGTAATGAACTCCCCACCTAATCTGAATTTGGCCGTGCCCCTTAATTTCCGTATTAATATGCAAACAACCAAGATCAAAAACACGCACAATTTATTTTGCTTTTTGCGGCACTGCGATTTATTTGCAAAGAAACCTGCAGAAAATTGTTAATTGGAGCAGATGAGGGAAGAGATAAGAAGGTAGGAAGTAACCTGAGAAATTTAGGAACAGTGAACTGCGTGAACAACCGCGGAAATGCGGTGGGAGCTGCTTAATGCCGCGGAAACGCGGTCTAGATGACAGATCACTGCACAAAATTTCCTACAGAGGCTTCTGTTCACTTACACAGCTCTCTGGAATGCTCTGAAAAATTTTATCCAAGCTCCAATGATTCCAGATTTCTTCGCAACAAATCACAACAACACGTTTAGGGTTTGTGCGAATTTAGATCTAAAAATATGGACAGAATAAACTTTTCAACTCAAATTTCAAAAACGAACAATTAGCGCGCTATTCCCCGGCAACGACGCCATTTGATTGAAACGATTTCGGATTGTGTGTAGTATGGAAAATTGTATAGAAATCACAACCAAAAAAATTTTGACCGCAATCAATAACGGTGTCGAATGTAGCGCGTTAGTATGTGCGGATCGTCCACAGCGAAAGTGTAATCGTTCGTGTTTCGATTTAGATGAGTTGAAATTTTAAAGAAAAGAAAACAAATAATTCATGATTTGTAAATTGAATTTAAAGAATTAGAAAAATCTAGATCTAAGAAACATTAAAATCAAGAATTGAGAATTTATGATGACTTCCAAATCAAATATCAAGAATCGAAATGAGGCTCGTAGGAATCGATCGGATCTATAGATGTGATGAAATCTAGCGATTACGTATTCTTATCCATCGATGAATTGATACTAGATCGATGATGATCAACGAGAATTAGGGATTTCTTATGAAACTAGGGTTTCATCATCTATCCCTTGTTCCTTCGTCGATATCATTCACATTCTAGCCTTTAGTAAATTCAAGAATCGATCGTGGATCCCTAATTTCGAGCGATCACAATCAAGAAGCATCGCACCGAAACTAGGTCGTCGATTCTTCAATTTGCTAGTGTTTACAAAACTCGTAGGACTTAAGAATCGTTTTAAGATTTGTTACATCATCATTCTATTGATTGTCTCGACTCCTTTACGAGCAGAGTTTTACTCAAACATCACAATAAGAACCACAATCACAAATTGAGATCGAATCATGATGCAAAAATTTAAAATAAGCAAGATTAAAGAATTTCACCTTTTATTTATCGACAATTCCATTACAAATTGCTCAAGAACTACAAGAGGAAGAACTCGATCGTCGATTTGGCTTCACTCGTCTCCTTGAGTCGCGGATCGGCTTGGATCACTTGCTCGATTGAAGATCGGCTCCGCTCCTAAAAGGTTGAAGGCTTCTTGCTTGAATGGTACTCGGGATCTTGAATTTGGCTTTGGATTTTGGATTTTTGAGGCACAAGTTCTGTCACTCAACTTGTGGGTGGAAGAGGAAGAGATGAAGAAAAACTTCTTGAACAACCATTAACCCTAGATCTAGGCTCCCTTATATAGACCTCACAACCCTAGATCTAGAATTCAAAATTTTAATTTCCCTCCAAAATTTTGTTAGAGAGAGGCTTCTAGAAGGAGTTAGTTGGAGGGATGATTCTAGAGCTAGGTTGTTAGGCCGAGCCTTCTAGATGAAGCCACGTGGAGAATCTGGAGTCTTCTGGAAGCTTGGCCATAAATAATAAGTACATGGGGAAAATTCATAGGGCTGACGTCATCATTCCACCGCGGATCCGTGGCACGTGCCTGCTCCGGCCGCGGATCCACGGTCACGTGAGGGAGGTACTGTTCAATTTTCCTTCTGGTGCTTTGGGCTGACTTTGGGGTATTTATCTGATATGTTGAATTGTGTAATTCCCTCTGTATTAATGCCAGATAAAACATCTTAGACTTGGTGTAATTTTGATCAGCACTTTGACAATTTGGCCTTTTTCCTGGAATTTCCTATACAGACTTCGAAACAAGTGTTGCGCTACACAAGAATGATGCGATGCCATGATAAATTGTCAATTTCCCTTAAAGTGCCGGTTTTAAAGTATAACACATGCAATCTGTTATTTACGACTGTTTTGCTAATATGTGCAATATGAATACCGAACACTTCTAGATGAGTGCAAATGATAGGGAAATTGTCGTGTTAAAAATGCAATATTTTCGACTGATCAGTAATACAAGTTGATATTTGCCAACTGACTTGGCTGCAACAATTGCACCATTCTCTAACACTTAGAGACACATCACCCATTTCCAGTTCTCTACCTATCTGTAGCCTATGTAACAGATTAAATTTGCAGGATCCTGATCTGGTATCACATACTCAGGACGTATAGGATACTGAGAAACAGTTCTCGGTAATGAACACACCCGAAGAAGATGCATCAACATGCACTTTCTTCGATGGGTGGCCTGGGAATCCGGATATTCCCCTATTTTCTGTTCGGACTTATAACAATTATAAGATAGAGCGGAACCAACGTTCCCTAGCACAGTATAATAAGAAGGTTCGGTCAATGCATCCATATTATTATCTTGATTAAGGTATGACATGGCCGCTACCGGGAGAGAGAGAGAAGAAAACACTCTGCGTGTGCTCTTGCAAGATCAAATTGGTTATTATTTTATCTAATCAGGATGGCTCCCACTGACTTTATTAAATCTTCCTTCAAACCCTAAAAGGTAAGACTAGCCGAGATTAGTTACACCCGACAAGTTCGCAAGTCTTTCGGCCAGGCCAATGTCGGTACTTTGAGGGAGGTTCCCCATGACCAAATTAAAATAAACCTCATTTTCCCAGGGGCATAACCCCGTTAACACCTTTCTAGACACCTACTTGATCGGCTAATTGTAATGTGTAAAACTCTCCCAGGAGCAACTCTTACTCGCAGTGGATATCGGGATCCAACTATCTCATAGAAGGTATGCAATCTCATTGCAAATTTCAACACTTGAAATTCCCAATAATCTTTTGCCCCTAGCGTCCTATGATCTTGATGGAGGCCAACAAACCATAGGCTGCTAGTCAAGTTCAACCCGTACATTTCATAATTGAAATAAACCCACCCGTACAACCCTTCATGGAGGCCAACAAACTCGCACGACCACCCTAACTCAATCCTATCATATGCTGGCAGATAAGCACTAGTTAGCTACTGCACATTACGCCTTGATGGAGGCTAACAAACGTAGCACGAATACTAAGTAGTACTTATCTGAAATGACGGAGGGCTACGACAGGTTTTTAAAAAAACCTATTGCGTAATGAACTTGATATCGTTGTAGAATCGAGTGAATTTTAAAAGGATTGTTTTTTAGGCTTTTACTAGTTTCGCTAAAGAGGCCACTCCCGGTGAAAGGATCTCGGCTCTTTCCTCATCGAATGAGGTGCAGGATATTTCACAAATACCACTATGCAAAGAAAAAACTATAGAAGCAATCAAAAGACAAACCGAGTGGGTTGTAGAATCTGCTAGTTTCATTACAGAGGTCACTCCCGATGAAAGGATCTCATCTCTTTCCTTATCGAATAAGGTGCTGGATATTCTATAAGGAATACCGCTATGCAAAGCAAGAACTAGAGCTACTAGTTTTTAAAACAAGTTTCTACAACATCTTTAGGTTTCTTTTATTTCATTAATCTCATTAATTAAGTCCCATCAAAATATGCTTCCCAAGCATCACCGTAGAAACGAAAGCAATAATAGTTATTATATATCATATATATAATATAGGCATTCATCTCAGAACATATCAAGTGATCACATCACAAAATATCAGCAGCAGAAGAATCATATATGAAATATTGGATATACTAGGAATTCCGTGTTTTAAATTAAACCTCTATAAAATACGGATTCCACGGTCACGATGAATAGCCAAACCCACATCCCTAGACCCCTACGAGAGCGGCATGAAACCCTACCGATTCTAGAGTTAGGAGACCCGGTCTCAACTCCTTGAGATGGTCTCCCACTGGACCCTAGAACCCGGTTACTTGTGCTCTCCTCCTTGGGTCTATCCTAATGCGGAAAAGTAAATAATATACATCAATGGTGACAACATCCTCAACCCGGAAGTGCCCCAACAAAAGAATATTACATACAAGCTTTTACATGAATGAAAATGAAAAACTCTCATCTCACATAAAAACCCCGGCTATTCAAACACGACGATCCAATATAACATATCACAGCAACACATAATATCACTTGTCATCAACGTAAGAAAATATGCGTATCCCAATTGTCGTTGACAAATAGCAACGAAACCTGCGATACACCACATACTACACTTACGGTCGCAGAAAAGAAATTGAAAAACTACAACAGTTAGAATTCGCAACTACCATAGACATCATAAACACAACGCAACACATACATTGGATTTCATGCCAAACTAAATGAATTCCTTAAACATCACATGCCTAACAAATATAAACCCCACATTTTAGTCTCGGTATTGAAAATACTTTCCAATAACTTGTCGGGTAATTCAACAAGATTCCCGATAACCTGATCGAATGCTCGTCGGAAACTTTAGCAGACGGCCACACGCCCCGATGTCGTCGACAAAGTGCACTAAGGCGGAACACCGTGCAGGATAGTGGGAGCGCCCCGACCATCCAACCGTGGCCAAATGCGGAACAAAAATTTTCTAAAACCCGGCGCTACCATTACCCGATTTGCAAGATCGAAACCATTAACCCTAAAACAAGCAATCAAAGAAAAGAGATAGGATGGTTATACCTAATGGATCATGTCCTTCGGGTCTTCAACCATCTTTAAGCTCCTAGGGATGTTGCGGATCGACATTGGTCGCTGGTCTTCCTTCGTCTCCGATGATCCACCCAAGGGAAACGGTGCTAGCTTCAGGTTCGCCAATCGAACCAACCGACTCTTCAATATTGCTAGTTGTGTAGAGTGGGGAGTGTAGGATAGTGTCGCTATATTTTTCTCTCATCCATGAGCTCAAGTGAGCATCTCAAGAAGAAGATGAAGAGGGTGATGATGGCAAGGCATGAAAACGGCTAAGTATTTTTGTGTGAGCATGAGAGTGAGAGAGAACCATCAATAATTACCAAATGAAAAAAAATCCCACAACCCAAAAGTGTGGCCGGCCCCTCCCTCATATGCCCACAAAAAATGTCATTTCCAATTTCATTAAACAAATACCATACCAATCTCTACATTGCACAAAAGCCATGATTTGACCAAAACCATACCCTTGCCATGTCATCATTTCCACCTTATTATGAACAAAAGATTTTATAAATAAAATCAATAATGATGTGGCATCTTCTAGAAGCCATTCCGTACAAATACGGAATGCTTTCCGGTATATGTATCGGAATACACATACGCGTATTCGTACGAAAATACGAATAGCCAAAGAGAGAAAACGAATAGTGACCAATAATACTAGAATACATATATTTAAATACATATGTAAATTATTAAATCAAAACTTGATTTAACAATCTGGCTTAATCCTAAGCCGCTAGTATTATCAACCGTCCGATTAAAGTCTGTGCAGTCCGTGCACATATTTAATCGGACACCTGTATGTATCAACATACGTCACCTACACCATATTGCTTGAACCGTGAAAACCCTTTGTGTGGGACTCTAAAGACTCGTCAATACGTTGGCAATGGGTTTAACCACAAGCACGTCAGCGGCACTAGCTGTACGTAACGGCTACCCAGGTATTGAGCGAAAGGAATGCCGACGAGCAAACTCATCCGAACCCCTACTGAGCCTGTCAGTGACAATATCCGTACAGTCCGGTCTGTTCGTCTAAGAGTATCGCATATCGAGTCTAGAGGGTGGATAAAGTCAGACCCCTAACAACGCGATAATTCGTGTCGGTATGAAACCCATCACTACCCGAGAAACTATCGATCCTGGATCGGTAATTCTCACATACCCCGGCCGAGGATTTCTAGTGATGGCCACCCGTGCACTGCGCGACATCAACCCCCAATACCGGGAGAGACGAATCCCCGACGATCCGCTCACTGCCTCCATGTGGCTCGGTACTGTACCCAACTAAAACCTGTTTGCACGACTCCTTTGAGCCGTGGTAGGGTAGTAATCAAAGCACAGTGGGAACTCACACGAGACAAATGATGATCTCAGGTCGACGGACTAACCTATACACATGTCACCAGGAAACTGCTATCTGACTATAGGTACAATACCAACTAGCATGTTCCCGGCGAGTCTGTCCAGTGTACTCATAACCCAATGAGCACCTGTATACTATCTCAGGTGAACAACTGACACCAATGGCTTGTGAGACCGGCCACCGCCCCTCGTCAGGGTCTAGATAAGTATACACCAGTCTACACTGGAGTATCGATGCCCAGTCTCGATACTCCGACGACTAGGGACATTTAAGGATGTGCTTATAGACCCCCAGCTCCCACGTATGTGATCGCCATCACAATGCTGGCAGTCAAGCAAGATCCTAAGGGCTTTATCAACATATACATGATGATAAAGACAAACCAGATAGCATACTATCATCTCGAGTAAGACTGTTTTATCGGTATAGGTCCTCGCTCAATCATCATGATCACATACCTGGGACTATGATAATTGCCTTGAGAGCACTATAGCCAAAAATCTCCCACTTGCACTTAAGGCTAATTATTGCGATGTCGCATACTCACAGCCCGTGTGATACCGAACACCCAACTCCTCTACTAATCAGTTTCACAAACTTCGTTTGTACAACTATTGCGTTCGAGAAATAGACTCAGTGAGTGGATCCGCTTCAGTGTTTCTTTCTATGTCTCTCTTTATCTCAACTTCGCGGAGAAAACTATCTCCCGAAATGAGCAATATCCGTCTTAGAATATTTCTGGATATCTGATGGGACCCAGTTCATAAATGAACTCCAAATCCAGCAAACTTCTTAGACTGTATCGACTACTGAACTTAATCAGTATGCTGCGCCATGCCTTCCTCAGTATCCGCTTGGACCACCTGTACAAACTACTGCCCCTCGTCAGAGGGAAAACTATAACTCTGACAGTCACTATGTCATCCAGGTCACCTTGGAAGCCTAGAATGATAACCGTCTCCTAAAGGAGGCTGTCGTTATCAAATCCCTATAACATCCATTTGTGTTCATAAACTGCTTCCATTCGTTTTTCTCCAGGATTGGATTAATATATCAACTTATTGCATCTAGTGCAAAAACAACATCTGGTGTGGTACTTGACATGTCATGATTGACTCAATTGCCTAAACAAGTGATATGCTAATCATGCACATCCCTCACCCCTTTAGTCTGTAAGACACCTTTAGAGAGGGTGCCTCCATCACTTGCAGGTACACCACCATGCCAGGAGTCGTCCATTCTAAAATATCTTTAGAATACTGTCTAAGCACCCAGATTGGGACACTTCCCAAATCTAGATCTAAAACCATAGATCTAGTAATCAGAATGCCTGATATAATATCCATAACCTATGTGGAGAAACTATTGTATGACAACCAAAGTATAACCAATCGTAGTACAGGAATTTCACTTCCTACTCTGTGTATGTCATCCTCAATACCAGGACACACACCCTACTACTTTCTTAATAGATCCATCTCCTATTCTAATGAAGTCAAAAACTTATGACTGTCATATCAAAAAATAGATGTTCTATCTCCGCTATATCCGCTTTAGTCTATAAATAGACACAAGCTACTTGTCCACTACGCTTTCGCTGCTCCCACTGACTACGACAACCCTCTGGTAGAGTCATATACACGTGCACTTCTAAAGCTAGTTTAGAATGACGCTATACTCCTCCTGCCGGGTCTCACAGTTTGGAACAACAGTAGTGTCAAGTCTGGGTAAACAAGAACCTCCCTGTTACCGTCCTTGAGGCTACCGAAGTACCTCTCGGGTACATATGGTAACCCTCCATATCTGCGGAGTGGCTAATGGAATGTCAATCCTGATTGAATCTTTAGGTCCTATTAAATTTTCCGTAATCGTTTGTGGTTCTGGAATCACTTCCAGTTCTACCATACTCCCACTACTATTTTCTGAAAAAATCCATTTTACTAAAACTGTGGCGAGTCAAGAACAATATCACTATTTATCTTCCTGATGGTAGAAAGTCAACCCTCGTCAAAGCCCGTGATAACCCACAAACAGACATTCCTGAAACGTGCCTTGAGTTTATCCGGATTCTGGTTTTAAGCATCAGCCGGACGACTCCCTATACCTTAACATCGTTAAGATATAAATTGATTCTATATATATCTAATATAGAAACAAAAGCACTAATTTAATTGGAATCAGATTCAAATCATGCAGCTATTTCCAGTGCATGTCAACTAAATGGAGAAAGGCCAATCAGCATTACTCAACTTAGGAGTGCGTCAAATTATGAGTAACCTGAAAGAGAAACAAGTTTCTCAAAACCATTACTATCAACTGAATACCTCATACAGGTATATACATCTTCGATCACCTTTAAGAATCCCGATACTTGCGACACCTGGTTCTCTACTTTATTCTTGTACCTATAACTTCTCAAACTTGGACCTTGTATTTCTACGAAACACTTGTCCAAAACTTGAGGAGTCACAAGTAAACAGAATATAGTACGAGCACCAACCCCTTTGTCCTAATGGACAATGGACAACATACAATACTTTGTATAAGTCCCCTGAGTTTAATCTTTCAAACCCTGTGCGTCGTAGGTTGAAAACTGTACCCAGGCGATTTCCTCAAATATCACCAATTACAACGAATTCCGATATAATGAGGATGATCACCTAATTCCCAATAACTTACTCCTACTCGTCATCTGTAAAACTATACAGATGTGAGAATCATACCTGGTAAATACATACCCTGGAGCAACGGTCTAATTGGGAAATCAGTTTTCTATTAACAATACACAGTGAAACTGAAACATGAATATGTTTCGAAGGGGTATCCGGGTATTCCTAGTAATTCCTCTTCCATTATTAGATTCATGACTGTAATCGTATATTTCCTTGCCATCTCTCCAATTCCCTTTATTTGTCTTTACTCATTACCTTCTGTACACCATCGTTAGGCTAAGTGGTTTTCTTCCTTCCCCACAGTTCGGCACCAGCCTATGGTTTGGAAGAAGACTATCCAATAAGCATAATAGGTATACTCTCCTAATCCTAGGAGCACTCGCAACCTGAGAGAAGGTAAGGATAAAAGACGACTGAATAAACCTTATTCCTATTTCTCCTGACCCAGAATCCATCCTCGAAAAAGTTCCTTCGAGTTCGTATATAACCATACGATGGATTTATCCAATGGAATTGGATGTTCGTAGTGATACGGGGTGTTCTGGAGAAATACAAAGGTGAAGTAGGAGTGGCGATGAAATACGTGATTTGGTCATGAATCATAGCAGTCGCATTTTACTTTGCCCTCTTTCTAATCCCTTTATTTGTCTTTACTTATTACCTTCTGCACACCACACTTAGGCTAATTGGTTTTCTTCATTCCCTACCTTTTGGCTCCTGCCTATGGTTTGGAAGAAGACTATCCAATGAGCATAATAGGTGTACCGTCTCCTAATCCTAGGAGCCCTCACAACCTGAGAGAAGGTAAAAGGAAAAGACAACTGAATAGTCCTATTCTTTTTCTCTAGAACCAGAATCCATCCTCGAAAAGGTTCCTTCGAGTTCGTATATAAGCATACGATGGATTTATCCAATGGAAGTGGATACACGTAGTGATACGAGGTGTTCCAGAGAAAAGCAAAGGGTAAAAGAAGGAGTGGCAATGATGTATGCAACTTGGACAATCCAAAAGGTCAGTATTTTTAAGAAAGTTCGGTCAATTTGGTCACTGAGTCATAGTTTAGGGTCGGGGCATGGTCGATGCCAAAGAGAGAGAGAAAAGAAACACTCAGCGTGCACTCTAACCTAGATCAGAATGGATAATCATTTTATCTAATCTGGATGGCTCCCACTGTTTTCTCAAATTCTCCTCCAAACCTAAAAGGATAATTAGTCGGAATCACCCGAGGAGTAATCCTACTCATCAGTGGGAATCGGGATCCAACTATCATCGTATGATAACTTGATGGAAGCCACTCAAGTCACCACACTCCAGAAGGTATGCGCATGCCTGGCATGTTTCCTGTATGTTTGAAACTCCCAATATGATTTTTACCCCAAGCGGTTTATGACCTTGACTAGGTCAACAAACCATAAACCGCTAGTCAAGTTCAACCCGTCATTATCCTGGATTGCATTAAACCCACCCGCACGTGCCCTTGACTAAGTCAACAAGGCCGCATGACTATCCTAACCAATCCCATTTAAAATGCAACAAACAAGCACTACTTAGCTACCGAACACTATGTCTTGACTAGGTCAACAAACGTAGCACGAATACTAAGCAATACTTGTAAGAAATGACGGAGGGCTACGGCTGGTTTTTGGCGAAAAACCTTTAACGTAATGGACTTGATATCGTTGAAAGAATCCATGTGGTTTTACAAAATTATAGCAGCGAAAACTTTTGCTAAAGTGGTCACTCCCGGTGAAGGGATCTCGGCTCTTTCCCCGTCGAATGAGGTGCAGGATATTCCAAACTGAATACCATGATGCAAAGAAAAAAGTAAATGACTATAGTGAAGTTATTACGTTGACGCAAATTTTACTCAAGGGGTCACTCTCGATGAAGGGATCTCGGCCCCTGGCTCGTCGAATGAGGTGCAGCATATTCCAAACTGAATACCACTGTGCAAAGCAAAAACGTACGTCTGTAATGTCAGTTTTAAAAAAAACTTGGTTCCAACAACATCATTTTTATATTGGTTTGTTTTCCTTGCATTGATAAGAATCAACACAGTCCCATCAATTAATCACACCAGAAAAGAACGAAAATAAAATGTACATATATGCCACCCGCATTCGCCACTGGGTCCCGTCATCACCCGTTAGGTTACTTAACTAACGATAGAGTGGGGACTGGGCTAGCGCGGGTGCAAAACATATACAACATCTACTAGTATATATAAATATATATAACAATCGTCCCAGGCATGATAAATGCAACATCACAGAAAAGTAATAAGCATCACAGAACAATACAGATAATCTGGGAGCCCCGGGTTTCATAGAGCCGCAACTGAAACCCGACATTCCCATGGTCGTGTGGATAGCCTGTACAATAAACTCCTAGACCCCTACGAGCACGACAAGTTACCCGCCAAAACCTGAAGTGAGGCAGCCCCCTTCAGCACAGTGAATGGACCACCCAACACTTCACGGAATCCAGTAACTTGAGCACCCTTCCTTGGGTCAACCTGTACCCCCTATGAGTGCGGCGAATAGCCCGTCAATTCTAGAGTGAAGCCCCCTCCATCTCAACGCCATGAGATGCGGGCCCGTTGCCCTCTAGAACCCGGCTATCCGTGCAGCCCACCTTAGGGTAATCCTAGTACAGAAAATAAAATAATATACAAGGGTGACATCGACCTCAGCCCGGTCGTGGCCCAAAAGAATAATATACAAACAGGCAGTGACGGTAGTCCACATGTCGGACGCTCGCCCCGCAATATCAAATGTACAAATACAACAAAACTGTACTACCACTGTACCCAGGCTATCCACCACGACAAGCCGCAACATCACAGCACAATACAGAACATCAACGTGAATGTCACGTTGGCAAACCCGTCTAAAAGGACTATAGCGATTAGACAAGGTTTACCGATCTAATGACATTCACGGTCACAGGTAGAAATGTATAGTACTGAAAAATTACACAGTTAAAATTTCGATCGACTAAAATTTATCCGCAAAGGCCCCAAAAGTAAATCCAGTACTCAAAAGATTCTGGGCCAAAACCATATATCACAAAAAATCACAATTCAATTTTATGAGCTACAGGAAAAATTTCATGGCCCGTCGCTACTAAACGACCGCGGAACCGCCGCCAATAGGGGGTTAGTGCGGCGATTCAGCGGCTCTTTAGAGGCTTTAGGAGCCCAAATTTTTTCTGCATTCATAAAATCGCCTGCACGGATTTTTAGGCCTCTGGAAATAATTTTTGGAGCACTTTCAGAAATCGATAGAAACTTGACAATACGGAAAAATGTTTCGAAAATTTTGATCGATCGAGATTTTAAGCTTGTGCAAACTAGCTAGTAGGGGTTAATGGGGGGCTCTGATACCATTGCTGGGTAGTGGGAGTGCGCCGGCCATCCAACCGTGGCCAAATGCGGAACAAAAATTTTCGAAAACCCGGTGCTACCATTACCCGATTTGCAAGACTGAAACCATTAACCCTAAAACTAGCAATCAAAGAAAAGAGATAGGATGGTTATACCTAATGGATCATGTCCTTCGGGTCTTCAACCATCTCCAAGCTCCTAGGGATGTTGCGGATCGACTTTGGTCGCCGGTCTTCCTTCGTCTCCGATGATCCGCCCGAGGGAAACGGTGCTAGCTTCAGGTTCGCCAATCGAACCAACCGACTCTTCAATATTGCTAGTAGTGTAGAGTGGGGAGTGTAGGATAGTGTCACTATATTTTTCTCTCATCCATGAGCTCAGGTGAGCATCTCAAGAAGAAGATGAAGAGGGTGATGATGGCAAGGCATGAAAATGGCTAAGTATTTTTGTGTGAGCATGAGAGTGAGAGAGAACCATCAATAATTACCAAATGAAAAAAATCCCACACCCAAAAAGTGTGGCCGGCCCCTCCCACACATGCCCACAAAAAATGTCATTTCCAATTTCATTAAACAAATACCATACCAATCTCTACATTGCAAAAAAGCCATGATTTGACCAAAACCATAGCCTTGCCATGTCATCATTTCCACCTCATTATGAACAAATGATTTTATGAATAAAATCAATAATGATGTGGCATCTTCTAGAAGGCATTCCGTACAAATACGGAATGCTTCCAGGTATATGTATCGGAATACACAAGCGTGTATTCGTACGAAAATACGAATAGCCAAAGAGAGAAAACGAATAGTGACCAATAATACTAGAATACATATATATAAATACATATGTAAATTATTAAATCAAAACTTGATTTAACAATCTGGCTTAATCCTAAGCCGCTAGTATTATCAACCGTCCGATTAAAGTCTGTGCAGTCCGTGCACATATTTAATCGGACACCTGTATGTATCAACATACGTCACCTACACCATATTGCCTGAACCGTGAAAACCCTCTGTGTGAGACTCTAAAGACTCGTCAATACGCTGGCAGTGGGTTTAACCATAAGCACGTCAGCGGCACTAGCTGTACGTAACGGCTACCTAGGTATTGAGCGAAATGAATGCCGACGAGCAAACTCATCCGAACCCCTACTGAGACTGTCAGTGACAATATCCGTACAGTCCGGTCTGTTCGTCTAAGAGTATCGCATATCGAGTCTAGGTGGGTGGATAAAGTCAGACCCCTAACAACACGATAATTCGTGTTGGTATGAAACCCATCACTACCCGAGAAACTATCGATCCTGGATCGGTAATTCTCACATTCCCCGGCCGAGGATTTCTAGTGATGGCCACCCGTGCACTGCGCGACATCAACCCCCAATACCGGGAGAGACGAATCCCCGACGATCCTCTCACTGCCTCATGTGGCTCGGGACTGTACCCAATTAAAACCTGTTTGCACGACTCCTTTGAGCCGTGGTAGGGTAGTAATCAAAGCACAGTGGGAACTCACACGAGACAAATGACGATCTCAGGTCGACGGACTAACCTGTACACATGTCACCAGGGAACTGCTATCTGACTATAGGTATAATACCAACTAGCATGTTCCCGGCGAGTCCGTCCAGTGTACTCATAACCCAATGAGCACCTGTATACTGTCTTAGGTGAACAATTGACACCAATGGCTTGTGAGACCGGCCACCTCCCCTCGTCAGGGTCTAGATAAGTATACACCAGTCTACACTGGAGTATCGATGCCCAGTCTTGATACTCCCACGATTAGGGACATTTAAGGATATGCTTATAGACCCCCAGCTCCCACGTATGTGATCGCCATCACAATGCTGGCAGTCAAGCAAGATCCTAAGGGCTTTATCAACATATACATGATGATAAAGACAAACCAGATAGCATACTATCATCTCGAGTAAGACTGTTTTATCGGTATAGGTCCTCGCTCAATCATCATGATCACATACCTGGGACTATGATAATTTCCTTGAGAGCACTATAGCCAACACACCGCAGCCGCGAGCACCCGAACGGATTCTTTTGGCGACGGGGTTCTCCTACAGTCACTTGGTCGGGGCTATGGGGCGTGGCTATTGATATCACGCTTTTGGCATGTCGCGTATTCAAAATTCTAAAGTTAACTGCGATCAAGGACAGTGTCGCTTTGCAGCTAGCCGGTTGAGCACGGGTCGTCCGTAAGGAGATGGTAGTATGTCCGTTCGAATCTTAGACAAGTCAATAAAGAATGTATATGTGTATGTTCAGTTCTATCCTAAGTGTCCATATTTATGTTCAAGTAAGGTTGTTAAGGTCAAGGTTGGTTAGTAGAGTTAGAATTAGTCTTGTGCTTATATTTTGCCATTCTTAAAACGATGTTGGGATAATCGAAAGTAGCGGGGATTAGGAGGACATAGGAATATGATTTGCGAGTTTAAGCGACTATTCCAATGCTAAATCCATTCCTAGTGCACCTTGTCCGTCTGCTAAATACGCTTATCCCAACTCTAGGCCAAACACCCGCAATCATGTATCCAATTAAGTCACAACTACATGTCACGTTATAGTGCGCTTAAAGGACTTCTCGACTTAGGTCGCGACTATATGTCACGTATAGAGCGCCTAAGTGAGGGGGTTGCATTTGTTTGGTCGGGGTTCGTTTCAAGATATTTGGCGAAGAGAAGCACAAGGGATTTTTCCGTCCCTCATACCACCTTCCTTAGCCTTAACAAGTGTAGAATTATTCACACATTATAAAAGAAAATAAAACAAAACAAGAAGGAAGAAAAGAAGGAAAAGGAAAAAAATACGGTTTTACAAATGATGCAAGCTAACTACTTGGGTCCTCACCTAAGCAAGAAACTCCGTCGAGTATCACAGCTTGAAAATAATACGGATAAAAGAAGAAAAGAAAAGAGCAAGAAATAACAACTACTTAACAACAATTATAAAAGTTACACTAGAATTAAAAGACAATGCAAGAATTAAAAGATACAAGTTAAAAAAAATAACAAACCTTCATCTTCATTTCATCATCGACTCAATGCTCTCACTACATTTTAATGGAGAATACATGAAGAAGAAGAAGAAGAACTAAAGCTAAACTAAATCCTAACAAAAAGAAGCCTTCTTGGGTTGGCACAAAACTGGGCTATTTATAGGCTGTGTGCTGAAAACCTAAGGCAAGATTCTCTGCCCAAATGAATTTACCAAACTAACCTAAAAATCCGAGTTAACACTGAGTCAACTCGGTCATGGATCCGCCGTCGAGTTTCCATATTGGCCGTGGATCCGCGGCTCTTTTGAGGAGTTGGCTTGTCATTTTTTATGTGGTTTCTTGTATTGCTTTCCTCTGTTGTTCTACATGTTCCAAATTGCAAATTGCATCCACAATTTCTTCAGATCCGCAACAATCCATAATGGCTTCAAAAATAATTCTTTTGACCTTATCTCCTTCGAGCTCCGCGCACCCATTGATTCTTTTGCTGCCCCTCTCGTGCTCTGTGCTTGTCCGAGACACGAATGACAACTGTCATTTGTCTTGTCTCATGAACTGGTACGCGGCACTGGTCGGATACGGATGACCGGAACCCAGCTTTTATCTGTTGACAACAGATGTTCTGCATTTGGCGTAAGAGTGGAGATTTTGTATCATTTGCGTTATTTTGGACTAGAAACCTGTAGCCTGTAAATATGTAGAAAAATACGGATTAAAAGCACCTGCTGTTGGGACACGACAGCGGCCCGGCCGTCTTTCCGAGGCCAAATGCGGAACAAAAATTTTTACGAACTGACGCTAACCGCATCCGAATCCCGGATCGTTCCATTAACCGTAAACTAGTATACTGTAAAGGGGGTTTCAGAAATTATACCGATCGATCCGTGTCCTTCGGTCTTTAACTTCTGCCCCTATCTTGTTGCGGTTTCGGTGACGAACTTCGCTCTTCGATCTCGCTCGATCTACTGTCTCCTCCTCGCTGAAGACTGCGCCACGTCAACGAATCTTTATAATGGCTCCCGCCTCTGAACCGAGGCAACTCGGACACGAAGTTTGCTAGCCGATGTGTCCAAGGTTGAAGTAGAGAAAGTGTAGAATACTTTGTCTCGAGTCATCCAAGTAATCGGATGATAGGTTAATCGAAGTTGCCTTCATGGGGGAGTGAGGAGAAATGAACAATTGGAAATGGAGCTGAGGATTTTGTGCATATGAAAGTGAATCAATCCCTCACTCACTCAAAAATGGGGCTGCCAATAGTGCTCTCGGCCAAGGCCATAGAAAAGAATGGAGTGAGTCCAAAAGCAAGGGAAAATGGTGTGATCCTTAGCTAAAAATCCTCACAAAATATCCTAAGTAATCCAAGAAACATTCAATGCACCAATAATGCACACAAGAGGCCAAGCTCATCAAGAAGCTTCATGAAGCGCTGGGGCCCCATACACTATAGAAAACCCCCTCACAAACAAAATGCTACTTTTGCAAAGAACCCCCTTGCAACCAAGAATTTCAGCCAAGAAGGAAAGAAAGGAAAATGGCCGAAATGGAATGCAAACTGGCAACTTCAAAAAGCGATCCCGTAATAAATTACAGGATAACCCCGCAACTGTATATACATACCCGCATTTGTATTCCGACCGAATACAAATGCAATGAGACAAAATCTACACAGTATAATACTAAGATCCGGCTTAAACCAAAGCCCGCTAGTATTATCCGTCCAAACCATGACACGTGCACGTGTACGTTCGAATTCTGCCATAAAACCATACGGCCTCTACAACGTTTCGCCCGAACAGGGAAACTTTCTGTGGGGGACTCTAAAGACTCGGCAATACTCTGGCAGTGGGTTTAACCACAAGCTGTTAGTGGTACTAGCTGTACGTAATGGTTGCCCATGTACTGAGTGAAAGTGAGTCCGATGAGCGAACTCATCCTGGAACCCTACTGAGCCTATGTGTGACAATATATGTACAGTCCAGTCCGTTCGTCTATGAGTATCGCATATCGGGCCTAGGGAACTGGTATAAGTCGTGTCGGAGTGTAGCCCAAAAACACCTGAGATACTACTGGAATACCTACCAGTAAATCTCACTTACCATGGCCATGGATTTTGTGTAATGGCTCTCCTAGACACAGCACGATCTCACTCCCAACGTTGGGAGAGACGAATCCCCTGCCGATCCGCTCACTGCCTCCATGTGGCTTGGGACTGTACCCAACTATAACCTGTTTGCATGACTCTTTTGAGCCGTGGTAGGGTAATAATTAAAGCACAGTGGGAACTCATACGAGACAAATGACGATCTTAGGTCGATAGACTAACCCGTACACGTGTCACCTGGGAATTACTATCGGACGACGGGTTTCAAAAAGCAGCTAGCATATTCCCGGCGAGTGCTTTCCAGTGTACTGTTCAGACCATAATATTGCATTTTTCATCCCCCTATTCTTATCCGTTTTATAAATAGACAGGTACTCTTGACGCACGTTTGTTGCATGTTACAGAATACAGGCTCTTGGAGCAAATACAGTGAAAAAGACGAAAGTTGATACAGAAAAGGGACCTTTGACCAACAAGCAGACGGATCTTACTCAAGCCGAGACGAAGAACAGTGCAAGGTCCAAAAAAAGACGAAAGTGAAACGGTCAAAAAAAAATCCTTACAAGTTTTCACTGAAGATCTGGAGAAGACTAAGAAGCCCAACAGAGAAAAGAAGTATAAAAAAAGGAAGCCCAAGAAGTCCTGAACCAAGACCAGAAGTTGGGTGAGCTAAGCTCACCAAAGGGCCGCGGAACCGCGGCCCAAGCCAACCAATGCCGCGGTTCCGCGGCCATTATGTGCCCGTGTCGATGGAGTTTTACTGTGACGGTGCGTCGGTGCGGGTGTTTGGATTTTCAGTGGGCAAATCTGTATTTTCACATGTACGAGAGTCTGTAACCCTAGTTTCCCTGTTTTCTTATAAATTGTAATCAAAAATTGTAAAACCCTATGCCTCTTTTCAATAAATAAAATTCAGAATTTCTGGGAGTTATATTCAGATCTATTCTGTCTTCTTGCTTGGAGGGAGCCATCGAATTAGTAAGTAATTTTATTTCTGTTCCTTTAATTAAAATGTTTTCTCATCCCCTAATGAGCGAGTAATCTCCTCGCTTGTTAGGGTTAGCCTTAAGGAAAGGGTTGAGAGATGAGATCTCTCACCCCTTTCAATGCCACATTCACCTAATGAATTAGAACTCCATGCATGCACGCACAACCGCTCCCTACGGCATCCTACCCCTCGAGGTAACGATGAACCGTAGTATAAAGGGCCGGTTGCGCGTGTTTTCCATGGGGGTTAGGGTAATTATCAACAAAGGAAGGATGCGAATCTAGTGGAAGAAACATCTTCCCAAAAGATTCGGACCCACTTTATTGACAATTACCGTAACATCTAATAGATCTGAAAAAGAAGGCATTGAAAGCGGTGAAGAAAAACGTTAATCTCCAAAACTTCCCCTAAGCCTAACCCTAGCAAGACTTTTAATTAGATTAATTAGATCCAGTTTTCATAGATTTTTATAAACCAACCAAAAACGACACTTTGAATCAACTCGTTAAAACACATAAAAGGAATTTACCCATCTCTGTGGATCGACCCGTACTCACCGGCTAGCTGCGAAGCGACGCCATTTCTGATTACGGTAAATACAAGTTTTCAAACTAATCAAATGGCGCCGTTGCCGGGGATGGCGTAATATTTCTTTTTGTGAATTTTCGGGTTGATATAAATTTTAAAAATTATAAAAATCTGAAAATATAAAAAATACAAAAATTATCAATTTTGATCTGTTTGAAGGGTGTATATTTTTTTTGAATCTTGCAGGAACAGCGAAGAATCGCGGATCTGGAATTTTACAGAGGGCAAAACAAAAAAGTACATATAAGAACAGAGAGGAACTGAAGGTACAGAATAGCAGAAAATTTTTCAGAGACCGATCCCACCAGGAGACCGCGTTTCCGCCGCAGAAGTGGGCCCCACGCCGCGGTTCCGCCGCGCCTTGGCCACGTCAGCGCATCATTTTTATATGGTTTGCTCTCTTTTCCTCCCCTCTGCAACCTCCATATCTCCACTGTAAAAAAATTTCTGCAGGAATTCTTTACACTAAAAGTTCTTTCTCCCCCTTCTAAATAACAGATTTGCTGCAGGTTTCTTTGCGCCGCGCTAAAAATTGATTGCAAGTGAAATTTTACTGTTTTGCATAATTTAACCGGACTCTAAGGGGCTAATTGACCAAACTCAGATTGGGTGGGGATTTCATCACCCTTCCCAGAACCCCAGAAAACACCTAAAGCATGTGCATTGACCAAAATTAATTAAAAAAGACTAGACTCAGACCTAAGGATATCGAGCTCAATAGGAAAAGGACTAGTATAGGCATCGGCCGTTTATCCTAACCGACATTGCGGTGTCTAGGCTAGTGGTTATTAATTAGGCCCACTGTAGTGGTGGTTCCTTCCCACTTACCTTGCCGTACTTGTCCGTGAAGAGGCGGTTTGAGGTCCTATTTCTAGCCCTAGTTAGGAGCTGTCTAGCAGACCTAGGTGACCCTAGATCTAGGCTTGATTGTGCATGTGTGGTTGATACATTTGTGTCATGTATCCCTTTTCAAAAACCTCTTTGCAAAACTCACACAAAAATAAAAATAAAAAAAAAATCTTTTCAAAAACTTGCAACTTGCCGCTAAAACCTTGCAACTCACTTCCATCACTTCCCTCCATTGACGTTCTCTTACCCCCACATTCTGTTTTTCTATTTTTTCTGACTACACTACTCCTTTAGTGTATGTCACTTTGGACTAGGGATACTAACGCCCGATTAGTCCGTGTTTCGTTGGTACCGACCGACGAACCCTTCGACGAACCCTTCGTCGAAATTCCCTCCATTTCCTTACCTCCACCTTTAAATTCTTCTTTCGAAGGTATGTCGGGACACGACCCCAACGATACCTTACCGACGAGAATGATTCCACCTCAGTTAGGTGCGAATAACCCGAATCTTCCGCCTGTTGTAGCGCCCGCACGAGTTGCGCTCCAGGATCTCTTCTACCCCGTCCGCACTTCTTTACCTACATGTCTTTCACCCCCACCGGCAAATGGGGATAATTTTGAAATAAAACCACATTTCATCAATATGCTGCCAAAATTTCATGGTTTGGAATCTGAAGATGCATATATTTTTATTAATAAATTCCAAAATGTATGCGCTATGATGAAAACAACCCAATTAAGTGATGACACTATAAGGCTAAGGGTCATTCTTTTTAGCTTATGTGACATAGCCGAGAAGTGGCTATATAGCACCGCATCACATTCCATTAGAAATTGGGACGAGTTTATAAGAGCTTTTCTGAAAAAGTTCTATCCTCATCACAAAACTGCTAGAATCCGTAACGAGATTATACAATTTTCACAGTTTCCTTCCGAACCATTTTGGAAGTGCTTCGAGAGATTTAAAGACCTACTCGTTCAATGCCCTCATCATGGGATTGAAAGTTGGCAACTTTGCCAAACATTATATGAGGGATTGAACTCGGCAACGAAGCAGTTGCTAGAAACTATATGTCAAGGTCATTTTCTTTCCAAGTCTAGCGACGAAGCATGGCAGTTTCTTGAGGATCTTAGTGAGCAAACAATTCAGTGGGAGAGTACCAAGACCACATCATCTTCTTCTGTTGGTCAATCTAGGGCAGGCATACATCAAGTAGATATGTGGATTGCTATGAAGGCCGAGATGGCCGCACTTATGAAAAAGCTAGAAGCCATTGAGACCAGAATCTCATCGTCTTCTCCTGCCCCTGCTTTACCTCCACGAACTGTTTGTGCTTGTTGTGCGAATCCGTCGCATCTAACCGAAGAGTGTCCTTATAATGCACATATTCAAGGACAAGATCAAGTCAATGCTGCATTTCAGCAACGACAAAGAAACGATCCGTACTCTTCGACATACAATCCGGGGTGGAGGAGTCACTCAAATCAACGATTCCAAGGGAATAACAATTTTCAAAGACCTCCTCCTCCACAACAACAACAAGCACCTTTACAAACTCAAAACCAGCAACCTTTCCAACAACAACCTTATACAAATCAAACGAACAATTTGGTGCAACCAAATGATGATAAGGTTATCTCGCTCGAGAAAAATCTAGATGCATTTCTCAAGCAATCTACAGAATCCGCTGCAAGATTTGAAAGTTATGTTCAATCTTTAATGCATAACAATGCCTCACACGATCAAAGTATCAAATCTATTGAGGCACAAATTTCACAATTAACTGCTGCGTTGAGCGAGAGAGAAAAGGGAAAGCTTCCATCTCAACCATTGCCAAATCCCGGTCACCCACAAAACGCATATCACAATCACAATGTTAATGCGGTGACCATGTTAAGATCTGGAAGAGTGTTGCAAAATAATGTGGGAACTAGTGATGACATCCCCGCCGGTGGTTCTTCTTCTTCTTCTTCTTTTTCTCCATCGTCATCTTCTCCTTCTTCATTTTCTTCACTTTCTTCTTCACCTTTTTCTTTAGAGCCTATTCTCCACCCTTCACACGGCTCTACTTCTTCCAGCTCTAACGGACCCATTTCTCACAACACGAACACATCTACACCGGGATCCATTCCTACTCCACATTCTACTCCACAGACATTTGACTCAACAAATTTTCAAAATGCTCCATTTCCAAACAGGTTGAGTCCCAATAAACCAACTGCACAAGTGGAGAAGATTGTGGAATTATTTAAGCAGGTTAGCATAAATATACCTCTCTTGGATGCTATCCAACAAGTCCCTTCATACGCGAAAATCTTAAAGGGCTTATGCACCTCGAAGAGAAAGGCATCTCAAGTACCCAAGAAAGTGCTAGTGGCTAGTGCAGTGAGCAATGCTATTAACCACCATCAAACCATACCCCAAAAACCAAAGGACCCCGGCTGTCCTACTATTTCAATCACAATTGGGGATAAGAAAATTAATCGAGCACTTCTAGATCTTGGGTCTAGAATTAACCTGATTCCCTACTCCGTGTACGAACAATTAGGGGTTAGAGAGTTGAAACCCACTCGTTGTACTCTCCAAATGGCTGATCGATCAATCACCTATCCACGGGGTCAACTAGAGGATGTATTGATCAAAGTCGGGGAGTTCATATTCCCCGTTGATTTTATCGTTATGGATACACAACCTGTTGCTAACCCAAGAAACCAAATTCCGGTGATTCTCGGTCGACCATTTTTGGCGACTTCCATTGCTGTGATAAACTGTCGCAATGGCTCCATGACTTTATCCTTTGGGAAAATGTCTAGTGAGTTCAATATTTATAAGATGGGAAGTCTGCCCCCCGTACCTAAAAGTAGTACACGAGAAGTTTGCTCTATTCACGAAATCACGCAGGAGGACTGCGAGCTTGAGAGATTTCTATTTGATGAAGACAGTTTTGACGCCACTAGTGCGTCCCTCCTTGTGCCTACCACAGTTGACACAACCGATATTGATTATGAATGTTTCACTTTTTTGGATGATGACGTCTCACAGCCCCAATATGAGTCGTTTGAATTTTTGGATGAGTCAGTCGAGCCATCCGAATCGGTTGTTTGCAGTGATTTCGAACCTGTGTTGGAGTCCTTTGAGTTCGAGGAAGATTCCGCAATGATTCTTTCACCTCCGAAACTCGAACTCACGCCCTTGCCGTCTCATCTTAGATATGCTTACATAGGTGAGAATGAGACCTTTCCCATTATCATATTGGCCTCTCTAGCCCTCGAGCAAGAGAACGCCCTCTTAATGGTCTTACAAGATAGGCGGCAAGTTTTCGGTTGGACTATGGCGGACATCGAGGAGATAAGTTCCCTCATAATTAAGTATCATATACAATTGATGGATGATGCCGAGTCAATAGAGGACCTACAGGAACATCTTGGGGGTATTGTGGTGAGTCAACCTCCTCCTTTAGAAGTTGAAATACCCCCATTTCTTTTAATAAGCTACGAGAATGCCAACATTCCACTGATTGCTGATCATTCGCATTCTCGTTTTGATACATCACCATCGCCTGTATATTTACCTCCACACCTCCCTTACCTCTACTTCTACCTTTCCCAATTCTTTGCGGATCGCTACAACTTATTCTTCCACCAACCAACACTCTTTACTGATAAAATTTTCAACTGGTTGGTGTTGGTCTATACAAAGTTTGGCAGTAATGTCTAACATAGTTTAAATGAAGTTTGGGGGAGGGCCTTTTTGTATATATTCTTTGTTTTTCTTAACAATAAAAAAATTGTAAATAAATAAGCAGGAAAGTGCCGGTATTTTGACCCTCTTTGTTTAGTATGACAGTGAGGACACTGTCAAGTACAAGTTTGGGGGTATGCTCGGTACGTCTTCTTCCTTCGCATTCATTTGTATATATTTTTGCATATATGAAAACCCATAAAAATTTGAAAAATTTCAAAATTATTGTATTCAATTTTGGCTAATTGACTTGTGTTGACTAATAGGTTAACTAGCTAGGAGCAACTAGATCTTAGACTTAATGAATTAAAAACCCTAAAAATAACCTTCCTTAAAGTTTAACGGTAGAAAGTATATGCCTTGTAGTTTATTTAGAAATAGGCAAATTTTGGGTTCACTTCTTGGGTTAAGTCAAAACGAAGGGAAGAGTATTGATGTTCTTATTAGAGTATAAGTTTGAAAAATAGTTCCTAGCTTAAGTCTAGATTCTGAAAACGTGTACCCTACAAAATGCACAATCACGCATCTTGAAACTTGGAATAGTAGAAGAGACCTTGAAATGCTCTTGTCTAAAGTCCTTAGTACGAAGAAAATAAAAGAAAAAAAAGTGTGAATAATGAATATAAAAAAATGGACACTGGTTTTTGTGATTACTTAAGGCTGTAAAAATAGAAAAATATTTAGCGAGGGTGCTTCATCACCTAGTGCCTTAGACCAACTGGTTTGGAAGTCACTGCTAAAAGCCTTGGGTGTTGCAAAAATTAGGAAGTACGCTTTTAAAGTGCAAACACATTTTGTAATCGGTCGTTGGTACCTCAAGAAGTATTAACGGTCGTATGAAGGATGTGTAAGCAAAAATTCAATTAAAAATTCACGTATTAATAAGTACTTTGGACAATGGACAAGGGCATGATTGCTTGAATTGAATTTCCAAGTGTAGGGGTGATCTATACACACACGTAGGGGTATGTGATTGGAATTTAGATAAGAGAGAGGAATGAAAGATAAAATTTGTATCTTTAATAGAGTTGATAGAAAATTCCTAAGTAGAGATGAAACCCTAGAAGGAAGACTTAAGAGATGCCGAAAGCTAAGTAGGTCTACATAACATATATAATCTTAAGTTAAATAATGAGGAAGCGTGAAGAATATGGGTGGATAATTTACAAGTAGAAGATAATAGAATTCCTTATTAGAAAACCTAATTGGAGAACAAAAGTTAATGGGCTGAATTGATAGGATTTTGTGGGTAGTATCCGCTGAAAACCCTCAGGAGACAACACTCCTCCTACTAGGGACACCTAGAGGTTTAACGGCTTGTTGCACGTGCTCAGTGCAATCGCGTTTCCCTGCGAAAGTGTGGTTAGGATTTTAGTGAATAAAAAATAATAAGTTTCCTCGAGGACGAGCAAAAGATAAGTTTGGGGGTATTTGTTCAGACGATAATATTGCATTTTTCATCCCCCTATTCTTATCCGTTTTATAAATAAACAGGTACTCTTGACGCACGTTTGTTGCATGTTACAGAATACAGGCTCTTGGAGCAAATACAGTGAAAAAGACGAAAGTTGATACAGAAAAGGGACTTTTGACCAACAAGCAGACGGATCTTACTCAAGCCGAGACGAAGAACAGTGCAAGGTCCAAAGAAAGACGAAAGTGAAACGGTCAAAAAAAATCCTTACAAGTTTTCACTGAAGATCTGGAGAAGACTAAGAAGCCCAACAGAGAAAAGAAGTATAAAAAAAGGAAGCCCAAGAAGTCCTGAACCAAGACCAGAAGTTGGGTGAGCTAAGCTCACCAAAGGGCCGCGGAACCGCGGCCCAAGCCAACCAATGCCGCGGTTCCGCGGCCATTAAGTGCCCGTGTCGGTGGAGTTTTTCTATGACGGTTCGTCGGTGCGGGTGTTTGGATTTTCAGTGGGCAAATCTGTATTTTCACATGTGTGAGAGTCTGTAACCCTAGTTTCCCTGTTTTCTTATAAATTGTAATCAAAAATTGTAAAACCTTATGCCTCTTTTCAATAAATAAAATTCAGAATTTCTAGGAGTTATATTCAGATCTATTCTGTCTTCTTGCTTGGAGGGTGCCATCGAATTAGTAAGTAATTTTATTTCTGTTCCTTTAATTAAAATGTTTTCTCATCCCCTAATGAGCGAGTAATCTCCTCGCTTGTTAGGGTTAGCCTTATGGAAAGGGTTGAGAGATGAGATCTCTCACCCCTTTCAATGCCACATTCACTTAATTAAATAGGAATCCATGCATGCACGCACAACCGCTCCCTACGGCATCCTACCCCTCGAGGTAACGATGAACCGTAGTATAAAGGGCCGGTTGCGCGTGTTTTCCATGGGGGTCAGGGTAATTATCAACAAAGGAAGGATGCGAATCTAGAGTAAGAAACAACTTCCCAAAAGATTCGGACCCACTTTATTGACAATTACCGTAACATCTAATAGATCTGAAAAAGAAGGCATTGAAAGCGGTGAAGAAAAACGTTAATCTCCAAAACTTCCCCTAAGCCTAACCCTAGCAAGACTTTTAATTAGATTAATTAGATCCAGTTTTCATAGATTTTTATAAAGCAACCAAAACGACACTTTGAATCAACTCGTTAAAACACATAAAAGGAATTTACCCATCTCTGTGGATCGACCCGTACTCACCGGCTAGCTGCGAAGCGACGCCGTTTCTGATTACGGTAAACACAAGTTTTCAAACTAATCATGTACTCATAACCCAATGAGCATTTGTATATATCTTAGGTGAACCAACTAACACCAATGGCTTGTGAGACCGGCCATCTCCCCTTTTCGGGGTCTCTACTGTATACACTAGTCTACTAATGGAGTATCGATGCCCAGTCTCGAAAGTCCCACGACTAGGAACCATTTTAAGGATGTGCTTATAGACTACCCAACTCTTACGTATATGATCGCCATCATATTGCTGGTAGTCAAGCAAGAATCCTAAGGGCTCTATCAACGTGCAATAGTGATCTATAACATCACCTAAAGCAGTACACGATGATAAAGATAAACCAGATAGCATACTATCATCTTGAGTAAGACTGTCCTTCCGGTATAGGTCCTCCCTCAATCATTGCAATCACATGCCTGTGATCCAATAATTGACTTTGAGGGTACTATATCCAACAATCTCCCACATGCACTTAAGGCTAATTATTGCAATGTCGCATACTCACAGCCCGTGTGATATCGAACACCCAACTCCTCTACTAATCAGTGTCACAAAACTTGTTTGTGAAACTATTGTGTTCGAGAAGTAGCCTCAGTGAGTGGATCCGCTCTGATGTTTCATTCTATGTCTCTCTATATCTCAAGTTCACGGAGAAACCCATCTCCCGAAATGAGCAATACCTGTCTTAGAATATGTCTGGATATCGGATGGGACATAGTTCACGAATGAACTCCAAATCCAAACTTCTTAGATATATCGTCAACTAAACCTAATCAATATCCTGCGCCATGCCTCCCTCAGTCTCCGCTTGTACCACCTGTCCAAACTACTGCCCCTCGTCAGAGGGAAAACTATAACTCTGACAATCACTCTGTCATCCAGGTCACCTTGGAATCCTGGAATGATAACTGTCTTCCGAAGGTGGCTACCGTTATCAAATCCCTAGAACATCCACTTATGTTCTAAAACTGCCTCCGAACGTTTCTCCAGGATTGGACCAATATCAACTTATTGCAGCTAGTGCAAAAACAACATCTGGTGTGGTACTTGACATCTCATGATCAACTCAATTGCCTAAGCAAGTGATCTGCCAATCATGCACATCCCTCTCCCCTTTAGTCTGTAAGGCACCTTTAGAGAGGGTGACTCCATCACCTGCTGGTACACCACCATGCCAGGAGTCGTCCATTCTAAATACCTTTAGAATGCTGTCTAAGTACCCAGATTGGGAAACTATCCAAATCTAGATCTAAAACCATAGATCTAGTAAACAGAATGTTCGATATAATATCCATATCCTATGTGGAGGAACCACTGTGTGACAACCTAAGTACAATCGATCGTAGTATAGGAATTTTACTTCCTACATTGTGTATGTCATCCAAATACCAGGACATCACACCCTACCAATTTCTTAACAGATCCATCCCCTGTTTTGATGAAGTCAAAGCCAATGACTATCACATCAAAAATAGATGATCTATCACCGCTATATCTTCTTTAGTCTATAAATAGACACAAGCTACTTGTCCACTATGCTTCCGCTGGTCCCACTGACTACGACAACCCTCTGGCAGAATAATATACACGTGCACTTCTAAAACTAGTTTAGAACGACGCTATACTCATCCTCCTGTCGGCTATCATAGCCTGGACAACAGTAATGGCAAGTCTGAATAAACAAGAACCTCCCTGTCACCGTCTTTGAGGCTACCGGAGTACCTCTCGGGTGTCTGAGGTTACCCACCATATCTGCGGAGTGGCTAATGGAATGTCAAACCTGATTGAATCTTTAGGTCCCATTAAATTTTCCGTAATCGTTAGCGGTTCTGGAATCTCTTCCATTTCTACCATACTCCCACTACTGTTTTCTGGAAAAAAATCCATTTTACTAAAACTGTGGCGAGTCAAGAACAATATCACTATTGATCTTTCAGATGGTAGAAAGTCAACCCTCGTCAAAGCCAGGGTCAACCCACAAACTGCCATTACAGAAACGTACCTTGAGTTATCCAGAGTCTGGTTTTAAGCATAAGCCGGACAACTCCATATACCTTAACATCGTTAAGCTATGATCCATTCTATATACAATATAGAAACAGAGGCACTTATTTAATTGGAACCCGATTCAAATCATGCAGCTGTCTCAAGTGCATGTCAACTAAATGGAGAGAGGACGATCAGCATTACTCAACTTAGGAGTGCATCCAATTATGAGTAACTCGAAAGAGAATCAAGTTCTCCAAAACATTACTATCAACTGAATACCATGCACAAGTTTCTACATCTTCGATCACCTTGAAGAATCCCAATACTTGTTACCCCTGGTTCTCTACTTTATTCTTATACCTATTACTTCTCAAACTTCGACCTTGTATTTCTACGAAACACATGTCCAAAACTAGAGAATTCACAAGTAAACAGAATATAGTATGAGGACCAATCCCTTTGTCCTTATGGACACTGGACAACATACTATACTTTGTATAAGTCCCCTGAGTTTGATAACTCAAACCCTGCGCGTCGTAGGTTGAAAACTGTACCCAGGCGATTTCCTCAAATATCACCATTTACAACGAATTCCGATATAATAAGGATAATCACCTAATTCCTAATAACTTGCTTCCACTCATCATTTGTAAAACCATACAGATGTGAGAATCAAACCTGGTAAATACATACCCTAGAGCAAGGACTAATTGGGAAATCAATTTTCTATTAAGAATACAAAGTGAAACTGAAACTTGAATCTGTTTCGAAGGGCTATCCGGGTATTCCTAGTAATGCCTCTTCCATTATCCAGATTCATGACTGTAACCATATATTTCCTTTGCCATCTCTCCAAATCCCTTTATTTGTCTTTAGTCGTCACCTTCTGTACACCATCGTTAGGCTTAATGGTTTTCTTCCTTCCCTACCGTTCGGCACCAGCCTATGGTTTGGAAGAAGACTATCCAATAAGCATAATAGGTGTACTCTCCTAATCCTAGGAGTACTCGCATCCTGAGAGAAGGTGATGATAAAAGACAACTGAAAAAAACTTATTCTATTTCTCCTGAACCAGAATCCATCCCCGAAATGGAACAAGTTCCATCGAGTTCGTATATAACCATACGATGGATTATCCAAATAACTGTGAATCTTCGTAGTGATACGGGGTGTTCTAGAGAAATACAAAGGTGAAATAGGAGTGGCGATGAAATACTTGGTTTGGTCGTGAATAGCAGTCGCAATTTACTTTGCCCTCTTTCTAATCCCTTTATTTGTCTTTACTTATTACCTTCTGTACATCGCACTTAGGCTAATTGGTTTTCTTCATTCCCTACCTTTTGGCACCTGCCTATGGTTTGGAAGAAGACTATCCAATAAGCGTAATAGGTGTATTTTCCCCTAATCCTAGGGGCCCTCATAACCTGAGAGAAGGTAAAAGGAAAAGACAACTGAATAGTCCTATTCAATCTCTCCAGAACCAGAATCCATCCTCGAATCTGGAATAAATTCCTTCGAGTTCATATATAACCATACGATGGATTTATCCAATGGAAGTGGATATCAGCAGTGATACGGGGTGTTCTGGAGAAAAGCAAAGGATAAAAGAAGAAGCGACAATGATGTATGCAACTCAGACAATCCAAAAGCCAGTGTTTTAAGAATGTTCGGTTAACTTGGTTACTGAGTCATAGTCTAGGGTCGGGTCATGGACGCTGCCAAAGAGAGAGAGAAAAGAAACACTCTGCGTGCACTCTAACCTAAATTAGAATGGTTATCACCTTATCTAATCAGGAAACCTCCCACTGTATCCTCAAATTCTCCTCCAAACCTGAAAAAAGAATAAGTCGGGATCACCCGAGGAGTAAACCAACTCATCAGTGGGAATCGGAATCCAACTATCATTGCATGATAACGTGATAGAATCCATTCACGTTATCACACTCCAGAAGGTATGCGCATGCCTGGCAAGTTTCAGTTTCTTTAGAAACTCCCGATATGTGTTTTTACCCCAAGCGGCTTATGACCTTAACTAGGTCAACAAATCATAAACCGCTAGTCAAGTTCAACCCGTCATTATCTTGGATTGCATTAAACCCACCAGTACGTGCCCTTTACTAGGTCAACAAGGCCGAACGATTGTCCTAACCAATCTCATTTATGTAACAAACAAGCACCACTTAGCTACCGAACACTACGCCTTGACTAGGTCAACAAACGCAGCACGAATACTAAATAATACTCGTAAGATGACGGAGGGCTACGAATGGTTTTTGGTGAAAACCTTTAGCGTAATGAACTTGATATCGTTGAAGGAACTGCATAACTTTTACAAATATATAGTGGCAAAAACATTTGCTAAAGAGGTCACTCCCGGTGAAGGGATCTCGGCTCATTCCTCGTAGAATGAGGTTATGGATATTCCAACTGAATACCACGATGCAAAGCAAAAAGTAATCGACTATAGTGAAGTTATTACCCTGACGCAAACCTCTGTCCAAGAGGTCACTCCCGGTGAAGGGATCTCGGCCTTTGCCTCGTCGAATGAGGTGTTGGATATTCTAAACTGAATACCACTGTGCAAAACAAAAGAGAGTGTCCTTCAATAACAGCTTTTTGAAAAATGTTCCAACAACATCTGTATAGGTCTGTTTTCCTTTGCATTGATCCGAATCAATGCACTCCCATCAGTTAATCACACCAATAAAGAACGAAAATAAAATGTACGTATATGCCATCCGCATTCGTCTCTGGGTCCCGTCATCACCCGTTAGGTTACTTAACTAACGACAGAACGGGGACTAGACTAGCGCGGGTGTAAAACATATACAACATCTACTAGTATATATATCAATATACAATAATCGCTCAAGGCGTGATAAATGCAACATCACAAAAAAGCAATAAGCATAACAGAACAATACAGATAAGCTGGGATCCCCGGGTTTCATAGAGCCACAAATGAAACCCGACGTTCCCCCGGTCGTGTGGATAGCCTATGCAATGAAAACCTAGACCCCTACGAGAGCAGCAAGTTACCCGCCAAAACCAGAAGCGAGGCAACCCCTTCAACAAAGTGAATGGACCACCCAGCACTTCACAGAATCTGGTAACTTGAGCACCCCTCCTTGGGTCAACTTATACCCCCTACGAGTGCGGCGAATAGCCCACCAATCCTAGAGTGAGGTCCTCTCCCACTCAAAGCCATGAGATGCAGACCCGTTGCCCTCCAGAATCCGGCTATCCGTGCACTCCACCGCGGGGTAAACCTAGTATAGAAAAGAAAATATATACAACGGGTACATCAACCTCAACCCGGTCGTGCCCCAAAAGAATATACAAACAGGCAGTGACGGCAGTCCACATGTCGGACGCTCGCCCCGCGATATCAAATGTACAAATATCAAAACTGCACTACCATTGCACAGGAGCTATCCACCACGACAAATCCATAAGATCACAGCACAACACAGAACATCAACGTGAATGTCACGTTCGCAAAACCCGTCTAAAATGACTATAGCAATTAGACAAGTTTTACCGATCGAATGAAATTAACGGTCACAGATAGTAATGTAAAGCACTGTGAAACTTAAACAATGTTAAAAAATATCGACTCCGAAGTAACCCCCGAATAGCCTAAATAAATTGATAAAACCATATCCAAATTGGTCTAAATAAACAACACCACTGAACTAACATCACAGACACAAGAGCACACCCAAAACAACCAAAACCAATGCTTTTTACTTGGCCGGCGACGCCGAAAATGCGGGTATGGTGGCCGGCCAAAATCCGGCGAGGTAGGTCCGGGTTTAGGGTGTTCTTTTGTGGTCTCCCCAGTAGTTTTCTGCACTTGTTTAAATAATTTTTTGAAGAAGTTTAAAAAATAACAGAAACTACATTTTCCGTGACGTCGTTTGGGTTTCGTTTCGGTTTCGATACTTTAACATTGTCAAAATCAACTAGTTAACGATTAATAGTTTGGCTCTGATACCATGTTGGGACACGGCAGTGCCCCGGCCGTCTTTCCGATGCCAAATGCGAAACAAAAATGGTTTACAAACTGGCGCTAACCGCATCCGAATCCCGGATCGTTCCATTAACCGTAAACTAGTATACTGTAAAGGGGGTTTTAGAAATTATACCGATCGATCCGTGTCCTTCGGTCTTTAACTTCTGCCCCTAGCTTGTTGCGGTTGCGCCGACGAACTTCGCTCTCCGATCTCGCTCGATCTACGGTCTCCTCCTCACCGAAGACTGTGACACGTCAACGAATCTTTATACGGGCTCCCGCCTCTGAACCGAGGCAACTCGGACACGAAATTTGCTAGCAGACGTGTCCAAGGTTGAATTAGAGAAAGTGTAGAATACTTTGTCTCGAGTCATCCAAGTGATCGGATGATAGGTTAATCGAAGTTGCCTTCATGGGTGAGTGAGGAGAAATGAACAATTGGAAATGGAGCTGAGGATTTTGTGCATATGAAAGTGAATCAATCCCTCACTCACTCAAAAATGGGGCTGCCAATAGTGCTCTAGGCCAAGGCCAGAGAAAAGAATGGAGTGAGTCCAAAAGCAAGGAAAAATGGGGTGATCCTTAGCTAAAAAATCCTCACAAAATATCCTAAGTAATCCAAGAAATTATCAATGCACCAATAATGCACACAAGAGGCCAAGCTCATCAAGAAGCTTCATGAAGCTGCTGGAGCCCCATACACCATAGAAAACCCCCTCGCAAACAAAATGCTACTTTTGCGAAGAACCCCCTCACAAACAAAATGCTACTTTTGCAAAGAACCCCCTCGCAACCAAGAATTTCAGCCAAGAAGGAAAGAAAGGAAAATGGCCGAAATGGAATGCAAACTGGCAACTTCAAAAAGTGATCCCGTAATAAATTACAGGATAACCCCGCAACTGTATATACATACCCGCATTTGTATTCCGACTGAATACAAATGCAATGAGACAAAATTTACACAGTATAATACTAGGATCCGGCTTAAACCATAGACTGCTAGTATTATCCGTCCGAACCATGACACGTGCACGTGTACGTTCGAACCCTACCATAAAACCATACGGCCTCTACAACGTTTCGCCCGAACAGGGAAACTTTCTGTGGAGG
Organism: Agapanthus africanus; assembly: GCA_030015575.1. Classification (NCBI taxonomy): domain Eukaryota; kingdom Viridiplantae; phylum Streptophyta; class Magnoliopsida; order Asparagales; family Amaryllidaceae; genus Agapanthus; species Agapanthus africanus. The sequence goes on from JASDDO010000001.1 coordinate 412,756,286, forward strand.
ACTCTAAAGACTCGTCAATACTCTGGCAGTGGGTTTAACCACAAGCCGCCAGTGGTACTAGCTGTACGTAACGGCTACCCATGTACTGAGTGAAAGGGAGTCTGATGAGCGTACTCATCCTGGAACCCTAGTAGGCCTATGTGTGACAATATCCGTACAGTCCGGTCCGTTTGTCTATGAGTATAGCTTATCGGGCCTAGAGAGGTGGTAAACGTCAGACCCCCAAAAGCGGTATAAGTCGTGTCGGAGTGTAGATCAAAAAAACCTGAGATGCTACTGGAATACCTACCAGTAAATCTCGCTTACCATAGCCATGGATTTTGTGTAATGGCTCATCTAGACACAGCACGATCTCACTCCCAACATTGAGAGAGACGAATGCCCTGCCGATCCTCTCACTGCCACCTTGTGGCTCGGGACTGTAACCAACTATAACCTGTTTGCACGCCTCCTTTGAGCCGTGGTAGGGTAATAATCAAAGCACAGTGGGAACTCACACGAGACAAATTACGATCTCAGTTCGATAGACTAACTTGTACACATGTCACCTGGGAATTGCTATCTGACGACGGGTTTCAAAAACCAGCTAGCATATTCCCGGCGAGTCCTGTCCAGTGTACTCATAACCCAATGAGCACCTGTATACATCTTAGGTGATCCAACTGACACCAATGGCTTGTGAGACCGGCCATCGCCCTTTGTCGGGGTATCGACTGTATACACTAGTCTACTCCGGAGTATCGATGCCCTATCTCGAAACTCCCGCGACTACGGACCACTTTTAAGGATGTGCTTATAGACTACCCAACTCTCATGTATATGATCGCCACCATACTGCTGATAGTCAAGAAAGAGTCCTATGGGCTCTATCAACGTGTAATAGTGATACAAATCATGTCACCTAAAACAGTACACGATGATAAAGATAAACCAGATAGCATACTATCATCTTGAGTAAGACTGTCCTACCGGTATAGGTCATCCCTCAATCATTGCAATCACGTGCCTGCGATCCAATAATTGACTTTGAGGCCACTATATCCAACACCTGCCTATAAACAAATGAGCATAAGAATGGGCGGTATTAAATGCAATATTCTGGTATGAACAAATACCCTCAAACTTAACTTTTGCTCGTCCCGAGCAAAACCAATTATTCACAAAAAGTCCTAAACTCACTGTCGCAGGGAACGCGATTGCACTTAGCACATGCAACAAGCCGTTAAAACTCTAGGTGTCCCTAGTAAGAGAAGTATTGTCTCCTGAGGGTTTTCAGCGGATACTACCCACAAAATCCCGTCAAGCAAGTTTCATAAGTTAACGTTGATTCTACTCCTACAGTTTTTCATCTAAGTTAGAAACTTTATCATCCTAAATTAGAAATATCTAACCCTTATGTTTCACACCTCCTATTTATTCAACTCCAGATCCTATACGTTTTACAGTTTAGAAAGATCTCAGCATCTCTTGAGTTTTCCTTCTAAAGTGTGGTCTCAAATCAGGGATTTTTATCAGTTTTACGGAAAACATAAGTCTTATTCTTTATTTCTATCTTTCCTCTAAACATCGATTGTATACCCCCACGTGTGTGTTTATTTTCACCCCTACACTCAAGAATTCAATTCAAGCTATAGTACCCTTACCTTAATACCTAATACTACTTCTTTTCGTTAATGATGGACGGTGTTGCTTACACACCTTTCATGCGACTACTAGTGCTTCTTGAGGCATTAACAGCTGATTACTGAATGTGTGAGCTTAAAGCGTAAATAGCAGTTTCCAGGTCTTGACTTTATTTATTTATTTATTTTTCTTTTCTTTATTTTTCTTTTTCAAGACCGGATATATTTTTCAATATGCCCTTTTGGTGTTTAGCTTTAAATACCTTTTTTTCATACTAGGTTTTCAGGCAAGAGTATTTCTAGGCATCCTCTACTATCTCAAGTTTCAAGGTGCGTGTATGTGCAGTTTGTAGGGTATATATTTTCTAAATTTAGACTTAAGAATAAAAACTATTTTTCAAACTTATCCTTCAGTAAAGCTTCAATACTTTCCCTTCATCTCAACTTAACTCAAGAACTGAACTCAAAATTACCTACTTCTATATAAAAAAAACTGTAAGGACGTATAATTACCAAGGTTAAACATAATGAGGGTTATTTTTAGGGTTTACATTTTCTAAGCCTCGGATTTAGTTATTTCTAACGTATCAACTAAACTTTCTAAATCAAAATCTAAGTTATCTTATTAGCTTACTTGAAGACAAAGATTCTCTATTTTTTGGAAAAAATTTCGATTTTTATGGGTTTTAAAATAAGTATGCAAATGCAAAATATACAAATGAATGCGAAGGAAGAAAGCTTACCGAGCACACCCCCAAACTTAAACTTGACAGTGCCATCACTGTCAGGCTACACCAACAGGGTCAAAATTGTCGGGGCTTCCCTTTTTTTTATACAAAACAAAAAGCAAACCAAAAGTATATATACACAAAAAGATCCCCCCAACCTTAAGTGAAACAGTGTTTCCACTGTTTAAGCGTTGAAGTTCAGAGTTGGGGGGACAGTATTAATCAATACAAGGCCTTACACAGGCCAAAAGAAAGCACCAACCATTCAAAAAATTTATCGTTATAATAGTCGGGTTGGTGAAAGAAGGCGTAGAGAAAAGAGAGGAGAAATACGCGAGATCGTATGCAGATAGAAACGGGATACGATCTCGGTGCAGGAGAAGAATGGCGGAAGGGAAAAAGAAGTGGAATACGAACTTGAGGGTGGAAATAGAGTGAATAAATTAGTACAATTTGTAATGACTGGTGTGTAAAAAGCGATTGTACTAATTTATTAACCCGTCGAGAAATGGGGTCAAATACCTCAAGATTCGTGAGAAAACATGGGTAGACCGAACTTGGTAAACTAGACATAAGAAATGAAGGTGATACGGTTTCTTGCAAGGTCGGAACGATGGAAAGGATAAAGGGGAGTGATCGAGGAAGGGTATCAGGTAAAGGTTCAGGAGGGTGTACACAGTCAATGGAAGGGATAGGATGAATTGGAAAATCCGACTCATCAAGCAAAACCGGGTCATCCTTAAAAATATCCTCAAAATTCTTCTCAATGTTAAGCTCATCCATGCATTTATCATCAATATCAAGACGCATATGATGTTCGGGAAAAACAGTTAATGACTCGGGATGTTGAATTTGAGAGAAAACTCTCCAAAACTGCGGGTTCATCATCCAAAATATTCCCAGCGTCAATATGCTCAATCAAGGGAAAATCAAATTTCTCAGACACCTCATCAAAAGCATGGATTTCAATCAATTTTGGTTCTAAAATGGAGGTGTAGTCGTCAAAAGGTTTGAGATTGGTTTCACTTGGCAAGGTCCCTTCACAACCGGATAAATCAAACACTAAAAAGTCGCACAACTCATTAAACATTCTATCTTCAACCGGTAAATCCTTTGGGATACTAGATAGACATTCAAAACCGGAGTTGTGGGATTCAATTTGGAAGGGTAGGTTTGATTTGGAAGGGTGTATAGCTCACTCTCTCCACTCAAATTCTCAACCTGTCCAACCCCCTCATCATACATTGGAAAATTTGGAGCTAGTTGGAAACTAGCTATCGGGTCACTTGGTTGTATCAGGGCGGCCATGGACGCATTCAAATCCATCATCTGTTGGTACGACGCTACCCGAAAGTCTTCCAACAACTGTTCTAGACTAGACATGGGTTGTGAAGGGGTTTCAGTAAAAGATTCAAAGTTATCTGGATATGTGAAACTCCCAAATGGCTGTGTAGAAGCAATGTCTAGAGAAGGTGCAACGGTTGAGTAGGATGGATAGGAATTGAATGGTTGGACAGGAGTAGGATAAACTTTTGGATAAGAAGGTGAATAGAATTGTTGATCCTAAGAACTGAAAGTGTTGAAAGGAGTGAAAGATCGGCTATGAGATTGTTCAATACGTTCTGCAATAGATATAGGTTTCGGAGTTACAACCGGACTCTCAAAAGGGATATCGACGTAAGAAGTGGTGAATGTTTGAAACGGTTGATACGAAGTGGATTGCGGAGCCCAATTGTTTGTCCAACACGCGTCAATCCGATCTCTCAATGAAATTTTGGGCATGGATGGATCGTTCGAAATTCGGCCAAAGCAAGAACCGTAAGAAGAAATTTCTGGTTGTGGGTACCAAAGTTTGGAAAGAGTTTTTCGAGGTGGGGTACCCATGTTAGAAGAGTGAAAAGGTAGGGAGGGAAGGAAGTGGGTTTTTTTATATATATTTTTTTGTATTATTTTAAAAAAAATGTTTTTTTTAGAGTTTTGAAATTGTTTGTTTTGAAACAATACGGAATTATGGGACTAAACTTTACATAAGCATAATCACAATCACAATATGCTTAAACAATCACCTAGAGCTAGGGTCTTCAAAGTCTAACTAGACCGCTCCTAGACTTCCAAGCGACAAGTTGCAGGATAACCCTCGAATTGCCTCTTCACTGCCAATTGTGGCCAGGTAAGCACAAGTGAGGTAAGGAGGGTTCCACTCATAAATCACCGTGAGACGGGCCTTTTAAAATTACCTCTTCACTTGTCTAGCCTAGGCACCACAAAGTCAAGTTTAGATAAACGATCGATTCCTTGCAACCCTCACTTGCCCTAAATGAGCCCAACAGGTCCTTAAAGGTTTGGTCTAGATATTTTTTATTAGCTCAAGGTAATGCGTTTGCGTTTTGTGATATGTGGGGTCTTAGGAAGGGTGATGAAATCCCCACCCAATCTGAATTGGTGTTATAGCCCCTTAATGTACGTATTATTATATGCAAAGCGGTAAACAAACAAAATCTAAAACAACAAAAAAGTTATTTGGCGGCGGCGCAATCTGCGCAAATAAACCTGCAGAAAATACAGTTTTAGTGGAATTCACAGAGAAGAATAGAAGGAAGAGAAGAAGTATGAAAAAATTGGGGCTAAGAAGCCTCAATAGAACCGCGAAACCGCCGCGAAATCAACCCTTTGACCGCGGTTCCGCGGTCGAATTGTTGACTTGAGACTTGGTATTTAGATCACTGCACTCCTCTTGTTCTGTAGGACAGAATAAAAACCTCTATCTCCTGATTTGAATACTGTACTTGCTCCAGATCGCCTGCACACTTGCACAAAAAAAGAAATCAAAAATAACAAAAAGGGTTTTTTGTTATATTTATTTGTAATTTTTTTTATATACAAAAAAAAGAATATTAACCCGAATAACAAGAAAGAAAATACGTTACCGTCTCCCCGGCAACGGTTCCATTTGATCGCACGCTTTTGGCGTGTCGCGTATCCAAAATTCTAAAGTTAACCGCGATCAAGGATGGTTTCGCTTTGCAGCTAGCCGGTGGAGCACGGGTCGTCCGCAGGGAGATGATAATATGTCCGTTCGAGTCTTAGGCGAGTCAATAAAGAATGTATATGTGTATGTTCAGTTATATCCTAAGTGTTCGTATTTATGTTCAAGTAAGCTTGTTAAGCTGAAGGTTGGTTAGTAGATTAAGGATTAGTCTTGTACTTATCTTTTGCCATTCCTAAAACGATGTAACATTTTAAAAATAATTAAATAAATAATTAAATGAATAAAAGTGTTTAAGTGAATTTTAGGATTTTCGGTAAAGTAAAATGTATTTTTCGTAAAACCAAACCGTGATTGTTTTTCACTATAAATTTAAAAATATCTATTTTAATTATGAAATTACTAGTAAATAGTGTTTATTTAGCCACTTAAAATTTTTGGTTTAATAAAATATTTTTTTCTAAATTAATTATTTTAAATATTAACATAAGCTTTATTTTTACACTAAATTAGTGTAAATTATAAATTTAAATGGTTTTAATTTGTAAAAATGAACCATGGCATATTAGAATTTAGTGTGTATCATGCAAAATTTATTTGCAAATTTTTCCTTGTTTCTAGATCTTTCTTGAGTTATTTTAGAAAAGAATTAAAAGAAAATGAATAAAGCATGAAAAGACATTAAGATGATGACATTTTGGAGAAGTTTCTACACCATTTCTCATGTGTTTCTCCCTCTTCCCCTAATTGTGGCCGGCCTCCCCATCACCATGGCTGCCCTCCCCCCCATTTTCCACCTCATTTTTATTCAAAAATCATCAAAAATACTACAAAAATCCAATTTAAATTCCACAAAAACCTAATTATTTCATACCCTTTATTCTCTACTCTTCTCTACATGGATTTTGGAGTGGGAAAGCATGTATTTTTTAGGCTCATTTTCAAGTTTGGACATGAGGTTGTGGAGGTATAAATCCTTCTCTTTTGTTATATTTCTATTAGATATTTCTTTTAAAGCATAATTAGATTAATTAGATTAATTCTTGTTGCAAATTCTAAAATTCAAGTTAGGGTTTGAAAATTCAAGAGGTGGTTTTTGTTAATTAATTAGGGTTATAATAGCTAGTTTAACATCTTTTAGAGTGGAAAATTCTTGCATGGTGGTGGTATAATAAATTGTTGATCGAAATTGTTTAATTTAAACTATTTAGCTAACAAGATTTTTTCTAAAATGTGTTGTGGGTAAAATAAAATTCTTATTAAGGGTGTTATCATTAGATGGTAATTTAGTGAGAATATTATCAAATTAATTGAATGAAAAACCTAGTTTGATCACTAGATTATTTTGATAATTGGAAAAATAGTAATAAAATGCTATTATTTTGTAAACTAGATTTTAGGAATTTCTAAATAAATGTGATTAAAAATATAATTATAGTTTCATTACATCATTATCATCATAAATTGTGGTTTAAGTGATTAATTTATGCAAAATCATGTTTTGAGGTGGAATTGTGGTATTTTGCTTGGAAAATGTTAAAATTGTTAAAAGTTGCAAACTAGAAATTTCAAATAAATGCAAAATTGTGTAATAAAAATATAGTAATGGTTTGTATAGTCTAGTAATGCTATTTAATGAGTTTTATGACCATTGGTTTCATTTAAATGTCAAGTTTCGATGAAAAACGGTAAATTGGCATTTTCGGGTTTTTCGAAAACGGACGATTTGATCGATTTTAGTGTTTCGATGAATTTGATCATGTTTTACAATATAAGTAATGTGTTTTAAAACTACAAGTTGTTTGATGATGTTATCTCGATCCATCGGAGTTTGTACGCCGATATCGAGCGGTATTTGGTTCTTTTGCGTGGACGGGACATACGTTTTAACCTGTGCTTGCTCTTCATATCGTTTGACTTTTGTATGTGATTCGGTTTACGATGCTATTTATATGTTTGCGTCTAGGTACCCTCACGTGGACTGCGGGCGATGAAGAGGAGGATGGCGACACTGTCTTCGGCAGACATGGACCAGGTGAGTAGATGCATATCTACGGGGGGAAGTCGGGTGGATGGCGTTTAGCACCCCCGCAACGTAGAATAGGAATAGTACTTATTGACATTAGGAAACCAGACGTGACCCTAGTAGGACCCTAGTATTGACCCTAGGCTGGACTAGACCGATTTAGGAAAACTATATCAGAGGATGAGTACCTTGGAAGAGGTTCGTAGGTTTCAGATAGAAACACACCAGCGCACACACTGAAAATCGACATGGGGTACGTGTATGTGTATATATATAGAACTAGGTATAGGTATATACATATATATACAACACATATAGGTGATTCAGTGATGTGATATGATATCCGAGGTATGATGAAATAGTATAACTGGGCTTGATGCCGTGATTTTTGACTATACAGTCGTAATAAAGTGTTAGCGGATCATTAGGGAATGAGATAATAAACTTGAATATATAAATTACAAAGAGTGGTGGTGATATTGATGTACATGGGACGCTAGAATAGTACTCGGACTGTAACTTGTGACTGATTACGATATGATATATGTATAACTTGATTTCGACATTATATTGGTGTGACCTGATGCCGATATCATATGAGTATGACTTAATCACAATATGATACATACGACATTATACGAATGAGGAGACACCTAGGAGATACTTGACCGTACCCCGACATTGGGATGCCGTACGATGGATTTTACCGTACGAGGCTTAGATTTGATGATTGATCCGCACTCTTGATTCAAGGAAGCCGTACTACGTACGTGACGTTGTTGAGGCGGGATCGCCGACTATTAGAGATATTGATTCAGACCTTAGGTAGACTCTTATTTCTATTGACTAGTTCTTAGGTTTAGTTTTCCTTAGGAGGTTAGATGGACACTAGGTTAGGTTCGAGTCATATAGTGGTAGCAGTATTAGTATATTAAATGAGTAGGTAATATACATTCGTCTTTACTTTCACACTGTAATCATAATGTTGCATGTTCATATATATGTTGCTATAAATAGTATAAACCTTACCTGTTAGGACACCAGCACCATTACCGATGATGCGCATATTCCACGCACACTTATTTGCCGGCTCACACACATCATCATCGGTAATTGCTATGTCACGTACACTTTAGATCATATTATCTTTTATTGATAGAATCAGTTAACAACTAAACCGATGTAGTATTGTGATCACTCTCTGATGTTAAGTATAAGACATGACATTCATTACTTAGACATTCATGCATTCATATTTTCGTGTTATCATGCAGTATTATGGGCATATGCCGACACTTATCATATAGTACTCATGATTTTGAGATTTGGATTTCTATGAGATTTCTGGATTTTTGGGGAAAACCGCAAAAATATATAAAAACTTCTCTCTCTCTCCTCTTCTCTTTTTTTTAAAATAAGATGCGGTTTTCTCGTGATGTATGTGTCGTCCACCATGAGTATTTCATGTTTTCTGATGGATTTCGAGACCCGATTCGAGGAGTGGATGAACCGTCTCGGGTACATGGTGGGCCCGGTATGGTACCCCGGGGCAAGATGATCGAGTTGTAGACGATGAGCCTGGCAGGGGAAGGCTACCTACCGGTGATGTCTGGCTCGGCGGATATCCGGAGGATACCGACCGTTGTCGTGGGATTTGATGATATGGGCCGATCCGGACTGACGGAGCCCGACATATTGATACTTGAGGTTACATGTATTGTGTCGATGCTTGACACGGATTTCCATGGATTTCATTGTTGAGATTTCAGATGCTTATACACACTTTACTATGATAACGGCTAAAGGTTCTCATACATATATATCTGGATTTCAGGATTTGTGACTTTACATTCATGGTGCATGCATTTCATTTCATATGACTTAGTACTATATGAGGAACTGACACGACACGGAGTATTTGCACTTACACGTAGTATTACCCTGCTATTACTAGATGTTTGGGATATAGTAGTGTATTATTATGACCTAGGATAGCGTCGTGCATTCGATTTCTTTTCGTAGATGTCTTCTACTCACGAGTTGGCAACTCACCCCCGTTGTGCCAAATTCTTTACAGGTTCGATGTACAGGTTTCCCGTGGCAGCTTGTTGGCACAACTTTTCTTCAGGGCGATTGGCGCGGTAAGTTGGTTCACTTGTATCCGAACCACCATTGTACTTTTATTCATTCATTTGTATCTAGTAAGCTCCATCAACCATATTTGTATTACTTGATAAGTTATTGGACCAGTCTTTTACTTCGACCTTAGAGTCGCGCCTGTATTATTCTGATCTGGTGGTTTTGCTTTCTTTTGAGTTTTTAGCCTCGCCCTCTGGCGTTGTATATTATTGTGCTTGTTGTGGTTGTTTCCGCCTGTTGGCGTTGATGCTAGCACCCGTTTGGGAATGCTTTTTATTGTTTATTCATATTATACTTGTTGTACCCGTTTGTGGGCCAGTTTTTACAGAGGAGACTCTGCTGAAATTTTTGGTAAAATTTGCTGATGTTTTTTTTTACTTGTTTTCTTTTCTTTTCTTCTTTTTCTTCTTTTATGGTTTAGATCTCTGGGCTTCGGCTTACTTAGGTCACGTGGCGCCTCTAGACGCTTCGTAATCTAAGTGCCGGTCACGTTCCGTACTTTCGGGTCGTGACAAAGTTGGTATCAGAGCGCTAGGTTTAACCTTGTATAAGTCTAGGTGACCCTTGGTTGATGGAGTAGACGAGTTAGGTAGAGTAACGTACCGTGGGTATGGTCCGCGGCATACTTACGATACGCTACTCTGCTTAAGGAGCCCTAGGATTTACATTGTTTGCACCGTATTTCATTCGTTCCTTTGATCTATCTTCGTCAATGTCGGATGGTGGTTTCTGTTACCACGGGCAGAGGGAGATGCGGCTCGAATGCAATAACCATTAGAGTATTGGTTATTCTTGAGGACTGAAGCATTGCTTAGCGTGCGGACGAAGGGTATTCACATGCCGTCCGGATGAAGTTAAAGGGTTCGAACGATTATCAGAAAACCATTTCCTAAGTTTAAAGTATTCGGAAGAACAAGCAGGTATTTCGATGGACCCTCTAGAAGAATGAAACCCTAACTCGACATAATGACCACGAGAACGCCCTTGAACCTTAGGGTTTACGGCAGTTCCACTGTGCCATTAGTGAGGCTTGGGTTTGCCCTTCTACAGCTGGATCATCGATGCTGGGGTATGTACCGGATATTTTAAACTGTACTTGAGTGTTGAGCTCTCGGGGAATTATGGGATTTTGATGGATCGATCGAGAAGTTTAATGTAGTCCGGATATCAAGTGAAGGGATCGACTATGTGGGAGACTCTAGACATGAGTATTGCCGTTGGTAGCGCAGTCAGCACACCTATGAAAGAACGAGTTCGAAGCGGTCGACATCAGAGGAAAGAGGCGCACATTGACGATAGTATTTACAATTGTGATTTAGTGATTTGAATTTCCTATTTTCGTTGATTGGATTTTTGTATTTTGAGGACTTGTTCTACGATTGGTATTTCCTGTGTGTACCTTCATTCTATCTGTGTTTCTTATGTCAGTTGTATTGATGTGGTTTAGTACGCACCCAGTACACTTGATTTGGTTTTATATATTTTTTTGAGATTTTTGATTTGATTTCGTGCATAGGGGTTACACGTGATTTTGACATATGTTTCGACCTAATTTTCATGCATTTTTGTGCTGTGATTTCGATTTTGATATTCAATGTATGTTTTCGTGCTCCATGTGCACCTGATTAGGATTCTTGCGCATACTTGGCGCACTTGATGCGATTTTGTGCACACCAGATGCACTAAATCCGGGTTTTGTGCAGATTAGATGCACCTGATAGTGAGTCGTGCACGCCCGTTGCACTTGACAGATATTTTTGGTGCACACCTGTTGCACTTAGTTTTGTTTTGTGGGTATTCATGGTTTCTTTATTTGGTTTCGATTTCAGTGCGCACCGGACGCACATGACATTTTATTGATGTGATTGGGATTGATTTTAGTTTGAGCAGTATGTTTTCATGATCATTATTATTTGAGTTAGTAACCAGGAGGGACGTGTATGTTAAATAAAAGATATATATGTAGCTATATTTTAAAAAAATTAAACGTCCGCTACTTAGACCGTGACACGTGCATTGCACGGCGATTTTCAAGAAGGGGTTTTTGTATGCTGCTTTATTATGATGATTCGGCGATTTTACTAGGATGCGAACTATATATAAGTTATAGATTGATGTATATTATGATGGTTTTCACATTGGGTTATGATATTTCATTATCGCCATAACTCCGATGATTGCGTCATGCTTGACGGAGTTGATTTTCGTTATGTATTAATGATTTCGGAGCCCCGACGATTTGAGTATTTTGCTAAATGTTTTAGTATTTGGAAGGGGAGTGTTAATTTAAATTCGGGGACCGAATTTCTTAAAGGGGGGAAGATTGTAACATTTTAAAAATAATTAAATGAATAAAAGTGTTTAAGTGAATTTTAGGATTTTCGGTAAAGTAAAATGTATTTTTCGTAAAACCAAACCGTGATTGTTTTTCACTATAAATTTAAAAATATCTATTTTAATTATGAAATTACTAGTAAATAGTGTTTATTTAGCCACTTATAAATTTTTGGTTTAATAAAATATTTTTTTCTAAATTAATTATTTTAAATATTAACATAAGCTTTATTTTTACACTAAATTAGTGTAAATTATAAATTTAAATGGTTTTAATTTGTAAAAATGAACCATGGCATATTAGAATTTAGTGTGTATCATGCAAAATTTATTTGCAAATTTTTCCTTGTTTCTAGATCTTTCTTGAGTTATTTTAGAAAAGAATTAAAAGAAAATGAATAAAGCATGAAAAGACATTAAGATGATGACATTTTGGAGAAGTTTCTACACCATTTCTCATGTGTTTCTCCCTCTTCCCCTTATTGTGGCCGGCCTCCCCATCACCATGGCTGTCCCCCCCCCCATTTTCCACCTCATTTTTTATTCAAAAATCATCAAAAATACTACAAAAATCCAATTTAAATTCCACAAAAACCTAATTATTTCATACCCTTTATTCTCTACTCTTCTCTACATGGATTTTGGAGTGGGAGAGCATGTATTTTTGAGGCTCATTTTCAAGTTTGGACATGAGGTTGTGGAGGTATAAATCCTTCTCTTTTGTTATATTTCTATTAGATATTTCTTTTAAAGCATAATTAGATTAATTAGATTAATTCTTGTTGCAAATTCTAAAATTCAAGTTAGGGTTTGAAAATTCAAGAGGTGGTTTTTGTTAATTAATTAGGGTTATAATAGCTAGTTTAACATCTTTTAGAGTGGAAAATTCTTGCATGGTGGTGGTATAATAAATTGTTGATCGAAATTGTTTAATTTAAACTATTTAGCTAACTAGATTTTTTCTAAAATGTGTTGTGGGTAAACTAAAATTTTTATTAAGGGTGTTATCATTAGATGGTAATTTAGTGAGAATATTAGCATATTAATTGAATGAAAAACCTAGTTTTATCACTAGATTATTTTGATAATTGGAAAAATAGTAATAAAATGCTATTATTTTGTAAACTAGATTTTAGGAATTTCTAAATAAATGTGATTAAAAATATAATTATAGTTTCATTACATCATTATCATCATAAATTGTGGTTTAAGTGATTAATTTATGCAAAATCATGTTTTGAGGTGGAATTGTGGTATTTTGCTTGGAAAATGTTAAAATTGTTAAAAATTGCAAACTAGAAATTTCAAATAAATGCAAAATTGTGTAATAAAAATATAGTAATGGTTTGTATAGTCTAGTAATGCTATTTAATGAGTTTTATGACCATTGGTTTCATTTAAATGTCAAGTTTCGATGAAAAACGGTAAATTGGCATTTTCGGGTTTTTCGAAAACGGACGATTTGATCGATTTTAGTGTTTCGATGAATTTGATCATGTTTTACAATATAAGTAATGTGTTTTAAAACTACAAGTTGTTTGATGATGTTATCTCGATCCATCGGAGTTTGTACGCCGATATCGAGCGGTATTTGGTTCTTTTGCGTGGACGGGACATAGGTTTTAACCTGTGCTTGCTCTTCATATCGTTTGACTTTTGTATGTGATTCGGTTTACGATACTATTTATATGTTTGCGTCTTGGTACCCTCACGTGGACTGCGGGCGATGAAGAGGAGGATGGCGACACTGTCTTCGGCAGACATGGACCAGGTGAGTAGATGCATATCTACGGGGGGAAGTCGGGTGGATGGCGTTTAGCACCCCCGCAACGTAGAATAGGAATAGTACTTATTGACATTAGGAAACCAGACGTGACCCTAGTAGGACCCTAGTATTGACCCTAGGCTGGACTAGACCGATTTAGGAAAACTATATCAGAGGATGAGTACCTTGGAAGAGGTTCGTAGGTTTCAGATAGAAACACACCAGCGCACACACTGAAAATCGACATGGGGTACGTGTATGTGTATATATATAGAACTAGGTATAGGTATATACATATATATACAACACATATAGGTGATTCAGTGATGTGATATGATATCCGAGGTATGATGAAATAGTATAACTGGGCTTGATGCCGTGATTTTTGACTATACAGTCGTAATAAAGTGTTAGCGGATCATTAGGGAATGAGATAATGAACTTGAATATATAAATTACAAAGAGTGGTGGTGATATTGATGTACATGGGACGCTAGAATAGTACTCGGACTGTAACTTGTGACTGATTACGATATGATATATGTATAACTTGATTTCGACATTATATTGGTGTGACCTGATGCCGATATCATATGAGTATGACTTAATCACAATATGATACATACGACATTATACGAATGAGGAGACACCTAGGAGATACTTGACCGTACCTCGACATTGGGATGCCGTACGATGGATTTTACCGTACGAGGCTTAGATTTGGTGATTGATCCGCACTCTTGATTCAAGGAAGCCGTACTACGTACGTGACGTTGTTGAGGCGGGATCGCCGACTATTAGAGATTTTGATTCAGACCTTAGGTAGACTCTTATTTCTATTGACTAGTTCTTAGGTTTAGTTTTCCTTAGGAGGTTAGATGGACACTAGGTTAGGTTCGAGTCATATAGTGGTAGCAGTATTAGTATATTAAATGAGTAGGTAATATACATTCGTCTTTACTTTCACACTGTAATCATAATGTTGCATGTTCATACATATGTTGCTATAAATAGTATAAACCTTACCTGTTAGGACACCAGCACCGTAACCGATGATGCGCATATTCCACGCACACTTATTTGCCGGCTCACACACATCATCATCGGTAATTGCTATGTCACGTACACTTTAGATCATATTATCTTTTATTGATAGAATCAGTTAACAACTAAACCGATGTAGTATTGTGATCACTCTCTGATGTTAAGTATAAGACATGACATTCATTACTTAGACATTCATGCATTCATATTTTCGTGTTATCATGCAGTATTATGGGCATATGCCGACACTTATCATATAGTACTCATGATTTTGAGATTTGGATTTCTATGAGATTTCTGGATTTTTGGGGAAAACCGCAAAAATATATAAAAACTTCTCTCTCTCTCCTCTTCTCTTTTTTTTAAAATAAGATGCGGTTTTCTCGTGATGTATGTGTCGTCCACCATGAGTATTTCATGTTTTCTGATGGATTTCGAGACCCGATTCGAGGAGTGGATGAACCGTCTCGGGTACATGGTGGGCCCGGTATGGTACCCCGGGGCAAGAAGATCGAGTTGTAGACGATGAGCCTGGCAGGGGAAGGCTACCTACCGGTGATGTCTGGCGCAGCGGATATCCGGAGGATACCGACCGTTGTCGTGGGATTTGATGATATGGGCCGATCCGGACTGACGGAGCCCGACATATTGATACTTGAGGTTACATGTATTGTGTCGATGCTTGACACGGATTTCCATGGATTTCATTGTTGAGATTTCAGATGCTTATACACACTTTACTATGATAACGGCTAAAGGTTCTCATACATATATATCTGGATTTCAGGATTTGTGACTTTACATTCATGGTGCATGCATTTCATTTCATATGACTTAGTACTATATGAGGCACTGACACGACACGGAGTATTTTCACTTACACGTAGTATTACCCTGCTATTACTAGATGTTTGGGATATAGTAGTGTATTATTATGACCTAGGATAGCGTCGTGCATTCGATTTATTTTCGTAGATGTCTTCTACTCACGAGTTGGCAACTCACCCCCGTTGTGCCAAATTCTTTACAGGTTCGATGTACAGGTTTCCCGTGGCAGCTTGTTGGCACATCTTTTCTTCAGGACGATTGGCGCGGTAGGTTGGTTCACTTGTATCCGAACCACCATTGTACTTTTATTCATTCATTTGTATCTAGTAAGCTCCATCAACCATATTTGTATTACTTGATAAGTTATTGGACCAGTCTTTTACTTCGACCTTAGAGTCGCGCCTGTATTATTCTGATCTGGTGGTTTTGCTTTCTTTTGAGTTTTGAGCCTCGCCCTCTGGCGTTGTATATTATTGTGCTTGTTGTGGTTGTTTCCGCCTGTTGGCGTTGATGCTAACACCCGTTTGGGGATGCTTTTTATTGTTTATTCATATTATACTTGTTGTACCCGTTTGGGGGCCAGTTTTTACAGAGGAGACTCTGCTGAAATTTTTGGTAAAATTTGCTGATGTTTTTTTTTACTTGTTTTCTTTTCTTTTCTTCTTTTTCTTCTTTTATGGTTTAGATCTCTGGGCTTCGGCTTACTTAGGTCACGTGGCGCCTCTAGACGCTTCGTAATCTAAGTGCCGGTCACGTTCCGTACTTTCGGGTCGTGACAAACGATATTGGGATAATCGAAAGTAGCGGGGATTAGGAGAACATACGAATGGGATTTGCAAGTTTAAGCGAGCTTTCCAACGCTAAATCCATTCCCAGTGCCCCTTGTCCGTCCGCTAAATATGCTTATCCCAACCCTCGGCCAAACAGCCGCAACCATGTATCCAATTAAGTCACAACTACATATCACGTTGTAGTGCGCTTAAAGGACTTCTCGACTTAGGTCGCGGCTATATGTCACGTATAGCGCGTCTAAGTGAGGAGGTTGCGTTTGTTTGGTCGGGGTTCATTTCAAGATGTTTGGCGAAGAGAAGCACAAGGGATTTTTCTGTCCCTCATACCACCTTCCTTAGCCTTAACAAGTGCGGAATTATTCACACATTATAAAAGAAAATAAAATAAAACAAGAAGGAAGAAAAGAAGGAAAAGGAAAAAAATACGGTTTTACAAATGATACAAGCTAACTACTTGGGTCCTCACCTAAGCAAGGAACTCCGTCGAGTATCACAGCTTGAAAGTAATACGGATAAAAGAAGAAAAGAAAAGAGCAAGAAATAACAACGACTACTTAACAACAATTATAAAAGTTACACTAGAATTAAAAGACAATGCAAGAATTAAAAGATACAAGTTAAAAAAATAACAAACCCTCATTTTCATTTCATCATCCACTCAATGCTCTCACTACATTTTAATGGAGAATACATAAAGAAGAAGAAGAAGAAGAACTAAAGCTAAACTAATTCCTAACAAAATGAAGCCTTCTTGGCTTGGCACAAAACTGGACTATTTATAGGCCGCGTGCTGAAACCCTAGGGCAAGATTCTCTGCCCAAATGAAGTTACCAAACTAACCCAAAAATCCAAGTTGACACTGAGTCAACTCGGCCGCGGATCCGCCGCCGAGTTGCCATATTGGCCGCGGATCCGCGGCTCTTTTGAGGAGTTGGCTTGTCGTTTTTTGTATGGTTTCTTGTGTTGCTTTCCTTTGTTGTTCTAGATATTCCAAATTGTAAATTGCATCCACAATTTCTTCAGATTCGCAACAGTCCAAAATGGCTTCAAAAATAATTCTTTTGACCTTATCTCCCTCGAGCTCCGTGCACCCATTGATTCTTGTGCTGCCCCTTTCGTGCTCTGTGCTTGTCCGAGACACGAATGACAACTGTCATTTGTCTTGTCTCATGAACTGGTACGCGGCACTGGTCGGATACGGATAACCGGAACCCGGCTTTTATCTATTGGCAACAGATGTTCTGCATTTTGGCGTAATAGTGGAGATTTTGTATCATTTACGTTATTTTGGACTAGGAACCTGTAGCCTGTAAATATGTAGCAAAACACGGATTAAAAGCACCTGCCTATAAACAAACGAGCATATGAAAGGGAGGAATTAAATGCAATATTCTGGTATGAACAACTATCTAGTAAAGTTACACGGCGAGTATCCGCGTACACTACGTAATTACGACGGACTTTTGATCAATATCAAAATTCCGTGGAAACCGATCAAATGAGACTAAACTGCTAGATTTATAAAATTCAAACTAGTTATCATATATTTATTTATGGATTCCAAATATTGTATCACAATCACAGATAGCTAGACGAAGTTAAACTTTTCGATCGAATAATCAAACACCCAAACTTTCTTAAAGAGCTCAACACATGAGAAGAGTTCAAAAAGTGCCCAGAACATGCCACAGTTCCTATGAACCATCCGTAGAAGGGCCGATCCATGCCACACTCATGTCGCCCCGGAACTGCGGCAAACCCTAGGGTATGACCGCGGTTCCTCAATCCAAAAAGTCGAGTTTGGGTATCATTCTACTAGAGGGTCCACAAAATCGCTTGCATGATTTTCTGAAGGTTTTAAACTCGGAAAAAATCCAACACTTGGAAAATTTCGAGCGGGGAAAAATTAGGTTATTGATATCCGTTCAAACTTTTTAAAATCGTCTAAATAACCCGAATACATGTTAGAATTACGACTACGAAACACTCCGAGTTTCCTTTGCAGAAAGTTAAAATCACATGAAAATTTAGAAAAAAAACAAACAACGCCTGAAACACCAAAACCCAGAGACTGGAACACCATGAAAATTTGAAGCCAAAATACCAACTTTGACCTAGTGAGCTCAGTTTTTAGCCCTATTTGGCTGGCCAAAATTGTACAAAACCCCCTCAAATTTTCATGGTATTCATGTTATATCACATACAACATTCTGCAGTTGTTTAAAAATAATGTGACACCTCTAAAAATTCGAAAGAAACTAGATTTTGTATCGGGTGTTTCGGAGTAGTTTCGGTTTCGTAATCTAACAAATATCGTTTAAATCTCTAGCTTGGCTCTGAAACCACTATAGGGTTACTTAGCGCGGCAGCAAGGTTTCAGGAGGTATCGTCCATGCCGTTTTCAAATTTTTTGTCGTCCTAAACAACCCTAACCCTAAAATCATAACTAGAGATTTAAATAAACATCATGCAAACAACTTTGCAAGTAAAGTTAATGAGGAATACAACCTTTGTAGACCGGTCCTTCACTTCTAAATCTCCGTGTAGTAGTCCCTTCGCTGCGAGTTGTGATCTCCCGAACTCTAGTATGGGTTCGCTTGGAGAAATGAACAAGCTTGCTCAAAGTCTTCAATGACGAAGATGATCTACGTCGAGGAGACTCAAGCCCATGCTACCTCTTCACTAAATTAGGTTTTAGTGAAGCAAACACCCTAAACTAAATGGCTAATAGTAGAGGATTGTTCACACCAGAATATTGCATTATTATATTCTCCATTCTTACTCTTTTTATAAATAAACAGGTGCTTTTGACGCATGTCTGCTACATGTTACAGGTTATAGGTTCTTGGACAGAAAACAGTGCAAATGATGTAAAGAGGATGAAAATGTGGACTTTAACCAACAAACAGAGAATCTTGATCAAGCCTACATAAGGAACAATTCACAAAGCAAGATTCAAGACATCGACTCAAAGCGAACGGTTATAAATCCATTGCAAATTGTTCACTGAAGATCTGGAACCAACCTAGAAGCCTAAATGGAAAAAGATATATAGAAATAAGAAGCCCAAGCCAACAGATATCAGCCCAGGAAAATTCATGGCCCAACTCAATCTTTTGGCCGCGGAACCGCGGCCAAACTAGGCCTAGGGCCGCGGTTCCGCGGCGGTCCTGGGCGATCAGATGAAATAATTTTTACCAAAATGTGGCGGCGGCTTTGACTAGTCAACTTAGGGCTATATTTGTAATTGTAGACATGCGGATCAAAATGTAACCTAGGGTTTCTATTTCCTATAAATAGAACTCTTAATCATTGTAAACCTTATGCCTCCTTTTAATAATAAAATACAGATTTCTTTATGGAGAGCATCGGTGCCTCTCTTCAATTCATCTATTCAGATCTAACAACCCTGCGTAAATGGTTGGAGAGATCCATCTGTAAAGTAAGTAGATTTATTTATTTTCTTGCCCAAGATAATTTCAATTCCTGCCCTAGATTAAATTTATTTTCCTGCCCTAGTATAGATTTTATTTATCTGCCCTAGTTATAACTTTCAATTAATTGCCCTAGGTAAAATTATTACGTTTTTAGATTTAATAATCAATCCGAACACCCTTCGGAATTAACTCGTTAGCGCGAATCGGAGATTCACAAAATCCCTGTGGACCGACCCGTACTCACCGGCTAGCTGCAAAGCGACGCCGTTCTTGATTGCGGTTAATAGAGAAGTTTTTGAGATTCAAAATCAAATGGCGCCGTTGCCGGGGATGGCGTAGAGCTTTCCTTTTCGCAATTTCGGGTTAATCAAAATATAAAAAAAATCATAAAATTCACAAAAAATTATAAAAATATATCAATTGTTATTTTTGGAAAGGATACTTTGTTGTTTGAATTTTTGCAGGATATACAAAATCGGATCTGGAAATTTCCATTAAGTGAAACAGAAAAAGAGATATCGGAACAGAAGGGATTTTAAAAAACAGAAGAGCACAAAAATTTTGGAGTCTTGAACCGCCCATCCGACCGCGTTTCCACGGCCAAAACCCACCTTAGGCCGCGGAACCGTGGCCGTCTCGTCGAATCAGAGCTTAAAAAAAATTTTGGGGATCCGTTCTGTCTAAAGAGCCGCGGAACCGCGGTGATACCGCTCTTATGCCGCGGAAATGCGGCGACTTGGTCGTTTCCTCTAACCAACTTTGCACTGTAAGCTTCTCTCTGTTCCCCCTCTGTAATTCTTAATAAATTTTCTGGAAAATGCCTGCAGGATTTTGTGCACTTTAAAAATATATTCCCTTCCAAATAACGATCTTGTGCAGGATTTTTGGGCCCCGCTTGAAATAAAATTGATTGCAAGTAATATTTTGCTGTTGCATATCTTTTCTCTAAAATCTTTTTGCAACAATTTCCAAATGAAAAGAAAAAAAAGAAAAAGAAATTTTTTTTAGAAAACTTGCAACTTTTTGCCAAAAATAAATCCTCGCACCACCACCAACAAACTTTCTTTCTTTTCCCCTTTTTCTAACATGGGTACCCCACATAATAAATCATTATCCGAACTTTGGTATCCCGAACCTAATCTTGCGTCGTACATCAATTTGTTCGGTCAATTTAAAAACGATCCTTCCTTGCCTAAAATATCTTTGAAAGATCACATAGAGGCGTCTAGGAGAAACAGTTTGACTTTTCAACCCATTTTGTGTCAACCAAGTCAAACTTTACCACCTCCATATGTTGATACCACTTTTTCAAGTCCTTCTATCACTCCTAAGCCGATGTCCATTGCTGAGCATATTGCTCAATCTCGCAGCCGATCTTTCACCCCTCTCCACTTATCTAGTTCTAGGGATCCGCACGATTATTCGCCTTTTTATCCACATGTTGACCCTACCCCTGCCCAATCACCCACTTCCTACCAGTCCTACCCGACTTTCCCACCTTCACTAGACACTGTTTCTACACAGTCATCAGGGAGTTTCACATATCCAACCAATTTCGAATCTTTTACCGAAACCCCCTCACCACCTAAGTCTAGTTTGGAAGAGTCGTTGGAAGCTTATATTGCTGCAACAAATAAAATGACTAGGAATGTGGAAGCGTCCGTGGCCGCCCTTAAGCAACCTACTGAACCAGTAGCTAGTTTCCCACTAGCTTCAAATTTTTCAATGTATAAGGAGGCGGTTGGACAGAGTAAGAATGAGAGAGGATTTCCAAATCAAACCTACCTTTACCCGATTGAAGCCCACAACTCCGGTTTTCCATCGATTGTCCCAAATGATTCACCAGTTGAAAATAAAAATGAGTTGTGTGATTTTGTAGTGTTTGATTTGCCAAATTGTGAAGAACCCCTTTCGAGTGAAACCGCACTTAATCCTTTCGATCTTTACACCTCCCATCTAGAACCTAAATCGATAGATATCCATGCTTTTTATGAGGTGTCTAAAGAAATTGATTTTCACTTGATTGAGGACATAGACGCCGGGAATATTTCGGATGATGAACCTGTCGATTTGATTGAAATTTTATGTTCAACTCATCATCCCAAGTCATTAGATGTTTCTCCCGAACTTCATATGCGTCTTGATGTTGAAGATAATGGCATGGATGAGATAAATTTTGAGGAGAATTATAAGGATAGTATTGAGGAGAGTTTTGAGGATCATATTGAGGTTGAACCATTTTTGTTTGATGTGTCTGATTTTCCAATTCATTCTCTTGAACCTTTAACTAAATCACCCTACCTCTTTCCTATCGTTCCGACCCCGCTTGAAGACTGTGAGCTTGAAAATTTTTCTTTTGAATCCGACACAGTTCTCACAAACGATAACACCTACGAGTGTTTCACTTTTTCGGACGATGTTGATGACTCACCGACCGAGTTTGAGTCCTTTACATTTTCAGATAAGTTAGTTGAACCATCAGACTCGGTTGCTTACAGTAGTTTCGAACCATTAATGGAATCTCTCAAGTTCGAGACAGTTTACTACGGTGAGAATGAGACTATCCCTAATTCACTCCCTGTCGTCATTCCTATCGTTCCGACTATACAAGAGACCGTTACGCTTTCATCTCCTATACCAAGTTCGGCGTACCCATGTTTTCTTGCGAATCTTGATGGATTTGATCCCATTTCTCGACAGGTTGATATGTTAGCGCAATCGCTTATAACATATTGGTCATCACATATTGCGCTAATTTATTCACTCGATTTACACCCTCAAGATCGCGCTACCCTTCTTTCTCTTTTCCGCCCTTCTTCTCCCCCACCGAGACCATATTCTACCATTCTTCTTTCCACACGGTCTCGCGTGTTTCTCATTTCTTTCATCCACACCCCATTCTTGCACCAACTATACCACTACCACGATAAGATCTTTGAATGGTTGGTGCTAACCTTTGGCTTGTGTAAGTCCAAGCTTAAGTTTGGGGGGACCTTGTTGTATATATGTATATATATTTTTGTTTTTTTTATAAAAAAACAAAAAATTCAAAACAAAAAAACAAAAAAAAAATTATAAATAAATAAACAGGGGAGTGCCGACATTTTGACCCACTTGGTTTAGTATGATAGTGAGGACACTGTCAAGTTCAAGTTTGGGGGTATGCTTGGTACGTCTTCTTCCTTCGCATTCATTTGTACATATTTTTGCATTTGCATACTTATTGAAAAACCCATAAAAATTGAAAAATTTCAAAAATTATAAAAATTAATGTATTCAATTTTGGCCATATTTGATTTGAGTTTGACAGATAGGTTAACTGGCTAGGAACAACTAGATCTTAGACTTAGTGAATTAAAAACCCTAAAAATAACCTTCCTTAAAGTTTAACGGTAGAAAGTATATGCCTTGTAGTTTATTTAGAAATAGGCAAATTTTGGGTTCACTTCTTGGGCTAAGTCAAAATGATGGAAGAGTATTGATGTTCTTATTAGAGTATAAGTTTGAAAAATAGTTCCTAGCTTAAGTCTAGATTCTGAAAATGTATACTCTACAATTTGCACAATCAAGCACCTTGAAACTTGGAATAGTAGAAGAGATCTTGAAATGCTCTTGTCTAAAGTCCTTAGTACAATGAAAATAAAAGAAAAAAAAGTGAATAAAGAAAAAAAAATGGACACTGGTTTTTGTGATTACTTAAGGCTGTGAAAATAAAAAAATATTTAGCGAGGGTGCTTCATCACCTAGTGCCTTAGACCAACTGGTTTGGGAGTCACTGCTAAAAGCCTTGGGTGTTGCAAGACTAGGAATTACGCTTTAATGTGCAAACACTTCTTGTAATCGGTTGTTGGTACCTTAAGAAGTATTAACGGTCGCATGAAGGATGTGTAAGCAAAATTCAATTAAAAATTCACCTACAAATAAGTACTTTGGACAACGGACAAGGGTATGATTGCTTGATTTGAATTTCCAAGTGTAGGGGTGATTTATACACACACGTGGGGGTATGTAATTGGAGTTTAGATGAGAGAAAGAGATGAAGAATAGAACTTGTATCTTTAGTAGAGTTGATAGAAATTCCTAAGTGGAGATGGAACTTTAGAAGGAAAACTTAAGAAATGCCGAAAGCTAAGTAAATCTATAAAACATATATAATCTTAAGTTAGATGATGAGGAAGTGTGAAGAATATGGGTGCATAATTTACAAGTCGATGATAATAGAATTCTTAGTTAGAAAACCTAATTGGAGAACAAAAGTCAATGGGCCGAATTGATAAGATTTTGTGGGTGTAATCAGCTGAAAACCCTCAGGAGACAACACTCCTCCTACTAGAGACACCTAGAGGTTTAACGGCTTGTTGCACGTGCTCAGTGCAATCGCGTTTCCCTACGAAAGTGCGGTTAGGTTTTTGTAGAGAATAAAAATAAGTTTGCTCGAGGACGAGCAAAAGATAAGTTTGGGGGTATTTGTTCACACCAGAATATTGCATTATTATATTCCCCATTCTTACTCTTTTTATAAATAAACAGGTGCTTTTGACGCATGTCTGCTACATGTTATAGGTTACATGTTCTTGGACAGAAAACAGTGCAAATGATGTAAAGACGATGAAAATGTGGACTTTAACCAACAAACAGAGAATCTTGATCAAGCCTACATAAGGAACAATTCACAAAGCAAGATTCAAGACATCGACTCAAAGCGAACGGTTATAAATCCATTGCAAATTGTTCACTGAAGATCTGGAACCAACCTAGAAGCCCAAATGGAAAAAGATATATAGAAATAAGAAGCCCAAGCCAACAGAAATCAGCCCAGGAAAATTCATGGCCCAACTCAATCTTTTGGCCGCGGATCCGCGGCCAAACTAGGCCTAGGGCCGCGGTTCCACAGCGGTCCTGGGCGATCAGATGAAATAATTTTTACCAAAATGTGGCGGCGGCTTTGACTAGTCAACTTAGGGCTATATTTGTAATTGTAGACATGCGGATCAAAATGTAACCTAGGATTTCTATTTCCTATAAATAGAACTCTTAATCATTGTAAACCTTATGCCTCCTTTTAATAATAAAATACAGATTTCTTTATGGAGAGCATCGGTGCCTCTCTTCAATTCATCTATTCAGATCTGACAACCCTGCGTAAATGGTTGGAGAGATCCATCTGTAAAGTAAGTAGATTTATTTATTTTCTTACCCTGGATAATTTCAATTCCTGCCCTAGATTAAATTTATTTTCCTGCCCTAGTTTAGATTTTATTTATCTGCCCTAGTTATAACTTTCAATTAATTGCCCTAGGTAGAATAATTAGGTTTTTAGATTTAATAATCAATCCGAACACCCTTCGGAATTAACTCGTTAGCGCGAATCGGAGATTCACAAAATCCCTGTGGACCGACCAGTACTCACCGGCTAGCTGCAAAGCGACGCCGTTCTTGATTGCGGTTAATAGAGAAGTTTTTGAGATTCAAAATCAAGGATGATGAAGTAGGAAGTGGGCTCTCTTTAGATTTATTTTTCTCACAATATTTTCTCACCTTGAGAAAAGCTAGTGAGCTTTCTCATTGAGGAAGCAGAAGCTCAAGTGAAGAAGGAGAGAATGACCTCATGAGGTGAGAATATGAACCATGTGTGAGTTAGTGTCATACACTAACTCATGTAGAGAGTTAACCATGGCTGATCAATAATGGTTAGGTTAATAAATATCTACAAGTTAAACAAAATTAGTGGACTTGGTCAATGGTTCCACAAGCTTCAACCATGTGACTAATTACCATTAATTTTGATTAACTTAGATAAATATAAACCCATCACATTATTAAGCATGGTGTAAGTCTCATACACCCATGTCACATGTGGCATCAAGCATGACACATAATAATGTACACTAATATATATCACATATATACTATATACACACTAGTGAGAAAAAGAAATGTTTATGTGAGCTAATATTAGTTAATGTAAATTAATATATCACATATATTATTATACATTAAATTATCAAATCAACACTTGATTTAATAATCCGGCTATATCACAACCGACAAATATCATATGAATCAACTTATCGAATCAACACTTGATCCGATAACCCGGCTATATCTCATATAACCGATCGATATCACATATCGCGAGAATAGAATGCGGTATCACATACGCGCATTAATCTCGGTCCCGCACATATCACATATGTGCCCCTACCTCGTTTCGCGTGAACCAGGAAATCTCTGTGTAGGACTCTAAAGACTCGTCAATACGCCGGCAGTAGGTGATAATCATATCAAACACCCACACGCCGCAACCGATCTTCTAAACGTAACGGCCACCTGGGTATAGAGCGAATAGAAGATCAACAAGCAAGCCTACTCGTACTCCTACGAATCCACTCAGCAATACTACCGTACAGTCTGGTCTCTCCATCTAATATGTCGCATATCATAGCCTGAGGGTGGTATAACGTCAGACCCCAATAGCCTAATAAGTGATGCTGATGCAAGGTCCATAACAGTTTGAGGAACTACTGATAACACTTACCAGTAAATCTCAGCAACCCTGGACAGGGATTTCATGTTATGGCCAATCGAGCATAGCGCAACATCAACTCCCAATACCGGGAGAGACGAATCCCCTCCTATCGCTTATTTCCTCCATGTGACTCGGGACTGTACCCAAAACCCCCCTTTTTGCATGATCTATTGACCGTGGTATGGTGGAAATCAAAGCACAGTGGGAATCACACAAGACTCTATGACGATCTCGAGTCGACAGACTAACCTGTACCAGTGTCACCAGAGAACTGCTATCTAACGATAGGTATAATACCATCTAGGAGTTCTCAGCGAGTCCATTCAGTGTACCCAGTCTCCACTGAGCACCCGTATACCTTCTCTGATGTCAAACACCAATGGATATGGGATCATCTATCGCCCATCATATGGTTCAAGAAGCGCATACGCTAGTCTACTTCGGAGTATCGATGCCCTATCTCGATACTCCCACGACTAGGAACAATTATAACGTGTACTTATGGACTACCCTTGGCCCCACTAGTATGATCTCCATCATAGTCCTGGTAGTCACGTGCGCATCCTAAGGGCTTTATCAACATGTGAGAGCAAGGCAGCATCACTTATACAAGTCAACATGTTAAGACAAAGTGCAACCAGATAGCATACTATCATGTCGAGCAAGAAAGTCCTCCCTATATATGTCCAAGCATCCACTACAATATACATCACATGTACAGTAATGGCCTCTAGGGCATACATATAACTAACAATCTCCCACTTGCACTAAGGCCATTTGTTGCAGTATCTCATACTCAACAATTTAGCAGTGGTTGTAGTATCCCATACTCAACCATCCCAAAATCTATCAAATAGTATTTGGGGAAGCAGGCCTTGGTGAGTGGATCCGCCGTATTAACCTCAAAATCTACTCTCATTACCTCTAATACCTTGTAGATCAGCCATCTCCCTGATCAGGTGATACTTGCCTCAGAATATGTCTGGAACGCTGATGGCACCTGCGTTCCTAGGCCAAATCCACAACTCCATTGTAGTCACAATAACAATTATTGGACGCTCAATGGTAGGAACCTTGTTCATCTCATGAACAAGAAATGTCCAGATAGCCACTTTGGTAGTATCGTTGGTAGCAATGTATTCAGCCTTCATTGTCTAGTATGTTACGATATCTAGCTTGGAACTCTTCCAATCATACCGTCCCTCCACTGAGGGTAAAGACAATGCCAGTGACTGACTTTCAGTCAACCTTATCACTCTGGAAACTCGAACCAAGAACATTCTTTTAGTGCTTCTCAAGCACTTAAGAATGTCCTCTACAACAAGGGTGACAGCATATCATATGTGTGATATCATAGTACTCGTGTCCATGTCAAGAGTAATAATATATCAATGCGTGACATATACTAATGCACCATCCAATGTGTGTCCAGCAACGACACACAAATCATGATAAAACCCGAGTGCCCAGCATCGACACTCAAAACATCACGAAGTCCGTGTCCGACAGCGACACATAATACTCAAATCTCGGGCTCCGTCAGTCCGGATCGGCCCATCACATCATATCTCTCGACTACGTCGGTATCCTCCGGATATCCGCCGCGCCCGACATCACCGGTAGGTAGTCCGCCCCTGCCAGTCTCATCGTCATCCCCACAAAAACACTTTCGTCCCGGGGTACCATACCGTGTCCACCATGTACCCGAGACGGTTCATCCTCCTCCTCGAATCGGGTCTCGACTACCAACAGAAATCAGGAAAACTCATGGTGGACGACACATACATCATATCATGAGAAAAGCGCAATTTGCATTTTAAAATGATAATGAGTTTATAAAATCCCTGCGGTTTTCCCCAAATCCAGAAACCTCATGGAAAATCCGAAATCCCAAAATCAAGAGTCAATAAACAGTGAATACCGGCATAAAGCCCAACGATATTGCATAACATAATGAATGTATAAATGCATGAAGTGACTAAGTAAGAAATGCAATATCTAAACTAGCATATGAAAGCATGCGCACTAGCACTATATTGAAACTATTGGCTATAGTGCCCTCAAGGCAATTATCATAGTCGCGAACTTGTGATTATGATGATTGAGGCAGGACCTATACCGATAAAACAGTCTTACTCAAGACGATAGTATGCTATCTGGTTTGTCTTTATCATCATGTACATGTTGATAGAGCCCATAAGATTCTTGCTTGACTGCTAGCATTATGACGGCAATCATATATATGGGAGATGGGGTCTATAAGCACATCCTTAAATGTCCCTAGTCGTAGGAGTATCGAGACCGGGCATCGATACTCCAGTATAGACTAGTGTATACTGATCGATACCCCGACGAGGGGCGGTGGCCAGGACTCACAAGATATTGGTGTTAGTTTGTTCACCTAAGATAGTATGCAGGTGCTCATTGGGTTATGAGTACACTGGACGGACTCACCGGGAACCTGGAAGTTGGTATTATACCTATTGTCAGATAGCAGTTCCTAGGTGACATGTGCACAGGTTAGTCTGTCGACCTGAGATCGTCATTTGTCTCGTGTGAGTTCCCACTGTGCTTTGATTACTACCCTACCATGGCTCAAAGGAGTCGTGCAAACATGTTTTAGTTGGGTACAGTCCCGTGCCACATGGAGGCAGTGATCGGATCGTCAGGGATTCGTCTCTCCCGGTATTGGGGATTGATGATGTTAGTTATGTATATGCCCTAGAGGCCATTGTTGTACATATGATGTATATTATAATGGATGCTTGGATATATATAGAGAGGACTTTCTTGCTCTTCATGATAGTATGCTATTTGGTTTTCCTTTATCTTAACATGTTGACTTATATTAGTTTACTGTCTTACTCTCACATGTTGATAAATCCCTTAGGATATGTACTCGACTACTGGGACTATGATGAGATCATACTAGTGGGGCCAGAGTAGTCGATGAGTACATCCTATAACTGTTCCTAGTCGAGGGTGTATCGAGACAAGGCATCGATACACCAGAGTAGACTAGCGTATACACATCTTGATCCATATGATGGGCGATGAATGATCCCATGTCCATAGATGTTTTGACATCAGAGATGGTGTACGGGTGCTCAGTGGAGACTGGGTACACTGGACGGACTCGCTGAGAACTCCCAGATGGTGATATACCTCACGTCAGATGGCAGGTCTCCGGTGACACTGGTACAGGGTAGTCTTTAGACCCGAGATCGTCATAGGGACTTGTGTGATTCCCATTGTGCTTTGATTTCCCCCTTACCACGTCCAAGAGGGCGTGCAAAACGGTGGCTTTTGGGTGCAGTCCCGAATCACATGGAGGCAATGAGCGATAGGAGGGGATTCTTCTCTCCCGGTATAGGGAGTTGATGTTGTGCTGTGTTCGATTGGCTATAACTGGAAGTCCCTGGCCAGGGCTGATATAGAGATTTACTGGTAAGTATTATCAGTAGTTTCTCGACCCGTTATGAGCCTCACATCGACATGACGTATCGGTTACTGGGGTCTAACGTATACCACCCCTAGACTAGATATGCAACATATCAGACGAAGAGACCGGACTGTACGGGAGTGTTACTGATTGGATTCACAAGAGAATGTACATACTTGCTTGTTGATTTTCTGATTGCTCAATACCTGGGTGGCTGTTAGCTGACCGCTTGCAGCTTGTGGGTGTTTGATATGATCATCACCTACTGCCGGCGTATTGACGATTCTTTAGAGTCCTACATAGAGGTTTCTTGACTCAGGCAAAATGGAGTAGGAGCACATATGAGATGTGCAGGACCGAGGATAATGCGATATGAGATACCGTATTATATTCTCGCGATATTTTGATATGAGCCGGGTCATCAGATCAAGTGTTGATTCGATGAATCGGTACATGATATATTAGTCGGTTATATTCGATATAGCCGGATTGTCGGATCAAGTGTTGATTCGATAATTTAATGTATAATAATATATATGGTATATTGCATTACATTATCTAATATTGGCTCGCTTTATTGATTCATTTTCTCACCGGTTAATACATTGATAAATATGTAATATATTTTAATTGTATTATTTTCTTTTGTTACAAATATATATTATATATGTGATATATAATATAGTAACATGATATGATTACTAATGAAACATGTTTAGTGGAGATTAAACAAGGTTAGGGTTTGAATTGGGTTAGTTCTTTCATGAACCTTCTAAAAGGTTTTCTTTTGTCATGAGCTAAGATATTATGGTTGATATTTTAAGTGACTCATTCATTAACCCAACCCAAACCCCAGCCCTAGTTAAATGTCTACATGGGTTAGCCTTGTCATAGTTGACCATGGTTACATTATTAATCATATATCATTTCATTATTCATCACAAAAGGATTTATCCATTATTTCTTCTTCTTCTTCAACCTTGAGCTTTGAGAAAGCTTTCTAGGTTTTCTTCATGTGATGATTTAGTGTCAGAATTTGATAATAAAAGAGAGCACAAATACTACTCCATCATCCTCATCTAATCTAGCCGATTAGATTAGGGTATTTGTTAGTTATATGTATGCCCTAGAGGCCATTACTGTACATACGATGTATATTGTAATGGATGCTTGGACATATATAGGGAGGACTTTCTTGCTCGACATGATAGTATGCTATCTGGTTATACTTTATCTTAACATGTACTCTGATTGTCTATGTATTACATGTTGATAAAGCCCTTAGGATATGTACTCGACTACTGGGACTATGATGAGATCATACTAGTGGGGCCACGGTAGTCGACGAGTACATCCTATAATTGTTCCTAGTCGAGGGTGTATCGAGACAGGGCATCGATGCACCAGAGTAGACTAGCGTATACGCATCTTGACCCATATGATGGGCGATGGATGTTCCCATATCCATCGGTGTTTGACATCAAGGATGGTGTACGGGTGCTCAGTGGAGACTGGGTACACTGGACGGACTCGCCGAGAACTCCCAGATGGTATTATACCATACGTCAGATGGCAGTTCTCCGGTGACACTGGTACAGAGTAGTCTGTTGACCAGAGATCGTCATAGAGTCTTGTGTGGTTCCCACTGTGCTTTGATTTCCATCATACCACGTCCAAGAGGGCGTGCAAAAAGGTGGCTTTTGGGTACAGTCCCGAATCACATGGAGGCAATGAGCGATAGGAGGGGATTCGTCTCTCCGGGTATAGGGAGTTGATGTTGTGCTGTGTTCGATTGGCTATAACCGGAAATCCCTGGCCAGGGTTGCTGAGATTTACTGGTAAGTGTTATCAGTAGTTTCTCGAACTGTTATAGACCTCAAATCGACACGACTTATCAAGCTACTGGGGTCTGACGTTTACCACCCCTAGGCGAGATATGCAACATATCAGACGACGAGACCGGACTGTACGGGAGTGTTACTGTTTGGATTCGCAGGAGAATGTACAGGCTTGCTTGTTGATCTTCTGAGCGCTCAATACCTGGGTAGCTGTTACGTTTAGCTGACCGCTTGCAGCTTGTGGGTGTTTGATATGATCATCACCTACTGCCGGCGTATTGACGATTCTTTAGAGTCCTACACAGAGGTTTCTTGACTCAGGCAAAACGGAGTAGGGGCACATATGTGATATGTGCGGGACCGAGGATAATGCGATATGTGATACCGTATTATATTCTCGCGATATTTGATATCAGCCGGGTCATCGGATCATGTGTTGATTCGATGAATCGGTACGGATAAATATTAGTCGGTTATATGCGATATAGCCGGATTGTCGGATCAAGTGTTGATTCGATAATTTAATGTATAATAATATATATGATATATTAAATTACATTAACTAATATTTGCTCACTAAAAGATTCTTTTTCTCACTCGGGTAATACATTGATATATATGCGATATATGTTAATTGTATTATTTTATTTTGTTAGGATAAATATTATATATGTGATATATAATATTGTAACATGATATGATAACTAATGCAACTTGTTTAGTGGAGTTTAAACTTGATTAGGGTTTGATTTAGGTTAATGGTTTCTAGATGATTCTAGAAGGTTTTTGTTTTGTCATGATAAAGATATTTTCAAGTGAGTCATGCTTTAACCCAACCCAAACCCTAACCCTAGTTAATTCTCTACAATGGTTAAGTGAACCATGGTTGCATAATTGATCATTATCTCCTTTTCCTATTCATCACAAAAGGATTATCATTATGTTCCTCTTCTTCTTCCTTCATTCTTTCATGAAAAAGCTTGCTAGATTTTTCCAAAGTGATGAATAAATATGAGAAAAAGATAAATAAAGAGAGCAAAAATCCTACTTCATCATCCTCATCTTCCCTTGCCATTTAGATGAGGGTGTTCACATCATTTCATGAGTGTTAGCTTGTGTTAAAGAAACTTCAAGGTAGATCATCTTAGTATCGAAGATCGGAAGCAAAGGTTGCGTCTTTCTCTTCGTGGAACCTCTCGAGAGTCCGGATCCCGATGATCGCAGCGAAGGGACCACAACACGGAGCATATAAAGTGAAGGACCGGATCTACAAAGGTTGTAATCCCTCTCACTTAGTGTTAAAGTGTTTAGCATACTTGTTTTCGCCTAATCTCTAGTTTAAAGTTCCGTATTCGGGTTGTTCGGCACGGCTAAATTTATAATCGGGCATGGTTGAGGCCTCGTAGACTCTTGTGCGCGTGCCTAGCAACCCTAAAGTATTCACCTCATTAGGGAGAGAGAGAGCTTGAGTTATAGAAACTTCGAGGTAGATCATCGGAGAAAAGGAAGACTACAAGTTAGCATGGATCGTTCGAGTTGTGGAGCATCTCTTGAGTCCGGAAGATCGTGGATCGCAGCGAAGGGACTTCTACTCGGAGCTTATGAAGCGAAGGAGCGGACTACAACGGTTGTAATCCCTCACTTTTAGTTGTAATAATGTATACTTGCATGTGTAACTCTAATTATCTAGAAAATATCCCGGCTTTGGGTTGTTCGGCACGTCTAAATTTTTATTCGGGCATGGTTGATGTCTTATTACACCTTGCATGACTTCCTAGGAACCCTACAGTGGTATCAGAGCCTAGCTAGAGCATTAGGCGACGTGTATACGAAGTTAAAACTCCGATCGAACCCCGAAACATCGATAATGACCCCCTCTCTGGAAATTTTGTAAAAATGTGATTTTTTCTGCATTAAAAGTACTCAATAAAATTAGCAGGGCATTATAAGAGTTACTGTGAAAAACGACACCAAAATGCCACTAAAGCGCCGCGGAACCGCGGCCGTACCAAGCCTTCTGCGGCGGTTCCGCGGCAACACTGTAGCATTAGGGTTAGTTTTTTTGGCACAGTACATCCGTAGGTATTTGATGCTGCTTCTGGGTATTTTTAATCTGACTCAAGTGTTGAGTGTTCTGGGGATTATTTTGTAATCGTAGATTCGATCGGAAAGTTTAATTTCGTTCTGTTTTCCGGATATTTCAAAAACTGTTAAAATGTTCGAACGGATATCATTAACTCACTTTTTCCCGGCACGAAAAACTTTCAAGTGTTGAATTTTTCTTGAGTTTAAATCTTTCGGAAAAACGTGCAAGTAATGCGGTGGTCCCTCTAGAAGAACACAAACCTTAACTCGATTATGTGACCGTCTGAACCGCCTCTAAACCTTAGGGTTTGGGGTAGTACGGCATGCCACATGTGAGGCGTTGGCTTGACCCTTCTACGGCTGGACCATTGGTACGGTGACATATTCTGGGATTATTTGAACTCCGCTCAAGTGTTGAGCTATTTATGAAAGCTTGGGTATTTGATTTTTCGATCGGAAAGTTTAATATTGTCTATTTATCTGGAATGTGATACAATATGTGGAATTCATATAGTTAGGCATGAAATGCGAAGTATGTGATATTTCGAATTTATGATGTCTAAAGTGATTGTGGATTCCAAATGTTGTAGTTTTACACTTTCTTTTCTATGACCGTAAGCGTAGTATGTGGTGTATCGCCGGCTTCGTTGCTATACATCAACGACAATCGGGATACGCATACTTGCTTACGTTGATGATATGAGATATTATGTGTTGCTGTGATATATTGTATTTGATCGTCGTGTTCTAAATAGCCGGGGGTTTTATGTGAGATGAGAGTTTTTATTTTCATTCATGTAAAATTCATTTGTATGTAATATTCTTTTATTGGGGCACTTCCGGGATGAGGATGATGTCACCATTGTATATTATTTACTTTTCCG
This sequence comes from Agapanthus africanus, assembly GCA_030015575.1. Taxonomy (NCBI): domain Eukaryota; kingdom Viridiplantae; phylum Streptophyta; class Magnoliopsida; order Asparagales; family Amaryllidaceae; genus Agapanthus; species Agapanthus africanus. Next base: position 412,790,764 of record JASDDO010000001.1, read on the forward strand.
CATTAGGTAGACCCAAGGAGGGAAGCACAAGTAACCGGGTTCTAGGGTCAAGAAGGAGGCCATCTCGAGGAGTCGAGACCGGGTCTCCTAACCCTAGATTTGGCAGTGTTACTTACCGCTCTCGTAGGGGTCTAGGGATGTGGGATTGGCTATTCATCGCGACCGTGGAATCCGTGTTTTATACCGGCTCGTATTAAAAATACGGACATCCTAGTGTAAGTCCACGTTACCTCTCCCGGTTCTTTCGGGCTTGCGGAAATGATGAAAAACGAATTTTCTTTTGGTGGTAACATGGACTCAAAATACGGATCTTTGTCAAACAGCTATCTAACAACCTAACTAGGAGTTTTACCTACTCGGTTAGGGGTTATACCTTAACTTGAACTCCTTCTCTTGGACTCCTTGTGGTGGTCGGATGGTTCTCTCCTCGTCGTCTCTTTGTGCCGAAGATGGATCCACCTGAAAGCTTCTACCTTTGGCTTCAACCTCAATCTTGAGGAAACTAGAACACTTGGTTTGCTAAACCTTTTATACTAGGATGAGTAGAGTAGTGTGTTGGGCTTTATCTCTATGGTTCTTGCTTCTCAACAAATGAGACAATAGAACCATGAACTAGAGAGAGAGCAAGAGGAAGAGGGAGAGCTTGAAGATGAGAGAGAATGAGAATGATAGGATGAGCAAGACTTTTCTCACCCTTGCTCTCATAATCCAAAATAATCATAACTCATAATAATAATTGAGTATTACGTGATGGTTGTTATCATATCAAATGGCAATATCATTTCTTGCATTAAATGCAATTTGTGAACAAACAAGCAAGCCAAGGTCAATGCCAAGAAATGATAGCTATTGTCATGATGATGGTCAACAAGTCCAACCTAGTCAACCGGTCAACAAAGTCAACCTTTCAACCCAACCATGGCACAATAATACTTAATTAATATTATCATTAATCATATTTCTTTTTCTCATTAGGGTTTAACAAAAGTCAATAGTCAACAACCCTAATGAGAATCCTCTGCCTCTGTCTCTGTCAACCGTGCATACACACACGCATCTGCGTTCCGAGGAACACGAATACAAACGAGATAAAACCAATCCCAAAATGTACACTAGGATCTGGCTTAAACCAAAGCCCGCTAGTGATAACTGCCCGGACACTAAACGTGCACAAGTGCACGGATGTGACCGAACCCTATCGCAAAACCATGCGACCTCTACTCTTTTGCCTAAAGGAGAATAGCTCTCTGTGTGGGACTCTAAAGACTCGACACTACGCTGGCAGTGAGTTTAACCACAGACCGCAAACGGCACTAGCTATGCGTAACGGCCCCCAGGTATATGCCGATAAGAAAACGGACGAGGTGAAACCCATCTGAACTCCTACTGAGACTGAATGTGACAATCTGCGTACAGTCCGGTCTGTTCTTCTGAGAATATCGCATGGCGGGCCTAGGGGCGGTAACCGTCAGTCCCCTAATAGCGGTACAAGTCGTGTCGGAGTGTAGCCCAGAACACCCTGAGATAACAATGGAAACCTACCAGTATATCTCGCTTGCCCTGGCCAGGGACTTTGTGTAATGGCTCTCCTAGACACAGCGCGATATCAACCTCTAATACCGGGAGAGATGAATCCTGTCTAACCTTCACTGCCTCCAAGTGCTTCGGGACTGCACCCAACTACTACCTGTTTGCACGACTCCTTTGAGCCGTGGTAGGGTAGTAATCTAAGTACAGTGGGAACACAAACGAGGCGAAGTGACAGTGTCAAGTCAGCGGAATAAGCTGTACTCATGTCACCTGGGAACTGATAACTAACGATAGTTAAAGTACCAACCAACAGTTCCCGACGAGTCCTGTCCAGTGTACTCGTAACCTAACGAGCACCCGCATACTATCTCAAGTACGACGTATTGACGGGTGTGGGACAGACCGTCTCCCCTGCAGGGATGAGAAGCGCATACGCTAGGGACCTGCATAAGAATGTGCTTGTGGATTACCCAGCCCCCACGAGTGTTACTGCCATCACAACGCTAGTAATCAAGCAAAGATCCTAAGGGCTCCTCTAATGTGTATAGGTGATATACTAAAAGAAACACATGTACACATTAAAGTAGAAATAAACCAAGTAGCATACTACCATTTCGAGCAAGATTGTCTATACAACTGTGAATATCCCAAGCTTCCATCAAGTAATATACATATTAGTATGATACAGTAATGGCCTCTAGGGCATATACACTAACAATCTCCCACTTGCACTAAGGCCATGTACTGGCGTAACGAAGACCTATCATCTCGATCAGCCGCTCGAACTGAGTCTGGGGTAAGTCCTTCGTGAATGGATCAGCAGTGTAATCTTCCGTAGCAACTCTCCGAACCCCGATCTCCTGGCGACCCATGATCTTCCTGATCAGGTGATACCGCCTCAAGATGTGTCTGGACTTCTGATGGGACCTGGGTTCCTTCGCTAAAGCTATAGCCCCGTTGTTGTCGCAATACAGAGGTATTGGATCAACAATGGACGGAACCACCTGAAGTTCTGTCAAGAACTTCCTTATCCAGAAGGCTTCTTTTGCGGCATCTGCAGCAGCGATATATTCCGCTTCCATCGTCGAGTCAGCAACGGTTTTCTGTTTGGAACTCTTCCAACACACCGCCCCTCCATTGAGGGTAAAGACATAACCCGACATGGACTTGGAATCATCCTTATCACTCTGGAAGCTGGAGTCAGCAAAGGCCTCGATCTGGAGGTCTTTTCTGCCATACACCAAGAACATCTCCTTAGTCCTTCTCAGGTACTTGAGAATGTTCTTTACCGCTATCCAGTGCTTCTCCCTAGGGTTTGACTGATACCGGCTTACCACACTCAGTGCATAAGCTACATCTGGTCTGGTACACAACATCGCATACATTATAGAGCCTACCGCAGAAGCGTAGGGTATAATAGACATGCGATCCCTTTTCAAATCAGTCTTGGGGGACATCTCTTTGGAGAGGGTGATCCCGTGACAAGCCGGTAGATTACCGCGCTTGGAATCTTCCATACTGAATCTTTTCAGTATGGTGTCGATGTACCTGGACTGTGAAAGTCCTAATATCCTCTTGGATCTGTCACGAAAGATCCGGATCCCCAGAATGTACGAGGCATCACCCAGGTCTTTCATGGAGAACCTGTGTGACAAGAACCCTTTGACAGATTGTAGCATAGGAATGTCATTTCCTATCAAAAGAATGTCATCCACGTACAATACGAGGAATACGACAGTTCTTGCTACAAATCTACTATAGATGCATGGTTCATCTGGATTTTTGATAAAGCCAAATTCTTTGACCGTCTCATCAAAATAGATGTTCCAACTCCGCGATGCCTGCTTTAGTCCATAGATGGACTTAAGCAACTTGCACACCTTTCCGCTGCTTCCACTCTGAATGAAACCCTCCGGCTGGTCCATATAGACACACTCCTCTAAATTTCCATTTAGAAAAGCGGACTTTACGTCCATCTGCCAAATCTCATAATCGTGGAAGGCAGCAATGGCAAGAAGGATCTGAATGGATTTCAGCATAGCCACTGGAGAAAAGGTCTCGTCATAGTCCAAACCAGGTCTTTGACTAAAACCCTTTGCAACAAGTCTAGCCTTATAGGTCTCAACCTGTCCATCTACACCAATCTTCCTTTTGAAGATCCACTTGCATCCTACGGGTTTTACCCCATCTGGAGCAACGTCCAACGTCCATACTTTGTTGGTGTATATGGACTCCATTTCGGTCCGCATCGCATCCAGCCATTTCACCGAGTCAACGCTCTGAATGGCCTACTGGAAGTTAGTTGGCTCATCATAATCAATGATGCAATCCTCTCTATCCCCGTCTATGAGAAAACCGCAGTATCTCTCGGGCGGATGAGACTGCCTACTACTCCTGCGGAGCGGCGTAGGAATTTTCTGTTCTTTTGAACCCTCTTGTTCAACTAAGCTTTCAGTAATAGTCTGTGGTTCTGGAAATTCTTCCAGTTCTATTTCGCTCCCACTAATTTCCTTTTCTAAAAACTGGTGTTCCAGAAAATGGGCATTACGAGAAACAAAGATCTTTTGTTCATTTGCGTAATAGAAGAGATACCCCCTGGAGTTCTTTGGGTAAACCACAAACTTGCACAGTACTGAGCGTGCCTCGAGTTTGTCTGCATGCTGTTTTTTGACAAAAGCCGGACATCCCCAGATCTTCAGATATTGAAAATAGGGTTTCTTCCCACTGCATATCTCATATGGTGTGGTAGGCACAGTCTTAGTTGGAACTCGGTTCAAAAGGTATGCAGCTGATTCTAGCGCATATCCCCAGAATGATCGCGGTAACTCAGCGTTACTCATCATGGACCGTACCATATCCAATAGGGTTCGGTTCCGTCTCTCCGATACACCGTTATGTTGCGGAGTGTACGGAGGAGTAAGCTGAGAGAGAATTCCATTCTCTTTTAAGTAATCCAGGAAATAGGCACTTAAGTATTCACCACCTCGATCTGATCTCAGTGTCTCGATACTTTTGCCTGTTTGTTTTTCTACTTCATTCTTATATTCCTGGAATTTTCCAATGGCTTCGGATTTATGTTTCATTAAGAAGACATATCCGTACCTTGAAAAGTCATCCGTAAAAGTAATGAAGTAAGAATAACCGCTTCGCGCATGCGTAGACATTGGACCACACACGTCGCTGTGTACGAGTCCCAAGAGCTCGCTCGCTCTTACTCCGTGTCCAGTGAACGGAGTCTTTGTCATCTTTCCTTTGAGACAGGATTGACAAGTTGCATATGATTGATATTCGAACGGATCCAAATATCCTTCTGTATGTAACTTCGTCAACCGTCTCTCATTGATGTGACCCAGTCTACTATGCCATAAGAAAGCTTGATTTGTTTCCGGAGACATTCTTTTGTGTGTATTCTGGACATTGAAAATCTGTGGTTGGTTTAATACGTATATACCATTGCTTAATGTACCTGACCCAATCAAAACTTGATTAATGTGAATGTTCACAACATTACTTACAAATGCAAATTCATAACCTTCTTTAGATAATAAAGATACAGATATGATATTACAGGTTGCATTGGGTACAAAATAACAATCACGCAAAACCAAAATGTGTCCATCTGACAACCCCAGGTGATAGTCCCCCACGGACTCAGCATCCATGCCAGCTCCGTTTGCAACTCTGAGGGTCATATCACCTGCCTTCAAAACCCTACGCCTTCTCAGTGCCTATAAAGAATTACAGATATGAGATCCTGATCCGGTATCCAATACCCAGGATGTAGAGTTTATTGATAGACAGTTTTCAATAACATACACACCTGAAGCTGAAGCCGCAACTTGCTTCAGATCCTGGTTTCTGGCCTTCCAAGCCCTGCAATCCTTTTTCCAGTGTCTACTCTTGTGACAGTAAAAGCATTCTTCCTTTCCCACAAGCTTTCCCGCTACCTTTGTTGCCTTTGTCTTTCCGTTCGTTTCCACTTTACTAACACCGCCCCTTGGTTTGGCGGGGGCTTTCTTCTTCATTCCCTTGGCTTTCGCCTTGGACCTAGAAGAGGAAGATCCTCCTACAAACAAAGTGTATGTTTCCCTACCTTTCTGTAGGGTGCCCTCTACACTCCTCAGCATGTTGAGGAGTTCTGAAAGTTCAACTTCTTTTTCTTGTAAGTTGAAGTTCAGGATAAACTGGGCGTAAGTGGAAGGAAGGGACTGGAGAATCAAGTCCGTATAGAGCTCATTCTCTAACGTGGTCCCAAGGTCCGCGAGCTCCTCAATGAAGCCAATCAACTTAAGTACGTGTTCGGCTACCGATGATCCGACGGCCAATCTCGCCGAAAACAGCTTTTTCGAGACTTCGTATCTAGCGGTACGAGATTGCTCTCCATACAGTTCTTTTGTATGGAGAAATATGGATTCAAGGTCTATATTCTCGTGCCTCCTCTGATGTTCATTGTCCATAGAGGCAAGCACGAGGCACTTGGCCTTCGCGCAGTCAATTTCCCAGGTCTTACGAATTTCCCTATCCGTGACGCTGGTTTTGGGACCTGGGACAGGGGGAGCTTTGGTGGTGAGGAGATACCCCAACTTGTCATAAGTGATTGCCATTTTGACATTCCTGAGCCAATTTTTGTAGTTTGGCCCTGTCAGTATGTTTTTATCTAGTAGTAACTTAAGTCCAGTCATGATGTTTGGTCGCTGCAATTAGGAGAGAGAGAAGAAACACTTTAGTATGATGCTCTTGCAAGTTTAGAGTGGTTTTAATTTGTCTAAACAGGATGGCTCCCACTGTCTCTCGAATCCCTCCTCAAACCATAAAGGAAGAATTAGTCGGGATCAATCTCACCATACAATACTTGCTTAACCTTTCAGCCAGGCCAGTGTTGGTATTTCAAGGGAGGTTTTCCAACGCTTTCGCGAAGTTCCTTAATTAAATAACCTCTTTTCCCTATGGGCGTAGCCCCGCTAACACCTTTCTAGGCACCTACTTGGTTTATAGCATTGATCGTTAAGTGAGAAAGTTCCGAAAGAGTAGCATATACTCACAGTAGGATCGGGATCCAAATATCATCGCGTGACAAAACTTAAGGAATCCTACCAGAATCATCACACTCCAAATGGTATGCAGCGCTAGCAAGTTTCTGTTTCTTTTGAAACTCCCGATGTGGATTTTTGCCCCATGCTCTTATGACCTTGGCGTGAGGTCAAAATGTCATAAGTCACATGTCAAGTTCTTACCATCTTTATCCAGGTTAATTTGAACCCACCCGTACCTACCCTTGACGTAGGCCAAAATGGCAGTACGACTGTCTCAAACCAACGCATTCTATCTATGCAACAGATAAATATCCGGCGGCTACCAATCACTATGCCTTGGCGTGAGGTCAAAATACATAGCTTGAATACTACCGAATATTTAACTGAAATGATGGAGGACTACGGATGGTATTGGCGAAACCGTGAACGTAGTGAACTTGATATAATCGATGGAACGAGATAGCTTTTAAAAGGAGTGGCTTAGGCTCCGCGTTTAAAAGTTGTTTTTGAAAAGAAACCGAGTGGTTTTGAAAGTGTTCCAACGACTCAACTTTGGTTTATTTTCTTGCATTAATTTAATGCGTCCCATCATTTAATCCTACCATTGCATAAAACAACGAAAATATGACGTACGCTTATGCCATCCGCATTCGCCACGGGGCCCCGTCATTACCTATTAGGTTACTTAACTAACGACAGAGCGGGGGCTGGACTAGAGCGTATGCAAAACATAAGCAACGCCTAAATAGATATCATATATAGATATACACATTCATCACATGAAATGATAGCCATTCCAGATCACAGATGAACACATTGGATATACTAGGAATCCGCATTCCGTACGAGCCTGTAACGAAGAGCGGATTACACGGTCGCGATGAATAGCCAAGACCCCACCCTAGACCCCTACGGGTGCGGCGAACTACCCGCCAAGTACTCGAAGCGAAGCAACCTCCCTCAACACCGTGAGTAGGCCACTCGGCACTTCGAGATACCCGGTAGTTTCTGCACCCCACCTTGGGTCTATCCTAGGAGCAAAAACAGTAAATGAAATTATACAATGACGGCTATAACCCCATCCCGGTTGTGCGGCCATATAAAAATTATTATTACATCAATTACAAATTACATGAATTGAAAGAAAAAGAAAACTCTCATCTCACAACCCCCCGGCTATTCATCCGTGACAATCCAATGAATTCATATACACATAACATCAACATTACAGATCACAGATATGTATAACCCCCACTAATCGACGTATAGCGATTAGCAGACGTTCAATACATATATCACATCACAGATATAACTCATTAGCTTAAGTCTTTAGAAGTTCGATCAAAATACGGATTTTTAAACCCCAAAAACAAATTTTTCTTTCTGTAAAATCTGGGCAGAAAAAACATATTGTAAAAATCCCAAAACACCCCCAGAAAAACATTGCAGGAAAATTGTGCCACGACCGAGTCAACTCGGCCGCGGATCCGCGGCGGGAGCATGCTCCTGCCGCGGTTCCGCGGCGCCTTGACCGAGTTAGTGGACCATTTTTCTTGCACGTTCTTTAAAAACCCTGAGCCAATTTTCAGTACATGATTTATTAATTTTTGAACAGGAAAAAAAATCGGCAAAAAGTATACATTTCGGGCGTGTTTCGTGACTTTTTCTCCGATCGAACTTCTAGTTACTTTGCTAACATGTTAGATAGTGTTTAACTAGGCTCTGATACCACTGTAAGTTCACGTTACCTCTCCCGGTTCTTTCGGGCTTGCAGAAATGATGAAAAACGATTTTTCTTTTGGTGGTAACATGGACTCAAAATACGGATCTTTGTTAAACAACTATCTAACTACCTAACTAGGAGTTTTAACAACTCGGTTAGGGGTTATACCTTAACTTGAACTCCTTCTCTTGGACTCCTTGTAGTGGTCGGATGGTTCTCTCCTCATCGTCTCTTTGTGCTGAAGATGGATCCACCTGAAAGCTTCTACCTTTGGCTTCAACCTCAATCTTGAGGAAACTAGAACACTTGGTTTGCTAAACCTTGTATACTAGGATGAGTAGAGAAGTGTGTTGGGCTTTATCTCTATGGTTCTTGCTTCTCAACACATGAGACAATAGAACCATGAACTAGAGAGAGCAATAGGAAGAGGGAGAGCTTGATGATGAGAAAGAATGAGAATGATAGAATGAGCAAGACTTTCCTCACCCTTGCACTCATAATCCAAAATAAACATAACTCATAATAATAATTGAGTATTATGTGATGGTTGTTATCATATCAAATGGCCATATCATTTCTTCCATTAAATGCAATTTGTGAACAAACAAGCAAGCCAAGGTCAATGCCAAGAAATGATAGCCATTGTCATGATGATGGTCAACAAGTCCAACCTAGTCAACCGGTCAACTAAGTCAACAAGTCAACAAAGTCAACCTTTCAACCCAACCATGGCACAATAATACTTAATTAATATTATCATTAATCATATTTCTTTTTCTCATTAGGGTTTAGCAAAAGTCAACACTCAACAACCCTAATGAGAATCCTCTGCCTCTGTCTCTGTCAACCGTGCATACACACCCGCATCCGCGTTTCGAGGAACACGAATACAAACGAGATAAAACCAATCCCAAAACGTACACTAGGATCTGCTTAAACTAAAGCCCACTAGTGGTAACTACCCGGATACTAAACGTGCACAAGTGCACGGATGTGACCGAACCCTGTCGCAAAACCATGCGACCTCTACTCTTTTGCCTAAAGGCGAATAGCTCTCTGTATGGGACTCTAAAGACTCGACACTACGCTGGCAGTGAGTTTAACCACAGACCGCAAACGGCACTAGCTATGCGTAACGGCCCCCAGGTATATGCCGATAAGAAAACGGACGAGGTGAAACCCATCTGAACTCCTACTGAGACTGAATGTGACAATCTGCGTACAGTCCGGTCTGTTCTTCTGAGAATATCGCATGGCGGGCCTAGGGGCGGTAACCGTCAGTCCCCTAATAGCGGTACAAGTCGTGTCGGAGTGTAGCCCAGAACACCCTGAGATAACAATGGAAACCTACCAGTATATCTCGCTTGCCCTGGCCAGGGACTTTGTGTAATGGCTCTCCTAGACACAGCGCGATATCAACCTCTAATACCGGGAGAGATGAATCCTGTCTAACCTTCACTGCCTCCAAGTGCTTCGGGACTGCACCCAACTACTACCTGTTTGCACGACTCCTTTGAGCCGTGGTAGGGTAGTAATCTAAGTACAGTGGGAACACACTCGAGGCGAAGTGACAGTGTCAAGTCAGCGGACTAAGCTGTACTCATGTCACCTGGGAACTGATAACTGACGATAGGTATAGTACCAACCAACAGTTCACGACGAGTCCTGTCCAGTGTACTCGTAACCTAACGAGGACCCGCATACTATCTCAAGTATGACGTACTGACGGCTGTGGGACAGACCGTCTCCCCTGCTGGGATGAGAAGCGCATACGCTAGTCTACTCCGGAGTATCGATGCCCTGTCTCGATAGTCCTACGACTAGGGACCTGCATAAGGATGTGCTTGTGGATTACCCAGCCCCCACGAGTGTGACTGCCATCACAACGCTGGTAATCAAGCAAAGATCCTAAGGGCTCCACTAATGTGTATAGGTGATATACTAAAAGAAACACATGTACACATTAAAGTGGAAACAAACCAAGTAGCATACTACTATTTTGAGCAGGATTGTTTATACAAGGTAAATATCCCAAGCTTCTATTAAGTAATATACAAACTAGTATGATACAGTAATGGCCTCTAGGGGATATACACTAACACCTAGTATATCAAATATTTCATATATGTTCTTCTGCTGCAATGTTCTGTGATGAGATCATATTACTGCCTGAGACGAATGCGTATACTATATATATATGCTGATATATAATTATTACTGCTGTCGTTTCTTCTGTGATACTTAGGAAGCAGAAGCTGATGGGTTTTATTAATGACATTAATAAAAAGAAAAGAAACCTAAAAGATGTTGTAGAATCAAAACTTTATAAAAAGGGTAGCTACAGTTTTGCTTTGCATAGCGGTATATATGATATACCCTGCATCTTATTCGATGAGGAAAAAGCCGAGATCCCTTCACCGGGAGTGACCTCTTTAGCTAAACTGGCAGATGCTACAAACTCACGGTTTAGTTTTTGACAGCTTACATAGTTCTTGTTTTGCATAGCGGTATATACGATATATCCTGCACCTTATTCGATAGGGAAAGAGCTGAGATCCCTTCACCGGGAGTGATCTCTTTAGCGAAACTAGAAAAGCCTAAAAAACACTCCTTTTTCAAAATCACTTGATTCTACGACGATATCAAGTTCATTACGCTCATGGTTTTCTGAAAAACCTGCGTAGCCCTCCGTCATTTCAGATAAAGACTATTTAGTATTCGTGCTGCGTTTGTTGACCTTGTCAAGGCACAGTATACGGTAGCTAATTAGTGTTTATCTGCTAAAACATGAGATGTGATTGGATTAGGGTATTCGTACGGCATTGTTGACCTTGTCAAGGGTCATACGGGTGGGTTTAATTTAATCGGGAAATGACGGGTTGAACATGACTTGCGATTTATGGTTTGTTGACCTTTTCAAGGTCATAGATCACTAGGGGAAAAATATTATTGGGAATTTCAAGTGTTGAAATTTGCAATGAGACTGCATACCTCCTATGAGATAGTTGGATCCCGATACCCACTGCGAGTAAGAGTTACTCCTGGGAGAGTTTTACACAGGACAATTAGCCGATCAAGTAGGTGTCTAGAAAGGTGTTAACGGGGTTATGCCTCTGGGAAAACGAGGTTTATTTTAATTAGGTCCGTGCGAGAGCACGGGGAACCTCCCTCAAGTACCGACACTGATCTGGCTGAAAGATTGACGAAATTGTAGGGTGTAATTAATCCCGGCTAATCTTACCTTTTAGGGTTTGAAGGAAGATTTAATAAAAACAGTGGGAGACAACCTGATTAGATAAAATAATAACCAATCTAATCTTGCAAGAGCATACGCTAAAGTATTTTCTTCTCTCTCTCTCCAGGTAGCGACCATGTCAGACCATAATAAAGATAATAATATGGATGTATTGACTGAACCCGCTTATTATACTGAGCAGGGGAACGTTGGTCCCGTTCTTTCTTATAAGAGTTATAAGACTGAACAGAGAATAGGAGAATATCTGGATTCTCACACCGCCCAAACGAAAAACATGCATGCTGATGCATCTTCTTCGGGTGTGTTAGTTATTGAGAATTGTTTCTCAGTTAACTCTACGTCCTGGGTATTAGATACCGGATCAGGATCCCACATATGTAAAATGTTACGTGGGCTACGTAAAGATAGAGAACTGGGAAAATGTGATCATTCCGTACAAGTAGGGAATGGTGCAAGTATTGCAGCCAAAACTGTTGGCGAATATTGATCAGTCGAAAATAATGTATTTTTAACACGTCAATTTCCCTATCTTTTGCATTCATCTAGAGATGTTCGGTTTGTATATTTCACATATTAGCAAAACAATAGTAAAATACCAAATTACCTGTGTTGTACTCTAAAACCGGCATTTTTAGGGAAATTGACTGTTTATCATGGCATCGCATCATTCTTGTAGCGCAACACTTGTTTCGAAGTCTGTGCAGGAAATTCCAGAAACCGAGCCAAATTGTCAAAAGTGCTGATCAAAATTACACCAAGTCTAAGTCTGGTGATCTGGCAGTAAACAATAAGGTGTAAAACTATTCCAGAAATTTATTCAAGGCCGATGGGCGCTTCCCGCCGCGGATCCGCTACATGATGACGACAGCAGAGAAGCATATTTTCCCCATGTGCTTATTTCTAACAGCAAGGCTTCCAGAACTCTCCAGAAACTCCACGTGGCTTCATCTAGAAGGCTCGGCCTAACAACCTAGTTCTAGAAGCCTCCCTCCAACTAACTTCTTCTAGAAGCCTCCTTATAACAACCTTATCTAGAAAGCTCTCTCCAACAACCTTCTTCTAGAAGCCTCCTTATAACAACCTTCTTCTAGAAGCCTCCTTGTAACAACCCCATTCTAGAATATTCCCTCCAACAAACTTCTTCTAGAAGATTCTTTCTAACAACCTCATTTTGGAGGGAAAATTCAAATGAGGTGGTTCATTTTGAAGGGAAAAGTTGTTCATTTTGGAGGGAAATTTGAAATTTGAATTCTAGATCTAGGGTTATGAAAGCTTATAAAAGGGAGCCTAGATCTAAAGTTAAGGGTTGTTCATTAGTTCAAGAAATTAATCTCTCATCTCCCCCATTTCCCCCACAAGTTGAGACGACAATTTGTGCCTCAAACCCTTATCCAAAATCCAAGCCAAATTCAAGATCCCGAGTACCATTCAAGCGAGAAGCCTTCAATCTTTTAGGAGTGGAGCCGATCTTCAATCGAGCAAGTGATCCAAGCCGATCCGCGACTCAAGGAGACGAGCGAAGCCAAATCGACTATCGAGTTCTTCCTCTTGTAGTTCTTGAGCGATTTGTAACGGAATTGTTGATATAAATAAAAGGTGAAATTCTTTAATCCTGCTTTCTTTAAATTCTTGCATCATGATTCGATCTCAATTTGTGATTGTGGTTCTTGTTGTGATGTTTGAGTAAAACTCCGCTCGTAAAGGAGTCGAGACGATCAATAGAATGATGATGTAACAAATCTTAAAACGATTCTTAAGTCCTACGAGTTTTGTAAACCCTAGCAAATTGAAGAATCGACGACCTAGTTTCGTTGCGAAGCTTTCTTGATTGTGATCGCTCGAAATTAGGGATCCACGATCGATTCTTGAATTTACTAGAGGCTAGAATGTGAATGATATCGACGAAGGAACAAGGGATAGATGATGAAACCCTAGTTTCACAAGAAATCCCTAATTCTCGTCGATCATCATCGATCTAGTATCAATTCATCGATGGATAAGAATACGTAATCGCTAGATTTCATCACATCTATAGATCCGATCGATTCCTACGAGCCTCACTTCGATTCTTGATATTTGATTTGGAAATCATCACAAATTCTCAATTCTTGATTTTAATGTTTTCTTAGATTTAGATTTTTCTAATTCTTGAAATTAAATTTACAAATCATGAATTGTTTCTTTTCTTTTCTTTAAAGTTTCAACTCATCTAAATCGAAACACGAACGATTACACTTTCCCTGTGGACGATCCGCACTTACTAACGCGCTACATTCGACACCGTTATTGATTGCGGTCAAAATATTTTTGGTTGTGATTTCTACACAATTTTCCAACTACACAATCCGAAATCGTTTCAATCAAATATCACCTTATATTACCAAGTTGTAATACACTGATTCTGAATGAGTGCTATTATATACCGAACATGATGTGCAACATTATATCAGTTTCTTTATTAAGTAAAGAAGGATATAATTTTGTAGTAAAGGATAATGTTATGAACATCTTCCTAGATCAAAAGTTGATTGGATCAGGCACGTTACATAATGGCATATTCATTCTCAATCAAAATACAGTCCTTAATATACAAAACAAACACAAGAGGAAAAGTTCAGAAATGAACGAATCCTTCTTGTGGCATTGTAGACTTGGTCATATCAATGCGTCACGGCTAGCTAAGTTACATAAGGATGTATATTTGAATTCGTTCGAATTATCATCTTATGATACTTTCCATTCATGTCTCAAAGGAAAAATGACCAAAACTTCATTTAGTGGACACGGAGAAAGAGTTACGGAACTCTTAGGACTGGTACATAGTGATGTATGTGGTCCCATGTCTACACACGCCAGAAACGGTTCTTCCTACTTCATTACATTCACTGACGATCTCTCAAGATTCAGACATGTGTTCCTGATGAAACACAAGTCTGAAGGTTTTGAGAAATTCAGAGAATATAAGCACGAAGTAGAGAACCAAACGGGCAAAAGTATTAAGATCCTTCGATCTGATCGAGGATGAGAATACTTATGCAATGAGTTCCTAGATTATCTAAAAGAGAATGGGATTCTCTTTCAGCTTACTCCTCCTTATACACCACAGCACAACGGTGTTTCGGAGTGAAGGAATCGCACCGTATTAGATATGGTGTGCTCGATGATGAGTAATGCTGAGTTACCTATTTCCTTCTGGAGGTATGCACTGGAGACAGCAGCATACCTATTGAATCAAGTTCCGTCTAAATCTGTACCTACCACACCATATGAGATATGGAGTGGGAAGAGACCGTATCTTAAACGAGTTAAGATATGGGGTTGTCCAGCCTATGTCAAAAGGCAAAATCTTGACAAACTCGAGGCACGATCAGTTCTTTGCAAGTTTGTAGGATATCCGAAGAATTCTTAAGGATATTTTTTCTACCACAGTGAGGAGCAAAAGGTGTTTGTTGCTCAACATGCCACCTTTTTAGAAAAGAAATTTCTTGCAAAAGAGATTAGTGGCTCTGAGGTAGAACTGGAAGATGTTCCAGCAACACAAACTGCAACTGAAGATTTAGTGGAACAAGAGGATTCGGTAGTACCCGACGAACCCCAGCCTCTCCGCCGATCTAGTAGGGTTTCTCATCCACCTGAGAGATACTACGGTTTTCTCATTGATGGTGGGAGCGAGGATTGCATCATGGAAGATGATGACCCGACTAGTTTCTAGCAGGCCATCACGAGTGGTGACTCTGTGAAATGGCTGGATGCAATGCGATCTGAGATGGAATCCATGTACACCAACAAAGTATGGACTTTGGAAAATGCTCCTGAAGGGGTAAAACCCATTGGGAGCAAGTGGATCTTTAAAAAGAAAATTGGTGTAGATGGAAAAGTTGATACTTTCAAAGCTAGACTTGTTGCAAAGGGTTTTCGTCAACGACCAGGTGTGGATTATGACAAAACCTTTTCTCCAGTAGCTATGCTTAAGTCCAACCGTATATTACTTGCCATTGCTGCATACCATGACTACGAAATCTGGCAAATGGATGTTCAGACCGCCTTTCTAAATGGTGATTTAGAAGAGTGCGTGTACATAACTCAGCCGGAGGGCTTCGTAGATAGTGGGAACAGCGGAAAGGTGTGCAAACTGCTTAAATCTATTTATGGGTTAAAGCAAGCATCGCGGAGTTGGAACATCTGCTTTGATGTTGTGGTCAAAGAGTTTGACTTCATCAAAAACGTAGATGAACCTTGTATTTATAAGAAGGTTGCAGAGAGTAAGGTTGTATTCCTCGTATTGTACGTGGATGATATACTCTTGATAGGAAATGATGTTCCTATGCTGCAATCAATCAAGCTCTTCTTATCACAAAGATTCTCAATGAAAGATCTAGGTGATGCCTCCTGCATATTGGGAATTATGATCTATAGAGATAGATCTAAACGGATACTGGGATTGTCCCAATCCAGATACATTGACACCATACTAAAGTGGTTTAGTATGGAAGAATCCAAGCGTGGGAACCAACCCACGATCTCTGGACTCACTCTCTCCAAAGAGATGTCTCCCAAGACTGATTTGGAGAGAGCTCGCATGCAAGGGATACTCTATGCTTCGGCAGTAGGCTCTATCATGTATGCGATGCTATGTATGAGACCGGATGTAGCATACTCACTATGTGTAGTGAGTCGGTATCAAGCAGATCCTGGAGAGAGTCACTGGATAGCTGTGAAGAACATTCTCAAGTACTTGCGAAGGACTAAAGAGATGTACTTGGTGTATGGTAACGGAGAACTCCAGGTGGAGTCCTTTACCGATTCCAGCTTCCATAGTGATAAGGACGACTCTAAGTCGCACTCGGGATTTGCCTTTACCCTCAATAGAGGAGCGGTATGTTGGAAGAGTTCCAAAAAGGATACCGTTGCAGACTCGACGATGGAGGCTGAATACATCGCTGCCAACGATGCTGCCAAAGAGGCTGTCTGGATAAAGAAGTTCATTAGTGAACTTGGTGTGGTTCCATCCATTGAACATCCAATACCTCTGTATTGCGACAACAATGGAGCTGTGGCTTTGGCCAAGGAACCCAGGTCACATCAAAAGTCCAAAAATATTCTGAGGCGGTATCACCTGATCAGGGAGATAGTTGATCGCCGGGAGATCGAGGTCAGGAGAGTAGATACGAAGGACAACACTGCGGATCCACTCACGAAGGCCATTCCCCAGATACAGTTTGAGAGATTATTCGGGATGCTAGGTATGAGATACTACAGCAGCTGGCCTTAGTGCAAGTGGGAGATTGTTAGTTATGTATATGCCCTAGAGACCATTGTTGTACATATGATGTATATTATAATGGATGCTTAGATATATATAGAGAGGACTTTCTTGCTCGTCATGATAGTATGCTATTTGGTTTTCCTTTATCTTAACATGTTGACTTATATTAGTTTACTGTATTACTCTCACATGTTGATAAAGCCCTTAGGATATGTACTCGACTACTGGGACTATGATGAGATCATACTAGTGGGGCCAGAGTAGTCTATGAGTACATCCTATAACTGTTCCTAGTCGAGGGTGTGTCGAGACATGGCATCGATACACCAGAGTAGACTAGCGTATACGCATCTTGACCCATATGATGGGCGATGGATGATCCCATATCCATCGGTGTTTTGTTATCAGAGATGGTGTACGGGTGCTCGGTAGAGACTGGGTACACTGGACGGACTCGCCGAGAACTTCCAGATGGTGATATACCTCACGTCAGATGGCAGTTCTACGGTGACACTGGTACAGGGTAGTCTGTAGACCCGAGATCGTCATAGAGTCTTGTATGATTCCCACTTTGCTTTGATTTCCACCTTACCACGTCTAAGAGGGCGTGCAAAACGGTGGCTTTTAGGTTCAGTCCCGAATCACATGGAGGCAATGAGCGATAGGAGGGGATTCGTCTCTCCCGGTATAGGGAGTTGATGTTGTGCCGTGTTCGATTGACTATAACTGGAAGTCCCTGGCAAGGGATGATATAGAGATTTACTGGTAAGTGTTATCAGTAGTATCTCGACCCGTTATGAGCCTCACATCGACACGACTTATCGGTTACTGGGTCTGACGTATACCACCCCTAGACTAGATATGCAACATATCAGACGAAGAGACCGGACTGTACGGGAGTGTTACTGATTGGATTCACAGGAGAATGTACAGGCTTGCTTGTTGATCTTCTGATTGCTCAATACCTGGGTGGCTGTTACGTTTATCTGACCGCTTGCAGCTTGTGGGTGTTTGATATGATCATCACCTACTGCTGGCGTATTCCCGATTCTTTAGAGTCCTACATAGAGGTTTCTTTACTCAGGCAAAACGGAGTAGGAGCACATATGTGATATGTGCAGGACAGAGGATAATGCGATATGAGATACCGTATTATATTCTCACGATATTTTGATATAAGCCGGGTCATCGGATTAAGTGTTGATTCGATGAATCGGTACATGATATATTAGTCGGTTATATTCGATATAGCCGGATTGTCGGATCAAGTGTTGATTCGATAATTTAATGTATAATAATATATATGGTATATTGCATTACATTATCTGATATTGGCTCGCTTTATTGATTCATTTTCTCACCGGGTAATACATTTATATATGTGATATATGTTAATTGTATTATTTTCTTTTGTTACAAATATATATTATATATGTGATATATAATATAGTAACATGATATGATTACTAATGCAACATGTTTAGTGGAGATTAAACAAGCTTAGGGTTTGAATTGGGTTAGTTCTTTCATGAACCTTCTAGAAGGTTTTCTTTTGTCATGAGCTAAGATATTATGGTTGATATTTTAAGTGACTCATTCTTTAACCCAACCCAAACCCCAGCCCTAGTTAAATCTCTACATGGGTTAGCCTTGTCATAGTTGACCATGGTTACATTATTAATCATATATCATTTCATTATTCATCACAAAAGGATTTATCCATTATTTCATTTTCTTCTTCAACCTTGAGTTTTGAGAAAGCTTTCTAGGTTTTCTTCATGTGATGATTTAGTGTATGAATTTGATAATAAAAGAGAGCACAAATACTACTCCATCATCCTCATCTAATCTAGCCAATTAGATTAGGATGTTCACCTTATTAGAGAGAGAGAGAGCTTGAGTTATAGAAACTTCGAGGTAGATCATCGGAGAAAAGGAAGACTACAAGCTAGCATGGATCGTTCGAGTTGCGGAGCCTCTCTTGAGTCCGGGAGATCGTGGATCGCGGTGAAGGGACTTCTACTCGGAGCTTATGAAGCGAAGGAGCGGACTACAAAGGTTTTATTCCCTCACTTTTAGTTGTAAAGATGTTTACTTGCATGTGTAACCCTAATTATCTAGCAAAGATCCCGGCTTTGGGTTGTTCGGCACGTCTAAATTTTTATTCGGGCATGGTTGATGCCTTATTACACCTTATATGGCTGCCTAGGAACCCTACAGATGTCGCGTTGTGCACGGGTGGCCATCACAAGAAATCCATGGCCATGGTGAACGAGACTTATCGATCCAGGATCGATAGTTTCTCAGGTGGTGATGGGTATCATGCCGACACTAAATATCGCGTTGTTGGGGGTCTGACTTTATTCACCCCCCTAGACTTGATATGCGATACTCTTAGACGAACAGACCGGACTGTACGGATATTGTCACTGTCAGGCTCAGTAGGGGTTCAGGATGAGTTTGCTCGTCGGCCTTCCTTTCGCTCAATACCTGGGTAGCCGTTACGTACAGCTAGTGCCGCTGACGTGCTTGTGGTTAAACCCACTGCCAGTGTATTGACGAGTCATTAGAGTTCCACACAGCGGGTTTTCACGGTTCAGGCGATATGGTGTACATGAGGTATGTTGATACATACAGGTGTCCGATTAAATATGTGCACATGCTGCGCAGACTTTAATCGGACGGTTGATAATACTAGCGTCTTAGGATTAAACCGGATTATTAAATCAGGTTTTGATTTAATAATTTATATGTGTATTTATATATATGTATTCTAGTATTATTGTTCGCTACTTATTTTCTCTCTTGGCTATTCATATTTTTGTACGAATACGCGTATATGTATTTCGATACATATACCGGGAAGTATTCCGTATTTTATACGGAATAGCTTCTAGAAGATACCACCTCATTTATATGATTTTCCATTTATGGAAATTCATTTGTTTTATTAATGAGGTGGAAAAGGTGACATGACTTTGGGCATGGGTTTTGTGCATGTAGCATGGTATGGTCACATTTGTTTAATGGTTAAAATTGGAAATGATTTTTTTTTCATGATGGGAATGAGAGAGGGGGGAGGCCACTTTTGGGTGGTGGGAGATTGATTTCATTTTGTTGATTATTACACTTCATTACACATCACTCCCTCACTCTCTCATGCTCACCAAAACACTTAACCATTTTGCTTATACCATTTGTTTTTGCTCACTCCTTCTTCATCTTTCTTGAGTTTCTCATTAAGCTCATATTTTGAGAGAAAATTGTAGTAACAGTTTCATACACCCCCACTGTAGGGTTCCTAGGCACACTAATGAGGTCTCACAAGGTATAAACCATGCCAATTTCAAATTTTACAAGTGCCGAGAAACCCTAATACGGATCGTTAACTAGAGTTTTAGGCGAAAACGATAACTAGTTAACAACTTAACTAAGAGTAAACGGAAAATACAACCTTTATATATCCGGTCCTCCACCTCCATAGCTCCGTGATGAAGCCCCCTCGCTGCGATCATCGGATCCCGGGCTCTAGCGTCGGCTTCATCGGAGAAATGGGCGGGCTAGGTCGTCGACTTCGATGCCGAAGATGATCTACGTCGAGGCAACACAAGATCAAGTTCCAACTTCACCAAGTCATGAAACTTGTGAAGAAAACACCCTATACTACTTGGCAAGTGGTAGAGGATGAAGAAATAGGAAGTGGGTTCACTTTAGAATTGGATTTCTCACTCTTTTTCTCATGTTGCCATTGATGGAGGCATGGTTTCTTCTTTGTTGAAGAAGAAGAAGAAGAAGAAAGAATATGATGAGTATTATTTTCAAATAGAAAACAAAAAAGATACTTATCATAATCTCAACCATGGTTTAGTGTAGAGAATTAACTAGGGTTTAGTTGAATGGTTAGGGTTAGGACATGAAGACAAAATGGTCACTTAGTCAAAGCTTCATGAAGCTTCAACAACAAAACTAAGCCACCGTTTCATTTTTGCCAAAAATGAATTAATGAATAAATAAATAAATGAATAAGTAAGTAAATCAAAACCCTAACCATTAACATAACCTTGGTTTAATTCTTTACAAAAACCCAAGTTTGCATGTATCATCAAACATGATACAAACAAGTGCACAAAAGTATATCACATATACAACTTGTGTACATCAAGTGAGAAAATCCATCTTAAGTGAACCAATACTAGTTAATGCAAAGTAATATATAAAATATATAATTATACATTAAATCATTAAATCAACACTTGATTTAACGATCCGGTCATATCGCATATAACCGACTAATATCCAATGTATCGGCTTATCGAATCTATCCTTGATTCGATAACTAGGTTATATCACATACAACCATTCGATACATTCATCGCGAGAATAGAATACGGTATCACATACACGCATTATTCTCGGTCCCGTACATATCTCATATGCGCTCCTATTTCGTTTCGCTTGAGCCAGGAAACCTCTGTGTAGGACTCTAAAGACTCGTCAATACGCCGGCAGCAGATGATGATCATATCAAACACCCACAAGCCGCAAGCGGTCTGCTAAACGTAACGGCCACCCGGGTATTGAGCGATCAGAAGATCGACGAGCATGCCCTCTCATACTCCTGTGAATCCAACCAGTAACACTTACCGTACAGTCCGGTCTCGTCGTCTGATATGTCGCATATCTCGCCTAGGGGTGGTAAACGTCAGACCCCAATAGCTCGATAAGTCGTGTCGATATGAGGTCTATAACAGTTCGAGAAACTACTGGTAACACTTACCAGTAAATCTCAGCAACCCTGGCCAGGGATTTTCGGTTATAACCAATCGAACACAGCGCAACATCAACTCCCTATACCGGGAGAGACGAATACCCTCCTATCGCTCATTGCCTCCATGTGATTCAGGACTGTACCCAAAAACCACCGTTTTGCACGCCCTCTTGGACGTGGTAAGGTGGAAATCAAAGCACAGTGGGAACCACACAAGACTCTATGACGATCTCGGGTCAACAGACTACTATGTACCAGTGTCACCAGAGAACTGCCATCTGACGTAAGGTATAATACCATCTGGGAGTTCTCGGCGAGTTCGTCCAGTGTACCCAGTCTCCACTGAGCACCCGTATATCATCTCCGATGTCAAACACCAATGGATATGGGATCATCCATCGCCCATCTGTATGGGTCGAGAAGGTATACGCTAGTCTACTCTGGTATATCGATGCCCCGTCTCGATATACCCACGACTAGGAACTTTGAAGGATGTACTTATGGACTACCATGTCCCCACTAGTATGATCCGCATCATAGTCCAGGTAGTCAAGTACACATCCTAAGGGCTTTACCAACATGAAACAGAGAGACAATTAGTATACACGTTAAGGTAAAGAGTAACCAGATAGCATACTATCATGTCGAGCAAGAAAGTCTTCCCTATATATGTCCCAGCATCCACTACAATATACATCCTATGTATAGCAATGGCCTCTAGGGCATACATATAATTAACACCCACTCTCCATCGCTAGCAACTTTGGAGCGTCGGTTGTCTCGTTCGACGTGGCTGGAGCTTGCGCCGTTTCCCTCGGGTGGATCATCGGAGATGGAGGAAGACCAGCAACCAAACCACATCAAGGAGCCGCTAGGATCTTGGAATGAAGACCGAAGAACACGGATCAACTCGGTATAACGATTCTAACTCTTAGTTTAGATTGCTAGCTTAGGGTTTAAGGTCGATCCGGGATTCGGGTAACGGTAGCGTCGGTTTAGAAATTTTTTTCCGCATTTTGGCCGCGTTTCGATGGCCGGGGCGCTGCCGCAACCCTTCATAGTATCAGCACCTGGCCTTTTAACCCTACTAGCTTGTTTTAACATGCTTAAAAGATCGATCCACCGAAATTCCCGAAATCACGTTTCCATTTTTGTGTTTGCTGTCGTTTTTTAAAAGTGATCAAAAAATATTTTTAGGCATCTTAAAAATACATGCAGGAAAAACTAAAGCTACAGAAAATATTTGGTGACCTAACTCCAAAATTACACCGCGGAACCGCCGCGAAATGTCACATTTGGCGGCGCTTCAGCGGCCCTTTTTGAGCTACAGTGACCAAAAAATTTTCTGGAGCTCTAGTTGGTGGAAAAATGATTTTTGTGATATATGTTTTTGGCCCAGATTCATTTGAGTACTAGTTATGCACTTGGGGCCAATTTGGGAAAGTTTAATCGAACGAAATTTTAAGTGTGTGTGATTTTCAGTATCTACATTATTATCTGCGACCGTGAATGTCACTCGATCGGTAAACCCGTCTAACTGCTATATGTTCCTTTAGATGGGTTTGCGAACGTGACATTCATGTTGATGTTCTGTGTTGTATTGTGATGTTGGTTGGATCGTCGTGGTGGATAGCTATGGTACAATGTTAGTACGTTTTATTTCATTTGTACATTTGATATTGCGAGGCGAGCGTCCGACATGTGGATTACCGTCACTGCCAGTTTGTATATTATTTTTTTGAGGCACGACCGGGTTAAGGTCGATGTCACCCTTGTGTATTATTTTTTTTTCTGTACTAGATTACCCTGCGGTGTAGTGCAGGAATAGCCGGGTTCTTGAGGGCAACGGGTCCGCATCTCAAGACGTTGAGACGGAGGGGGCCTTACTCTAGAATTGACGGGCTATTCGTCCCACACGTAGGGTGTATAGGTTGACCCAGGAGGGGTACTCAAGTTACCGGATTCCGTGAAGTGCTGGGTAGCCCATTCACGTTGTTGAAGGGGGCTGCCTCACTTATGGTTTTGGCGGGTAACTTGCCGCGCTCGTAGGGGTCTAGGTTTCATTGCACAGGCGATCCACATGACAAGGAATGTCGGGTCTCATTTGCGGCTCAAGTGAAACCCGGGGCTCCAGATTATCCACCATTTTGTGTTGCTTCTGTGATGTTTCTGTGATGTTGCTTTATATCATGCCTGGGACAATTGTCATATATTTATATATATATATACTAGTAGATGTTGTATATGTTTTGCACCCGCGCTAATCCAGTCCCCGCTCTGTCGTTAATTAAGTAACCTAACGGGTGATGACGGGACCCAGTGGCGAATGCGGATGGCATATACGTACATTTTATTTTCGTTCTTTTCTGGTGTGATTAATTGATGGGACTGCATTAATTCTTATCAATGCAAGGACAAAACAAACCTATTTATGATGTTGTTGGAACCAAGTTTTTAAAAACTGACATTACAGATGTTCTCTTTTGCTTTGCACAGTGGTATTCAGTTTGGAATATCCTGCACCTCATTCGACGAGGCAAGGGCCGAGATCCCTTCATCGGGATTGATCCATTGAGTAAAGTTTCCGTCAACGTAATAACTTCACTATAGTCGATTACTTTTGTTTTGCATCGTGGTATTCAGTTTGGAATATCCTGCACCTCATTCTACGAGGAAAGAGCCGAGATCCCTTCATAGGGAGTGACCTTTTTAGCAAAAGTTTTCGCCACTATATATTTATAAAACCACTTGGATTCCTTCAATGATATCAAGTTCATTACGTTAAAGGTTTTTCGCCAAAAACCAGCCGTAGCCCTCCGTCATTTCTTACAAGTATTGCTTAGTATTCGTGCTGCGTTTGTTGACTGTGTCAAGGCGTAGTGTGTGGTAGCTAAGTAGTGCTTGTTTGTGGCATATTAATGTGATTGGTTAGGACAGTCGTGCGGCCTTGTTGACTGTGTCAAGGGCTCGTACGGGTGGGTTTAATGCAATCCTGGATAATAACGGGTTGAACTTGACTAGGACTCTTTGATTTGTTGACTGTGTCAAGGTCACTTGGGTCCTAGGGGTAAAAACACATATCGGGAGTTTCAAACATACAGGAAACTTACCAGGCATGCGCATACCTTCTGGAGTGTGGTGACTTGAGTGGCTTCCATCAGGTTATCATGCGAGGATAGTTGGATCCCGATTCCCACTGATGAGTAGGATTACTCCTCGGGTGATTTCGACTAATTCTCCTTTTGGGTTTGGAGGAGAATTTGAGGAAACAGTGGGAGCCATCCAGATTAGATAAAATGATTAACCATTCTGATCTAAGTTAGAGTACACGCTGAGTGTTTCTTCTCTCTCTGGCTGCGACTATGACCCGACCTTTGACTAAAACTCATGAACCAAGTTAACCGAACCTTCTTAAAACACTTTGGCTTTTGGAATGTCACGGTGTCGCATACATCATTGCCACTTCTATATCACCTTTGCATTTCTCCAGAACACCCCGTATCACTACGAACATCCACTTCCATTGGATAAATCCATCATATAGTTACATACGAACTCGAAGGAACTTTTTCGAGGATGGATTCTGGTTCTGGAGAGATTGAATAGGATTATTCAGATGTCTTTTCCCTTTACCTTCTCTCAGGTTGTGAGGGCTCCTAGGATTAGGAGAGTGCACCTATTATGCTAATTGGATAGTCTTCTTCCAAACCTTAGGCTGGTGCCGAAGGGTAGGTGTTCACACCATAATATTGTATTATTATATTCCCCATTCTTATTCGTTTTATAAATAAACAGGTGCTTTTGACGCATGTCTGCTACATATTACAGGTTACAGGCTCTTGGACAGAAAACAGTGAAAATGATGAAAAGACGATGCAAAAGTGGACTTTGACCAACAAACAGAAAACTCTTGATCAAGCCTACATCAAAGATAAAATTCACAAAGTACAAGGCAATGCAAGGTCCAAGATTACAAAGCGAACGGTTAAAAGTCCACCGCAATTATTCACTGGAGATCTGGAAGAAACATAGAAGCTATTTTAATAAAAGAACCAAATAATATGGAAGCCCAAAGACAGAAGAGACAACAAAGGAAATATCAAGGCCCAATACATCCTTTTAAAGAGACAGAGACATAAAATTTTACCAAAGCTTGGAGTCTATTTTGACTAGGTCTTCCTAAGGATATTTTGGTAAATGTAGACGTGCGAATCAATTGTATCCTAGGGTTTCCTATCCTCTAGAAATAGGAACTCTAAATCATTGTAAAGGCTATGCATCCTTATGTTTTTATCAATAAAATTTAGATTTCTTTTGGAGAGCATCGGTGCCTCTTTTCATTTCAGAAATTCAGTTCTGACAAGTCTTGTATTGATGTTTGGAGAGAGCCATCTGTAAAGTAAGTAGGTAATTTCAATTCTTGCCCTAGGTAATTTTTCATTCTCTGCCCTAGATTAGATTTAATTCCTTGCCCTAGTTAGATCTTTAATTCCTTGCCCTAGTTAAATTTAGTTCTTTGCCCTAGATAAATGATAGATTTAGTTTTTAGATTTAATAAGAAATCCGAACACCCATCGGAATTAACTCGTTTGAGCGATTAGGAAATTCACAACATCCGTATGGACCGACCCGTACTAACCGGCTAGCTGCAAAGCGACGCCGTTCTTAATTGCGGTAATAGATTGTTTTTGAGATCAATCCAATGGCGTCGTTGCCGGGGATGGCGTGTTATTTCCTTTTTGCAATTTTGGGTTAATCAAAATTAAAAAAATCATAAAAATCTGAAAAATATATCATCTGTTATTTTTGTGAAGGGTATTTTTGTGTGAATTTTGCAGGATCTTACGAACAAATTCGGATCTGGAAATCTACAGAGATCAAAACAGCAAATATCAAATCCGAACAAACAGAAGATCACAACAACTGAGGAACAGAAGAAATTTGGAGGACCGAGTCTACAAGTCAACCGCGGAGATCTGGAGAGCAAAAAAAAAACTACTGTTGAACCATCCAACCGGCCGCGGAACCGCCGCGCGACCCCCCCTTTAGCTGCGGAACCACCGCGCGACCCCCCTTTTAGCCGCGAAACCGCCGCTTCCTGGTCGATTCAGGGCTTAAAAAAAATCTGTAAGTCTTCTGATCTCCTCCTCAGCAAATCTCGATATATCTTCTGTAAAATCTCCTACAGGATTCTTTGCGCTTAAAAAATCTTCCCCCTTCCAATAACAAATCTTGTGCAGGATTTTTGCGTCTCGCTTAAAATAGAAATTGATTGCAAGTAATATTTTTTGTTTTGCATATCTTTTATCGAAAATCTTTTTGCAAAATTTCCAAATAAAGAGCAAGCGGGAAAAGGAAAATTTTAATTAGAAAACTTGCAAACTTTGAAATTTACAAAAAAGATTTGATTGGAAGTGATTTACAGTTTTGCATATCTTTAATCGGATTTTAATGGGCTTTTGACCAATTCAGATTGGGTGGGGATTTCATCACCCTTCCCAGGACCCCAGAAATCACATAAGGCATTTGCATTGACCATTTTTAATTAAAAAATACTAGACTCAGCCCTAAGGATTTTGAGCTCAATAGGACAGAGGACTAGTTATAGGCATCGACCGTTTATCCTAACCTGACTTTGCGGTGTCTAGGCAAGTGTGTCTAAGGCAAGTGGTTACTTAATTAGGACTGTTACTTGTAGCGGAGAGCCTCCCACTTACCTGGCACTTACCTGGCCGCAATTGGCGGTGAAGAGGCGGTTTGAGGTCCTATTTCTAGCCCTTTGGAACAGTTATGAGCTGTCTAGCTGACCTAGGTGACCCTAGATCTAGGCCTGATTGTGCATTTTTGGTTGATCGAAAGTGTGTCTTAACTCTTTTCTCGAAAATCTTTTAGCAAACAGTTCTAAATAAAGAGAAAAAGGAAAAAAATTTATAAAAACTTGCAAAATTTTGTCGCTAAGAAATCCTTGCACCCCACTTACACCCACCTTCTTTCTCTTCTCCTTCTGACATCATGGGTACCCCACCTCACAAATCTCTTGCCGAACTTTGGTACCCTGAACCAAACTTTGCCTCTTACGCGAATTGTTTCAGTCGATTTAAGGACGACCCCTCCATGCCCAAAATTTCTTTGAAAGATCGAATAGAAGCGTCTAGGAGAAACAGTTCGACTTTGCAATCCACTTTGTGTCAACCATGTCAACCTTCACCACCTTCGTACGTTGATACCACTTTTTCGAGTCCTGTTGTAACTCCTAAGCCGATGTCCATCGCTGAGCATATTGCTCAATCTCGTAGCCGATCTTTCACTCCTCTCCACACATCTAGTTCTAGGGGTCAACAAGTCCATTCACCTTTTTATCCAACTGTTGACCCTTCTCCTGTCCAACCATCCAATTCCTACCAGTCCTACCCGACCTTCCCACCTTCACTAGATATTGCCTCTACACAGCCATTTGGGAGTTTCACGTATCCAAACAGTTTTGAATCTTTTACCGAAACCCCTCCACAACCCATGTCTAGTTTGGAGCAGTCGTTGGAGGCGTACATTGCAGCAACAAACAAAATGATTAGGAATGTGGATGCGTCCATTGCCGCCCTTATGCAACCTAGTGAACCGGCAGCTAGTTTCCAACTAGCTCCAAATATTCCAATGTATAAGGAGGCGGTTGGACAGAGTGAGAATTTGAGAGGAGCGAGTGAGTTCTACACATTTCCAAATCAAACCTACCCATACCCAATTGAAGCCCACAACTCCGGTTTTCCATCGATTGTCCCAAATGATTCACAAGTTAAAAATAAAACATCTAACGAGTTGTGTGACTTTGTAGTTCTTGATTTGCCAGATTGTGAAGAACCCTTTTCGAGTGAAACCACAACTAATCCGTTTGACCTTTACACCTCCACTCTAGAACCTACATTGATTAATATCCATGCTTTTGATGAGGTGTCAGAAAATATTAATTTCCACTTGATTGAGGATATAGATACCGGGAATATTTCGGATGATGAACCCGTCAATTTGATTGAAATTTTATGTCCAATTCATCATCCCGAGTCATTAAATGTTTCTCCCGAACTCTATATGCGTCTTGATTTTGATGATAATGGCATGGATAGGCTAAATTTTGAGGAGAATTATGAGGATAGTATTGAGGAGGATTATGAAGAAAGTATTGAGGATGGACCATTTTTGTTTGATGTGTCGGATTTTCCAATTCATCCTCTTGAACCTTTACCTAAATCACCCTCCCTCTATTCCATCGTTCCGACCACGCCTAATATCACGCTTGAAGACTGTGAGCTTGAAAAATTTTCCTTTGAATCTGACACAGTTCTCACAGCCGATAACACGTACGAGTGTTTCACTTTTCCGGACGATGTTGATGACTCACCGCCCGAGTTTTAGTCCTTTACATTTTCAAATGAGTTAGTTGAACCATCAGACTCGGTTGCTTACAGTCATTTCAAACCATTGTTGGAAACTTTCCAGTTCGAAACAGTTTACTACGGTGAGAATGAGACTATCCCTAATTCACTCCCTTTCGTCCTTCCTATCGTTCCGACCTTACAAGAGACCGTTACGCTTTCATCTCCAATACCAAGTTCGGCGTACCCATGCTTTCTTACGAATCTTAAGGGATTTGACCCCATTTCTCGACGGGTTGATAGGTTAGCACAATCGCTTTTAACACATCGGTCATCACAAATTACACTAATTTATTCACTCGATTTACACCCTCAAGATCGTACTCCACTTCTTTCTCTTTTCCGACATTCTTCTCCCCCACCGAGACCGTATCCCGTTTCTACCTCCACACGGTCTCGTGTGCTTCTCATCTCTTTTCTTTCCACTCCACTCTTTCACCAATTCGACCATTACCACGATAAGATTTTTGAATGGTTGGTGCTAACCTTTGGCTTGTGTAAGGCCTTGTTTAGTTTGGGGAGTACCTTTTTGTATATATGTATATATATTTTTTTGTTTTTCTATAAGAATTTTTTTTTAAAAATTTCAAAACATTAAAAAATATATAAAATTTTTTATAAATAAATAAACAAGGGAGTGCCGACATTTTGACCCTCTTGGTGTGGCATGACAGTGAGGACACTGTCAAGTTTAAGTTTGGGGGTATGCTCGGTACGTCTTCTTCCTTCGCATTCATATGTATATTTTTGCATTTGCATATTTATTTGAAAACCCATAAAAATTGAAAATTTTCAAAAATTATAAAAATTATTGTATTCAATTTTGGCTTATTTGACTAGAGTTTGACAGATAGATTAACTAGCTAGGAACAACTAGATATTTGACGTAGTAAATTAAAAACCCTAAAGATAACCTTCCTTAAAGTTTAGCGGTAGAAAGTATATGTCTTTGTAGTTAATTTCGAAATAGGCAAATTTTGAGTTCACTTCTTGGGCTAAGTTGAAACAAAGGAAAAGTATTGATGTTCTTATTAGAGTATAAGTTTGAAAAATAGTTCCTAACTTAAGTCTAGATTCTGAAAATGTATACCCTACAATTTGCACAATCACGCACCTTGAAACTTGGAATAGTAGAGGAGACCTTGAAATGCTCTTGTCTGAAGTCCTTAGTACGAAGAAAATGAAATAAAAAAAATACAAGTGTGAATAAAGAATAAAAAAAATGAACACTAGTTTTTGTGATTACTTAAGGATGCAAAAATAGAAAAATATTTAGCGAGGGTGCTTCATCACCTAGTGCCTTAGACCAACTGGTTTGGGAGTCACTACTAAAAGCCTTGGGTGTTGCAAGACTAGGAATTACGCTTTAAAGTGCAAACATATCTTGTAATCGGTTGTTGGTACCTCAAGAAGTATTAACGGTCGCATGAAGGATGTGTAAGCAAAATTCAATTAAAAATTCACCTACTAATAAGCACTTTGGACAATGGACAAGGGCATGATTGCTTGATTTGAATTTCCAAGTGTAGGGGTGATTTATACACACAAGTGGGGATATGTGATTGGAGTTTAGATAAGAGAAAGGAGTGAAGAATAGAACTTGTATCTTTAGTATTGTTGATAGAAATTCCTAAGTAGAGATGGAACCCTAGAAGGAAAACTTAAGAGACGCCGAAAGCTAAGTCTATAAAACATACATAATCTTAAGTTAAATGATGAGAAAGTGTGAAGAATATGGGTGGATAATTTACGAGTCGACGATAATAGAATTCCTTGTTAGAAAACCTAATTGGAGAATTAAATTCGAAAAGCCAAATTGATAGAATTTTGTGGGTAGTATCCGCTGAAAACCCTCAGGAGACAACACTCCTCCTACTAGGGACACCTAGAGGTTTAACGGATTGTTGCACGAGCTCAGTGCAATCGCGTTTCCCTGCGAAAGTGATGCTAGGTTTTTTATAGAGAATAAAAAAATAAGTTTGCTCGAGGACGAGCAAAAGATAAGTTTGGGGGTATTTGTTCACACCATAATATTATATTATTATATTCCCCATTCTTATTCGTTTTATAAATAAACAGGTGCTTTTGACGCATGTCTGCTACATATTACAGGTTACAGGTTCTTGGACAGAAAACAGTGAAAACAATGAAAAGACGATGCAAAAGTGGTCTTTGACCAACAAACTGAAAACTCTTGATCAAGCCTACATCAAAGATAAAATTCACAAAGTACAAGGCAATGGAAGGTCCAAGATTACAAAGCGAATGGTTAAAAGTCCACCGCAATTATTCACTGGAGATCTGGAAGAAACATAGAAGCTATTTTAGTAAAAGAACCAAATAATAAGGAAGCCCAAAGACAGAAGAGCCAACAAAGGAAATTTCAAGGCCCAATACTTCCTTTTAAAGAGACAGAGACATAAAATTTTACCAAAGCTTGGAGTCTACTTTGACTAGGTCTTCCTAAGGATATTTTGGTAAATATAGATGTGCGAATCAATTGTAACCTAGGGTTTTCTATCCTCTATAAATAGGAACTCTAAATCATTGTAAAGGCTATGCCTCCCTATGCCTCTTTTTATCAATAAAATTTAGATTTCTTTTGGAGAGCATCGATACCTCTTTTCATTTCAGAAATTCAGATCTGACAAGTCTTGTGTTGATTTTTGGAGAGAGCCATCTGTAAAGTAAGTAGGTAATTTCGATTCTTGCCCTAGGTAATTTTTCATTCTCTGCCCTAGATTAAATTTAATTCCTTGCCCTAGTTAGATAGCTAGATCTTTAATTCAATTGCCCTAAATTAATTTAGTTTTTAGATGTAATTAATCCATTCACACCGTTTGGAATTAACTCGTAAGAGCGATTAGGAAATTCACAACATCCCTGTGGACCGACCCGTACTCACCGTCTAGCTGCAAAGCGACGCCGTTCTTGATTGTGGTAATAGATAGTTTTTGAGATCAATCAGTAGGGAAGGAAGAAAACCAATTAGCCTAAAGTGGTATACAGAAGGTAATAAGTAAAGACATATAAAGGATTAGAATAATGGCAAAGGAAATTGCGA
The DNA here is from genome assembly GCA_030015575.1 of Agapanthus africanus. NCBI lineage: Eukaryota > Viridiplantae > Streptophyta > Magnoliopsida > Asparagales > Amaryllidaceae > Agapanthus > Agapanthus africanus. The sequence goes on from JASDDO010000001.1 coordinate 412,822,831, forward strand.
CCACCATCATTCACGACAAAGATCATGTATACCCCTGCTACTCCTACATCCACTTTGCATTTCTCTAGGACACTCCATATCACTACGGATATCCATTTCCATTGGATAAATCCATCGTATAGTTACATACGAACTCGAAGGGACTTTTTCGAGGATGTATTCTGGCTCAGGAGAAATAGAATAGGATTATTCAGATATCTTTTCCCATTACCTTCTCTCAGATTGCAAGGGCTCCTAGAATTAGGAGAGTACACCTATTACGCTTATTGGATAGTCTTCTTCCAAACCTTATGCTGATGTCAAAGGGTTGGGAAGGAAGAAAACCAATAAGCATAAGGAAGGTGTACAGAAGGTAATAAGTAAAGACATAATAAAGGGACTGGAGTGAGGGAAAGTAAGTATATGATTACTGTCGTGAATCAGGATAGTGGAAGAGGCGTTACTAGGAATACTAGTTAACCCTTTTGAAACATTTTCGTGTTTCAGTTTTACTGTGCGATGTTAATTGAAAACTGTTTTCCCAATTGGAATCTAACTCCACGGTATGTATTTACCAAATCAGTTTCTCACATCTGTATGTTATTACTGATGGTGAGTGGGAGTAAGATATTGGGAATTAGGTGATTATATCCTCATTATATCGTAATTCGTTGAAATTGGTGATATTTGAGGAAATCATCTGGTTTTTGCCGGACGACAAATATTTGGTTTTGAATATCCGTTGTTATGAACCAATTTCAAACTGATATATCTGTACGTTTATTTTATAAAGTGAGATATAACTTTTTGATATTATATCTGTGACATTTACCTATATCAGTTGGTGATTAGGTAAGGTGCATTGAACAACGGTGTAATTCTTCTTAACCATAGTACAGTTTTTCAACTTACGATGCACAGCGTTTGAGTTAATGAACTCAGGGGACTTATACAAAGTATTGTATATTGTCCAGTGTCCATTAGGACAATAGGATTGGTACTCGTACTATATTCTATTTGCTCATGACTTCTCTTATTCTAGACATGCATTTCGTTGAAATACAAAGTTCAGATTTTGAGAAGTTGTAGGTATAAGAATAAAGTAGAGAACCATTTGTTGGAAGTATCAGGATTCTTCGATGAAGTCGAAGATGTAGATACTTGTGTTTGGTATTCCATTGATAGTAATGGTTTTGAGAACTTGCTTCTCTTTCAGGTTACTCATATATGGATGCACTCTAAGATGAGTAATGTTGATTGTCCTATTTCCATTTAGTTGATATGCACTGGAGACAGCTGCATGATTTCGAATCTGGTTCCAATTAAATTAGTGCTTTTGTTTCTATATTAGATATATATAGAATCAATTTATATCTTAACGATGTTAAGGTATAGGGAGTTGTCCGGCTGATGCTTAAAACCAGAATCCGGATAAACTCATGGCACGTTTCAGTAATGGCTATTTGTGGGTTATCCCGGGCTTTGACGGGGGTTAACTTTCTACCATCAGGAAGATCAGTATTTATATTATTCTTGACTCGCCACGGTTTTAGTAAAATGGATTTTTTCAGAAAAACAGAAGTGGGAGTATGGTAGAACTGGAAGTGATTCCAGAACCACAAACGATCACTGAAGATTTAATAGAACCTAAGGATTCAATTAGGTTTTGACATTCCATTAGCCACTCCGCAGATATGGTGGGTAACCTCAGGCACCCGAGAGGTACTTCGGTCTTCTCAGTGATGGTGACAGGTAGGTTCTTGTTTACCCGGACTTACCATTGTTGTTGTTCTAGACTATAAGACCCGGCAGGAAGATGAGTATAGCATCGTTCTACACTAGGTTTAGAAGTGCACGTGTATATGACTCTGCCAGAGGGTTGTTGTAGTCAGTAGGAGCAGCGGAAGCATGGTAGGCAAGTAGTTTATGTCTATTTAGAGACAAAAACAGGTATAGCGGAAATAGATCATCTATTTTTGATGTAACAGTCATAGGCTTTGACATCATCAGAATAGGAGATGGATCTGCTAAGAAGGTAGTAGAGAGTGATGTCTAGGTATTTGGATGACATGCACTTGATAGGAAGTGATATTCCTATACTACGATCGGTTATACTATAGTTGTCACAAAGTTGTTTCTCCACATAGGATATGGATATAATATCAGGTTTTCTGGTTACTAGATCTATGGTTTTAGATTTAGGAAGTATCCTAATCTGGGTACTTTGAAATTATTCTAAAGGTATTTTAGAATGGACGACTCCTGGCATGGTGGTGTACCTGCAGGTGATGGAGTCACCCTCTCTAAAGGTTTCTTACAGACTAAAGGGGAGAGGGATCTGCATGATTAGCATATCACTTGCTTAAGAAATTGAGTTAATCATGAAATGTCGACTACCACACCAGATATTGCTTTTGCACTAGATGCAATAAGCAGATATATTAATCCACTCCTGGAGAAACATTGGGAAGCAGTTATTGAACATAAATGGATGTTCTTGCGATATGGTAACGGCAGCCTCCTTCTGGAGACGGTTATCATTTCAGGCTTCCAAGGTGACCTGGATGACAGAGTGACTGTCACTATTATAGTTTTTCCCTCTTTTGAGGGATAGTATGTTGGACAGGTAAACCAAGCGGATACTGAGGAAAGGCATGGCGCAGAATACTGATTAAATTCAGTGGACGATACAGTCTAAGAAGTTTGCTGGAATTGGAGTTCTTTTATGAACTGGGTTCCATCAGATATCCAGATAAATTCTAAGACAAGTATTGCTCATTTCGGGAGATATTTTTCTCCACGAAGTTGAGATATAGAGAGATAGAGAAAGAAACATTGAAGCGGATCAACTCACTGAGGCTATTTCTCGAACGCAATCATTTTCGGAAACGGGCTTTGAGAAACTGATTAGTAGAGAAGTTGGGTGTTCGGTATCACACGGGCTCTGAGTATGCGACGTCGCAATAATTGGCCTTAAGTGCAAGTGGGAGATTGTTGGCTATAGTGCCCTCAAAGCAATTATCATAGTCGCGGACTTGTGATTATGATGATTGAGGCAGGACCTATACCGATAAAACAGTCTTACTCAAGATGATAGTATGCTATCTGGTTTGTTTTTATCATCATGTACATGTTGATAGAGCGCAGATGATTCTTGCTTGACTGCCAGCATTATGATGGCGATCATATATGTGGGAGCTGGGGTCTATAAGCACATCCTTAAATATCCCTAGTCGTAGGAGTATCGAGATCGGGCATCGATACACCAGTGTAGACTAGTGTATACTGATCGAGACCTCAACGAGGGGCAGTGACCAGGTCTCACAAGCCATTGGTGTTAGTTTGTTCACCTAAGATAGTATGCAGGTGCTCATTAGGTTATGAGTACACTGGACGGACTCGCCGGGAACCTGCTAGTTGGTTTTATACCTATTGTCAGATAGCAGTTCCCAGGTGACATGTGTACAGGTTAGTCTGTCGACCTGAGATCGTGATTTGTCTCGTGTGAGTTTCCACTGTGCTTTGATTACTACCCTACCACAGCTCAAAGGAGTTGTGCAAACAGGTTTTAGTTGGGTACAGTCCCAAGCCACATGGAGGCAGTGATCGGATCGTCAGGGATTCGTCTCTCCCGGTATTGGAGGTTGATGCCGCGTTGTGCACGGGTGGTCATCACCAGAAATTCATGGCCATGGTGAACGAGAATTATCGATCCAGGATCGATAGTTTCTCAGGTGGTGATGGGTATCATGCCAACACTAAATATCGCGTTGTTGGGAGTCTGACTTTATCCACCCCCCTAGACTCGATATGCGATACTCTTAGACGAACAGACCGGACTGTACGGTTTTTGTCACTGTCAGGCTCAGTAGGGGTTCAGGATGAGTTTGCTCGTCGGCCTCCCTTTCGCTCAATACCGGGGTAGCCGTTACGTACAGCTAGTGCCGCTGACGTGCTTGTGGTTAAACCCACTGCCAGCGTATTGACGAGTCTTTACAGTCCCACACAGAGGGTTTTCACGGTTCAGGCGATATGGTGTACATGAGGTATGTTGATACATACAGGTGTCCGATTAAATATATGCACATGCTGCGCAGACATTAATCGGACGGTTGATAATACTAGCGGCTTAGGATTAAGCCAGATTATTTAATCAGGTTTTGATTTAATAATTTATATGTGTATTTATATATATGTATTCTAGTATTATTGTTCGCTACTTATTTTCTCTCTTGACTATTCATATTTTTGTACTAATACGCGTATATGTATTTCGATACATATACCGGGAAGTATTCCGTATTTTATATGGAATAGCTTCTAGAAGATGCCACCTCATTTATATGATTTTCCATTTATAGAAATTCATTTGTTTTATTAATGAGGTGGAAAAGGTGACATGACTTTGGGCATGGGTTTTGTGCATGTAGCATGGTATGGTCACATTTGTTTAATGGTTAAAATTGAAAATGATTTTTTTCATGATGGGAATGAGAGGGGGGTGTTCCCCTCCAAATGGCGGCCAAGACAGGGACGTCTTGCCTGAGATTCGGGGCAGATACTATTTGGTTTTATCCGTCTACCTCTCCGAAGATGACAAGTTGATTTATGGCACCGTGTATCGGAGGTTTAGACGGATGCGGCCGATGTAGCAGACTTCGTCAGATTCCTCCTCGCTTGAGAGGTTTTTGATTGTGGGGACGCTCTTTCCTGCAGGTGCAAGTCCCTGCAGTTAATTACGCTACCGCATCGCGGTAACCACTTTCTCCTTCTCCAGAATTTCACTTCGTGTCATGTGTGTTTGTTTTGTTTGTGGTTGCCCGTGGATTGTATACGGAGACTAATTTATGTCGTCGCCCGTAGGACGTGGATTAGTCCAAATCCGTATTTTCTTAGATTTGGTTTTGGGGATTTGGTTTAAGGATTCGTTAGCCATATTGAGGCTAAGATCAACTTAAACGTTTGTTAAGGATACGTTAGTCAAATTTGAGACTAAGATCAACTTAACGGGATCGTTTAGATCCGACAAAAAAGCATTTGGGCTCTATTGATCCAGTTTAGGGACATAGTGGTCCATTGCCAGTTTAGGGACGTGGAGGTCCATGTTCCAGTTTAGGGACATAGTGGTCCATTGCATGTATGGCCGTCGGGACCCATCACCTCTCTGACGACGTTGAAGGATTACAACGACAGATGTCAGATGAGTTCAGAAATGTACCCTTGAACCATGTGTAAATTGATTTAAGAGAGCAGCCGTCTCAGTCAATTTAATTTGAGGACTTACGACCAGAATTGGGATAAGTCCAGTTGAAGATGTTCAACGTTTTTATTTGTAGTTGGCCTGTTAGGCCTTTACTAAGGCTCTGCCCCTGTTAATAATGCATGGCATTTTATTCTGGCCTGTTAGGCCTTTTTGATTTTGGCTCTGTCCCTTTTTTATAATGCAGAGCATTTGTTTCGGGTCAATTGGATTTCTTAATTGGGCTCTTCTGACAGTGTGCCACGTGGCCTGTCAGGCGCTTTGCGCCAATTGATGAGCGCAAGGCGCAAGCGCATATGGAGGTGATACGTGTCACGCTCTGGTGAGCGCAAGCGCAGTGCGCTGCGCTGTTGCGCTGCTGACACGTGGCGCGCTCTGGTGCAGTGCACCAATTTAAGAAAGCAGTGCTCTATTTTAAAAGCGCATAGCGCAAGTTGTTATGGAGCTGACACGTGGCGCTCTCTAGTGGCTTGCGCCAACCCAAGGGCGCAACAGTGCAGATTTAAAAGTGCAAGGCAATGTTTTAATATCTTGATCCAATTTTGGATTCAAGAAAAGAATCTTTTAAGATTCCAGAACCAGTGGTTCATCAAAAGGCAATGCCTTTGTTATTATTATATTTTTTTATCGAAGATCTTTGATCTTGTTTTTAGATCAATGATCTTTTTGGAAGAAATTCTTCTTTATTCAGAGGTTTTTTACCTTTTCTTTCTCTGAGCTCTTCTCAAATTTTTCCTTAGAGGAGTTCACTCTGTATTGTTGTGTCTTTTAGACTTGGGGTCTAGGGGCCTTTTTATAGTGCCAATTAGTTTGTTAAATTAGTTAAAGAGATTTTCCCTGAGTGATTTAGGGATTTTTCCCTACCATTGGATCTTTGATCCAAGGGCTTCTGTTTTACAGGGGACATTCTTCTTGTTTTAACAAGATCAGAAAGATCTTATTGGAATTTTAATTATGTTTGGCGGAAACGCACATGCGCTTGACGCGTGTCGCGCAGCGCAGAGCGCAGCGCAACTGTGCTAGCGCATCTGCGCAGACACGTGTCGCGCAGCGCGGAGCGCAGCGCAACTGCGCTGACACGTGTAGCGCAGCGCAGAGCGCAAGTCAGCTGAAGCGTTGCTTCTTTTATAGAGCCTTGCTCTGATTGAGTGCATTGCCTTGAGTGCTGCGCTCCCTGCGCTGGAGTATCTGATTTTAATACGTGGCGCTCTGCGCGCAGCGCAGGGGATCTGAAGCGTTGCTTCATTTATTTTAATTTTAATTTTCACTTTAATTTTCAAAACAGAGCTTTGATCTGATTGGGGGAAACAGAAGCGTTGCTTCGTTTCCCGCCTTGGAATTTGAACAGAGCTTTGCTCTGATTGGGGTAAACAAATGCCCCCCCACCGTTGCGCTTACGTGGCCCCAAACGTGAGCGCAGCGGTGGCAGAATTCCAACCGTTGCGGCAACTTTTGGAAGTTGAAAGGTTTCTCAATGCCTATAAATAGGACCTTTGGTCCCTCAACAGATGATTATCATCTTCAAAATTTTACTTTCAGAATCTTAGAGCCCTGCTCTTTATTTTCAAGAACACCAAGAGTTAAACTCTTAAAAATTTTAGGTAAAATTTTTAATTTAAATTAAATTAAATTAATTTTCATTGACAGAGCCTTGCTCTCAATAGATCACTGATCTGAAGAAAACCCATTTAGGGTTTCACTTAGCAGAGCTTTACTCTAAAGGGGTCTAAAGAGAACTAAGGAGAACCCTATTAGGGTTCCATTAATAGAGCTCTGCTCTCTAAAAGATTTTCCTTGTATTTTCTCATTTCATCAATGGAGCTTTGCTCCTTCCAAATCATACAAAAGAACTCTTAGGAGTTTTTCATGGATCTTGGAGTTTAAAGATGGCATTTTATTCCTCGATGCATTATATCATTTTGCTTAATCAGCCTTTCTGATAATTTTGTTGATTCTCTTTCACAGAAACAATGGACGCCCACATGTACGATCTTGACGAGATCATCTCTTACGGGGACATCCGCCGACTTGGCCGTTCTCAAAATCGAGAGTTCAAAAACGCGGAGTGTGCTGAAATCATGAGCCGCTTCGACGCATATAACGGTCAACTGCTTCCCCGACGTTCCTCCCTCCTGAAGCTTATTGTGGGAGCCATCTGGCAAGCGCTTTCCCTATTTTGTTCCGGTGTGCCGCTTAGGGCCTTGGATGCCGCCGAGGATAAGGTGCACTCGGTGTACATGATGAACTTAATCTCGAAGAGACGGCGAGACAATCTTGTCAATCTCTTGCACCAGGCCTTTCAACAGTCCGCCATTCTTGCTGCCTACCGGAGTGTGGAGGACATCAGCGGGGATCCCGACGCCCGTGCTCGTGAAAGGAAGCACACCAGGATGGTTCGCCAAGCTTAGAAAGTCTTGGACAAGGTCACTTTCGAGTTTCTCAATCCCTGTCCAGGATCTAAGGTTTTGCTATTGTAATCATTTGGACAATGTCTTTGTTTATTTCTTTATGATTGTAAGAACCCTTTGCAATATGAATGGAAAATTTCTATTTTAGCTTGTCTTATTTCTCGCTCTGAGTCTTTTGCACATGCATGAATGAATGTGTCTCAAATGCTTGATCAAATGCACATCGGATATTCTTTCTGTCGCTTTCTTCTTTCTTTTATTATCAGTATGCTGCCTTAGTAAACATGGTTGACGGATGATAGAGCGAGCATCATGTATTGGCTTCTTCAAGAGGCGGTGATGGCTTAAGCCGCAGGTTCAGATCTGCTATCTAAGACTTTTCAACTTTATGAGCCGTGAGGGTCCCACAAAGGCTTTTCTCCCTACGGAACGAGAGGATCTGGTAGGTGTATTTTCTCCTTAGGAATCGTGAGAATTCCTAAGTGCGTTTTCTCTTATAAGTCATAAGGATCTTATAAGAGAATTTTTCCCTCTTACGAGTCGAGAGGACCCGTAAGCGGTTGTTTCCCTCCTTATTGAGATTCGACTTTGGAGAGTGTGACCCATGAATAGTATGCAAGAGTCCATTTTGGACTGACTTGCTGGGTCCAAGTGCTTAGGAAACAGTTTTTTTTAATCCCTGTCGCCTATGGCTTTTCCTCACGAGTCGAAACATATCGAGTAGTTCTCGTAAAGACACTAATTTCCTCATGAGACGAGACGAATCGAGCATTTCTCGCAAGAATATCCTAACGTCACAGTTAACCTCTGTTCTTTACGACAAAGGTCCGTTAGGGTCTGTGGTACTTAGGATTTTGTCCGTCGTACCGTCGCGTCGGCTGATGAATTCCTCGATATGCAATCTTTCTGTTCGAGTAGCCTTGCGATTGTCATGTCTCTGATCCCTTCGGGGGCTGGACAAGACGTCTTCAAGTAATCTTCCAAGTAGTATTACCATCGAAAGAGCAAGCGTAGGGATATTCCATGTCACTTTTTACTTGAGGTTAGGCTCATTTTGGAGAGCCCCGATGAGTCATAACCACTCCGCGCTGGTGTGGGATGATCTCCGATAGTCTTTCAGGCTTTATATGACTTACCGTCAAGACCCTGAAGCTAGGAATTTGGCCTTTGCTTCGTTTGCTGACATTGCGTCCTCTATATCGAGACGAATGTCGTGGTTGTCTCTAGGTTGTTGGTGAACCGTCGAGGTTTGGAAGTAGGGACTTTGCCGTGGCTCTGCTGTTTGATGATGTTGCGTCTGCGGTGTCGAGACGAACGTCGGGGTGGTGACCATTCCGCACTGGTGTGAGATGATCTCCGGTTGTCTTTCAGGCTTTATATGACTTGCCGTTAAGACCCTGAAGCTAGGAATTTGGCCTTCGCTTCATTCGCTGGTATTACGTCCTCTATATCGAGACGAATGTCGCGGTTGTCTCTAGGTTGTTGGTGAATCGTCGAGGTTTGGAACTAGGGACTTTGCCGTGGCTCCGCTGTTTGATGATGTTGCATCTGCTGTATCGAGACGAATGTTGAGGTGAAGCTGGGATTTTTCCGTCGCTTCGCTTTACTGACCATGGGGTCTTTTTTTGATGCTGCATCTACATCCTGCTGGACTGCGAAGGAATGCCGTTATTGACATCTCGTCTGCTGTATCAAGAAGAATGTTGAGGTGAAGCTGGGATTTTGCAGTCGCTTCGCCTTGTTTCAACCGCAAGGTCTTTTGTTGGCGTTGTATCTGCATCTTGCTGGACTGCGAAGGAATGCTTTTGTTGATTCTTAGGCTGTAGATATTGCCGTCAAGATTTGGAACTAGGGACTATGCCGTGGCTCCATTTCATTGCGACTCTGAGGTCGGTTGTTGACGTCATGTCTGCATCTGGTTGGAGTGAGGAGAAACGCCGTTAGCGATCTCTAAGCTGTCGATATCGACATCGAGACCCTGAAGGTAGGGATCTTCTTTTGCTCCGTTTGTTGACATCATGTCTGCAATATTGCGACAAATGTCGAGGTTGTCTCTAGGTTGTCTATGAACCGTCGAGATTTGGCTTCGCTTTCTGTGGAGCCTGTTGGGAAGGTATGGTTCCCTCTTCGTTTGTGCCCCTGGATTGTATACAGGGATCGATGTGATCTCACCTATAGGGCATTCGTTTAATTAATTTTTTATACTATTATTTTATTTCCGCGATGCTCTATCATTTCAGCTTTTATATCGTGAAGGTCGCGATTGCTCAATCATTTCGGCTATTTTTCGCGGTGCCCAATCATTTCGGCTATTTATTTTATTTTTACTCGCTGCTTTTTATTGCGAGTTGCCCAATCATTTCGGCTATTTTGCATGCATACATTTTAACTTGCTGATTTTTATTGCAAGCCGCCCCATCATTTCGGCTACTTCGTATGCAAGTATGGTTCGCTGATTTTTTTTTATCGTGAGTGTGGAACTTGGAATCTGACGCCAATCACAGCATCAGCATCTCTACACCTGGAATATTGCCAGTAGCGAATCATCATTTGCCATGAAAGGGCTTGGAATTTGATACCGGTTCAGGCATTAGCATCTCTACAACTGGGATATTGCCAGGAGCGAATCATCATTTGCTTCTGTGTCACGACCCAAAAGAGCACGTGACTGGCCCTTGAACCATATGAAGTCTATAGGACCCCATCTGATCCAAGTAAGCCAAAAGCCCAGAAATCTAAAACCATTTAAAGAGTAAATAAGGAAAACTGGTTTTTAAGAAGTAAAGAAATCGTGTTTCAAAAATCCAAGTTTTTAAATTACTAAGCCGAATATGTATTTTTAAAATGTGTAACCTTTCCTGAAAATTTCGGCAGAGTTTCCTTTGTAAAAACTGGCCCCGAACGGGGTACAACAAGAATAATATATATGAAATGATAAAAGGCATCCCCAAGCGGGAGCTAGCTCTTCGTCAAATGACGGTCACAACCACGCAAGCAATAATAATATACAACGCCAAAGGGCGAGGATCAAAACCCAAAAAGAAACTCAAAACAGCCAGAAAACCGTAATACTACAAACGCGACTCTAAGGTCGAAATAATACAACACTGTTTTCTAAGTCTGAAGCAATATACAAGTTTTCGTTGATGGAATTCTAGATACAATAAACAATACAGGAACAATGGCGGTTCTGATACAAAAGAACCCACCTACCAACGCAAGTCACCCATATGGAAGCAGTGTGCCAGAAATGCCGCTATGGAATCTGTACGGCAAAAACCTGCAAGGACTGTGGCACAACGGTGGTGAGTTGCCAACTCGTGAATAGAAAATATCTACAAGCAGAGATCGAATGCATGACCCAACCTAGGTCAATACGATCAGATATAAATAAACCTCAATATGAATAAAGCTGAAGCATACTGAACTGGCAATGTAATCTCTATACATGAGTATAGTTCCAAGTGCTCATGCTAGTGCCTCAGGTAATAGCATATCATGAATGTGAGGTATGATCAACATAATCAAATCTGCATGTACGTGGATCCCGTCCACTCGTCACCCAATGACAAAACCATCATGCATGTAAATATCATCAGCATATGGATGGAAATATGAGGATATAAACCACCTGTGTCCCTCGCGACACGTCAAAATCATGGAACCGGAGTGCCCAGCATCGGCACTCGAAAACATCATGAAAACTGTGCCCAGCATCGGCACGTAAATCCTCATATATCGGGCTCCGTTAGTCCGGATCGGCCCACAGGCTCTGTCTGCGGTATCGGCCCTCGGCCCCGGCAGTACGCTATATCCATCTATCGATTTCGGTCGGTATCCTCCGGATAACCGCCAGGTCCAATAAAATCACCGGTAGGTACTCGCCACCCTGCCAAGCTCATCGTCTACTCCAAGAAAAACATTTCTTGCCCCGGGGAACCATACCAAGTCCACCATGTACCCGCAATCGGCCTCATCCGCCTCCTCGAATCGGGTTTCACATGTCGCTCTCAGCACCGAGAAAACACATGGTGGATGCACTGAAATATCATATCAAGGGTAACCGGTTTTTAAAACAATTCCATATTCTCTTTTTAAAACACCCACGGTTCCCAAAACCAGAAATATCATGGAAATAACATATCTCAATGCGTATAATCAGAAAGCATGACGTATGCGACATGTGAAGAAATGTAAGCAACATACACAGAATGCAACAGTACTACAGTGTAGTGACATGGCAATTATCGATGATGAAGTGTGTGAGCCGGCAAACAAGTGTACGTGGAATATACGCATCATCGATAATTGTGCTGGTGTCCTAGCAGCATGACTGAAATGTATCAACAATATAAGCGATGCAATGCAACAGCATGAATATGCGGAATCGAGTAATCATGCAACAGTAAAGAACCTGCCTCAATAATTATATCATGCAACCTTGCCTTTTGAAATAAGACGAATCAGGGCTTTTGGTAAAATAAGGGCTACGGTGTTTTAAGAAAAGACGCGTCGTTTGAAAATATCCGTATAAACCCTTTTTGCTCTATCTTTAAAATATCCCCGATTCGTTAGTTTTGATATAGGTATGACTCGGGTCTAGCCTAACGCCTACTAGGCGAACTACGAACCCAACAATCAAGCCAATCGAGAGGGGTATGAAAACCACCTAAATCTGAGTTGATATCACACTATCTCATCGCATGACTGGTATCACTACCATCATATCGCATCTCCAATACGAACTCTGTCATGTCGCCAAATCTCACGGTCTCAATCGCATCTCATCGACTCATCTCAATCCCACTTATCATCCTCAAAACTCGTATATGAACACATAGTCCCATACCCATGTGTAGATATACACACCATCATAAGCGCACAGATAAATGAAAGAATGCATGCAAGTATATGTGTATGTGTATGTGTATGTGTGCAACCCCTACTCTAGGGTTTCGCACTATACTAAACCAATACATTCTTATCACCAATAGTACCATTATCACCATCAATAATCCCAACAACACATAATAAATATATGTGTGTATACGTATTCGTATACATCACCACGGACTGCGGGGGTGCTATACGCCATCCACCCGACTTCTCCCCGTATATATAAATCTACTCACCGTGCTTCTCATGTGTCGGTGCCGATGTCGCCATCTTCATCTTCTTTGCCTCATATCTCGTAGGGTACCTACAAGGATATCACAAACGCTAAAGCACATGAAAATCACATCGGAAACCAAAACGGCACACGCTACGCCTATAGGTAAAAACCTATAACCTCGCATGCAAACACGATCAATATCCACTTGTCGTTGACGTCCAAACGCCACCCGATAGGAACGAAACACCGAATACCAAAATCCATACTAACACAAGTCGTAAACCATGCACCAACATAGGAAAAATCAACCCAGATTTCACCCTAGATGGAATCAGTCAAAACTAGACATACCCAGGGTCAAGAATATAGGAAATGGGGCCATGCACAAAAATCGAGGCAATTCCCTCCTGCTCTGGCCGCAATTTGCGGCCAGAAGGAATTAATTGGCGGCCTCAGTTTGGAGTTGGGGGCTAGGGTTTGGTGTGGTGGTTCCATGGTGCCTGCACATCTCACTGTCAACTCAGTTTTATTTTTGGGGTCTCGGGGTAATAGCAGATTACACAAAACACTTCCAGATTTACAGTTTTCCCCGATATCAATTCCGTAATTCCGTATTCTGGTTTCAAGTTCAGGTTCGGGTCCAAATTAGCATCACACAAGGGATTCTAAGGTCACCACAATCCTCAATTCCATCTTTGATTTCAGTTTTACCCTAAACCCTAACTTGAATTCTCTAAAGTCCACAAACAACACAATATCGATATGAAACTAGAATAGATGCACAAAGAAATGAAATACTACTCTAATAGGTGCAGAAATTACCTCCTTTTGCAACTCAAGAAAATTCTTGAGTTGCTCAAAGTTCTCCAAATCCAATCTTGCTAGGTTCAATGTGTAGCTAATGAGCTTGGGAGTAAGTTTTGTGAAGCGGGAATGGGGTTTTGGCTTTGTTTTCATGGTGGATCTAGGGTTTTAGTGAAGAGGGTGAGAGAGGGAGAGAGAGCAGCAGCAGCTCCAATAAGGGGAGGGAGAGAAAATGAGAAGGGAAATGATAGGGGGGCATGGGTCAAAAGAGGTGAAGGTTGACTTGGTCCCTTTTTCTTCTCATACTACTTTTTCTTTTCTTTTCTTCACTAAACTCTTCTCACTTGAATAGTAGACCCAAAACAAAAGCCATGGTAGAAATGCACAAGCAACACAAGTGTAGAAAATGATATGTGCACATTTTTGCACAAAAATGCTAAAAATCCAATTAGCGATTCTTAATCGCGATTAGCACTAAATTAGCATATAACTAATCTTAAAAACTTTAAAATGGCATAATTCCATAAAATACCTTATTTTAGAATTTTCCATAATTTTTCCCCATTTATTTGTATTTAATTATACCAGAATATTAAAATATTCATTAAAATAATATTAAATTATAAAATTTCCCAAAAATCATATTTTATTATTTTGGAAACGTTACAATCTACCCCCCTTAAAGAAATTCGGTCCCCGAATTTAAATTTAAACCCCCAAATATTAAAATATTGCAATACAAATTCCAAGTCATCGGGGCTCCGAAATCTGCAATACATAAAACGTATCATAGCGCAATGCATGCGCATGAGTACTGAGCAGATAACTCAAAAGCAACACTCCATCAAGCATCCCGCAATCATCGGAGTCATGGTAAAGACAAAAATGTCAAATCCAATACAAAACCAATATGATATAGATCAGAACTATACATGTAGACATCTAATCTATACATGTAAATAGCTGATGTAAATGCAAGCCCAATCTTTTTAAGTCGCTTAGCGATGCGCGTAACACTGCACAGTGGCGGACGTTTTTCACAAGAAAATCACTATATATGTATATATATATCCTTTGTTTAATAGGTACGTTCCGCCGTTTTGAAAACAATTTTGAAGGGTTTCCTTGTTTTTAAACGTTTCGTGTCATATCGAACACGTAGGTATATATATATATCGAGACCATAGCTCGCTCTTTGGAAATCCCTTCGAATTATCAATGCAAGCAAAATATATCCAGGTACTGTCCTCTGACTAGTCCTGCTCGGTACAAAACGAATATCAGATATCATAGAAATGTACTGCTCCAAAAGCAATAAATCCTAAAAATGCACATAACACCACCCTGTGCGTCTGGTGCGCACGGAAATCAAAATCCATATATGTGCCATACAGGTGCACAAAACAACATCTAGGTGCAACGGGTGTGCACGAAACATCTGTCATAGGCAACGTGTGTGCCTGACAGCCCAAACATGTGCATCTGACATGCATGAAGAATCTCGATTTAGTGCATCTGGTGTGCCCCAAAATCGTATCTCAAAACATGCGCCCAATATGCGCGAAAATCCAAATCGGTGCATCCATCGTGCACGAATGAAAATCTAAACCCTGCGCACTCAACATGTACGGAATCACAAAATCCAAGAGCAACGCCGAACATGCGTAAGTCCAGTCAAAAGCACGGAGTGCAATAATCCACATCAATATCACAATCAAAATCGACATATCGAAAGACATCAAATCGAAGTCAGGTGCAACCGTAATGCATAAAATGTAAATCCGGTGCAACAAAGGCATGATATATAAATCTGACGCGATAAACGCAAGAAACATAAAACTGGTGCGACAAACGCACGAAGTATAGAACTGGTGCATCCCATGCACAAATATCAAGCAATAACTCAAATACGTAAGCAGCAACACCAAGTGTACCCAGGTATAAAGGAAATCATAAACGTGTGCAACTGCGTGCACAAAACACACATCAATGCACTACAAGTACATATAAGCTATACCGAGTGCAAAAATCAAATCGTGTGCGTAACATATGCACAACATCAAATCAACCGTATGAAATCCATAAAGTCATAAGCAGGTGCAGCCAAGGCACGAAACGATATACAACGCGGCTCAATCAAAATCAGGTGTACCGCGATGGAAAAACTCACAACCAGTCCAGGTTCAACAAATGGCTCTGGGGTGTCGGGCGAGGACTTTCCCTCCGCTGATAGTGTGCATCAGCGTGCACAAATCAAAACACTAAAAGTGCATGAAACTATGCTGGAAACGTAAATCAAATCACCGACATAAAATAAGCATGAAATCACAATCAATACCTCAAGAGTAATAACTATGTGCAAGGTATAAATATCCAGTAGGTGCAACCATAGTGCACAAAATCAAATATCATAGAACTCGGTCACCCAAAACCAATCATGCAAATAGATCGCCCAAAATACCGAAATCCCAAAGTGACGGATACGTGATAGTCGAATCATAAAATCACAAATCATAAATACCGTCGTCGGTATATCCTTCTTCGAAGTCGAGAAGGTGCCGGTACATCCAATGCTAGCGGCGCAAGATATCTACTTGCCTTTTGCTCGCGGCTGGCGCCCTCTGCCTCTGGTTCCTGATCTTTCCTGTAGATTACCAATCTCGCAACCCATCGGCTCATCGGCCCGGTCAGGTGTGCTGACAGGGACGATTCCGTCCTGGCACTTCCCTGGTCATCTCTCGGTCAATCCTCACGACCGCTCGTAAAGCAGCACATCTCTAGCGCCGACCTCGGGTCCTCTGAATGCACATCACGCATCTGCTCCTGGTACAAATCTTATTGCAGCAGTGTATTGGAAGGAATCCCTGCTCAAGGTCTCTTCTGATTTTGCCTAGGCCAAACTGTACAGGGCTGGTACTCTGGCATAATCTTTTCTCGCTCTCTGGACATCTGCGTCTTTAGTACAACATCTCCTCGGAAGCCGGTCGCATCCTTGTGCCTCTGTATGCATATCCGACTTTTAATCTTAACGGGGTGTAGTAGTAGCTCGTCTGCTTCTCGCATGAACTTCTTGTCCCGCTTGTCTGTATCATCGACCATTTCGACATCGCGTCTCTATTTGCGCACTTCAATGCCATCGGCTACGGTCCCTCCGAAGTCTCTAACACGGACTCGAATTCACGAACTCAGTATCTTCATCACTCAGTAGGAGATATCTAGCCGAACACGTCCTCAGCGTGCATATCACATCTCTGATGTCAGCGGAGTGAAACGTCATCTCGTCGAAATCTCCTGCAAACTCTTTACTCCACCTTGCTCCAATATCGACTGATTCGGACTCATCTCATCGTGGCTACACAGACTGCGCTCCAACGGCTATGCTCGTATCTGGAGTCTCCCAAGCAGTGTCCCATCAAATGATATCCGAATGATGTCGAATCGTCCGATCGGCTCGTCAGAACCTCATAATCCCCAAGAGCTCAACATCTCGGGTACAGTTTAATAGTATCGAGTACATACCACAGCATCGGTGGTCCAGCCGTAGAAGGGCAAACCCAAGCCTCACAAATGGTGCCGCGGAACTGCCACAAACCCTAAGGTTCAAAGGCTTTCACACGGTCATTATGTCGAGTTAGGATTTCATTCTTCTAGAGGGTCCATAGAATCGCTTGCATGTCTTTCCGAATACTTTAAACTTGGAAAATGGGTTCCTGACATTCGATCGTCTCAATCGACTCTCAACGAATCAGCGTGAAGTCGCCTCTAGCTGGAATCAATCTATCTGACAGCCTCGGATCGGGGTAAGCGAACGAACCACATGTCCTAGTCATTAATCCTCAGTGACTAGCGACTCACTATCATATCTCTAAGAATATGCTCATGCTGCAGTAGCTCCAATCATCTGGGCGATATCTCATCATTTGCAGCAACAACTGGCTCAATCGTCGGTACGCTAAGCAGCGCCTCAACCATCATGAATAAGCAATATATCAACAGTCATCACATCCTGGCTGGCCTCTATCAGTGGCTCAATCCTCTGGTACCGACCGGTACATCCGAAAAATCTCGCAACAGCGATCTGTCAAACGCTCATAGTGCGGAAACACAAAATACGAAGCCTCAATGCAACCGTATGTCTCTGGAATCACGCCCCGGTCAGCCCTCGTCCCCGACGAGCTCATGCTGACACAACTCGAGCCGTAGCTCACTCTGCCCGTGCAATCGCGGCAGCAAAACCATAACCAGTATCGATGAAGGTAGATCATAGGAAGGAATATAATACGGTGCAAGGAAATGTACAACCTAAGGTTTCTTAAGCGGAGTGGCGTGTCGGAAGTATGCCGCGGAACATACCCACGGTACGTCACTCTACTTTAGTCACCTATTCCATCAACCAAGAGTCATCCTACAGGATGAAAGTTCGGGTCTAATACCACCTCGACTAAGTCTAAGTTCCGTAAGGTCAAGCCTAAGTTCCGTATATAAATAACGCCCTAGGCTCCACATAGTCAAACTCAGACTCGAACCAAGGTCAACCTAGCGCTCTGATACCAACTTTGTCGCGACCCGAAAGAGCACGTGACTGGCCCTTGAACCATATGAAGTCTATAGGACCCCATCTGATCCAAGTAAGCCAAAAGCCCAGAAATCTAAAACCATTTAAAGAGTAAATAAGGAAAACTGGTTTTTAAGAAGTAAAGAAATCGTGTTTCAAAAATCCAAGTTTTTAAATAACTAAGCCGAATATGTATTTTTAAAATGTGTAACCTTTCCTGAAAATTTCGGCAGAGTTTCCTTTGTAAAAACTGCCCCCGAACAGGGTACAACAAGAATAATATATATGAAATGATAAAAGGCATCCTCAAGCGGGAGCTAGCTCTTCGTCAAACGACGGTCACAACCACGCAAGCAATAATAAAATACAACGCCAAAGGGAAAGGGTCAGAACCCAAAAAGAAACTCAAAACACCCAGAAAACCATAATACTACAAACACGACTCTAAGGTCGAAATAATACAACACTGTTTTCTAAGTCTGAAGCAATATACAAATTTTGGTTGATGGAATTCTAGATACAATAAACAATACAGGAACAATGGCGGTTCTGATACAAAAGAACCCACCTACCAACGCAAGTCACCCATATGGAAGCAGTGTGCCAGAAATGCCGCTATGGAATCTGTACGGCAAAAACCTGCAAGGACTGTGGCACAACGGGGGTGAGTTGCCAACTCGTGAATAGAAAATATCTACAAGCAGAGATCGAATGCATGACCCAACCTAGGTCAATACGATCAGATATAAATAAACCTCAATATGAATAAAGCTGAAGCATGCTGAACTGGCAATGTAATCTCTATACATGAGTGTAGTGCCAAGTGCTCGTGCTAGTGCCTCAGGTAATAGCATATCATGAATGTGAGGTATGATCAATATAATCAAATCTGCATGTACGTGGATCCCGTCCACTCGTCACCCAATGACAAAACCATTATGCATGTAAATATCATCAGCATATGCATGGAAATATGAGGATATACACCACCTGTGTCCCTCGCGACACGTCAAAATCATGGAACCGGAGTGCCCAGCATCGGCACTCGAAAACATCATGAAAACTGTGCCCAGCATCGGCACGTAAATCCTCATATATCGGGCTCCGTCAGTCCGGATCGGCCCACAGGCTCTGTCTGCGGTATCGGCCCTCGGCCCCGGCAGTACACCATATCCATCTATCGACTCCGGTCGGTATCCTCCGGATAACCGCCAGGTCCATCAAAATCAACGGTAGGTACTCGCCACCCTGCCAGGCTCATCGTCTACTCCACGAAAAACATTTCTTGCCCCGGGGAACCATACCGGGTCCACCATGTACCCGCAATCGGCCTCATCCGCCTCCTCGAATCGGGTTTCACATGTCGCTCTCAGCACCGAGAAAACACATGGTGGACGCACTGAAATATCATATCAAGGGTAACCGGGTTTTAAAACAATTCCATATTCTCTTTTTAAAACACCCACGGTTCCCAAAACCAGAAATATCATGGAAATAACATATCTCAATGCGTATAATCAGAAAGCATGACGTATGCGACATGTGAAGAACTGTAAGCAACATACACTGAATGCAACAGTACTACAGTGTAGTGACATGGCAATTATCGATGATGAAGTGTGTGAGCCGGCAAACAAGTGTACGTGGAACATACGCATCATCGATAATTGTGCTGGTGTCCTAGCAGCATGACTGAAATGTATCAACAATATAAGCGATGCAATGCAACAGCATGAATATGCGGAATCGAGTAATCACGCAACAGTAAAGAACCTGCCTCAATAATTATATCATGCAACCTTGCCCTTTGAAATAAGACGAATCAGGGCTTTTGGTAAAATAAGGGCTACGGTGTTTTAAGAAAAGACGCGTCGTTTGAAAATATCCGTATAAACCCTTTTTGCTCTATCTTTAAAATATCCCCGATTCGTTAGTTTTGAAATAGGTATGACTCGGGTCTAGCCTAACGCCTACTAGGTGAACTACGAACCCAACAATCAAGCCAATCAAGAGGGGTATGAAAACCACCTAAATCTGAGTTGATATCACACTATCTCATCGCATGACAGGTATCACTACCATCATATCGCATCTCCAATACGAACTCTGTCATGTCGCCAAATCTCACGGTCTCAATCGCATCTCATCGACTCATCTCAATCCCACGTAAAATCCTCAAAACTCGTATATGAACACATAGTCCCATACCCATGTGTAGATATACACACCATCATAAGCGCACAGATAAATGAAAGAATGCATGCAAGTATATGTGTATGTGTATGTGTATGTGTGCAACCCCTACTCTAGGGTTTCGCACTATACTAAACCAATACATTCTTATCACCAATAGTACCATTATCACCATCAATAATCCCAACAACACATAATAAATATATGTGTGTATACGTATTCGTATACATCACCACGGACTGCGGGGGTGCTATACGCCATCCACCAGACTTCTCCCCGTAGATATAAATCTACTCACCTTGCTTCTCATGTGTCGGTGCCGATGTCGCCATCTTCATCTTCTTTGCCTCACATCTCGTAGGGTACCTACAAGGATATCACAAACGCTAAAGCACATGAAAATCACATCGGAAACCAAAACGGCACACGCTACGCCTATAGGTAAAAACCTATAACCTCGCATGCAAACACGATCAATATCCACTTGTCGTTGACGTCCAAACGCCACCCGACAGGAATGAAACACCAAATACCAAAATCCATACTAACACAAGTCGTAAACCATGCACCAACATAGGAAAAATCAACCCAGATTTCACCCTAGATGGAATCAGTCAAAACTAGACATACCCAGGGTCAAGAATATAGGAAATGGGGCCATGCACAAAAATCGAGGCAATTCCCTCCTGCTCTGGCCGCAATTTGCGGCCAGAAGGAATTAATTGGCGGCCTCAGTTTGGAGTTGGGGGCTAGGGTTTGGTGTGGTGGTTCCATGGTGCCTGCACATCTCACTGTCAACTCAGTTTTATTTTTGGGGTCTCGGGGTAATAGCAGATTAGACAAAACACTTCCAGATTTACAGTTTTCCCCGATATCGATTCCGTAATTCCGTATTCTGGTTTCAAGTTCAGGTTCGGGTCCAAATTAGCATCACACAAGGGATTCTAAGGTCACCACAATCCTCAATTGCATCTTTGATTTCAGTTTTACCCTAAACCCTAACTTGAATTCTCTAAAGTCCACAAACAACACAATATCGATATGAAACTAGAATAGATGCACAAGGAAATGAAATACTACTCTAATAGGTGCAGAAATTACCTCCTTTGGCAACTCAAGAAAATTCTTGAGTTGCTCAAAGTTCTCCAAATCCAATCTTGCAAGGTTCAATGTGTAGCTAGTGAGCTTGGGAGTAAGTTTTGTGAAGTGGGAATGGGGTTTTGGCTTTGTTTTCATGGTGGATCTAGGGTTTTAGTGAAGAGGGTGAGAGAGGGAGAGAGAGCAGCAGCAGCTCCAACAAGGGGAGGGAGAGAAAATAAGAAGGGAAATGATGGGGCGGCATGGGTCAAAAGAGGTGAAGGTTGACTTGGTCTCTTTCTCTCTCTCATACTACTTTTTCTTTTCTTTTCTTAACTAAACTCTTCTCACTTGAATAGTAGACCCAAAAGAAAAGCCATGGTAGAAATGCACAAGCAACACAAGTGTAGAAAATGATATGTGCACATTTTTGCACAAAAATGCTAAAAATCCAATTAGTGATTCTTAATCGCGATTAGCACTAAATTAGCATATAACTAATCTTAAAAACTTTAAAATGGCATAATTTCATAAAATACCCTATTTTATAATTTTCCATAATTTTTCCCCATTTATTTGTATTTAATTATACCAGAATATTAAAATATTCATTAAAATAATATTAAATTATAAAATTTCCCAAAAATCATATTTTATTATTTTGGAAACGTTACACTCTGTCGATGTCGAACAAAGGTGGCTTAGTAAACAGGGTTAAGATCCTGTCGACTAAGGCTTTTGGCTTCATGAGCCGTAAGGGTCTCACAAAGGTATTTCTCCCTACGAGTCATGAGGATCTCGTAGGTATGTTTTCTCCTTAGGAATCGTGAGGATTCCTAAGTGTATGTTCCCCTGTAAGTCGTAAGGATCTTACAAAAGGGTCTTCTCCTTATAAGTCGAGGGTTGTTCACCATATGGATATATCCCTAGTCACGGGTGGGACTTGGTTAGGGAAATGTTTATTCGCGCCCGTGGATTGTATACAAGGGTCAGTATTGAGCCACTTGTAGGGCCGTATCGAAGGTTTTGGGAGTTTCTTAAGAACAGGTTCAGGTCTCTGTAACTTAAGACTTTCAAATCTTATAAGCCGTGAGGGTCCCATAAGAGAGTTCTCCTTACGAGTCGTGAGGATCTCGCAATTGTAATTTCTCCTTAGGACTCGTGAGGATCCCTAAGTGTGTTGCTCCCTTGTGAGTCGTAAGGATCTCACGCGGGTGGTTCCTCCTTACAAAGTCGAGAGGACCATGTAAGTGTCTTTTAACGAGGCTGCGCTCTTTCGGGTTTTCACAAACACTCGCCGGTAGCCCTGCTGTTTTTACTCACGGAGCCCTTTCGGGTTTTCATCCGTGCCCATTTTGCTTATGGACATACCGTCTTCTCTTTTTCTTCTTTTTTTTATTATTCTTTTTTTTTCTAATGAGGTCGCGCCCTTTCGGGTTTTCACGAACACTCGCAGGTAGCCCTGCTGTTTTTACTCACGGAGCCCTTTCGGGTTTTCATCCGTACCCATTTTGCTTATGGACATTTATTTTATTTTTTTTATTCCCTTTTTTTTATCTCGTCAGCCTGAGGATGCTGCGGTAGTAGTTTAAAGACGTTCCGGTCGTCAGTCGGTTTTAGGACGTAGCGGTCCGTCATTAGTTTAAGGACGTTTCGGTACGCCGTCGCTGTATTTGAGGCGAATCTCTAGTTTTCTGACTTTTCGGTCTACGGGGTGTTCCTTATGAATTAGCACGATGCCCCTGGCATGTCCGTATTTCTCGGAGCATGTGGTTGTAGCGGGCTCACCTACCAGTTTTCGGACAACGCGAACTTGCCCTGTTGGTATTGGTCTTCAACCCAGTTTTTGAAGACGAAGCAATTTTCGATCGGATGACTTACTGCTCTATGGTAGGGGCAATAATTGAGATTGTTGATATTGCCTGGCCGTAACGGACGTTTTGGACTCGGCAGATTGATGAGTCTGTCGCGCACTGCCAGCTCGAACAGTCTCCATGTTTTATCTTGAGGAAACGAGTAAGGACGTCCTAGCCTCTCCTCGAGAGATATGCGTGGACGCATATTGTTTTGACGAACAACCGGTCTAGGGCCACTCGATTGTTGTTGAGTGTTGGAGACGAAGGTCGTTTTTCCCTTTCCTTTATCCTTTTTGTTCGCTCCGTTGTTTGTGGGTCCGAGATCCTCTCCGGATATCGTGCAATTGAGCGGCTGAATGTTCTCGCAACTCCTCAATCTTTCAGAGATGGACTCCTTGAAGAGAGGGTTGAAGGCTATTTTTGTTAGGTTTACCTAGCACCTCATGAAGGGTATGCAAGCATCACATGTCTTAAAATTAAATTTTTTAAGGTGCTAAGTGAACATGCGAAGAATCATCACTAGAATTTTAGGGTTTCTAAAACAACATATCATCACAAGTAGATAAAGCTAAGGTTTTGAGAGTACAACCTTTATAGCTCCCTACGCTAGACTCCTCAGCTACTTGGGGTTTGGAAAAGGTCCGCTTGAACTCCTCTAGGTCCACGATGATCCACCCGGAGTCCGCTTTGTCCAAGCTTGAAACATTACAAGATCAAGAAAAGAAAATGAAAGCTAACACTCTTCACAAGTGGGCAAGACTAGTGTAGAATGGTGTTGTGGTTGGTTTTCTCACTTCAAAATCCTAACTTGTTTACTCTTTTTCTTACTTGAAAGAACTAGAGAGCAAGAGAGAAAGGAGGAAGAAGATGATGGCTTTCTAAGCTCAAAGATAATGATAAGCTTGCAAATAAAAATGAGAAAATGAAAATATATATATTTTCACTCTCTCATCTTTAACCATGATTGTAAAATATCTTAGATATTTTGTTTGGAAAAGAAATGACCATAGAAATTAGATCATGGTTAGTCCAAGGGTTAAGGCAAGGTCAAAGCAATAAACCATGAAACAATTTCCATTTCAATTATCTTTTTCCAAATAAATAATATCCATAAAATATTTTACAAAGGTGTGAGTCTTATATTGCCACCATCTACTATATAATCAACCATGATAACCTTTATGTATGGATGTATGTGTGCATGCACATCCTATGTGCATGAATGAGAATGAATGAGAATGAGTGCATACATGCATGCATAAAGACAAGAAAGGATTTCAAGTGAGAAACTAATGGTTAAATGATAAATCAACACTTGATTTATCAACCCGGTCATATCACATACAACCCGACAAAAAGCAAGCCGCCGGATTAATATACGGTATCTCATACGCGCATTTTAAACGGGCCCACGCACATATCGCATATGCGCACCACAACTTTTCGCCTGGACTAGGTAACTCCTTTGTGGGACTCTAAGACTCGTCAATACACCGGCAGTGGGTGATGATCATATCAAGCACCCCCAAGCCGCAAGCAGTCAGCTAAACGTAACGGCCACCCGGGTATTGAGCGATCAGAAGAAAACAAGCGAACCTGCTACAACTCCCGTCGAGCCAACCGGCAACACTACCGTACAGTCCGGTCTCTTCGTCAGATATGCTGCATATCGAGTCTAGGGATGGTAACGTCGACCCCAATAAATCAATAAGTCATGCCGATGAAAGGACTATAACAGATCGAGAAAATACTGATAACACTTATCAGCAAATCTCAACTGCCCTGGCCAGGGACTTACTGATATAGCCAGTCGAGCACAGCACAGCATCAACTCCCAATACCGGGAGAGAAGAAACCCCTCCTATCGCTCATCGCCTTCGTGTGTCTCGGGACTGTACCCAACGGCCACCTGTTTGCACGACTCAGTAGAGCCGTGGTAGGGTGGTAATCAAAGTATAGTGGGAGAACACACAAGACTCTATGACGATCTCGGCTCTACAGACTAATCTGCACCAGTGTCACCTGAGAACTGCTATCCGACGATAGATATAATTCCATATAGGAGTTCTCGGCGATTCCGTCCAGTGTACCCAGTCACCACTGAGCACCCGTATACGATCTCGATGTCAAACATCGATGAATGTAGGAACATCCATCGCCCATCATATGGGTCCAGTATCATATACACTAGTCTACTCTGGTATATCGATGCCCCGTCTCAATACACCTATGACTAGGGATATTTCAGGATATGCTTATAAACTACAGATGTCCCACTAGTATGATCTCTATCATAATCACTGTAGTCAAGCCAATATCCTCAGGGCTTTATCAACATGTGTGAATGAGTAAAAGCATGATCAAATCAACATGTCAGATAAAGAAAAACCAGATAGCATACTATCATGTCGAGCAAGAATGTACACTGAATATATATATATATATATATATATATATATATATGTATAAATACATCCACTATCACATAATGGCCTCTAGGGCATACATATATCCATAAATCTCCCACTTGCACTAAGGCCAGTTATTGGCGTATCTCATACCCAACATCTCAAAAAGTCGCTCATGCTGTGGCTGAGGGAGTGTTGGATATTGTGCCCTCAAAGTCAATTATTGGATCACAGGTACGTGATTGCAATGATTGAGGAGGACCTATACCGGTAGGACAGTCTTACTCGAGATGATAGTATGCTATCTGGTTTACCTTTATCAGTCGTGTATAGGTTCAGGTGACTGATCACGTTTACACTTTGATAGAGCCCTTAGGATCTTGTTGACTACCAACAGTATGAGGGTGATCATATACGTGAGAGTTGGGTGGTCTATAAGCATATCCTTAATAGTGGTCCCTAGTCGTGGGAGTTTCGAGACAGGGCATCGATACTCCGGAGAAGAATAGTGTATACAGTCGAGACCCCGACGAGGGGCTGTGGCCGGTCTCACAAGCCACTGGTGTCAATTGGATCACCTAAGATGTATACAGGTGCTCATTGGGTTATGAGTACACCGGACAGGACTCACCGGGAACCTGCTAGTTGGTATTATACATATCGTCAGATAGCAGTTCCCTAGTGACATGTGTACAGGTTAGTTCATCGACCTGAGGTCGTCATTTTTCTCGTGTGAGTTCCCACTGTGCTTTGATTTCTACCCCACCATGGCTCAAAGGAGTCGTGCAAACAGGTAGTTTTTTGGTACAGTCCTGAGCCACATGGAGGCACGTGAGCGGATCGGCAGGGGATTCGTCTCACCCGGTATTGGGGGTGGAGGTCGCGCTGTGTCTAGGAAAGCCATTACACCAAGTCCTTGGCCAAGGCAGGTGAGATTTACTGGTAGGTACTCCGGTAGTTTCTGAGGGTGTTCAAGGCTTGTCTCCGACACGACTTATACAGCTATTAGGGGTCTGACGTTACTAGCCCCGTAGGCAGGATATGCGATACTCATAGACGAACGGACCGGACTGTATATACATTGTCACTGTTAGGCACAGTAGGGTTTCTGGATGAGTTCGCTCATCAGCCTCCCTTGAGGTCAGTCCATGGGCAGCCGTTACGCATAGCTAGTGCCGCTGACGGCTTGTGATTAAACCCACTGCCAGGTTACTGACGAGTCATTAGAGTCCCCCACAGACAGTTTCCCAAGTTCGGGCGAAACGTTGTTGAGGCCGTATGGTTTTATGGCAGGGTTCGGAAATTGCACGTGCATTTACGCACGTGTCATATTTCGGGCAGATAATACTGGTGGGCTTTGGTTTAAGCTGGATCCATGTATTATACAGAGTAGATATAATATCTTTGTCTCAGTTGCATTTGTATTCGGTTGTAATACAAATGCGGGTATATTTATACAGTTATGGGGTTATCCTGAAATTCGTTTCGGGATCACTTTTGGAAGTTGCCAGTTTC
Organism: Agapanthus africanus; assembly: GCA_030015575.1. Classification (NCBI taxonomy): domain Eukaryota; kingdom Viridiplantae; phylum Streptophyta; class Magnoliopsida; order Asparagales; family Amaryllidaceae; genus Agapanthus; species Agapanthus africanus. Next base: position 412,849,999 of record JASDDO010000001.1, read on the forward strand.
CAGTTTTCTATCAGCCGTATTTAACATTCGGTTAAATACGGATTTATCTTTTCTTTGGATAAGTGTGTATGCTTCTAGAAGGTTCTAGAAGTGGTGATTAGGCTTGTGACTCATTTGTTCATTAATGGTGCTTTAATGGTGCATTTATTGTGTTCATACTTTGTGTTCACACTAGATATTTCTCTTATTGTCACCTCCTCCCTCCTACACTCACCCCCCCACCTCCTTATATATGGCCGGCCCCCTCCTCTCTCTCACACACTTGTTTTTTGATTCATTTGGTTAAAAGATTATGATAGTTTTCGGTGTATGGAAATTTCATAGTTCATATTATTCCATCACCCGACTCAAATGGCAACTTCATTAACCGTTCGTCCATGGCTTTGGACGAAGCGAGAAAAAGTGTTCTACTCATTCTCTACATCAATCTTGGTCGTCTCTTTTAGCAAACTTGACGACCGAGTTGCCTTGAGTCAGAGGCGGGAGCCCGTTTAAAGATCCTATGACGTGGTGCCACCTGGACGAGGAGATTGGAGATCGACCAGATCGGAGAAGCCGCAACGGAGCGTGGGATGATGGTTAAAGAACGAAGGACTCGGATCGTTCGGTATAACCTTTCTTCCCTCTTTGTAGATTGTTAGTTTAGCGTTAATGGCAGATCCGGGTTATAGTATGTGATAGCGCCAGTTATAAAAGTTTTTGTTCCGCATTTTGACGTCTGAAAGACAGCCGGGGCGCTACCGTAGACTTACATGGTATCAGAGCCACGCCATTAAGCTTTACTAACTTGTGCTAACGCGTTTAAAAGATCGATCGAACCGATTTTCGAAAATCGCAATTTTCAAGTATAAAGTTTCTGTTAATTTTCAAACTGGTCTAAAAATCATTTTGACCATACCAGAAAATCAAGCAGGGTTTTTTAGGAATACTGCAGAAATTCGACCAATTGATATCACTGTTCCGCCGCGGATCCGTGGCCCAAGCTAGGGTTTGGCCGTGGATCCGCCGCAGGAAAGTGAGATCAATTAGTCAATTTTCCACAGTGGATTCTATGTTGGAAATTGTGGTTTCTGGAACTGTTCATTTGGGCCCAGTGTTTTTTACTGTACAGCAGATTTGCGTAGGGCCCACTTCGGGAAATTTTGTCAATCGAAATTTAAACGTGTTAGTTTACAGTACTTACATTATATCTCCGACCGTGAATGTCATTTGATCGGTAAACCGCGTCTCATTGCTATAGTTCTTTTAGACGGGTTTGCGAACGTGACATTCGCGTTGATGTTCTGTGTTGTGCTGTGATGTTGCGGATTTGTCGTGGTGGATAGCAGTGTGCAATGGTAGTGCAGTTTGAGTTTATTTGTATATTTGATATTGCGGGGCGAGCATCCAACATGTGGACTGCAGTCAATGCCTGTTTGTATAATATTCTTTTGGGGCACGACCGGGTTGAGGTCGATGTACCCGTTATACATATTTTTCATTTCTGTACTAGGTTTTACCCCGCGACGGAGTGCACGGATAGCCGGGTTCTGGAGGGCAACGGGTCCGCATCTCTTGGCTTTGAGAGGCAGAGGGGCCTCACTCTAGAATTGGCAGACTATTCGCTGCACTCGTAGGGGGTACAAGTTGACCCAAGGAGGGGTGCTCATGTTACCGGATTCCGTGAAGTGCAGGGTGGTCCATTCACTTTGCTGTAGGGGGTTGCCTCGCTTCAGGTTTTGGCGGGTAACTTACCGCACCCGTAGGGGTCTAGGTTTCATTGCACAGGCTATCCACATGACAGGGGAACGTCGGGTTTCAGCAGCGGCTCTGTGAAACCCGGGGATCCCAGATTATCTGTATTGTTCTGTGATTCTTATTACTTTTCTGTAATGTTGCATATTATCACGCCTGGAGTGATTATTGTATATTGGTATATATACTATTAGATGTTATATATGTTTTACACCCGCGCTAGTTGAGTCCCCGCTCTGTCGTTAGTTAAGTAACCTAACGGGTGATGACGGGACCCAGTGATGAATGCGGATGGCATATACGTACATTTTATTTTCGTTCTTTTCTGGTGTGATTAATTGATGGGACTACGTTGATTCTGATCAATGCAAAGTAAAACAAACCTGTTTGGATGTTGTTGGAACAATTTTAAAAGGTGTTATTACAAAGACGTTTCCTTTTGTTTTGCACAGTGGTATTCGGTTGGAATATCCTGCACCTCATTCGACGGGGCAAGGGCCGATATCCCTTCACCGGGACTAACCCCTTGGGCAGAAGTTTGCGTCAGGGTAATAACTTCACTATAGTCGATTACATGTTGCTTTGCATCGCGGTATTCAGTGGAATATCCTGCACCTCATTCCACGAGGAAAGAGCCGAGATCCCTTCACCGGGAGTGACCTCTTTAGCAAAGGTTTTCGCCACTATATTTTATAAAAAGCTATCAGGTTCCTTCAACGAGATCAAATTCATTACGTTAAAGGTTTTTCGCCAAAAACTAGCCGTAGCCCTCCGTCATTTCATATGAATGGTCAGTAGTATTCAAGCTATGTTGGTCTGGCCCTTAGCTAGGACATAGTAATTGGTAGCTGCTGGGGTGTTCATATGTTGCATAGATAGATGCGTTGGTTTGGGACAGTCGTACAGCCTTGTTGGCCCTTAGTCAAGGGCGAGTATGGATGGGTTCAAATTAACAAGATAATGATGGGAAGAACTTGACATGTGACTTATGATGGGTTGGCCCTTAGTCACGATCATAAGAGCATGGGGTAAAAATCACATCAGGAGTTTCTAAAGAAATTGAAACTTGCCAGGCATGCGCATACCTTCTGGAGTGTGATAAAGTAAGTGGATTCCGTCACGTTATTATGCGATGAGATTTGGATCCCGATTCCCACTGATGAGTTGGTTTACTCTTCGGGTGATCCCGATTGATTCTTCTTTCAGGTTTGGGGGAGAATTTGACAGTACAGTGGGAGGTTTCCGGATTAGATAAAGTGATAACCATTCTGATCTAGGTTAGAGTGCACGCAGAGTGTTTCTTTTCTCTCTCTCTCTTTGGCACCGACCTTTGACCGACCCTAGACTATGACTCAGGGACCAAGTTGACCGAACCTTCTTAAAATACTGACTTTTGGATTGTCTGAGTTGCATAAGTCATTGCCACTCCTTCTTTTACCCTTTGCATTTCTCAGAACACCCCGTATTACTACGGACATCCACTTCCATTGGACAGATCCATCGTATGGTTATATACGAACTCGAAGGGACTCCTTCGAGGATGGATCAAGGTTCAGGAGAAATAGAATTGGTTTATTCAGTTGTCTTTTATTATCACCTTCTCTCAGGTTGCGAGGGCTCCTTGGTTTAGGAGAGTACAACTATTACGCTTATTGGATAGTTTTCTTCCAAACCATAGGCAGGTACCGAAAGGTAAGGAATGAAGAAAACCAATTAGCCTAAGTAGGGTGTACAGAAGGTAATATGTAAAGGCAAAATAAAGGGATTAGAAAGAGGGCAAAGTAAGTTGCGACTGTTATCATTCACGACCAAACCGCGTACTTCATCGCCACTCCTATTTCACATTTAAAAGAATAAGGTATTATTCAGTTGTCTTTTATCATCACCTTCTCTCAGTTGCGAGTACTCCTTGGTTTAGGAGGGTACACATATTATGCTTACTGGATAGTCATCTTCCAAACCATAGGCTGGTGCCGAACGGTAGGGAAAGAAGAAAACCATTTAACCTAACAATGGTGTACAGAAGGTAACGACTAAAGACAAATAAAGGTATTTGGAGAGATGGCAAAGAAATATACGGTTAGAGTCATGAATTGGATTATGGAAGAGGCATTACTATGAATACCAGGATACCCCAACGAAACATTTTCATGTTTCAGTGCATTGTTAATGGAAAACTGTTTTCCCGATTAGATACTTACTCCAGGGTGTGTATTCACCAGGTTTCATTCTCACATCTGTATGGTTTTACAGATGATGAGTGGGAGGAAGTTATTGGGAATTAGGTGATCATCCTCATTATATCGAAATTCGTTGTAATTGGTGATATTTGAGGAAATCGCCTGGGTACAGTTTTCAACCTACGACGCACGGGTTTTGAGTTATTCAACTCAGTGGACTTATATAGAGTATTGTATGTTGTCCAGTGTCCATCAGGACAAAAAGGTAGGTCCTCGTACTATGTTCTGTTTACTTATGACTTCTCTAGTTTTTAGACAAATGTTTCATAGAAATACAAGGTCTAAGTTTTGAGAAGTTGTGGGTATAAGAATAAAGTAGAGAACCAGATGTCGTAAGTATCGGGATTCTTCAAAGAGATCGAAGATGTAGATACTTGTGAATGGTATTCAGATGATAGTAAAAGTTTTGAGAAACTTGTTTCTCTTTCGGGTTACTCATAATTGGATGGATTCCTAAGTTGAATAATGCTGATTAGCCTCTCTCCATTAAAGTTGATATGCACTGGAGACAGCTGCATGATTAGAATCTGGTTCCAATTAAATAAGTGCCAAAGTTTCTATATTGGATATAGAATGGTTCGTATCTTAACGATGTTAAGGTAAGGGGAGTTGTCCGGCGTATGCTTAAAACCAGACTCTGGATAACTCAGGGCACGTTTCTGTAATGGCTGTTTGTGGGTTGGCCCAGGCTATGACGAGGGTTGACTTTCTACCATCTGGGAGATCAATAGTGATATTGTTCTTGACTCGCCACAGTTTTAGTAAAATGGATTTTTTCAGAAAACAGTAGTGGGAGTATGGTAGAACTGGAAGTGATTCCAGAACCGCAAACGATTACGAAAAATTTAATAGGACCTACAGATTCAATCAGGTTTGACATTCCATTAGCCACTCCGCAGATTTGGTGGGTAACCTCAGACACCCGAGAGGTACTTCGGTAGCCTCAAGGACGGTGACAGGGAGGTTCTTATCTACCCAGACTTGACACTACTGTTGTTCCAGGCTATGAGACCCGGTAGGAGGGTTGTTGTGGTCAGTGGGAGCAGCGGAAGCATAGTGGGCAAGTAGCTTATGTCTATTTATAGACTAGAGCAGTTATAGCGGAGATTGATCATCTAATTTTGATGTGACAGTCATGGGTTTGACTTCATCAGAATAAAGGATGGATCTGTTAAGAAGGTAGTAGGGTGTGATGTCCTGGTATTTGGATGACATACACAGATTAGGAAGTAAAATTCCTATACTACGATCGGTTGTACTTTGGTCGTCACACAGTTGTTTCTCCAGACAGGATATGGATATAATATCTGACATTCTGGTTTCTAGATCTATGGTTTTAGATCTGGATTTAGGTAGTTTCCCAATGTGGGTACTTTGACAGTATTCTAATGGTTTTTAGAATAGATGACTCCTGGCATGGTGGTGTACCTGCAGGTGATGGAGTCACCCTCTCTATAGGTGTCTTACAGACTAAAGGGGAGAGGGATGTGCATGATTGGCAGATCACTTGCTTAAGCAATTGAGTCAATCATGAGATGTCAAGTACTACACCAAGTGTTGTTTTTGCACTAGATGTAATAAGTTTGTATTAATCCAATCCTGGAGAAACATAAGGAAGCAGTTTTAGAACATAAGTGAATGTTCTACGGAGTTAATGACGGCAGCCTCCTTCGGGAGACAGTTATCATTCCAGGCTTCAAAGGTGACATGGATGACAGAGTGATTGTCAGAGTTATAGTTTTCCCTCTGACAAAGAGGGACAGTATTATGGACAGGTGGTCCAAGAGGATACTGTGGGAGGCATGGTGCAGGATACTGATTAGGTTCAGTTATCGATACAGTCTAAGAAGTTTGGATTTGGAGTTCATTTATGAACTAGGTCCCATCAGATATCCAGACATATTCTAAGACAGGTATTACTCAATTCGGGAGATGGCTTTCTCCGCGAACTTGAGATTAATAGAGACATAAAAAGAAACATCCGGGCGGATCCACTCACTGAGGCTATTTCTCGAACACAATAGTTTTACAAACGGGGTTTGTGAAACTGATTAGTAGAGGAGTTGGGTGTTGGTCTCACACGGGCTGTGAGTACGCGACATCGCAATAATTAGCCTTAAGTGCAAGTGAGAAATTGTTGGATATAGTGACCTCAAAGTCAATTATTGGATCGCAGGTACGTGATTGCAATGATTAAGGAGGACCTATACCGGTAGGACAGTCTTATTCGAGATGATAGTATGCTATCTGGTTTACCTTTATCAGTCGTGTATAGGTTCAGGTGACTGATCACGTTTACACTTTGATAGAGCCCTTAGGATCTTGCTTGACTACCAACAGTATGAGGGCGATCATATACGTGAGAGTTGGGTGGTCTATAAGCATATCCTTAATAGTGGTCCCTAGTCGTGGGAGTTTCGAGACAGGGCATCGATGCTTCGGAGTAGACTAGTGTATACAGTAGAGACCCCGACGAGGGGCGGTGGCCGGTCTCACAAGCCACTGGTATCAGTTGGATCACCTAAGATGTATACAGGTGCTCATTGGGTTATGAGTACACCGGACATGACTCGCCGGGAACCTGCTAGTTGGTATTATACATATCGTCAGATAGCAGTTCCCTGGTGACATGTGTACAGGTTAGTTCATCGACCTGAGGTCGTCATTTGTCTCGTGTGAGTTCCCACTGTGCTTTGATTTCTACCCTACGACGGCTCAAAAGAGTCGTGCAAACAGGTAGTTTTTGGGTACAGTCCCGAGCCACATGGTGGCACGTGAGCAGATCGGCAGGGGATTCGTCTCTCCCGTTATTGGGGATGGAGGTCGCGCTGTGTCTAGGAAAGCCATTACACCAAGTCCTTGGCCAAGGCAGGTGAGATTTACTGGTAGGTACTCCGGTAGTTTCTCAGGGTGTTCAGGGCTTGTCTTCGACACGACTTATACAGCTATTGGGGGTCTAACGTTACTAGCCCCCTAGGCAGGATATGCGATACTCATAGACGAATGGACCGGACTGTATATACATTGTCACTGTTAGGCTCAGTAGGGTTTCTGGATGAGTTCGCTCATCAGCCTCCCTTGAGGTCAGTCCATGGGCAGCCGTTACGCATAGCTAGTGCCGCTGACGGCTTGTGGTTAAACCCACTGCCAGGGTACTGACGAGTAATTAGAGTCCCCCACAGACAGTTTCCCAAGTTCGGGCGAAACGTTGTAGAGGCCGTATGGTTTTATGGCAGGGTTCGGAAATTGCACGTGCGTTTACGCACGTGTCATATTTCGGGCAAATAATACTGGTGGGCTTTGGTTTAAGCCGGATCCATGTATTATACAGAGTAGATATAATATCTTTGTCTCAGTTGCATTTGTATTCGGTTGTAATACAAATGCGGGTATATTTATACAGTTACGGGGTTATCCTGAAATTCATTTCGGGATCACTTTTGGAAGTTGCCAGTTTCCATTTTTCTATCAGCCGTATTTAACATTCGGTTAAATACGGATTTATCTTTTCTTTGGATAAGTGTGGATGCTTCTAGAAGGTTCTAGAAGAGCTGATTAGGCTTGTGACTCATTTGTTCATTAATGGTGCTTTAATGGTGCATTTATTGTGTTCATACTTTGTGTTCACACTAGATATTTCTCTTATTGTCACCTCCCCCCTCCTACACTCACCCCCCCCACCTCTTTATATATGGCCGGCCCCCTCGTCTCTCTCACACACTTGTTTTTTGATTCATTTAGTTAAAGATTATGATAGTTTTCGGTGTATGGAAATTTCATAGTTCATATTATTCCATCACCCGACTCAAATGGCAAATTCATTAACCATTCGTCCATGGCTTTGGACGAAGCGAGACAAAGTGTTCCACTCATTCTCTACATCAATCTTAGTCGTCTCTTTTAGCAAACTTGACGACCGAGTTGCCTCGAGTCAGAGGCGGGAGCCCGTTTAAAGATCCGATGACGTGGTGCCACCTGGACGAGGAGATCGGAGATCGACGAGATCGGAGCAGCCGCAACGGAGCGTGGGATGATGGTTAAAGAATGAAGGACTCGGATCGTTCGGTATAACCTTTCTTCCCTCTTTGTAGATTGTTAGTTTAGCGTTAATGGCAGATCCGGGTTATAGTATGCGATAGCGCCAGTTATAAAAGTTTTTATTCCGCATTTTGGCGTCTGAAAGACAGCCGGGGCGCTACCGTAGACTTACAGGGAGGGCCTTGGTGGATGGATCCGCGGCGTTATTCCTTGTGTCTACTCTCTTAATCTCGATCTCGCGGCGATCTACAATCTCCCGGATCAAATGAAAGCGCCTCAGGATGTGTCTGGATCGCTGATGGGACCTGGGCTCCTTGGCTAATGCCATAGCCCCATTATTATCACAATACAATGGTATTGGATCAATAATGGTTGGAACTACTCCTAGCGCCGAGATGAACTTCCTCATCCAAACGGCTTCCTTGGCGGCATCATTCGCAGCAATGTACTCAGCCTCCATCGTAGAGTCTGCAACGGTATCCTGGTTGGAACTCTTCCAACTTACTGTCCCTCCATTGAGGGTAAATACAAACCCTGAGATAGATTTGTTGTCGTCCTTATCGCTCTGGAAGCTCGAATCGGTAAAGGCATCCATTTGGAGATCTCCATTACCATACACCAAGAACAATTCTTTAGTCCTTCGCAAGTACTTAAGAATATTCTTCACAGCTATCCAGTGATTCTCCCCTGGGTTGGATTGATACCTACTTAGAACACTAAGTGCATAAGCTACATCTGGGCGTGTACATAACATCGCATACATTATAGATCCTACTGCCGAAGCATTGGGTATAATGCTCATGCGAGCTCTCTCTTCATCGGTCTTTGGGCAAGATTCCTTGGAGAGAGTGACCCCATATCAAGCGGGTAAGGCACCCCGCTTGGAGTCTTCCATACTAAACCTTTTTAGGATGGTGTTAATGTACCTGGTTGGGACAATACCAACAACCTCTTGGATCTATCCCTATAGATCCTAATGCCCAGGATATATGTGGCATCACCCAGGTCCTTCATAGAGAACCTTAGTGATAAGAAAGATTTGACCGACTGTAGCATAGGAATGTCATTTCCTATCAGAACAATGTCATCCACGTACAATACGAGGAATGTGACAGCTCTCCCTACAGTCTTCTTATAAACACAAGGTTCATCTGGATTTTTGATGAAATCAAACTCTTTGATAACATCATCGAAACAGATGTTCCAACTCCGTGATGCCTGCTTTAACCCATATATGGATTTAAGCAATCTACATGCTTTCCCGCTGCTCCCACTGTCAATGAAGCCTTCCGGCTGATCCATATAAACGCATTCTTCTAAATCTCCATTTAGAAATGCCGTTTTAACATCCATCTGCCATATTTCATAGTCGTAGTGAGCAGCAATAGCAAGTAGGATCCGAATGGATTTAAGCATGGTTACGGGCGAAAAAGTCTCATCATAGTCCAAACCTGGTCTTTGACAAAAACCTTTCGCCACAAGTCTTGCCTTATAGGTCTCTACCTGCCCATCTACACCAATCTTTCTTTTAAAGATCCATTTGCACCCCACAGGTTTTACCCCAGGGGGTACAACGTCCAAAGTCCATACTTTGTTGGTGTACATAGACTCCATTTCGGATCTCATGGCATCCAGCCACTTCACAGAGTCACCACTCATGATAGCTTGCTGAAAACTGGTAGGATCATCATCCTCTATGATGCAGTCTTCTCTGTCACCATCAATGAGGAAACCGTAGTACCTCTCCGGTGGGCGAGAAGTCCTATCAGACCTACGGAGTGGCCGAGGTTCCTCAGTTTCTATTGCAACAGCCGGTTCAACCAAGTCGTCATTTGTAGTTTGTGTCTCTAGAACCTCTTCTAGATCCACCACCTTGCCATCATCTTTATCTGTGAAAAACTCTTTTTCTAAGAATGTGGCATACTGAGAAACAAACACCTTTTGTTCCTCCTTGTGGTAGAATAGATATCCATAAGAGTTCTTTGGATATCCCACAAAGTTACACATGACCGACCGTGTCTCGAGTTTGTCCGGATTCTGCTTTTTAACATAGGCCGGGCAACCCCAAATCTTAATTCTCTTAAGAGATGGTCTCTTCCCATGCCATATCTCATATGGTGTGGTAGATACGGTTTTGGTTGGAACCCTGTTCAAAAGAAACGCTGCAGTCTCCAATACATGCCGCCAAAATGAGACAGGTAACTCAGCATCACTCATCATGGATCAGACCATATCTAATAGGGTCCTATTCCGTCGTTCAGACACACCGTTGTGCTGTGGTGTGTAAGGAGGAGTGAGCTGAGAGAGAATCCTATTCTCTTTTAGGATGTTTGCAAATTCTATACTGAGGTATTCCCCACCTCAATCTGATCGAAGCATTTTGATACTCAAGCCGGTTTTTTTTTCTACTTCTTGTTTATATTCAGTGAATTTCTCGAAAGCTTCAGATTTGTGCTTTAATAAAAATACATGACCGAATCTTGAGAAATCGTCAGTGAAAGTAATGAAGTAAGAAAAACCGCCTCTAGCTTATGTAGTCATTGGCCCACATACATCACTATGTATGAGTCCTAGGAGCTCGGTAGCTCATTCTCCGTGTCCGGTAAACGGAGTTTTGGTCATTTTACCCTTGATACAAGGCTGGCAAGTCGCATAAGATTTATATTCAAAAGGGTTTAAATATCCATCTTTGTGTAACTTGTTTATTCTTGTTTCGTTAATATGACCAAGTCTACAGTGCCAAAGAAAAGCTTCATTTATTTCTGAAAGTTTTCTTTTATTAGTGTGTTGTATGCTGAAAACTGTGTGTTGATTTAGGACGTATATTCCGTTATTAAGTGTACCATACCTAACCAACATTTGATTCAGGTGAATGTTCATAACATTGTTCTGCAATACAAAATTATATCCTTCATTGTCTAACAAAGAAACAGATATTATATTACAAAGCATACTTGGTACAAAATAACATGGGTTCAAAACCAATATACACCCAGATGGCAACCCCAAGTGATACTCTCCCACTGCGACTGTATGTACATTGGAACCATTTCGAATGCGGAGAGTATGGTAACCTGTCTTCAAAACCTTGCTATTTCTCAGCCCCTGCATAGAATTGCAAATGTGAGAACCTGAACGGGTATCTAATACCCAGGAAGCAGAGTTTATTGAAAAACAGTTTTCTGTCACAAACACGCCTGAAGCGGAAGCATCCCCATGCTTCTTCTTGAGATTCAAGTACTCTGTACAGTTGCGCTTCCAATGTCCTGTTTTGTGGCAATGAAAACATTCCCCTTTCCCCGAGTCTCCAGCTTTGGACTTTTCCTTTCCCTTCACCTTTTTAACTCCCCCCTTAGGATTGGTGGGCTTCTTCTTTTTCTTTCCCTTGGCGTTAGCCTTTGGGCGAGAAGAGGAAGATTGTCCAACAGTCATAACGGGAGTTTTCACTGATTTCAGTGTGCTCTCTGCACTCCTTAACATATTAAGGAGTTCAGGTAGTTCCCTCTCCATGTTGTGCATGTTGAAGTTAACTATGAATTGAGCAAAGGTGGAGGGGAGGGACTGCAGAATAATATATGTATATTGTTCATTGTCCATCGTCCATCCAAGGTCCTCAAGCTCTTCTATGAGAGCTATCATCTTCAGAACATGGTCTCCTACCGGTGTGCCAGGGGCCATTCGCATCTGAAACAATTTCTTTGATGCTTCGTATCGCAATACGCGGGATTGCTCTCCATACAACTCCTTTGTATGGAGAAATATGGTTTGAATGCCCATATTCTTGTGCTGCTTTTGATGTGTGTTGTCCATCGATGCAAGCGCGAGGCATTTGGCCGTGGCACAGTCAGCGTCCCATGTCTTGCGGACTTCAATGTCCGCAACTGAGGATTTTGGACCTGGGACGGGCGGGGCTGAAGCCATGAGGACATATGATACTTTATCATAAGTCAAGGCTATTTTCAGATTCCTTAGCCAGTCTTTATAATTGGTCCCATTCAGTTTGTTTTTATCTTGTAGAAGCTTGAGTCCAGTCATTGGTATCTGCCATTAAGAGAGAGAAAACAATACACTCAGCGAAAACTCTTGCAAAGATCAGATTTGTTATTATCTTGTCTAATCGATGTGTTCCACTGCTTCAATCAAGTTTTTCTTTCAAACCTTAAAAAAAAACTAGACAGGATTAATTACAGTCTAAAACTTCGCTAACCGTTCAGCCAGGCCAGTGTCGGTACTTGAGGGAGGTTCCCCGTGCTTTCACACGGATCTAATTCAAGTAAATCTCGTTTTCCCAGAGGCGTAGCCCCGTTAACACCTTTCTAAACACCTAATGAGTTAGCAAATTGTAAACTGCAAAACTCTCCTGGGAGAAACTATTTCCCACAGTGGGATCGGGACCCAACCATCATATGGAAGGTATGCAATCTCATTGCAAATCTCAACACTTGAAATTCCCGATGTGATTTTTACCCCTAGTACTTATGACCTTAACTATAGTCAACAAATCATAAGTACCAGTCAAGTTCTACCCATCATTTCTTGATCAATTAGATCCACCCATATAACCCTTAACTATGGTCAACAAAGTCGTATGAATGTCCTAATTAATCTGCATCATATGCAGTGTAGGAAGACATCACTTAGCTACCGTACACTACGCCTTAACTAAAGTCAACAAACGTAGCACGAATACTAAGTACTCTACTTCCTAAAATGATGGAGGGTTGCGAATGATTTTTAAGAAAATCTTTAACGCATTGAACTTGATATCGTCGTAGAATCAAATGGTTTTCAAAAGGAATGGCTTGTGCTCCGCAGCTTTGAAATATAGCTTTTTTCATAAAGAGCCGAGTGGTTTTCAAATCCGATTCTATAACATCTTTTTAGGTTTATTTTCTTTACATTAATCATATTAATGTAATCCCATCATTTAAGTCCTTAAGCCAATCACAGAAAAGAAACGAAAATACAACGTACGCTTATACCATTCGCATTCGCCACAATATTCCGTTATGCACCGTTAGGTTACTTAACTAACGGCATAGCGGGATGGGACTAGCACGGGTGTAAAACATAAGCAACGTCTACTATATATCTCATATATAATATATCATTCGTCTCAGATATCACAGAACACAGGCACCAGAAACATATATATAATGTGGGATATACTAGGACGTCCGTATTTAGTATTTAGCCAACAATAGAAAATACGGATTCCACAGTCGCGATGAATAGCCAAGCCCACACCCCTAGACCCCTACGAGAGCGGCAAGCGACCCTACCAATCCTGGAGTTTAGGAGACCCGGTCTCGACTCCTCGAGATGGCCTCCCACTGAACCCCAGAACCCGGTCACTTGTGCTCCCCTCCTTGGGTCTATCCTAATGCGGAAAAGTAAATAATATACAACACTAGTGGAATCAACCTCAACCCGGAAGTACCCCAAATAAAAGAATATTACATTACATTTGAATTTTACATGAATGAAAAATAAAACTCTCATCTCACATAAAACCCCCCAGCTATTCAATCGCGACAATCCTGCACATCATATCTCAGCAACACATAATATCATATATCATCAACATAAGTAAGTATGCGTACCCCGATTGTCGTTGATGTATAGCAACGAAACCGTCGACATACTACACTTACGGTCACAGAAAAGAAAGTGTAAAACTATAATATTTGGAATCCACATTCTCTTTAGACATCGTAAATGCGAAATATCACATACTTCGTATTTCATGCCTAACGATATGAATTCCACATATTGTATCACATTCCAGATAAATAGACAGTATTAAAGTTTTCGAACGAATAATCAAATACCCAAAAATTCCCTAAAGCTCAACACTTGAGCGGAGTTCAAAAAACCCGGAATGTGTCACAGGTAGGGTTTACCTAGCACCTCATGAAGGGTTTGCAAGCATCACATGTCTCAAAATTAAATTTTTAAGGTCCTAAGTGAACATGCAAAGAATCATCACTAGAATTTTAGGGTTTCTAAAACAACATATCATCACAGGTAGATAAAGCTAGGGTTTTGAGAGTACAACCTTTGTAGCTCCCTACGCTAGACTCCTCGGCTACTTGGGGTTTGGAAAAGTTCCGCTTGAACTCCTCTAGGTCCACGATGATCCACCCGGAGTCCGCTTTGTCCAAGCTTGAAAATTTACAAGACCAAGAGAAGAAAATGAAAGCTAACACTCTTCATAAGTGGGCAAGACTAGTGTAGAATGGTGTTGTGGTTGGTTTTCTCACTTCAAAATCCTAACTTGTTTACTCTTTTGCTTACTTGAAAGAACGAGAGAGCAAGAGAGAAAGGAGGAAGAAGATGATGGCTTTCTAAGCTCAAAGATAATGATAAGCTTGCAAATAAAAATGAGAAAATGAAAATATATATATTTTCACTCTCTCTTCTTTAACAATGGTTGTAAAATACCTTAGATATTTTGTTTGGAAAAGAAATGACCATAGAAATTTGATCATGGTTGGTCTAAGGGTTAAGGCAAGGTTAAAGCAATAAACCATGAAACAATTTCCATTTCAATTATCTTTTTCCATATAAATAATATCCAAAAAATATTTTACAAAGGTGTGAGTCTTATATTGCCACCATCTACTATATAATCAACCATGATAACCTTTATGTATGCATGTATGTGTGCATGCACATCCTATGTGCATGAATGAGAATGAATGAGAATGAGTGAATACATGCATGCATAAAGACAAGAAAGGATTTCAAGTAAGAAACTAATGGTTAAATGATAAATCAACACTTGATTTATCAACCCAGTCATATCATATACGACCCGACCAAAAGCAAGACGCCCGATTAATATACGGTATCTCATACGCGCATTTTAACCGGGCCCACGCACATATCGCATATGCGCACCACAACTTTTCGCCTGGACTAGGTAACTCCTTTGTGGGACTCTAAGACTCGTCAATACGCCGGCAGTGGGTGATGATCATATCAAGCACCCCCAAGCCGCAAGCGGTCAGCTAAACGTAACGGCCACCCGGGTATTGAGCGATCAGAAGAAAACAAGCGAACCTGCTACAACTCCCGTCGAGCCAACCGGCAACACTACCGTACAGTCCGGTCTCTTCATCAGATATGCTGCATATCGAGTCTAGGGATGGTAATGTCGACCCCAATAACTCAATAAGTCGTGCCGATGAAAGGTGTATAACAGATCGAGAAACTACTGATAACACTTATCAGCAAATCTCAACAGCCCTGGCCAGGGACTTACTGATATAGCCAGTCGAGCACAGCACAACATCAACTCCCAATACCGGGAGAGACGAAACCCCTCCTATCGCTCATCGCCTTCATGTGTCTCGGGACTGTGTAAGTCCATGCTACCTCTCCCGGTACTTTCGGGCATGCGGAATTTGATAAAAAACGATTTTCTTAGAGGTGGTAACATGGACTTAAAACCCGGATCTTTGTTAAACATCTAACTAACAACCTAACTACGAGTTGCTAACTACTCGGTTAGGGGGTTATACCTTTCTTTTTCTCGAACTCCTTCGTCTTCAAGTTTCGATGGTCATCCGAATCGGCTTCTCCCCGTCGTCTCCTTGCGCCGAAGATAGATCCACCTGAAAGCTTCAACCTTTGGCTCCTTCTTTGAACTTTGAAGAAACTAGTTCACTCGGTTTGCTAAACCTTGTGAACTAGAGTGAGTAGAGAAGAGTTTGTATGGGATTTTATCTATGGTTCTTGGTTCTCAACTCATGAGACAAGTGAACCATAGAATCAAGAGAGGGAGAGCAAGAGGAGGAAGATGAGAGCTCAAGAACAAGAGAGAGAATGAGCATGAAAGAATGAGAGAAGACTTTTCTCATTTGGCTCTCATAATCCAAAACAATCATAACACCTCATATCAATCAAGTATAATGTGATGGTTTAAGCAACCATAGCCATATCATTTCATGCACTCATTTTGCACAAAACAGCAAGCAAGCAAAAGTCTTTGCCATGAAATGATAGCTATAGTTATCATGATGGTCAACTAGTCAAGCCTAGTCAACCGGTCAACAAAGTCAACAAGTCAACAAAAGTCAACAAGTCAACAAAGTCAATCCCTCAGCAACCATGTCACCATAATACTTAATTAATATAATTGTTAATCGCATATCATATTCTCATTAGGGTTGAGCAAAAAGTCAATAGTCAACTGTCAACGGTCAACAACCCTAATGAGAATTCTCTGCCTCTGTCTCTCCGTCAACTGTGCATACACACCCGCATCCGCGTTCCGAGGAACACGAATGCATACTGGATAAAACCAATCCCAAAAGGTACACTAGGATCTGGCTTAAACCAAAGCCCGCTAGTGTGAACTGTCCGGACACTGTACGTGCACAAGTGCACGGATGTGACCGAACCCTGTCGCAAAACCATGCGACCTGTCGCAAAACCATGCGACCTGTCGCAAAACCATGCGACATCTACTCTTTTGCCTAAAGGCGAATAGCTTTCTGTGTGGGACTCTAAAGACTCGACACTACGCTGGCAGTGGGTTTAACCACAGACCGCAAGCGGCACTAGCTGTGCGTAACGGTCCCCAGGTAGATGCCGACAAGAAGACTGACGAGGCGAAACCCATCTGAACTCCTATTGAGCCTGAATGTGACATTCTCCGTACAGTCCGGTCTGTTCCTCTGATACATCGCATGGCGGGCCTAGGGGGCGGTAAACGTCGGTCCCCCAATAGCGGTCCCCCAATAGCGGTACAAGTCGTGTCGGAGTGAAGCCCAAAACACCCTGAGATAACACTGGAAGCCTACCAGTATATCTCGTTTTCCCTGGCCAGGGACTACTCGTGTAATGGCTCTCCTAGACACAGCGCGATGTCAACCCCCAATACCGGGAGAGACGAATCCTGTCTAACCGTCACTGCCTCCAAGTGCTTCAGGACTGCACCCAACTACCACCTGTTTGCACGACTCCTTTGAGCCGTGGTAGGATAGTAATCAAAGTACAGTGGGAACACACTCGAGGCGAAGTGACAGTGTCAAGTCAGCGGACTAAGCTGTACTGATGTCACCTGGGAACTGATAACTGACGATAGGCATAATACCAACTAGTCAGTTCCCGACGAGTCCTGTCCAGTGTACTCGTAACCCAACGAGCACCCGCATACTATCTCAAGTACGACGTACCGACGGCTGTGGGACAGACCGTCTCCCATACTGGGATGAGAAGCGCATGCGCTAGTCTACTACGGAGTATCGATGCCCTGTCTCGATAGTCCTGCGACCAGGGACCTGCATAAGGATGTGCTTATAGATTACCCAGCCCCACTAGTGTGACTGCCATCACAACGCTGGTAATCAAGCAAAGATCCTAAGGGCTACACTAATGTATATAGGCGATATACTAAAATAAACACATGTACACATTGAAGTAGAAACAAACCAAGTAGCATACTACTATTTTGAGCAAGATTGTATATACAAGGTGAATATCCCAAGCTTCCATTAAGTAATATACAAACTAGTATGATACAGTAATGGCCTATAGGGCATATACACTAACAATCTCCCACTTGCACTAAGGCCATGTACTGGCATATCGAAGACCTATCATCTCGATCAGCCGCTCGAACTGAGTCTGGGGCAAGGCCTTGGTGAATGGATCTGCAGTGTTATCTTCTGAAGCGACTCTCCGAACCTCGATCTCCTGGCGATCCACGATCTCCCTGATCAGGTGATACCGCCTCAAGATGTGTCTGGATCTCTGATGGAACCTGGGTTCCTTCGCTAAAGCTATAGCCCCGTTGTTGTCGCAATACAGAGGTATTGGATCAACAATGGACGGAACCACCTGAAGCTCTTTCAAGAACTTCCTCATCCAGACAGCCTCTTTTGCGGCATCAGATGCAGCGATGTATTCCGCTTCCATCGTCGAGTCTGCAACGGTTTCCTGTTTGGAACTCTTCCAACACACCGCCCCTCCATTGAGGGTAAAGACAAAACCCGACATGGACTTGGAATCATCCTTGTCACTCTGGAAGCTGGAGTCAGCAAAGGCCTCGATCTGGAGGTCTTTTCCGCCATACACCAAGAACATCTCCTTAGTCCTTCTGAGGTACTTGAGAATGTTCTTTACTGCTATCCAGTGTTTCTCCCCAGGGTTTGACTGATACCGGCTTACCACACTCAGTGCATAAGTGTCACGACCCGAAAGTACGGAACGTGACCGGCACTTAGATGACGAAGCGTCTAGAGGCGCCACGTGACCTAAGTAAGCCGAAGCCCAGAGATCTAAACCATAAAAGAAGAAAAAGAAGAAAAGAAAAGAAAACAAGTAAGAAAAAACATCAGCAAATTTTACCAAAAATTTCGGCAGAGTCTCCTCTGTAAAAACTGGCCCCCAAACGGGTACAACAAGTATATTGAGAATAAACAATAAAAAGCATCCCCAAACGGGAGCTAGCATCAACGCCAACAGATGGAAAAAACCACAGCAAGCACAATAATATACAACGCCAATAGGCGAGGCTCAAAACTCAAAAGAAAACAAAACCACCAGATCTGAATAACACATGCGCGACTCTAAGGTCGAAATAAACAACTGGTCCAATAAACTTATCAAGTAATACAAATATGGTTGATGGAGCTTACTAGATACAAATGAATGAATAAAAGTACAATGGTGGTTCGGATACAAGTGAACCAACCTACCGTGCCAATCGCCCTGAAGAAAAGATGTGCCAACAAGCTGCCACGGGAAACCTGTACATCGAACCTGTAAAGAATTTGGCACAACGGGGGTGAGTTGCCAACTCGTGAGTAGAAGACATCTACGAAAAGAAATCGAATGCACGACGCTATCCTAGGTCATAATAATACACTACTATATCCCAAACATCTAGTAATAGCAGGGTAATACTACGTGTAAGTGCAAATACTCCGTGTCGTGTCAGTGCCTCATATAGTACTAAGTCATATGAAATGAAATGCATGCACCATGAATGTAAAGTCACAAATCCTGAAATCCAGATATATATGTATGAGAACCTTTAGCCGTTATCATAGTAAAGTGTGTATAAGCATCTGAAATCTCAACAATGAAATCCATGGAAATCCGTGTCAAGCATCGACACAACACATGTAACCTCAAGTATCAATATGTCGGGCTCCGTCAGTCCGGATCGGCCCATATCATCAAATCCCACGACAACGGTCGGTATCCTCCGGATATCCGCCGCGCCAGACATCACCGGTAGGTGGCCTTCCCCTGCCAGGCTCATCGTCTACAACTCGATCTTCTTGCCCCGGGGTACCATACCGGGCCCACCATGTACCCGAGACGGTTCATCCACTCCTCGAATCGGGTCTCGAAATCCATCAGAAAACATGAAATAATCATGGTGGACGACACATACATCATGAGAAAACCGCATCTTATTTTAAAAAAAGAGAAGAGGAGAGAGAGAGAAGTTTTTATATATTTTTGCGGTTTTCCCCAAAAATCCAGAAATCTCATAGAAATCCAAATCTCAAAATCATGAGTACTATATGATAAGTGTCGGCATATGCCCATAATACTGCATGATAACACGAAAATATGAATGCATGAATGTCTAAGTAATGAATGTCATGTCTTATACTTAACATCAGAGAGTGATCACAATACTACATCGGTTTAGTTGTTAACTGATTCTATCAATAAAAGATAATATGATCTAAAGTGTACGTGACATAGCAATTACCGATGATGATGTGTGTGAGCCGGCAAATAAGTGTGCATGGAACATGCGCATCATCGGTATTAGTGCTGGTGTCCTAACAGGTAAAGTTTATACTGATTATAGTAACATATAAAAGAACATGCACCATGATGATTACAGTATGAATGTAAATACAGATGTGCATTATCCACTCCTCTGCGAGATACGAGTACAACTACCACTATGTGAGTCGAACCTAAACCAGTGTCCATCTAACATCCTAAGGAATTAAACCTAATAGACTAGTCAGTAAGAAACTAGAGTCTACCTAAGGTCTTAATCAATATCTCTAATAGTCGGCGATCCCGCCTCAATAGCGTCACGTACGTAGTACGGCTTCCTCGAATCAAGAGTGCGGATCAATCATCAAATCTAAGCCTCGTACGGTAAAATCCATCGTACGGCATCCCAATATCGGGGTACGGTCAAGTATCTCCTAGGTGTCTCCTCATTCGTATAATGTCATCATCAGCACATCTCATGATCAAGGTGTTAAACTGTGATCGCATACATCAATCATATATCATTGCCATCATGATAAGCATCATTAGTTTATCCTCAGAAATATCATGTCGTAATCAAGTTATACATATATCATATCGTGATCAGTCACCAGTTACAGTCCGGGTACTATTCTAGCGTCCCATGTACATCAATATCACCACCACTCTTTATAATTTATAAATGCATGTTCATTATCTCATTCTCTAATGATCCGCTAACACTTTATTACGACTGTATAGTCAAGAATCACGGCATCAAGCCCAGTTATACTGTTTCATCATACCTCGGATATCATATCACATCAATGAATCCTATATACGTGTGGTGTATATATATACACCTATACCTAGTTTTATATATATACACACATATACGTATACGCCAAGTCAAGTTTTAGTGTGTGCGTGTATGTTTCTATCAGAAACCTACGAACCTTTCCCAAAGTATTCATCCTCAGGTATGGTTTTCCTAAATCAGTCTAGTCCCGCCTAGGGTCATTACTAGGGTCCTTCTCGGTAAGAATCTAGGGTCACATCGGGTTTCCTAATGTCACTAAGTACTATTCCTATTCTACGTTGCGTGGGTGCTAAACGCCATCCACCCGACTTCCCCCCATAGATATACATCTACTCACCTGGTCCATGTCTGCCGAAGACAGTGTCGCCATCCTCCTCTTCATCGCCCGCAGTCTACGTGAGGGGTACCTAGACGCAAACATTTAAATAGCATCGTAAACTGAATCACATACAAAAGTCAAACGATACAAAGAACAAGCATAGGTTAAAACCTATGTCCCGTCCACGCAAAAGAACCAAATACCGCTCGATATCGGCGTACAAACTCCGATGGATCGAGATAACATCATCAAACAACTTGTAGTTTAAAAACACATTACTTATACCATAAAACACGATTAAATCCATCGAAACCCTAAAATCTATCAAACTGTCCAATTTCGCAAAAACCCGAAAATGCCAATATACCGTTTTTCATCAAAACTTGACATTTAAATGAAACTAATGGTCATAAAACTCATTAAATAGCATTACTAGACTATACAAACCATTACTATATTTTTATTACACAAATTTATATAAATTTGAAATTTCTAGTTTACAACATTTAACAATTTTCAATATTTTCCAAGCAAAATACCACAATTCCACCTCAAAACATGATTTTGCATAAATTAATAACTTAAACCACAATTTATGATGATAATGATATAATGAAACCAATATTATATTTTAAATCCCTTTTATTTAGAATTTTCCAAAATCTAGTTAATAAAATAATAGCATTTTATTATTATTTTCCAATTATCAATTGAATCTAGTGATCAAACTAAGTTTTTCTTCCCATTAACATGTTAATATGCTCACTAAAACTACAATCTAATGATAGAAATCTTAATTGGAATTTTATATTACCCATAAACATATTTTATAAAAAACTAGTTAGCTAAAAAGTATAATTAAATCAATTTTAGGTTAACAATTTACAACATATCATCCCTATAAGAATTTCCACTTCTAAATATGTTAAACTAGTGATTATAACCCTCATTAATTAATAAAAATCACAACTTGATTTTTCAAACCCTAACTTGAATTTTAAAAGTAGTAAATAGAATTAATAGATTAAATCTAATTAAACTTTAAAAGAAATATCTAATAGAAATAAAATAAAAGAGAAGGATTTATACCTCCACAACCTCATGTCCAAACTTGAAAATGACCCTCAAAAATACATGCTTTCCCACTCCAAATTCCATGTAAAGAAGAGTAGAGAATAAAGGGTATGAAAATATATATGATTTTGTGGAATTTTAATTGAATTTTTGATGTATTTTTAATGATTTTTGAATAAAAATGAGGTGGAAAATGGGGGGGGGGGGCTGCCATGGATGAGTTGTGGCCGGCCATGGGGAGGGAGAAAGAGAAAAGAGTGAAGAAAAGTGTGGAAGTTTCAAGAAAGAATCATCATTTAAAGTCTTTTCATGGTTTAATTAATTAATTATTTATTTATTTACTATAGCAACTCAAGAAAGCTCTAGAAATTAGGAAAAATTTGCAAATAATTTTTTCATGATACACACTAAATTCTAATATGCCATGGTTCATTTTTACAAATTAAAACCATTTAAATTTGTAATTTACACTAATTTAGTGTAAAAATAAAGCTTATGTTAATATTTAAAATAATTAATTTAGGAAAAATATTTTATTAAACCAAAAATTTATAAGTGGCTAAATAAACACTATTTACTAGTAATTTCATAATTAAAATAGATATTTTTAAATTTATAGTGAAAAACAATCACGGTTTGGTTTTACGAAAAATACATTTTACTTTACCGAAAATCCTAAAATTCACTTAAACACTTTTATTCATTTAATTATTTATTTTATTATTTTTAAAATGTTACAATATTCCCCCCTTTAAGAAATTCGGTCCCCGAATTTAAATTAACACTCCCCTTCCAAATACTAAAACATTTAGCAAAATACTCAAATCGTCGGGGCTCCGAAATCATTAATACATAACGAAAATCAACTCCGTCAAGCATGACGCAATCATCGGAGTTATGGCGAGAATAAAATATCAAAACCCAATATGAAAACCAACATAATATACATCAATCTACAACTTATATATAGTGTGCATCATAGTGAAACTGTACAAGTATCTGGATAAGGAAATATACAAAAACCCCTTTTGAAAATTGCCGTGTGATGCACGTGTCACGGCATAAGTAGCGGGCGTTTATTTTAAAAAAAAATAACTATATATATATATATCGTTTATTTAACATACACGTCCCGCCTGGTTACTAAATCAATAATAATAATTAGGAAAACATACTGCTCAAACTAAAATCAATCCCAATCACATCAATAAAATGTCATGTGCGTCCGGTGCGCACTGAAATCGAAACCAATTACAGATACCATGAATACCTACAAAACAAAACTAAGTGCAACAGGTGTGCACCAAAAATATCTGTCAAGTGCAACGGGCGTGCACGACACAATATCAGGTGCATCTAATCTGCACAAAACCCCGATTTAGTGCATCTGGTGTGCACAAAATCGCATCAAGTGCGCCAAGTATGCGCAAGAATCCTGATCTGGTGCACATGGAGCACGAAAACATACATCGAATATCAAACTCGAATCACAGTACGAAAATGGATAAAAACTATGTCGAACCATATATCAAAATCATGTGTAACCCATATGCACGAAATCAAATCAAAATCTCAAAATATATAAAACCAAATCAAGTGTACTGGGTGCGTACTAAACCACATCAATACAACTGATATATGAAACACAATAGAATGAAGGTACACACATGAAATACCAATCGTAGAACAAAGTCCTCAAAATACCAAAATCCAATCAATGAAAATATGAAATTCAAATCACTAAATCACAATCGTAAACACTATCGTCAATGTGCGCCTCTTTCCTCTGATGTCGGCTGCTTTAAACTCGCCTCTTCGTAGCTATGCAGACTGCGCTACCAACGGCAACACTCATATCTAGAGTCTCCCATGTAATCGATCCCTTCACTTGATATCCGGACTACATTAAACTTCTCGATCGATCCATCAAAATCCCATAATTCCCCGAGAGCTCAACACTCAAGTACAGTTTAAAAATATCCGGTACATACCCCAGCATCGATGATCCAGCTGTAGAAGGGCAACCCCAAGCCTCACTAATGGCACAGCGGAACTGCCGTAAACCCTAAGGTTCAAGGGCGTTCTCGTCGTCATTATGTCGAGTTAGGGTTTCATTCTTCTAGAGGGTCCATCGAAATACCTGCATGTTCTTCCGAATACTTTAAACTTAGGAAAATGGTTTTCTGATAATCGTTCGAACCCTTTAACTTCATCCGGACGGCATGTGAATACCCTTCGCCCGCACGCTAAGCAATGCTTCAATTCTCAAGAATAACCAATACTCTAATGGTTATCGCATTCGAGCCGCAGCTTCCTCTGCCTGTGCGCCCGTAGTAACAGAACCACCCTCCGACATCGACGAAGATAGATCAAGGAACGAATGAAATACGGTGCAAACAAATGTACATCCTAAGGCTCCTTAAGCAGAGTAGCGTATCGTAAGTATGCCGCGGACCATACCCACGGTACGTTACTCTACCTAACTCGCCTACGCCATCAACCAAGGGTCACCTAGACTTATACAAGGTTAAACCTAGCGCTCTGATACCAACTTTGTCACGACCCGAAAGTACGGAACGTGACCGGCACTTAGATGACGAAGCGTCTAGAGGCGCCACGTGACCTAAGTAAGCCGAAGCCCAGAGATCTAAACCATAAAAGAAGAAAAAGAAGAAAAGAAAAGAAAACAAGTAAAAAAAAACATCAGCAAATTTTACCAAAAATTTCGGCAGAGTCTCCTCTGTAAAAACTGGCCCCCAAACGGGTACAACAAGTATAATGAGAATAAACAATAAAAAGCATCCCCAAACGGGAGCTAGCATCAACGCCAACAGGCGGAAAAAACCACAGCAAGCACAATAATATACAACGCCAATAGGCGATGCTCAAAACTCAAAAGAAAACAAAACCACCAGATCTGAATAACACATGCGCGACTCTAAGGTCGAAATAAACAACTGGTCCAATAAACTTATCAAGTAATACAAATATGGTTGATGGAGCTTACTAGATACAAATGAATGAATAAAAGTACAATGGTGGTTCGGATACAAGTGAACCAACCTACCGTGCCAATCGCCCTGAAGAAAAGATGTGCCAACAAGCTGCCACGGGAAACCTGTACATCGAACCTGTAAAGAATTTGGCACAACGGGGGTGAGTTGCCAACTCGTGAGTAGAAGACATCTACGAAAAGAAATCGAATGCACGACGCTATCCTAGGTCATAATAATACACTACTATATCCCAAACATCTAGTAATAGCAGGGTAATACTACGTGTAAGTGCAAATACTCCGTGTCGTGTCAGTGCCTCATATAGTACTAAGTCATATGAAATGAAATGCATGCACCATGAATGTAAAGTCACAAATCCTGAAATCCAGATATATATGTATGAGAACCTTTAGCCGTTATCATAGTAAAGTGTGTATAAGCATCTGAAATCTCAACAATGAAATCCATGGAAATCTGTGTCAAGCATCGACACAACACATGTAACCTCAAGTATCAATATGTCGGGCTCCGTCAGTCCGGATCGGCCCATATCATCAAATCCCACGACAACGGTCGGTATCCTCCGGATATCCGCCGCGCCAGACATCACCGGTAGGTGGCCTTCCCCTGCCAGGCTCATCGTCTACAACTCGATCTTCTTGCCCCGGGGTACCATACCGGGCCCACCATGTACCCGAGACGGTTCATCCACTCCTCGAATCGGGTCTCGAAATCCATCAGAAAACATGAAATAATCATGGTGGACGACACATACATCATGAGAAAACCGCATCTTATTTTAAAAAAAGAGAAGAGGAGAGAGAGAGAAGTTTTTATATATTTTTGCGGTTTTCCCCAAAAATCCAGAAATCTCATAGAAATCCAAATCTCAAAATCATGAGTACTATATGATAAGTGTCGGCATATGCCCATAATACTGCATGATAACACGAAAATATGAATGCATGAATGTCTAAGTAATGAATGTCATGTCTTATACTTAACATCAGAGAGTGATCACAATACTACATCGGTTTAGTTGTTAACTGATTCTATCAATAAAAGATAATATGATCTAAAGTGTACGTGACATAGCAATTACCGATGATGATGTGTGTGAGCCGGCAAATAAGTGTGCATGGAACATGCGCATCATCGGTATTAGTGCTGGTGTCCTAACAGGTAAAGTTTATACTGATTATAGTAACATATAAAAGAACATGCACCATGATGATTACAGTATGAATGTAAATACAGATGTGCATTATCCACTCCTCTGCGAGATACGAGTACAACTACCACTATGTGAGTCGAACCTAAACCAGTGTCCATCTAACATCCTAAGGAATTAAACCTAATAGACTAGTCAGTAAGAAACTAGAGTCTACCTAAGGTCTTAATCAATATCTCTAATAGTCGGCGATCCCGCCTCAATAGCGTCACGTACGTAGTACGGCTTCCTCGAATCAAGAGTGCGGATCAATCATCAAATCTAAGCCTCGTACGGTAAAATCCATCGTACGGCATCCCAATATCGGGGTACGGTCAAGTATCTCCTAGGTGTCTCCTCATTCGTATAATGTCATCATCAGCACATCTCATGATCAAGGTGTTAAACTGTGATCGCATACATCAATCATATATCATTGCCATCATGATAAGCATCATTAGTTTATCCTCAGAAATATCATGTCGTAATCAAGTTATACATATATCATATCGTGATCAGTCACCAGTTACAGTCCGGGTACTATTCTAGCGTCCCATGTACATCAATATCACCACCACTCTTTATAATTTATAAATGCATGTTCATTATCTCATTCTCTAATGATCCGCTAACACTTTATTACGACTGTATAGTCAAGAATCACGGCATCAAGCCCAGTTATACTGTTTCATCATACCTCGGATATCATATCACATCAATGAATCCTATATACGTGTGGTGTATATATATACACCTATACCTAGTTTTATATATATACACACATATACGTATACGCCAAGTCAAGTTTTAGTGTGTGCGTGTATGTTTCTATCAGAAACCTACGAACCTTTCCCAAAGTATTCATCCTCAGGTATGGTTTTCCTAAATCAGTCTAGTCCCGCCTAGGGTCATTACTAGGGTCCTTCTCGGTAAGAATCTAGGGTCACATCGGGTTTCCTAATGTCACTAAGTACTATTCCTATTCTACGTTGCGTGGGTGCTAAACGCCATCCACCCGACTTCCCCCCGTAGATATACATCTACTCACCTGGTCCATGTCTGCCGAAGACAGTGTCGCCATCCTCCTCTTCATCGCCCGCAGTCTACGTGAGGGGTACCTAGACGCAAACATTTAAATAGCATCGTAAACTGAATTACATACAAAAGTCAAACGATACAAAGAACAAGCATAGGTTAAAACCTATGTCCCGTCCACGCAAAAGAACCAAATACCGCTCGATATCGGCGTACAAACTCCGATGGATCGAGATAACATCATCAAACAACTTGTAGTTTAAAAACACATTACTTATACCATAAAACACGATTAAATCCATCGAAACCCTAAAATCTATCAAACTGTCCAATTTCGCAAAAACCCGAAAATGCCAATATACCGTTTTTCATCAAAACTTGACATTTAAATGAAACTAATGGTCATAAAACTCATTAAATAGCATTACTAGACTATACAAACCATTACTATATTTTTATTACACAAATTTATATAAATTTGAAATTTCTAGTTTACAACATTTAACAATTTTCAACATTTTCCAAGCAAAATACCACAATTCCACCTCAAAACATGATTTTGCATAAATTAATAACTTAAACCACAATTTATGATGATAATGATATAATGAAACCAATATTATATTTTAAATCCCTTTTATTTAGAATTTTCCAAAATCTAGTTAATAAAATAATAGCATTTTATTATTATTTTCCAATTATCAATTGAATCTAGTGATCAAACTAAGTTTTTCTTCCCATTAACATGTTAATATGCTCACTAAAACTACAATCTAATGATAGAAATCTTAATTGGAATTTTATATTACCCATAAACATATTTTATAAAAAACTAGTTAGCTAAAAAGTATAATTAAATCAATTTTAGGTTAACAATTTACAACATATCATCCCTATAAGAATTTCCACTTCTAAATATGTTAAACTAGTGATTATAACCCTCATTAATTAATAAAAATCACAACTTGATTTTTCAAACCCTAACTTGAATTTTAAAAGTAGTAAATAGAATTAATAGATTAAATCTAATTAAACTTTAAAAGAAATATCTAATAGAAATAAAATAAAAGAGAAGGATTTATACCTCCACAACCTCATGTCCAAACTTGAAAATGACCCTCAAAAATACATGCTTTCCCACTCCAAATTCCATGTAAAGAAGAGTAGAGAATAAAGGGTATGAAAATATATATGATTTTGTGGAATTTTAATTGAATTTTTGATGTATTTTTGATGATTTTTGAATAAAAATGAGGTGGAAAATGGGGGGGGGGCTGCCATGGATGAGTTGTGGCCGGCCATGGGGAGGGAGAAAGAGAAAAGAGTGAAGAAAAGTGTGGAAGTTTCAAGAAAGAATCATCATTTAAAGTCTTTTCATGGTTTAATTAATTAATTATTTATTTATTTACTATAGCAACTCAAGAAAGCTCTAGAAATTAGGAAAAATTTGCAAATAATTTTTGCATGATACACACTAAATTCTAATATGCCATGGTTCATTTTTACAAATTAAAACCATTTAAATTTGTAATTTACACTAATTTAGTGTAAAAATAAAGCTTATGTTAATATTTAAAATAATTAATTTAGGAAAAATATTTTATTAAACCAAAAATTTATAAGTGGCTAAATAAACACTATTTACTAGTAATTTCATAATTAAAATAGATATTTTTAAATTTATAGTGAAAAACAATCACGGTTTGGTTTTACGAAAAATACATTTTACTTTACCGAAAATCCTAAAATTCACTTAAACACTTTTATTCATTTAATTATTTATTTAATTATTTTTAAAATGTTACAATAAGCTACATCTGGTCTGGTACACAACATCGCATACATTATAGAGCCTACCGCAGAAGCGTAGGGTATAATAGACATGCGATCCCTCTCCAAATCAGTCTTGGGAGACATCTCTTTAGAGAGGGTGATCCCGTGACAAGCCGGTAGGTTACCGCGCTTGGAATCTTCCATACTGAATCTCGTCAGTATGGTGTCGATGTACCTGGACTGTGAAAGTCTTAATATCCTCTTGGATCTATCACGATGGATCCGGATCCCCAGGATGTATGAGGCATCACCCAGGTCTTTCATGGAGAAAGTGTGTGACAAGAACCCCTTGACAGATTGTAGCATAGGAATGTCATTTCCTATTAAGAGAATGTCATCCACGTATAAAACGAGGAATAATACAGTTCTCGCTACAAATCTACTGTAGATGCATGGTTCATCTGGATTTTTGATAAAACCAAATTCCTTGACCGTCTCATCAAAACAGATGTTCCAACTCCGCGATGCCTGCTTTAGTCCATAGATGGACTTAAGCAACTTGCACACCTTTCCGCTGCTCCCACTCTGAATGAAACCCTCTGGTTAGTCCATATAGACACACTCCTCTAAATTTCCATTTAGAAAAGCGGTCTTTACGTCCATCTGCCAGATCTCATAATCGTAGAAGGCAGCAATGGCAAGAAGGATCCGAATGGATTTCAGCATAGCCACTGGAGAAAAGGTTTCGT
The DNA here is from genome assembly GCA_030015575.1 of Agapanthus africanus. Classification (NCBI taxonomy): domain Eukaryota; kingdom Viridiplantae; phylum Streptophyta; class Magnoliopsida; order Asparagales; family Amaryllidaceae; genus Agapanthus; species Agapanthus africanus. Next base: position 412,879,726 of record JASDDO010000001.1, read on the forward strand.
CATAGTCCAAGCCAGGTCTTTGACGGAAACCCTTTGCAACAAGTCTAGCTTTATAGGTCTCAACCTGTCCATCTACACCAATCTTCCTTTTGAAGATCCACTTGCATCCTATGGGTTTTACCCCATCTGGAGCAATGTCCAACGTCCATACTTTGTTGGTGTACATGGACTCCATTTCGGTCCGCATTGTATCCAGCCATTTTACTGAGTCAACGCTCTGAACGGCCTGCTGGAAGCTAGTAGGCTCATCATAATCTATGATGCAATCCTCTCTATCCCCGTCTATGAGAAAACCGTAGTATCTCTCGGGCGGATGAGACTGCCTACTACTCCTGCGGAGCGGCGTAGGAATGTCCTGTTCTTTTGAACCCTCTGGTTCCACTAAGCTTTCAGTAATAGCTCGAGGTTCTGGAATTTCTTCCAGTTCTACTGTGCTCCCACTTATCTGGGTTTCTAAAAACTCAGTTTCCAAGAAGTAAGCATGACGAGAAACAAGAACTTTTTGTTCCTCTTCGCAGTAGAAGAAATATCCCTTGGAGTTCTTTGGATATCCCACGAACTTACACTGTACTGAGCGTGCCTCGAGCTTGTCCGCATGCTGCTTTTTGACAAAAGCTGGACTTCCCCATGTCTTAATGTGATTAAGATGGGGCCTCTTCCCATACCACATCTCATATGGTGTGGTAGGCACAGTCTTAGTGGGAACTCGGTTCAAAAGGTACGCAGCTGATTCTAGCGCATACCCCCAGAATGATCGCGGTAACTCAGCGTTACTCATCATGGACCGTACCATATCCAATAGGGTGCGGTTCCGTCTCTCCGATACACCGTTATGTTGCGGAGTGTATGGAGGAGTAAGCTAAGAGAGAATTCCATTCTCTTTTAAGTAATTCAGGAATTCGGCACTTAAGTATTCTCCACCTCGATCCGATCTTAGAATCTTGATACTTTTGCCGGTCTGTTTTTCTACTTCATTCTTATATTCCTGGAACTTTCCAAAGGCTTCGGACTTATGTTTCATTAAGAAGACATAACCGTACCTTGAAAAGTCATCCGTAAAAGTAATGAAGTAAGAATAACCGCTTCGCGCATGTGTAGACATTGGACCGCACACGTCGCTGTGTACGAGTCCCAAGAGCTCGCTCGCCCTTACTCCGTGTCCAGTAAACGGAGTCTTTGTCATCTTTCCTTTGAGACAGGATTGACAAGTGGCATACGATTGATATTCGAACGGATTCAAATATCCTTCTGTATGTAACTTTGTCAACCTTCTCTCATTGATGTGACCCAGTCTACAATGCCATAAGAAAGTCTGATTTATTTCTGGAGACTTTCTTTTGTGTGTATTCTGGACATTGAAAATCTGTGGTTGGTTTAGTACGTATATACCATTGCTCAATGTACCTGACCCAATCAGAACTTGATTAAGGTGAATGTTTACAACATTGCTTACAAACGCAAATTCATAACCTTCTTTAGAAACTAAAGATACAGAAATGATATTACAAGTTGCGTTCGGTACAAAAAAGCAATTACGCAAAACCAAAACATGTCCATCTGACATTCCCAGGTGATAGTCCCCCACGGCTTTAGTATCCATGCTAGCTCCGTTCGCAACTCTGAGGGTCATGTCACCTACCTTCAAAATCCTACGGTTTCTCAACGCCTGCAATGAATTACAGATATGAGATCCTGATCCGGTATCCAATACCCAGGAAGTAGAGTTTATTGAAAGACACTTTTCAATAACATACACACCTGAAGCTGAAGCTGCAACCTGCTTCAATTCCTGTGTCCTGGCTTTCCAAGCCCTGCAATCATTCTTCCAGTGTCCTTTCTTATGACAATAGAAGCATTCTTCCTTATCCACAAGCTTCCCCGCTTTCTTTGTTGCTTTTGCTTTTCCCTTCGTATCCACTTTACTAACACCGCCTCTTGGTTTGGCGGGGGCTTTCTTCTTCTTTCCCTTGGCTTTCGCCTTGGACCTAGAAGAAGATGATCCTCCTACAAACAAAGTGGATGTTTCCCTACCTTTCTGTAGGGTGCCCTCTGCGCTCCTCAGCATGTTGAGGAGCTCTGAAAGTTCAACTTCTTTTTCTTGTAAGTTGAAGTTCAGTATAAACTGGGCGTAAGTGGAAGGAAGGGACTGGAGAACTAAGTCCGTATAGAGCTCACTCTCCAATGTGGTCCCTAGGTCCGCGAGCTCCTCAATGTAGCTGATCATCTTAAGCACGTGCTCTGCTACTGATGATCCGACGGCCATCCTTGCCGAAAATAACTTTTTCGACGCTTCGTATCTTGCGATACGAGATTGCTCTCCATACAGTTCTTTTGTATGAAGAAATATGGATTCCAAGTCCATATTCTCGTGCCTCCTCTGATGTTCATTGTCCATAGAGGCAAGTACGAGGCATTTGGCCTTCGCGCTATCAATCTCCCAAGTCTTACGGATTTCCTTATCCGCGACGCTGGAAGTGGGACCAGGGACAGGGGGAGCTTTGGTGGTAAGAAGATACCCCAGCTTGTCGTAAGTGATTGCCATCTTGACATTCCTGAGCCAATTTTTGTAGTTTGGCCCTGTCAGTATGTTTTTATCTAGAAGTAACTTAAGTCCAGTCATGTCGATTGGTCGCTGCAATTAGGAGAGAGAAGAAACACCCAGCTTGATGCTCTTGCAAGTTTAGAATGGTTTTTAGTTTGTCTAAACAGGATGGCTCCCACTGTTTCTCGAATCCCTCCTCAAACCAAAAAGGAAGAATTAGTCAGGATCAATCTCACCGTACAATAATTGCTTAACCGTTCAGCCAGGCCAGTGTCGGTACTTCGAGGGAGGTTTTCCAACGCTTTCGTGAAGTTCCTTAATTAAATAACCTCTTTTCCCTGGGGGCGTAGCCCCGCTAACACCTTTCTAGACACCTACTTGGTTTATAGCATTGATCGTTAAGTGAGAAATTTCCCGAGGAGTAGCATATACTCACAGTAGGATCGGGATCCAAATATCATCGCGTGACGAAACTGAAGGAATCCTACCAGAATCATCACACTCCAAATGGTATGCAACACTAGCAAGTTTCAGTTCTTTTGAAACTCCCGATGTGGATTTTTGCCCCATGCTCTTATGACCGTGACTTTGGCCAACAAATCATAAGTCACATGTCAAGTTCTACCCGTCGTTCTCCAGGTTAATTTGAATCCACCCGTACCACCCTTGACTTTGGCCAACAAGGCAGTACGACTGTTCCAAACCAACGCATCTATCTATGCTGCACATGAATACCCAATAGCTACCAATCACTATGCCTTGACTTTGGCCAACAAATACAGCTTGAATACTATTGACTATTCATGTGAAACGACGGAGGGCTACGAATGGTTTTGGTGAAACCGTGAACGTAGAGAACTTGATATAATCGATGGAACGAGATAGCTTTTAAAAGGAGTGGCTCAAACTCCGCATTTTAAAAGTTTGTTTTGAAAAGAACCGAGTGGTTTTTCGAAAGTGTTCCAACGATTTTAACTTGGTTTATTTTCCTGCATTAGTTCTTTTAATGCGTGATATTCTTGCATTAGTTCTTTTAATGCGTCCCATCATTTAATCCTACCATTGCAGAAAACAACTAAAATATGACGTACGCTTATGCCATTCGCATTCGCCACGGGGCCCCGTCATTACCCATTAGGTTACTTAACTAACGACAGAGCGGGGGCTGGGCTAGCGCGGCTGTAAAACATAAGCAACGCCTAAATAATATCATATATAGATATACTGCAATGATAGCCATTTCAGATCACAGATGAACACATTGGATATACTAGGAACCCGCAATTCGTACGAGCCTGTAACGAAAAGCAGATTACACGGTCGCGGTGAATAGCCAAAACCCCACCCAAGACCCCTACGGGTGCGGCAAACTACCCGCCAAGTACCCAAAGCGAAGCAACCTCCCTCAACTCCGTGAGTAGGCCACTCGGCACTTCGGCATACCCGGTAGTTTGTGCACCCCCTCCATGGGTCTATCCTAGGAGCAAAAACAGTAAAAAGAAATTATACAATGACAGCTACAACCCCGACCCGGTTGTGCGGCCATACAAATAATTATTATATCAATTTACAAATTTACATGAATTGAAAGAAAAGAAAACTCTCGTCTCACAACCCCCGGCTATTCACCCGCGACAATCCAACATATTCATATACACATTCCAATAACATTACAGATCACAGACTTGTATAACCCCCACTAATCGACATATAGCGATTAGTAGACGTTCAATACAAATATCACATCACAGAAAAACCCGTCAGCTTAAGTCTTTTAGAAGTTTGATCAAAAATACGGATTTTCAGGACCCCAAAAATAAAATTTTTGTTCTGGAAAATCTGGGCAGAAAATATATATTCCAAAAATCCCAAAATACCCCTATGAGCAAACTGCAAAGAAGAAACCCCATGACCGAGTCAACTCGGCCGCGGTTCCGCGGCGGGAGCAAGCTCTCGCCGCGGAACCGCGGCGCTTTGATCGAGTTAGGGGGTCAAATTTTTGCAGTTTCTTCAGAAAACCCTGAGTCGATTTTTGGTGTATCTCAAAAAAAATTTCCAGCACTTTTAAAATCGACAGAAAGTTTAAAAAACGGGGTTCGTTTTGCGACTTTTTCTTTGATCGATCTTCTACTTACTTTGCTAACATGTTAGATAGAGTTTAACAAGGCTCTGATACCATTGTAAGTCCATGCTACCTCTCCCGGTACTTTCGGGCATGCGGAATTTGATAAAAAACGATTTTCTTAGAAGTGGTAACATGGACTTAAAACCCGGATCTTTGTTAAACATCTAACTAACAACCTAACTACGAGTTGCTAACTACTTGGTTAGGGGGTTATACCTCTCTTTTTCTCGAACTCCTTCGTCTTCAAGCTTCGATGGTCGTCCGAATCGGCTTCTCCCCGTCGTCTCCTTGCGCCGAAGATAGATCCACCTGAAAGCTTCAACCTTTGGCTCCTTCTTCGAACTTTGAAGAAACTAGTTCACTCGGTTTGCTAAACCTTGTGAACTAGAGTGAGTAGAGAAGAGTTTGTATGGGATTTTATCTATGGTTCTTGGTTCTCAACTCATGAGACAAGTGAACCATAGAATCAAGAGAGGGAGAGCAAGAGGAGGAAGATGAGAGCTCAAGAACAAGAGAGAGAATGAGCATGAAAGAATGAGAGAAGACTTTTTTCATTTGGCTCTCATAATCCAAAACAATCATAACACCTCATATCAATCAAGTATAATGTGATGGTTTAAGCAACCATAGCCTTATCATTTCATGCACTCATTTTGCACAAAAGAGCAAGCAAGCAAAAGTCTTTGCCATGAAATGATAGCTATAGTTATCATGATGGTCAACTTGTCAAGCCTAGTCAACCGGTCAACAAAGTCAACAAGTCAACAAAAGTCAACAAGTCAACAAAGTCAATCCCTCAACAACCATGTCACCATAATACTTAATTAATATAATTGTTAATCACATATCATATTCTCATTAGGGTTGAGCAAAAAGTCAATAGTCAACTGTCAACGGTCAACAACCCTAATGAGAATTCTCTGCCTCTGTCTCTCCGTCAACTGTGCATACACACCCGCATCCGCGTTCCGAGGAACACGAATGCATACATGATAAAACCAATCCCAAAAGGTACACTAGGATCTGGCTTAAACCAAAGCCCGCTAGTGTGAACTGTCCGGACACTGTACGTGCACAAGTGCACGGATGTGACCGAACCCTGTCGCAAAACCATGCGACATTTACTCTTTTGCTTAAAGGCGAATAGCTTTCTGTGTGGGACTCTAAAGACTCGACACTACGCTGGCAGTGGGTTTAACCACAGACCGCAAGCGGCACTCGCTGTGCGTAACGGTCCCCAGGTAGATGCCGACAAGAAGACTGACGAGAAGAAACCCATCTGAACTCCTACTGAGCCTGAATGTGACATTCTCCGTACAGACCGGTCTGTTCGTCTGATACATCGCATGGCGGGCCTAGGGGGCGGTAAACGTCAGTCCCCCATTAGCGGTACAAGTCGTGTCGGAGTGAAGCCCAAAACACCCTGAGATAACACTGGAAGCCTACCAGTATATCTCGTTTGCCCTGGCCAGGGACTACTCGTGTAATGGCTCTCCTAGACACAGCGCGATGTCAACCCCCAATACCGGGAGAGACGAATCCTGTCTAACCGTCACTGCCTCCAAGTGCTTCGGGACTGCACCCAACTACCACCTGTTTGCACGACTCCTTTGAGCCGTGGTAGGGTAGTAATCAAAGTACAGTGGGAACACACTCGAGGCGAAGTGACAGTGTCAAGTCAGCGGACTAAGCTGTACTCATGTCACCTTGGAACTGATAACTGACGATAGGCATAATACCAACTAGTCAGTTCCCGATGAGTCCTGTCCAGTGTACTCGTAACCCAACGAGCACCCGCATACTATCTCAAGTGCGACGTACCGACGGCTGTGGGACAGACCGTCTCCCATACTGGGATGAGAAGCGCATGCGCTAGTCTACTTCGGAGTATCGATGCCCTGTCTCGATAGTCCTGCGACCAGGGACCTGCATAAGGATGTGCTTATAGATTACCCAGCCCCACTAGTGTGACTGCCATCACAACGCTGGTAATCAAGCAAAGATCCTAAGGGCTCCACTAATGTGTATAGGCGATATACTAAAATAAACACATGTACACATTGAAGTAGAAACAAACCAAGTAGCATACTACTATTTTGAGCAAGATTGTATATACAAGGTGAATATCCCAAGCTTCCATTAAGTAATATACAAACTAGTATGATACAGTAATGGCCTCTAGGGCATATACACTAATAGACTGTACCCAACGGCCACCTGTTTGCACGACTCAGTAGAGCCGTGGTAGGGTGGTAATCAAAGTACAGTGGGAGAACACACAAGACTCTATGACGATCTCGGGTCTACAGACTAACCTGCACCAGTGTCACCTGAGAATTGCTATCTGACGATAGATATAATTCCATATAGGAGTTCTCGGCGAGTCCGTCCAGTGTACCCAGTCACCACTGAGCACCCGTATACGATCTCGATGTCAAACATCGATGAATGTGGGAACATCCATCGCCCATCATATGGGTCCAGTATCATATACGCTAGTCTACTCTGGTATATCGATGCCCCGTCTCGATACACCTACGACTAGGGACATTTCAGGATATGCTTATAAATTACAGATGTCCCACTATTATGATCTCTATCATAATTACTGTAGTCAAGCCAATATCCTTAGGGCTTTATCAACATGTATGAATGAGTAAAAGCATGATCAAATCAACATGTCAGATAAAGAAGAACCGGATAACATACTATCATGTCGAGCAAGAATGTACACTGAATATATATATATGTATAAATACATCCACTATCACATAATGGCCTCTAGGGCATACACATATCCAACAATTTTTTCGTCGGGGTCGTTCCCAAAAGAGAGAACTCGTGATCCCCCCGGATCGTCCTTATGACAATTGCCGGCAACTCTTTTATGCTCATCTGTCGTATTTTTTCGCAGTCTACGAGCTTCCCGCTTTGCTCTGTTGACGTAGTGCCTGTGAGCAATATACCCTTGCCACCAACACTTAAAGGAGTCACAGTCTTCAGTAGGGTGTGCGATCTTCTGATGATATAAGCAGTAGTTAGGATGCATCTCTACTCCGTCGAGAGTGTTTTCTTCAGAGGGTGGTAGCTTCATTCCCATTGATATGGCCTTAGTAAACATTTTCCTCGTCTTGAATTTGTTTTTATCCCCAGCGGATGTCTGTTTATTTGACGGGAGTGCCTCGGCTCTTTCGTCTAATCTCCGGCGTTTAGCTCCTTCCAATATGGCCATCTCACGCTCTTTATTGGCTTTAACTTTCAGACGAATCTCATTCAGGAAGGTATCGATCACCTCGTCTGACGGCCACAGAAGTTCTGGTTCAGGCCCTGCCCTCGGTTTCTCGGTGCAAGGAACCTCTTCATCATCTATCAATGAGTGAGAGATCACATGACAACTCGCTACGTAGTCCTCAGATTCATCTGATGAGCCTTCTCCATCGTTTTCGTGCTCAACAAAAGAATAAGCTGCCCCCGGCGTGTCCGTCTTCTTTGGAGTGTGCGGCTGTAGTGGGTTTATCTCCCACTTTTTAGACAGCACGAACTTTCCTTGTAGGTACTGATCCTCGATCCATCCATTAAAGACGAAACAGTCCTCGATCGGGTGACTTACTGTTTGGTGGTAAGGGCAATAATTGGGATTATTGAGATCGCCTGGCTGCAACAGACTTTTTGGACTCGGCAGATTGAAGAGTCTGTTGTGCACTGCCAACTCGAACAGTCTCCTTGTTTTATCTTGAGGAAACGAGTAAGGACGTCCTAGTCTCTCCTCAAGAGATACGCGTGGATGCATATTGTTTTGACGGACAACCGGCTTCAAGTGGCTTGGCTGTTGTTGAGCATTGGCGACGACGATCGCTTTTCCTTTCCCCTTCTCATTTCGAGAGTCCGGTTTTGGAGGAGAGGGTCCATGGTCCATTTGGGCTAATTTGTCAATCAAGGCCTGGAAGGTGGTCGGCCTGAAGAACATCATGAATTGCGAGATGGTCGCTTGCGTATCGAGAGTACCCACGAACATGCCTACCGCAGGTGCTTCTTCGATGCGTTGTTCGCATTTTGACTACAGATTCCGCCATCGTATTGCGTATTGAACCCACGTTTCACCTGGCCTTATCCTGGCGTTGATCAGTGCTGTTATCGGAGTGCGTTCACTAGCACTCGCGAATCTTTGTGTAAACAGTAGCTCCATCTCCGCAAATTTTTTGACAGAGTCGTTAGGTAGCTCCGAATACCATTCAAAGGCTGTCTCCGATAGGCTGCCGACGAATTGGCGAAGCAGCAGTTTGTCGTCGCCTCCAGTGTTGCCGCATAAGGACCTGAATTGAGCGACATGCTGATGTGGATTCCCTGTCCCTTTATATACGTGGAATTTTGGGATCGTATATCCCGGCGGGTAACTAATCTGGTCATACCCGCCCGGATAGGGTCGTCCAGTTTTAATAATTTGCCCAGTCGCTTCACTCGCCTGATGAGCTCGTATTTGCCGAGCTATATAGTCATCCAGTGCAGCTTTGGAAATGGTTTCCTCCTTGGCTGCTGAAAGGGCCGGAGGACGATTAGATGTCTCCCCTCTGTCGTCTTCAATAATGATCGGAGGGTCTTCAGATGGAAGGTCCGGCTGTAACATCATTCCTACCATGTCTTGGAAGAGAAGCGCCATTTGTTTTATGTTGGCAGCTTGTTCCGCTGCCTCTTTGTCCTTCTTTTCAAGTATCCTGCAAAGGAATTCGGCGTCGGTTTCTTGCTCTTGGCGTTGATCCGAGGACGCTTCGGGGCTTTCTTTTGGCCCAGTGAGTGCGGCCATCGCATTCATCATTTCTTGGAGCTTCTGCTATTGCTCCTGAGCTTTAGTCACTGACCGTGTAAGCGGTCTATGACCTATAGATGTACGGCTGTCCTCTTTACCAAACGCCATGTAGACGGTATGGACAACAATGCCCCCGGACTTAGGGCGTTTGGGCTCACCGCCTTTGGCATTTGCCGCAGGCGCGGGGATTTTCTCTGGCCTTCTTCTTTTGTGGATCGTTGAAGTTGAGGGGGCCGTTGCAGCGGGCACCCTGGAGGTTGTCGTCCATTACTGTTTGACAGGACGGTTCTTTTCTTCTTGAACGTTCACCCTCTTCTGCTGGCGAGAGTGATCTTGGTCTATTACTGAGTCTTGAACCCTCCGCCAGACCTTATAAATTTTGGAGGACAGCCGTTGAGGGGGCTGCTCCAGCTTTGTATCTGTAACACTCTCCGCAGGTGGAGGAGATCTTTTTAGCGTAGCAGTCGGAGAGTTCTTGCGTACCCCCCTTAGCGGTTCAAAGATATTCCCAGTTGGAACAGCAGCATTAACTTCCACCATCGGAGCCGGTGGAGTTAGCCCTTGTTAGTTGTATGTATGCCCTAGAGGCCAGTATTGTACAGATGATGTATATTATATTAGATGCTTGGACATATATAGAGATGACTTTCTTGCTCGATATGATAGTATGCTATCTGGTTACTCTTTATCTTAACATGTACACTAGTCTCTTTAAACTGTCTTATAGTTACATGTTGGTAAAGCCCTTAGGATGTGTACTTGACTACCTGGACTATGATGCAGATCATACTAGTGGGGACATGGTAGTCCATAAGTACATCCTTCATGGTCCCTAGTCGTGGGTGTATCGAGACGGGGCATCGATATACCAGTGTAGACTAGCGTATACGCTTCTCGACCCATGAGATGGGCGATGGATGATCCCATATCCATTGGTGTTTGACATCAGAGATGGTATACGGATGCTCAGTGGAGACTGGGTACACTGGACGGACTCGCCGAGAACTCCCAGATGGTATTATACCTCACGTCAGATGGCAGTTCTCAGGTGACACTTGTACAGGTTAGTCTGTAGACCCGAGATCGTCATAGAGTCTTGTGTGATTCCCACTGTGCTTTGATCTCCACCTTACCACGTCCATGAGGGCGTGCAAAACGGTGGTCTTTGGGTACAATCCCGAGTCACATGGAGGCAATGAGCGATAGGAGGGGTTTCATCTCTCCCGGTATTGGGAGTTGATGTTGCGCTGTGCTCGATTGGCCGTAACAGGGAAGTCCCTGGCCAGGGCTGATGAGAGATTTGCTGGTAAGTGTTACCAGTAGTTTCTCGACCCGTTATGAGCCTCACATCGGCATGACTTATCGGTTATTGGGGTCTGACGTTTACCACCCCTAGACTTGATATGCGACGTATCAGACGAACAGACCGGACTGTACGGTAAGTGTTACTGGTTGGATTCACAGGAGTGTGAGCGGACTAGCTCGTCGATCTTCTGATCGTTCAATACCCGGATGGCCATTACGTTCAGCAGACCGCTTGCGGCTTGTGGGTGCTTGATATGATCATCATCTGCTACCGGCGTATTGACGAGTCTTTAGAGTCCTACACAGAGGTTTCCTGGTTCAAGCGAAATGAAATAGGAGCGCATATGAGATATGTGCAGGACCGAGAATAATGCGTGTATATGATACCGCATTTCATTCTCGCGATATATGTTTCGATTGGTTATATTCGATATGACCTAGTTATCGAATCATTGATTCGATAAATCGATACATTGGATTCTAGTCGGTTATGTGCGACATGACCGGATCATTGAATCAAATGTTGATTTAATGATTTAATGCATAATTATATATTTGATATATTGCATTGCATTAACTAGTATTGGTTCACTTTAAATGGATTTTCTCACTTGATGTACATGTTGTATATGTGATATACTTTTGTGCACATCTTTGTATCATGTTTGATGATGCTTGCTCATTAGGTTAAGTGTGAAGTATTAAACCATGGTTAAGAGATGATTAGGGTTTCGATTATTTATTTAGTTATTTATTTATTTATTCATTTTGGAAATAGTTAAGTATGGTGGCTTATTTTGTTTTATGTTGAAACTTCAAGAAGCTTTGAAAAAGTCCACCATTCTTATCTCTTCCTTAAGCTTAACCATTCCAACTAACCTTAGTTTAATCTCTACACTTGACCATGGTAAACATTATGATAAGTATTCATTTTCTTTTCATTTTAAATAACTTATCATAATATTTTCCTTCTTGATCTCCTTCTTCTTCAAGAGAGAAAACTAGATGCCATCAATGGCAACTTGAGCAAAAGTGAGTGAAATCCAATTCTAAAGTGAAGCCACCTCCTATTTCTTCACCCTCTACCTCTTGCCAAGTTGTTTTGGGTGTTTTCTTCACAAGTTTCACAACTTTGTGAAGTCGGAGCTTGAGCTTGTGCAACCTCGACGTAGATCGTCTTTGACACGAAGCCGACGACCTATTCCGCTCGTTTTCCCGATAAAGCCGACGAATGAGTCTAGGATTCGAAAAGGACAGCGAGAGGATGACTACGTGGAGCTAAGGAAGTGGATATCCGGATCTACAAAGGTTGTAGCATCTAACTTTTAGTTAAGTAGTTAACTAGTTTACCGTTTCGCCTAGAAATCTAGCCTACGATCCGTATTAGGGTTTCTCGGCACCCATAAAAATTTAAATTGGCATGTTCGATGCCTTGTGAGACCTCTATAGTGTGCCTAGGAACCCTACAGTGGTATCAGAGCCTAGCTAGAGCCTTAGACGAAGTCTAGACGATGTTTGAAACCCGATCGAACCCGAAAACCTAACTTTAAGATGCTCTCTGGACTTTTTCTAAATTCTGGGATTTTTCCAGATTAAAAATTGCTAAAAAATTCAGCAGGGAAATATATGAATTACGGTGCAAAAATTTCTTCATGAACAGTCTAAAGCGCGGCGGATCCACGGCCTAAGCCTCCTTAGGCGGCGGATCCGCGGCAGATTTATTAAATTATTATATAATTTTTGCACAGTAACTGATATCTTCTGGTGTTGGATTTTCTGGGAATTTTTAAAATTTATTCAAGAGTTGAATTTTCTGGGGTTGCTTTGGGGATTCGGTGTTTCGATCGGGGTATCAAATTTCGTCTTTGTATATTTCCGGATAATTTTTAGAATATGTTAAAAAGTTCGACCGGATATAAATACCCAATTTTTCCCCTGTCGGGAGATTTCCAAGTGTTGGATTTTTCCGTAGTTTAACGACGTTCTAAGTAGTGCAAGTAACGCGATGGACCCTCTAGAAGACAACAAACCTTAACTCGATTATGTGACCGTCTTGAACTGCCCTTTGAACCTTCGGGTTTGGGGCAGTACGGCGTGCCACATGTGAGGCGTTGGCTTGACCCTTCTACGGCTGGACCGTTGGTACTGAGGCACGAACTGAATGTTGCTAGACTTATTTCATGTGTTGAGCTGTATCGGGAAAACTTGGGTATTCAACTGTTCGATCGGAAAGTTTAACATTTTCTGTTTATCTGGAATGTGATACAATAATTGGAATTCACAAACTGTTATGAGATAACTGAATGAATGTTATAAATCTAGCAGTTTAGTCCCACATGATATTGAAAAGAGTTTTTGATAATGAGACTAAAATGCGGGATTTATATCAATTAGGCATGTGATGTCTAAGTATTTCATTTGATTAGGCATGCGATGTCTAAAGAAGTTGCGGATTCCAATTGTTGTAGTTTTACACTTTCTTTTCTGTGACCGTAAGTGTAGTATGTTCATATCGCCGGTTTCGTTGCTATATGTCAACGACAATTGGGGTATGCGTACTTACTTACGTTGATGACATGTGATGTTATGTGTTGCTGGATATGTTATATTGGATCGTCGTGTTTGAATAGCCGGGGGTTTTTATGTGAGATGAGTGTTTTTCATTTTCATTCATGTAAAAACTTGTATGTAATATTCTTTTATTTGGGGCACTTCCAGGTAGCGAAAGTTGTCACCTTTTGTATATTATTTACTTTTCCGCATTAGGATAGACCCAAGGAGGGGAGCACAAGTAACCGGGTTCTGGGGTCCAGTGGGAGACCAACTCGAGGAGTCGAGTCCGGGTCTCCTAACCCTAGAATTAGCAGGGTTGCTTGCCGCTCTCGTAGGGGTCTAGGGGTGTGGGATTGGCTATTCATCACGACCGTGGAATCAGTGTTTTATACTGGCTCGTATTGAAAACACGGACGTCCTAGTATATCCAATATTTCATATGTTTCTTCTGCTGCGATATCTGTGATGTGATCATGTGATGTTCTGTGATAGATACTATATATAGTATATATGATATATTATATAGACGTTACTTATGTTTTACACCCGCGCTAGCCCTGCCCTGCTCTGTCGTTAGTTACCTAACCTAACGGTGCACGAGGGGACATCGAGGCGAATGCGGATGGCATAAGTGTACGTCATATCTATCTGTGATGTTTAGGTATTTAAATGATGGGACTTCATTAATGTGATTAATGAAAGATAAGAAACCTAAGATGTTGTGGAATCGAATTTTAAAATAAAACAGGTAGCTACAGTTCTTGCTTTGCATAGCGGTATATATGATATACCCTGCACCTTATTCGATGAGGAAAGGACCGAGATCCCTTCACCGGGAGTGACTCCTTTAGCAGTAACTGGCAGATGCTACACACTCGGTTTGGTTTTGATTGCTTTTTAAGAGTTTTTGCTTTGCACAGTGATATATATGATATATCCCGCACCTCATTCGACGAGGAAAGGACCGAGATCCCTTCACCGGAAGTGACTCCTTTAGCAAAACTAGAAAAGCCTCAAAATCACTCCATTTCAAAACTTCATTTGATTCTACAACGATATCAAGTTCATTACGCAATAGGTTTTCAGAAAAACCTGTCGTAGCCCTCCGTCATTTCAGATAAGTACTAGTTAGTATTCGTGCTGCGGTTGTTTGGCATGCGTCAAGGCGTAGTGTAAGGTAGCTAACTAAGTGCTTATCTGCTAGCATACGATGCGATTGGATTAGGGTATTCGCACGGCGTTGTTTGGCATGCGTCAAGGGTCGTGCGGGTGGGTTTAATTCAATCAAGAAATGTACGGGTTGAACTTGACTAGCGGACTATGGGTTGTTTGGCATGCGTCAAGGTCATAGCACGCTAGGGGCAAAATATTATCGGGAATTTCAAGTGTTGAAATTTGCAATGAGATTGCATACCTTCTATGAGATAGTTGGATCCCGATACCCACTGCGAGTAAGAGTTACTCCTGAGAGAGTTTTACACATTACAATTAGCCGATCAAGTAGGTGTCTAGAAAGGTGTTAACGAGGTTACGCCTCTAGGAAAACGAGGTTTACATTAATTAGGTTCGTGCGAAAGCACGGGGGACCTCCCTCAAAGTACCGACACTGGCCTGGCTGAAAGATTGGCGAACTTGTAGTGTGTAATTAATCCCGGCTAGTCTTTCCTTTTAGGGTTTGAAGGAAGATTTGATAAAAAGCAGTGGGAGCCATCCTGATTAGATAAGATAATAACCAATCTGATCTTGCACGAGCTTACGCTAAAGTGTTTTCTTCTCTCTCTCTCCAGGTAGCGACCATTTCATGCCTTAATCAAGATAATAATATGGATGTATTGACCGAACCCGCATGTTATACTGTGCTGGGGAACGTTGGTTCCGTTCCTTCTTATAAGAGTTATAGGAATGAACAGGAAATAGGGGAATACCAGGATTCCCATGCCACCCGAATGAAGAAAGTACATGTTGATGCATTTTCTCTGGGTGTGTTCGTTACAGAGAACTGTTTCTCCATTTGCTCCACGTCCTGGGTATTAGATACCGGGTCAGGATCCCATATATGAATCAGTTACATGGGCTTAGGAAAGGTAGAGAACTTGGAAAAGGTGATAAAGACAATAGAGTTGGAAATGGTGCAATTGTTGCAGCTAAGACTGTCGGGGAATATCACCTTGCATTACCAACTGGTAATACATTGGTTCTGAACGAATGCTATTACATGCCGAACCTGATATGCAACATTATATCGGTTTCTTTATTGAGTAAAGAGGGATATAATTTTGTATTACAGGATAATGTTATGAACATTTTCCGTAACCAAAAGTTGGTTAGATCAGGCATGTTGTGCAATGGCATTTATGTTCTAAACCAATCAACAGTTCTGAGCATAACAAACACACACAAGAGGAAGAGTTCTGAACTGAACAAAAATCCTTCTTGTGGCATTGTAGACTGGGTCACATCAATGCGACACAACTGGCTAAGTTGCATAAGGATGGATATTTAAATCCGTTTGAATTTTCATCCTATGACACTTGCCAGTCATGTCTCAAAGGCAAGATGACCAAAGCTCCGTTTACGGGACACGGAGAAAGAGTTACCGAACTCTTGGGACTGATACATAGTGATGTATGCGGTCCCATGTCTACACATGCCAGGGATTGTTCTTCGTACTTCATTACATTCACTGACGATCTCTCTAGATTCGGATATGTCTTCCTGATGAAACACAAATCAGAAGCTTTTGAGAAATTTAGAGAATATAAACAAGAAGTCGAGAACCAAACCGGAAAAAGTATTAAAATCCTACGATCTGATCGAGGAGGGGAATACTTGAGCAATGAATTCCTGGACTTCCTAAAAGAGAATGGGATTCTCTCTCAGCTGACTCCTCCATATACACCACAGCACAACGGTGTATCTGAACGGAGAAACCGTACCCTATTAGATATGGTGCGCTCAATGATGAGTACTGCTGAGTTACCTATTTCCTTCTGGGGATATGCGCTTGAGACAGCCATGGACCTATTGAATAGAGTTCCTACCAAATCAGCGCCTACCACTCCATATGAGATATGGAAAGGGAAGAGACCACATCTTAATTATATTAAGATATGGAGTTGTCCAGCTTATGTCAAAAGACAAAATCCGGACAAACTCGAGGCAAGATCTGTCTTATGTAAGTTTGTAGGATATCCCATAAATTCACAAGGGTATATCTTCTACCACCCCGAGGAACAAAAGGTGTTTGTTTCTCGACATGCCACTTTCTTAGAAAAAAGTTTTCTTATGAAACAGATAAGTGGCATTGAGGTAGAACTGGAAGAGGTTCCAGCGACACAGACTACAACAGAAGATTTGGTTGAACCAGAGGATTCCGTAGTTCCCGATGAACCCCAGCCACTCCGCCGATCTAGTAGGGTTCCTCGCCAACCTGAGAGATACTACGGTTTTCTCATGGATGGAGGGAGCGAGGATTGCATCATGGAGGATGATGACCCAACTAGCTTCGAGCAGGCCATCACGAGTAGGGACTCGGTGAAATGGCTGGATGCTATGCGGTCCGAGATGGAATCCATGTACACCAACAAAGTATGGACTTTGGAAGTTGCTCCTGAAGGGGTAAAACCCATTGGGAGCAAGTGGATCTTCAAGAAGAAACTTGGTGTAGATGGGAAAGTGGAGACTTTCAAAGCTAGACTTGTAGCAAAGGGTTTTCGTCAAAGACCAGGTGTGGACTATGACGAAACCTTTTCTCCAGTGGCTATGCTTAAATCCATCCGGATCATGCTTGCCATTGCTGCCTTTCATGACTACGAAATCTGGCAAATGGATGTTAAGACTGCCTTTCTAAATAGTGATTTAGAAGAGTGCGTGTACATGACTCAGCCAGAGGGCTTCGTAGACAGTAGGAGCAGCGGGAAGGTGTGCAAGCTGCTTAAATCCATTTATGGATTAAAGCAAGCATCGCGGAGTTGGAACATCTTCTTTGATGTCGTTATCAAAGAGTTTGATTTCGTCAAAAATCCAGATGAACCTTGTATCTACAAGAAGGTGGCAGAGAGTAAGGTTGTCTTCCTCGTATTGTACGTGGACGACATACTCTTGATAGGAAATGATATTCCTATGCTGCAAGCGGTCAAGCTCTTCTTATCACAAAGATTCTCAATGAAAGATCTTGGTGATGCCTCCTGCATATTGGGAATTAGGATCTATAGAGATAGATCCAAACGGATTTTAGGATTGTCCCAATCCAGGTACATTGACACCATACTAAAGAGGTTTAGTATGGAAGAGTCCAAGCGTGGGAACTTGCCCACGATCTCTGGAGTCACTCTCTCCAAAGAGATGTCTCCCAAGACTGATTTGGAGAGAGCTCGCATGCAAGGGATACCCTATGCTTCGGCAGTAGGCTCTATCATGTATGCGATGCTATGTACCAGACCCGATGTAGCATACTCACTAAGTGTAGTGAGGAGGTATCAAGCTGATCCTGGAGAGAGTCACTGGACAGCTGTGAAGAGCATTCTCAAGTACTTGCGAAGGACTAGAGATATGTTCTTGGTGTATGGTAACGGAGAGCTCCAAGTGGAGTCCTTTACCGATTCGAGCTTCCAGAATGATAAGGACGACTCTAAGTCGCAGTCGGGCTTTGTCTTTACCCTTTACGGAGGGGCGGTTAGCTGGAAGAGTTCCAAGCAAGAAACCGTGGCAGACTCGACGATGGAGGCTGAATACATCGCTGCCAACGATGCTGCCAAAGAGGCTGTCTGGATCAAGAAGTTCATTACTGAACTTGGAGTGGTTCCATCCATTGAGCGTCCAATACCTTTGTATTGCGATAACAATGGAGCGGTGGCTTTGGCCAAGGAACCCAGGTCCCATCAGCGATCCAGGCATATTCTGAGGCGGTATCACCTGATCCGGGAGATAGTTGATCGCCAGGAGATCGAGGTCGGGAGGGTTGACACGAAGAACAACACGGCGGATCCACTCACGAAGGCCATTCCCCAGATACAGTTTGAGAGACTCTTCGGGATGCTCGGTATGCGATACTACAACAGCTGGCCCTAGTGCAAGTGGGAGATTGTTAGTTGTACGTATGCCCTAGAGGCCAGTATTGTACAGATGATGTATATTATATTGGATGCTTGGACATATATAGAGATGACTTTCTTGCTCGATATGATAGTATGCTATCTGGTTACTCTTTATCTTAACATGTACACTAGTCTCTTTAAACTGTCTTATAGTTACATGTTGGTAAAGCCCTTAGGATGTGTACTTGACTACCTGGACTATGATGCAGATCATACTAGTGGGGACATGGTAGTCCATAAGTACATCCTTCATGGTCCCTAGTCGTGGGTGTATCGAGACGGGGCATCGATATACCAGTGTAGACTAGCGTATACGCTTCTCGACCCATGAGATGGGCAATGGATGATCCTATATCCATTGGTGTTTGACATCAGAGATGGTATACGGGTGCTCAGTGGAGACTGGGTACACTGGACGGACTCGCCGAGAACTCCCAGATGGTATTATACCTCACGTCAGATGGCAGTTCTCAGGTGACACTTGTACAGGTTAGTCTGTAGACCCGAGATCATCATAGAGTCTTGTGTGATTCCCACTGTGCTTTGATCTCCACCTTACCACGTCCATGAGGGCGTGCAAAACGGTGGTCTTTGGGTACAGTCCCGAGTCACATGGAGGCAATGAGCGATAGGAGGGGTTTCGTCTCTCCCGGTATTGGGAGTTGATGTTGCGCTGTGCTCGATTGGCCGTAACAGGGAAGTCCCTGGCCAGGGCTGATCAGAGATTTGCTGGTAAGTGTTACCAGTAGTTTCTCGACCCGTTATGAGCCTCACATCGGCACGACTTATCGGTTATTGGGGTCTGATGTTTACCACCCCTAGACTTGATATGCGACGTATCAGACGAACAGACCGGACTGTACGGTAAGTGTTACTGGTTGGATTCACAGGAGTGTGAGCGGACTAGCTCGTCGATCTTCTGATCGTTCAATACCCGGATGGCCGTTACGTTTAGCAGACCGCTTGCGGCTTGTGGGTGCTTGATATGATCATCATCTGCTACCGGCGTATTGACGAGTCTTTAGAGTCCTACACAGAGGTTTCCTGGTTCAAGCGAAACGAAATAAGAGCGCATATGAGATATGTGCAGGACCGAGAATAATGCGTGTATGTGATACCGCATTTCATTCTCGCGATATATGTTTCGATTGGTTATATTCGATATGACCTAGTTATCGAATCATTGATTCGATAAATCGATACATTGGATTCTAGTCGGTTATGTGCGACATGACCGGATCATTGAATCAAATGTTGATTTAATGATTTAATGCATAATTATATATTTGATATATTGCATTGCATTAACTAGTATTGGTTCACTTTAAATGGATTTTCTCACTTGATGTACATGTTGTATATGTGATATACTTTTGTGCACATCTTTGTATCATGTTTGATGATGCTTGCTCATTAGGTTAAGTGTGAAGTATTAAACCATGGTTAAGAGATGATTAGGGTTTTGATTATTTATTTAGTTATTTATTTATTTATTCATTTTGGAAATAGTTAAGTATGGTGGCTTATTTTGTTTTATGTTGAAACTTCAAGAAGCTTTGAAAAAGTCCACCATTCTTATCTCTTCCTTAACCTTAACCATTCCAACTAACCTTAGTTTAATCTCTACACTTGACCATAGTAAACATTATGATAATTATTCATTTTCTTTTCATTTTAAATAACTTATCATAATATTTTCCTTCTTGATCTCCTTCTTCTTCAAGAGAGAAAACTAGATGCCATCAATGGCAACTTGAGCAAAAGTGAGTGAAATCCAATTCTAAAGTGAACCCACCTCCTATTTCTTCACCCTCTACCTCTTGCCAAGTTGTTTTGGATGTTTTCTTCACAAGTTTCACAACTTTGTGAAGTCGGAGCTTGAGCTTGTGCAACCTCGACGTAGATCGTCTTTGACACGAAGCCGACGACCTATTCCGCTCGTTTTCCCGATGAAGCCGACGAATGAGTCTAGGATTCGAAAAGGACAGCGAGAGGATGACTACGTGGAACTAAGGAAGTGGATATCCAGATCTACAAAGGTTGTAGCATCTAACTTTTAGTTAAGTAGTTAACTAGTTTACCGTTTCGCCTAGAAATCTTGCCGACGATCCGTATTAGGGTTTCTCGGCACCCATAAAAATTTAAATTGGCATGTTCGATGCCTTGTGAGACCTCTATAGTGTGCCTAGGAACCCTACAGCCCTGAGGGGGAGTTGCCCCCGGCCTTCCTTACTCGGCGCTAGTGGCGACGTCGAGCGTGTCGAGCTGTTGGGACTGGCCCGGCGATAGGGATAGTTTCGTCTTGCGCCCTGTCCGGATGAGGCGCTGCCGGTGCCAGCCTCTTAAAGACTGATGTTGTCCTTTGAGTGGCGATGTTCAATCTATCAAAGACAGACCCTCGAGCAGGAGCAGGAGTCGGAATGGTCAGCCTTGAAAAGACTGACTCTTTAACATGAGAAGCTGCCTTGACGACTTCAGGAGCAGAGGTGGATGTCTTCCTTGGGACGGCAACTTCAGGATTCACGGGCTTCTTGGCGGGCCCATCATAGTTCTGGATCAGCCTAGTAAAGACAGAGGCTTCCGGCTTGATATTGGACGACCCGTTGAAAGGGCCGTTGTAGCAGTGAGCCGATCGAAGACCGACTTCTTGTGCGCTTCCGGTGCGGGCACTGGAATAGTGAATCTTGATGGCGGGAGCATGGTCCTGAAAAACAGACCGGTGGTGGCCTGAGTTACCTGCTCCACTGGCATCTTGAAAAGGGACGCCGCTTGGGGCCTATAAGTCACTCTTCCAGCAGGGACAGAGCGAGAGTTGTAGTTGCAGGTAGTGCAGTTTGAAGCCATTGATCTTCTGTTTTCTGCACGGAGCAAGAAACCAAATCTAAGTATCTCGAATCCACAGGCAACCACAGCAAACCGTGATTCGTTCGCGAACACGACACATGAAGTGTGGAGTGGAAAGAGGAAGAGGTCCCACCGGGCGTGCCAGAATCTGTTCCCGTCCGAATGGCGGCCAAGACAGGGACGTCTTGCCTGAGATTCGGGGCAGATGCTATTTGGTTTTATCCGTCTACCTATCCGAAGATGCCAAATTGATTTATGGCACCGTGTATCGGAGGTTTAGACGGATGCGGACGATGTAGCAGACTTCGTCAGATTCCCCCTCACTTGAGGGGTTTTTGATTGTGGGGATGCTCTTCCCTGCAAGCGCAAGCCCCTGCAGTTAATTACGCTACCGCATTGCGGTAACCACTTTCTCCTTCTCCAGAATTTCACTTCGTGTCGTGTGTGTTTGTTTTTTTTATGGTTGCCCGTGGATTGTATACGGAGACTAATTTATGTCGTCGCCTGTAGGACGTGGATTAGTCCAAATCCGTATTTTCTTAGATTTGGTTTTGGCGTTTTGGTTTAAGGATACGCTAGCCATATTGAGGATAAGATCAACTTAAACGTTTGTTAAGGATACGTTAGTCCAATTTGAGACTAAGATCAACTTAACGGGATCGTTTAGATCCGACAAAAGAGCATTTGGGCTCTATTGTTCCAGTTTACGGACATAGTGGTCCATTGCCAGTTTAGGGACGTGGAGGTCCATGTTCCAGTTTAGGGACATAGTGGTCCATTGCATGTATGGCCGTCGGGACCCATCACCTCTCTGACGACGTTGAAGGATTACAACGATAGATGTCAAAGGAGTTCAGAGATGGACCCTTGAACCAGGTGTAAATTGATTTAAGAGAGCAGCCGTGCTCAGTCAATTTAATTTGAGGACTTACGACCAGAATTAGGCTAAGTCCAGTTGAAGATGTTCAAGGTTTTTAATTGTAGTTGGCCTGTTAGGACTTTACTAGAGCTCTGCCCCTGTTAATAATGCATGGCATTTTATTCTGGCATGTTAGGCCTTTTTGATTTGGGCTCTGTCCCTTTTTTATAATGCAGAGCATTTGTTTTTTTGGGCTCTTCTGACAGTGTGCCACGTGGCCTGTCAGGCGCTTTGCGCCAATTGATGAGCGCAAGGCGCAAGCGCATATGGAGGTGACACGTGTCACGCTCTGGTGAGCGCAAGCGCAGTGCGCTGCACTATTGCGCTGCTGACACGTGGCGCGCTCTGGTGCAGTGCACCAATTTAAGAAAGCAGTGCTCTATTTTAAAGCGCATAGCGCAAGTTGTTATGGAGCTGACACGTGGCGCTCTCTGGTGGCTTGCGCCAACCCAAGGGCGCAACAGTGCAGATTTACAAGTGCAAGGCACTGTTTTGATACCTTGATCCAATTTTGGATTCAAGAAAAGAATCTTTTAAGATTGCAGAACCAGTGGTTCATCAAAAGGCAATGCCTTTGTTATTATTATATTTTTTTTTATCGAAGATCTTTGATCTTGTTCTTAGATCAATGATCTTTTTAGAAGAAATTCTTCTTTATTCAGAGGTTTTTTACCTTTTCTTTCTCTGAGCTCTTCTCAAAATTTTCTTTAGAGGAGTTCGCTCTGTATTGTTGTGTCTTTTAGACTTGGGGTCCAGGGGCCTTTTTATAGTGCCAATTACTTTGTTAAATTAATTAAAGAGATCTTTCTCTGAGTGATTTAGGGATTTTTCCCTACCGTTGGATCTTTGATCCAAAGGCTTCTGTTTTACAGAAGACAATCTTCTTGTTTTAACAAGATCAGAAAGATCTTATTGGAATTTTAATTCTGTTTGGCGCAAACGCACCTGCGCTTGACACGTGTCGCGCAGCGCAGAGCGCAGCGCAACTGTGCTAGCGCATCTGCGCAGTGTAAGTGCACGGCGGCGCCCCGGCGGTCAATCCGACGGCCAAATGCGGAAGCGGTGATAAACTTTAATTTTTTATGAACTGGCAAACCGCCGCGCACTAATACCCGGATCGAACCATTAACTAGTCCTAGCTAACTACAAGATGGGGAAGAGAGATATACCGACTGATCCAAGTCCTCCGGTCTTCTCGTCGTCGTCCCGATCTCCTGCGGAAGCTCCGGTCTCCACCTCGTCGCCGGAAGTGCACCACATCGCCTACTTCTTTTACGGGCTCCCACCTCAATGCCGAGGCAACTCGGGCACGAAGCTGGCTAGTCGACGTGCCCAAGGTTTGCTGTAGAATATCTAGTGAGTAAGTCTCATTTGGGGTTCATGGAGACGCCATTTTGGTGGAGGAAATGAGGTATGAACTTTTGTGGAGGAACTTGGGGATTTTTCTAGCATCAAGAGAGCAAAAATCCCCATTACAAAAAAATGGGCAACCCTTCCTCCATGCTTGGCCGGCCATAACAAGAGGAGGAGGAGAGAGAGGGGGTGTGTGAGGGTGGAGTGTATGTATCAAAAGATAACCAATCTCATAATCCAAGAGGGAGAGAGAAAAAGACTATCATGCATAAGCATGATAACAAGCTAAAACCAACACTCCACCACAACCATCAACAAGCATGATGACTTCAAAAAGTCAAGCCATCATGAAGAAGTCAAGAAGTCAAGGTCAAGGGATGGGCTCCATCATGAAACCATCATGATATAAATATATGCAAAGAACCCCTCCACAAATACTTATTTGCAACAATGCAAATAAGCCCTCCTCCACCAATCTTCGGCCAATGAACGATACAAAGGAAATTGGACGAAACGTAAAGCAAACTGGCAACTCCAGAAAACTGGTCCCGTAATAGATTACAGGAAACCCCGATACTGTGCATACACACCCGCATTTGTATTCCGACCGAAATACAGCTGCAATGAGACAAAATCTACACTGTACTATACTAGGATCCGGCTTATACCAAAGCCGGCTAGTATTATCCGTTCGATCCTGATCCGTGCAATACCGCACGTATTTGATCGAACCCTGCCATATATCCATACGGCCTGTAGTACAAACTGTCCGATCCTTATCCGTGCAATACCGAACGTATCTGATCGGACCTTGCCATATCTCCATACGGCCTCTACAACCTTTCGCCCGAAAGCTGAGTAACTGAATGTGGGGGACTCTAAAGACTCGTCAACACCTTGGTTGTGGATTTAACCACTAGCACGTCAGAGGTATAAGCCAATACGTAACGGGCTACCAGGTATTGACTAAAAGGGACGTCTGTGAGCGAACTCAGCCCGACAACCCTACTGAGCCTGTCAGTGACAATATCCGTACAGTCCGGTCCGTTCGTCTATGAGCATCGCATGGCGGGCCTAAGGGGTTGGTAAAAGTCAGACCCCCAAAAGCGGTACAAGTCGTGTCGGAGTGTAGCCCAGAACACCCTGAGATACTACTGGAATACCTACCAGTAAATCTCCTTGCCTCGGCCGAGGGCTTCGTGTAATGGCTCTCCTAGACACAGCGCGACCTCACCCCCAATACCGGGAGAGACGAACCCCTGAAGATACGCTCACTGCCTCCATGTGGCTCGGGACTGTACCTAACTAAAACCTGTTTGCACGACTCCTTTGAGCCGTGGTAGGGTAGTAATCAAAGTACAGTGGGAACTCACACAAGACAAATGACGATCCCCAGGTCGATGAACTAACCTGTACACATGTCACCAGGGAACTGCCATCTGACGTCTGGTATATGACCAACTAGCATGTTCCCGGCGAGTCCTGTCCGGTGTACTCATAACCCAATGAGCACCTGTATACATCTTAGGTGAACCAACTGACACCAGTGGCTTGTGAGACCGGCCACCGCCCCTCGTCGGGGTCTCGACTGTATACACTAGTCTACTCTGGAGTATCGATGCCCTGTCTCGAAACTCACACGACTAGGGACCATTTAAGGATATGCTTATAGACCCCCAGCTCCCACTTATATGATCGCGCTCATACTGCTGGTGGTCAAGCAAGAATCCTAGGGGCTCTATCAACGTGTAATAGCGACCTGTAAGGTCACCTAAAGCAGTACACGATGATAAAGGTAAACCAGATAGCATACTATCATCTCGAGTAAGACTGTCCTACCGGGATAGGTCCTCCATCAATCATTGCAATCACGTACCTGTGACCTAATAATTGACTCTGAGGGCACTATCTCTAACAATCTCCCACTTGCACTCAAGGCCAATTATTGCGATGTCGCATACTCACAGCCCGTGTGATACCGAACACCCAACTCCTCTACTAGTCAGTCTCACAAAGCTCGTTTGCGAAACTATTGCGTTCGAGGAATAGCCTTAGTGAGTGGATCCGCTTTGTTGTCTCTTTCCATGTCTCTCTATATCTCAAGTTCGCGGAGAAACCCATCTCCCGAAATGAGCAATACCTGTCTTAGAATGTGTCTGGATGTCTGATGGGACATGGCTCATAAATGAACTCCAAATCCAAACTTCTTAGACTGTATCATCAACTGAACTTAATCAGTATCCTGCGCCATGCCACCCTCAGTATTGCCTTGGACCACCTGTCCAAAATACTGCCCCTCATCAGAAGGAAAAACTATAACTCTGACAACCTCCCTGTCGTCCATGTCACCTTGGAAGCCTGGAATGATAACTGTCTCCCGAATGAGGCTGTCGTTATCATATCCCTAGAACATCCACTTATGTTCTAAAACTGCTTCCGACTGTTTCTCCAGGATTGGATCAATGTCAACTTATTTCATCTAGTGCAAGAACAATATCTGGTGTGGTACTTGATATCTCATGATTGACTCAATTGCCTGAGCAAGTGATCTGCCAATCATGCACATCCCTCTCCCCTTTAGTGTGCAAGACACCTTTAGAGAGGGTGACTCCATCTTCTGCAGGAACACTACTGTGCATGGAGTCGTCCATTCTAAATACTCTTAGAATGCTGTCTAAGTACCCTGATTGGGAAACCACCCAAATCTAGATCTAAAACCATAGATCTAGTAACCAGAATGTCTGATACAATGTCCAAGTCCAATGTGGAGAAACCACTGTGTGACGACCATAGTATAACCGATCGTAGTATAGGAATATCACTTCCTACAGTGTGTATGTCATCCAAATACCAAGACATCACACCCTACTACCTTCTCAACAGATCCATCCCCTATTCTGATGAAGTCAAACCCATGACTGTCACGTCAGAAATAGATGATCTATCTCCGCTATATCTGCTTTTAGTCTATAAATAGACATAAGCTACCTGTCCACCAATGCTTCCGCTGCTCCCACTGACTACGACAACCCTCTGGCAGAGTCATATATACGTACACTTCTGAAGCGAGTTCAGAACGACGCTATACTCATCCTCCTGCCGGGTCTCACAGTCTGGAACAACAGTAATGGCAAGTGTAGGTAAACAAGAACTTCCTTGTCACCGTCCTTGAGGCTACCGGAGCACCTCTCGGGTGCCTGAAGTTACCCACCTTATCTGCGGAGTGGCCAATGGAATGTCAAACCGGATTGAATCTTTAGGTTCCTTATCAAATCTTCAGTAATCGTTTGCGGTTCTGGAATCACTTCCAGTTCTACCATGCTCCCACTACTGTTTTCTGAAAAAATCCATTTTTAATAAAACTGTGGCGAGTCTAGAACAATATTGCTATTGTTCATCCAGATGGTAGAAAGTCAACCCTCGTCATAGCCTGGGTCAACCCACAAACAGCCATTACAGAAACATGCCTTGAGTTGTCCAGTGTCTGGTTTTAAGCATAAACCGGACAACTCCCCGTACCTTAACATCGTTAAGATATGAACTGTTCTATACCCAATATAGAAACAGAGGCACTGATTTAATTGAACCAGATCCAAATCATGCAACTGTCTCCAGTGCATGTCAACTAAATGGAAAGAGGCCGGTCAGCGTTACTCAACTTAGGAATACTTCCAATTATGAGTAACCTGAAAGAGAAACAAGTTCTCTTAATCATTACTATCAACTGAATACCATTGACAAGTATCTACATCTTCGATCACTTTGAAGAATCTCGATACTTGCTACACCTGGTTCTCTACTCTATTCAAATACCTATAACTTCTCAAAATTCGGACCCTGTGTTTCCACGAAACACCTGTCTAAAAACTAAAGAAGTCATAAGTAAACCGAATATAGTACGAGGACCAACCCCTCTGTCCTGATGGACCCTGGACAACATACAATACTCTGTATAAGTCCCTTGAGTCTGATAACTCATTTACTGTGTGTCGTAGGTTGAAAATTGTACTTGTGGTTAAGAAGAATTACACCGCTGTTTAATGCTCCTTACCTAACCATCCACTGATATAGGTAAATGTCGTAGACATAATTTCAAAAAGGTATATCTCACTCTATGAAAATAGACGTACAGATACATCAATTTGAAATTGGTGCATAACAGCGGATATTCAAAACCAAATATTTGCCGACCGGCAAACAACCCAGGTGACTTCCTCAAATATCACCGATTACAACGAATCCCGATATAATGAGGATGATCACCCAATTCCCAATAACTTACTCCCACTCATCATCTGTAAAACCATACAGATGTGAGAATCGTACCTGGTAAATACATACCCTGAGTAAGTATCTAATCGGGAAATCAGTTTTCCTTTAACAGTACACAGTGAAGCTGAAACATTGAAATGTTTCGATGGGGTATCCTGGTATTCCTAGTAATGCCTCTTCCAGATTCACGTCTGTAACCTTGTAATTCTTTGCCATCTCTCCAAATCCCTTTATATGTCTTTAGTCATTACCTTCTGCACACCCCTTTAGGCCAAATGGTTTTCTTCCTTCCCTACCGTTCGGCACCAGCCTATGGTTTGGAAGAAGACTATCCAATAAGCATAATGGGTGTACTGTCCTAATCCTAGGAACACTCGCAATGCGAGAGGAGGTGAGGATAAAAGACACCTGAATAAATCTTATTCCTATTTCTCCTGAACCAGAATCCATCCCCGAACTGGAACAAGTTCCTTTCGAGTTCGTATATAACCATACGATGGAGTATCCAATAAACTGTGGATCTTCGTAGTGATACGGAGTGTCCTGGAGAAATACAAAGGTGATTTGGGAGTGGTAAAAGAATACTTGGTATGGTCGTGAATAACAGTCGCAATTTACTTTGCCCTCTTACTAATCCCTTGATTTGTCTTAACTTAATACTTTCTGTACACCATCGTTAGGCCAATTGGTTTTCTTCATTCCCTACCGGTCGGCACCTGCCTATGGTTTGGAAGAAGACTATCCAATTTGCATAATAGGTGTACTACCCCAAAACCAAGGAGTACTCGTAACCTGAGAGAGGGTAAAAGGAAAAGACAACTGAATAGTCCAATCCGTTTCCTCCAGAACCTGAAACCATCCTCGAATAAATTCCTTCGAGTTCGTATCTAACCATACGATGGTTTTGTCCAATGGAAGTGGACGTTGTAGTAATACGGGGTGTCCTGGAGAAAAGGGTAAAAGTAGGAGTGGCAATGAGGTTCGCAACTCTGACAATCCAAAAACCAGTGCTAAAGAAGGTTCGGTCAACTTGGTCACTGAGTCATAGTCTTAGGGTCGGGTCAATGGTCGCTGCCAAAGAGAGAGAGAGAAAAGAAACACTCAGCGTGCACTCTAACCTAGATCAGAATGGTTACCAATTTATCTAATCAGGAAACCTCCCACTGTACCTCAAATTCTCCTCCAAACCTGAAAGAAGAATTAGTCGGGATCACCCGAGGAGTATACCAACTCATCAGTGGGAATCGGGATCCAACTATCACCGCATGATAACATGACGGAATCCGCTCACGTCATCACACTCCAGAAGGTATGCGCATATCTGGCAAGTTTCAGTTCTTTTGAAACTCCCGATGTGATTTTTGCCCCATGCTCTTATGACCTTGACGAAGGCCAACAAATCATAAGTCACATGTCAAGTTCTACCCGTCATTCTCCAGGTTGATTTGAACCCACCCGCACAAGCCCTTGACGAAGGCCAACAAGGCTATACGACTGTCCCAAACCAACGCATCTATCTATGCTGCAGAAAGGCAACAAGCAGCTACCATACACTATGCCTTGACGAAGGCCAACAAACATAGCATGAATACTACGTGCTACCCGTCTGAAACGACGGAGGGCTACGAATGGTTTCTGGCGAAAACCTTTAACGTAAAGAACTTGATATCGTTGAAGGAACGGATAGCTTTTTAGAAAATATAGTGACGAAAACCATTGCTAAAGAGGTCACTCCCGGTGAAGGGATTTCGGCTCTTTCCCCGTAGAATGAGGTGCAGGATATTCCAACTGAATACCACAGTGCAAAGCAAAAGTAATCGGCTATAGTGAAGTCATTGCCCTGACGCAAACTTTTGTCCAAGGGGTCACTCCCGGTGAAGGGATCTCGGCCCTTGCCTCGTCGACTGAGGAGCAGGATATTCCAACTGAATACCACGATGCAAAACAAAAGAGAACGTCCTTGCAATAACAGCTTTTTGAAAAGTGTTCCAACAATATCAGATTAGGTTTGTTTTAACTTGCGTTGATCCGAATCAACGCAGTCCCATCAATTGATCACACCACAAAGAACGAAAATATACTGATGTACGTATATGCCATCCGCATTCGCCACTGGGTCCCGTCATTACCCGTTAGGTTAGCTAACTAACGACAGAGCGGGGACTGGACTAGCGCGGATGCAAAATATATACAACATCTACTAATATATATACCAATATATTATATTCGCTCAAGGCGTGATAGAATGCAACATCACAGAAATGTACAGCATCACAGAACAATACAGATATCTGGGATCCTCGGGTTTCACAGAGCCACTACTGAAACCCGACGTTCCCCTGGTCGTGTGGATAGCCTGTGCAATGAAATCCTAGACCCCTATGGGCGCGGCAAGTTACCCGCCAAAACCTGAAGCGAGGCAGCCCCCTTCAGCAACGTGAATGGACCACCCAACACTTCACAGAATCCGGTAACTTGGGCACCCCTCCTGGGTCAACCTGTACCCCCTACGAGTGCGGCGAATAGCCCGCCAATTCTAGAGTGAAGCCCCCTCCGTCTCAATGCCATGAGATGCGGGCTTGTTGCCCTCCAGAACCCGGCTATCCGTGCACCCCTCCGCGGAGCAATCCTAGTACAGAAAGTAAAATATACATACAACGGGTACATCGACCGCAACCTGGTCGTGCCCCTAAATAATAATACAAGCAGGCACTGACGGCAGTCCACATGTCGGACGCTCGCCCCGCAATATCAAATGTACACAATACAACCACAACAGTACTAGCATTGCATCCAGGCTATCCCCCACAACCAATCCGCAACATCACAGCAAAATCACAAAACATCAACGTGAAAGACACGTTCGCAAATCTGTCTAACCGGGCTATAGCAGTTAGACAGGATTTACCGATCGAGTGACATTCACGGTCGCAGATATAATGTAAACACTGTGAAATAATGTGTTTAAAATATCCGATCGATCAAATTTTAACAAGTGGGCCCCCAAGTACTACTGTAGCACATCAAGAAATTCTGGGCCCAATATTAATATTCCAAAACCCCTAAAACCAGCCCAAAAAGATACTGCAGAAATTTAATGCAGCGACCCCAAAATAGTGCGGCGGAACCACGGCCCAAAGGGGGGTTTGGCCGCGGTTCCGCGCTCCTATAGTGGAGTTAGTGCATCAAATTTTCACAGAACTCTTATTTCTTCTAGTACATCACTTTTCTACAACCTGAAAAAAATTTCGACTCCAAAAAATTTCAACAGAAAACTGATGTGAACAAAAACGCGGATTTTGGAATTTTGGTCGATCGGAAATGTAAACACATTAAACAAAGCTAGACTAAGTTAATGGCGAGGCTCTGATACCACTGTAAGTGCACGGCGGCGCCCCGGCCGTCAATCCGACGGCCAAATGCGGAAGCGGTGATAAACTTTAATTTTTTATGAACTGGCAAACCGCCGCGCACTAATACCCGGATCGAACCATTAACTAGTCCTAGCTAACTACAAGATGGGGAAGAGAGATATACCGACTGATCCAAGTCCTCCGGTCTTCTCGTCGTCGTCCCGATCTCCTGCGGAAGCTCCGGTCTCCACCTCGTCGCCGGAAGTGCACCACATCGCCTACTTCTTTTACGGGCTCCCACCTCAACGCCGAGGCAACTCGGGCACGAAGCTGGCTAGTCGACGTGCCCAAGGTTTGCTGTAGAATATCTAGTGAGTAAGTCTCATTTGGGGTTCATGGAGACGCCATTTTGGTGGAGGAAATGAGGTATGAACTTTTGTGGAGGAACTTGGGGATTTTTCTAGCATCAAGAGAGCAAAAATCCCCATTACAAAAAAATGGGCAACCCCTCCTCCATGCTTGGCCGGCCATAACAAGAGGAGGAGGAGAGAGAGGGGGTGTGTGAGGGTGGAGTGTATGTATCAAAAGATAACCAATCTCATAATCCAAGAGGGAGAGAGAAAAAGACTATCATGCATAAGCATGATAACAAGCTAAAACCAACAATCCACCACAACCATCAACAAGCATGATGACTTCAAAAAGTCAAGCCATCATGAAGAAGTCAAGAAGTCAAGGTCAAGGGATGGGCTCCATCATGAAACCATCATGATATAAATATATGCAAAGAACCCCTCCACAAATACTTATTTGCAACAATGCAAATAAGCCCTCCTCCACCAATCTTCGGCCAATGAACGATACAAAGAAAATTGGCCGAAACGTAAAGCAAACTGGCAACTCCAGAAAACTGGTCCCGTAATAGATTACAGGAAACCCCGATACTGTGCATACACACCCGCATTTGTATTCCGACCGAAATACAACTGCAATGAGACAAAATCTACACTGTACTATACTAGGATCCGGCTTATACCAAAGCCGGCTAGTATTATCCGTTCGATCCTGATCCGTGCAATACCGCACGTATCTGATCGAACCCTGCCACATATCCATACGGCCTGTAGTACAAACTGTCCGATCCTTATCCGTGCAATACCGAACATATCTGATCGGACCTTGCCATATCTCCATACGGCCTCTACAACCTTTCGCCCGAAAGCTGAGTAACTGAATGTGGGGGACTCTAAAGACTCGTCAACACCTTGGTTGTGGATTTAACCACTAGCACGTCAGAGGTATAAGCCAATACGTAACGGGCTACCAGGTATTGACTAAAAGGGACGTCTGTGAGCGAACTCAGCCCAACAACCCTACTGAGCCTGTCAGTGACAATATCCGTACAGTCCGGTCCGTTCGTCTATGAGCATCGCATGGCGGGCCTAGGGGGTTGGTAAAAGTCAGACCCCCAAAAGCGGTACAAGTCGTGTCGGAGTGTAGCCCAGAACACCCTGAGATACTACTGGAATACCTACCAGTAAATCTCCTTGCCTCGGCCGAGGGCTTCGTGTAATGGCTCTCCTAGACACAGCGCGACCTCACCCCCAATACCGGGAGAGACGAACCCCTGAAGATACGCTCACTGCCTCCATGTGGCTCGGGACTGTACCCAACTAAAACCTGTTTGCACGACTCCTTTGAGCCGTGGTAGGGTAGTAATCAAAGTACAGTGGGAACTCACACAAGACAAATGATGATCCCCAGGTCGATGAACTAACCTGTACACATGTCACCAGGGAACTGCCATCTGACGTCTGGTATATGACCAACTAGCATGTTCCCGGCGAGTCCTGTCCGGTGTACTCATAACCCAATGAGCACCTGTATACATCTTAGGTGAACCAACTGACACCAGTGGCTTGTGAGACCGGCCACCGCCCCTCGTCGGGGCCTCGACTGTATACACTAGTCTACTCTGGAGTATCGATGCCCTGTCTCGAAACTCACACGACTAGGGACCATTTAAGGATATGCTTATAGACCCCCAGCTCCCACTTATATGATCGCCCTCATACTGCTGGTGGTCAAGCAAGAATCCTAGGGGCTCTATCAACGTGTAATAGCGACCTGTAAGGTCACCTAAAGCAGTACACGATGATAAAGGTAAACCAGATAGCATACTATCATCTCGAGTAAGACTGTCCTACCGGGATAGGTCCTCCATCAATCATTGCAATCACGTACCTGTGACCTAATAATTGACTCTGAGGGCACTATCTCCAACACGCAGACACGTGTCAAGCAGCGCGGAGCGCAGCGCAACTGCGCTAACACGTGTAGCGCAACGCAGAACGCAAGTCAGCTGAAGCGTTGCTTCTTTTATAGAGCCTTGCTCTAATTGAGTGCGCTGCCTTAGGTGCTGCGATCCCTACGCTGGCGTGTCTGATTTTGACACGTGGCCCTCTGCGCGCAGCGCAAGGGATCTGAAGTGTTGCTTCATTTATTTTAATTTTAATTTTCACTTTAATTTTCAAAATAGAGCTTTGCTCTGATTGGGGGAAATATAAGCATTGCTTCGTTTCCCGCCTTGGAATTTGAACAGAGCTTTGCTCTGATTAGGTTAAACAAATGCCTCCCCACTGTTGCGCTTACGTGGCCCCAAACGTGAGCGCTGCGGTAGCAGGATTCCAACCGTTGCGGCAACTTTTGGAAGTTGAAAGGGTTCTCAACGCCTATAAATAGGACCTTTGGTCCCTCAACAGATGATTATCATCTTCAAAATTTTACTTTCAGAATCTTAGAGCCCTGCTCTTTATTTTCATGAACTCCAAGAGTTAAACTCTTAAAACTTTTAGGTAAAATTTTTAATTTAAATTAAATTAATTTTCATTGACAGAGCCTTGCTCTCTATAGATCCCTGATCTGAAGAAAACCCATTTAGGATTTCACTTAGCAGAGCTTTACTCTAAAGGGATCTAAAGAGAACTAAGGAGAACCCTATTAGGGTTCCATTAATAGAGCTCTACTCTCTAAAAGATTTTCCTTTTATTTTCTCATTTCATCAATGGAGCTTTGCTCCTTCCAAATCATACAAAAGAACTCTTTGGAGTTTTTCATGGATCTTGGAGTTTAAAGATGGCATTTTATTCCTCGATGCATTATATCGTTTTGCTTAATCAGTCTTTCTGATAATTTTGTTGATTCTCTTTCACAGAAACAATGGACGCCCACATCTACGATCTTAACGAGATCATCTCTTACGGGGACATCCGCCGACTTGGCCATTCTCAAAATCGAGAGTTCACAAACGCGGAGTGTGCTGAAATCATGAGCTACTTCGACGCATATAACGGTCAACTGCTTCCACGACGTTCCTCCCTCCTGAAGCTTATCGTGGGAGCCATCTAGGAAGCGCTTCCCCTATTCTGTTCCGGTGTGCCGCTTAGGGCGTTGGATGCCGCCTAGGGCGTTGGATGCCGCCGAGAATAAGGTGCACTCGGTGTACATGATGAACTTAATCTCGAAGAGACGGAGAGACAATCTTGTCGATCTCTTGCACCAGGCCTTTCAACAGTCCGCCATTCTTCCTGCCTACCGGAGGGTGGAGGACATCAGCGAGGATCCCGACACCCATGCTCGCGAAAGGAAGCACACCAGGATGGTTCGCCAAGCTTAGAAAGTCTTGGACAAGGTCACTTTCGAGTTCCTCAATCCCTGTCCAGGATCTGAGGTTTTGCCATTGTAATCATTTGGACAATGTCTTTGTTTATTTCTTTATGATTGTAAGAACCCTTTGCAATATGAATGGAAAATTTCTATTTCAGCTTGTCTTATTTCTCGCTCTGAGTCTTTTGCACATGCATGAATGAATGTGTCTCAAATGCTTGATCAAATGCACATCGAATGTTCTTTCTGTCGCTTTCTTCTTTCTTTTATTATCAGTATGCTGCCTTAGTAAACATGGTTGACGGATGATAGAGCGAGCATCATGTATTGTCTTCTTCAAGAGGCGGTGATGGCTTAGGCCGCAGGTTCAGATCTGCTATCTAAGACTTTTCAACTTTATGAGCCGTGAGGGTCCCACAAAGGCTTTTCTCCCTACGGAACGAGAGGATCTCGTAGGTGTATTTTCTCCTTAGGAATCGTGAGGATTCCTAAGTGCATTTTCTCTTATAAGTCGTAAGGATCTTATAAGAGAATTTTTCCCTCTTACGAGTCGAGAGGACCCGTAAGCGGTTGTTCCCCCCTTATCAAGATTCGACTTTGGAGAGTGTGACCCGTGAATAGTGTGCAAGAGTCCATTTTGGACTGACTTGCAGGGTCCCAGTGCTTAGGAAACCGTTTTTTTTAATCTATGTCGCCTAAGGCTTTTCCTCACGAGTCGAAACATATCGAGTAGTTCTCGCAAAGACACTAATTTCCTCACGAGTCGAGACGAATCGAGCATTTCTCGCAAGAATATCCTAACGTCATAATTAACCTCTGTTCTTTACGACAAAGGTCCGTTAGGGTCTGTGGTACTTAGGGTTTTGTCCGTCGTTTCGTCGCGTCGGCTGATGTATTTCTTGATATGCAATCTTTCTGTTCGAGTAGCCTTGCGATTGTCGTATCTCTGATCCCTTCGGGGGCTGGACAAGACGTCTTCAAGTAATCTTCCAGGTAGTATTACCTTCGAAAGAGCAAGCGTAGGGATATTCCATGTCACTTTTTACTTGAGGTTAGGCTCATTTTGGAGAGCCCCGATGAGTCATAACCACTCCGCGCTGGTGTGGGATGATCTTCGATAGTCTTTCAGGCTTTATATGACTTGCCGTCAAGACCCTAAAGCTAGGAATTTGGCCTTTGCTTCGTTTGCCGACATTGCGTCCTCTATATCAAGACGAATGTCGCGGTTGTCTCTAGGTTGTTGGTGAACCGTCGAGGTTTGGAACTAGGGACTTTGTCGTGGCACCGTTGTTTGATGATGTTGCGTCTGCTGTGTCGAGACGAACGTCGGGGTGGTGACCATTCCGCACTGGTGTGAGATGATCTCCGGTTGTCTTTCAGGCTTTATATGACTTGCCGTTAAGACCCTGAAGCTAGGAATTTGGCATTTGCTTCGTTCGCTGGCATTACATCCTCTATATCGAGAAGAATGTCGCGGTTGTCTCTAGGTTGTTGGTGAACCGTCGAGGTTTGGAACTAGGGACTTTGCCGTGGCTCCGCTGTCTGATGACGTTGCGTCTGCTATGTCTGCTGTATCGAGACGAATGTTGAGGTGAAGCTGGGATTTTGCCGTCGCTTGGCTTTACTAACCATGGGGTCTTTTGTTGACGCTGCATCTACATCCTGCTGGACTGCGAAGGAACACCGTTATTGACATCTCGTCTGCTGTATCAAGACGAATGTTGAGGTGAAGCTGGGATTTTGCCGTCGCTTCGCCTTGTTTCGACCACAAGGTCTTTTGTTGGCGTTGTATCAGCATCTTGCTGGACTGCGAAGGAATGCCTTTGTTGATTCTTAGGCTGTAGATATTGCCGTCAAGATTTGGAACTAGGGACTATGTCGTGGCTCCGTTTCATTGCGACTCTGAGGTCGGTTGTTGACGTCATGTCTGCATCTGGTTGGAGTGAGGAGAAACGCTGTTAGCGATCTCTAAGTTGTCGATATCGACATCGAGACCTTGAAGCTAGGGATCTTCTTTTGCTCCATTTGTTGACATCGTGTCTGCAATATTGCGACAAATGTCGAGGTTGTCTCTAGGTTGTCTATGAACCGTCGAGATTTGGCTTCGCTTTCTGGTGGATCCTGTTGGGAAGGTATGGTTCCCTCTTTGTTTGTGCCCCTGGATTGTATACAGGGATCGATGTGATCTCACCTGTAGGGCATTGGTTTCATTCAAATTTTTTTATACTATTATTTTATTTCCGCGATGCTCTATCATTTCAGCTTTTATATCGTGAAGGTCGCGATTGCCCAATCTTTTCGGCTGTTTTTCACGGTGCCCAATCATTTCGGCTATTTATTTTATTTTTACTCGCTGCTTTTTATTGCGAGTTGCCCAATCATTTCGGCTATTTTGCATGCATACATTTTTACTTGCTGATTTTTATTACAAGCCACCCCATCATTTCGGCTACTTCGTATGCATGTATGGTTCGCTGATTTTTTTTTATCGCGAGTGTGGAACTTGGAATCTGACGCCAATCTCAGCATCAGCATCGCTACAACTGGAATATTGCCAGGAGCGAATCATCATTTGCCATGAAAGGGCTTGGAATTTGATACCGGTTCAGGCATTTGCATTGCTACAACTGGGATATTGCCAGGGGCGAATCATCATTTGCCTCTGTCGATGTCGAACAAAGGTGGCTTAGTAAACAGGGCTAGGATCCTGTCGACTAAGGCTTTTGGCTTCATGAGCCGTAAGGGTCTCACAAAGGTATTTCTCCCTACGAGTCGTGAGGATCTCATAGGTGTGTTTTCTCCTTTGGAATCGTGAGGATTCCTAAGTGTATGTTCCCCTGTAAGTCGTAAGGATCTTACAAAAGGGTCTTCTCCTTATAAGTCGAGAGGACTTATAAGGGTTGTTCACCATATGGACATATCCCTAGTCACGGGTGGGACTTGGTTAGGGAAATGTTTATTCGCGCCCGTGGATTGTATACAAGGGTCAGTATTGAGCCACTTGTAGGGCCGTATCGAAGGTTTTGGGAGTTGCTTAAGAACAGGTTCAGGTCTCTGTAACTTAAGACTTTCAAATCTTATGAGCCGTGAGGGTCCCATAAGAGATTTCTCCTTACGAGTCGTGAGGATCTCGCAAGTGTAATTTCTCCTTAGGAATCGTGAGGATCCCTAAGTGTGTTGCTCCCTTGTGAGTCGTAAGGATCTCACACGGGTGGTTCTTCCTTACAAGGTCGAGAGGACCCTGTAAGTGTCTTTTAACGAGGTTGCACCCTTTCGGGTTTTCACAAACACTCGCCGGTAGCCCTGCTGTTTTTACTCACGGAGCCGTTTCGGGTTTTCATCCGTGCCCATTTTGCTTATGGACATACCGTCTTCTCTTTTTCTTTTTCTTTTTTTATTATTCTTTTTTTTTCTAACAAGGTCGTGCCCTTTCGGGTTTTCACGAACACTCGCCGATAGCCCTGCTGTTTTTACTCACGGAGCCCTTTCGGGTTTTCATCCGTGCCCATTTCGCTTATGGACATACCGTCTTTATTATTATATTTTTTTATTTTTATTTTATTTTTTTATTCCCTTTTTTTTATCTCGTTAGCCTGAAGATGCTGCGGTAGTAGTTTAAAGACGTTTCGGTCGTCAGTCAGTTTTAGGACGTAGCGGTCCGTCATTAGTTTAAGGACGTTTCGGTCCGCCGTCGCTGTATTTGAGGCGAATCTCTAGTTTACGGACTTTTCGGTCTATGGGGTCTTCCTTATGAATTAGCACGATGCCCCCGGCATGTCCGTCTTTCTCGGAGCATGATGTTGTGGCCGGCTCACCTTCCAGTTTTCAGACAACGCGAACTTGCCCTGTTGGTATTGGTCTTCAATCCAGTTTTTGAAGAAGAAGCAATCTTTGATCGGATGACTTACTGCTCGATGGTAGGGGCAATAATTGAGATTGTTGACATCGCCTGGCCGCAACGGACGTTTTGGACTCGGCAGATTGATGAGTCTGTCGCGCATTGCCAGCTCGAACAGTCTCCATGTTTTATCTTGAGGAAACGAGTAAGGACGTCCTAGCCTCTCCTCGAGGGATATGCGTGGACGCATATTGTTTTGACGAACAACCAGTCTAGGGCCACTCGATTGTTGTTGAGTGTTGGCGACGAAGGGCGTTTTTCCCTTTCCTTTGTCCTTTATGTTCGCTCCGTTGTTTGTGGGTCCGAGATCCTCTCCGGATATCGTGCAATTGAGCGGCTGAATGTTCTCGCAACTCCTCAATCTTTCAGAGATGGACTCCTTGAAGAGAGGGTTGAAGGCTATTTTTTCGTCGGGGTCGTTTCCAAAAGCGAGAACTCGTGATCCCCCGGGATTGTCCCTATGACAATTGCCAACAACTCTTTTATGCTCATCTATCGTATTTTTTCGCTGTCTACGAGCTTCCCGCTTTGCTCTGTTGACGTAATGCCTGTGAGCGACATACCCTTGCCACCAACACTTAAAGGAGTCACAGTCTTCATAAGGGTGTGCGATCTTCTGATGATATAAGCAGTAGTTAGGATGCATCTCTACTCCGTCGAGAGTGTTTTCTTCAGAGGGTAGTAGCTTCATTCACATTGATATGGCCTTAGCAAACATTTTCCTCGTCTTGAATTTTTTTTTATCCGCAACGGATGTCTGTTTATTTTACGGGAGTGCCTCGGCTCTTTCGTCTAATCGCCGGAGTTTAGCTCCTTCCAATATGGTCATCTCACGCTCTTGATTGGCTTTAACTTTTAGACGAATCTCATTCAGGAAGGTATCGATCACCTCGTCTGACGGCCACAGAAGTTCTGGTTCAGGCCCTGCCCTTGGTTTCTCGGTGCAGGGAACCTCTTCATCATCTATCAATGAGTGAGAGATCACATGACAACTCGCTACGTAGTCCTCGGATTCATCTGATGAGCCTTCTCCATCGTTCTCGTGCTCAACAAAAGAACAAGCTGCCCATGGCGTGTCCGTCTTCTTTGGAGTGTGCGGCTGTGGTGGGTTTATCTCCCAATTTTCAGACAGCGCGAACTTTCCTTGTAGGTATTGATCCTCGATCAATCCCTTAAAGACGAAACAGTCCTCGATCGGGTGACTTACCGTTTGGTGGTAAGAGCAATAATTGGGATTATTGAGATCGCCTGGCTGCAAACAGACTTTTTGGACTCGGCAGATTGAAGAGTCTGTTGTGCACTGCCAAATCGAACAGTCTCCTTGTTTTATCTTGAGGAAACGAGTAAGGACGTCCTAGTCTCTCCTCAAGAGATACGCGTGGACGCATATTGTTTTGACGGACAACCGGCTTCAAGTGGCTTGGCTGTTGTTGAGCATTGGCGACGACGATCGCTTTTCCTTTCCCCTTCTCATTTCGAGAGTCCGGTTTTGGAGGAGAGGGTCCATGGCCCATCTGGTCCATTTGGGCTAATTTGTCAATCAAGGCCTGGTAGGTGGTCAGCCTGAAGAACATCAAGAATTGCAAGATGGTCGCTTGCGGATCGAGAGTACCCACGAACATGCCTACCGCAGGTGCTTCTTCGATGCGTTGTTCGCATTTTGACTACAGATTCCGCCATCGTATTGCGTATTGATCCCACGTTTCGCCTGGCCTTATCCTGGCGTTGATCAGTGCTGTTATCGGAGTGCGTTCACTAGCACTCGCGAATCTTTATGTAAACAGTAGCTCCATCTCCGCAAATGTTTTGACAAAGTCATTAGGTAGCTCCAAATACCATTCAAAGGCTGTCTCCGATAGGCTACCGACGAATTGGCGAAGCAGCAGTTTGTCATCGCCTCCAGTGTTGCCGCATAAGGCCCTGAATTGAGCGACATGCTGATGTGGTTTCCCTGTCCCTTTATATACGTGGAATTTTGGGATCGTATATCCCGGCGGGTAACTAATCTGGTCATACCAGCCCGGATAGGGTCGTCCAGTTTTAATAATTTGCCCAGCCGGTTCACTCGCCTGATGAGCTCGTATTTGCCGAGCTATATAGTCATCCAGTGCAGCTTTGGAAATGGTTTCATCCTTGGCTGCTGAAAGGGCCGGAGGAGGATTAGATGTCTCCCCTCCGTCGTCTTCAATAATGATCGAAGGGTCTTCAGCTGGAGGGTCCGGCTGTAACATCATTCCTACCATGTCTCGGAAGAAAAGCACCATTTGTTTTATGTTGGCAGCTTGTTCTGCTGCCTCTTTGTCCTTCTTTTCAAGTATCCTGCGAAGGAATTCGGCATCGGTTTCTTGCTCTTGGCGTTGATCCGAGGACGCTTCAGGGATTTCTTTTGGCCCAGTGAGTGCGGCCATCGCGTTCATCATTTCTTGGAGCGTCTGCTGTTGCTCCTGAGCTTTAGTCACTGACCGTGTAAGCGGTCTTGACCTGTAGATGTACAGCTGTCCTCTTTACCAAACACCATGTAGACGGTATGGACTACAATGCCCCCGGACTTAGGGCGTTTGGGCACACCGCCTTTGGCATTTGCCGCAGGCGCGGGGATTTTCTCTGGCCTTCTTCTCTTGTGGGCCGTTGAAGTTGAGTGGGCCGTTGCAGCAGGCTCCCTGGCAGTTGTCGTCCTTTGCTATTTGACAGGACGGTTCTTTTCTTCTTGAACGTTCACCCTCTTCTGCCGGCGAGAGTGATCTTGGTCTATTACTGAGTCTTGAACCCTCCGCCAGACCTTATAAATTTTGGAGGACAGCCGTTGAGGGGGTTGCTCCAGCTTTGTATCTATAACACTCTCCGCAGGTGGAGGAGATCTTTTTAGCGTAGCAGTCGGAGAGTTCTTGCGTACCCCCCTTAGCGGTTCAAAGCTGTTCCCAGTTGGAACAACAGCATTAACTTCCACCATCGGAGCCGGTGGAGTTAGCCCTGAGGGGGAGTTGACCCCGGCCTTCCTTACTCGGCACCAGTGGCGACGTCGAGCGTGTCGAGCTGTTGGGACTGGCTCGGCGATAGGGATAGTTTCGTCTTGCCCCCTGTCCGGATGAGGCGCTGCCGGTGCCAGCCTCTTAAAGACTGATGTTGTCCTTTGAGTGGCGATGTTCAATCTGTCAAAGATAGACCCTCGAGCAAGAGCAGGAGTCGGAATGGTCAGCCTTAAAAAGACTGACTCTTTAACATGAGAAGCCGCCTTGATGACTTCAGGAGCAGAGGTGGCTGTCTTCCTTGGGACGGCCACTTCAGGGTTCATGGGCTTCGTGGCGGGCCCATCAGAGTTCTGGTTCAGCCTGGTAAAGACAGAGGCTGCCGGCTTGATATTGGACGACCCGTTGAAAGGGGCCGTTGTAGCAATGACCCGATCGAAGACCGACTTCTTGTGCGCTTCCGGTGCGGGCACTGGAATAGTGAATCTTAATGGCGGGAGCATGGTCAGAGATGTACCCTTGAACCAGGTGTAAATTGATTTAAGAGAGCAGCCGTGCTCAGTCAATTTAATTTGAGGACTTACGACCAGAATTGGGCTAAGTCCTGTTGAAGATGTTCAACATTTTTATTTGTAGTTGGCCTGTTAGGCCTTTACTAGGGCTCTGCCCCTGTTAATAATGCATGGCATTTTATTCTGGCCTGTTAGGCCTTTTTGATTTGGGCTCTGTCCCTTTTTTATAATGCAGAGCATTTTTTTTGGGTCCATTGGACATCTTAATTGGGCTCTTCTGACAGTGTGCCACGTGGCCTGTCAGGCGCTTTGCGCCAATTGATGAGCGCAAGGCGCAAGCGCATATGGAGGTGACACATGTCACGCTCTGGTGAGCGCAAGCGCAGTGCGCTGCGCTGTTGCGCTGCTGACACGTGGCGCGCTCTGGTGCAGTGCACCAATTTAAGAGAGCAGTGCACTATTTTAAAAGCGCATAGCGCAAGTTGTTATGGAGCTGACACCTGGCACTGTGTGGTGGCTTGCGCCAACCCAAGGGCGCAACAGTGCAGATTTACAAGTGCAAGGCACTGTTTTGATACCTTGATCCAATTTTAGATTCAAGAAAAGAATCTTTTAAGATTCCAGAACCAGTGGTTCATCAAAAGGCAATGCCTTTGTTATTATTATTATTATTATTATTATTATTATTATTATTATTATTATTATATATATATTTATCGAAGATCTTTGATCTTGTTCTTAGATCAATGATCTTTTTAGAAGAAATTCTTCTTTATTCAAAGGTTTTTTACCTTTTCTTTCTCTGAGCTCTTCTCAAAATTTTCTTTAGAGGAGTTCTCTCTGTGTTGTTGTGTCTTTTAGACTTGGGGTCTAGGGGCCTTTTTATAGTGCCAATTAGTTTGTTAAATTAGTTAAAGAGATTTTTCTCTGAGTGATTTAGGGATTTTTCCCTACCGTTGGATCTTTGATCTAAGGGCTTCTATTTTACAGAAGACAATCTTCTTGTTTTAACAAGATCAGAAAGATCTTATTGGAATTTTAATTCTGTTTGCCGCAAACGCACCCGCGCTTGACACGTGTCGCGCAGCGCGGAGCACAGCGCAACTGCGCTGACACGTGTCACGCAGCGCGGAGCGCAGCGCAACTGCGTTGACACGTGTAGCGCAGCGCAGAGCGCAAGTCAGCTGAAGCGTTGCTTCTTTTATAGAGCCTTGCTCAGATTTAGTGCGCTGCCTTGGGTGCTGCGCTCCTTGCGCTGGCGTGTCTGATTTTGACACGTGGCGCTCTGCGCGCAGCGCAGGGGATCTGAAGCGTTGCTTCATTTATTTTAATTTTCATTTTCATTTTAATTTTCAAAACAGAGCTTTGCTCTGATTGGGGGAAACAAAAGCGTTGCTTCGTTTCCCGCCTTGGAATTTGAACAGAGCTTTGCTCTGATTGGGATAAACAGGGGGCCGGCCACTTTTGGGTGGTGGGAGATTGATTTCATTTTGTTGATTATTACACTTCATTATACATCACTCCCTCACTCTCTCATGCTCACCAAAACACTTAATCATTTTGCTCATGCCATTTGTTTTTGCTCACTCCTTCTTCATCTTTCTTGAGTTTCTCATTGAGCTCATATGTTGAGAGAAAATTGTAGTGACACTTTCATACACCCCCGCTCTCCATCGCTAAATTTTGGAGCGTCGGTTGTTTCCGTTTCCCTCGGGTGGATCATCAGAGATGGAGGAAGTCCGGCAACCAAACCACATCAAGGAGCCGCTAGGAGCTTGGAATGAAGACCGAAGGACACAGATCAACTAGGTATAACGATTCTAACTCTTAGTTTAGATTGCTAGCTTAGGGTTTAAGGTCGATCCGAGATTCGGGTAACGGTAGCGCCGGTTTGGAAATTTTTGTTCCGCATTTTGGCCGCGTTTCGATGGCCGGGGGTCCTTAAAAGCCTGTCTTTTTGGCCTGCTGCCCAACCCATCAGAAACTACCAGCTAGAAATTTATACCAGCGAAGTAATGTTTTCTAATGTGTACGTGATATGGAAATTACCGATGATGATGTGTGTGAGCCGGAAAGCAAGTGTACGTGGAGCATATGCATC
Organism: Agapanthus africanus; assembly: GCA_030015575.1. Lineage (NCBI taxonomy): Eukaryota > Viridiplantae > Streptophyta > Magnoliopsida > Asparagales > Amaryllidaceae > Agapanthus > Agapanthus africanus. Next base: position 412,924,035 of record JASDDO010000001.1, read on the forward strand.
ATCGGTAATGGTGCTGGTGTCCTGACAACATGGGTTCATAATAACAAAAGAAAACACATGTATAAGCATGCAATGCGATGAGAACAACATGAATATACGGAAAAAGATGTAGTAACCGCAACATTTAAGAATTAACATTTCTATATACGAGTCATAGAGTTTTTGGTGTTTGAAATAGCACGAATCGTGGTTTTAGAAAAATAAAGGCTACGCGGTCTTTGTGAAAAGATACGTATTTTGGAAAAATCCGTAGTATCCCTCGGCCTGTCTTTAAAATACTCACGATTCGTTAGTTTTGAAAATAAGTATGATTCGAGCCCAGTCGAAAGGCTAAGGAAATCCACCTAAAATCCGAGTCGATATATCTAGTAGTCAACGATACCGTCTCAATAGCGTCACGTACGGTAAAAATACATGGTACGACATCCTCGAGTCAAGAGTGCGGATCAATCATCATATCTATACCTCGTAAAATCCATCGTACGGCATCCCAAAATCGGGGTACAGGTCAAATATCACATATGGCTCATTATTCATATAGTATCATTATCATAAAATCATGAATTAAGGGTACCGTTCTAAAGACTAGTAAATTCTAATATCATCAAACACATATCCTCGTGTCTATGAAAACACATCGCCCAACGATCCACTATAATATCATGTCGTATGTCATATCATGACCCAATCACATATCACAATATCACGGCAACATGCCCGATCATATCAGCTCATCTCCAAGTATCATATACTGGGCTCATCATCCGTGTATACGTATACACACACACACACACACACACACCAACACATCCACACATACACACACACACACACACACACACACATATATACACCCATAAACATATCACGTGTGTGCATGTGTGTGTGTGTGTCAACCTTGACTCTAGGGTTTCGCGACTAAGAAACTAAACTAAAAGCACATTCCTCCAATTACACTAAATCCAACCCATGGTCTCCTAAAGCCTTTCTTGCTAAGCATTCACATCTCACAATAACACATATGTATATATATCATAAACGCATCATACCCTACGAAATTGCGGGGGTGCTATACGCCATCCACCCGACATCCCCCGTGGATATACATCAACTCATCTGATCTTTGCTTGCCGAAATCAATTACGCCACGCTCTTCCTTGTTGTTCAAAGTCCACATGAGGGGGCCTACATATATAAACACATAGTATCGTAAACAGAAATCGCGTACGAAAACCAAAACGGCACACGAATCATACATAGGTTAAAACCTATGGTCTACGCATGCAAAAGAACCAAATTGTAAGTCCATGCTACCCTTCCCCGGTACTTACGGGGTTGCGGAATTGGTGAAAAATGATTTTTCAAGAGGTGGTAACATGGACTCAAAATACGGATCTTTGTTAAACAACTACCTAACAACCTAACTAGGAGTTTTATCTACTCGGTTAGGGGGTTATACCTTTCTTGAACTTCTTCATCTTCAGCTCTTGTAGTATACGGACCGGCCTCCCCTCGTCGTCTTCTCGCGCCGAAGATGGATCCACCCGAAAGCTTCTACCTTTTGGCTTCTTCTTCGAACTTGAAGAAACTAGAACACTTGGCTTGCTAGGCCTTGTGAACTAGGATGAGTAGAGGAGTGTTTTGGTGTTTTTATCTCTAAGGCAATGGTTCTCAACTCATGAGAGGGGTTTGCCTTGAGCTAGAGAGAGCAAGAGGAAGAGGGAGAACTTGAACAAGAGAGAGCTCAAGAGAGAGAAACCAAATGAAAGAATGAGCATCTCTTTTCTCAACCTCTCTCTCATAATCCAAAAAGAATAATAATAATAATAGTAATTGAGTATTATGTGATGGTTCATATCATATCAAGTGGCATTATCATTTCATGCACTCATTTTTTAAAGCTCAACAAGCAAGCATAAGTCTTTGCATGAAATGATAACCATTGTAATGATGATGGTCAACTTGTCCAACCTAGTCAACCGGTCAACCAAGTCAACAAAGTCAACTTTTCAACCCAACCATGGCACAATAATACTTAATTAATATTATCATTAATCATATTTCTTATTCTCATTAGGGTTTAGCAAAAGTCAATGGTCAACAGTCAACGGTCAACAACCCCAATGAGAATCCTCGGCCTCTGTCTCTCTGTCAACTATGCATACACACCCGCATCCGCGCTCCGAGGAACACGAATACAAACGAGATAAAACCAACCCCAAAACATACACTAGGATCTGGCTTAAACCAAAGCCCGCTAGTGTTAACTGTCCGGACACTAAACGTGCACAAGTGCACGGATGTGACCGAACCCTGTCGCAAAACCATGCGACCAGTCGCAAAACCATGCGACATCTACTCTTTTGCCTAAAGGTGAATAGATCTCTCTGTGGGACTCTAAAGACTCGACACTACGCTGGCAGTGGGTTTAACCACAGACCGCAAGCGGCACTAGCTGTGCGTAATGGCCCCCAGGTAAATGCCGATAAGAAGACGGACGAGGTGAAACCCATCTGAACTCCTACTGAGCCTGAATGTAACAATCTCCGTATAGTCCGGTCTGTTCGTCTGATACATCGCATGGCGGGCCTAGGGGGTGGTAAACGTCAGTCCCCTAATAGCGGTACAAGTCGTGTCGGAGCGTAGCCCAGAACACCCTGAGATAACACTGGAAACCTACCAGTATATCTCGCTTGCCCTGGCCAGGGACTACTTGTGTAATGGCTCTCCTAGACACAGCGCGATGTCAACCCCCAATACCGGGAGAGACGAATCCTGTCTAACCGTCACTGCCTCCAAGTGCTTCGGGACTGCACCCAACTACTACCTGTTTGCACGACTCCTTTGAGCCGTGGTAGGGTAGTAATCAAAGTACAGTGGGAACACACTCGAGGCGAAGTGACAGTGTCAAGTCAGCGGACTAAGCTGTACTCATGTCACCTGGGAACTGATAACTGACGATAGGTATAGTACCAACCAATCAGTTCCCGACAAGTCATGTCCAGTGTACTCGTAACCTAACGAGCACCCGCATACTATCTCAAGTACGACGTACTGACAGCTGTGGGACAGACCGTCTCCCCTGCTGGGATGAGAAGCGCATACGCTAGTCTACTCCGGAGTATCGATGCCCAGTCTCGATAGTCCTATGACTAGGGACCTGTATAAGGATGTGCTTATAGATTACCCAGCCCCCATGAGTGTGACTGCCATCACAACGCTGGTAATCAAGTAAAGATCCTAAGGGTTCTACTAATATGTATAAGCAATATGCTAAAAGAAACACATGCACATATTAAAGTAGAAACAAACTAAGTAGCATACTACCATTTTGAGCAAGATTGTCTATACAAGGTGAACATCCCAAGCTTCCATTAAGTAATATACAAACTAGTATGATACAGTAATGGCCTCTAGGGTATATACACTAACAATCTCCCACTTGCACTAAGGCCATGTACTGGCGTATCGAAGACCTATCATCTCGATCAGCCGCTCGAACTGAGTCTGGGGTAAGGCCTTCGTGAGTGGATCTGCAGTGTTATCTTCTGAATTTACTCTCTTCACCTCGATCTCCTGGTGATCTTTGATCTCCCTGATCAGGTGGTACCGCCTCAAAATGTGCCTGGACTTCTGATGGGACCTGGGTTCCTTCGCTAAAGCTATAGCGCCGTTGTTGTCACAATACAGCGGTATTGGATCAACACTGGTAGGAACCACCTGAAGCTTCGTGAGGAACTTCTTCATCCAGACAACTTCCTTTGCGGCATCGCAAGCAGCTATGTACTCCGCTTCCATAGTTGAGTCAGCAACAGTTTCCTGCTTGGAGCTCTTCCAGCAAACCGCCCCTCCATTGAGGGTAAAGACATAACCCGACATGGACTTGGAGTCATCCTTGTCACTCTGGAAGCTGGAGTCAGCAAAGGCCTCGATCTGGAGGTCTTTTCCGCCATACACCAAGAACAACTCCTTAGTCCTTCTCAGGTACTTGAGAATGTTCTTTACTGCTATCCAGTGTTTCTCCCCTGGGTCCGACTGATACCGGCTTACAACGCTTAATGCGTATGCTACATCTGGTCTGGTACACAACATCGTATACATAATAGAGCCTACCGCAGATGCGTAGGGTATTGATGACATGCGAGCCCTTTCCAAATCAGTCTTGGGAGACATCTCTTTGGAGAGGGTGATTCCGTGACAAGCCGGTAGATTACCGTGCTTGGAATCTTCCATACTGAATCATTTCAGTATGGTGTCGATGTACCTGGACTGTGAAAGTCCCAACATCCTTTTAGATCTATCACGATAGATCTGGATCCCCAGAATGTAGTTGTCATCGCCCAGGTCCTTCATGGAGAACCTCTGTGACAAGAATCCTTTGACTGACTGTAACATAGGAATATCATTTCCTATTAGGAGAATGTCATCGACGTACAAGACGAGGAATACTACATTTCTCCCTACAATCTTACTGTAAATGCATGGTTCATCTGGGTTTTTGATAAAGTCGAATTCTTTGACACTATCATCAAAGCAGATGTTCCAACTCCGCGATGCCTGCTTCAGTCCATAGATGGACTTGAGCAACTTGCACACTTTACCGCTGCTCCCACTCTGATTGAATCCCTCTGGCTGATCCATATAAACGCACTCTTCCAAATTTCCATTTAGGAAAGCCGTCTTTACGTCCATCTGCCAGATCTCATAATCGTGGAAGGCAGCAATGGCAAGAAGGATACAAATGGATTTAAGCATGGCTACCGGAGAAAAGGTCTCGTCATAGTCCAAACCAGGTCTTTGACGAAAACCCTTTGCAACAAGCCTAGCTTTATAGGTTTCAGCCTGCCCATCTACACCAATCTTCTTTGTGAAGATCCATTTGCAGCCTACGGGTTTTACCCCTTCTAGAGCAAAGTCCAAACATTGTTGGTGTACATGGACTCCATCTCAGTCCGCATTGCATCCAGCCATTTTACCGAGTCACCGCTCTGAATGGCTTGTTGGAAGCTAGTAGGCTCGTCATAATCAATGACGCAATCCTATCTATCCTCGTCTATGAGAAAACCGTAGTATCTCTCGGGCGGATGAGACTGCCTACTAATCCTGCGGAGCGGCGCAGGAATGTCCGGTTCCCCTGAAACTTCTGGTTCTTCCAAGCTTTCAGTAATAGCTTGTGGTTCTAGAATTTCTTCCAGTTCTATTGCGCTCCCACTTATCTGATTTTCCAAAAATTCAGTTTCCAAGAAGTGGGCATGCGGAGAAACAAAAACTTTTTGTTCTTCTGCGGAATAGAAAAGATACCCCCTGGAGTTCTTTGGGTATCCCACAAACTTACACAGTACTGAGCGTGCCTCGAGCTTGTCCGCATGCTGCTTTTTTACAAAAGCTGGACATCCCCATGTCTTAAGATACTTAAGACAGGGTTTCTTCCCACTCCACATCTGATATGGGGTGGTAGGCACAGTCTTGGTTGGAGCCTTGTTCAAGAGATATGCAGCTGTTTCTAGTGCATAACCCTAGAAGGATTGCGGTAATTCACCCTTACTCATCATGGAACGAACCATATTCAATAGGGTTCGATTCCGCCTTTCAGTACACCGTTGTGTTGTGGTGTGTATGGAGGAGTACGCTGAGAGAGAATTCCATTCTCCTTTAAGTAGTCCAGAAACTCGGCACTCAAGTATTCACCACCTCAATCAGATCTCACTGTCTTTATACTTTTGCCTGTTTGTTTTTCAACTTCATTCTTGTATTCCCGAAATTTCTCAAAGGCCTCGGATTTGTGCTTCATTAAGAAGACATGTCCATACCTAGAGAAATCATCTGTGAAAGTAATGAAGTATGAATAACCACTTCACGCATGTGTAGACATTGGACCACACACATCACTGTGTATGAGTCCCAAGAGCTCACTCGCTCTTACTCCGTGTCCAGTGAACGGAGTCTTTGTCATCTTTCCCATGAGACAAGATTCACAAGTGGCATAAGACTGATACTCGAACGGATTCAAGTATCCCTCTTTATGTAACTTAGTTAATCGTGTTTCATTAATATGACCCAGTCTACAATGCCATAAGAAAGCCAGATTTGTTTCCGGAGACTTTCTTTTAAGTGTGTTCTGGACACTGAAAATCTGAGCTTGATTCAATACGTATATCCCGTTATTTAATGTACCTGACCCAATCAGAACTTGATTTAGGTGGATGTGTACTACATCGCTTACAAAAGTAAAACCATATCCTTCCTTAGAAAGTAAGGATACAGATATGATATTACAAGTCGCACCTTGTACATACAAACAGTTACGCAAAATCAATATCTGCCCAGTTGTCAGTCCAAGATGATATTCCCCTACGGATTCAGCATCCATGCTCATTCCGTTAGCAACCCTGAGAGTCATATCACCTTTCCTGCTAACTCTACGGTTTCTCAGAGCCTGTAATGAATTGCAGATGTGAGATCCTGATCCGGTATCCAATACCCAGGAAGTAGGGTTGACTGACATACAGTTCTCTACTACAAACACAGCCGAAGCCGAAGCCACAACATGCTTCGAATTCTGGCTACTGGCTTTGCAAGCCCTGCAATCCTTCTGCCAATGTTCATTGCTGTTACAATAAGAACGTCCCTCTTTAACTACATCCAGTACCGAAACTTTTGCCCTTCCTTTTCCTTCTTCTTCCCTGGTTTCTTTCAGGGAATAAGAAGAGGGCAGGTACTGTAGAATCAAGTCAGTATTCGACCTGTTCTCCAACGTGGTCTTCAGGTCCGTGAGCTCAAAATAGCTGGTCTCTGTAAGGACGTTGCCCCCTACAGATGACCCGACAGCCAATCTCGCTTGAAGCAATTCGTTCGAGATCTCATATCTTGCGATACGAGATTGCTCTCCATATAAATCTTTGTTATGGAGGAAGATAGAAACTGAGTCCATCTTCTCGTGCTGCCTCTGGTTTGCACCATCAACTGAGGCTAACACGAGACACTTAGCTTTCGCACAGTCTTTTTCCGATGTCTTACGGATATCACTATCCGTGACAGGGGAAACTGGTCCTGAGACGGCAGGGGTTTGATTAGTTAAGAGGTGTCCCAGCTTGTCATGGATAATGGACATCTGGACAGACCTTTGCCAATCATAACAGTCAAGTTCAGTCATTTTATTATCTAGATGTAACCTATGTGTGGTCACTGGGTCGCTGCAATTAAGAGAGAAAGAAGAAAACACTCAGCATGATGCTCTTGCAAGTTTAGATTGGTTTTTAATTTATCTAAACAGGATGGCTCCCATTGTCTCTCGAATCCCTCCTCAAACCAAAAAGGAAGAATTAGTCAGGATCAATCTCACCGTACAATATTTGCTTAACCGTTCAGCCAGGCTAGTGTCGGTACTTCGAGGGAGGTTTTCCAACGCTTTTGCGAAGTTCCTTAATTAAATAACCTCTTTTCCCTAGGGGCGTAGCCCCGCTAACACCTTTCTAGACACCTACTTGGTTTATAGCATTGATCGTTAAGTGAGAAAGTTCCCGAGGAGTAGCATATACTCACAGTAGGATCGGGATCCAAATATCATCACGTGACAAAACTGAAGGAATCCTACCAGAATCATCACACTCCAAATGGTATACAGCACTAGCAAGTTTCAGGTTCTTTTGAAACTCCCGATGTGGATTTTTGCCCCATGCTCTTATGACCTTGACGAAGGTCAACAAATCATAAGCCACATGTCAAGTTCTACCCGTCATTGTCCAGGTTAATTTGAACCCACCCGTATATACGCTTGACGAAGGTCAACAAGGTAATACGACTGTCCCAAACCAACGCATCTATCTATGCTACATATGAACACCCAACAGCTACCAATCACTATGCCTTGACGAAGGTCAACAAACATAGCTTGAATACTATTGAATATTCATACGAAACGACGGAGGGCTACGAATGGTTTTGGCGAAACCGTGAACGTAGTGAACTTGATATAATCGATGGAACGAGATAGCTTTTAAAAGGAGTGGTTTAAGCTCCGCGTTTAAAAGTTGTTTTTGAAAAGAAACCGAGTGGTTTTTGAATGTGTTCCAACGACTTTTACTTGGTTTATTTTTCTTGCATTAATTTTAATGTGTCCCATCATTTAAGCCTACCATTGCAAAAAACAACCAAAATATGACGTACGCTTATGCCATCCGCATTCGCCACGGGACCCCGTCATTACCCGTTAGGTTACTTAACTAACGACAGAGCGGGGGCTGGACTAGCGCGGATGCAAAACATAAGCAACGCCTAAATAATATCATATATAGATATATTGCAATGATAGCCATTTCAGAACACAGATGAACACATTGGATATACTAGGAATCCGCAATGCGTACGATCCTGTAACGAAAAGCGGATTACACGGTCGCGGTGAATAGCCAATACCCCATCCAAGACCCCTACGGGTGCGGCAAACTACCCGCCAAGTAACCGAAGTGGAGCAACCTCCCTCAACGACATGAGTAGGCCACTCGGCACTTCGAGATACCCGGTAGTTTGTGCACCCCCTCCATGGGTCTATCCTAGGAGCAAAAACAGTAAACAGAAATTAAACAATGACGGCTACAACCCCGACCCGGTTGTGCGGCCATACAAATAATATTACATCAATTTACATATTACATGAATTGAAAGAAAAGAAAACTCTCATCTCACAACCCCCGGCTATTCACCCGCGACAATCCAATGAATTCATATACACCTACCATCAACATTACAGATCACAGATATGTATAACCCCCACTAATCGACGTATAGCGATTAGCAGACGTTCAATACATATATCACATCACAGATATCAACCCGTCAGATTAAGTCTTTAGAAACTCGATCAAAATACGGTTTTTTTTAAGCCCCATAAACAAATTTTTCTTTCTGGAAAATCTGGGCTGAAAAAACTTATTGTAAAAATCCCAAAACACCCCTATGACCTCACTGCAAGAAAAATTGTCCACGGTCGAGTCAACTCGGCCGCGGATCCGCGGCGGGAGCAAGCTCCTACCGCGGTTCCGCGGCGCGTTGATGGGCTTTCTGGACCATTTTTCTACAGTGAGATGTAAAAACCCTGAGTCGAATTTTAAGCCAAGATTTATTATTTTTGGAACAGAGGAAAAATTCGACAGAAAGTTGATTTTATGGGTTCGTTTCGCGACTTTTTCTCCGATCGAATTTCTAGTTACTTTGCTAACATGTTAGATAGTGTTTAACTTGGCTCTGATACTACTGTAAGTCCATGCTACCCTTCCCCGGTACTTACGGGGTTGCGGAATTGGTGAAAAACGATTTTTCAAGAGGTGGTAACATGGACTCAAAATACGGATCTTTGTTAAACAACTACCTAACAACCTAACTAGGAGTTTTATCTACTCGGTTAGGGGGTTATACCTTTCTTGAACTCCTTCGTCTTCAGCTCTTGTGGTGTACGGACCGGCCTCCCCTCGTCGTCTTCTCGCACCGAAGATGGATCCACCCGAAAGCTTCTACCTTTTGGCTTCTTCTTCGAACTTGAAGAAACTAGAACACTTGGCTTGCTAGGCCTTATGAACTAGGATGAGTAGAGCATTGTTTTGGTGTTTTTATCTCTAAGGCAATGGTTCTGAACTCATGAGAGGGGTTTGTAAGTCCACGTTGTCCACCCCGGTGCTTGCGGGGAGGCGGAAACGGTATAAAAAACGAATTTTTAACACACTAGGCAACATGGACTAGCAAAAGGAGGATCTTTGCTAAACAAAAACTAACTACAAAGCTACAAAGTTTAGCTACTCGGAAAAGAGGTTATACCTAGGGCTTCTAGTCCTTCTCTCCTTGCTCCTTGGAGTGAATGAAAGTGATCTCCTTGTCGCCTTCTCTTGTCGAAGAAGGATCCACCCGAGAGCCTCAACCTTTGGCTTCAACTTCAAACTAGAAGTAACTAAGATGCTTGGAGTGCTAATCCTAGAACCTTAGAAAGAGTATAGAGTATTTTAGAAGGATTTATCTCAAGCTCAAGAGATTTTCAACTCATGAGAGGGGAGAGCTAGAGAGAGAGGAAAAGGAGGAGAGAGAACCAAAGTGATAGAATGAGAATAAAATGAACCATTCTCCTCATATATGTGAATTATGGAAATTAGATAATTAGCTAAGATAATTGTCATGGTTAATCAAGACTTGACCATTATCATTTCACATTAAATGCCATTTTCAAGGATCAAAGAGCATCTTTCATATGGAATGATCATGGTCAATATGTCAACCTAGGTCAACAAGTCAAGTATAGTCAAATGGTCAACAACCCTAACCATGCACAATTATAATTAACTAATATCAATTAATCATAATTCACACATAAGTATTAGGGTTAAGAAAATGACAATGGTCATCAACCCTAATCAAAATCCTCTGCCTCTGTCTCAGTCAACTGTGCATACACACCCGTATCCGTGATCCGAGGAACACGAATACAATGAGATAAACCAATCCCAAATCATATACTAGGATCCGGCTTAAACCAAAGCCCGCTAGTATAAGCTGTCCGGACAGCAAACGTGCATAAGTGCGCGGATGTGAACGAACCCTGTCGCAAAACCATGCGACCTCTACTCATTTTGCCTAAAGGCGAATAACCTTCTGTGTGGGACTCTAAAGACTCGACACTACGCTGGCAGTGGGTTTAACCACAGACAGCAAGCGGCACTAGCTGTACGTAACGGTCCCCAGGTAGATGCCGATAAGAAGACTGACGAGGTGAACCCATCTGAACTCCTACTGAGCCTGAATGTGACAGTCTCCGTACAGTCCGGTCTGTTCGTCTGATACATCGCATGGCGGGCCTAGGGGGCGGAAAACGTCAGTCCCCTAATAGCGGTACAAGTCGTGTCGGAGTGTAGCCCAGAACACCCTGAGATAACACTGGAAACCTACCAGTATATCTCGCTTACCCTGGCCAGGGACTACTTGTGTAATGGCTCTCCTGGACACAGCGCGATGCCAACCCCTAATACCGGGAGAGACGAATCCTGTCTAACCGTCACTGCCTCCAAGTGCTTCGGGACTGCACCCAAAAACTACCTGTTTGCACGACTCCTTTGAGCCGTGGTAGGGTAGTAATCAAAGTGCAGTGGGAACACACTCGAGGCGAAGTGACAGTGTCAAGTCAGCGGACTAAGCTGTACTCATGTCACCTGGGAACTGATAACCGACGATAGGTATAATACCAACCAACAGTTCCCGACGAGTCCTGTCCAGTGTACTCGTAACCTAACGAGCACCCGCATACTATCTCAAGTACGACGTACTGACTGCTGTGGGACAGGCCGTCTCCCGCGCTGGGATGAGAAGCGCATACGCTAGTCTACTCCGGAGTATCGATGCCCTGTCTCGATAATCCCACGACCAGGGAGGTATATATATAAGGATGTGCTTATAGATTACCCAGCCCCCACGAGTGTGACTGCCATCACAACGCTGGTAATCAAGCAAAGATCCAAAGGGCTCCACTAATGCGTATAGGTGATACAATAAAGAAACACATGTACATATTAAAGCAGAGACAAACCAAGTAGCATACTACCATTTCGAGCAAGATTGTCTATACAACTGTGAATATCCCAAGCTTCCATCAAGTAATATACATATTAGTATGATACTGTAATGGCCTCTAGGGCATATACACTAACAATCTCCCACTTGCACTAAGGCCATGTACTGGCGTATCGAAGACCTATCATCTCGATCTGCCGCTCGAACTGAGTCTTGGGTAAGGCCTTCGTGAATGGATCTGCAGTGTTATCTTCTGAAGCAACCCTCCGAACCTCGATCTCCTGGCGATCCACGATCTCCCTGATCAGGTGATACCGCCTCAAGATGTGTCTGGATTTCCGATGGGACCTGGGTTCCTTCGCTAAAGCTATAGCCCCGTTGTTGTCGCAATACAGAGGTATTGGATCAACAATGGACGGAACCACCTGAAGTTCTTTCAAGAACTTCCTCATCCAGACGGCTTCTTTTGCGGCATCAGATGCAGCAATATATTCCGCTTCCATAGTCGAGTCAGCAACGGTTTCCTGTTTGGAACTCTTCCAACACACCGCCCCTCCATTGAGGGTAAAGACAAAACCCGACATGGACTTGGAATCATCCTTGTCACTCTGGAAGCTGGAGTCAGTAAAGGCCTCAATCTGGAGGTCTTTTCCGCCATACACCAAGAACGTCTCCTTAGTCCTTCTCAGATACTTGAGAATGTTCTTTACCGCTATCCAGTGTTTCTCCCCAGGGTTTGACTGATACCTGCTTACCACACTCAGTGCATAAGCCACATCTGGTCTGGTACACAACATCGCATACATTATAGAGCCTACCGCAGAAGCGTAGGGTATAATAGACATGCGATCCCTCTCCAAATCAGTCTTGGGAGACATCTCTTTGGAGAGGGTGATTCCGTGACAAGCCGGTAGATTACCGCGCTTGGAATCTTCCATACTGAATCTTTTCAGTATGGTGTCGATGTACCTGGACTGTGAGAGTCCTAATATCCTCTTGGATCTGTCACGGTAGATCCGGATCCCCAGAATGTATGAGGCATCACCCAGGTCTTTCATGGAGAACCTGTGTGACAAGAACCCTTTGACAGATTGTAGCATAGGAATGTCATTTCCTATCAAGAGAATGTCATCCACGTATAAAACGAGGAATACTACAGTTCTCACTACAAATCTACTATAGATGCATGGTTCATCTGGATTTTTGATAAAGCCAAATTCTTTGACCGTCTCATCAAAATAGATGTTCCAACTCCGCGATGCCTGCTTTAGTCCATAAATGGACTTGAGAAACTTGCACATCTTTCCGCTACTCCCACTCTGAATGAAACCCTCTGGCTGGTCCATATAGACACACTCCTCTAAATTTCCATTTAGAAAGGCGGTCTTTACGTCCATCTGCCAAATCTCATAATCGTGGAAGGCAGCAATGGCAAGAAGGATCCGAATGGATTTCAGCATAGCCACTGGAGAAAAGGTTTCGTCATAGTCCAAACCAGGTCTCTGACAAAAACCCTTTGCAACAAGTCTAGCTTTATAGGTCTCAACCTGTCCATCTACACCAATCTTCCTTTTGAACATCCACTTGCATCCTACGGGTTTTACCCCATTTGGAGCAATGTCCAACGTCCATACTTTGTTGGTGTACATCCATTTCGGTCCGCATTGCATCCAGCCATTTTACCGAGTCAACGCTCTGAATGGCTTGCTGGAAGCTAGTAGGCTCATCACAATCAATGATGCAATCCTCTCTATCCCCGTCTATGAGAAAACCGTAGTATCTCTCGGACGGATGAGACTGCCTACTACTCCTGCAGAGCGGCGTAGGAATGTCCTGATCTTTCGAACCCTCTGGTTCTACTAAGCTTTCAGTAATAGCTCGTGGTTCTGGAATTTCTTCCAGTTCTATTGCGCTCCCACTAATTTCCCTTTCCAAGAACTGGTGTTCTAGAAAGTGGGCATGACGAGAAACAAAAACCTTTTGTTCCTCTTCGCAATAGAAGAAATATCCCTTGAAGTTCTTTGGATATCATACAAACTTGCACTGAACTGAGCGTGCCTCGAGCTTGTCCGCATGCTGCTTTTTGACAAAAGCTAGACATCCCCATGTCTTAATGTGATTAAGATAGGGTCTCTTCCCACACCACATCTGATATGGTGTAGTAAGCACAGTCTTAGTTGGAACTCGGTTCAAAAGGTATGCAGCTGATTCTAGCGCATATCCCCAGAATGATCGCGGTAACTCAGCGTTACTCATCATGGACCGTACCAAATCCAATAAGGTTCGGTTCCATCTCTCCGATACACCGTTATGTTGTGGAGTGTATGGAGAAGTAAGCTGAGAGAGAATTTCATTCTCTTTTAAGTAATCCAGGAACTCGGCACTCAAGTATTCACCACCTCGATCAGATCTCAGTGCCTTGATACTTTTGCCTGTTTGTTTTTCTACTTCATTCTTATATTCCTGGAATTTTTCAAAGGCCTCGGATTTATGTTTCATTAAGAAGACATATCCGTACCTTGAAAATTCATCCGTAAAAGTAATGAAGTAAGAATAACCGCTTCGTGCATGTGTAGACATTGGACCGCACGCGTCGCTGTGTACGAGTCCCAAGAGCTCGCTCACTCTTACTCCGTGTCCAGTGAACGGAGTCTTTGTCATCTTTCCTTTGAGACAGGATTGACAAGTTGCATATGATTGATATTCGAACGGATCCAAATATCATTCTGTATGTAACTTAGTCAACCTTCTCTCATTGATGTGACCGAGTCTACAATGCCATAAGAAAGCCTGATTGATTTCTGGAGACTTTCTTTTGTGTGTATTCTGGACATTGAAAATATGTGGTTGGTTTAATACGTATATACCATTGCTCAATGTACCTGATCCAATCAGAACTTGATTAAGGTGAATGTTTACAACATTACTTACAAACGCAAATTCATAACCTTCTTTAGAAATCAAAGATACAGAAATGATATTACAAGTTGCGTTGGGTACAAAAAAGCAATTACGTAAAACCAAAACATGTCCATCTGACATTCCCATGTGATAGTCCCCCACGGCCTCAGCATCCATGCTAGCTCCGTTTGCAACTCTGAGGGTTATATCACCTGCCTTCAAAACCCTACGCTTTCTCAACGCCTGCAAAGAATTACAGATATGAGATTCTGATCCAGTATCCAATACCCAGGAAGTAGAGTTTATTGATAGACAGTTTTCAATAACATATACACCTGAAGCTGAAGCCGCAACTCGCTTCAGATCCTGTGTTCTGGCCTTCCAAGCCCTGCAATCTTTCTTCCAGTGTCCACTCTTGTGACAGTAAAAGCACTCTTCTTTCCCCACAACCTTCCCTGCTACCTTTGTTGCTTTTGCCTTTCCCTTAATATCCACTTTACTAACACCGCCCTTTGGTTTGGCGAGGGCTTTCTTCTTCTTTCCCTTAGCTTTCGCCGTGGATTTAGAAGAGGAAGATCCTCCTACAAACAAAGTGGATGTCTCCCTACCTTTCTGTAGGGTGCCCTCAGCACTCCTCAACATGTTCAGAAGCTCGGAAAGTTCAACCTCCTTTCCTTGCATGTTGAAGTTTAGAATAAACTGGGCGTAAGTGGAAGGAAGGGACTGGAGAATCAAGTCCGTATAGAGCTCATTCTCCAACGTGGTCCCAAGGTCCGCGAGCTCCTCTATGTAGCCAATCATCTTAAGCACGTGTTCCGCTACCGATGATCCGACGGCCAATCCTGCCGAAAATAGCTTCTTCGACACTTCGTATCTGGCGATACGAGATTGCTCTCCATACAGTTCTTTTGTATGAAGAAATATGGACTCTAGGTCCATATTCTCGTGCCTCCTCTGATGTTCGTTGTCCATAGAGGCAAGCACGAGGCACTTGGCCCTCGTGCAGTCGATTTCCCAGGTCTTATAGATTTCCCTATCTACGACACTGGTTTTGGGACCTGGGACAGGAGGAGCTTTGGTGGTAAGAAGATACCCAACTTGTCATAAGTGATTGCCATTTTGACATTCCTGAGCCAATCTTTGTAGTTTGGCCCTGTCAGTATATTTTTATCTAGTAATAACTTAAGTCCGGTCATGTCGATTGGTCGCTGCAATTAGGAGAGAGAGAAGAAACACTCAGCATGATGCTCTTGCAAGTTTAGAGTGGTTTTTAGTTTGTCTAAACAGGATGGCTCCCACTGTCTCTCGAATCCCTCCTCAAACCAAAAAGGAAGAATTAGTCAGGATCAATCTCACCATACAATTCTTGCTTAACCGTTCGGCCAGGCTGGTGTCGGTACTTCGAGGGAGGTTTTTGATTGAATGATTTAGCGTGCTTGCGCTTTCTAAAAGATAGATCAAAAATATTTGTAACCGCAATCAAGAACGGCGTCGCTTTGCAGCTAGCCGGTGAGTACGGGTCGGTCCACAGGGATGTTGTGAATCTCCGATTCGTTCTTAGGAGTTAATTCCGAAGGGTGTTCGGAGTTGTTATTAAATCTAAAAATCTAATTATTCTTTACTAATTATCTAGATCTACTCTTACTAGGGCTAGGTTTAGGGATGGTTTGGAAATGCAAGTAAACATCAACGCTTTCTATACCCGAATGAAGATCTGTGAGGAGTTATGGTAACTATCAATAAAGGGGATTAGATCCATTCGGGAAGGTGTTCCTTCCTCTAGGTTCTTGTCCTTCCTTTAGAGATCCTTACCCTAACCTCCATGGAAAACGCGCGCAACCGGGCCTTTACACTACGGTGTCATCGTTACCTCGAAGGGTAGGATGCCTTAGGGCGCGGTATGTGCGTGTATGCATGGAGTCCTATTGTAAATATTTGGTGGGTAAGAAAGGGATGAGAGATCTTATCTCTCAAAATCCTTCCCCAAAGCTAAACCCTAAACAAGTTTCTAGGGCATGAAATTAAATCTACCTAGGGCAAAGAATTTAAATCTAAACTAGGGCGAGAAATTAAATCTACTTACAGATGCATCCCTCCAATCATCCATGCAGGGTTGTCAGATCTGAATTTCTGAAAGGAAAAGAAACACCGATGCTCTCCAAAAGGATTTCTGAATTTTTATTAAAATGAGGCATAAGAATTACAATGATTAGAGTTCTATTTATAGAAAATAGAAACCCTAGGTTACATCTTGAACCGCATGTCTAAATTTACAAAAATAGCCCTAGGTTGACTAGTCAAATCCGCCTCACAATTTGGTAAAAATTAATTCCACTGTTCCCTTAAGCCCGCCGTGGAACCGCGGCCCAAGGCCTGGTTTGGCCGCGGTTCCGTGGCCAAAAAGTAGAATTGGATCATGTGCTTTCTTGTGATGGCTTCTTATGACTTGTACTTCCTGTTTCTTCAGGTCTTTTTGCAGATTGTTTTCTCGTTCTCTTCCAGATCTTCCAGTGAATAATTGCAGTGGACTTTTAACCGTTCGCTTTGTGTCGTCGTCTTGAACCTTGCTTTGTGAACTGTTTCTTATGTAGGCTTGATCAAGATCTTCTGTTTATTGGTTAAAGTCCACTTTTTCATCGTTTTTACCTCGTTTTCACTGTTTTCTGTCCAAGAACCTGTAACCTGTAACATGTAGCAGACATGCGTCAAAAGCACCCGTTTATTTATAAAAAGAATAAGAATGGGGAATATAATAATACAATATTATGGTGTGAACAAATACCCCCAAACTTATCTTTTGCTCGTCCTCGAGCAAACTTATTTTTATTCACTAAAATCCTAACCGCACTTTCGCAGGGAAACGCGATTGCACTGAGCACGTGCAACAAGCCGTTAAACCTCTAGGTGTCCCTAGTAGGAGGAGTGTTGTCTCCTGAGGGTTTTCAGCGGATACTACCCACAAAATCCTATCAACTCGGCCCATTGACTTTTGTTCTCCAATTAGGTTTTCTAACAAGGAATTCTATTATCTTCGACCTGCAAATTATCTACCCATATTCTTCACGCTTTCTCATCATTTAACTTAAGATTATATATGTTCTATACATTTACTTAGCTTTCGGCATTTCTTAAGTTTTCCTTCTAGAGTTCTATCTCCACTTAGGAATTTCTATCAACTTTACTAAAGATACAAGTTCTATCCTTCATTCCTTTCTCTCATCTAAACTCTAATCACATATCCCCACGTGTGTGTAAATATCACCCCTACACTTAGAAATTCAAATCAAGCAATCATACTCTCGTCCATTGTCCAAAGCACTTATTAATTAGTGAATTTTTTAATGAAATTTGCTTACACATCCTTCATGCGACCGTTAACACTTCTTGAGGTACCAACAACCGATTACAAGATGCGTTAGCATTTTAAAGCGTACTTCCTAGTTTTGCAACACCCAAGGCTTTAGCAGTGACTCCCAAACCAGTTGGTCTAAGGCACTAGGTGATGAAGCACCCTCGCTAAATATTTTTCTATTCTTTACAGCCTTAAGTAATCACAAAAACCAGTGTCCATTTTTTTTCTTAATTCACCTTTTTTATTATTTATTTTCTTCGTACTAAGGACTTTAGACACGAGCATTTCAAGGTCTCTTCTACTATTCCAAGTTTCAAGGTGCGTGATTGTGCAAATTGTAGGGTATACGTTTTCAGAATCTAGACTTAAGCTAGGAACTATTTTTCAAACTTATAATCTAATAAAAGCTTCAATACTTTTCCTTCGTTTCGACTTAGCCCAAAAAGTGAACCCAAAATTTGCCTATTTCTAAATAAACTACAAAGGCATATACTTTCTACCGTTGAAGTTTAAGGAAGGTTATTTTTAGGGTTTTTAATTTACTAAATCTAAGATCTAGTTGTTCCAAGCCAGTTAACCTATTTGTCAAACTCAAGTCAATTAGCCAAAATTGAATACAATAATTTTTATAATTTTTCAAATTTTTTCAATTTTTATTGGTTTTCAAATAAATATGCAAATGCAAAAATATGTACAAATGAATGCGAAGGAAGAAGACGTACCGAGCATACCCCCAAACTTGAACTTGATAGTGTCCTCACTGTCATGCTAAACCAAGAGGTTTAAAATACCGATACTCCCCTGTTTATTTATTTACAATTTTTTTTTATATTTTTAATGTTTTGAATTTTTTTTTATTTTTTTATAAAAAAAAGAAAACAAAAATATATGTACATATATACAAAGGCTCCCCCCAAACTTAAGCTTGGCCTTACACAAGCCAAAGGTTAGCACCAACCATTCAAAAATCTTATCGTGGTAATGTCCAAGTTGGTGAAATAATGGGGTGGAAAGGAAAGAAATGAGAAACACGCGAGACCGTGTGGAAAGAAGAATGGTAGAATATGGTCTCGGTGGGGGAGAAGAAGAGCGGAAAGAAGAAAGAAGGATCGCGCGAACTTGAGGGTGTAAATCGAGTGAATAAATTAGCACAATATGTGATGATCGATATGTTAAAAGCGCTTGCGCTAACCTATCAACCCGTCGGGAAATGGGGTCAAATCCCTCAAGGTTCGCAAGAAAACATGGGTACGCCGAACTTGGTATAGGAGATGAAAGCGTAACGGTCATTTGTTCGGTCGGAACAATGGGAAAGACGAAAGGGATTGAATTAGGGATAGTATCTTTCTCACCGTAGTAAACTGTTTCGAACTTGAAAGATTCCATTAATGGTTCGAAACTACTATAATCTACCGAGTCTAATGGCTCATCTGAAAATGTAAAGGACTCAAACTCGGGCGGTGAGTCATCAACATCGTCCGAAAAAGTGAAACACTCGTAGGTGTCATCGTCTGTGAGAATTGTGTCAGATTCAAAGGAAAAGGTTTCAAGCTCACAGTCTTCAAGCAGGGTCGGAACGATGGGAAGGAGAGAGGGTGATATAACAGTCAAAGGTTCAGGAGGATAAATTGGAAAATCAGACACATCAAACAAAAATGATTCAACCTCAATATTATCCTCAAGACTCTTCTCAATACTATCCTCAATATTCAACTCATCCATGCCATTATCATCAAAATCTAGACGCATATGAGATTCGGGAGAAACATTTAATAACTCAGGATGATGATTTGAACATAAAATTTCAAACAAATCGACAGGTTCATCATCTGAAATATTCCCGGCGTCTATATCCTCAATCAAGTGAAAATCAATTTCTTTAGACACCTCATCAACAGCATGGATATTTATCAATGTAGGTTCTAGAGTGGAGGTGTAAAGATCGAAAGGATTAGGTGCGGTTTCACTCGAAAGGGGTTCCTCACAATTTGGCAAATCAAGCACTACAAAGTCACACAACTCATCCTTTTGGACACATGTTTGAAAATTGGAGTTGTTGGATTCAATTGGGTATGGGTAGGTTTGATTTGGAAATCCTCTCACATTCTCTCTCTGTCCAACCGCCTCCTCATACATTGGAAAATTTGGAGCTGGTTGGAAACTAGCTACCGGTTCACTCGGTTGGATAAGGGCGGCCATGGACGCTTCCACATTCCTCACCATTTTGTTTGTTGCAGCAATATAAGCCTCCAACGACTCTTCCAAACTAGACTTGGGTGGTGAGGGGGTTTCGGTAAAAGATTCAAAATTGTTTGGATATGTGAAACTCCCAAAAGGCTGTGTAGAAACGGTGTCTAATGAAGGTGGGAAGGTCGGGTATGACTGGTAGGAAGTGGGTGATTGGACAGGGGTAGGGTCAACATATGGATAAAAAGGTGAACAGTCGTGTAGATCCCTAGAACTAGATGAGTGGAGAGGGGTGAAAGATCGACTGCGAGATTGAGCAATATGCTCAGCAATGGACATCGGCCTAGGAGTGACAGAAGGACTTGAAAAAGTGGTATCAACATATGGAAGTGGTGAAGGTTGACTCGGTTAACACCAAGTGGGTTGAAAATTCAAAACTATTTCTCCTAGACGCCTCTATTTGATCTTTCAAAGATATTTTTGGCAAGGAAGGATCGTCTTTAAATTGACCGAACAAATTAACGTACGACGCAAAATTAGGTTCCGGATACCAAAGTTCAGCTCATGATTTATTATGTGGGGTACCCATATTGTAAGAAGAAATGTGACAAGAAGGAAGGTTAGGTGGTGCAAGGATTTATTTGCAGCTAAAAAATTTTGCAAGTTTCTATAAAAAATTTTCCTTTTTTCCTTTTTCTCTTTATTTGAGACTGTTTGCAGAAAAAAAAATTCGATAAAGGGCTTAAACACAAATGTAATCAACCAGAAATGCACAATCAGACCTAGATCTAGGGTCACCTAGGTTTGCTAGACAGCTCCTAACTAGGGCTAGAAATAGGACCTCAAACCGCATCTTCACCGACAAGTACGGCCAGGTAAGTGGGAAGGAACCACAGTAGTGGGCCTAATTAAAAACCACTAGCCTAGACACCGCAAAGTCAATTAGGATAAACGGTCGATGCCTATACTAGTCCTATTCTTATTGAGCTCGATGTCCTTACGGCTGAGTCTAGTATTTTTTAATTAGGATATGGTCAATGCAAATGCCTTATGTGATTTCTGGGGTCCTGGGTGTTAGTTATATGTATGCCCTAGAGGCCATTACTGTACATATGATGTATATTGTAGTGGATGCTAGGACGTATATAGGGAGGACTTTCTTGCTCGACATGATAGTATGCTATCTGGTTGCTCTTTACCTTAACGTGTATGCTTATTGTCTCTCTGTTACATGTTGGTAAAGCCCTTAGGATCTGTACTTGACTGCATGGACTATGATGTGGATCATACTAGTGGGGACATGGTAGTCCATAAGTACATCCTTCAAAGTCCCTAGTCGTGGGTGTATCGAGACGGGGCATCGATATACCAGAGTAGACTAGCGTGTACCTTCTCGACCCATACAGATGGGCGATGGATGATCCCATATCCATTGGTGTTTGACATCAGAGATGATATACGGGTGCTCAGTAGAGACTGGGTACACTGGACGGACTCGCCGAGAACTCCCAGATGGTATTATACCTCACGTCAGATGGCAGTTCTCTGGTGACACTGGTACAGAGTAGTCTGTTGACCCGAGATCGTCATAGAGTCTCGTGTGGTTCCCACTGTGCTTTGATTTCCATCTTACCACGTCCAAGAGGGCGTGCAAAACGGTGGTTTTTGGGTACAGTCCCGAGTCACATGGAGGCAATGAGCGATAGGAGGGGATTCGTCTTTCCCGGTATAGGGGGTAGATGTTGCGCTGTGTTCGATTGGCTATAACAGGAAATCCCTGGCCAGGGTTGCTGAGATTTACTGGTAAGTGTTGCCAGTAGTTTCTCGAATTGTTATAGACCTCATATCGACACGACTTATCGAGCTATTGGGGTCTGACGTTTACCACCCCTAGGCGAGATATGCGACATATCAGACGATCAGACCGGACTGTACGGTAGTGTTACTGGTCGGATTCATAGGAGTATGAGCGGGCTTGCTCGTCGATCTTCTGATCGCTTAATACCCGGGTGGCCGTTACGTTTAGCAGACCGCTTGCGGCTTGTGGATGTTTGATATGATCATCATCTGCTGCCGGCGTATTGACGAGACTTTAGAGTCCTACACAGAGGTTTCCTGGCTCAAGCGAAACGAAATAGGAGCGCATATGAGATATGTGCGGGACCGAGAATGATACCAGTATGTGATACTGTATTCGATTCTCGCGATGTGACATTGATCGGTTATATGCGATATAGCCGAGTTATCGGATCAAGTGTTGATTCGATAAGTTGTTACTGATGATACCAGTCGGTTATGTGCGACATGACCGGATCATTGAATCAAGTGTTGATTTAATGATTTAATGCATAATTATATATTTGATATATTACTTTGCATTAACTAGTATCGGTTCACTTAAGATGGATTTTCTCACTCGGATGTGCGCATTGTATATGCGATATATTTTTGTGCACTTGTTTGTATCATGTTTGATGATACATGTTTACATGGTTAAGTGTAAAGAGTTAAACCATGGTTAAACTTATGATTAGGGTTTTATTTCCTTTTCTCTTTTCCTTTATCTATTTATTCATTTTGGAAAATAGATGGAAAAAGGAGAAAAAGAATGGTGGTTTTTTTTGTTGTTTAGTGGAAGCTTCATGATACAAACCCTAACCATTCATCTAACTTGAGTTAACTCTCTACAATTAACCATGGTCTTGTTATGATAAAGTTTGATTATTCATTTCTTTTTTAATTATCTTATCATAACTATTATCTTCTTCTTCTTCATCTTCTTCAAAGAAGAAAGCTTACTTCATCAATGGTGAATTGAGCAAATGAGTGAGAAATCCAATTCTAAAGTCTACCTACTTCCTATTTTCTCATCTTCTACCTCTTGCCAAGTAGTAGAGTGTGTTTCCTTTACAAGTTTTTGGGCTTGGTGAAGGTGGAGCTTGATTTAGCGATGCCTCGACGTAGATCATCTTCGGCATGGACATCGACGACCTAGCTCGCTTATTCTCCGATGAAGTCGACGCTAGAGCCCGGATTCTTTTGGACAGCGGAGAGGACCTCATCTCGGAGCCGTGGAGGTGGAGGACCGGATCTACAAAGGTTGTATTTCCGTTTTCCTATTAGTTAAGTTGTAACTAGTTAGCTTTTTCGCCTACACTTCTAGCCGACGATCCGTAGTCGGGTTTCTCGGCACCGTTAAAATTTTAATTTGGCATGATTGATGCCTTGTGAGACCTCTTGGGAGTGCCTAGGAACCCTACAGTGGTATCAGAGCCTAGCTAGAGCCTTAGGCGAAGTCTAGACGGATTTTGAACTCCGAACGAACCCGAAATCCTAACACACCCATGCTCTCTGTCCAATTTTCAAAAACAGGGATTTTTCTATATTAAAAATATGCAGAAAAACATGCAGGAAGATATAAGAGTTACTGTGAAGTCGTATGCCCTAATTCCATTAAAGCGCCGCGCTTCCGCGGCACGAGCATGGCTCGTGCGGCGGAAACGCGGCCGTTTTGTCGTGTTGTGAGGTGTTGTTTGCACAGTAACTCCTATTTAACAGTGCTGGTTTTCCTGGGTAATTTTAATATTTTTTCAAGAGTTGAATTTTCTGGGGTTGTTTTGTGGATTCGGTGTTTCGATCGGGGTATCAAATTTTGTCTTTTTGGCTTTCCGGATAATTTTAGAATATGTTAAAAAGTTCGATCGGATATAAATACCCAATTTTTCCCCTGTCGGGAAATTTCCAAGTGTTGGATTTTTCCGAAGTTTAACGACGTTCTAAGTAGTGCAAGTAACGCGATGGTCCCTCTAGAAGACAACAAACCTTAACTCGATTATGTGACCGTCTTGAACTGCCCTTTGAACCTTCGGGTTTGGGGCAGTACGGCGTGCCACATGTGAGGCGTTGGCTTGACCCTTCTACGGCTGGACCGTTGGTACTGAGGCACGAACGGAATGTTGTTAGACTTGTTTCATGTGTTGATCTGTATCGGGAAAACTTGGGTGTTCGATTGTTCGATCGGAAAGTTTAACATTTTCTGTTTATCTGGAATGGGATACAATAATTGGAATTCACAATAGTTATGAGATAACTAAATGAATGTTATAAACATAGCAGTTTAGTCTCACTTGATCGGTTGCCACGGAATTTTGATGTGATCAAAAGTCCGTCGCAATCACGTAGCGTACGCGGATACTCGCCGGGTAAACTTAATAGACAGCCTCACTCCAAAACCCCGACCAAGTGACTGTAGGGGAACCCCGTCGCCGAAAGCATCCGTTCGGGTGCTCGCGGTAGCGGTGTTCCGCCTTGGTGCACTTCGTCGACGGTATCGGGGGTGCATCCGTCTACTGAAGTTTGCGACGAGCATTCGATCAGGATGTCGGGAATCTTATTGAATTACCCGACTTAATATTGAAAAGTGTTTTCAATGATTAGACTAAAATGCGGGGTTTATAATTGTTAGGCATACGATGTCTAAGTAATTCATTTGGTCAGGCATGCGATGTCTGAGGAGGTTGCGGATTCCAACTGTTGTAGTTTTACACTTTCTTTTCTGTGACCGTAAGTGTAATATGTGATGTCGCCGGTTTCGTTGCTATATGTCAACGACAATTGGGATGCGCATATTTACTTACGTTGATGACATGTGATGTTATGTGTTGCTGGATATGTTATATTGGATCGTCGTGTTTGAATAGCCGGGGGTTTTTATGTGAGTTGAGTGTTTTTCATTTTCATTCATGTAAAAACTTGTATGTAGTATTCTTTTATTGGGGCACTTTCAGGTTGCGGAAGATGTCACCCTCTGTATATTATTTACTTTACTGCACTAGGATAGACCCAAGGAGGAGAGCATAAGTAACCGGGTTCTGGAGTCCAGTGGGAGACCAACTCGAGGAGTCGAGTCCGGGTCTCCTAACTCTAGAATTGGTAGGGTTGCTTGCCGCTCTCGTAGGGGTCTAGGGGTGTGGGTTTGGCTATTCATCACGACCGTGGAATCCGTGTTTTATACTGGCTCGTATTGAAAACACGGACGTCCTAGTATATCCAATATTTCATATGTTTCTTCTGCTGCGATATCTGTGATGTGATCATGTGATGTTCTGTGATAGATACAGTATATAGTATATATGATATATTATATAGACGTTACTTATGTCTTACACCCGCGCTAGCCCTGCCCTGCTCTGCCGTTAGTTACCTAACCTAACGGTGCACGAGGGGACATCGAGGCGAATGCGGATGGCATAAGTGTACGTCGTATTTATCTGTGATGTTTAGGTACTTAAATGATGGGACTTCATTAATGTGATTAATGAAAGTAAAAGAAACCTAAGATGTTGTAGAATCGAATTTCAAAATAAAACAGGTAGCTACAGTTCTTGCTTTGCACAGCGGTATATATGATATATCCTGCACCTTATTCGATAAGGAAAGGACCGAGATCCCTTCACCGAGAGTGACTCCTTTAGCAATAACTGGCAGATGCTACACACTCGGTTTGTCTTTTGATTGCTTTTAAGTGTTTTTTGCTTTGCACAGTGATATATATGATATATCCCGCACCTCATTCGACGAGGAAAGGACCGACGATCCCTTCACCGGGAGTGACTCCTTTAGCAAAACAAGAAAAGCCTCAAAAGCACTCTATTTCAAAATTCATTCGATCCTACAACGATATCAAGTTCATTACACAATAGGTTTTCATAAAAACCTGTCGTGGCCCTCCGTCATTTCAGATAAGTGCTGTTTAGTATTCGTGCTGCGTTTGTTGGCCTCCGTCAAGGCGCAGTGTGCGGTAGCTAACCAGTATTTATCTGCTTATGCATATGATGCAGATTGAGTTAGGGTAGTCATGCGACCTTGTTGGCCTCCGTCCAGGGTCGTGCGGGTGGGTTTGATTCGATCAAGAAATGACGGGTTGAACTTGACTAGTAGCCTATGGTTTGTTGGCCTCCGTCAAGGTCATAGGGTGCTAGGGGCAAAATATTATCGGGAATTTCAAGTGTTGAAATTTGCAATGAGATTGCATACCTTCTATGAGATAGTTGGATCCCGATACCCGCTGCGAGTAAGAGTTACTCCTGGGAGAGTTTTATACATTACAATTAGCCGATCAAGTAGGTGTCTAGAAAGGTGTTAACGAGGTCACGCCTCTGGGAAAACGAGGTTTACATTAATTAGGTTCGTGCGAAAGCACGGGGGACCTCCCTCAAAGTACCGACACTGGCCTGGCTGAAAGATTGGCGAACTTGTAGTGTGTAATTAATCCCGGCTAGTCTTTCCTTTTAGGGTCTGAAGGAAGATTTGATAAAAAGCAGTGGGAGCCATCCTGATTAGATAAAATAAAAACCAATCTATTCTTGCAAGAGCGCACGCTGAGTGTTTTCTTCTCTCTCTCCTGGTAGCGACCATATCACGCCTTAATCAAGATAATAATACGGATTATTGACCGAACCCGCTTGTTATACTGAGCTGGGGAACGTTGGTCCCGCTCCAACTTATAATTGTTATAAGACAGAGCAGGAAATAGGGGATTACCAGAATTCCCGTGCCGCCCAAACGAAGAGAGTGCATGCTGATGCATCATCTTCGGGTGTGTTCATTATACAGAACTGTTTCTCAGTATTCTTTACGTCCTGGGTATATGATACCGGATCTGGATCCCAGATATGTAATCTGTTATATAGGGCTACAGATAGGTAGAGAACTGAAAACGGGTGATAAGTTTCATGAGGCAGAAAACGGGGCAAGAGTTGCAGCCAAGTCTGTTGGTCACTGTCACCCTGTATTCCAAATACATTGATTCTGAACGAATGTTATTAGATACCGAACCTGATATACAAAATCATATCTATCTCTTTATTAGCAAAGAAATGATAAAATTTTGTATAGATGGATAATGTTTTGAACATTTCCCATATCAAAGGTTGATCGGTTCAGGCACGTTATCTAAAAGCATTGACGTTCTAAATCAAACTACAGTTCTTTAGTATACGGAACACACACAAGAGAAAGAGTTCAGAAATGAACGAATCCTTCTTGAGGCATTGTAGACTAGGTCATATCAATGCGACCCGACTAGCTGAAGTTACATGTAGATGCATATTTAAATCAGTTTAAATCTACATCTTGTGAAACTTGCCAGTCATGTCACAAAGATATAATGACACCAGCTCTGTTTATTGGAAACAGAGAAAGAGTTAGTAAACTCTTGGGATGATACATGTTGATGTATGTAAGGTCCCCTGTCTACACATGCCAGGACTGGTTCTTTATACTTCATTACATTCTCTGATAATCTCTCAAGATTCAGACATATGTTCCTGTTGAAACATGAGTCCGAACCTTTTGAGATATTCATAGAATATGATTTAGAAGTAGAGAACCAAAATACGGGTATAAGTATTATGTCCTATGATGAGATCAGGGAGGAGAATACTTGAGCACGGAATTCCTGGATTATTCTAAAGGAGAATGAGATTCTCTCTCAGCATTACTCCTCCGTATACACCATAGCACGATGGTATATCGGGGTGGAGCAATCACACCCTATATGATAAGGTGTGCTCTATGATGAGTACTACTGAGTTACCTATTTCCTTATTGGGAGTTATGCACTTGAGAAGTTGCATACCTATTGAATAGGGTTCTGATCAAATCAGTTGCCTACCACTTCATATGTGATATGGAAAGGGAAGCGCCCATATCTTAAGTTAGTTAAGATTTAAAGTTGTCCGGCCTATGTCTGAAAGCAAAATCCGGACAAGCTCAAGGCAAAGTCTATAATGTAGAACTGGAAAGGTTCCAGCTATACAAACTGCAGCTGATGATTTGATAAAACCAAAGGATTCAATAGTTACCAACGAACCTCAGCCTCTCCGCCGATCTAGTAGGGTTTCTCACCCACCTGAGAGATACTTCGGTTTCTCTATGACAGTGGGAGCGAGGATTGCATCATAAGATGATGACCCAACTAGTTTCGAGCTAGCCATCAGGAGTGTGACTCTGTAAGAATGGCTGGATGCTTATCGATCTGAGATGGAATCCTTATACACCAACAAAGTATGGACTTTAGTTGCTATATCTGAAGGGTTAAATCCCCATCAGGAGCAAGTATATCTTGAGAAGATTACTTGGTGTAGATGGAAAAGTTGAGACTTTCAAAGCTAGACTTGTTAAAAGTTTGTATCATTGACCAGGTGTGGGTAATGATCAAACCTTTTCAAGTAGCTATGCTTAAGTCCATCCAGATCCTACTTACCACGGCTACATACCATGACTACGATATCTGGTGGTCGGGTGTCATGACTGCTTTTCTAAATGATATTTTGGAAGAGTGCGTCTATAAGTACACAGCCAGAGGGCCTCGTAGACAGTGGGAGCAGCGGAAACGTGTGCAAGATGCTTTATAGGATAAAGCAGGCATCGCGGAGTTGGAACATCTGTTTTGATGAAGTAGTCAAAGAGTTTGACATCATCAAAATGGTAGATGAACCTTGTATAAACAAGAAGGTAGTAGGGAGTATGGTGACGATCCTCGTAGAGTACGTGGATGACGTACTCTTGATAGGGAAGGAGTTTCCTATGCTACGCTCGATCAATCTCCGCTTATCACAATGATTCTCCATATAGGATCAAAGTGATACCTCCTTAATCCTGGGTTTTTGGATCTATGAGATAGATCTAAATGGATGTTAGGATTCTCACAAGTTGTAGTGAGATGGTATCAACCGATCCTGGGGAGAATCACTGGAAGGGTTCCAGGATGATAAACACGAATGAATGTCAGTCACAGGCATTGTCTTTACCCTCAGTAAAGGGACGGTATGTTGGAAGAGTTCCAAACTAGATACCGTGACATACTAGACGATAAAGGCAGGATACATCGCTACTTAAGATGCTACCATAGAGGCAGTCTGGGTGTATAATAGTTCATGAGATGAACTACGTTCCAACCATTGTGAGACAATGGAGCTGTGGCTTATGCCAAGGAACGTCCGTCCCATCAGTGATCCAGACATATTCTAAGGCAGTATCACTTGATCATGGAGATGGTTGATCTCCAAGGAGATCGAGGTTAGGAGAGTAGATTCAGAGGACAACACGGCGGATCCACTCACAAAGGCCTGTTCCCAGAGAGAGACTTTTATGGGATGGTTGAGTATGAGATACTACAACCACTGCTACAGATGGCCCTAGTGCAAGTGGGAGATTGTTAGTTATATGTATGCCCTAGAGACCATTACTGTACATATGATGTATATTGTAGTGGATGCTAGGACGTATATAGGGAGGACTTTCTTGCTCGACATGATAGTATGCTATCTGGTTGCTCTTTACCTTAACGTGTATGCTGATTGTCTCTCTGTTACATGTTGGTAAAGCCTTTAGGATCTGTACTTGACTGCATGGACTATGATGTGGATCATACTAGTGGGGACATGGTAGTCCATAAGTACATCCTTCAAAGTCCCTAGTCGTGGGTGTATCGAGACGGGGCATCGATATACCAGAGTAGACTAGCGTGTACCTTCTCGACCCATACAGATGGGCGATGGATGATCCCATATCCATTGGTGTTTGACATCAGAGATGATATACGGGTGCTCAGTAGAGACTGGGTACACTGGACGGACTCGCCGAGAACTCCCAGATGGTATTATACCTCACGTCAGATGGCAGTTCTCTGGTGACACTGGTACAGAGTAGTCTGTTGACCCGAGATCGTCATAGAGTCTCGTGTGGTTCCCACTGTGCTTTGATTTCCATCTTACCACGTCCAAGAGGGCGTGCAAAACGGTGGTTTTTGGGTACAGTCCCGAGTCACATGGAGGCAATGAGCGATAGGAGGGGATTCGTCTCTCCCGGTATAGGGGGTAGATGTTGCGCTGTGTTCGATTGGCTATAACAGGAAATCCCTGGCCAGGGTTGCTGAGATTTACTGGTAAGTGTTACCAGTAGTTTCTCGAATTGTTATAGACCTCATATCGACACGACTTATCGAGCTATTGGGGTCTGACGTTTACCACCCCTAGGCGAGATATGCGACATATCAGACGATCAGACCGGACTGTACGGTAGTGTTACTGGTCGGATTCACAGGAGTATGAGCGGGCTTGCTCGTCGATCTTCTGATCGCTCAATACCCGGGTGGCCGTTACGTTTAGCAGACCGCTTGCGGCTTGTGGATGTTTGATATGATCATCATCTGCTGCCGGCGTATTGACGAGTCTTTAGAGTCCTACACAGAGGTTTCCTGGCTCAAGCGAAACGAAATAGGAGCGCATATGAGATATGTGCGGGACCGAGAATGATACCAGTATGTGATACTGTATTCGATTCTCGCGATGTGACATTGATCGGTTATATGCGATATAGCCGAGTTATCGGATCAAGTGTTGATTCGATAAGTTGTTACTGATGATACCAGTCGGTTATGTGCGACATGACCGGATCATTGAATCAAGTGTTGATTTAATGATTTAATGCATAATTATATATTTGATATATTACTTTGCATTAACTAGTATCGGTTCACTTAAGATGGATTTTCTCACTCGGATGTGCGCATTGTATATGCGATATATTTTTGTGCACTTGTTTGTATCATGTTTGATGATACATGTTTACATGGTTAAGTGTAAAGAGTTAAACCATGGTTAAACTTATGATTAGGGTTTTATTTCCTTTTCTCTTTTCTTTTATCTATTTATTCATTTTGGAAAATAGATGGAAAAAGGAGAAAAAGAATGGTGGCTTTTTTTGTTGTTTAGTGGAAGCTTCATGATACAAACCCTAACCATTCATCTAACTTGAGTTAACTCTCTACAATTAACCATGGTCTTGTTATGATAAGGTTTGATTATTCATTTCTTTTTTAATTATCTTATCATAACTATTATCTTCTTCTTCTTCATCTTCTTCAAAGAAGAAAGCTTACTTCATCAATGGTGAATTGAGTAAATGAGTGAGAAATCCAATTCTAAAGTCTACCCACTTCCTATTTTCTCATCCTCTACCTCTTGCCAAGTAGTAGAGTGTGTTTCCTTCACAAGTTTTTGGGCTTGGTGAAGGTGGAGCTTGATTTAACGATGCCTCGACGTAGATCATCTTCGGCATGGACATCGACGACCTAGCTCGCTTATTCTCCGATGAAGTCGACGCTAAAGCCCGGATTCTTTTGGACAGCGGAGAGGACCTCATCTCGGAGCCGTGGAGGTGGAGGACCGGATCTACAAAGGTTGTATTTCCGTTTTCCCATTAGTTAAGTTGTTAACTAGTTAGCTTTTTCGCCTACACTTCTAGCCGACGATCCGTAGTCGGGTTTCTCGGCACCGTTAAAATTTTAATTTGGCATGATCGATGCCTTGTGAGACCTCTTGGGAGTGCCTAGGAACCCAACACTGGGAAGGGTGATGAAATCCCCACCCAATCTGAATTGGTCAAAAAGCCCCTTAAAGTCCGATTAAAGATATGCAAAACAGTAAATCACTTGCAATCAAAGATTTTTATTTTATGCGCGGTGCAAAGAATCCTGCACAAGATTGTTATTTGGAAGGGAATGGATTTTTGAGCGCAAAGAAATGCTGCAGGCAAATTTACAGAAGATATATCAAGATTTGCAGAGGAGGAGAGAGAGAAAACTCACAGAAATATGCAGTGTCGGAACGGTTTTTTTTTTTTTATCGCGCTTCTGCCCCTTTTTTTTATCGCGCTTCTGCCCCTTTTTTTTAAGCCCTGATTCGACTAGACCGCGGCGGTTCCGCGGCCAAAAGAGGGCTGGCGCGGCGGTTCCGCCGCGCTTTGGTCGGTTCGGCCATATTTTTTTATTTTTCTTTTGACCAGATCACCGCGGTTAACTTGTAGACTCGGTCCTCTAAATTTCTTCTGTTCCTCGGTTGTTGTGATCTTCTGTTGTTCCGATCTGTTTTTTTCTGTTTTGATCTCTGTAGATTTCCATATCCGATTTTCGTATATCCTGCAAAATTCAAACAACAAAGTATCCCTTCCAAAAATAACAGATTATATATATTTTTATATTTTTTGGATTTTTTTAGATTTTTATGACTTTTTTTAAATTTTGATTAACCCGAAATTGCGAAAAGGAAAGTTCTACGCCATCCCCGGCAACGGCGCCATTTGATTGAATGATTTAGCGTGCTTGCGCTTTCTAAAAGATAGATCAAAAATATTTGTAACCGCAATCAAGAACGGCATCGCTTTGCAGCTAGCCGGTGAGTACGGGTCGGTCCACAGGGATGTTGTGAATCTCCGATTCGTTCTTACGAGTTAATTCCGAAGGGTGTTCGGAGTTGTTATTAAATCTAAAAATCTAATTATTCTATACTAATTATCTAGATCTACTCTTGCTAGGGCTAGGTTTAGGGATGGTTTGGAAATGCAAGTAAACATCAACGCTTTCTATACCCGAATGAAGATCTGTGAGGAGTTATGGTAACTATCAATAAAGGGGATTAGATCCATTCGGGAAGGTGTTCCTTCCTCTAGGTTCTTGTCCTTCCTTTAGAGATCCTTATCCT
Source organism: Agapanthus africanus (assembly GCA_030015575.1). Classification (NCBI taxonomy): domain Eukaryota; kingdom Viridiplantae; phylum Streptophyta; class Magnoliopsida; order Asparagales; family Amaryllidaceae; genus Agapanthus; species Agapanthus africanus. The sequence goes on from JASDDO010000001.1 coordinate 412,956,567, forward strand.
AACCTCCATGGAAAACGCGTGCAACCGGGCCTTTACACTACGGTGTCATCGTTACCTCGAAGGGTAGGATGCCGTAGGGCGCGGTATGTGCGTGTATGCATGGAGTCATATTGTAAATATTTGGTGGGTAAGAAAGGGATGAGAGATCTCATCTCTCAAAATCCTTCCCCAAAGCTAAACCCTAAACAAGTTCCTAGGGCATGAAATTAAATCGACCTAGGGCAAAGAATTTAAATCTAAACTAGGGCGAGAAATTAAATCTACTTACAGATGCATCCCTCCAATCATCCATGCAGGGTTGTCAGATCTGAATTTCTGAAAGGAAAAGAAACACCGATGCTTTCCAAAAGGATTTCTGAATTTTTATTAAAATGAGGCATAAGAATTACAATGATTAGAGTTCTATTTATAGGAAATAGAAACCCTAGGTTACATCTTGAACCGCATGTCTAAATTTACAAAAATAGCCCTAGGTTGACTAGTCAAATCCGCCTCATAATTTGGTAAAAATTAATTCCACTGTTCCCTTAAGCCCGCCGCGGAACCGCGGCCCAAGGCCTGGTTTGGCCGCGGTTCCGCGGCCAAAATGTAGAATTGGATCATGTGCTTTCTTGTGATGGCTTCTTATGACTTGTACTTCCTGTTTCTTCAGGTCTTTTTGCATATTGTTTTCTCGTTCTCTTCCAGATCTTCCAGTGAATAATTGCAGTGGACTTTTAACCGTTTGCTTTGTGTCGTCGTCTTGAACCTTGCTTTGTGAACTGTTTCTTATGTAGGCTTGATCAAGATCTTCTGTTTATTGGTTAAAGTCCACTTTTTCATCGTCTTTACCTCGTTTTCACTGTTTTCTGTCCAAGAACCTGTAACCTGTAACATGTAGCAGACATGCGTCAAAAGCACCCGTTTATTTATAAAAAGAATAAGAATGGGGAATATAATAATACAATATTATGGTGTGAACAGTTTTCCAACGCTTTCGCGAAGTTCCTTAATTAAATAACCTCTTTTCCTTGTGGGCGTAGCCCCGCTAACACCTTTCTAGACACCTACTTGGTTTATAGCATTGATCGTTAAGTGAGAAATTTCCCGAGGAGTAGCATATACTTGTTAGTGTATATGCCCTAGTGGCCATTACTGTATCATACTAGTTTGTATATTACTTAATGGAAGCTTGGGATATTCACCTTGTATAAACAATCTTGCTCAATATAGTAGTATGCTACTTGGTTTGTTTCTACTTCAATGTGTACATGTGTTTATTTTAGTATATCACCTATACACATTAGTGGAGCCCTTAGGATCTTTGCTTGATTACCAGCGTTGTGATGGCAGTCACACTAGTGGGGGCTGGGTAATCTATAAGCACATCCTTATGCAGGTCCCTAGTCACAGGACTATCGAGACAGGGCATCGATACTCCGGAGTAGACTAGTGTATGCGCTTCTCATCCCAGTGTGGGAGATGGTCTGTCCCACAGCCATCAGTACGTCGTACTGGAGATAGTATGTGGGTGCTCGTTGGGATACGAGTACACTGGACAGGACTCGTCGGGAACTGATTGGTTGGTACTATACCTTTCGTCAGTTATCAGTTCCCAGGTGACATGAGTACAGCTTAGTCCGCTGACTTGACACTGTCACTTCGCCTCGAGTGTGTTCCCACTGTACTTAGATTACTATCCTACCACGGCTAAAAACAGTCGTGCAAACAGGTATTAGTTGGGTGCAGTCCCGAAGCACTTGGAGGCAGTGACGGTTAGACAGGATTCGTCTCTCCCGGTATTGGGGGTTGATATCGCGTTGTGTCTAGGAGAGCCATTACATGAGTAGTCCCTGGCCAGGGCAAGCGAGATATACTGGTAGGTTTCCAGTGTTATCTCAGGGTGTTCTGGGCTTCACTCCGACACGACTTGTACCGCAATTAGGGGACTGACGTTTACCGCCCCCTAGGCCCGCCGTGCGATGTATCAGACGAACAGACCGGACTGTACGGAGACTGTCATAGTCAGACTCGGTAGGAGTTCAGATGGGTTTCACCTCGTCAGTCTTCTTGTCGGCATCTACCTGGGGACCGTTACGCACAGCTAGTGCCGCTTGCGGTCTGTGGTTAAACCCACTGTCAGCGTAGTGTCGAGTCTTTAGAGTCCCACACAGAAAGATATTCGCCTTTAGGCAAAAGAGTAGAGGTCGCATGGTTTTGCGACAGGTCGCATGGTTTTGCGACAGGGTTCGGTCACATCCGTGCACTTGTGCACTTACAATGTCCGGACAGTTAACACTAGCGGGCTTTGGTTTAAGCCAGATCCTAGTGTACGTTTTGGGATTGGTTTTATATCGTTTGTATTCGTGTTCCTCGGAACGCGGATGCGGGTGTGTATGCACAGTTGACAGAGAGACAGAGGCAGAGTATTCTTATTGGGGTTATTGACTGTTGACAGTTGACTGTCGACCATTGACTTTTGCTTAACCCTAATGAGAATAAGATATATGATTAACATTAATATTAATTAAGTATTATAGTGACATGGTTGTTGAGGGGTTGACTTTGTTGACTTGTTGACATTGTTGACCGGTTGACTAGGTTGGACTAGTTGACCATCATCATGACAATGGCTATCATTCCATGGCAAAGACTTTTGCTTGCTTGTTTATTTATGCAAAATGAGTGCATGAAATGATATAGCCATTTTGACTTAAACCATTTACACAATACTTGATTACTATTTTTGTTATGATGGCTTTTGGATTATGAGAGGTGAGAATGAGATGAGTATGGTTCATTCTATCATTTGCTTTCTCTCTCTTGAGCTCTCTCATTCTCAAGCTCTCCCTCTTCCTCTTGCTCTCTCTACCTCAAGGCAAACCATTCTCATGTGTTGAGACTCATTGCCTTAGAGATAAAAAGACACCAAAACATTCCTCTACTCATTCTAGTTCATAAGGCCTAGCAAGCCAAGTGATCTAGTTTCTTCAAAGTTCGAAGAAGAAGCCAAAGGTAGAAGCTTTCGGGTGGATCCATCTTCGGCGCATGGAGGCGACGAGGTGAGGCCGATCCGTACACCGGGAGGAGTCGAAGACGAAGGAGTTCAAGAAAGGTATAGCCCCCTAACCGAGTAGGTAAACTCTTGTTAGGTTGTTAGTTAGTAGTTTAACAAAGATCCGTATTTGTAGTCCATGTTACCACCCTCTTGAAAATCGTTTTTCACCAATTCCGCAACCCCGTAAGTACCTGGGAAGGGTAGCATGGACTTACAGTGGTATCAGAGCCAGGTTAAACACTACCTAACATGTTAGCATAGTAACAAGAAATTCGATCGGAGAAAAAGTCACGAAATACACCCCGATATCAAACTTGCTGTCAATTTTTAAAGTGCTGTAAAAATAATAAATCATGCTTTAAAATCGACTTAGGGTTTTTATAATCTACTGTAGAAAAACGGTCCAGAGAACCCATCAAACCGCCGCGGAAACGCAGCAATAGCTTGCTATTGCCGCGGTTCCGCGGCCGATTTTGCTCCTCTCTGGATCGTCTTCACTGCAGTTTGTTATATGGGGTATTTTGGGATTTTTGGTATATGTTTTTTCAGCCCAGATTTTCCAGAAAGAAAAATTTGTTTTGGGGGCTTTAAAAACCGTATTTTGATCGAGTTTCTAAAGACTAAGGCTAACGGGTTTATATCTGTAATGTGATATTTGTATTGAACGTCTGCTAATCGCTATATGTCGATTAGTGGGAGTTATACAAATCTGTGATCTGTAATGTTGATGGTATGTGTATATGAATTCTTTGGATTGTCGCGGATGAATAGCCGGGGGTTGTGAGATGAGAGTTTTTCCTTTTATCTTTCAATTCATGTAATATGTAAATTGATGTAATATTATTTTTGGCCGCACAACCGGGTCGGGGTTGTAGCCGTCATTGTATAATTTCTTTTTACTGTTTTTGCTCCTAGGATAGACCCAAGGTAGGGTGCACAAACTACCGGGTATCTCGAAGTGCCGAGTAACCTACTCACGTCGTTGAGGGAGGTTTCTCCACTTCGGATATTTGGCAGGTAGTTTGCCGCACCCGTAGGGGTCTAGGCTGGGGTATTGGCTATTCATCGCGACCGTGTAATCCGCTTTTCATTACAGGCTCGTACGAATTGTGGATTCCTAGTATATCCAATGTTTTCATCTGTGATCTGAAATGGCTATCATTGCAATATATCTATATATGATATTATTTAGGCGTTGCTTATGTTTTGCAGCCGCATGTTCATATTAGATTATTGCATTTTTATACCGCCCAATTTTTATCATATTGCTTATCGGTAGGTACTCTTGAGCCGTGTTTGCTAGTCAATATCAGGATACAGGTTCTCGGCTCTTAACAATGAAATTCATGGAAAAACACGACAAAAACCCAGGTTCCTGCCAACCACAGATAAAACACGGATCTCCGCTCTTTATCCGTCTGTTGCCACACACCAGTTTAAGAGACAAAATGGCAAATCGATGTCACTTTCATGCACAAGGCTCAATGGCAACACAAGATCCAAGAAATCTACACGGAGCTCGAGAAAATCATTACAAAAGATCCATGTCCAATCACCTTTTGATCCACCAGAATTCTGGAAGAAATGTGGAAATATTATCAGAAATAAACATGTACGAGATAAAAGGGGACAGCAGACCAGGGAAGTAAGAGAAACCAGAGGGCCCAACTCCTCTATAAGGCCGCGGAACCGCGGCCGTACGGCCTTGTCGGCTGAAGCTACTCCACGGGTATTTTGGTCTTTCTATGTACATGCAGAATTTTGCCCTAGATTTCCATTTCCCTGCCTATAAATAGCCCAGAACCTTGTGAAGCCAAAGGGTGCATAATCTTGTATTTTTCTAGGTTTAGAATACTTGTTTCTTCTTCCTCTTCTCATCTCTTCTCCATTGAAAAACTTGTAGTGAGCTTTTGTGAGTGAAGAATGATGAATAAAGAAGTTCCTTTTGTTATTATACTTGTCTTGTTCTCTTATTATTGCTTTTAATTTTCATTTGTTAAGTAGTTGTTGTTATTTATTGTTGTTTCTTTCTTTCTCTTTTCCTTTATCCTTAAAAACAACCATGATGCTTACGCTTGATCCTTGCCGAGGTGAGGTCGCAAATAGCTAGTTGTTGTCTTCTAATCTCTTTCTTTCTATCTTCCTCTTTGTTTTGTTTTCTCTTCATTATGATGTGTGAGTAGTTTCATACTTGTTAGGGTAGGATAAGGGAAGTTTGAGAGAAGGAAATCTCTCTCACTCTTTCCTTGCCAAACATCTTAAATCGACTCCCGTTAATTGAACCACAATCCGCTCCTTACGGCACCCTATCCTACATGATAGCGGTGATTCCGTAGTGAGACCGGTTGTGGTTGAATTAACCGGAGGTTATGGCTAAGAGCCAAGAACGGACGGACAAGCACCAAAAGGAAGAACTTAAGCGTTGAAAAGCCTAGCTTATACTCGCAAGTTCCTTCCTAGTCGTGCTAATCCCCGTTGTTGCCGATTACCGTAACACCGATATTAAGAGTGGCAATGAAAGAAGTGAGGGACTCCTAACTCAAACTAACCTAATCCTAACCCTAACAAGCTCTCTTTACATATCATTTTAACACTTAGATAATCACAAACAAATCTGGAAAACTGGACTTAACTCGTTAAAGCACATAGAAAAAGATTCCCATCTCCCTGCGGATGACCCGTACTCAACCGGCTAGCTACAAGCGAAACTGTTTTGATTGCGGTAATTAACTAAACTTGAACACGCAGAATCCCTACTAATCAAATGGCGCCGTTGCCGGGGAGACGGTAGTTTATTTCCTTGTGTAATTTCGGGTTAACTTGTGAATATAAATATAACCAAAACAAAAAAAATATACATTGTAAAAAGCAACCATCTTGTTATCTTTTATTAGTTTTTGTGCAAGTGTGCAGGATAATACGAAGTTTCAAGTACAGTGCCAAAGACGTGGGAAGATAGACCTACATCTCGCGGCTACACCGCGACGGATTGAAACGAAGCAAAAGGTCTACTGTAAGATTCTGGAGAAGTTCTAGTGAGCAAATCCAATTTCAGTAGCTCCAGACAAGCAGAGGAGACCCGGACCAGCACCCACACAAAAATTGAAGGCCCAAGTCCCTGTTCCCACCGGGGAACCGCGGCATAAGAAGGCTTAGGCCGCAGAACCGCGGCCACATGGTGCCTTCTTCATCTCAAAATCTCTGTAAGTCTTTCTTGCTTTTTCCCCACTCCTCTGGACTCCAATAAACTGTGTTTTCTGCATCCTTCTTTGCGCAAATTCTCCTCCTCCTTCCAATAAACTGTTCTTGTGCAGGATTCTTTGCGCCGCGCTAAAAATAAAAATTGTTTGCAGTTGATTTGTTATCGCTTTGCATTCATTAATACGGACTTAAGGGGCTTGAAACCAATTCAGATTGGGTGGGGACTTCATCACCCTTCCCAGGACCCCAGAAATCACAAAAAGCATATGCATTGACCATTGTTAAATTAAAAAATACTAGACTCAGCCCTAAGGACTTCGCGCTCAATAGGACAGAGGACTAATTACAGGCATCGGCCGTTTATCCTATCCTGACTTTGCGGTGTCTAGGCAAGTGTGACGAAGGCAAGTGGTTATTTAATTAAGGAACTTCGCGAAAGCGTTGGACAACCTCCTACTTATCTGGCACTTATCTGGCCGCAATTGGCGGAGAAGAGGCGGTTTGAGGTCCGGTTTCTAGTTCTTTGGAACAGTTAGGAGCTGTCTAGCTGACCTAGGTGACCCTAGATCTAGGTGTGATTGTGCATATCTTGTTTGTGATTGCTTAAAGCCGTAAATCCGTACATATTTCTGTAAAGCTCTTCCTAAAAATTAAAAAAAAAAGGAAAAAAATCAAAAACTTTTATAAAAACTTGCCCTTTGTCGCCAAATCCATTTTTCACCACCACCCATCGTATTTCTCCATTGACGTTTTCTTACCCTCACCTTCTCCGCTTTGACTATACTAAACTCGTTTAGTGTATGTCCGCTTGGACTCGGGACACTAGCGCCCGTCTAGTCCGCGTTACGTTAGTCGCTACCGACTACGCGATCGACTCAGACGTCGAACTCCGTCCACTCCTCTTTCACATTTACCTTTGCCGGCCAACTCCGACGTTGACCGGAATTCTGTTCATACATCTTCACCTTCACCTTCACCAACCTCTTCTTCCGCGATGTCAGGATTTAATCCGAACATCTCTTTGACTACCCCTGGATTGGCTCCACCTCCTACGGAGACCAATAACCCACCACCACCGCCTGTTGTAGCGCCGCAGCGAATTGCGCTCCAGGATCGTTTATATCCCACCCGTTCTGCACTTCCCACCTGCCTTTCTCTTCCACCGGCCAATGGGGATAATTTTGAAATTAAGCCCCACTTCATCAACATGCTTCCACGATTTCATGGGCTTGAATCTGAAGATGCCTATATCTTCATCAACAAATTTCAAAACGTCTGTGCCATGATGAAAACTACCCAACTGTCGGACGATGCTATACGTCTACGGGTCATTCCGTTCACTTTATGCGATCTTGCTGAAAAATGGCTTTATAGCACTGCTTCCCATTCCATAACCAGTTGGGACGAGTTTGTAAAAGCGTTTCTAAAGAAATTTTATCCGAATAATTAAACCGTAAGGATCCGAAATGAAATCAACCAATTCTCTCAGCTTCCTTCTGAACCCTTCTGGAAGTGCTTTGACCGGTACAAAGACCTTCTTGTTCAGTGTCCTCACCACGGTATAGAGAAATGGCAACTTTGCCAAACCTTATACGAGGTCCTGAACCCAGCAACGAAGCAGTTGTTGGAAACCATCTGTCAGGGCCACTTCCTATTGAAATCTGACGAGGAAGCGTGGCAGTTCTTTGACGACCTTGCGGAGCAAACGCTACAATGGGAGAGCACCAGACCGACTTCTTCTTCTTCTACCTCCACTTCTACCGGTCAGTCTAGGGTAGGAATTCACCAACTTGATGTCTCTATTGCAATGAAAGCTGAAATGGCTGCAATAACGAGAAAGCTTGAAGCGATAGAGAGCAAATTTTCTTCTCCTGCTCCTACCCCTGTTCTCCCCCTTCGTACCATTTGCGCTTGTTGTTTCGATCCTTCTCACTTGACCGAAGAGTGTCCTTACAATCCACCATCGCAAGGACAGGATCAGGTTAATGCTGCATTCCAGCAAAGACCGAGGAATGATCCATACTCTTCCACCTACAATCCCGGTTGGAGGAACCACCCCAATTTCGCCTGGAATCAGAATCAGAATCAATTCCAAGGCAACAATTTCCAAAGGCCCCCTCCGCCGCAACAACAAGCGCAACAACAAACTCAATTTCAGCAGCCCTTCCAACCCCAACCTTTTCAAAATCAGACGAACAACTTTTCACCCAACAATTCTTTTTCACCAAACAACTTTGTTCCGTCAAACAACGATAAGGTTTCCTCGCTCTAACGAAGTCTGGAGGCATTCGTCAAACAATCGACACAATCCACTGCCAACATCCAGTCTTCCATCCAGTCCTTAGTGCAACACACTGCCGCACACGGGCAAAGCATCAAAACCATCGAGGCCCAGATTGCACAGCTGAATGCGGCCTTAAGCGAGCGAGAGAAGGGGAAGCTCCCGTCCCAACCACTCCCAAATCCCGGTCACCCACAGAATGTACATGTTGCTCTTGAACAACAGAACCATAATGTGAGTGCCGTGACCACATTGAGATCGGGAAGGATGCTGCAAAACAACATTGGCACACGGATCAACGATGACACCCCGGCCGCCGCTTCTTCTTCTTCTTCTCCTGCTTCTTCGTCTTCTGAGCCTATTCTCCATTCTTCAAAAGGCTCTCCTTCTTCTCCTTCTTCTTCTTCTGCTCTGAACGGACCCGCCTCTCACTCCACGAAAACACCTGTTCTGGGATCCGTTCCGACTCCACAATCTCCTCCACTAGCATTAGACTCAACCAATTTTAAAAATGTCCCATTTCCAAACCGGTTGAGGTCTAATAAACAAAATCCTCAAATGGAGAAGATTCTGGAGTTATTTAAGCAAGTTAACATTAACATTCCTCTTTTAGATGCCGTCCAACAAGTCCCATCCTACGCGAAAATCTTAAAGGACTTGTGCACGAAAAAGAGGAAGTCTCAGGTACCAAAGAATGTTTTCTTGGCTAGTGCTGTGAGTGATGCTCTTACCCAATCTTTACCACAAAAACGGAAGGACCCTGGCTGTCCTACGATTTCTATTACCATTGGGGATAAGAACATCAACCGCGCACTATTAGATCTTGGTGCCAGTGTTAACCTGCTTCCGTACTCAGTATACGAGCAATTAGGCGTAGGAGAGCTGAAACCCACACACTGTACTCTCCAAATGGCCGACCGATCGATCACCCATCCTAGGGGTGAGCTAGAGGATGTGTTAATCAAAGTCGGGGACTTCATATTCCCCGTTGACTTCATTGTATTAGACACACAGCCTGTAGCTAACCCCCAGAATCAAATTCCGGTGATACTTGGTCGCCCATTCCTTGCAACCTCAAATGCTGTGATCAATTGTCGCAATGGTTCGATGAACCTATCTTTTAGAAATATGACGATTGAACTCAACATTTTTAGGTTGGGGAATCAGCCCTCCGAACCTAATGCTCATATACTGCACGTCTGCTCGATCCAGGAGATCACCCCAAAAGAATGTGAATTCGAGGAGTTTCTGTTTGATCATGATAATCTTGACGCCACTAGTGCGTTCCTCCTCGAACCTGCTGCTGTTTCTGCGCCCGACAACGACTACGAGTGTTTCACATTTTTGAACGATCTTAGCCGCTCACCACCCGAGTTTGAATCCTTCGAATTTCCGGATGAGTTACCTGAACCATCCAACTCGGTCGCCTACACTCGTTTTGAACCTTTGCTGGAGTCCTTTGAGTTCGAAACCTCTGCACCAATCTTGCCTTCAATCGTTTCACCTCCAACGCTCGAACTCAAGCCTTTGCCGTCTCACCTTAAGTACGCTTACTTAGGTGAGAACGAGACCCTCCCTGTCATCATCTCGGCTTCTCTAGCTCCAGAGCAAGAGAAAGCCCTTCTTACGGTCTTGCACAGCAACAGGCAAGCTTTTGGCTGGTCCATGGCGGACATCAAGGGGATTAGTCCCCTGATCGTTGAACATCACATTCATCTGATGGATGATGCTAAACCAGCACGGGATCCACAAAGACGTCTCAATCCAGTCATGAAAGAGGCTGTGAAGAAGGAGATCGTAAAATGTCTAGATAGTGGTATCATTTACCCTATCTCTAATAGCCAGTGGGTTAGCCCCATTCATGTTGTCCCCAAGAAGTCGGGCATCACGGTCATAACCAACGATGCAAATGAGTTAATCCCTACTCGCACCCAAACTGGGTGGCGAGTATGCATTGATTACAGAAAACTCAACGCCGCAACGCGGAAGGACCACTTTCCGCTACCTTTCATTGACCAGATGCTTGAACGATTGGCCGGACACGAGTACTACTGCTTTCTTGATGGCTACTCCGGCTATAATCAAATTCCCATCGCCGAAAAAGACCAAGACAAGAACACTTTCACTTGTCATTTCGGCACGTTTGCATATCGTCGCATGCCCTTTGGGTTATGCAATGCGCCCGCTACCTTCCAGCGGTGTATGATGGGAATCTTCTCAGACATGGTGGAAAAATTTCTGGAGATTTTCATGGATGATTTCTCCATCTTCGGCGATTCCTTCAACGAGTGTTTGCTACATCTTGACGCTGCCCTTACCCGATGTAAGGACAAGAATCTCACTTTGAATTGGGAGAAGTGCCACTTCATGGTACGCGAAGGTATTGTCTTAAGACATATCATCTCGCAAAATGGCATAGAGGTTGACAAAGCAAAGATTGAGGTCATTTCCAATCTACCTCCTCCCCGATGCGTCAGAGATATCCGAGCCTTCCTTGGCCATGCCGGTTTCTATAGACGGTTCATCAAGGACTTTAGCAAGATTGCTAGGCCCTTGACTCTTTTACTGGCCAAGGATACGCCATTCGACTTCAACTCGAGCTGTGTGACTGCATTCGAGTCATTGAAACGCTCACTCACTTCTGCTCCCGTTCTTTCTTCACCTGACTGGACGCACCCATTTGAGATTATGTGCGATGCATCCGACTTTGCCATTGGTGCTGTCTTTGGACAACACATCAACAAGATGCCGCACGTAATCTATTATGCGAGCCGAACCCTGAACGACGCCCAACTCAATTATACAACAACTGAGAAGGAATTCTTGGCTGTTGTATTTGCTTTAGAAAAGTTCAGGCCCTGCCTCATCGGCTCTCCAGTCATTGTCTACACAGACCATTCTGCTCTGCGCCATCTTTTTGCGAAGAAAGATGCAAAATCTCGGTTAATACGTTGGAGCCTCTTGCTTCAAGAGTTTGACCTTGTCATTAAGGACAAACGAGGATGTGAAAACGTAGTTGCCGACCATCTCTCACGACTTCCTTCTTCGCCTTCGCTTCCAATTCCGATCAACGACGTTTTCCTGGATGAACAGCTCTTGACAGTATCTTACGAACCCTGGTTCGCAGATATTGTGAACTATTTGGCCACGGGATTACTACCGACTGAATGGTCAAGTCAGGACAGACTTCGCTTCTTATCCCAAGTAAAACACTTTTACTGGGACGAACCCTATTTGTTCAAGTACTGTCCCGACCAGATTATTCGTCGGTGTGTCCCTGACGAGGAATTCAAGAGTGTGCTGTCATTTTGCCACGATCAAGCGTGTGGCGGGCATTTTGGCCCCCATTTTGGCCCCAGAAAGACAGCTGAGAAGATCTTGCAATATGGTTTCTACTGGCCACAACTCTTCAAAGACGCTCATGACTATTGCAAGACTTGCTCCCGGTGCCAACACTTGGGCCGGATATCCCGGAGGAATGAGATGCCGCTCCAACCGATCTTGGTTGTGGAGATTTTCAATGTTTGGGGGATAGATTTCATGGGGCCGTTTCCCAGCTCTTTTGGGAACTTGTACATCCTTCTCGCTGTTGATTACGTCTCTAAATGGGTCGAGGCTGTGCCCAGCCGGACTAACGACAACAAGGTTGTCGTTAGGTTTCTTAAAGACAACATTTTCTCCCGTTTTGGGCACCCCCGAGCGATCATTAGCGACAATGGAAGCCATTTCTGCAATAAGACTTTCGAGGCCTTGATGCGGAAATACTCCATTAATCATAAGCTATCCACGCCCTACCACCCCCCAAACCTGCGGGCAGGCCGAAGTTTCAAATCGGCAAATCAAGCAGATACTGGAGAAGATGGTTTCTAAGAACCGTAAGGATTGGTCGCTGAAACTCACTGATGCCCTTTGGGCATTTCGAACTGCTTATAAGACCGACCTTGGCATGTCTCCCTATCGGCTTGTGTACGGAAAAGCCTGCCACCTACCTGTCGAAATAGAGTATCGCGCATTTTGGGCGATAAAGGAGCTGAATCTGTCTCTCGAGGATGCGGGCAGCCATCGGAAGCTGCAGTTGAACGAACTGAGCGAGCTTAGGGATGAGGCTTACGATAACACGGTTGTCGTTAAGAACCGAACGAAGGTGTTTCACGATAAACACCTTTTGCGCAAAACCTTCGTACCTGGTCAACAGGTACTGCTTTACGACACCCGACTTCACTTCCATCCAGGAAAGCTCAGATCTCGCTGGAAAGGGCCGTATTTTGTGCGGAATGTGTATCCGCAGGGCACTGTGGATTTGGAAAATCCAAAGGACGGTTCATTTTTCAAAGTGAACGGACACCGACTAAAACCGTACCCTAGCGCCGAACCAACAGAGGAGCTCCTGGTCTTACAGGAGCCAGTTTACCCTGCATAATATTCCTCTGCCTACCACCAAACTTCGGTTATCCAGCCAAGAACAGTGGACATTGTTCCAAATAAGTTTGGGGGTATGTATAAACCATTTTGTATATATTTGTGGATATTCTTTTTCTTTTTCTTTTCTTTAAAAACAAAAACAAAAAAAAAATTGTATCGCTAACCGACAATTTTGACCCTTCAAATAATCTCTTCATGCAATGACAGTGAGGACACTGTCCAGTTTAAGTTTGGGGGTACGCTCGGTAGGCATTTCTTACCTTCGCATTCATATGTATATTTTGCATCTGCATATTAAAATCCATAAAAATCAGAAAATTTTCTAAAAACATAAAAACTTTTTTGTCAAGTTAGCTAGTGGGAGGACTCTGATTCAACATTTCGACGATTTTGTTTGATAAGATAAGAATAACTAAATCTTATGTTTAGATTTTGAAAACCTGAAAGATAACCCTCCTTTGAAGTTAACTATAGCTGACATACGTCTTTACATCACACTACACGTGTCGTGAGTTTTGGAAATTAGATGATAAGTCTTTTTATGTCTAAAAACTTTTAAATGGATAAATGATTTTCTGAGGATCAAATAGGTTTGTTCGGAAATAAGTAATATCAAGAATAGTTTATGAAGTGAGTGAATATGAAGGAACGTTATTGATGCCTTAATTGGAACTAAGTCTGAAAAATAACCCATCTGGAACTTGATTGGAATGATTACACACCAAACCCACTAAACACGTCTTTTATCCAAAAAAATAATTGAACTGCCGGTTATGTCTCCGTTCGTACTGAATCATCTTGATTTTCAAACCAAACTGTCTTTTCTTTTCGGACCTAGGTAACTTGAGTAATTAAGTCCGCTGGGGTGTTTCTACACCTAATGCCCTAAAGCCAACTGGTTTGGGTGCATTGGCCCAAAGCTCGCTAAGAAGCCTAGAAAGTCCAGATTAAAACAAAGTCAAGCAAGTGTTCTCTCCGAGTTAAAATTCCTAACGGCTCTTTGTGTGAGAATAATCTTGATAAAAGACAGGCTTTTATAAAAATTTTAGCGGAGATATGAAGGTTTTATTCTATGATAAAGACTATTGCACGTTCACAGAGGTGTGTATGAAATGAAAACAAGAAAAAGGTGGAGTGAAAAATAAGACCTAGTTTCCTGTTAAGGAAGATAGAAATTCTAAAGTTGAAACCTTACTGGAAAACGAAACTTGAAAAAAATGCTTGACTCTTTATAAAACTTATGTGATCCTTTCAAAATTCTTATCCGGGCTTTATTATGAGGACTTTATTCGACCTTTCTGGAACTTAACGACACTATTTGCACTGCACGTGAAGACATATAAAAGCTGTAGTTAAATAAGAAGCGAGGTGTGAAAAATAAAGGTTCGCTGGTCTAGACTTAGGATAATAGAATTGTTATTTTCTGAAACAAAACTTTAGGGTTTGAATCATAGTTATTTTGCAAAACTAGCTTGACCGGATTTTGTGGGTGTAATCAGCTGAAAACCCTCAGGAGACAACACTCCTCCTACTAAGGTCACCTAGAGGTTTAACGGCTTGTTGCACATGCTCAGTGCAATCGCGTTCCCTGCAAGAGTGAGGTTAGGAAATTTTTTGTGAATAAATTGGCTTTGCTCGGGACGAGCAAATGATAAGTTTGGGGGTATTTGTTCATATCAGATTATTGCATTTTTATACCACCCAATTTTTATCATATTGCTTATCGGTAGGTACTCTTGAGCCGTGTTTGCTAGTCAATTGCAGGATACAGGTTCTCGGCTCTTAACAATGAAATTCATGGAAAAACACGACAAAAACCCGGGTTCCTGCCAACCACAGATAAAACACGGATCTCCGCTCTTTATCCGTCTGTTGCCACACACCAGTTTAAGAGACAAAATGGCAAATCGATGTCACTTTCATGCACAAGGCTCAATGGCAACACAAGATCCAAGAAATCTACACGGAGCTCGAGAAAATCATTACAAAAGATCCATGTCCAATCACCTTTTGATCCACCAGAATTCTGGAAGAAATGTGGAAATATTATCAGAAAAAAACATGTACCAGACAAAAGGGGACAGCAGACCAGGGAAGCAAGAGAAACCGGAGGGCCCAACTCCTCTATAAGGCCGCGGAACCGCGGCCGTACGGCCTTGTCGGCTGAAGCTACTCCAGGGGTATTTTGGTCTTTCTATGTACATGCAGAATTTTGCCCTAGATTTCCATTTCCCTGCCTATAAATAGCCCAGAACCTTGTGAAGCCAAAGGGTGCATAATCTTGTATTTTTCTAGGTTTAGAATACTTGTTTCTTCTTCCTCTTCTCATCTCTTCTCCATTGAAAAACTTGTAGTGAGGTTTTGTGAGTGAAGAATGATGAATAAAGAAGTTCCTTTTGTTATTATACTTGTCTTGTTCTCTTATTATTGCTTTTAATTTTCATTTGTTAAGTAGTTGTTGTTATTTATTGTTGTTTCTTTCTTTCTCTTTTCCTTTATCCTTAAAAACAACCATGATGCTTACGCTTGATCCTTGCCGAGGTGAGATCGCAAATAGCTAGTTATTGTCTTCTAATCTCTTTCTTTCTATCTTCCTCTTTGTTTTGTTTTCTCTTCATTATGATGTGTGAGTAGTTTCATACTTGTTAGGGTAGGATAAGGGAAGTTTGAGAGAAGGAAATCTCTCTCACTCTTTCCTTGCCCAACATCTTAAATCAACTCCCGTTAATTGAACCACAATCCGCTCCTTACGGCACCCTATCCTACATGATAGCGGTGATTCCGTAATGAGACCGGTTGTGGTTGAATTAACCGGAGGTTATGGCTAAGAGCCAAGAACGGACGGACAAGCACCAAAAGGAAGAACTTAAGCGTTGGAAAGCCTAGCTTATACTCGCAAGTTCCTTCCTAGTCGTGCTAATCCCCGTTGTTGCCGATTACCGTAACACCGATATTAAGAGTGGCAATGAAAGAAGTGAGGGACTCCTAACTCAAACTAACCTAATCCTAACCCTAACAAGCTCTCTTTACATATCATTTTAATACTTAGATAATCACAAACAAATATGGAAAACTGGACTTAACTCGTTAAAGCACATAGAAAAAGATTCCCATCTCCCTGTGGACGACCCGTACTCAACCGGCTAGCTACAAGCGAAACCGTTTTGATTGCGGTAATTAACTAAACTTGAACACGCAGAATCCCTACCAATCACCGCGCTAGCCCAGCCCCCGCTCTGTCGTTAGTTAAGTAACCTAACGGGTAATGACGGGGCCCCGTGGCGAATGCGAATGGCATAAGCGTACGTCATATTTTGGTTGTTTTCTGCAATGGTAGGATTAAATGATGGGACGCATTAAAAGAACTAATGCAAGAAAAATACGCATTAAAAGAAATAATGCAAAGAAAAATAAACAAAGTAAAAGTCGTTGGAACACTTTCAAAAACCTCTCGGTTTCTTTTCAAAATAACTTTTAAACGCGGAGCTTAAGCCACTCCTTTTAAAAGCTATCTCATTACATCGATTATATCAAGTTCACTACGTTCACGGTTTCGCCAAAACCATTCGTAGCCCTCCGTCGTTTCACATGAATAGTCAATAGTATTCAAGCTATGTTTGTTGGCCAAAGTCAAGGCATAGTGATTGGTAGCTATTGGGTATTCATATGCAACATAGATAGATGTGTTGGTTTGGGGCAGTCGTTCTAC
Source organism: Agapanthus africanus (assembly GCA_030015575.1). Lineage (NCBI taxonomy): Eukaryota > Viridiplantae > Streptophyta > Magnoliopsida > Asparagales > Amaryllidaceae > Agapanthus > Agapanthus africanus. Next base: position 412,973,217 of record JASDDO010000001.1, read on the forward strand.
CTTGTTGGCCAAAGTCAAGGGTATGTGCGGGTGGGCTCAAATTAATCTGGAGAATGACGGGTAGAACTTGACATGTGACTTATGATTTGTTGGCCAAAGTCAAGGTCATAAGAGCATGGGGCAAAAATCCATATCGGGAGTTTCAAAAGAACTGAAACTTTCTAGTGTTGCATACCATTTGGAGTGTGATGATTCTGGTAGGATTCCTTCAGTTTCGTCACGCGATGATATTTGGATCCCGATCCTACTGTGAGTATATGCTACTCTTCGGGAAATTTCTCACTTAACGATCAATGCTATAAACCAAGTAGGTGTCTAAAAAGGTGTTAGCGGGGCTACGCCCACACGGAAAAGAGGTTATTTAATTAAGGAACTTCGCGAAAGCGTTGGAAAACCTCCCTCGAAGTACCGACACCAGCCTGGCCGAACGGTTAAGCAAGAATTGTATGGTGAGATTGATCCTGACTAATTCTTCCTTTTTGGTTTGAGGAGGGATTCGAGAGACAGTGGGAGCCATCCTGTTTAGACAAACTAAAAACCACTCTAAACTTGCAAGAGTATCATGCTGAGTGTTTCTTCTCTCTCTCCTAATTGCAGCGACCAATCGACATGACTGGACTTAAGTTACTTCTAGATAAAAACATACTGACAGGGCCAAACTACAAAGATTGGCTCAGGAATGTCAAAATGGCAATCACTTATGACAAGTTGGGGCATCTCCTTACCACCAAAGCTTCCCCTGTCCCAGGTCCCACCTCCAGCATCGTGGATAAGGAAATCCGTAAGACTTGGGAGATCGATTGCGCGAAGGCCAGGTGTCTCGTGCTTGCCTCTATGGACAACGAACATCAGAGGAGGCATGAGAATATGGACCTTGAATCCATATTTCTCCATACAAAAGAACTGTATGGAGAGCAATCTCGTATCGCAAGATACGAAGTGTCGAAGAAGTTATTTTCGGCAAGGTTGGCCATCGGATCATCGGTAGCGGAACACGTGCTTAAGATGATTGGCTTCATTGAGGAGCTCGCGGAACTTGGGACCACGTTAGAGAACGAGCTCTATACGGACTTGATTCTCCAGTCCCTTCCTTCCACTTACGCCCAGTTTATCCTGAACTTCAACTTACAAGAAAAAGAAGTTGAACTTTCAAAGCTCCTCAATATGCTGAGGAGTGCAGAGGGCATCCTACAGAAAGGTAGGGAAACATCCACTTTGTTTGTAGGAGGATCTTCCTCTTCTAGGTCCAAGGCGAAAGCCAAGGGAAAGAAGAAGAAGACCTCCGCCAAACCAAGGGGCGGTGTTAGTAAAGTGGATACGAAGGGGAAAGGCAAAAGCAACAAAGATAGCGGGGAAGCTTATAGGGAAGGAAGAGTGCTTTTTCTGTCATAAAAGTGGTCACTGGAAGAAAGATTGCAGGGCTTGGAAAGCCAGGACATAGGAACTGAAGCAAGTTGCTGCTTCAGCTTCAGGTGTGTATGTTATTGAAAACTGTCTATCAATAAACTCTACTTCCTGGGTATTGGATATCGGATCAGGATCTCATATCTGTAATTCTTTGCAGGCGTTGAGAAACCGTAGGGTTTTGAAGGCAGGTGACATGACCCTCAAAGTTGCAAACGGAGCTAGCATGGATGCTTAAGCCGTAGGGGACTATCACCTGGGAATGTCAGATGGACATGTTTTGGTTTTACGTAATTGCTTTTTTGTACCCAACGCAACTTGTAATATCATTTCTGTATCTTTGATTTCTAAAGAAGGTTATGAATTTGCGTCTGTAAGTAATGTTGTAAACATTCACCTTAATCAAGTTCTGATTGGGTCAGGTACATTAAGCAATGGTATATACGTACTAAACCAACCACAGATTTTCAATGTCCAGAATACACACAAAAGAATGTCTCCGGAAATAAATCAGACTTTCTTATGGCATTGTAGACTGGGTCACATCAATGAGAGAAGGTTGACGAAGTTACATACAGAAGGATATGTGAATCCGTTCGAATATCAATCGTATGCCACTTGTCAATCCTGTCTGAAAGGAAAGATGACAAAGACTCCGTTCACTGGACACGGAGTAAGAGCGAGCGAGCTCTTGGGACTCATACACAGCGACGTGTGCGGTCCAATGTCTACACATGCGCGAAGCGGTTATTCTTACTTCATTACTTTTACGGATGACTTTTCAAGGTACGGTTATGTCTTCTTAATGAAACATAAGTCCGAAGCCTTTGGAAAATTCCAGGAATATAAGAATGAAGTAGAAAAACAAACCGGCAAAAGTATCAAGATTCTAAGATCGGATCGAGGTGGTGAATACTTGAGTGCCGAGTTCCTGGACTATTTAAAAGAGAACGGAATTCTCTCTCAGCTTACTCCTCCATACACTCCGCAACATAACGGTGTATCGGAGAGACGGAACCGAACCCTATTGGATATGGTACGATCCATGATGAGTAACGCTGAGTTACCGCGATCATTCTGGGGATATTGTCACGACCCGAAAGAGCACGTGACTGGCCCTTGAACCATAAGAAGTCTATAGGACCCCATCTGATCCAAGTAAGCCAAAAGCCCAGAAATCAAAATCCATATATATGCCATACAGGTGCACAAAACATCATCTAGGTGCAACGGGTGTGCACGAAGCATCTGTCATAGGAAACGTGTGTGCCTGACAGCCCAAACATGTGCATCTGACATGCACGAAGAATCTCAATTTAGTGCATCTGGTGTGCCCCAAAATCGTATCTCAAAACATGCGCCCAACATGCGCGAAAATCCAAATCGGTGCATCCATCGTGCACGAATGAAAATCTAAACCCTGCGCACTCAACATGCACGGAATCACCAAATCCAATAGCAACGCCGAACATGCGTAAGTCCAGTCAAAAGCACGGAGTGCAAGAATCCACATCAATATCACAATCAAAATCGACATATCGAAAGACATCAAATCGAAGTCAGGTGCAACCGTAATGCACAAAATGTAAATCCGGTGCAACAAAGGCATGATATATAAATCTGATGCGATAAACGCAAGAAACATAAAACTGGTGCGACAAACGCACGAAGTATAGAACTGGTGCATCCTATGCACAAATATCAAGCAATAACTCAAATACGTAAGCAGCAACACCAAGTGTACCCAGGTATAAAGGAAATCATAAACGTGTGCAACTGCGTGCACAAAACACACATCAATGCACTACAAGCACATATAAGCTATACCGAGTGCAAAAATCAAATCGTGTGCGTAACATATGCACAACATCAAATCAACCGTATGAAATCCATAAAGTCATAAGCAGGTGCAGCCAAGGCACGAAACGATATACAACGCGGCTCAATCAAAATCAGATGTACCGCGATGGAAAAACTCACAACCGTGTGCATCAGCGTGCACCAATCAAAACACTAAAAGTACATGAAACTATGCTGGAAGCGTAAATCAAATCACCGACATAAAATAGGCATGAAATCACAATCAATACCTCAAGAGTAATAACTATGTGCAAGGTATAAATATCCAGTAGGTGCAACCATAGTGCACAAAATCAAATATCATAGAACTCGGTCACCCAAAACCAATCATGCAAATAGATCGCCCAAAATACCGAAATCCCAAAGTGACGGATACGTGATAGTCGAATCACAAAATCACAAATCATAAATACCGTCGTCGGTATATCCTTCTTCGAAGTCGAGAAGGTGCCGGTACATCCAATGCTAGCGGCGCAAGATATCTACTTGCCTCTTGCTCACTGCTGGCGCCCTCTGCCTCTGGTTCCTGATCTTTCCTGTAGATTACCAATCTCGCAATCCATCGGCCCGGTCAGGTGTGCTGACAGGGACGATTCCGTCCTGGCACTTCCCTGGTCATCTCTCGGTCAATCCTCACGACCGCTCGTAAAGCAGCACATCTCTGGCGCCGACCTCGGGTCCTCTGAATGCACATCACGCATCTGCTCCTGGTGCAAATCTTATTGCAGCAATGTATTGGAAGGAATCCCTGCTCAAGGTCTCTTCTGATTTTGCCTAGGCCAAACTGTACAGGGCTGGTACTCTGGCATAATCTTTTCTCGCTCTCTGGACATCTGCGTCCTTAGTACAACATCTCCTCGGAAGCCGGTCGCATCCCTATGCCTCTATATGCATATCCGACTTTTAATCTTAACGGGGTGTAGTAGCAGCTCGTCTGCTTCTCACACGAACTTCTTGTCCCGCTTGTCTGTATCATCGACCATTTCGACATCGCGTCTCTATTTGCGCACTTCAATGCCATCGGCTACGGTCCCTCCGAAGTCTCTAACACGGACTCGAAATCACGAACTCGGTATCTTCGTCACTCAGTAAGAGATATCTAGCCGAACACGTCCTCGGCGTGCATATCGCATCTCTAACGTCGGCGGAGTGGAACGTCATCTCGTCGAAATCTCGTGCGAACTCTTTACTCCACTCTGCTTCAATATCGACTGATTCGGACTCATCTCATCGTGGCTACACAGACTGCGCTCCAACGGCTATGCTCGTATCTGGAGTCTCCCAAGCAGTGTCCCATCACATGATATCCGAATGATGTCGAATCGTCCGATCGGCTCGTCAGAACCTCATAATCCCCAAGAGCTCAACATCTCGGGTACAGTTTAATAGTATCGAGTACATACCACAGCATCGGTGGTCCAGCCGTAGAAGGGCAAACCCAAGCCTCACAAATGGTGCCGCGGAACTGCCGCAAACCCTAAGGTTCAAAGGCTTTCACACGGTCATTATGTCGAGTTAGGGTTTCATTCTTCTAGAGGGTCCATAGAATCGCTTGCATGTCTTTCCGAATACTTTAAACTTGGAAAATAGGTTCCTGACATTCGATCGTCTTAATCGACTCTCAACGAATTTGCGTAAAGTCGCCTCTAGCTGGAATCAATCTATCTGGTGACCTCGCATCGGGGTAAGCGAACGAACCACATGTCCTAGTCATTCATCTTCGGTGACTAGCGACTCACTATCATGAATAAGCGATATATCAACAGTCATCACATCCTGGCTGGCCTCTATCAGTGGCTCAATCCTCTGGTACCGACCGGTACATCCGAGAAATCTCGCAACAGCGATCTGTCAAACGCTCATAGTGCGGAAACACGAAATACGAAGCCTCAATGCAACCGTATGCCTCTGGAATCACGCCCTGGTCAGCCCTCGTCCCCGACGAGCTCATGCTGACACAACTCGAGCCGTAGCTCACTCTGCCCGTGCAATCACGGCAGCAAAACCATAACCAGTATCGATGAAGGTAGATCATAGGAAGGAATATAATACGGTGCTAGGAAATGTACAACCTAAGGTTTCTTAAGCGGAGTGGCGTGTCGTAAGTATGCCGCGGAACATACCCACGGTACGTCACTCTACTTTAGTCACATCTTCCATCAACCAAGGGTCATCCTACACGGCGAAAGTTCGGGTCTAATACCCCCTCGACTAGGTCTAAGTTCCATAAGGTCAAGCCTAAGTTCCGAATATAAATAACGTCCTAGGCTCCACATAGTCAAACTCAGACTCGAACCAAGGTCAACCTAGCGCTCTGATACCAACTTTGTCATGACCCGAAAGAGCACATGACTGGCCCTTGAACCATATGAAGTCTATAGGACCCCATCTGATCCAAGTAAGCCAAAAGCCCAGAAATCTAAAACCATTTAAAGAGTAAATAAGGAAAACTGGTTTTTAAGAAGTAAAGAAATCGTGTTTCAAAAATCCAAGTTTTTAAATAACTAAGCCGAATATGTATTTTTAAAATGTGTAACCTTTCCTGAAAATTTCGGCAGAGTTTCCTTTATAAAAACTGGCCCCGAACGGGGTACCACAAGAATAATATATATGAAATGATAAAAGGCATCCCCAAGCGGGAGCTAGCTCTTCGTCAAACGATGGTCACAACCACGCAAGCAATAATAATATACAACGCCAAAGGGCGAGGATCAAAACCCAAAAAGAAACTCAAAACAGCCAGAAAACCGTAATACTACAAACGCGACTCTAAGGTTGAAAATAATACAACACTGTTTTCTAAGTCTGAAACAATATACAAGTTTTGGTTGATGGAATTCTAGATACAATAAACAATACAGGAACAACGGCGGTTCTGATACAAAAGAACCCACCTACCAACGCAAGTCACCCAAATGGAAGCAGTGTGCCAGAAATGCCGCTATGGAATCTGTACGGCAAAAACCTACAAGGACTGTGGCACAACGGGGGTGAGTTGCCAACTCGTGAATAGAAAATATCTACAAGCAGAGATCGAATGCATGACCCAACCTAGGTCAATACGATCAGATATAAATAAACCTCAAAATGAATAAAGCTGAAGCATGCTAAACTGGCAATGTAATCTCTATACATGAGTGTAGTGCCAAGTGCTCGTGCTAGTGCCTCAGGTAATAGCATATCATGAATGTGAGGTATGATCAATATAATCAAATCTGCATGTACGTGGATCCCGTCCACTCGTCACCCAATGACAAAACCATCATGCATGTAAATATCATCAGCATATGCATGGAAATATGAGGATATAAACCACCTGTGTCCCTCGCGACACGTCAAAATCATGAAACCGGAGTGCCCAGCATCGGCACTCGAAAACATCATGAAAACTGTGCCCAGCATCGGCACGTAAATCCTCATATATCGGGCTCCGTCAGTCCGGATCGGCCCACAGGCTCTGTCTGCGGTATCGGCCCTCGGCCCCGGCAGTACGCCATATCCATCTATCGACTCCGGTCGGTATCCTCCGGATAACCGTCAGGTCCAACAAAATCACCGGTAGGTACTCGCCACCCTGCCAGGCTCATCGTCTACTCCACGAAAAACATTTCTTGCCCCGGGGAACCATACCGGGTCCACCATGTACCCGCAATCGGCCTCATCCGCCTCCTCGAATCAGGTTTCACATGTCGCTCTCAGCACCGAGAAAACACATGGTGGACACACTGAAATATCATATCAAGGGTAACCGGGTTTTAAAACAATTCCATATTCTCTTTTTAAAACACCCACGGTTCCCAAAACCAGAAATATCATGGAAATAACATATCTCAATGCGTATAATCAGAAAGCATGACGTATGCGACATGTGAAGAAATGTAAGCAACATACACCAAATGCAACAGTACTACAGTGTAGTGACATGGCAATTATCGATGATGAAGTGTGTGAGCCGGCAAACAAGTGTACGTGGAACATACGCATCATCGATAATTGTGCTGGTGTCCTAGCAGCATGACTGAAATGTATCAACAATATAAGCGATGCAATGCAACAGCATGAATATGCGGAATCGAGTAATCACGCAACAGTAAAGAACCTGCCTCAATAATTATATCATGCAACCTTGCCTTTTGAAATAAGACGAATCAGGGCTTTTGGTAAAATAGGGGCTTCGGTGTTTTAAGAAAAGACGCGTCGTTTGAAAATATCCGTATAAACCCTTTTTGCTCTATCTTTAAAATATCCCCGATTCGTTAGTTTTGAAATAGGTATGATTCGGGTCTAGCCTAACGCCTACTAGGCGAACTACGAACCCAACAATCAAGCCAATCGAGAGGGGTATGAATGTTAGTGTATATGCCCTAGAGGCCATTACTGTATCATACTAGTTTGTATATTACTTAATGGATGCTTGGGATATTCACCTTGTATATACAATCTTGCTCAAAATAGTAGTATGCTACTTGGTTTGTTTCTACTTCAATGTGTACATGTGTTTATTTTGTATATCGCCTATACACATTAGTAGAGCCCTTAGGATCTTTGCTTGATTACCAGCGATGTGATGGCCGTCACACTAGTGGGGCTGGGTAATCTATAAGCACATCCTTATGCTGGTCCCTGGTCACAGGACTATCGAGACAGGGCATCGATACTCCGGAGTAGACCAGCGCATGCGCTTCTCATCCCAGTGTGGGAGACGGTCTGTCCCACAGCCGTCAGTACGTCGTACTTGAGATAGTATGCGGGTGCTCGTTAGGTTACGGGTACACTGGACAGGACTCGTCGGGAACTGACTAGTTGGTATTATACCTATCGTCAGTTATCAGTTCCCAGGTGACATGAGTACAGCTTAGTCCGCTGACTTGACACTGTCACTTCGCCTCGAGTGTGTTCCCACTGTACTTTGATCACTACCCTACCACGGCTCAAAGGAGTCGTGCAAACAGGTAGTGGTTGGGTGCAGTCCCGAAGCACTTGGAGGCAGTGACGGTTAGACAGGATTCGTCTCTCCCGGTATTGGGGGTTGACATCGCGCTGTGTCTAGGAGAGCCATTACACGAGTAGTCCCTGGCCAGGGCAAACGAGATATACTGGTAGGTTTCCAGTGTTATCTCAGGGTGTTTTGGGCTTCACTCCGGCACGACTTGTACCGCTATTGGGGGACTGACGTTTACCGCCCCCTAGGCCCGCCATGCGATGTATCAGACGAACAGACCGGACTGTACGGAGAATGTCACACTCAGGCTCAGTAGGAGTTCAGATGGGTTTCGCCTCGTCCGTCTTCTTATCGGCATTACCTGGGGACCGTTACGCACAGCTAGTGCCGCTTGCGGTCTGTGGTTAAACCCACTGCCAGCGTAGTGTCGAGTCTTTAGAGTCCTACACAGAAAGTTTTTCGCCTTTAGGCAAAAGAGTAGAGGTCGCATGGTATTGCGACAGGTCGCATGGTTTTGCGACAGGGTTCGGTCACATCCGTGCACTTGTGCACGTACAGTGTCCGGACAGTTTACACTAGCGGGCTTTGGTTTAAGCCAGATCCTAGTGTGCCTTATGGGATTGGATTTATCCAGTTTGCATTCGTGTTCCTCGGAACGCGGATGCGGGTGTGTATGCACAGTTGACAGGGAGGCAGAGGCTGCGGATTCTCATTAGGGTTGTTGACAGTTGACCGTTGACTATTTGACTTTATGCTCAACCCTAATGAGAATATGATATGTGATTAACTATTATATTAATTAAGTATTATGGTGATATGGTTGTTGACTTGTTGACTTTTGTTGACTTGTTGACTTTGGTGACTTGTTGACTTTTGTTGACTTGTTGACCGGTTGACTAGGCTTGACTAGTTGACCATCATGATAACCATGGTTATCATTTCATGCCAAAGACTTTTTCTTGCTTGCTCATTTGAGTAAAATGAGTGCATGACATGATAAGGTTATGGTTGCTTCTAACCATCACATAAGACTTTTTTTGATATGATGAGTTATGATCACTTTGGATTATGAGAGGGTGAAAGACAAAAGAGTTGCTCATTCTTTCTTGCTCATTCTCTCTCTTGTTCTTGAGCTCTCCTCTTGCTCTCACCCTCAACCTCTTGCTCCCTCTCTTGATCTATGGTTCTCTTGTCTCATGAGTTGAGAATCAAGAACCATAGATAAAATCCCATTCTAAATCATCTCTACTGATTCTAGTTCACTAGGTTTAGCAAACCAAGTGAACTAGTTTCTTCAAAGAACGAAGAAGGAGCTAAAGGTTGGAGCTTTCAAGTGGATCTATCTTCGGCGTACGGAGACAACGAGAAGGAGCCATCGAACCACCATCGGAGCTTGAAGAGAAGGAGTTCAAGTTTAGGTATAACCATCTTCATCCGAGTAGCTAAATATCTTTAGCTTAGTTTGCTAGTTTTAGTTTAGGTAAAGATCCCGACCTAACTTAGTCCATGTTGCCTCTTGCGTTAAAATTTTGATTTTATACCGTTTCCGCCTCCCCGTAAGAACCGGGGGTCGCAACGTGGACTTACAATGAAAACCACCTAAATCTGAGTCGATATCACACTATCTCAATCGCATCTCATCGACTCATCTCAATCCCACGTATCATCCTCAAAACTCGTATATGAACACATAGTCCCATACCCATGTGTAGATATACACACCATCATAAGCGCACAGATAAATGAAAGAATGCATGCAAGTATATGTGTATGTGTATGTGTATGTGTGCAACCCCTACTCTAGGGTTTCGCACTATACTAAACCAATACATTCTTATCACCAATAGTACCATTATCACCATCAATATTCCCAACAACACATAATAAATATATGTGTGTATACGTATTCGTATACATCACCACGGACTGCGGGGATGCTATACACCATCCACCCGACTTCTCCCCGTAGATATAAATCTACTCACTTTGCTTCTCATGTGTCGGTGCCGATGTCGCCATCTTCATCTTCTTTGCCTCACATCTCGTAGGGTACCTACAAGGATATCACAAACGCTAAAGCACATGAAAATCACATCGGAAACCAAAACGGCACACGCTACGCCTATAGGTAAAAACCTATAACCTCGCATGCAAACACGATCAATATCCACTTGTCGTTGATGTCCAAACGCTACACGACAGGAACGAAACACCAAATACCAAAATCCATACTAACACAAGTCGTAAACCATGCACCAACATAGGAAAATCAACCCAGATTTCACCCCAGATGGAATCAGTCAAAACTAGACATACCCAGGGTCAAGAATAGAGGAAATAGGGACATGCACCAAAATCGAGGCAATTCCCTCCTGCTCTGGCCGCAATTTGCGGCCAGAAGGAATTAATTGGCGGCCTCACCTTGGAGTTGGGGGCTAGGGTTTGGTGTGGTGGTTCATTGGTGCCTGCACATCTCACTGTCAACTCAGTTATATTTTTGGGGTCTCGGGGTAATAGCAGATTACACAAAACACTTCCAGATTTATAGTTTTCCCCGATATCGATTCCGTAATTCCGTATTCTGGTTTCAAGTTCAGGTTTGGGTCTAAATTAGCATCACACAAGGGATTCTAAGGTCACCACAATCCTCAATTCCATCTTTGATTTCAGTTTTACCCTAAACCCTAACTTGAATTCTCTAAAGTCCACAAACAACACAATATCGATATGAAACTAGAATAGATGCACAAGGAAATGAAATACTACTCTAATAGGTGCAGAAATTACCTCCTTTGGCAACTCAAGAAAATTCTTGAGTTGCTCAAAGTTCTCCAAATCCAATCTTGCTTGGTTCAATGTGTAGCTAGTGAGCTTGGGAGTAAGTTTTGTGAAGTGGGAATAGTGTTTTGGTTTCGTTTTCATGGTGGATCTAGGGTTTTTGTGAAGAAGGAGAGTGAGGGAGAGAGAGAGCAGCAGCAGCTCAAATGGGAGAGGGGAGAGGAAATGAGAAGGGAAATGATGGGGGGACATGGGTCAAAAGAGGTGAAGGTTGACTTGGTCCCTTTCTCTCTCTCATCATACTACTTTTCTTTTCTTTTCTTTTCTTCACTAAACTCTTCTCACTTGAATAGTAGATCCAAAAGAACAACCATGGTAGAAATGCACAAGCAACACAAGTGTAACAAGTGTGGAAAAAGATATGTGCACATTTTTGCACAAAAAAGCTAAAAATCCAATTAGCGATTTTTAATCGCGATTAGCTCTATATTAGCATATAACTAATCTTAAAAACTTTAAAATGGCATAATTCCATAAAATACCTTATTTTAGAATTTTCCATAATTTTTCCCCATTTATTTGTATTTAATTATACCAGAATATTAAAATATTCATTAAAATAATATTAAATTATAAACTTTCCCAAAAATCATATTTTATTATTTTGGAAACGTTATAATCTACCCCCCTTAAAGAAATTCGGTCCCCGAATTTAAATTTAAACCCCCAAATACTAAAATATTGCAATACAAATTCCAAGTCATCGGGGCTCCGAAATCTGCAATACATAAAACGTATCATAGCGCAATGCATGCGCATGAGTACTGAGCAGATAACTCAAAAGCAACACTCCATCAAGCATCCCGCAATCATCGGAGTCATGGTAAAGACACAAATGTCAAATCCAATACAAAACCAATATGATATAGATCAAAACTATACATGTAGACATCCAATCTATACATGTAAATAGCTGATGCAAATGCATGCCCAATCTTTTTAAGTCGCTGTGTGATGCGCGTAACACTGCACAGTGGCGGACGTTTTTCACAAGAAAATAACTATATATGTATATATATATCCTTTGTTTAATAGGTACGTTCCGCCGTTTTGAAAACAATTTTGAAGGGTTTCCTTATTTTTAAACGTTTCGTGTCATATCGGACATGTAGGTATATATATATCGAGACCATAGCTCGCTCTTTGGAAATCCCTTCGAACTATCAATGCATGTAAAATATATCCAGGTACTGTCCTCTGACTAATCATGCTCGATACAAAACGAATATCACATATCATAGAAATGTACTGCTCCAAAAGGAATAAATCCCAAAAATGCACATAACATCACCCTGTGCGTCTGGTGCGCACGGAAATCAAAATCCATATATGTGCCATACAGGTACACAAAACATCATCTAGGTGCAACGGGTGTGCACGAAGCATCTGTCATAGGCAACGTGTGTGCCTGACAGCCCAAACATGTGCATCTGACATGCACGAAGAATCTCGATTTAGTGCATCTGATACCAACTTTGTCACGACCCGAAAGAGCACGTGACTGGCCCTTGAGCCATATGAAGTCTATAGGACCCCATCTGATCCAAAGAAGCCAAAAGCCCAGAAATCTAAAACCATTTAAAGAGTAAATAAGGAAAACTGGTTTTTAAGAAGTAAAGAAATCGTGTTTCAAAATTCCAAGTTAAATAACTAAGCCGAATATGTATTTTTAAAATGTGTAACCTTTCCTGAAAATTTCGGCAGAGTTTCCTTTGTAAAAACTGGCCCCGAACGGGGTACAACAAGAATAATATATATGAAATGATAAAAGGCATCCCCAAACGGGAGCTAGCCCTTCGTCAAACGATGGTCACAACCACGCAAGCAATAATAATATACAACGCCAAAGGGCGAGGATCAAAACCCAAAAAGAAACTCAAAACAGCCAGAAAACCGTAATACTACAAACGCGACTCTAAGGTCGAAAATAATACAACACTGTTTTCTAAGTCTGAAACAATATACAAGTTTTGGTTGATGGAATTCTAGATACAATAAACAATACAGGAACAATGGCGGTTCTGATACAAAAGAACCCACCTACCAACGCAAGTCACCCAAATGGAAGCAGTGTGCCAGAAATGCCGCTATGGAATCTGTACGGCAAAAACCTGCAAGGACTGTGGCACAACAGGGGTGAGTTGCCAACTCGTGAATAGAAAATATCTACAAGCAGAGATCGAATGCATGACCCAACCTAGGTCAATACGATCAGATATAAATAAACCTCAAAATGAATAAAGCTGAAGCATGCTAAACTGGCAATGTAATCTCTATACATGAGTGTAGTGCCAAGTGCTCGTGCTAGTGCCTCAGGTAATAGCATATCATGAATGTGAGGTATGATCAATATAATCAAATCTACATGTACGTGGATCCCGTCCACTCGTCACCCAATGACAAAACCATCATGCATGTAAATATCATCAGCATATGCATGGAAATATGAGGATATAAACCACCTGTATCCCTCGCGACACGTCAAAATCGTGGAACCGGAGTGCCCAGCATCGGCACTCGAAAACATCATGAAAACTGTGCCCAGCATCGGCACGTAAATCCTCATATATCGGGCTCCGTCAGTCCGGATCGGCCCACAGGCTCTGTCTGCGGTATCGGCCCTCGGCCCCGGCAGTACGCCATATCTATCTATCGACTCCGGTCGGTATCCTCCGGATAACCGCCAGGTCCAACAAAATCACCGGTAGGTACTCGCCACCCAGCCAGGCTCATCGTCTACTACACGAAAAACATTTCTTGCCCCGTGGAACCATACCGGGTCCACCATGTACCCGCAATCGGCCTCATCCGCCTCCTCGAATCGGGTTTCACATGTCGCTCTCAGCACCGAGAAAACACATGGTGGACGCACTGAAATATCATATCAAGGGTAACCGGGTTTTAAAACAATTCCATATTCTCTTTTTAAAACACCCACGGTTCCCAAAACCAGAAATATCATGGAAATAACATATCTCAATGCGTATAATCAGAAAGCATGACGTATGCGACATGTGAAGAAATGTAAGCAACATACACCAAATGCAACAGTACTACAGTGTAGTGACATGGCAATTATCGATGATGAAGTGTGTGAGCCGGCAAACAAGTGTACGTGGAACATACGCATCATCGATAATTGTGCTGGTGTCCTAGCAGCATGACTGAAATGTATCAACAATATAAGCGATGCAATGCAACAACATGAATATGCGGAATCGAGTAATCATGCAACAGTAAAGAACCTGCCTCAATAATTATATCATGCAACCTTGCCTTTTGAAATAAGACGAATCAGGGCTTTTGGTAAAATAGGGGCTTCGGTGTTTTAAGAAAAGACACGTCGTTTGAAAATATCCGTATAAACCCTTTTTGCTCTATCTTTAAAATATCCCCGATTCGTTAGTTTTGAAATAGGTATGATTCGGGTCTAGCCTAACGCCTACTAGGCGAACTACGAACCCAACAATCAAGCCAATCGAGAGGGGTATGAAAACCACCTAAATCTGAGTCGATATCACACTATCTCAATCGCATCTCATCGACTCATCTCAATCCCACGTATCATCCTCAAAACTCGTATATGAACACATAGTCCCATACCCATGTGTTGATATACACACCATCATAAGCGCACAGATAAATGAAAGAATGCATGCAAGTATATGTGTATGTGTATGTGTATGTGTGCAACCCCTACTCTAGGGTTTCGCACTATACTAAACCAATACATTCTTATCACCAATAGTACCATTATCACCATCAATAATCCCAATTACACATAATAAATATATGTGTGTATACGTATTCGTATACATCACCACGGACTGCGGGGGTGCTATACGCCATCCACCCGACTTCTCCCCATAGATATAAATCTACTCACTTTGCTTCTCATGTGTCGGTGCCGATGTCGCCATCTTCATCTTCTTTGCCTCACATCTCGTAGGGTACCTACAAGGATATCACAAACGCTAAAGCACATGAAAATCACATCGGAAACCAAAACGGCACACGCTACGCCTATAGGTAAAAACCTATAACCTCGCATGCAAACACGATCAATATCCACTTGTCGTTGACGTCCAAACGCTACACGACAGGAACGAAACACCAAATACAAAAATTCATACTAACACAAGTCGTAAACCATGCACCAACATAGGAAAATCAACCCAGATTTCACCCTAGATGGAATCAGTCAAAACTAGACATACCCAGGGTCAAGAATAGAGGAAATAGGGACATGCACAAAAATCGAGGCAATTCCCTCCTGCTTTGGCCGCAATTTGCGGCCAGAAGGAATTAATTGGCGGCCTCACCTTGGAGTTGGGGGCTAGGGTTTGGTGTGGTGGTTCATTGGTGCCTGCACATCTCACTGTCAACTCAGTTATATTTTTAGGGTCTCAGGGTAATAGCAGATTACACAAAACACTTCCAGATTTACAGTTTTCCCGGATATCGATTCCGTAATTCTGTATTCTGGTTTCAATTTCAGGTTTGGGTCCAAATTAGCATCACACAAGGGATTCTAAGGTCACCACAATCCTCAATTCCATCTTTGATTTCAGTTTTACCCTAAACCCTAACTTGAATTCTCTAAAGTCCACAAACAACACAATATCGATATGAAACTAGAATAGATGCACAAGGAAATGAAATACTACTCTAATAGGTGCAGAAATTACCTCCTTTGGCAACTCAAGAAAATTCTTGAGTTGTTCAAAGTTCTCCAAATCCAATCTTGCTTGGTTCAATGTGTAGCTAGTGAGCTTGGGAGTAAGTTTTGTGAAGTGGGAATAGGGTTTTGGTTTTGTTTTCATGGTGGATCTAGCGTTTTTGTGAAGAGGGAGAGTGAGGGAGAGAGAGAGCAGCAGCTGCTCAAATGGGAGAGGGGAGAGAAAATGAGAAGGGAAATGATGGGGGGGCATAGGTCAAAAGAGGTGAAGGTTGACTTGGTCCCTTTCTCTCTCTCATCATACTACTTTTCTTTTCTTTTCTTTTCTTCACTAAACTCTTCTCACTTGAATAGTAGATCCAAAAGAACAACCATGGTAGAAATGCACAAGCAACACAAGTGTAACAAGTGTGGAAAAAGATATGTGCACATTTTTGCACAAAAAAGCTAAAAATCCAATTAGCGATTTTTAATCGCGATTAGCTCTATATTAGCATATAACTAATCTTAAAAACTTTAAAATGGCATAATTCCATAAAATACCTTATTTTAGAATTTTCCATAATTTTTCCCCATTTATTTGTATTTAATTATACAAGAATAATAAAATATTCATTAAAATAATATTAAATTATAAACTTTCCCAAAAATCATATTTTATTATTTTGGAAACGTTACAGATATGCACTAGAATCAGCTGCATACCTTTTGAACCGAGTTCCAACTAAGACTGTGCCTACTACACCATATGAGATGTGGTGTAGGAAGAGACCTTATCTTAATCACATTAAGACATGGGGATGTCCAGCCTTTGTCAAAAAGCAGCATGCGGACAAGCTCGAGGCACGCTCAGTACAGTGCAAGTTTGTGGGATATCCAAAGAACTCCAAGGGATATTTCTTCTATTGCGAAGAGGAATAAAAGATTTATGTTTCTCATCATGCCCACTTCTTGGAAACTGAATTTTTGGAAAATCAGATAAGTGGGAACGCAATAGAACTGGAAGAAATTCCAGAACCACGAGCTATTACTGAAAGCTTAGTAGAACCAGAGGGTTCGAAAGATCTGGACATTCCTACGCCGCTCCGCAGAAGTAGTAGGCAGTCTCATCCGCCCGAGAGATACTACGGTTTTCTCATAGACGGGGATAGAGAGGATTGCATCATAGATTATGATGAGCCGACTAGCTTCCAGCAGGCCATTCAGAGCGTTGACTCGGTAAAATGGCTGGATGCAATGCGGACCGAATTGGAGTCCATGTACACCAACAAAGTATGGACGTTGAACGTTGCTCCGGATGGGGTAAAACTCGTAGGATGCAAGTGGATCTTCAAAAAGAAGATTGGTGTAGATGGACAGGTTGAGACCTATAAAGCTAGATTGGTTGCAAAGGGTTTTCGTCAATGACCTAGTTTGGACTATGACGAGACCTTTTCTCCAGTAGCTATGCTGAAATCCATTCGGATCCTTCTTGCCATTGCTGCCTTCCACGATTATGAGATTTGGCAGATGGACGTAAAGACCGCTTTTCTAAATGGAAATTTAGAGGAGTGTGTTTATATAGACCAGCTAGAGGGTTTCATTCAGAGTGGGAGCAGCGGAAAGGTGTGCAAGTTGCTTAAGTCCATCTACGGACTAAAGCAGGCATCGCGGAGTTGGAACATCTGTTTTGATGAGACGGTCAAGGAATTTGGCTTTATCAAAAATCCAGATGAACCATGCATCTATAGTAGATTTGTAGCGAGAACTGTAGTATTCCTCATTTTATACGTGGATGACATTCTCTTAATAGGAAATGACATTCATATGCTACAATCTGTCAAAGGGTTCTTGTCACACAGGTTCTCCATGAAAGACCTGGGTGATGCCTCATACATTCTGGGGATCCGGATCTATCGTGACAGATCCAAGAGGATATTAGGACTTTCACAGTCCAGGTACATCGACACCATACTGAAAAGATTCAGTATGGAAGATTCCAAGCGCGGTAACCTGCCGGCTTGTCACGGGATCACCCTCTCTAAAGAGATGTCTCCCAAGACTGATTTGGAGAGGGATCGCATGTCTATTATACCCTACGCTTCTGCGGTAGGCTCTATAATGTATGCGATGTTGTGTACCAGACCGGATGTAGCTTATGCACTGAGTGTGGTAAGCCGGTATCAGTCAAACCCTGGGGAGAAACATTGGATAGCAGTAAAGAACATTCTCAAGTACCTGAGAAGGACTAAGGAGATGTTCTTGGTGTATGGTGGAAAAGACCTCCAGATCGAGGCCTTTGCTGACTCCAGCTTCCAAAGTGACAAGGATGATTCCAATTCCATGTCGGGTTATGTCTTTACCCTCAATGGAGGGGCGGTGTGTTGGAAGAGTTCCAAACAGGAAACCGTTGCTGACTCGACGATGGAAGCGGAATATATCGCTGCTGCAGATGCCGCAAAAGAAGCTGTCTGGGTAAGGAAGTTCTTAACTGAACTTCAGGTGGTTCCGTCCATTGTTGATCCAATACCTCTGTATTGCGACAGCAACGGGGCTATAGCTTTAGCAAAGGAACCAAGGTCCCATCAGAAGTCCAGACACATCTTGAGGCGGTATCACCTGATCAGGGAGATCGTGGGTCGCCAGGAGATCGAGGTTCGGAGAGTTTCTACGGAAGATAAAACTGCTGATCCACTCACAAATGCCTTACCCCAGACTCAGTTCGAGCGGCTGATCGAGATGATAGGTCTTCGATACGCCAGTACATGGCCTTAGTGCAAGTGGGAGATTGTTAGTGTATATGCCCTAGAGGCCATTACTGTATCATACTAGTTTGTATATTACTTAATAGAAGCTTGGGATATTCACCTTGTATAAACAATCTTGCTCAATATAGTAGTATGCTACTTGGTTTGTTTCTACTTCAATGTGTACATGTGTTTATTTTAGTATATCACCTATACACATTAATGGAGCCCTTAAGATCGTTGCTTGATTACCAGCGTTGTGATGGCAGTCACACTAGTGGGGGGTGGGTAATCTATAAGCACATCCTTATGCAGTTCCCTAGTCGCAGGACTATCGAGACAGGGCATCGATACTCCGGAGTAGACTAGCGTATGCGCTTCTCATCCCAGTGTGGGAGATGGTCTGTCCCACACCATCAGTACGTCGTACTGGAGATAGTATGCGGGTGCTCGTTGGGATACGAGTACACTGGACAGGACTCATCGGGAACTGATTGGTTGGTACTATACCTATCGTCAGTTATCAGTTCCCAAGTGACATGAGTACAGCTTAGTCCGCTGACTTGACACTGTCACTTCGCCTCGAGTGTGTTCCCACTGTACTTAGATTACTACCCTACCACGGCTCAAAGGAGTCGTGCAAACAGGTAGTAGTTGGGTGCAGTCCCGAAGCACTTGGAGGTAGTGACGGTTAGACAGGATTCGTCTCTCCCGGTATTGGGGGTTGACATCACGCTGTGTCTAGGAGAGCCATTACACGAGTAGTCCCTGGCCAGGGCAAGCGAGATATACTGGTAGGTTTCCAGTGTTATCTCAGGGTGTTCTGGGCTTCACTCCGACACGACTTGTACCGCTATTAGGGGACTGACGTTTACCGCCCCCTAGGCCCGCCATGCGATGTATCAGACGAACAGACCGGACTGTACGGAGACTGTCACAGTCAGACTCAGTAGGAGTTCAGATGGGTTTCACCTTGTCAGTCTTCTTGTCGGCATCTACCTGGGGACCGTTACGCACAGCTAGTGCCGCTTGCAGTCTGTGGTTAAACCCACTGCCAGCGTAGTGTCGAGTCTTTAGAGTCCTACACAAAAAGCTATTCGCCTTTAGGCAAAAGAGTAGAGGTCGCATGGTTTTGCGACAGGTCGCATGGTTTTGCGACAGGGTTCGGTCACATCCGTGCACTTGTGCACGTACAGTGTCCGGACAGTTAACACTAGCGGGCTTTGGTTTAAGCCAGATCCTAGTGTACGTTTTGGGATTGGTTTTATCTCGTTTGTATTCGTGTTTCTCGGAACGCGGATGCGGGTGTGTATGCACAGTTGACAGAGAGACAGAGGCAGAGTATTCTCATTGGGGTTGTTGACTGTTGACTGTTGACAGTTGACTGTTGACCATTGACTTTTGCTTAACCCTAATAAGAATAAGATATATGATTAACATTAATATTAATTAAGTATTATAGTGACATGGTTGTTGAGGGGTTGACCTTGTTGACTTGTTGACTTTGTTGACCGGTTGACTAGGTTGGACTAGTTGACCATCATCAAGACAATGGCTATCATTCCATGGCAAAGGCTTTTGCTTGCTTGTTTATTTATGCAAAATGAGTGCATGAAATGATATAGCCATTTTGACTTAAACCATTTACACAATACTTGATTACTATTTTTGTTATAATGGCTTTTGGATTATGAGAGGTGAGAATGAGATGAGTATGGTTCATTCTATCATTTGCTTTCTCTCTCTTGAGCTCTCTCATTCTCAAGCTCTCCCTCTTCTTCTTGCTCTCTCTACCTCAAGGCAAACCATTCTCATATGTTGAGACTCATTGCCTTAGAGATAAAAAGACACCAAAACATTCCTCTACTCATTCTAGTTCACAAGGCCTAGCAAGCCAAGTGATCTAGTTTCTTCAAAGTTCGAAGAAGAAGCCAAAGGTAGAAGCTTTCGGGTGGATCCATCTTCGGCGCAAGGAGACGACGAGGTGAGGCCGATCCGTACACCGGGAGGAGTCGAAGACGAAGGAGTTCAAGAAAGGTATAGCCCCCTAACCGAGTAGGTCAACTCTTGTTAGGTTGTTAGTTAGTAGTTTAACAAAGATCCGTATTGGTAGTCCATGTTACCACCCTCTTGAAAATCGTTTTTCACCAATTCCGCAACCCCGTATGTACCGGGGAAGGGTAGCATGGACTTACAATACTCACAGTAGGATCGGGATCCAAATATCATTGCGTGATAAAACTGAAGGAATCCTACCAGAATCATCACACTCCAAATGGTATGCAGCGCTAGCAGGTTTCAGTACTTATGAAACTCCCGATGTGGATTTTTGCCCCATGCTCTTATGACCTTGACTTTGGCCAAAATATCATAAGTCACATGTCAAGTTCTACCCGTCATTCTCCAGGTTAATTTAGACCCACCCGTACGTACCCTTGACTTTGGCCAAAATGGCAGTACGACTGTCCCAAACCAACGCATCTATCTATGCTGCATATGAACACCCAATAGCTACCAATCACTATGCCTTGACTTTGGCCAACATACATAGCTTGAATACTTATTGACCATTCATGTAGAATAACGGAGGGCTATGAATGGTTTTGGCGAAACCGTGAACGTAGTGAACTTGATATAATCGATGGAACGAGATAGCGTTTAAAAGGAGTGGTTCAAGCTCCGCATTTAAAAGTTGGTTTTGAAAAGAACCGAGTGGTTTTGAAAGTATTCCAACGACTTTTACTTGGTTTATTTTCTTGCATTAATTTTAATGCGTCCCATCATTTAATCCTACCATTGCCGAAAACAACCAAAATATGGTGTACGCTTATGCCATCCGCATTCGCCACGGGGCCCCGTCATCACCCGTTAGGTTACTTAACTAACGACAGAGCGGGGCTGGACTAGCGCGGATGCAAAACATAAGCAACACCTAAATAGATATCATATATAGATATATAGCAATGATAGTCAATCCAGATCACAGATGAACACTTTGGATATACTAGGAATCCGCGATTCGTTCGAGCCTGCAACGAAAAGCGGATTACACGGTCGCGATGAATAGCCAAAACCCCACCCTAGATCCCTACGGGTGCGGCAAACTACCCGCCAAGTACCCGAAGCGAAGCAACCTCCCTCGACGACGTGAGTAGGCCACTCGGCACTTCGAGATACCCGGTAGTTTGTGCACCCCTTCCATAGGTCTATCCTAGGAGCAAAAACAGTAAAAAGAAATTATACAATGACGGCTACAACCCCGACCCGGTTGTGCGGCCATATAAATAATATTACATCAATTTACATATTACATGAATGAAAGAAAAAAGAAACTCGCATGTCACATCCACCCCGGCTATTCATCCGCGACAATCCACCGAGTTCATATACACAAACCAACAAGCATTACAGATCACAGATATGTATAACCCCCACTAATCGACATATAGCGATTAGCAGACGTTCAATACATATAATACATCACAGATATAACCCATTAGTCAAAGTATAGGGAAGTTCGATAAAAAATACGGATTTATAACCACCCCAAATACAAATTTCTTTTCTGAAAAATCTGGACAGAAATAAAATATTTTAAAAATCCCAAAACCTTGACAGAAGAACACTGCACCAAACTCGGTCCACTACCGAGTCAACTCAGCCGCTGATCCGCGGCAAGAAGCATGTTCTTGCCGCGGAACCGCGGCGCTTTGAACGGTTCTCTGGATCGTTTTTGGTGTGCTTCTTAGAAAAACCCTGAGCCGATTTTTGAAGTAAGATTTATTATTTTTAGAGCAGAAAAAAAAAAACAACAGAAACTTAGGGTTTTGAAATCTAGTTTTGCGATTTTTACCGATCGAACTTCTATACACTTAACTAACTAGCTAGTTTATGTTTAGTTAGGCTCTGATACCACTGTAAGTCCACGTTGCCCACCCCGGTGCTTGCGGGGAGGTGGAAACGGTATAAAAAGCGGATTTTTAACACACTAGGCAACATGAACTAGAAAAAGGAGGATCTTTGCTAAACAAAAACTAACTACAAAGCTAAAAAGTTTAGCTACTTGGAAAAAATGTTATACCTAGGGCTTCTAGTCCTTCTCTCCTTGCTCCTTGGAGTGAATGAAAGTGATCTCCTTGTCGCATTCTCTTGTCGAAGAAGGATCCACCCGAGAGCCTCAACTTTTGGCTTCAACTTCAAACTAGAAGTAACTAAGATGATTGGAGTGCTAATCCTAGAACCTTAGAAAGAGTAGAGAGTATTTTAGAAGGATTTATCTCAAGCTCAAGAGATTCTCAACTCATGAGAGGGGAGAGCTAGAGAGAGAGGTAGAGGAGGAGAGAGAACCAAACTGATAGAATGAGAATAAAATGAACCATTCTCCTCATATATGTGAATTATGGAAATTAGATAATTAGCTAAGATAATTGTCATGGTTAATCAAGACTTGACCATTATCATTTCACATTAAATGCCATTTGAAAAGATCAAAGAGCATCTTTCATATGGAATGATGATGGTCAACATGTCAACCTAGGTCAAAAAGTCAAGTATAGTCAAATGGTCAACAACCCTAACCATGCACAATTATAATTAACTAATATCAATTAATCATAATTCACACATAAATATTAGGATTAAGAAAATGACAATGGTCATCAACCCTAATCAAAATCCTCTGCCTCTGTCTCAGTCAACTGTGCATACATACCTGTATCCGTGATCCGAGGAACACGAATACAATGAGATAAACCAATCCCAAATCATATACTAGGATCCGGCTTAAACCAAAGCCCGCTAGTATAAGCTGTCCGGACAGCAAACGTGCACAAGTGCGCGGATGTGAACGAACCCTGTCGCAAAACCATGCGACCTCTACTCATTTTGCCTAAAGGCGAATAACCCTCTGTGTGAGACTCTAAAGACTCGACACTACGCTGGCAGTGGGTTTAACCACAGACCGCAAGCGGCACTAGCTATACGTAACGGTCCCCAGGTAGATGCCGATAAGAAGACTGACGAGGTGAACCCATCTGAACTCCTACTGAGCCTGAATGTGACAGTCTCCGTACAGTCCGGTCTGTTCGTCTGATACATCGCATGGCGGGCCTAGGGGGCGGAAAACGTGAGTCCCCTAATAGCGGTACAAGTCATGTCGGAGTGTAGCCCAGAACACCCTGAGATAACACTGGAAACCTACCAGTATATCTCGCTTGCCCTGGCCAGGGACTACTTGTGTAATAGCTCTTCTGGACACAGCGCGATGCCAACCCCCAATACCGGGAGCGACGAATCCTGTCTAACCGTCACTGCCTCCAAGTGCTTCGGGACTGTACCCAAAAACTACCTGTTTGCACGACTCCTTTGAGCCGTGGCAGGGTAGTAATCAAAGTGCAGTGGGAACACACTCGAGGCGAAGTGACAGTGTCAAGTCAGCGGACTAAGCTGTACTCATGTCACCTGGAAACTATTAACTGACGATAGGTATAATACCAACCAACAGTTCCCGACGAGTCCTGTCCAGTGTACTCGTAACCTAACGAGCATCCGCATACTATCTCAAGTACGACGTACTGACGGCTGTGGGACAGGCCGTCTCCCGCGCTGGGATGAGAAGCGCATACGCTAGTCTACTCCGGAGTATCGATGCCCTGTCTCGATAATCCCACGACCAGGGACGTGTATATATAAGGATGTGCTTATAGATTACCCAGCCCCTACGAGTGTGACTGCCATCACAACGCTGGTAATCAAGCAAAGATCCTAAGGGCTCCACTAATGCGTATAGGTGATACAATAAAGAAACACATGTACACATTAAAGCAGAGACAAACCAAGTAGCATACTACCATTTCGAGCAAGATTGTTTATACAACTGTGAATATCCCAAGCTTCCATCAAGTAATATACATACTAGTATGATACAGTAATGGCCTCTAGGGCATATACACTAACAGGGTTTGCCTTGAGCTAGAGAGAGCAAGAGGAAGAGGGAGAGCTTGAACAAGAGAGAGCTCAAGAGAGAGAAACCAAATGAAAGAATGAGCATCAGTTTTCTCAACCTCTCTCTCATAATCCAAAAAGAATAATAATAATAATAATAGTAATTGAGTATTATGTGATGGTTCATATCATATCAAGTGGCATTATCATTTCATGCACTCATTTTGCAAAGCTCAACAAGCAAGCAAAAGTCTTTGCATGAAATGATAACCATTGTAATGATGATGGTCAACTAGTCCAACCTAGTCAACCGGTCAACCAAGTCAACAAGTCAACAAAGTCAACCTTTCAACCCAACCATGGCACAATAATACTTAATTAATATTATCATTAATCATATTTCTTATTCTCATTAGGGTTTAGCAAAAGTCAACAGTCAACAGTCAACAACCCCAATGAGAATCCTCTGCCTCTGTCTCTCTGTCAACTGTGCATACACACCCGTATCCGCGTTCCGAGGAACACGAATACAAACGAGATAAAACCAACCCCAAAACATACACTAGGATCTGGCTTAAACCAAAGCCCGCTAGTGTTAACTGTCCGGACACTAAACGTGCACAAGTGCACGGATGTGACCGAACCCTGTCGCAAAACCATGCGACCAGTCGCAAAACCATGCGACCTCTACTCTTTTGCCTAAAGGCGAATAGCTCTCTGTGTTGGACTCTAAAGACTCGACACTACGCTGGCAGTGGGTTTAACCACAGACCGCAAGCGGCACTAGCTGTGTGTAACAGCCCCCAGGTAGATGCCGATAAGAAGACGGACGGGGTGAAACCCATCTGAACTCCTACTGAGCCTGAATGTGACAATCTCCGTACAGTCCGGTCTATTCGTCTGATACATCTCATGGCGGGCCTAGGGGGGCGGTAAACGTCAGTCCCGAATAGCGGTACAAGTCGTGTCGGAGTGTAGCCCAGAACACCTTGAGATAACACTGGAAACCTACCAGTATATCTCGCTTGCCCTGGCCAGGGACTACTTGTGTAATGGCTCTCCTAGACACAGCGCGATGTCAACCCCCAATACCGGGAGAGACGAATCCTGTCTAATCGTCACTGCCTCCAAGTGCTTCGGGACTGCACCCAACTACTACCTGTTTGCATGACTCCTTTGAGCCGTGGTAGGGTAGTAATCAAAGTACAGTGGGAACACACTCGAGGCGAAGTGACAGTGTCAAGTCAGCGGACTAAGCTGTACTCATGTCACCTGGGAACTGATAACTGATGATAGATATAGTACCAACCAATCAGTTCCCGACGAGTCATGTCCAGTGTACTCGTAACCTAACGAGCACCCGCATACTATCTCAAGTACGACGTACTGACGGCTGTGGTACAGACCGTCTCCCCTGCTGGGATGAGAAGCGCATACGCTAGTCTACTCTGGAGTATCGATGCCCTATCTCGATAATCCTACGACTAGGGACCTGTATAAGGATGTGCTTATAGATTACCCAGCCCCCACGAGTGTGACTGCCATCACAACGCTGGTAATCAAGCAAAGATCCTAAGGGCTCTACTAATATGTATAAGCAATATGCTAAAAGAAACACATGCACATATTAAAGTAGAAACAAACCAAGTAGCATACTACCATTTTGAGCAAGATTGTCTATACAAGGTGAATATCCCAAGCTTCCATTAAGTAATATACAAACTAGTATGATACAGTAATGGCCTCTAGGGCATATACACTAACACAAATAACCATCGACATCGACGTGCAAACGCCAATCGATCGAGATAAAACACCCATATCAGAACTTAAGTCATGAACAATCATGAAACCAAAACAGAAACTCAGAAAACTTGCTCCAGATTTTTGGTCAGGTGAATTGGGGATAAACAAGCAGTACAGTGGGGTAGTATATAAGGTATGTGAGCTACAGAACTAACCTTAACACCAATATCCACAGATGACCCGGCGAGATCAACAGAAATTCCGGCCTGGCCGGTTTTGGATGCTTGGTTTGGGTTCGTCTTCTTAGGGTGGTCTTCTAGCATTTACTCTAGGTCAATAGAGTTGCTTTTTTTTTCCTGTAATGGTCTCAGGTCACTCCAGATTTCTTGTAGGCACAAAATATTCACAAAACCGACATTTGAAATATCTAATTCAAGTTTCATGGTCTAGACTCTGGTTTGATCTAGGTTTTAACACCAAAGGGGGTTGTAGTCACCAATTACACCTCAATTGCACAATCACAATTCAATAATCCCCTAAACTTCATCTTGGAATTTTCCAAGATCACTAAACCTCACTTAATCAATTCAAAACTAAAATAGAAGCTAAAGGAAATCAATTACTACACTAATGGTGAAAGAAATATTTCATTTGCCAACTCAAGAATTTTCTTGAATTGCCCCAAGTGCTTAAAATCTCAACTTGCTTAGTCCACCATACTTGTAGTGAGCTTGTGCACAATTTTAATGAAGGGGGTATAAGGTTTTGATATGGATTTGGGGGTGTTATGAGGAGGAAGAGGAGGTGGAGGGAGAGGGCAGCCATGATGAGGGGATGGAGAAGAAGAATGAAGAAAGTGAAGTGAAGATACAATGAGCCAAGTCAAAGAGACCTCCCCCCTCTCTCTCCTCTCTCTTGCCCATAACTCCTTGTCCCCATGCTCAAAATATCTCCAATTTCTTTTCTTTTGTTTTAATTTCAATCAAAAACAACAAAAAACCCAAGTAATAAAAGAATGAAGTTGGTTTTTCAAACAAATTAAGAAATGTAACAAGTATTTTTACAATATGACATGGTGCATGTCATGAGCATAATCAAGCTTAATACATGATTAGTGATTATTAATTAAGTTTAGTCGTAAACTTGTATGCAATTAATTATTGTAGGGTTCCTAGGCACTCTAATGGAGTCTCACAAGTGATCAAACATGCACAAATCAAAAAAAACCTTATGCCTACAAACCCTAATACGGATCGTTAACTAGATATATAGGCGATGCAAGCAAGTAAACGGAAATATAGCTAAAGGGAAGGAGCTACAACCTTTGTAGATCCGGTCCACCACCTCCTAGGCTCCGTGATGAAGTCCCCTCGCTGTCCAAATCGTATCTTGGGCTCTAGCGTCGGCTTCATCGGAGGAAAAACGGGCTAGGTCATCGACAACGATGCCGAAGATGATCTACGTCGAGGCATCGCTAGATCAAGCTCCAACTTCACCAAGTCAAGAAAACTTGTGAAGGAAACACCCTATACTACTTGGCAAGAGGTAGAGGATAAAGAAATAGAAGGTGGGTAGACTTTAGTTTTGGATTTCCCATACTTTTTCATCAATCACCATTGATGTAGCAAGCTTTCTTCTCATGTTGAAGAAGAAGAAGAAGAAGAAAAAGAATATGATAAGTATATTTAAATTATCAAATAAAATGATACTTATCATGATAGTAACCATGGTTATGTGTAGAGAGTCAACCCAAGTTAGTTGAATGGTTGGGTTTGGAGATGAAGACAAAATGGTTGCTTAATCAAAGTTTCAAGAATCTTCAACTACAAACAAATCAAGCCACCATTTCAATTTCTTTATCATTTCCTTTTTCCAAAATAAACAAAAAGAATAAATAAATGAATAAGTAAATAAAATGAAACCCTAACCATTCATATAACCATGGTCAATTCTTTACACAAACCCAAGCTTGCATGTATCATCAAACATGATACAATCTTGTGTATAAAAGTATATCACATATACAACTTGCACATTCCAAGTGAGAAAATCCATTTAAAGTGAACCAATACCAGTTAATGCAAAGTAATATATCAAATATATAATTATACATTAAATCATTAAATCAACACTTGATTCAATGATCCGGTCATGTCGCATATAACCGGCTAGTATCCAATGTATCGGCTTATCGAATCAATCCTTGATTCGATAACTAGGTTATATCGCATACAACCATTCGACACATTCATCGCGAGAATGAAATACGGTATCACATATACGCATTATTCTCAGTCCCGCACATATCTCATATGCGCTCCTATTTCGTTTCGCTTGAGCCAGGAAACCTCTGTGTAGGACTCTAAAGACTCGTCAATACGCGGGTAGCGGATGATGATCATATCAAGCACCCACAAGCCGCAAGCGGTCTGCTAAACGTAACGGCCACCCGGGTATTGAGTGATCAGAAGATCGACGAGCAAGCCCGCTCACACTCCTGTGAATCCAACCAGTAACACTTACCGTACAGTCCGGTCTGTTCGTCTGATATGCCGCATATCTCGCCTAGGGGTGGTAAACGTCAGACCCCAGTAGCTCGATAAGTCATGCCGACGTGAAGTCCATGACATGTGTGAAACTACTGATAACACTTACCAGTAGGTCACTGCAACCCTGACCAGGGATTTCCTGTTATGGCCAGTCGAGCATAGCGCAACATCAACCCCCAATACCGGGAGAGACGAATCCCCTCCTATCGCTCATTGCCTCCATGTGAATCGGGACTGTACCCAAAAACCACCTGTTTGCACGACTCAGTAGAGCCGTGGTAGGATGGAAATCAAAGCACAGTGGGAGACACACAAGACTCTATGACGATCTCGGGTCAACAGACTAAGCTGTACCAGTGTCACCAGAGAACTGCCATCTGACGTGAGGTATAATACCATCTGGGAGTTCTCGGCGAGTCCGTTCAGTGTACCCATTCTCCACTGAGCACCCGCATACCATCTCCGATGTCAAACACCAATGGATATGGGATCATCCATCGCCCATCGCATGGGTCGAGAAGATATACGCTAGTCTACTCTGGAATATCGATGCCCCGTCTCGATATTCCCACGACTAGGAACAATGAAGGATGTACTCATTGACTACCCAGGCCCCACTAGTATGATCTGCATCATAGTCCTGGAAGTTGAGTACACATCCTAAGGGCTTTATCAACATGTAATCAGAGAGACAGAAGGTATACACGTTAAGATAAAGAGCAACCAGATAGCATACTATCATGTCGAGCAAGAAAGTCCTACCTATATATGTCCCAGCATCCACTACAATATACATCCAATGTACAGTAATGGCCTCTAGGGCATACATATAATTAACAATCTCCCACTTGCACTAGGGCCATCTGTAGGAGTGGTTGTAGTATCTAATACTCAACCATCCCATAAAGTCTCTCTTTGGGAAAAGGCCTTCGTGAGTGGATCCGCCGTGTTGTCCTTTGAGTCTACTCTCCTAACCTCGATCATCCTGGAAATCAACTATCTCCATGATCAGGTGATGCTGCCTCAGAATATGTCTGGGTCACTGATGGGACCAGGGTTCCAGGGTCGAAGCCACACTTCCATTGTCACACAATGGTAGGAACCTAGTTCATCCTATGAACCTATATACACCCAAACTGCCTCTTTGGTAGTATCTTTAATAGCGATGTTACCAGCCTTTATCGTCTAGTTTGCCACGGTATCTAGCTTGGAACTTTTCCAACATACCGTCCCTTTACTAAGGGTAAAGACAATGCCTGTGACTGACATTCAGTCGTCTTTATCACTCTGGAACCCTTCCAGTGATTCTCCTCAGGATCGATTGATACCATCTCACTACAACTAGTGAGTATCCTAACATCCAATTAGATCTATCTCATAGATCCAAAGCTTAGGATTAAGTAGGTATCACTTTGATCCTATATGGAAAATCATTGTGATAAGCGGAGATTGATCGAGCGTAGCATAGGAAACTCCTTCCCTAACAAGAGTATGTCATCCACGTACTCTACGAGGATCGTCACCATACTCCCTATTACCTTTTTGTTTATACAAGGTTCATCTACCATTTTGATGATGTCAACTTCTTTGACTAATCCATCAAAACAGATGTTTCAACTCTGCGATGCCTGCTTTATCCTATAAAGCATCTTGCACACGTTTCCGCTGCTCCCACTGTCTACGAGGCCCTCTGGCTGTGTTCTTATAGACGTTCTCTTCTAAATCAATATTTAGAAAAGTAGTCATGGCACCCAACCACCAGATATCGTAGTCGTGGTATGTAGCCGTGGCAAGTAGGATCTGGACGGACTTAAGCATAGTCCTTGGAAAAGGTTTCATCATTATCCGTGCCTGGTTGATGACGAAAACCTTTAACAAGTCTAGCTTTGAAAGTCTCAACTTTTCCATGTACACCAAGCAATCTTCTCAAGATATACTTGCTCCTGATGGGGATTTAACCCTTCAGTTATAGCAACCAAAGTCCATACTTTGTCGGTGTATAAGGATTCCATCTCAGATCACTAAGCATCCAGCCATTCTTACAGAGTCCCTACTCTCGATGGCCTGCTCGAAACTGGTTGGGTCATCATCTCATGATGCAATCCTCGCTCCCACTGTCATCGAGAAACAGAGGTATCTCTCAGGTGGGTGAGGAACCCTACTAGATCGGCGGAGAGGCTGAGGTTCGTTGGGGACTATTGAATCCTTTGGTTCTGTCAAATCATCAGTTGCAGTTTGTATAGCTGGAACCTTTCCAGTTCTACACAACTGACTTTACCTCGATCTTGTCCGGATTTTGCTTTTGACATAGGCCAGACAACCCCAAATCTTAACTAACTTAAGATATAGGCTCTTCCCTTTCCATATCACATATGAAGTGGTAGGTAGTGATTTGATTCGAACCTAATTCAATAGGTATGCAGCTTCTCAAGCGCATAACTCCCAAAAAGGAAATAGGTAACTCAGTAGTACTCGTCATAGAGCACACCTTATCATATAGGGTGTGATTGCTCTGCCCCGATACACCAATGTGCTATGGTTATTCGGAGGAGTAATGCTGAGAGAGAATCTCATTCTCCTTTAGAATAATCCAGGAATTCCATGCACAAGTATTCTCCTCCTTGATCTCATCAAAGGACATAATACTTATACCCATATTCTGGTTCTCTACTTCTAACTTATATTCTGTGAATATCTCAAAAGGTTCGGACTTATATTTCAACAGGAATATATGACTGAATCTTGAGAGATTATCAGAGAATATAATGAAGTATAAAGAACCAGTCCTGGCATGTGTAGACAGGAGACCTTACATACATCATCATGTATCAGTCCCAAGAGTTTACAAACTCTTTCTCTGTTTCCAATAAACAGAGCTATGGTCATCTTATCTTATCTTTGTGACATGACTGGTAAGTTTCACAAGATGTAAATTCAAACTAATTTAAATATGCATCTAAAATGTAACTTCAGCCAGTCGGGTCGCATTGATGTGACCTAGTCTACAATACCTCAAGAAGAATTTGTTCATTTCTGAACTCTTCCTCTTGTGTGTGTTCAATATACAAGGAACTGTAGTTTGATTTAGAACGTCAATGCTTTTAGATAACGTGCCTGAACCGATCAACTTTTGATATAGGAAATGTTCAAAACATTATCCAACAATACAAAATTATATCCTTTCTTTACTAATAAAGAGACTGATATGATTTTGTATATCAGGTTCGGTATCTATTAACATTCGTTCAGAATCAATGTATTTGGGATACTGGGTGACAGTGACCAACAGACTTGGCTGCAACACTTGCCCCATTTTTTGCCTCATGAAACTTATCACCCGTTCTCAGTTTTTCTACCCTTTTGTAGCCCTATGTAACAGGTTACATATCTGGGATCCTGATCCGGTATCGAATACCCAGGATGCAGAGGATACTGAGAAACAGTTCTTTATAATGAACACACCCAAAGGAGGTGCATCATATGCACTTTCTTCGTTTGGGCGGCATAGGAATTCTGGTATTCCCCTTATTTCCTGCTCTGTCTTATAACAATTATAAGTTGGAGCGGGACCAACGTTCCCCAGCTCAGTATAACAAGCGGGTTCGGTCAATACATCCATATTATTATCTTGATTAAGGCGTGATATGGTCGCTACCAGGAGAGAGAGAGAAGAAAACACTCTGCGTGCGCTCTTGTAAGATTAGATTGGTTATATATTTTATCTAATCAGGATGGCTCCAACTGTTTTTATCAAATCTTCCTTCAAACCCTAAAAGAAAAGACTAGCCGGGATTAATTACACTCTACAAGTTCGCCAATCTTTCAGCCAGGCCAGTGTCGGTACTTTGAGGGAGGTTCCCCGTGCTTTCGCACGGACCTAATTACAGTTAACCTCGTTTTCCCAGAGGCGTAACCCCGTTGACACCTTTCTAGACACCTACTTGATCGGCTAATTGCAAAGTGCAAAACTCTCCCAGGAGTAACAATTACTCGCAGTGGGTATCGGGATCCAACTATCACATAGAAGGTATGCAATCTCATTGCAAATTTCAACACTTGAAACTCCCGATAAAGGTTTTTACCCCTAGCACCTATGACCTTAACTATGGTCAACAAATCATAAGTCCTAGTCAAGTTCTACCCGTCATTTCGTGATTAATTAGACCCACCCACATGACCCTTAATTAAGGTCAACAAAGTCACGCGACTGTCCTAACTAATCGCATCATATGCGGTGTAGGAAGACATCACTTAGCTACCGTACACTGTGCCTTGACTATGGTCAACAAACATAGCACGAATACTAAGTACTCTACTTCCTAAAATGACGGAGGGTTGCGAATGGTATTTTTTTGTGAAAACCTTTACCGCTTTGAACTTGATCTCGTTGCGGAATCAAATGGTTTTTAAATGGAATGTTTTCGAGGCTTTTCTAGTTTTGCTAAAGGGGTCACTCCCGGTAAAGGGATTGTCGTCCCTTTCCTCGTCGAATGAGGTGCGGGATATATCATATATATCACTGTGCAAAGCAGAAACTATAGAAGCGATCAAAAGACAAACCGAGGGTTGTAGCATCTGCCAGTTATTGCTAAAGGAGTCACTCCCGGTGAAGGGATCTCGGTCCTTTCCTCATCGAATAAGGTGCAGGATGTTCTATAATGAA
The DNA here is from genome assembly GCA_030015575.1 of Agapanthus africanus. Lineage (NCBI taxonomy): Eukaryota > Viridiplantae > Streptophyta > Magnoliopsida > Asparagales > Amaryllidaceae > Agapanthus > Agapanthus africanus. Next base: position 413,006,566 of record JASDDO010000001.1, read on the forward strand.
CACCGCGATGCAAAGCAAGAACTGTAGCTACCTGTTTTCATTTTGAAATTCGATTCCACAACATCAATTAGGTTTATTTTCTTTCATTAATCTCATTAATGAATATCCCATCATTTAAGTCCACCTAAACATCACAGATAAATATAACGTACGCTTATGCCATCCGCATTCGCCTCGATGTCCCGTCTGCACCGTTAGGTTAGGTAACTAACGGCAGAGCGGGGCAGGGCTAGCGCGGGTGTAAAACATAAGCAACGTTTATATAATATATCATATGTACTATATATAATATCTGTCACAGAACATCACATGATCACAGATAAATCACAGCAGAAGAAACATATGAAATATTGGATATACTAGGACGTCCGTGTTTTCAATACGAGCCAGTATAAAACACGGATTCCACGGTCGTGATGAATAGCCAATCCCACACCCCTAGACCCCTACGAGAGCGGCAAGCAACCCTACCAATTCTAGGGTTAGGAGACCCGGACTCGACTCCTCGAGTTGGTCTCCCACTGGACCCCAGAACCCGGTTACTTGTGCTCCCCTCCTTGGGTCTATCCTAGTGCAGAAAAGTAAATAATATATATCAACAGTGACATCTTCCGCAACCTGGAAGTGCCCCAATAAAAGAATATTACATACAAGTTTTTACATGAATGAAAAATAAAAAACACTCATCTCACATAAAAAAAACCCGGCTATTCAAACACGACGATCCAATATAACATATCCAGCAACACATAACATCACATGTCATCAACGTAAGTAAATATGCGCATCCCAATTGTCGTTGACATATAGCAACGAAACCGGCGATATCACATATTACACTTACGGTCACAGAAAAGAAAGTGTAAAACTACAACAGTTGGAATCCGCAATCTCATTAGACATCGCATGTCTAACCAAATGAATTACTTAGACATCGCATGCCTAACAATTATAAACCCCGCATTTTAGTCTCATTATCGAAAACACTTTTCAATATCAAGTCGGGCAATTCAACAGGATTCCCGACATTTTGATCGAATGCTCGTCGCAAACTTTAGTAGACGGCCGCACCCCCGAAACCGTCGACGAAGTGCACCAAGGCGGAACACCGCTACCGCGAGCACCCGAACGGATGCTTTCGGCGACGGGGTTCTCCTACAGTCACTTGGTCGGGGCTATGGAGTGAGGCTGTCTATTAAGTTTACCCGGCGAGTATCCGCGTACACTACGTGATTGCGACGGACTTTTGATCACATCAAAATTCCGTGGCAACCGATCAAGTGAGACTAAAGTGCTATGTTTATAACATTCATTCAGTTATCACATAACTTTTGTGAATTCCAATTGTTGTATCACATTCCGGATAAACAGAAAATGTTAAACTTTCCGATTGAACATTCGAACACCCAAGTTTTCCCGAAACAGCTCAACACATGAAATAAGTCTAACAACATTCAGTTCGTGCCTCAGTACCAACGGTCCAGCCGTAGAAGGGTCAAGCCAACGCCTCACATGTGGCACGCCGTACTGCCCCAAACCCGAAGGTTCAAAGGGCAGTTCAAGACGGTCACATAATCGAGTTAAGGTTTGTTGTCTTCTAGAGGGTCCATCGCGTTACTTGCACTACTTAGAACGTCGTTAAACTGCGGAAAAATCCAACAATTGGAAATTTCCCGGCAGGGAAAAAAGTGGGTATTTATATCCGATCGAACTTATTAACATATTCTAAAAAATACCCGGAAACACACACAGACAAAATTAGACAGTCCGATCGAATCTCCGAATCCCCAATACAACCCAGAAAATACGACTCTGGAATAAATATTAAAATATTCCCAGGAAAACCAGCACTGCTGACTAAGAATTATGGTGTAAACTTCGATGCACAAAACGACAAACTAGCCGCGGAACCGCCGCATGAGCATGCTCATGCCGCGGATCCGCGGCGACTTTAAGGAATGAGGCCATCGAATTTTACAGTAAGTCTTATATCTTCCTGCTGATTTTTCTGCATATTTTTAATTCACAAAAAACCACGAATTTCAAAAAAGTCCAGAGAGCATGTTAAAATCGGGGTTTCGGGTCGATCGGACTTCTAACTCCGTCGGGACTTCGCCTAAGGCTCTAGCTAGGCTCTGATACCACTGTAGGGTTCCTACGCACTCTAATGGAGTCTCACAAGTGATCAAACATGCACAAATCAAAAAAAACCTTGTTCCTACAAACCCTAATACGGATCGTTAACTAGATATATAGGCGATGCAAGCAAGTAAACGGAAATATAGCTAAAGGGAAGGAGCTACAACCTTTGTAGATCCGGTCCGCCACCTCCTAGGCTCCGTGATGAAGTCCCCTCGCTGTCCAAATCGTATCTTGGGCTCTAGCGTCGGCTTCATCGGAGGAAAAACGGGCTAGGTCATCGACGACGATGCCGAAGATGATCTACGTCGAGGCATCGCTAGATCAAGCTCCAACTTCACCAAGTCAAGAAAACTTGTGAAGGAAACACCGTATACTACTTGGCAAGAGGTAGAGGATGAAGAAATAGAAAGTGGGTAGACTTTAGTTTTGGATTTCCCACACTTTTTCATCAATCACCATTGATGTAGCAAGCTTTCTTCTCATGTTGAAGAAGAAGAAGAAGAAGAAAAAGAATATGATAAGTATATTTAAATTATCAAATAAAATGATACTTATCATGATAGTAACCATGGTTATGTGTAGAGAGTCAACCCAAGTTAGTTGAATGGTTGGGTTTGGAGATGAAGACAAAATGGTTGCTTAATCAAAGTTTCAAGAATCTTCAACTACAAACAAATCAAGCCACCATTTCAATTTCTTTATCATTTCCTTTTTCCAAAATAAACAAAAAGAATAAATAAATGAATAAGTAAATAAAATGAAACCCTAACTATTCATATAACCATGGTCAATTCTTTACACAAACCCAAGCTTGCATGTATCATCAAACATGATACAATCTTGTGCATAAAAGTATATCACATATACAACTTGCACAATCCAAGTGAGAAAATCCATTTAAAGTGAACCAATACCAGTTAATGCAAAGTAATATATGAAATATATAATTATACATTAAATCATTAAATCAACACTTGATTCAATGATCCGGTCATGTCGCATATAACCGGCTAGTATCCAATGTATCGGCTTATCGAATCAATCCTTGATTCGATAACTAGGTTATATCGCATACAACCATTCGACACATTCATCGCGAGAATGAAATACGGTATCACATACACGCATTATTCTCGGTCCCGCACATATCTCATATGCGCTCCTATTTCGTTTCGCTTGAGCCAGGAAATCTCTGTGTAGGACTCTAAAGACTCGTCAATACGCGGGTAGCGGATGATGATCATATCAAGCACCCACAAGCCGCAAGCGGTCTGCTAAACGTAACGGCCACCCGGGTATTGAGTGATCAGAAGATCGACGAGCAAGCCCGCTCACACTCCTATGAATCCAACCAGTAACACTTACCGTACAGTCCGGTCTGTTCGTCTGATATGCCGCATATCTCGCCTAGGGGTGGTAAACGTCAGACCCCAGTAGCTCGATAAGTCATGCCGACGTGAAGTCCATGACATGTGTGAAACTACTGATAACACTTACCAGTAGGTCACTGCAACCCTGGCCAGGGATTTCCTGTTATGGCCAGTCGAGCATAGCGCAACATCAACCCCCAATACCGGGAGAGACGAATCCCCTCCTATCGCTCATTACCTCCATGTGAATCGGGACTGTACCCAAAAACCACCTGTTTGCACGACTCAGTAGAGCCGTGGTAGGATGGAAATCAAAGCACAGTGGGAGACACACATGACTCTATGACGATCTCGGGTCAACAGACTAAGCTGTACCAGTGTCACCAGAGAACTGCCATCTGACGTGAGGTATAATACCATCTGGGAGTTCTCGGCGAGTCCGTTCAGTGTACCCATTCTCCACTGAGCACCCGCATACCATCTCCGATGTCAAACACCAATGGATATGGGTTCATCCATCGCCCATCGCATGGGTCGAGAAGATATACGCTAGTCTACTCTGGAATATCGATGCCCCGTCTCGATATTCCCACGACTAGGAACAATGAAGGATGTACTCATTGACTACCCATGCCCCACTAGTATGATCTGCATCATAGTCCTGGAAGTTGAGTACACATCCTAAGGGCTTTATCAACATATAATCAGAGAGACAGAAGGTATACACTTTAAGATAAAGAGCAACCAGATAGCGTACTATCATGTCGAGCAAGAAAGTTCTACCTATATATGTCCCAGCATCCACTACAATATACATCCAATGTACAGTAATGGCCTCTAGGGCATACATATAACTAACAATTATAAAATATCCAAATCGACTTAATAGACTCAAAATCAATAATCATGTAGAATTTTTCAAATATCTCCCGAATTATCGGTATATAGTTATACCATATCATTAAAACTAATCTCCATACTTTAAATATTCATACTATTTATTACCTAAATTGTTTAGCTTTCCAAAAATAATATTTTATTTTTCTGAAATGTTACATAAGGATTATGGATAGGTAGCTTAGTGAAATGAAAGAATAGCTAAGGGTATTAGTGACATAGTTATAAAAGTTAATGGTATTTTAGTGTTAAAAAATAAATTTGAGCGAAGGGGCGTTGTACTAAAAAATCTTAATCATAGTTTAGTGAAAAACAACAATAATTAAAGATATTTTAGTGAATTTTATATTAACTTTGTTAATTTAAGAATATGAGTAGTTTTTTTAAAATTTTTTAAAGTAGTTTTGTGAAAATCCCCAATAGTTAAAGGAATTTAAGTGTAATATATACAAAGACACATACACACACATTAAAAAAACTCCAGTTCCATAAAAAAAATTTGTTAAATTGGTTCTAGTTCCAAATACCCCAGTTCTATTTTAAAATCCCAATCGATTAACTTGGCCTTAGGGTACAAATGCATGCTTGTCGACATGAACTCTTGGGAATAGGATCGAAAAGAGATATTAAACTCTAATATTTTAGGATTAGGTTTCAATGAAGTGAGTAAACTATCAAATTCTAAGGATTTATAATAAGGGGAATACAAGAGGCAGTTAGTTTTGATCTGGTGACAGGATTAGTTTGATCAGTGTGTATGAACATTATTTTTATTAGCCAAGCGGATCATGATTGAATATTTTTCTATTTAACACGGAATTAAATGTTGGATGAAATATCATTTCTTAGCACTATATGTCACATCATAAAAATATATTCAATTTAGACAACGGATTATAATAGATTTGATATAGTTTGTTTATTTTTAGAGCTATTCATGCTTATTGCTTATTATTAGAATACATCACTCATATTTCCTAACCCTTGAACACACAATGACCATCCTTTGTTAGATGGTGCACATACAAGTAGCTCATAAAATATATAACATAATTAGAAAATCTAAAGCACGGCTGCCGCTTAAGCGTTGGCGTTTAGAGCCTGTTGCACTTTGCGTTTGTGGTGTTTTTTGGCGAGTCTAATAGTTGAAAACGGCACTAATGCCGGTATTGAAACGGGTAGCAGGCCGAAGTTGCTAAATAATAACTCGAAACTCTCACCTTTCTAAATTACATCATTAATATCTCAACACAATATTTATTATATTAGTATTTCTATTATCATTTTGCTTTTAACATTGACCATGGCCCAAAAAAACACAAACCTTCACAATTCTAAGACAAAGAGTTTCTCCACTTAGGTGTCCGCTTCCCATGCCCCAGCCTCCCCTTCACCCCCTCCATCGGCGTTCTTGGCGTCCTCCTTTCAACCCCAACTTGGTAATCATCGACCGATCTCTCCATTGAATCCCCGTTCTTAAACAAAAAGGTACTCCACCTAAAAATGCCCTTTTTCTTTTTCTCCAACCCAAGCCTATCAATTTGGGCTTGTAAAGCCCGACATTGATTTTGCAAACGGGCCACATCTTCTCGTAGCTTTCGCATCTCATGTTGTTGGGCCAAGGCCTCGCGTTTGGATGGGCACCGGCCTGGTGCTTCCAGGGCCGGGCTTGAGCTTCGTGGGCCGCCCAAGGAGGGCCCACTCCAGTCGGTGGTGATTCTGTTGATACGTGATTGTTCGGAGTATAGGACTTGGATGACGGAGCGGACAGGAAGGCGGTCGTTATGGACGGCATGGAGAGCAGCCTCCTGGGTGAGCTTGCGAGGGTCGATGAGTCGGCTCAGGCCTTTCTTTTCATGCTTGGTAGTGTTTGGATGAGCCTGTACATTTCCTTAAATTTGTTAAGTATTCATGTGTGATTGAAACAGTCTCCTATTAAGAAAATAGAGTTAATTACATAAAACACCCTTGCAGTTTACTCTATAGAGCACTTACAACCTCCCGGGTTAATTTACCAGCACAAACACTTGCTCTGTTCAAAAAAGTTGTGTTCAAGGTCATGAGGTATGAGGATAATGACCCTACAAAAGGTTGAATTAATTCATCAAAAGTTGAGTGAGAAGTGAAGGAACACTGAACGAGTCTTTGATTGGAATCCTGCTACACAAAGCTACAGTCTTTTCTCTACAAGAAACTCATTCACGGGTGAACACTAGGGGGGAAAACATAAAGCATGCACTTGCTCAATTATGAGAGTCTAGGAAATAGAAATTGGAAGTATAGCTACATCGTTGTTCTATTTATAAGAAGAAAACAACCTAGAAAAATGAGTTTTAGAGAGCACACATTCATAGGGAAAAAATGAGTTCTAGAGTAGTTTTTGTCTCCATTCACAGTTTTTTGGATTGCAGTGTCTACTCCATGCCAATAATTGATCTTCACAAAAAAAAAATACATGACACACTCATCAAAAACATAATAAGCTCATAGCCATAGGTTTTTTCAGTCAAATCCTACCCGACGTGAAAAGCTTATATTTTGGCTTTAAGAAGGAGTATGAAATGGTATTCCTCGACGGGTATGCGATATTAAAATATGAAACAAGTTGTTGCCAGCGGTGCTGGTTACCTTAATGAACGTATCGACTGCCCGATACAATCCATCATCGACCGGTCTGGCATGGCTCGGCATTGCGGTCGCCAGCTGTTCAAACTCCTCCACGGCCAGCCCGGCATCGAGGGCTACCTCGGCCAGATACGCGTCCACTAGCTTCGCCACCTTGACCATCGCCGCCCCGCTCCTTGTTGCCGCCGCCTCCGCCTCCAAGAACCTCCTAACCAACTTAACCAACAGCCCCACATCCAAGAGGGTCCGGCACGTGTGGCTAAACGCGGGTATCATCACCTCCTTTAGCGTCGCCCTGTCCAGCTGGCACGCCACGCGTGCCTCTAGGTCATCCATGTAAGCGGGCCCCACACCGGCCATGCTGGCCGCCCGTAGGGCCCTCAATAGGAAGTCACATGGCATCGAGTCCTTTTCCGGAGGGAGGACGTTGACCAGGTTTTCAATGAAAAACCGCTTCTTTAGCCAGGCGGCGGTCGAGCTTACCGGAGACGCGGGTACAGACGCGGGTACGGATACAGGTTCGGCGGAGAGCTCGGGGAGCCATTTGGAGGCGTAATGTGTGATGATGGAAGCGAGGAGGTCGGGACGGACGTTTTTCGATTTGATGTTGGAGAGGGTTTTCGCGAATTGTTCCATGTCGAGGGCGCGTACGTCGTCGAGAGTGGAGTCGGAGGCGGCGGCCATGGAATATTCCGGCAATGTGAGGGTTTTTAGGGAGGGTGAAGGGGGAGTGGGAGGAGTCATAGCTTTGAAGCTTGAGAGGGGGGTGTCTTATGTTGTGCAATCATATTTGCTATCCAAATAGGAGAGGTTGTGGTTACTTCGGACCACATGTGGACTTTCTTTTTGGATGTTTTGTGATATATCACGGGCTATTAAACTTTAGGGGAGAGAGAAAGTTCTCTCTAAAGCTAGGCTCTGTATCTTGGCAATGTGTACTACCTACGGCCGTGAGAGAGAGGGAGATACCTATTGAGTTGTCCCTATTGTTTTGGAGAGAGAGAGAGAGAGAGAGAGAGAGAGGTCTATTGAGTTGTCCCTGTTGTTCTAATGCATCTCTATATTTATTCTCTCCATGTCTTCTGGGTTGATTTCTGCAGGTCATCGCATGCCCGTTTGGGCTTACCTCAATTGGTACCAATTTAGTTTCAGATGTTAGTGATCGCAAGTTGGATTCCCAAGAGGTTGATTTCCAAAATAAAATATAGGGTAATAGGATTCTTTTTCCTGTAATAGGATTCTTTTTCAACACTAACCAATCTAAAGTAATACATAACTTATGTAGAAAGATAATTTTTACTATCATAGCTTGATATGCAAGCACGTTTTGAATTCAATTTTTTCTCACTTCATATCCAAGTTCTTAGTATTTCAGCCATTAGGCCCCTCTCTTTCCACTGTTGGGTCCATCGGAAGCGAAACAGAGCATTCTTCGTAATGGCAGGGATTCCAGATCTAGATCAACAAACTTGTTTACAAATGGTAAACTTGTTGAAACCACTACCACAAGTCCACTTGTCCATGAACAGAACCCACAACCACAAGAAACAGGGAATGTAGCATAGGCTTCTTTTGTCCAAGCCAGCTTTTCAATTTAAATAAAAGACAGAAACATCATTATACTGATTAATGTCATGCTTGTCCTTTCACGCAACAAATCCCTCTATCATTTCCTTAGGATCACAAATATCCTCATGTGCTACCAAATATAATAAATCCACGCATCACCTCTTTTCCATTGGCCTTTTGGCTGGTTATCACTAAAAGTTACATATTTGTTTCATTCATTGATTAATGATTTTTAAGAAAGAAGCCTGCATGTCTTTCTTTCTTTCTTTCTTTTTTAAGACGAAAGGCCTTCAAATTGGAATTGTCTCCTACACATGAAAAGAAATTTTCTCATAACCAATTGTTTGAAAATTATATCAATTTTAAAAAAACTCTCTTTTAGAACTTTTCAAATACCTTCATTGGCTTAACTCAAATTATTTTAAAACCTTCTCCAATCTTGTCTATGAAGTTTTATTTTCTGACCGCAACGAAGCCCAAAGGCCCCGCGTGCCCCTCTTCGAAACACTAAATGGGAGATCCTGGGGTCGATCCCGGACCCCCACAAACTCCTATTGCGCCCACCACTGGGCAATATGCCCCGCACTTTTGTCTACAAAGTTAACACATACACGTGCATCATAGTAGAGAACTCATGATCAACCTTAATCCAAGAGAAAGAAAGGGAGACCTTTGATAATAATGCACACTAGAAACAAAGCTCACAATAGTATTTATGCTCCTAGGATACTCACTGTTGTGATTCAATCCTTTTAGCGCTTTTACCTCATAGGCAAGATGTTCAAAAGATTTAATAGAATAAAATCTTTCTTCAAGCAGTGTTTCAAGCAGTGTGTCGAGAAACAATATATAAAAATATTCCTTCTTCCATCATCAACAATAAGATGGATTAGAGATGCCTGGATATTGGCGAAAGGACCATGATTCCAATATTGTCGGGACCATGAAATCTACCAAAAATAAGCCATCTTAACCGTATAAGGTAAAAGAAAGTTAAATTCATTGATGACACAAGAAAGAGAGGCAAAGAAACTATTGTGTATGCCCTCCATTCCGATCCCTACTGATTTCTCATACATTCAGATTTATCTACAAGATAGGAGACAACGGATGCAGATTTATCTATAAGACAAAAGAGATAACAGACTCAGGCTTATCTACAAGCAAAGTGGATATTTATTAGTTGGGAAATTAATTATTTAGACTTATCTCTAATATACTTTATATATTGTAGTATTTTGTAACCCTAGAAATTGATGCCTTTGAAATAGTAGTTTGAGAGAGAATTATTTGCGAGAGGGATTTGTATTCGTGCACCGTTTGTACTTCTCCACTTTTGATTATTAATAAAACATTGCCTAATTAGTAAGTTTTCGTATTTTCTATTTGCCTGCGGTTTTGTTTGTTCTCTATATCGTTTGTTTTGTTCTCGTAATCGTATTTGTCGCAACAAATTAGTATCAGAGCTTTCGTTGCGTTGTTGTGAGATTTTTGGTTGAACCATTAGATCTTTAATTATGCGAACTAGGTTAATGATGGGTAACGACAATTACGTCCTCTTCCCCACTTTCTTAGATCATGATTTTGAAGTTTTAGAATTCGTTAGTACTTAAAGTATTTTAATTTGATCCCTCATAATGTATATGACAATCATGAACTTCAATATCGAAAAATTTGATGGAAATACGAGTTTCAATTTGTGGCAAGTTCGTACGGTTGCCGTTTGGACTCAAAACAATTTTGAAGAAGGCGATTTTATGGAAGAATAAAAATCCTTCCACTATGATGGAGGAAGCTTGGGAGGAGATAAATGAGAAAGCCCTCATGGCTATGTTAGGATCCGGTGCCTGCGCCGCAGAGGCCGCGGCCAAGACGTAAGCTAAAACAAAAATTTCTTGCGAGGACCGGATTCCCGCGAAACCCAAGATACAGACCATATACTTAAACTAGCTATTCTACAAGTGCAAGGGTTGAAGACATACAACCTTTGTCGTATGTCCACCCAATTGTGGAAGACCCCTCCAAACTCGTAGTCGCCGGGATCGCGTTTGAGTATCGACCACCCTTTACCGAAGACGATCCATCTGAGAGAACACGGAGGATGCTCTAACCGACGATCCAAAATTGCTAGGTTTGGATGGCCGGTAATATAGGAATACTCCACTATATTTTTCTCTCTAGAATCTTGCTTAAAAATGAGAGCAAGAAGAAGAAGGAGGAGCTTGAGAAAATGAAGCATCCATGGAGCAACAGAAGAAAAATCATCAAGTTAATAAGTAGAAGGGGATGACTACAAAATATCAACCATGGTGCAAATAGTGCAACTAAATGAAAATAACATATAAAAATTAAAGCCATACCTCTCTACATAGTTTGCACCATGCCCCATTGTCTCCAATGCCACATCATTTCCCATTTAATTTACAAAATAGAAAATTAAATATGAGGTGCCCATCTAGAAGTATTCTCATACAAATACGGAATACTTTATATGGTATATGTATCGCTACATATACGCGTATCCATATAAAAATACGGATAGCACTAAAGAGAGAAAATAAATAGTGAATAATAATACTAAAATATATGTATCAAAATACATATATAAATTATTAAATCAAAACCTGATTTAATAATCCGGCTTAATCCTAAACCAGCTAGTATTATCAACCGTCCGATTAAAATCCGTATAACGTGTATACGTATTTAATCGGACCCCTGCACGTACCACCGTACGGCTCCTATATCAGTCACCTGAACCGGGAAAACCCTCTATGTGAGACTCTAAAAACTCGACAATACGCTGACAGTAGATTTAACCACAAGCACGTCAGTGGCACTAGCTGTACGTAACGGTTACCCAGATAGTTGTTGAAAGGGGGTCGACACTCAAGTACGTCCTTACCCTACTGAGCCTGAATGTGACAATCTCCGTACAGTCCGGTCTCTTTGTCAAAGAGTATCGCATATCGGGTTTAGGGGGTAGATAATGTCAGATCCTTACTAACCTGATAAGTCGTGTCTGAGTCTAGCTCATCACCAACTGAGATACTACTGATCAACTATTAGTAAATCTTCCCTACCATTGCCACAGATTTCTGGTGATATTCAATCGAACACAGCGTGACATCGACTCTTAATACCAGGAGAGAAGAATCCCTGGCCGTCCACCACTGCCTTTATATGGTTCGGGATTATACCCAATAAAAACCTGTTTGCACGACTCTTTTGAGCCATGGTAGGGTAGTAATCAAAATACAGTGGGAACTCACACGAGACAAATGATGACTTCAGGTCGAACTAACCTGTACTCATGCCACCTGAGAACTTCTATCTGACGATAGGTATAATACTATCTAGAATTTCTCGGTGAGTCCGTCCAGTGTACTCACCTTCAGTGAGCACCTGTATACTATCTTAGGTGTCACAACACCAATAGCTTGTGAGACCGGCCACCTCCCCTTATCGGGGTCTCGAAGCGTATACACTAGTCTATTCCGGAATATCGATGCCCAGTCTCGATACTTCCACAACTAGAGACATTTAAGGATGTGCTTATAGGCTACCCAGCTCTCACGTATATGATCGCTATCATAATGCTGGTAGTTAAGCAAGAATCCTATGGGCTCTATCAACATGTAATAGTGATATGTAATACCACATAATGCATGTACATGATGATAAAGACAAACCAGATAGCATACTATCATTTTGAGTAAGACTATCCTACCCGTATAGCTCATCCCTCAATCATCGCAATCGCGTGGATGCGATTACAATAATTGACTTGAGGGCACTATATCCAACAGGCTATCCACTTGTATCTAACAAACGAAATTCTATAAGATGTTTTGGTATAGAAGACGGCGGATGATTTGTGAAATAAATTGGCGGAGTTATATTTAAGGAAATCTCTCACGAATCGACTCATGTTGAAGCAGCGTCTCTGCACATTTCGTATATCAGAAAGCTTTCCAATAAAATATCACATTGGTGAGTTAATGCATTCATTACAGATCTGGGTAAGATCGATATTAAGATTGATGATGAAGATCAAGCTCTTTTATTATTGTATTCGTTGCTACCCTCTTAAAAGCACTTCCGTGATACCATATTTTATGAATGAGACACGATCTCAATCAAGGATATCAAGAAAAATTTGATAAACAAAGAGAAGATCAACAAGGAGTTAACTTCCACCGAAGTGGATGGTTCAATGCCTGGCTTATTTGTTGAAGGGAGAGTGAAGAAGAGATTGCTGGGTTTTACCGGCGTCCTGGCCATCTAACGTGGCCGATGCGGAACAAAAACCGGCGTTCAAAAATTTTGGCACAAACAAAACCCGCCCCAAGATCAAAACCATAAATCATACTAGCTAACTAGAGAGTGCTAAACTATTAAGATAGAGATGGATATACCGAATGAACCAAGTCCTTCAGTTTTCTACCACCTTCTTTAGCTCCCAAGGGTTGTGGATCGAATTTGGTTGCCGGTCTTTCTTCATCGATGATGATCGACCCGAGGGAAACGACCACCCGAGGGAAACGACGCAAGCTCCAGGTTCGCCTAGCGAACCAACCGACCCTCCAAGATTGCTAGCAATGGAGAGTGGAGGTGTAGGATTATCTCACTATAATTTTCTCTCATCACTAATGCTCAAAAAAGCAACTCAAGAAGAAGAAAAAGGTGAGAAAAACTAGTGGCATGGGCAACCATGGAAAAATGCCTAAGTCTCCAAGAGTGAGAGTAAAGAAGCAAGTGGTGAATTAATCAATAAGCAAGCATGTAGAAAGAATGGCTACTACAATTTCAACCATGGAAAAATATCTTCTCACATTCTACAATAAACAAATGAGTGCCACACCTCTCTACATACTTCAACCATGCTCATGCCACCTTACCTCTTGTTCATATCAGATTTTTGCATTTTCCTACCGCCCAATTTTTATCACATTGCATATCGGTAGATACTCTTGAGCCGTGTTTGCTAGTCAATTGCAGGATACAGGTTCTCGGCTCCAAACGGTGAAATTCATGGAAAAACACGACAAAACCCGGGTTCCTGCCAACCACTGATAAAACACGGTCTCCGCTCTTCATCCGTATGTTGCCAGACACCAGTTTAAGAGACAACATGACAAATCGGTTGTCACCTTCATGCACAAAGCACAATGGCAACACCAAGACAAAGAAATCTACGCGGTGCTCAAGAAAATCATGACAAAAGATCCACCTTTTGATCAACAGAAATTCTGGAAAAATCGTGAAGACAACTTGAGAAAAAACATATACCAGAATGAAGTACACAGCAAACCAGGGAAGTACCAAAAAGCCCATGCCCCAACTCTCCTATAGGGCCGCGGAACCGCGGCCAATAGGGGGTCTAGGCCGCGGTTCCGCGGCCGTACTGGCGCCACATGCTGTCATCTTTCAGGGGTATTTTGGTCTTTCTATGTACAGGCAGAATTTTGCCCTAGATTTCCATTTCCCTGCCTATAAATAGCCCAGAACCTTGTGAAGCCAAGGGTGCATAATCTTGTATTTTTCTAGGTTTAGAATACTTGTTTCTTCTTCCTCTTCTCATCTCTTCTCCATTGAAAATCTTGTAGTGAGCTTTTGTGAGTGAAGAATGATGAATAAAGAAGAACCTTTTACTTATCATGCTTGTCTTGTTCTTTAGTTAACTTGTTAATTGTTGTAATTTTCATTTGTTAAGTAGTTGTTGTTATTTATTGTTGTTTCTTTCTTTCTCTTTTCCTTTATCCTTAAAAACAACCATGATGCTTACGCTTGATCCTTGCCGAGGTGAGGTCGCAAATAGCTAGTTGTTATCTTCTAATCTCCTTCTTTCTATCTTCCTCTTTTGTTTTGTTTTCTTTTCATTATGATGTGTGAGTAGTTTCATACTTGTTAGGGTAGGATAAGGGAAGTTTGAGAGAAGGAAATCTCTCTCACTCTTTCCTTGCCCAACATCTTAAATCGACTCCCGTTAATTGAACCACAATCCGCTCCTTACGGCACCCTATCCTACATGATAGCGGTGATTCCGTAGTGAGATCGGTTGTGGTTGAATTAACCGGAGGTTATGGCTAAGAGCCAAGAACGGACGGACAAGCACCAAAAGGAAGAACTTAAGCGTTGGAAAGCCTAGCTTATACTCGCAAGTTCCTTCCTAGTCGTGCTAATCCCCGTTGTTGCCGATTACCGTAACACCGATATTAAGAGTGGCAATGAAAGAAGTGAGGGACTCCTAACTCAAACTAACCTAATCCTAACCCTAACAAGCTCTCTTTACATATCATTTTAACACTTAGATAATCACAAACAAATCTGGAAAACCGGACTTAACTCGTTAAAGCACATAGAAAAAGATTCCCATCTCCCTGCGGACGACCCGTACTCAACCGGCTAGCTACAAGCGAAACCGTCTTGATTGCGGTAATTAACTAAAACTTGAACACGCAGAATCTCTACCAATCAAATGGCGCCGTTGCCGGGGAGACGGTAGTTTATTTCTTTGTGTAATTTCGGGTTAACTTGTGAATATAAATATAACAAAAAAAAACAAAAAAAAATATACTTTGTAAAGAAAAATCATCTTGTTATTTTTGATTAGTTTTTGTGCAAGTGTGCAGGATAATACGGAGTTCGAGTTCAGTGCCAAAGACGTGGGAAGATAGACCCACATTTCACGGCTACACCGCGACGGATCACAACGAAGCAAACGGTCTACTGTAAAAATCTGGAGCAGATACAGTAAGCAAGTCAAAATTCAGCACATCCAGACAAGCAGAGGACACCCAACAGAGCACACCCAAAAATTCCAGAGGCCCAATCCTACCTTACTGCCGCGGAACCGCGGCATTTGAAAGCTTAGGCCGCGGAACCGCGGCCATTTGGAGCCCTCATCAACTCAAAATCCCTGTGAGTGTTCCTTATCTCTCTCCCACTCCTCTGGACTCCAATAAACTGTGTTTTCTGCAGCATTCTTTGCGCAAACTCTCTTCCCCCTTCCAATAAACTGTTCTTGTGCAGGATTCTTTGCGCCGGGCTAAAAATAAAAATTGTTTGCAGTTGATTTGTTATCGCTTTGCATTCATTAATACGGACTTAAGGGGCTTGAAACCAATTCAGATTGGGTGGGGATTTCATCACCCTTCCCAGGACCCCAGAAATCACAAAAAGCATATGCATTGACCATTATTAATTAAAAAATACTAGACTCAGCCCTAAGGACTTCGCGCTCATTAGGACAGAGGACTAATTACAGGCATCGGCCGTTTATCCTATCCTGACTTTGCGGTGTCTAGGCAAGTGTGACGAAGGCAAGTGGTTATTTAATTAAGGAACTTCGCGAAAGCGTTGGACAACCTCCCACTTACCTGGCACTTATCTGGCCGCAATTGGCGGAGAAAAGGCGGTTTGAGGTCCTGTTTCTAGTTCTTTGGAACAGTCAGGAGCTGTCTAGCTGACCTAGGTGACCCTAGATCTAGGTGTGATTGTGCATATCTTGTTTATGATTGTTTAAAGCCGAAAATCCGTACATATTTCTGTAAAGCTCTTTCTAAAAAAAAAGGAAAAAAATCAAAAACTTTCATAAAAACTTGCCCTTTGTCGCTAAAATCGATTTTTCACCCACCACCCATCGCCTTTCTCCATTGACGTTTTCTTACCCTCACCTTCTCCGCTTTGACTATACTAAACTCGTTTAGTGTATGTCCGCTTGGACTCGGAACACTAGTGCCCGCCTAGTCCGCGTTACGTTAGTCGCTACCGACTATGCGATCGACTCAGATGTCGAAACTCCGTCCACTCCTCTTTCACCCCTTCCTTTGCCGGCCAACTCCGACGTTGACCGGAATTCTGTTCATACATCTTCACCTTCACCTTCACCAACCTCTTCTTCCGCGATGTCAGGATTTAATCCGAACATCTCTTTGACTACCCCTGGATTGGCTCCACCTCCTACGGAGACCAATAACCCACCACCACCGCCTGTTGTAGCGCCGCAGCGAATCGCGCTCCAGGATCGTTTCTATCCCACCCGTTCTGCACTTCCCACCTGCCTTTCTCTTCCACCGGCCAATGGGGATAATTTTGAAATTAAGCCCCACATCATCAACATGCTTCCACGATTTCATGGGCTTGAATCTGAAGTTGCCTATATCTTCATCAACAAATTTCAAAACGTCTGTGCCATGATGAAAACTACCCAACTGTCAGACGATGCTATACGTCTACGGGTCATTCCGTTCACTTTATGCGATCTTGCTGAAATATGGCTGTATATGTTGGAGATAGTGCCCTCAGAGTCAATTATTGGATCACAGGCACGTGATTGCAATGATTGAGGGAGGACCTATCCCGGTACGACAGTCTTACTCGAGATGATAGTTTGCTATCTGGTTTACCTTTACCATCATGTACTGCTTTAGGTGACCTGACAGGTCGCTATTACACGTTGATAGAGCCCCTAGGATTCTTGCTTGACTGCCAGCAGTATGAGGGCGATCATATACGTGAGAGCTGGGGTCTACAAGCACATCCTTAAAAGGTCCCTAGTCGTGGGAGTTTCGAGACAGGGCATCGATTCTCCAGAGTAGACTAGTGTATACAGTCGAGACCCCGACGAGGGGCGGTGGCCGGTCTCACAAGCCACTGGTGTCAGTTGGTTCACCTAAGATGTATACAGGTGCTCATTGGGTTATGAGTACACCGGACAGGACTCGCCGGGAACATGCTAGTTGGTATTATACCTGACGTCAGATAGCAGTTCCCAGGTGACATGTGTACAGGTTAGTTCATCGACCTGGGGATCGTCATTTGTCTCGTGTGAGTTCCCACTGTGCTTTGATTACTACCCTACCACGGCTCAAAGGAGTCGTGCAAACAGGTTTTAGTTGGGTACAGTCCCGAGCCACATGGAGGCAGTGAGTGGATCTTCAGGGGTTCGTCTCTCCCGGTATTGGGGGTGAGGTCGCGCTGTGTCTAGGAAAGCCATTACACAAAGTCCTTGGCCAAGGCAGGAGATTTACTGGTAGGTATTCCAGTAGTATCTCAGGGTGTTCTGGGCTACACTCCGACACGACTTGTACCGCTTTTGGGGGTCTGACTTTTACCAACCCCCTAGGCCCGACATGCGATGCTCATAGACGAACGGACCGGACTGTACGGATATTGTCACTGACAGGCTCAGTAGGGTGTCAGGATGAGCTCGCTCATCGACGTCCCTTTTGGTCAATAGCTGGTGGCCCGTTACGTATTGGCTTATACCTCTGACGTGCTAGTGGTTAAATCCACAGCCATAGTATTGACGAGTCTTTAGAGTCCACCACACTTTCAGTTACTCAGCTTTCGGGCAAAACGCTGTAGAGGCCGTATGGAGATATGGCAGGGTCCGATCAGATACGTGCGGTATTGCACGGGTCAGGATCGGACGGTTTGTACTAGTGGCCGTATGGATATATGGCAGGGTTCGATCTGATACGTGCGGTATTGCACGGATCAGGATCGGACGAACATTACTAGCCGATTTTGGTTTAAGCCGGATCCTAGTATAGTACAGTGTAGATTTTGTCTCATTGCATTTGTATCCGGGAGGAATACAGATGCGGGTGTGTATGCACAGTATCCGGGTTTTCCTGTAATTTATTACGGGACCAGTTTTCTGGAGTTGCCAGTTTGCATTCCGTTCCGGCCGGTTTTCCTTTGTTCTTTCCCGGCCGGACTTTTCCGATGGAGGGGGTTATTTGCAAGTTTGCAAATAACACATTGTGGAGGGGTTTCTTGCAAATGCTTTGATTATGATGGCATCTTTCTTATCCACCATCACTTGCATTAAAGATAGGGTATGGGTTTAAAGTAATAAGTATGGTTGATGTTTGGTTATGGTCACCTCTTCTCATCTCCTACCATCACCTCCCTTCATGCTACAAAATTCTTTCCTCCTCCATTCTTACATTAAGATATGGCCGGCCACAATTTTGAGGGAGGGAGAGAGAGAGTTTCATTTTGTGAGCTTGTGGCATTTTATCTTCATCTCAATTTCCTTGCATGAAAAATGAAAGCACCATTTTTCTTAACCTCATTCCTCCATCTACAAAGGCAACAAACCCCATGAGACAAAGTGATTCTACACTACAACCTACAGCAAATCTTGGGCATGTCGACTTGCCAGCTTCATGCCCGAGTTGCCTCGGTATTGAGGTGGGAGCCCGTAAAAGATGCAGGCGATGTGGTGCCCTTCCGGCGAGGAGGCGACGACCGGAGTTCCCGCGGGAGATCGGGACGATGACGAGAAGACCGGAGGACTCGGATCACTCGGTATATCTCTAACCCGTCTTGTTGTTAGCTAGACCTAGTTTAATGGCCCGATCCGGGGTTTAGTGCGCGGTGGTGCCGGTTTGCTAAGTTCGCAAAATTAAAGTTTATCACCGTTTCCGCATTTGGCCGTCGGAATGACGGCCGGGGCGCCGCCGTGCACTTACAGTGGTATCAGAGCCTCGCCATTAACTTCGTTTAGCTTCGTTTGATGTGTTTTGCATTTCCGATCGATCAAAATTCCAAAATCTACATTTTCACTTACATCAGTTTTCTGTCGAATTTTTTCTGGCTCTAAAAATTTTTCAGGTTGTAAAAAACTAATGTACTGGAAATTCTAAGACTACTGGAAAAATTCGACACAGTCAGTCGATTACTCATGCGCAGAACCGCGGCCAAACCCCCCCTTGGGCCGCGGTTCCGCCGCACATTGGTGTCCTCACTGTGTCCAATTTCTCCAGTGGGCTTCTGGGCTGATTTTAGGGGTTTTGGAATATTAATATTGGGCCCAAAATTTCTGTGAGTGCTACAGTATTGCTTGGGGGCCCACTTGTTAATTTTTGATCGATCGGATATTTTAAACACATTATTTCACAGTACTTACATTATATCTGCGACCGTGAATGTCACTTGATCGGTAAATCCAGTCTAACTGCTATAGCCCGGTTAGACGGATTTGCGAACGTGACTTTCACGTTGATGTTCTGTGTTTATGCTGTGTTGTTGCGGATCGGTCGGGGGGATAGCCTGGATGCAATGCTAGTACAGTTTTCTTGTATTATGTACATTT
Organism: Agapanthus africanus; assembly: GCA_030015575.1. NCBI lineage: Eukaryota > Viridiplantae > Streptophyta > Magnoliopsida > Asparagales > Amaryllidaceae > Agapanthus > Agapanthus africanus. The sequence goes on from JASDDO010000001.1 coordinate 413,026,279, forward strand.
GATATTGCGGGGCGAGCGTCCGACATGTGGACTGCCGTCACTGCCTATTTGTATTATTATTTTGGGGCACGACCTGGTTGCGGTCGATGTACCCGTTGTATGTATATTTTACTTTCTGTACTAGGGTTACCCCGCGGAGGGGTGCACGGATAGCCGGGTTCTGGAGGGCAACAAGCCCGCATCTCATGGCATTGGGACGGAGGGGGCTTCGCTCTAGAATTGGCGGGCTATTCGCCGCACTCGTAGGGGGTACAGGTTGACCCAGGAGGGGTGCCCAAGTTACCGGATTCCGTGAAGTGCTGGGTGGTCCATTCACGGTGCTGAAGGGGGCTGCCTCGCTTCAGGTTTTGGCGGGTAACTTGCCGCGCCCGTAGGGGTCTGGGTTTTCATTGCACAGGCTATCCATACGACCAGGGGAACGTCGGGTTTCAGTAGTAGCTCTGTGAAACCCGGGGATCCCAGATATCTGTATTGTTCTGTGATGCTGTACATTTCTGTCATGTTGCATTTCTATTCACGCCTTGAGCGAAATATAATATATTGGTATATATATTAGTAGATGTTGTATATGTTTTTCATTCGCGCTAGTCCAGTCCCCGCTCTGCCGTTAGTTAGCTAACCTAACGGGTGATGACGGGACCCAGTGGCGAATGCGGATGGCATATACGTACATCAGTATATTTTCGTTCTTTGTGGTGTGATCAATTGATGGGACTGCGTTGATTCGGATCAATGCATGTTACAAAAAACCTATTCTGATGTTGTTGGAACACTTTTCAAAAAGCTGTTATTGCAAGGACGTTCACTTTTGTTTTGCATCGTGGTATTCATTTGGAATATCCTGCTCCTCAGTCGACGAGGCAAGGGCCGAGATCCCTTCACCGGGAGTGACCCCTTGGACAGAAGTTTGCGTCAGGGCATTAACTTCACTATAGCCGATTACTTTTGCTTTGCACAGTGATATTCGGTTATGAATATCCAGCACCCCATTCTACGGGGAAAGAGCCGAGATCCCTTCACCGGGAGTGACCTCTTTAGTAAAGGTTTTCGTCGCTATATTTTCTAAAAGGCTATCCGTTCCTTCAACGATATCAAGTTCATTACGTTAAAGGTTTTCGCCAGAAACCATTCGTAGCCCTCCGTCGTTTCATATGGGTAGTCAATAGTATTCAAGCTGTGTATGTTGGCCAAAGTCAAGGCACAGTGATTGGTAGCTATTGGGTATTCATATGCAGCATAGATAGATGCGTTGGTTTGGGACAGTCGTACTGCCATTTTGGCCAAAGTCAAGGGTAGGTACGGGTGGATTCAAATTAACCTGGAGAATGACGGGTTGAACTTGACATGTGACTTATGATATGTTGGCCAAAGTCAAGGTCATAAGAGCATGGGGTAAAAATCACATCGGGGTTTTCAAAAGAACTGAAACTTGCCAGATATGCGCATACCTTCTGGAGTGTTATAGCGTGAGCGGATTCCGTCACGTTATCATGCGATGATAGTTGGATCCCGATTCCCACTGATGAGTTGGTTTACTCCTCGGGTATTCCCAACTAATTCTTCTTTCAGGATTGGAGGAGAATTTGAGGTACAGTGGGAGGTTTCCTGATTAGATAAATTGGTAACCATTCTGATCTAGGTTAGAGTGCACGCTGAGTATTTCTTTTCTCTCTCTCTCTGGCAGCGACCATTGACCCGACCCTAAGACTATGACTCAGTGACCAAGTTGACCGAACCTTCTTAACACTGGCTTTTGGATTGTCAGAGTTGCAGACCTCATTGCCACTCCTACTTTTACCCTTTTCTCCAGGACACCCCGTATTACTGCGAACGTCCACTTCCATTGGACAAAACCATCGTATGGTTAGATACGAACTCGAAGGAATTCGAGGATGGTTTCCGGTTTTGGAGAAAACGGATAGGATTATTCAGTTGTCTTTTCCCTTTTACCTTCTTTCAAGTTCTGAGTACTCCTTGGTTTAGGAGATAGTACACCTATTATGCAAATTGGATAGTCTTCTTCCAAACCTTAGGCTGGTGCCGACCGGTAGGGAATGAAGAAAACCAATTAGCCTAAACGGTGTGCAGAAGGTATTAAGATTAAGACAAAGCAAGGGATTAGTAAGAGGGCAAAGTAAATTGCGACTGATATTCACGACCAAACCAAGTTTTTCTTCGCCAATCCTAAATCACCTTTTGTATTTCTCCAGGACACTCCGTATCACTAAGAAGATCCACAGTTTATTGGATAATCCATCGTATGGTTATATACGAACTCGAAAGGAACTTGTTCGAGTTCGGGGATGGATTCTGGTCCAGGAGAAATAGGAATAAGGTTTATTCGGTTGTTTTTCATCTTCACCTTCTCTCGCATTGCGAGTGCTCCTAGGACTAGGACAGTACACCCATTATGCTTATTGGATAGTCTTCTTCCAAACCATAGGCTGGTGCCGAACGGTAGGGAAGGAAGAAAACCATTTGGCCTAAGGGGTGTGCAGAAGGTAACGACTAAAGGCATATAAAGGGATTTGGAGAGGTGGCAAAGAATTATACGGTTATAGTTATGAATCTGGATAATGGTGGAGGCATTACTAGGAATACCGGGATATCCCATCGAAACATTTTAATGTTTCAGTTCAACTGTGTACTGTTAAAAGAAAACTGATTTCCCGATTGGACACTTGCTCCAGGGTATGTATTTACCAAGTTTGATTCTCACATCTGTATGGTTTTACAGATGATGAGTGGGAGTAAGTTATTGGGAATAGGGTGATCATCCTCATTATATCGGGATTCGTTGTAATCGGTGATATTTGAGGAGATCACCTGGGCTGTTTGCCGGTCGGCAAATATTTGGTTCTGAATATCCGCTGTTGTGCACCAATTTCAAATTGATATATCTGTACGTCTATTTTCATAGAGTGAGATATACCTTTTGATATTATGTCGATGACATTTACCTAAATCAGTGGATGGTTAGGTAAGGAGCATTAAACAGCGGTGTAATTCTTCTTAACCATAAGTACAGTTTTCAACCTACGACACACAGTGAAAGAGTTGTTAAACTCAGCGGACTTATACAGAGTATTGTATGTTGTCCAGTGTCCATTAGGACAGAGGGGTTGGTCCTCATACTATATTCTGTTTACTTTTAACTTCTTTAGTTCTTAGACATGTGTTTCGTAGAAACACAGGGTCTAAGTTTTGAGGAGTTATAGGTATTTGAATAGAGTAAAGAACCAGGTGTAGCAAGTATCGGGATTCTTCAAAGTGATCGAAGATGTAGATACTTGTGTATGGTATTCAGTTGATAGTAATGATAAAGAGAAATAGCTTCTCTTTCAGCTTACTCATAATTGGAAGCATTCCTAAGTTGAGTAATACTGATCGGCCTCTCTCCATTTAGTTGACATGCACTGGAGATAGCTGCATGATTTGAATCTGGTTCAATTAAATCAGTGCCTCTGGTTCTATATTGGATATAGTACAGTTCATATCTTAACATTGTTAAGGTACGGGGAGTTGTCCGGCTTATGATTAAAACCAGACTCTGGATAACTCAAGGCACGTTTCTGTAATGGCTGTTTGTGGGTTGACCCAGGCTATGACGAGGGTTGACTTTCTACCATCTGGCAGATCAATAGAAATATTGTTCTAGACTCGCCACAGTTTTATTAAAAATGGATTTTTTCTAAAACAGTAGTGGGAGTATGGTAGAACTGGAAGTGATTCCAGAACCGCAAACGATTACTGAAGATTTGATAAGGAACCTAAAGATTCAATCTGGTTTGACATTCCATTGGCCACTCCGCAGATAAGGTGGGTAACTTCAGGCACCCGAGAGGTACTCCGGTAGCCTCAAGGACGGTGACAGGGAAGTTCTTGTTTACCCACACTTGCCATTATTGTTGTTCCAGGCTGCGAGACCCGGCAGGAGAATGAGTGTAGCGTCGTTCTAAACTAGCTTTAGAAGTGCACGTCTATATAACTCTGCCAGAGGGTTGTCGTAGTTAGTGGGAGCAGCGGAAGCATTGGTGGACATCAGGCTTATATCTATTTATAGACTAAAGCAGCTATAGCGGAGATAGATCATCTATTTCTGACGTGACAGTCATAAGTTTGACTTCATCAGAATAGGGGATAGATCTGTTGAGAAGGTAGTAGGGTGTGATGTCATGGTATTTGGATGACATACACAAAGTAGGAAAGGAAACTCCTATACTACCGTCGGTTTTACTTCGGTCGTCACACAGTGGTTTCTCCACATGGGACTTGGACATTATATCAGACATACTGGTTACTAGATCTATGGTTTTAGATCTAGATTTGGGTGGTTTCCCAATCAGGGTACTTTGACAGCATTCTAAGAGTATTTAGAATGGACGACTCCTGGCACGGTAGTGTACCTGCAGGTGATGGAGTCACCCTCTCTAAAGGTGTCTTATAGACTAAAGTAGAGAGGGATGTGCATGATTGGCAGATCACTTGCTTAGGCAATTGAGTCAATCATGAGATGTCAAGTACCACACCAGATGTTGTTCTTGCAGTAGGTGCAATAAGTTGATATTGATCCAATCCTGGAGAAACAGTCGGAAGCAGCTTTAGAACATAAGTGGATGTTCTAGGGATATGATAACGACAGCCTCATTCGGGAGACAGTTATCATTCCAGGCTTCTAAGGTGACATGGACGGCAGGGTGATCGTCAGAGTTGTAGTTTTCCCTCTAACGAGGGGCAGTATTTTGGACAGGTGATCCAAGGCAATACTAAGGGAGGCATGGCGCAGGATACTGATTAAGTTCAGTTGACGATACAGTCTAAGAAGTTTGGATTTGGAGTTCATTTATGAGCTAGGTCCCATCAGGCATCCAGACATTCTAAGACAGGTATTGCTCATTTCTGGAGATGGTTTTCTCCGCGAACTTGAGATATAGAGAGACATAGAAAGAAACATCTAGGCGGATCCACTCACTGAGGCTATTCCTCGAACGCAAGAGTTTCGCAAACAGGCTTTATGAGACTGACTAGTAGAGGAGTTGGGTGTTCAGTATCACACGGGCTGTGAGTATGCGACATCGCAATAATTAGCCTTGAGTGCAAGTGGGAGATTGTTGGAGATAGTGCCCTCAGAGTCAATTATTGGATCACAGGCACGTGATTGCAATGATTGAGGGAGGACCTATCCCGGTACGACAGTCTTACTCGAGATGATAGTTTGCTATCTGGTTTACCTTTACCATCATGTACTGCTTTAGGTGACCTGACAGGTCGCTATTACACGTTGATAGAGCCCCTAGGATTCTTGCTTGACTGCCAGCAGTATGAGGGCGATCATATACGTGAGAGCTGGGGTCTACAAGCACATCCTTAAAAGGTCCCTAGTCGTGGGAGTTTCGAGACAGGGCATCGATTCTCCAGAGTAGACTAGTGTATACAGTCGAGACCCCGACGAGGGGCGGTGGCCGGTCTCACAAGCCACTGGTGTCAGTTGGTTCACCTAAGATGTATACAGGTGCTCATTGGGTTATGAGTACACCGGACAGGACTCGCCGGGAACATGCTAGTTGGTCTTATACCTGACGTCAGATAGCAGTTCCCAGGTGACATGTGTACAGGTTAGTTCATCGACCTAGGGATCGTCATTTGTCTCGTGTGAGTTCCCACTGTGCTTTGATTACTACCCTACCACGGCTCAAAGGAGTCGTGCAAACAGGTTTTAGTTGGGTACAGTCCCGAGCCACATGGAGGCAGTGAGCGGATCTTCAGGGGTTCGTCTCTCCCGGTATTGGGGGTGAGGTCGCGCTGTGTCTAGGAAAGCCATTACACAAAGTCCTTGGCCAAGGCAGGAGATTTACTGTTAGGTATTCCAGTAGTATCTCAGGGTGTTCTGGGCTACACTCCGACACGACTTGTACCGCTTTTGGGGGTCTGACTTTTACCAACCCCCTAGGCCCGACATGCGATGCTCATAGACGAACGGACCGGACTGTACGGATATTGTCACTGACAGGCTCAGTAGGGTGTCAGGATGAGCTCGCTCATCGACGTCCCTTTTGGTCAATAGCTGGTGGCCCGTTACGTATTGGCTTATACCTCTGACGTGCTAGTGGTTAAATCCACAGCCATAGTATTGACGAGTCTTTAGAGTCCACCACACTTTCAGTTACTCAGCTTTCGGGCGAAACGCTGTAGAGGCCGTATGGAGATATGGCAGGGTCCGATCAGATACGTGCGGTATTGCACGGGTCAGGATCGGACGGTTTGTACTAGTGGCCGTATGGATATATGGCAGGGTTCGATCTGATACGTGCGGTATTGCACGGATCAGGATCGGACGAACATTACTAGCCGATTTTGGTTTAAGCCGGATCCTAGTATAGTACAGTGTAGATTTTGTCTCATTGCATTTGTATCCGGGAGGAATACAGATGCGGGTGTGTATGCACAGTATCGGGGTTTTCCTGTAATTTATTACGGGACCAGTTTTCTGGAGTTGCCAGTTTGCATTCCGTTCCGGCCGGTTTTCCTTTGTTCTTTCCCGGCCGGACTTTTCCGATGGAGGGGGTTATTTGCAAGTTTGCAAATAACACATTGTGGAGGGGTTTCTTGCAAATGCTTTGATTATGATGGCATCTTTCTTATCCACCATCACTTGCATTAAAGATATGGTATGGGTTTAAAGTAATAAGTATGGTTGATGTTTGGTTATGGTCACCTCTTCTCATCTCCTACCATCACCTCCCTTCATGCTATAAAATTCTTTCCTCCTCCATTCTTACATTAAGATATGGCCGGCCACAATTTTGAGGGAGGGAGAGAGAGAGTTTCATTTTGTGAGCTTGTGGCATTTTATCTTCATCTCAATTTCCTTGCATGAAAAATGAAAGCACCATTTTTCTTAACCTCATTCCTCCATCTACAAAGGCAACAAACCCCATGAGACAAAGTGATTCTATACTACAACCTACAGCAAATCTTGGGCATGTCGACTTGCCAGCTTCATGCCCGAGTTGCCTCGGTATTGAGGTGGGAGCCCATAAAAGATGCAGGCGATGTGGTGCCCTTCCGGCGAGGAGGCGACGACCGGAGTTCCCGCGGGAGATCGGGACGATGACGAGAAGACCGGAGGACTCAGATCACTCGGTATATCTCTAACCCGTCTTGTTGTTAGCTAGACCTAGTTTAATGGCCCGATCCGGGGTTTAGTGCGCGGTGGTGCCGGTTTGCTAAGTTCGCAAAATTAAAGTTTATCACCGTTTCCGCATTTGGCCGTCGGAATGACGGCCGGGGCGCCGCCGTACACTTACAGTATAGCACCGCTTCCCACTCCATAACCAGTTGGGACGAGTTTGTAAAAGCGTTTCTAAAGAAATTTTATCCGAATCATAAAACCGCAAGAATTCGAAATGAAATCAACCAATTCTCTCAGCTTCCTTCTGAACCCTTCTGGAAGTGCTTTGACCGGTACAAAGACCTTCTTGTTCAGTGTCCTCACCACGGTATAGAGAAATGGCAAATTTGCCAAACCTTATACGAGGGCCTGAACCCAGTAACGAAGCAGTTGTTGGAAACCATCTGTCAGGGCCACTTCCTATCCAAATCTGACGAGGAAGCGTGGCAATTCTTTGACGACCTTGCGGAGCAAACGCTACAATGGGAGAGCACCAGACCGACTTCTTCTTCTTTTACCTCCACTTCTACCGGTCAGTCTAGGGTAGGAATTCACCAACTTGACGTCTCTATTGCGATGAAAGCTGAAATGGCTGCAATAACGAGAAAGCTTGAAGCAATAGAGAGCAAATTCTCTTCTCCTGCTCCTACCCCTGTTCTTCCCCTTCGTACCATCTGCGCTTGTTGTTCCGATCCTTCTCACTTGACCGAAGAGTGTCCTTACAATCCACCATCGCAAGGACAGGATCAGGTTAATGCTGCATTTCAGCAAAGACCGAGGAATGATCCATACTCTTCCACCTACAATCCCGGTTGGAGGAACCATCCCAATTTCGCCTGGAATCAGAATCAGAATCAATTCCAAGGCAACAATTTCCAAAGGGCCCCTCCGCCGCAACAACAAGCGCAACAACAAACTCAACAGCAGTTTCAGCAACCCTTCCAACCCCAACCTTTCGAAAATCAGACGAACAACTTTGCACCCAACAATTCTTTTCCACCAAACAATTTTGTTCCGTCAAACAACGATAAGGTTTCCTCGCTCGAACGAAGTCTGGAGGCGTTCGTCAAACAATCGACTCAATCCACCGCAAACATCCAGTCTTCCATTCAGTCCTTAGTGCAACACACTGCCGCTCACGGGCAAAGCATCAAAACCATCGAGGCCCAGATTGCACAACTGAATGCGGCCTTAAGCGAGCGAGAAAAGGGGAAGCTCCCGTCCCAGCCCCTCCCAAATCCCGGTCACCCACAGAATATACATGTTGCTCTTGAACAACAGAATCATAATGTGAGTGCCGTGACCACATTGAGATCGGGAAGGATGCTGCAAAACAACATTGGCACACGGATCAACGATGACACCCCGGCCGCTTCTTCTTCTTCTTCTTCTTCTTCTCCTGCTTCTTCGTCTTCTGAGCCTATTCTCCATTCTTCCCAAGGCTCTCCTTCCTCTTCTTCTGCTCTGAACGGACCCACTTCTCACTCCACAAAAACACCTATTCTGGGATCCGTTCCAACTCCACAATCTCCTCCTCCAACATTAGACTCAACCAATTTTAAAAATGTTCCATTTCCAAACCGGTTGAGGTCTAATAAACAAAATCCTCAGATGGAGAAGATTCTGGAGTTATTTAAGCAGGTTAACATTAACATTCCTCTTTTAGATGCTGTCCAACAAGTCCCATCCTACGCAAAAATCTTAAAGGACTTGTGCACGAAAAAGAGGAAGTCTCAGGTACCCAAGAAAGTTTTCTTGGCTAGTGCTGTGAGTGATGCCCTTACCCAATCTTTACCACAAAAACGGAAGGACCCTGGCTGTCCTACGATTTCTATTACTATTGGGGATAAGAACATCAACCGCGCACTATTAGATCTTGGTGCCAGTGTTAACCTGCTTCCGTACTCAGTATACGAGCAATTAGGCGTCGGAGAGCTGAAACCCACGCACTGCACTCTCCAAATGGCCGACCGATCGATCACCCATCCTATGGGTGAGCTAGAGGATGTGTTAATAAAAGTCGGGGACTTCATATTCCCTGTTGACTTCATTGTATTAGACACACAGCCTGTAGCTAACCCCCGGAATCAAATTCCGGTGATACACGGTCGCCCATTCCTTGCAACCTCAAATGCTGTGATCAATTGTCGCAATGGTTCGATGAACCTCTCTTTTGGAAACATGACGATTGAACTCAACATTTTTAGGTTGGGGAATCAGCCCGCCGAACCTAATGCTCATATACTGGACGTCTGCTCGATCTAGGAGATCACCCCAGAAGAGTGTGAATTCGAGGAGTTTCTGTTTAATCACGATAATCTTGACGCCACTAGTGCGTTCCTCCTCGAACCTGCTGCTGTTTCTGCGCCCAACAATGACTACGAGTGTTTCACGTTCTCCAACGATCTTAGCCGCTCACCACCCGAGTTTGAATCCTTCGAATTTCCGGATGAGTTACCTGAACCATCCGACTCGGTCGCTTACACTCGTTTTGAACCTTTGCTGGAATCTTTTGAGTACGAGACCGTTTCACCAATCTTGCTTTCCATCATTTCACCTCCAACGCTCGAACTCAAGCCTTTGCCGTCTCAGCTTAAGTACGCTTACTTAGGTGAGAACGAGACCCTGCCTGTCATCATCTCGGCTTCTCTAGCTCCTGAGCAAGAGAAAGCCCTTCTCGCGGTCTTGCACAGCAACAGGCAAGCTTTTGGCTGGTCCATGGCGGACATCAAGGGGATTAGTCCCCTGATCGTTGAACATCATATTCATCTGATGGATGAAGCCAAACCAGCCCGGGATCCACAAAGACGTCTCAATCCAGTCATGAAAGAGGCTGTGAAGAAGGAGATCGTAAAATGTCTAGATAGTGGTATCATTTACCCTATCTCTGATAGCCAGTGGGTTAGCCCCATTCATGTTGTCCCCAAAAAGTCGGGCATCACGGTCATAACCAACGAGGCAAACGAGTTAATCCCTACTCGCTCCCAAACTGGGTGGCGAGTATGCATTGATTACAGAAAACTCAACGCCGCAACGCGGAAGGACCACTTTCCGCTACCTTTCATTGACCAGATGCTTGAACGATTGGCCGGACACGAGTACTACTGCTTTCTTGATGGCTACTCCGGCTATAATCAAATTCCCATCGCCGAAAAAGACCAGGACAAGACCACTTTCACTTGTCCTTTCGGCACGTTTGCATATCGTCGCATGCCCTTTAGGTTATGCAATGCGCCTGCTACCTTCCAGCGGTGTATGATGGGAATCTTTTCAGACATGGTGGAAATTTTTTTGGAGATTTTCATGGATGATTTCTCCATCTTCGACGATTCCTTCAACGAGTGTTTGCTGCATCTTGACGCTGTTCTTACCCGATGTAAGGACAAGAATCTCACTTTGAATTGGGAGAAGTGTCACTTCATGGTGCGCGAAGGTATTGTCTTAGGACATATCATCTCGCAAAATGGCATAGAGGTGGACAAAGCAAAGATTGAGGTCATTTCCAATCTACCTCCTCCCCGATGCGTCAGAGATATCCGAGCCTTCCTTGGCCATGCCGATTTCTATAGACGGTTCATCAAGGACTTTAGCAAGATTGCTAGGCCCTTGACTCTTTTACTGGCCAAGGATACGCCATTCGACTTCAACTCGAGCTGTGTGACTGCATTCGAGTCATTGAAACGCTCACTCACTTCTGCTCCCGTTCTTTCTTCACCTGACTGGACGCACCCATTTGAGATTATGTGCGATACATCCGACTTTGCCATTGGTGCTGTCCTTGGACAACACATCAACAAGATGCCGCACGTAATCTATTATGCGAGCCGAACCCTGAACGACGCCCAACTCAATTATACAACAACTGAGAAGGAATTCTTGGCTGTCGTATTTGCTTTAGAAAAGTTCAGGCCCTACCTCATCGGCTCTCCAGTCATTGTCTACACAGACCATTCTGCTCTGTGCCATCTTTTTGCGAAGAAAGATGCAAAATCTCGGTTAATACGTTGGATCCTCTTGCTTCAAGAGTTTGACCTTGTCATTAAGGACAAACGAGGATATGAAAACGTAGTTGCCGACCATCTCTCATGACTTCCTTCTTTGCCTTCGCTTTCAATTCCGATCAACGACGTTTTCCCGGATGAACAGCTCTTGACAGTATCTTGCGAACCCTGGTTCGCAGATATTGTGAACTATTTGGCCACGGGATTACTACCGACTGAATGGTCAAGTCAGGATAGACTTCGCTTCTTATCCCAAGTAAAACACTTTTACTGGGACGAACCCTATTTGTTCAAGTACTGTCCCGACCAGATTATTCGTCGGTGTGTCCCTGACGAGGAATTCAAGAGTGTGCTGTCATTTTTCCACGATTAAGCGTGTGGCGGGCATTTTGGCCCCAGAAAGACAGCTGAGAAGATCTTGCAATGTGGTTTCTACTGGCCACAACTCTTCAAAGACGCTCATGACTATTGCAAGACTTGCTCCCGGTGCCAACACTTGGGCCGGATATCCCGGAGGAACGAGATGCCACTCCAACCGATCTTGGTTGTGGAGATTTTCGATGTTTGGGGGATAGATTTCATGGGGCCGTTTCCCAGCTCTTTTGGGAACTTGTACATCCTTCTCGCTGTTGATTACGTCTCTAAATGGGTCGAGGCTGTGCCCAGCCGGACTAACGACAACAAGGTTGTCGTTAGGTTTCTTAAAGAAAACATTTTCTCCCGTTTTGGGCACCCCCGAGCGATCATTAGCGACAATGGAAGCCATTTCTGCAATAAGACTTTCGAGGCCTTGATGCGGAAATACTCCATTAATCATAAGCTATCCACGCCCTACCACCCCCAAACCTGCGGGCAGGCCGAAGTTTCAAATCAGCAAATCAAGCAGATACTGGAGAAGACGGTTTCTAAGAACCGTAAGGATTGATCGCTGAAACTCACTGATGCCCTTTGGGCATTTCGAACCGCTTATAAGACCGACCTTGGCATGTCTCCCTATCGGCTTGTGTACAGAAAAGCCTGCCACCTACCTGTCGAAATAGAGCATCGCGCATTTTGGGCGATAAAGGAGCTGACTCTGTCTCTCGAGGATGCGGGCAGCCATCGGAAGCTGCAGCTGAACGAACTGAGCGAGCTTATGGATGAGGCTTACGATAACGCGGTTGTCGTTAAGAATCGAACGAAGGTGTTTCACGATAAACACCTTTTGCGCAAAACCTTCGTACCTGGTCAGCAAGTACTGCTTTACGACACCCGACTTCACTTCCATCCAGGAAAGCTCAGATCTCGCTGGAAAGGGCCGTATTTTGTGCGGAATGTGTATCCGCATGGCGCTGTGGATTTGGAAAATCCAAAGGACGGTTCATTCTTCAAAGTAAACGGACACCGACTAAAACCGTACCTTAGCGCCGAACCAACAGAGGAGCTCCTGTTCTTACAGGAGCCGGTTTACCCTGCATAATCTTCCTCTGCCTACCTCCAAACTTCGGTTATCCAGCCAAGAACAGTGGACACTGTTCCAGATAAGTTTGGGGGTATGTATATACCATTTTGTACATTTTTGTGGATATTCTTTTTCTTTTTCTTTTTTTTAAAACCAAAAACAAAAATAAAAAATTGTGTCTCGCTAACCGACAATTTTGACCCTTCAAATGATCTCTTCATGCAGTGACAGTGAGGACACTGTCCAGTTTAAGTTTGGGGGTACGCTCGGTACGCATTTCTAACCTTCACATTCATATGTATATTTTGCATCTGCATATTAAAATCCATAAAATCCATAAAAATCTGAAAATTTTCTAAAAACATAAAAACTTTTTTGTCAAGTTAGCTAGTGGGAGGACTCTGATTCAACATTTCGACGGTTTGGTTTGATAAGATAAGAATAACTAAATCTTATGTTTAGATTTTGAAAACCTGAAAGATAACTCTCCTTTGAAGTTAACTATAGCTGATATACGTCTTTACATCACACTACACGTGTCGTGAGTTTTGGAAATTAGATGACAAGTCTTTTTATGTCTAAAAACTTTTAAATGGATAAATGATTTTCTGAGGATCAAATAGGTTTGTTCTGAAATAAGTAATGTCAAGAATAGTTTATGAAGTGAAGTGAATATGAAGGAATGTTATTGATACCTTAATTGGAACTAAGTCTGAAAAATAACCCATCCGAAACTTGATTGGAATGATTACACACCAAAACCCACTAAACACGTCTTTTATCCAAAAAATAATTGAACTGCCGGTTATGTCTCCGTCGTATTGAATCATCATGATTTTCACGCCAAACCGTCTTTTGTTTTTGGACCTAGGTAACTTGAGTAATTAAGTCCGCTGGGGTGTTTCTACACCTAATGCCCTAAAGCCAACTGGTTTGGGTGCATTGGCCCAAAACTCGCTAAGAAGCCTAGAAAGTCCAGATTAAAACAAAATCAAGCAAGTGTTCTCTCCGAGTTAAAATTCCTAACGGTTCTTTGTGTGAGAATAATCTTGATAAAAGACATGCTTTTATAAAAAAAAATTAGCGGAGATATGAAGGCTTTATTCTATGATAAAGACTATTGCACGTTCACAGAGGTGTGTATGAAATGAAAACAAGAAAAATGTGGAGTGAAAAATAAGACCTAGTTTCCTGTTAGGTAAGATAGAAATTCTGAAGTTGAAAACTTACTGGAAAACGAAACTTGAAAAATTCTTAACTCTTTATAAAACTTATGTGATCCTTTTAAAATTGTTATCTGGACTTTATTGTATGATATAATGACTTTATTCGATCCTTCGGGAACTTAACGACACTATTTGCACTGCACGTAAAGACATATAAAATCTGTAGTTAAATAAGAAGCGAGGTGTGAAAAATAAAGGTTCGATAGTCTAGACTTGGGATCATAGAATTGTTATTTTCTGAAACAAAACTTTAGGGTTTGAATCTTAGTTATTTTACAAAACTAGCTTGACCGGATTTTGTGGGTAGTATCCGCTGAAAACCCTCAGGAGACAACACTCCTCCTACTAAGGACACCTAGAGGTTTAACGGCTTGTTGCACATGCTCAGTGCAATCGCGTTCCCTGCGAAAGTGAGGTTAGGAAATTTTTTGTGAATAAATTGGCTTTGCTCGGGACGAGCAAATGATAAGTTTGGGGGTATTTGTTCATATCAGATTTTTGCATTTTCATACCGCCCAATTTTTATCACATTGCATATCGGTAGATACTCTTGAGCCGTGTTTTCTAGTCAATTGCAGGATACAGGTTCTCGGCTCCAAACGGTGAAATTCATGGAAAAACACGACAAAACCCGGGTTCTTGCCAACCACTGATAAAACATGGTCTCCGCTCTTCATCCGTATGTTGCCAGACACCAGTTTAAGAGACAACATGACAAATCGGTTGTCACCTTCATACACAAAGCACAATGGCAACACCAAGACCAAGAAATCTAAGCGGTGCTCAAGAAAATCATGACAAAAGATCCACCTTTTGATCAACAGAAATTCTGGAAAAATCGTGAAGACAACTTGAGAAAAAACATATACCAGAATGAAGTACACAACAAACCAGGGAAGTACCAAAAAGCCCATGCCCCAACTCTCCTATAGGGCCGCGGAACCGCGGCCAATAGGGGGTCTAGGCCGCGGTTCCGCGGCCGTACTGGCGCCACATGCTGTCATCTTTCAGGGGTATTTTGGTCTTTCTATGTACAGGCAGAATTTTGCCCTAGATTTCCATTTCCCTGCCTATAAATAGCCCAGAACCTTGTGAAGCCAAGGGTGCATAATCTTGTATTTTTCGAGGTTTAGAATATTTGTTTCTTCTTCCTCTTCTCATCTCTTCTCCATTGAAAATCTTGTAGTGAGCTTTTGTGAGTGAAGAATGATGAATAAAGAAGAACTTTTTACTTATCATGCTTGTCTTGTTCTTTAGTTAACTTGTTAATTGTTGTAATTTTCATTTGTTAAGTAGTTGTTGTTATTTATTGTTGTTTCTTTCTTTCTCTTTTCCTTTATCCTTAAAAACAACCATGATGCTTATGGTTGATCCTTGCCGAGGTGAGGTCGCAAATAGCTAGTTGTTATCTTCTAATCTCCTTCTTTCTATCTTCTTCTTTTGTTTTGTTTTCTTTTCATTATGATGTGTGAGTAGTTTCATACTTGTTAGGGTAGGATAAGGGAAGTTTGAGAGAAGGAAATCTCTCTCACTCTTTCCTTGCCCAACATCTTAAATCGACTCCCGTTAATTGAACCACAATCCGCTCCTTACGGCACCCTATCCTACATGATAGCGGTGATTCCGTAGTGAGACCGGTTGTGGTTGAATTAACCGAAGGTTATGGCTAAGAGCCAAGAACGGACGGACAAGCACCAAAAGGAAGAACTTAAGCGTTGGAAAGCCTAGCTTATACTCGCAAGTTCCTTCCTAGTCGTGCTAATACCCGTTGTTGCCGATTACCATAACACCGATATTAAGAGTGGCAATGAAAGAAGTGAGGGACTCCTAACTCAAACTAACCTAATCCTAACCCTAACAAGCTCTCTTTACATATCATTTTAACACTTAGATAATCACAAACAAATCTGGAAAACCGGACTTAACTCGTTAAAGCACATAGAAAAAGATTCCCATCTCCCTGCGGACGACCCGTACTCAACCGGCTAGCTACAAGCGAAACCGTCTTGATTGCGGTAATTAACTAAAACTTGAACACGCAGAATCTCTACCAATCACCTCTCCACCTCATTTCCAAAAGCAAATGATTTTCTAAAAAGAAAATCATCTAAATGAAGTGTCCAATCTTCTAGAAGCTATTCCGTATAAATACGGAATACAACCTGGTATACGTACCGAAATACATATATGCGTATTCGTATAAAAATACGAATAGCCAAGAGAGAGAATGAATAGTGAACAATAATACTAGAATACATATATATATATAAATATATATAAATTATTAAATCAAAACCTGATTTAATAATCCGTCTTAAAACTAAGCCACCAGTATTATCGACCATCCGATTAAAGTCTGTATAGTCTGTACACATATTTAATCGGACACCTGTATATACTAACATACATCATCTACACCATATCGCCTGAACTGTGAAAACCCTCTGTGTGGGACTCTAAAGACTCGTCAATACGCTGGCAGTGGGTTTAACTACAAGCACGTCAGCGGCACTAGCTGTACGTAACGGCTACCCAGGTATTGAGCGAAAGGAAGGCCGACGAGCAAACTCATCCAAAGCACTACTGAGCTTGTCCGTGACAATTTCCATACAGTCCGGTCTGTTCGTCTAAGAGTATCACATATCGAGTGTAGGGGGATGGATAAAGTCAGACCCCTAATAACGCGACATATCGTGTCGGTATGAAACCCATCACCACCTGAGAAACTACCGATTCTAGATCAGTAATTCTCGACTACCTTGGTCAAGGATTTCTGGTGATGGCCACTCGTGCACTGCGCGACATCAACTCCTAATACCGGGAGAGACGAATCCCCGACGATCTGCTCACTACCTCTGTTAGTTATATGTATGCCCTAGAAGCCAATATTATACATATGATGTATATTATAGTGGATGCTTGGACATATATAGAGAGGTCTTTCTTGCTCGACATGATAATATGCTATCTGGTTACCTTTATCTTAATATGTAGACTGGTATTTAAACTGTCTGTCTCTTACATGTTGATAAAGCCCTTAGGATATGTACTTGACTACCAGGACTATGTGTTGGGTTACGGCAGCGCCCAGGCCATCAAAACATGGCCAAATGCGGAACAAAAATTTTATAAACCGGCGCTACCATGACCCGATGCCCGGATCTACCATTAACCCTAGACTAGCTAAATGTAAAAAGGAGTTAGATGGTTATACCGAATGATCCATGTTCTTCGGTCTTCAACCTCTTCCCAAGCTCCTCGCGGCTGCCCCGAACAAGCTCGCTCTCCGGTCTCCCTCGTCGAAGACGATCCATCTCGGGAATTCTTAATACGGGCACCCACCTCAAACCGAAGCAACTCGGACATGAAATTTGCTAGCCGATATGTCCAAGGTTGAAGTAGAGAGAGTGTAGGATACTTTGCCTCAAGGCACCCAAGTATTTGGGTGGAGATAAATTGAAGTTGCCATGGATGTAGAATGTGAGCACATGAAGAAAACTTATGAAGCAAATGAAATGGGGTTGGCCAGAATAGAGAACGGTGCTATGTGGAATTGTGCTCGGCCAAAAGAAAACCTCTCTGTTGTTATGTGTGTAGTGGTGAGGAATTGTAGTGATAAAAAGGCAACACAATAAATTAATCCATCACAAAAATCTCAGCCACACCATCACCAAAATCAACCCAAATGAATTAAACCTTCTCCAATAAATTCTCAGCACTCACCCACTCCTCACCAAATACCCATGCTTCATAAATGAAGCATGGCCACGTAATTAGCCCATCACTGCTACTTGCCAGCACACCATGACACACACACATGAATTTCGAAATTTTGGAAGCCTATGAAAATTAGCCGAAACAAGAAATATCCAACACAAGGAATTTGGCCAAAAACCAAAAAGAAGAAATGGCAACTTCAAAAGTAATCTTGTAACGAATTAAAAGATTACCCCTCAACTGTATATACATACCCGCATCTGTATTCCAACTGAATACGAATGCAACGAGATAAAAATATCCCTACAATATAATACTAGGATCCGGCTTAAACTAAAGCCCACTAGTATTATCCGTCCGAATCATGATACGTGCACAAGTGCACGTGTATGTTCGAACCCTGCCATAAATCCATACGGCCTCTACAACGTTTCGCCCGAACTAGGGAAACCCTCTGGTGTGGGAGTCTAAAGACTCGTCAATACGCTGGCAGTGGGTTTAACCACAAGTACGTCAGTGGCACTAGCTGTACGTAACGGCTACCTAGGTATTGAGCGAAAGGAAGGCCGACGAGCGAACTCATCCAGAAACCTTGCTGAGCGTGACAGTGACAATATCCGTACAATCCGTTCCGTTCGTCTATGAATATCGCATATCGAGTCTAGGGGGTAGACAAAGTCAGACCCCTAACAACGCGATAATTTGTGTCGGTATGAAAACCCATCACCACCTGAGAAACTATCGATCCTGGATCGGTAATTCTCGTATACCCCGGCCGAGGATTTCTGGTGATGGCCACCCGTGCACTGCGCGACATCAACCCTCAATACCGGGAGAGACGAATCCCTGACGATCCGCTCACTGCCTCCATGTGGCTCGGGACTGTACCCAACTAAAACCTGTTTGCACGACTCTTTTGAGCCGTGGTAGGGTAGTAATCAAAGCACAATAGAAACTCACACGAGATAAATGACGATCTCAGGTCGGCAAACTTACCTGTACATATGTCACCAGGGAACTGCTACCTGGCAATAGATATAATACCAACTAGCATGTTCCGGGCGAGTCCGTCCAGTGTACTCATAACCCAACGAGCACCTGTATACTATCTTAGGTGAACAACTGACACCAATGGCTTGTGAGACCGGCCACCGCCCCTCGTCAGGGTCTAGATAAGTATACACCATTCTACACTAGAGTATCGATGCCCAGTCTCGATACTCCCACAACTAAGGACATTTAAGGATGTGCTTATAAACCCCCAGCTCACACGTATATGATTGCCATCATAATGCTGGTGGTCAAGCAAGAATCCTATGGGCTCTATCACCACATATATGATGATAAAGATAAACCAGATATCATACTATCATCTCGAGCAAGACTGTTCTATCGGTATAGGTCCTCGCTCAATCATCATAGTCACTTGCCTGCGACTATGATAATTGTCTTGAGGGCACTATAGCCAACAATCTTCCACTTGAACTTAAGTCCGATTATTGCGGTGTCGCATACTCACAGTCCGTGTGTTACCGAACACCCAACTTCTCTACTAAGCAGTTTCGCAAAGCTCGTTTGAGAAACTATTTCTTTCGAGAAATAGCCTTAGTGAGTGGATCCGCTCCAGTGTTTCTTTCTGTATCTCTTTATATCTCAACTTCGCGGAGAAAGCTATCTCCTGAAATGAGCAATACCTGTCTTAGAATATGTCTGGATATCTGATGGGGCCCAGTTCACAAGTGAACTCCAAATCTAGCAAGTTTCTTAGACTGTATCGTCCACCGAACTTAATCAGTATACTGCGCCATGCCTTCCTCAGTATCTGCTTGGACCACCTGTCCAACATACTGTCCCTCAGAAGAGGGAAAAACTATAATTCAGATAGCTACTCTGTCATCCAGGTCATCTTGGAAGCCTGAAGTGATAACCGTCTCCTGAAGGAGGCTGCCTTTACCATATCTTTAGAACATCTACTTATGTTCAAAACTGCTTCCCAGCGTTTCTCCGGGATTGGACTAATATATGTTTATTGAAGCTAGTGCAAAAACAACATCTGGTGTGGTACTTGATATTTCATGATTAACTCAATTGCCTAAGCAAGTGATATGCTAATCATGCAGAACCTTCTCCCTTTTAGTCTTTAAGACACCCTTAGAGAGAGTGACTCCATCACCTGCAGGTATACCACCATGCCAAGAGTCGTCCATTCTAAAATACTTTAGAATAGTGCCAAGTACCAAAATTGGGACACTTCCAAATCTAGATCTAAAACTATAAATCTAGTAACCAGAAAATCTGATATTATATCCATGTCCTAAGTGGAGAAACATCTGTGTGACAACCACAGTATAACCGATCGTAGTATAGGAATTTCACTTCCTATAAAGTGCATGTCATCCCAAATACCTGGACATCACACCCTACTACCATCTTACCAGATCCATCTCCTATTCTGATGAAGTCAATGTTAGTTATATGTATGCCCTAGAGGCCATTACTGTACATTGGATGTATATTGTAGTGGATGCTGGGACATATATAGGTAGGACTTTCTTGCTCGACATGATAGTACGCTATCTGGTTGCTCTTTATCTTAACATGTATACTTTCTGTCTCTCTGATTACATGTTGATAAAGCCCTTAGGATGTGTACTCGACTTCCAGGACTATGATGCAGATCATACTAGTGGGGCCTGGGTAGCCAATGAGTACATCCTTCATTGTTCATAGTCGTAGGAATGTCGAGACGGGGCATCGATATTCCAGAGTAGACTAGCGCATATCTTCTCGACCCATACGATGGGCGATGGATGATCCCATATCCATTGGTGTTTGACATCGAAGATGGTATGCGGGTGCTCAGTGGAGACTGGGTACACTGAACGGACTCGCCGAGAACTCCCAGATGGTATTATACCTCACGTCAGATGGCAGTTCTCTGGTGACACTGGTACAGCTTAGTCTGTTGACCCGAGATCGTCATAGAGTCTTGTGTGTCTCCCACTGTGCTTTGATTTCCACCCTACCACGGCTCTACTGAGTCGTGCAAACAGGTGGTTTTTGAGTACAGTCCCGATTCATATGGAGGCAATGAGCGATAGGAGGGGATTCGTCTCTCCCGGTATTGGGGGTTGATGTTGCGCAATGCACGACTGGCCATAACAGGAAATCCCTGGCCAGGGTTGCAGTGATATACTGGTAAGAGTTATCAGTAGTTTCACGAATGTTATGGACCTCAAGTCAGCATGACTTATCGAGCTATTGGGGTCTGACGTTTACCACCCCTAGGCGAGATATGCGACATATCAGACGAACAGACCGGACTGTACGGTAAGTGTTACTGGTTAGATTCAAAGGAGTGTGAGCGGGCTTGCTCGTCGATCTTCTGATCGCTCAATACCCGGGTGGCCGTTACGTTTTGCAGACCGCTTGCGGCTTGTGGGTGTTTGATATGATCATCATCTGCTGCCGGCGTATTGACGAGTCTTTAGAGTCCTACACAGAGGTTTCCTGGCTCAAGCGAAACGAAATAGGAGCGCATATGAGATATGTGCGGGACCGAGAATAATGCGTGTATGTGATACCGTATTCCATTCTCGCGACGAATGTATCGATTGGTTATATGCGATATAACCTGGTTATCGAATCAAGGATTGATTCGAGAAGCCGATACATTTGATACTAGCCGGTTATATGCGACATGACCGGATCATTGAATCAAGTGTTGATTTAATGATTTATTGTATAACTATATATTTGATATATTACTTTGCATTAACTAGTATTGGTTCACTTTAAATGGATTTTCTCACTTGAATTGTGCAAATTGTATATGTGATATACTTTTGTGCACATGATTGTATCATGTTTGATGATACATGCTTATTTGGTTAAGTGTAAAGAATTAAACTATGGTTAAGTTAATGATTAGGGTTTTGTTTACTTAATTACTTATTCATTTATCTTATTTATTTATATCCATTTTGGAAAATGAAAAAGATAAATGAATGGTTACTTGTTTTTTTTTTAGTTGAAGATTCTTGAAGTTTTGACTTAGTCTCCATTCTTGTCTTATACTTAACCCTAACCATTTAAACTAACCCTAATTCATTCTCTACACTTAACTAAGGTTAGATTATGATAAGTATGATATTTCTTTTCAATTCTAAAATAACTTATCATATCTTTTTCATCTTCTTCTTCATGAGCAAGAAGAAGAAAAATCTTTCTACACCAATGGCAACTTGAGAAATCAAGTGAGAAATCCAATTCTAAAGTCTACCCACTTCCTATTTCTTCATCCTCTACCTCTTGCCAAGTTGTATAGGGTGTTTACTTCATAAGTTTTCAAAGCTTGGTGAAGTTGGAGCTTGTTCTTGTGATGCCTCGACGTAGATCATCTTCGGCATCGAACCGACGATCAAGCCCGCCCATTCTTCGATGATGCCAATGCTAGAGTCAAGGGTTCGATTTGGACAGCGGAAGGGGATCATCGCGGAGCTTAGGAAGTGGTGGACCGGATCTACAAAGGTTGTAGTCACTTTCCCTTAGCATTTAATTCGATTACATGCTTGCTTCGCCTATTTATCTAGTTAACAATCCATATTTGGGTTTATAGGCACTTGTAAAATTTGATTTGTGCATGTTTGATCACTTGTGAGACTCCATTAGAGTGCCTAGGAACCCTACAGTGGTATCAGAGCCTAGCTAGAGCCTTAGGCGAAGTCCCGACGGAATCAGAAGTCCGATCGACCCAAAACCCGACTTGAAAAATGCTCTCTTGACTTTTTTGAAAAACGAGGTTTTTGGTAGATTAAAAATATTCAGAAAAATCAGCAGGAAGATATAAGGGTTACTGGAAAATTCGAGGGTCTGATTCCATAAAGGTGCCGCGGATCCGCGGCATGAGCATGCTCATGCGGCTGATCCACGGCCATTTTGTCGTTTTGTGCATCCAATTTTGCACAGTAGTTCTTAGTTGTCTGTGCTGGTTTTCCTGGGGATTTTTAATATTTTTTCCAGAGTTGTATTTTCTGAGTTGTATTGGGGACTCGGTGTATTCGATCGGACTGTCTAATTTTGTCGGTGTGCTTTTCCGGGTATTTTTTAGAATATGTTAAAAAGTTCGATCGGATATAAATACCCATTTTTTCCCCTGCCGGGAAATTTCCAATTGTTGGATTTTTCCGTAATTTAACGACGTTCTAAGTAGTGCAAGTAACGCGATGGACCCTCTAGAAGACAACAAACCTTAACTCGATTATGTGACCGTCTTGAACTGCCCTTTGAACCTTCGGGTTTGGGGCAGTACGGCGTGCCACATGTGAGGCATTGGCTTGACCCTTCTACGGCTGGACCGTTGGTACTGAGGCACGAACTGAATGTTGTTAGACTTATTTCATGTGTTGAGCTGTATCGGGAAAACTTGGGTGTTCGATTGTTCGATCGGAAAGTTTAACATTTTCTATTTATCCGGAATGTGATACAATACTTGGAATTCGCAAATAGTTATGAGATAACTGAATGAATATTATAAACATAGCAGTTTAGTCTCACTTGATCGGTTGCCACGGAGTTTTGATGTGATCAAAAGTCCGTCGCAATCATGTAGCGTACGCGGATACTCGCCGGGTAAACTTAATAGACAGCCTCACTCCATAGCCCCGACCAAGTGACTGTAGGAGAACCCCGTCGCCGAAAGCATCCGGTCGGGTGCTCCCGGTAGCGGTGTTCCGCCTTGGTGCACTTCGTCGACGGCGTCGGGGGTGCGGCCGCCTACTAAAGTTTGCGACGAGCATTCGATCAAAATGTCGGGAATCCTGTTGAATTGCCCGACTTGATATTGAAAAGTGTTTTCGATAATGAGACTAAAATGCGGGGTTTATAATTGTTAGGCATGCGATGTCTAAAGAATTCATTTGATCAGGCATGCGATGTCTGAGGTGGTTGCGGATTCCAACTGTTGTAGTTTTACACTTTCTTTTCTGTGACCGTAAGTGTAATATGTGATATCGCCGGTTTCGTTGCTATATGTCAACGACAATTGGGATGCGCATATTTACTTGCGTTGATGACATGTGATGTTATGTGTTGCTAGATATGTTATATTGGATCGTCGTGTTTGAATAGCCGGGGTTTTTTATGTGAGATGAGTGTTTTTCATTTTCATTCATGTAAAAACTTGTATGTAATATTCTTTTATTGGGGCACTTCCAGGTTGCGGAAGTTGTCACCGTTGATGTATATTATTTACTTTTCTGCACTAGGATAAACCCAAGGAGGAGGGCACAAGTAACCGGGTTCTGGGGTCCAGTGGGAGACCAACTCGAGGAGTCGAGTCCGGGTCTCCTAACCCTAGAATTGGTAGGGTTGCTTGCCGCTCTCGTAGGGGTCTAGGGGTGTGGGATAGGCTATTCATCACGACCGTGGAATCCGTGTTTTATACTGGCTCGTATTGAAAACACGGACGTCCTAGTATATCCAATATTTCATATGTTTCTTCTGCTGTGATTTATCTGTGATGTGATCATGTGATGTTCTGTGACAGATATTATATATAGTATATATGATATATTATATAAACGTTGCATATGTTTTACACCCGCGCTAGCCCTGCACCGCTCTGCCGTTAGTTACCTAACCTAACGGTGCAGACAGGACATCGAGGCGAATGCGGATGGCATAAGCGTACGTTATATTTATCTGTGATGGTTAGGTGGACTTAAATGATGGGATATTCATTAATGAGATTAATGAAAGAAAATAAACCTAATTGATGTTGTGGAATCGAATTTCAAAATAAAACAGGTAGCTACAGTTCTTGCTTTGCATCGCGGTGTTCATTATAGAACATCCTGCACCTTATTCGATGAGGAAAGGACCGAGATCCCTTCACCGGGAGTGACTCCTTTAGCAATAACTGGCAGATGCTACACACTCGGTTTGTCTTTGATTGCTTCTATAGTTTTCGCTTTGCACAGTGATATATATGATATATCCCGCACCTCATTCGACGAGGAAAGGGCCGACGATCCCTTCACCGGGAGTGACCCCTTTAGCA
Organism: Agapanthus africanus; assembly: GCA_030015575.1. Lineage (NCBI taxonomy): Eukaryota > Viridiplantae > Streptophyta > Magnoliopsida > Asparagales > Amaryllidaceae > Agapanthus > Agapanthus africanus. The sequence continues at coordinate 413,050,895 of JASDDO010000001.1, forward strand.
AAACTAGAAAAGCTTCAAAAACATTCCATTTAAAAACCATTTGATTCCGCAACGAGATCAAGTTCTAAGCGTTAAAGGTTTTCACAAAAACCATTCGCAACCCTCCGTCATTTTAGGAAGTAGAGTACTTAGTATTCGTGCTGTGTTTGTTGACCATAGTCAAGGCACAGTGTACGGTAGCTAAGTGATGTCTTCCTACACAGCATATGATGCGATTAGTTAGGACAGTCATGTGGCTTTGTTGACCTTAGCCAAGGGTCATGTGGGTGGGTCTAATTAATCACGAAATGACGGGTAGAACTTGACTAGTACCTATGATTTGTTGACCTTAGCCAAGGTCATAGGTGCTAGGGGTAAAAACCATTATCGGGAGTTTCAAGTGTTGAAATTTGCAATGAGATTGCATACCTTCTATGTGATAGTTGGATCCCGATACCCACTGCGAGTAATTGTTACTCCTGGGAGAGTTTTGCACTTTGCAATTAGCCGATCAAGTAGGTGTCTAGAAAGGTGTCAACGGGGTTACGCCTCTGGGAAAACGAGGTTTACAGTAATTGGGTCCGTGCGAAAGCACGGGAAACCTCCCTCAAAGTACCGACACTGGCCTGGCTGAAAGATTGGCGAACTTGTAGAGTGTAATTAATCCCGGCTAGTCTTTCCTTTTAGGGTTTGAAGGAAGATTTGATAAAAACAGTGGGAGCCATCCTGATTAGATAAAATATATAACCAATCTGATCTTGCAAGAGCGCACGCAGAGTGTTTTCTTCTCTCTCTCTCCTAGTAGCGACCATATCACGCCTTAATCAAGATAATAAAATGGATGTATTGACCGAACCCGCTTGTTATACTGAGCTGGGGAACGTTGGTCCCGCTCCAACTTATAATTGTTATAAGACAGAGCAGGAAATAGGGGAATACCAGAATTCCTATGCCGCCCAAACGAAGAAAGTGCATATGATGCATCTCCTTCGGGTGTGTTCATTACAAAGAACTGTTTCTCAGTATCCTCTGCATCCTGGGTATATGATACCGGATCAGGATCCCAGATATGTAATCTGTTACATAGGGCTACAAAAAGGTAAAAAAAAAAAACTGAGAACGGGTGATAAGTTTCATGAGGCAGAAAACGGGGCAAGTGTTGCAGCCAAGTCTGTTGGTCACTGTCACCCTGTATTACGAATACATTGATTCTGAACAAATGCTATTAGATACCGAACCTGATATACAAAATCATATCAATCTCTTTATTAGTAAAGAAAGGATATAATTTTGTATCGATGGATAATGTTTTGAACATTTCCTATATCAAAAGTTGATCGGTTCAGGCACGTTATCTAAAAGCATTGACGTTCTAAATCAAACTACAGTTCCTAGTATACAGAACACACGCAAGAGGAAAAGTTCAGAAATGAACGAATCATTCTTGAGGCATTGTAGACTAGGTCATATCAATGCGACCCGACTGGCTGAAGTTACATTTTAGATGCATATTTAAATCAGTTTGAATTTACATCTTGTGAAACTTGCCAGTCATGTCACAAAGATAAGATGACCATAGCTCTGTTTATTGGAAACAGAGGAAGAGTTAGTAAACTCTTGGGACTGATACATAATGATGTATATAAGGTCTCCTGTCTACACATGTCAGGACTGGTTCTTTATACTTCATTATATTCTCTGATAATCTCTCAAGATTCAGTCATATGTTCCTGTTGAAACATAAGTCCGAACCTTTTGAGGTATTCACAGAATATAAGTTAGAAGTAGAGAACCAATAACCGGGTATAAGTATTATGTCCTTTGATGAGATCAAGGAGGAGAATACTTGTGCATGGAATTCCTGGATTATTCTAAAGGAGAATGAGATTCTCTCTCAGCATTACTCCTCCAAATAACCATAGCACATTGGTGTATCGGGGCGGAGCAATCACACCCTATATGATAAGGTGTGCTCTATGATGAGTACTACTGAGTTACCTGTTTCCTTTTTGGGAGTTATGCGCTTGAGAAGCTGCATACCTATTGAATAGGGTTCTAATCAAATTACTGCCTACCATTCCATATGAGATATGGTATGGGAAGATCCTATCTCTTAAGTAAGTTAAGATTTGGGATTGTCCGTCCTATATCAAAAGCAAAATCCGGACAAGATCGAGGCAAGATCAGTTCTGTAGAACTGGAAAGGTTCCAGCTGTACAAAACTGCTAATGATTTGACAGAACCAAAGGATTCAATAGTTTCCGACGAACCTCAGCCTCTCCGCCGATCTAGTAGGGTTCCTCACCCACCTGAGAGATACCTCGGTTTCTCGATGACAGTGGGAGCGAGGATTGCATAATGAGATGATGACCCAACTAGTTTCGAGCAGGCCATCGAGAGTAGGGACTCTGTAAGAATGGCTGGATGCTTAGCGATCTGAGATGGAATCCATATACACCAGCAAAGTATGGACTTTAGCTGCTATATCTGAAGGGTTAAATCCCCATCAGGAGCAAGTATATCTTGAGAAGATTACTTGGTGTAGATGGAAAAGTTGAGACTTTCAAAGCTAGATTTGTTAAAGGTTTTCGTCATCGACCAGGCATGGATAATGATGAAACCTTTTTCCAGTAGCTATGCTTAAGTCTATCTAGATCCTACTTACCACGGCTACATACCATGACTACGATATCTGGCGGTTGGGTGCCATGACTGCTTTTCTAAATACTGATTTAGAAGAGAACGTCTATAAGAACACAGCCAGAGGTCTTCGTAAAACAGTGGGAGCAGCGGAAACGTGTGCAAGTTGCTTTACATAATGAAGCAGGCATCGCGGAGTTGGAGCGTCTGTTTTGATGTGATAGTCAAAGTGTTTGACTTCATCAAAATGGTAGACGAACCTTGTATATACAAAAGGGTAGTAGAGAGTAAGGTGATCATCTTCGTATTGTACGTAGACAACATACTCTTGATAGGAAAAGAGTTTCCTATAATACGATCGGTCAATCTCCTATTATCACAATGATTTTCCATATAGGATCAAAATGATACCTACTAAATCCTAAGCTTTGGATCTATGAGATAGATCTAATTGGATGTTAGGATACTCACTAGTTGTAGTGAAATGGTATCAATCGATTCTGGGGAGAATCACTGGAAGAGTTCCAGGGTGATAAAGACGACTGAATGTCAGTCACAGGCATTGTCTTTACCCTCAGTAAAGGGACGGTATGTTGGAAGAGTTCAAAACTAGATACCGTGGCAAACTAGACGATAAAGGCTGGTAACATCGCTATTAAAATACTGCCAAAGAGGTAGTTTGGGTGTATATTGGTTCATAAGATGAACTAGGTTCCTACCATTGTGTGACAATGGAACTGTGGCTTTGGCCCTGGAACCCTGGTCCCATCTGTGACCCAGACATATTCTGAGGCAGCATCACCTGATCATGGAGATAGTTGATCTCCAGGGTGATCGAGGTTGGGAGAGTAGACTCAGAGGACAACACGGCGGATCCACTCACGAAGGCCTTTTCCCAAAGAGAGACTTTATGGAATGGTTGAGTATTAGATACTACAACCACTGCTACAGATGGCCCTAGTGCAAGTGGGAGATTGTTAGTTCTATGTATGCCCTAGAGGCCATTACTGTACATTGGATGTATATTGTAGTGGATGCTGGGACATATATAGGTAGGACTTTCTTGCTCGACATGATAGTACGCTATCTGGTTGCTCTTTATCTTAACATGTATACTTTCTGTCTCTCTGATTACATGTTGATAAAGCCCTTAGGATGTGTACTCGACTTTCAGGACTATGATGCAGATCATACTAGTGGGGCCTGGGTAGCCAATGAGTAGATCCTTCATTGTTCCTAGTCGTGGGAATGTCGAGACGGGGCATCGATATTCCAGAGTAGACTAGCGCATATCTTCTCGACTCATGCGATGGGCGATGGATGATCCCATATCCATTGGTGTTTGACATCGAAGATGGTATGCGGGTGCTCAGTGGAGACTGGGTACACTGAACGGACTCGCCGAGAACTCCCAGATGGTATTATACCTCACGTCAGATGGCAGTTCTCTGGTGACACTGGTACAGCTTAGTCTGTTGACCCGAGATCGTCATAGAGTCTTGTGTGTCTCCCACTGTGCTTTGATTTCCACCCTACCACGGCTCTACTGAGTCGTGCAAACAGGTGGTTTTTGGGTACAGTCCCGATTCACATGGAGGCAATGAGCGATAGGAGGGGATTCGTCTCTTCCGGTATTGGGGGTTGATGTTGCGCAATGCACGACTGGCCATAACAGGAAATCCCTGGCCAGGGTTGCAGTGATATACTGGTAAGAGTTATCAGTAGTTTCACGAATGTTATGGACCTCAAGTCAGCATGACTTATCGAGCTATTGGGGTCTGACGTTTACCACCCCTAGGCGAGATATGCGACATATCAGACGAACAGACCGGACTGTACGGTAAGTGTTACTGGTTAGATTCACAGGAGTGTGAGCGGGCTTGCTCGTCGATCTTCTGATCGCTCAATACCCGGGTGGCCGTTACGTTTGGCAGACCGCTTGCGGCTTGTGGGTGTTTGATATGATCATCATCTGCTGCCGGAGTATTGACGAGTCTTTAGAGTCCTACACAGAGGTTTCCTGGCTCAAGCGAAACGAAATAGGAGCGCATATGAGATATGTGCGGGACCGAGAATAATGCGTGTATGTGATACCGTATTCTATTCTCGCGACGAATGTATCGATTGGTTATATGCGATATAACCTGGTTATCGAATCAAGGATTGATTCGAGAAGCCGATACATTTGATACTAGCCAGTTATATGCGACATGACCGGATCATTGAATCAAGTGTTGATTTAATGATTTATTGTATAACTATATATTTGATATATTACTTTGCATTAACTAGTATTGGTTCACTTTAAATGGATTTTCTCACTTGAATTGTGCAAATTGTATATGTGATATACTTTTGTGCACATGATTGTATCATGTTTGATGATACATGCTTATTTGGTTAATTGTAAAGAATTAAACTATGGTTAAGTTAATGATTAGGGTTTTGTTTACTTAATTACTTATTCATTTATCTTATTTATTTATATCCATTTTGGAAAATGAAAAAGATAAATGAATGGTTACTTGTTTTGTTTTTAGTTGAAGATTCTTGAAGTTTTGACTTAGTCTCCATTCTTGTCTTATACTTAACCCTAACCATTTAAACTAACCCTAATTCATTCTCTACACTTAACTAAGGTTAGATTATGATAAGTATGATATTTCTTTTCAATTCTAAAATAACTTATCATATCTTTTTCATCTTCTTCTTCATGAGCAAGAAGAAGAAAAAGCTTTCTACACCAATGGCAACTTGAGAAATCAAGTGAGAAATCCAATTCTAAAGTCTACCCACTTCCTATTTGTTCATCCTCTACCTCTTGCCAAGTTGTATAGGGTGTTTACTTCACAAGTTTTCAAAGCTTGGTGAAGTTGGAGCTTGTTCTTGTGATGCCTCGACGTAGATCATCTTCGGCATCGAACCGACGATCAAGCCCGCCCATTCTTCGATGATGCCAATGCTAGAGTCAAGGGTTCGATTTGGACAGCGGAGGGAGATCATCGCGGAGCTTAGGAAGTGGTGGACCGGATCTACAAAGGTTGTAGTCACTTTCCCTTAGCATTTAATTCGATTACATGCTTGCTTCGCCTATTTATCTAGTTAACGATCCATATTAGGGTTTATAGGCACTTGTAAAATTTGATTTGTGCATGTTTGATCACTTGTGAGACTCCATTAGAGTGCCTAGGAACCCTGCAGTCAAAGCCTATGACTGTCACATAAAAAATAGAAGATCTATTTCCTCTATGTTGGAGATAGTGCCCTCAAAGTCAATTATTGGATCGCAGGTACGTGATTGCAATGATTGAGGCAGGACCTATACCGATATGACTGTCTTGCTCGAGATGATAGTATTCTATCTGGTTTATCTTTATCATCGTATACATGCTTTAGTTCACTATTGCATGATGATAGAGCCCATATGATTCTTGCTTGACTACCAGCAGTATGATGGCGATCATATACGTAGGAGCTGGGGTCTGTAAGCACATTCTTAAAGTGTCCCTAGTCGTGGGAGTTTCGAGACAGGGCATCGATACTCTAGAGTAGACTAGTGTATACAGTCGAGACCCCGACGAGGGGCGATGGCCGGTCTCACAAGCCATTGGTGTTAGTTGGTTCACCTAAGATGTATACAGGTGCTCATTAGGTTATGAGTACACCGGACAGGACTCGCCGGGAATCTGCTAGTTGGTATTATACATATCGTCAGATAGCAATTCTCTGGTGACATGTGTACAGGTTAGTTCATCGACCTGAGATCGTCATTTGTCTCGTGTGAATTCCCACTGTGCTTAGATTACTACCCTACCACGCTCAAAGAAGTTGTGCAAACAGGTTTTAGTTGGGTACAGTCCCGAGCCACATTGGAGGCAAGTGAGCGGATTGTCGGGGATTCGTCTCTCCCGGTATTGGGGGTTGATGTCGCGCAGTGCACGGGTGGCCATCACTAGGAATCCTCGGCCGAGGTAGTGGAGAATTACTGATTTGGATCAGTAGTTTCTCAGGTGGTGATGGGCTTCATGCCGACACGATTTATCACGTTATTAGGGGTCTGACTTTATCCACCCCCCTAGACTCGATATGCGATACTCTTTAGACGAATGGACCGGACTGTTTATACATTGTCACTGTCTGGCTCAGTAGGGTTTATAGATGAGTTCGCTCGTTAGCTTCCCTTCCAATCAATACATAGGCAAACCGTTACGTACAGCTTGTACCTCTGACGTGCTAGGGGTTATACCCAGTGCCAGTGTGTTGATGAGTCATTAGAGTCCCCCACAGACACTTTCCTAAGTTCGGGAGAAACGTTGTAGAGGCCGTATGGTGATATGGCAAGGTTTGGAAAAAACACGTGCGTTTTCGCACGTGTCGTTTTTCGGGCAGATAATACTGGTAGGCTTTGGTTTAAGCCGGAACCCAGTATTATACTGTGTAGATATAATATCTTTGTTTCAGTTGTATTTATATTCGGTCGTAATATAAATGCGGGTATGTTTATACTGATACGGGGTTATCCTGAAATTCGTTTCAGGATCGCTTTTGGAAGTTGCCAGTTTCCAGTTTTCTATCAGCCGTATTTTTACATTCGGTTAAATGCGGATTTATCTTTTCTTGGGATTTGTGTGGATACTTCTAGAAGAGGTGACTAGGATGGTGACTAGGATAGTAAGGTGGCTTTGTTCATTAATGGTGCATTAATGAGTTGATGACTATGGTTAATGAATCATCACTTTCATTAATGTGTTCACACTAGGTGTCATTAGTGAGTCATGATAAGCTTCATTGTTAGAGTCACCCTCCCTCTCCTACACTCACCTCCCCCCTCTATTTAGTGGCCGGCCACCTCCTTGAGAGGATGGCATGGTTGCTAGAAAAAGATTGGTATTGTTTTGGACTCATGGAAATTAGATAAGCCTCATTTCTCATTTCACCCGATTCAAAAAGGCAACTTCATTAACCGTTCGTCCATAGCCTTGGACGTAACGAGACAAAGTTTTCTACTTATTCTCTACTTCATCTTGGTCGTCTCTTTTAGCAAACTTGACGATCGAGTTGCCTCGGTTCAGAGGCGGGAGCCCGTTTAAAGATCCGTCGACGTGGTGCCACCTGGACGACAAGACTGGAGATCGAGGAGATCGGAGCAGCCGCAACAAAGCGTGGGATGATGGTTGAAGACCGAAGGACTCGGATCATTCGGTATAACGTTTCTACCCATTTGTAATTTGTTAGTTTAGCTTTAATGGCAGATCCGGGTTACGGTACGCGATAGCGCCAGTTGTAAAAAGTTTTTGTTCCGCATTTGGCGTCTGTTTAGATGGCCGGGGCGCTACCGTGGACTTATACTCTATACCTGCTTTAGCCTACGAATAGACATAAGCTACTTACCCTCTATGCTTCCGCTGCTCCCACTGACTTCAATAACCCTCTGGCAGAGTCATATACATGTGCACTTCCAAAGCTAGTTTAGAACGACGCTATACCCATCCTTCTGCCGGGTCTTATAGTCTGGAACAACAACAATGGCAAGTTTGGGTAAACAAGAACCTCCCTGTCACAGTCTCTAAGAAGACTGTTGGATGTATATGCCCTAGAGGCCAGTATTGTATATGTATACATATGGATACTAGGGATATGTATGTACAAAACAATCTTGCTCAGTTTTATAGTATATTATTCGACTTGTCTTTGTCAGGATATGTGTATTTATTTGTATTGTTGATATACCTGGTTTGCACAAATTGATAAAGACTCGATACGGTAGTATACTATTATGGTTTGTCTTTATCTTAACATGGCATATGTCATACTTGTTATTACATATTGCCGTTGCATGTTGATAAAGCCCCTAGGATCTTGCTTGACCACCTGCGTTGTGATGGAGATCATACTTGTGGGAGCAGAGTAGTCCATAAGCACATCCTTTGTAAGTCGATGTACAACACCCCACGACTTGCGGGGAGGCGGAAATATGAAAAACGATCTTGTTCTTTGCTTAAACATCGACTAACCGCATGAATCGAAGCTAAACGATAACTAACATCAAACATAGAAGTTAACAACTACTATGTAAAGGGATTATACCTAAAGAACCGCGTCCTTCGTCTTTACGAACTCCACCTCCTCCTCGGCCTTCTCGAAGTAGTAGACGATCCACCCGAGAGCTTTACTCCAAGCTTAGCCTCTAAACTTGAGGCAACTAACTTTCTTTAAGTGCTAATCAAAGAAGCTAGGTGATATAGAGTGAGGGTTATGGTTTAATTAGTCTAACTAATCCTTGTACTCAACACATGAGAGGGGAGGATTAGGGTTTGAAGAGGGAGAGCTTGAGGAGAGAGAAGGTGAAGATAATAATGAAGTGAGAATAATGAGTTATGATAATATATATCAAGCATTTCTTTTATCAAGAAAAGAAAATAAAACAATTTAACAACCATGCTTGATAATATCTAGTGGTGATTCATCTCCATGATGTTGGAGATAGTGCCCTCAGAGTCAATTATTAGGTCACAGGTACGTGATTGTAATGATTGATGGAGGACCTATCCCGGTAGGACAGTCTTACTCGAGATGATAGTATGCTATCTGGTTTACCTTTATCATCGTGTACTGTTTTAAGTGACCTGACACGTCGCTATTACACGTTGATAGAGCCCCTAGGATTCTTGCTTGACCACCAGCAGTATGAGGGCGATCATATAAGTGGGAGCTGGGGGTCTATAAGCATATCCTTAAAAGGTCCCTAGTCGTGAGAGTTTCGAGACAGGGCATCGATTCTCCATAGTAGACTAGTGTATACAGTCGAGACCCCGACGAGGGGCGGTGGCCGGTCTCACAAGCCACTGGTGTCAGTTGGATCACCTAAGATGTATACAGGTGCTCATTGGGTTATGAGTACACCGGACAGGACTCGCCGGGAACATGCTAGTTGGTCATATACCAGACGTCAGATGGCAGTTCCCTGGTGACATGTGTGCAGGTTAGTTCATCGACCTGGGGATCGTCATTTGTCTCGTGTGAGTTCCCACTGTACTTTGATTACTACCCTACCACGGCTCAAAGGAGTCGTGCAAACAGGTTTTAGTTGGGTACAGTCCCGAGCCACATGGAGGCAGTGAGCGTATCTTCAGGGGTTCGTCTCTCCCGGTATTGGGGGTAAGGTCGTGCTGTGTCTAGGAGAGCCATTACACGAAGCCCTCGGCCGAGGCAAGGAGATTTACTGGTAGGTATTCCAGTAGTATCTCAGGGTGTTCTGGGCTACACTCCGACACGACTTGTACCGCTTTTGGGGGTCTGACTTTTACCAACCCCCTAGGCCCGCCATGCGATGCTCATAGACGAACGGACCGGACTGTACGTATATTGTCACTGACAGGCTCAGTAGGGTTGTCAGGCTGAGTTCGCTCACAGACATCCCTTTTAGTCAGTACCTGGTAGCCCGTTATGTATTGGCTTATACCTCTGACGTGCTGGTGGTTAAATCCACAACCAAGGTGTTGATGAGTCTTTAGAGTCCCCCACATTTCAGTTACTCAGCTTTCGGGCGAAAGGTTGTAGAGGCCGTATGGAGATATGGCAAGGTCCGATCAGATACGTGCGGTATTGCACGGATCAGGATCGGACAGTTTGTACTATAGGCCGTATGGTTATATGGCAGAGTTCGATCAGATACGTGCGGTATTGCACGGATCAGGATCAAACGGATATTACTAGCCGGCTTTGGTATAAGCCGGATCCTAGTATAGTACAGTGTAGATTTTGTCTCATTGCATTTGTGTTTCGGTCGGAATACAGATGCGGGTGTGTATGCACAGTATCGGGATTTTCCTGTAATTTAATACGGGACCAGTTTTCTGGAGTTGCCAGTTTGCTTTCCGTTTCGGCCAATTTCCATTGTTCCGTTCATTGGCCGAAGATTGGTGGAGGAGGGCTTATTTGCATTGTTGCAAATAAGCAATTGTGGAGGGGGTCTTTGCATATTTCCTTGTATCATGATGGCTCACCATACCTTGACCTTGCTTGACTTTTTGACTTCATCATGGTTGCACCTTACTTTGACTTCTTGACTTTGTTTTCATGATTTCTTGACTTTGGTTGTGATGATGGGAGAGGAGATGGTTGTTGAGTGTTGGACTTTCCAAGCCATCATTTTCTTTGCATTATTGATCAAGCTTCTCTCTCTCTCTCCAATCACACCAATATTGGGGGGGCCGGCCATTTTCCTTGAAGGAGAGGGGATTTTCATTTCATGGTGTGGGATTTTTGTATCTTGAGCTTTGAAAAATCCCTACAACTCCCTCTCCAAAAGTTCACTTCAATTCCTCCACCATAAAAGGCAACTCCATAATCCCAAATGAGACATGTAATCCACATTATATTCTACAGCAAATCTTGGGCATGTCGAGTAGCCGGCTTCGTGCCCGAGTTGCCTCGGCATTGAGGTGGGAGCCCGTAAACGATGTAGGCGATGTGGTGCACTTCCGGCGACGAGGAGGAGACGGGACATTCCGCAAGAGATCCGGACGATGATGAGAAGACCGGAGGACTTGGATCGTCGGTATATCTCTTTCCCATCTTATAGATAGCTAGGACTAGTTAATGGTTCGATCCGGGTATTAGTGCGCGGCGGTTTGCCAGATCAAGAAAAATTAAAGTTTATCACCGCTTCCGCATTTGGCCGTCGGATTGACGGCCGGGGCGCCGCCGTGCACTTACACATGAGTCATTAAGCAATTATGAAGCATTAATGACATGGATGAATCATCCATATGACTCACTAATCTCATTCAATGTATATGCCACTTAAACCTCTTTAGTCACCACCTTCTAGAAGCTTCTCGCGCAATTACGAGAACGCCCCTCCTTTCCGCAAAAATACGGAAAAACTTTAGACTGTATAAATCGAATAACCGGATACCAGTAACTGGCTTAAACCAAAGCCGACTGGTAAAAACTGTCCGAAAGTCGTACGTGTGTAAACACACGTATGCGTCCGAACCCTTGTCGTAAAACCATACGACCTCTATATCATTTCGCCTGGAGTAGGGAAACTCTCTGTGTGGGACTCTAGAGACTCGACTACTACGCTGGCAGTGGGTTTAACCACAGACCGCAAGCGGCACTAGCTGTACGTAACGGTCCCCAGGTAGATGTCGATAAGAAGGCCGATGAGGAAACCCATCCGAACCTTTACTGAGTCTGATGTGACAATCTCCGTACAGTCCGGTCCGTTCGTCTAAGACTATCGCATATCGGGCGTAGGGGGGCAAGCGTCAGTCCCCTAATAGCGGTATAAGTCGTGTCGGAGCGAAGCCCATTACACCCTGAGAAACTACTGGAACCTACCAGTAAATCTCGCTTGCCCTGGCCAGGAACTTTGCGTAATGGCTCTCTGACACAGCGCGATATCAACCCCCAATACCGGGAGAGATGAATCCTGTCTAACCACCACTGCCTCCAAGTGCTCGGGACTCCACCCAACTGCTACCTGTTTGCACGACTCCTTTGAGCCGTGGTAGGGTAGCAATCTAAGAACAGTGGGACACACTCGAGGTGAAGCAGCAGTGTCAAGTCTGCGGACTATGCTGTACTCATGTCACCTGGGAACTGTTCACTGACGACTGGTATAGAACCATCCAACAGTTCCCTGTGAGTCCTTTCCGGTGTACCCGTAACCCAACGAGCACCTGCATACTATCTCCAGTATGACGTACTGACGGCTGTGGGACAGACCATCTCCCCAACTGGGATGAGAAGCATACACACTAGTCTACTCCGGAGTATCGATGCCCTGTCTCGATAATCCAACGACTAGGGACCTGAATAAGGATGTGCTTGTAGACTACCCAGCCCCCACTAGTGTGACTGCCATCACAACGCCGGTAGTTAAGCAAGATCCTAAGAGCTCTATCAATACGTATACTCACATATTAAGATAGAAAAACCAAGTAGCATACTACCATGTTTAGCAAGACTGTTATATACATGTGAATATCCCAAGCTTCCATTAAGTAATATACAGACTAGTATGATACAATAATGGCCCCTAGGGCATATACACTAACAATCTCCCACTTGCACTAGGGCCATGTACTGGCATATCGAAGACCGATGATCTCGAGTAGCCTTTCGAACTGAATCTGAGGTAGGGCCTTCGTGAATGGATCAGCAATGTTCTCTTCAGAAGCAACTCTCCGTACCTCGATCTCCTGACGATCAATGATCTCCCTGATCAGGTGATACCGCCTTAAGATGTGTCTGGACTTCTGATGGGACCTTGGTTCCTTTGCTAAAGCTATAGCTCCGTTGTTGTCGCAATACAGAGGTATTGGATCAACTATGGTAGGAACCACCTGAAGTTCTGTTAGGAACTTCTTCATCCAGACTGCTTCTTTTGCGGCATCGCAAGCAGCTATATACTCCGCTTCCATCGTCGAGTCAGCAACGGTGTCCTGCTTGGAGCTCTTCCAGCACACCTCCCCTCCATTGAGGGTAAAGACATAACCCGACATGGACTTGGAATCGTCCTTATCACTCTGGAAGCCGGAATCAGCAAAGGCCTCCAACCTGAGGTCTTTTCTGCCGTAAACCAAGAACATCTCCTTAGTCCTTCTCAGGTACTTGAGAATGTTCTTTACTGCTATCCAGTGCTTCTCCCCTGGGTCTGACTGATACCGGCTTACCACGCTCAGTGCGTAAGCTACATCTGGTCTGGTGCACAACATCGCATACATTATAGAGCCTACCGCAGAAGCGTAGGGTATAATAGACATGCGTTCCCTTTCCAAATAAGTCTTGGGAGACATCTCTTTGGAGAGGGTGATTCCGTGACAAGCCGGTAGATTACCGCGCTTAGAATCTTCCATACTGAATCTTTTCAGTACAGTGTCGATATACCTGGACTGCGAAAGTCCTAACATCCTCTTGGATCTATCACGATAGATCCGGATCCCCAGAATGTAAGAGGCATCACCCAGGTCTTTCATGGAGAACCTGTGTGACAAGAATCCTTTGACAGATTGTAGCATAGGAATGTCATTTCCTATCAATAGAATGTCATCCATGTACAAGACGAGGAATACGACACTTCTGGCTACAACTTTACTATATATGCACGGTTGATCTGGATTTTTGATAAAGTCATATTCTTTGACTGTTTCATCAAAACAGATGTTCCAACTCCGCGATGCCTGCTTTAGTCCATAAATAGACTTAACCAGCTTGCATACTTTCCCGCTGCTCCCACTCTGATTGAAACCCTCTGGCTGATCCATATAGACGCACTCTTCTAAATTTTCATTCAGAAAAGCCGTCTTTACGTCCATCTGCCAGATTTCATAATCTTGGAAGGCAGCAATAGCAAGAAGGACCCGAATGGATTTGAGCATAGCCACTGGAGAAAAAGTTTCGTCATAGTTCGAACCTGGTCTTTGACGAAAACCCTTTGCAATAAGTCTAGCCTTATAGGTTTCCACCTGTCCATCTACACCAATCTTTTTCTTGAAGATCCATTTGCATCCTATGGGTTTTACCCCATGTGGAGCAAAGTCCAAAGTCCATACTTTATTGGTGTACATGGACTCCATTTCGGTCCGCATTGCATCTAGCCATCGTACCGAGTCGCCGCTCTGGATGGCCTGCTGGAAGTCAGTAGGTTCATCATCACCTATGATGCAATCCTCTCTATCCCCATCTATGAGAAAACCGTAGTATCTCTCAGGCGGATGAGACGGCCTACTACTCCTGCGGAGGGGTGCGGGAATGTCCTGTTCTTCTTGAACTTCCGGTTCTACCAAACATTCAGTAGCGGCTTGTGGTTCTGGAATTTCTTCCAGTTCTATTTCGCTCCCACTTATTTCCTTTTCTAAAAACTGATGTTCTAGAAAATGGGCATTACGAGAAACAAAAACCTTTTGTTCCTCTGCGTAATAGAAATAATATCCCTTGGAGTTCTTTGGATATCCCACAAACATACATTTTACTGATCGTGCCTCGAGCTTGTCCACATGCTGCTTTTTAACAAAAGCTGGACATCCCCAAATCTTCATATGCTGAAGATGGGGTTTCTTCCCAGTCCACATCTGATATGGAGTGGTAGGCACAGTCTTGGTAGGAGCCATGTTCAGAAGATATGCTGCTAATTCAAGCGCATAACCCCAAAAAGATCGCGGTAACTCAGCATTACTCATCATGGATCGTACCATATCCAATAGGGTTCGATTCCGTCTCTCCGATACACCGTTATGCTGTGGAGTGTATGGAGGAGTAAGCTGAGAGAGAATTCCTTTCTCTTTTAGGTAACCTAGGAACTCGGCACTCAAGTATTCACCACCTCGATCAGATCTAAGTGTCTTGATACTTTTGCCGGTTTGGTTTTCTACTTCATTCTTATACTCTTGGAATTTCTTAAAAGCCTCGGATTTATGTTTTATCAGATAAATGAATCCCTATCTTGAGTAATCATCCGTGAAAGTAATGAAATAGGAAAAACCACCTCTTGCATGTGTAGACAATGGACCACATACATCGCTGTGTATGAGTCCTAAGAGCTCGCTCGCTCTTACTCCTTGTCCAGTGAATGGAGTCTTTGTCATCTTTCCTTTGAGACAAGATTGACAAGTGTCATAAGTTTGATATTCGAACGAGTCTAAATATCCTTCTCTATGCAACTTAGTCAACCTTCTCTCATTGATGTGACCCAGTCTACAATGCCATAAGAAAGCTTTATTTAAATCTGGAGACTTTCTTTTTAGTGTGTTCTGGACATTGAAAATTTGGAGTTGGTTTAAAACATATATACCGTTATTTAGTGTACCGGACCCAATCAAACCATGATTAAGGTGGATGTTAACAACATCTCTTACAAACGTGAAATCATAACCTTTATTTGATAACAAGGAAACTGATATGATATTACATGTTAAGCTTGGTACAAAAAAACAGTTATGTAAAACCAAAATGTGTCCACTCGTCAATCCTAGGTGGTAATCCCCGACGGACGCAGCTCCCACGCTAGCTCCGTTAGCAACCTTTAGGGTCATATCACCTTCCTTCAGCACTCTACGGTTTCTCAGTGCCTGCAATGAATTGCAAATATAAGATCCTGATCCGGTATCCAATACCCAGGAAGTAGAGTTGATCGACAGACAATTCTCAATTACAAACACACCTGAAGTCGAAGCCACAGCTTGCTTCGGTTCCTGGTTCTTGGCATTCCACGCCTTGCAATCTTTTTTCCAGTGCCCTTTCCTGTGACAATGGAAGCACTCATCCTGGCCTACTACCGGTACCGCAAACTTTTTCTTTCCCTTCCCTCCCACCTTACTAACACCTCCCTTAGGTTTGGTGGTGGCCTTCTTCTTCCTTCCTTTGGCCCTTGCCTTGGACCCGGAAGAAGATGTACCGCTAACAAACATAGCGGGTGTTTTCCTTGTCTTCTGCAAGGTGCCCTCTGCACTCCTTAACATGTTCAGGAGTTCCGGAAGTTCAACTTCTTTTCTTTGAATGTTGAAGTTTAGGATAAACTGGGCGTAGGTGTGAGGAAGGGACTGGAGAATAAGGTCTGTATAGAGCTCATTATCCAAAGTCGTCCCAAGGTCTGCGAGCTCTTCAATATAGCCGATCATCTTTAGGACATGTTCTCTTACCGATGACCCGACAGCCAACCTCGCTCGAAACAAGTTCTTAGAGGTCTCGTATCTTGCTATACGAGATTGCTCTCCATAAAGTTCCTTTGCATGGAGAAATATGCCATCAAGGTCCATATCCTCGTGCCTCCTCTGATGTTCATTGTTCATTGAGGCAAGCACGATGCACTTGGCTTTCGCGCAATCTAAATCGCAGTTTTTGCGGATTTCCTTATCCGCATTGCTGGATTTGGGACCAGGGACAGCAGGTGCCGTAGCGGTGAGGACGTACCCCAATTTGTCATAAGTCAAAGCCATTTTGACATTCCGCAGCCAATCTTTATAGTTTGGCCCTGTCATTATATTTTTCTCTAAAAGTAACTTAAGTCCAGTCATTTTCAGGGTCGCTGCAATTAGGAGAGAGAGAAGAAAACTCTTTAGCATGATGCTCTTGCAAGTTTAGAGTGGTTTTTAGTTTATCTAAACTGGATGGCTCCCACTGTTTCTCGAATCCTTCCTCAAACTATAAAAGAAGAATTAGCCAGGACTATTCTCACTGTACAATTCTTGCTTAACCGTTCAGCCAGGCTAGTGTCGATACTTCGAGGGAGGTTTTCCAACGCTTTCGCGAAGTTCCTTAATTAAATAACCTCTTTTCTCTGGGGGCGTAACCCCGCTGACACCTTTCTGGACACCTACTTGGTTTATAGCATTGATCGTTAAGTGGCGAATCTCCTGATAAGTAGCATATACTCACAGTAGGATCGGGATCCAAATATCATCGTATGATAATGTTGAAGGAATGCTACCAACATTCATCAAACTCCAAATGGTATGCATCTCTTTGCAAATTTCAGTTTCTTTAGAAATTCCCGATATAAGTTTTTGCCCCATGCTCTTATGACCTTGGCTTTGGTCAAAATGTCATAAGTCACATGTCAAGTTCTACCCGTCATTATCTTGTCAATTTGAACCCATCCGTATATACCCCTGACTTTAGTCAAATGATAATACGACTGTCCCAAACTAACTCATTATGCAACAAATGAAAACCCAGCAGCTACCAAACACTATACCTTGACTTTGGCCAAAATGCATCGCTTGAATACTACTGAATACCCAAATGAAATGACGGAGGGCTACGAATGGTTTTGGCGAAACCGTGAACGTAGTGAACTTGATATAACCGAAGGAACCTGATAGCTTTTAAAAGGAGTGGTTAAAGCTCCGCATTTAAAAATATCTGTTTTTAAAATTAACCGAGTGGTTTCTTTTAAATTGTTCCAACGATTAAACTTTTTGGTTTATTTTCTTTGCATTATAAATAATGCATCCCATCATTAACCTATCATTGCAGAAAACAACGAAAATACAACGTCCTCTTATGCCATCCGCATTCTCCACGGGGTCCCGTCATCACCCGTTAGGTTACTTAACTAACGAAAGAGCGGGGGCTGGGCTAGCGCGGGTGTAAAACATAAGTGACGTCTAAATAGCTATTATATATAGATATTGTACATTCGTCAGACGCAATAATAGGCATTCCAGATCACAGATGAACTTTATTGGATTTACAAGCAATCCGTGTTTGTTTTGAGCCTGCAACAAAAGACGGATTACACAGTTGTGATGAATAGCCATTACCCCACCCAAGACCCCAACGGGTACGGCAAACTACCCGCCCGGCAGTTTGTGCACCCCATCTTGGGTCTGTCCTAGGAGTAAAAACAGTAAAATGAAATAATACAACGGTGGCTACAACCGCAACCTGGATGTGCCCCGCAAAATAATATTACAACAAATTACATTTACATTAAATGAATTAAATAATAACCCATCACATAACCCCGGCTATACATCACAACAGTCCAACACAGTTCATATCCACAAACAGTAAAAACCATTACAGAAATGTACAACCCTCTGCCAACCGACATACTAGCAGTTAGGGGAGGTTTACGAACACATTATACAAACACAGATATAATCCAACAAGCAAATACTGTATAATTTCGATCGATTAAACACTTTTAATTTTGCTCCAATACTTCTCTGTAAATCTGAAACCTGAGCAAAAATAAAATATTCCAGAAAATACCAAATATCACAGAGAAGCAACACAGGAAAATTGGGTTCCTGAATCGCCAACTCGGCGGCGGAATCGCGGCGGATCGGTGGGATCCGTCGCGGTTCCACGGCGCTTTAGGCGATTCAGGGGCCCAATTTTCTTGGGTGTTTTTCTACTGTCTTTGAAAGCTTTCGGAATATCCCTGAAAAATTTTTGGACTTCATTTAAAAATCGACAGAAACTTGTGATTTCGGGCTTTTCCGGTTTCGTTTTTTCCGTTCGAAATTCATACAAATTTGCAAGTAAGTTATTTATTATTTAGCGAGGCTCTGATACCACTGTAAGTCGATGTACAACACCCCACGACTTGCGGGGAGGCGGAAATATGAAAAACGATCTTGTTCTTTGCTTAAACATCGACTAACCGCATGAATCGAAGCTAAACGATAACTAACATCAAACATAGAAGTTAACAACTACTATGTAAAGGGATTATACCTAAAGAACCGTGTCCTTCGTCTTTACGAACTCCACCTCCTCCTCGGCCTTCTCGAAGTAGTAGACGATCCACCCGAGAGCTTTACTCCAAGCTTAGCCTCTAAACTTGAGGCAACTAACTTTCTTTAAGTGCTAATCAAAGAAGCTAGGTGATATAGAGTGAGGGTTATGGTTTAATTAGTCTAACTAATCCTTGTACTCAACACATGAGAGGGGAGGATTAGGGTTTGAAGAGGGAGAGCTTGAGGAGAGAGAAGGTGAAGATAATAATGAAGTGAGAATAATGAGTTATGATAATATATATCAAGCATTTCTTTTATCAAGAAAAGAAAATAAAACAATTTAACAACCATGCTTGATAATATCTAGTGGTGATTCATCTCCATGAGTCATTAAGCAATTATGAAGCATTAATGACATGGATGAATCATCCATATGACTCACTAATCTCATTCAATGTATATGCCACCTAAACCTTCTTAGTCACCACCTTCTAGAAGCTTCTCGCGCAATTACGAGAACGCCCCTCCTTTCCGCAAAAATACGGAAAAACTTTAGACTGTATAAATCCAATAACCGGATACCAGTAACTGGCTTAAACCAAAGCCGACTGGTAAAAACTGTCCGAAAGTCGTACGTGTGTAAACACACGTATGCGTCCGAACCCTTGTCGTAAAACCATACGACCTCTATATCGTTTCGCCTGGAGTAGGGAAACTCTCTGTGTGGGACTCTAGAGACTCGACTACTACGCTGGCAGTGGGTTTAACCACAGACCGCAAGCGGCACTAGCTGTACGTAACGGTCCCCAGGTAGATGTCGATAAGAAGGCCGATGAGGAAACCTATCCGAACTCCTACTGAGTCTGATGTGACAATCTCCGTACAGTCCGGTCCGTTCGTCTAAGACTATCGTATATCGGGCCTAGGGGGGCGGCAAGCGTCAGTCCCATAATAGCGGTATAAGTCGTGTCCGAGCGAAGCCCATTACACCCTGAGAAACTACTGGAACCTACCAGTAAATCTCGCTTGCCCTGGCCAGGGACTTTGCGTAATGGCTCTCTGACACAGCACGATATCAACCCCCAATACCGGGAGAGACGAATCCTGTCTAACCGTCACTGCCTCCAAGTGCTCGGGACTGCACCCAACTGCTACCTGTTTGCACGACTCCTTTGAGCTGTGGTAGGGTAGCAATCTAAGAATAGTGGGACACACTCGAGGCGAAGCAGCAGTGTCAAGTCTGCGGACTATGCTGTACTCATGTCACCTGGGAACTGTTCACTGACGACTGGTATAAAACCATCCAACAGTTTCCTGTGAGTCCTGTCCGGTGTACCCGTAACCCAACGAGCACCTGCATACTATCTCCAGTACGACGTACTGACGGTTGTGGGACATACCATCTCCCCAACTGGGATGAGAAGCGTACACACTAGTCTACTCCGGAGTATCGATGCCCTGTCTCGATAATCCAACGACTAGGGACCTGAATAAGGATGTGCTTGTAGACTACCCAGCCCCCACTAGTGTGACTTCCATCACAACGCCGGTAGTCAAGCAAGATCCTAAGAGCTCTATCAATACGTATACTCACATATTAAGATAGGAAAACCAAGTAGCATACTACCATGTTTAGCAAGACTGTTATATACATGTGAATATCCCAAGCTTCCATTAAGTAATATACAAACTAGTATGATACAATAATGGCCCCTAGGGCATATACACTAACATCCTTAAATGGTCCCTAGTCGCGTGAGTATCGAGACTTGGCACTGATACTCCAGAGTAGACTGGTGTGTACGTTTCTAGCCCAGTCGGGGGATGGTTGGTCCCGCAGCCATTGGTCTGATGCATCTAAGATCGTATACAGGTGCTCACTGGGTATGAGTGCACTGGACGGACTCGCCGAGAACTTCCATATGGTACTATACCTATCGTCAGATGGAAGTTCTCAGGTGACATGTATACAGGTTAGTCTTTGGACCCGAGATCGGCATTTTTCTCGTGTGAGTTCCCACTGAACTTTGATCACTACCCTACCACGGCTCTACTGAGTCATGCAAACAGGTCTTGGTTGGGTTCAGTCCCGAGCCACATGGAGGCAGTGAGCGATTGTCGGGGATTCGTCTCTCCCGGTATAGGGAGTCGATATCACACTGTGATTCGATTGGTCAGGACCATAAGACCTTGGCCAATGCACTTGGGATTTACTGATAGGTTGATCAGTAGTTTCCCGGATTGGTCCTGAGCCACATCAGCATGACTTATCAGGTTGTTAGGGTCAGACGTTCACCATCCCCTAGACCCGGTATGCGATACTCTTTGACGAAGAGACCGGACTGTACAGATATTGTCACGGATAGGCTCAGTAGGAGATCCGGATGAGTTTGCTCGTCGGCCTTCCTTTTCAACAGGTACCTGGGCAGCCGTTACGTACAGCTAGTGCCGCTGACGTGCTTGTGGTTAAACCCATTGCCAGAGTACTGTCGAGTATTTAGAGTCCAACACAGAGGGTTTCCCTGATCCGGCCAAAACGATGTAGTAGTCGTATTGGATACGTGCAGGGTTCGATCGATTGATGTACTTGGTACTCGGATTTTCGATCGGACAGTTTGTAATACTAGCCGGCTCGGGTTTGAGCCGGATTATTAAATCAGGTATTGATATAATAATTAACATATATGTATTTCGATATATATATTCTAGTATTACGTTCTTCGTGTTATTCTATCTCTTTTGGGCGTTCGGATTTTTATCTGATTGCCAGTATATTTGTACAGTAGTTGGAAATCCGTATTTATTACTGTTTTCCTTCTAGAAGGTGGCCACCTCATTTTGGATTTTCCTTTTATTTGATAATTGGAAATGAGGTGTAAAGTAAAAGGTATGGGAGGAATGGTGATGACCATGCTTTAATAATTCACAAATGAATTTATAATTGATTTGGAGTTACTATTGAAGCATGGTTGTTAATTGTTTATTGAAAGAATTCACACACAAAACTAAGGTGTGTGATTTTCTCTCACTTCATGCTTCATTTCTCTTAGAGCTCTCATCTTTCTTGAGTTCCTCCCTCCTCTTGCTTTCTTCCATCTTCATCTTCTTCCTCTTCACTAACATTTTCATGTGTTGAGAAACAAGTGAAGAGGTTAGAAAAGAGATAGCAAACACTTAGACACCCTCTACTACATCCTAGATTACTTGGACTAGCATCCCAAATTCTCTAGTTGCTCTTTTGATATATTGCAAAGAGCTAGAGCCATGGATCATACTCCCCGGGTGGATCATCAAGGACTAAGGAAGGCCGGAGAACAAGCTCGATCCCGGAGGACCGACGGAGCAAGGAAAGAAGTTCAAGCATGTTCAAGGCGCTTGCTAGGAGCTAAGGATGAAGAAAGAAGACCGAAGGACTTGGTTCATTTGGTGAGATTTCTATCATAGTAGATAGCCCTTCTTCTTTAGCTAGTTAGTTTTATGGAAAAGATCCGGTTAAGTTTTATTCTAGTGCCAAGTTTTTGTTCGCAAGAAAATTTTTGTTCCGCATTTGGCCACGGAAGTTGGCCGGGGCACTAGGGTAACCCTTCATGGTATTAGAGCCACCCATAAAACCTATACTAGCTTATTAAATCGTGTTTAGAATAACGATCGACTGGATTTTTCAAAAACTGCATTTCCTCACATGATGTTTCTGTCGATTTTTAAAATGCTAAAAAAATCAATATTTTGCTCTCAGAAAATCATGCAGGCTTTTGTAAGACCACAGAAGAAATTTGGCACATGAGCCCTCTAAACCGCCGTGGATCCGCCGTGCAAACCCCCTTTTGGCAGCGGATCCACGGCCATTTTGAGGGCCCACGTGATCAATTTTTTTCTGGGCCTCTTATTTTTAGAATTGTGGTTTCTGGAATATTTTCTTTTTAGGCCCAGTTTTGTTACAGTGTTGGTTTAATACTTGGGGCCCACTTGGAAAGTTTAGTCGATCGTAATTTTAAGATACATGTTTTATTATCAGTACATTCACTTTTATCTGCGACCGGGAATGTCACTCGATCGGTAAAACTCGTCTGATTGCTATATGTTCTTTTAGACGGGTTTTGCGAACGTGACATTCGCGTTGATGTTATGTGCTTGTGCTGTGATTGTGGTTGGATTGTCGTGGTGGATAGCAAGTGGTGCAATATTAGAAATACAGTTTATAATTCATTTGTACATTTGTTATTGCGGGGCGAGCGTCCGACATGTGGACTGCCGTCTTTGCCGTTTGTATATTATTTTGGGGCACGACCGGGCTGAGGTCGATGTCACCGGTTGTATATATTTTTTTAATATTCTGTACTAGGATTACCCCACGGCGGAGTGCACGGATAGCCGGGTTCTAGAAGGCAACAAGCCCGCATCTCATGGCGCTGAGGCGGAGGGGGCTTCGTTCTAGAACTGGCGGGCTATTCGCCACACTCGTAGGGGGTACAAGTTTTCATTGCATAGGCTATCCACACGACAGGGAACGTCATGTTTTATTTGCGGCACAAATGAAACCCGGGGCTCCAAGATTATCCACCATTCTGTAATGTTATCTGTGATGTTGTTTATTATCATACCTGGGACGAATGTTATATATACTTATATATATACTAGTTGATGTTGTATATGTTTTGCACCCGTGCTAGTCCAGCCCTCGCTCTGTCGTTAGTTAAGTAACCTAACGGGTGATGACGGGGCCCCGTGGCGAATGCGGCTGGCATATACGTACATTTTATTTTCGTTCTTTTCTGGTGTGATAGGTTACAAATTGATGGGACCGCATTAATTTTAATTAATGCAAGATAATAAACCTAAAAGATGTTGTTGGAACTAAGCTTTAAAAACTGACATTACAGACGTTCTCTTTTGCTTTGCATAGTGGTATTCAGTTTGGAATATCCTGCACCTCATTCGATGAGGCAAGGGCCGAGATCCCTTCACCGGGAGTGACCCCTTGAGTAAAAATTTTGCGTCAGGGTAATAACTTTAATATAGCCGACTATTTTTTGCTTTGCATCGTGGTATTCAGTTTGGAATATCCTGCGCCTCATTCGACGAGGAAAGAGCCGAGATCCCTTCACAGGGAGTGACCTCTTTAGCAGAAGTTTTCGCCACTATATATTTGCAAAAATACTCAGGTTCCTTCAACGATATCAAGTTCATTACGTTAACGGGTTTTTCGCCAAAAACCCAGCCGTAGCCCTCCGTCATTTCAGATAAGTAGCATTTAGTATTCGTGCTGTGTTTGTTGGCATCCGTAAATGCATAGTGTGCGGTAGCTGAATGTTACTTATTTGTTGCATGGATATGCATTAATTTAGGACAGTCACGCAGCCTTGTTGGCATCCGTCAAGGGTATGTATGGGTGGGTCTAAATTAATCAGGACAATGAAAGGTAGAACTCAACTTGCGCTTTATGATTTGCTGGCATCCATCAAGGTCTTAAAACACTTAGGGCAAAAACCACATCGGGAGTTTCAAACATACAGGAAACTTGCAGATTTTAGCATACCTTCTGGAGTGTGGTGACTAGAGTGGATTCCATCTAGTGCATCACACAATGATAGTTGGATCCCGATCCCACTGATGAGTAGGATTACTCTCGGGAGATTATCACACTTAACAATCAATGCTATAAACCAAGTAGTTGTCTAGAATGGTGTTAGCGGGGCTACGCCTCCAGGGAAAAGAGGTTATTTAATTAAGGAACTTCGCGAAAGCGTTGGAAAGCCTCTCTCGAAGTACCAACACCGGCCTGGCTGAAAGGTTAAGAAAGTATTGTGACGTGCAATTAATCCTGACTAGTTCTTTTTTTAGGGTTTGAAGAAGAATTTGAGGAAACAGTGGGAGCCATCCTGATTAGATAAATTAATAACCAATCTAATCTTGCAAGAGCGCACGCTGAGTGTTTTCCCTCTCTCTTTCCAGGTAGCAACCATTTCACGCCCTAATCAAGATAATACAATGTATCGCTTGACCGATCTAAATTCTTATTCGGGGCTGTAGAACGTTGGTTCGGCTCTAACTTATGACAACTGTCATAAGTATGAGCAAGGGAAAGAGAAAAGTGTGAATTCCTTGATAAACCCATCGAAGAAGAAACATACTGTTGCGTCTTCTTCAGGTGTTCTTGTTATTGAGAACTGTTTTTCGGTCAGTCCTACCTCCTGGGTACTCGATACCGGATCAGGATCTCATATCTGTAATTTATTGTAGGGACTGAGAAAAAGTAGGATAGTTGGACCTGGTGATATGTCCCTCAGAGTAGAGAACGAAGCACAAGTTAATGCTGCGGCCGTCGGTGAATATCACCTAGTGTTGCCAAATGGCAATACTATGATTTTGAACAATTGCTACTATATACCTTCCATGCTTTGCAATATCATATCAGTTTCTTTACTTGATAAAGATGTTCTTGATAGAAATATCATGAACATTTACCTAGATAAGGTACTGGTTTCAGAAGGTACACTGTGTAATGGTATCTCTGTTCTAAATCAGAATACAACGCTCAATGTACAAAACACATGCAAGAGGAAGAGTTCAGATACGAACAAATCCTACTTGTGGCATTGTAGACTTGGTCATATCGGAGAGAAAAGACTGAGTAAGTTACATAAAGATGGATTCTTGAATACGTTCGAATTTTCATCTTACGAAACTTGTCAGTCTTGTCTCAAAGGAAAGATGACCAAATCTCCGTTCACCGGGCATGGAGAAAGAGCAGCAGAGCTCTTGGGACTCATACACAGTGATGTATGTGGTCTAATGTCTATACATGCAAGGGGTGGGTTCTCATACTTCATCACATTCACTGACTCTAGATTCGGATATGTGTATCTCATGAAACACAAATCTGAAGTTTTTGAGAAATTCAAGGAATTCAAAAACGAAGTAGAGAACCAGACTGGCAAAATTATCAAGATCTTTCGATCTGATATAAGAGGGGAGTACTTAATCACTGAGTTCAGGGACTTTCTAAAAGAGAATGGTATTCTCTCTCAACTTACTCCTCCGTATACACCGCAGCACAACGGTGTATCGGAGCGGAGGAATCGTACCCTATTGGATATAGTTCGGTCCATGATGAGTAATGCTGAGTTACCTCTTTCTTTTTGGGGACTTGCGCTTGAAACAGCAGCCTATCTATTGCATAGGGTTCCGACCAAATCTGTGCCTACCACCCCATATGAACTGTGGGAGCGAAAGAGACCATACCTTAATTTTATTAAGATATGGGGTTGTCCAGCTTATGTAAAGAAGCAGAACCCGGACAAACTCGAGGCACGGTTAGTTTTGTGTAAGTTTGTAGGATATCCTAAGCATTCGCAAGGATATCGGTTCTACCACGCCAAGGAACAGAAGGTGTTTGTTGCTCGCCAATCTGTCTTCTTAGAAAGGGAATTTCTTGCAAAAGAAATTAGTGGGAGCATGGTAGAACTGGAAGAAATTCCAGAAGGACAAACTGTAACTGAAGATTTGGTAGAACCTCAGGATTCAATAACCCCAGGCGAACCTCAGCCACTCCGCAGATCTAGTAGGATTTCTCATCCGCCCGAGAGATACTACGGTTTTCTCATAGATAGGGATCGAGAGGATTGCATCTTGGAAGAAGATGATCCTACTAGTTTCAGGCAGGCCATTATCAGTAGGGACTCTGATAAGTGGCTGGATGCTATGCAATCTGAAATGGAGTCCATGTACACTAATAAAGTGTGGACCCTGGAAGTTGCTCCACCTAGGGTAAAACCCGTTGGATGCAAATGGATCTACAAGAAGAAACTTGGTCTGGATGGGCTGGTGGAAACCTATAAGGCTAGACTCGTTGCAAAAGGTTTTCGTCAAAGACCAGGAGTGGACTATGACGAAACTTTTTCTCCAGTAGCTATGCTCAAATCCATTAGGATCCTGCTTGCCATTGCTGTCTTCCATGACTATGAGATCTGGCAGATGGACGTAAAAACGGGTTTTCTAAACGGAAGTTTAGAAGAGTGCGTTTATATGGATCAGCCAGAAGGTTTTGTAGATAGTGGGAGCAGCGGGAAGGTGTGTAAGCTGTTCAAATCCATTTATGGATTGAAGCAAGCATCGCGGAGCTGGAACATCTGTTTTGATGAAACAGTCAAGGACTTTGACTTCATCAAGAATGAAGATGAGCCATGTATTTATAAGAAGATTGTAAGACGAACTGTCGTGTTCCTAGTCTTGTACGTGGACGGCATTCTTTTGATAGGAAATGACATTCCTATGCTACAATCGGTCAAGCTATTTTTATCACAAAGGTTCTCTATGAAAGACCTAGGTGATGCCTCGTACATTCTGGGGATCAAGATCTACATAGATAGATCCAAGAGACTATTAGGACTTTCACAGTCCAGGTACATAAAGACCGTACTAAAGAGATTTAGTATGGAAGATTCCAAGCGCGGTAACATACCCGCATTGCACGGAATCACCCTCTCCAAGGAGATGTCTCCCAAGACTGACGAGGAGAGGGTTCGCATGAGCACTATATCCTACGCTTCGGCGGTAGGATCTATAATGTATGCGATGCTATGTACAAGACCAGATATAGCTTACGCACTAAGCATGGTGAGCCGGTATCAGTCAGACCCGGGTGAGGACCACTGGACAGCAGTAAAGAACATTCTCAAGTACCTGAGAAGGACTAAGGAGATGTTCCTGATTTACGGTCATGGAGACCTCAGGGTCGAGTCCTTTACCGACTCAATCTTTCAGAGTGACAAGGATGACAGCAAGTCTATCTCGGGTTTTGTGTTTACCGTCAACGGAGGGGCGGTATGTTGGAAGAGTTCCAAACAGGATACCGTCGCAGACTCGACGATGGAGGCTGAATACATTGCTGCAAGCGATGCGGCAAAAGAGGCTGTCTGGATAAAGAAGTTCATAGCCGAACTTCAGGTAGTTCCGTCCATTGTTGATCCAATACCAGTGTATTGTGACATCAATGGGGCTATAGCTTTAGCGAAGGAACCACGGTCCCATCAGAAATCCAGGCACATCTTAAGGCGGTATCACCTGATCAGGGAGATCGTAGATCGCCAGGAGATCGAGGTCTGGAGAGTGGATACGAAAGACAACACGGCGGATCCATTTACAAAGGCCCTCCCTTAAGCACAGTTCGAGCGACTTTTTGGGATGTTGGGTATGCGGTACGCCAGCAGTTGGCCTTAGTGCAGACGTTGGGTATTCGGTATGCCAATCACTGGCCTTTAGTGCAAGTGGGAGATTGTTGGATGTATATGCCCTAGAGGCCAGTATTGTATATGTATACATATGGATACTAGGGATATGTATGTACAAAACAATCTTGCTCAGTTTTATAGTATATTATTCGACTTATCTTTGTCAGGATATGTGTATTTATTTGTATTGTTGATATATCTGGTTTGCTCATATTGATAAAGACTCGATACGGTAGTATACTATTGTGGTTTGTCTTTATCTTAACATGGCATATGTCATACTCGTTATTACATATTGCGGTTACATGTTGATAAAGCCCCTAGGATCTTGCTTGTGTAAGTCCACGGCGGCGCCCCGGCAGTCGATCCGACGCCGGAAATGCGGAAATGAAAAACTTTTCAAACTAGCAAACCGGCACCACCGCGCACTTTTAACCCGGATCGGGCCATTAACCTAGCTACTAGCAAACTAGAAAAGAGTAGAGAAGCTATACCAAGCGATCCGTGTCCTTCGGTCTTCATCTCCACTCCGATCTCCCGCGGAATCTCCGTCCGTCACCTCCTCGTCGGAAAGGGCACCACGTAGCCGGATTCTTTTACGGGCTCCCACCTCTGGACCGAGGCAACTCGGGCGCGAAGTTGGCTAGTCGACACGTCCAAGGAGTGCTGTAGACTAGTGTAGAAACTTTGTCTCTTGGAGTTTATGCAGTTGCCATTGATGGAGGAATCAATATGAACTTTGGAGAGGTGAGAAGGATTTTGTGAGCAAGCCAAATGAGATAATCAAAGTTCCTTCATACAAAATGAAAACCTCTCTCTCTCCTCTAATGAAGTGGCCGGCCCCTTCTCAAAGAAATGGTGGAGGGAAAAACAAAACAAGAAGAGAGGTGAGTGTAGGAAAAGAGAATGGGTGACCATGAGGAAATATGATGATAACAAAGTCATCTCAATTTCAAATCAACTCTAATCTCAATAAAGCAAGCCATCATGAAAAAGCAAAGATGCTTAACCTTTCATAATGCCACAAATGCAAGAAACCCCTCCACAAAAAGTTATTTGCAAACTTGCAAATAACCCCCTTCCATCGGAACGTCCGGCCGCGAAGGAACAAAAGAAAACTGGCCGGAACGGAATGCAAACTGGCAACTTCAGAAAACTGATCCCGTAATAAATTACAGGAAAACCCTGCGACTGCATATACATGCCCGCATTTGTATTCCCACTGAACACAAATGCAAAGAGACAAAATCTACACTTTCTAATACTAGGATCCGGCTTAAGCCAAAGCCGGCTAGTAAAAACCGTCCGATCACGATCCGTGCAATACCGCACGTATCTGATCAAACCCTGCCATATCTCCATACGGCCTCTACAGCGTTTCGTCCGAAACTTGAGTAACTGTGTGTGGTGGACTCTAAAGACTCGTCAATACTATGGCCGTGGATTTAACCACTTGCACGTCAGAGGTATCATCCATACATGACGGGCCACCAGCTATTGACCAAAAGGGACGTCGATGAGCGAACTCATCCTGAATCCCTACTGAGCCTGTCAGTGACAATATCCGCACAGTCCGGTCCGTTCGTCTATAAGCATCGCATGGCGGGCCTAGGGGGTTGGTAAAAGTCAGACCCCCAATAGCGGTACAAGTCGTGTCGGAGTGTAGCCCAGAACACCCTGAGATACTACTGGAATACCTACCAGCAAATCTCCTGCCTTGGCCAAGGACTTTCCATGTTCTGGCTCTCCTAGACACAGCGCGACCTCACCCCCAATACCGGGAGAGACGAACCCCTGCAGATCCGCTCACTGCCTCCATGTGGCTCGGGACTGTACCCAACTAAAACCTGTTTGCACGACTCCTTTGAGCCGTGGTAGGGTAGTAATCAAAGCACAGAGGGAACTCACACGAGACAAATGATGATCTCAGATCGATGAACTAACCTGTACACATGTCACCAGGGAACTGCTATCTGACGTCAGGTAAAATACCAACTAGCAGGTTCCCGGCGAGTCCTGTCCGGTGTACTCATAACCCAATGAGCACCTATATACATCTTAGGTGAACCAACTGACACCAGTGGCTTGTGAGACCGGCCACCGCCCCTCGTCGGGGTCTTGACTGTATACACTAGTCTAATCTGGAGAATCGATGCCCTGTCTCGAAACTCCCACGACTAGGGACCATTTAAGGATGTGCTTATAGACCCCAGCTCCTACGTATATGATCGCCCTCATACTGCTGGTAGTCAAGCAAGAATCCTAGGGGCTCTATCAACGTGCAATAGTGACCTGTAAGGTCACCTAAAGCAGTACACGATGATAAAGATAAACCAGATAGCATACTATCATCTCGAGTAAGACTGTCCTACCGGCATAGGTCCTCCTCAATCATTGCAATCACGTGCCTGTGATCCAATAATTGATTCTGAGGGCACTATATCCAACAATCTCCCACTTGCACTCAAGGCTAATTATTGCGATATCGCATACTCACAGCCCGTGTGATACCGAACACCCAACTTCTCTACTAGTCAGTCTCACAAAGCTCGTTTGCGAAACTATTGCGTTCGAGGAATAGCCTCAGTGAGTGGATCCGCTGTGATGTTTTTTCTATGTCTCTCTATATCTCAAGTTCGCGGAGAAAGCCATCTCCCGAAATGAGCAATACCTGTCTTAGAATATGTCTGGATGTCTGATATGACCTTGCTCATAAATGAACTCCAAATCCAAACTTCTTAGACTGTATCGTCAACTGAACTTAATCAGTATCCTGCGCCATCCTTCCCTTAGTATCCACCTGGACCACCTGTCCAAAATACCGCCCCTCATCAGAGGGAAAACTATAACTCTGACAGCCACTCTGCCATCCAGGTCACCTTGGAAGCCTGGAATGATAACTGTCTCCTGAATGAGGCTGTCGTTATCATATCCTTAGAACATCAACTTATGTTCTAAAACTGCTTCCGACCGTTTCTCCAGGATTGGATTAATATCAACTTATTGCATCTACTGCAAGAACAACATCTGGTGTGGTACTTGACATCTCATGATTAACTCAATTGCCTAAGCAAGTGATCTGCCAATCATGCGTATCCCTCTCCCCTTTAGTCTGTAAGACACCTTTAGAGAGGGTGACTCCATCACCTGCAGGTATACTACCATGCCAGGAGTCGTCCATTCTAAATACTCATAGAATGCTGTCTAAGTACCCAGATTGGGAAACCACCCAAATCTAGATCTAAAACCATAGGTCCAGTAACCAGAATGTCTGATATAATATCTAAGTCCTATGTGGAGAAACCACTGTGTGACAACCAAAGAATAACCGATCGTAGTATAGGAATATCACTTCCTACTCTGTGTATGTCATCCAAATACTAGGACATCACACCCTACTACCTTCTTAACCGATCCATCCCCTATTCTGATGAAGTCAAACCTATGACTGTCACATCAGAAATAGATGATCTATCTCCGCTATATCTGCTTTAGTCTATAAATAGACACAAGCTACTTGTCCACCAATGCTTCCGCTGCTCCCACTGACCACGACAACCCTTTGGCAGAGTCATATACACGTACACTTCTAAAGCTAGTTTAGAATGACGCTATACTCATCCTCCTGCCGGGTCTCACAGTCTGGAACAACAGCAATGGCAAGTCTGGGTAAACAAGAACCTCCCTGCCCACCGTCCTTGAGCATACCGAAGTACCTCTCGAGTGCCTGAGGTTACCCACCATATCTGCGGAGTGGCCAATGGAATGTCAAACCAGATTGAATCTTTAGGTTCTTATCAAATCTTCAATAATCGTTTGCGGTTCTGGAATCATTTCCAGTTCTACCATACTCCCACTACTGTTTTCTGAAAAAAATCCATTTTTGTTAAAACTGTGGCGAGTCAAGAACAATATAACTATTGATCTTCCAGATGGTAGAAAGTCAACCCTCGTCATAGCCCGGGTCAACCCATAAACAGCCATTACAGAAACGTGCCTTGAGTTATCCGGAGTCTGGTTTTAAGCATAAGCCGGACAACTCCCCGTATCTTAACAATGTCAAGATATGAACTGTTCTATATCCAATACAGGAACATAGGCACTGATTTAATTGAACCAGATTCAAATCATGCAGCTGTCTCCGGTGCATGTCAACTAAATGGAAAGAGGCCGATCAGCGTTACTCAACTTAGGAATGCTTCCAATTATGAGTAACCTGAAATAGAAGAAAGTTCCCATTACTATCAACTGAATACCATACATAAGTATCTACATCTTCGATCGCCTTGAAGAATCCCTATACTTGCAATACCCGTTCTCTACTTTAATCTTATACTTATAACTTCTCAAAACTCTGACCCTATGTTTCTACGAAACACCTGTCTAAGAACTAGAGAAGTCACAAGTAAACATAATATAGTATGAGGACCAACCCCTCTGTCCTAATGGACACTGGACAATATACAATACTCTGTATAAGTCCCCTGTGTCTAATAACTCATCCACTGTGTGTCGTAGGTTGAAAACTGTACTTATGGTTAAGAAGAATTACACCGCTGTTTCAATGCTCCTTACCTAACCATCCACTGATATAGGTAAATGTCATAGACATAATTTCAAAAGGTATATCTCACTCTATAAAAAATAGACGTATAGATATATCAATTTGAAATTGGTGCACAACAACGGATATTCAAAACCAAATATTTGCCGTCCGGCAAACAACCCATGTGACTTCCTCAAATATCACCAATTACAACGAATTCCGATATAATGAGGATGATCACCCAATTCCCAATAACTTACTCCCACTCATCATCTGTAAAACCATACAGATATGAGAATCATACCTGGTAATACATACCCTGGAGCAAGTGTCTAATTGGAAAATCAGTTTTCTTTTAACAGTACACAGTGAAACTGAAACATTGAAATGTTTCGATGGGGTATCCCGGTATTCCTAGTAATGCCTCTTCCATTATCCAGATTCACAACTGTAACCGTATATTTCTTTGCCACTTCTCCAAATCCCTTTTTATGTCTTTAGTCATTACCTTCTGTACACCCCTTTAGGCCAAATGGTTTTCTTCCTTCCCTACTGTTCGGCACTAGCTTATGGTTTGGAAGAAGACTATCCAATAAGCGTAACGGGTGTACTGTCCTAGTCCTATGAACACTCGCAATGCGAGAGAAGGTGAAGATAAAAGACAACCGAATGAACCTTATTCCTATTTCTCCTGAACCAGGATCCATCCCCGAACTGGAACAAGTTCTTTTCGAGTTCGTATATAACCATACGATGGATTATCCAATAACTTTGGGATCTTCGTAGTGATACGGAGTGTCCTGGAGAAATACAAAGGTGATTTAGAATTGGCGAAGAAATATTTGGTTTGGTCGTGAATAGCAGTCGCAATTTACTTTGCCCTCTTACTAATCCCTTTCTTTGTCTTAACTAAATACCTTCTGTACACCGTTTAGGCTAATTGGTTTTCTTCATTCCCTACCGGTCGGCACCAGCCTAAGGTTTGGAAGAAGACTATCCAATTTGCGTAATAGGTGTACTATCTCCTAAACCAAGGAGTACTCGCAACCTGAGAGAAGGTAAAAGGAAAAGACAACTGAATAGTCCTATTCGTTTTCTCCAGAACCAGAAACCATCCTCGAATAAATTCCTTCGAGTTCGTATATAACCATATGATGGTTTTGTCCAATGGAAGTGGACGTTCGTAGTAATACGGGGTGTCCTGGAGAAAAGGGTAAAAGTAGGGGTGGCAATGAGGTCTGCAACTCTGACAATCCAAAAGCCAGTGTTAAGAAGGTTCGGTCAACTTGGTCACTGAGTCATAGTCTAGGGTCGGGTCAATGGTCGCTGCCAAAGAGAGAGAGAAAAGAAACACTCAGTGTGCACTTTAACCTAGATCAGAATGGTTATCACTTTATCTAATCTGGAAACCTCCCACTGTAACGTGAAATTCTTCCCCAAACCTGAAAGAAGAATTAGCCGGGATCATCCGAGGAGTAAACCAACTCATCAGTGGGAATCGGGATCCAACTATCATCGCATGATAACGTGACGGAATCCGCTCACGCTATCACACTCTAGAAGGTATGCGCATATCTAGCAAGTTTCAGTTTCTTTAGAAACTCCCGATGTGATTTTTCCCCATGCTCTTATGATCTTGACTTTGGCCAACAAATCATAAGTCACATGTCAAGTTCTTCCCGTCGTTCTCCAGGTTAATTTGAACCCACCCGTACAAGCCCTTGACTTTGGCCAACAAGGCTATACGACTGTCCCAAACCAACGCATCTATCTATGCAGCATATGAATACCCAACAGCTACCAAACAATGTGCCTTGACTTTGGCCAACAAACACAGCTTGAATACTATTGACTATCCATATGAAACGACGGAGGGCTACGAATGGTTTCTGGCGAAAACCTTTAATGTAATGAACTTGATATCGTTGAAGGAACGGATAGCTTTTCAGAAAAAAATATAGTAACGAAAACCTTTGCTAAAGAGGTCACTCCCGGTGAAGGGATCTCGACTCTTTCCCCATAGAATGAGGTGCAGGATATTCCAACTGAATACCACGATGCAAAGCAAAAGTAATCGGCTATAGTGAAGTTACTGCCCTGACGCAAACTTTTGTCCAAGGGGTCACTCCCGGTGAAGGGATCTCGGCCCTTGCCTCGTCGACTGAGGAGCAGGATATTCCAACTGAATACCACGATGCAAAACAAAAGTGAACGTCCTTGCAATAACAGCTTTTTGAAAAATGTTCCAACAACATCAAATAGGTTTGTTTATCTTGCATTGATCCGAATCAACGCAGTCCCATCAATTGATCACACCACAAAAGAACGAAAATAATGATGTATGTATATGCCATACGCATTCGCCACTGGGTCCCGTCATCACCCGTTAGGTTAGCTAACTAACGACAGAGCGGGGACTGGACTAGCGCGGATGCAAAACATATACAACATCTACTAGTATATATATAATATATAATTTTCGCTCAAGACGTGATAAAAATGCAACATCACAGAAATGTACAGCATCACAGAACAATACAGATATCTGGGATCCCCGGGTTTCATAGAGCCGCTACTGAAACCCGACGTTCCCCTGGTCGTGTGGATAGACTTTGCAATGAAAATCCTAGACCCCTACGGGCGCGGTAAGTCACCCGCCAAAACCTGAAGCGAGGCAGCCCCCTTCAACAACGTGAATGGACCACCCAGCACTTCACGGAATCCGGTAATTTGGGCACCCCACCTGGGTCAACCTGTACCCCCTACGAGTGCGGCGAATAGCCCGCCAATTCTAGAGTGAAGCCCCCTCCGTCTCAACGCCATGAGATGCGGGCTTGTTGCCCTCTAGAACCCGGCTATCCGTGCACCCCTCCACGGGGTAATCCTAGTACAGAAAGTAAAATATACATACAACGGGTACATCGACCTCGACTCGGTCGTGCCCCAAAAGAATAATACAAACAGGCAATGACGACAGTCCACATGTCGGACGCTCGCCCCGCAATATCAAATGTACATATAAAACAAAACTGTACTAACATTGCATCCAGGCTATCCCCACGACCGATCCACAACATCACAGCACAACACAGAACATCAACGTGAATGTCACGTCCGCAAATCCGTCTAAAAGGGCTATAGCAGTTAGACAGGATTTACCGATCGAGTGACATTCACGGTCGCAGATATAATGTAAATACTGTGAACTAACATGTTTAAAATATCCGATCGAACAAATTTACCGAAGTGGGCCCCAAGCAGTACTGTAGCACTTACAGAAAATCTGGGCCCAAACATAATATCCCAAAACCCATATTTTCAAGTCCAAGAGCATCTGAAAAAATTTGGCGCCACGTGGACATATTATGGCCGCGGAATCGCGGCCATTGCAGGGGTTTGGCCGCGGTTCCGCGGTGGAAAAGTGGAATCAGGTCACTAAATTTTTGCAGAATTCCTAGAACACCCTGCACATCATTCTGAAACAACCTGAAAAATTTTGGAGCTGAAAAAATTTCGACAGAAACATGAAGCATTGGAAAATACTGTTTTTGGGGATTTTTGTTCGATCGAGTTCTAAACATACTAGAGCAAGCTAGGCATGGTTAATGGCGTGGCTCTGATACCAATGTAAGTCAACGGCGGCACCCCGGCCGTCGATCCGACGCCGGAAACGCGGAAACGAAAAACTTTGCAAACTAGCAAACCGGCACCACCACGCACTTTTAACCCGGATCGGGCCATTAACCTAGCTACTAGCAAACTAGAAAAGAGTAGAGAAGCTATACCAAGCGATCCGTGTTCTTCGGTCTTCATCTCCACTCCGATCTCCCGCGGAATCTCCGTCCGTCACCTCCTCTTCGGAAAGGGCACCACGTAGCCGGATTCTTTTACGGGCTCCCACCTCTGGACCGAGGCAACTCAGACGCGAAGTTGGCTAGCCGACGCGTCCAAGGAGTGCTGTAGACTAGTGTAGAAACTTTGTCTCTTGGAGTTTATGTAGTTGCCATTGATGGAAGAATCAATATGAACTTTGGAGAGGTGAGAAGGATTTTGTGAGCAAGCCAAATGAGATAATCAAATTTCCCTCAGACAAAATGAAAACCTCTCTCTCTCCTCTAATGAAGTGGCCGGCCCCTTCTCAAAGAAATGGTGGAGGGAAAAACAAAACAAGAAGAGAGGTGGGTGTAGGAAAAGAGAATGGGTGACCATAAGCAAATATGATGATAACAAAGTCATCTCAATTTCAAATCAACTCTAATCTCAATAAAGAAAGCCATCATGAAAAAGCAAAGATGCTTAACCTTTCATAATGCCACAAATGCAAGAAACCCCTCCATAAAAAGTTATTTGCAAACTTGCAAATAACCCCCTTCCATCCGAAAGTCCGGCAGCGAAGGAACAAAAGAAAACTGGCCGGAACGGAATGCAAACTGGCAACTTCAGAAAACTGATCCCGTAATAAATTACAGGAAAACCCCGCGACTGCATATACATGCCCGCATTTGTATTCCCACTGAACACAAATGCAAAGAGACAAAATATACACTTTCTAATACTAGGATCCGGCTTAAGCCAAAGCCGGCTCGTAAAAACCATCCGATCACGATCCGTGCAATACCGCACGTATCTGATCGAACCCTGCCATATCTCCATATGGCCTCTACAGTGTTTCGCCCGAAACTTGAGTAACTGTGTGTGGTGGACTCTAAAGACTCGTCAATACTATGGCCGTGGATTTAACCACTAGCACGTCAGAGGTATCAGCCATACGTGACGGGCCACCAGCTATTGACCAAAAGGGACGTCGATGAGCGAACTCATCCTGAAACCCTACTAAGCCTGTCAGTGACAATGTCCGTACAGTCCGGTCCGTTCGTCTATGAGCATCGCATGGCGGGCCTAGGGGGTTGGTAAAAGTGAGATCCCCAATAGCGGTACAAGTCGTGTCGGAGTGTAGTCCAGAACACCCTGAGATACTACTGGAATACCTACCAGCAAATCTCCTGCCTTGGCCAAGGACTTTCCATGTTCTGGCTCTCCTAGACACAGCGCGACCTCACCCCCAATACCGGGAGAGACGAACCCCTGCAGATCCGCTCACTGCCTCCATGTGGCTCGGGACTGTACTCAACTAAAACCTGTTTGCACGACTCGTTTGAGCCGTGGTAGGGTAGTAATCAAAGCACAGTGGGAACTCACACGAGACAAATGACGATCTCAGGTCGATGAACTAACCTGTACACATGTCACCAGGGAACTGCTATCTGACGTCAGGTATAATACCAACTAGCAGGTTCCCGGCGAGTCCTGTCCGGTGTACTCATAACCCAATGAGCACCTGTATACATCTTAGGTGAACCAACTGACACCAGTGGCTTGTGAGACTGGCCACTGCCCCTCGTCGGGGTCTCGGCTGTATACACTAGTCTACTCTGGAGAATCGATGCCCTGTCTCGAAACTCCCACGACTAGGGACCATTTAAGGATGTGCTTATAGACCCCAGCTCCCACGTATATGATCGCCCTCATACTGCTGGCAGTCAAGAAAGAATCCTAGGGGCTCTATCAACGTGCAATAGTGACCTGTAAGGTCACCTAAAGCAGTACACGATGATAAAGATAAACCAGATAGCATACTATCATCTCGAGTAAGACTGTCCTACCGGCATAGGTCCTCCTCAATCATTGCAATCACGTGCCTGTGATCCAATAATTGACTCTGAGGGCACTATATCCAATAGCTTGACCACCTGCATTGTGATCGCGATCATACTTGTGGGAGCAGGGTAGTCCATAAGCACATCCTTAAATGGTCCCTAGTCGCGTGAGTATCGAGACTGGGCACTGATACTCCAGAGTAGACTGGTGTGTACGTTTCTAGCCCCGTCGGGGGATGGTTGGTCCCGCAGCCATTGGTCTGATGCATCTAAGATCGTATACAGGTGCTCACTGGGTGTGAGTATACTGGACGGACTTGCCGAGAACTTCCATATAGTACTATACCTATCGTCAGATGGAAGTTCTCAGGTGATATGTGTACAGGTTAGTCTTTGGACCCGAGATCGTCATTTGTCTTGTGTGAGTTCCCACTGAACTTTGATCACTACCCTACCACGGCTCTACTGAGTCATGCAAATAGGTCTTGGTTGGGTTCAGTCCCGAGCCACATGGAGGCAGTGAGCGATTGTCGGGGATTCGTCTCTCCCGGTATAGGGAGTCGATATCGCACTGTGATTCGATTAGTCAAGACCATAAGACCTTGGCCAAGGAACTTGGGATTTATTGATAGGTTGATCGGTAGTTTTCCGGATTGGTCCTGAGCCACATCGGCACGACTTATCAGGTTGTTAGGGTCTGACGTTCACCATCCCCTAGACCCGGTATGCGATACTCTTTGACGAAGAGACCGGACTGTACAGATATTGTCACGGATAGGCTCAGTAGGAGATCCGGATGAGTTTGCTCGTCGGCCTTCCTTTTCGACAGGTACCTAGGCAGTCGTTATGTACAGCAAGTGCTGCTGACGTGCTTGTGGTTAAACCCACTGCCAGAGTACTGTCGAGTCTTTAGAGTCCCACACAGAGGGTTTCCCTGATCCGGGCAAAACGATGTAGTAGCCGTATTGGATACGTGCAGGGTTCGATCGATTGATGTACTTGGTACTCGGATTTTTGATCGGACAGTTTGTAATACTATCCGGCTCGGGTTTGAGCCGCATTATTAAATCAGGTATTGATTTAATAATTTATATATATGTATTTCTATATATATATTCTAGTATTACGTTCTTCGTGTTATTCTATCTCTTTTGGGCGTTCGGATTTTTATCTGATTGCCGGTATATTTGTACAGTAGTTGGAAATCCGTATTTATTATTGTTTTCCTTCTAGAAGGTGGCCACCTCATTTTGGATTTTCCTTTTATTTGATAATTGGAAATGAGGTGTAAAGTAAAAGGTATGGGAGAAATGGTGATGACCATACTTTAATAATTCACAAATGAATTTATAATTCATTTGGAGTTACTATTGAAGCATGGTTGTTAATTGTTTATTGAAAGAATTCACACACAAAAATAAGGTGTGTGATTTTCTCTCACTTCATGCTTCATTTCTCTTTGGGCTCTCATCTTTCTTGAGTTCCTCCCTCCTCTTGCTTTCTTCCATCTTCATCTTCTTCCTCTTCACTAATATTCTCATGTGTTGAGAAACAAGTGAAGAGGTTAGAAAAGAGATAGCAAACACTTAGACACCCTCCACTACTTCCTAGATTACTTAGACTAGCATCCCATGTTCTCTAGTTGCTCTTTTGATATATTGCAAAGAGCTAGAGCCGTGGATCATACTCCCCGGGTGGATCATCAAGGACTAAGGATGGCCGGAGAACAAGCTCGATCCCGGAGGACTGACGGAGCAAGGAAAGAAGTTCAAGCATGTTCAAGGTGCTTGGTAGGAGCTAAGGATGAAGAAAGAAGACCGAAAGACTTGGTTCGTTTGGTGAGATTTCTATCATAGTAGATAGCCCTTCTTCTTTAGCTAGTTAGTTTTATGGAAAAGATCCGGTTAAGTTTTGTGCCAAGTTTTTGTTCGCAAGAAAATTTTTGTTCCGCATTTGGCCACGGAAGTTGGCCGGGGCACTAAGGTAACCCTTCAAAGACCGAAGTACCTCTCTGGTGCCTGAGGTTACCCACTGTAACAACTCCATTTTTAGTGTACAAAAATTTGCTTTAAATTTAATGTATACTTGGAGTATTTACTTTTGCTGTTACCACTTTAAGTATTTTTCACTCCATAATTACAAGAAGGAGCTTGTAGCTCATTGGTAATACCTTGCATTGCTGAACCAAGCCACCAAAGTTCAAATCCCATGCCCCACATTATTTTTAATATTTATTTGTTTTAAATTTTTTAGAAGCCCAACAGTCAACACGAGATAACTCCAAATTTTTCCACTACACCTGAAAAACTGAATATACCAGAGGCTTAATCAGGCGACCCCCCACCTCCTCAGCCCTCGACTCGGCCCGACTCGGCCGAGTCGGCTGGTTCGCCGGCCGACTCGGGCCGGTGCCGCCGACCGGCCTCGGCGGGACGGCCGAGTCGTCAACACGAAAAAGATGCCTCTTCACCTTCTCCACATCCCTGCACACTCCATTTATTTGGATCGTTTACAGAGAGCCCATTAACCACCATTTATTCCATTTTTAATGATTTTCAATAAATTTTTACATTTTTTAAATTAAAACCCTGTTAGTGTATATGCCCTAGAGGCCATTACTGTATCATACTAGTTTGTATATTACTTGATGGAAGCTTGGGATATTCACCTTGTATAAACAATCTTGCTCAATATAGTAGTATGCTACTTGGTTTGTTTCTACTTCAATGTGTACTTGTGTTTATTTCAGTATATCACTTATACGCATTAGTGGAGCCCTTAGGATCTTTTCTTGATTACCAGCGTTGTGATGGCAGTCACACTAGTGGGGGCTGGGTAATCTATAAGCACATCCTTATACAGGTCCCTAGTCGCAGGACTATCGAGACAGGGCATCGATACTCCGGAGTAGACTAGCGTATGCGCTTCTCATCCCAGTGTAGGAGATGGTCTGTCCCACAGCCATCAGTACGTCGTACTGGAGATAGTATACGGGTGCTCGTTGGGTTACGAGTACACTGGACAGGACTCGTCGGGAACTGACAGGTTGGTATTATACCTATCGTCAGTTATCAGTTCCCAGGTGACATGAGTACAGCTTAGTCCGCTGACTTGACACTGGCACTTCGCCTCGAGTGCGTTCCCACTGCACTTTGATCACTACCCTACCACGGCTCAAAGGAGTCGTGCAAACAGGTGGTGGTTGGGTGCAGTCCCGAAGCACTTGGAGGCAGTGACAGTTAGACAGGATTCGTCTCTCCCGGTATTGGGGGTTGACATCGCGCTGTGTCTAGGAGAGCCATTACACGAGTAGTCCCTGGCCAGGGCAAGCGAGATATACTGGTAGGTTTCCAGTGTTATCTCAGGGTGTTTTGGGCTTCACTCCGACACGACTTGTACCGCTATTGGGGGACTGACGTTTTACCGCCCCCTAGGCCCGACATGCGATGTATCAGACGAACAGACCGGACTGTACGGAGAATGTCACATTCAGACTCAGTAGGAGTTCAGATGGGGTTTCACCTCGTCAGCCTTCTTGTCGGCATCTACCTGGGGACCGTTACGCACAGCTAGTGCCGCTTGCGGTCTGTGGTTAAACCCACTGCCAGCGTAGTGTCGAGTCTTTAGAGTCCCACACAGAGGGTATTCGCCTCTGGGAAAAACAGAGTAGAGGTCGCATGGTTTTGCGACAGGGTTCGTTCTCATCCGCGCACTTGTGCACGTTTGGAGTCCGGACGGATTATACTGGCAGGCTCTGGTTTGAGCCAGATACTGGTATATGTTTTGGGGTTGCTTTTATCTCTTGGTATTCTTGTTCCTCGGAACGAGAATGCAGGTGTGTATGCACAGTTGCTTGAGGCGGAGGATGAGGTATTTCATTAGGGTTTCGGAACGGGTGCGTATGCACAGTTGACAGTCGTCCTTTTCCAAACCTTAATGGATTTGTATTATATCAATTAATAATATATAATAAAATGAAATTGTGTCATGGTTGGTTTTTGTTGACTTGTTGACCATGGTTGACTTGTTGACCATGGTTGAAGTTTTGACCATCATCATTACAAAAGAAAGATGCTCTTTGATTCTAGCAAATTCATTTAATGTTTGAAATGATAATGGTCATTCTAAAACTTTCCATCAACCTTTTCATTTTCATTATTATTATTATTGATAATTCTTTTTCTTTTGCATTATGGTTGCAAGAAAGAAAAAGGATAGCTCATTTCTATCATATTCATTCTCTCTCTTCACTTCATCTTCTTCTTCCTCGAGCAAAAGAGAAACCTTCTCATGTGTTGAGAATCCTTCTCTTTAAAAAGAAAAGCACCCCTTAGACACTCTCTACTCATTCTAGGTTCAAGGTTTAGCAAGCCGGAAACCCTAGTTCACTCAAAGCACGAGGAAGAGCCCAAAGGTTGAACTCTCGAGGTGGATCCATCTTCGACGGAAGAAGGCGACAAGAAGAGAACCATCAACCTCTACAAAAGTTTGAAAAAGAAGGAGTTCAAGTTTAGGTATAACCATCTTCATCCAAGTAGCTAAATCTCTTTAGCAAGTATGCTAGTTTTAGTTTAGCTAAAGATCCCGACTTTGCTTAGTCCATGTTTCCCCTTGCGCTAAAAATTTGATTTTTATACCGTTTCCGCCTCCCCGTAAGAACCGGGGGTCGCAACGTGGACTTACAGTGGTATCAGAGCCTAACTAAACTTAAACTAGCTTAGTAGTGAAGTGTAACGAAGTTCGGAACCGAAAAAAATCACAAAACCGGAAAAACAAAACCCTAAGTTTCTGTTGAAATTTTTTCCGCTCTAAATGAAAAACTTTATACTTGTAAATTCGGCTCAGGGTTTTGTCTGAACACCTAAGAAAAACGATGCAGTGATTCGTTCAAACCGCCGCGCTTCCGCCGCACGAGGTAGGCATGTGCCACGGAAGCGCCGCGGTTTGTCGTCTTCTGTGCATCGTTTTTCGTGCAGTGTGTGTCTGTCTTGGTTTTGGGATTTTTAAAATATATTATATGTGCCCAGATTTTCCAGAACTGAAATTCACTTTTGGGGTCCTATAATTCCGTATTTTTTCCGAACTTCACTGCACTTTAACTATAATGGTTATATCTGTGATGCTTGCATGTATTGAACGTCGGCTAATCGCTATAAGACGATTAGTCGGGGTTATACAAGATCTGTGTTTGACATTGGAATGTGTATATGAATATGTTGGACTGTCGCGGGTGAATAGCCGGGGTGGATGTGAGATGAGCTTTTGTTTTTCTTTCATTCATTGTAAATGTAAATTGATGTAATAATTATTATTTGTTTGGCCGCACAACCGGGTCGGGGTTGTAGCCGTCATTGTAAAATTCTTTTTACTGTTTTTGCTTCTAGGATAGACCCATGGAGGGGTGCACAAACTACAGGGAACTTGGCGGGTAGTTTGCCGCACCCGTAGGGGTCTTGGGTGGGGTATTTGGCTATTCACCGCGACCGTGTAATCCGCATTTCGTTGCAGGCTCGAAAGGATTGCGGATTGCTAGTATATCCAATGTATTCATCTGTGATTTGTAATGTCTATTATTGCTTTCTATTTAGGCGTTGCTTATGTTTTACAGCCGCGCTAGCCCAGCCCCCGCTCTGTCGTTAGTTAAGTAACCTAACGAGTGATGACGGGACCCCGTGGCGAATGCGAATGGCATAAGCGTACGTCATATTTTGGTTGTTTTCTGCAATGGTAGGATTAAATGATGGGACGCATTAAAAGAACTAATGCAAGAATATCACGCATTAAAAGAACTAATGCAAGATAATAAACCAAGTTTAAAATCGTTGGAACACTTTCGAAAAACCACTCGGTTCTTTTCAAAACTAACTTTTAAACGCGGAGATTGAGCCACTCCTTCTAAAAGCTATCTCATTCCATCGATTATATCAAGTTCACTACGTTCACGGTTTTACCAAAACCATTCGTAGCCCTCCGTCGTTTCACATGAATAGTCAATAGTATTCAAGCTGTGTTTGTTGGCCAAAGTCAAGGCATAGTGATTGGTAGCTATTGGGTATTCATGTGCAGCATAGATAGATACGTTGGTTTGGAACAGTCGTACTGCCTTGTTGGCCAAAGTCAAGGGTAGGTACGGGTGGATTCAAATTAACCTGGAGAACGACGGGTAGAACTTGACATGTGACTTATGATTTGTTGGCCAAAGTCAAGGTCATAAGAGCATGGGGCAAAAATCCACATCGGGAGTTTCATAAGTACTGAAACTTGCTAGATTTGCATACCATTTGGAGTGTGGTGATTCTGGTAGGATTCCTTCAGTTTCGTCACGCGATGATATTTGGATCCCGATCCTACTGTGAGTATATGCTACTCCTCGGGAAATTTCTCACTAAAACGATCAATGCTATAAACCTAGT
Organism: Agapanthus africanus; assembly: GCA_030015575.1. Lineage (NCBI taxonomy): Eukaryota > Viridiplantae > Streptophyta > Magnoliopsida > Asparagales > Amaryllidaceae > Agapanthus > Agapanthus africanus. The sequence continues at coordinate 413,095,556 of JASDDO010000001.1, forward strand.
AGGTGCCTAGAAAGGTGTTAGCGGGGCTACGCCCCCAGGGAAAAGAGGTTATTTAATTAAGGAACTTCGCGAAAGCGTTGGAAAACCTCCCTCGAAGTACCGACACTGGCCTGGCTGAACGGTTAAGCAAGTATTGTGCGGTGGGATTGATCCCGGCTAATTCTTCCTTTGTGGTTTGAGGAGGGATTCGAGAGACAGTGGGAGCCATCCTGTTTAGACAAATTAAAAACCATTCTAAACTTGCAAGAGCATCGTGCTAAAGTGTTTCTTCTCTCCCCCCTGCAGCGACCAAATTCGAAATGACTGGACTTAAGTTACTTCTAGATAAAAACATATTGACAGGGCCAAACTACAAAGATTGGCTCAGGAATGTCAAATTGGCAATCGCTTACGACAAGCTGGGGTATCTTCTTACCACCAAAGCTCCCCCCATCCCAGGTCCTACCTCCAGCGTCGCGGATAAGGAAATCCGTACGACTTGGGAGATTGACAGCGCGAAGGCCAGGTGCCTCGTACTTGCCTCGATGGACAACGACCATCAGAGGAGGCACGAGAATATGGATTTGGAATCCATATTTCTTCATACAAAAGAACTGTATGGAGAGCAGTCTCGTATCGCAAGATACGAAGTGTCGAAGAAGTTATTTTCGACAAAGTTGGCCGTCGGATCATCGGTAGCGGACCACGTGCTTAAGATGATTGGCTACACTGAGGAGCTCGCGGAACTTGGGACCACGTTGGACAGTGAACTCTATACGGATATAATTCTCCAGTCCCTTCCATCCACTTACGCCCAGTTCATACTGAACTTCAACTTGCAAGAAAAGGAAGTTGAACTTTCAGAACTCCTCAACCTGCTGAGGAGCGCAGAGGGCACCCTACAGAAGGGTAGGGAAACACCCGCTTTGTTTGTAGGAGGATCTTCTTCCTCTAGGTCCAAGGCGAAAGCCAAGGGAAAGAGGAAGAAAGCCCCCGCCAAACCAAGAGGCGGTGTTAGTAAAGTGGGTGCGAAGGGAAAGGAAAAGGCAACAAAGATTGCGGGGAAGCTTGTTGGAAAGGAAGAGTGCTTCTATTGTCATAAGAGTGGACACTGGAAGAAAGATTGCAGGGCTTGGAAAGCCAGGACACAGGAACTGAAGCAGGTTGCAGCTTCAGCTTCAGGTGTGTATGTTATTGAAAACTGTCTTTCTATAAACTCTACTTCCTGGGTATTGGATACCGGATCAGGATCTCATATCTGTAATTCTTTGCAGGCGTTGAGAAACCGTAGTGTTTTGAAGGCAGGTGACATGACCCTCAGAGTTGCAAACGGAGCTAGCATGGACGCTAAAGCCGTGGAGGACTATCACCTGGGAATGTCAGATGGGCATGTTTTGGTTTTGCGTAATTGCTTTTTTGTACCCAACGCAACTTGTAATATCATTTCTGTATCTTTGGTTTCTAAAGAAGGTTATGAATTTGCGTTTGTAAGTAATGTTGTAAACATTCACCTTAATCAAGTTCTGATTGGGTCAGGTACACTGAGCAATGGTATATACGTATTGAACCAACCACAGATTTTCAATGTCCAGAATACACACAAAAGAAAGTCACCAGATATTAATCAGGCTTTCTTATGGCATTGTAGACTGGGTCACATCAATGAGACACGGTTGACTAAGTTACATAAAGAAGGATACTTGGATCCGTTCGAGTATCAGTCTTATGCCACTTGTGAATCTTGTCTCATGGGAAAGATGACAAAGACTCCGTTCACTGGACACGGAGAAAGAGCGAGCGAGCTCTTGGGACTCGTACACAGCGACGTGTGCGGTCCAATGTCTACACATGCGCGAAGCGGTTACTCTTACTTCATTACTTTTACGGATGATTTTTCAAGGTACGGTTATGTCTTCTTAATGAAACATAAGTCCGAGGCTTTTGAAAAGTTCCAGGAATATAAGAATGAAGTAGAGAAACAGACCGGCAAAAGTATCAAGATTCTAAGATCGGATCGAGGTGGAGAATACTTAAGTGCCGAGTTCCTAAATTACTTAAAAGAGAATGGGATTCTCTCTCAGCTTACTCCACCATACACTCCGCAGCACAACGGTGTATCGGAGAGACGGAACCGAACCCTATTGGATATGGTACGGTCCATGATGAGTAACGCTGAGTTACCGCGATCATTCTGGGGGTATGCGCTAGAATCAGCTGCGTACCTTTTGAACCGAGTTCCTACTAAGACTGTGCCTACTACACCATATGAGATGTGGAGTGGGAAGAGACCCTATCTTAAACACATTAAGACATGGGGATGTCCAGCTTTTGTTAAAAAGCAGCATGCGGACAAGCTCGAGGCACGCTCAGTACAGTGTAAGTTCGTGGGATATCCAAAGAACTCCAAGGGATATTTCTTCTACTGTGAAGAGGAACAAAAAGTTCTTGTTTCTCGTCATGCCTACTTCTTGGAAACTGAGGTTTTGGAAAACCAGATAAGTGGGAGCACAGTAGAACTGGAAGAAATTCCAGAACCACGAGCTATTACTGAAAGCTTAGAGGAACCAGAGGGTTCAAAAGAACAGGACATTCCTACGCCGCTCCGCAGGAGTAGTAGGCAGTCTCATCCGCCGGAGAGATACTGCGGTTTTCTCATAGACGGGGATAGAGAGGATTGCATCATAGATTATGATGAGCCTACTAGCTTCCAGCAGGCCATTCAGAGCGTTGACTCGGTAAAATGGCTGGATGCAATGCGGACCGAAATGGAGTCCATGTACACCAACAAAGTATGGACGTTGGACATTGCTCCAGACGGGGTAAAACCCGTAGGATGCAAGTGGATCTTCAAAAGGAAGATTGGTGTAGATGGACAGGTTGAGACCTATAAAGCTAGACTTGTAGCAAAGGGTTTCCGTTAAAGACCTGGCTTGGACTATGACGAAACCTTTTCTCCAGTGGCTATGCTGAAATCCATTCGGATCCTTCTTGCCATTGCTGCCTTCCACGATTATGAGATTTGGCAGATGGACGTAAAAACCGCTTTTCTAAATGGAAATTTAGAGGAGTGTGTCTATATGGATCAGCCAGAGGGTTTCATTCAGAGTGGGAGCAGCGGAAAGGTGTGCAAGTTGCTTAAGTCCATTTATGGACTAAAGCAGGCATCGCGGAGTTGGAACATCTGTTTTGATGAGACGGTCAAGGAATTTGACTTTATCAAAAATCCAGATGAACCATGCATCTATAGTAGATTTGTAGCGAGAACTGTAGTATTCCTTGTTTTATACGTGGATGACATTCTCTTAATAGGAAATGACATTCCTATGCTACAATCTGTCAAGGGTTTCTTGTCACACAGGTTCTCCATGAAAGACCTGGGTGATGCGTCTTACATCCTGGGGATCCGGATCCATCGTGATAGATCTAAGAGGATATTAGGAATTTCACAGTCCAGGTACATCGACACCGTACTGAAAAGATTCAGTATGGAAGATTCCAAGCGCGGTAACCTACCGGCTTGTCACGGGATCACCCTCTCTAAAGAGATGTCTCCCAAGACTGATTTGGAGAGGGATCGCATGTCTATTATACCCTACGCTTCTGCGGTAGGCTCTATAATGTATGCGATGTTGTGTACCAGACCGGATGTAGCTTATGCACTGAGTGTGGTAAGCCGGTATCAGTCAAACCCTGGGGAGAAACACTGGATAGCGGTAAAGAACATTCTCAAGTACCTGAGAAGGACTAAGGAGATATTCTTGGTGTATGGCGGAAAAGACCTCCAGATCGAGGCCTTTGCTGACTCCAGCTTCCAGAGTGACAAGGATGATTCCAAGTCCATGTCGGGTTTTGTCTTTACCCTCAATGGAGGGGCGGTGTGTTGGAAGAGCTCCAAACAGGAAACCGTTGCAGACTCGACTATGGAAGCGGAATACATCGCTGCATCTGATGCCGCAAAAGAAGCTGTCTGGATAAGGAAGTTCTTAAAAGAACTTCAGGTGGTTCCGTCCATTGTTGACCCAGTACCTCTGTATTGCGACAACAACGGGGCTATAGCTTTAGCAAAGGAACCCAGGTCCCATAAGAGATCCAGGCACATCTTGAGGCGGTATCACCTGATCAGGGAGATCGTGGATCGCAAGGAGATCGAGGTTCGGAGGGTTGCTTCAGAAGAGAACACTGCAGATCCATTCACCAAGGCCTTACCCCAGACTCAGTTCGAGCGGCTGATCGAGATGATAGGTCTTCGATACGCCAGTACATGGCCTTAGTGCAAGTGGGAGATTGTTAGTGTATATGCCCTAGAGGCCATTACTGTATCATACTAGTTTGTATATTACTTGATGGAAGCTTGGGATATTCACCTTGTATAAACAATCTTGCTCAATATAGTAGTATGCTACTTGGTTTGTTTCTACTTCAATGTGTACTTGTGTTTATTTCAGTATATCACTTATACGCATTAGTGGAGCCCTTAGGATCTTTGCTTGATTACCAGCGTTGTGATGGCAGTCACACTAGTGGGGGCTGGGTAATCTATAAGCACATCCTTATACAGGTCCCTAGTCGCAGGACTATCGAGACAGGGCATCGATACTCCGGAGTAGACTAGCGTATACGCTTCTCATCCCAGTGTGGGAGATGGTCTATCCCACAGCCATCAGTACGTCGTACTGGAGATAGTATACGGGTGCTCGTTGGGTTACGAGTACACTGGACAGGACTCGTCGGGAACTGACAGGTTGGTATTATACCTATCGTCAGTTATCAGTTCCCAGGTGACATGAGTACAGCTTAGTCCGCTGACTTGACACTGGCACTTCGCCTCGAGTGCGTTCCCACTGCACTTTGATCACTACCCTACCACGGCTCAAAGGAGTCGTGCAAACAGGTGGTGGTTGGGTGCAGTCCCGAAGCACTTGGAGGCAGTGACAGTTAGACAGGATTCGTCTCTCCCGGTATTGGGGGTTGACATCGCGCTGTGTCTAGGAGAGCCATTACACGAGTAGTCCCTGGCCAGGGCAAGCGAGATATACTGGTAGGTTTCCAGTGTTATCTCAGGGTGTTTTAGGCTTCACTCCGACACGACTTGTACCGCTATTGGGGGACTGACGTTTTACCGCCCCTTAGGCCCGACATGCGATGTATCAGACGAACAGACCGGACTGTACGGAGAATGTCACATTCAGACTCAGTAGAAGTTCAGATGGGGTTTCACCTCGTCAGCCTTCTTGTCGGCATCTACCTGGGGACCGTTACGCACAGCTAGTGCCGCTTGCGGTCTGTGGTTAAACCCACTGCCAGCGTAGTGTCGAGTCTTTAGAGTCCCACACAGAGGGTATTCACCTCTGGGCAAAACAGAGTAGAGGTCGCATGGTTTTGCGACAGGGTTCGTTCTCATCCGCGCACTTGTGCACGTTTGGAGTCCGGACGGATTATACTGGCAGGCTCTGGTTTGAGCCAGATACTGGTATATGTTTTGGGGTTGCTTTTATCTCTTGGTATTCTTGTTCCTCGGAACGAGAATGCAGGTGTGTATGCACAGTTGCTTGAGGCGGAGGATGAGGTATTTCATTAGGGTTTCGGAACGGGTGCGTATGCACAGTTGACAGTCGTCTTTTTCCAAACCCTAATGGATTTGTATTATATCAATTAATAATATATAATAAAATGAAATTGTGTCATGGTTGGTTTTTGTTGACTTGTTGACCATGGTTGACTTGTTGACCATGGTTGAAGTTTTGACCATCATCATTACAAAAGAAAGATGCTCTTTGATTCTAGCAAATTCATTTAATGTTTGAAATGATAATGGTCATTCTAAAACTTTCCATCAACCTTTTCATTTTCATTATTATTATTATTGATAATTCTTTTTCTTTTGCATTATGGTTGCAAGAAAGAAAAAGGATAGCTCATTTCTATCATATTCATTCTCTCTCTTCACTTCATCTTCTTCTTCCTCTAGCAAAAGAGAAACCTTCTCATGTGTTGAGAATCCTTCTCTTTAAAAATAAAAGCACCCCTTAGACACTCTCTACTCATTCTAGGTTCAAGGTTTAGCAAGCCGGAAACCCTAGTTCACTCAAAGCACGAGGAAGAGCCCAAAGGTTGAACTCTCGAGGTGGATCCATCTTCGACGGAAGAAGGCGACAAGAAGAGAACCATCAACCTCTACAAAAGTTTGAAGAAGAAGGAGTTCAAGTTTAGGTATAACCATCTTCATTCGAGTAGCTAAATCTCTTTAGCAAGTATGCTAGTTTTAGTTTAGCTAAAGATCCCGACTTTGCTTAGTCCATGTTGCCCCTTGCGCTAAAAATTTGATTTTTATACCGTTTCCGCCTCCCCGTAAGAACCGGGGGTCGCAACGTGGACTTACAAACCCTTCATCTACCTTAACCCTATAAATACCACCCTTACCCTATACCCTTTCACCCGAAACTCTGAGCCAACTCTCAAAAATTTCCAAGAAACCTTGTGTACTTTGAAATCGAGCACGAGGCGAAACTACGGTGAATTTTCCGGCGAACTTCCGATGATCATTCTAGGAGCTCCCGGCGACGAAGCGACGCACCGGCGACTCCTCCCGTTCCACCTTCCTTTCTTTGTTGTCCTAAACCCTTAAGTCCCTAAATTCTACCTCTCTTTTCTTTTCTAAAATATGGATTTACAAAACCCGACGAAATCGGAACCAATCCAATTTCCGATTCGGTTTCTTTATAAAACTTCACTTCTCGTTAATACAATTATGCTTAAACTCTCTCATATTGACTATTAAACACTAATCAACCAAATTGATTAAGTTTCATATCACAAAACAATTGCTATTTCATTTTACCACATTTTTTCATGTAAATACCACACAGTTTCAATTCCACCTTCAACATCACAAAACCTTGCTATACCTTTATGTAGATCATGAGGTAACGACCTACCTCCTCACACACTCATATGCAACATAGCACTATACCCTTGGGAACATAGAATACGGGAAAACGACACATTATCATTTAAATACCATTTATTTAATAAAACCGTTTTCTAAAGGATTTAGTATTTAAATAAATCATTGCAAAGCGCCGCTACAACCCAATTTGGGAAACCCAACTGGGATGGTGCGGATTATCACAAATCCCTGGGCTTAGTAGTGCGAGATTTAGATCTCTGCAAGGAACATTCGGTCTCGAAACATTTAAAATACGAAAATCTAAAGAAAATGAGATTTCTAGAATATTATATATATTAAAAATTATTTTCATATAAATATATGTATATTTATCCTTAAAATATCTATTTTGTAATAATATAAATATTCCACTTTTTCTAAAAATATCACAAGAATCATTTTACACTAAAATACCATGAATTCCATACAAAACCAATATTACCAATAAATACCATTTATTATGAAAATAGGATATTTTCACTAGAAATATCACAATATAAAATCTACATTCATTACAACTCTAAAGACGATTAATAAATACTTGGGGTGTATTTTGAAAAGTATATAAAACTAATTTTACATAAAACCCCCTCAAGTTCTACAATTTACCATAAAGACCTTAGTAAATATAGGTTTAAGCGGGACCAATCTCTTGAGCCTCAGGGAGCCGGAGAAATGGGTGTTTGCCTATCTAAGGTAGACAACTTAACAACGGTGTTATCAATACGGTAATCGTCTTTGAAAAAGACACAAATCCTGCCGCCCATGTGCAGCGGTTACCGATAACATTAAAACAATCAGGACTTCAATTTACTTTTCTAATTGTCTGACTCAGTTTGAGTCTCATTATAATCTGACTTGAATATGATTCAAGTACAACCTACAACATTCCAATTCAACATGAATCCATGAATCTATTATACAACTTGACTTAACCGAACCATGGATATACATTCCATTTACATGATTCTCCAGTTACATCCATTTACATGATTCTACGGTTACATCCGTTTACTGATATCATGGTTTCAGTCAGTCAATCAATTATACAATCAATACAATTTACAAAACAAACAATACAAACAAGACATCTCGGGGTTTAAGGGGTAGATTGGTACGGAAGGTGTTAGAAGTGGCACGAGACTATAAGACTTGATACACCTAACGTGAATCCAGTTGCTGTTGTACCGTGGCATAAACGGTTCCTTGTACTATACTTGCATCTAGTCTCTGGCATATAGAGACTCCTCTCGTATACACTGGCATTCTTCTGTACCAAGCTACAAACAACAGCGTTAATACAATATTACAACAATATAATACAACTTTAAACGATACCTTCTTATTCTGTATATTCTACTTTCCTCTTATCTTTGGGACTTACCAAGCGACCTGTTCGCTGACGATATTCTATTTCTTTCTTCTTTGAATGTCGTCAGGTGATTTGGACCCGTCAGAGGTCGAGCCCACTGCTGAAGACTTGGACCAGTTCAGTGAAGACCCCGAGCTCTAGTCATTGTACACTTTCCATTCAGTACTTTCATTTCTGTTATGCCGTTGTTTAGGCATTGCTTTTTATTCAGTTGTAGTTACTTTTCATGCATTGTACAAAAGAATGTTAATAAATAAAGTTGTTGTTCAGTTTATATCTCTTATCTCTTGTGCTTACTTTTATATTGCTTAGATACGCTTAGCGTATTTACTTCTCAGTAAATACGTAGCGGACCAGTCCCGTCCTCTTCGCCGTATACCGGGAATCGGGGTGTGACAGGTTTTGTTGGTGGCCCATGCAGGTCAGAGCTGTATAGAACCCTACTATGCAGTTTTGTTCTGCGTGAACAACCTAAGCAATATAACACAAGAACCAGCAACTAAAACATTCTTTACAATTCATGTTCCTTGAATCTTATCATTTCAAATATTTTGAATCCGTCCTAACCCAAATTTTTCTTCAAAGGTTATGGATTCCCCAAACAGCACAAGTGCCAACTTCAACAACACTCCACCTCCACTACCTATCGTACCTACTGTTCCTGCTCCACCCACCGAGCAAACAGTTCTGCTTGAGGCGATCCGCAGCCTCCTTGAGGTACAGCAGCAACTTTTGAACCGTCCCGAGACTGACTCACCTGGGATAAAGCAATTCAGAGCATTGCATCCCAAACAGTTCTCCAGAAAGGGAAGCCTACTTGAAGCTGAGGAATGGGCACAAAGCATAGAGGATGATCTGGCGGCAGCATAAGTGCCAGACATAGCTTGGGTCCGTGTGGCGAAACTGCAGCTCACGGACAATGCTCTTCACTGGTGGAAGGTGGAAGAAAGCCATCTTGAACAGCCTATTGAATGGAAGATTTTTCGCCAAGTTTGATGCGAAGTACTTCCCTGTGACTGCTAGGTTCAACATGGAACAACAGTTTATTCATCTACAACAAGGTTTTATGTGGATCAAGTCGGTAAATGAGTATGACGCTGTATTCACCATGCTCAGTCGGTAAGATATGTCACAATATTTCAAATTTTTAATGTCACATACTACATAGCTAACACAATCCTTTAAACAGATTCGCGGCACATTTGATACCGACGGACGAGATCAGAGCCGTCGATTTCAACAGGGGTTGGACACGGAAATTCAGGCTGCACTAGCCACAAGGAAATTTCCAACTCATGAGGATGCTCTGGATGCTGCCCGCAGTTATGAAGCAGTGATAAAGTTAGGGGCAGATCTCAGTCTGCAGGAGTTAAGCGCCCTGCCAACCAGATGGCAGGAGGAGCCTCGTCCAGACCACCTTTTGTGTCAAGGCGTCCAGAAGCACCAATCAACAGGCCCAGCTTAGCCTTTTGTAACTACTGCAAGATAAATGGGCATCTGGCGAAAGATTGCTTGCGTGCGAACAACCTTTGCTTGATCTGCGGCTTAGCTACTTATGGTATTGGGTGTTGTTCTTATAAACAAGATCCAATTGCTGCACCTAGGCCAGCAAACAATTACCCACAGCGCCCAGCCATCCAAGCACCTGCTCCAAGACTTGCACTACCTGCACCACCCAGAGGACCACAAGCTGCACCACCTCCTCGTCAGTTCCATCAAGCTCAAAGGAACGTTCCGAGGAATGCTCCTCAGGCTAGGAGGAATGTACCAAGGCGCCAGGCTTTCACGATGACAGTGGAAGAAGCTGAGGCCACTGGCCTAGTTATCACTGGTAACCATTTCTTTCTCAAATTCTCTTTCAGTCTTGATATTTATCTACATACTTTTCCTATACCTAAAACATATCCCATATAGCTTAGGTACAATCTTAGTATCCTCAATACCTGCACTAGCACTGTTTGATACTGGAGCATCTCACTGCTTTATGTCGCAACGGTTCATCCGAAGCCATGCGATTCCAGTCTCACCGCTTGTATCTAGCTGGAATGACAATTCAGTGAATGGCGTTCTAAAGGCAACAATGTGATACAGCTTGTGTCCAGTAGTCGTCTGCAGCAGAGAGTTTTATGCTGACTTAAAAGTGCTGGACATACCGAAATTCGATGTGGTTTTAGATATGGATTGGCTTGGAACTTTTTATGCTACCATCGGCTGTCATCAAAGGAGGGTAGTATTCGAGATTCCAGACCACCCGGTCTTCTATTTCAAAAGCGGAGACCGTACCCTGGAGCCAAGTACCTACAAAGCGAAGCCAAGAGAAACAGTAGTTGCAGCAGTTCAAGCTGAGGAAGAATCAAGACCAGATGTGGTTCGAGAGTTCGACGATGTGTTTCCTGACGATATATCAGGTTTGCCTCCCGATCGAGCTCTTGAATTCGGCATTGATTTAGTACCAGGAGGACAACCGGTGATCAAAGCACCTTATCGACTATGTCTGGAAGGATTGAAGGAAGTCCGAACACAGTTGGACGAATTACTTGCGAAAGGATGGATTCCTCCCAGCACTTCAAGTTGGGGATCATCTGTACTACTTGTGAAGAAGAAGGAAGGTTCATACAGAATGTGCATCGATTACATAGCCTTGAATGAAGTCACTATAAAGAACAAGTATCCACTCCCGCGCATCGATGATTTATTCGATCAGCTAAGTGGATCTTGTGTGTTCTCTAAATTGGATCTTCGATTAGATTATCATAAGGTGAAGGTCAAGGAAGCTGATATTCATAAAACAGCTTTCAGAACTCGCTATGGACATTACGAATTTCTAGTGATGCCATTTGGAGTGACCAACGCCCCGACAATATTCATGAACCTAATGAATCAAGTTTTCTGGGAGTACTTAGTGTAGGGTTACTAGGCACTCTCACAAGGGTTTACAAGACATCAACCATGCCCGATTTAAAATTTAGTCATGCCGAACAACCCTAACCAAGATCTTTAAACTAGAAATTAGGCGAAACAAAGCATGTTAAACACTTTAACACTAAGAGTTTGGGATTACAACCTTTGTAGTCCGGTCCTTCACTTCTAAAGCTCCGTGTTGAGGTCCCTTCGCTGCGATCATCATGTTCCCGGACTTTAGAGAGGCTCCACGAAGAGAAAGATGCAAGCTTGCTTCCAATCTTCGATAACTAAGATGATCTACCTTGAAGTTTCTTTAACACAAGCTCTCACTCACTAAATGAAGTGAACACCCTAATCTAAATGGCTAGGATAGATTAGGATGATGAAGTAGGATTTATGCTCTCATTTATTTTCTATTTCTCACACTAAATCATCACATAAAGAAAACCTAGAAAGCTTTCTCAAAGCTCAAGGAAGAAGAAGAAGAAGGAAAATCCTTTTGTGATGAATAATGAAAAATATCATAATGATTAATAATGCAACCATGGTTGAATATGAAGAGGCTAACCAATGTAGAGACTTAACCTAGGGTGAAGGGTTTGGGTTGGGTTAGAAATATCTAGCAAAAATATCAAACATAATATCTTTGCTAGAAACAAAGTAAAACCTTCTAGAAGCATCAAGAAAGAACTAACCCAAATCAAACCCTAACCTTGTTTAATCTCCACAAAATATGTTGCATTAGTAATCATATCATGTTTTACATTATTCATCACAAAAGGATTTTCCTTCTTCTTCTTCTTCCTTGAGCTTTGAGAAAGCTTTCTAGGTTTTCTTTATGTGATGATTTAGTGTGAGAAATAGAAAATAAATGAGAGCATAAATCCTACTTCATCATCCTAATCTATCCTAGCCATTTAGATTAGGGTGTTCACTTCATTTAGTGAGTGAGAGCTTGTGTTAAAAAAACTTCAAGGTAGATCATCTTAGTTATCAAAGATTGGAAGCAAGCTTGCATCTTTCTCTTCGTGGAGCCTCTCTAAAGTCCGGGAACATGATGATCGCAGCGAAGGGACCTCAACACGGAGCTTTAGAAGTGAAGGACCGGACTACAAAGGTTGTAATCCCAAACTCTTAGTGTTAAAGTGTTTAACAGGCTTTGTTTCGCCTAATCTCTAGTTTAAAGATCTTGGTTAGGGTTGTTCGGCATGGCTAAATTTTAAATCGGGCATGGTTGATACCTTGTAAACCCTTGTTAGAGTGCCTAGTAACTCTACAGTGGTATCAGAGCCAAGCTAGAGCTTTAGGCGAAGTCTAGGCGAAGTTTAAAGTCCGATTGAACTCCGAATACAGGTAAAACCCTAGTTTCTGGAAATTTTTCATAAAGTTGATTTTTTTCATATTAAAAATGCTCAGAAAATTCAGCAGGTGATTTTATGGGTTACTGTGAAAAATGAGCCACCGATACAATTAAAGCGCCGCGGAACCGCGGCCGTACCACGGCTTGCGCGGCGGTTCCACGACCAAACAGTAGCATTTTGGTTTGCGTTTTGCACAGTAATATCTGTAGGTACTTCTGTATGTTTCTGGGAATTTTTAATTCTACTCAAGTGTTGAGTTTTCTGGGTTGTATTGGGAACTCGTTGATTCGATCGGATAGTTTAACTTCATTTAAGTTTTTCCGGATAATTTTAGAACGTGTTAAAAAGTTCGAACGGATATCAATAACTCACTTTTTCCCCTGCCAGAAAATTTCCAAGTGTTGGATTTTTCCGTAGTTTAAGAACGTTCTTAGTCGTGCAAGTAACGCGGTGGACCCTCTAGAAGAACATAAACCTTAACTTGATTATGTGACCGTCTTGAACCGCCTCTAAACCTTAGGGTTTGGGGCAATACGGCGTTGCCACCTGTGAGGCGTTGGTTTGACCCTTCTACGGCTGGACCATTGGTACTGTGGCATGTGATGGATATTTTTTGAACTCCGCTCAAGTGTTGAGCTATTTGGGAAATCTTGGGTGTTTGTTTATTCGATCGGAAAGTTTAACATTGTCTATTTATCTGGAATGTGATACAATATCTGGAATCCACAAGTAGTTATGAGATAACTAATTTGAATGTTATAAGTCTAGCAGTTCAGTCTCAGAAGATCGGTTGCCACGGGATTTTGATGCGATCAAAAGTCCGTCGCAATCACGTAGCGTACGCGGATACTCGCCGGGTAAACTTAATAGATAGCCACGCCCCATAGCCCCGACCAAGTGACTGTAGGAGAACCCCGTCGCCAAAAGCATCTGTTCGGGTGCTCGCGGCAGCGGTGTTCCGCCTTAGTGCACTTCGTTGACGGCATCCGGGGGTGCGGCCGTCTACTAAAGTTTGCGAAGAGCATTCGATCAGCATGTCGGGAATCTTGCTGAATTGCCCGACTATATATTGAAAAGTGTTTTCGAGATCGAGACTAAAATGCGTGGTTTATAATTGTTAGGCATGCGATGTCTAAGAAATTCATTTGGTTAGGCATGCGATGTCTAAGGAGGTTGCGGATTCCAACTGTTGTAGTTTTACACTTTCTTTTCTGTGATCGTAAGCGTAGTATGTGGTGTATCGCCGGCTTCGTTGCTATACATCAACGACAATCGGGATATGCATACTTGCTTACGTTGATGATATGAGATATTATGTGTTGCTGTGATATGTTATATTGGATCATCGCGTTTTGAATAGCCGGGGGTTTTATGTGAGATGAGGGTTTTTATTTTCATTCATGTAAAATTCATTTGTATGTAATATTCTTTTATTGGGGCACTTCCGGGCTGAGGATGATGTCACCATTGTATATTATTTACTTTTCCGCATTAGGTAGACCCAAGGCGGGGAGCACAAGTAACCGGGTTCTAGTGTCCAGTGGGAGACCATCTCGAGGAGTCGAGACCGTGCCTCCTAACCCCAGAATTGGCATTGTTGGTTGCCTCTCTCGTAGGGGTCTAGGGATGTGGGTTTGGCTATTCATCGCGACCGTGGAATCCGCGTTTTATACAGGCTCGCATAAAATACGGAAATCCTAGTATATCCAATATTTCATATATATTCTTCTGCTACAATGTTCTGTGATGAGATCATATTACTGCCTGAGACGAATGTTTATATTATATATATGAGATATATGTTATATTACAAATTTCGTTTCAAACGTAATACTTGTGAAGCATAATAAAATGGGACTTCATTAATGAGATTAATGAACTAAAAGAAACCTAAAGATGTTATAGAAACTTGTTTAAAAACTGGTAGCTCTAGTTCTTGCTTTGCATAGCGGTGTTCCTTGTAGAAATCCAGCACCTTATTCGATAAGGAAAGAGCCGAGATCCCTTCACCGGGAGTGACCTCTTTAGCGAAACTAGCAGATGCTACAAACTCGGTTTATCTTTTGATTGTTTCTATAGTTTTTTCTTTGCATAGTGGTATTTGCGAAATATCCTGCACCTTATTCGATAAGGAAAGAGCCGAGATCCCTTCACCGGGAGTGACCTCTTTAGCGAAACTAGAAAAACCTCAAAAATATTCTATTCAAAATCACTCGATTCTACAACGATACGCAAAGGGTTTTCTTAAAAACCTGTCGTAACCCTCCGTCATTTTAGGAAGTAGAGTACTTAGTATTCGTGCTGTATTTGTTGACCTTAGTTAAGGCATAGTGTACGGTAGCTAAGTGATGTCTTCCTATATAGCATATGATGCAAATAGTTAGGACAATCATCTGACTTTGTTGACCTTAGTTAAGGGTCATGTGGGTGGGTCTAATTAATCAAGAAATGGCGGGTAGAACTTGACTAGTGCTTATGATTTGTTGACCATAGTTAAGGTCATAAGACACTAGGGGTAAAATATTATTGGGAATTTCAAATGTTGAAATTTGCAATGAGATTGCATACCTTCTATGAGATAGTTGGATTCCGATACCCACTGCGAGTAAGAGTTACTCCTGGGAGAGTTTTACACATTACAATTAGCCGATCAAGTAGGTATCTAGAAAGGTGTTAACGAGGTTACGCCCCTGGGAAAACAAGGTTTATTTTAATTAGGTCTGTGTGAAAGCGCGGGGAACCTCTCTTAAAGTACCGGCACGAGCCTGGCTGAAAGATTGGCGAACTTGTAGAGTGTAATTAATCCCGGCTAGTCTTACCTTTTAGGGTTTGAAGGAAGATTTGACTAAAACAGTGGGAGACATCCTGATTAGATAAATTGATAACCAATCTAATCTTGTAAAAGCGCACGCTGAGTGTTTTCTTCTCTCTCTCTCTACAGGTAGCGACCATATCACGCCTTAATCAAGATAATAATACGGATGTTTTGACCGAACCCGCTTGTTATACTGCGCTAGAGAACGTTGATCCCGCTCCAACTTATAATTGTTATAAGACAGAGTAGGAAATTGGGTAATACCAGATTTCCCGTGCCGCCCAAACGAAGAAAGTGCATGCTGATGCATCTTCTTCGGGTGTGTAAGTTACCGAGAACCGTTTCTCAGTATCCTTTACGTCCTGGGTATGACATACCGGATCAGGATCCCGTAAGTGTAGTATGTTACATGGGCTACAGATAGGTAGAGAACTTAGAACGGGTGATAAGTTTCATGAGATAGAAACGGTGCAAGTGTTGCAGCCAAGTCTGTTGGTAGTTATCACCCTGTATTAACGAATATAATGATTCTGAACGAATGTTATTAGATACCGAACCTGATATACAACATCATATCAAGTCTCTTTATTTATTAAAGAAGGATATAATTTTGTATTGTTGGATAATGTTTTGAACATTTTCTATATCAAGAGTTGATCGGTTCAGGCACGTTATCTAAAAGCATAGACGTTCTAAATCAAACCACAGTTCTTAGTGTACAGAACACACACAAGAGGAAGTGTTCAGAAATTAACGGATCCTTCTTGAGGTATTAAAGACCAGGTCATATCAATGTGACCCGACTAAGCTGAAGTTACATTTAGATGCATATTTAAATTAGTTTGAATTTACATCTTGTGAAACTTGCCGGTCATGTCACAAAGATAAGATGACCATAACTCTGTTTATTGGAAACAGAGAAAGAGTTAGTGAACTCTTGGGATTGATACATGCTGATGTATGAAGGTCCCCTGTCTACACATGCCAAGACCGGTTCTTTGTACATCATTACATTCACTGATTATCTCTCAAGATCCGGACATATGTTCCTGTTGAAACATAAATCTGGAACTTTTGAGAAATTCAATGAATATAAGTTAGAAGTAGAGAACCAAAAATAGGTATAAGTATTATGTCCTTTGATGTGATCAGGGAGGAGAATACTTGAGCATGGGATTCCTGGACTATTCTAAACGAGAATGAGATTCTCTCTCAGCATTACTCCTCCGTATACACCACAGCACGTCGGTGTATCAGGGCGGAGCAAGACACACCCTATTAGATATGGTGCGCTCTATGATGAGTACTACTGAGTTTCCTATTTCCTTTTGGGAGTTATGCACTTGAGAAGCTACATACCTATTGAATAGGGTTCCAATCAAATCAGTTGCCTACCACTTCATATGTGATATGGAATGGGAAGAGCCCATATCTTAAGTATGTTAAGATTTTGGGTTGTCCAGCCTATGTCTAAAAGCATAATCCGGACAAGCTCGAGGCAAAGTCAGTTCTGTAGAAGTTTGTAGGATATCCCAAGCATTCGTAAGGGAATATCTTCTACCAAACCGAGAAACAAAAGATGTTTTGTTTCTCAGCATGCCACCTTTGTGAAAGGGAATTTCTTGTGAAGAAATTAGTGGTCATTAGTTAGAACTGGAAAGAGTTCCAGCTATACAAACTGCAGCTGTTGATTTGGTAGAACCGGAGGATTCAATAGTTTCCAACGAACCTCAGCCTCTCCGCCGATCTGGTAGGGTTCCTCACCCACCTGAGAGATACTTCTGTTTCTCTATGATAGTGGGAGAGAGGATTGCATCATGAGATGATGACCCAACTTATTTCGAGCAGGCCATCAGGAGTGGGACTCTGTAAGAATGGCTGGATGCTTAGCAATCTGAGATGGAATCCTTATACACCAACAAATTATGGACTTTGGTTGCTTTATCTGAAGGGTTAAATCCCCATCAGGAGCAAGTATATCTTGAGAAGATTATTTGGTGTACATGGAAAAGTTGAGACTTTCAAAGCTATGCTTAAGTCCATCCAGATCCTACTTGCCACGGCTACATACCATGACTACGATATCTGGCGGTTGGGTGTCATGACTGTTTTCTAAATGATGATTTGGAAGAGAGCGTCTATAAGTACACAGCCAGAGGGCTTCGTAGACAGCGGTAGCAGCGAAAACGTGTGCAAGTTGTTTTATGTGATAAATAAGGCATCGCGGAGTTGGAACGTCTGTTTTGATGTAGTAGTCAAAGAGTTTGACTTCATCAAAATGGTAGATGAACCTTGTATATACAAAAATGTAGTAGGGAGTATGGTGATGATCCTCGTAGAGTACGTGGATGATATACTCTTGATAGGGAAGGAGTTTCCTATGCTATGCTCAGTCAATCTCTCCTTATCACAAGGATTCTCCATATTGGATCAAAGTGATACCTCCTTAATCCTAGGTTTTATATCTATGAGATAGATCTAAATGGATGTTAGGATTCTCACTAGGTGTAGTGAGATGGTATTAATCGATCCTGGGGAGAATCACTGGAAAGGTTCCAGAGTGATAAGGACGACTGAATGTCAGTCGCAGGCATTGTCTTTACCCTCAGTGGAGGGACGGTATGTTGGAAGAGTTCCAAGCTAGATACCGTGACTTACTAGACGATTAAAGGCAAGATACGTCGTTACCAAGGATGCTACCAAAGAGGCAGTCTGGATAAATATAAGTTCATGAGATGAACTTTGTTCCTACCATTGTGTGACAATGGAGTTGTGGTTTATGCCAAGGAACCCCTGTCCCATTAGAAATCCGGATATAATTCTTAGGCAGTATCACCTGATCATGGAGATGGTTGATCTCCAGGGAGATCGAGGTTAGGAGAGTAGACACAGAGGACAACAGCGCGGATCCACTCACAAAGGCCTTTTTTCCCAGTAGGGACTTTTTATGGGATGGTTGAGTATGAGATACTTCAACCACAGCTAATTGTTGGGTATGCGATACCATAACAGATGGCCCTAGTGCAAGTGGGAGATTGTTAGTTATATGTATGCCCTAGAGGCCATTACTGTACATACGATGTATATCGTAGTGGATGCTTGGACATATATAGGGAGGACTTTCTTGCTCGACATGATAGTATGCTATCTGGTTGTACTTTATCTTAACATGTACTTTGATTGTCTCCATGTTACATGTTGATAAAGCCCTTAGGATATGTACTCGACTACTGCGGCTATGATGAGATCATACTAGTGGGGCCACGGTAGTCGATGAGTACATCCTATAACTGTTCCTAGTCAAGGGTGTATCGAGACAGGGCATCGATACACCAGAGTAGACTAGCGTATACGCATCTTGACCCATATGATGGGCGATGGATGATCCCATATCCATTGGTGTTTGACATCAGAGAAGGTATACGGGTGCTCAGTGGAGACTGGGTACACTGGACGGACTCACCGAAAACTCCCAGATGGTATTATACACTACGTCAGATGGCTGTTCTCTGGTGACACTGGTACAGGTTAGTCTGTAGACCCGAGATCGTTATAGAGTCTTGTGTGATTCCCACTATGCTTTGATTTCCATCATACCACGTCCAAGAGGGCGTGCAAAAAGGTGGCTTTTGGGTACAGTCCCGAATCATATGGAGGCAATGAGCGATAGGAGGGGATTCGTCTCTCCCGGTATAGGGAGTTGATGTTGCGCTGTGTTCGATTGGCTATAACTGGAAATCCCTGACCAGGGTTATTGAGATTTACTGGTAAGTGTTATCAGTAGTTTCTCGAACTGTTATAGACCTAATATCGACATGACTTATCAAGCTACTGGGGTCTGACGTTTACCACCCCTAGGCGAGATATGCGACATATCAGACGAAGAGACCGGACTGTACGGGAGTGTTACTGATTGGATTCGCGGGAGAAAGTACAGGCTTGCTTGTTGATCTTCTGATCGCTCAATACCTGGGTGGCTGTTACGTTTAGCTGACCGCTTGCAGCTTGTGGGTGTTTGATATGATCATCACCTACTGCCGGCGTATTGACGATTCTTTAGAGTCCTACACAGAGGTTTCCTGGCTCAGGCAAAACGGAGTAGGAGCACATATATGATATGTGCGTGACCGAGAACAATGCGTGTATGTGATACCGTATTGGATTCTCGCGATATGAGATATCGGCCGGGTATATGTGATATAGCCGGGTCATCGGATCAAGTGTTGATTCGATGAACTAATACAGATTATATTAGTCGGTTATTTATGAAATAGCCGGATTATCAGATCAAGTGTTGATTTGATAATTTAATGTATAATTATATATTTGATATATTAAATTACATTAACTAATATAAGCTTACTAAAAGATTCTTTTTCTTACTCCGGTAATATATTGATATATATGTGATATATGTTAATTGTATTATTTTATTTTATTACAATAAATATTGTATATGTGATATATAGTGTTGTAACATGTTATGGTTATAAATGCAACATGTTTTGTGGAGTTTAAATATGGTAAAGGTTTGGATTAGGGTTAAGCTTGCATGAAACTTTCAAGAAGCTTCTTGAAGCTTTGACTTTGACTAGGATATTTTGTGATATTTCTTTAACCCAACCCAACCCTTTAACCATAGTTGTTTCTCTACATGGGTTAAGTCTTCATACTTAACCCATGGTTGCATTTCTAACCACACAAGTGATTTCATTATTCATCACAAAAGGTTTTGATCTTCTTCTTCTTCCTCCTTTAATGAAAAAGCTTTCTAGCCTTTTCATTTGTGATGTTTATATGTGAGAAATAGAAAATAAAAGAGAGCATAAATCCTACACTTAGACAGGTTTGTTGTCATCTTGATCGACGACATCCTGGTGTATTCTAAGAATCGGAAAGAACATGTCGAACACCTACGAATTGTCCTGGAAACTCTTCGACAACACCAGCTCTATGCCAAGTATAGCTAGTGCGAGTTTTGGCTAAAGCAAGTTGGTTTTCTTGGACATATCGTATCAGGTGATGGAATCTCTGTGGATTCGGCGAAAGTTTCAGCACTTAGCGAATGGCCTACACCAAAGTCAGTGAAGGACATTTGGAGTTTCTTGGGTTTAGCTGGATATTACAGAAGGTTCATTGAAGGCTTTTCGAAGATAGCAACACCCATGACCAAGCTCACACATAAAAATGAAGGTTTTGTGTGGTCAAAAGCATGCGAACAAGCTTTTGTAGAACTCAAGTCAAGATTGACATTAGCGCCTATTCTTGTCATACCGGATCAATCTGGAGAATTCGAAGTGCATTGCGATGCATCCGGTAAGGGATTAGGATGTGTTCTACATCAGCACGGTAAAGTTGTGGCTTATGCTTCAAAACAGCTGAAGACTCATTAGCGCAATTATCCGACGCATGACCTGGAGTTGGCAGCCGTCATCTTTGCTCTCAAGATTTGGCGCCACTATCTAGTTGGTGAGCAAGTGAACATCTACACAGATCATAAGAGCCTGAAGTATGTGTTTACTCAGAAGGAGTTGAATGTGCGGCAGAGAAGATGGTTAGAACTCATGGCGGACTTTGACATCAACTTGCAATATCACCCAGGGAAAGTGAATGTGGTACCTGATGCACTTAGTCGCCAACCATTATCGATGAATCTTACCACTCAGTAGATGCTTCAACAAGACTTGCATCAGATGGAGATTGAAGTAGTCATGCCAGGTAACGCTTCAAGTTTGATGAATTTACAAGTTCAATCAACCATTGTCAATCAGATCAAAGCAGCTCAAGCAAGCGATGCTAAGTTGCAAAAGATCAGAGAACAAGTGGAGAATGGACTCAGAACAGACTTCATCATCCATGAAGACGGATCTTTGAGATATGGCAGCAGATTGTGTGTACCAAAAGGTCCTGTTCGGGAAGAGTTAATGAAAGAAGCTCATAGCTCTCCCTACTCAGTACATCCTGGAGGTACCAAAATGTACAAAGATCTACGTCAGAATTATTAGTGGCATGGAATAAAGCGTGAAGTAGCCAGAAGCATCGCAAAATGCTTGGTGTGTCAGCAAGTAAAGGCTGAACATCACAGGATTGCTGGATTACTTCAACTGTTACCAAACCCAGAATTGAAGTGGCAACACATCACGATGGATTTTGTGACTGCTCTTCCTCGCAGCATAAAGGGTAACGATGTCGTATGGGTCATCGTGGATCGACTCACAAAGTCGGTTCACTTCATCCCATTTCGAGTTGGCCAATCTACTGAGATACTAGCAAAGAAGTACATGGAGGTAATAATCTATTTAAGATTTAAACTCTTCATAATGTACTATCTCTGATACCCATGAACTCATACAGGAAATTGTGAGACTTCATGGAGTACCGGTCTGCATTGTCGCCGATCGTGACACCAGGTTCCGATCGCAATTTTGGCAGAGTCTGCAAGCGAGCTTGGGAACAAGTCTGAACTTCAGCACGGCTTATCATCCACAAACAGATGGTCAGTCTGAGCGAACTATTCAGATCTTAGAGGATATGCTCAGAGCATGTATGTTAGACTTCAAAGGATCGTGGGAAGATCACCTATATCTTGTGGAGTTTTCGTACAACAACAGCTACCAAGCAAGCATAGGAATTGCACCTTTTGCAACATTATATGGAAGGAAGTGTCGATCACCATTACGTTGGGATGACATCGGAGATAGGGAACTTCTTGGACCAGAGATGATAGTAGCGACTGTTTATGTGGTTCGTACTATCAGGGAAAGGATGCGCTTAGCCCAAGATCGATAGAACCACTGGGCTGATGCAAAGAGACGACACTTGGAGTTCCATCCAGGAGATCACGTATTCTTGAAGATATCTTTGAACCGCGGAGTGATCCGATTTGGAAGACGGGGTAAATTAAGTCCGAGATACATTGGACCGTTCGACATACTCAAACGAGTCGGTGAAGTGGCATACCGCTTAGCGCTTCCACCCTCATTGGAAGGAGTACATAATGTGTTCTACATATCCCAACTCAGAGGGTATGTGAGTGATCCCA
The DNA here is from genome assembly GCA_030015575.1 of Agapanthus africanus. Lineage (NCBI taxonomy): Eukaryota > Viridiplantae > Streptophyta > Magnoliopsida > Asparagales > Amaryllidaceae > Agapanthus > Agapanthus africanus. Next base: position 413,117,975 of record JASDDO010000001.1, read on the forward strand.
ACCATGTTCTTGATCATTCCGAGCTCACTATACAGCCTGACTTATCTTATGAGCAACAACCTGTGGAGATCCTGGACAGGAAAGTGAAGACACTTCAGAACAAAGAAGTCAACTTGGTCCGAGTGATGTGGAGGAAAGACACTCCAGGAGAGTCTACTTGGGAAAGGGAAGATGAAATGCGTGCAAGATATCCTCACCTCTTTGTAAACTAGTTCTCAAATAAAAGTTGTAAATTTTGATGACGAAATTTTTGTAAGGAGGGTAGACTGTAACAACTCCATTTTTAGTGTACAAAAATTTGCTTTAAATTTAATATATACTTGGAGTATTTACTTTTGCTGTTACCACTTTAAGTATTTATTTCACTCCATAATTACAAGAAGGAGCTTGTAGCTCATTGGTAATACCCTGCATTACTGAACCAAGCCACCAGAGTTCAAATCTCATGCCCCACATTATTTTTAATATTTATTTGTTTTAAATTTTTTAGAAGCACAACAGTCATCACGAGATAACTCCAAATTTTTCCACTACACCTGAAAAACTGAATATACAAGAGGCTTAATCAGGCGACCCCCCACCTCCTCATCCCTCGACTCGGCCCGACTCAGCCGGCGTACCGGCCGGCTCGGGCCGGCGCCGCCGGCCGGCCTCGGCCGGACGGCCCAGACGTCAACACGAAAAAGATGCCTCTTCACCTTCTCAACATCCCTGCACACTCCATTTATTTGGATCGTTTACAGAGAGCCCATTAACCACCATTTACTCCATTTTTTTTAATGATTTTCGATACATTTTTACATTTTTTAAATTAAAACTCTTCATCTATCCTAACCCTAGCTTAACCCTATAAATACCACCTCTACCTTCTACCCTCTCACCCCAAACTCTGAGCCAACTCTAAAAAATGTCCAAGAAACCTTGTGTACTTTGAAATCGAGCACGATGCGAAGCTATGGCGAATTTTCCGGTGAACTTTCGACGATCATTCTAGGAGCTCCCAGCGATGAAGCGACGCACTGGCGACTCCTCCCATTCCACCTCCCTTTCTTTGTTGTCCTATACCCGTGAGTCCCAAAATTCTACCTCCCTTTTCTTTTCTAAAATACGGATTTACAATACCTGACGGAATCGGAACCAATCCGATTTCCGATTTGGTTTCTTTATAAAACCTCACTTCTCGTTAATGCAATTATGCTTAAACTCTCTCATGTTGACTATTAAACACTAATCAACCAAATTGATCAAGATTCATAACACAAAACAATTGCTATTTCATTTTACCGCATTTTTTCATGTAAATACCACATAGTTTCAATTCCACCTTCAACATCACAAAACCTTGCTATACCTTTAAGTAGATCACGAGGTAACGACCTACCTCCTCACACACTCATATGCAACATAGCACCATACCCTTGAGAATATAGAATACGGGAAAATGACACATTTTCATTTAAATACCATTTATTTAATAAAACCGTTTTCTAAAGGATTTAGTATTTATACAAATCTTTGCAAAGCGCCGCTACAACCTAATTTGAGAAACCCGACTGGGATGGTGCGGATTATCGCACATCCCTGGGCTTAGTAGTGCGAGATTCATACCTCCGCAAGGAGCATTCGGTCTCGAAAGATTTAAAATACGAAAATCTAAAGAAAATGAGATTTCTAGAATATTATATATATTAAAACATATTTTCATATAAATATATGTATATTTATCCTTAAAATATCTATTTTGTAATAATATAAATATTCCACTTTTTCTAAAAATATCACAAGAATCATTTTACGTTAAAATACCATGAATTCCATACAAAACCAATATTACCAATAAATACCATTTATTATGAAAATAGGATATTTTCACTAGAAATATCATAATATAAAATCTACATTCATCACAACTCTAAAGACGATTAATAAATACTTGGGATGTATTTTGAAAACTATATAAAAGTATTTTTACATAAAACCCCCTCAAGTTCTATAATTTACCATAAGGACCCGAGTAAATATAGGTTTAAGCGGGACTAATCTCTTGAGCCTTAGGAAGCCGGAGAAGTGGGTTCTTGCCTATCTAAGGTAGACAACTTAACAACGGTGTTATTAATACGGTAATTGTCTTTGAAAAAGACACAAATCCTGCCGCCCATGTGCAGCGGTTACCGATAATATCAAAACAATCTGGACTTCAATTTACTTTTCTAATTGTCTGACTCCGTTTGAGTCTCATTATAATCTGACTTGAATATAATTCAAGTACAATCTACATTCTACAATCTATAATCTACAATATTCCAATTCAACATGAATCCATGAATCCATTATACAACTTGACGTAACTGAACCATGGATATACATTCCATTTACATGATTCTCCAGTTACATCCATTTACATGATTCTACGGTTATATCCGTTTACTGATATCATGGTATCGGTCAGTCAATCAATTATACAATCAATACAATTTACAATACAAACAAGACATCTCGTGGTTTGAGGGGTAGATTGGTACGGAAGGTGTTAGAAGTGGCACGAGACTGTAAGACTTAATACACCTAACATGATCCAGTTGCTGTTGAACTGTGGCATAAACGGTTCCTTGTACTATACTTGCCTCTAGTCTCTGGCATATAGAGACTCCTCTCGTATACACTGGCATTCTTCTGTACCAACCTACAAACAACAGCGTTAATACAACATTACAACAATATAATACAACTTTAAAAGATACTTTCTTATTCTATCTATTCTACTTTCCTCTTATCTTTGGGACTTACCAAGCGACCTGTTCGCTGACGACATTCTATTTCTTTCTTCTTTGAATGTCGTCAGGTGATTTGGACCCGTCATAGATCGAGCCTACTGGTGAAGACTTGGACCAGTTCAGTGAAGACCCCGAGCTCTAGTCATTGTACACTTTCTATTCAGTACTTTCATTTCTGTTATGCCATTGTTTAGGCATTGATTTTTATTCGGTTGTAGTTAGTTTTCATGCATTGTACAAAAGAATGTTAATAAATAAAATTGTTGTTCAGTTTATATCTCATGTCTCTTGTGCTTACTTTTATATTGCTTAGATACGCTTAGCGTATTTGCTTCACAGTAAATAAGTAGCGGACCAGTTCCGTCCTCTTCGCCGTATACCGGGAATCGGAGCGTGACACCCACCAAATCTGTGGAGTGGCTAATGGAAAGTCAAATCCAATTGAATACTTAGGTTCTATTAAATTTTTAGTAATCGTTTTTGGTTCTGGAATCACTTCCAGTTCTACCATACTCCCACTTTTGTTTTCTGAAAAAATCCATTTTATTAAAACTGGTGATGAGTCAAGAACAATATAACTATTGATCTTCCTGATGGTAGAAAGTTAACCCTCGTCAAAGTCCGGGATAACCCACAAACTGCCATTACTGAAATGTGCCTTGAGTTTGTCCAGATTTTGGTTTAAAGTATCAGCCGGACAACTCCCTATATGTTAACATCGTTAAGATACAAATTGATTCTATATACCATACAGAAACAAAGGCACTAATTTTATTGGAATCAGATTCAAAATCATGCAGCTGTCACCAGTGCATATCAACCAAATGGGATGAGGCGAATCAACATTACTCAACTAGGAGTGCATCCATATATGAGTAACCTGAAAGAGAAGCAAGTTCTCATAACCATTACTAACAACGGAATACCAAACATAAGTATCTACATCTTCGACTATTGCGAAGAATCTTGATACTTCCACTTTATTTTTATACCTATAACTTCTCAATATCTGGACCTTGCATTTTCAATGAAATACTTGTCCAGAACTGGAGAAGTCACAATTAAGCAGAATATAGTACGAGTACCAACCCCTTTGTCCTAATGGACACTGGACAACATACAATACTTTGTACAAGTCCATTGAGTTTAATAACTCAAACCTTCTGCGTCGCAGGTTGAAAACAGTACTATGGTTAAGAAGAATTACACCGCTGTTGAATGCACCTTACCTAACCATCAACCGATATAGGTAAATGTGACAGACATAATTTCAAAAAGTTATATCTCATTTTATAAAATAAACGTACAGATATATCAGTTTGAAATTGGTGCATAACAACAGATATTCAAAACCAAATACTTGCCGTCAGGCAAAACCCATGTGATTTCCTCAAATATCACCAATTACAACGAATTCCAATATAATGAGGATCTATTCACCCAATTCCCAATATCTTACCCCACTCACCATCTGTAATAATATACAGATGTAAGAAACTAATTTGGTAAATACATACCCTGGAGTTAGATTTCAATTGAGAAAACAGTTTTCAATTAATATCGCACAGTGGAACTGAAATATGAAAATGTTTCGAAGGGGTATCCGGGTATTCCTAGTAATCTCTCTTCCACTATCCAGATTCATGACTGTAACCATATATTTCCTTCTCATCTCTCTAAATCCCTTTATTTTTCCTTACTCATTACCTTCTGTACCACCCTTAGGCTAAATAGTTTTCTTCCTTCCCTACCATTCGGCACCAGCCTATGGTTTGGAAGAAGACTATCCAATAAGCATAATAGGTGTACTCTCCTAATCCTAGGAGCCCTTGCAACCTGAGAGAAGGTAATGATAAAAGACAACCAGAATAATCCTATTCAATTTCTCCTTTACCGGAGAAAAGCAAAGGTGAAGTAGGAGTGGCGATGATATACGCGGTTTGGTCATGAACGATAGCAGTCGCAATTTACTTTGCTCTCTTTCTAATCCTTTTATTTTGTCTTTACTTATTACCTTCTGTACACCACCTTTAGACCAATTGGTTTTCTTCCTTCCCTACCTTTCGACACCTGCCTATGGTTTGGAAGAAGACTATCCAATAAGCCTAATAGGTGTACCCTCTCCTAATCCTAGGAGCCCTCACAACCTGAGAGAAGGTAAAAAGAAAAGACAACTGAATAGTCCTATTCATTCTCTTCAGAACCAGAATCCATCCTCGAAAAAGTTCCTTCGAGTTCGTATGTTACTATACGATGGATTTATCCAATGGAAGTGGATGTTTGTAGTGATACGGGGTGTTCTGGAGAAATGCAAAGGTGATATAGAAGCAGAAATAATATATGCGATATCATGACATTCCGAAAGCTAAAGTGTTTTAAGAAGGTTCGGTTAACTGGGTTCATGAGTTTTAGTTTAGGGTGGGTCATAGTCGCTGCCATAGAGAGAGAGAGAAGAAACACTCAGCGTGCACTCTAACCTAGATCAGAATGGTTAATTACTTTATTTAATCTGTATGGCTCCTACTGTTTCCTCGAATTCTCCTCTAAACCCAAAAGGTGAATTAGTCGGGATTATCTAAAATCACCCGAGGAGTAATCCTACTCATCTGTGAGAATCGGGATCCAACTATCATCGCATGATAACTTGATGGAAGCCACTCAAATTATCACACTCTAGAAGGTATGCGCATGCCTGGAAAGTTTCCTGTATGTTTGAAACTCCCGATATGAATTTTTATCACATGCTCTTAGGACCTTGACGTAGGCCAACAAATCATAAGTCACATGTCAAGTTCTACCCGTCATTGTCCAAGTTGATTTGAACCCACCCGTACATACCCTTGACGTAGGCCAACAAGGTAGTATGACTGTCCCAAACAACGCATCTATCTATGCAACAGAAAAGTAATAAATAGCTACCATACACTATGCCTTGACGTATGCCAACAAACATAGCATGAATACTAAGTGCTACTCGTCTGAAATGATGGAGGACTACGAATGGTTTTTGGCGAAAAACCATTAACTTAATGAACTTGATATCGTTGAAGGAACCGGATAGCTTTTATAAATATATAGCTGCGAATACCTTTGCTAAAGAGGTCACTCCCGGTGAAGGGATCTCGGCTCTTTCCTCGTCGAATGAGGTGCAGGATATTCCAAACTGAATACCTCGATGCAAAGCAAAAATAATCGACTATAGCGAAGTTATTACGTTAATGAAAACTTTTACTCAAGAGATCACTCCCGATGAAGGGATCTCGGCCCTTGCCTCGTCGAATGAGGATCTGGATATTCATAACCGAATACCACTGTGCAAAGCAAAAGAGAACGTCTGTAATGTCAGTTTTTAAAATTGGTTCCAACAACATCAAATAGGTTTGTTTTATCCTTGCATTGATAAGAATCAATGCAGTCCCATTAATTAATCACACCAGGAAAGAACGAAAATAAAATTCACGTATATGCCATCCGCATTCGCCACTGGGTCCCGTCATCACCCGTTAGGTTACATAATTAAGGACAGAGCGGGGACTGGACTAGCGCGGGTGCAAAACATATACAACATCTACTAGTATATATGTATATGTATATGTGTGTGTGTGTGTGTGTGTGTGTAATATTCGTCCCAGGCATGATATAAGCAACATAACAGAAGCAACACAGAATGGTGGATAATCTTGGAGCCCCGGGTTTCACTTGAGCCGCAAATGAGACCCGACATTCCCTATCGTGTGGATAGCCTGTGCAATGAAACCTAGACCCCTATGAGCATGGCAAGTTACCCGCCAAAACCAGAAGTGAGGTAACCCCCTTCAACAACGTGAACGGGCCACCCAGCACTTCACGGAATCCGGTAACTTAAGCACCCCTCCGTGGGTCAACCTATACCCCCTACGAGTGCGGCGAATAGCCCGCCAATTCTAGAGTAAGGTCCCCTCCGTCTCAACGCCATGAGATGTGGACCCGTTGCCCTTTAGAACCCGGCTATTCGTGCACTTCACCGTGGGGTAATCCTAGTACAGAAAAGAAAATAATATACAAGGGCGACATCGACCTCAACCCGGTCGTGCCCTAAACAAATAATATACAAACTGGCAGTGACGGCAGTCCACATGTCGGACGCTCTCCCCGTAATATCAAATGTACAAATAAAATGAAACTGTACTAACATTGCATGAAAGCTATCCACCACGACGATCCAACCACAATACAGCACAACACAGAACATCAATGTGAATGTCACGTTAGCAAACCCGTCTAAAAGAACATATAGAAATTAGACGAGTTGTACCGATCTAATGACATTCACAGTCGCAGATAGAAATGCATGTACTAAAAACTTTAAACAATGTTAGAAATATCGACTTCGAAATAACCCCGAATAGCCCCAAATAACTAGATAAAAGCATATCAAAACTGGGCTAAACTAGCAATACCACTGAACTAATATTCCAGAGACAAGATACCATTAGGGTGAAGAAAATGTGAAGCAATTGGTTTTTGGCCAAGTCCAGAAAAAGAAAAGAAATGGCTCTGTGAATGAATTGGTGATGGCTATTGAAAAATGAAGTGGTGAATTATGAAGTGGCTCTTTGAAAAAGAATTGGCTGTTAATTTTCTTAGATGGGCTTGAGTTGTTTTTGTTGAAAAGCAACACACAAAAAATATAACTGTTAGTTATATGTATGCCCTAGAGGCCATTACTATACATAGGATGTATATTGTAGTGGATGCTGGGACATATATAGGGAGGACTTTCTTGCTCGACATGATAGTATGCTATCTGGTTGATCTTTACCTTAACGTGTATACTGATTGTCTCTCTGTTACATGTTGGTAAAGCCCTTAGGATGTGTACTTGACTACCTGGACTATGATGCGGATCATACTAGTGGGGACATGGTAGTCCATAAGTACATCCTTCAAAGTCCCTAGTCATGGGTATATCGAGACAGGGCATCGATATACCAGAGTAGACTAGCATATACCTTCTCGACTCATACAGATGGGCGATGGATGATCCCATATCCATTGGTGTTTGACATCAGAGATGATATACGGGTGCTCAGTGGAGACTGGGTACACTGGACGGACTCGCCGAGAACTCCTAGATGGTATTATACCTTACGTCAGATGGCAGTTCTCTGGTGACACTGGTACAGAGTAGTCTGTTGACCCGAGATCGTCATAGAGTCTTGTGTGGTTCCCATTGTGCTTTGATTTCCACCTTACCACGTCCAAGAGGGCGTGCAAAACGGTGGTTTTTGGGTACAGTCCCGAATCACATGAAGGCAATGAGCGATAGGAGGGGATTCGTCTCTCCCGGTATAGGGAGTTGATGTTGCGCTGTGTTCGATTGGCTATAACCGGAAATCCCTGGCCAGGGTTGCTGAGATTTACTGGTAAGTGTTACCAGTAGTTTCTCGAATTGTTATAGACCTCAGATCGACACGACTTATCGAGCTATTGGGGTCTGACGTTTACCACCCCTAGACGAGATATGCGACATATCAGACGATCAGACCGGACTGTACGGTAAGTGTTACTGGTTGGATTCATAGGAGTGTGAGCGGGCTTGCTCGTCGATCTTCTGATCGCTCAATACCCGGGTGGCCGTTACGTTTAGCAGACCGCTTGCGGCTTGTGGGTGTATGATATGATCATCATCTGCTGCCGGCGTATTGACGAGTCTTTAGAGTCCTACACAGAGGTTTCCTGGCTCAAGCGAAACGAAATAGGAGCGCATATGAGATATGTGCGGGACCGAGAATAATGCGTGTATGTGATACCGTATTCTATTCTCGCGATGAATGTATCGATATGGTTGTATGCGATATAACCTAGTTATCGAATCAAGGATTGATTCGGTAAGCCGATACATAGGATACTAGTCGGTTATATGCGATATGACCGGATCGTTAAATCAAGTGTTGATTTAATGATTTAATGTATAATTATATATTTGATATATTACTTTGCATTAACTAGTATTGGTTCACTTTAAATGGATTTTCTCACTTGAATGTACAAGTTGTATATGTGATATACTTTTTGTGCAAATGATTGTATCATATTTGATGATACATGTTTACTTGGTTAAGTGCAAAGAATTAAACCATGGTTAAACTAATGATTAGGGTTTTGTTTATCCATTACTTATTTATTCATTTATTTATTTGTTTATTCTTTTTGGAAAATAATAAGCATAAAGAAAAATGGTGGCTTTCTTTGGATGCATGTTGAAGCTTTATGAAGTTTTGACTAAGTGACCATTTTGTCTTCATGCTTAACCCTAACCATTCCTTCTAACCATGATTTATTCTCTACACTTGACCATGGTTGCCATATGATAAGTATTGTTTTATTTTCTTTTTGAGAATAACTTATCATAATTCTTTTCATCATCTTCTTCTTCTTTAAAGATGAAGAAAGCTTGCTTCATCAATGGCAACTTGAGTAATTGAGTGAGAAATCCAATTCTAAAGAGAACCCAACTCCTATTTCTTCATCCTCTACCTCTTGCCAAGTAGTATAGGGTGTTTTCTTCACAAGTTTCACAACTTGGTGAAGTTGGAGCTTGAACTTGTGTTGCCTCGACGTAGATCATCTTCGGCACGAAGCCGACGACCTTGCCCGCCCATTTCTCCGATGAAGCCGACGCTAGAGCCCGGGATTCCATTTGGACAGTGAGGAGACTTCATTGCGGAGCTATGGAGGTGGAGGACCGGATCTACAAAGGTTGTATTTCCGTTCTTTTAGTTAAGTTGTTAACTAGTTGCATCTTTCGCCTAAAATTCTAGTTAATGATCCGTATTAGGGTTTCTCGGCACATGTAAAATGTTAAATTGGAATGGTTGATGCCTTGTGAGACCTCATTAGTGTGCCTAGGAACCCTACAGTGGTATCAGAGCCTAGCTAGAGCCTTAGGCGATGCGTAGACGAAGTTTGAAACCCGAACGAACCCGAAACCCTAACCCGATCATGCTCTCTAGCCTTTTTTCAAAAACTGGGTTTTTTCCAGATTTAAAATGCTTAAAAAATTCAGCAGGGAATTATAAGAATTACGGTGCAAAATTAGACAAAAGATACTTCAAGAGTGCGGCGGAACCGCGGCATAAGCCTTACTTATGCGGCGGTTCCGCGGCAAAAGTATGACGTCATCCTCCCAATTTTGCACAGTAACTTCCTTTATTCAGTGCTGAGTTCTCTGGGTATTTTTAAATATTATTCAAGAGTTGAATTTTCTGGGGTTGTTTTGGGGATTCGTTTATTCGATCGGATTGTCAAACTCTGTCTATGTGTTTTTCCGGATATTTTAGAATATGTTAAAAGGTTCGACCGGATATAAATACCCACCTTTTCCCCTGTCGGGAAATTTCCAAGTGTTGGATTTTTCCGTAGTTTAATGACGTTCTAAGTAGTGCAAGTAACGCGATGGTCCCTCTAGAAGACAACAAACCTTAACTCGATTATGTGACCGTCTTGAACTGCCCTTTGAACCTTCGGGTTTGGGGCAGTACGGCGTGCCACATGTGAGGCGTTGGCTTGACCCTTCTACGGCTGGACCGTTGGTACTGAGGCACGAAGTGAATGTCTTTGAACTTATTTCATCAGTTGAGCTGTTTCGGGAAAACTTGGGTGTTCGATTGTTCGATCGGAAAGTTTAACATTTTCTATTTATCTGGAATGTGATACAATAATTGGAATTCACAAGTAGTTATGAGATAACTGAATGAATGTTATAAACATAGCACTTTAGTCTCACTTGATCGGTTGCCGCGGAATTTTGATGTGATCAAAAGTCCGTCGCAATCACGTAGTGTACGCGGATACTCGCCGGGTAAACTTAATAGACAGCCTCACTCCATAGCCCCGACCAAGTGACTGTAGGAGAACCCCGTCGCCGAAAGCATCCGTCCAGGTGCTCGCGGCAGCGGTATTCCGCCTTGGTGCACTTCGTCGACGGCGTCGGGGGTGCGGCCGCCTACTGAAGTTTGCGACGAGCATTCGATCAGGATGTCGGGAATCTTGTTGAATTGCCCGACTTGATATTGAAAAGTGTTTTCGATAATGAGACTAAAATGCGGGGTTTATAATTGTTAGGCATGCGATGTCTAAGGAATTCATATAGTCAGGCATGCGATGTCTGAGGATGTTGCGGATTCCAACTGTTGTAGTTTTACACTTTCTTTTCTGTGACCGTAAGTGTAATATGTGATATCGCCGGTTTCGTTGCTATATGTCAACGACAATTGGGATGCGCATATTTACTTACGTTGATGACATGTGATGTTATGTGTTGCTGGATATGTTATATTGGATCGTCGTGTTTGAATAGCCGGGGGGCTTTTTATGTGAGATGAGTGTTTTTCATTTTCATTCATGTAAAAACTTGTATGTAATATTCTTTTATTGGGGCACTTCCAGGTTGCGGAAGTTGTCACCCTTTGTATATTATTTACTTTTCCGCACTAGGATAGGCCCAAGGAGGGGAGCATAAGTAACCGGGTTCTGGAGTCCAGTGGGAGACCAACTCGAGGAGTCGAGTCCGGGTCTCCTAACTCTAGAATTGGTAGGGTTGCTTGCCGCTCTCGTAGGGGTCTAGGGGTGTGGGTTTGGCTATTCATCGCGACCGTGGAATCCGTGTTTTATACTGGCTCGTATTGAAAACACGGACGTCCTAGTATATCCAATATTTCATATGATTCTTCTGCTGCGATATCTGTGATGTGATCATGTGATGTTCTGTGATGGATACTTTATATAGTATATATGATATATTATATAGGCGTTACTTATGTTTTACACCCGCGCTAGCCCTGCCCCACTCTGCCGTTAGTTACCTAACCTAACGGTGCACGAGGGGACATCGAGGCGAATGCGGATGGCATAAGTGTACGTCGTTTTTATCTGTGATGTTTAGGTACTTTAAATGATGGGACTTCATTAATATGATTAATGAAAGCAAAAAGAAACCTAAAGATGTTGTAGAATTGAATTTCAAAATAAAACAGGTAGCTACAGTTCTTGCTTTGCACAGCGGTATATATGATATATCCTTCACCTTATTCGATAAGGAATGGACCGAGATCCCTTCGCCGGGAGTGACTCCTTTAGCAATAACTGGCAGATGCTACACACTCGGTTTGTCTTTTGATTGCTTCTATAGTTTCTGCTTTGCACAGTGATATATATGATATATCCCGCACCTCATTCGACGAGGAAAGGACCGACGATCCCTTCATCGGGAGTGACTCCTTTAGCAAAACTAGAAAAGCCTCAAAAACACTCCTTTTTAAAATCATTTGATTCTACAACTATATCAAGTTCATTACGCAATAGGTTTTCAGAAAAACCTGTCGTAGCCCTCCGTCATTTCAGATAAGTAGTAGTTAGTATTCGTGCTGCGTTTGTTGGCCTTTGTCAAGGCACAGTGTGCGGTAGCTAACTGGTGCTTATCTGCTTATGCATATGATGCAGATTGGATTAGGGTAGTCGTGCGACCTTGTTGGCCTTTGTCAAGGGCCGTGCGGGTGGGTTTAATTCAATCAGGAAATGACGGATTGAACTTGACTAGCATCCTATGGTTTGTTGGCCTTTGTCAAGGTCATAGGAGGTTAGGGGCAAAATATTATCGGGAATTTCAAGTGTTGAAATTTGCAATGAGATTGCATACCTTCTATGAGATAGTTGGATCTCGATACCCACTGCAAGTAAGAGTTACTCCAGGGAGAGTTTTACACATTACAATTAGCCGATCAAGTAGGTGTCTAGAAAGGTGTCAACGGGGTTACGCCTCTGGGAAAACGAGGTTTACATTAATTAGGTTCGTGCGAAAGCACGGGGGACCTCCCTCAAAGTACCGACACTGGCCTGGATGAAAGATTGGCGAACTTGTAGTGTGTAATTAATCCCGGCTAGTCTTTCCTTTTAGGGTTTGAAGGAAGATTTGATAAAAAGCAGTAGGAGCCATCCTGATTAGATAAAATAATAACCAATCTATTCTTGCAAAAGCGCACGCTGAGTGTTTTCTTCTCTCTCTCTCCAGGTAGCGACCATATCACGCCTTAATCAAGATAATAATACAGATATTTGACCGAACCCGCTTGTTATACTGAGCTGGGGAACGTTGGTCCCGCTCCAACTTATAATTGTTATAAGACAGAGCAGGAAATTGGGGATTACCAGAATTCCCGTGCCGCCCAAACGAAGAGAGTGCATGATGATGCATCATCTTCGGGTGTGTTCATTACAGAGAACTGTTTCTCAGTATCTTTTACGTCCTGGGTATGTGATACCAGATCAGGATCCCAGATATGTAATCTGTTACATAGGGCTAAAGAAAGGTAGAGGACTGAGAACGGGTGATAAGTTTCATGAGGCAGAAAACGGGGCAAGAGTTGCAGCCAAGTCTGTTGGTCACTGTCACCCTGTATTACCAATACATTGATTCTGAACGAATGTTATTAGATACCGAACCTGATATACAAAATCATATCTTTCTCTTTATTAGTAAAGAAATGATAAAATTTTGTATAGTTGGATAATGTTTTGAACATTTCCTATATCAAAAGTTGATGGGTTCAGGCACGTTATCTAAAAGCATTGATGTTCTAAATCAAACTATAGTTCTTAGTATACAGAACACACACAAGAGGAAGAGTTCAGATATGAACGAATCCTTCTTGAGGCATTGTAGACTAGGTCATATCAATGCGACCCGACTGGCTGAAGTTACATTTTAGATGCATGTTTAAATCAGTTTGAATTTACATCTTGTGAAACTTGCCAGTCATGTCACAAAGATTAGATGACCATAGCCTTGTTTATTGGTAAAAGAGAAAGAGTTAGTGAACTCTTGGGATGATACATGTTGATGTATGTAAGGTCCCCTGTCTGCATATGCCAGAACTGGTTCTTTGTACTTCATTACATTCTCTGATAATCTCTCAAGATTCAGACATATGTTCCTGTTGAAACACAAGTCCGAACCTTTTGAGATATTCACAGAATATGATTTAGAAGTAGAGAACTAAAACACGGGTATAAGTATTATGTCCTTTGATGAGATCGAGGAGGAGAATACTTGAGCACGGAAATCCTGGATTATTCTAAAGGAAAATGAGATTCTCTCTCAGCATTACTCATCCGTATACACCGTAGCACGATGGTATATCGGGACGGAGCAATAGCACCCTATGTGATAAGGTGTGCTCTATGATGAGTACTACTGAGTTACCTATTTCCTTTTTGGGAGTTATGCACTTGAGAAGCTGCATACCTATTGAATAGGGTTCAAATCAAATCAGTTGCCTACCACTTCATATTTGATATGATAAGGGAAGAGCCCATCTCTTAAGTTAGTTAAGATTTGGGGTTGTCCAGCCTATGTCTGAAAAGCAAAATCCGGACAAGCTCGAGGCAAGGTCTGTAATGTAGAACTGGAAAGGTTCCAGCTATACAAAACTGCAGCTGATGATTTGACAGAACCAATGGATTCAATGGTTACCAACGAACCTCAGCCTCTCCGCCGATCTAGTAGGGTTCCTCACCCACCTGAGAGATACTTCGGTTTCTCTATGACAGTGGGAGCGAGGATTGCATCATGAGATGATGACCCAACTAGTTTCGAGCAGGCCATCGAGAGTAGGGACTCTGTAAGAATGGCTGGATGCTTAGCGATCAAAGATGGAATCCATGTACACCAACAAAGTATGGACTTTGGTTGCTATATCTGAAGGGTTAAATCCCCATCAGGAGCAAGTATATCTTGAGAAGATTACTTGGTGTATATGGAAAAGTTGAGACATTCAAAGCTAGACTTGTTAAAGGTTTGCATCATTAACCAGGCATGGATCATGATGAAACCTTTTCTAAGAAGCTATGCTTAAGTCCATCCAGATCCTACTTGCCACGGCTACATACCATGACTACGATATCTGGCGGTTGGGTGTCATGACTGCTTTTCTAAATGATGTTTTAGAAGAGAGAGTCTATAAGTACACAGCCAGAGGTCTTCGTAGACAGTGGGAGCAGCGGAAACGTGCACAAGATTCTTTATAAGATAAAGCAGGTATCGCGGAGTTGGAACATCTGTTTTGATGAAGTAGTCAAACAGTTTGACATCATCAAAATAGTAGATGAACCTTGTATATACAAAAAGGTAGTAGGGAGTATGGTGATGATCCTCGTAGAGTACGTGGATGACTTACTCTTGATGGGGAAGGAGTTTCCTATGCTACGCTCGGTCAATCTCCACTTATCGAAAAGATTCTCCATACAGGATCAAAGTGATACCACCTAAATCCTGGGTTTTGGATCTATGAGATAGATCTAATTGGATGTTAGGATTCTTACTAGTTGCAGTGAGATGGTATCAATCGATCCTGGGGAGAATCACTGGAAGGGTTCCAGGGTGATAAGGACGACTGAAAGTCAGTCACAGGCATTGTCTTTACCCTCAGTAAAGGGACGGTATGTTGGAAGAGTTCCAAGCTAGATACCATGTCATACTAGACGATAAAGGCTCGATACATCGCTACTTAAGATGCTACCAAAGAGGCAGTCTGGATGTATATATGTTCATGAGATGAACTTAGTTCCTCCCATTGTATGACAATGGAGTTGTGGCTTATACCAAGGAACGTCCGTCCCATCAGTGATCCAGACATATTCTACGACAGTGTCACCTGATCATGGAGATAG
The DNA here is from genome assembly GCA_030015575.1 of Agapanthus africanus. NCBI lineage: Eukaryota > Viridiplantae > Streptophyta > Magnoliopsida > Asparagales > Amaryllidaceae > Agapanthus > Agapanthus africanus. The sequence continues at coordinate 413,133,457 of JASDDO010000001.1, forward strand.
TTGACCTCCAGGGTGATCGAGGTTAGGAGAGTAGACTTAGAGGACAACACGGCGGATCCACTCACAAAGGCCTTTTCCCAGAGAGAGACTTTTCCGGGATGGTTGAGTATGAGATTCTACAACCACTACTATCAGATGACCCTAGTGCAAGTGGGAGATTGTTAGTTATATGTATGCCCTAGAGGCCATTACTATACATAGGATGTATATTGTAGTAGATGCTGGGACATATATAGGGAGGACTTTCTTGCTCGACATGATAGTATGCTATCTGGTTGATCTTTACCTTAACGTGTATACTGATTGTCTCTCTGTTATATGTTGGTAAAGCCCTTAGGATGTGTACTTGACTACCTGGACTATGATGCGGATCATACTAGTGGGGACATGGTAGTCCATAAGTACATCCTTCAAAGTCCCTAGTCATGGGTATATCGAGACAGGGCATCGATATACCAGAGTAGACTAGCGTATACCTTCTCGACCTATACAGATGGGCGATGGATGATCCCATATCCATTGGTGTTTGACATCAGAGATGATATACGGGTGCTCAGTGGAGACTGGGTACACTGGACGGACTCGCCGAGAACTCCCAGATGGTATTATACCTTACGTCAGATGGCAGTTCTCTGGTGACACTGGTACAGAGTAGTCTGTTGACCCGAGATCGTCATAGAGTCTTGTGTGGTTCCCACTGTGCTTTGATTTCCACCTTACCACGTCCAAGAGGGCGTGCAAAACGGTGGTTTTTGGGTACAGTCCCGAATCACATGAAGGCAATGAGCGATAGGAGGGGATTCGTCTCTCCCGGTATAGGGAGTTGATGTTGCGCTGTGTTCGATTGGCTATAACCGGAAATCCCTGGCCAGGGTTGCTGAGATTTACTGGTAAGTGTTACCAGTAGTTTCTCGAATTGTTATAAACCTCAGATCGACACGACTTATCGAGCTATTGGGGTCTGACGTTTACCACCCCTAGGCGAGATATGCGACATATCAGACGATCAGACCGGACTGTACGGTAAGTGTTACTGGTTGGATTCACAGGAGTGTGAGCGGGCTTGCTCGTCGATCTTCTGATCGCTCAATACCCGGGTGGCCGTTACGTTTAGCAGACCGCTTGCGTCTTGTGGGTGTTTGATATGATCATCATCTTCTGCCGGCGTATTGACGAGTCTTTAGAGTCCTACACAGAGGTTTCCTGGCTCAAGCGAAACGAAATAGGAGCGCATATGAGATATGTGCGGGACCGAGAATAATGCGTGTATGTGATACCGTATTCTATTCTCGAGATGAATGTATCGATATGGTTGTATGCGATATAACCTAGTTATCGAATCAAGGATTGATTCGGTAAGCCGATACATAGGATACTAGTCGGTTATATGCGATATGACCGGATCGTTAAATCAAGTGTTGATTTAATGATTTAATGTATAATTATATATTTGATATATTACTTTGCATTAACTAGTATTGGTTCACTTTAAATGGATTTTCTCACTTGAATGTACAAGTTGTATATGTGATATACTTTTTGTGCAAATGATTGTATCATGTTTGATGATACATATTTACTTGGTTAAGTGCAAAGAATTAAACCATGGTTAAACTAATGATTAGGGTTTTGTTTATCCATTACTTATTTATTCATTTATTTATTTGTTTATTCTTTTTGGAAAATAATAAGCATAAAGAAAAATGGTGGCTTTCTTTGGATGCATGTTGAAGCTTCATGAAGCTTTGACTAAGTGACCATTTTGTCTTCATGCTTAACCCTAACCATTCCTTCTAACCATGATTTATTCTCTACACTTGACCATGGTTGCCATATGATAAGTATTGTTTTATTTTCTTTTTGAGAATAACTTATCATAATTCTTTTCATCATCTTCTTCTTCTTCAAAGATGAAGAAAGCTTGCTTCATCAATGGCAACTTGAGTAATTGAGTGAGAAATCCAATTCTAAAGAGAACCCAACTCCTATTTCTTCATCCTCTACCTCTTGCCAAGTAGTATAGGGTGTTTTCTTCACAAGTTTCACAACTTGGTGAAGTTGGAGCTCGAACTTGTGTTGCCTCGACGTAGATCATCTTCGGCACGAAGCCGACGACCTTGCCCGCCCATTTCTCCGATGAAGCCGACGCTAGAGCCCGGGATTCCATTTGGACAGTGAGGAGACTTCATTGCGGAGCTATGGAGGTGGAGGACCGGATCTACAAAGGTTGTATTTCCGTTCTTTTAGTTAAGTTGTTAACTAGTTGCATCTTTCGCCTAAAATTCTAGTTAACGATCCGTATTAGGGTTTCTCGGCACATGTAAAATGTTAAATTGGCATGGTTGATGCCTTGTGAGACCTCATTAGTGTGTCTAGGAACCCTATAGTGGTATCAGAGCCTAGCTAGAGCCTTAGGCGAAGCGTAGACGAAGTTTGAAACCCGAACGAACCCGAAACCCGAACCCGATCATGCTCTCTGGCCTTTTTTCAAAAACTGGGTTTTTTCCAGATTAAAAATGCTTAAAAAATTCAGCAGGGAATTATAAGAATTACGGTGCAAAATTAGACAAAAGATACTTCAAGAGTGCGGCGGAACCGCGGCATAAGCCTAGCTTATGCGGCGGTTCCGCGGCAAAAGTATGACGTCATCCTCCCAATTTTGCACAGTAACTTCCTTTATTCAGTGCTGAGTTCTCTGGGTATTTTTAAATATTATTCAAGAGTTGAATTTTCTGGGGTTGTTTTGGGGATTCGTTTATTCGATCGGATTGTCAAACTCTGTCTATGTGTTTTTCCGGATATTTTAGAATATGTTAAAAGGTTCGACCGGATATAAATACCCACCTTTTCCCCTGTCGGGAAATTTCCAAGTGTTGGATTTTTCCGTAGTTTAATGACGTTCTAAGTAGTGCAAGTAACGCGATGGTCCCTCTAGAAGACAACAAACCTTAACTCGATTATGTGACCGTCTTGAACTGCCCTTTGAACCTTCGGGTTTGGGGCAGTACGGCGTGCCACATGTGAGGCGTTGGCTTGACCCTTCTACGGCTGGACCGTTGGTACTGAGGCACGAAGTGAATGTCTTTGAACTTATTTCATCAGTTGAGCTGTTTCGGGAAAACTTGGGTGTTCGATTGTTCGATCGGAAAGTTTAACATTTTCTATTTATCTGGAATGTGATACAATAATTGGAATTCACAAGTAGTTATGAGATAACTGAATGAATGTTATAAACATAGCACTTTAGTCTCACTGAAATGAGGGTGCTTTATGTGATTTATGTAAATTATGAAAGTTTATGATTTATTTGGCACTATTTTAGTGCTAATCGCGATTAAAAATCGCTAATCAGACTTTAAGCGTGTTTTGTGCACATGCCATTTTTTAGCACTTGTTACATTTTCTTCTTGGCTTTCTCTTAATTTTTTTGGCATGGTTGTTGTTTTAATTGAGAAGAAAATAAAAGAAAAGGAAAAAGAAAAGAATAGAAAATGTTGCATAGTGAAAGGTATGGGCAAGAGAGAGAAGGAGAGGGTGAGGGGGTCAACCTTGGTCTTGGTCTTTGTTTCATTCACCATCTTCATCATTATCCTCTCCCTCTTCAGCCCTATGGCAGCACCTCCTCCCTCCCCCTCTTCAAAGCCTTACATCATCATTAAAAATTCACCAAAACCCCATCTCCTCTTCACAAAAATTGTGCATGAGCTCACTAGCTACACTTTGGACCAAGAAAATTTGCATTTTAGTGCAGTAGGGGTTTCTTGAGTGCTAAATGAGGTAACCCTTTCACACTTAGTGTAGTTTTTCTTTCACTTTAAACCATATATGTGTTTAGTTGTGATGTTGTGCGATTTGGTGGACTTTGAAGATTTTTAGAGAGGGTTAGGGTTAATTTGAGTTAAGTTAGTGTAATTGAACTCTTGATGTGACCTTAAAGCCCCCCAATTTATCAAAAACCCAGACCTAACCAAACCTGAAAACTAAAATACGGAAAAACAGAACTTTTCATGTCGGTTTGTGAGAACTTAGAGTGTGTAGGGGAATCTGGGATGACCTGGGACATTTTTGAGTCAAGCAAACAGCTCTAGTGACCCAATTAAGACCCTAGGAGGCTATCCTGAGAGTACGAGGCCATTCGACCATGCCAAAACCGATCTGGCTAGTTTATCCATGAATGTGCTCGGCCACTTAGTGAGGGATAGGGTCCAGGTTGCTTCAGTAGGTCATATACACCCTATATATCACCCTAGTGTTGTTTGCTTACCTTATTTTCACCTGAGACAAAATCTGGAACATGTTTTCTTAGTTGCTTCTTTACGTTTCGTGATGTTTTTGGATTTAAGTTTTGGTATTTATGTTTAGCATCGATCACTTGACATTTGTATGTCTCTATCGGGTGTTATTTGGTTAAGTTGCGAGGGCAAACCATAGGTTTGGACCTATGTGAGTTCCACGTGTCTTTTTGGTTTTGATTTAGATTTTAATGCGATACGATACGTTACTATATGTAGGTACCCTCGCGAAGACTTCGAGAAGAAGAGCGAGCACGTGGCAACATCGGCATCGGCAAGCGAGGGTCAAGGTGAGTAGATATATATCTACGGGGGAAGTCAGGTGGATGGCGTATAGCACCCCCGCAGTTCGAAGATTAGTATGATATATTTATATATGTTACATATATGATATTGTTATGTGAAACATGGATATTAATGTCAGGGTTATATGTTCATGGATTAGTAGTGTTACTTGCGAAACCTTAGAGTAGTTGTTGCACCCACACACGCACACACACACTTGCATACATTCATTCTTTTACCTGTGCGTATATGGGGATATGTATATATACATATATACACATGGGTATGGGACTATGTGTATATATATATACACACGTATAGATATACACGGATTATGAGGATAATACTTGGGATTGGAGATGAGTCGATAAGATTTGGCTTGAGGCCGTGAGATCAGTGATATGACGTGGTTCGTATTTAAAATACGACGTGAGGTTTTAGCGGGTCCTTTCGACGTGGTGTTTTCATACACACACATGCATATACATATGTGGTATCAGTGTTGTACTAGGTGTAGATCAGTACCCCGGATCATGATATTTGATAAAGAGGATACCAGATGAATAATGTGATAGATGTGACATTTGACCCGTACCCAGATTTAGGATGCCGTACGACGGATTTACCGTACGAGCTATATATTGATGATAGATCCGCACTCTTGACTTGAGAATGTCATGGTATAGATATTATATCGTATGGGATACTACTGAGGCGGGATCACCGACTGTTATATATATATATATATATGTATGTATCGACTCAGATGTTAGGCGGTTTCCTTACCTTTCGATCAGCCTTTTAGTTTAGCCCTGCAGTTTACTTGTAAATGATAGACTAGACTCGAGTCATACCTATTTCAAAACTAACAAATCGTGAGTATTTTAAAGACAGGCCAAGGGATTCTACGGATATTTCAAAGGACGTATCTTTCTTAAAAACACCGTAGCCCTTATTTTCAAAACACCACGATTCGTATTATTTAAAATGGCAAAACTGTATGACTCATATTTATAAAAATGCATATTTGTTATCATTGTGTTTATTATTCAGCTCCCGCATATTATTACTGTTCGCATTGCATCGCATGCTTATATTGTGTTTTCATATGCCATTATTGAGATTATGCTGTTAGGACACCAGCACAATTACCGATGATGCGTATGTTCCACATACACTTACTTGCCGGCTCATGTTAGTGTATATGCCCTAGAGGCCATTACTGTATCATACTAGTTTGTATATTACTTGATGGAAGCTTGGGATATTCACAGTTGTATAGATAATCTTGCTCAAAATGGTAGTATGCTACTTGGTTTGTCTCTACTTCAATATGTGCATGTGTTTCTTTTAGCATATCGCTTATACATATTAATAGAGCCCTTAGGATCTTTGCTTGATTACAAGCATTGTGATGGCAGTCACACTTGTGGGGGCTGGGTAATCTATAAGCACATCCTTATACAGGTCCCTAGTCGTAGGACTATCGAGACAGGGCATCGATACTCCGGAGTAGACTAGCGTATGCGCTTCTCATCCCAGCGGGGGAGATGGTCTTCCCCACAGCCGTCAGTACGTCGTACTTGAGATAGTATGCGGGTGCTCGTTAGGTTACGAGTACACTGGACAGGACTCGTCGGGAACTGTTGGTTGGTATTATACTTATCGTCAGTTATCAGTTCCCAGGTGACATGAGTACAGCTTAGTCCGCTGACTTGACACTGTCACTTCGCCTCGAGTTTGTTCCCACTGTACTTTGATTACTACCCTACCACGGCTCAAAGGATTCGTGCAAACAGGTAGTAGTTGGGTGCAGTCCCGAAGCACTTGGAGGAAGTGACGGTTAGACAGGATTCGTCTCTCCCGGTTTCGGGGGTTGATATCGCGCTGTGTCTAGGAGAGCCATTACACAAGTAGTCCCTGGCCAGGGCAAGCGAGATATACTGGTAGGTTTCCAGTGTTATCTCAGGGTGTTCTGGGCTACACTCCGACACGACTTGTACCGCTATTAGGGGACTGACGTTTACCACCCCCCTAGGCCCGCCATGCGATATTCTCAGACGAACGGACCGGACTGTACGGAGATTGTTACATACAGGCTCAGTAGGAGATCGGATGGGTTTACCTCATCGGCCTTCTTATCGATATCTACCTGGGGACCGTTACGTACAGCTAGTGCCGCTTGCGGTCTGTGGTTAAACCCACTGCCAGCGTAGTGTCGAGTCTTTAGAGTCCCACACAGAGAGTTTCCCTGCACTGAGCGAAACGTGTAGAGGCCGTATGGTTTTACGGCAGGGCTACGATCACTTACGTGCACTTGTGTGCGTATGCTGTTCGGGCAGACAATACTAGTTGGCTTTGGTTTAAGCCGGATCCTAGTATTGTACGGATGGATTTGTTTTGTCTTCTGTGCATTCGCATTCTACGGAATGCGGATGCGGGTGTGTATGCACAGTTGTGAGGAGCGAAGAAGAATGTAGTGCCTCATAAGGGTTTTGACAGTTGATTCGGTCAAAACCATTATGAGGCGGACTCATTTGAGTTTTGGCAGTTGGTTCGGTCAAAACCATTATGAGCCGGGGATATTATTTACTAATCTTTTTAGTGATAATTATGTTATGGCTAATTGCTTTGACCATTTGACCACACTTGACTTTGTTGACCGTTTGACCAAAGTTGACTTGGACCTTCATGAGAGGTCTAGAGTATTCTTTGGTTTTCTTTTTATTATTGATATGAAAATGGTCAATTCAAATGTAGCCATCAACTTTATCATGAAAGGATTAGTAATGATGATGTTGGTGTATTATTGCAACCATGGTGGTTTTTCTTTAGTTGATGGTTCATTCTTAATTTCTCATTCTCTCTCTTGTGAGAAGAAAAGAAAAAGGCTCCATGGTTGCTAGTTCTTCTTCCTCCTCTTGAAAATTCCTTTGATCTCATGTGTTGAGAGAAAAATGATCCAAATAGATAAAAAAATCCATCTACTACTTCTACACAACCTAGGACATCAAGCCTAGCGATCTTGTTGCCCTAGTTGCCTCGGCTTGAGGAGGAGCTTGGAGCACAACTCTCGGGTGGATCGTCTTCGACTCAAGAAGGCCGCGGAGGTGACCAAGATCTGGATCGATCCTCGGAGCGTGGATGGACGAGCAGGACAGCGGAATGAAGATCCGAAGGACCGGTATCGTGAGGTATAATCTCTATGGCATAGTAGATAACACCTCAAGTAGTTTGCTAGTTTGTAGTTTAGCAAAGATCCTTCTTTTAGTCCATGTTGCCTTTGCGCCAAAAATCGTTTTTCGCCATTTCCGCCTCCCCGTAAGAACCGGGGTGAGCAACATGGACTTACAGTGGTATCAGAGCCTAGCTAAACATAAACTAGCATGTTAGCAAAGTATTTAGAATTTCGATCGGAAAAAATTCGCAAAACACGTCCGGAAAAACCATGTTTCTGCCGATTTTTTATACTGCTCTAAAAATAATTTAACATACATGAAAAATCGGCTCAGAGTTTTCTAAAAACACCCACCAAAAACAATCCATTGACTCGGTCAAAGCGCCGTAGATCCGCGGCAAGAACAAGCTTCATGCCGCGGATCCGCGGCCGAGTTGTCTCGGCCGTGGACCGTTTTTGGTGCAGTGTACTTAGTTGGAGGTTTTGGAATTTTTAGTATACTTTGTTTCTGCCCAGAATTTCCAGAAAATAAATTTGAGTTTGGGGTGGTTAAAAATCCGTATTTTGATCGAAATTCCGTAGATTTTGGCTAATGGATATTATCTGTGATGTGATATATGTATTGAACATCTACTAATCGCTATACGTCGATTAGTGGGGGTTATACATATCACTGCAATGTTGATGGTTTGTGTATATGAACTCGTTGGATTGTCGCGGATGAATAGCCGGGTGGATGTGAGATGAGAGTTTCTTTTTCTTTCATTCAATGTAAAATTTGTAAATTGATGTAATATTATTTTATGGCCGCACATCCGGGATGAGGTTGTAGCCGCCATTGTATAATTTCTTTTTACTGTTTCTGCTCCTAGGATAGACCCAAGGTGGGGTGCACGAACTACCGGGTATCTCGAAGTGCCGAGTGGCCTACTCACGTTGTTGAGGGGGTTGCTTCGCTTCGGGTACTTGGCGGGTAGTTTGCCGCACCCATCGGGGTCTAGGGTGGGGTATCGGCTATTCATCGCGACCGTGTAATCCGCTTTTCATTGCAGGCTCGAACGAATCGCGGATTCCTAGTATATCTAAAGTGTTCATCTGTGATCTGGAATGGCTATCATTGCATCTGACGAATGTATATATCTATATATGATATCTATTTAGGCGTTGCTTATGTTTTGCATCCGTGCTAGTCCAGCCCCCGCTCTGTCGTTAGTTAAGTAACCTAACGGGTGATGACGGGGCCCCGTGGCGAATGCGGATGACATAAGCGTACGTCATATTTTCGTTGTTTTCTGCAATGGTAGGATTAAATGATGGGACGCATTAAAATTAAAGCAAGAAAATAAACCAAAGTAAAGTCGTTGGAACACTTTCAAAACCACTCGGTTCTTTTCAAAAACCAACTTTTAAACGCGGAGCTTGAACCACTCCTTTTAAAAGCTATCTCGTTCCATCGATTATATCAAGTTCACTACGTTCACGGTTTCGCCAAAACCATCCGTAGCCCTCCGTCGTTTCATATGAATATTCAACAGTATTCAAGCTGTGTTTGTTGGCCTTAGTCAAGGCACAGTGTTTGGTAGCTGGTGGGTATTCATATGTTGCATAGATAGATGCGTTGGTTTGGGACAGTCGTATTACTTTGTTGGCCATAGTCAAGGGTATATACGGGTGGGTTCAAATCAACCTGGACAACGACGGGTAGAACTAGACATGTGACTTATGATTTGTTGGCCTTAGTCAAGGTCATAAGAGCATGGGGCAAAAATCCACATCGGGAGTTTCTAAAGAAACTGAAACTTGCTAGTACTGCATACCATTTGGAGTGTGATGATTCTGGTAGGATTCCTTCAGTTTTATCACACGATGATATTTGGATCCCGATCCTACTGTGAGTATATGCTACTCCTCGGGAACTTTCTCACTTAACGATCAATGCTATAAACCAAGTAGGTGTCTAGAAAGGTGTTAGCGGGGCTACGCCCACAGGGAAAAGAGGTTACTTAATTAAGGAACTTCGCGAAAGCGTTGGAAAACCTCCCTCGAAGTACCGACACTGGCCTGGCTCAACGGTTAAGCAAGTATTGTACGGTGAGATTGATCCCGACTAATTCTTCCTTTTTGGTTTGAGGAGGGATTCGAGAGACAGTGGGAGCCATCCTGTTTAGATAAATTAAAAACCAATCTAAACTTGCAAGAGCATCATGCTGAGTGTTTTCTTCTCTCTCTCTTAAATTGCAGCGACCCAGTGACCACACATAGGTTACATCTAGATAATAAAATGACTGAATCTGACTGTTATGATTGGCAATGGTCTGTCCAGATGTCCAATGCCCATGACAAGCTGGGACACCTCTTAACTAATTCAACCCTTGCCGTCTCAGGACCAGTTTCTCCTGTCACGGATATTGATATCCGTAAGACATCGGGAAAAGACTGTGCGAAAGCCAAGTGCCTCGTATTAGCCTCAGTTGATGGTACATACCAGAGGCAGCACGAGAAGATGGACTTCGTTTCTATCTTCCTCCATAACAAAGATTTTGTAAGTCTACGGTAGCGTCCCGGCCGTCTAACAGACGCCAAATGCGGAACAAAAACTTTTAAACTGGCGCTATCATATACTATAACCCAGATCTGCCATTATAGCTAAACTAACAAACTGTAAAGAGGGTAGAAAGGTTATACCGAACGATCCGAGTCCTTCGTTCTTTAACCATCGTCCCACGCTCCATTGCGGCTGCTTCGATCTCGTCGATCTCCGATCTCCTCGTCCAGGTGGCACCACGTCATCGGATCTTTTAACGGGCTCCCGCCTCTGACCCGAGGCAACTCGGTCGTCAAGTTTGCTAAAAGAGACAACCAAGAATGATGTAGAGAATGAGTAGAACACTCTGTCTCGCTTCGTCCAAAGCCATGGACGAACGGTTAATGAAGTTGCCAATTGAGTCGGGTGATGGAATGAAATGAGCTATGAAATTTCCATACACCAAAAACTATCATCTTTTTTGAAACAACAGCCATCTTTTTCAAGTGAGTGAGAGAGAGAGAGGGGAGGGGCCGGCCATATAAAGAGGAGGGGGTGAGTGTAGGAGCAAGGGGGTGACCACAATAATGAAGCTTATCATAACACCTAGTATGAACACAAAGTATGAACACAATAAATGCACCATTAAAGCACCATTAATGAACAAATGAGTCACAAGCCTAATCACCTCTTCTAGAACCTTCTAGAAGCATCTACACTTATCCAGAGAAAAGATAAATCCGTATTTAACCAAATGTTAAATACGACTGATAGAAAACTGGAAACTGGCAACTTCCAAAAGTGATCCCGAAACGAATTTTAGGATAACCCCGTAACAGTATAAACATACCCGCATTTGTATTACGACCGAATACAAATGCAACTGAGACAAAGATATTATATCTACACAGTATAATACTCGGATCCGGCTTAAACCAAAGCCCACCAGTATTATCTGCCCGAAATATGACACGTGCGTAAACGCACGTGCATTTTCCGAACCCTGCCATAAAACCATACGGCCTCTACAACGTTTCGCCCGAACTTGGGAAACAATCTGTGGGGGACTCTAATGACTCGTCAGTACCATGGCAGTGGGTTTAACCACAAGCCGTCAGCGGCACTAGCTGTGCGTAACGGCTGCCCATGGACTGACCTCAAGGGAGGCCGATGAGCGAACTCATCCGGAAACCCTACTGAGCCTAACAGTGATAATGTATATACAGTCCGGTCCATTCGTCTATGAGTATCGCATTTCCTGCCTAGGGGGCTAGTAATGTCAGACCCCCAATAGCGGTATAAGTCGTGTCGGAGACAAGCCCTGAACACCCTGAGAAACTACCGGAGTACCTACCAGTAATTCTCACCTGCCTTGGCCAAGGACTTGGTGTAATGGCTTTCCTAGACACAGCACGATCACCACCCCTAATACCGAGAGAGACGAATCCCCTGCCAATCCGCTCACGTGTCTCCATGTGGCTCGGGACTGTACCCAAAAACTACCTGTTTGCACGACTCCTTTGAGCCGTGGTAGGGTAGAAATCAAAGCACAGTGGGAACTCACACGAGATAAATGGCGACCTCAGGTCGTTGAACTAACCTGTACACATGTCACTAGGGAACTGCTATCTGACGATAGGTATAATACCAACTAGCAGATTCCCGGCGAGTCCTGTCCGGTGTACTCATAACCCAATGAGCACCTGTATACATCTTAGGTGATCCAACTGACACCAGTGGCTTGTGAGACCGGCCACCGCCCCTCGTCGGGATCTCGACTGTATACACTAGTCTACTCCGGAGTATCGATGCCCTGTCTCGAAACTCCCATGACTAGGGACCACTATTAAGGATGAGCTTATAGACTACCCAACTCTCACGTATATGATCGCCCTCATACTGTTGGTAGTCAAGCAAGATCCTAAGGGCTCTATCAACGTGTAACATGTGATCAGTCACCTGAACCTGTACACGACTGATAAAGGCAAACCAGATAGCATACTATCATCTCGAGTAAGACTGTCCTACCGGTATAGGTCCTCTGCAATCATTGCAATCACGTACCTGCGATCCAATAATTGACTTTGAGGGCACTATATCCAACTATCTCCCACTTGCACTTAAGGCTAATTATTGTGATGTCGACTACTCATAGCCCGTGTGAAACCGAACATCCAACTCCTCTACTAATCAGTTTCACAAAGCCCGTTTGTAAAACTATTGTGTTCAAGGAATAGCCTCAGTGAGTGGATCCGCCCTGATGTTTCTTTCTATGTCTCTCTTAATCTCAAATTCGCGGAGAAAACCATCTCCCGAATAGAGTAATACCTGTCTTAGAATATGTCTGGGTATCTGATAGGACCTAGTTCATAAATGAACTCCAAATCTAAACTTCTTAGACTGTATCGATCACTGAACTGAATCAGTATCCTGCACCATGCCTCCCACAGTATCCTCTTAGACCACCTGTCCATAATACTGTCCCTCGTCAGAGGGAAAATTACAACTCTAACAATCACTCTGTCATCCATGTCACCTTTGAAGCCTGGAATGATAACCGTCTCCCGAAGGAGGCTGTCGTCATCAAATCCGTAGAACATTCACTTATGTTCTAAAACTGCTTCCTTATATTTCTCCAGGATTGGATTAATACAAACTTATTGCATCTAGTGGAAAAACAACATTTGGTGTGGTACTTGACATCTCATGATTGACTCAATTGCCTAAGCAAGTGATCTGTCAATCATGCACAGCCCTCTCCCCTTTAGTCTATAAGACACTTTTAGAGAGGGTGACTCCATCACCTGCAGGCACACCACCATGTCAGGAGTCATCTATTCTAAAAACCATTAGAATACTGTCAAAGTATCCACATTGGGAAACTACCCAAATCCAGATCTAAAACCATAGATCTAGAAACCAGAATGTCTGATATTATATCCATATCCTGTCTGGAGAAACAACTGTGTGACGACCACAGTACAACCGATCGTAGTATAGGAATTTTACTTCCTACTCTGTGTATGTCATCCAAATACCAGGACATCACACCCTACTACCTTCTTAACAGATCCATCCCCTATTCTGATGAAATCAAACCCATGACTGTCACATCAAAATTAGATGATCTATCTTCGCTATAACTGCTCTAGTCTATAAATAGACATAAGCTACTTGCCCACTATGCTTCCGCTGCTCCCACTGACCACAACAACCCTCTGGCAGAATAATATGTTGCGCCACGGCAGCGCCCCGGTCTCTTACTCGAGGCCAAAATGCGGAATCAAAAATTTTCCTTACTCGGAAACCGGCGCTACCGCGGACAAAGAAAACCCGGATCGTTAACCATTAACCTACGCTAGCTAACAAGAGATGGGAAAAGAAGTATACCACGAGATCCGAGTCCTCCGGTCTTCTCATCATCGCCCCGATCTCCCGCGGAAAGTGTAGTCTCCATATCGTCGCCTCCTCGCCGGAAAGGGCACCACATCGCCTGCGTCTTTTACGGGCTCCCGCCTCAATACCGAGGCAACTCGAGCATGAAGCCGGCAACTCGACATACTCAAGATATGCTGTAGAATGTAGTATAGAAAATGCTTGTCTCATTTTGGGGTATTGGTTGCCATGGATGGAGGAATGGTGTATAGAAAATTGGTGCTTTCAATTTTCTAACAATGGAATGAGATGAGGAATGATATACTCTCTCAAAGATGAAGATGAAGCTCTCTCCTTCTTCTCTCTTTTTCTTCTCTCTTTTCTAAAATGAAAACCCTCATCTTTAGAAAATGGTGGAGCAAGCATAATATGATAGCAAGAGGGAGGTGATGGTAGGAACAAAGAAAAGGTGACCACAACCTAGACAAAGAAACATGCAAGCATGCTTCAACTCACATCAAGCCCATAACCTTTCCAAATCACAATTAAAGAAAGTCAAGGTGCAAGAAAAGAAAGCTATCATAATAGATCTTTATGCAAGAAAACCCTCCACAAAGAGTTATTTGCAAAACTGCAAATAACCCCCTCCATCGGTAAAGTCCGGCCGGGAAAGAACAAAGGAAAACCGGCCGGAACGGAATGCAAACTGGCAACTCCAGAAAACTGGTCCCGTAATAAATTACAGGAAAACCCCGATATTGTGCATACACACCTGCATCTGTATTCCGACCGGATACAAATGCAATGAGACAAAATCTACACTGTACTAAACTAGTACCGGCTTAAACCAAAGCCGGCTAGTAAAATCCATTCGATCCTGATCCGTGCAATACCGCACGTATCTGATCGAACCCTGCCATATAACTATACGGCCACTAGTACAAAACTGTCCGATCCTGATCCGTGCAATACCGCACGTATCTGATCGGACCCTGCCATATCTCCATACGGCCTCTACAGCGTTTCGCCCGAAAGCTGAGTAACTGAAAGTGTGGTGGACTCTAAAGACTCGTCAATACTATGGCTGTGGATTTAACCACTGGCACGTCAGAGGTATAAGCCAATACATGACGGGTCACCAGCTATTGACCAAAAGGGACGTCGATGAGGAAGCTCACCCCGACACCCAACTGAGCCTGTCAGTGACAATATCCATACAGTCCGGTCCATTCGTCTATGAGTATCGCATGGCGGGCCTAGGGGGTTGGTGAAAGTCAGACCCCCAAAAGCGGTACAAGTCGTGTCGGAGTGTAGCCCAGAACGCCCTGAGATACTACTGGAATACCTACCAGTAAATCTCCTGCCTCGGCCGAGGGCTTTGCGTAACGGCTCTCCTAGACACAACGCGACCTCACCCCCAATACCGGGAGAGACGAACCCCTGAAGATCCGCTCACTGCCTCCATGTGGCTCGGGACTGTGCCCAACTAAAACCTGTTTGTACGACTCCTTTGAGCCGTGGTAGGGTAGTAATCAAAGCACAGTGGGAACTCACACGAGACAAATGACGATCCTCAGGTCGATGAACTAACCTGTACACATGTCACCTGGGAACTGCTATCTGACGTCAGGTATAAGCCCAACTAGCAGGTTCCCGGCGAGTCCTGTCCGGTGTACTCATAACCCAATGAGCACCTGTATACATCTTAGGTGAACCAACTGACACCAGTGGCTTGTGAGACCGGCCACCGCCCCTCGTCGGGGTCTCGACTGTATACACTAGTCTACTAATGGAGTATCGATGCCCAGTCTCGAAACTCCCACGCTTAGGGTCCTTTTAAGGATGTGCTTATAGACTACCAGCTCCCACGTATATGATCGCCATCATACTGCTGGTCGTCAAGCAAGAATCCTAGGGGCTCTATCAACGTGTAATAGCGACATTTCAGGTCACCTAAAGCAGTACACGATGATAAAGATAAACCAGATAGCATACTATCATCTCGAGTAAGACTGTCCTACTAGGATAGGTCCTCCCTCAATCATTGCAATCACGTGCCTGTGATCCAATAATTGACTCTGAGGGCACTATCTCCAACAATCTCCCACTTGCACTCAAGGCTAATTATTGCGATGTCGCATACTCACAGCCCGTGTGATACCGAACACCCAACTCCTCTACTGGTCAGTCTCACAAAGCTCGTTTGCGAAACTATTGCGTTCGAGGAATAGCCTCAGTGAGTGGATCCGCTGTGATGTTTCTTTCTATGTCTCTCTATATCTCAAGTTCGCGGAGAAAGCCATCTCCCGAAATGAGCAATACCTGTCTTAGAATGTCTGGATGTCTGATAGGACCTAGCTCATAAATGAACTCCAAATCCAAACTTCTTAGACTGTATCATCAACCGAACTTAATCAGTATCCTGCGCCAAGCCTCCCTCAGTATTGCCATGGACCACCTGTCCAAAATACTGCCCCTCCTCAGAAGGAAAACTATAACTCTGACAACCTCCTTGTCGTCCATGTCACCTTGGAAGCCTGGAATGATAACTGTCTCCTAAAGGAGGCTGCCGTTATCATATCCCTAGAACCTTCACTTATGTTCTAAAACTGCTTCCGACTGTTTTTCCAGGATTGGATCAATATCAACTTATTGCATCTAGTGCAAGAACAACATCTGGTGCGGTACTTGACATCTCATGATTGACTCAATTGCCTAAGCAAGTGATCTGCTAATCATGAGTATCCCTCTCCTTTTTAGTCTATAAGACACCTTTAGAGAGGGTGACTCCATCAACTGCAGGTGCACTACCGTGTCAGGAGTCGACCATTCTAAATACTCATAGAATGCTGTCAAGGTACCCAGATTGGGAAACCACCCAAATCTAGATCTAAAACCATAGATCTAGTAACCAGTATGTCTGATATAATATCCAAGTCCCTTGTGGAGAAACCACTGTGTGACGACCTAAGTATAACCGATCGTAGTATAGGAATATCACTTCCTACTACCTTCTCAACAGATCCATCCCCTATTCTGACGACGTCAAACCCATGACTGTCACATCAGAAACAGATGATCTAACTCCGCTATATCTGCTTTAGTCTATAAAATAGACATAAGCATGATGTCCACCAATGCTTCCGCTGCTCCCACTGACTACGACAACCCTTTGCCAGAGTCATATAGACGTGCACTTCTAAAGCTAGTTTAGAACGACGCTATACTCATCCTCCTGCCGGGTCTCGCAGCCTGGAACAACAACAATGGCAAGTGTGGGTAAACAAGAACTTCCCTGTCACCGTCCTTGAGGCTACCGGAGTACCTCTCGGGTGCCTGAAGTTACCCACCTTATCTGCGGAGTGGCCAATGGAATGTCAAATCAGATTGAATCTTTAGGTTCCTAATCAAATCTTCAGTAATCGTTTGTGGTTCTGGAATCACTTCCAGTTCTACCATACTCCCACTACTTTTTCTGAAAAAATCCATTTTTTAATAAAACTGTGGCGAGTCTAGAACAATATTTCTATTGATCTGCCAGATGGTAGAAAGTCAACCCTCGTCATAGCCTGGGTCAACCCACAAACAGCCATTACAGAAACGTGCCTTGAGTTATCCGGAGTCTGGTTTTAAGCATAAGCCGGACAACTCCCCGTACCTTAACATCGTTAAGATATGAACTGTTCTATATCCAATATAGAACCAGAGGCACTGATTTAATTGAACCAGATTCAAATCATGCAGCTGTCTCCAGTGCATGTCAACTAAATGGAAGGAGGCCGATCAGCGTTACTCAACTTAGGAATGTTTCCAATTATGAGTAACCTGAAAGAGAAGCAAGTTCTCATTACTATCAACTGAATACCATACACAAGTATCTACATCTTCGATCTCTTTGAGGAATCCCGATACTTGCTACAGCTGGTTCTCTACTCTATTCAAATACCTATAACTCCTCAAAACTTAGACCCTGTGTTTCCACGAAACAGCTGTCTAAAATCTAGAGAAGTCATAAGTAAACCGAATATAGTACGAGGACCAACCCCTCTGTCCTGATGGACACTGGACAACATACAATACTCTGTATAAGTCCGCTGAGTCTAACAACTCTTTCACTGTGTGTCGTAGGTTGAAAACTGTACTTATGGTTAAGAAGAATTACACCGCTGTTTAATGCTCCTTACCTAACCATCCACTGATATAGGTAAATGTCATCGACATAATATCAAAAAGTATATCTCACTCTATGAAAATAGACGTACAGATATATCAATTTGAAATTGGTGCACAACAGCGGATATTCATAACCAAATATTTGCCGACCGGCAAACAACCCAGGTGACTTCCTCAAATATCACCGATTACAACGAATCCCGATATAATGAGGATGATCACCCAATTCCCAATAACTTACTCCCACTCCTCATCTGTAAAACCATACAGATGTGAGAATCATACCTGGTAAATACATACCCTGGAGTAAGTGTCTAATCGGGAAATCAGTTTTTCTTTTAACATTACACAGTGAAACTGAAACATTGAAATGTTTCTGTGGGGAATTCTGGTATTCCTAGTAATGCCTCTTCCATTATCCAGATTCACAACTGTAACCGTATAATTCTTTGCCACCTTTCCAAATCCCTTTATATGTCTTTAGTCATTACCTTCTGTACACCCTTTTAAGCCAAATGGTTTTCTTCCTTCCCTACCGTTCGGCACCAGCCTATGGTTTGGAAGAAGACTATCCAAAAAGCATAAAGGGTGTACTGTCCTAATCCTAGGAGCACTCGCAACGCGAGAGAAGGTGAAGACGAAAGACACCTGAATGTACTTAATTCCTATTTCTCCTGAACCAGAATCCATCCCCGAACTGGAACAAGTTCCTTTCGAGTTCGTATATAACCATACGATGGATTATCTTCGTAGTGATACGGAGTGTTCTGGAGAAATACAAAGGTGATTTAGGATTGGCGAAGAAATACTTGGTTTGGTCGTGAATATCAGTCGCAATTTACTTTGCCCTCCTACTAATCCCTTGCTTTGTCTTAACTTAATACCTTCTGCACACCATCGTTATGCTAATTGGTTTTCTTCATTCCCTACCGGTCGGCACCAGCCTAAGGTTTGGAAGAAGACTATCCAATTTGCGTAATAGGTGTACTATCTCCTAAACCAAGGAGTACTCGCAACCTGAGAGAAGGTGAAAAGAAAAGACAACTGAATAGTCCTATCCGTTTTCTCCAGAACCAGAAACCATCCTCGAAATCCTTCGAGTTCGTATATAACCATACGATGGTTTTGTCCAATGGAAGTGGACGTTCGTAGTAATACAGGGTGTCCTGGAGAAAAGGGTAAAAGTAGGAGTGGCAATGAGGTCTGCAACTCTGACAATCCAAAAAGCCAGTGTTAAGAAGGTTCGGTCAACTTAGTCACTGAGTCATAGTCCAGGGTCGGGTCAATGGTCGCTGCCAGAGAGAGAGAAAAGAAACACTCAGCGTGCACTCTAACCTAGATCAGAATGGTTATCACTTTGTCTAATTTGGAAACCTCCCACTGTACCTCAAATTCTCCTCCAAACCTGAAAGAAGAATTAGTCGGGGTCACCCGAGGAGTAAACCAACTCATCAGTGGGAATCGGGATCCAACTATCATCGCATGATAACGTGACGGAATCCACTCACGTCACCACACTCCAGAAGGTATGCGCAAGCCTGGCAAGTTTCAGTTCTTTTGAAACTCCCGATGTGATTTTTACCCCTAGGACTCAAGTGACCTTGACGGAGTCAACAAATCAAAGAGTCCTAGTCAAGTTCAACCCGTCATTATCTGGATTGCATTAAACCCACCCGTACGTGCCCTTGACGGAGTCAACAAGGCCGCACGACTGTCCTAACCAATCCCACTTATGCAACAAACAAGCACCACTTAGCTACCGTACACTACGCCTTGACGGAGTCAACAAACGCAGCACGAATACTAAATAATACCCATAAGAAATGACGGAGGGCTACGAATGGTTTTTGGCGAAAAACCTTTAACGTAATGAACTTGATATCGTTGAAGGAACTGCATAGCCTTTTATAAAATATAGTGACGAAAACCTTTACTAAAGAGGTCACTCCCGGTGAAGGGATCTCGGCTCTTTCCCCGTAGAATGAGGTGCAGGATATTCCAACTGAATACCACGATGCAAAGCAAAAGTAATCGGCTATAGTGAAGTTAATGCCCTGACGCAAACTTCTGTCCAAGGGGTCACTCCCGGTGAAGGGATCTCGGCCCTTGCCTCGTCGACTGAGGAGCAGGATATTCCAAATGAATACCACGATGCAAAACAAAAGTGAACGTCCTTGCAATAACAGCTTTTTTTGAAAAATTGTTCCAACAACATCAGAATTGGTTTGTTTAAACTTGCATTGATCCGAATCAATGCAGTCCCATCAATTGATCACACCACAAAGAACGAAAATATACTGACGTACGTATATGCCATTCGCATTCGCCACTGGGTCCCGTCATCACCCGTTAGGTTAGATAACTAACGGCAGAGCGGGGACTGGACTAGCGCGGATGTAAAACATATACAACATCTACTAATATATATACCAATATATAGTATTTCGCTCAAGGCGTGAATAAAATGCAACATCACAGAAATGTACAGCATCACAGAACAATACAGATATCTGGAAACCCCGGGTTTCACAGAGCCGCTGCTGAAACCCGACGTTCCCCTGGTCGTGTGGATAGCCTGTGCAATGAAAACCTAGACCCCTACGGGCGCGGCAAGTCACCCGCCAAAACCTGAAGCGAGGCAGCCCCCTTCAGCACCGTGAATGGACCACCCAACACTTCACGGAATCCGGTAACTTGGGCACCCCTCCTGGGTCAACCTGTACCCCCTACGAGTGCGGCGAATAGCCCGCCAATCCTGGACTGAAGCCCCCTCCGTCTCAATGCCCTGAGATGCGGGCCCGTTGCCCTCCAGAACCCGGCTATCCGTGCACCCCACCGCGGGGCAAACCTAGTACAGAAAGTAAAATATACATACAACGGGTACATCGACCGCAACCAGGTCGTGCCCCAAAAGAATAATACAAACAGGCAGTGACGGCAGTCCACATGTCGGACGCTCGCCCCGCAATATCAAATGTACATAATACACCAAAACTGTACTAGCATTGCATCCAGGCTATCCCCCACGACCGATCCGCAACATCACAGCATAAACATAGAACATCAACGTGAAAGTCACGTTCGCAAATCCGTCTAACCGGGCTATAGCAGTCAGACGGGATTTACCGATCGAGTGACATTCACGGTCGCAGATATAATGTAAATACTGTGAAATAATGTGTTTAAAATTTTCCGATTGATCAAACCTTAACCAGTGGGCCCCCAATCAAAACTGTAGCACTCACAGAAAACTTGGGCCCAATATTAATATCCCAAAACCCTTAAAATAAGCCCAAAAGCCCACTGAAAGAAAATGGTGAAGTGAAGGCTCATTTATGCGGCGGAAGAGCGGCCAAAGGGGGGCTAAGGCCGCGCTTCCGCGGTCGAAATGTACGATCACTTTACCAAATTTTCTCAGTAGTCTTAGAACTCCCTGCACATCATTCTGAGACAACCTGAAAAATTTTTGGACTCAAAAAAAATTCGACAGAAACTGATGTGCACTAAAATACGGTTTTTGAGATTTTGGTCGATCGGATAAGTAAAATGCATTAGAACAAGCTAGATAAGGTTAATGGCGTGGCTCTGATACCATGTTGCGCCACGGCAGCGCCCCGGTCTCTTACTCGAGGCCAAAATGCGGAATCAAAAATTTTCCTTACTCGGAAACCGGCGCTACCGCGGACAAAGAAAACCCGGATCGTTAACCATTAACCTACGCTAGCTAACAAGAGATGGGAAAAGAAGTATACCACGAGATCCGAGTCCTCCGGTCTTCTCATCATCGCCCCGATCTCCCGCGGAAAGTGTAGTCTCCATATCGTCGCCTCCTCGCCGGAAAGGGCACCACATCGCCTGCGTCTTTTACGGGCTCCCGCCTCAATACCGAGGCAACTCGAGCATGAAGCCGGCAACTCGACATGCTCAAGATATGCTGTAGAATGTAGTATAGAAAATGCTTGTCTCATTTTGGGGTATTGGTTGCCATGGATGGAGGAATGGTGTATAGAAAATTGGTGCTTTCAATTTTCTAACAATGGAATGAGATGAGGAATGATATACTCTCTCAAAGATGAAGATGAAGCTCTCTCCTTCTTCTCTCTTTTTCTTCTCTCTTTTCTAAAATGAAAACCCTCATCTTTAGAAAATGGTGGAGCAAGCATAATATGATAGCAAGAGGGAGGTGATGGTAGGAACAAAGAAAAGGTGACCACAACCTAGACAAAGAAACATGCAAGCATGCTTCAACTCACATCAAGCCCATAACCTTTCCAAATCACAATTAAAGAAAGTCAAGGTGCAAGAAAAGAAAGCTATCATAATAGATCTTTATGCAAGAAAACCCTCCACAAAGAGTTATTTGCAAAACTGCAAATAACCCCCTCCATCGGTAAAGTCCGGCCGGGAAAGAACAAAGGAAAACCGGCCGGAACGGAATGCAAACTGGCAACTCCAGAAAACTGGTCCCGTAATAAATTACAGGAAAACCCCGATACTGTGCATACACACCTGCATCTGTATTCCGACCGGATACAAATGCAATGAGACAAAATCTACACTGTACTAAACTAGTACCGGCTTAAACCAAAGCCGGCTAGTAAAATCCGTTCGATCCTGATCCGTGCAATACCGCACGTATCTGATCGAACCCTGCCATATAACTATACGGCCACTAGTACAAAACTGTCCGATCCTGATCCGTGCAATACCGCACGTATCTGATCGGACCCTGCCATATCTCCATACGGCCTCTACAGCATTTCGCCCGAAAGCTGAGTAACTGAAAGTGTGGTGGACTCTAAAGACTCGTCAATACTATGGCTGTGGATTTAACCACTGGCACGTCAGAGGTATAAGCCAATACATGACGGGTCACCAGCTATTGACCAAAAGGGACGTCGATGAGGAAGCTCACCCCGACACCCAACTGAGCCTGTCAGTGACAATATCCGTACAGTCCGGTCCGTTCGTCTATGAGTATCGCATGGCGGGCCTAGGGGGTTGGTGAAAGTCAGACCCCCAAAAGCGGTACAAGTCGTGTCGGAGTGTAGCCCAGAACGCCCTGAGATACTACTGGAATACCTACCAGTAAATCTCCTGCCTCGGCCGAGGGCTTTGCGTAACGGCTCTCCTAGACACAGCGCGACCTCACCCCCAATACCGGGAGAGACGAACCCCTGAAGATCCGCTCACTGCCTCCATGTGGCTCGGGACTGTGCCCAACTAAAACCTGTTTGCACGACTCCTTTGAGCCGTGGTAGGGTAGTAATCAAAGCACAGTGGGAACTCACACGAGACAAATGACGATCCTCAGGTCGATGAACTAACCTGTACACATGTCACCTGGGAACTGCTATCTGACGTCAGGTATAAGCCCAACTAGCAGGTTCCCGGCGAGTCCTGTCCGGTGTACTCATAACCCAATGAGCACCTGTATACATCTTAGATGAACCAACTGACACCAGTGGCTTGTGAGACCGGCCACCGCCCCTCGTCGGGGTCTCGACTGTATACACTAGTCTACTAATGGAGTATCGATGCCCAGTCTCGAAACTCCCACGACTAGGGACCTTTTAAGGATGTGCTTATAGACTACCAGCTCCCACGTATATGATCGCCATCATACTGCTGGTCGTCAAGCAAGAATCCTAGGGGCTCTATCAACGTGTAATAGCGACATTTCAGGTCACCTAAAGCAGTACACGATGATAAAGATAAACCAGATAGCATACTATCATCTCGAGTAAGACTGTCCTACTGGGATAGGTCCTCCCTCAATCATTGCAATCACGTGCCTGTGATCCAATAATTGACTCTGAGGGCACTATCTCCAACATAATATACACGTGCACTTCTAAAGCTAGTTTAGAACGACGCTATACTTAACCTCCTGCCGGGTCTCATAGTTGTAAGTGCACGGCGGCGCCCCGGCCGTCAATCCGACGCCGGAATGCGGAAGCGGTGAATAACTTTAATTTTTGCGGACTTAGCAAACCGGCACCACCGCGCACTATAACCCGGATCGAACCATTAACTAGTCTAAGCTAACTAGAAGATGGGTTAGAGATATACCGACGATCCAAGTCCTCCGGTCTTCTCGTCATGGTCCCGATCTCCTGCGGAAAAGTCCCGTCTCCTCCTCGTCGCCGGAAGTGCACCACATCGCCTTCTTCGTTTACGGGCTCCCACCTCTATGCCGAGGCAACTCGGGCACGAAGCCGGCTACTCGACGTGCCCAAGATTCGTTGTAGAATGTGTAGTAGAGGATTGTGTCTCATTTTGGGGTAGTGGAGATGCCATTTGGTGGAGGGATGAAACAAGAACAATGTGGAGGAGCTAGTGGGTATTTTGGAGCATGATATGAACCAAAGATACACCCACACAATTTTTGGACAGCCCCAATCCTAAGTGGCCGGCCAAAGAGGTGAGGAGAAGAGCATGGAGTGAGGGAGTGATATGATATAAACCAAAAGATCAAAAACCACAACCATAATCAAAAGAGAGAGAGAAAGGAATGGTTATGATATCAAGTAATGATCACAAGCAAAACCAACACTCATCCAACCATCATCACCAAACTCATCATCAACAACCATGATGATCACTAAAAGTCAAGCAATCATGAAGCTAGAAGTCAAGGTCAATGAGAGGCTATCATGATTCAACAATAAGCAAAGACCCCCTTCCACAATTGCCTATTTACAACAATGCAAATAAGCCCTCCTCCACCAATCTTCGGCCAATGAACGGAACAATGGAAATTGGCCGAAACGGAAAGCAAACTGGCAACTCCATAAAACTAGTCCCGTAATAAATTACAGGAAAACCCCGATACTGTGCATACACACCCGCATTTGTATTCCGACCGAAATACAAATGCAATGAGACAAAATCTACACTGTACTATACTAGGATCCGGCTTATACCAAAGCCGGCTAGTAATTTCCGTTCGATCCTGATCCGTGCAATACCGCACGTATCTGATCGAACCCTGCCATATATGCATACGGCCTATAGTACAGACTGTCCGATCCTGATCCGTGCAATACCGCACGTATCTGATCGGACCTTGCCATATCTCCATACGGCCTCTACAACCTTTCGCCCGAAAGCTGAGTAACTGAATGTGGGGGACTCTAAAGACTCGTCAACACCTTGGTTGTGGATTTAACCACTAGCACGTCAGAGGTATAAGCCAATACGTAACGGGCTACCAGGTATTGACTAAAAAGGACGTCGATGAGCGAACTCATCCTGACACCCTACTGAGCCTGTCAGTGACAATATCCGTGCAGTCCGGTCCGTTCGTCTATGAGTATCGCATGGCGGGCCTAGGGGGTTGGTAAAAGTCAGACCCCCAAAAGCGGTACAAGTCGTGTCGGAGTGTAGCCCAGAACACCCTGAGATACTACTGGAATACCTACCAGTAAATCTCCTTGCCTTGGCCAAGGACTTTGTGTAATGGCTCTCCTAGACACAGCACGACCTCACCCCCAATACCGGGAGAGACGAACCCCTGAAGATACGCTCACTGCCTCCATGTGGCTCGGGACTGTACCCAACTAAAACCTGTTTGCACGACTCCTTTGAGCCGTGGTAGGGTAGTAATCAAAGTACAGTGGGAACTCACACGAGACAAATGACGATCCCCAGGTCGATGAACTAACCTGCACACATGTCACCAGGGAACTGCCATCTGACGTCTGGTATATGACCAACTGGCATGTTCCCGGCGAGTCCTGTCCGGTGTACTCATAACCCAATGAGCACCTGTATACATCTTAGGTGATCCAACTGACACCCGTGGCTTGTGAGACCGGCCACCGCCCCTCGTCGGGGTCTCGACTGTATACACTAGTCTACTAATGGAGTATCGATGCCCAGTCTCGAAACTCCCACGACTAGGGACCTTTTAAGGATAAGCTTATAGACCCCCAGCTCCCACTTATATGATCGCCCTCATACTGCTGGTGGTCAAGCAAGAATCCTAGGGGCTCTATCAACGTGTAATAGCGACGTGTCAGGTCACCTAAAACAGTACACGATGATAAAGGTAAACCAGATAGCATACTATCATCTCGAGCAAGACTGTCCTACTGGGATAGGTCCTCCCTCAATCATTACAATCACGTACCTGTGACCTAATAATTGACTCTGAGGGCACTATCTCCAACAATCTCCCACTTGCACTCAAGGCTAATTATTGCGATGTCGCATACACACAGCCCGTGTGATACCGAACACCCAACTCCTCTACTAGTCAGTCTCACAAAGCTCGTTTGCGGAACTATTGCGTTCGAGGAATAGCCTCAGTGAGTGGATCCGCTTAGTTGTTTCTTTCTATGTCTCTCTATATCTCAAGTTCGCGGAGAAACCTATCTCCCGAAATGAGCAATACCTGTCTTAGAATGTGTCTGGATGTCTGATGGGACATAGCTCATAAATGAGCTCCAAATCCAAACTTCTTAGACTGTATCGTCAACTGAACTTAATCAGTATCCTGCGCCATGCCACCCTCAGTATTGCCTTGGACCACCTATCCAAAATACTGCCCCTCATCAGAAGGAAAACTATAGCTCTGACAACCTCCTTGTCGTCCATGTCACCTTGGAAGCCTGGAATGATAACTGTTTCCCGAATGAGGCTGTCGTTATCATATCCCTAGAACATCCACTTATGTTCTAAAACTGCTTCCGACTGTTTCTCCAGGATTGGATTAATGTCAACTTATTGCATCTAGTGCAAGAACAACATCTGGTGTGGTACTTGACATCTCATGATTGACTCAATTGCCTGAGCAAGTGATCTGCCAATCATGCACATCCCTCTCCCCTTTAGTCTGTAAGACACCTTTGGAGAGGGTGACTCCATTACCTGCAGGTACACTACCGTGCCAGGAGTCGTCCATCCTAAATACTCTTAGAATGCTGTCAAGTACCCTGATTGGGAAACCACCCAAATCTAGATCTAAAACCATAGATCTAGTAACCAGTATGTCTGATATAAAATCCATTTCTTTTGTGGAGAAACAACTGTGTGACGACCAGAGTATAACCGATCGTAGTGTAGGAGTTTCTTTTCCTACTCTGTGTATATCATCCAAATACCAGGATATCACACCCTACTACCTTCTCAACAGATCCATCCCCTATTCTGACGAAGTCAAACCCATGACTGTCACGTCAGAAATAGATGATCTATCTCCGCTACTGGTGCTTCAGTCTGTAAATAGACATAAGCTACCTGTCCACCAATGCTTCCGCTGCTCCCACTGACTACGACAACCCTTTGGCAGAGTCATATAGACGTGCACTTCTAAAACTAGTTTAGAACGACGCTATACTCATCCTCCCGCCGGGTCTCGCACCCTGGAACAACAGCAATGGTAATTGTGGGTAAACAAGAACTTCCCTGTCACCGTCCCTGAGGCTACCGTAGTACCTCTCGGGTGCCTGAAGTTACCCACCTTATCTGCGGAGTGGCCAATGGAATGTCAATCCAGATTGAATCTTTAGGTTCCTCATCAAATCTTCAGTAATCGTTTGTGGTTCTGGAATCACTTCCAGTTCTACCATACTCCCACTACTGTTTTCTGAAAAAATCCATTTTTATTAAAACTGTGGCGAGTCTAGAACAATATCGCTATTGTTCATCCAGATGGTAGAAAGTCAACCCGCGTCATAGCCTGGGTCAACCCACAAACAGCCATTACAGAAACGTGCCTTGAGTTATCCAGTGTCTGGTTTTAATCATAAACCGGACAACTCCCCGTACCTTAACATCGTTAAGATATGAACTGTTCTATATCCAATATAGAAACAGAGGCACTGATTTAATTGAACCAGATTCAAATCATGCAGCTGTCCCCAGCGCATGTCAACTAAATGGAAGAAGGCCTGATCAGCGTTACCCAACTTAGGAATGCTTCCAATTATGAGTAACCTGAAAGAGAAGCAATTTCTCTTAATCATTACTATCAACTGAACACCATACACAAGTATCTACATCTTCGATCACTTTGAAGAATCCCGATACTTGCTACACCTGGCTCTCTACTCTATTCAAATACCTATAACTCCTCAAAATTTAGACCCTGTGTTTCTACGAAACACATGTCTAAGAACTAGAGAAGTTAAAAGTAAACAGAATATAGTATGAGGACCAACCCCTCTGTCCTAATGGACACTGGACAACATACAATACTCTGTATAAGTCCCTTGAGTCTGATAACTCATTCACTGTGTGTTGTAGGTTGAAATCTGTACTTATGGTTAAGAAGAGTTACACCGCTGTTTAATGCTCCTTACCTAACCATCCACTGATATAGGTAAATGTCGTAGACATAATTTCAGAAAGGTATATCTCACTCTATGAAAATAGACGTACAGATATATCAATTTGAAATTGGTGCATAACAGTGGATATTCAAAACCAAATATTTGCCGACCGGCAAACAGCCCAGGTGATCTCCTCAAATATCACCGATTACAACGAATCCCGATATAATGAGGATGATCACCCAATTCCCAATAACCTACTCCCACTCATCATCTGTAAAACCATACAGATGTGAGAATCAAACCTGGTAAATACATACCCTGGAGCAAGTATCTAATCGGGAAATCAGTTTTCCATTAACAGTACACAGTGGAACTGAAACATTGAAATGTTTCGATGGGGTATCCCGGTATTCTTAGTAATGCCTCTACCAGATTCACGACTGTAACCGTATAATCCTTTGCCACCTCTCCAAATCCCTTCATATGTCTTTAGTCTTTACCTTCTGCACACCCCTTTAGGCCAAATGGTTTTCTTCCTTCCCTACCGTTCGGCACCAGCCTATGGTTTGGAAGAAGACTATCCAAAAAGCATAATGGGTGTACTGTCCTAATCCTAGGATCACTCGCAACACGAGAGAAGGTGAAGATAAAAGATACCTGAATGTACTTTATTCCTATTTCTTCTGAACCAGGATCCATCCCCGAACTGGAACAAGTTCCTTTCGAGTTCGTATATAACCATACGATGGAATATCCAATAAACTGTGGATCTTCGTAGTGATACGGAGTGTCCTGGAGAAATACAAAGGTGATTTTAGGATTGGCGAAGAGATACTTGGTTTGGTCGTGAATATCTGTTGCAATTTACTTTGCCCTCTTACTAATCCCTTGCTTTGTCTTAACCTAATACCTACTGCACACCATCGTTATGCTAATTGGTTTTCTTCATTCCCTACCGGTCGGCACCTGCCTATGGTTTGGAAGAAGACGATCCAATTTGCGTAATAGGTGTGCTACCCCTAAACCAAGGAGTACTCGTAACCTGAGAGAGGGTAAAAGGAAAAGACAACTGAATAATCCTATCCGTTTTCTCCAGAACCGGAAACCATCCTCGAATAAATCTGTCGAGTTCGTATCTAACCATACGATGGTTTTGTCCAATGGAAGTGGACGTTCGTAGCAATACGGGGTGTCCCGGAGAAAAGGGTAAAAGTAGGAGTGGCAATGAGGTCTGCAACTCTGACAATCCAAAAGCCAGTGTTTAGAAGGTTCGGTCAACTTGGTCACTGAGTCAAAGTCTTAGGGTCGGGTCAATGGTCGCTGCCAAAGAGAGAGAGAAAAGAAACACTCAGCGTGCACTCTAACCTAGATCAGAATGGTCACCAATTTATCTAATCTGGAATCCTCCCACTGTACCTCAAATTCTCCTCCAAACCTGAAAGAAGAATTAGTCGGGGTCACCCGAGGAGTATACTAACTCATCAGTGGGAATCGGGATCCAACTCTCATCGCATGATAACGTGACGGAATCCGCTCACGGTATCACACTCCAGAAGGTATGCGCATATCTGGCAAGTTTCAGTACTTTTGAAACTCCCGATGTGATTTCTGCCCCATGCTCTTATGACCTTGGCGTGAGGTCAAAATATCATAAGTCACATGTCAAGTTCTGCCTATCATTATCCAGGTTAATTTGAATCCACCCGTACATACCCTTGACGTAGGCCAAAATAGTAGTACGACTGTCCCAAACCAACGCATCTATCTATGCAACAGATAAATACCCGGCAGCTACCAAACACTATGCCTTGGCGTGAGGTCAAAATACATAGCTTGAATACTACCGAATATTTAACTGAAATGATGGAGGGCTACGAATGGTTTCTGGCGAAAACCTTTAACGTAAAGAACTTGATATCGTTGAAGGAACTGATAGCTTTTTGAAAATATAGTGACGACAACCGTTGCTAAAGAGGTCACTCCCGGTGAAGGGATCTCGGCTCTTTCCCCGTAGAATGGGGTGCAGGATATTCCAACTGAATACCGCGATGCAAAGCAAAAGTAATCGGCTATAGTGAAGTTAATGCCCTGACGCAAACTTATTGTCCAAGGGGTCACTCCCGGTGAAGGGATCTCGGCCCTTGCCTCGTCGACTGAGGAGCAGGATATTCTAATGAATACCACGATGCAAAACAAAAGTAAACGTCCTTGCAATAACAGCTTTTTGAAAAAGTGTTCCAACAACATCAGATTAGGTTTGTTTTTAACTTTGCATTGATCCGAATCAATGCAGTCCCATCAATTGATCACACCAAAAAGAACGAAAATATACTGATGTACGTATATGCCATCCGCATTCGCCACTGGGTCCCGTCATTACCCGTTAGGTTAGCTAACTAACGACAGAGCGGGGACTGGACTAGCGCGGATGCAAAACATATACAACATCTACTAATATATATACCAATATATTATATTCGCTCAAGGCGTGAATAAAATGCAACATCACAGAAATGTACAGCATCACAGAAACAATACAGATATCTGGGATCCCCGGGTTTCACAGAACCACTACTGAAACCCGACGTTCCCCTGGTCGTGTGGATAGCCTGCGCAATGAAATCCTAGACCCCTACGGGCGCGGCAAGTCACCCGCCAAAACCTGAAGCGAGGCAGCCCCCTTCAGCACCGTGAATGGACCACCCAGCACTTCACGGAATCCGGTAACTTGGGCACCCCTCCTGGGTCAAACCTGTACCCCCTACGAGTGCGGCGAATAGCCTGCCAATCCTAGAGTGAAGCCCCCTCCGTCCCAATGCCATGAGATGCGGGCTTGCTGCCCTCTAGAACCCGGCTATCCGTGCACCCCTCCGCGGGGTATCCTAGTACAGAAAGTAAAATATACATACAACGGGTACATCGACCGCAACCAGGTCGTGCCCCAAAAGAATAATACAAACAGGCAGTGACGGCAGTCCACATGTCGGACGCTCGCCCCGCAATATCAAATGTACATAATACTACCACAACTGTACTAGCATTGCATCCAGGCTATCCCCATGACCGATCCGCAACATCACAGCAAAAACAGAACATCAACGTGAAAATCACGTTCGCAAATCCGTCTAACCGGGCTATAGCAGTTAGACCGGATTTACCGATCGAGTGACATTCACGGTCGCAGATATAATGTAAATACTGTGAAAAATGTGTTTAAGATTTTCCGATTGACCAAAAATTAACAAGTGGGCCCCAAACTAATACTGTAGCACTCACAGAAATAATTGGCCCAATTTTAATATTCCAAAACCCCTGAAATAAACCCAGAAGGCATCTGTAAAAATTTGGTGATGTGACGTGCACAGTGCGCCGCGGAAGGGCGGCATGTATGGGGTTTCCGCGGCGGTTCCGCGCTCACACTGTAGCTTTACATCGTCGAATTTTTACAGAACTCTTATATTTTTTGGTAGATCACTTTTCTGTCACCTGAAAAATTTTTGGACACCAAAAAAACTTAACAGAAAACTGTCGTGGGCAAATACGGGTTTTTGGACATTTCGATCGATCGGAACTCAAAAACACATTACACAAAGCTAGACTAAGTTAATGGGGAGGCTCTGATACCACTGTAAGTGCACGGCGGCGCCCCGGCCGTCAATCCGACGCCGGAATGCGGAAGCGGTGAATAACTTTAATTTTTGCGGACTTAGCAAACCGGCACCACCGCGCACTATAACCCGGATCGAACCATTAACTAGTCTAAGCTAACTAGAAGATGGGTTAGAGATATACCGACGATCCAAGTCCTCCGGTCTTCTCGTCATGGTCCCGATCTCCTGCGGAAAAGTCCCGTCTCCTCCTCGTCGCCGGAAGTGCACCACATCGCCTTCTTCGTTTACGGGCTCCCACCTCTATGCCGAGGCAACTCGGGCACGAAGCCGGCTACTCGACGTGCCCAAGATTCGTTGTAGAATGTGTAGTAGAGGATTGTGTCTCATTTTGGGGTAGTGGAGATGCTATTTGGTGGAGGGATGAAACAAGAACAATGTGGAGGAGCTAGTGGGTATTTTGGAGCATGATATGAACCAAAGATACACCCACACAATTTTTGGACAGCCCCAATCCTAAGTGGCCGGCCAAAGAGGTGAGGAGAAGAGCATGGAGTGAGGGAGTGATATGATATAAACCAAAAGATCAAAAACCACAACCATAATCAAAAGAGAGAGAGAAAGGAATGGTTATGATATCAAGTAATGATCACAAGCAAAACCAACACTCATCCAACCATCATCACCAAACTCATCATCAACAACCATGATGATCACTAAAAGTCAAGCAATCATGAAGCTAGAAGTCAAGGTCAATGAGAGGCTATCATGATTCAACAATAAGCAAAGACCCCCTTCCACAATTGCCTATTTACAACAATGCAAATAAGCCCTCCTCCACCAATCTTCGGCCAATGAACGGAACAATGGAAATTGGCCGAAACGGAAAGCAAACTGGCAACTCCATAAAACTAGTCCCGTAATAAATTACAGGAAAACCCCGATACTGTGCATACACACCCGCATTTGTATTCCGACCGAAATACAAATGCAATGAGACAAAATCTACACTGTACTATACTAGGATCCGGCTTATACCAAAGCCGGCTAGTAATTTCCGTTCGATCCTGATCCGTGCAATACCGCACGTATCTGATCGAACCCTGCCATATATGCATACGGCCTATAGTACAGACTGTCCGATCCTGATCCGTGCAATACCGCACGTATCTGATCGGACCTTGCCATATCTCCATACGGCCTCTACAACCTTTCGCCCGAAAGCTGAGTAACTGAATGTGGGGGACTCTAAAGACTCGTCAACACCTTGGTTGTGGATTTAACCACTAGCACGTCAGAGGTATAAGCCAATACGTAACGGGCTACCAGGTATTGACTAAAAAGGACGTCGATGAGCGAACTCATCCTGACACCCTACTGAGCCTGTCAGTGACAATATCCGTGCAGTCCGGTCCGTTCGTCTATGAGTATCGCATGGCGGGCCTAGGGGGTTGGTAAAAGTCAGACCCCCAAAAGCGGTACAAGTCGTGTCGGAGTGTAGCCCAGAACACCCTGAGATACTACTGGAATACCTACCAGTAAATCTCCTTGCCTTGGCCAAGGACTTTGTGTAATGGCTCTCCTAGACACAGCACGACCTCACCCCCAATACCGGGAGAGACGAACCCCTGAAGATACGCTCACTGCCTCCATGTGGCTCGGGACTGTATCCAACTAAAACCTGTTTGCACGACTCCTTTGAGCCGTGGTAGGGTAGTAATCAAAGTACAGTGGGAACTCACACGAGACAAATGACGATCCCCAGGTCGATGAACTAACCTGCACACATGTCACCAGGGAACTGCCATCTGACGTCTGGTATATGACCAACTGGCATGTTCCCGGCGAGTCCTGTCCGGTGTACTCATAACCCAATGAGCACCTGTATATATCTTAGGTGATCCAACTGACACCAGTGGCTTGTGAGACCGGCCACCGCCCCTCGTCGGGGTCTCGACTGTATACACTAGTCTACTAATGGAGTATCGATGCCCAGTCTCGAAACTCCCACGACTAGGGACCTTTTAAGGATAAGCTTATAGACCCCCAGCTCCCACTTATATGATCGCCCTCATACTGCTGGTGGTCAAGCAAGAATCCTAGGGGCTCTATCAACGTGTAATAGCGACGTGTCAGGTCACCTAAAACAGTACACGATGATAAAGGTAAACCAGATAGCATACTATCATCTCGAGCAAGACTGTCCTACTGGGATAGGTCCTCCCTCAATCATTACAATCACGTACCTGTGACCTAATAATTGACTCTGAGGGCACTATCTCCAACAATAGTCTGGAACAACAGTAGTGTCAAGTCTGGGTAAGCAAGAACCTCCCTATCACCGTCCTTGAGGCTACCGAAGTACCTCTCGGGTGTCTGAGGTTACCTACCATATCTGCGGAGTGGCTAATGGAATGTCAAACCTGATTGAATCTTTAGGTTCTATTAAATTTTCCATAATCGTTTGCGGCTCTGGAATCACTTCCAGTTCTACCATACTCCCACTACTGTTTTCTGAAAAAATCCATTTTACTAAAACTGTGGCGAGTCAAGAACAATATCACTATTGATCTTTCAGATGGTAGAAAGTCAACCCTCAACATAGCCCGGGCCAACCCACAAACTGCCATTACAGAAACGTGCCCTGAGTTATCCAGAGTCTGGTTTTAAGCATAAGCCGGACAACTCCCCGTACCTTAACATCGTTAAGATATGAACCATTCTATATCCAATATAGAAACTTTGGCACTTATTTAATTAGAACCAGATTCTAATCATGCAACTGTCTCCAGTGCATTTCAACTTAATGGAAAGAGGCTAATCAGCATTACTCAACTTAGGAATCCATCCAATTATGAATAACCTGAAAGAGAAACAAGTTTCTCAAAACTTTTACTATCATCTAAATACCAATCACAAGTATCTACATTTTCGATCTCTTTGAAGAATCCCGATACTTGCGATATCTGGTTCTCTACTTTATTCTTATACCCACAACTTCTCAAAACTTAGACCTTGTATTTCTACGAAACACTTGTCTAAAAACTAGAGAAGTCACAAGTAAACAGAACATAGTACGAGGACCTACCCCTTTGTCCTGAAGGACACTGGACAACATACAATACTCTGTATAAGTCCGTTGAGTTGAATAACTCAAAACCTGTGCGTCGTAGGTTGAAAACTGTACCCTGGCGATTTCCTCAAATATCACCAATTACAACGAATTCCGATATAATGAGCATGATCACCTAATTCCCAATAACTTCCACTCATCATCTGTAAAACCATACAGATATGAGAATGAAACCTGGTAAATACATACCCTCAGAGTAAGTATCTAATTGGGAAAACAGTTTTCCTTTAACAATGCACTGAAACATGAAAATGTTTCGTAGGAGTATCCTGGTATTCCTAGTAATGCCTCTTCCATAATCTAATTCATGACTTTAACCGTATATTTTATTGCCATCTCTCCAAATCCCATTATTTGTCTTTAGTCGTTACCTTCTGTACACCATCGTTAGGCTAAATGGTTTTCTTTCTTCCCTACCGTTCGGCACCAGCCTATGGTTTGGAAGAAGACTATCCAGTAAGCATAATAGGTGTACCCTCCTAAACAAAGGAGTACTCGCATCCTGAGAGAAGGTGATGATAAAAGACAACTGAATAATACCTTATTCTATTTCTCCCGAACTGGGGAAAAAAGCAAAGGTGAAATAGGAGTGGCGATGAACTACGCGGTTTGGTCGTGAATGATAGCAGTCGCAATTTACTTTGCCCTCTTTCTAATCCATTTATTTTGTCTTTACATATTAACTTCTGTACACCCTACTTAGGCAAATTAGTTTTCTTCGTTCCCTACCTTTCGGCACCAGCCTATGGTTTGGAATAAGACTATCCAATAAGCGTAATAGGTGTACTCTCCTAAACCAAGGAGTCCTCGCATCCTGAGAGAAGGTGATAATAAAAGATAACTGAATAAACCAATTCTATTTCTCCTGAACCTTGATCCATCCTCGAAGAAGTCCCTTCGAGTTCGTATATAACCATACGATGGATCTATCCAATGGAAGTGGATGTCCGTAGTAATACGGGGTGTTCTGTGAAATCCAATGGTAGAAGAAGAAGTGGCAATGACTTATGCAACTCAGACAATCCAAAAGCCAGTATTTTAAGAAGGTTCGGTCAACTTGGTCGCTGAGTCATAGTCTAGGGTCGGTCTAGGTCGCTGCCAAAGAGAGAGAGAAAAGAAACACTCTGCGTTCACTCTAACCTAGATCAGAATGGTTATCACTTTATCTAATCCGGAAACCTCCCACTGTACTGTCAAATTCTCCTCCAAACCTGAAAGAAGAATCAATCGGGATCACCCGAAGAGTAAACCAACTCATCAGTGAGAATCAGCATCCAACTCTCATCGCATGATAATATGACGGAATCCACTCACGTTATCATACTCGAGAAGGTATGCGCATGCCTGGCAAGTTTCGGTTTCTTTAGAAACTCCCGATAAGATTTTTACCCCATGTTCTTATGACCTTGACGAAGGCCAACAAATCATAAGTCACATGTCAAGTTCTGCCCGTCATTATCTTGTTAATTTGAACCCACCCGTACATACCCTTGACGAAGGCCAACAAGGTAATACTACTGTCCAAAACCAACTCATCTATTTATGCAACAAATGAATACCCCAGCAGCTACCAAACACTATGCCTTGACGAAGGCCAACAAACATAGCTTGAATACTACTGACCATCCATAAGAAATGACGGAGGGCTACGGCTGGTTTTTGGCGAAAAACCGTTAACGTAATAAATTGATCTCGTTGAAGGAACCTGATAGCTTTTTATAAAATATAGTGACGAAAACCTTTTGCTAAAGAGGTCACTCCCGGTGAAGGGATCTCGGCTCTTTCCTCGTGGAATGAGGTGCAGGATATTCCATTGAATACCGCGATGCAAAGCAACTTGTAATCGTCTATAGTGAAGTTATTACCCTGATATAAACTTCTGCCCAAGGGGTCACTCCCGGTGAAGGGATCTCGGCCCTTGCCTCGTCGAATGAGGTGCAGGATATTCCACTGAATACCGCTATGCAAAACAAAAGGAAACGTCTTTGTAATAACACTTTTAAAATTGTTCCAACAACATCCAAACAGGTTTGTTTTCCTTTGCATTGATCAGAATCAACGCAGTCCCATCAATCAATCACACCAGAAAAGAGCGAAAATAAAATGTACGTATATGCTATCCGCATTCGTCACTGGGTCCCGTCATCATCCGTTAGGTTACTTAACTAACGACAGAGCGGGGACTGGACTAGCGCGGCTGCAAAACATATACAACATCTAATAGTATATATACCAATATACAATAATCGCTCCAGGCGTGATAATATGCAACATTACAGAAAAGTAATAAGCATCACAGAACAATACAGATAATCTGGGATCCCCGGGTTTCACAGAGCCGCTGCTGAAACCCAACGTTCCCCTGGTCGTGTGGATAGCCTGTGCAATGAATCCTAGACCCCTACGGGTGCGGCAAGTTACCCGCCAAAACCTGAAACGAGGCAGCCCCCTACAGCAAAGTGAATGGACCACCTAGCACTTCACGGAATCCGGTAACTTGGGCACCCCTCCTTTGGTCAACCTGTACCCCCTACGAGTGCGGCGAATAGTCTGCCAATTCTAGAGTGAGGCCCCTCTGCCTCTCAAAGCCATGAGATACGGACCCGTTTCCCTCCAGAACCCGGCTATCCGTGCACTCCGTCGCGGGGTAAACCTAGTACATAAATAAATATATGTACATCGGGTACATCGACCTCGACCCGGTCGTGCCCTAAAAGAATATTATACAACAGGTAGTGACGGCAGTCCACATGTTGGACGCTCGCCCCGCAATATCAAATGTACAAATAAATCCAAACTACACTACCATTGCACACTGCTATCCACCACGACAAATCCGCAACATCACAGCACAACACAGAACAACAACGCGAATGTCACGTTCGCAAACCCGTCTAAAAGAACTATAGCAATCAGACGCGGTTTACCGATCAAATGACATTCGAGGTCGGAGATATAATGTAAGTACTGCATACTAACAAGTTTAAAATATCGATCGACTAAATTTCCTGGAGTGGGCCCCACGTACATCTGCTGTACAGTAACAAAATTTGGGACCAAAATAAATATACCAAAAACCACAATTTACACAGTAAAGCCCACTGGAGAATTTTGACGCACTGTTCCCACAGTCCTGCCGCGGTTCCACTGTCAAACCCTAGGTTTGACCGCGGATCCGCGGCGGTCACGTGGGATCACGTGGTCAAAATTTTCCAGTTTTCTTAAAAAACCCTGCACGCTTTTCTGTGATATGCAAAATTATTTTTAGGCCTTTTGAAAAATCGACAGAAACATGTGTGCATGAAAATTGCGATTTCGGAAATTCCGTTCGATCGATCTTTTAAACGCGTTAGCACATGTTAGTATAGCTAAATGACGAGGCTCTGATACCACTGTAAGTCTACGGCAGCGCCCCGGCCGTCTAACAAACGCCAAATGCGGAACAAAAACTTTTAAACTGAAGCTATCGTATACTATAACCCGGATCTGCCATTATAGCTAAACTAACAAACTGTAAAGAGGGTAGAAAGGTTATACCGAACGATCCGATTCCTTCGTTCTTTAACCATCATCCCACGCTCCGTTGCGGCTGCTCCGATCTCCTCGTCCAGGTGGCACCACGTCATCGGATCTTTAAACGGGCTCCCGTCTCTGACCCGAGTCAACTCGGTCGTCAAGTTTGCTAAAAGAGACGACCAAGAATGATATAGAG
This sequence comes from Agapanthus africanus, assembly GCA_030015575.1. Classification (NCBI taxonomy): domain Eukaryota; kingdom Viridiplantae; phylum Streptophyta; class Magnoliopsida; order Asparagales; family Amaryllidaceae; genus Agapanthus; species Agapanthus africanus. The sequence goes on from JASDDO010000001.1 coordinate 413,172,017, forward strand.
AATGAGTAGAACACTCTGTCTCGCTTCGTCTAAAGCCCTGGACGAACGGTTAATGAAGTTGCCAATTGAGTCGGGTGATGGAATGAAATGAGCTATGAAATTTCCATACACCAAAAACTATCATCTTTTTTGAAACAACAACCATCTTTTTCAAGTGAGTGAGAGAGAGAGGGGAGGGGCCGTCCATATAAAGTGGAGGGGGTGAGTGTAGGAGCAAGGAGGGTGACCACAATAATGAAGCTTATCATAACACCTAGTATGAACACAATAAATGCACCAATAATGAACAAATGAGTCACAAGCCTAATCACCTCTTCTAGAACCTTCTAGAAGCATCCACACTTATCCAAAGAAAAGATAAATCCGTATTTAACCAAATTTTAAATACGGCTGATAGAAAACTGGAAATTGGCAACTTCCAAAAGTGATCCCGAAACGAATTCCAGGATAACCCCGTAACAGTATAAACATACCCGCATTTGTATTACGACCGAATACAAATGCAACTGAGACAAAGATATTATATCTACACAGTATAATACTCGGATCCGGCTTAAACCAAAGCCCACCAGTATTATCTGCCTGAAATATGACACGTGCGTAAACGCACGTGCATTTTCCGAACCCTGCCATAAAACCATACGGCCTCTACAACGTTTCGCCCGAACTTGGGAAACAATCTGTGGGGGATTCTAATGACTCGTCAGTACCCTGGCAGTGTGTTTAACCATAAGCCGTCAGCGGCACTAGCTGTGCGTAACGGCTGCCCATGGACTGATCTCAAGGGAGGCTGATGAGTGAACTCATCCGGAAACCCTACTGAGCCTAATAGTTACAATGTATATACAGTCCGGTCTGTTCGTCTATGAGTAGCACAAATCCTGCCTAGGGGGCTAGTAACGTCAGACCCCTAATAGCGGTATAAGTCGTGTCGGAGACAAGCCCTGAACACCCTGAGAAACTACCGGAGTACCTACCAGTAATTCTCACCTGCCTTGGCCAAGGACTTGGTGTAATGGCTTTCCTAGACACAGCACGATCTCTACCCCTAATACCGGGAGAGACGAATCCCTTGTCGATCCGCTCACGTGCCTCCATGTGGCTCAGGACTGTACCCAAAAACTACCTGTTTGCACGACTCCTTTGAGCCGTGGTAGGGTAGAAATCAAAGCATAGTGGGAACTCACACGAGACAAATGACGACCTCAGGTCGATGAACAAACCTGTACACATGTTACCAGGGAACTGCTATCTGACGATAGGTATAATACCAACTAGCAAATTCCCGGCGAGTCCTGTCCGGTGTACTCATAACCCAATGAGCACCTATATATATCTTAGGTGATCCAACTGACACCAGTGGCTTGTGAGACCGGCCACCGCCCCTCGTCGGGGTCTCGACTGTATACACTAGTCTACTCTGGAGTATCGATGCCCTGTCTCGAAACTCCCACGACTAAGGACCACTATTAAGGATGAGCTTATAGACTACCCAACTCTCACGTATATGATCGCCCTCATATTGTTGGTAGTCAAGCAAGATCCTAAGGGCTCTATCAACGTGTAACATGTGATCAGTCACCTGAACCTGTACACGACTGATAAAGGCAAACCAGATAGCATACTATCATCTCGAGTAAGATTGTTCTACCGGTATAGGTCCTCCGTAATCATTGCAATTACGTACCTGCGATCCAATAATTGACTTTGAGGGCACTATATCCAACAGATTTATATGGAGAGCAATCTCGTATCGCAAGATATGAGACCTCGAACGAATTGCTTCCAGCGAGGTTGGCTATCGGGTCATCTGTAGGGGGCAACGTCCTTACAGAGACCAGCTATTTTGAGCTCACAGACCTGAAGACCACGTTGAAGAACGGGTCAGATGCTGACTTGATTCTACAGTCTTTACCTTCTACCCTGAAGGAAACCAGGGAAGTAGAAGGAAAGGGAAGGGCAAAAGTTTCGGGACTGGATGTAGTAAAAGAGGGACGTTCCTATTGTTATGGGAATGAACATTGGCAGAAGGATTGCAGGGCTAGCAAAGCCAGTATCCAGGATTCGAAGCATGTTGTGGTTTTGGCTTCGGGTGTGTTTGTAATAGAGAACTGTATATCAGTTAACCCTACTTCCTGGGTATTGGATACCGGATCAGGATCTCACATCTGTAATTCGTTACAGGCTCTAAGAAACCGTTGGGTTATCAAGATAGGTGATATGACTCTCAGGATTACTAACGGAATGAGCATGTACGCTGAATCCGTAGGGGAATATCATCTTGGACTGACAACTGGGCATATATTGATTCTGCGCAACTATTTTTATGTACCAGGTGCGACTTGTAATATCATATCTGTATCCTTACTTTCTAAGGAAGGATATGATTTTACTTTTGTAAGCGATGTGGTCAATATCCACCTAAATCAAGATCTGATTGGGTCAGGTACATTGAAAAACGGGATATACGTATTGAATCAAGCTCGGATTTTCAGTGTCCAGAACACACTTAAAAGAAAGTCTCCGGAATTAAATCAGGCTTTCTTGTGGCATTGTAGACTGGGTCACATTAATGAGACACGGTTAAAAAAGTTACATAAAGAGGGATACTTAGATCCGTTCGAGTATCAGTCTTATGCCACTTGTGAATCTTGTCTCATAGGAAAGATGACAAAGACTCCGTTCACTGGACACGGAGAAAGAGCAAGCGAGCTCTTGGGACTTATACATAGTGACGTGTGTGGTCCAATGTCTACACATGCGCGAAGTGGTTATTCATACTTCATTACTTTCACAGATGATTTCTCTAGGTATGGACATGTCTTCCTGATGAAGCATAAATCCGAGGCCTTTGAGAAATTTCGGGAATACAAGAATGAAGTTGAAAAACAAACAGGCAGAAGTATCAAGACACTGAGATCTGATCGAGGTGGTGAATACTTGAGTGCCGAGTTTCTGGACTACTTAAAAGAGAATGGAATTCTCTCTCAGCTTACTCCTCCATACACACCACAACACAACGGTGTATCGGAAAGGCGGAATCGAACCCTATTGGATATGGTTCGTTCCATGATGAGTAAGGCTGAGTTACTGCGATCCTTCTGGAGTTATGCACTAGAAACAGCTGCATATCTTTTGAACCAAGTTCCTACTAAGTCAGTGCCTACCACACCATATCAGATGTGGAGTGGGAAGAAACCCTGTCTTAAACACTTTAAGACATGGGGGTGTCCAGCTTTTGATAAAAAGAAGCATGCGGACAAGCTTGAGGCACGTTCAGTACATTGTAAGTTTGTGGGATACCCAAAGAACTCCAAGGGGTATCTTTTCTATTACGCAGAGGAACAAAAGGTTTTTGTTTCTCGTCATGCCTGCTTCTTGGAAACTGAGTTTTTGGAAAATCGGATAAGTGGGAGCGCAATAGAACTGGAAGAAATTCCAGAACCGCGAGCTATTACTGAAAGCTTAGTAGAACCAGAGGGTTTGAAAGAACAGGACATTCCTACGCCGCTCCGCAGGAGTAGTAGGAAGTCTCATCCGCCCGAGAGATACTACGGTTTTCTCATAGACGGGGATAGAGAGGATTGCACTATTGACTATGGTGAGCCTACTAGCTTCCAGCAAGCCATTCAGAGCGGTGACTCGGTAAAATGGCTGGATGCAATGCGAACCGAGATGGAGTCCATGTACACCAACAAAATTTGGACTTTGGACTTTGCTCCAGAAGGGGTAAAACCCGTAGGCTGCAAATGGATCTTCAGAAAGAAGATTGGTGTAGATGGGCAGGTTGAAACCTATAAAGCTAGACTTGTTGCAAAGGGCTATCATCAAAGACCTGGTTTGGACTATGACGAGACCTTTTCTCCAGTGGCTATGCTCAAATCCATTCGGATCCTTCTTGCCATTGTTGCCTTCAACGATTATGAAATCTGGCAGATGGACGTAAAGACGGCTTTCCTAAATAGAAATTTAGAAGAGTGCGTCTATATGGATTAGCCAGAGGGATTCATTCAGAGTGGGAGTAGCGGTAAAGTGTGCAAGTTGCTCAAGTCCATCTATGGACTGAAGCAAGCATCGCGGAGTTGGAACATCTGCTTCGATGATACTGTCAAAGAATTTAGCTTTATTAAAAATCCAGATGAACCATGCATTTAAAGTAAGATTGTAGGGAGAACTGTGGTATTCCTCGTCTTGTACGTGGATGACATTTTCCTAATAGGAAATGATATTCCTATGCTACAGTCAGTCAAAGGATTCTTGTCACAGAGGTTCTGCATGAAGGACCTGGGCGATGCCAACTACATTCTGGGGATACAGATCTATCGTGATAGATCTAAGAGGATATTGGGACTTTCACAGTCCAGGTACATCGACACCATACTGAAACGATTCAGTATGGAAGATTCCAAGCAAGGTAATCTACCGGCTTGTCACGGAATCACCCTCTCCAAGGAGATGTTTCCCAAGACTGATTTGGAAAGGGCTCGCATGTCATCTATACCCTACGCATCTGCGGTGGGCTCTATAATGTATGCGATGTTATGTACCAGACCAGATGTAGCATACTCATTGAACGTTGTAAGCCAGTATCAGTCGGACCCAGGGTAGAAACACTGGATAGCGGTAAAGAACATTCTCAAGTACCTGAGAAGGACTAAGGAGATGTTCTTGGTGTATGGCGGAAAAGACCTCTAGATCGAGGCCTTTGCTGACTCCAGCTTCCAGAGTGACAATGACGACTCCAAGTCCATGTCGGGTTATGTCTTTACCCTCAATGGAGGGGCGGTTTGCTGGAAGAGTTCCATGCTGGAAACCGTTGTTGACTCAACTATGGAAGCGGAGTACATAGCTGCTTGCGATGCCGCAAAGGAAGCTGTCTTGATGAAGAAGTTCCTCACGGAGCTTCAGGTGGTTCCTACCATTGTTGATCCAATACCGCTGTATTGTGAAAACAACGGCGTTACAGCTTTAGCGAAGGAACCCAGGTCCCATCAAAAGTCCTGGCACATTTTGAGGCGGTACTACCTGATCAGGGAGATCGTTGATCGCCGAGAGAACGAGGTGAAGAGAGTAGATTCGGAGAATAACACTGCAGATCCACTCACGAAGGCCCTACCCTAGACTCAGTTCGAGCGGCTGATCGAGATGATAGGTCTTCGATAGGCCAGTACATGGCCTTAGTGCAAGTGGGAGATTGTTAGTGTATATGCCGTAGAGGCCATTACTGTATCATACTAGTTTGTATATTACTTGATGGAAGCTTGGGATATTCACAGTTGTATAGACAATCTTGCTCAAAATAGTAGTATGCTACTTGGTTTTTCTCTACTTCAATATGTGCATGTGTTTCTTTTAGCATATCGCTTATACATATTAGTAGAGCACTTAGGATCTTTGCTTGATTACCAACATTGTGATGGCAGTCACAGTTGTGGGGGCTGGGTAATCTATAAGCACATCCTTATACAGGTCCTTAGTCGTAGGACTATCGAGACAGGTCATCGATACTCCGGAGTAGACTAGCGTATGCGCTTCTCATCCCAGCGGGAGAGATGGTCTGTCCCACAGCCGTCAGTACGTCGTACTTGAGATAGTATGCGGGTGCTCGTTAGGTTACGAGTACACTGGACAGGACTCGTCGGGAACTGTTGGTTGGTATTATACCTATCGTCAGTTATCAGTTCCCAGGTGACATGAGTATAGCTTAGTCCGCTGACTTGACACTGTCACTTCGCCTCGAGTGTGTTCCCACTGTACTTTGATTACTACCCAACCACGGCTCAAAGGAGTCGTGCAAACAGGTAGTAGTTGGGTGCAGTCCCGAAGCACTTGGAGGCAGTGACGGTTAGACAGGATTCGTCTCTCCCGATATTGGGGGTTGATATCGCGCTATGTCTAGGAGAGCCATTATACAAGTAGTCCCTGGCCAGGGCAAGCAAGATATACTGGTAGGTTTCCAGTGTTATCTCAGGGTGTTCTGGGCTACACTCCGACACGACTTGTACCGTTATTAAGGGACTGACGTTTATTACCCCCCTAGGCCCGCCATGCGATATTCTCAGATGAACGGACCGGACTGTACGAAGATTGTCATATACAGGCTTAGTAGGAGTTCGGATGGGTTTACCTCATCGGCCTTCTTATCGACATCTACCTGGGGACTGTTACGTACAGTTAGTGCCGCTTGCCGTCTGTGGTTAAACCCACTGCCAGCGTAGTGTCGAGTCTTTAGAGTCCCACACAGACAGTTTCCCTGCACTGAGCGAAATGTGAAGAGGCCGTATGGTTTTACGGCAGGGCAACGATCACTTACGTGCACTTGTGTGCGTATGCTGTTCGGGCAGACAATACTAGTGGGCTTTGGTTTAAGCCGGATCCTAGTATTGTACGGATGGATTTGTTTTGTCTTCTGTGCATTCGCATTCTACGGAATGCGGATGCGGGTGTGTATGCACAGTTGTGAGGAGCGAAGAAGAAGGTAGTGCCTCATAAGGGTTTTGACAGTTGATTCGGTCAAAACCATTATGAGGCGGACTCATTTGGGTTTTGGCAGTTGGTTCGGTCAAAACCATTATGAGCCGGGGACATTATTTACTAATCTTTTTAGTGATAATTATGTTATGGCTAATTGCTTTGACCATTTGACCACACTTGACTTTGTTGACCGTTTGACCAATGTTGATTTGGACCTTCATGAGAGGTCTAGAGTATTCTTTGGTTTTCTTTTTATTATTGATATGAAAATGGTCATTTCAAATGTAGCCATCAACTTTATCATGAAAGGATTAGTAATGATGATGTTGGTGTATTATTGCAACCATGGTGGTTTTTCTTTAGTTGATGGTTCATTCTTGATTTCTCATTCTCTCTCTTGTGAGAAGATAAGAAAAAGGCTCAATGGTTGCTAGTTCTTCTTCCTCCTCTTGAAAATTCCTTTGATCTCATGTGTTGAGAGAAAAAGAATCCAAATAGATAAACACATCCATATACTACTTCTACACAACCTAGGACATCAAGCCTAGCGATCTTGTTGCCCTAGTTGCCTCGGTTCGAGGTGGAGCTCGGAGCACAACTCTCGGGTGGATCGTCTTCGACTCAAGAAGGCCGCGGAGGTGACCAAGATCCGGATCGATCCTCGGAGCGTGGATGGACGAGCAGGACAGCGGAATGAAGACCCGAAAGACCGATATCGTGAGGTATAATCTCTATGGCATAGTAGATAACACCTCAAGTAGTTTGCTAGTTTGTAGTTTAGCAAAGATCCTTCTTCTAGTCCATGTTGCCTTTGCGCCAAAAATCGTTTTTCGCCGTTTCCGCCTCCCTATAAGAACCGGGGTGAGCAACGTGGACTTACAGCTCACACACATCATCATCGGTAATTGCCATGTCACGTACACTTTAGAGAATATTACTCATTGACATAGCTTGTTAGCTGATAGTTTTGACATGATATTAGTGTACTTGCCTTATATGCCAGTTTAGACATTGCGGTTATTACTTGCTACTTCATGCATATTATTATTCACTGTTATGCAGTATTATGGAGTTTTATGCCGATATTCACTTTTTACTCGCTATTGATGACTGGATTTCGGATTTTCATGAGATTTCTTGGATTTGGGAGAAAACCGCAAGAATATGTATAAACTTCTCTCTCTCTCTCTCTCTCTCTCTTTTTAAAATGAAAAGTGTGGTTTTCTCATGATTTATGAGTCGTCCACCATGATATTTTTGTTAGTTATATGTATGCCCTAGAGGCCATTACTGTACATTGGATGTATATTGTAGTGGATGCTGGGACATATATAAGGAGGACTTTCTTGCTCGACATGATAGTATGCTATCTGGTTACTCTTTACCTTAACGTGTACATTGATTGTCTCTCTGTTACATGTTGGTAAAGCCCTTAGGATGTGTACTTGACTACCGGGACTATGATGCGGATCATACTAGTGGGGACATGGTAGTCCATAAGTACATCCTTCAAGGTCCCTAGTCGAGGGTGTATCGAGACGGGGCATCGATATACCAGAGTAGACTAGCGTATGCCTTCTCGACCCATACAGATGGGTGATGGATGATCCCATATCCATTGGTGTTTGACATCAGAGATGATATATGGGTGCTCAGTGGAGACTGGGTACACTGGACGGACTCGCCGAGAACTCCCAGATGGTATTATACCTTACGTCAGATGGCAGTTCTCTGGTGACACTGGTACAGAGTAGTCTGTTGACCCGAGATCGTCATAGAGTCTTGTGTGGTTCCCACTGTGCTTTGATTTCCACCTTACCACATCCAAGAGGGCGTGCAAAACGGTGGTTTTTGGGTACAGTCCCGAGTCACATGGAGGCAATGAGCGATAGGAGGGGATTCGTCTCTACCGGTATATGGAGTTGATGTTGCGCTGTGTTCGATTGGCTATAACCGGAAATCCCTGGCCAGGGTTGCTGAGATTTACTGGTAAGTGTTACCTGTAGTTTCTTGAACAGTTATAGACCTCATATCGACACGACTTATCGAGCTATTGGGGTCTGACGTTTACCACCCCTAGGCAAGATATGCGACATATCAGACGAACAGACCGGACTGTACGGTAAGTGTTACTGGTTGGATTCACAGGAGTATGAGCGGGCTTGCTCGTCGATCTTCTGATTGCTCAATACCCGAGTGGCCGTTACGTTTAGCAGACCGCTTGTGGCTTGTGGGTGTTTGATATGATCATCATCCGCTGCCGGCGTATTGACGAGTCTTTAGAGTCCTACACAGAGGTTTCCTGGCTCAAGCGAAACGAAATAGGAGCGCATATGAGATATGTGCAGGACCGAGAATAATGCGTGAATGTGATATCGTATTTTATTCTCGCGATGAATGTATCGATTGGTTATATGCGATATAACCTAGTTATCGAATCAAGGATTGATTCGATAAGCCGATACATAGGATACTGGTCGGTTATATGCGATATGACCGGATCGTTAAATCGAGTGTTGATTTAATGATTTAATGTATAATTATATATTTGATATATTACTTTGCATTAACTAGTATTGGTTCACTTTAAGTGGATTTTCACACTTGATTTGTGCAAGTTGTATATGTGATATACTTTTGTGCACTTCATTGTATCATGTTTGATGATACATGCTTATTTGGTTAAGTGTAAAGAATTAAACCATGGTTAAGTTGTTGATTAGGGTTTTACTTATTCATTTATCTTATTTATTTATTCATTTTGAATAAATTGAAAGATAAATAAATGGTGGCTTGATTTGTTTTTAGTTGAAGCTTCATGAAGCTTTGACTAAATGACCTTTTTGTTCTCATCCTTAACCCTAACCATTTAAACTAACCCTAGTCTATTATCTACACTTAACTAAGGTTAGAATATGATAAGAATCAATTCTTTTTCAATTATTCTTTAACACTTATCATATTTTTCCTTCATCTTCTTCTTCATGAGCAAGAAAGAAAAGCTTGCCTCATCAATGGCAAGTGATGAAATCATGTGAGAAATCCAATTCCAAAGTGAACCCACTTCCTATTTCTTCATCCTCTACCTCTTGCCAAGTAGTATAGGGTGTTTTCTTCACAAGTTTCTTGACTTGGTGAAGTTGGAGCTTGATCTAGTGTTGCCTCGACGTAGATCATCTTCGGCATCGTTGTCGATGACCTAGCCCGCCCATTTCTCTGATGAAGCCGACGCTAGAGCCTGGGATTTGATTTGGACAGCAAGGAGACTTCATCATGGAGCTATGGAGGTGGAGAACCGAATCTACAAAGGTTGTACTTCCGTTCACTTAGTTAAGTTGTTAACTAGTTTCTTTGTTTCGCCTAAAATTCTAGTTAACGATCCGTATTAGGGTTTCTCGGCACTTGTAAAATTTGAAATTGGCATGGTTGATGCCTTGTGAGACCTCATTAGTGTGCCTAGGAATCCTACAGTGGTATCAGAGATACTAGGCATTGGATGTCGACGTATGGGGGCTTCTCACTGTGTGACAGTGTGGCGAAGCATAGGCTCTTACCCCCAGGGCGTCCCGAGATCGGAAGGTGTTCCGGCGGGTTGTAGTCCTCGCGAGGGGGCATGCGTAAAAAGTAGCGGCTGAGGGACCCGTTGGTGCCACGGCTACCCCATTGGATGGGGTGGTTGCCTGACCTACAGTGGTATCAGAGCCTAGCTAGAGCCTTAGGCGATGCGTAGACGAAGTTTGAAACCCGAACGAACCCGAAACCCAAAAATTTCACGCTCTCTGGACTTTTTTCAAAAACTGGGTTTTTTCCAGATTAAAAATGCTTAAAAAATTCAGCAGGGGATTATAAGAATTACGGTGCAAAATTTGATCAAAGATACTTCAAGATTGCGGCGGAACCGCGGCATAAGCCTAGCTTATGCGGCGGTTCCGCGGCAATAGTGTGACGTCACCCTCCCTATTTTGCACAGTAACTTCCTTTATCAAGTGCTGAGTTCTCTGGGTATTTTTAAATATCACTCAAGAGTTGAGTTTTCTGGGGTGTTTTGGGAGTTCGCAGATTCGATCGGATTATCAAGCTTTGTCTATGTGGCTTTCCGGATATTTTTGAATATGTTAAAAAGTTCGACCGGATATAAATACCCAATTTTTCCCCTGCCGGAAAATTTCCAAGTGTTGGATTTTTCCGAGGTTTAAAGACGTTCTAAGTAGTGCAAGTAACGCGATGGTCCCTCTAGAAGACAACAAACCATAACTCGATTATGTGACCGTCTTGAACTGCCCTTTGAACCTTCGGGTTTGGGGCAGTACGGCGTGCCACATGTGAGGTGTTGGCTTGACCCTTCTACGGCTGGACCGTTGGTACTGAGGCACGAAGTGAATGTCTTTGAACTTATTTCATGAGTTGAGCTGTTTCGGGAAAACTTGGGTGTTCGATTGTTCGATCGGAAAGTTTAACATTTTCTATCTTATTCGGAATGTGATACAATAATTGGAATTCACAATAAGTTATGAGATAGCTGAATGAATGTTATAAATCTAGCGGTTTAGTCTCACTTGATCGGTTGCCACGGAATTTTGATGTGATCAAAAGTCCGTCGCAATCACATAGTGTACGCGGATACTCACCGGGTAAACTTAATAGACAGCCTCACTCCATAGCCCCGACCAAGTGACTGTAGGAGAACCCCATCGCCGAAAGCATCCGTTCGGGTGCTCGCGGTAGCGGTGTTCCGCCTTAGTGCATTTCGTCGACGGTATCGGGGGTGCGGCCGCCTACTAAAGTTTGCGACGAGCATTCGATCAAAAATGTCGGGAATCTTGTTGAATTGCCCGACTTGATATTGAAAAGAGTTTTCGATAATGAGACTAAAATGCGGGGTTTATAATTGTTAGGCATGCGATGTCTAAGGAATTCATTTGATTAGGCATGCGATGTCTATGGAGGTTGTGGATTCCAACTATTGTAGTTTTACACTTTCTTTTCTGCGACCGTAAGTGTAATATGTGATATCCCCGGTTTCGTTGCTATATGTCAACGACAATTGGGATGCGCATATTTACTTACGTTGATGACATGTGATGTTATGTGTTGCTGGATATGTTATATTGGATCGTCGTGTTTGAATAGCCGGGGTTTTTTATGTGAGATGAGTGTTTTTCATTTTCATTCATGTAAAAAACTTGTATGTAATATTCTTTTATTGGGGCGCTTCCAGGTTGCAGAAGTTGTCACCGTTGATGTATATTATTTACTTTTCCGCAATAGGATAGACCCAAGGAGGAGGGCACAAGCAACTGGGTTCTGGAGTCTAGTGGGAGACCAACTCGAGGAGTCGAGTCCGGGTCTCCTAACTCTAGAATTGGTAGGGTTGCTTGCCGCTCTCGTAGGGGTCTAGGGGTGTGGGTTTGGCTATTCATCGCGACCGTGGAATCCGTGTTTTATACTGGCTCGTATTGAAAACACGGACGTCCTAGTATATCCAATGTTTCATATGATTCTTCTGCTGCGATATCTGTGATGTGATCATGTGATGTTCTATGATAGATACTGTATATAGTATATATGATATATTATATAGGCGTTACCTATGTTTTACACCCGTGCTAGCCCTGCCCCGCTCTGTCGTTAGTTACCTAACCTAACGGTGCACGAGGGGACTTCGAGGCGAATGCGGATGGCATAAGTGTACGTCGTATTTATCTGTGATGTTTAGGTACATAAATGATGGGACTTCATTAATGAGATTAATGAAATAAAAGAAACCTAAAGATGTTCTAGAATCGAATTTCAAAAATAAAACAGGTAGCTACAGTTCTTGCTTTGCACAGCGGTATATATGATATATCCTGCACCTTATTCGATAAGGAAAGGACCGAGATCCCTTCACCGGGAGTGACTCCTTTAGCAATAACTGGCAGATGCTACACACTCGGTTTGTCTTTTGATTGCTTTTAAGAGTTTTTGCTTTGCTTGTAAGTCGATGTACAACAACCCAGTACTTGTGGGGAGGCGGAATTTTCAAAAACGAACTTGTTTAGTGAACAAACATCGACTAACCGCTTGAATCGAAGCTAAACGATAACTAACCAAACATATAGTTGTTCTAAACTACTATGCTTAGGGATTATACCTATCGAACTAAGTCCTTCGGCTTTACGATCTCCTCGTCCTCCTCGGCCTTCTCGATGTAGTAGATGATCCACCCGAGAGCAAAACTCCAAGCTTAGCCTCTAAACTTGAGGCAACTAACCTTCTTGGATTGCTAATCAAAGAAGATAGATGAGATAGAGTGAGGGTTATGGATTGTTTAGTCTAACTAATCCTTGTTCTCAACACATGAGAGGTGAGGATTAGGGTTTGAAGAGAGTGAGCTTGAGGAGAGAGAATGTGAATAATATTATGAAGTGAGAATAGTAAGTTATCATAATATATATGAAGCATTTACTTTTATCAAGAAAAGAAAATAAGTGATGAATAATCATGGTTCACAAATATCAAGTGGTGATTCATTATCATGAGTCATTAAGCATTTATGATGCATTAATGACCATGATGAATCACTCTCATGACTCACTAATCTTATTCAATGTATATGCCACCTAAACCTCCTTAGTCACCATCTTCTAGAAGCTTCTCGCGTAATTACGAGAACGCCCCTCCGATCCGTAAAAATACGGAAAAACTTTAGACTGTATAAATCCAATAACCGGATACCAGTAACTGGCTTAAACCAAAGCCGACTGGTAAAAACTGTCCAGACGACGTAAGTGTGTAAACACACATACGCGTCCGAACCCTTTGTCGTAAAACCATACGACCTCTATATCGTTTCGCCTGGAATAGGAAACTCTCTGTGTGGGACTCTAGAGACTCGACTACTACGCTGGCAGTGGGTTTAACCACAGACCGCAAGTGGCACTAGCTGTACGTAACGGTCCCCAGGTAGTTGTCGATAAGAAGGCCGATGAGGAAACCCATCCGAACTCCTACTGAGCCTGCTGTGACAATCTCCATACAGTCCGGTCCGTTCGTCCAAGACTATCGCATATCGGGCCTAGGGGGGCGGCAAGCGTCAGTCCCCTAATAGCGGTATAAGTCGTGTCGGAGCGAAGCCCATTACACCCTGAGAAACTACTGGAACCTACCAGCAAATCTCGCTTGCCCTGGCCAGGGACTTTGCGTAATGGCTCTCTGACACAGCGCGATATCTACTCCCACTACCGGGAGGGACGAATCCTGTCTAACCGCCACTGCCTCCAAGTGCTCGGGACTGCACCCAACTGCTACCTGTTTGCATGACTCCTTTGAGCCGGGGTAGGGTAGCAATCTAAGAATAGTGGGACACACTCGAGGCGAAGTAGCAGTGTCAAGTCTGCGGACTATGCTGTACTCATGTCACCTGGGAACTGTTCACTGACGACTGGTATAAAACCAACCAACAGTTCCCTGTGAGTCCTGTCCGGTGTACCCGTAACCTAACGAGCACATGCATACTATCTCCAGTACGACGTACTGATGGCTGTTGGACAGACCATCTCCCCAACTGGGATGAGAAGCGTACACACCAGTCTACTCCGGAGTATCGATGCTCTGTCTCGATAATCCAACGACCAGGGACCTGAATAAGGATGGGCTTGTAGACTACCCAGCCCCCACTAGTGTGACTGCCATCACAACGCTGGTAGACAAGCAAGATCCTAAGAGCTCTATCAATACGTACACTCACATATTAAGATAGAAAAACCAAGTAGCATACTACCATGTTTAGCAAGACTGTTATATACATGTGAATATCCCAAGCTTCCATTAAGTAATATACAAACTAGTATGATACAGTAATGGTCTTCTAGGGCATAAACACTAACAATCTCCCACTTGCACTAGGGCCATGTACTGGCATATCGTAGACCGATGATCTCGAGTAGCCTCTCGAACTGAATCTGAGGTAGGGCCTTCGTGAATGGATCAGCAATGTTCTCTTCAGAAGCAACTCTCCGAACCTCGATCTCCTGACGATCAATGATCTCCCTGATCAGGTGATACCGCCTTAAGATGTGTCTGGACTTCTGATGGGACCTTGGTTCCTTCGCTAAAGCTATAGCTCCGTTGTTGTCGCAATACAGAGGTATTGGATCAACTATGGTAGGAACCACCTGAAGTTCTGTTAGGAACTTCTTCATCCAGACTGCTTCTTTTGCGGCATCGCAAGCAGCTATATACTCCGCTTCCATCGTCGAGTCAGCAATGGTGTCCTGCTTGGAGCTCTTCCAGCACACCGCCCCTCCATTGAGGGTAAAGACATAACCCGACATGGACTTGGAATCGTCCTTATCACTCTGGAAGCCGGAATCAGCAAAGGCCTCCAACCTGAGGTCTTTTCCGCCGTAAACCAAGAACATCTCCTTAGTCCTTCTCAGGTACTTGAGAATGTTCTTTACTGCTATCCAGTGCTTCTCCCCTGGGTCTGACTGATACCGGCTTACCACGCTCAGTGCGTAAGCTACATCTGGTCTGGTGCACAACATCGCATACATTATAGAGCCTACCGCAGAAGCGTAGGGTATAATAGACATGCGTTCCCTTTCCAAATCAGTCTTGGGAGACATCTCTTTGGAGAGGGTGATTCAGTGACAAGCCGGTAGATTACCGCGCTTAGAATCTTCCATACTGAATCTTTTCAGTACAGTGTCGATATGCCTGGACTGCGAAAGTCCCAACATCCTCTTGGATCTATCACGATAGATCCGGATCCCCAGAATGTAAGAGGCATCACCCAGGTCTTTCATGGAGAACCTGTGTGACAAGAATCCTTTGACAGATTGTAGCATAGGAATGTCATTTCCTATCAATAGAATGTCATCCACGTACAAGACGAGGAATACGATACTTCTGGCTACAGCTTTACTATATATGCACGGTTCATCTGGATTTTTGATAAAGTCATATTCTTTGACTGTCTCATCAAAACAGATGTTCCAACTCCGCGATGCCTGCTTTAGTCCATAAATGGACTTAAGCAGCTTGCATACTTTCCCGCTGCTCCCACTCTGATTGAAACCCTCTGGCTGATCCATATAGACGCTTTCTTCTAAATTTCCATTCAGAAAAGCCATCTTTACGTCCATCTGCCAGATTTCATAATCATGGAAGGCAGCAATAGCAAGAAGGACCCGAATGGATTTGAGCATAGCCACTGGAGAAAAAGTTTCGTCATAGTCCAAACCAGGTCTTTGACGAAAACCCTTTGCAACAAGTCTAGCCTTATAGGTTTCCACCTGTCCATCTACACCAATCTTTTTCTTGAAGATCCATTTGCATCCTATGGGTTTTACCCCATCTGGAGCAAAGTTCAAAGTCCATACTTTGTTGGTGTACATGGACTCCATTTCGTTCCGCATTGCATCTAGCCATCGTACCGAGTCGCCGCTCTGGATGGCCTGCTGGAAGTCAGTAGGTTCATCATCATCTATGATGCAATCCTCTCTATCCCCTGTTGCGCCACGGCAGCGCCCCGGCCGTCTATCCGAGGCCAAAATGCGGAATCAAAATTTTCTTAACTTTTAAACTGGCGCTACCGTGGACAATATACCCGGATCGTAACCAAACCGATACTAGCTAACAAGAGAAAGGGTGAGAGATATACCGAGTGATCCGAGTCCTCCGGTCTTCTCGTCGTCGTCCCGATCTCCCGCGGAAACTCCGGTCGTCGCATCCTTGCCGGAAGGGCACCACATCGTCTGTATCTTTTACGGGCTCCCACCTCAATACCGAGGCAACTCGGGCGCGAAGTTGGCTAGCCGACGCGCCCAAGATTTGCTGTAGAATGTGTAGTGCTTAGTCTCTTTGTGGTTATGTTGCCTTGATGGAGGAATCAACAAGATATGAACTTGGGGATTTTTGTGGCAATGGAAAAATGATATGAGTGATAATTTTTCCCACACCCTCACAAAAATGAGAACTCTCTCATTTTTCTCTCCTCTCTCAAAAGAGTGGCCGGCCACCTCAAAATGAGAATGGTGGAGGGATAGAATGTGTAGCATGAAGGGAGGTGATGGTAGGATAAAGCAAGAGGTGACCACAACCAAAACATTATCATTACAAACTTACATCAAACCCATACCCATTCAAATCACATTAATGCACCATCATGGATGAATAAAAAACAAAGGATGCAAATCCTATCATAATGAATACATTTGCAAGAAACCCCCTCCACAAATGTTATTTGCACAATTGCAAATAACCCCCTCCATCGGAAAAGTCCGGCCGGGAAAGAACAAAGGAAAACCGGCCGGAACGGAATGCAAACTGGCAACTCCAGAAAACTGGTCCCGTAATAAATTACAGGAAAACCCTGATACTGTGCATACACACCCGCATCTGTATTCCGTCCGGATACAAATGCAAAGAGACAAAATCTACACTGTACTATACTAGGATCCGGCTTAAACCAAAGCCGGCTAGTAATATCCGTCCGATCCTGATCCGTGCAATACCGCACGTATCTGATCGAACCCTGCCATATATCCATACGGCCACTAGTACAAACCGTCCGATCCTGATCCGTGCAATACCGCACGTATCTGATCGGACCCTGCCATATCTCCATACGGCCTCTACAGCGTTTCGCCCGAAAGCTTGAGTAACTGAAAGTGTGGTGGACTCTAAAGACTCGTCAATACTATGGCTGTGGATTTAACCACTAGCACGTCAGAGGTATAAGCCAATACGTAACGGGCCACCAGATATTGACCAAAAGGGGCGTCGATGAGCGAACTCATCCTGACACCCTACTGAGCCTGTCAGTGACAATATCCGTACAGTCCGGTCCGTTCGTCTATGAGCATCGCATGGCGGGCCTAGGGGGTTGGTAAAAGTCAGACCCCCAAAGGCGGTACAAGTCGTGTCGGAGTGTAGCCCAGAACGCCCTGAGATACTACTGGAATACCTACCAGTAAATCTCCTGCCTCGGCCGAGGGCTTTGCGTAATGGCTCTCCTAGACACAGCGCGACCTCACCCCCAATACCGGGAGAGACGAACCCTTGAAGATCCGCTCACTGCCTCCATGTGGCTCGGGACTGTACCCAACTAAAACCTGTTTGCACGACTCCTTTGAGCCGTGGTAGGGTAGTAATCAAAGCACAGTGGGAACTCACACGAGACAAATGACGATCTCAGGTCGATGAACTAACCTGTACACATGTCACCACGGAACTGCTATCTGACGTCTAGTATAATCCCAACTAGCAGGTTCCCGGCGAGTCCTGTCCGGTGTACTCATAACCTAATGAGCACCTGTATACATCTTAGGTGAACCAACTGACACCAGTGGCTTGTGAGACCGGCCACCGCCCCTCGTCGGGGTCTCGACTGTATACACTAGTCTACTAATGGAGTATCGATGCCCAGTCTCGAAACTCCCACGACTAGGGACCTTTTAAGGATGTGCTTATAGACCCCAGCTCCCACGTATATGATCGCCATCATACTGCTGGTCGTCAAGCAAGAATCCTAGGGGCTCTATCAACGTGTAATAGCGACCTGTCAGGTCATCTAAAGAAGTACACGATGATAAAGATAAACCAGATACCATACTATCATCTTGAGTAAGACTGTCCTACCGGGATAGGTCCTCCCTCAATCATCGCAATCACGTGCCTGTGATCCAATAATTGACTCTGAGGGCACTATCTCCAACATCCCCATCTATGAGAAAACCGTAGTATCTCTCAGGCGGATGAGACGGCCTACTACTCCTGCGGAGGGGTGCGGGAATGTCCTGTTCTTCTTGAACTACTGGTTCTACCAAACTTTCAGTAACAGTTTGTGGTTCTGGAATTTCTTCCAGTTCTACTACGCTCCCACTCTTCTGATTTTCTAAAAATTCAGTTTCTAAGAAGCGGGCATGACGAGAAACAAAAACCTTTTGTTCCTCTGCGTAATAGAAACAATATCCTGTAGAGTTCTTTGGATATCCCACAAACTTACACTCTACTGAGCGTGCCTCGAGCTTGTCCGGATGCTGCTTTTTTACAAAAGCTGGACATCCCCATGTCTTCAGGTACTGAAGATAGGGTTTCTTCCCACTCCACATCTGATATGGTGTGGTAGGCACAGTTTTGGTTGGAACTCTGTTCAAAAGATATGTCGCTGATTCTAGCGCATAACCCCAGAAAGATCGCGGTAACTCAGCATTACTCATCATGGATCGTACCATATCCAATAGGGTTCGATTCCGTCTCTCCGATACACCGTTGTGCTGTGGAGTGTATGGAGGAGTAAGCTGAGAAAGAATTCCTTTCTCTTTTAGGTAACCTAGGAACTCGGCACTTAAGTATTCTCCACCTCGATCAGATCTCAGTGTCTTAATACTTTTGCCTGTTTGGTTTTCCGCTTCACTCTTGTATTCCAGGAATTTCTCAAAGTCTTCGGATTTATGCTTCATTAAGAAGACATGTCCAAACCTAGAGAAATCATCTGTAAAAGTAATGAAGTAGGAATAACCACCTCTTGCATGTGTAGACATTTGACCGCATACATCGCTGTGTATGAGTCCTAAGAGCTCGCTCGCTCTTACTCCTTGTCCAGTAAATGGAGTCTTTGTCATCTTTCCTTTGAGACAGGATTGACAAGTGTCATAAGTTTAATATTCGAACGAGTCCAAATATCCTTCTCTATGCAACTTAGTCAACCTTCTCTCATTGATGTGACCCAGTCTACAATGCCATAAGAAAGCTTTATTTAAATCTGGAGACTTTCTTTTTAGTGTGTTCTGGACATTGAAAATTTGGAGTTGGTTTAAAACATATATACCGTTATTTAGAGTACCGGACCCAATCAAACCATGATTAAGGTGGATGTTGACAACATCTCTTACAAACGTGAAATCATAACCTTTATTTGATAACAAGGAAACTGATATGATATTACACGTTAAGCTTGGTACAAAATAACAGTTATGTAAAACCAAAATGTGTCCACTCGTCAATCCTAGGTGATAATCCCCGACGGACGCAGCTCCCACGCTAGCTCCGTTAGCAACCTTTAGGGTCATATCACCTTCCTTCAGCACTCTACGGTTTCTCAGTGCCTGCAATGAATTGCAAATATGAGATCCTGATCCGGTATCCAATACCCAGGAAGTAGAGTTGATCGACAGACAATTCTCAATTACAAACACACCTGAAGTCGAAGCCACAGCTTGCTTCGGTTCCTGGTTCTTGGCGTTCCACGCCTTGCAATCCTTCTTCCAGTGCCCTTTCCTGTGACAATGGAAGCACTCATCCTGACCCACTACCGGTACCGCAAACTTTTTCTTTGCCTTCCCTCCCACCTTACTAACACCTCCTCTAGGTCTGGGTGCGGCCTTCTTCTTCCTTCCTTTGGCCCTAGCCTTGGACCAGGAAGAAGATGCACCGCCAACAAACATAGCGGGTGTTTCCCTTGCCTTCTGCAAGGTGCCCTCTGCACTCCTTAACATGTTCAGGAGTTCCGCAAGTTCAACTTCTTTTCCTTGAAGGTTGAAGTTGAGGATAAACTGGGCGTAGGTGGGAGGAAGGGACTGGAGAATAAGGTCTGTATAGAGCTCATTATCCAAAGTCATCCCAAGGTCTGCGAGCTCTTCAATATAGCCGATCATCTTTAGGACATGTTCTCCTACTGATGACCCGACAGCCAACCTCGCTCGAAACAAGTTCTTAGAGGTCTCGTATCTTGCTATACGAGATTGCTCTCCATAAAGTTCCTTTGTATGGAGAAATATGCCATCTAGGGTCATATCCTCGTGCCTCCTCTGATGTTCATTGTTCATTGAGGCAAGCACGATGCACTTAGCTTTCGTGCAATCTAAATCCCAGGTTTTGCGGATTTCCTTATCCGCATTGCTGGATTTGGGACCAGGGTCAGCAGGTGCCGTAGCGGTGAGGATGTACCCCAATTTGTCATAGGTCAAAGCCATTTTGACATTCCGCAGCCAATCTTTATAGTTTGGCCCTGTCAGTATATTTTTCTCTAAAAGTAACTTAAGTCCAGTCATTTTCAGGGTCGCTGCAATTAGGAGAGAGAGAAGAAAACTCTTTAGCATGATGCTCTTGCAAGTTTAGAGTGGTTTTCAGTTTATCTAAACTGGATGGCTCCCACTGTTTCTCGAATCCTTCCTCAAACCATAAAAGAAGAATTAGCCAGGACTATTCTCACCGTACAATACTTGCTTAACCGTTCAGCCTGGCCAGTGTCGATACTTCGAGGGAGGTTTTCCAACGCTTTCGCGAAGTTCCTTAATTAAATAACCTCTTTACTCTGGGGGCGTAACCCCGCTGACACTTTTCTGGACACCTACTTGGTTTATAGCATTGATCGTTAAGTGACGAATATCCTGATAAGTAGCATATACTCACAGTAGGATCGGGATCCAAATATCATCGTATGATAATGTTGAAGGAATCCTACCAACATTCATCAAACTCCAAATGGTATGCATCTCTTTGCAAATTTCAGTTTCTTTAGAAATTCCCGATATAAGTTTTTGCCCCATGCTCTTATGACCTTGACGTATGCTAACAAATCATAAGTCACATGTCAAGTTCTGCCCATCATTATCTTTTTAATTTGAACCCACCCGTATATACCCTTGACGTATGCCAACAAGGTAATGCGACTGTCCCAAACCAACACATCTATCTATGCAATAAATGAATACCCTAGCAGCTACCAAACACTATGCCTTGACGTATGCCAACAAGCATAGCATGAATACTACTGACCATCCATAAGAAATGACGGAGGGCTACGACTGGTTTTGGCGAAACCGTGAACGTAGTGAACTTGATATAACCGAAGGAACCTGATAGCTTTTAAAAGGAGTGGTTAAAGCTCCACATTTAAAAATATCTGCTTTTAAAATTAACCGAGTGGTTTCTTTTAAATTGTTCCAACGATTTAAACTTTGGTTTGTTTTTCTTTGCATTATAGATAATGCGTCCCATCATTAACCTATCATTGCAGAAAACAACGAAAATACAACGTCCTCTTATGCCATCCGCATTCGCCACGGGGTCCCGTCATCACCCGTTAGGTTACTTAACTAACGACAGAGCGGGGGCTGGGCTAGCGTGGGTGTAAAACATAAGTGACGTCTAAATAGCTATCATATATATAGATATTTTACATTCGTCTGACGCAATGATATACATTCCAGAACACAGATGAACTTAATTGGATTTGCAAGCAATCCGTATTTCTTTTGAGCCTGCAAGAAAAGACGGATAACACAGTTGTGATGAATAGCCATTACCCCACCCTCGACCCCTACGGGTACGGCAAACTACCCGCCCGGCAGTTTGTGCACCCCACCTCGGGTCAGTCCTAGGAGCAGAAACAGTAAAATGAAATAATACAACGGTGGCTACAACCGCAACCTGGATGTGCCCCGCAAAAATAATATTACAACAAATTACATTTACAACAAATGAATTAAATAATAACCCATTGCTAAACCCCGGCTATACACCACAACAGTCCAATACAGTTCATATGCACAAACAGATAAAATCCATTTCAGAAATGTGCAACCCCCTGCCAACTGACATACTAGCAGTTAGGGGAGGTTTACGAACACATTATACAATCACAGATATAATCCAATATGCAAATACTGTACAATTTCGATCGATTAAACATTTATAATCTTGCTCCAATACTGCTCTGTAAACTTGAAACCTGAGCAAAATTAAAAAATACCAGAAAATCCCAAATATCACATAGAACCATCACAAGAAAAATGAGTCCCTGAATCGTCAAAACGGCGGCGGATCCGCGGCGGGAACAGTGCTATGCGCCGCGGATCCGCGGCTCCGTAGACGATTCAGGGCACCAAATTTTTTGTGTGTTCTACTACTATCATTTTAAGCTTTCTGAACATCCCTGAAAAATTTTTGGACTTCATTTATAAATCGACAGAAACATGATTTTTTAGGGTTTTCCGGTTTCGTTTTTTCCGTTCGAAATTCATACAAATTTGCAAAAAAGTTATTTATTGTTTAGCGAGGCTCTGATACCAATGTAAGTCGATGTACAACACCCCAGTACTTGTGGGGAGGCGGAATTTTCAAAAACGAACTTGTTTAGTGAACAAACATCGACTAACCGCTTGAATCGAAGCTAAACGATAATTAACCAAACATATAGTTGTTCTAAACTACTATGCTTAGGGATTATACCTATCGAACCAAGTCCTTCGGCTTTACGATCTCCTCGTCCTCCTCGGCCTTCTCGATGTAGTAGATGATCCACCCGAGAGCAAAACTCCAAGCTTAACCTCTAAACTTGAGGCAACTAACCTTCTTGGATTGCTAATCAAAGAAGATAGATGAGATAGAGTGAGGGTTATGGATTGTTTAGTCTAACTAATCCTTGTTCTCAACACATGAGAGGTGAGGATTAGGGTTTGAAGAGAGTGAGCTTGAGGAGAGAGAATTTGAATGATATTATGAAGTGAGAATAGTAAGTTATCATAATATATATGAAGCATTTACTTTTATCAAGAAAAGAAAATAAGTGATGAATAATCATGCTTCACAAATATCAAGTGGTGATTCATTATCATGAGTCATTAAGCATTTATGATGCATTAATGACCATGATGAATCACTCTCATGACTCACTAATCTCATTCAATGTATATGCCACCTAAACCTCCTTAGTCACCATCTTCTAGAAGCTTCTCGCGTAATTACGAGAACGCCCCTCCGATCCGTAAAAATACGGAAAAACTTTAGACTGTATAAATCCAATAACCGGATACCAGTAACTGGCTTAAACCAAAGCCGACTGGTAAAAACTGTCCAGACGACGTAAGTGTGTAAACACACATACGCGTCCGAACCCTTTGTCGTAAAACCATACGACCTCTATATCGTTTCGCCTGGAATAGGAAACTCTCTGTGTGGGACTCTAGAGACTCGACTACTACGCTGGCAGTGGGTTTAACCACAGACCGCAAGCGGCACTAGCTGTACGTAACGGTCCCCAGGTAGTTGTCGATAAGAAGGCCGATGAGGAAACCCATCCGAACTCCTACTGAGCCTGCTGTGACAATCTCTATACAGTCCGGTCCGTTCGTCCAAGACTATCGCATATCGGGCCTAGGGGGGCGGCAAGCGTCAGTCCCCTAATAGCGGTATAAGTCGTGTCGGAGCGAAGCCCATTACACCCTGAGAAACTACTGGAACCTACCAGCAAATCTCGCTTGCCCTGGCCAGGGACTTTGCGTAATGGCTCTCTGACACAGCACGATATCTACTCCCAATACCGGGAGGGACGAATCCTGTCTAACCGCCACTGCCTCCAAGTGCTCGGGACTGCACCCAACTGCTACCTGTTTGCACGACTCCTTTGAGCCGTGGTAGGGTAGCAATCTAAGAACAGTGGGACACACTCGAGGCGAAGTAGCAGTGCCAAGTCTGCGGACTATGCTGTACTCATGTCACCTGGGAACTGTTTACTGACGACTGGTATAAAACCAACCAACAGTTCCCTGTGAGTCCTGTCCGGTGTACCCGTAACCTAACGAGCACCTGCATACTATCTCCAGTACGACGTACTGACGGCTGTGGGACAGACCATCTCCCCAACTGGGATGAGAAGCGTACACACCAGTCTACTCCGGAGTATCGATGCTCTGTCTCGATAATCCAACGACCAGGGACCTGAATAAGGATGTGCTTGTAGACTACCCAGCCCCTACTAGTGTGACTGCCATCACAACGCTGGTAGACAAGCAAGATCCTAAGAGCTCTATCAATACGTACACTCACATATTAAGATAGAAAAACCAAGTAGCATACTACCATGTTTAGCAAGACTGTTATATACATGTGAATATCCCAAGCTTCCATTAAGTAATATACAAACTAGTATGATACAGTATTGGTCTTCTAGGGCATAAACACTAACATTGCACAGTGATAAATATGATATATCCCGCACCTCATTCGACGAGGAAAGGACCGACGATCCCTTCACCGGGAGTGACTCCTTTAGCAAAACTAGAAAGCCTCAAAAGCACTCCATTTTAAAATCATTTGATTCTACAACGATATCAAGTTCATTATGCAATAGGTTTTCAGAAAAACCTGTCGTAGCCCTCCGTCATTTCAGATAAGTCCTGTTTAGTATTCGTGCTGCGTTTGTTGACCTTGTCAAGGCGCAGTGTGTGGTAGCTAACCAATATTTATCTGCTTATGCATATGATGCAGATTGGGTTAGGGTAGTCGTGCGGCCTTGTTGACCTTGTCAAGGGTCGTGCGGGTGGGTTTGATTCAATCAAGAAATGACGGGTTGAACTTGACTTGCGATCTATGGTTTGTTGACCTTGTCAAGATCATAGATCGTTCGGGGCAAAATATTATCGGGAATTTCAAGTGTTGAAATTTGCAATGAGATTGCATACCTTCTATGAGATAGTTGGATCCCGATACCCGCTGCGAGTAATTGTTACTCCTGGGAGAGTTTTACACATTACAATTAGCCGATCAAGTAGGTGTCTAGAAAGGTGTTAACGAGGTTACGCCTCTGGAAAAACGAGGTTTACATTAATTAGGTTCGTGCGAAAGCACGGGGGACCTCCCTCAAAGTACCGACACTGGCCTGGCTGAAAGATTGGCGAACTTGTAGCGTGTAATTAATCCCGGCTAGTCTTTCCTTTTAGGGTTTGAAGGAAGATTTGATAAAAACAGTGGGAGCCATCCAGATTAGATAAAATAATAACCAATCTATTCTTGCAAGAGCGCACGCTGAGTGTTTTCTTCTCTCTCTCTCCAGGTAGCGACCATATCATGCCTTAATCAAGATAATAATACGGAAGTATTGACCAAACCCGCTTATTATACTGAGCTGGGGAACGTTGGTCCCGCTCCAACTTATAATTGTTATAAGACAGAGCAGGAAATAAGGGATTACCAGAATTCCCGTGCCACCCAAACGAAGAGAGTGCATGCTGATGCATTATCTTCGGGTGTGTTCATTACAAAGAACTGTTTCTTTGTATCCTCTACGTCCTGGGTATGTGATACCAGATCAGGATCCCAGATATGTAATCTGTTACATAGGGCTACAGAAAGGTAGAGAACTGAGAACGGGTGATAAGTTTCATGAGGCAGAAAACGGGGCAAGAGTTGCAGCCAAGTCTTTTGGTCACTGTCACCCTGTATTACCAATACATTGATTCTGAACGAATGTTATTAGATACCGAACCTGATATACAAAATCATATCAGTCTCTTTATCAGTAAAGAAATGATAAAATTTTGTATTGTTGGATAATGTTTTGAACATTTCCTATATCAAAAGTTGATCGGTTCAGGCACGTTATCTAAAAGCATTAATGTTCTAAATCAAACTACAGTTCTTAGTATACAGAACATACACAAGAGGAAGAGTTCAGAAATGAACGAATCCTTCTTGAGGCATTGTAGACTAGGTCATATCAATGCGACCCGACTAGCTGATGTTACATATAGATGCATATTTAAATTAGTTTGAATTTACATCTTATGAAACTAGCCAGTCATGTCACAAAGATACGTTGACCATAGCTCTGTTTACTGGAAACAGAGAAAGAGTTAGTAAACTCTTGGGATGATACATGTTGATGTATGTAAGGTCCCCTGTCTACATATGCCAGGACTGGTTCTTTGTACTTCGTTACATTCTCTGATAATCTCTCAAGATTCAGACATATGTTCCTGTTGAAACACAAGTCCGAACCTTTTGAGATATTCATAGAATATGATTTAGAAGTAGAAAACCAAAACACGGGTATAAGTATTATGTCCTTTGATGAGATCGAGGAGCAGAATACTTGAGCACAAAATTCTTGGACTTTTCTAAAGGAGAATGAGATTCTCTCTTAGCATTACTCCTCCGTTACACCATAGCACGATGGTATATCGGGGGGGAGCGATCACACCCTATATGATATGGTGTGCTCTATGATGAGTACTACTGAGTTTCCTATTTCCTTTTTGGGAGTTATGCACTTGAGAAGTTGCATACCTATTGAATAGGGTTCTGATCAAATCAGTTGCCTACCACTTCATATGTGATATGGAAAGGGAAGAGCCCATATCTTAAGTTAGTTAAGATTTGGGGTTGTCCGGCCTATGTCTATAAGCAAAATCCGGACAAGCTCGAGGCAAGGTAAGTTATGTAGAACTGGAAAGGTTCCAGCTATACAAACTACAGCAGATGATTTGATAAAACCAAAGGATTCAATAGTTACCAACGAACCTCAGCCTCTCCGCCGATCTAGTAGGGTTCCTCACCCACCTGAGAGATACTTCAGTTTCTCTATGACAGTGAAAGCGAGGATTGCATCATGAGATGATGACCTAACTAGTTTCGAGCTGGCCATCAGGAGTGTGACTCTGTAAGAATGGCTGGATGCTTAGTGATCTGAGATGGAATCCTTATACACCAACAAAGTATGGACTTTGATTGCTATATCTGAAGGGTTAAATCCCCATCAGGAGCAAGTATATCTTGAGAAGATTACTTGGTGTAGATGGAAAAGTTGAGACTTTCAAAACTAGACTTGTTAAAGCTTTTCGTCATCGACCAGGCGTGGATAATGATGAAACCTTTTCAAGTGGCTATGCTTAAGTCCATCCAGATCCTACTTGCCACGGCTACATACCATGACTGCGATATCTGGCGGTTGGGTGCCATGACTGCTTTTCTAAATGATGTTTTAGAAGAGAACGTCTATAAGTACACAGCCAGAGGGCTTCGTAGACAGTGGGAGCAGCGGAAACGTGTACAAGATGCTTTATAGGATAAAGCAGGTATCGCGGAGTTGGAACATCTGTTTTGATGTAGTAGTCAAAGAGTTTGACATCATCAAAATGGTAGATGAACCTTGTATAAACAAAAGGGTAAAGTAGGGAGTATGGTGGTGATCCTCGTAGAGTACGTGGATGTCATACTCTTGATAAGAAAGGAGTTTCCTATGCTACGCTCGGTCAATCTCCGCTTATCACAAGGATTCTCCATATAGGTTCAAAGTGATACCTCCTAAATCCTGGGTTTTGGATCTATGAGATAGATCTAAATGGATGTGAGGATACTCACTAGTTATAGTGAGATGGTATCAATCGATCCTGGGGAGAATCACTGGAAGTGTTCCAGGATGATAAGGAAGACTGAATGTCAGTCACAGGCATTGTCTTTACCCTTGGTAAAAGGACGGTATGTTGGAAGAGTTCCAAGCTAGATACCGTGGCATACTAGACGATAAAGGCTGGATACATCGCTACTTAAGATGCTACCAAAGTGGCAGTCTGGGTGTATATTAGTTCATGAGATGAACTTTGTTCCTCCCATTGTGTGACAATGGAGTTGTGGCTTATGCTAAGGAACGCCGGTCCCATCAGTGATCCAGACATATTCTAAGGCAGTGTCACCTGATCATGGAGATGGTTGATCTCCAGGGTGATCGAGGTTAGGAGAGTAGACTCAGAGGACAACACGGCGGATCCACTCACAAAGGCCTTTTCCCAGAGAGAGACTTTTATGGGATGGTTGAGTATGAGATACTACAACCACTGCTATCAGATGGCCCTAGTGCAAGTGGGAGATTGTTAGTTATTTGTATGCCCTAGAGGCCATTACTGTACATTGGATGTATATTGTAGTGGATGTTGGGACATATATAGGGAGGACTTTCTTGCTCGACATGATAGTATGCTATCTGGTTACTCTTTACCTTAACGTGTACATTGATTGTCTCTCTGTTACATATTGGTAAAGCCCTTAGGATGTGTACTTGACTACCTGGACTATGATGCGGATCATACTAGTGGGGACATGGTAGTCCATAAGTACATCCTTCAAGGTCCCTAGTCGAGGGTGTATCGAGACGAGGCATCGATATACCAGAGTAGACTAGCGTATACCTTCTCGACCCATACAGATGGGCGATGGATGATCCCATATCCATTGGTGTTTGACATCAGAGATGACATACGGGTGCTCAGTGGAGACTGGGTACACTGGACGGACTCGCCGAGAACTCCCAGATGGTATTATACCTTACGTCAGATGGCAGTTCTCAGGTGACACTGGTACAGAGTAGTCTGTTGACCCGAGATCGTCATAGAGTCTTGTGTGGTTCCCACTGTGCTTTGATTTCCACCTTACCATGTCCAAGAGGGCGTGCAAAACGGTGGTTTTTGGGTACAGTCCCGAGTCACATGGAGGCAATGAGCGATAGGAGGGGATTCGTCTCTCCCGGTATAGGGAGTTGATGTTGCGCTGTGTTCGATTGGCTATAACCGGAAATCCCTGGCTAGGGTTGCTGAGATTTACTGGTAAGTGCTACCTGTAGTTTCTCGAACAGTTATAGACCTCATATCGACACGACTTATCGAGCTATTGGGGTCTGACGTTTACCACCCCTAGGCAAGATATGCGACATATCAGACGAACAGACCGGACTGTACGGTAAGTGTTACTGGTTGGATTCACAGGAGTATGAGCGGGCTTGCTCGTCGATCTTCTGATCGCTCAATACCCGGGTGGCCGTTACGTTTAGCAGACCGCTTGCGGCTTGTGGGTGTTTGATATGATCATCATCCGCTGCCGGATAATTGACGAGTCTTTAGAGTCCTACACAGAGGTTTCCTGGCTCAAGCGAAACGAAATAGGAGCGCATATGAGATATGTGCAGGACCTAGAATAATGCGTGTATGTGATATCGTATTTTATTCTCGCGATGAATGTATCGATTGGTTATATGCGATATAACCTTGTTATCGAATCAAGGATTGATTCGATAAGCCGATACATAGGATACTGGTCGGTTATATGCGATATGATCGGATCGTTAAATCAAGTGTTGATTTAATGATTTAATGTATAATTATATATTTGATATATTACTTTGCATTAACTAGTATTGGTTCACTTTAGGTGGATTTTCTCACTTGATTTGTGCAAGTTGTATATGTGGTATACTTTTGTGCACTTCATTGTATCATGTTTGATGATACATGCTTATTTGGTTAAGTGTAAAGAATTAAACCATGGTTATGTTGTTGATTAGGGTTTTACTTATTCATTTATCTTATTTATTTATTCATTTTGAATAAATTGAAAGATAAATAAATGGTGGCTTGATTTGTTTTTAGTTGAAGCTTCATGAAGCTTTGACTAAATGACATTTTTGTTCTCATCCTTAACCCTAACCATTTAAACTAACCTTAGTCTATTCTCTACACTTAACTAAGGTTAGAATATGATAAGAATCAATTCTTTTTCAATTATTCTTTAATACTTATCATATTTTTCCTTCATCTTCTTCTTCATGAGCAAGAAAGAAAAGCTTGCTTCATCAATGGAAAGTGATGAAATCATGTGAGAAATCCAATTCCAAAGTGAACCCACTTCCTATTTCTTCATCCTCTACCTCTTGCCAAGTAGTATAGGGTGTTTTCTTCACAAGTTTCTTGACTTGGTGAAGTTGGAGCTTGATCTAGTGTTGCCTCGACGTAGATCATCTTCGGCATCGTTGTCGATGACCTAGCCTGCCCATTTCTCCGATGAAGCCGACGCTAGAGCCTGGGATTCGATTTGGACAGCAAGGAGACTTCATCATGGAGTTATGGAGGTGGAGAACCGGATCTACAAATGTTGTATTTCCGTTCACTTAGTTAAGTTGTTAACTAGTTTCTTTGTTTCGCCTAAAATTCTATTTAACGATCCGTATTAGGATTTCTCGGCACTTGTAAAATTTTAAATTGGCATGGTTGATGCCTTGTGAGACCTCATTAGTGTGCCTAGGAACCCTACAATTTTCTCGGTTATGAGATGGATTTTGGGACCCGATTCGAGGAGTTGGATGAACCGTCTGCGGGTACATGGTGGACCCGGTATAGTACCCCGGGGCAAGAAGCTTGAGTTGTAGACGATGAACCCGGCAGGGGCAGACTGCCTACCGGTGATTTTACCTAGCGCGTCGGATATCCGGAAGATACCGTTCGTGGTTGTGTGATTGATGATAGGGGCCGATCAGGACTGACGGAGCCCTAGATAGTGAGATTTGAGACACTAAGATTTTGAGATTTGAGATATTGAGGTATTGAGATTTGATGATACAGGCCAGTCCGGATAGCCGGAGCCTAAGATATTGAGATATTGTGATTTATGTTTTGTGTCGATGCTAGACACTGTTTATGTTGATTTCATTGATGATACCTCATTTTAAATATACAGAAATCTCACTAAGTTATGAAAGCAGTTTCTTCATTTACATGTATTCTGTTTTCATGCATTCATACCTCATTCATATGATATGTTGCTACCTGAGGCACTGACACGAGCACATGAGATTACACTTATGTATAGATGTTTACCCTTGCAACCTTTCCATGCTTCAGACTTATCATTTTGAGGTTATATATATATTTGATCGTATTGACCTGGATTGTGTCATATATACGATTTCTGCTCAGTGATGTTTTCTACTCACCAGTTGGCAACTCACCCCCGTTGTGCCACAGTTTCTTGCAGGTTTTGCCGTACAGGTTTCGTTATGGCTTTGCTGGCACACTGCTTCCATTCCGGGTGATTTGCTTTGGTAGGTGGGTTCACTTGCATCGTGACCACCATTGTACTTATTTTATTCAGTTGTATCTAGAAACTCCATCAACCAGACATGTATATTTATTTCAGACTTGGCAGACCAGTGATGTTTATTCTTTCGACCTTAGAGTCGCGCGCTGTATTATTATGGATTATTCATGTTGATTTGAGTTTCCTTTTGAGTTTTTATCCTCGCCCTTCGGCGTTGTATATTATATGCTTGCGTGGTTGTGGTCGTCGATTGACGAAGAGCTAGCTCCCGCTTAGGGTTTCCTTTTATCATTCATGTATATATTTATCATGTTGTACCCCGTTCGGGGCCAGTATTTACAAAGGAAACTCTGCCGAAATTTTCAGAAAGGACTTGTGATTTTAAAATGCATATTCGGCTTATTTTACTAAAACATTTCTCTAAAATGGTTTTAGATTTCTGGGCTTTTGGCTTACTTGAATTAGATGGAGTCCTATAGACTTCATATGATTCAAGGGCCAGTCACGTGCTATTTCGGGTCATGACACTAATACCCACCCGTCAAGTCTAAGTTCCGTAAGGTCAAGCCCAGGTTTCAGAATATTTACGCCCTACACTCCGTATAGTCAAACCCAGACTTAAACCAAGGTTAAACATAACGCTTTGATACCAACTTTGTCAGGACCCGAAATTTAGTTCTTGACAGGCACTTAAATCACGCAACGTCTATAGGCATAACGTAATTCAAGTAAGCTGAAGCCCAGAAAATCTAAACCTTTTTATAGAAAATAGTGGGAGTGCAGTTTTGAAATAAAGATATAATGAAATAAAGTTTATTTATAAATGCATAACTAATGATATAATAAAATGCAAGTAGAATGTACTAAAATTGAGATGGTTTTTCGTCTTTTAAAAATTTGGGCAGTACCTCCCTTGTATATTTTGAACCTAAACCACATATACATAACAATATAATAGGCATCCCTAAGCGGAAGCTAGCTCTTCGCTGAATGGCGGAATCACAACCACGCAAGTTAGCAATATATATATATATATATATATATATATATATATATATATATATATATATATATATATATATATATACGACACCTAATGGTGAAGATCGGCACAGAAAGAATGATAAATAGAGCGAGACATCAAAACCACCAATAGCGAACATATACCCCATCGCTCTAAGTCTCGCAACCACAAGTCTTTCTAAGTCGTACTAATTATACAAATGCTAGTTTTCTGATTGATGGAGTTTGTCTAGATACAATAGGAATAATAAATACAAGAGTGGGCACGATCCAATATGTCCCACCTACCATAGCAAAACACTTAAATGCAAGCTGTGTGCCATCGATACCGGTATTGATCCAAGCGGTCAAACCTGCAAGAACTGTGGCACAATGGGGGTGAGTTGCCAACTCGTGAGTAGAAAACATCAGCAGGTAGAAATCGAATAAAACAACGATTTCATAGGTCACTATATCAAGAAGGTAATATTATGATATCTAGGGTGACCATGTATGCATATATGTCAACAATATAATCAATGCTAATGACATATACAATAAACATCTGAATCATATGCCTATATGCAGGTGGACATCATCCACGTGTCCATTAATGACACAATCAGCATCATGGAACCTGAGTGCCCAACATCGACACTCGAAACATCATGAAAGCATAAGCATGTATATATGAGGATAACAACCAACGTGTGTCCATCAACGACACATCAAAATCATGGAACCTTAGTGCCCAACACTGACAATCGAAACCTCATGAAACTCGTGTCCATCATCAACACGTAAATCCTCATATCTCGGGCTCCATCAGTCCGGATCGGCCCATGGGTTCCGTCAGTCCGGATCGGCCCATATCCATCTCAAGACTCCGGTCGGTATCCTCCGGATAACCGTCGGGTCCAAACTATCATAGGTAAGTAGTAGTCCTTTTGCCAGGCTCATCTCTACTGCACAACATACTTTCTTACCATGGGGTACCATACCGGGTCTACCATGTACCCGCAAACGGTTCATCCAGCTTCTCGAATTGGGTATCACATAGCTCATAACCGAGAAAGCACATGGTGGATGCCTCGAAATATCATATCAAGAGAAACCGGGTTTTTAAAACAATGCATACTTTCTTTTGAAATATAACCACGGTTCTCAAATCTAAAATTTCATGAAAACGGCATCTCAATGCGTATAATCATAAAGCATGATGCATGCAAACATAGAACAGAAATGTGAGCATAGCAAGTATATCATGCAACATAGAATAATGATGTTAGCATATCAATATATCATGCAAACGAGTCAGGTGATAATACTAAACAATTAAGAGTAATAGCATGATATAGCATTTTGAATGTGGATAGGGATTAACAATATCCGAGTCGATAAATCTACCAATCGGCAATCCAGCCTCACAACATCACGTACGGCATAATCCATCATACGACATCCTCGAGTCAAGGGTGTGGATCAATCATCAGGTAAAACTGATCATGTACGGTAATCTATCGTACGACGGCATTGAACAATTAGGAATTCTATCAACCTATAAGACAATGAGGGTGTAGGGTTTTCTTAACACCTCTATTAGGGTTTAGAAGCATCATACATGCTATAACAATAAAATTTTGAGGTGCTAACCAAACTATACAAAGAATCGAACTAGAATATATGAAGTAACTATTAATAGTATCAACAATTAAGAGTTAAGTTATACTAAGTGATGAGACTACAACCTTTGTAGACCTCTTTGGAAGACTCCTTGTCTTTGAAAAGGTTCGCTTGATCAACTCCTCGTCCACGACGATCCACCCGAAGCACTTTGCACTAAGCTTGATGCTTCCTTTGATCTTTGAAAAATTTGAAGCACAACACCCTACACAAGATAACTAAGGTTGTGTAGAATGATGAAGTGGTTGCTATTCTTATTTAATACCTTTTCTTTTCTTTCTCTAACTCTATTTTAACATTTAAAAGAGAGCTAGGGTTTTTGAGGAAGAAGATGGCTCTCTCTTTTCTTTTGGAATGATAATGATAATAATGTAAAAAGAAAATGAGAGAGAGAGAGATATCTTATCATAACCATAACTATAGTTAAAATAATATCTAGATATTTCAATTTAGGTCAAAAGGCAAAAGGAAAAGAAACCATGGTTGAGTTAAATTCAACCATGGAAATGTGTAGAAAAGTGTGGAAAGAATGACTCATAAATCTTTTCTTTTTGCCTTTAAACTTTATTGAAAATATCCATATATATTACTTTATCTACAATATGATTCTTATATTGCCATCCTCTTTGTATCATCAACCATGATACTTTTCATGTATGTATGTATGTATGCACATCATCATGTACATATACATGCATGTATCCAAAAGAAGAAAAGGATTTAAATAAATAATATAAAAGCCAATATTAAATCAACACTTGATTTAATAAATTGGTCATATCTTATACGACCCGACTAATATTAAATGCCCGATTAAAATACAGTATCATATACTAGTATTTAATCGAGGCTCCGCGCATATCTCATATGTGCCCCACTTCGTTTCGCCAGAGCCGAGAAACTTCTATGTAGGACTCTAAGACTCGTCAATACGCCTGCAGTAGATGATGATCATATCAAACACCTACAAGCCGCAAGCGGTCAGCTAAACGTAATGGCCACCCGGGTATTGAGCGATCAGAATAAGAACAAGCGAACCTGTCAAAACTCCTGTCAATCCATCCGGCAACACTAACCGTACAGTCCGGTCTCTTCGTCAGATATGCTGCATATCGAGTCTAGGGATGGAATCGTCGACCCCAATAACTCAATAAGTCATGCCTGTATATGGTCTATAACAGATCGAGAAACTTACTGATAACACTTATCAGTAATATCTCAGCAGCCCTGGCCAGGGACTTCCCGTTATAGCCAATCGTGCAGAGCACAGCATCAACCCCCAATACCGGGAGAGACGAAACCCCTCCTATCGCTCACTGCCTTCACATGCCTCGAGACTATACCCAAAATCCACCTATTTGTACGACTCAGTGGAGCCGCAGTAGGGTGGAGATCAAAGTACAGTGGGAGGACACACAAGACTCTATGACGATCTCGGGTCTACAGACTAACCTGTACCAGTGTCACCTGAGAACTGCTATCCGACATATGATATAATACCATATAGGAGTTCTCGGTGAGTCCGTTCAGTGTACCCAGTCTCACTGAGCACCCGTATACTATCTTCGGTGTCAACATACCAGACGGATATGGGATCATCCATCGCCCATCATATGGAACAAGAATGGTATACGCTAGTCTAAACTTGAATATCGATGCCCTGTCTCGATATACCTACGACTAGGAACATTTTAAGGATATGCTTATAAACTACAGATGTCCCACTAGTATGATCCACATCATAATGCCAGTAGTCAAGCCAATATCCTTAGGGCTTTATCAACATGCACAAAATGAATATAAACATGATCAAGTGAACATATGATAAAGTAAAAACAGATAGCATACTATCATATCGAGCAAGACTGTCCCCCGAATATATATATATATACATATCAGTACATACACTATCTCATAATGGCCTCTAGGGCATATATATATCCAACAATCTCCCACTTGCACTAAGGCCAGTTATTGGCATATCTCATACCCAACATCTCAAAAAGTCGCTCATGCTGCGGCTGAGGGAGGGCCTTGGTGAATGGATCCGCAGCGTTGTTCTTTGTGTCTACTCTCTTAATCTCGATCTCGCGGCGATCAACTATCTCCCGGATCACATGATATCGCCTCAGGATGTGTCTGGACTTCTGATGGGACCTGGGCTCTTTGGCCAACGCCATAGCCCCATTATTGTCACAATACAAAGGTATTGGATCAATAATGGTTGGAACTACTCCTAGCTCCGCGATGAACTTTCTCATCCAGACGGCTTCCTTGGCATCATCATTTGCAGCAATATATTCAGCTTCCGTCGTTGAGTCTGCAACGGTATCCTGTTTGGAACTCTTCCAACTCACCGTCCCTCCATTGAGGGTAAATGCAAACCCTGAGATAGACTTGCTGTCATCCTTGTCACTCTGGAAGCTCGAATCGGTAAAGGCCTACATTTGGAGATCCCCATTACCATATATTAAGAACAGTTCTTTAGTCCTTCGCAAGTACTTAAGAATGTTCTTTACAGCAATCCAGTGATTCTCCTCTGGGTTTGATTGATACCTGCTTACTACACTAAGTGCATAAGCAACATCAGGGCGTGTACATAACATTGCATACATTATCGATCCTACTGCCGAAGCATAGGGAATAATGCTCATGCGAGCTCTCTCTATATCAGACTTTGGGCAATCGTCTTTTGAGAGAGTGACTCCATGGCAAGCGGGTAAGGCACCCCGCTTGGAGTCTTCCATACTAAATCTCTTTAGGATGGTGTTTATGTACTTGGTTTGGGACAATCCCAATAACCGTTTGGATCTATCCCTATAGATCCGTATACCCAATATGTATGTGGCATCTCTTAGGTCCTTCATGGAGAACCTTTGTGATAAGAATGATTTGACCGACTGTAGCATAGGAATGTCATTTCCTATCAGAAGTATGTCATCTACGTACAATACGAGGATTGCGACATTTCTTCCTACAGTCTTCTTATAAACACAAGGTTCATCTGGATTTTTGATGAAATCAAACTCTTTGATAACATCATCAAAACAGATGTTCCAACTCCGTGATGCCTGCTTTAATCCATAAATGGATTTAAGTAGCTTACATGCTTTTGTTAGTTATATGTATGCCCTAGAGGCCATTACTGTACATTGGATGTATATTGTACTGGATGCTGGGACATATATAGGTAGGACTTTCTTGCTCGACATGATAGTACGCTATCTGGTTGCACTTTATCTTAACATGTATACTTTCTGTCTCTCTGATTACATGTTGATAAAGCCCATAGGATGTGTACTCGACTTCCAGGACTATGATGTAGATCATACTAGTGGGGCCTGGGTAGTCCATGAGTACATCCTTGAAATGTTCCTAGTCGAGGGAATATCGAGACGGGGCATCGATATTCCAGAGTAGACTAGCGAATATCTTCTCGGCCCATGTGATGGGCGATGGATGATCCCATATCCATTGGTGTTTGACTTCAGAGATGGTATACGGGTGCTCAGTGGAGACTGGGTACGCTGAACGGACTCGCCGAGAACTCCCAGATGGTATTATACCTCACGTCAGATGGCAGTTCTCTGGTGACACTGGTACAGCATAGTCTGTTGACCCGAGATCGTCATAGAGTCTTGTGTGACTCCCACTGTGCTTTGATTTCCACCCTACCACGGCTCTACTGAGTCGTGCAAACAGGTGGTTTTTGGGTACAGTCCCGATTCACATGGAGGCAATGAGCGATAGGAGGGGATTCGTCTCTCCCGGTATTGGGGGTTGATGTTGTGCTATGCTCGACTGGCCATAACAGGAAATCCCTGGCCAGGGTTGCTGTGATATACTGGTAAGAGTTATCAGTAGTTTCACGAATGTTATGGACCTCAAGTCGGCATGACTTATCGAGCTATTGGGGTCTGACGTTTACCACCCCTAGGCGAGATATGCGACATATCAGACGATCAGACCGGACTGTACGGTAAGTGTTACTGGTTGGATTCACAGGAGTGTGAGCGGGCTTGCTCGTCGATCTTCTGATCGCTCAATACCCGGGTGGCCGTTACGTTTAGCAGACCGCTTGCGGCTTATGGGTGTTTGATATGATCAACATCTGCTGCCGGCGTATTGACGAGTCTTTAGAGTCCTACACAGAGGTTTCCTGGCTCAAGCGAAACGAAATAGGAGCGCATATGAGATATGTGCGGGACCGAGAATAATGCGTGTATGTGATACCGTATTCTATTCTCGCGATGAATGTATCGATTAGTTATATGCGATATAACCTAGTTATCGAATCAAGGATTGATTCGATAAGCCGATACGTTGGATACTGGCCGGTTGTATGCGACATGACCGGATCATTGAATCAAGTGTTGATTTAATGATTTAATGTATAATTATATATTTGATATATTACTTTGCATTAACTAGTATTGGTTCACTTTAAATGGATTTACTTACTTGTATTGCACATTGTATATGTGATATATTTTTGTGCACATGATTGTATCATGTTTGATGATACATTCTTTCTTGGTTTTGTGTAAAGTATTGAACCATGGTTAGTTAGTGGTTAGGGTATCATTTCATTTGCTTATTCATTTATCTTTTTATTTATTTCATTTGAAAAGAAAAAGAGAAATGAATGGTGGCTATATTTGTTTTTAGTTGAAGATTCATGAAGCATTGACTTAGTTACCATTCTTGTCTCATGCCTAACCCTAACCACTCATCTAACCTAAGTTAAGCCTTTACACTAAACCATGGTTAAAGATATGATAAGTATTGTATTTTCTTTTCTATTTTAATTTAACTTATCATATCTTTTCTTCTTCTTCTTCATCTTGAGCAAGAAAGAGAAAGCTTGACCATCAATGGTGATTGATGGAAAAGTGTGAGAAATCCAAATCTAAAGTTTACCCACTTCCTATTTCTTCATCCTCTACCTCTTGCCAAGTAGTATAGGGTGTTTCCTTCACAAGTTTTCCCGACTTGGTGAAGTTTGAGCTTGTTCTAGCGATGCCTCGACGTAGATCATCTTCGGCATCGAACCGACGATCAAGCCCGCCCATTCTTCGATGATGCCAATGCTAGAGTCAAGGGTTCAATTTGGACAGCGGAGGGAGATCATCGCGGAGCTTAGGAGGTGGTGAAACGGATCTACAAAGATTGTAGCCCCTTTCCTTTAGCTATATTTCCGTTTACATGCTTGCTTCGCCTATTTATCTAGTTAACGATCCGTATTAGGGTTTGTAGGCACTTGTAAAATTTGATTTGTGCATGTTTGATCACTTGTGAGACTCCATTAGAGTGCCTAGGAACCCTACAGTGGTATCAGAGCCTAGCTAGAGCCTTAGGCGAAGTCTAGACGGAATTTGAAACCCGATCGAACCGAAACCGAACCCCAAAAATTGCTCTCTGTACTTTTTCTAAAATCGTGGATTTTTCCAAATTAAAAATATGCAGAGGACTCAGCAGGGAAATCTAAGAATTACGGCGCAAAAAGTTTTGCATGAACAGTGAAATCGGCGGCGGAACCGCGGCATAAGCCTAGCTTATGCGGCGGTTCCGCGGCAGAAGTGTGACGTCAGCAGTAACTGTTTGCACAGTAATTCATTGTTTCAGGTGCTGAGTTCTCTAGGTATTTTTAAAATTTATTCATGAGTTGAATTTTCTGGGGTTGTTTTGGGGATTCGAATGTTCGATCGGATTATCAGATTTTGTCTGTGTGGCTTTCCGGATAAATTTTAGAATATGTTAAAAAGTTCGACCGGATATAAATACCCAATTTTTCCCCTGTCGGGAAATTTCCAAGTGTTGGATTTTTCCGTAGTTTAACGACGTTCTAAGTAGTGCAAGTAACGCGATGGACCCTCTAGAAGACAACAAACCTTAACTCGATTATGTGACCGTCTTGAACTGCCCTTTAAACCTTCGGGTTTGGGGCAGTACGGCGTGCCACATGTGAGGCGTTGGCTTGACCCTTCTACGGCTGGACCGTTGGTACTGAGGCACGAACTGAATGTTGTTAGACTTATTTCATGTGTTGAGCTGTATCGGGAAACCTTGGGTGTTCGATTGTTCGATCGAAAAGTTTAGCATTTTCTATTTATCCGGAATGTGATACAATAATTGGAATTCACAAATTGTTATGAGATAACGGAATGAATATTATAAACATAGCAGTTTAGTCTCACTTGATCGGTTACCATGGAATTTTGATGTGATCAAAAGTCCGTCGCAATCACGTAGCGTACGCGGATACTCGCCGGGTAAACTTAATAGACAGCCTCACTCCCTAGCCCCGACCAAGTGACTGTAGGAGAACCCCGTCGCCAAAAGTATCCGTTTGGGTGCTCGCGGTAGTGGTGTTCCGCCTTGGTGCACTTCGTCGACGGTTTCAGGGGTGCGGCCGTCTACTAAAGTTTGCGACGAGCATTCGATCAGAATGTCGGGAATCCTGTTGAATTGCCCGACTTGATATTGAAAAGTGTTTTCGATTTTGAGACTAAAATGCGGGGTTTATAATTGTTAGGCATGCGATGTCTAAGTAATTCATTTGATTAGGCATGTGATGTCTAAAGAGATTGCGGATTCCAACTGTTGTAGTTTTACACTTTCTTTTCTGTGACCGTAAGTGTAATATGTGATATCGCCGGTTTCGTTGCTATATGTCAACGACAATTGGGATGTGCATATTTACTTACGTTGATGACATGTGATGTTATGTGTTGCTGGATATGTTATATTGGATCGTCGTGTTTGAATAGCCGGGGGGTTTTTATGTGAGATGAGTGTTTTTCATTTTCATTCATGTAAAAACTTGTATGTAATATTCTTTTATTAGGGCACTTCCAGGTTGCGGATGTTGTCACCATTTGTATATTATTTACTTTTCTGCACTAGGATAGACCCAAGGAGGGGAGCACAAGTAACCGGGTTCTGGGGTCCAGTGGGAGACCAACTCGAGGAGTCGAGTCCGGGTCTCCTAACCCTAGAATTGGTAGGGTTGCTTGTCGCTCTCGTAGGGGTCTAGGGGTGTGGGATTGGCTATTCATCACGACCGTGGAATCCGTGTTTTATACTGGCTCGTATTGAAAACACGGACGTCCTAGTATATCCAATATTTCATATGTTTCTTCTGCTGTGTTTTATCTGTGATGAGATCATGTGATGTTCTGTGACAGGTATTATATATAGTATATATGATATATTATATTGATGTTGCTTATGTTTTACACCCGCGCTAGCCCTGCCTCGCTCTGGCGTTAGTTACATAACCTAACGGTGCAGACGGGACATCGAGGCGAATGCAGATGGCATAAGCGTACGTTATATATATCTGTAATGGTTAGGTGGACTTAAATGATGGGATATTCATTAATGAGATTAACGAAAGAAAATAAACCTAATTGATGTTGTGGAATCGAATTTCAAAATAAAAAAGGTAGCTACAGTTCTTGCTTTGCATCGTGGTGTTCCTTGTAGAACATCCTGCACCTTATTCGATGAGGAAAGGACCGAGATCCCTTCACCGGGAGTGACTCCTTTAGCAATAACTGGCAGATGCTACAACCCTCGGTTTGTCTTTGATCGCTTCTATAGTTTCCGCTTTGCACAGTGATATATATGATATATCCCGCACCTCATTCGACGAGGAAAGGGCCGACGATCCCTTCACCTGGAGTGACCCCTTTAGCAAAACTAGAAAAGCCTCGAAAACATTCCATTTAAAAACCATTTGATTCCGCAACGAGATCAAGTTCAAAGCGTT
This sequence comes from Agapanthus africanus, assembly GCA_030015575.1. Taxonomy (NCBI): domain Eukaryota; kingdom Viridiplantae; phylum Streptophyta; class Magnoliopsida; order Asparagales; family Amaryllidaceae; genus Agapanthus; species Agapanthus africanus. The sequence continues at coordinate 413,213,580 of JASDDO010000001.1, forward strand.
AAAGGTTTTCACAAAAACCATTCGCAACCCTCCGTCATTTTAGGAAGTAGAGTACTTAGTATTCGTGCTGTGTTTGTTGACCATAGTCAAGGCACAGTGTACGGTAGCTAAGTGATGTCTTCCTACACCGCATATGATGCGATTAGTTAGGACAGTCGCGTGACTTTGTTGACCTTAGTTAAGGGTCATGTGGGTGGGTCTAATTAATCACGAAATGACGGGTAGAACTTGACTAGTGCTTATGATTTGTTGACCATAGTTAAGGTCATAGGTGCTAGGGGTAAAAACCTTTATCGGGAGTTTCAAGTGTTGAAATTTGCAATGAGATTGCATACCTTCTATATGATAGTTGGATCCCGATCCCCACTGCGAGTAATTGTTACTCCTGGGAGAGTTTTGCACTTTACAATTAGCCGATCAAGTAGGTGTCTAGAAAGGTGTCAACGGGGTTACGCCTCTGGGAAAACGAGGTTTACTGTAATTAGGTCCGTGCGAAAGCACGGGGAACCTCCCTCAAAGTACCGACACTGGCCTGGCTGAAAGATTAACGAACTTGTAGAGTGTAATTAATCCCGGCTAGTCTTTCCTTATAGGGTTTGAAGGAAGATTTGATAAAAACAGTGGGAGCCATCCTGATTAGATAAAATATATAACCAATCTAATCTTGCAAGAGCGCACGCTGAGTGTTTTCTTCTCTCTCTCTCCTGGTAGCGACCATATCACGCCTTAATCAAGATAATAATACGGAAAATTGATCGAACCCGCTTGTTATACTGAGCTGGGGAACGTTGGTCCCGCTCCAACTTATAATTATTATAAGACAGAGCAGGAAATTGGGGAATACCAGAATTCCTATGCCGCCCAAACGAAGAAAGTGAATATGATGCATCTCCTTCGGGTGTGTTCATTACAAAGAACTGTTTCTCAGTATCCTCTGCATCCTGGGTATATGATACCGGATCAGGATCCCAGATATGTAATCTGTTACATAGGGCTACAAAAAGGTAGAAAAACTGAGAACGGGTGATAAGTTTCATGAGACAGAAAACGGGGCAAGTGTTGCAGCCAAGTCTGTTGGTCACTGTCACCCTGTATTACGAATACATTGATTCTGAACAAATGCTATTAGATACAGAACCTGATATACAAAATCATATCAGTCTCTTTATTACTAAAGAAATGATATAATTTTGTATTGATGGATAATGTTTTGAACATTTCCTATATCAAAAGTTGATCGATTCAGGCACGTTATCTAAAAGCATTGAAGTTCTAAATCAAACTCCAGTTCCTAGTATACAGAACACACACAAGAGGGAGAGTTCAGAAATGAACGAATCCTTCTTGAGGCATTGTAGACTAGGTCATATCAATGCGACCCGACTGGCTGAAGTTACATTTAGATGTATATTTAAATCAGTTTGAATTTACATCTTGTGAAACTTGCCAGTCATGTCACAAGGATAAGATGACCATAGCTCTGTTTATTGGAAACAGAGGAAGAGTTGGTAAACTCTTGGGACTGATACATGATGATGTATGTAAGGTCTCCTGTCTACACATGCCAGGACTGGTTCTTTATACTTCATTATATTCTCTGATAATCTCTCAAGATTCAGTCATATGTTCCTGTTGAAACATAAGTCCGAACCTTTTGAGGTATTCACAGAATATAAGTTAGAAGTAGAGAACCAAAATACGGGTATAAGTATTATGTCCTATGATGAAATCAGGGAGGAGAATACTTGTGCATAGAATTCCTGGACTATTCTAAAGGAGAATGAGATTCTCTCTCAGCATTACTCCTCCGTATAAACCATAGCACGATGGTATATCGGGGCGGAGTAATCACACCCTATATGATAAGGTGTGCTCTATGATGAGTACTACTGAGTTGCCTATTTCCTTTTTTGGGAGTTATGCGCTTGAGAAGCTGCATACCTATTGAATTAGGTTTGAATCAATTCAATGCCTACCACTCCATATGAGATATGGTATGGGAAGATCCTATCTCTTAAGTAAGTTAAGATTTGGGATTGTCCGGCCTATGTCAAAAGCAAAATCCGGACAAGATCGAGGCAAGATCAGTTCTGTAGAACTGGAAAGGTTCCAGCTGTACAAAACTGCTAATGATTTGACAGAACCAGAGGATTCAATAGTTTCCGACGAACCTCAGCCTCTCCGCCGATCTAGTAGGGTTCCTCACCCACCTGAGAGATACCTCGGTTTCTCGATGACAGTGGGAGCTAGGATTGCATCATGAGATGATGACCCAACTAGTTTCGATCAGGCCATCGAGAGTAGGGACTCTGTAAGAATGGCTGGATGCTTAGCGATCTGAGATGGAATCCATGTACACCAGTAAAGTATGGACTTTAGCTGCTATATCTAAAGGGTTAAATCCCCATCAGGAGCAAGTATATCTTGAGAAGATTACTTGGTTTAGATGGAAAAGTTGAGACTTTCAAAGCTAGACTTGTTAAAGGTTTTCGTCATCGACCAGGCGTGGATAATGATGAAACCTTTTTCCAGTAGCTATGCTTAAGTCTGTCCAGATCCTACTTACCACGGCTACATACCATGACTATGATATCTGGCGGTTGGGTGCCATGACTGCTTTTCTAAATACTGATTTAGAAGAGAACGTCCATAAGAACACAGCCAGAGGTCTTCGTAAAGAGTGGGAGCAGCAGAAACGTGTGCAAGTTGCTTTACATAATGAAGCAGGCATCGCGGAGTTGGAACGTCTGTTTTGATGGATTAGTCAAAGAAGTTGACATCATCAAAATGGTAGATGAACCTTGTATAAACAAAAGGGTAGTAGGGAGTATGGTGACGATCCTCGTAGAGTACGTGGATGACATACTCTTGTTAGGGAAGGAGTTTCATATGCTACGCTCGATCAATCTCCGCTTATCACAAAGATTTTCCATATAGGATCAAAGTGATACCTACTAAATCCTAAGCTTTGGATCTATGAGATAGATCTAATTGGATGTTAGGATACTCACTAGTTGTAGTGAGATGGTATCAATCGATCCTGGCGAGAATCACTGGAAAGGTTCCAGAGTGGTAAAGACGACTGAATGTCAGTCACATGCATTGTCTTTACCCTCAGTAAAGGGACGGTATGTTGGAAGATTTCCATGCTAGATACCGTGACAAACTAGACGATAAAGGCTGGTAACATCGCTATTAAAGATACTACCAAAGAGGCAGTTTGGGTGTATATTGGTTCATAAGATGAACGAGGTTCCTGCCATTGTATGACAATGGAAGTGTGGCTTCGGCCCTGGAACCCTGGTCCCATCAGTGACCCAGACAAATTCTGAGGCAGCATCACCTGATCATGGAGATAGTTGATCTCCAGGGTGATCGAGATTAGGAGAGTAGACTCAGAGGACAACACGGCGGATCCACACACGAAGGCCTTTTCCCAAAGAGAGACAATTTAGGGGATGGTTGAGTATGTGATACTGCAACCACTGCTACAGATGGCCCTAGTGTAAGTGGGAGATTGTTAGTTATGTGTATGCCCTAGAGGCCATTACTGTACATTGGATGTATATTGTAGTGGATGCTGGGACATATATAGGTAGGACTTTCTTGCTCGACATGATAGTACGCTATCTGGTTGCACTTTATCTTAACATGTATACTTTCTGTCTCTCTGATTACATGTTGATAAAGCCCATAGGATGTGTACTCGACTTCCAGGACTATGATGTAGATCATACTAGTGGGGCCTGGGTAGTCCATGAGTACATCCTTGAAATGTTCCTAGTCGAGGGAATATCGAGACGGGGCATCGATATTCCAGAGTAGACTAGCGTATATCTTCTCGACCCATGTGATGGGCGATGGATGATCCCATATCCATTGGTGTTTGACTTCAGAGATGGTATACGGGTGCTCAGTGGAGACTGGGTACACTGAACGGACTCGCCGAGAACTCCCAGATGGTATTATACCTCACGTCAGATGGCAGTTCTCTGGTGACACTGGTACAGCTTAGTCTGTTGACCCGAGATCGTCATAGAGTCTTGTGTGTCTCCCACTGTGCTTTGATTTCCACCCTACCACGGCTCTACTGAGTCGTGCAAACAGGTGGTTTTTGGGTACAGTCCCGATTCACATGGAGGCAATGAGCGATAGGAGGGGATTCGTCTCTCCCGGTATTGGGGGTTGATGTTGTGCTATGCTCGACTGGCCATAACAGGAAATCCCTGGCCAGGGTTGCTATGATATACTGGTAAGAGTTATCAGTAGTTTCACGAATGTTATGGACCTCAAAGTCGGCATGACTTATCGAGCTATTGGGGTCTGACGTTTACCACCCCTAGGCGAGATATGCGACATATCAGACGATCTGACCGGACTGTACGGTAAGTGTTACTGGTTGGATTCACAGGAGTGTGAGCGGGCTTGCTCGTCGATCTTCTGATCGCTCAATACCAGGGTGGCCGTTACATTTAGCAGACCGCTTGCGGCTTGTGGGTGTTTGATATGATCAACATCTGCTGCCGGCGTATTGACGAGTCTTTAGAGTCCTATACAGAGGTTTCCTGGCTCAAGCGAAACGAAATAGGAGCGCATATGAGATATGTGCGGGACCGAGAATAATGCGTGTATGTGATACCGTATTCTATTCTCGCGATGAATGTATCGATTAGTTATATGCGATATAACCTACTTATCGAATCAAGGATTGATTCGATAAGCCGATACGTTGGATACTGGCCGGTTGTATGCGACATGACCGGATCATTGAATCAAGTGTTGATTTAATGATTTAATGTATAATTATATATTTGATATATTACTTTGCATTAACTAGTATTGGTTCACTTTAAATGGATTTACTCACTTGTATTGCACATTGTATATGTGATATATTTTTGTGCACATGATTGTATCATGTTTGATGATACATTCTTTCTTGGTTTTGTGTAAAGTATTGAACCATGGTTAGTTAGTGGTTAGGGTATCATTTCATTTGCTTATTCATTTATCTTTTTATTTATTTCATTTGAAAAGAAAAAGAGAAATGAATGGTGGCTATATTTGTTTTTAGTTGAAGATTCATGAAGCATTGACTTAGTCACCATTCTTGTCTCATGCCTAACCCTAACCACTCATCTAACCTAAGTTAAGTCTCTACACTAAACCATGGTTAAAGATATGATAAGTATTGTATTTTCTTTTCTATTTTAATTTAACTTATCATATCTTTTCTTCTTCTTCTTCATCTTGAGCAAGAAAGAGAAAGCTTGACCATCAATGGTGATTGATGGAAAAGTGTGAGAAATCCAAATCTAAAGTTTACCCACTTCCTATTTCTTCATCCTCTACCTCTTGCCAAGTAGTATAGGGTGTTTCCTTCACAAGTTTTCCCGACTTGGTGAAGTTTGAGCTTGTTCTAGCGATGCCTCGACGTAGATCATCTTCGGCATCGAACCGATGATCAAGCCCGCCCATTCTTCGATGATGCCAATGCTAGAGTCAAGGGTTCGATTTGGACAGCGGAGGGAGATCATCGCGGAGCTTAGGAGGTGGTGGAACGGATCTACAAAGATTGTAGCCCCTTTCCTTTAGCTATATTTCCGTTTACATGCTTGCTTCGCCTATTTATCTAGTTAACGATCCGTATTAGGGTTTGTAGGCACTTGTAAAATTTGATTTGTGCATGTTTGATCACTTGTGAGACTCCATTAGAGTGCCTAGGAACCCTACAGCTTTACCGCTGCTCCCACTATCAATGAATCCCTCTGGCTGATCCATATAAACGCATTCCTCTAAATCACCATTTAGGAATGCAGTTTTAACGTCCATCTGCCAAATTTCATAGTCGTTGTGAGCAGCAATAGCAAGTAGGATCCGAATGGATTTAAGCATGGCTACCGGAGAGAAAGTCTCGTCTTAGTCCAAACCTGGTCTTTGCCGAAAACCTTTCGCTACCAACCATGCCTTATAGGTCTCTACCTGTCCATCTACACCGATCTTTCTTTTAAAGATCCATTTGCATCCCACAGGTTTTATCCCGGAGGGTACATCTTCCAAAGTCCATACTTTGTTGGTGTACATGGACTCCATTTCGGATCTCATGGCATCCAGCCAATTCACAGAGTCACCACTCGTGATAGCCTGATGAAAGCTGGCAGGATCATCATCATCCATGATGCAATCTTCTCTATCACCATCAACGAGAAAACCGTAGTTTCTCTCCGGTGGGCGAGAAATCCTACCAGATCTACGGAGTGGCTGAGGTTCATTAGATTCTGTTATAACTTCAGGTTCAGCCAAGTTGTCATTTGTAACTTGTGTTTCTAGAACTTCTTCTAGATCTACCACATTGCCATTTGTATTGTTTGAAAAAATCTCATCTTCTAAAAAGGTGGCATACTGAGAAACAAACACTTTTTGTTCCTCTTTGTGGTAAAAAAGATACCCAAACGAATTTTTAGGATATCCTACAAATATACATTTGACTGATCGTGTCTCGAGTTTGTCTGGATTCTGCTTTTTAACAAAAGCCGGACAACCCCAAATCTTAACTCTTTTAAGAGATGGTTTCTTCCTATGCCATATCTCATATGGAGTGGTAGACACGGTCTTGGTTGGAACTTTGTTTAACAGAAAAGCTACTGTTTCCAATGCATGCCCCCAAAACGAGAGAGGTAACTCAGCATCACTCATCATGGATCGTACCATATCTAATAGGGTACGGTTCATTCGTTCTGACACACCGTTGTGCTGTGGTGTGTAAGGTGGAGTGAGCTGAGAGAGAATCCCATTCTCTTTTAGGAAGTCTAAGAACTCAGTACTTAAGTACTCTCCACCTCGATCTGATCGAAGTATCTTGATACTCTTTCCTATTTGGTTTTCTACTTCATGTTTATACTCCTTGAATTTCTCGAAAGCTTCAGATTTATGTTTTATCAAATATACATGACCAAATCTTGAGAAATCATCAGTAAAAGTTATGAAGTATGAAAAACTGCCTCTTGCATGTGTAGACATTGGTCCGCATACATCACTATGTATGAGGCCTAAGAACTCAGTAACTCTTTCTCTGTGTCCTGTAAACGGGGTTTTGGTCATTTTACCTTTGATACAAGACTGGCAAGTTGCATAAGATTTATACTCAAATGAATTTAAATATCCATCTTTATGAAGCTTGTTTAGTCTTGTTTCATTAATATGACCAAGTCTACAATGCCAAAGAAAAGTTTCATTTATCTCTAAAAATTTTCTTTTATTTTTGTGTTGTACGTTGAAAACTGTGTGTTGATTAAGGACGTATATCCCGTTATTTAATGTACCACAACCAATCAACTCTTGATTCAGTCTAATGTTCATAACATTGTGTTGCACAACAAAATGATACCCTTCATTGTCTAACAAGGAAACAGATATAATATTACAAAGCATACTTGGTACAAAATAACACGGGTTCAAAACCAATATACAACCCGAAGGCAAACCTAGGTGATACTCTCCTACTGAAACTGCATTTACATTGGAACCATTTCCAACTTGGAGAGTATGATCACCTGTCTTCAGAACTCTGCTATTTCTCAATGCCTGCACAGAATTGCAAATATGAGAACCCGAACCGGTATCCAATACCCAGGAAGCAGAATTAATAGAAAAATAGTTTTCAATTACGAACACACCTGAAGCTGAAGCATCACCATGCTTCTTCTTGAGTGCTAGGTACTCAATACAGTTCCTCTTCCAGTGTCCCGTCTTCTTGCAATGGAAACATTCACCTTTCTCTGATGCCCCAACCTTGGACTTGCCTTTTCCCTTCACCTTTTTGACCCCACCCTTAGGTTTGGTGGGTTTCTTCTTCATCTTTCCCTTGGCTTTAGCCTTTGGGTAAGATGAGAGGATTGCCCAACAGACATAACGGGAGTCTTCACTGACTTCAGTATGCTCTCTGCACTCCTTAACATATTAAGGAGTTCAGGCAGTTCCTTCTCCATGTTGTGCATGTTGAAGTTAACGATGAACTGAGCAAAGGTGGAGGGGAGAGACTGTAGAATAATATCTGTATACTGTTCATTGTCCATTGTCCACCCAAGGTCCTCAAGCTCTTCTATGAGAGCTATCATTTTCAGAACATGGTCTCCTACTGCTGTGCCAGCGGTCATGCGCATCTGAAACAGTTTCTTAGACGCTTCGTATCGTAATACGCGGGATTGCTCTCCATACAACTCTTTTGTATGGAGGAATATGGCTTGTACGTCCATATTCTCGTGCTGCTTTTGATGTGTGTTATCCATCGATACAAGCGCGAGGCATTTTGCCGTGGCACAGTCAGCGTCCCATGTCTTATGGATTTCCCTATCCGCAACTGAAGGTTTAGGACTTAGGGGGGCAAGGCTGGAGCTGTGAGGACATATGATACTTTATCATAAGTCAAGGCTATATTTAAATTCCTCAGCCAGTCTTTATAGTTGGTCCCATTCAGCTTGTTTTTATCTAATAGAAGCTTAAGTCCTGTCATGGGTATCTGCCATTAAGAGAGAGAAAAGAATACACTTAGCGAATGCTCTTGCAAAGATCAGATTGGTTATTATCTTGTCTAATCTATGTCTCCCACTGTTTTTATCAAATTTTCTTTAAAACCTTTTAAAAAGAAAACTAGCCGGGATTAATTACATTCTACAACTTCGCCAACCTCTCAGCCAGGCCAGTGCCGGTACTCGAGGGAGATTCCCCGTGCTTTCGCACGGACCTAATTAAAGTAAACCTCGTCTTCCCAGAGGCGTAGCCCCGTTTGGCACCTTTCTAGACACCTACCGAGTCAGCTAATTGTAAAGTGCAAAATTCTCCCGGGAGCAACATTTGCTCGCAGTGGGATCGGGATCCTATTATCATATAGTAGGTATACAATCTTATTGTAATTTTCAACTCTTGAAATTCCCGATATGATTTTTACCCCTAGTACTTATGACCTTAACTAAAGTCAACATATCATAAGTACTAGTCAAGTTCTTCCCGTCATTTCGTGATTAACTAGACCCACTCATATGACCCTTAACTAAAGTCAACATAATCATATGAATGTCCTAACTAATCTACATCATATGCAGGGTAGGAAGACATCACTCAGCTACCGTTCACTGCGCCTTAACTAAAGTCAAAATACGCAGCACGAATACTAAGTACTCTGCTTCCTAAAATGACGGAGGGTGGCGGATAGTTTTTAAGAAAACTTTTGACGCTTTGAACTTGATATCATTGTAGAATCTAATGGGTTTTAAAAAGGAGTGGCTTAAGCTCCACATTTTGAAACTTGCTTTTTATAAAAAAAAAGGCCGAGTGTGTTTCAAATCTGATTCTACAATATCCTTTTAGGTTCATTTATCTTTTACATTAATCTCATTAATGTAGTCCCATCATTTAAATCCTAAGCCATTACAGAGAGAAACGAAAATATAACGTACACTTATGCCACTCGCATTCGTCACAGTGTCCTGATATGCACCGTTAGGTTACTTAACTAACGGCATACCGGGACGGGGCTAGTGCGGGTGTAAAACATAAGTAACGTCTAATATATATCATATATATATATATAATATTTCATTCGTCTCAGACATGTATTAAAAGATCACATCAGATAATGAAAACAGCAAAAGCACATAAAGGATATCTAGGAGGTCCGTATTTTATATTTAGCCAGCAATAAAAATACGGATTCCACGGTCGCAATAAATAGCCAAGCCCACACCCCTAGACCCCTACGAGAGCGGCAAGCGACCCTACCAATTCTGGAGTTTAGGAGACCCGGTCTCGACTCCTCGAGATGGCCTCCCACTGAACCCAAGAACCCGGTCACTTGTGCCCTCCACCTTGGGTCTGTCCTAATGCGGAAAAGTAAATAATATAAAACACTGGTGACAACAACCTCACCCCGGAAGTGCCCCAAATAAAAGAATATTACATACAAATTGATATTACATGAATTAAAAGAATACTCTTGTCTCACATAAAAAGGGAAAACCCTCGGCTATTCATTGCGACAATCCTGCATATCAGATCTCATCGACATATAATATCAAATATCATCAACATAAGTAAGTATGCATACACCGATCGTCATTGATGTATAGCAACGAAAACCGGTAATACATACTACACTTACGGTCATAGAGAAATAAAATGGAAAAATACAACAATTGAAATCTTTAACTGCCTTTAGACAACACAAATCCGGAATATCACATATACAAGATTTCATGCCTAAATAATGTAAAGCTCGCATTTGGGTCTCATTCAAGAAAACACCTTTTCAAAACAAACCGGATAATTCAATAAGATTTCCGTTTATCCCGAGACCGAACTGCTAGATTTACACGCAACAAACAAATTTGTAGATTTCAATTATTGTATCACATACTATTAAACTAAGCGACGTTGAAATATCCGATCAAACGATTTAAACAACCACAGTCTGCTCTGAAAGCTCAACACCTGAGCAGATTCTAAAAATACCAGTAACATCAGAAAACATATATGGGCCAGCACATGAAAATACGGCCCATGAATCAACTATACCACCGCGGAACCGCCGCAACAAGCCTCTTGGGCCGCGGTTCCGCGGCCGTATAGTCGATTTAGGGGATCGATTTTCTGGTGAGCCCATATATTTCCCTGCTTAATTTTTTACATATTTTTAATTTGAAAAATTCCAGGTTTTTAAAAAATTTCCAGAGAGCACCCCTAGGGTGTCGTTTTTCGTCCGTTCGATGTTTTCAACGTCGTCTAGGTTACCACAAAGCTCTAGCCTGGCTCTGATACCACTGTAGGGTTTTCTTAACACCTCTATTAGGGTTTAGAAGCATCATACATGCTATAACAATAAAATTTTGAGGTGCTAAGCAAACTATACAAAGAATCGAACTAGAATATATGAAGTAACTATTAATAGTATCAACAATTAAGAGTTAAGTTATACTAAGTGATGAGACTACAACCTTTGTAGACCTCTTTGGAAGACTCCTTGTCTTTGAAAAGGTTCGCTTGATCAACTCCTCGTCCACGACGATCCACCCGAAGCACTTTGCTCTAAGCTTGATGCTTCCTTTGATCTTTGAAAAACTTGAAGCACAACACCCTACACAAGATAGCTAAGGTTGTGTAGAATGATGAAGTGGTTGCTATTCTTATTTAATACCTTTTCTTTTCTTTCTCTAACTCTATTTTAACATTTAAAAGAGAGCTAGGGTTTTTGAGGAAGAAGATGGCTCTCTCTTTTCTTTTGGAATGATAATGATAATAATGTAAAAAGAAAATGAGAGAGAGAGAGATATCTTATCATAACCATAACTATAGTTAAAATAATATCTAGATATTTCAATTTAGGTCAAAAGGCAAAAGGAAAAGAAACCATGGTTGAGTTAAATTCAACCATGGAAATGTGTAGAAAAGTGTGGAAAGAATGACTCATAAATCTTTTCTTTTTGCCTTTAAACTTTATTGAAAATATCCATATATATTACTTTATCTACAATATGATTCTTATATTGCCATCCTCTTTGTATCATCAACCATGATACTTTTCATGTATGTATGTATGTATGTATGCACATCATCATGTACATATACATGCATGTATCCAAAAGAAGAAAAGGATTTAAATAAATAATATAAAAGCCAATATTAAATCAACACTTGATTTAATAAATTGGTCATATCTTATACGACCCGACTAATATTAAATGCCCGATTAAAATACAGTATCATATACTAGTATTTAATCAAGGCTCCGCGCATATCTCATATGTGCACCACTTCGTTTCGCCAGAGCCGAGAAACTTCTATGTGGGACTCTAAGACTCGTCAATACGCCAGCAGTAGATGATGATCATATCAAACACCTACAAGCCGCAAGCGGTCAGCTAAACGTAACGGCCACCTGGGTATTGAGCGATCAGAATAAGAACAAGCGAACCTGTCAAAACTCCTGTCAATCCATCCGGCAACACTAACCGTACAGTCCGGTCTCTTCGTCAGATATGCTGCATATCGAGTCTAGGGATGGAATCATCGACCCCAATAACTCAATAAGTCATGCCGGTATATGGTCTATAACAGATCGAGAAACTTACTGATAACACTTATCAGTAATATCTCAGCAGCCCTGGCCAGGGACTTCCCGTTATAGCCAATCGTGCACAGCACAGCATCAACCCCCAATACCGGGAGAGACGAAACCCCTCCTATCGCTCACTGCCTCCACATGCCTCGAGACTATACCCAAAATCCACCTGTTTGTACGACTCAGTGGAGCCGCAGTAGGATGGAGATCAAAGTACAGTGGGAGGACACACAAGACTCTATGACGATCTCGGGTTTACAGACTAACCTGTACCAGTGTCACCTGAGAACTGCTATCCGACGTATGATATAATACCATATAGGAGTTCTCGGTGAGTCCGTTCAGTGTACCCAGTCTCACTGAGCACCCGTATACTATCTTCGGTGTCAACACACCAGACGGATATGGGATCATCCATCTCCCATCTTATGGAACAAGAATGGTATACGCTAGTCTAAACTGGAATATCGATGCCCTGTCTCGATATACCTACGACTAGGAACATTTCAAGTATATGCTTATAAACTACAGATGTCCCACTAGTATGATCCACATCATAATGCCAGTAGTCAAGCCAATATCCTTAGGGCTTTATCAACATGCACCAAATGAATATAAACATGATCAAGTGAACATATGATAAAGTAAAAACAGATAGCATACTATCATATCGAGCAAGACTGTCCCCCGAATATATATATATACATATCAGTACATACACTATCTCATAATGGCCTCTAGGGCATACATATATCCAACAGAGGGTACAGACCTAACGTCTCGTACGGTATATCACTCATCATTCTTATAAATACATAAATATCTTACGTCACATCCGTAACAATCTCATATCATGTCTTGGCAACAGTATCTATACTCTCATATCACCCCACATCCGTATATCAACATATCAAGCCAAGTCATCTTATTTCGTCACATTCCCTTTTCATCACCTCAATATCTCACATCAAGTAATCTTATATACATTTATCTTATTTTTCCAATCTCATAACACATCTATCTCAATCTTATCATATTCATCGATCTCATGTCATATCCTTATACATCTCGTTTCATATCTTATATCAACCGTATCCGCTCGTATTATGTTATCTCATCGCCTAATAACTTGTTTAACCATATCCATAAGTTTCTCACATGTTTTCTCCAACCGTATTCTATATATATAGTTTCCATTTATAAATTGTGGGAGTGCTATGCGCCATCAACCCGACTTCCCCCGTAGTTATAAATCTACTCATCTGCTAAACTCTTTGCTTAGTCGAAGTCTATGTGCTTCGTCGTCTCGGAAGTCCACGCGAAGGTACCTACAATCAATACACAATCACAATTCTATTAAAATCAATGTCCGAAAATCGATACGGCACACAGTGCGCTCATAGGTTAGAACCTATAGCCTACACATGCAACAACAACCAAAAACCCTCATCGTTGAAGTACAAACGTCCAGCGACCCGATACAATATCAAATACCAAATCCCAAGTTCATAAATCAAAAATACCAAATTCAGCAACGTAGGAAATCACTCCCAGATTTCATCTTAGGTTAATTGGGACTACACAAGCAAATACAGGGAATAGTTTATAGGGATTTGGAGCTACAGCCAAAAACCCAACCCTAGAACCCAACAGAAATCCGGTGACATCACAACAATTTCCGGTCTCTCCGGCCAAAGTAGGGGGAAACGGGTTCTTATTTTGGTGGTGGTCTTCTAGTGGTTCATATAGGTCAATAGACTTGTTTGTTTATCTCAGAAACATCCCAGATAACACCAGATTCTCTGTAGGCCAACCAAACATCATAAAACCGACACGGGGCAATTTCTGAATTCATGTATCGGGTTCTAATCTCTGTTCTTTGCCAATAAAACATCACTAAGGGTTTGCAAACACTCACTACACTTCAATTTACCAATCACAAGTCAAGTTTCCCACTAAACCTCCACTTGGAAATTTCTAAGATCACAAATCCACACTTAATCAAACTCTAAACTAAACTAGAACTCTAAGAAACTAATTACAAAGTGGGAAGTGGAGTTATACCTCATGGATGCAACTTAAGAAAAACCCTAGATGCCCAAAGTCTCCAAAATCCAAACTTGGTTGGTACATAGGGTGTAGGATGTGGTGGGGATCATTTTTAGTGTTGGGAGTATAAGGTTTTGGTGAAGGATTGGAGATGCTTTCATGGGGTAGAGGGGGTGGAGGAGGGAGGTGAGGAAGAAGAAAGTGAAGTTGAAGAAAACAAATGAGGGTGAAGGAAATAATTGATGTCAAGAGTAGCATGCCATACTCTCATCTCTCTCTCTCTCATCACATGCCATGCCATTGACTTTTCTTTTCTTTTCTTTTATCAACCATGGCATCTATTTGTTTCCTCTCTCTTTCTCACAAAAACTAAATACAACATGAAACAACCAAAATAACACAACAATGCAACATAACATGGCGCACTAGTGTAACATTTTAGAAAAAATAAAATATTATTTTTGGAATTTAATATTAAAATAATATATTTCACGAAAACTAACCGATTTGCGAAATTGGGGTTTTCGTAAAATGATATAAATATATACCAATAATTGTGAAATAATAGGAGATTAAAATGATTTTTTCATTTAAAAATATATTTATTGGATTTGACATTTTTATAATTAATTATACGCAAGTTTAAATAAAAATTGATTAGTGCACTACTAATCGTGATTAAGCCAAATCCGTATTTCTATATTTTCCCATGGTTAGTGCACCATGACATATTGCATTTTTGTTGCATGTTGTTTCATTAGTATGTGTTGATATTTGGTTTTAAGAAAAGAAAGAGAAAAGGAAAGCTAAAAGACAAAAGAGGTTAATTGGGAGGTGAGCATAAGTGAGAGAGAGAGAGTGAGGGTAAGAGAGTGAGGATAGGCGAGTGAGAGAGAAGGAATCCATCGTTCCCTCCCCATTATTTTCCTTCATCTTCTTACTTCTTATCTCCCTCCACCTCCACCTCCAAGAATCATCTCCATTCCCTCACCAAAACCTTATACTCCCTTCATAAAAGTTGATCCCCACTTCATCCTCAACACATTGGACCAATAAAAATTGGATTTTGAAGACTTCGAGCAACTCAAGAAAGTTCTTGAGTTGCCAAAAGAGGTATTTCCTACACCATTATCTTAGTAATCTAGTTTCTTTAGTTTCTATTTTAGTATAGAATTGGTTTAGTTAGGTTATGGAATGTTTGTAAATTCCATGAGAGGTTTAGGGTTTGAGTTGTGTTGTGGTGATGTTTAGGGGTTGTTACAAGACCTTAGTGTCGACTTTACTGGCCAAGACCCGGATTTGATACCAAAACACGAACTTAGAACTTTCCAACATCGGTTAATTGACAGTTTGTGAGTGTATATGCGAATCTGGGATGACCCGAGACTACCATAAATTAAGTTCCCATGACAATGAGACGTGTAGGCAACTATGAAGCAACACCTGAAACCCTAGCCCCTAATAAGCTTTTATGGCCGCAGATTTAAGGGATTTGGCCGTAAATTGCGGCCAAGTCGTGGTGGTTTCGTGTGATTTTTGGACCATAGCTTCCTTATTTGATATTTAGAGCAACCCAATATGCAAAATGTTCTAGTTTGGCCTAGGGTGAAATCTGTGAGTGGTTTTCCTAGGTTGCTGTTTTCGTGTTTTATGATTCTAAAACTTAGGTTTTGGTATTTGATATTGTATTTTTAGGGTTGCTAGGCACTCTTGTGAAGGTCCATAAGGCATCAAACATGCCCAGATAAAAATTTAGCCGTGCCGAACAACCCGAATACGGAACTTTAAACTAGAGATTAGGCGAAAACAAGCATGCTAAACACTTTAACACTAAGTGAGAGGGATTACAACATTTGTAGATCCGGTCCTTCACTTCATATGCTCCGTGTTGTGGTCCCTTCGCTGCGATCATCGGAATCCGGACTCTCGAGTGGTTCCACGAAGAGAAAGACGCAACCTTTGCTTCCGATCTTCGATACTAGGATGATCTACCTTGGAGTTTCTTTAACACAAGCTAACACTCATGAAATGATGTGAACACCCTCATCTAAATGGAAAGGGAAGATGAGGATGATGAAGTAGGATTTTTGCTCTCTTTATTTATCTTTTTCTCATATTTATTCATCACTTTGGAAAAATCTAGCAAGCTTTTTCATGAAAGAATGAAGGAAGAAGAAGAATAGTGATCCATTTTCTTTTGTGATGAATAATGAAAGGATTAATATGAAGAATAATGCAACCATGGTTGACTTAACCATTGTAGAGAATTGACTAGGGTTAGGGTTTGGGTTGGGTTAAAGCATGAGTCACTTACAAATATCTTTCACAAAACAAAACCAAAACCTTCTAGAAACATCTAGAAAGCTTAACCCTAATCCAAACCCTAATCATGTTTAAACTCCACTAAACAAGTTGCATTAGTTATCATATCATGTTACAATATTATATATCACATATATAATATTTATCGTAACAAAATAAAATAATACATTTAACATATATCGCATATATATCAATGTATTACCCGAGTGAGAAAAAGAATCTTTTAGTGAGATAATATTAGTTAATGTAATTTAATATATCATATATATTATTATACATTAAATTATCGAATCAACACTTGATCCGACAATCCGGCTATATCGCATATAACCGACTAATATTTATCCGTACCGATTCATCGAATCAACACTTGATCCGATGACCCGGCTGATATCAAATATCGCGAGAATATAATACGGTATCACATATCGCATTATCCTCGGTCCCGCACATATCACATATGTGCTCCTACCCCGTTTTGCCTGAGCCAAGAAACCTCTGTGTAGGACTCTAAAGAATCGTCAATACGCTGGCAGTAGGTGATGATCATACCAAACACCCACAAGCTGCAAGCGGTCAGCTAAACGTAACAGCTACCCAGGTATTGAGCGCTCAGAAGATCAACAAGCAAGCCTGTACATTCTCCTGTGAATCCAAACAGTAACACTCCCGTACAGTCCGGTCTCGTCGTCTGATATGTTGCATATCTCGCCTAGGGGTGGTAAACGTCAGACCCCAGTAGCTCGATAAGTCGTGTCGATTTGAGGTCTATAACAGTTCGAGAAACTACCGATAACACTTACCAGTAAATCTCAGCAACCCTGGCCAGGGATTTCCGGTTATAGCCAATCGAACACAGCACAACATCAACTCCCTATACCGGGAGAGACGAATCCCCTCCTATCGCTCATTGCCTCCATGTGATTCGGGACTGTACCCAAAAGCCACCTTTTTGAATGCCCTCTTGGATGTGGTATGATGGAAATCAAAGCACAGTGGGAACCACACAAGACTCTATGACGATCTCGGGTCAACAGACTGCTCTGTACCAGTGTCACCGGAGAACTGCCATCTGACGTATGGTATAATACCATCTGGGAGTTCTCGGCGAGTCCGTCCAGTGTACCCAGTCTCTACTGAGCACCCGTACACCATCCTTGATGTCAAACACCGATGGATATGGGATCATCCATCGCCCATCATATGGGTCAAAATGCGTATACGCTAGTCTACTCTGGTGCATCGATGCCCTGTCTCGATACACCCTCGACTAGGAACAGTTATAGGATGTACTCGTCGACTACCGTGGCCCCACTAGTATGATCTCATCATAGTCCCAGTAGTCGAGTACATATCCTAAGGGCTTTATCAACATGTAACATAGAGACAATCAGAGTACATGTTAAGATAAAGTACAACCAGATAGCATACTATCATGTCGAGCAAGAAAGTCCTCCCTATATATGTCCTAGCATCCACTACAATATACATCGTATGTACAGTAATGGCCTCTAGGGCATACATATAACTAACAGTATTGGGTCGTTGGATGTTTGTACGTCAACGACGAGAGTTGTTTGGTTGTTTTTGCATGCGTAGGCTATAGGTTCTAACCTATGAGTGCTCCGTGTGCCGTATTGGTTTTCCGGATTTGATTTTAATAAGAATTGCGATTGTGTATTGATTGTAGATACCTTCGCATAGATTCCGAGACGACGAAGCACTGTTAGTTATATGTATGCCCTAGAGGCCATTACTGTACATACGATGTATACTGTAGTGGATGCTTGGACATATATAGGTAGGACTTTCTTGCTCGACATAATAGTATGCTATCTGGTTGCTCTTTATCTGAACATGTACTCTGATTGTCTCTATGCTACATGTTGATAAAGCCCTTAGGATGAGTACTTGACTACCAGGAATATGATGCAGATCATACTAGTGGGGACAGTGTAGTCGCTAAGTACATCCTTCAAATGTTCCTAGTCGTGGGAGTACCGAGACAGGGCATCGATACTCCAAAGTAGACTAGCGTATGCGCTTCTTGACCCATATGATGGGCGATGGAAGATCCCATATCCATTGGTGTTTGACATCAGAGAAGGTATACGGGTGCTCAGTAGAGACTGGGTACACTGGACGGACTCTCCGAGAACTCCCAGATGGTAATATACCTCACGTCAGATGGCAGTTCTCTGGTGACACTTGTACAGGTTAGTCTGTAGACCCGAGATCGTCATAAAGTCTTGTGTGATTCCCACTGTGCTTTGATTTCCATCATACCACGTCCAAGAGGGCATGCAAAATGGTGGCTTTTGGGTACAGTCCCGAATCACATGGATGTAATGAGCGATAGGAGGGGTTTCGTCTCTTCCGGTATAGGGAGTTGATGTTGCGCTGTGTTCGATTGGCTATAACTGGAAATCTCTGGCCAGGGTTGCTGAGATTTACTAGTAAGTGATATCAGTAGTTTCTCGAACTATTATGGACCTCATATCGACACGACTTATCAAGCTACTGGGGTCTGAAGTTTACCACCCCTAGGAGAGATATGCGACATATCAGACGAAGAGACCGGACTGTACGGGAGTGTTACTGATTGGATTCGCAGGAGAATGTACAGGCTTGCTTGTTGATCTTATGATCGCTCAATACCTGGGTGTCTGTTACGTTTAGCTGACCGCTTGCAGCTTGTGGGTGTTCGATATGATCATCACCCACTGCCGGCGTATTGACGATTCTTTAGAGTCCTACACAGAGGTTTCCTGGCTCAGGCAAAACGGAGTAGGAGCACATATGTGATATGTGCGGGACCGAGAACAATATGTGTATGTGATACCGTATTAGATTCTCGCGATATGTGATATCGGCCGGGTATATGTGATATTAGCCGGGTCATCGGATCAAGTGTTGATTCGATGAACTGATACAGATTATATTAGTCGGTTATTTGTGAAATAGCCGGATTATCGGATCAAGTGTTGATTCGATAATTTAATGTATAATTATATATTTGATATATTATATTACATTAACTAATATTAGCTCACTTAAAGATTCTTTTTCTCACTTGGATAATACATTGATATATATGTGATATATGTTAATTGTATTATTTTATTTTGTTACAATAAATATTGTATATGTGATATATAATATTGTAACAAGTTAGGGTTATAAATGCAACATGTTTTGTGGTGCTAGGCACTAGAACAAGGTTTTACAAGGCATCAACCATACCAAAATCAAAATTTTCAAGTGCCGAACAACCCTAACCAAGATCGTAGACTAGAGATTAGGCGAAAAGACCGGACTGTACGGGAGTGTTACTGATTGGATTCGTAGGAGAATGTACAGGCTTGCTTGTTGATCTTCTTATCGCTCAATACCTGGGTGGCTGTTACGTTTAGCTGACCGCTTGCAGCTTGTGGGTGTTTGATATGATCATCACCTACTGCCGGCGTATTGATGATCGACTACAGCTGAACAAGGAGTTCCGCAGGTGAGTAGATTTATATCTACGGGGGAAGTCGGGTGGATGGCGTATAGCCCCCCCCCCCCAATTTAATGGAAACCGATATATAGGATGTGGTTAGAGAAACCTAATCTAGGAACCTATGTATGTTATTAAAGGTTTTGTTAGTGTATATGCCCTAGGGGCCATTATTGTATCATACTAGATTGTATATTACTTAATGGAAGCTTGGG
This sequence comes from Agapanthus africanus, assembly GCA_030015575.1. NCBI lineage: Eukaryota > Viridiplantae > Streptophyta > Magnoliopsida > Asparagales > Amaryllidaceae > Agapanthus > Agapanthus africanus. The sequence goes on from JASDDO010000001.1 coordinate 413,233,774, forward strand.
ATATTCACAGTTATAAATATACAGTACTGCTAAAAATGGTAGTATGCTACTTGGTTTGTGTCTACTTTAATATGTGCATATGTTTCTTGTAACGTATCACTTATACATATTAGTAAAGCCCATAGGATCTTTGCTTGATTACCAGCGTCGTGATGGCAGTCACACTAGTGGGGGCTGGGTAGTCTGTAAGCAACATCCTATACAGGTCCCTGGTCGTTGGATTATCGAGATAGGGCATCGATATTCCGGAGTAGACTAAGTGTGTACGCTTCTCATCCCAGTTGGGGAAATGGTCTGTCCCACAGCCATTAGTACGTCGTACTAGAGATAGTATGTAGGTGCCCGTTAGGTTACGGGTACACCGGACAGGACTCGCCGGGGAACTGATTGGTTGGTATTATACCCATCGTCAGTTACCAGTTCCCAGGTGACATGAGTACAGTATAGTCCGCAGACTTGACACTCCTACTTCGCCTCGAGTGTGTCCCACTGTTCTTAGATTGCTACCCTACCACGGCTCAAAGGAGTCGTGCAAACAGGTAGCAGTTGGGTGCAGTCCCGAGCACTTGGGGGCAGTGGCGGTTAGATAGGATTCGTCTCTCCCGGTATTGGGAGTTGATATCGCACTGTGTCAGAGAGCCAGTACGCAAAGTCCCTGGCCAGGGCAAGCGAGATATACTGATAGGTTCCAGTAGCTTCTCAGGGTGTAATGGGCTTCGCTCCGACATGACTTATACAGCTATTAGGGGACTGACGCTTGACGCCCCCTAGGCTTGATATGCGATAGTCTTAGACGAACAGATCGGACTGTACGAAGATTGTCACATCAGGCTCAGTAGGAGTTCGGATGGTTTTCCTCATCGGCTTTCTTATCGACATCTACCTGGGGACCGTTACGTACAGCTAGTGCCGCTAGCGGTCTGTGGTTAAACCCACTGCCAACGTAGTGTCGAGTCTTTAGAGTCCCACACAGAGAGTTTCCCTGCTCCAGGCGAAACGATATAGAGGTCGTATTGTTTTACGACAAGGGTTCGGATGCGTACGTGTGTTTACGCACGTACGACTTTTCGGACAGTTTTTACTAGCCGGCTTTGGTTTAAGCCAGATTCTAGTATCGGGTTATTGGATTTATACAGTCTAAAGTTTTTCCGTGTTTTCACGGATAGGAGTGGCATTCTCGTAATTGCACGAGAAGCTTCTAGAAGATGGTGACTAAGGAGGTTTATGTGGCATGTACATTGAATGAGATTAGTGAGTCATATGGATGATTCATCCATGTCATTAATGCTTCATAATTGCTTAATGACTCATGGAGATGAATCACCATAAGATATTTATCAAGCATGGTTGTAAATCATTTTCTTTTTTTTCTTAAAAAACAATAATGCTTGATATATATTATGATAGCTCATTTTCTCATTTGATTATCATGTTCATCTTCTCTCTTCTCAAGCTCTCTCTCTTCAAACCCTAATCCTCCCCTCTCATGTGTTGAGTATAAGGGTTAGCTAGACTAATACATCCATAACCTTACTCTATATCACCTAGTTAGCTTAGATTAGTGATTTGAGCAAACTAGTTATCTCAAGTTTGAGATTAAGCTTGGCGTAGGAACTTTCGGGTGGATCGTCTTTGATTCGAGGAGGTCGTTGAGTTGCCGATGTTCCAAGGAGCCTACGAGGAGTGGAGGACAGCGATGAAGACCCGAAGGACACGGTTCTTGAGGTATAATCACTTCACATAGTAGTTTAGAACTTCTATGTTTGATGTTAGTTATCGTTTAGCTTCGATTCATGCGGTTAGTCGATGTTTAAGCAAAGAACAAGATCGTTTTTCATATTTCCGCCTCCCCGCAAGTCGTGGGGTGTTGTACATCGACTTACAGTGGTATCAGAGCCTCGCTAAACAATAAATAACTTACTTGCAAATTTCTATGAATTTCGAACGGAAAAAACGAAACCGGAAAAGCCCGAAATCATGTGTTTCTGTCGTTTTTAAAATGAAGTCCAAAAATTTTTCAGGGATGTTCAGAAAGCTTGAAAAGACAGTAGAAGAACACCCAAGAAAATTGGGCCCCTGAATCGTCTAAAGCGCCGCGGAGCCGCGGCGGATCCCACCGATCCGCCGCGATTCCGCCGCCGAGTTGGCGAATCAGGAACCCAATTTTCCTGTGTTGCTTCTCTGTGATATTTGGTATTTTCTGGAATTTTTTATTTTTGCTCAGGTTTCAGATTTACAGAGAAGTATTGGAGCAAAATTAAATGTGTTTAATCGATCGAAATTATACAGTATTTGCTTGTTGGATTATATCTGTGTTTGTATAATGTGTTCGTAAACCTCCCCTGACTGCTAGTATGTCGGTTGGCAGGGGGTTGCACATTTCTGTAATGGATTTTATCTGTTTGTGCATATGAACTGTGTTGGACTGTTGTGATGTATAGCCGGGGTTATGTGATGGGTTATTAGTTAATTCATTTGATGTAAATGTAATAAGTTGTAATATTATTTTGCGGGGCACATCCAGGTTGCGGTTGTAGCCACCGTTGTATTATTTCTTTTTACTGTTTTTGCTCCTAGGATAGACCCAAGGTGGGGTGCACAAACTACCGGGTATTTTGAAGTGTTGAGGCAGACCGCTTCACTTCTGGTACTTGGCGGGTAGTTTGCCGTTCCCGTAGGGGTCTTGGGTGGGGTAATGGCTATTCATCACAACTGTGTAATCCGTCTTTTATTGCAGGCACAAAGCAAATGCGGATTGCTAATAAATCCAATAAAGTTCATCTGTGATCTGGAATGCTTATTATTGCGTCTGACGAATGTACAATATCTATATATGATAGCTATTTAGACGTCACTTATGTTTTACACCCGCGCTAGCCCAGCCCCGCTCTGTCGTTAGTTAAGTAACCTAACGGGTGATGACGGGATCCCGTGGCGAATGCAGATGGCATAAGAGGACATTGTATTTTCGTTGTTTTCTGCAATGATAGGTTAATGATGGGACGCATTATTATAATGCAAAGAAAATAAACCAAAGTTTAATCGTTGGAACAAATTTAAAAGAAACCACTCGGTTATTTTAAAAGGATCAGATTTTTAAATTGCGGAGCTTTAACCACTCCTTTTAAAAAGTATCAGGTTCCTTCGATTATATCAAGTTCACTACGTTCACGGTTTTGCCAAAACCATTCGTAGCCCTCCGTCATTTCTTATGGATGGTCAGAAGTATTCAAGCTATGTTTGTTGGCCCTTAGTCAAGGCATAGTGTTTGGTAGCTGCTGGGGTATTCATTTGGTGCATAGATAGATGCGTTGGTTTGGGACAGTCGTATTACTTTGTTGGCCCTTAGTCAAGAGTATGTACGAGTGGGTTCAAATTAACCTGGACAATGACGGGCAGAACTTGACATGTGACTTATGATTTGTTGGCCCTTAGTCAAGGTCATAAGAGCATGGGGCAAAAATCCACATCGGGAATTTCTAAAGAAACTGAAATTTGCAGAGAGATGCATACCATTTTGGAGTTTGATAAATGTTGGTAGGATTCCTTCAACATTATCATACGATGACATTTTGGATCCCGATCCTACTGTGAGTACATGCTACTTATCAGGAGATTCGTCACTTAACGATCAATGCTATAAACCAAGTAAGTGCCAAGAAAGGTGTCAGCGGGGTTACGCCCCCAGAGAAAAGAGGTTATTTAATTAAGGAACTTCGCGAAAGCGTTGGAAAACCTCCCTCGAAGTATCGACACTAGCCTGGCTGAACGGTTAAGCAAGTATTGTACGGTAAGAATTGTCCTGGCTAATTCTTCTTTTATGGTTTGAGTAAGGATTCGAGAAACAGTGGGAGCCATCCTGTTTAGATAAACTTAAAACCAATCTAAACTTGCAACAGCATCATGCTAAAATGTTTTCTTCTCTCTCTTAATTGAAGCGACCTTGTGACCACACATAGGTTACATCTAGATAACAAATTGACTGAATCTGACTTATATGATTGGCAAAGGTCTGTCCAGATGTCCATTGGCTATGACAAGCTGGACCACCCTATTACTACTTCAGATCCCGCAGTCTCAGGTCCAGTTTCCACTGTCACGGATATGGATATCCGTCAGACAAGGGAAAAAGATAAAGCGAAAGCTAAGTGCTTCGTGTTAGCTTCAGTTGATGGTGTATACCAAAAGCAGCACGAGAAGATGGACTTAGTTTCCATCTTTCTCCATAATAATAAAGATTTATATGGAGAGCAATCTCATATCACTAGATATGAAACCTCGAACGAATTAATTCAAGCGAGGTTAGCTGACGGGTCATCTGTAAGGGACAATGTCCTTACAATGACTAGCTGTATTGATGAGCTCCAGGACCTGGAGACCGCGTTAGGAAACGAGTCAAACACTGACTTGATTCTATAGTCTCTGCCTTCTACCTTAAAGGAAACCAGGGAAGGAGAAGGAAAGAGAAAGGCAAAAGTTTCGGGATTGGATATAGTAAAGGAGCGACGTTCCTATTATTGTGGAATTGGGCATTGGCAGAATGATTGCAGGGCTTTAGAAGCCAGTAGCCAGGATACGAAGCATGTTGTGGCTTTGACTTCGGGTGTGTTTATGATAGAGAACTGTATGTCAGTTAACCCTACTTCCTGGGTATTGGATACCGGATCAGGAACTCACATCTGTAATTCATTACAGGCTCTGAGAAATCGTAGGGTTATCGGGATAGGTGATATGACCCTCACAGTTGCTAACGGAATGAGCATGGACGCTGAATCCATAGGGAAATATCATCTTGGAATGACAACTGGGCAGATATTGATTCTGCGTAACTGTTTTTATGTACCAGGTACGACTTGTAATATCATATCTGTACCCTTACTTTCTAAGGAAGGATATGATTTTGCTTTTACAAGAGATGTGGTTCACATCCACCTAAATCAAGATTTGATTGCGTCAGGTACATTAGAAAACGGAATATACATATTAAATCAAGCTCAGATTTTCAGTGTCCAGAACACACTTAAAAGAAAGTCTCCGGAATTAAATCAGGCTTTCTTATGGCATTATAGATTAGGTCAAATCAATGAGAGGAGGTTGACTAAGTTACATAAAGAAGGATATTTGAATCCGTTCGAATATCAATCTTATGCTACTTGTGAATCTTGTCTCATGTGAAAGATGACAAAGACTCCGTTTACTGGACACGGAGTAAGAGCGAGCGAGCTCTTAGGACTCGTACACAGTGACGTGTGCGGTCCAATGTCTACACATGCGCGGGGTGGTTATTCCTACTTCATTACTTTTACGGATGATTTCTCTAGGTATGGATATGTCTTCTTAATGAAGCATAAATCCGAGACTTTTGAGAAATTCCAAGAATACAAGAATGAAGTGGAAAAACAAACAGGCAAGAGTATAAAGACACTGAGATCTGATCGAGGTGGTGAATACTTAAGTGCCGAGTTCCTGGGTTACATAAAAGAGAATGGAATTCTCTCTCAGCTTACTCCTCCATACACACCACAACATAACGGTGTATCGGAAAGGAGGAATCGAACCTTATTGGATATGGTTTGTTCCATGATGAGTAAGGCTGAGTTACCATGATCATTCTGGGGATATGCACTAGAATCAGCTGCATATCTTTTGAACCAGGTTCCTACCAAAACTGTGCATACCACACCATATCAGATGTGGAGTGGGAAGAAACCCTGTCTAAAACATTTTAAGACATGGGGATGTCCAGCTTTTGTTAAAAAGCAGCATGCGGACAAGCTCGAGGCACGCTCAGTAAAGTGTAAGTTTGTAGGATATCCAAAGAACTCAAAGGGATATTATTTCTATTACGCAGAGGAACAAAAGGTTTTTGTTTCTCGTCATGCCTGCTTCTTAGAAACTGAATTTTTAGAAAATCAGAAGAGTGGGAGCGCAATAGAACTGGAAGAAATTCCAGATCCACAAGCTATTACTGAAACCTTGGTAGAACAAGAAGGTTCAGGTGAACAGGACATCCCGACGCCACTCCGCAGGAGTAGTAGGCAATCTCATCCGCCCGAGAGATACTACGGTTTTCTCATAGACGGGGATAGAGAGGATTGCACTATTGATTATGATGAGCCTACTAGCTTCCAGCAAGCCATTCAGAGCGGTGACTCGGTTAAATGGCTAGATGCAATGCGGACCGAAATAGAGTCCATGTACACCAACAAAGTATGGACTTTGGACATTGCTCCAGATGGGGTAAAACCAGTAGGATGCAAATGGATCTTCAAAAAGAAGATTGGTGTAGATAGACAGGTTGAAACCTATAAGGCTAGACTTGTTGCAAAGGGTTTCCGTCAAAGACCTGGTTTGGACTATGACGAAACCTTTTCTCCAGTGGCTATGCTTAAATCTATTCGGGTCCTTCTTGCTATTGCTGCCTTCCACGATTATGAAATCTGGCAGATGGACGTAAAGACGGCCTTTCTAAATGGAAATTTGGAAGAAAGCGTCTATATGGATCAGCCAGAAGGATTCATTCAGAGTGGGAGCAGCGGTAAAGTATGCAAGTTGCTTAAGTCCATTTATGGACTAAAGCAGGCATCACGGAGTTGGAACATCTGTTTTGATGATGCTGTCAAGGAATTTGACTTTATCAAAAATCCAGATGAACCATGCATATACAGTAAGATTGTAGGGAGAGCTGTAGTATTCCTCGTCTTGTACGTGGATGAGATTCTCCTAATAGGAAATGATATTCCTATGTTACAGTCAGTCAAAAGATTCTTGTCACATAAATTCTCCATGAAAGACTTGGGTGATGCCACCTACATTCTGGGAATCTGGATCTATCGTGATAGATCAAAGAGGATATTAGGACTTTCGCAGTCCAGGTACATAGACACCATAGTGAAGAGATTCAGTATGGATGATTCTAAGCGCGGTAACCTACCGGCTTGTCACGGAATCACCCTCTCCAAAGAGATGTCTCCCAAGACTGATTTGGAAAGGGATCGCTTGTCGATTATACCCTACGCTTCTGCGGTAGGCTCTATAATGTATGCGATGTTATGTACCAGACCAGATGTAGCATACTCATTGAGCGTTGTAATCCGGTATCAGGAAAACCCAGGGGAGAAGCACTGGATAGCAGTAAAAAACATTCTCAAGTACCTGAGAAGGACTAAGGAGATGTTCTTGGTGTATGGCGGAAAAGACTTTCAGATGGAGGCCTTTGCCGACTCCGCCTTCCAGAGTGACAAAGATGAATCCAAGTCCATGTCGGGTTATGTCTTTACCCTCAATGGAGGGGCGGTCTGTTGGAAGAGTTCCAAACAGGAGACCGTTGCTGACTCAACGATGGAAGCAGAGTACATAGCTGCTTGCGATGCCGCAAAAGAAGCAGTCTGGATGAAGAAGTTCCTCACAGAACTTCAGGTGGTTCCTACCAGTGTTGGTCCAATACCTCTGTGTTGTGACAACAACGGCGCTATAGCTTTAGCGAAGGAACCCAGGTCCCATCAGAAGTCCAGACACATCTTAAGGCGGTATCACCTGATCAGGGAGATCGTAGATCGCCGGGAGATCGAGGTGAAGAGAGTAGAGACGGAGAATAACATTGCTGATCCATTCACAAAGGCCCTTCCTCAGACGCAGTTCGAGAGGCTATTCGAGATGATAGGTCTACGATATGCCAGCTCATGGCCCTAGTGCAAGTGGGAGATTGTTAGTGTATATGCCCTAGGGGCCATTATTGTATCATACTAGATTGTATATTACTTAATGAAAGCTTGGGATATTCACAGTTATAAATATACAGTCTTGCTAAAAATGGTAGTATGCTACTTGGTTTGTGTCTACTTTAATATGTGCATATGTTTCTTGTAACGTATCACTTATACATATTAGTAGAGCCCATAGGATCTTTGCTTGATTACCAGCGTCGTGATGGCAGTCACACTAGTGGGGGCTGGGTAGTCTGTAAGCAACATCCTATATAGGTCCCTGGTCGTTGGATTATCGAGATAGGGCATCGATATTCCGGAGTAGACTAAGTGTGTACGCTTCTCATCCCAGTTGGGGAAATGGTCTGTCCCACAGCCATTAGTACGTCGTACTGGAGATAGTATGCAGGTGCCCATTAGGTTACGGGTACACCAGACAGGACTCGCCGGGGAACTGATTGGTTGGTATTATACCCATCGTCAGTTACCAGTTCCCAGGTGACATGAGTACAGCATAGTCCGCAGACTTGACACTGCTACTTCGCCTCGAGTGTGTCCCACTGTTCTTAGATTGCTACCCTACCACGGCTCAAAGGAGTCGTGCAAACAGGTAGCAGTTGGGTGCAGTCCCGAGCACTTGGAGGCAGTGGCGGTTAGATAGGATTCGTCTCTCCCGGTAATGGGAGTTGATATCGCACTGTGTCAGTGAGCTATTACGGAAAGTCCCTGGCCAGGGCAAGCGAGATATACTGATAGGTTCCAGTAGCTTCTCAGGGTGTAATGGGCTTCGCTCCGACACGACTTATACAGCTATTAAGGGACTGACACTTGCCGCCCCCTAGGCTTGATATGCGATAGTCTTAGACGAACAGATCGGACTGTACGAAGATTGTCACATCAGGCTCAGTAGGAGTTCGGATGGTTTTCTTCATCGGCCTTCTTATCGACATCTACCTGGGGACCGTTACGTACAGCTAGTACCGCTTGCGGTCTGTGGTTAAACCCACTGCCAGCGTAGTGTCGAGTCTTTAGAGTCCCACACAGAGAGTTTCCCTGCTCCAGGCGAAACGATATAGAGGTCGTATGGTTTTACGACAAGGGTTCGGATGCGTACGTGTGTTTACGCACGTACGACTTTTCGGACAGTTTTTACTAGCCGGCTTTGGTTTAAGCCAGATTCTAGTATCGGGTTATTGGATTTATACAGTCTAAAGTTTTTCCGTGTTTTCACGGATAGGAGGGGCATTCTCGTAATTGCGTGAGAAGTTTCTAGAAGATGGTGACTAAGGAGGTTTAGGTGGCATATACATTGAATGAGATTAGTGAGTCATATGGATGATTCATCCTTGTCATTAATGCTTCATAATTGCTTAATGACTCATGGAGATGAATCACCATAAGATATTTATCAAGCATGGTTGTAAATCATTTTCTCTTTTTTCTTGAAAAACAATAATGCTTGATATATATTATGATAGCTCATTTTCTCATTTGATTATCATGTTCATCTTCTCTCTCCTCAAGCTCTCTCTCTTCAAACCCTAATCCTCCCCTCTCATGTGTTGAGTACAAGGTTTAGCTAGAATAATACATCCATAACCTTACTCTATATCACCTAATTAGCTTAGATTAGCGATTTGAGCAAACTTGTTATCTCAAGTTTGAGATTAAGCTTGGCGTAGGAACTTTCGGGTGGATCGTCTTTGATTCGAGGATGTCGTTGAGTTGCCGATGTTCCAAGGAGCCTACGAGGAGTGGAGGACTGCGATGAAGACCCGAAGGACACGGTTCTTGAGGTATAATCACTTCACATAGTAGTTTAGAACTTCTATGTTTTATGTTAGTTATCGTTTAGCTTCGATTCATGCGGTTAGTCGATGTTTAAGCAAAGAACAAGATCGTTTTTCATATTTCCGCCTCCCCGCAAGTCGTGGGGTGTTGTACATCGACTTACAGGTTTAGTGTGACATGATATGAAAGACATGATGTCCCGTATTGATACATGTATAAGGATATGATAAGTGAACGTGAATCACGATATATAGATAGGTAATGCACGAGAATAAGTATTAGATTTAGAGTAGCATGATATGAGATTTATAAGATAAGATATATATATGTAAAATGACTTGATGTGGGATATAAATATGATGAAAAGAATATACAATGTGATATGATGACTTGATTGATATGTCGGTATACGGATGTGAGTCGATATGAGAGGATTAATACCTTTGTCGGTCCCCTGATATGAGATTGTTATGGATGCGACCTGGGATATAGGTATATAGATATACAAAATGTTGTGAATCATGAGTGATATACCGTACAAGGCGTTAAGTCCGTACCCTCATTGTCATATAGGTTGATAGGATCCCTAATGGTTTAATGCCGTCGTATGATGGATTACCGTACGTGATGAGTTTGACTTGATGATTGATCCATACCCTTGACTAGTGGATGTCGTACGATGGATTATACCATACGTGATGTTGTGAGGCTGGATGCCGATTGATAGATTCACCGATTCAGATATATTGTAGATACGTATACCTGTTAGAATTTCGCGTATGATGTCCTTATGTTACGTTCACGACATTCTCATTGCATTATTTATATACCTGTGCTAGTACACCTACACAATTATCGATGATGCGTATGTTACACTTACACAGATTGGCCGGCTCACACAATTCATCATCGATAATTGCTATGTCACTTACATAGTAGAATTGTCACATCATTATGCTATGTTTCATGATAGACTTGCTATGCTCACGTCATTATGATATGTCGCATGATATACTGATATGCTCAAATCACTGTTCCATGTTGCATGATATACGGATATGCTTACATTTCTGTTATACGCCGCATACATCATACTTTACGATTATATGCATTGAGATGCTGTTTTCATGAGATTCTGGATTTGAGAACCGTGGTTATGTTTCAAAAGAAAGTATGTATTGTTTTAAAAACACGGTTTCTCTTGATATGATATTTCAGTGTGTCTGTTCAGTCGAAAATATTGCAATCTTGAACATATCAATTTCCTCACTATTCTAATCATTTAAGGATAGTTGATATATTTATAACACATATTACCAGTTCGTCTGCAAATTATCAAATACCACGTGTTATATATATATAATCAACATCTTCTTAAGGAAATTGTATGTTTAGCATGTCATGCATAATATTCTATATCTCCAACACTTTTCATTGAGATTTTTGTGCAGAAAATTATTAAGGTCAAATAACAGGATTCGAAATCTGCCGATATAATAAAGGAAACCAAAGAATCGAATACTGGCAGCAACCATGCAAACATTAGAAGATTCCAGATATCAGAAGAAGACCAAAAAGCCAACACCAGAACACCCTAGAAAAACCATACAATGAACTCACAAAATGTCAGGCCGATCCGCCGCGGATCCGCGGCCAAGTTGTGGGCTCCGTTGACGACACTTCTCCAGAGGCTCCCATACTACTCTTTAGCTTGTTGAAGACGCTTCAAACCACCTAGCTTACTCTAGAAGCTTCCCTACAACAGCCAAGCTTCTTATGCAAGCTTGATAACAACCTTACTCTAGAAGCTTCGCTACAACTACCTAGCTTCTTTGAGAAAATCAACCTAGCTTCTAGTGGAAGATTGGTGAAGGACTATAAAAGGGGACCTAGGGCTAATGTTGTAAGGTTACACAATTAGTGGTGGAATCTTAGTGACAGCTTTCATCCAAATACCAAATCCAAATCAATTTAAGATCCAAATCCAAATCAAGAATCGTAGAGAGCAATATCAAGCGACGACATCAAAGATCCTTTATCGCAACGCCGATCGTCATTAAGAGCAAGAGATCCGCGAATGATCCACGTCTCACGGTGATCGAGCTACGCAAAAATCGACGATAAATTCTCTTTTCAAAGGAGTGATCGAGAGCTTAGTCTTGTAATATCGGATTGAGAGGTGTAAATTTGAAGAAGATTTAATAAAGGTGATCAATTGTTAACTCTTGCTTTCTTTAAATTCTTGCATTATGAAATTTCTAATTCTTGATTCTTTTATTTTCATGATGCGTGAGTAAATCTCCGCTTGCTAAGGAATTGAAGGAAATCGGTAGATTAAATGATGATCAAATCCTAAACTAATCTTAAGTCTTATGAGAATTAAGAACTTTAGGAAAAAGAAACATCAATGACCTAATTTGGATCGAGATCACCATTCTTGATAATTTCGTTGCAATTTGGGAATTAAATAATTGATGATTTTCTTTGCTAAAGACTAGATTCGAATGATGATCAATAAAAAGACAAGGGATAGAGAATGAGAAACCCTAGTTTATTCAATAGATCCCTAATCTTCATTCATCGCCATCGATCTAGCTATAATTCATCAATAGATAAGATGAGTCATTACTAGTATTCATCATTGCTACTAATTCTTATCGATTCTTACAAGCTATTCTTCATTTTCTTGATAACTAAATTGATTTTGGACATTTTCTTGATATCAACTTCTTGAACTCTTTTCTTGATTTTTTCTTGAAAATATTTCATCGACTAAATCTTAATTCATCTTCTTGAATTTTCTTTGATATTTTCTTTCAATCCATCTAAAGCAAAAGCGAATAAATACACGAATCTCAGTGGGCGATCCGTACTCATTAACGAACTACATCGACACTGTTATTGATTGCGGCTATAAATTATTTGATTGTGATAAACATTTATTTTCATTCACCATTGAAAATGATCAATCAAATGGCGTCGTTGCCGGGAATCCGTGTGTAAGGTGTTCGTTTTTTCTATTTGAGTTGAAATTTTATTATTCCATAAAAAATTTGAATCAAAATCGCATCAAGCGCTTAATGATTAGTGTGTGAATTTTGCAATGGAATTTGGAATTATTGGAACAGTGATATCAAGATTCTGGAGCATTCAAGAATTCCAGTGGAGCAACATGAGCACCAAGAAAAATTTTCGTTCAAAGATCTTGCAAACTCACTGCGGAATCGCGGCTATTAGCAAGCATTCGCCGTGGAATCACGGCGATATTGTTGAATAGGAGCTCCAGTTTTCTGTGGTATATTTCATTCATTCTTATCTCTCACCTGCTCTTGTCCAATAACCATTTTCTGCAGGATTCTTTGCAAAAATTCGCAACGCCACTAAAAGAAATTTGTTCCGTGTTTTGATATTGGTTGTGTTGCATATTTTAACATGGAAATTAAGGGGCAAAGACCAAATTCAGATTAGGTAGGTATTTCATTACCCTTCCTAAGCCCCAAAAATCATAAAACTAGCATCCGCATCATCCTCATTAACTAAAAAATATCTAGAAAAGACTCTAAGGACCGTCGCACTCAATTAGGATAGAAGAAGGTCGTGGGTAATCTATTACTTATCCGCATTTCTTTTGTGGTATCTAAGGCAAGTGGTTACTTAATTAGGCCCGCTACTTGCGTAGCGAAGAACCTGTTAGTTGTATGTATGCCCTAGAGGCCAGTATTGTACAAATGATGTATATTATATTGGATGCTTGGACATATATAGAGATGACTTTCTTGCTCGATATGATAGTATGTTATCTGGTTACTCTTTATCTTAACATGTATACTAGTCTCTTTATACTGTCTTATAGTTACATGTTGGTAAAGGCCTTAGGATGTGTACTTGACTACCTGGACTATGATGCAGATCATACTAGTGGGGACATGGTAGTCCATAAGTACATCCTTCAAGGTCCCTAGTCGTGGGTGTATCGAGACGGGGCATCGATATACCAGTGTAGACTAGCGTATACACTTCTCGACCCATGAGATGGGCGATGGATAATCCCATATCCATTGGTGTTTGACATCAGAGATGGTATACGGGTGCTCAGTAGAGACTGGGTACACTGGAAGGACTCGCCGAGAACTCCCAGATGGTATTATACCTCACGTCAGATGGCAGTTCTCAGGTGACACTTATGCAGGTTAGTCTGTAGACCCGAGATCGTCATAGAGTCTTGTGTGATTCCCACTGTGCTTTGATTACCACCTTACCACGTCCAAGAGGGCGTGAAAAACGGTGGTTTTTGGGTACAGTCCCGAGTCACATGGAGGCAATGAGCGATAGGAGGGGTTTCGTCTCTCCCGGTATTGGGGGTTGATGTTGCGCTGTGCTCGATTGGCCGTAACAGGGAAGTCCCTGGCCAGGGCTGATTCTGAGATTTGCTGGTAAGTGTTACGAGTAGTTTCTCGACCCGTTATGAGCCTCACATCGGCACGACTTATCTGTTATTGGGGTCTGACGTTTACCACCCCTAGACTTGATATGCGACATATCAGACGAGGAGACCGGACTGTACGGGAAGTGTTGCCGATTGGCTCGACGGGAGTTGTAGCAGTTTCGCTTGTTCTCTTCTGATCGCTCAATACCCGGGTGACCGTTACGTTTAGCTGACCGCTTGCGGCTTGGGGGTGCTTGATATGATCATCACCCACTGCCGGCGTATTGACGAGTCTCAGAGTCCCACAATGGAGTTTCCTAGTCCAGGTGAAACGTTGTGGTGCGCGTATGCGATTTGCGCATGGACCCGATTAAAATGCGCGTATAGGATACCGTATATTGATCGGGCGGCTTGCTTTTGGTAGGGATCGTATGTGATATGGCCGGATTGATAAATCAAGTTTTGTTTTATCATTTAACCATTAGCTTCTCACTTAAAATCATTTCTTGAGTATGATGGATGTATGCATGCATGTATACTTTCTTTATAGATTCATACACATATGGATGTGCATACATACATACATACATACATACATACATCAATTATGGTTGCTTATACAAAGAAAATGGTGGCAATATAAGACTCACACCATGGGTTTTTATATGGATTATTATTGTATTTAAGCTAAAAGAAAAGGAAAAGGAAAAAGGGTTAGTTTTTGGATTGTTTCTGCACTCTTCTTGACCTAACCATACTCACCAACCATTTAACCATGTATTACTTTTCCTTTTGGTTTTTAACTCAAGTTAAATAATGATTCAACCATGGTTTCAGATGAGAGATAAGAAATATATAAAGATATATTTTCTAATTTTCAAGTAGAGATTTTTTCTTCTCTTATTCAAAAAAGGCCACCATCTTCTTCCTCCTTCTTCCATTGCTCTCTAGATTTTTCAAGTGAGCATAATACTCATCAAGTTAGGATTTTGAAGTGAGAAAGAGAACCACAACACCATTCTACACAAGTCTAGCCCACTTGTTTGGAGTGTTAGCTTCATTTCATTCTTTTGATCGGGTGAAGTTGCAAGCTTGGACAAAGCGGACTCCGGGTGGATCATCGGTGACCTAGAGGAGTTCAAGCGGAGCTTTTCCAAAGCCCAAGTAGCCGAGGAGTCTAGCGTAGGGAGCTACAAAGGTTGTACTCTTAAAACCCTAGCTTTTCTTTCATATGATGATATGTAAGTTTTAGAAACCCTAATTTTCTAGGAACGATTCTATGTTCGTTAACTTAGCACCCTAAAAATTCAATCTTTGGTTCATGTGATGCTTCCAAACCCTTCATGTGATGCTAGGCTAACCCAACATTGGTATCAGAGCCGACCTAGAACATTAGGCGACACTTTAACGAAGTTAAAACCCCGATCGAACCCGATATCGACAAAATCAACCCCTCTCTGGACAATTTTTAAAATCTGGGATTTTTGGGAATTAAAAATGCTTAAAAAATACGGCAGGGATTTATAAGAATTATGGAGCAAAAATTATTAAATGATCTGTACGGACCGCCGCGGTTCCGCGGCAATACCCTGCTTGTGCCGCGGAACCACGGCCGTACAGTGTGATCTTTGCAGTTTGTTTGCACTGTAATTCTTGTGTCTGAATGTGTTATTTTATGGGTAATTTTAAACTGACTCAAGTGTTGAGAATTTAGGGGTTGATTTTGTTACCATCGATTCGATCGGAGAATTTAATTTTGTTATGTTTCTTTCCGGGTAAATTAGAAAGTATTGAAGTGTTTGAACGAGTGTCATTTGCTCACTTTTCACGGGGTTTAAATCCTTCGGAGATACGTGCAAGTTTTATGGTGGGCCCTCTAGAAGACAACAAACCTTAACTCGATTATGTGACCGTCTTGAACTGCCCTTTGAACCTTAGGGTTTGGGGGAGTACGGCGTGCCACATGTGAGGCGTTGGCTTGACCCTTCTACGGCTGGACTGCTACTACTGTGTCACACTCCGGGTTTTTGAACTCCGCTCAAGTGTTGAGCTTTAGGGAATCTTGGGTATTTGATCGTTCGTTCGAAAACTTTAATACTGTCTATTTATCTGGAATGTGATGCAATGTGTGGAATTCATATTATAAGACATGAAATACGAGGTATGTGATATTTCGCACTTACGATGTCTAAAGAGAATGTGGATTCCAGATATTGCAGTTCTACACTTTCTTTTCTGTGACCGTAAGTGTAGTATGTAGTGGTATTGCCGATTGTCATTGCTATACGTCGACGACAATCGGTGTATGCATACTTACTTACGTTGATGATATGAGATATTATGTGTTGCTGAGATATGATGTGCAGGATTGTCGCGATTGAATAGCCGGGGTTTTTTATGTGAGATGAGAGTTTTATATTTTCATTCATGTAAATTCAAATGTAATGTAATATTCTTTTATTTGGGGCACTTCCGGGTTGAGGTTGATGCCACCAGTGTTGTATATTATTTACTTTTCCGCATTAGGATGGACCCAAGGAGGGGAGCACGGGTGACCGGGTTCTGGGGTTCAGTGGGAGGCCATCTCGAGGAGTCGAGACCGGGTCTCCTAAACTCCAGAATTGGTAGGGTCGCTTGCCGCTCTCGTAGGGGTCCAGGGTGTGGGCGTGGCTATTCATCGCGACTGTGGAATCCGTATTTTCTATTGTTGGCTAAATACTAAATACGGACATCCTAGTATATCCCACATTATATCTATGTTTCTGCTGCGATATCTGTGATGTGATCATGTGATGTGCTGTGATAGATACTTTATATAGTATATATGATATATTATATAAACGTTACTTATGTTTTTCACCCGCACTAGCCCTGCCCTGCTCTGTCGTTAGTTACCTAACCTAACGGTGCACGAGGGGACATCGAGGCGAATACGGATGGCATAAGTGTACGTCGTATTTATCTGTGATGTTTAGGTGACTTAAATGATGGGACTTCGTTAATGTCATTAATGAAAGAAAAGAAACCTAAAAGATGTTGTGGAATCAAATTTTAAAATAAAAGGGTAGCTATAGTTTTGCTTTGCATAGTGGTATATATGATATACCCTGCACCTTATTCGATGAGGAAAGAGCCGAGATCCCTTCATTGGGAGTGACCTCTTTAGCGAAACTGGCAGATGTAAGTCCACGTTGCGACCCCCGGTTCTTACGGGGAGGCGGAAACGGTATAAAATCAAAATTTTAACGCAAGAGGCAACATGGACTAAGCTAGGTCGGGATCTTTACCTAAACTAAAACTAGCATACTAAGCTAAAGATATTTAGCTACTCGGATGAAGATGGTTATACCAAAACTTGAACTCCTTCTCTTCAAGCTCCGATGGTGGTCCGATGGCTCCTTCTCGTCGTCTCCGTACGCCGAAGATAGATCCACTTGAAAGCTCCAACCTTTAGCTCCTTCTTCGTTCTTTGAAGAAACTAGTTCACTTGGTTTGCTAAACCTAGTGAACTAGAATGAGTAGAGAAGATTTAGAATGGGATTTTATCTATGGTTCTTGATTCTCAACTCATGAGACAAGAGAACCATAGATCAAGAGAGGGAGCAAGAGGTTGAGGGTGAGAGCAAGAGGAGAGCTCAAGAACAAGAGAGAGAATGAGCAAGAAAGAATGAGCAAGTATTTTGTCTCTCACCCTCTCATAATCCAAAGTGATCATAACTCATCATATCAAAAAAGTCTTTTGTGATGGCTAGAAGCAACCATAATCTTATCATGTCATGCACTCATTTTACTCAAATGAGCAAGCAAGAAAAAGTCTTTGGCATGAAATGATAACCATGGTTATCATGATGGTCAACTAGTCAAGCCTAGTCAACCGGTCAACAAGTCAACAAAAGTCAACAAGTCACCAAAGTCAACAAGTCAACAAAAGTCAACAAGTCAACAACCATATCACCATAATACTTAATTAATATAATAGTTAATCACATATCATATTCTCATTAGGGTTGAGCATAAAGTCAAAAAGTCAACGGTCAACTGTCAACAACCCTAATGAGAATCCGCAGCCTCTGCCTCCCTGTCAACTGTGCATACACACCCGCATCCGCGTTCTGAGGAACACGAATGCAAACTGGATAAATCCAATCCCATAAGGTACACTAGGATCTGGCTTAAACCAAAGCCCGCTAGTGTAAACTGTCCGCACACTGTACGTGCACAAGTGCACGGATGTGACCGAACCCTGTCGCAAAACCATGCGACCTGTCGCAATACCATGCGACCTCTACTCTTTTGCCTAAAGGCGAAAAGCTTTCTGTGTGGGACTCTAAAGACTCGACACTACGCTGGCAGTGGGTTTAACCACAGACCGCAAGCGGCACTAGCTGTGCGTAACGGTCCCCAGGTAATGCCGACAAGAAGAGCGACGAGGCGAAACCCATCTGAACTCCTACTGAGCCTGAGTGTGACATTCTCCGTACAGTCCGGTCTGTTCATCTGATACATCGCATGGCGGGCCTAGGGGGCGGTAAACGTCAGTCCCCCAATAGCGGTACAAGTCGTGCCGGAGTGAAGCCCAATACACCCTGAGATAACACTGGAAACCTACCAGTATATCTCGTTTGCCCTGGCCAGGGACTACTCGTGTAATGGCTCTCCTAGGCACAGCGCGATGTCAACCCCCAATACCGGGAGAGACGAATCCTGTCTAACCGTCACTGCCTCCAAGTGCTTCGGGACTGCACCCAACCACCACCTGTTTGCACGACTCCTTTGAGCCGTGGTAGGGTAGTGATCAAAGTACAGTGGGAACACACCCGAGGCGAAGTGACAGTGTCAAGTCAGCGGACTAAGCTGTACTCATGTCACCTGGGAACTGATAACTGACGATAGGTATAATACCAACTAGTCAGTTCCCGACGAGTCCTGTCCAGTGTACCCGTAACCTAACGAGCACCCGCATACTATCTCAAGTACGACGTACTGACGGCTGTGGGACAGACCGTCTCCCACACTGGGATGAGAAGCGCATGCGCTGGTCTACTCCGGAGTATCGATGCCCTGTCTCGATAGTCCTGCGACCAGGGACCTGAATAAGGATGTGCTTATAGATTACCCAGCCCCCACTAGTGTGACTGCCATCACAACGCTGGTAATCAAGCAAAGATCCTAAGGGCTCCACTAATGCGTATAAGTGATATACTGAAATAAACACAAGTACACATTGAAGTAGAAATAAACCAAGTAGCATACTACTATTTTGAGCAAGATTGTATATACAAGGTGAATATCCCAAGCATCCATTAAGTAATATACAAACTAGTATGATACAGTAATGGCCTCTAGGGCATATACACTAACAATCTCCCACTTGCACTAAGGCCATGTACTGGCGTATCGAAGACCTATCATCTCAATCAGCCGCTCGAACTGAGTCTGGGGCAAGGCCTTGGTGAATGGATCTGCAGTGTTGTCTTCTGAAGCGACTCTCCGAACCTCGATCTCCTGGCGATCCACGATCTCCCTGATCAGGTGATACCGCCTCAAGATGTTCCTGGATCTCTGATGGGACCTGGGTTCCTTCGCTAAAGCTATAGCCCCGTTGTTGTCGCAATACAGAGGTATTGGATCAACAATGGACGGAACCACCTGAAGTTCTTTCAAGAACTTCCTCATCCAGACAGCTTCTTTTGCGGCATCAGATGCAGCGATGTATTCCGCTTCCATCGTCGAGTCTGCAACGGTTTCCTGTTTGGAACTCTTCCAACACACCGCCCCTCCATTGAGGGTAAAGACAAAACCCGACATGGACTTGGAATCATCCTTGTCACTCTGGAAGCTGGAGTCAGCAAAGGCCTCGATCTGGAGGTCTTTTCCGCCATACACCAAGAACATCTCCTTAGTCCTTCTCAGGTACTTGAGAATGTTCTTTACCGCTATCCAGTGTTTCTCCCCAGGGTTAGACTGATACCGGCTTACCACACTCAGTGCATAAGCTACATCCGGTCTGGTACACAACATCGCATACATTATAGAGCCTACCGCAGAAGCGTAGGGTATAATAGACATGCGATCCCTCTCCAAATCAGTCTTGGGAGACATCTCTTTAGAGAGGGTGATCCCGTGACAAGCCGGTAGGTTACCGAGCTTGGAATCTTCCATACTGAACCTCTTCAGTATGGTGTCGATGTACCTGGACTGCGAAAGTCCTAATATCCTCTTGGATCTGTCACGGTAGATCCGGATACCCAGAATGTATGAGGCATCACCCAGGTCTTTCATGGAGAACCTGTGTGACAAGAACCCCTTGACAGATTGTAGCATAGGAATGTCATTTCCTATTAAGAGAATGTCATCCACGTATAAAACGAGGAATACTACAGTTCTCGCTACAAATCTACTATAGATGCATGGTTCATCTGGATTTTTGATAAAGCCAAATTCTTTGACCGTCTCATCAAAGCAGATGTTCCAACTCCGCGATGCCTGCTTTAGTCCATAGATGGACTTAAGCAACTTGCACACCTTTCCGCTGCTCCCACTCTGAATGAAACCCTCTGGCTGGTCCATATAGACACACTCCTCTAAATTTCCATTTAGAAAAGCTGTCTTTACGTCCATTTGCCAGATCTCATAATCGTGGAAGGCAGCAATGGCAAGAAGGATCCGAATGGATTTCAGCATGGCTACTGGAGAAAAGGTTTCGTCGTAGTCCAAGCCAGGTCTTTGACGAAAACCCTTTGCTACCAGCCTAGCTTTATAGGTCTCAACCTGTCCATCTACACCAATCTTCCTTTTGAAGATCCACTTGCATCCTACGGGTTTTACCTCGTCTGGAGCAATGTCCAACGTCCATACCTTGTTGGTGTACATGGACTCCATTTCGGTCCGCATTGCATCCAGCCATTTCACTGAGTCAACGCTCTGAACGGCCTGCTGGAAGCTAGTAGGCTCATCATAATCTATGATGCAATCCTCTCTATCCCCGTCTATGAGAAAACCGTAGTATCTCTCGGGCGGATGAGACTGCCTACTACTCCTGCGGAGCGGCGTAGGAATGTCCTGTTCTGTTGAACCCTCTGGTTCTATCAAGCTTTCAGTAACAGTCTGTGGTTCTGGAATTTCTTCCAGTTCTACTGCGCTCCCACTTATTTCTTTTTCTATGAACTGGTGTTCTAGAAAGTGGGCATGTCGAGAAACAAGAACTTTTTGTTCCTCTTCACAGTAGAAGAAATATCCCTTGGAATTCTTTGGATATCCCACAAACTTGCACAGTACTGAGCGTGCCTCGAGCTTGTCCGCATGCTGCTTTTTGACAAAAGCTGGACTTCCCTATATCTTAATGTGATTAAGATGGGGTCTCTTCCTACACCATATCTCAAATGGCGTGGTAGGCACAGTCTTAGTGGGAACTCGGTTCAAAAGGTATGCGGCTGATTCTAGCGCATACCCCCAGAATGATCGCGGTAACTCAGCGTTACTCATCATGGACCGCACCATATCCAATAGGGTGCGGTTCCGTCTCTCCGATACACCGTTATGTTGCGGGGTGTATGGAGGAGTAAGCTGAGAGAGAATTCCGTTCTCTTTTAAATAGTCCAGGAACTCGGCACTTAAGTATTCTCCACCTCGATCCGATCTTAGAATCTTAATACTTTTGCCGGTCTGTTTCTCTACTTCATTCTTATACTCCTGGAATTTTCCAAAGGCCTCGGACTTATGTTTCATTAAGAAGACATAACCGTACCTTGAGAAGTCATCCGTAAAAGTAATGAAGTAAGAATGTCCGCTTCGGGCATGTGTAGACATTGGACCGCACACGTCACTGTGTACGAGTCCCAAGAGCTCGCTCGCTCTTACTCCATGTCCAGTAAACGGAGTCTTTGTCATCTTTCCTTTGAGACAAGATTGACAAGTGGCATACGATTGATATTCGAACGCATTCAAATATCCTTCTGTATGTAACTTAGTCAACCTTCTCTCATTGATGTGACCCAATCTACAATGCCATAAGAAAGTCTGATTTATTTCTGGAGACTTTCTTTTGTGTGTATTCTAGACATTAAAAATCTGTGGTTGGTTTAACACGTATATACCATTACTCAGAGTACCTGACCCAATCAATACTTGATTAAGGTGAATGTTTACAACATTACTTACAAACGCAAATTCATAACCTTCTTTAGAAACTAAAGATACAGAAATGATATTACAAGTTGCGTTGGGTACAAAAAAGCAATTACGCAAAACCAAAACATGTCCATCTGACATTCCCAGGTGATAGTCCCCCACGGCTTTAGCATCCATGCTAGCTCCGTTTGCCACTCTGAGGGTCATGTCACCTGCTTTCAAAACACTACGGTTTCTCAACGCCTGCAAAGAATTACAGATATGAGATCCTGATCCGGTATCCAATACCCAGGAAGTAGAGTTTATTGAAAGACAGTTTTCAATAACATACACACCTGAAGCTGAAGCTGCAACCTGCTTCAATTCCTGTGTTCTGGCCTTCCAGGCCCTGCAATCATTCTTCCAGTGTCCTTTCTTATGACAATAGAAGCATTCTTCCTTATCCACAAGCTTTCCCGCTAACTTTGTTGCTTTGCCTTTTCCCTTCGTATCCACTTTACTAACACCGCCCCTTGGTTTGGCGGGGGCCTTCTTCTTCTTTCCCTTGGCTTTCGCCTTGGACCTAGAAGAAGATGATCCTCCTACAAACAAAGTGGATGTATCCCTACCTTTCTGTAGGGTGCCCTCTGCGCTCCTCAGCATGTTGAGGAGCTCTGAAAGTTCAACCTCTTTTTCTTGTAAGTTGAAGTTCAGTATAAACTGGGCGTAAGTGGAAGGAAGGGACTGGAGAACTATATCCGTATATAGCTCACTCTCCAATGTGATCCCTAGGTCAGCGAGCTCCTCAATGAAGCCGATCATCTTTAGCACGTGCTCGGCTACTGATGATCCGACGGCCATTCTTGTCGAAAATAACTTTTTCGACGCTTCGTATCTTGCGATACGTGATTGCTCTCCATACAGTTCTTTTGTATGGAGCAATATGGACTCCATGTCCATATTCTCATGCCTCCTCTGATGTTCGTTGTCCATCGAGGCAAGCAGGAGGCACTTGGCCTTCGCGCTATCAATCTCCCAAGTCTTGCGGATTTCCTTATCCGCGACACTGGAAGTTGGACCAGGGACAGGGGGAGCTTTGGTGGTAAGAAGATACCCCAGCTTGTCATAAATGATTGCTATCTTGACATTCCTGAGCCAATCTTTGTAGTTTGGCCCTGTCAGTTTGTTTTTATCTAGGAGTAACTTAAGTCCAGTCATGTTGAATGGTCGCTGCAATTAGGAGAGAGAAGAAGAAACACTCAGCATGATGCTCTTGCAAGTTTAGAGTGGTTTTTAGTTTGTCTAAACAGGATGGCTCCCACTGTTTCTCGAATCCCTCCTCAAACCATAAAGGAAGAATTAGTCAGGATCAATCCCACCGTACAATACTTGCTTAACCGTTCAGCCAGGCCGGTGTCGGTACTTCGAGGGAGGTTTTCCAACGCTTTCGCGAAGTTCCTTAATTAAAGAACCTCTTTTCCCTGGGGGCGTAGCCCCGCTAACACCTTTCTAGGCACCTACTAGGTTTATAGCATTGATCGTTAAGTGAGAAATTTCCCGAGGAGTAGCATATACTCACAGTAGGATCGGGATCCAAATATCATCGCGTGACGAAACTGAAGGAATCCTACCAGAATCATCACACTCCAAATGGTATGCAAATCTAGCAAGTTCCAGTGCTTATGAAACTCCCGATGTGGATTTTTGCCCCATGCTCTTATGACCTTGACTTTGGCCAAAATATCATAAGTCACATGTCAAGTTCTACCCGTCATTATCCAGGTTAATTTGGATCCATCCGTACCTACCCTTGACTTTGGCCAAAATGGCAGTACGACTGTCCCAAACCAACGCATCTATCTATGCTACACATGAACACCCAATAGCTACCAATCACTGTGCCTTGACTTTGGCCAACATACGCAGCTTGAATACTATTGACTATTCATGTGAAACGACGGAGGGCTACGGATGGTTTTGGCAAAAACCGTGAACGTAGTGAACTTGATATGGTCGATGGAACGAGATAGCTTTTAAAAGGAGTGGCTCAAGCTCCGCATTTAAAAGTTGTTTTGAAAAGAACCGAGTGGTTTTTCGAGAGTGTTCCAACGACTTTAACTTGGTTTATTATCTTGCATTAGTTCTTTTAATGCGTGATATTCTTGCATTAGTTCTTTTAATGCGTCCCATCATTTAATCCTACCATTGCAGAAAACAACCAAAATATGACGTACGCTTATGCCATTCGCATTCGCCACGGGGCCCCGTCATTACCCGTTAGGTTACTTAACTAACGACAGAGCGGGGGCTGGGCTAGCGCGTCTGTAAAACATAAGCAACGCCTAAATAATATCATATATAGATATACTGCAATGATAAACATTTCAGATCACAGATAAATACATTGGATATACTAGCAATCTGTAATTTGTACGAGCCTGTAACAAAAACAGATAACACGGTCGCGGTGAATAGCCAAAACCCCACCCAAGACCCCTACGGGTGCGGCAAACTACCCGCCAAGTACCCGAAGCGTAGCAACCTCCCTCATCTCCATGAGTAGGCCACTCGACACTTCGGCATACCCGGTAGTTTGTGCACCCCTCCATGGGTCTATCCTAGGAGCAAAAACAGTAAAAAGAAATTATACAATGACGGCTACAACCCCGACCCGGTTGTGCGGCCATACAAATAATTATTACATCAATTTACAAATTTACATGAATTGCAAGAAAAGAAAACTCTCGTCTCACAACCCCCGGCTATTCACCCGCGACAATCCAACATATTTACATACACATTCCAGCACATTACAGATCATGTATAACCCCGACTAATCGACTTATAGCGATTAGCCGACGTTCAATACATGCAAACATCACAGATATAACCATCATAGTCAAAGTGCAGTGAAGTTCGGAAAAATACGGAATTATAGGACCCCAAAAGGAAATTTCTTTTCTGGAAAATCTGGGCACATATAATATATTTCAAAAATCCCAAAACCAACACAGACACACACTGCACGAAAAACGATGCACAGAAGACGACAAAGCGCGGCGGTTCCGCGGCGGATGCCTAGCTCACGCGGCGGAAGGGCGGCGTTTTGGACGAATTACTGTATCGTTTTTCTTGGGTGTTCACACAAAACCCTGAGCCGAATTTACAAGTGTAAAGTTTTTCATTTTGAGCCAAAAAAAATTTCAACAGAAACTCAGTTTTTGTAAAAGTTTGGTTTTTGGATTTTTCCGGTTCCGAACTTCGTTACACTTCACTACCAAGCTAGTTTAAGTTTAGTTAGGCTCTGATACCACTGTAAGTCCACGTTGCGACCCCCGGTTCTTACGGGGAGGCGGAAACGGTATAAAATCAAAATTTTAACGCAAGAGGCAACATGGACTAAGCTAGGTCGGGATCTTTACCTAAACTAAAACTAGCATACTAAGCTAAAGATATTTAGCTACTCGGATGAAGATGGTTATACCTAAACTTGAACTCCTTCTCTTCAAGCTCCGATGGTGGTCCGATGGCTCCTTCTCGTCGTCTCCGTACGCCGAAGATAGATCCACTTGAAAGCTCCAACCTTTAGCTCCTTCTTCGTTCTTTGAAGAAACTAGTTCACTTGGTTTGCTAAACCTAGTGAACTAGAATGAGTAGAGAAGATTTAGAATGGGATTTTATCTATGGTTCTTGATTCTCAACTCATGAGACAAGAGAACCATAGATCAAGAGAGGGAGCAAGAGGTTGAGGGTGAGAGCAAGAGGAGAGCTCAAGAACAAGAGAGAGAATGAGCAAGAAAGAATGAGCAAGTATTTTGTCTCTCACCCTCTCATAATCCAAAGTGATCATAACTCATCATATCAAAAAAGTCTTATGTGATGGTTAG
The DNA here is from genome assembly GCA_030015575.1 of Agapanthus africanus. Classification (NCBI taxonomy): domain Eukaryota; kingdom Viridiplantae; phylum Streptophyta; class Magnoliopsida; order Asparagales; family Amaryllidaceae; genus Agapanthus; species Agapanthus africanus. The sequence continues at coordinate 413,259,693 of JASDDO010000001.1, forward strand.
AAGCAACCATAACCTTATCATGTCATGCACTCATTTTACTCAAATGAGCAAGCAAGAAAAAGTCTTTGGCATGAAATGATAACCATGGTTATCATGATGGTCAACTAGTCAAGCCTAGTCAACCGGTCAACAAGTCAACAAAAGTCAACAAGTCACCAAAGTCAACAAGTCAACAAAAGTCAACAAGTCAACAACCATATCACCATAATACTTAATTAATATAATAGTTAATCACATATCATATTCTCATTAGGGTTGAGCATAAAGTCAAAAAGTCAACGGTCAACTGTCAACAACCCTAATGAGAATCCGCAGCCTCTGCCTCCCTGTCAACTGTGCATACACACCCGCATCCGCGTTCTGAGGAACACGAATGCAAACTGGATAAATCCAATCCCATAAGGTACACTAGGATCTGGCTTAAACCAAAGCCCGCTAGTGTAAACTGTCCGGACACTGTACGTGCACAAGTGCACGGATGTGACCGAACCCTGTCGCAAAACCATGCGACCTGTCGCAATACCATGCGACCTCTACTCTTTTGCCTAAAGGCGAAAAGCTTTCTGTGTGGGACTCTAAAGACTCGACACTACGCTGGCAGTGGGTTTAACCACAGACCGCAAGCGGCACTAGCTGTGCGTAACGGTCCCCAGGTAATGCCGACAAGAAGAGCGACGAGGCGAAACCCATCTGAACTCCTACTGAGCCTGAGTGTGACATTCTCCGTACAGTCCGGTCTGTTCGTCTGATACATCGCATGGCGGGCCTAGGGGGCGGTAAACGTCAGTCCCCCAATAGCGGTACAAGTCGTGCCGGAGTGAAGCCCAATACACCCTGAGATAACACTGGAAACCTACCAGTATATCTCGTTTGCCCTGGCCAGGGACTACTCGTGTAATGGCTCTCCTAGGCACAGCGCGATGTCAACCCCCAATACCGGGAGAGACGAATCCTGTCTAACCGTCACTGCCTCCAAGTGCTTCGGGACTGCACCCAACCACCACCTGTTTGCACGACTCCTTTGAGCCGTGGTAGGGTAGTGATCAAAGTACAGTGGGAACACACCCGAGGCGAAGTGACAGTGTCAAGTCAGCGGACTAAGCTGTACTCATGTCACCTGGGAACTGATAACTGACGATAGGTATAATACCAACTAGTCAGTTCCCGACGAGTCCTGTCCAGTGTACCCGTAACCTAACGAGCACCCGCATACTATCTCAAGTACGACGTACTGACGGCTGTGGGACAGACCGTCTCCCACACTGGGATGAGAAGCGCATGCGCTGGTCTACTCCGGAGTATCGATGCCCTGTCTCGATAGTCCTGCGACCAGGGACCTGAATAAGGATGTGCTTATAGATTACCCAGCCCCCACTAGTGTGACTGCCATCACAACGCTGGTAATCAAGCAAAGATCCTAAGGGCTCCACTAATGCGTATAAGTGATATACTGAAATAAACACAAGTACACATTGAAGTAGAAACAAACCAAGTAGCATACTACTATTTTGAGCAAGATTGTATATACAAGGTGAATATCCCAAGCATCCATTAAATAATATACAAACTAGTATGATACAGTAATGGCCTCTAGGGCATATACACTAACAGCAGATGCTACAACACTCGGTTTGACTTTTTACTGCTTTTGGAGTTTTGCTTTGCATAGTGATATATATGATATGTCCTGCACCTTATTCGATGAGGAAAGAGCCGAGATCCCTTCACCGGGAGTGACCTCTTTAGCAAAACTAATAAAATCCTCAAAATCACTCCATTTCAAAACTTCACTTGATTCTACAAGGATATCAAGTTCATTACGCAATAGGTTTTCAGAAAAACCTGTCGCAGCCCTCCGTCATTTCAGATATGTTGTATATTGTATTCGTGCTACATTTGTTGGCTTTCGTCAAGGTGTAGTGTGCGGTAGCTATATGCTGCTTATCTGCTGCATATGATGCGACTGGATTAGGGTAGTCGTACGGCTTTGTTGGCTTTCGTCAAGGGTCGTGCGGGTGGGTTTAATTCAGTCAAGAAATGTACGGGTTGAACTTGACTAACGGGCTGTGGTTTGTTGGCTTTCGTCAAGGTCATAGCACGTTAGGGGCAAAATATTATCGGGAATTTCAAGTGTTGAAATTTGCAATGAGATTGCATACCTTCTATGAGATAGTTGGATCACGATACCCACTACGAGTAATTGTTACTCCTGGGAGAGTTTTACACAGGACAATTAGCTGATCAAGTAGGTGTCTAGAAAGGTGTCAAGGGGGTTACGTCTCTGGGAAAACGAGGTTTACTTTAATTAGGTCCGTGCGAAAGCACGGGTGACCTCCCTCAAAGTACCGACACTGGCCTGGCTGAAAGATCGGCGAAGTTGTATGGTGTAATTAACCCCGGCTAGTCTTTCCTTTTAGGGTTTGAAGGAAGATTTGATAAAAAACCAGTGGGAGCCATCCTGATTAAATAAGATAATAACCAATCTGATCTTGCAAGACCATACGCTAAAGTGTTTTCTTCTTTCTCTCTCCAGGTAGCGACCATGTCATGCCCTAAACAAGATAATAATATGGATGTATTGACCGAACCCGCATGTTATACTGTGCTGGGGAACGTTGGTTCCGTTATTTCTTATAAGAGTTATAGGAATGAACAGGACATAGGGGAATACCAGGATTCCCATGCCACTCGAATGAAGAAAGTACATGATGATGCATTTTCTTCGGGTGTGTTCGTTACAGAGAACTGTTTCTCCATTTGCCCTACATCCTGTGTATTAGATACCGGGTCAGGATCCCATATATGTAATCAGTTACATGGGCTTAGGAAAGGTAGAGAACTTGGAGAAGGTGATAAAGACATAAGAGTTGGAAATGGTGCAATTGTTGCAGCTGAGACTGTCGGGGAATATCACCTTGCATTACCAACTGGTAATACATTGATTCTGAACGAATGCTATTACATGCCGAACTTGATATGCAACATTATATCGGTTTCTTTGTTGAGTAAAGAGGGATATAATTTTGTATTACAGGATAATGTTATGAACATTTTCCGTAACCAAAAGTTGGTTGGATCAGGCACGTTGTGCAATGGCATTTATGTTCTAAATCAATCAACAGTTCTGAGCATAACAAACACATACAAGAGGAAGAGTTCAGAACTGAATGAATCCTTCTTGTGGTATTGTAGACTGGGTCACATCAATGCGACATGACTAGCTAAGTTGTATAAGGATGGATATTTGAAACCGTTCGAATTTTCATCTTATGACACTTGCCAGTCATGTCTCAAAGGCAAGATGACCAAAACTCCATTTACAGGACACGGAGAAAGAGTTACCGAACTCTTGGGACTAATACATAGTGATGTATGCGGTCCCATGTCTATACATGCCAGGGATGGTTCTTCGTACTTCATTACATTCACTGACGATCTCTCAAGATACGGACATGTGTTCTTAATAAGACACAAGTCTGAAGCTTTTGAGAAATTTAGAGAATATAAACAAGAAGTCGAGAACCAAACCGGAAAAAGTATTAAAATCCTTCGATCTGATCGATGGGGTGAATACTTGAGCAGTGAATTCCTAGACTTCCTAAAAGAGAATGGGATTCTCTCTCAGCTGACTCCTCCATATACACCACAGCACAACGGTGTATCAGAACGGAGGAACCGCACCCTATTAGATATGGTGCGCTCTATGATGAGCACAGCTGAGTTACCTATTTCCTTCTGGGGGTATGCGCTTGAAACAGCCATACATCTATTGAATATGGTCCCCACCAAATCTGTGCCTACCACTCCATATGAGATATGGAAAGGGAAGAGACCATGTCTTAACTATGTTAAGATATAGGGTTGTCCAGCCTATGTCAAACGACAAAATCCGGACAAACTCGAGGCACGGTCTGTTCTATGCAAATTTATAGGATATCCCAAGAATTCACAAGGGTATATCTTCTACCACCCTGAGGAACAAAGAGTGTTTGTTTCTCGGCATGCCACCTTTTTAGAAAAGGAATTTCTTGAAAAAGAGATTAGTGGTCATGAGGTAGAACTGGAAGAGGTTCCAGCTACAAAAGATGCAACAGAAGATCTGGTGGAACCAGAGGATTCCGTAGTTCCCAATGAACCCCAGCCACTCCGCCGTTCTAGTAGGGTTCCTCGCCCACCTGAGAGATACTACGGTTTTCTCATGGATGGTGGGAGCGAGGATTGCATCATGGAGGATGATGACCCAACTAGCTTCGAGCAGGCCATCACGAGTAAGGACTCAGTGAAATGGCTGGATGCAATACGGTCCGAGATGGAATCCATGTACACCAACAAAGTATGGACTTTGGAAGTTGCTCCTGAAGGGGTAAAACCCATTAGGAGCAAGTGGATCTTCAAGAAAAAACTTGGTGTAGATGGGAAAGTGGAGACTTTCAAAGCTAGACTTGTTGCAAAGGGTTTTCGTCAAAGACCAGGTGTGGACTATGACGAAACCTTTTCTCCAGTAGCTATGCTTAAATCCATCCGGATCATGCTTGCCATCGCTGCATACCATGACTACGAAATCTGGCAAATGGATATTAAGACCGCCTTTCTAAACGGTGATTTAGAAGAGTGCGTGTACATGACTCAGCCAGAGGGCTTCGTTGATAGTGGGAGCAGCGGGAAGGTGTGCAAGCTGCTTAAATCTATTTATGGATTAAAGCAAGCATCGCAGAGTCAGAACATCTGCTTTGACGTCGTTATCAAAGAGTTTGATTTCGTCAAAAACGTAGATGAACCTTGTATTTACAAGAAGGTAGCAGAGAGTAAGGTTGTCTTCCTCGTATTGTATGTGGACGACATACTCTTGATAGGAAATGACATTCCTATGCTGCAATCGGTCAAGGTCTTCTTATCACAAAGATTCTCAATGAAAGATCTAGGTGATGCCTCCTGCATATTGGGAATCAGGATTTATAGAGATAGATCCAAACGGATATTGGGATTGTCCCAATCCAGGTACATTGACACCATACTAAAGAGGTTTAGTATGGAAGAATCCAAGCGTGGGAACTTGCCCACGATCTCTAGAGTCACTCTCTCCGAAGAGATGTCTCCCAAGACTGATTTAGAGAGACCTCGCATGCAAGGGATACCCTATGCTTCGGCTGTAGGCTCTATCATGTACGTGATGCTATGTACCAGACTCGATGTAGCATACTCACTAAGTGTAGTGAGTAGGTATCAAGCTGATCCTGGAGAGAGTCACTGGACAGCTGTGAAGAGCATTCTTAAGTACTTGCGAAGGACTGAGGAGATGCTCTTGGTGTATGGTAACGGAGAACTCCAAGTGGAGTCCTTTACCGATTCGAGCTTCCAGAGTGATAAGGACGACTCTAAGTCACAGTCGAGATTTCTCTTTACCCTTTACGGAGGGGCGGTTAGCTGGAAGAGTTCCAAGCAGGAAACCGTGGCAGACTCGACGATGGAGGCTGATTACATCGCTGCCAACGATGCTGCCAAAGAGGCAATCTGGATCAAGAAGTTCATTACTGAACTTGGAGTGGTTCCATCCATTGAACATCCAATACCTTTGTATTGCGATAACAATGGAGCGGTGGCTTTGGCCAAGGAACCCAGGTCCCATCAGCGATCTAGGCATATTCTGAGGCGGTATCACCTGATCCGGGAGATAGTTGATCGCCGGGAGATCGAGGTCAGGAGGGTTGACACGAAGAACAACAAAGCGGATCCACTCACGAAGGCCATTCCCCAGATACAGTTTGAGAGACTCTTCAGGATGCTCGGTATGCGATACTACAGCTGCTGGCCCTAGTGCAAGTAGGAGATTGTTAGTTGTATGTATGCCCTAGAGGCCAGTATTGTACAAATGATGTATATTATATTGGATGCTTGGACATATATAAATATGAATTTCTTGCTCGATATGATAGTATGCTATCTGGTTACTCTTTATCTTAACATGTATACTAGTCTCTTTATACTGTTTTATAGTTACATGTTGGTAAAGCCCTTAGGATGTGTACTTGACTACCTAGACTATGATGCGGATCATACTAGTGGGGACATGGTAGTCCATAAGTACATCCTTCAAGGTACCTACTCGTGGGTGTATCGAGACGGGGCATCGATATACCAGTGTAGACTAGCGTATAGACTTCTCGACCCATGAGATGGGCGATGGATGATCCCATATCCATTGGTGTTTGACATCAGAGATGGTATACGGGTGCTCAGTGGAGACTGGGTACACTGGACGGACTCGCCGAGAACT